>OY728129.1:1037527676-1042527676 GCA_963277665.1 Viscum album
TTTTTGTTTTTAAAAGGGAAAAGATTTTTTCTTCTTAAAGTGTTATAAATAAAATTGTAAATAGTTATTTGTAAGATTATGAATTTTTTAAATGTATGTGTGAAAAATATTTTCAATAAAAGGAAAATTTTTTAGGAAATGTTCAATGTGATATTTAAAATTTCTTATCCATCTAGGATGTCATAATTTGTTATATTTTATGCATTCTGGATATTTGATCCAATAATACAATTCATATTCTTTCTAGAATGGGGTTTTTGACACCTGTTTTCCTTCCATAGGGTATATTATTTTTAATCATTCTACTTTATTATGGTCATGTATTGATGAATATGAGACCTATATATTTTTCATAGGCAATGATATGATGAAATTATTATGAAACCAATTTTATTCCAGGGGTTCTAATATAAAATTTATGAAATCCATCTCTTTTTATTGGTTAGGATATGATGAATGTTTAGTATATTTTGGAACATGTATGCATGAATTTATTATGTGACAGTTGGGACCTATATCTACCTATAATTAATTTTATATTATTTATTTGTCACGAGATGTTGATGGGAATCAAATCAACGAGCTTGATCCACTATGGAATATGGGGAATCAAGATCCGCTATGGGAAGAATGGGAAACTGGTTCCGCTATGGGTTGATGAAGAAACCCAATAAAATATGGGGTTATGGGGAAAAATGATCCCTTATAATAAATGGACTATGACTATGGATGGTGGTGTGTCCCTCCCAGTAGGTGTAGTCCCCATGAAGTTCTCTTCTATGTTTTTTGGAAGTGAGACTTGACTTATAGGAAATTATATTAAAAGCTTATGTTCCTTCCCCAATCCCATGTCTTATTTATATGTTATGTTTTCATCTATAATGATCTTGATTACCTTATGATTCATATATTATGAATATCCAATATTTATTCAATTACTCATGTGTATGGCCTTTGATAAGCAGAGTACAGTTTTATAATGTCATTCTCATGTTCACATTCTCTTATATACATGATTATGATTATGTATCTCCTTTGATTACCCTTACTAATCATTTGAGATCAAACATTTATATTATTCCCTTTTCCTAGGTTATGATGATGGGTTTTAAATAGGGGTACCAAAGGGGTAGATCTTTACATGAGATGTTGAAAACCATTCACCACCCTAGAAGAATGTTTTCCATGCTTCCAAAGACACTAAAATATAACAGTTCTTGGGCATGTACATGTGTAATATATTGGATATTCATCTAAATTGATGTAATATCCTTGTATTTTATGAATGGGTCTCTATAACCAATGAGATTTATAGTGGTGATGAAACCATTTAAATCCCTTAAACATGTGAAAATCGATAGTGTTTGGGGTAAAAAATCCACTTCAATGACTCGATTAAACAATACAAGAAAATTCGACAACGTAGGGGGAAATATGTCACTACCTTAGGTAGTCTCCTATATTATAATTTTAAGCTATTAATGGTAGTCGCCCAGTTATTAAAAAACACATATCGTGGTCTTCATCTCCCCCAACCCTAAATCATAATCTTGCCTAAAGATGGTATTCACTTTTGTTGTTAGTCTAATTTCATACTTAACATTCATGTTAATATTCTTCTAATTTTTCTATATAATTTCAATAAATTTTTTATTATCAATATTTATACCTCCTCCTTGGAATTTTTCTATTTGGGTCTCGTTCTTGGATTTTCTCTCCTTCCCTCCATCCATTTCAACAACTCCCTTACATGTGGTATATTTTTTATTTTATCTGAGTTAGTCATTAAATTGCTTCTGCGGTGGATATGATCCATGGTGTGTTTGTTCAGAAATCCAATCCACACCTATTACTATATTGAAATTCATGTTTTGAAACACTCCTTGGAACAATTATATTTGTGGGATACTTTTGGATTCATTTCTTGTTTATGAGTTGTACGCGTGTCCCCCTAAATTCACACTCTCTTGATATGACTTTATTTTGTGTAGGTATCCTCAAGGTAAAACCCCAATTTAGTTTATTAATAGTTCTTTCCATATGTTCCACCTTGATTTTTCTTGTGTCATGATTCTGGTCTCCCTTATTCTGCAAGATAAATAAACACATCCATAGGATATATTGTTTTGGGTTTCCCTCTTTTTTGTGAAATTAATTATATGTGGGTTTTAATATTCTTTTTTTGTATTTCATTTACTCATCATCCAAGTATTTATTTTTTACCCCTTACATATATTTCTTTAACCCTTACATGAGTCTTCATCCATTTTTCTTACCCTCGCTTAAGGTATTATGTACCCTTAGATATCCCATTTTATGTTCCCTTTATAATTACATATATTTACCTTGACCCTTACATAGCCACGTCAAGGTCCATCTACCATTACATAAGTCCATTGGTACCCATATGCTAGCATTTTGATCATTTATTTACTTTTACATAATTCCCACATTACCCTTACGTAAGATTTTATTTATGAGAACTACCCATATATGGTCGTAGTTTTGAGCCATGAACCCCTATAAAACTAGGTTTTTACCCACACACAATTAGTCTATACCCTTACAAAATTTGCTGATAAACACTATGTAGTGTGAAAAACCTTACATTTTAGTAGATATCATCACATAATTCAGGTTTTACCCATACACAATGGGTTTCTACACTCACATGAGGGATTTTTAACCCTTATTTGGCACCCTTATGCCACTACTTTACACCGTTATGTTTTAGTGGTTTCAACCGGTTGACCCTTATGTCGTAGATATGTACCCTTAAATATTACCCTAACACACAATGTTATGACCCTTATACTTATTTTTTTACCCTTATGCATCAGGTTAAAACCTTCTAACCATTTACCATTGGTTTTTAATGACCATAATATATGTGTTTTGTTTCACATTTTTAACAAGAAGTTAGGGGTTGATTGTCCACAACCAATCATTTTTTACCAATTTACTATGACGATGAAACAACAATGGTTCTCGAGGGTATACAATAAATTCATCTTCAATGTTGAAGAGTCCTATTTGTATCTCCTTAGCTACACTAATAGAGATATAGATCATGAATAGATTGTATTGAAGGCCCATGTTCTTGGCTCACTAGAGGAGGACAAGCGGAATGTTGTCTTCATTGATTTTTTGAAAAATCATGGAGTAGTTGAGACCACAAAGTGGATTGTACCATGAAATTGTTTCTAGAGATGAACTATGATTGAGTAGAGGTAGCTAGATCCAAATGATCAAAATAACATCTTTCTTTTTGAACTTCACATCATTGTTTATAGTAGCTAGTTCAACCCTCCTTATTCAAAAAAGGATTATCCATGCCTTGGTAAGGGAGTATTGGTCGTGTTCTTTATTTTTTTCAGTTTTTTTGGAAGGTAATAAATATGTATCGTTTTTTGTTCATTTATTATTCATCCCCTTTTACTATTATATTCAATTTTTCTTATACCCCATTCATTTTATATAGTGAAAGACCCATGATGATCTTACACTATGCACATAGTCCAATTGGAAAAGGCACATAGATACTTGTGTCTGTATTACTATTTTCATTTCCACTATTTATAGACATGTAATCACTATATGATCGTTTTATTATTGAGTATAATTCAATTATGATTATGATTCTGAATGATTAAATAAAATTGATTTTGGAATTTTTTGTTTCCTTATTATCTTTACTACAACTTCATTTTTTCACCATTTCTATTTAGAGGTTCTAAAAATGTATGTTTGTACATATAGAATATAATTATGATATTATAGAATTTTTATATCAATAATATTTTTATAAATATTATTGTATTCTATATTTTTGAAATTAATAATTGTCTTGAATTCAAGTAATTACCACTTTTTTGTGTTGTTTTTCAATGGTAGTAATCATTTAAATTTTTATTATTATTTGGAATTAAATTTTAAATTTTAATATTTAATTTATTTTTTATATTTTATAAAATGGAAAACATTTCTATTTCTGGTTATGGATTTTATGAAACAACACACCCAAATTGATCTGAACTGTTGGTTACAAACTACCTTTATTAGTGTCCCTATTAAATAAATGTGGAATCAGAGCCATGGATTTTGTTTAATTTTATACCACAAAAATTATTAATTTCCTGTTCAATTCATTGAATTAATTTTTAGTGGATTTTAATTTACAACATTCATTGATGTTTGTTTAGTTAGTTTTCAAATCTGTTTTATAAAAAATATATAACTTTTGTTAACTTTTGCTTCCATTCCATTTCCATATTTTTCATTTCTTATAAGAGTCATTTAGGTTCCTTTTTTAGGTTTTTCATGTGTGTATCTCTAGTTTTAGGGTAGAAAAAGGTTAGGTAAAAGATTATCTCATGTTTGAGATATGGTTTTTTGTAAGGTGTGTTAATAGGATCCTATGTATCTAGTGTCTTCATTTTTGTAGGAGTTAAACTTATGTGAGCTATATTGTGTTATTATATGACCTTTAGGGTAGTTTGATCTAGGTATGTACCTATATTGAGTTAAATGTTTTTGATTGGGTAGTTTTTGGGTACAATTATTTTTTTCAACTAGCTGATCACCATGATTTTTGGTTTTTATTTTTAACCCGTGTAGCAGTTTTTCCATTTTTGTTTCATAGTGTTAGGAATCATGTGTAATTAGTAAAATTAGTGAAGCATTAGTGGACCTATAGAGTATTATTTTCCCCTAGGTATATGAATTTCATTCAAACATATGTTTCACTAGTTGTAATCATTTGAATTTTTCTTATTGTTTGGAATTTCATTCAATCATATGTTTTCTTTTTATTATTTTTCTCTACTTTAAAATTAAAAAATTACACTCTAAATTTATTATTTAGTAAGCCAAAACACCCAAATTGATCATCATAATTTTTTTTAGACTACCTCAGGTTGTCAACACCTCATGCAATAAGATATCATGTCATGTTTGACCAACAAATAATGTGGGAAAATAAGTGCACATCAGGTATGACAAAAATTAGTTAGATATGATGAGTAGTTTCATATGCCTATATTTTGACACAACATGTTTGAGTAAATTTAAAAGTGGTAGATGGTTCTGGTTCATGACCTAGAGGGAAAAAATTGATGATGAACAAAGGAAAATATTGAGACACCTAGTGACTAGGAATTAACAGATAATCACTTAGGAACAATTTCAAATTCAAATACTTAATAAATAACCCATATAAACTTAGATATAATATTTTACAGTACATATATTACATGTTCTATCATGAATATAAATAATCCTTTAAAAAATAAAGACTAAACTAATCATGGAATAAAATAAATAATCATCCAAGATCTTCTCATAAATAAAAAGTATGTATACTGAATAAAAAACAAATAAAATAGACTGTTGAAAGAGATAAAAATACAATGGGATAATGTTGCATCCCTAAAAAATACTTATATTTTTTTACCACATGCGTATATCCATTAGTAAAGGTTTATTTTTTGGTAAAAAGTTTTACAAATAGATATGTCACTCTCACTAAATGTTTTGTAACAACTCTGTCAAAACAAATTATTGAGATAGAAAAAAAATAGATTTATAATATCACAAACAGATAATATATTTAATTTAAATTGTTTATCCACAATATCTTATGATATATTTATCTATTTATAATATTTTCGTCAACATTTAAAACTAATTTCCACTATTAAAATCTATTTGGAAATTAGTTTTTAAATAAAATATTATATATTGGGTTTTAAATATTTGTTTCTAAAATTTAATATTTATTTTTTTGATTATGATATATATAATTTACTTATGATATAATAATTATAAGATTATATTATATGAAACAATAAAAACTCTGGATTTATTTGGGAAATCATTTTTACACATAAATTAAAAACATTTTCGAGCTCTTAGAAAAGACAAGAAGCTCTATAAAACATTCTATAACATGTTTAAACATTTTCAAAATCCAAGAGAATTTACATGAAACTCCATCAAACCTCATCCAATATATTTTTATCACACATCAGTTTTCAGCATCAGATTTCACAACTGCGATGGTGTAGACTCATGTCGTACATACCCAGTCATGACATGGAAACAAAGGATTTGTTCGTCTATAGTGGGATCACCTTGTAGAATGATGCAAGTCATCCAAAATTTTAAACATTGATGGATAGAATAAATAGGTCATCCATGATCACAGAAGTAGGATGAAATTCTTGAACTTTCGAATGGAAGTAATTTATCCCCAATATCAAACATGAATAAAAAATAATATGTGCATGAAATAATATTAATGTCTATGTTATAGTAGTAGAGTCACAAACATATTGTAGTAGACTTTTCATACTATAGTTTTTTTTGTGTAATATAAGAATAAAACTATGTGTGTAGTAAGATTAGAATAATTAATTATATATCTATCCAAAGTATACTATAGTCTATGTGCGAATCTGCTACATTATACATGATGTAATGAATGTATGATTACTTTACTATAATCTATGCATGATTGGTTATAGATTTATATGTGTGTAATAACACAAGAGTTAGGAATCCGTCTATATGTGTGAATTGAACCATGCACACCTAAATTCTAGTAGTTTTCTTTTCCTAGCACCCCAGGCATATGCTCGAAAAACCACCACAAAACCCACACAAGCCAATAAATAATTCTATATTTTTTATATATTATAAAATAAAAAATAAAAAATGATCCCTTATAAATATAAATTGGATAATTAATGGCCAATGTTATTTGAAGATCCAAATATTCATAGGACTATCAAATATAAGAACTGGAAGCCTAAACATCTATTACCTGACTTTATAGACTCATTAAATGAGAAGTAAACAAGGTTAATTTCAATATTTACCTAGGAACATTAGGCAACATTAGATCTATATGCATTAAAAAATTATTTATTAAATTTTTTCTCTACACATTAACTATTATGTGAATTATAATGGACAAGGATATTATAGGCATAAACATTTTCAATATTTTAAATGAGTAAATGAAATACAATGGCATTGTAATTTGGATACATATTACTAAATATTGTGATGTTTTTAGAAGTATTGGATATATTTAGTTGAAATGGATATATTAAGGTGTATGAGTCATTGAGACTCAAAGGGATAAAAATATTTCACTTGTGTAGAAGGTTTTTCCCAAATAACATTATATAATTTGAAAAAATCTAATCTACCCTTGAATAAAATCCCAAATAATAAATAAAATATGAATCAAAATGTGTTTTTCATCATTTTTCTAAATAAATATTCCAATTAAATTTAACAATAAAGAAGGTGTTTTCCATAATTTATTTGAATTTAGTAAAAAACACAACATTTAATTTAAGTTGAAGGTGTTTTCCATGGATCATTTATACAACATCTACCTGAATCAAAACCTAAAGAATCAAAAATCAAACCATAAGAAGAAAACATGACTCTAAATAAAAACACGTAGGAAAAAATCAAAATTCTCATGAGTTAGGTCCTACCAAAGTGTAGTAAATATCAAAAGGGTTGAAATGATAAAAAATAACAAAAAAAATCAAACTAAGGAAATAAAGAGAGTTTGAGTCAATCCTTGGTAATAAGGTATTAAAACACCACCTTCATCCCATATAGCCTTTTGTAAAACTTATAATGTTATGTATCTTGTATTCTAACATTCAGGGACTTAAAATATAATAAAACCTAACCCATTTAATCTACAAAAAAACAAGATATTTGAAATAATGTAAATTCAATAAAAATAATATGGACTAATTAATATCTCCATTTATTTACCTTTATTAATTTACCCCTTTAAATATAATCATTTATGAATGAAAAAAATATAAATATAATTTCACTACCTTGGTTTTCATTTAAAGCCTTTTATTTTATGGTAGTAAGAAGATCACTTATCAAATTTCATAATTTTGGATTCTGTATAAATACCAATATTGTAGAATTATTATCTTGGTAGAGGCCCTTCATTGGAATGTTCTTTCATGAAATATATCGTCAATTATTAAGAAATTCCTCTCATCATTCGACAAAGGCAGTTCCTAAATAGTGTGGAAATAAATATTCAATGGAAGTGGTGAACTTCCTTTTGTATTTTCACAAACATGGTGCCTATACAATAGAAAAATAGACAACCCATCCACACTCAAGACACCAAATCTATAAACATCTAATTTGGTAATCAAATAGACAACCCATCCACACTCAAGACACAAATTTCAATATTCCCACATTATCATATAAAAAATATGTTTTTCATCCTCTATTCGACCAAGTATGAAATGATTAAAATCAATTCACCTTGGATTGAATTCTTAGTCCAAAAATTTGTTCAATGCATTAAAATCATAGTATATTACTTATGAGTAAACTGGTTTTGATAAAATTTTAAGTTGATTAATTTGATACATGGTTGAGTGATTAATTATACATGAATACCGAAAAATAGCATGTATAGGCCTATGAATAGTTATAATGAATTATTGAATCCATGTGTTCAGCTATGATGACATGAAAATATTTCGTATAAAGAGGTGAACATGTGACCATGTGTGGTATACCATGATGTACAAGGTTATAAAATCCATGTGAAAATCGAAGATGTAAAGGCATGTATAGGGCATGGCCATGTGATCTGTCATGTGTCAAAAGTAATATACCATGAGGTACAGTCTTGTACTTGCTATATGTTCATGTTTTAAAAAAATTAATAGAGAGAGGGTACATCCACATGGATGGTTTCAGATCAATAAAGAATGTACAATTCATAGATCTCCCAAAAATACAATATCACCACTTTAGAATCACATTTCTTATCCCTTCTTATATACTTGAAAAGGTGAGAGTAAACCAATTTTGGTGTGTGTTGATATTTTTTATGGATGAATTCATAGCGCTCCTTACAAAACAAAATACCATGTTAAACTTTTAGAAACATCACAATATGAAAAAAATGATTACATGTTTGAAATGTACTATAGATATACTTGAACATAATTTTAATTTGACAATATATAACTATGTACTTTCAAAATCATTGAAACACCTAGTAGGATTTCTTTTTTTAACATTTCATGGAATTTTAAAGAAAAATATGGATAGTCATTTACATATTTTATCAACTTCACCATCATTATTTCTTATAAATATTTTTCTATTATTTTGTAATAACTTAAATGTCTTGAGAAACATTTCATGAGTTCTATATAAGGATATCGATCAAAAACGTATCCTTTTATATGTATTTTATTATTAACATAAATTTTTGATCTCCTAAAAACATTTAATTAGTCAATAAAAAATATGTTACTTAAACATTTAAAAAAGTTATTAAATGAAACCATATTTTTCGGTATTTTTAATTGGATTCATAGTGTGATGATTATATTTTATAGAAATCATAGATTCATGTGCCAAATGAATAACTAAGTGTGCCATAATGTCAAAATAGGAATATGTGAAGATGTTCACCAATTGAGAAAGTCTGATAACACTAAAATGTTGATACCTCTAAAAATACTTAGATATTTCAATATTTTTGAAAAAACCTTAAAATAATTAATCATATAAATCAAGGTATAACTTACCTAATTCTTTTTAAGTTTCCATATTGTAGAAAATAGAAATAGTTTCTTACATATATTGTTAAAATTTATGGAAAAATATAAAAATATTGAGAACTAAAAAATGATGGATTCAACGATTTTCATTGACCTTATTTATTGATAATGGTGAGATTGAGCCATGTTATGGTGGTATCAGTCATATTTTCTTTTCCCTTTTCAAATTTTGATGTATGGTGGGTGTTTCTTATTTTTTATCTTGTTCAACATGTATGTTTCTTTTTCTTTCCTTGTTTCTATCTCCCCAATTAATTATGAACCATTATATCTAATGTGAAATCATGTAATTATATTTCCCCTTCAACGAAGGACAATTAGCTAATACATTTAAATCCTTTTATCCTTGGTTTAATTCATTATTTTATAACTTTTTAAACCTTTCAGTATCTGAATGGTCTCTTGATTTTTAATTTTCTTAGATTGTTTAAAATATATGAAATTGACTTTAATTTATCTGATTTCAAGTTCATATGCGTGTAAGGAAGATTAAATTTGATTTTAATCTCCTTTGAATATGTTTTTTAATCTTTATTCTTGTATTGTAAAATAATACTTGTGTTTTTATAATCAATAGTTTCTGATTTCCTAATTTTTAAATTGTATGTGGATTTTGTAATCAATATTACTATTTTAGACTAATTATATGAAAGAACATATTTAAGTTATTTAAAAGTGTTTATTTCCTAGTTAAAACCTGTATTGATTTATTCTATTTATTATGGTCTTTCTAGACATATTTTTATATTATTTGTCGAGAATTTATTAAGCTAGAGTTTTTTTAATTTGAACTACAATTGTTTATGATACATAAGATTATTCATTTGATAATTCCTTGTTTTTAAAATATGTTTATAAAAATATTATTTCATGTTCATTATTTGGAAAACATTTAGAATAAAATTTTATTTTATATTTTGTTTTTTTGATTTTGATTAACCAAAATATAACCTAATATAATTATTTGGTGGTTAAATGTTGATTTCCCCACAGCACAACAAATAATAATTGGTATCAGATCAAAATTGGGAATATTTGTTTTCTATTTTAAAATCAATATTCCCTACTTTCAAATGAATTTTATATATATTACATTACAATACTATTTTATTGTCTATTCAACCAATTTTGTTTGTCTCATTGGTTGTAATAAAGTTATTTTTACTCTATCTATTTTTGGATAGATTTTTCTTGTTGGTAAAGTATATTTTAATTCTATTTAGACCCCTTAGTGACCTTTTGATATATGGTTCATATTTTTGTATTAGGTTATGAGGTATTAGGGGAAAATGAGGTTTTCCTTGGAAAGGGAGTTGGTTAGTAGTGTGGTTTGGTGGTTGGTTATCAGTTCTGGTGTCTTGTATCCCATTTCTACCTACATTCCCTGGGATTGAGTGATTATTCATCACAATTTTTTCATCTATTTATATCCAAGATAAATCTATTATATCATGGTTTTTTGGCCTATTTTTATTGGTGATTTTTTTAGGGTTTAGAGTGGTAGTTACATGTGAATAGGCTCAATGAAAATTGTAATTCATGGAGTTTAGGCTTGTATCTCTCTAGTTATATTGAATGGTACATAGATACCATTATATGGTATTCTCTAAATTATTTATCTTAGTTTGTAGATTGATTACCTTAGTTAAGAAGACTAATCTGGAATGTTAGCTTATATCCTTAGGACTTTAAGTTTTTTAGTGGAACCCTATTGTTGAGGAAGTCTCTAGTTAGCATATGTATTGATGGTAGTCTATTTAGGAGGATATTTAAGATCATATTTAAGGATTCCCTTATGCTTTCTTCAAAAGGATTCTTATTTCATTGAGTTTTTTATAAAGAGTTTCAGGTCATAGAGACAATGGTTCTAAATTAATAGGTTTTGGTTTTTTTTGTAATGTAGATATTAGTGATATCAGGTTTCATATTTAATTCTTTCAAAATTTAATTCACTACTTATTGTTTATTTTTATTTTTATTGACTTATATTGTAAATTAAATTTATAATTTATTATTAATGATAATATAATTTTAATTAATAATGTCATTTTATATGTTTAATATTGACTATACTTATTACTTGTGTTGGGATTATTTCTATTTGGGCCTCCTATATGGTATGTTCCACCTAACCTGTATCCCTTTACCTAACTATCTTCTTATACATTGCATATTTTTTATTTTCTCTATGATATTGAATAAATTTATCATGTGTTGTACATTCCCCATGATGTGTTTTTCTATACCTTTCATTCATTCCTCTCACTTATAGATAATTCTAGTTTTTAAATATGTCATGGAATAGGCAATTTCTTACAACCTCTTGTGGATTATTTCATGGATTATCATATACATTCATGTACTTAGGGATTGTTACCAATGTATTTTGTCCAATTTTTAGATATTCCTCTATGGTTTGTTTCCCCTCATTTTATTCTCAGTGATTCTTCCAATAAGATCCTCCCCAATTTTCTATGTGAGGAATTTTGGGCCTCCTAAGTGGGGTGTAATTGATTGATCCTTCCAATATAGATCATATCTGATTAGATCAATATATAATGATTGATAATAAAATATTTCTATAATTACATCCTTTTTGGATGGGACTAGTTACATGATCTAAAGTCCCATCTTCAACAGATGAATGTATAGAGAGATTGGAATGAGGGAGAGAATTCTCATTAGTAAACCATTGGGGAAACAAATATGATGATGAACCAAGAAA
Source organism: Viscum album (assembly GCA_963277665.1). Taxonomy (NCBI): domain Eukaryota; kingdom Viridiplantae; phylum Streptophyta; class Magnoliopsida; order Santalales; family Viscaceae; genus Viscum; species Viscum album. The sequence goes on from OY728129.1 coordinate 1,037,540,046, forward strand.
ATATATATAACTTTTTAACATTGAATTTAGCACATTTATTGACCCAATTCACCCTAAAAGGTGATATTTATCTAGGGAAAGGGTGTATTAGTTTTTTATTAGTTTTCTATTCTCAATTTTTGATCTCTGTTGTATTCTAATTGTTTTTTCATCTTATATGTCTCGCATAATTATTTTATTATTCTTTTTATGGGTGTATTATATTTCTTTTACTACTTTATTTGCATAGTAAAAGCTTTTAATGATCTCACTCTATGAATATATACCAATTTGACCAAGAATGTAAATCATTATGTTTCTGTTTGATCATTTTTTTTGAAATTTCAATCATTGAAAATTTTATTAAGTTTCAATTTTATTGAAATCATTAAAATATGTTTCATGGGTTAATTTTAACTTTGTTTTGGTTTTTTTACCCTTAAATAGAAAGGGTTTTTCTTCTAGTTTTCTCTATAAAATTCTTTTTCAATTTATATTCTAGTAATTCATATATAGAATTTTTAATATCGATAGTAATTAATTTTTTTCATGGGTTCACATTGTATAATGCTAGTTTTGATCTTACATATCTGTTCAGAGTTGTTTTGTACAAGTACTAGATTATTTTCTAGAAAAGTATATATTTAATAGTTAATATTATTTTGTTTGATTATTTAAATTATGAAATTTCTGGGAAGATTATTGTATTTTACTTTGACAATTTGGGAATCATGAATTACTATAATTTCCACAAACATCATGTATATTATAAAAATTTTACTCTCTTGACAATTACATGTTATTGGATTCTATTTGGGAAGAAATGGATAAGTCAGATGATAAAAAATTCACGATTTTGATAGAAATATTGTGAGAATGTCCAATTAAAAAAGAAAAAAAAATAGTATAAAATGAATTGATATGTGGTTTTTTAATGTGTAAATACCGTTCAATGTTTGTGATTAAATATATTTATGGAAACCTCTAATTGAATCCACTATATTCAGAGATTTTATAAAATACATCTAAATTCATAGATCTTAAATTTCGATGTGAAAATATAAATCTTATGAAAAAACTAAATCATGATATGCCTCAACCACTAATAATTGTCTCATGACTATATATCACATTTTGGAGATCAAAAACAAACACAAGAAATAATTTTTTTAGCCTCTAATAAGACATTTCACAACCCATTTTTCTATTGTTTGTTGTTTCCAATACCCAAAAACCATCACTTGTGTATCTTCTTACTATAGTGATGAACACCATGTTTCCATGCCTTTTTCCACCACATTCAGAACCCCAACTACATCCTTTTTAAAATCACTCATAATCCCTACCAAAATATTTAGAAATTATATCTCCACAAATAACAAGACATCACATGATGCCATGTTGAAGGTTTTAAAATTTAAAACTCTTATATTATCTCATTTTTATCTCTATAAAATTTAGGTTGAACCGGAAAAAAACACTCCATTAAAATCATAAAAGTGGGATATCTCATCCAACACACATAGATGGATAGGATAACTGATTAGAATCACACCAACCACCGTCCTCTTTGAAAAAAACGACAACATGATTTTTCATCTTTTATATAAAGATGACATCTTATCATGTATAATATATGAAAAATATAAAATTTTCATCATACTTGTTTTTGAACTACCCAAACGATTAGGAATCAAACTAAATGTACCTAACTCCCTCATGGTTGTGATTTTTTTATAATCAGGATTATAAACATAAACCAATTTTTCGATCTACCAAATATCCTTAGAGAAGTCTTTAACTCTCAAATCATCACCTTGATCTTTTATTTTAATCCATTATCCAATAGTGATACACTTTGAAGAAAATGAATTAGGTATATGTTCTGAAACACATAACCTACCCTTATTCATCTTTGAAACAATCATTATCCTTGTTGATGGTATTCAACATTGGCATGGAGATCTCTTATTCCAAAAACATGATGAATTACACTTCATAAATACAATATTCAATTCATTACACACCATTATATTTGCCCTATAAAGTGTTTCAACCGTTTCCCCTCACACATATACATTGACCTATTGAATTATTTCCTTATTAATTTTACAAATTTACACTTATCCCCATCATTATCAAAGGCACAAGAAGGTAAAAATTATGTCATGTACATGAGACTTGCTTTACATAAATCAAGATTAGTATACTACCAATATTTTTAGTGAAAATAATTCCACCAAGACAAATGAAACCATCATAAATATTTATTTCCCATATTAAGTCTACTAAAGTCATTTTCTTCATAAAATGATAATATATCCCTATTTGATGAAATATGGATTGAATCACCTGAATCAACCACCTATTATTTATACATAGGAATACAACAAAAATCAAATTTACTTTAATGTAAATCTCCATAAACCATTATAGTATTTAGATTTATATACTTAGAATTAGTGTCACACATATTATTTTATAAATTAATATTTTTCAATCCTTCGATGTTTTTGTACACATGAACCTCCTTATCAAAAAAAAGAACTTGAATTTTCTTATTTTCCTTGATCAAAATCAATACATACTCCATCCATGGTTCATAGATAGAATAACACTATTACTTGAAAAATCACCATCATTATTATTTATCCGACTATTTTTCATTAATAATAATGAAACCACATCATACAACTACATAATTTCCATCCATAACATCAATGTGTTGATGAGATTATCATATAAATTTTGTAACAACCCAAGGGGAAGAATTATTTGTCATACACACTAATTTCAACATGTACCATGTTACCTTTATCATCAATCTTAATCACAACTAAAGATATAACCATAAAAATTTAGTAATATCAACCAAATTGAAACATAAATATCCAATCTATATCATTCACAAATGATACAATATTTTTTTCATTTATAATTCATTTGTATGGAATTTTAATTTATATATTTCAGGATTCACCAAGTTCTTTTCTAGATTATTCAGTTTCATCACTTTATATATAATACAATGATGAAAATAAATCAAGATTGTTTCTATTGATAACTCTATCATATCCTACCAATAAATATTGATCATTTTCTCTAGATTCTAGGATTTTTTTGCTTTAGTGGTTTCACTGTCTTCTCATGAGTCACTTTTTTTACACAATTTTATCATAAAGAAAAAAAATTTCTCCATTAAACAGTAATATGTAAACAAAAAAACATTGGTTTGAATAATCCATATCCTATTAGTATGATAAATAATTAACCTCCTTTGATACATATTATTGGGGGAGAAATGGATCAATCACATGAGAATAACTCAATTTTGACAAAAATATTACTAGAATATCCAATGAATATATAAGCATAAAAATAATCAGAAATACAATGAGATGTATATTTTTAATGTGGAAATACGCTATAATATGGTGGATTAAAACCCATAGGGAAACATCAAAAAAATCTACTATTATCATATATTCTACAAAATCCAAGAAAATTCCTAAAACTGTATTTACAGTAAGAGCATAAAAAACCTGTGAAAATTCATACCATGACACGCATTCAACTTTTCTATGATAATCATCTCCTAAAAATATATCACCCTTTATAGATCAAAACCAAACATGTGGTATCATTGTCTCACCTCTAATAAGTCATTGTAAAACCTAATATTATAAAGCTTGTTGTTACCTACACCTAGAAAATATCACCCATATATATTAGAATGTTTACTTTTAACAGCCGCCAACATTAATAACTAATTGTTTTTGTTGAAAACTATCCAAACTCATTGTATTGTTGTAGTTAAATTGTTTCTAAAAAAAGTAACTTCCAAAGGTTTTTCCATCATATAAATATAATCTGACCACCAGAGGCATTCTCTATAGATTCTATAAATAAAAGCATCATCGACCACATATGGCGGCCCATAACCAGGAGAATTTTTTTAAAATATTTAATTTTCTCATATTCCAAACAACCAAAACCAATAAAATCCATAAAACGAAAATTATAAAATTAATGATAGGTATCCAAACAAAACTATTGATCTAATGAAAAACATATATCACTCTAATCTTTTTTCATAATCAACCAACTGATAAGATATAAAAAATAATTTAACAAATAAAATAAAAATTAAATTTTTTGATATTAATAAAATTAATTTACTTAATATATATATATATAATAATAAAAATGGTTTATATAGATTTATGTACAAAAAACATCATACCTACATATTTGATGAAATTATAATAAAAAATATCTATTTACAGTATTTATCATTTAATCAATGACTATTAAAAGTTAAAATAGATGTCTAACATATATAGATAAATGCAGGTATCATATGGACATGTAGTGGATTCTAATGGATAACATATGACTTGAATAATATTCTCATATCTTTTTACATCAATCCAAAAAATTTGGTTCATTTATTACCCCCTGACTGGATGCATGTCATTTTGATAACCCTGTGCAATGTTGCCCATTTATTTCCATTATACCAGGTGACATGAGTATATGATGGATGTAGTGGTGATTCCTAAATATGAAAAAAAAAATGTCTTGATGATTTTTATCTAATGAGTTCATTCATATTTAAGAGTTTTTTCTTGAAATTTACTAAATTTATAGGATTCGTCGCTTAACTCTGAATCTGAGGGACAAACAATACTTTTGACCATAATTATAAATCTCTTTAACTAATATACATTTCAATGATTCCTATATATTTTAAACGACATAAATATCTTTTTCCTAATGTTTCATGTCAATTAGATCTCATTTGGTCATTTTTGACACCCAAACAAATTATGTTCCCACTATTAAGAAATGATAATAATAAGAAAATAATCATATATTTGTACTAAACAATCTAGGGATTAGATTGATGGGTGTTTTATTATTATATATTATATAATATTGGAGGAATTATATACAATATTTTCATATTAATCAATTGTTTTTCTCATTTTTAACCCCTTGACAAGAGAAACACCATTTTAATAAAAATAGAAATGTTTTCCTTTATTTTCAACCATATTGAGTGATGAGAGAATTTGATGGATGTGGTGTTTATTTATATAAATCAAAAAAGGCTTGGTGTTTTTTCACCCATGGATTCAAGTCAATGAATTCTTGTTTTCTTTATATTGTACCCTTTTATAAGATATATCTCTTAAATAAAATATCTGAGGGAAAAAACCAATTTTAATCATACTGATCAATTTAGATATCTGATAGTATTTCTAATGATTATTTTATATTTTAAATGAATTAAAGATAATTTGAAAAATATTAATTCCAATAAAAGCTATTGTATTAATTTATGGCCTCTATACACATGATTTTTCCATTATAAAGAATATGATAATAAATGTGGAAATGAAATTTTAATTGAATCACCTAATCTAGGAATAAGATTGAAATAAGGGAAATTCTAATAGATCACATATGACTTGAGGAATATTCTCTTATATTTTCACATCAATTAAATGTCATTTTATCATTTTTGACTCCCTCACGAGAGATAAGTTATTTTAATAACACAAGAAAATGTCATCCAAAGTATTCCATCATAATTGGTGACATGACCATTGGATTTATACAATGTTGATTCCTACAGATCAAAAATAGATTTTTGATCATCATAGTATGAATTCATGTCAATCCAAGTGTTTTTTCCTGGAATTGGTTTATTTAACATGTTTATTCAATATAATCTAGATTCAAAGGAAAAATTCTACCTTTGATCATACTAATAAATTCATGAATCTAATACATGTTTGATGATTCATATAGATTTTAAAATACATTATGATAGTTCTCCAAATATTGTATTCCCATTAGAGCTCTTTTGGTCATTTTTTACCCCTATGCACATAATTTAACCATTATTGGAAAAAATTAATAAATTTTAAAATGAACTCTTAATTATAAAAAACAATCAAGGGATTAAATTAAAACATGTATGATTCCAATAGATCACATATTATTTGAGGAATGTTCTCCAAAATTTTAATTTCAATCAGATTTCTTTTTCTTGTTTTTGACACCCCCTGAAGGGAGATATTTCATTTTAATAACATTAAATACCATTATACATATTTTTCTATCATACCAAATGAAATGAGATTCTAATAGATTCCACCATTATTCCTAAAAAACCAAAATTAGTCTTTTATTGTTCTACTATAATTTCTTGTCAACCCAAAAAAAAATTCATTGTATTGGACTCTTTTACAAGATTTTTCACATAACTCCAAATATGGTGGAAAAATATAACTTTTGATTGTACTAAGCTATTCGGGTATCTTATCTATATACCAATGTTTCCTAATGATATTAATTATCATAGAGATCATTTTACTAAGATTTAAAGTAATTTAAAAATATGGAATACGAGAATGGAGAGTGTGTAACGGATATGATATTTTTTATTCGAAGAAGAATAAGAAGATCATGAAGGAATTATATTCCATAGTTATGATCTCACAATATCAATTTGTGTTTATTTTAAAAAAAAATTCTGAAATGAAATACAGTGAACAGTTTGTTATAGATAATGAATGCATGGGAATTGTGATTATTTGAAGATTAACGTTAAAGGAACTAATTATAAAAAATCGATCTTCTTGAGTATGTTGAGACTGTAAATATTATCACAAGGAGTATCACTTTCTACATTAACCCATCACTCTTTAATTATCCAATTATAATTCTATATATAATACATAAAATCCAAAATATAGTCTATAATATAATAAACCTCTTAAATAACATCGGGGTAATCTATTATCTTATTAATGGAGATTGATTCTTAAAAGATATAACCAAACTGACATAGAGGCTTGCATAAGTAGATATATTATTATTAGATATCACAAGAACATGGATGTGATACATCAAACCAAATGCCTAATATTTGAGAAAATCATTTGTATACAAAAATAATATAGAATCCCTCACCCATAGAAAGTCGCATTTTAGAAAATCAAATAACTAGACAATTTCAATGTATATACCATCCAAAATTATGTATAACATAGAGAGTGTTTAGGAATTAATTTAAAGTAAATTCTTAATTTATTACCTAATTTCACCTAAGATTTATGTGTTGTGAAATGAGATTTGTAATCATAGAAGTCACACTCATGTATAAGACAGCTCGTGACCTATTTCTTTATTTAAATCCATCAACCAAAAGAATAATAGAATTTTTTTTTGATAAAAATTTTGATACATGCATCTTCATTTATTCATAAAATAATTTTTGGAAATAAATTGGTCAATAAGGAACCCATATTATGGATATAAAATTTAATTTTACCATGAATCATAAAGGTGGACTTTTAAAAATTCATAGAGACAAAAATCAAGGTGTGATACCTTCCAAATTTGTAAACATGGGTCAAAGTGTTATTTTTATTCCTAATTTAATCTTATTGATCATTTTCATAAGTTTTATTTTAATTATGAATGTATTTAGTTTTTTTGGAATCTCTAGTTGGTCAAATTTCATTTTATCAGAAATGAGAATGTAATATTATTTTTTATATTTTCTAAAAACACAAAAACAAAATGAGATCACAAATTTGACCAAGTAAAAAATAATGATAAAAAACAACACACATTCTCAATCTGATGTATTATATAGAACCAAGGTTTCATCCTATGTGTGGTGTGACATGAGCCTGCAAAAAATAAAAATAATGAAGACAATAATGATGAAAATAATAAAAATAAATTTATAAATTCAGTATAAAACTATGTTGTAGTATCCCCTTTATTATCACCTCAACAAATTTACTCCAATCTTATTCTAACCACAACAAATATCTACACATTTAACTCCTCTATAACATGCATCCATTTATCTAATTCTATCACCAGCTATGTCAGCCCATCCAAACAGTGAGTCATAGCCTCGGTGAGTGACACTATAGAATAAGGAATCCTTATACCATATGAAAAGTTGTATCCATGTCTATCCGGACTAATAATGTGATGAAACATCTCATCCCTTCGTATGGGATGTTTTTGTTGGTCCTCTATAAGATGTGTTACCTCAAACTAAAATTCATCCTTTATAATATATATATATATATATATTAATAATTAGTACAAGAACATTCTATAGGAGTGGCAACTTTTGGATCATTCTGATCACGAGTCATCATCCCCAACAACATTTTATTAGAAATTGAACCTGGTTCTCATAACTATACACCAATAAGATATAAAAATAGAACACAACACCATATTAAATAATAAATTTAAATAGTTAATAACAAAAACATAATGTCAAATATGGGACACATGACTTGTCCCAAGCCCATGAGGTGGTCCCTATAATGCACGATTCATGGAATGATGTTCTTCTTTCTCGTACATTAAATTACTTCTAATTTTAAAAATTTAAAATGATAAATATTTATATATATATATATCAAAATAAATAGACTCACCCAAGTATCCTTAATGGACCTAAACGTAACTAACATACAATAATGAGATGGGAAAATGCCTGTCGAGGCTTGGTCCATAATCTCTTGGGCTCCCAAATTTATTATATAGTGCATCATCTTAACTAAACCTTTCTAATATAGCCACATTTTTAAATTTTTTATATACACACTAGATGGAACTCATTGGGAAACACCCTCAGATCATTAATTGTAATAATAATAGTTATCACTAATCTAATAATATTTTAATCATAGTTAAAAAAAATGATCTTATTACCTCAACATCCTTCCATTTTTGTTCTAATGCATCCTCGGGGAATCAATCCCAATCACATGTAATTAATTAAAATATGTGTGGTTCACATATGATATGACCCAAATGGAGACTAAATATAGGCGAACCCTCTCCCACAGGATAGTTTGTCTTATAAAAGTATTCATCAAGGGTCATATTAGAATTTTATAATGAAATACCATGAATAGGGCCTCTTATGTGTTAGAAATAAGTTTCCATGTATGAAACTATTGAAAATAATTTCATAAATAATTATAAATACTTTCATATATATATTTAAATATTAATTAATATTTTAAAAACAAATTTTCATTTAAATATATGATGACTAGTATACATAGATGGATCTATAAAATGATGTGGATCTGGTGCCTGCTCCCCTGATATGTCTACAGTCATAGAAAGGATTAGTACATAAAGGATTAATTTCCCACTATAGTTATATATAATGTTAACTAAAAACACTCATGTAATTTTTATTTATTTCACACATATTTTATCAAATATAATGGGGTGGGTAGATCAAAACACATATCATGGTTATGCTATGATATTTCATTATTCATAACCTTGAAATCCCATAGAAATTCTAAACTTCTAATACACATTTATTAGATTCATCAATAATGATCAATTCATAAAGGATGAGTTTATCAACACTAATAAATAAAAGGTGTGGGATGCATCATTTCACTACCAATAAATAAATATCATCACTATCATATACTTGACAAGAGGAATCTTCAGTCATGTATATGAAATATTGTTTCGTATATTATAAATATATTCCTAAAACATCTATATATAGAATATTATAAGAAAATATTAAAAGTAAATTCCTAGTGGTCCATCCAGGTAGAATAAGAGACACTAATTTCAACAAAATTACTTGTTGGTATCATGATAATACAATGATTATTTAAAGAAATATTTTCCCGATGTTTTGGAAAGGTTATTATAATGGGTACACATATGTAGAATGTGAATATACGAAGAAATAAAAGGTGGTGTTTGAATTACACTTGTTCTCTCTCAACTATTGGGATTTAAATTACATCATAAAATAATGTAGGACTATAAGGGGAGTGTTACACATGAAAATGATCATGTGAAAGAAGGAAATTATCATGAATTCATATTGGAAGGTTGAGAAATATAAATTTGGTACTTTCGGTCTAAAGTCCATTGACCAGTGGGTGGGTTATTCTATCCAAACAATATTAATTAATTCCTTTTTTGTCAAATTTATTTTCTTTCTTTATCTATTAATCCAAAATATCAATCATTTTATTTTGATGAGTATTTGTATATTGTAGAGTAAGAAGGGGTTAATATTCATGATATATAATAAATGTTTACTCTATATTTATACATTTTTTACTGTTATATACTAGGAACTATTATGGGGGTAAATGGTGTTTAAATCATTAATTGTTTTCTATTAACTGAAGTCCATAAATACGTGTTTCCAAATCTTATTCTTAAATATATAATTGATTGATTACTATTTAATATATTTTAATTTGAGGGTTATAGAGAGAGAGTAATAATAAATCTTGGAAAAGAGTTATAAATAATTTTTTATGGGAATTCATAGGAAATTATGGAAATGATATAAAAGTGTATTGTAAATTATGAATTGTGTGCAGTAAATACCTATTCACCCAGTAGAAGAAAAATATATAGTAATTTTTGGGAATTTTTCATAAAATTAAATCAAAATTATCATATTGTAATGAATTAATATAAATATTCATTCAAACAACCCAAACCCATATTCAGTGTAATCGAGGAAAATTTTCTTGAATAGGTAAAAAGATTAACCAATTTTCTAAAAATACCAATGTATGTATCTCATAATTTAAATTCCATATAGAGAATGTGACTAAGAAAAATATTGTTAGGGATAAAGGATGAATGATAATTAGTTCTAAATATAATACACACCAAAGTGTTATAGAATTTAATATATGTAATAGTAGTGATAAGATGGAATAAGGTCCAAAACATTTCATCAATGAGTTAATGAATGTTAAAGAAGATATACTTAAATTTATGAAATGATATAACAATCTATGGGATGATATGTTAAGGAAGATAACTAGTCCTAAATTAAAGTATAAATATGAATGAATTTGGAAACATTTGTCGATGACGAGATACAAACAATATAGAAATCAAATAAAATTCAAAAAGGTTAAAAGAAATTAAACTAATTAATGAAAATCATTCGTAAAGTAAAATAAATATTTCATATGAAAAATAAAAAAATTAAATTTCAAATAGGAGATAATTGAAATAATAGACGTTCTTTTCAGGAGGTAAAAATGAATTGAGAATAAAAAACTACCTCAAGGTTGACATAATAATCCAAGATAACATTTTTTTTATAAGACATAAATTTACCCATGGATTTGTTACCAAAATAATTATATTTATGTTGAAAGGAAACAAAATATTTGGACAAATTTCATACATTAGTGGATCTTATATGAAAACAAATCTCAAAATATCTGTGATTCATTTGGAGATAATGTTAGTACAATGATAATTGGTTATTTGTAGAGAAACTCAGGTTCGCACTAATGAATTCCCAACTAAACAAATACTATAGATGAACATATGAATAAATAAGTCAGGATGATAAATTTAAAATAAGGATCCTAGGGTGAAAAATAATAATTTTTATTTTGGTTTATTATTTAAATTGTTTTCCCTAATAAAATGAACATTCATCCCACTAAGTGTGTGACATTGTTCAAAAAGTAATATCGCTAAAAAATATAATAAAGGAAACATGGAATAAAGAAACACATATCATCAAAATACGAACACCTAATTGGTGTATTCTACCCAATCATTATTTCCCAACTTTCTAACACATTTAATCATTTTTAAATAATTTACGAAATTATTCTTTTAGTTCCCATGTCAACTAAAATCAATGTATCACTTTACCATGGTGCTTCCATGAAATAATTGTTTTTATCAAATTTATATCAATGAGAAAAAATGTGATCCATTAACATAACTATAAACAAAATGGAAAATTTTCAGAAAAGAGAACAAAAAAATAGTGGTTAAGACTTTAGTGTAGCCTTTCATGGTCATACATATAGGCTGGGTAATTCAATCATACATATAATAATATAATGGTTAAATATTTTTAATTACTTTTATTTTCATATGTTTTCACTTACAATAATAGAATTTCTAGAAACACTGAACTACCCTACATCACAAAAAGAAATAAATATTCATCGAATTATATATATCCTAATAAATTTTGAAAGATTGCATGAGTGATTGGTAAATACGAAAATCCCATTATAATGTTTTTTTAAGATTCTAAATAACACTTTAAGATTCAAGCAGCAAATTTATAAACTAACTAGAAATAATAAGACTAAACTTATACACACATCAACATCATTGGTTTATAGAACCAATCATTCCCAAAACATATTTTAATATTCATACAAGACATACTATTTATTATATATTCTATTTTAGATACTATTTTAAAATCATTTTCTACTCCCACCAAATATAAGCTACATATCCCTTCCATCCCCATTTAATTTCACTATATCAGTATGAATCTGAAATTCCATCCCAATGTAATTGTGGTAAATCAATGGATTTAAAAATTCAATGTTACATTTTTATTATGAAAAACAATTATATGAAATAAAAGACACATTAAGGAAATTAAATATATAAAAATGCATTATTCCATGAAAAAGTTGGATTATTTTCACTACACTTTTTTGTAATTCATGATAAAAGATAATATGGTGAAGATTATAAATATTATAATGAACAAGAATCCAAAGTCTTCTAACCATTAGGGGAATAGAGATTTATGTTGAGTTTTTTAAACAACTAAAAATAAATAAAATTTAATTGAATAGATGGTTGACTTGGGATCCATGTCTTCGTAGCCTTATCAGAAAATTTTGCTTAGTTAGGTAGCTTTATATTTGACTTGATCATGGATATTAGTAGCATAATCCTCATCTATTGTATCAAAAAAATAAAAACCTTTATATTTCATGGTCCATGGACTCTTTAGGATTATTTATCCACTAATAAAACCAATATTATAAGTCATGACTGGGTATTGAAGGAATAATGAATACATAGAATACAAAGTGAATTGATGAGAAAAATATGTAAATGGAAACATATGATAAATCTTGATGAAATGTTTTGTGAGATATGAAACATCTTTAGGATAAGAAATTAAAGAATTTAAAACTAAAATAATTTTATCTGGAGGTAAAATGTATGTTTTTGTCAACTAAATAATCATGATTCATTTTCCAGTTATTTGTGGATGTGAAATGGGAAAATTTATAAATATTATATATGATTATTATAATTAAGTGATGATTCAACCCTATAAAAAAAGTGAGAAACTATAATCACACTCTTTAGAAAAATTGGGCATGTTCAGATATATGTGTCCCTCTGTCTCTTGGATTTCACATTACAAGACAAAAATCAACATAGATAGGTTAAATGAGATTTAGAATTCCATGGATTTTTTGATATAGTCAAAGGAAAAATATTTAAAATAATTTTAAGTTCATAATGGATGGGGTTAATGAATGGATGAATATGATAATTGAGTTTCATATTGAATATATATTTATATATATATATATATATATATTAAAATTAGTGTACATTTAGTACATGTACTGTATTTTGGGTATGAATAAAATATTTGAGAGAATCATGTATATCAAAATGATAGAGACAATCCCATATCGAAATCATTGAGTTTCCTATTCTCAGTACATGAGAACTAAATATAGATGAATATAATTTAAGTGATTAAAAATTATCATGGATGAAATTGATTAAAAAATTAAACATAGAGTAACGTGGTTGTTTCACATGAGTATCACTTCAATGATTCTAATTAAACAAAAAATTATATAAATTCGTTTTAACTATTGGAAAAGGGTCATTTTGGAACATAACATTATGTTTGTTGAGAAATCATGGCCCTGTGTGTTTATATAGGAAAAAGTAAGGACATGAATAAGTATAAAGAGAAATCTAAGAATTGTTTATCATGTATAACTTCCATGCCCTAGTTACCTCAATTAACCCCAAGGGATGTTTTCTATTTGAAATGTTTTAGTTCTAGATTTTATTATACTCATTACCTGAAAAAATTGTAACGTGCAGTAAATGGATTAATGAAAATAAATATTTTCATGTTGAAAGTGTTCCATGTTATTAAAGGACATGTTAAGGATGAGTAATAGTGAAATATTATGTCTAATAGAAAAATTAATGTATCATATCAGATTTGTAGTGATAAATCATTGATTATGGGAAATTGGGTACAAGGGTGAGAAGCTTGAATGTGAATATATTGATATGTTTTATTGTATTGACATTAGGATTCAAATAATTGTTTCCAATTAACATCTAGTGACCCAATCCTTGTACATTTGATGAAATAAATTATTAGAGAAACAATTTATTGAATGAAATTACATTAAGTGAAGTAGTATATCAATTTTAGGTGGTTATAATTAAAATATTTTATGAAATTATTTGATTATATTAGTTCACATATATATTATTATTTTGTCTATTTTATTATATAAATATTATAGGAATCTGTGTTTCTATATGTTTTAGAAAATAATTACATTAAATATTTTTTCTCTAATTTTTTTCATTTTCATGCATGTATATATAAAATATAGTGATGATAAATGAAAAAAAAAGTAATAATTCATAAAATGATAAATATTTTGAAAACGGTTGTAAATCATAGAGTGGTAAAACAATAATTCCTTGCATTAAACCTAAAAATGGACCATTTATCCTCTAAATCTCTCTATAATCCAATGAATATCTTCTTCACATTGAATTATGGTGTGTTGATGAAGCTATTGCTCAATAATTTAAATAGTCTCAGGTTATTCTCATTCAATTAAAAACACTCCAAACCTTGAAAGGTTCACAGTAACATTCCAATTTAGATTAGATAGAGACGTAATGATGAAAACATATTTTTCTTGTGATGACAAAATGAAAATTAAATTACTAACATATTAATCTCTATATAACGCACTACTGAATCTCACCAATGGAAATTAATATTTAACTAATTTAATTCCATAGACTAAATCAATATAATTACAAATTAAAAATAGGAATTTAAAGAAATGCGTTTATAAAACATCAATATTTTCTTCTAATTGAACATAATAATAACCAGAATCAATAGATGGGAAACTAATTCCCTTCTTTAATGTTTCTTGTTAGACATTGATATCTTTAATGTGATACCATAATCCATTAGCATTTAAATATTTGTAATAAAAATCCATTATTGATGGACCCTAATATAGTTGGTTAAATTATTCAGTTAATGTACGGCCACCTAACTCCCATGGGTTAGAGATATATATATTTCATAGAATTTAATAAATTAGTATGTTGAAATAAATTAGTTATATATTTCAATCCTTATAAAATTCATTTGTACATACAAAATCCTTCAACCAATCACGAAATGATGATTCGTGGGACTATTGAATTTTAGAATCACTCGCATGAGATATCTCTTGTTTTAGCACATTAATGTGTTTTATGAAAATAATAATTCCATATTTAAATGATCAACTTATAAATAAAAACAAAACATATAATAATAAACTATAAATCTTATAAGACACTTAGTATATAAATGGATAATGTCATAAAGTATTGAATAATGATATATTTATGAGATTTTACCAACTTGATGTTGTCCATATAAAATATAGTTCTTTCTATAATTGGACCATCATGAATCATAGAGGGATAATCTAATTTTGTTTCAAAATTCATTTCATATTCTACACACAAAAAAAGTAGTAGATTCATCCATTAAATTACAATTAGAAATTAATGTCACTTGATGAGATCTATTATGTATGAATCATTTCATTGTGTCTAGATAATTCTCAATAGGATACATCCACCGTAATTTTACTGGAACAGTTGAAAAAACATCATTAGTTTGGCGTACTATCAAGTGAACCATAACATCAAAAAATGAGGGTTGAAATATTTTCTCCATGTGATAAATCATAAGTATACTGTTTTTTGGAATTTTGTTAAAATAAACCATTAAATCAATTTTTTTAGAAAGTATATCTAAAATAATTACTCATCTCAATCAACGGTTAAACAACATTGGGTGATAAAAAATCCTGAATTATGATTGGAATCAACTACTAAAATAGTATGTGATTGTTATGACTTTTCAACCCTTTCAATTTAATACTAGTCCCATTTATAAAATTGTAAATATTTTAAAATAAAACATCAGGCACCATGAGAATTATTGTAATGGAATGAATTGTAACATTAACATTTTCATACATTGTATATTATGCTCCATAAAGGTATTCCTTGTTTCCATCACCCAACTATAAATGAAATTGTTTCCTAGATCCTATGTCTTATAAATCATTTCATTCATTGAAATGGTCAAATTATTATACGCTAAAACATATAATGTTCAATAATATATTATCACTAATTTTTTTAAAATGTGCATGATATAAAAATTATTTCTAGAATGTTATTTTTCAAGTAAGGGAGATTAAAAAATATTATTCAATATTGACCACACTATCTACCCAAACTATTAATATTTGATAATAGATGAGACACCAACTCCGTAAATTAATACACCGTGTGGTTGTTTTATTCTTCAATCAGTGATAATATTTCTACTCATCTCATAATCTTTGGTGATTGGTTTAAATCTCTAGAACCATAAAATTCCACTATTTCCATTCTGAACCCATTCTAAGGTAGTTGAAAACATATATGATGCATGTAGTCCCATTTTTTATAATATCTAATCAATATAGAATTTTTAGTTTTATTGCATCAATGGAATGAAAATTCCCCTTTCATACCCAAACCTGATAAATTTTCTTAAGGTAGGATGTCACTGCTTGTCAATAATAAAGTTGTATATAGTTTAAACATTTCATTCTCTTCACAAACATAAGTCAACACACTATAACCCCAAAATTCAATCATCTCATCAATCAATGGATTATTATACACATCAATCATATCCCATGTACATCTATGTTTCTCAATAGATTGTAATGTAATAGAAATTTTTATTTCATAAAAATCCACTTAGAAAGATTATATATGAAACACCATCATTGGCCATGTGCTATGAGTTACACAAACCATAGACCATAATGGATTGAAACTATCAGCGTCCCACCCCAATAAGACATTATAACTGTCTTTAGCAATGTCAAGGTTTCTTTCTTTGAAATCCTTCGATGTAAGAGAATCTTATGGGTTGGTTAGCATATAACATTCCTCATTTATTTCCACATGTCATTTAAATAATTTCGAAACGTTAGATGACATAAAAACATTCAACCTCCTATTTAGAGGAATGTAATGTATTTTAATTATAACAACTGATTTCTCCTATTTCATAATCTTTCTATGATGTGTCTGATTTATGCCCTTATCAATACACATGGATGATTCATAAAACCTACAATTACTCAAATGGATAGCCTCCTTTATAAAATTCATATAATTGTTTTCACATGCATGTGAAACCAATGTTCTCTATAAAATTATAATCATCGAAATATGACTTAGGAATATTAGTGTCATCATGAATTACATTTCTCAATAACACCAATTATTTGTTGAATATTTTATATGGACACTAATTCATAGAATTCAAGTGAACCAACATCGTGATGAATAATACTTTACTTTAACCAATAATCCCAAAAAATATTTTATTTTTTCAATCACCATGTATTTCAAAAAAACTAAATGAATCCTGATCTTCACCATAGAATATATTGATCTCACTAATCTCAACATTATGGATGTTAACGTATTCAAGAGCCAACCCACGTACCATTTCAGTAAGAATTTCTTTCTTGAGATCATTTTCCTCACATGAAAATCCATCTAAACTATTTCTGTTTGATGAAAAGAATAATTTTTTCTCCAAGATGAGTCCACCACATTTAATTTTTAAAACCCCAATTCAATAATAAGTGCTCCCTCCTGGAATCTCATATCAATTTATACCTATTTAAACATTTTATGCATGAAAAACTAATATAGTCATTTTGAATCACTATACTGAAATTAATAAACTATATAATTCTCTCAAAATATTCTCTATATGTTCTATATGGATGATAAATCCTACTGTTATGAATATTAATATCTATATAATGAGTAGTAACATTTTAACAATACTACATATTGCAGGTATTGTTAGAACCTCCTGTCATAAATATATTGAAATTGGAGATAAGATAATTACAATCTGAATTTAATTCATACTCATCCAAAACAACTAGACAATTCACAAATGACATGATCATATCATTTTATATTTTATTTAATTTTTTAAACCTTTTATTTTTTAAAGTCATATATTTATTAGGATTTAATATTTTATAGAGAGGTTCTTAAAAAACAATGTCTGACAAGAAATTTTAAAAGGTAAAAAATCAGAAAAATTTATTAATA
Organism: Viscum album; assembly: GCA_963277665.1. Taxonomy (NCBI): domain Eukaryota; kingdom Viridiplantae; phylum Streptophyta; class Magnoliopsida; order Santalales; family Viscaceae; genus Viscum; species Viscum album. The sequence goes on from OY728129.1 coordinate 1,037,558,367, forward strand.
TAGTACAACTGCTAATTTGGTAAATTTATTTAAAAAAATAATTAAATATGTAAAATTATTTTATTTGACTATCATTGATATTTTAATGTATCAATAAATATTTTTTTAATTAATTATATATTACTAAATTAATATAAATCATATTTTTTAATACAAATTTCATATTTTAAATCACCTTTATAATACATGTGGTATATAATTACCTATTTAGTGGGAAAAAAATAAATTATATGATATAAAATGTAAAATATTATAATAAAAAAATAATTTAGAATAAAAGATAGGGATTAGTTCACGTTGTAATTAAATTTATTTAATTTTTTAGAAATGAAAAAATTTATATTTTTTGTATAATTTTCCACATAATTATTGTTATAACATTGTAATATAATAATAAACTAGTAATCCAACCCATGTAGTTTCATGAGATATGATAGTGAGTAAATTCATAAAAAAACTGATTTAACTAATAATTTTATAAATAGATGAAATATATGAATAGAATAAAATAGAAGAGTAAATAATTTTTAATGTATAGAAATAAATTGACTCAAATATTTAAATATAAATCCATGTAATTTCAAGTAAACATCTCAAAATATCATTTAGCAGTAGTTTTGTCAATTCAAGATAAAAAGTAAATCATTATTTTCAATTATTTTAGATGCTAAAGTGGCATGATTTTAATCACTTATGATTACTTATAATACATGAAATATTTATTAATAAAAAACATTTTATAAATTACTCTAAAAATAAACTAAATAGTAAACTAAAGGTGATAGGTTATAAAAATTAAAGTCAGTTTCCATGTTATTGAACTTTTTCCTCATCCTGGTTTGTCCTATGTGGAATTTTTCATGATTTGATTAGGAGCTTCTTGAGTGGGGATGGAATGAACAAATTTTTTTAATAATGATTGATATTTGGTTAAATTAATTAGGTAGGGGTATGTTTTGAGTTGTTCCTTTTTTTGAAGCATATTTCATTTATCATCTTCCAATGTGAATGTTATTGGTGATTGTAAATGCATTTAGAGGTAGCCACAAAAGAGGTTTTCTGGTTTTGTCCTTTAATTGGTAAAACCCATGGGTTGGAATGATTTTCTGATACTAAATATATATACATGTACTTTTATTGTTGGTTATAACGCACCCCACCCGAGTTGAACAATATGTACCAAACAACCCCCACTAGCATGGGGAAGGGTGAATTTTCCTAACATCATGATGGAAGGATGGATATATGGTTATGGGATCTTCTCTGCTCTTTCTTATATGTATTGGTATCCCAAAAATGTTTGGGAAAGTTGTGGTGCGGTTGTGACGCCCAGGTGTCAACGGGCATGATATGCTTTCCCAGGATCCTACATGATGAAATGTAGTGTTCATATGATGTGACTTTAGGATGTGGAATGGTTGTGTCCCAGGTGTCTATGAGTGATATGTGATATAATTGTGGCCTAGGTGTGGGTGGGAGGGATACGGTGAGCTTCATATGCCCAGATTTCGGGGCTAGATTTGAGGCCAACGTGTGTGTGGGTGGGTTGTGACATGGGTCTTGTGGAAGATTATGGAAGCATCTTGAAATTTTCCATTAGGTTATGAGCATTTGAAAAATGGGATGTGGTGTAGGGTACCCATCAATGTACTTATTATATTACATTATTTAACATAGGATATTGTTTAAGTGTTCCTTGGTGAGGTTGGGATGGTTAGTATTCCTTTTTAGGTGTTGTCAGTTTCTACTATTTGCTCACAAAGAAATTAGTATGCTTCTCCCACTATTTCATGAGAGACCATTGTTTTACTCTATTGATTATACTTGTATGATAACATAACATATAAAACTAATTTTAAGTTTATAGAAGGGTTATGTTGACAATGATGTACATTACAATCTCGGATTTGGGGACAGTAGTTATGTTGCTTCATAGCTATGTTCTTTTGGTACTTACATTAGAGTTTATTGTATTTATAGCAGTAATATTTTTAAACATGCATTTGGGATGGATTTTGGTTTTCTTTTATACATGTCTTGGAGTTTTTCTATGGTTTATACATATTATCTCTGGATCATGGTTACAAAAAAAGAGTATTGCATCCCATTTTATGAGATTTGTATAACCTTGGTGTTGGTCGCCACCCCATGGACCACTAGAGGCGGGACTTGTGGGTCACTATCTATCTTTCTTCATTTTCATCTTAGTCTTGACATCATTGGAGAGATGGGGTCCTGACAGAAGGGTATCAAAGGTGATGGTTGAGAGATATTATGGATTTTGGAGTTATGACCAGTGACGATTGCTTGAGTTGGTATGAAAATAATGTTATCTAACCTTGTTATGGGAGATAAGACATGGATTAATGACTTGGAAATGGGATATTTGGGACCCCCTTGATCTAATTCAAGGAAATTAATCCTACAAAATGACCATGTGAGGATATGTCTTTTATAGGGTATAGACCCTAGGAATAGTTCATACATCATTATGACTTTTTTCGTGTTTTAATTTAGAGTTATGGGAAATTTAAATAAATAATTGAAATTAATATTGAATAAAACTACATTCTACTCTGCATTAGAAATTCCTTTTTTTCATTTTCCATCTATGGAACACTATCATCATTCACAGGTGGCTCGAAAAGTTGAAGCTCAGTAGGCTGATCTGGTTGAACAGTAGAGGGCTGATCAAGTGGAAGAGGATGACTAGTGGTAGGGAACGTTAAATACTTTATAGCAGCAGGCTCTATTGAAGTACAAGGGTAGCATTTCAGATGTGTAGATGTAGAGTTAGCTTGAAGAAATTGTGATCACCTTCAGTTTGATATGAGCTCTGACTCAGTACTAGTTTTATTTTTTAGTGATCTAGATGTAGGAAGCTACACATCAGTGGTGGACATTGTAAATGCGAGAGAGGAAGGAGACTAACCTTTTTTGGGTTAATTTCATGTAGTAGTTATTAGAAGAATTACTTTCTTTGACCATGAAGGTTGAAAAGAGTTAGTAGTTACTCTCCCTTAAACATGGGAGTATTTCAATACAAGATCTAGGGATCAAGATCACATATCTCTTTTATTTTTCTCTAGATCTATATTTAGATGAGGAGTCTCATGTGAGACATCAAGAAGAGGAACTTAATCCTGCCCCCTAGTGTACGGTTACTCCCTTCACATTTCTGACATACTTAGGGGTTCAGTAGAAAGAATAAGTTGTTGAGATGATGTTCTCATGAGGAGGTCTATTGTGAGAGGATTCCAGAAGAGTTATTATAAGGGAAAGGATACCAGAAGAAGGTCTCAAGCACATGGTCATTCGAGGTTTCCAGAAGTTGGGATTAGACCACAGTGGTTTCCATTTTGACCTCTTGGTCCTCATGCCTTTCCTATGAAATTGGTACTGATATGCTTCTCTTTTGGGTCCTATGGGAATCTTTAGAGTTTTTTCCTAATGGATATTTGAGCTCGGTATGGTTAATTTTGCAAGGTTCAACAACTGGATCTACAACATTTGTTTTCCAGGACCTTTCTGATGTAGGGACAGCAGGCTTCTTATCCACAAAGGGGTGACATGGCAGTTATAGGAAGACCTCAGGTCACTTCTCATAGGAATCACGGTTTGTTGGAGGGCTTATTTTCAAGTGGATGAAGTGGATTTAGACTCGTATTTTCTGGTTAGATCATTGAAAAGTATTTATGATCCATCCTGGGACCTAGTGTAATTGATCCATTTATATTCTCTCAAAATAGATTTTGGGTGAATTTTTAACCATTGTTGGAGGGTGGATAACTTTGCGGCTGATGTACTCTCTTAGATTGTAAGGTAGGAGTATGGACTTGTTGTTAATGACATCTTCGGCTCCCTTCCTTGGGAATTTATGTCATTTGATCGAGGAGATGCCCTTGTTTTACACCATTTTCGACCTTTGTGAACTCTTGGTTAGGTGGTTTTTTGTGGGCATCATGATCTTTCACAATAAAAAAGAAATTTTCAGTTAGTATAAGGATTTAGGAGATTGGTGTGTTTATTTTCATGTTATAGATGTAGTAGTCCCATTAGGACCATAGAACATTCAAGGTATGATCAGTTCGTTCAAAAATATTTCTTCTTCTTTTTTTGGTTTAGAAGATTCCCACTCTTTTATTTCAATCAGTCTAGACGATATTCTAGGACTATATGTACAAAGAATTTCCGTACCCCTAGTGTTTAGTATACCAGTTGGAGGCTAGACCATCTTGTTTGATGTGTTTCAGGGATATAGACTGATGGTGGGGCTGCATCAGTCTCGTTGCGATCTTTTCTTTCTACAGATGCAACTATAAGATATCATCCTTGGCATCGAGTGGTGGTATTCTATACATGTTGTTATCTACTTCTTCTAGAGAAGAGTATTTGTAGATGTATATGTCCAACATGTTGTTTTTTTTTGTGAGAAGACCTATCAGGCAGGTAGTCAGCATGTGGATCCTCTTCATTCCTCATTGGTCAAGTTGTCAACGGGATTGGTGGATGTTGAGATGGTGGAGGCTCCCATTGTTTTTTGGTAGTGCTTGGATGTCTTTTACAAGAAGGTTGTAACTCTACCCCTTGACGTGACGTTGATTTTAGGGTTGATTTATAGATCAGTGCTACTCCAATCTCAACAACTCCTTAAAATATGGCTCCTCGTGAGTTGTTAGGGATTAGGATTCAAATTGATGACTTGATGACAGAGGGATTTACCATCCCAGTGTGTCACCATGGGGTGATCCAGTCTTGTTTAATAAGGAGACATATGGTGTTCTAATATTGTGCAAAAACAACCGGAATTTGAATCGGTTTAAAGTCATGAGCAATTACCCTCTTCTAAGGAGAGATGATATTTCTGAAAAGTTGAGAGGGTAATGTTGTATATCTTAGTTTGATCCGCAATCTGGATATCATTAGTTGAGAGTAAAAGAGGGCGTTATCTTGAAGAATTCATGCATGTGGATTTATGGGCACTTCGAGTTTGTGGTCATATAGTTTGGTGTTATGAACGCACCAGACGTGTTCAAGAGACTTATGAACTCCATATTTCATGATTTCCTAGGCTAGTTCATCGTTGTATTCACCAATGATATCTGGATCTAATCGAGGTCAGAGGAGGAGCATGAAAAGCTTCAGAAGACCATCCTATAGGTTCTAAGACACCACCAAGACTGTGGAATGTTTTCCATGTGCATATTTTGGATTTAAGAGGTGAACATCCTTAGACATCTGCTATCATGGAAGGGTGTAGAATTTGACCCATAAATGGTTGAAATAGATGTTTCTTGGGAAGTACCCAAGAATGTAGCGGAGTTTCACAGCTTTCTTGGTCGCACAGGCTTCTATCATAGGTTCGTACACAATTTATCTCAGGTTTCATCACCTTTTACTAACTTGACCCAGAAATACCAAGCCTTTGTGTGGAGTCAGTAGTGTCACGTAGTATTTAGCTACCTGAAGGGGATGTTAGTTAGTGATCCAGTGCTCTGGTTTCTAGAGAAAGGGGTGATGTTTGCGGCGTTTTTGGGATGCATACCGATGCAATATTGGGGAGTGATCTCTTATGGATCTAGGAAGTTATGTCCCCATGAATGTAACTATTCTATCCATGATCTAGATCTATAGGGGGTATTTTTTGGTAATTTTTTGGTGACATTACCTCATTGGGGAGTGCTTTATGGTCTTTAACGACCCCAAGATCATGAGGTGTATCTTTTCCCAGTGAGATCTGATCATGTGACAGCAGAGGTGGATGGAGTTTCTCCAGGTTTATGATTTTGTGATCTCTTACACCTCAGGAAAGGGTAATGTTGTGAGTGATGTTTTGAGTAGGATTTCATATAAGGATGTAGTTCAAGAATATATAGACGCTTGGAAGGTGATGGAGGATTTGGACTCCTTCTAATTAGATACAGAAATGGATGGTGTCATAGGCTTTCTGTTTTAGATGATGGTGTAGTCTACTCTTGTGCGGTAGGTGGAGGAATCTCACTGGGGAGACTTGGAGGAATATGTGGTGCAAAGTCATGTTGATAATGGTGGTAATCTTGAAATATGGTTGGCGGATGGTCGGAATCAGATGATATTCCATGGAAGTATATTTTTTCTAGTGTAGATGTTTAAAGGAGTCCTCTATGAGTTTCACAGCAAAACCTTACCTCTACACCTACACATTTCTATGATGTAACATACCTTGATTTAACAGTTTCTGTGTCCAAGTATAAAGTGGGTAGTGATGGAGTTTATGTTGAAGTGCTTAGTGTTCTAGAATCTAAAGATATAGCACCATGTTCTCAGTGGTTTGTTACAGCCCTTAGATGTCCCCAAGTGTAAGTGGGATGAAATATCAATGGATTTCATTACCGGGTTACCGAAGGCTCAGGAAGGATCTGATACAATATGGGTAGTGGTTGATCAGCTGATGAAATATTTCCACTTCTTAGAATATAATGATTTGGGTGCCATGGATTTCTTGTCCATTATGTATATGGATGAAGTGGAAAGACTTCAAGGAGTTACAAGATCCATTGTATCAGATTTGGATATGTGGATAACCTCATGATATTTTGGGGGATTACATCATACTTGTATCCCTATGTTACACCTCCACACTTCTTTTCATGCTCATACAGATGGAAAAATAGAGCACACCATCCAGATGTATGAGTACATGTTTCAAGTGCACATCTTGGACTTTGGTGAAATTTGGGTGTGACACATTCTCTTGGAATATTTATCTTACAATAATAGATACCACACATCCATTGTCATGGTTCAATTTGAATATTTTTTTGGAATACCACTCCTTTAACCATTATTTTGGACAGAAGTTTTGGAGGCAGCTATTCTTGGCTTGGACGTGTTGCAGAGTACGACTAAGATGGTGTATCTTGTTCGTGAGTGGATGAAGGCAGCACAATACTAGACGATGTCTTAATATTATCAAAAAAGGATCCCATTGTAGTAAGAGGGCGAGGACCACATTTTCTTAATGGGTTTCCCTCGATGAGGGTTGTGGAGGTTTGAATGAGGGAGAATTCTTTCCCCAAGGTTCATTGGACCATTTTAGGTGTTGGGGAGAGTTGGCATGGTTTCATACAAGTTGTTGATGCCACCACATTTATAGAAGTTCCATGATGTCTTTCATTTCTATTAACTTTATTTGAATCGTTACGAAGACTCTCATGTCATTGAAAAGGTAGATTTGGATGTCAAAGAAGATGTGATGTTCGTGGAGCAGCCAGTAGAGATCCAGGATCGTCAGGAGAATGCGCTAGTGGACAGACTATTCCCTTGGTTTCTGTGTTGTGGAGGCATGGTGGCCTATAAGAGAGTACTTGGGAATGGGAAACGTAGATGTGTAACCAATACCTAGAGTTGTTCTTACTTTTTCCTTATTTTGTTTCACTTTTTAATGTATTTCTTGAACCTTGATTGTTATAAGATATATTGTTCCTTATTCAATGATGTTTGATTAAATCCTCACCTTGGAAAGGGGTGAAAAAATTAATAAATAAGAAGAATTAATTGATATGAAATTAAACCTGTGTGGGTGAGTCTGTGTGGCCCATAGAGGATATAATATTGTCCTGGATGATGAAATTCCTTGATTCATATGTCTAGACAATGTGTCTTTTGGGGATTGTGTGGTGTGTCTTGTGGTCAGTTGGGGTAGTAGGTGTTGGAGGTGGTGTTATTGTATGTAGATTTTTTACTATAACTATCAAAAAAATAGGGTGGTTTATCATTGGTCCTTAGGATGTAAAAATCATAGCATTGTTTCATGTATAGAAATATCCTTGAGATGTATCTAAAGGGGTTGTTGTTTAGACCCCTATTTCTCCTTGGTTGGTTTTGAATTGTCATGGGTGCGAATTTTTTGAGAGGTATCTGATGTAATTGTTCGGACCTCTGTAGTCAATTACATGGTTAAAATATGCTCCTTTAGTACTTCTATAGATAAGAGTGATTCATTTTGGGAGTTCTCCAAAATTCTAGTTTTCCCAATGGTAGGTTTCTGATGGTGATTCAGGACGAGTGACTCGTAGCGGTGAGTCACATCGGGGACTTGCTAACGGTGAGTTGCTAATGGTGAGTCAGGACCAGTAGGTCATCAATGATGAGTCATGTTGATGACTCACAATGGGAACTAACTAACTTTGGGTCGCGATGGTGACTCATTTAAAAACATCTCACCAAATGGTATCTTTTTGAATGGAGACTCGACGAATGGTGACTCCCTGAATTGTGACTCTCCAATGGTAGATCATCTCTAGCAGCTGGCACTAATGACTCATCTAATGGTGAGTTATCCATAGGTGAATCACCCATTGAAGAATTGTGATAGTGACACATCCCACAATGAGTCATTTTTATTGTTGGTCAAAATTTCTATTTTTTCTAGTTTTTCATGATTTACCCATTTAACGATTTACTTGACATAAAATGAGTTTAAAACATTTTTTTATTTTTTTGAATCCATTTTAATAGATGTAGAATATATAATTAAATACCTATTGCTTGGGAGGCCTTTAGATAGTCAAAACTTGTGGTCTTGATCCTGATCCGGACTTAATGGATTTGGAAACAGTTTCTTCCATTTATATGGGATCTGGCCTTTCTATAGTGAATACCCCTACACTAATGGAAACTGTACCTATGCCAATGGTTTGGAACCATTGGTATAGGTCCCCCAAACAGTTGGGATAACCTATACCAACGGTTTAGAGAAAACCCTTGGGATAGGTCTTTCCCAATGGTTTGGGGAAAACATTGGGATATGTCTATATATATAAGTTCCAGTGAAGGTTTGAACCCACAACCTCCACATTATATATCAATGACATTACCACTATCCTAGAGTTTCTTTTGTGAATATATTTTGATATATATATATATATATATATATATTTATATTTAATTCAAATATTGATTTATTGGACGATATTCAATAAATGTACTCATAAAAAATAAGGGTACATATCCCAACGCTTCTCAGAACCATTGGGATAGGCCTTTCTGAATGGTATTGAGAAATGATGGGATAGACACACACTCTTTCGCAATGGTTTGGCCAAACCATTAGGAAAAGTGGACTCAATTTGGGATTTTCCCAATTGTTTTTCCAAACCATTGTTAAATCCATTCTCTTTCCCAATGGTTTCTCCAAGCCTTTGGGAAAAGTTTCCTCGAAGTGGCCTTTTCCTAACGGTTTTGAAAAACCACTGGGAAAAGTGGCCTCAAGATGGATTTTAGAAAAGGTTTGGCCAATCTATTGGGAAATCCACACCCTTTCCCAATAGTTTTGGCAAACCATTTGGAAAAGTGTCCATGAAATGGTTTTTCCCCAATGATTTGGCCAAACCGTTGCAAAAAGTGGCCATAAAGTGGGATTTTCCCTACAGTTTGGCCAAACTGTTTGGAAATCCATACCCTTTCCCAATGGTTTTCGAAACCTATTGGGAAAAGTGGCCTCAATGTGGGATTTTCCCAATGGTTTGGCCAAACTATTGGGAAAGGGGACCTATACCAATGGTTTTTACAAATCATCGGTATATATGTGTTGGTATATGTCAGATTTCCATTATTGTTTCCTCCTTGTAAGTTCCCTTTACATTAGCCACTGAGAGACCCTATTTCCTTTCATCCATGGGGATTCATACAACTATGTTGCACCTTTGGATCACATTTCTCGAGATCCCTGCGCACCCCCTATTTGGTTTATGGAGGAAGTATTGATCACCTATTTCTCCAAGCAGGGATTCCTTCCTCTCCATTTTATTTTTTATCATGAGGGATAGTGTATGAATGTTTCCCATGTAAATGCATATGAATGTATGTTTAATAAGGAAAATTGAATCATCTTTAAAAATATAAACAGGGGCTGGGAAAAGTGATTTATGCTTCTCTTTTTTGTTTATTGATATTTTCTGTTGTATGTCATGTATTCCTTTTGAAAATCGTAGTCATTGGTGGTCTATGTTTGTGGACTCAGGATGATTTGTGGGGGATTCGTATTGATTATCTGTTAAACTACTGTATATATATATTCAATTGATTTACTACGTATATATAGTTAATTAGATGGATGCCACAGGATAGAACATGATATGAGATAACCTCTATATTATGAAATTGGTATTAAAGAAAGGTTTTTTTTAAAAATTTAAATACACCCTTCCTTCATTGGTGTGGGTATCTATTGTAGGGGGGTTTTTTCTATCTTCTGACTTGTATGGTTGTGTAGTGGTGGAGTTCAGATCATGGATATAAGTTGGGGTGGTACAGGTGGTGTGATGGAATATCAGGTTAAGAGAAGGATTTATTGGGGAATGAAAGGGATGTGTTTGGGTAGAGGGGGTGATGGTTCGAATTTTCCAATTTTTATGATGAGGGGTGTCATGGGTGTGGTGTTATTATATAGTGGGTCTATTAGGTTTGGATGGGATGAGATGTGATGAGAATACCGTCTATGTGTTGGGTGTTTGTTTGTTGAGAGGATGATTGGGTGGAATGACTTTAAAGAATGATGATGGAAGTGGTTGGTATGGGTGTTGAAGAGAGTATAAATATATAGTGAGTTTCCTTGATTTGGTTCTTCATCCTCTATATGGTTTGTTTTGTGTGGCTTATTTCATGTTGTGGACATTAGTTTCTCAAGTAGGGATGGAATAAAGAATTGGTTTTTCTTAATAAAGAATGATATATGGTTAAAAGAGTTGTATGGGGGTATGTTTTGAGTTATTTCTTGTTTTGAAGTGTATTTCCTTTGTAAAATTATAAATTAAATTTCGTTGGTCTTGGTTATTTCATTTAGAGATAAAAAGGTGGTTTTGGGGGATGGTTTTTTCATTGATAAAATCCATAGTTTGGTCTGAGTGTTTAACACTGAATAAATATACTTATATTTCCATGTGTTTCCTAAGGCACACCACCCCAGTTGAGCACTATGTTCCAAACACCTCTTATTGTAATGGGGGAGGGTGAATTTTCCCATCATCCTGGCGGGAGGATGGATTGCTGGATATTATCTCTTCTCTGCTCCCTATTTTAGGCAAGGGTAGCCTACGATTCTTCATGTAGTTTTTCTTGCTGTTGTGAGGCCTAGGTGTCTGCGATCAAGGTATGCTTTATCAGGTGTCCATGGAATGAGATGTAGTGTTCTTACCACATATCTTTGGGTGTGGTATGGATGGACCCTAGGTGTTTGCGGGTCAGAAGTGGTATGGTTGTGGCCTAGGTGTTTGTGAGCGGGATGTGGTGATCTTCAGATGCCCAAGTTGCTGGACTAGCTCTAAGGCTTGGGTGTGTATTATGGGTTGTGACATGGGGCTTGTTGATGAGTGTGGAAGCATTGGGAAATTTTTCATTAGGTTATGACTAGTTAACCATTGGGAAGTTATGCAAGGTACCCAACCATCGATTTTATTTTTAAATTACTTTATATAACTTTTGATATTTGGTGTGTGGGCCTTGGTGAGGTTGTTGTGGTTAGTATTCCTTGTTAGGTGTTGTTGGTCTCTACTATTTTCTCATGGGGAAATTAATGTTCTTATCCCACTTGTGAACGAAAGACCTTGGTTTTTTCTTACTGAGTATACTCATAAGCTCACCCCATATATATAAATGCTTTCATGTTTCTAGGAGGATTACATGGACCATGATGCACTTTACTATCTTAGATAGGGGGATAGTTGTTGTGTCGCAGCTTATCTTTTTTCTTTTGGTACTTACTTAGGAGTTTGTTGTATTTCTAGTAGTTATATTTTAATCTTTCATGTGGGATGGGTTTTGGATTTATTTTATATATGTCATGTAGTTTTTCTATGGATGATACATCTTATCTCCTGATCATGGTTACAAAAAAGGTAATTCCTCCCATTTAGTGAGGTTTGTTTACCCTTGGTGTATGTTTCCACCTCAAGGCCTACTGGAGGCAGGACTCAGGGATCATTATCTCTATTACATCATTTATAACTTAGTAGGGGAATCTTTGGATGGAGGGTTCGTGACAAAAATAAACATAATGTTTTTTTAACTGAATTATATAGTTCATAATCATTCATGAACATTTCACCAATTTAGTTACTGGTTTTTTATGTAAATGATATATATGTGGAGGAATGGTAGAGAATGAAAATAATTATAAACATTTTACCTATAATTATAAAATATAAGTGGTGAGAAATAATAGGTTAATTAGAATTTGGAAAATGAAAACCATGAATAGTAAACAAGTTGAAAGATAAAAAAACATAATATGTCAACAACATGAAATATATTAGGCTGTGATAATGTTGTGGTGTATAATTTGCCTGATATGAATCCAAAATGACTTATTTGATCAGCAAAATTATTATGAAACTTTGTTAATCTTCTATGAAACCCATTTTCTATGTTATTTTCATGTTAATTGAAATTCATGTGTGACATATTTTTAATTATTTGATAAGGAGTACAAAACCATTATTATATTCAATGTGAGTATTCAACATGATATAAAATAAGAAAACTGAAAAATATTCATAAAATGGATTATGAACACTAAAGCCAGCAACCCTTAAATTTTAATTATTCCCACAAAAGAGATATGGATTCAAAACCATACCAATAAGTATAATACTATATACAGTATGCATTTTAGATAGGAATAATGCAGACAAAAATTCGAGGGTTAGTTCATGATGACATTTAATTTATTTAAATGATTAAATTTTGAAATAATTATATGATTGGTAAAGTTATCAACAAAATTTTAGTTATTAAATTAGAATATGATAATATATATTATGATAGAGAATGAAATCATAATAAATACAATAATGATGAAAATAAAATTATTGATAATGATAAAACAAATCTTAAAATAATAAAATTTATCATCTAAAAAATTATCACTATCATTCAAATGAGTTTTAGAATGCGTCTAATGTGTAGTCATCACAATAAATGATATATAAAAATATTTACCATCATATACATGTTCAAAATTAAATTTAAAATGAGTTTTTAAAATAGTTTTCAACGTTTTCAAAAAATAATTTATCATCAATATCATAATTTTTAAACAAAAATTGAATATATCCATTTTCAATTTTCATAAATATAAATATTAATTACCATTGACACCATTATTAAATGCTTGTTTCATTGATGGGATATCTAATAGTTCATTAATCCAAATTTATATGGGTTCATGTGTGTGTATTTTAATTCTATTTCTTCCATTCCTAACCCATGTTAATTATTAAATTGAGTTTTATTCTATAATGGAGTGGAATTGGTGTTTCCTATGAAACATGACTGGATAAGAAAAATATTTTTTAGAGGAAAAAAATTTTGATCAACAAATAGTGAATAATTAATTGAATTGGGTATAAAATTATGTGTCAAAAATTTAACCAAGATAATACATATAAGAATCATAGGGTTTACCATAGATATAATAACAAAATTAGGGTGACCACTGGATCAAACAAAGCACCAGGGAGGGGGTGGTCCTAGTGTCTTGAATCACAATTAGTTGTAGAAGTGGATTTAAAAGGGTTTCAATGAGGGTAAGGTTGTGGATGGGGTGGTAGAATGGGATGCATAGGCATCCTGACAGGGGTTGTAGAAAGGGTTAGGGGGTGGGGTGGTGAGGGACGATGGGAGGTGACAAAAGAGGCTTTGGGTATGGAAACAGAAGCTATAGGTGTTGTGAAGAGGGTTTTGAGGGAGAACGGGTGGCATCTGTGCTCATAGCTCTCATTCGTGAGGTAGAAGGTGTGTTCATGAGGTAAGGGTGGGATATGTTTGAGAGGGTAGAGGTTGGATGGGTGGAAATGGCTATGGACGCAATGGTGGGGATGAGGGGGGGGGGTCTATGAACCTCCTATGGTTACAAGGGCGAGGGGTGTGCTTAAGGGTGAGAGGGGATGACAGATAGATATTTTTTATTTTGGATCCAATGATTAACTTTGGTGGTTTTCCATTTTAAAGGGATGTGTTGACCATATTTCTAGTAGTGGATGTATCTTCCCACTGCAATGCTTCATAACATAGATTTAAACCTCATATCACGATTTGATACAATGAAATTTGGTACACTATACAACCTTACCTATTCATTAATGTATATCCTAGAAATCTGATCAAGAGAAAAGTCATCTCCGATAGAGATAATGTCTGTTGAATGTTTTAGGTGATCGACTACAACCCATATAGAATTTAACCATTTAGAGATTTTGGGGAGTCCAATGAAAAAATACATAGTAATGTTCTCCCATTTCCATTTCGGTATGGTTAATGGATGCAACATACCATTATACTTTGTTCATTCATCCTTAAATTTATAGCATACCAAGCACCATGATACAAACTTTATGATATCTCTCTTAATTCCATCCCACCAGAAGTATTCTTTCAAATCCCTGTACATATTTTTAACTACTATGGTGAATAGAGAATAAGAACTATGAGTTTCCTATAATATCCCCTTCTTTAATTATATTTTGGAAGAAACACATACACATTTCATGAACCATATCATTTTATTTGGATCAATATAAAAATATGGAACATTTCATACATTCTTTTGTAGTTATACACTTACCTTCTTCACCACCATAATGTTAACATGGATAGAGGGTTGTACATTCATTTGAGAATGATAAGATTTCCCTTTAATTTAGGATTTCTAGATACATACTTCACAAATCCATAAATATTGGGTCTTTTTTATCCTCATGATGGAAAATTTGTCATTAGTTTTTCAAATCAAAGGATCATCCACCATATTTTTTTCCTGGGGTGGTAATTTATTGAGAAATCATAATCTTTTATTAATTCTAAAAATATCCTCTAGAACATGTTCATCTCCTTCTGTGTGAATATGTATTCTACACTATTATGATCAGTATATATATCTCAACGTTCTCTACAAATATAATTCATCTGTATATTTGATTAAAAAATTACTACTAACTATGAATCATGAGTTGGGTAATCCTGCTCATGAATCTTCAATTTCCATGAGGCATAAATGATAGCAATATTATTCAGTATAAAAACACATCTCAATCAATTCATTCATGCAACATTATAGATTGAAAACCCTACTCCAGTATAGGATAATGTAAGCACTAGTGAACTGACTGGCCTTCCCTTCAGTTCCTTGATATTTTCCTCACATTGATCTATCTAGAGAAACTTAACACCCTTTTGAGTTTACTTGGTCAGAGGATTTGATAGTCATGAAAAAATCTCTATAAACCATTGATAATATAGAGTTAAACCAATAAATCTATGGATCTCAGTCACCATGGTTGGTCTAGTATAACATTCAATAGCTTCCTTCTTATATGGATCTACTGAAATACCATATCTTGAGATTATATGTCACAAAATGAATCTTTTGGTATCAAAATTTCAAATTTTCAAAAACAAATCATAGGTTCATTCCTTTATTAGGGGCTTACGTAAAATTAACAATTGTTTTTTATACTCTTCCTCACACTTTTAGTATATAATAATATCATCTATAAAGACTACCAAAAACTAATTGAGGTAATCTCTAAAGACTCTATTAATTAAATATATTATTATAAAAGGGGAATTAGTAATACAAAAAATCATTACTGTATGTTCATAGTTTCTATAACTTGTATAGAAATCCATATTGGGTATATCCTAATTCTTGACCCTCAATTAATGGATCCAAAATGAAGGTCAATCGAGGAAAAGTGTTAATCTTTGCATAGTTGATCAAACAAGTAATCGATATAGGGAAGATGATACTTATTCTTGACTGTGATCTTGTTCAACAGGCAATAATCACTGCATATTCTCATTGAGCCATCTTAAATTTTCACAAAAAGAATAGGTTCACACCAAGGTGACAAACTTGGCTGAATTAATACCTTATCATTGTTTTCTTGGATTTGCTTCTCCAATTCTTGCAACTCAATCAGGTCCATTCTATATAGTGTCTTTTAAATTGGTTTGTGACCTGGTATGAGATTTTTTGAGAACTCAACTTGATGTTTTGGTGGATGGATATGGAAATCTTTTAGAATGACATCCAAAAATTCCCAAAAAATATGTATATAATTATTATAGATTTTCTCCCCAACCATTTTAGATAAACAACCATTCTGAATGGGAATTAAGATCCACACATAGGATCTATTATCTGTTGTAAGATCATAATTATTGAAAAATTTATGAAAGATCATTGGAAGGTTTTAAATATCAAACCTAACATCCCTTATTTAATAATCGATCAAGGATATTAAGTAGATAATCTTATGCTAAAATAACATTCCCTATGTTTTTGTGTTTTGGAAGTACATGAGCGTGTATGAGAGCTCTTAATAGTGTTAGAGCTATATGCGAGCTTAGTATCCTCACCATTTTATTCTTCATCTTTTCATGGAAAAATACTTGAATGAGGAGAGAATATTGTTTCTCTTTTCTTAATTTTAAAAATATTGACTATATTTAGGAATTGTTTTAGAGCCAGGTGATATATTTGTGTAAGATTGTGAGGCTTAGTGATCCCGATATTGATATTGTAAAAATATTAAATATTTATAATATCACACAAGGATAGTTTTCCAAAAATATATTAATAATTTTCAAGAAGGGTCTCGTATCATTAATCTAATAACACGTTTGATTCTAGAATGTGGGGTTTACACTATGCGTGACCTAAGGTTGGTTGACACTGGACTTATAGTTGAGGTAGCTATTGAATTTTTCAATACATTAAATAAATAATTAAATTTATTTATTTTATTTTATATTTCAATGAACTAATCCCCTCTATGAATTCATCATTATAAAAGTTCTTGGTGGGGTTTTATACAAGCCTTCTGTGAATAAAGAGTAGCTCTGAGTGTTCTTCATTGGAAGATCACATCAGCGAATGATGGTGATTGGAATGATGTGGATTGAGATGTAGTGAACACAATGGTACTTCTCCTTTACTAGAAAATAAATTCTCCACCAATGATCTATTTAAATCAAGGTAGGGCTCGTAAATTTTGAATTTAACCATTTTGATTAAAATAATGTGCATTGATTAATAATATACTTCTTGTATTGTGATTTATCTAATCCTTCACAATATTGATTTTGTCTTTTGGTATTATTGATCCATTAATCAACTTGTTGAACTTGATACCATCTAGTTTCTGTGATTTCTGGAACCGAACACTTCGCCAATGAGGGTATTGCTTTTTTATTTTTATTTTTCCTTCTCATTTCATCATATTATTTACCATTGAATATAAGGGTAATGATTCAACAATTTTGATGTGGATTCATATGATATCAAACCCCAATACATGTTGTTGTATCACAGATGATGAACGATTTAGCAATTGGTAAATGAATTTTGATGATTTATGGGTTGTAGAAGATGGATACATGGTTTAGAGGCTGGATTCGATATCCTTCGGCCATGAAAGTGGCATGGAATATTGAGAGATGTCGATGAGCATTGGAGTTGTCAGAATTTAGACACTGAAAAAAAGATCTGGTGAAAACAGCCATGGATATATAATCCCTTAGGAAATTTGAGGCAAAATAAAGTGAGTATGAAGACCAAAAGGATGTATCTAAAATCCAAATTAAGAACCGATATTTCTTCCTGAAAGTTGACTACATGGTGTAAATTCCTAGAACACATTCCATGCATCCTCCTATAGTTGTGGCACTAGATTTTTGGGTGGATTTAAGTATCAATCAACATGTCGATAGACCCACAGATCTTGTGACCCTTCCCATATGGCCAAGCCATGTGCCTGTTAGCACATGCCCGAGACCATATGGGGTTGGACACACCGTGTACTTTGGGAGAACATGGTAATGAGCAGGAACCTAGGCATGACTAGGTACATGGATAGGTACATGGGAATTTCCTGAATTACATGGGTGGGGCCAAGAGTACATGGGTAGTACCCATGCGGTTGATACATTCCATGCACCACAAGTACACAATGTGTATGATGATGTGCATTATAATTTCTACCAAGATGAGAATATTTCTAGATAAAAAGGTGGTTCTGCACACATTTTTTACCCATTTTACATTTTTTATTCCCTCCAAACCTTCTTCTTCTCATATTTCCTTCTTTAGGACTAAGATTTTTTCCCACGAGTATCCTATCTGGAGTGTATTCCATATCGAACATGATAGTGGATTTCATTGTGTATTATAAGATATTATGTGGCATTTGGAAACAATTATTCTTCTTTTATGAGACACTTGATAATAAAAATAATATAATATAAAAAGATGGAGTGATGTCGAGGATGTAACTCCCCTATCGCACCAAGGCGTGGGTCCCCCAAACTCTTTATAATGATAGAGTCTGAATTCCCATGCACTAGGCATGGGTCATCCATCTTTTGTGTTTTACACCCAAGTCATCATGCTCCAGCGATGTACACGTCCCCCATAGGATTTTTGGTTCCCTCAATCATGGAGCATAATAGCAAGGTGTGGGACCCTCTACACATACTCTTGTGAGGTTGAATTTGATGATCGTAATCGATGATTGAATTTTTGAGTAGCATGAAGTCTCTTTGACTTTGGATTGGGGAATGAGATGGAGATCCCCCTTTTCAGTCATCATGGTTTTTTATTGTAATATATTTACTAGGTTTTCTTTTCCTTTTTACATTAGGTTCATCTAACTACTTCAATCGTATCAATCTAGTACTCCTTTTGTGAGTTTCATGGTTTCCAAATGGGTATGTATATACTCAACAATAAATAGAATTTTCCCACACATTTCATGCCTTATAAGGATGAAAAATAAATTAGTGGATACATTGGAAAAGCTTAGGGATACATGGGTGAATTGGCCATGTATGATGGTTAGGACATGGAGACCAGGAGCCAGGCTCTCTCCGTTTTCTTATATTCCAGTTAATGTCAAGCTAGAGTTTCATTTATTATTGGTCAATTATTTTTTTCCCTTTATGTTTTGTATAAATCATACTTTATTTTATTTTCCAAGAGGCTATTTCTAGCATGTTACACATTAAATGTTACTGACATTTATATTCCACTACATTTATGAATGGATATGTCTGAGTGTGTGTGTATAGGAACATTAGTAAGAGGCCTACCATTTGTTTTATTCCTTCTTAATGCTTGTTGTCAACAATAAACCCATTGGTGGTAGTATACAGGTTGTGACAGCAAAGATGTCCACTGACTAGGTGGACACTAGTGGGTCGGCTCATTACATTAAGGTCATATGATGAAAATTTCTCAAGAAGTTATCACCTATATATTTGTTATTAGCAAGGAGTTTTGGATGAAAAGGAACATATGAAAGAAAAATTTTATAAAATAGACGATGCATTAAGTAACAAGATTTATTATTTAAATTTCGTCAAAGAGATTGTAGAAGAAAAAAAATATTCATGTCACTTTGAAATAGTATATTTTCTCTATTTGATGATAATTTTAAATTAATTTATGTAAGAAAATGGTGTCTAAAATTATTTAATTAAAATCTATTGATCCATTTGAAAATTTTACAAAACCATCATCAATTTTAATGGTGTTAATATGGTGGTTAAAAATAAAAGAATAAATTTTCATTATTACTCATTCTAAGAATCATGAGAAACAAATGAAGAATAGATCATGATATTGAAGAAGGTTTATGAAGAAAGTCTAAGGTCATATGTGGATGATAATATCTCCATCAACATTAGGTGACCCAAATATGAGGTGAAATTTAAGGGTATAGATTCATATATTTTCTAACCTACAATATGCTCTTATAAAGAGTAAAGTCAAACAATAGACGAATCCATGTGTACTAATGTATTTCTGTCTGCAAATTCAAGTGTAAAATATAAATATGGATATGATTAGATGGAATAAAATTAAAAAAAAATAATCTCATCAAGGGTTCATATTTTAATATCTTATAAAACAATTCCCCCATGTAGATTGCAAAAGGGTGGTTTTTCCACCCATAAAAAAAAGTTATTCAGTTTGTCTAGGAAATATTGTAAAGAAAATAAGATTAGGTTTACTAGCTATTACGAGTGTTTCTTGAGGTTTAAGCATACACAAATCAGGTTTTCACATAATTTTTCACATAGTATAGAATATATAATTACATGACTATGTGGAAGAAAGGAGGAGACCCAATGATAAGTTTCAAGATCCACATAGTGAAGGAAATTATGTTCACCAAGAATAAATTCAGTAGATTATAAAATATATATATTTATTGAAAATTGTGATTCCATATTTGTGATGAGTTCTAGTATGTGCCAAAAAAATTCTTATGTTGACAGAAAAATAAATCTACAATAATGAAATGAATATGTTAGAAAAAAAATATGAATCATCCTTGGCAGATAATCACGTTAAGAAATATATTCTATAAAATAATAATTATAAAAATGTAACTACGAAGAAGTCAAAAAGAAAATATGAAAAGTATTTGGATCGAATATAAATGATCTTGTATTGCTGGAAGATGGTACACATCATTTATCACCACAAACATGCATTGGAGATCAAAATTAATGGAAGGTGAATCGAAAAATGAAATCAATCCAAGAGATAAATAAGAAGATTGGATTGGTTGAAGACATATTATATTAAGAGATAAATGTTTTCCCTAAAAAGGTAACCCAAAATTTATGAAGAAACCTTTAGATTAATCTAGGAAATATTAGTATGTCAAGAATAAGTGTCTGATGGTTGGGATAGATTAGTTGGAAATGGAATGAACGAAAATGAAAACCAAAGAAGATGATAGTTCTAAATTAATACAATTAGTTTCACATATAGAAGTCAAATATTAAGATATTTTTTCTAAAATTCATTAACCAAATAATCAAACTAATATTTATGGAATGTGTGAAGAAGTTGTACATGGTATGGAAGACTATATAACAAATCAACCTACATGAAAGGAGTTCATTTTAAAAATGTCACAAACACCATTTAATTAATTTTATTGACAGATCATGTTAAAAGAACATTTAATATAAGGAGATATTATAAATAAATAAGAATACGTATATATTCCCATAATAAGTTCAGAGTTGGAAAAAATAAGTGGATCTGGTGTAAATAGCTCATACTACTGGAAAACTAATTTATATGAATAGTTTAATATTATTGTTATATTCCATAAACATATTGGTATATTCCATAAAACCATTGTTATAGGATATTCTAATGGTTCTACACAAGATTAGGTCAATTTCTATTAGTATTTTTTTATAGCCTTGATTTTCATTAAATCCATTAGTATAAACTATGAGGTATTTATAATACCATAAATTTTGCTTAGATCATTGGTAAACTTATATAAAAACTAATCATTATAACTACTGGAATACAATATTAATTCCCCCCACCTATAGCACAATTCCACCCAACAACATCACACAATCAGTATAATAATCTGTAATCAAAATACCCTTAACTATATGAATTCCTTAAAAGATATATATTATATATTTAGTATAGAATAAATTTACAACTATATCAATAGATTTAAAATAGTTCCAAATACTATTACATAGATATATAGTCCAAATAATAAATTTTAGTCATTAAACACTATCAACACAATTGTATCATTTCTATCAACTCAAAAATGGAGTGCATCCATAAATCTCTCATCACCACCAATGTAAACATTATCATTACTTGCATAACATACATCCTCACCAGTATCATTATCTCCAGCATCATCATCATCACGATTAGTAGTGTCATCACCTCAACTGCCACAATGACTGTCAAGTACATTAATCGATTCATCTTATCAAGAATATATTATTGACAAACATGTATCAAAAACCATTGAAACCTCTGATTAATGTGATAGATATATATATATCATATCATTTAGGAATTCCATGGTGACCATTTTACCTCTTTCATGCTCCTATATATCTATTATTCTAGGATCATCTACTTTTTCTTGAGTGTTTTGTAGCTCAATGTTTCAAAATATTTTAGAGGCACTTGATGTCGGCCAATATATAGTTGGGAAGATGGACTTACCTAGTCCACATCAGACTCTCCCCTAGTTCTCATTACCAAATACATAACTCAAATGATTATTTGTCTTGAATTTTTCACCAAATTTATCATTGAGTCCCTCTAGATAATACTGTCTAAAATATAACTAATATATTTAATTTTGATTTTTAAATTACTATAATAAGAAATGTAAACATTTCATCTAATTTTTCATTTTCAAAAAATCTAACATATGGTATAAAAAAACTTTCGTGAGGTACATGGTCTTCAATGATCAGCGTTCCTTACAAAAAATGAAAATGATTACTATAAGACATTACTATTCAAGAATATTAAATTTATATACAAAATTAAAACACTCTAACTAGTATTGAACTTATCGTAGCAGAAATAGAAAATAACTTTTGGTAAATTGATTGATGTATATTTAAATTAGTTTTGATAAAATTTTATTGATTTATGATGTATTAGATATTCAATTTTGATTTAATAATTTTCATTTATTTTTTATTAATTTGGCTAGGTCTGATGCCAATAATGAATAGTTCAGTTGATGGCCTATGTATATATGTGGCATCTCATGCGAATGGGGACTCATGTTTAACCTATTTCTATTGTTTTTTGCCTAAATTTATTTAGGGGAGTAGTTTTTTTTCTTCAGGGTGGCCTTGGAGTGGTGGTAACACTGTTGGGAAGCTACATAGGTCGGGAGGCACTAGTGGTTGATGGAGAAACCAATGGGGTCAGTCATAAGTTTATCACCACCAGGGGCCAAGGAATCATGGTGGGTATGGTGGTTGATGGGGATTTACAGCAATAGCATGGTCTAGAAGACATCTAAAGAGATGGATTCAAGTTGGACGATGATCAAGGATGACATGGTTGACTAGTTAATGACAAGGGAAGGATATCTTGATCAGTGGAATGTGACATTAGTAGAGGTGTGTGGGGTTGGGTTAGTGTTGGGAGCTTTAAACAAATATTTAGGCAAGCACTTGACACAGATATAACATGAGGGTGCATCCTAGAAGGAATATGAGTAATTGAACTCCTAGTCAGTTCACTTGGGCTACATATTATATGATATTTAATGTTCATTAGGCCAATGGGATAGGTAATGGACCCATCTACCTAGTAAAAATGAGGTGTTTCCTAGATTAATATAATAAAGGGGAATCAACCTTACAAACATTAATAAAAACTAGGTTTGAGTTAGTTCATTTTATAGAATCATTTTTTAGGATGGTTTTAATCTTTTTTATCTTGATGAGTTATGTATGGTTCAATACTATTTATTTTTGTACAATATATTACATTTTTGGAAATTTAATTTCATCTCAATTCAACTCAATTCAATTTGATTTAGTTTTCTAAGGATCAATTTTTCATGTGTTAGTTGGTTTCACTTCTATTAAATTCAATTAGATTTTATTTTAATTACTTATAAATAGTTCAATATTAATCAAGTTGTATTTTTATAGTAATTTTTCATTGGAATTTAATCTTTTTCATATAGTTTTTTCTAGTTTAGTATTAATTAGGTCTATTTAATTGTTTTTTTCATATATTCCACTTAGTATGATTTACATCATTTATTTCTCATTCATTTCTTGATGATTCAATTCATAAATGTTTTAATTTTTTTAGTTTTAATCAATAATTTTAAATTATATAACTTTCATTCATTTCCAATAAATATAGGTCTAGATAATTTTCTTCTATTTTTGGTTGTCAATTTTGTGTAGGGTTGGTTAGACACAATTTAGTTATATATGGCCCTTGTCATTTAATTACATTGGGTTATGTAGTTATGTTTATATTAGTAAAAGTATCATATATTTGTTTATCCCTAGTTTATTTTTATTTTATTTCAATTGATTACACTTTATTAATTTATGTTTTTTATAATTTTTTCTATATTTAATTTGGATTTGAACAATTAATTTTAGGGTGAGTTTCATTGGACATGATTAGTTAATTTCTTATTATATATTGTTTATTTATTTTGATTAGGATTGGTTATATTTTGTTTTTTTATGAATTGTTCTATTATGAGTGGGATTTTTTAGTTGGTTATGTAATGTTTTTTATACTCAATTTAATTCGATTAACTTTTTTTAGTTTATTTTAATAAATATTTATTATTTGTAATTGTGTTAGTTCCAAGTAAAACTCTATTAGTCATAAAAAGCATGTGATTTCTCTCATGCTCCTACATTGTTGTGTGACCTTATGTGTGCATGTTCTTGGTAGGAATCATGTCCTTTTTATTTATTTCTGATTAATTCAAAAAATAAAAAATCCATACACATAATAATATATAAATTCTAAATAAAATCTATTAAATATTAAGACTAATGTCACGACCCGCCCTCGGGGTCCGTGCCGTGACTACCCCAAGCCCGCCTTCCATAGGCCAGGGGCTGGCGACTAGCACCAAGGCGTAAATCCCAGTAAAAAGGGAAGGCATTGCCTCTGAAAAGTAACCAACTCCACAGAGTAAGCAAGCGGAAAGTAAACACTAAACAAGCAGAGTACAACTGAAAGTGCGGAAAAGTAAATGGGCCAGAATACAAACCCAAACTGAAAGTAAAGTACAACTCGAAAAGGGAAAAACAGCAACTGTAAAGTAAAAGCCGCTACTCCGAGCTGTCCACCGGAAATCCCACCTGAAGGGTGGGTACAGATAGCTCCTCTGCTCCACGGGTCCCGCCGTCCGCTCCGTGCACGTCCCGCCCAGTGGTCCACCTCCGGGTACCGTCCCGCTCTACAAGCCTCAGCTAAGTCAACGTTGTCCGTCGTCTGCAACCAACACAACGTAGTGCGGGCGAAGCCCGTGCAGGGGTGAGTATAAGCTACTCAGTAAGGACCCCGAGACCCCTGAAGGTCTCTCAAATCCACAAAGGATAAACCACAAAGAAAAGTACAATCACGAAGTAACAACCGACACTGCTTAGGTATATGCCCATACATATACCTAAGTCATCAATTCAGATACGCTCCAACCTCCGAGCCCAAGTACAACTCAGTCCACGCAGGAAAGTATACGTAATCCACAAAGGGAAGCAAAATATAATCCACACAGGATTGCACAACACAATCCACACAGGAAAACAACAGGATTCAGCTCACACAGGTATACTTCTTCAGAGGACGATAAGATGATCACTGATCCATCTAAGTCGTCAGACCCACGAAGGATCGATAGGTAACTAACCCCCGCAAAGACCCACACAGGATCGGGCTCACACAGAACCTGTAGGCGCTGGCTCACACAGAACCGCTGAGCGCAAGGACCCACACAGGATCGGGCTCACACAGAACCTGTAGCACTGATCCACGTAGGATCGCTGAGTGCTGTAGACGTCGTCGTCGAATCCACACAGGATCTCTGTACTGTCGTCGTCGAATCCACACAGGATCTCTGTACTGTCGTCGTCGCAGTCACAGTAGTAGTCGTAGCAGTAGAACAGTCGCAGCCAGCACTAGGGTTCCCGCACACAGCAAGCTCGTACGGAGGGTCCGCTCCACGAGCCGAGAGGCTGATACATCAACTGTCACGAAGACCAAAGTTGATGTATCCAAAAGTTCCGTATCGTCAAAAGGAACTCAACGAAACAGACGGCGCGTCGATCGGACGCCCGGTCTGAGAGTTATTGGCATTTTCGTCTCCGGGGCCCGGTTGGTTTTTAAGGCAAAACCAACCCGACCGTACTCCACCTGCGTCAAAACCTCAGGCGGAGTATGCCAAAAGATCCGTCTCACTAAGAGGAACACTACGCGACTGACGGCACGTCAATCAGACGTCCGTAGCTCAAGATATGAGCGTTTCCGCTCCGAAGGCCCGGTTGGTTTCGTGAACGAACCAACCCGGCCGAACTCAAAGTAAACTGAAACCTTGAGTGCGATATACCGAAACGACCGTCTCGATCCAAGGATTGCGTTGCCGCAGACGGTTCGTCATTCGGAGGTCCGAGGCTCAAGTTATGAGCCAAAAACCGAATCTGGTCCGAAACGGGGGGGTCCGGGTCCGGGCCGACCCGGCCCGACCCCCCCCCCCCCCCCCCTGGGCGGCGCGGCGGCCGGCGGCGGCGGACGGTACGGCGGCTCGGCGGCGGCGGTACGGCGGCGCGGCGGCGGCGGGCCGCGTGGCGGCGGCGGGCCGCGTGGCGGCGGCGGGCCGCGTGGCGGCGGCGGGCCGCGTGGCGCGGCGGCGGCGGGCCGCGTGGCGGCGACGGGCCGCGTGGCGCGGCGGCGGCGGGCCGCGTGGCGGCGGCGGCGGCACGCGGGGCTAAGCCCCGCGTTTTCTGGAGGGCGGCGCGGCCAGTGCCGCACCGTTGTTTTTTTTTAACAAACACCCCCCCCCCCACGTGGGGGGGCTTGCTGGAGCGGACCGAGGGGGCAGCCGGCCCCCTCCTCTTTTAAAATAAACGCCCCCCCTCTTTAAGAGGGGGGTTTAGCCAGCCGGCCGGGGAATTAATTCCCCGGTTTAACGGCATCCGGCCGGCTAGCTGGCCGGCCGGTTATCTCCAACGGGACCGGAATTTCCGGTCCCCTCTTCGGCTTCCGACGCCGGCGGCCCGGCCGCCGGTCTTCCCTTCCGCCGCGGCCCGGAACCGGCCGCGGTCTCCTCGTCCTGCCGCGGCCCGGAACCGGCCGCGGTCTTCGTCGTCCGGCGCGGTGCGACGGCACCGCGCCCCTCTGCCGTGCTTTGATAATCATCCAACGCGGCGCGACGGCGTCGCGTTTCTGTTGTTTCTACCATGGAGCGTGCGACGGCATCGCGAAGATATTTGCACGTTCATCCGCGTGGT
Organism: Viscum album; assembly: GCA_963277665.1. Lineage (NCBI taxonomy): Eukaryota > Viridiplantae > Streptophyta > Magnoliopsida > Santalales > Viscaceae > Viscum > Viscum album. The sequence goes on from OY728129.1 coordinate 1,037,585,211, forward strand.
GCGACGGCACCACGCCTCTTGCTTCCTCCCGCAAGATAAAATCAACACAAACGTTGGAGGGGGGGGGGTTCGGCCGTGTTCATGCGGTCCGGCCCCCCCCTCACGTTAAATAATAACATAACTAAAGAATATCCAAAACCTCACGTTTAGTCATGCTAAAATCCATGATTCAAGAATGGAATAAAATAATCAATAAATAACATCCCCTACCTCGGGTTTGAGATTCAAAGAAACTTCTACGTTCCGCGGAAGACGGCGTCGCGGAAGTCGGGCGTCGCGGTCGTCGTTCGTCAAATCCGTTGACGAAGAGTTACGTCCGATGCGACACGTTGTTGGCGGATCTTCGTTTGCCGACGAAGAAGGTCCGAGGAGGAAGAAGAGGTCCGAAGATACCGGGTCGCCGAGTCGATGATCCTTGACGAAGTGTTATCGTTCTTCGTTGAGGATGAAGACGTTCTTCGTTCTTCGACAGAGCTTGAAGAAGATGGAGGATGAGCTCCCAAATGAATTCCACACAAGTTGGCTAACAAAATAAAATAAGGTCCCTCCTTATTTTATTTACCAAGCCTAGGAATTCAAAACTTCAAAAATTCAAACATAACACTTAATTAATTAACATGTCATGTGTAATTAATTTGATGTTAAGTTTACAAACAATTAAGAGGGAGAGAGGGGAGTTTAAGGGGGAAGTTGAGAGGTTTAGGTTCGTGTGGATCCCACCACACTTAATCCTCTCAAAGGAGGTTAAGTGGGTGTGGGTCCCACCCCCAACTCCTTTTGAGAGGAGTTATCCTACAAAGTGAAATAAAAAGAAACCACATTTTTTTTATTCAACTTTTTATAATTCTCCCAAAATCTAACTTTCGTCCCGCAACAAACGCAACTCCCGAAAGGGTCTCTTTAAGCGAATATCGGCGCTGCGAGTTCATCGGTGCCCTCGGATTTCAATTCCGAGCACCGGATCAAAAGTTAGGAATTCCCGCTCGTTCGTTCACTGAACGTACCCGAGCCAAACTTCGGAAATTAATTCCGGGCACTCCGGGCCTCGGAATCAGGTGCCGTCTGAAACCGCGCTCTTGTAAAAATCCAAAAAAAAATTAAGAAAAAATTTCCCTTGAATTTTACGGTCTTTACAACTAACATAAAATAATTAATCTTTAAATAAACAATAATTTATTGGTATTATAAAATTGGATGGTCATTGGATATTGGAACACACACTAACATATTTCAAACATTTATATTTCTTCAAAAATATAGATCATATTTATATGATCACCAAAATTCACCAAGATCAAACAACCATTACAACTTTATAGCTTGATTCTCATGAAAGTTAAATCAAAGCTATAATGAACATGTTAATTCATATAATTAAAACATTTCTATAGATTTTAGTTTAAATTTTTTTTTACCCATATCTAATCCTAAGAATTCTTCTCGATTTAATTACTCATTTTCCTCTATGAGAATGGTTGAACATGAATTATATCTCTATACCTATGTAGTATCATTCTGAAATTTCTAAATTGTCTATATTTTTTAACATTCATTGGTATATCTTCATTACAATCTAATCGGATTTGTCTCTGCTAGTTATAGGATTAACATATCAGGGTATACACACGTCACCTATTAGAATATAATGTTGAAGAAGTTAAAAGAAAAAAGAATAATTAATAAAAATTATAACTAATTAAATTGGCCTTATATAATTTAACACACTTATAATGAAAAACCCAATCCATGGCGATCACTAGACTATGATAGAACTTAGGGATATTCGGTATATATAGCCTATGAAGGATGTGTGAGTTGTAGTGAATGCTCCAAGTCATCAATATGTTGTGGAGTATAAGTTGAAGGATTGAAGTCATCAGATCCAAGATGGATAATAGTAGGAAATTGTGGAATCATGGACATGGTAGTACATGGATAAATGGGCTGAGGATAAATCATAGGATATAGAAATGTGATATGCGAAGTAGAACTTATATTACAAGATAATGGAGGCATAGGTAAGAACAACTCGAGAAGCTCAAGTGGAGAAAGAAAATTTATTGAAGAGGGGTTTTATTCCAGTGGGTATGGGTGTGAATTGGTACAATGGGTGATCTATGTTGTATCCCCCCCCCAAAAAAAATTCATAATCCATGTTGTCGAACCCCAGTATTATGTTGAGTAGAGTTTAATTATGGTTTAAATGAATTTTTCTTAAAAAAATTTTATAAATAATGACAACATAAAATTTATTTTAATGAAAAATGAAAAATATTTATGTTATTATACTCTCCAAGTGAATTAGAGGACGAATCCCTAGGATGAATAGTCATTGACCGTTGTGGAAAAATAACTTCCTTCAAACAACTTAAATAACTTTCATATTCTAAATATGATAAAAATATAAAAATATTAAAAATATTTTAAATACCCATTTTTAAATTACTTTTTTAAAATGTATTAGACATATATTAATCTAGTTTAGAACTAGTGTAAAATAGCATAAAAATATTTAAAAAAAATATAATAGTTAAAAATCAATTTTTAAATAATATTAAATAGTGTTAAAATATTCATAAAACTCTTTTTAAACCATGTTTTAGACAACCAAAAAAATTATTCAATTATAATATACTGTTTCTAAAAACCTTTTTTTAAAAAATTAGTTTAAATTTTTTTTAAAATACTATTTTAAAGATTTTTATTCGTGAAGTTTTTTTAAAAAACATATTTAAAATAATGTTATATATGTTTTTAAAAAGAGTTTCAAACTTGCTTTTTTGAGTTGAAATAAATCTAATTGAGTATAATAAAGATAAAAAACTAAAACAAATATATCATTCCAAATTTAAACCAAGTTATTGTACTTATGATAATTTCTACCTAAGAAACCCACATCATGATTAACTAAATGAACTTTTGATATATTCGGTTTCTTCTAAATTTTACCAATTATTACATCTGGTTTAACATCAATTTTGAAAATTAGACAATTTGAGTCATCAAACAATATATATATGTCAATACCCATTGGAGAATCAATGGTGTCAATTTTATCCCCACCATTATCAAAAATATATCTTGGTATTAATTTAATATTGACATTGTAATCAGGTTTCATATGATATTTCACATAAAACACTTGTTTTTCCATTGACGCGAAAAATATATGCTTCATCAATAGCTAGTAAGTGATTCATGTAAATTACTCAAAATCTATAGTCGTCAATAAATTTACCATGTCACTTTGTTGAATCAAACCATTTCAAATTAATCATAGTGACTCGACCATAGGATTAGTAATATAATGATATAATATTTTTCAATATCTCCATAGTCAGACACATTTTCATATCAAGTCCTTCAATTTGAGGCACAAGGATAATAGTTTTTTGTTCTAGTTATCATAAAAAATTCTATTGCGATCTCATATTCATGTTCAATTAGTTGTAACAAAACATTACCCATTGAATATTAATGAGTTTCCATTACAAACTAATGAATGGGAACAAAAATAAAACACTCTTAATTATTGGGAGAGAGTTTCAACTAGTAAAATAAATAACTAAAATAATTATGAATAATGAAAATAAATGAATATCTATCTTTTAAGTTGATTAATATAACAGTTGTTATTTTTATTTCAACCAAACATAAATATATTTTCTATGTAATTTATCAATCTTTCTCAATCACAAAAAATGATGAAATCTACTTATAATTTTTTTAGGTTCCCAACCTCAAATGATAATAAAACTTTTAAGGTATATCTTAGTGTTTTTAGAATGAGATAAAAAAATATATATTCAAATTAAATACTTGATTTAGGTGTATAGAAAATCGTAGGTAAATTGTTAGATGTAATATTTCAAAATCATTAAGGTTCAATTTTTATAATTTATATAACCCATTAACTCAATCTATTTTGGGATGTCCTGGAAATGAGTGTTAAATATCCCTATACTAGTCATCTTCATTTCTCATTGGCAGTTTACATATTGTACTCACATCATACAAATACATTGAACAAAAATACATAAAATTTTTGTCCAGATAACCACTCAAAATGGAACCTTCAGGATGATTCTTATTCCAAATATAAGAATTCATTATGAAGGTATTTCTTTTAGTTTAATACATATAGAAAATAAAGAGGTCTACTAAGTAGTATTTTATTTTGATGATAGACTCTTATATTTAACATTCAAGTGAAAAATGATGGAGGACGGTTTTTCACTAAGATAAAAAAAAATTATTGTTTCATATTCCAATTTTTTTATCAAGAAAGACATGGATAACCTTTTAGAACAAAGGCCTCTGTTAAAATTGTAAAATAAAAGAACTATTACCCTAATATTATTTTATATTAAATTGTAAATTCATATTGAATCAATTCATGAAGATGAATTTGATAATCATGATTTTTTAGGGGTTTTAGCCCCCACTCTATTTTATGGACTTTCTTAGATATGTTTCTTCAATATCCATCAGAGACATTGATATTTTATGAATTTTCAAAAAATTAATTTTTCTCTGTAAATATTATTTTATAAGTAGAACATTGAGTATTCTATTTATTTTCACCAAAAAACATAGGATGTATTTATGGATTAATAACCGAATCCAAAATGTTTCTCCAAGATAATAATTCATCTCCAGTCTTCCCCTTGATATATGTAAAAATTGAAAGAATCATTTAAATTATATTTTTTCAATGTAAATTTTTTCTAAAAAGTGTTGTTACAAATTCATTGATAAATATGTCAAATAAAAAAATATGTTATTCTTTAAATTATATGTTGATTTAGTGCCAGTATTCTTCATCTATTTATATTTTTTCTGCCCATTCCCTATCAAAAAATGAAATATTGATACTCATTAATCACATGAGTTCTTAACATTTGTTGAGGTGGATTTTTAATGTCAATAATATTATTCAACCACAACTGATTCTTCATATATGTATGATCCATTAGAATAAATCATTGAAGCCCCATGAAACTATAATTTTGACAATATTTATGTATTCTAGATCATTTATTCTTTCTAAAAATAGGGCATGATATTTTATCCTCCATTATCTAAACTAAAATCAGTGAAAATTTATTGAAATCATTAACATTAAATATAAGTTCTACACAAACACAAAATATGTTTTTCAAAGAAGAATATAAGGTTCACATCCTAACATCTAAAAGCTACCTCAACTATTTTATTAAATTGTGAAAGTAGAAATATATATCATTTCTAGGATCACAAGCTCTATATAATAGTATTCTAAATAATGTAAAATGATTTTTCAAACATATCCTCGAAGAAATATTTTAAACATAGTCAAAATTTGGAAACGTTCTTAGAGATTTAAGCATATAAGTACAAATATTAACACCATTATAGAAGGACCCTAACCTAATATTACGCACATCAATGAAGGTACTAAAAATTCCATACATAGTTTTTCCATGATAAAGTCTCATTGAAAATTCAAATTTTTTAAATTTTGTACCTTCCCAATATACATTATCTTAACATGATCTATTATCTTATTCACCCTATCAACAACATATTTTTCATTATTTTCCACATGTGTATTGATATCATTATCTTCATTCATTAGAATATTATATTTCTCATGATTATTAAAAATAAAAATGGATAAATTATCAAATTCATTATACAACCCCTACCATTTCATTTATGAAAAATAATGATTTTGTCTTATCGCTCAATTATGATACCAAACATAACAGTTATTTGAAATCAAACTTTTGAAATATAGTAGATAACTTCTTCTTGACATTACCAAGTGCTTACAATAAATGTATAACATGGGAAATGTATAAGACCTCTATATGAGCATTGTAAAATGAAAAATCATTAAAATCAAAATTCTTTTGATAAACTATTATAATCTGATCAGTATGATACATCTATATTTTAACCATTCTATCATAGGAAAATAATTATTAAAATCAGTATATAAAAAAATAATTACAAAAATAATTACAATCTATATTCTTTTGAATATATGGAATAAGAAACATATATTACATACTATTAGATAATGTAGGGGAAACAATTTAATATTTAATGAAATTAAATTCATTATAAAATTCATTACTCAAACATTCAATGCTATATTAAATTGGAAATTTGTATATATATATATATTTTGATCAATAAATTATTAAAATAAAACACTAAAAATATTAATTTCATAACCCCATAATACATTCACAAAACCAAATTACTAGAATAATTAGTTAAGGAATTACTAAATATCTATGAAAAAAATATATTTATATTAAATCTATTAATGTTTGTGACCTGATTCATTTCTCACTAATTTTCCAACATAGCCATTTTCTCCTCACTTATAAAATCACATAAAAATATTGCGTATAATTAGAAATAATTGATTAGCATTAAAGAAATAAATAAATAATTTAGAAATCATAAATGACTATGATATTGGAATACAACACCATGTAGCTTCTATAGCTCGGAAGAAAGTTATATAGTAAGAGATAAAAAAATTAAGAAAATAAATTACCCACAATAATATTTATTATGAGATACTATAAAAAATATAATCAAAATGAAGCATCATTAAATAAATCATGAGGTAAAACATGAAAATAGAATATGGTTTAGTTCATAATACCTATATAAGAATGAAAATGATTCTTGACGATGGTGAATAGATTTTGAACTCACAAATTAGATTTTGGAGAATAACATAATAATAACACTGAATTAGGATTGATGGTCGAGGGTGCGAAGGCGTAGAGAGAAACCACCTGGGGAGGAATCAGGATGTGAGTGGAAATGGGGGAGATGATTTTTCACTAATGGTGTAAATCTGTTATCCTATACTAAAATTGTACTAAAAAGTGTTTGTATAGTTACTAGATAACAAAATTTTATTAAACCCATTTATATATGGGTCTGGGCTTATTGATGGTTTCTAGTAGTGTCGCCCAGTGTTATTTTTTGAAATAATGTAAGATCATGGTTGAGGTATAGTTTTCCACATTACTATTATTATTGAATAATAAGGAACAACCAATCTTTATTCCCTTAACCTTTTTTATTTTTACTGACATGTATGGAATTAAAGATGAAAAGTGAAAAGGGGGGCTAAGAAGTGTTATAATAACAATAAATAATAAGAACAAGGATTCCATTATTGAATTATTAACCTTACATGATCAATAGTTACTGAATTGTATCAATTAGGGGTGGTAACATAATTATATGGCTACCAAATTGATGTTCTTACAAATTTTGATTCTGGAAAACACCTAGATAAAAGTTCCAGTGTGCCATATTGATCACCCTTTCAATCATTTTTTTTATTTTATAAAAAATATTTATAATGCTTGATTTTTGATCAATTAAAAATTAATAGATAGGGGTAGTTATCTATCATGAAATTTAATTATTTTTATATGTTTGTTTAGATCATTTCCTGATACATTATACCTTGATAAATCAATTTAAATATACCCTGAAATGTAAAATTGATAATTTCATCACATGATGGATTGGTTTATTGATATCGTTGATGTCTTAGAAAAATATAAATTATTTTATACACAAAACCAACCCATGTTGACTTATAGTTGACTAAATAAAGTTTAGTATCTAATAAACGTGTACGTTTACCTGTAAATTTGCATAAGATGAGGTTGAAACTCGTGATAAAATCAGGAGAAGATTTTTTTTAGAATCCTAGAAAATGGATGAATATGATTAAGATCCATAATCATATATTCCATTACATTTATTATCAATAATGGGGAGAATAAAATAGTTAATTTATGCACACTTATTGATGAATCATTACAATGGTATTTTCAAAAAAGTCAACGGGAGATATTGATGAGAATAAGTGAATGTTTTATTTATTCTCAATAATTAATTTTATTATGTTAATAAAAATATAACAGTATGTGTTGGTAATTTGTGGATAGATGTGTGAATTTATACCATAATAAATGGAAAATGATAAGTTGAGTTGTTACTACTTGATAGCCTCAAATAGAATCCCTTTTATATGTGATGATTTTGGAACTAACATTTGTGAAAATAAAGGACATGTGTTGTTTTATAATAAACACTATCTATAATAGTTTCATTAAATTTTAGAATCTATCCAATGGGTATATTAACATCGCAGATATTAATTAAATAAAATATATAATTTGTAGTGGTTATTAAAAACATGACAAAGTCCTATGCTATGTATATGATTCCATTATATATGTAACACACTAATAATTTATGTTTTAGTTCTAGATAAATAAATTTTATTTATTTGATAGCTATATTTATATACAACGTGGAGTTTAAATGAACCACGTTATCCTATTGAAATATTATCATTTAATGTAATAGTTATCACCTAGTTGTTGGATTGGAAGCTATGAATAGGGATAACTAAATTATGGAAAAAATATTATTCACTAATATATAAACTAAATTCATTGGTTAACAAATGGTTAGAAATTAAAATTAAACTATTTAAAGGTAAATAGATATGTTTTTCAAAAATCTAGTTTTTATGTGTGGGATATGTTTCTATTTAAATAATGTATATTATTATCTGTTATTGAATTAATTTAGTGAAATTATAATATAATATATTCCATAAAATGTTTTAATACGTATATAATTTTTCTACTAATATTAGAATAATAATAATCCCAATTTTATGTTCATATAATTATTTTTTTAAACGGGTTTGTTGAGTTATGCACACTTATTATAATATGATTTTTTTCATATATAAAAATTTAATCCTGAAAATTTGACCCTATTTTTGGAACTATATGGTTAAAATTTGGTATACATGTCCCTTTTATGTTCAGTTATTATGAATAATAATCATGGAAAATATTCTTCACCTATATGAAGGGAAAACATGTAAGAAAGGGTCAAAGCATTTGGGCAAAACATTAAAATTTCTCCAAAATTCCCTTTGTAATATTGGATTAGTGTATATAAACCACTATATTATATGTATTTAAATTATGGGAACCTAGTTCCATTATTCGTTTATGATGAAATTTATATCACTTTAATAAAAGAATAAATAAAAAATGTCATTCTATTGAATTTAATCTCAATAATATTTTTTTATATCGAAAAAAGAGTTTATGTTTAGTTATAAATTTCAATAATAAATATTAATTACTTTTTTATCAATGAAATTTATTTTTATTCTTATTTATTTAGAAATTACCTTAAACTCATAGAGAATTCAAACACAATATTTATTCAATTAATAGAAAAATAAAATAAATTATTTTAAAAATATAAAATGTTTTAATATTTCGATGAATTATTTTGTTTCGTGAATAATATAGATAAATATAACATAATATATATATATATATATATATATATATATTTTTGAAATGTTTATATTCAAATTCCATTATTATCATTATGATTAAATTCAAAATAAATTTATAGTTTCAAAATTGACATAATCATATTTTATAATAATCAATATTTTATTAAATCATATTAAATTAATACGAATCCTATATTTTTTAAAGTGAATTATATATGCCTTAAAATATCAACCTGGTCCTATTAATGGGTTAAAAGAATTTTTATGAAATTATTATTCACCCTTAAGGAGTAAAAAATGTTGATATTCTAGTAATTGTGAGAATGGTTAACGGTTGTCAAAACAACGAGATAAGGGTGAAAAAATCACCAAAAATTGAATAAATTTTATTGTATGAGAGAATTTATATTCATAATCATCTTATATTATAAATATATCAATTTCCCATTACTTTTAAATGAATACTAAGTTATATTAATTTAGTAATTTATGTAATTTCAAGAGTGTCCCTCCACTCACTTATCAAAGGGAACCACTTATTCTTTTTTTGACACAATTTTTTAGCCTTATTTTTATTAAATAAATTATTTAATAACATACTTATTACTTCTTTTATACCACTTTGATATCTTATTTTCCTTCTAAAATACAATCCTTTTAGGCATATGGTGTAATCTAAAAAGAGGTTTCCCAAAACAGAGGCATAACTCTTTATTGGGTACTTTAAATTTTATTTCTTATTCTACCTATTATAAAATTGATGGAATAAATTATAAATAATAGATAAATTATATAAAATATAAATATTTTTTATTTTTATTTCGTGACAACCATTTTCCACCACTTTTCTATCATATGAGAAAAGTAAACATCTCTCATGCATACATGTTGACTACCACCTCCACGAAACCATGTTTTTCATTTCCCCTCTCCAACTAGCATTCATGGTAATAAATATGGTATCAATTAATATATAAGATATATAGGGTATTATTATGTTTCTATAATTTTTTATTATTATTTGATTTTTTTTAAGTTCATCCATCAAAAATTGGAATCATCATGCGTAAGGAAATACAGACTACTATATCCACAAAGTGATATAATTTATTTTTTATCACTGATTTATATAACTAGTAATAAAAGTGTATATATTGATTAAATATATAAATAATGATGTTATTAAAATTATGGATATGACGGAACCATGATCAAAGTACATGGGTCAAGACTACCAAACCGAAACATGCCTGAAAAATAAAGTAGTTATCAATCGGATCGATAATCTCAATAAAGAATTAATAATTCATGGGTTATAAAATGAAATAATAAAATAATATATGTTATGTTAGATTAATATATTTATAATAAATTTATAATTATTATAAATATGATTTTAACTCATAGTGAACAAGATGATTCTTGAGGTATGGGAATTATGTGTCAATCTCATTTAAATCGGGATTATTTATGCTCAAATATCCATTGATGAAATTATATAATAAATATTTGATAAATACCATTAATTTTTACTATAATCTATTTATTTATAAAATTTTATTTTTTTTAGTATTATTTACTTCTCTTTATAAATTAAAATTGTACCCGAACGGTTTTTAAGAGAGTTTGAATTTATTTCTCTTCATTCGGTTAGAAAAAAAATTTCATCCATATCCATGTTTTCTAAAAAGTTTTAAATACTGTTTTTGAATATTAATCATTCATTATTTAAGTTCATTTTAACCCATGTTTTAATTTATATAAAAATGATTCACTGGATTTTTCATATCATTTTCCGAATGAGTTACTTTTGACTTTTTTGCTGAAAATGTAAATGGAATCCTCATTTTAATATACATCGCATTAATGGAATTTCATGTTTTCATGACCACCCAATGTATTAAATATTAATTTAAAATTTTCCATAGTTCTTTTCAAATAAAATTTTTTCCTTAATATTTTATATATATTTTTATTTGATATATGTTTTTTCAAAATGAAAATTGTATTTTTTTCATGAAATATTCCAGTGATATTTTAAATTAATTTTCATAACTGATAAAATATTTGATGTTAATTATAACTTACAAGGGAAATAATCCAATTATACCATCCTTATGCTTTCTCTGTATGGTTTATGATTATGATGATTATATTTTTATGAAACCCATTTATTTTTCATGGGTAATGCTATGTTGAAATGATGAAATGTTTATGAAACTCATTTCCTTCCCATGGGTTATGTTTTGTTGATATGATGGATGTTTTTTCATAATATGGCTCATATATAGACGGACTTTATTATTTGACATATGGGCCAGAAATTATATATCCCTCCAATTAATTAGTTAAATATTTATTTCACATGATATAATTATGGTAAACAGGTTGATTCAGTCCATAAACTATAAGAAAGAATTAGAATTATTGATCTATTATAGGAAATTGGTGGCTATGTTTGATCTATTATGACTTGGGAAATAGGTGTTGAATCTTGGTATACTATTATTTTATGGTTTTAGAAGTTACCCATTACATATGATATAATTTATATGAATATTTTGGTGTCACACGTTTATGGCATATTTTTATTCTCATGGTTTGAAAAGATGATTCATAATTGATTAGTAATGATTTCTCACTCTTATGATTGAATTATTCCAAATTATAAAGATTTACGTCGTTATTAAAAATTATTATCCATGATAAATTATGTATTATCATTCTAAGTTATGATCACAATATCTATATTCTTAACTTATTCATGTATAATATCATTGATTGGTAACTCCCTTGTTTACCCTTGCTGAGTTTTTGAGATCACACATTCTTATATTTCCATTCCCTAGGTTATGAAGAAATGATTTTAGTAGGGTATGTCAGGAAGTGTAAAAAAATAGAAGATATTTTAAAAAAATTATGATGAATATTCCTAAATAATATTTTTATCTATCTAGTCTCCAAATATACTAAAACCTTATGATTTTCAAATGTATTGTAATGTTATTTATAGAATATTCATCTTAAATAGATTAATATATATATATATGATAATATTGGTTTTTCACGGTTGGTATCAAAGTGAGGTCAATTCAATCCTTCGATATTAGGATTAGTGAATTTTGGTGAAAATCCTAGGGATAAGTCTAGGTATTGGATGACATCATAATGTATTTTTAAGATAGATATTATATGGTTTTCCTAATAGTACAATCGTATCATGATACTACATGTGAATGTTATTTGGGAAAAAATGCATCTATGGGTAATAACCCAGAATAGTGTTTTGTGAGTTTATCTCATCCATCATTCAGGTTCACATACAGTCTTAACTTACTATAAACCCAGTTTGACACTCCTAAGGTACATTCATTGGTTAATTAATATTTCCTTTATGAACTTTTATAAATGATTTAAATATATTAAGGCCATGGATGTCCTAGGTTAAACTTAAAGTGGCATTGATTGAAAATAAGGTGTCATGAATAAGAAATTATATAAATTGTATTTCATGATTTTGTCATTTCTCACTATGAATATTTTTTTCTCACACTGTAATTTTTAGTGTTGTTCAATGGAAAGAAACCAAAAAATCCATTTTAATGTTGAGTGTGACTAATAGTGCAATGATTTTCCCTCATGAATCCATGTTCTTTGTTATTTAGAATGAAAAATCTTGTTTCTATACTTATGAAACTTAATTAAGTTATGAATCATATCATTATTTTAAATGATAAAAATAGGGAACAATGTATTTTTTTAGTCAATAAAGAGGAAACAATCACATTATTTTATCATGTTTTATGATTCACTATTGGTTGGGTGATGGATTGGGACAAGTGAGAAAACATTTTTTGTTTTCTTCTACTCAGAAGCTGAAAACAAATTCCTATTCATTTATCTTTTGGAAGGTGAAGAAGATAAATGGAGGAATATTTTAAATAATATGAGGTAGAATGATGAAAGTAACTCCATTTAATGGAATACGTTTAGGAGGATATCTTTGTATAATTACATACCTCATATTCTAAATAATGATGGATATGGAATTAAATGATCTTAAATAGAAAGATACAGAATCCATTGGTATTTATGAAAAATATTACAAAACATGCAAGGTATTCTTTTGGTTAAATCATTATTCTTAGAAGAGAATAAGATAAATATTTTTTGGGGATTAAAAAAATTCTCTAGAAATAATTATCCAGAAGTGAAATTAATAGGTATGAAGAAATCATTTGATGTGAAATCATGTTGGATATGGTATTTGAATATTCCTACCATTCCCATGGTATTGACAAGAAAAACAATATGAAGTATCATGAAAACATGAATAAATTACCTAGTGTAAATATATTGTATCCATCTATATTATAGGAATGTGGGAAGAAACATTAAGTAATTAGTTTTAATGAAATTCGGAGGTTCTTGATATTTGGAAAGGCTCATCATAAATCCATTGAATGTTTAATGTTAATGAATATACCAGTTAAAAAATAGAGGAAAAGAAGAATCCAACTAATTCAACACTTGCAATATAATGCTTCTAATACATAGATTATGGGAATTCCACCAACCAATTCTCAAATAAAAATGTTCATGATAATGATGAGTGTTAACAGTCTATTAATACATAAGAAAAATGGAAATATAATGTGATAACGACCGCTAAATTGGGTTATAAAAATGGCAAGGTGAAAGGTACACTCATCATACAAGATAGAATAGTAAGACTCTTATTTGATTATGGAACTACCTACTATTATATATATATATGCAAATTTTTAAGATAATCATATAACCCCCTAAACTATTAGATATTTAGTTATTAGTGAAAAAATCATAATAGTAATATGACCAAATCTAAAGATTATAGATCCTCTAAGATTAATGTCTTTGGGAATTTTATTCTTATAAATATTATGATTATTACTCTAGTTTAATTTTTTTTTATTTTGGGATTGATTTTTTTTCATTACATAGATCCTTTATCAATTTCCATGTATGGGAAGTCACATTTCACATTTTAACTAAGATTGTGATTATTTATTAGTATTTTGTTGAATATGATCTTCTAATGAATATTACATAATCATGAGGGTCTATATTCCTCTAAATTAATTTTATCTATCTCATATGGTTGTGTATAAAATATGTATTTAGAATATTCCTATTTTAGAAGATTTTATTGATGTATTTCCAGAATATTTTCTATTTCTTCCACAAAATCATGAAATTTATTTTTCAATAGAACTCATACATGGTTCTAAATCTATATCAGATAATCTATATACAATGGAAACAATTGATATGTAGGAATTGAAGAAACAGATCTAGGGTAATATTGAAAAGGGATTTATACACCCTAGAACATCACCATGGGGTGAACCTCTCCTTTTTGTTGAGAATAAAGATGGTTCAATGTTTATTTTCATTAACTATTCAGAACTAAATAAGAGCACTATCAAAAAATGTATCATCTACTGCATATCAATTATTTATTTAATCATTTACAAAGAGGTGAATAACTTTCATTGATTGGAAATCATTCTAGATTTTTTTAATTGATGGTTAAGAAGGATGATATACCCAAGATAGATTTCTGTAGGATGTATGGGCATTGTGAATTTATAGTGCTACCATTTGGACTTAATAATTCCCCATTTATCCTCATAGATTTAATGACTAGTGACTTTAGAGATTAATTACACTAGTTTTCGTTGTCCTTATAGATGGAATTATTATATATTCATAGAAAATGTAATATAATGAATATAATTTAAGTATTTTGTTGATGACCCTGAGGAAGTATAAGTTTTATGATAAATTTACCATGTGTGAATTTTCGATTTAGAAACATTAATTCAGTGTTCATATAATCTCATGTGAGAGTATTTTAGTGAATCATTCAATGAAATAAGTTATTGAGCAATGACCCAGACAAACCACAACTATTTTGATTTGTAGTTTTCATGGGTAGGCTAGATATTGTTGATGACTTTTGAGAGATATCTCATGACTGTATAATAAACTAACAATGCTGTCTTGAAGTAGAGTTTTGTTCATGTTGATAGAAAAATTTGAAGATAATTTCAATTAGATGAAGATAAGGTTGGTCATTACACATATTCTCACACAACCCTATTGTGGATATTTTTTTCTATTCTATGGTGATGAAAAAAATAAGGTAATTGGATGCTTGTTCACTTGTGATTTCTTGGATTTTTGCTGCTTTTGAACTTATTACCCCATTTTGACATTCTGTCTTCTTTTGTTTCTGTGGAATTTGGCCCTTCTCTGTAATAGGTTCCCTCTTACCTAGATATTAAAGATGTTATTTTTTTAATAAAGAGGGCTTGACCCTCAATATTTTATATATACTACCATGGGAAGGTGAACATTGTGGATGATGCTCTGAGTCGAAAGAGTCATTCTTCATTATACATGATGAGGATTTAAATTGATCAAATACTTATGGATTTTCTAAAAATTTAAATTAAAATGCTAAGGGAAAGGGATAGATTATATATTTCTTATATTAATTCATAACCATCTATCCATGTGAGCATATAATATGTTTGCAAGGAAAATGTGGGACTATAAAATAAGATCAGGAATTTTTCGGAGTTCAACAGTGATTGTGATGGAATGATATGGTTCAGTAATAGAGTATGAGTCTCGGAAATATATGAATTTAAGAAGAAACTATAACATGAATCTCTCTATTAATAATTATCAATTCATCATGGAAGTATAATGATATTAATCTATATGAAAGAATATTTGTGGTGGGATAACATGGAAATTGATATTTCATAGTATGTATCATGATTCATAGTATGTCATAAAGTTAAGGATGGGAGATGGAAGTATAAGTTGATGTTAAATCCATTACCCATACTATAATGGAAATGGTAAAATGTTACCATGTATTTCATTATAGGTGTAACAACCAAATATGTTTTTAGAATTATTCTTTTTAATTTCATTGATGCCTTTTGTTGTATGATACAGTAAAATTAGCTTGCGCTATACACCACACCGTATTAGCTTGTAGTATACGCAACACTATTCTTGGCTCATGTTACACACATTTTCGCATTCGTTTGGTAAGAATTATTCTACGCAACATTAAGTATAGATTTTTTTAATGTATAAATGAAATAATTTTTGATTATGTTATATGAAACACCAAATAGAGCTTGCACTACATGCATCCCTGACTCGGCTTGCATTACACGCAATCGCGACCTTCCTTGATAGCGTGTGTAGTACGCAGTACTAGGTTTCACTAAACAGTGATATATTATTATAATATTATGAACTAGCCGTTATGAATATTATTAACTACGTTTTTAATTTTATAAAATTATTATTCATCTTAAGGATTTTCTAAAACATGGTATGTGAACAAAATAAAGTTTTCGGGTAAAATAAGTATTTTTAAAAAAATGCAGTTTTGCCGCCTTTTGATGGCACACCCACATTAAATCTAGTTTTTTACAGGTTTATAAGTTCAATTTGAAAAAATAAAATTCTTCTTTGGAATCAGGAAATAAAAATTTACTTTGGATAAATTTTTCATATTATTCTAAAAACTTTCATATTTTAATGAATAGTAAAAACACGCTATATTTTAATTAAAAACAACTTTTTTCATTCGCAATAATATATATGGTTAAATTATAATGTTTAATGGATTTAAAGTATAAATAGAATATATTTTTACCATTTAATATAATTTATTTAATTACAATTAATTTTATATTGAATTACTAGGTAAAAGCATTTCAATCTTTGGCAATGTTTTAACTTTTAAAACTCGTTTTCTTAACAACGGGATTAATTTTAAATCTATTACTGAAACTTCTGTTTTTTGAATTTGTAAAAATGGATTCCATATTTGAATTCTGTGGGTCTAAATTATGTTAATAGGTTACTTTTAATTTTTTTGATATTATGAATAGTAACTACGGTAATTGTTTTTAACTGCAGTTAAAGGTAAATAAGATAATTAAGGGTAAAAATAAGATTATAAAATTACCCTAACACCATCCAAAATTCTATTTTATGACTAAAAGTCGACCCATATAACGTAATGGTCAGAATATATTAATTTTATGGTCTTTTGATGATGAAAATAATTTAATTATTATTAAAACCAAAGAAAGTGACAACATGTCACTCTCTTAAATCTTATAAGTAGAATAATTTTAATTTAATGATAAAATTAATGAAACATCAAACATGAATAGTCATCAAAAATATAATAAAAGTATATACATTATTTGAATTTATTTAAAAAATTTGGGGATTAAATATTTATCATTAAGTGTGACACAATAGTGATGTTGAAATTATTTTATTGATTGAAATATCAAATAAATTGTTTTAAAAATATTAAACTAAATATTATATGAACTATTTAATGTGATACACTAATTTCCTAGATAAATATTATACGTTATTAATATATTAAATCTTTTAGTTTGAACATATCATCTGTGAGGATTTTATTTAAATTCAAATAAATTGATACTGTCAAAATTGACACTATTGTTATTTTATAAAAATAACATAATATAAATTAGATAAAAAATCACAAAAATATTTAAAATTTATAAATTAAAATTTATACTGTCTAAAATTTCATATCGTATCCAATTATGAACCATTCACAACATATAAGTAATTATTTATAATAATTTAAAATTTAGAATCTTATTTCCACAAATAATATTAAATAAATTAAATAAGGATAAATCAAGTTGATAAGGTTTAAAATAAATTTCCAAAATTTCTAAATTCGGTTTTTTTATGATATTAAAACCCTATATTATCTAATATTATAATATGAGTCATTTTTGTAGGTTTTTAATTTGGGTTTGATTTATTATAAAATTTTATTTTTGAGGTTTCCCAAGGTTCCACTCTCCTCCCTTATAAAATGGCAGCTCCTCCCTCTCCTCTTCACAACACTTTGAGCCTTAAATCAAGGAAAAACCAGTCACATTTCACTTATACACTTACCTTGAAACATTCTGGTGGTTCTAGGCATCTCAAAAGACCAAATCTAGTCCTTAAGAGGAACCTTATAGGAGGTGAGTCAAAAAAGAGGTAATCTCTTCTACTGATTCTTTCAAGTTTCTTTCTTCTTCAACTTCTTATTTTTTTAGTTGTTTCATTATAAAGTAATAGAATAAGTATCAATAATATGCTGATATGTTATTATAAATATTATACAACCCCATTTCACCTTCTATTCATCCTATGGAAAACGAAATCACTGAGCGTGCATACGTACGGAATACCGTCTCCACGCCATGGTGTAATCTTTTTTTCCACCACCACCTTACATGGATGGGTATAATGTTCTAAAGAATAATTATAAATGGTTATTTTAACATCATACTGACTCTGATATATTATATCATCCACTCCAATTCCATTCAATATTTATGGGAACGATATCATCGCTCGTGCCTACGTACGGATTACCGTCTCCACGACGTGATGAGAATCATTCTCCATGTTAACCATTCAAAAATGATTACAAAGTATATATAATGAATAATAATGGTATTTATAACATTATAATTCTATTTTAATTTTGTATATGTTATTTACTTACTTCCATTCAAGTAAATAAGTAATGTAAAACAATGTTAATGCGTACGTACGACCTACTGTCTCCATGAACGGTTTATTTCATTTTATTCATCTTTCTATTATATATATATATAATGAATATATATGATATATATAAATAATTATTTACATTCTAGATGTAATTAAATCAAGATATATGTAATAATAATATCAATATCAACAAGTCCAAACACATACGATAAATAAAACAATTTTACACAAAACGATACTTTAACATGGAATGTACAAAAGAACACGTAATATAAAGTCCTAAGTGAACTATATATGATATCATAACAATGAATATGATTCTGTAATAATTAAATGACATTATTAAAATCATTATACATGATTTTTGGATACGTACGAAGCATATCGGAACTAAGGTAAGGGATAACTTTTCCAATCTCGTTTTTATCCAAGATTGTGTATTTGTATGTTTTTTCTGGGGTTATATTTATCTTCCATGTCCCTTTTTTCTAAAAATGGTTTCATGTGTATTTAAAGTCCTTATTACCCATTTTTGACTTTTACTACATGGTATGTAAGGAATATTCTTTTGTTTACCATATGGGGTACTTTTTGACTTTTCCAGCAAAAATACGAGAAGACTGTTTTTTTAACTTATATGGAATGAACGGATTTTTTTACGGCTTCATAAAGCCTTATTTTCATGAAGCGTCCTCCACAATATTTCATGATTATTTTCATCAAAATCCATTTCTTTTAAAATTTCATGGAATTTTGTGAAATGAAAATGATTTTGATGAATAAAAGATATTTTCCACAAGAATTCATTTCAAGTTCTTTGTCAAAAATATTTTCCATAAAAGATGATATTATTTAGTATGATTATGATTCAAGTATAATGTATCTATGATTTACATGGTTGCAATTTTCTTATGATGAAATGATATTTATTTGTTTTATATGTATTATGTTATGAGGGGAAGATGTTTATGAAACCCATTTTATTTATTGGGTTAGAATGAATGATTTGTGTTTATTTTATGGAACAAGTATGAATGATTTCATTATGAGATTGGTGGGACCTATATCTCCCTCTAATTAATTGGGTAAAGATTTATATCTAATGAGATAGACATGGATGGAATAGTAAGTTAATTTGGTTCAGTGATATAGGACTGGAACGAGGAGTGAACTCGATTCAGAAAGGGACTCTGTCCATTAAGATGGTCTTGGCAGCAATGCCTTGGCTACTATGGAAATCATATCATCTGCTTTATGGTTTCCACAATTACATGTTTTATTCCCATGATATTTTGTCATTATTAATGTTTCTTTATGATCTATTCCTTACGTACTGCCATGTTTTATGTCATTGCTCAAGATTTTTATGTTTAAACATAATGTTCATGTTTTATTTAAGTTTTTATGTATTTGATTTGTTTTATTTTCTCCATGCTTACCCTTAATGAGAATTTGATCTCACCCTTTATATGTTTTATTTTCCCCAGGATTTGAAGAATGGATTTAGTTAAGAAAACAAAAAGGGGGAGATATTTATGGGAGATTTTGAAGACATTTCAAAACGATTGGAAGATTATATTCCAGGTTTCCAAAGACACTAAACTGTTACTATCCTTTGGTGTCAGTTTTTTTTATGTATTATTTATCTCGAAAAATTAATGTAATGTCCATGTACGTCAATCTTTGGGTCTCTATAGTTGGTATCATAGAGAGGTTTAGTTAACATTTGGAAACTAGGTTGTGAAACTATATTGAGATCCCTAGATATATTTCTAAGGTATGTCTAGGGATGTCCATAAGGTTAAGAATAAGTATAGGTTATAGTCCTAGAATTACGGAAAAAATATTAGATTTAACCCTAATATGTTATATATTGAATGTACTACCCATTTATTATGTTGTTTTCCCAAGCATGATTTTTTCCTCTCACAATATTCTATTTGGGTTTTAGACGATGGATGGAACCCGAAGGAACCATGTTGATCCATGTAATGTATAATGCAATAATTTTCCTCCTGAACAAACCAATGTCCACCTTCTTTCAGTGGGTCTTCTAATACACTGGATGTTGAACAATGGATCAGTACCATTGAAAAGATATTTTCCATACTTTTCTGTTTAGAACATGAAAAAGTCATTTGGGATATTTACCATTTAGAAGGTGAAGAAGATAAATGGTGGGCTCTAATTAAGAATACGAGGTCCTGAGATGAAATTGAATCCATGGAATTGAATGAGTTCAAGAATGTGTTATTAAATAAGTACTTCCCTCGTATTCTTCGAACAAAGATGGAAAATGATTTCCTTGAGCTTAACCAAAAGGATGATGAATCTACTAGTATATACGAAGAGAATTTTATAGGTATTGCATGGTATGCATCTCGCATTATCATCCAACCTGAAAGTAAAGTTGATCGATTCTTCAATGTCTTAAAACCAAGTCTTAAAAGGGAATTAGCTATAAAAGACTGCAGTAGCTACGAAGAAATTGTGTGTTGCGCTATCAAGGTAGAAATGGAAGTTGGTGTTACCTATCCATCTCATTGTTTTGACAAGAAATGAATGATGGAGTTCAAGGAGAAATCTCAGAATAATGGTGAAAAGAAGATGAATGTTTCTTTATGCTCAAATTGTGGAAAGAAACATTGTGGAGATTGTCTTAAAGTGACTAGAAAATGTTTTAAGTGTGGAAAACAAGGTCATCGAGTAGCTGAGTGTCGAAGTAATGTAAAAAGGGTAACTAATGAAGTGAATAAAGAAAAGACTGCAGAGAACGCACCACCAACACTTCAATGCATCAAGTGAAAGGAAATAGGTCATTATGCTAATCAATTCCCTAATACAAGGGTTAATAATGATCAACGTGAGCAACCTTTTAAGGAAAATGATAAAGGTACGTCACATGAGATCACTATTTGTCATGTTGAGTATGAAAATGATGTTGTGTAATGATTTCGTGTTTATGTATTCGGATTTCAAAATAGTATCATGGAATCTCATTTATTGTATCGTGTAATTTTGGAATATCTACGTATTGGTTTCCAAAAATTATATGGTACCGGTAACCATGAAAAGTGATCGAATTTTTTTTTTGAAAGATGATGATATGATCCTAATGAAGGGATAAGGAGAAAATAATTTGTTTGATAGTATTAATGCGCTCATGATTGATATAAGGACAAGTGATATCATGGTTTGAGTATATAGAAATTCTGAGATTTTGGTATGTGGAAAGAGTAAAATTTTGACAGCATTCATGTTTTCACTAAAGTTCAATGGGTATTCATTTTTCAAGAGAATACATGATTACGGTATTCACATGTTTGGAATGTGACCAAAAGCAAGATATATATTATGATATTTGGGGAAAAATGAAGGAATTCACATGCTCGGTAGATGAAATTTCTCGTAATCAGACAAAAGTATTTTCAATAAACCTAAAGGTTGGAGTGGACATCATATAATATTGCTTAAGGCTATATCTGCTTGTTTTTATTTATGAAATGTTATGATAGTATAGTTTTAGAAAAAGCACAACTTGCAGGATGGGTGACAACACGTCATGTCTGACAAGGTTATGGGAATTGAACCCACAACCGAAGTATGACATGCCTTCATCGCCTACCACTATCCTACATGAAGTCCCTGGTTAGTAGAAAATAGTTTTATTTAATTAAGCGGTATGATAGATGAAGTATAAGTCCATTTTAGGAACCATATATGATTAATCTCACCATAGATGGACTTTTGTATATATATTTTTATAACCTTATGTTTGAGACTGATGGAATGTACTATTATTCAATCGCATGATCTACTAACACTTCACGGAAGTCAAATTCAACTCCATTTCTTTAAGAGATGAAGTGGAAATTGTTCAAGGCACAAACAATAGTGTGATTGTACCAAAATCATGTAAGTATTTCTTCTGTTTCCAATTTTTCAACATTAGGGAAATGATATTCAAAACCAAAAATATTTTCCAAGTGAACTTATATCTGATGAATCATATGGTAGCTTAGATCATCACAAATTTATGGCTTTGTCATTGTTGTATTCTTCATATTCATGTTCTCTACTACTCTCCATCAGAACATGATGGTTAGATTTCTCTTCCATATCCATATTTTCACCTATGTTCTCCTATGTGGAAACCTAGTGATTAGTTAATTTGGGTAACTGTTATGTTTCATACTTCACGATTTAAAATTAAGTTTTGGTGTTCCTTTTTATGATGTGGGTTTCTATGAAAGAAACTTTCAAGTAGTAAACCATTTATAACCCCGATGAATTTTGAGGGCCAAATTAATTTTAAGGGGGGTAGAATGTTACAACCCAAAATTTTATGAGAATTATTCTTTTTAATTTCATTGATGTCTTGTGTTGTACACTACACCAAAATTAGTTATCACTATACACAACACCGTATTAGCTTTCAGTATACGCAACACTATTCTTGGCTCGGGATACACACAATTTCAAGTTCGTATTGTAGGAATTATTCTATGTATAATTAAGTATAGATTCTGTTTAATTTATAAATGAAATAAGTTTTTACTATTTTATACGCAACACCAAAGGGAGCTTACACTACATGCATCCCTGACTTGGCTTGCATTACATGCAATCGCGACCTTCCCTGATAGCGTGGGTAGTATGCAATACCGTGTTTCACTAAACAATGATATACTATTATAATAATATAAACTAGCTTTTATGAATAGTATTAACTACATTTTTAATTTTATAACATTATTATTCATCTTACACATTTTCTAAAAAATGGTATGTGAAAAAAATAAATTTTTCGGGTAAAATAAGTATTTTTCAAAAAATGCAGTTTTGCCGCCTTTTGATGGAACACCCACATTAAATCTAGTTTTTGATAGCTTTATAAGTTCAATATGAAAAAATAAAATTCTTATTTAGAATCAGGATATAAAAATTTACTTTGGATAAATTTTTCATAACATTCTGATAACTTTTATATTTTAATCAATAGTAAAAACACGCTATATTTTAATTAAAAACAACTTTTTTCATCGCAATAATTTATATGGTTAAATTTTAATATCGAATTGTTTTAAAGTTTAAATAGAATATATTTTTACCATTTAATATAATTTATGTCATAATAATTAATTTTATATTCAATTCATAGGTAAAAACATTTCAATCTTTGGCAATGTTTTAACTTTTAAAACTTGTTTTCTTAACAAAGGGATTAATTTTAAATTAATTAATGTGACTTATGTGTTATGAATATTGAAAATTGGATTCCATATTTGAATTCAGTGGGTCCAAATTATGTTAATATGTTACTTTTATTTTTTGACCTTATGAATAGTAACTACGGTAATTTTTATTTACTTTAGTTAAAGGTAAATCGAATAATTAAGTGTAAACATTATATTATAAAATTACCCTACCTCCTGAAAAAATTCTATTGGATGACTAGAAGTCAACCCATATCACCTAAGGGTCAGAATAGATTAATTTTATATACTTTTGACCATGAAAATAATTTAATTATTATTAAAACCAAAGAAAGTGACAACATGTCACTCTCTTAAATATTATAAGTATAATAATTTTAATTTAGTTCCAAACATCATGAACATAGAAAATGAATAGTATCTAGAAAAATAATAAAATTATCTACATCATGTGAATTTATTTATAATTTTTAGGGAATAAATAATTATCATTAAAGGTGACACAATAGTGATGTTGAAATTATTTTATTGATTGAAATATCAAATATATGGTTTTACAAATATGAAAATAAATATTATATGAATTATTTAATGTGATCAACTAATTTTATAGATAAATATGAAATGTTATGAATATATTAAAACTTTTAGTTCAAACATATCTTCTGTGAGGATTTTATTTAAATTCAAATAAATGAATAGTGTAAAAATTGACCCTATTGTTATTTTATAAAAATAACATAATATAAATGTGGTTAAAAATCACAACAGTATTTAAAAATAATAACTTTAAATTTATGTGGTCTAAAATTTCATAAATTATCCAATTATGGAAAATTCACAACACATAATTAATTATTTATAACAATTTAAAATTTAGAATCTTATTTCCACAAATAAGATTAAATAAATTAAATAAGGATAAATCAAGTTGATAAGGGTTAAAATAAATTTCCAACAAGTGTAAATTTTATTTTATGATGTTATTACAACCCTATATCATATAATCTTCGAATATGAGTCATTTTGTAAGGTTTTAACGTATTTGATTTATTATAAATTCATATTTTTGAGGATTCCAAAGGTTCACCTCTCCTCCCTTATTAAAGGGCACCTCCTCCCTATCCTCTTCACAACACTTTGATCCTTCATTATTGGACAACACCTACCAAGTTATCTTCTACACTTCCCTAGAAACATTCTTGAGTTTATGTTCTTCTCGGAAGACCAACTCTAGTCCCTTAAGATGAAGCTTAAAGGAGGAGCATTGAAGAAGAGGTAAACTCTTCTACCGATTCTTTCAAGTTTCTTTGTTCTTCAAATTATTCTTCTTTAGTTTTTTAAATAAAAAGTAATAACATATGTATCACTAATATACTGATATGTTATTATAAATATGAAACAACCCCATTTCACCTTCTATCCATCCTACAGAAAACGAAATCACTACGTGTGCGTACGTACAAAATACCGTCTCCACGCTGTGGTGTAATCTGTTTTTCCACCACAACCTTACATGGAAGGGTATAATGGTGTAAATAATAACTATAAATGGTTATTATAACATCATACTGATTCTGAGATACTATATCATCCACACTATTTCCATTCAATAATTATGGGAACGATATCATCGCTCGTGCGTACGTACGGATTACCATCTCCACGACGCGATGAGAATAATTATCCATGTTAACTATTCAAGAATAATTATAAAGTATATATAATTAATAATAATGTTATATATACTATAATAATTCTACTATATTTATTTATATGTTATTTACTTACTTCTATTCAAGTCAATAAATAAATGAAAACAACGTCCATGCGTACGTACCGCCTACCGTCTCCATGAACAGTGTATTTCATTTCATTCATCTATCTATTATATATATATATATAATGAAAATATATGATATATATAAATAATGATTTAAATTTTGGAAATAATTAAATCATTATATAATTAGTAATAATATAAATAACAACAAGTCCAAACATGTACGATAAATAAAATGATTTTACCCAAAACTCTGCTTTAAAATGGAATTTACAAAAGAACGGGTAATATAAAGTCATAAGTGAACCACATATGATATAATAACAATGAATATGATTCTTTAATAAGTAAAGGAAATTATTTAAATCATTTTATAGGAGGTTCAGATACTTACTAAGCATATCGGACCTAAGGTAAGGGACAACTTTTCCAATCTCATTTTTATCCGAGATTGTTTATTCGTAAGTATTTAATGGGGTTATATTTATCATACATGTCACTGTTTTCTGAAAATTGTTTCATGTATTTTTAATTTCCTTTTTACCCATTTTTTTACTTTTACTACATGGTATGTAAGGAATCTTCTTTTCTTTACCATACGAGGTACTTTTTTACTTTTTTGGAAAAAGTACGAGTAGAGTGTTTTTTTAATTTCTACGGCATGAACAGATTTTTTACGGTTTCATAAAGCCTTATTTTCATAAATCTTCCTTCACAAGATTTCATGATTATTTTAAAAAAACCATTTCTTTTAAAATTGCATGTAATTTTGTGAAAATAAAATTATTTTGAAGAAGAAAGTATATTTTCTTCAAGAATTCATTTCATGTATTTTGTCAAAACTATTTTCCATTTAAGATGACATTATTTAGTATGGTTATAATTCAAGGATAAAGTTTCTATGATTTACATGGTTTCACTTTCCTTATAATGAAATGATATCCATTTGTTTTATATGGATTATGTTTCGATGGGATGATGTTTGTGAAACCCATTTTATTTATTGGGTTTGAATGAATGATTTATGATTATATTGTGGTACAAGTAAGAATGATTTTATTATGAGATGGGTGGGACATATATATCCCTCCAATGCATTGGGTAAAGATTCATATCTCATGATATAGACATGGCTGGAATGATATGTTAATCTTGTTCAGTGATACAGGACTGGAACAAGGAGTGAACTTGATTCAGAAAGGGACTTTGTCCACTAAGATGGTCTTGGCAGCAATACCTTGGCTACTATGGAATTCATAACATGTGATTAATGGTTTTCACAATTAAATGTTTTATTCCCATGCTATTTTATCATTATTAATTATTCTTTATGATCTATGCCTTACGTACTGCCATGTTTTATGTCATTGCTCAAGATTTTTATGTTTAAACATTATGTTCATGTTTTTTTATGTTCAAATGTATATGATTTGTTTTATTTTCTACTTGGTTAGCCTTACTAAGAATTTGAGCTCAACCTTTATATGATTTCTTTTCCCCAGGATTTAAAGAATGGTTTTTGGTAAGAAAATAAAATGAGGAAGATATTTATGGGATATGTTGAAGATATTTCACCATGATTAAAAGATTATATTATGAGTTTCCAAAGACACTAAACTATTGTGGTCCTTTGGTGTCAGTTTTTTTTATGTATTAATTATTCCGTAAAAGTAATTTAATGTCCATGTACATCAAGCTTTGGGTCTCTACAATAGGATTCACCAAAACAACTAATGGGAACAGTGTTTTTTGTTTTGTAATTGACCACCTTTTGATGTTTTCACATTTAACTATCATAATAGAATATTTATCTCTTGATCATCATCTTATATATAAATTATGTGGTGAAATTTCACGGATTAAAACTCCCAATTGTATCTGATCAAGATCAAAGGATTAAATTGAAGCTCAAGAGAAGTCTTTAGTAGGATATGGATATAGAGTTGAGGTTTAGTACTATATATCATCCTCAAAAATATATCCATTATAAACAGAAAATTAAAACTCTAGAATACATGTTGAGATATTTATCAATAAATTTTAAATGTGTTTGGGAAAAACGTCTTTTTATGGTGTAAAGATTTTATAATAATAAATTTCACTAATGCATTTAATTATATACTTATGGATCCCTATATAAACAAATTTTCAAAACTCAATCATGTTTCAATGAAGTTGGAGAAATAAATCTTGTAATACTTCAGTATGATTAGGAGATAGCAGTGAAGTTTACATCCATTCAGCAGCACATAAGGTTAACTCAATTTTAACAGATGATTTATGATTGAAATTTCTGATGATATTTAGATGTCAAATTTAGTGATAAGGTATTCTTATGAATATATCCTTAGAGAAATGTAATGTGGTTTGGAAACTAGGGGTGTTACTCCCAAAATATATTGTCCCCTTTGATATTATTGGTCATGTGACACCAAATAGGTTACTTGTATGTCTAATTACGTGTGTTATTTATCCTTGATTGCATTCATGGTGTTTTCTGGTGTCTGAGGATGAAACCCATAGTTTTTGGGGATACAGATCAGGTTTTATGGTTATCACAAGAGTTAACTGAACTGTGTAGATATAATTCTTAGGGTGTTGTGTTATTTGATAGTGTTGTTTCATTGGATTCAAGAATTGTTTTTTAAATCATGTGTTACCATATAGAAAACTGTGTGGATTATTTTGGGTGGACAATGGTACACACATGGTTGGCGCTTGTTTTTCTTAACAATGTGTCCAAAATTTGAAACCCTAACTGTCATATTAAAATAGTGAATTTACAATTTTCACTTATAAATTTTATAACGTTTTAGGGTTATTTTTCCTTCCCCCATGCATATAGTTCCCCCTAGCATTGGATCCCTCCCACTCATTCCTTGGAATTTTTCTCTAGAATTTTTGGTGTTTTGGATTGAGGTATATTTAATTGTTCTTGATTTCATCCTTCTTTTCCCTCCACAAGTCTTGTTCTTACACGTTTATAGACTTGTGGAACCCTATAGGCGGTGTATTATAAATTTAGGGTTTGTATGGGGCCTTTTGGTTTCATTTAATATGGATTATGTGTGCGGGGATTGGTTATAACTATTTTTGGAGGTATTCATCAAGGGAAATGAGATTTGGAATAAATCAATGTTAGTTGTCTCTACTTAGGTGGTTTTTTCATGGAATACCTTTTATTTTTTATTTTCCTTCTAATTTTATGTCAAAATCACTATTTATATTATTTTTTCTTAGTGTTAATTACTTTTTAGGTGATTTCCATGGATTGGTTAAGAAATATTTGGGTTTAAAGTGTGTTTTTTAAAATGATTGTGTCTTATATACCCACCCAGTGTTTGATAAAATGTATTAGAGACATTTTGGGTTTTGAAATGGATTTCTAATGTTTTCTGGAGGTTGTCACGACTCGTCCCCCAGGGCCCGTGTCGTGACTAACCCAAGCCCACCTTCTATAGGGCATGGGACAGAGACTAGCACCGAAAGTCATATTCCCTAAAACTGGGAAGGCATTGCCTTTATAACCTGTTGCACACACAACCAAACACACCACATAATACGAACTCAAGTTAACTAAATAGTAAGAAGAGAGAGTACAGTAAGTAAAAAGGGGCCAAAATACAAGACCAACTAGAATGTACAAGGAAAACAGGAAAGTATATGATATCTGAGAGGTGGAAAGAAGCTCTTGGAACATCCACCACAGATCCTACCTGAAGGGTAGGTATAGCTCACGAACGAACATCTCTATGGTTTGCCTCGTCTAATGTCCAACTCTGAGATACCTCCAGTCCTTGTACCCTTGTCCTCAGTCATCATTGTCCGTCGTCTACACCAAACTCGATGAAGTGCGGGCATAGCCTATGTAGGGGTGAGTATAAAAATACTTAGTAGGGACCCTGAGAACCTCATGGTCTCACAAAAATCCACAAAGAATAAACCACAAATCATGAAGTCAAATGTCAACCCTATTTAGGTATATGCCCATGCATATACCTAAGTTATCATGTAAACCCATCTCAATAATGAGGAAACACAGGGTCCAACCCCAATGCCCAAAGTTCAACTGTTCTACAAAGGAAGGAATGCCATGATTTTAAGTACCACAAAGGTATAACACATAGAAGAATACCACCAAGATATTACCAGGAAACAAAGTACCACAAGGTATAGTCTCAGCTCAAACCAGGTATAACATAAGTACAATAGAAGAGATGATTATATGTTAATATTGAATCATCTTACTCTGTTAAGAGGTAGACCCACACTGGATCGCTTGATGCAGACCCGCACAGGATCTCTCGGTGTTATCCTACAAAGGATCTCTAGCTGATGACCCACACAAGATTGCTCTGTGCTGACGCACACAGGATCGCTCGGTGCTGACCCACATAGGATTGCTCGTTGTTGACCCACACAAGATCACTAGGTGCTGAACCATATAGGATCGCTTCGTGCTGACCCACACAGGATCGTTAGGTGCTGACCCACACAGGAACGCTCGGTGCGGACCCAAACAGGACCGCTAGGTGATAACCCACACAGGATCGCTCGGTGCGGACCCACACAGGATCGCTAGGTGTTGACCCACACAGGATCCCTTGGGGATGACCCACACAGGATCTCTAGGTGTTGACCCCCATAGGATCGCTAGGTGTTGACCCACACAGTATCGCTCGATGCTAACCCACATATGATCGCTAGGTACTGACCAGCACTGGATCGCTTCCTGCTGACCCGCATAGGATCTCTAGGTGCTGACCCACACAGAATCGCTCGGTGTGAACCCACACATGATCGCTCTACATTCATCATATCACAGCCAGCTACAGGGTTCCCGCGCTAAGCTCGCTCATCTTCTGGAGGGTACTCTCTTGAAGAAACTGGTCGATACTCCAACTGCTATGAAGTACCCTAAAAAAGTATCCCAAAGGACCGTCGCATCATAGGGATCTCAACACAATTGATTTTGCGCTAATAGGTCACCCAGTCTGTGAGTTAATATCCTTTTAGTCCAAAGGGCCCGGTTGGATACGTGCTTGATCCAACTCGATCGTACTCTAACATTATCCAAATCATTAGTGGGGTAAACTCAAAGGGATTGTCTCGCTCCACGGTTTCCATATCCACTAACAATTTGTTAATGGGACATCTGGTTCCACAGTTATGGCCAGAAGAGCATAAATGGGTCGTAGTGGGTCCAGGATTGGTCTAACCCAGTAGGACCGACCCGGCCCATCCCGGCCCAGTCCACTGGGTGGCGAGGACGCCACGAGGATGTGAGGTCGGCGAGGCCGCGAGGTGGCATGGGGGCCATGGGGTTTCTAAGGCGGCGAGGCCGTGGGGCATTGTGGTGGGGCCGCAGGTGTCACAGTTGGGCCAAGGGGCAGCGCGGCGTGAAGGGGCCACGAGGCGGAACGGCGGGGCCACAGGGCGGCGTGGCGGGGCCATGGGGCGGCGGAGCGATGGGACCGCGGGGTGAAGGAGCTGTGAGGCGGTGTGGAGGAGCCCTAGGGTGGTGGGGCCACGGGGCTGCGGGGTCTCGGGCATTGCGGTAGTGCTGCGAGCAGCAGAGGGTGCGGGGAGGCAGGCCGCCGAGGGGGGCGTCTGAGGCAATTGTGTTTCGCATCGTCGTCGACGTCCACCTTGACCAACCTCCTTCCAATGTCGCCTCCATCGTGGCCTGTCGTGGTTCCGGCTGTCATTCTCATGTTCCACCGGTCCCAAACGCCGGCACCAGTCACCATCAACATCGTGATGAACACAAAAGTAAAGAATAATGGTGGAGGGGTCGGGCCATGTTTGTTTGTCCCACACCCTCTGCGTTAGAGAGGTAGAAATCGACTCCACAAAATCAGGAATCACGAACAACAAACTCTACCATTTAATATGAATCGTGAATGAAATTGTTTTGGCTGATCCATTTTCAACATTCTTTCCAATAACGATGAATTTAACCGAGGAAATTCATGTATTCAATAAAAACCCTTACCTCCGAGATTTTTCGACGGTTCTCGTAAGGAATGAGATGATGTCATTGTAGGTAGATGGACGTCGGTGACGTCGCCATTTCCTCAAATTTCGGTTCATTTTCATTGAAGACGTTCCTCATCGGTGTGAGAATTCTTCGTTGGGGAGCGCGTTCTTCGTTGGAGAATGCATTCTTCATTTGATAGAATAATCCACCAAGATCTCTACCAATTTCCTTTTGGTAATCCTTTACCCAATTCCTTCAAAAAGAAAAAAAATAGCCAACACAAAAATTAAATAATAACATAACATTTAATTTTATGTTGACACGTAAAATTAATTGATAACTTGACATTTAATTTTATGGTGACACATAAACTTAATTGGGGGAGTTGAGAGGTTTCTCCACCATTAGGAGGGGTGTTAAAGAGGGTTTTAGCCTCAGGTGGTCCCCACCACTATAACCCACATGGGAGATTAATTATGGTGGTCCCCACCACCATACCCTCACATGGGAGGTTTAGTTTTGGTGGTCTACACCTCTCAACATCCACATGGGAGTTCCAAATAATATACAAAGTTATACAATTTTATTTTATTTCATTCCATCATGAAAAACCCAAATTTTACCTTTCACCCTAGATCTACTAAAGTCATTGTGAAGTTCTCTATAAGCGAATACATGCGCTTTGAGTTCCCTGGTGCCCTCATATTTCAATTTTGAGGACTGATTCAAAAGATACAAAAACTGGCTCGTATGTTTACCGAATGTACTTGAAAAAAAGTTCATAAATTCATTCCGGTCACACCAGGCCTTGGAATGACGCGCCGTCAGTTTTCACAGACTCTTAAAATTACCATATATTAAAAAAATTACATGGGAATCCCTAGTCTTAAAATTCTCCCCACCTCTGAGTTTTACATCCCATTAAGACACTACTCAACTAAGGGAACAAGTTGGGGTACTGAGCACGTATCTGAGCCTCCCGCTCGCATGTGCTCTCCTAGAGGTTCCAGTGCTTCAAACAGATGTGCAACTGAGGTATCGACCTCCCATGAAGGACCTACCCTTGTCGATCTTCAATCTCTACTAGAACCTCCTTATAAATTCACCCCATCGTCAACGTCCAACTCTCCATGGTCGATGATGTGAGAAGGGTCATTCATGTTTCTACTCACCTGGGATACGTGGAATACATCGTTCACCCAGTGCAACTGAGGTGGTAGATCTAAGAACTAAGACACATCGCCAACTCTACTGTAGACCTAAAAAGGTCCGATGAATCTTGGAGATAACTTGCTGCCTTGGCCAATTCCCTACAATCCTCATCAAGGTGAGACCCATTGAAAGACGTGGTCTCCATCCTCAAAAAACAGAGGTCTCCGTCTTCTATCAACATGTGACTTCTACCTACTCTATGCAGTCTTCATCCACTCCTGGATGATCTAATCCTTCTCTATGGTTTCATGTACTATCTCTGGTCCCACTGGTGTTGACTCCCCTGGGTCATTCCCGCACAAAGGTGATCTACGAGGTCACTCGTACAATGCCAAAAAAGGTGTCATCCCAATGGTGGAGTGATGGCTATTTTTGTATAAAAAATCCACCAAAGGAAAGTGATCTTCTTAACTGATAACAAAGATGAGGACATAAGCACGCAGCATGTCCTCAAGAGTCTGAATGGTCTACTCTGTCAGGCCATCCGTCTGAGGATGTAAGGCAGTGCTCAAATGAAGTTGTGTCCTAAAATCCTCTTAAAATCCCTTCCATATCCAGGAAGTAAAATGTGTATCACGATCGGTTACAATCATCGAGGCTACTCCATGTAGCCGCACAATCTCTGGAACATAGAGGCATACCAAGCTTTATACTGAACCCTGCTCTATAATCGGTAGGAAGTGGGCCGACATGGTGAGTCAGTCGACGATCACACAGATAGTGTCATGACCTCTGGAAGAACATGGAAGCCATGTCACGAAGTCCATGGATATCCCATACCACTTACACTCAGGGACCTCCAATGGTTGAACCAAGCTTGCTGGTACCTGATGCTTCGCCATCACTTGCTGACAAGTGAGGCACCGAGAGACAAACTCTGCTACTACTTTATTCATTCTCGACCACTAGTGATGTTGTCAGAGATTCTGGTGCATCTTCACCACTCCTGGATGTACCTCTAGAGGGGGTGTGTGAAACTCTCTCATCACTTCCTCCTAAAGTGATACTGGTACCATTTTATGTCTTATAAATAGTATGATGTGCTCCCCACCATCAAAGAATCCATTAGGTTCATGTCCCATGGATATCTGAGCATGTAAAGCCTCACAGTCAGCGTCCCCATGATGTGCCTCCCTGACTCCCTGATGAAGTGGGGGGTGACTATAAAAGACTAAAGAAAGCTACTTCCTCACGTTCCATGAAGGATATCTGCAAAGTGTCCAGCTTCTCTTTCACCTTACCGAGTTGTTGTGTACCAAATCTCCGGAAGAGTGAATCTACTACAAAGTTCCCCTTCCAAATAGTATATACTATCTTGAGGTCATAGTCCATGAGGAACTCAAGATAGCATCATTGTCTCAGGTTCAGGTCCTTCTATGATAGAAGATATACCTGAGACTCTTGTGATTAGAGTACACTATAAAATGTTCGCTCATCAAGTAATGTTGCCACATCATCATGGCGAAGACCACTGTTGCTAACCCCATGTCATGGGTATCTTAGTTCTGCTAATATTTTCTCATGTGTCGAGAACCATTAGTGATCACTGCTTTCTCCTGCATCAAGAAACATCCGAGCTCGGTCCCTGATGTGTCGTAGTATACTACATACCCAACGCACGCCTCTAGAATCCTCATAATGGGGTCACTAGTCAGCCTCTACCTTAGCTTCTGAAAACTCCATTGTCATCTCTTCGACCACACGATGGATTGAACCTTCTTTATCAACACTGCTAAAGGTGCTGCAAATATAGTGAAATCTAGAACAAATATCTAGTAGTATCCATCCAAACCATTGAAACTTTGTACCTCCGTCACACTCCTAGGTGGCTCCAAATCTAGTACCACCTCAATATTCTCTGAATCAACTACATCTCCAGCCTCTGATATGACATGTCCCAGAAAGTGAGCCTCTCGGATCAATAACTTTCACTTTGAGAGCTTACCATAAAGTTGGTGATCTAAAAGTGTGTCCAGTACTACCTACAAATGATAAGCATGCTTCTCCTCTGTAGTTGAGTAGATCAGAATGTCGTCGATGAAGAATAATACAAAGAAATCAAGGTATGGCTGAAAGATCATATTCATGAGTCCCATGAACACTATTGGAGTGTTAGTCTCACCTAATGGAATAAAAAAGAACTCATAATGGTCATACCGACATCTTAATTTCATCTTCTGCACATCCTCACCTCGTACTCTGAGCTGGTGATAGCCTGATCTAATGTCTATCTTTGAGAACCACCGTGCTCCCTTCAGCTGATCAAAGAGGTCATCAATCCTCGGATGTGGGTACTTGTTCTTCACAGTCACCTGGTTCAGGAACTAATAGTCAACACAAACCCACAGGCTCTCATCCGCCTTCTTGGATAACAAAATTGGGGCTACCCAAGGTGAAACACTGGTTCGAATGAATCCATTCCCCTGTAAGTCCTCTAGCTTTACCCGCATCTCACGAAGCTCCGTGGGAGACATCCAATACACTGGTGTAGATATCAGTGTAATCTTGTTGTAAAAGTAAATGTTTAATTCCTCCACTATTTGAGAATTTAGACCCATAACATCATCATGGAAGACATCTGCAGACTGGTCCACCACTACAAGATATCACATACTATCCACATCAACTGTTCTGAGGGTAAGGCTAGCCAACAAATGAGTGATTGAGTGTACTCTCCTACGAGTAAATCCATCATGCGCTTCAACGACTCCCTTCTTTCCAGTGAAGGTAAACCTGGTCCCACCCATGTGGACACACCGCACATTGTTCCTAAAACAGTCAATCTGATGATGGATGGTATATTTGTAGTTCATGCCCAAGATGACGTCGTATGGCCTCGACAACGCTACTAAGAGATTCCAACTTAAGTTCTCACCTCCTAGAGAAATCTCGCACTACCGGAACCAGTGCGTAATCATCGATTCTGCTCCTATAGGATTCCCTATACATAAGGATCGAAGAAACAGCTCCATCGGAATATCCGAGTTCTGAACGACGGTAGTGGAAATAAAAGAATGACTGGAACCTATGTTTGTAAGTACTGCAGCTAAGGTAGAGTAGACGCAGATCGTACCTCGTATCATCTTTGGAGCGCAGTGCTCGTAGGCCTCGGCTGCCTGGAGCTGGGCTCTCCCCTATCCACCTACTCCCTGCGGTAGGGTGGACCAATTGGTGGTGGTGGTCGTAATATCTCGAATAGTCACCCACCGCCAGCTGCACGGCCAACACCTTTTCCATGTCTTCCAGCTCCCTACTGACCTCCTCTGTCGAATCTATGTCTTTACTTGTGTGGTCCTTTGACCATATTCTTATCATCCATATGGCGGGTCGGATAGTCATGATCCATGTGAACCTACCCACCGCATGCATAACATTTCCCTCTCCTGGCATGGAAGGCTCTGCCTCAGGTTCCTCGCAAAACTGACTCTAAATCATGTGGTCGTCCACCTGTAGGTCCAGTCCTTTTGGAAATCTATGCCACCTGTATGCTGCCAGCTGCAGAAGAATCTGCTACGTGATGACTGTTAGTGGGTCTCGCTGCTGGTGACTGCTCAGCAAGGAAACTCTCCACTAAAGGGCTCTCTCTAACACCCCCGCCTGCATCGGGATACTAAGTGAGATCATTGAAGCCCTAATATCCTACTCGAGCCCCTGATCGATGTTCTGGGCTATGAAGAATGAATCTTGCACCCTATCGGGGGAGTATCGTGATAGTTCAGTGAACCTCATTGAGTACTGAGCCACATTCAATGCTTCCCTGCTCTTGATGAAGAAGCTCATGAAAGCACTCTGTGCGAAGAGTCATTGGGACAAACTCTTCCCAAAATAGGCTCTCGAAGTCTGCCCAGAGAAGCATCCCTTCATCATGAACCTGTAGCATCAAGATCCACCATCTGCATGCTACTGTCTATAGAAGGCTGGCAGCAAGGATCACCATGAGATCAGTTGGAGTCCCTACCAGTTAGAATACTTTTACTACGGCCTCCAACCAATCCTCAGTAGCCTATGAGTCTGTCTCTCCCCTAAGCCTGGGTGGCCTTTGGAGCTGGAACTTGTGCAACTCACTAAAGCAGCGTGCACCCTCTGATACTGGGGATGGTGGCATCAGTGGCCCAATAGGTAATGGTACCGCTGGTGCCTCCGCTGGTTCCTCTACTGGAAGAGGGCCCTACATCGAGGCCTCGTCGCTCGGTGGGCTATCATTGCATACAACTCTCGGCCCTAACTGGCTCTCATCTTGGAGGCATCCTGAAAATAAACAGGTGTGAAATGGTCAAAAAGTTATACCTGGTGAGCTTAATCAAAGAGATCACAAAGAAAACTCTTCAAAACACACTCGCAATCAGTGTTTTCGTGAACTGAGTTGGAAATTAGATGTCAGGATAATGGTGTATGGATACGTCGGTCACCACACCAACACTAGATTCCCTGAACTAATAACCACATTCATTATACTTAACACTATTGCTGTAAAAAAGAATCATAATCCTTTGTTCTACGGTAGAACTGACTCCGATGATACCAATTTTTCACGACCCATCCCCCGGGGCCCATGTTGTGACTACCCCAAGCCCGCCTTCCATAGGACAACGGCTAGCGACTACCACCGAAAGCTGTATTCCCTAAAACTGGGAAATCATTGCCTTTATAACCTGTAGAAAACACAACCAAACACCCAGTAAGATACGAACTCAAGTAAACTCAATAGTAAACAGAGTGAGTACAGTAAGTAAAAAGGGGCCTGAATACAAGCCCAACTGGAAAGTAAATGGAAAATTGGAA
The DNA here is from genome assembly GCA_963277665.1 of Viscum album. Taxonomy (NCBI): domain Eukaryota; kingdom Viridiplantae; phylum Streptophyta; class Magnoliopsida; order Santalales; family Viscaceae; genus Viscum; species Viscum album. The sequence continues at coordinate 1,037,623,184 of OY728129.1, forward strand.
AGTACAAGATAACTGATAGGTGGAAACCATCTCCTAGATCGTCCAACAAGGATCCTACCTGATGGGTAGCTACAGCTCATGAATTCCAGTCTCTGTGGTTTGCCTCATCTAACATCCACATTCGAGCTACCTCTAGTCCTGGTACCCTTGTTCTTAGTCAGCGTTGTCCATCATCGGCACCAAACACAATGAAGTGTGGGAATAGCCCGTGCAGGGGTGAGTATAAAGATACTCAATAGGGACCCAGTGACCCTCAAGGTCTCCCAAATATCCACAAAGGATAAACCACAAAGCATGAAGTCAACTGTCAACCCTACTTAGGTATATTCATATACATATACCTAAGTTATCAAGTATACCCATCTCAATCATGAGGAAACACAAGGTCCAACCCAAAATCCCAAAGTTAAACCATTCCACAAAGGATGGATTACCACGAAGGTAAGTACCACACATGCATGCCACACAGAAAAATACCACCAAGGTATTACCACGGAGGAAAGTACCACAAGTTATAGACTCTTCTCACAACAAGTATAACTTAAGTGAATTGGTAGAGATAATTAGATGTAACTACTGAATCATCTTACTCTGTTAAGAGGCATACCCACACCGAATCACTTGGTGTTGACCCACAAAGGATCACTCGGTGTTGACCCACATAGGATCGCTAGGTAGTGACCCACACAGGATCGCTCGGTGCTGAGCCAAATAGGATCTCTAGGTGTTGACCCACACAGGATTACTCGCTGTTGACCCACACAGGATCCCAAGGTGCTGAACTAGAAACGATCACTCGGGGATGACCCACAATGGATCTCTAGGTGCTGACCCACAGAGGATCGCTCGGTGCTAACCCACACAGGATCACTAGGTGTTAACCCCCATAGGATAGCTTGGTGCTGACCAACACAAGATCGCTTTGTGCTGGCCCACAGAGGATCGCCAGGTGCTGACCCACAAAGGATCGCTCGGTGCTGACCCACACAGGATCACTATGTGCTGACACACAGAGGACCGCTCGGTAATAACCCACACAGGATCACTCGGCGCAGACCCAAACAGGATTTCTAGGTGCTGACCCACACAGGATCACTCGGTGCCAACCCACACAGGACCGCTCTTCATTCTTCATGTCATAGCCAGCTACAGGGTTCCCATGGTAAGCTAGCTCGTCTCTTGGAGGGTCTGATACTTAAGCCACTGTTTGATTCTCAAACTGCCACGAATTCCAATGATGATGTATCCCAAAGAACCGTCACATCATAGGGGTCTCAACGCAATAGACGGGGTGTCAACCGGTCACCCATTCTGTGATTTATTAGCCTTTTAGTCCTGAGGGCCATGTTTGATTCGTGCCTGATCCAACCTGATTGTACCCCTAATTTATCCAAATCTCTAGTGGGGTATACCTTATGGGACCATACCACTACAAGGTTTTCAGCGCCACTGAAGGTTCATCAAACGGACCTCTGGTGCCAATGTTATGGCCAAAAGTGTGTAATTGGGTCATAGTGGGTCCAAGTCCAGTCCGACCCGGTCGAACCGACCCAGCCCAACCTACTAGGTCCGGCCTGGCCGACTGGGGAGTCCTTCCTGGAATCCCGGCCTAGGAACCGCGGGGCGGCGTAGAGGTTTCGGGGTGGTCTAGTAGGGTCTCCTGCAGCACGGCGGGGCCGTGGGCATCATAGTGGGGCCACGGGCGGCGCAGATGGGCCATAGGGGCAGCGCGGTGGGGCCGCGGGGGCAGCAGCGATGTCGTGGTATAGCAGTGGCCACGGGCATCGAAGGCTGTGGGGCAGCGGTCTGCTAGGGCTGGCCGTGTTGTACTGTCACGCGTCGTGTCTTCGTCGGCAGTAGGCTTGACTTGTCTCCCTCCATTGTCACCTTCATCGCGGTCGGTCGTGGTTCCGACCACTATTCTCTTGTTCCACCGGTACCAAATGATGAAATAATTCTCTGTCACTATCGCGATGAACACACAAATAAAGAAGAAAAGCAGAGGGTTCAGGCCATGTTTGTTTGGTCGGCACCCTCCGCGTTATAGTGTTAGCAAGTGGCTCAACAAAATCTGCAATCAAGAATGACAAACTCTACAATTTAATACGAATCGTGGATCAATGTGTTTTGTTTCATCCACATTCAACATGATTTCCAAGAAGAAGAAATTTAACTAAGGAAATTTATGTATTAAATTACAGCCCCTACCTCAAATATTTGTCGACAAAGGCTACAAAGAAGGAGACAATGTTGTTGGGGATCGAAGGACATCAGTGACATCAGCATTTCCTTGATCGTCGGTTCATTGACGTTGAAGACATTCCTCGTCGATGTGAGTGTTCTTCGATGGGGAGTGTGTTCTTCATTAGAGAATGCATTCTTTGTTTGAAAGAATAATCCTCCAATCTCTCTCCCAATTTCCTTTTACCAATCTGTTCCCCAATTCCACCAAAATGAAAAGAAAAATCCAACACAAAAATTAAATAATAAGTTAACTTTCAATTTTATGTTGAAAAATAAAACTAATTGATAAATTAACATTTAATTTTATGTTGACACATAAAATGAATTGGGGGATTTGATAGGTTTTTTCCCAATTAGAAGGGGAGTTCAAGGGGGTTTTAGCCTCTGGTGGTCCCCACCTCCATAACCCACATGGGAGATTAATTCTAGTGGTCCCCACCACCATAACCTCACATGGTATGTTTAGTTCTGTTGGTCCCCACCTCTCAACATCCACATGGGAGTTCCAAATCAAATAAAAGTTACACAATTTTATTTTATTTCATTCTTTCATGAAAAAACCCAAATTCTATCTTTCACTCTCAATCTACAGTGGTTGAGGTGAAGGTATCCTGAAGGAAATACCGGCATTGTGAGTTCAACGGTGCCCTCAAATTTCAATTATGAGCACTGGTTCAAAAGTTACAAAAACCCGCTTGCACGTTTACTGAACGTACCCGAAAAAAGTTCAGAAATTTATTCTGGGCACACATGACCTTGGAATCACGCATCGTCAGTTTTCGTGGACTCGTAAAATTCCCATATATTAAAAAATATTACTTGGTAATTCTAGGTCTTTTCAGAGATGGTTTTTATCATGGAAAATTTGTTTTGATAAAAATGGGAATTTTTTTTAATGGATTTTGTTATATATTTTTTGATAGGGAAATTTTGTATGGATATGTTGGCATGCAGTAGAACATTTGTTAACCGATGTGTGTGAGAGATGTTTTTTTGAGGGACTATAAGATATATTTGAGGTTGGATGATGTGGAACTCCATTTGTTTCCATGTGACAATGTGAGCCTTGGGGTAGTAAGACCATGTGATCTTTTATATTGGTTATCGTGAAATAGTGTGAGCTGTTTGAATTTGTCTTGAGGAAGTCAGTGTGAGTAACTAGCTAGAATTCATTTTTCGCACTCATAAAAGGCCTAATGGTTAAATACATGGCTTCCCATTACTCATGTAGGATTATTAATCTAATTTATACATTTGATTAGTTCCCTTTTTATGTGATGATATGTATTATGAACATTGGTTCGTTTAATATTTATATGTTCATATGATGTTGATCATTATGATCACTCTTATTCCATTTTGGTAATATTGAGTGTAATGTTCCCTTGTTTCCTTGTATATTTATTTGATCCATGTTTGGAAAAAAAATTTGAAAACCATTATATGGTTTATAAACGAAAACAAAACGGATTTAAAATAATTATTTTAAAATGGTTAAAAAAAATTTAAAAACAATTAATCTACTTTATTGGTATGAATGGAAAATCATTTAACAGATTTTGGGTGGTAACCTATTTTTTAGAATACCTCCCACCCATATTGGTCTCTTTTGAGTGTTTTTAAATTTTATTTTGAATGAAACAGGTATGGGCAAGGGACCCTTTTTCCAAGGTGGAGATGCTTAATTTTCATCATCTTGTGTTTCGAGTAGGAGAATTAGCCTTGTCGGGGTAGACTCAAGTGGATTCATTTTTTATATTTTTAACACATTATGTTATACATTTTCATTGTTTAAAAATATACCCATTTCCACTGAATTTGGATTGTTTTTTAGATACAATGTGAATGTCATGTTGTAGAATGTTTTTTAAAAATGATATTTATTTTTCACTATTCTGTCAATTTATCCTTTGATTTCAACTATAATTATAGGTGTGGAAATCCTTTTTGATGGGGGTGATCATTAACATTCACCAATGGAAAACCTATTCCCAAGTGCTTCTTGGTTATGCCCAGTGCTTGTCACCACCCCAGGGAAATCAGGAACATACTTCAGGCTCTCTACTAGGATGACTTAAATGATAGTTGAGGTCAACCAGGTTCTTTTACTACAAAATGGTATTAGATTCATTTTTAATTTTAGGTTCATTGATACATTAGTGCTAGGACCATCAGAACATGGTAGGTAGGAATGAGGGAGTTCCTGTCCATCTCATCTTCGTGTTGAAATTTGAGTTTCTATAAGTGATCTGTGATTATGGTTATGTTTTAACCTATTTATGGGGTTTTTATTATTTTTTTGCTTTTTATTATTGAAGTATTTAGTGATTCCCTTTGTTAGGGGTTCCCTTTTAGTACTTTTTTTTATTGATGTTGGATTGGGATTAATGGATTTTTTTGTGTCTTGTAGAAAGTAACTCCCATAAGAACCTCGTTTAGGCATAGAGAGTTTGCAGTAGGAAGTACCCCATAGTTGAACCCTCCCATTGATCTATATTTACTAGAGTCATTGAATCTTATGATCTAAACCTTATGTAGGGTTGGTGGGCATGAGAAGAAAATGACTATGGACCATGATCAAGAGTTTTTGAGGTAAAATACATTGGAGTTCCATGGACATAAGGGACCCATTATGGATGATCTGTGGTTGCATTGTATTGAGTGAATATTAAAGTTTTTTAGGATACCTAATAACTATATTGTGGGATTCTCTATGTATGTTCTGGAAGGACCAGATAAAAATTAATGGGAATTGATGGATCACTCAGGTAAGCATGAGGGTATAAAATAAACCACCATCAAAGTGGTATTTAATAGGAAATTCTACCTAGAGATCATGAGAGTGGTGAAGCCTGGTGTGTTTTTGAATCTAGGGTATGGTGATCATTCAAATGAGTATACTGTCATATTTACTGAGTTGGTTCATGTTTCTCTTGATCTCTTTGTGAATTATTATCTTATGGATTGAATTTTTTTGATGGGATTGAGACCAATGATTAGATTTATGATTTTTTTATATCTACTGACCAATTAAAAGGTGGTTGACAAGGAAGTGATGGAGTGATTAGATTTTACTATATGGGACGATATCAGTAGTGTTCCTTTTATGAGTGGTATCTCGAGTTCTACATTATGGTAAAAGTAGAAGTGAGATGAGTCTTAAAGAGGCAATGGAAGGAGTGTGAAGCAGTCTTCATGACAAGATCATGTAGGTTCTATATGGAATATAGCAGTTTTATGTTCTGAGTGTGTGTAGACTATACACACAAAACCTCAGTTCTCAATATTTCTGAGTATGTCACACTAGTGTGGGAAGTTAGGGAATATTTGGTTCTTCTTCCTATTGGTTTCCTATGAGGGAAGTGTGGGGTCCACTTCTCCAAAAGGCTCTCTAGCGTAGTAAGAGTTTTAAACGGGTGGAGGATCACAACATCAAAATAAGGAGGAATCTCAATAGGGGAAAAAGACTCATGGAGGGTCTGAGCTGGGGTGTCTCCCGATAGAATAGGTATTTATAGAGTACTTTGATTCTAGTTTGGAAAGTCATAGTGGTACAATTTTTATTACATCTTATATGGAATCAATTTTTTTAAAATTAGTTCATCCCACTATTTCATTTCATTCAAGCTCATTGATTCTTTAGGAATAAGGGATTATTTGATTTTATATGATATGGAACAACTAAAATCATTAGATATGAAGAAGTATTATGGTTTTAAGTTCTGTAAGTTTCATGTTGTGGTAGCTGGAATTGATGTAATTTTAGACTTCCTATTTCGGACATGGATGTGTTCGACTTCATTATCAACATGGATTGGTTGATCAACTTTAAGGTATTGGTCAACTATTATAACCGTAGGTTCTAGTTCCTTACTCCAAATGAAATAACTCGCAGCTTTTTGGGTGAGTGGGATCCATTTTTAGGGAGGTATGGACTTATTTCATTTGACTTAGGGGTTTTCTCGTGCCATTTTTCTTGGTTATTTCATGAGGCCATGGAGAAAAGTTCATTAGTGAACATCTAGTGGTTGTGGACAGGTACCAAGATGTGTTTCTTGAGGATTTATCAGAATTTCCTCCCTAATGAGAGGTTGATTTTACTATTTATGTCCTCCCTATGATAATCCCAACTTTCTATCCAAATTATTAGATAGATTTAACCAATATGAAGGAGATGAAAGTTTAGGTAACTGATATTTAGGGAACGCTTTTTATTCACCCCAACATGCCACTATGAGCTTCTCTAATTCTATTTATAGAGAAGGTAAAGAGTAGCCACTGAATTTTCATTGATTATGTTAATCAAAACCAGATGATAGTAAAAAAGTAACATCCAATTTCCTAGAATTGATTTTCTTTTTGACCATATCAAAGGGGAAAATTGGTTTTCTAAAATAGAGATGAGATCAGGGTACCACCAGCTGAATTTCTGTAAGAAGGATGATATAACCACCTCTTTCTGATGTTTGTATGGATAATTTGATTTTTATTAAGAAATTGTTTATTACCAATGATCTAGTTTTTTATTGGTACTAATTTATTGGATCATTTATATCTTTTTGGAATACTTTTTTCATGTTTGTTGATAAAATCTTGTTGTATTCCTAGATGGTGGAAGATCATAATGACCATTTGGAAGTTTGTTTGGGTGTTTTGAGAGATAATAATCTATTTAACAAATTTCCTAAGTTCTAGTTTTGAATTTAAGAAGTGAAGCTTCTTTTTTTACATGATTTTTGAGGTAGATGTTATAGTAGATCCATAGAAGGCTCAAGAAGTCATGTCTTAGGAGTATCAAAACAACACATTTGAGATCTTCATCGTTATTGGATTGGCTAGGTATTATTGATGTTTTGTTTTGGACTTCTCTAGGATATCATATCCTATGATGACATTAACATAGAAAGGGGTGAGGTTCCAATGGGATGAGAAATTCCATATTGATTTCATGAAATTGTATAATGTTTTTACATTCTCTCTTATTTTGATTATTAAAAGGTGTGCTAGAGCTTATACTAGGTATTTTCATGCTTCTGGTGTCAGTAGAGGATCTATGTTGATGTAGGAAGACCATGTGGTGGCCTATATATCATTGAATATATGAATACATGAGATTAATTATCCCACACAATACATTCATTTGGTAGTTGTTATGCTTGAACTAAAGATGTGGTGACATTTCTTCTACAATGAATGTTTTACAGTGTATTCAGATCATAAGTTCCTAAATTATATTTTCACATAGAGGGTCAGAAATCTCAGAAGAATACATTGGGTGAAATACCTTTATAAATTCTATTTTTAGATCACATACACTCTTGGTAAGTGAAATTTGGGGGAGGAAATGCTGAGAATGAATTTTCAAGTGTAGAAAATTTGGGAATCGGTGGATGAATGGGGTCTGATGATTTTTTTTGTTGATCTAAGGTTGGAAATGTTGGAGGACAGAGGGTAGGTATTCTTGCCCAGTGTGTAGATTACTCACTCTCACACTGTTCGTGTGAGTATTGAACAGATATATGACCCTATGTTCTATAATATTAGTAGTTATTTAAATGGGGGTGAGATATCTGGTGATTGTTCTCAGTATCATGACAATAATCTTCTCCTTTAGATGTGGCTTGTAGTTCCTTTATTCCAGAGGTGGAATGAGATGCAAGTGGAGCATCATTATAGTTCTACAATTCAAAACAGGGTTACCGATATGTTTTATACATTGATATTTTTCTATTTCTATCCTGGGATGATATATACCATGATAGACTTTTTTCTAGATGTCTTTCCTTCCAGAGGATCAAAGAAATGCATCATAGACTAGTTGGGTTATTACAGCCACATCCCATGCCATTATGGAAATGGGATGATATCTAGATGGATTTATTTATAGGTATTACTCATACATTGAGTGTGAAATATTCAATATGAGTTACCATCAGTCATCTTATGAAATCACCACATTTTATTCCCATTAGTGAGTCGACGAAGATATAGGCCCTTTGTATCATATATGTTAGAGAAGTTTTTTATCTTCATAGAGTGACCTCAATGACAGTATCATATCAAGATTAATATTTTATATCTAACTTTTGGAAGGGAATCTAGGAGGAATTGGGAACCTAGTTGAGGATGAGCACTACATATGACCTGAAAATAGATGGAAATTCTGAGTGTACATTCCAAACAATCAAGGATATATTGCCGGTGTGTGTGATGTATTTAGATGGTTCATGGGAAAGTATCCTACTATTAGATGAGATTTAATAAAATAATAGCTATCATTATTTGATTAGGATGGCCACATTTGATTCATTATATAGGTATCCATGCCAATCATTGTTCTGCTGGGTTGTGGAGGGATAGTGTTTTGTGGTTAGGGAAAACCTTTTCCAAGAGATGAATCAGACAGTGTAGCTAATTCCAAATGGGTTTAATACTTCTCAGAGTCACCAGAAGTCATAGGAGAAGTTAGCATAATGTAATGTCAGGTTGTTTCATGTTGTGGATCATATGGTAATTTTAGCATTATAGTTGGAGATTACACCATAACAATCCTTGATTCATCCTTTTTTCTAGGCCTCTTAGCTAAAGAGATACCATTCATCCCCATGTCTCATGTTAGAGTGCAAATATTTGGAGTTAGATCCTGATTCCATGATTTTGGAGAAGTGTGTTCATGTCTTGGATGTTAAAAACAAGGTTCTATAAGGGAATTTGATCTCATTGGTCCATGTTATCAAGAATCATTGTTGAGATATCCATGAGACATGGGAGTGGGATGTTTTGGTGAGGGTGTAATGGCCTCTTGTGTTTTATTCTATCAAAACATAAGGACATTATTGGGTAAAAAGTGACCTTTTGGGAATTTTTCACACTCTTTGGTCCAATAATATGTTTAATTTTGAGTTTTATTTATCCTTAATTCTTTTCATTGAGTTATTAGGTGTTGGGGGTCAAAAATGGTATCTTATGTATATAGAACATCAAGCAAGGTCAGTGCTTGGTTTTTTTAAACCATGGAGAAATAGTTTGAGGAGTACTGAAATTTTTGATATTGTAGTTTTTCCTTGTTTAAGAAGGTTGTTAAAATAATGAAAAAGCAAAGAGAAAAATTTCGGGATTATTTTTTATGGAAAGTGGAACTCTAATAGTTGGTGCATGATTCTCCTAACTTTGTGACCGTATACAACTCATTAGAAAAGTGTAAATTTTCCAATTTTTCCTGTTGATTTATTATGTTTTGAGGGTTTTTTCTTACCCCATGTATAAAGGTCCTCCCCATTAGACATGTATATCTCTCCCTCCTTCCTTGGTGGATTTTTTCTTGTATTCTAGTGTTTTTCCTTAGTTATATCGATTTCTTCTTGATTTGTTCCTTATTTCCCCAACTCAACCCTTGTTCATACATTTTCAATGTGTTTTGAAATAATATGGGTTTTTTTGGATGAACAAATGGGTTTTAATGTGGTTTTGGTTATATTTTTTTGTACTTTAGGGGTGTGAGTCTTGATTTTACCACTTTTATGTAGTCTTTATCAAGGGTGATGAGATTTCGACCGAATATGTGGTATGTGTTACTATTTAAGGTTTTTTTCTATGGAATTACATTAAATTTCAAATTATATTTTTCCTTTATATTAAATTTTTTAGTTATATGATTTATTATCGGTGATAATTCCCTATTTTAGGTGTTTCATTGACTGATTTGACAATTTTGGTGTTTAAAGAGGGGTTTTTCAAATGGGTGTGCCTTGTATGCCCACCAAGTGTCTAATAAAAATGATCAAAGCGTTTTTTTATTTTAAATGTATTTATATTATAGTTTAGAGATGGTTTTTATTTTTTAAAAGGATTATTGGAAAAAATATTCACTTTTTTAAAAATTTCTTATGTTATAGATTGATTGATATGTAAACTTGTTTATGGATGTGTTAGCATGGAGTATCATATGGGTCAATTGGGGTTTGAGAAAGAGGTTTATTTTAGGGACTATGTGTGACTTCAAAAGTATGACCATGAGAGACTCCATTTGTTTCTAATCGATCAAGTGTTAATTTTAGTATAACGAATGTGTGAGTTCCCATGTTGGTTTCCTAGAGAAATTGTGAGCTCTTAGATTTGGGACCAAGGAAGACCGTGTGAGCTTCTATTTTATGTCTTGCTACCATACATATTTACTCTATCATGATAATTCTTATTTTTTTATCCCTAGGAACAAATTAATCATGCTATATTTTTTGATGCTTTCAATATTTCATTTGTTCAATTTTAATGTGATTACATTTATTATTCCCATTTGTTCGTTTTAAATTTTTATGGGCGTATGATGTTCATTTTTATGCTCACCATTAGGAATTTTAAGTTATTTTGATTATTTTTTTCTTTTCGATATTGTTTATATATTTGATCCACGTTTAGAAAAAAAATCCAAACCATGCATTGTTTGAAAATAAAAAACTAAAATTATTTTAAAGGTTTATTTGAAAATGGTATATTTTCAAATTGGTTTAGATATGAAATTTTTTTCAAACATGTTTGTTTTTTCCATGGGTAGAATACTTAAATATATTCATATTGGTATCCAACTGGGCTTCATGACTCATTCCATTTTTGGGCCCTTTTTTGTAATGTTTAGATTTTATTTTTTAGGATGTAGGTATGTAAAAGGGAACCATGTTCATGGGAGTTTCTTCTTGATTGTTATAATCTGGTGTTTTTAAGAGGAGATGTGGTATCACATGGATGGATTTATATGGTTTCTTTTTTGGTATTTTTTTCCTCATTGTATGGAAATATACCCCTTTCATTTGAGTTGAAGTTGTTTTTTTTGTGATACCATATGTATATCCTGTTAGGGTATGCTTTTACTATGATGTATATTTTGGTATATTGTTTCTATTTATCTACTACTATTAACATTCATTATAGGTGTGTCCATCCCATTTTATGGGTGGGTCATTCTCATTCACCATTGGTGAAACCATTCCCTTGTACTAGTTGGTTATGCTTTGTGTTTGTCACCAACCCATGGAGATCTAGAATATTGTTTGGGTTATCTGGTGGGATGGCTCGGGTGATGGGTGAGTTCAAAAAAAGTTATTTAATTATAGATTACATCAGGATGGTATCGTATCTTTTGTCACTTCCACTGAATATCTCCCAAGTTCAGGATATGTTACATGTATTTCTCTGTAGGAAGTATATGCCTAATTGTTCACTTAAACTAAACTATGAGTATATACCTATGTGGATTTATCTTCCCTATGAAGAAAATATAATAGAAATAATTTATTATATAGAAAAAGTTTTATTAAACAAGGCCACTAAAATTGTCACGGTTTTATGGTGTAACCATAAATTATATGAAGCTATGTGGGAACCCAAGGATATGATGTGGTAGATGTATCATTAGTATTTATATTAGAGTGAATAAATATAAAGGTTAACTTTTTCATAAGGGGGGTGTAATGTAACATCCTGATATTATTTTTTATAGATATATATAAATAATGTTGATTTCTTTGATAGCTTTCTTTATATGTAACAATGAGTTTAAATGAACCGTATTATACTATACAAATATTATTATTTAATGTGACAGTAATAACCTATATATTAGATTGGTGGGTATGAATAATGAAAAACAAATTATGAAAAAAAAATCTTACAATTGTACAAAATAAATTCAATAGATTTCAAATGGGTAGAAAAGAAAATAGAAGTATTTGAAGATAACGAGAGGTGTTTTCGAAAAAATAGTTTTTATGGGAATGGATTATTATCATATAAATAAATTGTATTAATATCAAATATTGTGATATTTTAATGAAATGAAATGATAATATATTAAATTAAATGTGATAATATTCATCTAAATGTTTTTACTAGTCATGGAAGAAGAAAAAATCCAGTTTTATGTCCAGATATGAATTTTAAAAAAAATGGTGTTGTTGTGTTTTGTACACTCATTGTAAAATGAATTAATTATAATTAAAGGAATTTATTCTTGAAAATATTTTCCTTTATTTGGAATTTGGTGGTTCAAATATTATTAATAGTTCCCTTTAATTTTATTCATTATGAATAGTAACATTTGTAAATATTTGTCTCCTCGGGAGGGTAATATGGGTAAAACATGATTAAATAATTTTTTATGAATTTAAAATACATCTATTACTTGAATTAATCCTATTATATGAGTTTATTCTTCCCATTATCATCCATGATTTTTAAATATGGAAACTTGGTTACTTTGTTCTTCCATTATGGTCATTATATTATTTTAATAAGATGATAAATATAAAATGTCACACTCATGACTTTTGTATCTATAATTATCCATCCAAAGGGTAAAATGATTTTATATAAAACTAAAAAAATTATATTAAATATAAATTATTTTTTTGTCAAATATATATTTATTTTTAATTTTTAGTGAATTTAAATACCATAAATGGTAAAGAAACACCAACACATTATTAATTCAATTAATAAAAAATTTATATTAAATATATTAAAAGTAATTAAATTTCTATGAATTATTGTATTTTGAGAATTTTATAGATAAATATAATATTATATTGATGTTTTATAAGTTTTTATTATTATTTAGTTATAATCTTAATGACATTAACATTAAATTGTTTGAATTGTTCCAATAATGACATTAATAATATTTTATAACAAAGAATATTTTATTAAATTATTTAAAGTTATCAAAAAACATAAATTAAAGTGAATGGGATATTATAGGAAATATCAACCATGGCCCATTTGTGGGTCACATTACTCTTTATGGTAACATTATTGAAACATAATGTCTAAAAAAATTTGATATTATGGAAAGGTTATAAGGGGTCTATGAGAGTTTAAAATAAAGATATGAGAGTGAAAAAATCACCTAGTCTTTTCTAAATTTTAATTTATTTGAGGATTTAGACTTATCCTTATATTATATTCAAAATATATCAATTTTTCACGTTTACATTAAGATTAATTTATATTAATTTGATACTTTATTTAATACTTGGAGTGTGCTTCCCCTTACTTATAAAATGGCACGTCTTCTATACTATTCCTCAAAACTTTTTAAAATTATATATCATCCATTAAATTATATTATAACTTCATAAATTCATTCCTCGTGTCTTATATCTTATTTTGTTTCAAAAATTTTATCAATTAAAGGCTTAAGGTGTATGCCAAAAGTTGTTTCTCAACAAACACTTATCATTCTTAACCATATATATTCAATTTTATTTCCTATTTTAACACCTATAAAATTGATGGAATCTATTATAAATAATGAATTTATAATATATAATATAATTAATTTATATTATGTTGATAGAAAAAAATTTATCTACCTCTATTCCATCATATAGGAAAAAAAATTTCTTATTTATAACTTTATAATAACTCCTCTATGAAGCGATGCCTTTAATTTTTAATCACTACATAAAATTTATTATTATAATGATTGAATTAATAATTACACATGATATATAAGATATTATTATGGTTTTTGAAAGGTGAATTATAATTTAAATTTCATTTATTTGATCCATTTAATAATAGAAACATCAATCATACATTTGTATGGATAACTATCTCCATGAAGTGATGCATTTTATTTTCCATAAAATATTTAAATGAATAGTTATAAAATTTATTAAAATGATTAAATTTGACACTAATTAAATTATTTTAATAATATATAATATATAAATAAGATAAAATTATAGGATCCATACTACTGAACCAAAACATTCATGAAAAACGAAGCTGTTATCTCCTAAAATAATAATGTTAATAAATAATTTTAAATATATGGGTGATAAAATGTTATGGGAAAATAATAAATGGTATGATATATAAATAAGTATGTTTTTTAATAGATTTATAAAAATTATTTACTTATTATACCAAATATTTTAATGTGAATGAAGCAATATATGACTTGAGGTAAGGGATTTATGTCACAACCTTATTTTAATCTAGATTATTTAGGCTTGAATTTCCATTTAGAAAATTATTTAATATTTATTTGATAAATCCATTTAATTTGTATTATAATATGGTTATTTTTATATTTTTATGTTTTATTACCAATTTATTATCTTTGTAATTCAAAATGGAATAGAAAACATTTTTAAGAAAACCAAACATTATTTCTCTTCTTTCAGTTGAAAAACATTTTTCATCCATATTCATGTTTTCTAAAATTGTTTTAAATAATGTTTTTTACTATTCGAAAAAAACTTTAAAGTCATTTTCACCCATGTTTTAATTTCAGAAAAAATCTTTCAATGTAATCTTCTTGTCATTCTCTTAATGAGGTTCTTTAAAATTTTATCTGAAAATTTGAATGAAATGTTTGTTTTGACATACACGGCACTAAAAAACATTCTGAAAGCCATGAATGATACATTTTTTGAATGTTACATTATAATTTTCCATGGTTAACTTTAATTATAATTATTTAATAATTTTTTAGAAATATTTTTATTTTAAATAAGTTATTTCAAAATGAAAAATGTATTTTCATTAATTAATATTCCTGTATTATTTTAAATAAATTTTCATCGATGATAATATCCTTTGATGTTAACTATGATTTACTAGAAATATGATATAATGTTATAATCTGTATTGTTTATATTGATTTTTAATGATTATCAGGGTGACATTTTTATGAAACTCATTTATTTTTCATGGGTTATGCTATGCTGAAATGAGGAAATGTTTCTGAAACTTGTTTCCTTTCAACGGTTAATGTTGTGATGATATGATGAATGTTTTATAATCATATAGACATATATGTATGGTTTTAATTAAGTTATGTGTGGGCCCATAGTTATAATACCCTCTGATGAATTGGGTAATGCTTTATATATCATGAGATGATTATGGGAAATAAGCTGATGTGCTCAATCCAGTAGAGGAAACAAGTATGGATGACTTATAAATTATAAGAAATATCTGGTGACACATAATCCATTATGATATTAGAAATGTGTGTTTATTCTTGATCCACTATGATTTATAGTATCAGTAGCTAAGCTTGGTATATGAAATAGTTAATATGCCTTTGATGGTTACACCTAATTATGGTATGTTTTTATAATTACGATTGGAACTTCTGTTTCATGATTGATTAGTGATGATATATCACCTTTATGATTCATCTCTTTCAAATGATAAACATTTATATCATGATTCCTGATAACAATACATGATGAATTATGTGTGAAATTTTAAATATATGATTATAATCTCATACCCTTATATATATCTTATACTATTATATCATCATCGATTGATATATCCTTTGTTTACACTTATTGAGAATCTGATCTCACACTTTCTTTTTCTTCTTTTTATGATTAAAGGATTTATGTAGGGTATTGTTATAAGTGTAAAAATGAGAATAATTTTATGGAAGATAATTAATAATGAGCCTAAATAATTTTTTATTGTATCTAGTCTCTAAAGAAACTAAACCATTTCATTTATCGAAAGGATTGTAATGATATATATTGAATCTTATTTTAAAATGGTGAAATATTTTTTTAATAAAATAATTTTTCATATCACTATCCACAGGGGCATTTTGGTATGAGTCATTTAATAATTTTTATGAGTTCTCTTTGAAAACATAAAATATTTTTTTAGTGACTATAAGCTATGTAAATGATATTTTTTACCGGTATACAATTCATCGATTCCAGATAAAATTGATTTTAGATCATCATGTAATTCATTAAATCTATTAAGAAGTGATTCTAACTTGGTATATGACATTTTAAGTCATCATATGAGTAATTAGACTCAGCGTACAAGTCATATGTTAACTCCATAAGATTCATTTACATAGTGGAATTCTATGATTTCTACGTTAAAGTAATAAATGATTCTCAGAATTAATATTATAAAGAAATGGTAATGAAAAATCAAAAAACACTCAAGACATGTTCATTATGGGGTTTAAAATCATTATCATTCAAATGGATCGTTATTTTGGTTGATATAATGATTCAATATTATTATTTAGTTCAGATTAATTCCCCAAAGTGTATCCCCATATTTCATTTCATGATTTTACACATACATTGATGAATATTTCAAAACCTTTAAATACACTTATTTTTTAGATATAATAATAAGTAATTATTTGGTGTATAATAGATCATTTTAAGTAAGACCTCAATAGGATTTAAAATAAGTTTAAATTTTTGATGATCTCAAGATTATGGGGATTAAAAAGTTTCAAAATAAAATATGAAGAAAATCATGCTTCTATGAATATAAAAATAGAACAAGGATAATAATATGATTATGCTCTGATGTTGTTGTTACTTTAAGAAACACATTCATGTATGGTATGGTGAACCTGATATAATATTAAAAAAGAAAACCTAATTTATTGAACAAATATAAGGAAGAGGAAGATGATATAAATATATCATATGTGTAAATTAAATATTTTCTATTGTATCAGATAGATAAAAATTACATGGTTGATATTTTATGCACCATAAAGAAGGAGAAGTCAAAGTCCTACCCGACGGATAGTGAACGGATTCATTTAATTACTATGTGAGGCAGTCAATCTTATTTTGAGTATTAGACTATGTGAGACAGTAAGAACTAGTGGGGAGTTGGGAACTATGTTTTTTAATATAAATACCCTCTAATGGGATGCTTCTTCATATGATGGGATGTCATATAATCATGGGGGGGAAACTAGTTCGCGTAAATATTTGTGATAAAAGTGTTATATTTTTTAGTTAGGGAATCTAACCAATCTATGAAAGGAGTAATTTTTCATTTCATAGCTTTGTAAAATCCTTGTGTTTTTGTGACTTTTATTTTCTTCATTCTTCAGATATGCTTAGGTGACATTGGAATAGTGAATCAATAAATTAACTTGTTTAAGAGGTGTAATTAAAGAGGAGAATTCATAAAATTATATCATCGGTTAACCCGCTACATCTTAGTGATCCACCAATCCAAAAAAAAATACATTATATTAGAGCTACCACGGTATCCTTGAATTGGATATACTATTTAGAAATAGTTGTTCTTATTAGAATCACATAATGTACAACTTTGAAAAATATTAATAAGTTTCATAAATGTATAATTGAATCTACATCCTTATCAATTCTGAAATAGGGGTTTCGACCAAAACATTGAATAACATGAAAAAATTAGAGGCAAATAAATAGAAAAATAATTATAAGGAGAACAATGTTCAACCACTCACTGAGGTCTCTCAAAGTGATGATTTTTTATTTGATAAATTTATTTAGAATGATCCTTTTAATGAAAAAGGTATAATTTGTGGAGAGTATAAGGAAGATGAGTCTTGTAAGAAAAGTTATGGCCTCTTCACAAAATTTAAAGGTAATATGGTTAAAATAACTAAAAAATTAGCCACCTGTATATTTGTTATTATCAAATAAGTTATTAATAAAAAGGCCCAACTAGAAGAGTTTGTTGAGAAAATATAGTATATATGAATTAAGAATTTTTTAAAGTGAATTTATATCAATATATTTATGGAATCAAATGAATAATTGATATCACATTATAATAAAATATTTTCCTTAGTTGAATAATAATTATAAAAGTTTATTTGTGATCAATTTTTATATAAAGAATTATATATATAATTTTCCCATAAATTTGAAAAATTATTAAAATCCCCCATCAATGGTAATGATTATTAAATTGAGGTCAAAGAAAAAAATAATAAAGGAGAATGATAAATATATAAAATATCCAAGAAAAATTTATGAAGAACATAACAATAAGTTAAATAATTATTGGGAATAAATTTTTATATCAACTAAGGGATAAAATAACACCCTCAACCTTATTTATCTCTAATTATAGGTGTAGTTGAAAATTTTGGAATTATCCAGTGATCTACCTACAATAAGCTATTTGAAAAATTTATATCTTACTCTAGATGAATGCATTTATACTAATATAGATTTATTTTCTAATTCATGTTTTAAATCTAAATATAGAAATGTTTCGATGGATAAAATTTATAAAAAGTCCAACAACATATCAAGGTTGGATGTTGGAATATCCAAGAAAATATTCCCTTAATAATATCAAAAAATGTTGGTGTTCCCAGTAATAATACTATGTAATTAAATATGGGTAGATGAAATACATAGGAAAATGGGGGAGGTATATTAGTTATTAATGGTGATATTATAGATTTTTACATAGATTAATCAAGTTTTTGTATAGTTTTTCATTCTATAGATAATTTATAAGGCCTAGTGTAAGAGGGAGAAATGATGAAGAATGGATACCGTAAAAACTAAAAATTGAATTAATGAAATTCTCATTTTCATTAAATAAATGTATATTTTAGTAATTTAGTTCTAAAAAACACATGAACTACATTGGTTATTTTTTATCATTATAAAATATAGTCTGTCAGATTTGAAATAATATTAACAATTTTAATAATTGATAATATATATTTTGTATAGTGAATGTTAATATTATAAAATATTAATGGTTATAATAAAGTCTAATTGGGTTAGAGGGAAGAAAAAATTTCCCCGACTATTAGGATAAAACCCTATACATCCCATTTATTAGAACTTCATACGGAGATAAAATCATTGGAATTTCTATTGACCAAAACCAAACTAAAATTAAAAAGTCAAACATGAATAAACTTTTTTATGGGTGATGTTAAATCTTCTCAAGATCATGTCCAAAATTATGTTCACTGAACCACCCCAAGAAAGCACAACCATTCTAAACCTTACTCACAGATCATACATTGGAGTAATAAGGGTTCAAATATCTAGATCCTTATAGTTTGAATTTGTATATTTTATTTTTAATAAATAAGTTTTTATATTTATCATTTTGAATAATTATTTTATATAAAAATTATATTATAATTGATGCAAATTATATTTTGATATGAAGAGACAATTGTTTTTTTGAAAATATATTATTTTAATTAAATTAAAATTTTTTAAAAAATCGAATTTTTGAAACAAATGTTACTTTTATATAATATTATTAGTAAAATACATTTATTTATATATAAATGATTATTTAATTTAAATAAGCCCAATATAATATTTATAAGGGTAAAAAATTGTTATTATCATAAAAACGTGTATCTTAAAAATAAATGAATATTATGATTAAAAAGGATAAATTCTTATATTTAGTAATTATTTTAAAAAAAAATATTATTTTTGAAATCATCTCCTCGAGATTATCCAATGGTCTGTTTTTCATAATTTTTTGAGACATATGAACCTTAGGGTAAAAATTAAATACGGTATAATTATATGGTATGTATTATGGAATCACAATAGCCCAAAATTGTTTTAATAAATTTTATAAATGGAATACAAGACCAAAAATATATTTCACCTTTAAAATAATTTTTTTAAATTTATTTTATTTATTTTATAATCCCTTAATAATAACTCCAAAACCAATATTATATTTTTCTTCTTTTAAATTCAGTTATTTATATACATGAGTCAATTCCACAAAACCAATGGTATTATTTTAATATGTTTACATCCTGAACATATAAAATATATAAAACAAATACTATTTTGATGAAATAATGGTCAAAATCCATGGTAAGGATTTTGGTTTCTATAATTTTATCATATAGAGTTCAACACATAAGTTTGGAAATTAATGAATATTTCCCCACTCTTTTGATATAAATACCCACATAACCTCCGACTCCCATTCACTAAAATCATAGTGATCATGAATTTATTCTCCCTTAACCTCTCTAAAATCCCCCAAATGTTTCCCCAAGCTCTTAATAAGATCCTATAATTGTTTTATAGGCACCCTCTCAAGGTAAGAGATATCTCTCATTTCTTTTCCATTTGAAAACGTTTAGGGTATTTTTCATTTTGAATCATAATTGATTATTTTTTTCATGTATTTATAAATATCACTTTAATATCAAGTATATCATATATTAAGGAGTCATTATTTATCCCCTCTATTTATAATATTTACCTAATATGTTATTGTTCCGATGTAAGGGGATTTTTTCCTTCTCCTCTTTATACAAGTAGTTCATTTTTGTTATGACATTTGGATTATAAATGTTCACATTTGAATGTGTTTTTACACATACCATGTACTTTAATTATAATTTCAATGTTATGTGAAACAACATTTAATTATCATTAAACCATTTCATGAATCATCATGTACTTTTATTTTGTTTCCAAAATTAGCATTTGATTTCCCCATTCCAAACAATTGTTTAGTGAATATCCTTTACCATTTTCACTCAATATAATTCACCTATATTTAACAATCCTTCATTGATTTGGGAATTCCATCTATATAACCGACACTCATTTATAATGGGATTAAAATTGATGAAGGGCATTCTTATATTTTATGATATATGTTTCAAAATAATGATTTTACTGGAATTAAATGTGATTGGTGGGAATGAAATTATATATCTCTAAAAAAAATTGGGTAATTGTTTTATCACTTAAGATACCGTGTATGGTTCTTGGATGGTTATCCTAAGAACACTATGTTATGATGTCTCTATAAATAGCCATGAAATATGCTTACAATATAATTTTTTATGTTGTTTCCTCATCATTATTTTTCATTGAGGTTATTTTATTTTATTATTTTTTTATGTTAATGTTTATAATTATCAACCCTTTTTTATCAATTTGATATTAATCTTGACTAACAAGTATTATTTTTGTCATGTGATTCTTTTATTATCCTCTTATTGGGATTTATAGCTCACTATTTTCTTATGTACATCCCCATGTTATCTTGTATAGTATTAGAAGAATCAATGAAATATAAGGGAATGTTTTAGAGTTTTAAATAATATTCTTATACCTATGTTTGAGGTTCTTGTGCTATATATCTAGTTACCCAAATACACTATGTATCATCATCTTTTAAGATTTTATTACGTTTATCTTTACTTCATATTCATTAATTAATGGTTATTAATGATATTGGTCCTGATAGTTGGAATTATAGAAATTTAGTGTTTTGTGGGATTAAGATTATAAAAATGTAGTGAAATACTTAGGGATAATCCTTTACAAAGTAAAACATCCCTAAAGTTAGGTAATGTATAGATTAAGTTATTTCCAAGAAACAAAATACCTTTCTAGATTGTACACATGAGTGTGTCTCTAGAACAATAATATATAGGTTTAATAACCCCAAAATGTTGAATTTGGTATTGACTTGATTTTCACCAAGTTCACAATAAAGACCCTTACAGCACACATAGTTTGAAACTATCAGAGGATATGATTTAGTAAATACAATTTCTTCTTCTGAACCATCATTAAGAGAAAAAATACACATAAACTTTTATGTTTGGAACAATTCCATTGATAAAATTGATTGAAACCTATAAATTCATAGGTTATTTAATGTTTGTTATTTATGATTTATCACTACAATGTTTATAGTTTAAATTTTATGTGTTTAATAGTTTGATAATTATCATATCTAATTTTATGTTTTATAAAGTAAATGATTAAACCCATAATCAAATAGTGAAAGGATGTATTATCATCCATGGTTCTATGAATGATTTCATATCATGAATGATTCATGGAACTATTCCAAGACTACCAAAAAATGAAGTGGATTTATTGGTGAAATTAAAAATGGGGAAATAATTACATCAAAAGTATATAATTGTTTTCTTGTATATATTTATAAGATAAGTATCCCAGTGAACCTTGTGAGACTCTCTATAGAGGAATTAGATGAAATTATGTGAATGATTAGCTTTTTGTATATAAAGGAACCATTATTTAATGTGAGAAGGATTTATACATTCATGTCAAGAATTACCCTCCAATTATATACAAGTGTATAGATAATGATGGATCTCATTTGGAATCATCATCTCTATAATGAATATTATTTCTTTATGAGAATGTGTAACTTGATAAAATGATTAACACCATAGAAATGGACATATTTGATTATATTCCCACTGTGAAGTAATATGTTCCTCAAATAATTGATTAGACATTCTACTAAATTTAAGGATAAGTTATCAATAAAAGTGATACCTACTAAAACTAACCCACCCATGGTATATTATTTCCCTAAATAAGATATTTATTGATATTTAAAAATATAGGCAATTGAAGGATGGACCAGACCAATATCTATGATTTAGATCCCTATTTTCCTAGGATTTATTGGGTAATACAATTGATATTTTATAAACTTGTCACAATTTTCAATACCACTAACCAAAATAACTCATAAGGGCATGACGTTTTCCTAAAATGATGAAAACAACGACTAATTTGAAGTGTTAAAAAATAGTATAATCATTGAACCACATTACCAAATAGTGGGGATGGATTTTTGATACTCCATGATGCATCAAGAAATTTATTAGGTTGTGTAAACATGTATGATGAAATTTTTACAGCCTGTTCCACCCACACATTAAAGATCATTCAAAAGAACCACCCAACCCATGATCTCAAAATAGCCGTAGTGAACTTCCCTTTGATGATTTTGTGGCATTATATCAAAAGGGAGAAGTGTGAAATATATACAAATAATAAAATCCTCATGTACATATTCGAAAATATTATCTCCATATACATTAACGATAGTGGTTAAATATAATTAAGGATTAAAATTTTTCAATCATTTTTCAACTTGTGAAGGTGCACAAAGTGGAAAATGATCTGAGTAGAATGAATCATGTAAACATGTCAATGATGAGTATTAAAAGGGATTAAATCTTCTTGGATATGGAAATAATGAACATGGGAATCATAAAAAGGACTTTATCCAACATTTCTAAAATAACTACTCAACCATCCATTCTTGATAAGATCAAAGTGACCCAAAAAGAAGATGAGGAACTACAAAAAATGGTTAAAAATATTTTAGAGTCTCACTTATCAAAATATTGAATCATAAAGATAGTAAAATAGATGTATGCCCAATAAAAACCATATATGATGAGGGAAATTTTGGATGATGGTCATAACTAATATTTCACAATTCAACCAGGACAGGTAGAGATGTATAGATATCTGAACCAAAACTTCTAATGAGAATAGAAAAAGTGCTATTTTATAATTTGTATCATGATACTTGCTATGTGAAAAAAAGTCGAGTTTATTATTATGATGCATCCATTGATCATACTAATATGAAAATGGGAATAATAAGCAAGGATTTCAATGATGTACTCCCTAGGACATATAAATTAAATAAGTCCATCATGGATGTAGTTGATGGCCTTAAAATGTCATATAATTGCATTAATACGAATGATGATTTCTCTCTCAACCAAATCACTGAGAAACACATAAGATAAGTGGTAAGACAATGTGGAGTTCAACTATTCATTATATTTGATGAATATTCATGGATGAGAATGATTTTTTGGATAAGTCTTTAGTAATCAATGGATATAGAGATGAGTTTCTATACCACTTATTCCCCTTAGAAGGGTAGTTTGTTTGAATGAACCATTCAAACTCTAGAGGATATATTTATATCTTGTTAAATTGATTATAAAGGATGTTGTGATAAGTACATTCCCCTAGTGGAGATCTCACATAATAACAATTTCCATTCTAGAATTAAAATGGTTCATAAGAGGTACTTTATGGAAAGAGGTGTGAGACTCCAACATGATGGGTTGATGTTGGAAAACAAAAGCTTATGGGACCTAATCTAAATCATGGGATAATAGAGAATATTTTAAACATCCAACATAATATTAAATCCATACATTGAAAAGATAATATCTTTTTATATAATAATCAATGTGACATTGGGTTTGATATTAGAGAAATGTTCTTCCTTTATATATTCCCCTGGATGAAATTCATGATGTTTGGTAAGAAGGTAATGCTTATTCCAAGGTTCATTTACCCAAATGATATCCTTAATCACCTCAAAAAAATTCCTATCAACTATCACTCCCACCTAACATGTCCAATGTATAGGATGTGTTCTATATATCCCCCTTGAGGAATTATATTCTGGACCCATCACATAAATTGAATCCAGATGTGGTACCCCAAAAGAATTTTATTCCATACAAGGATTATCCTTTTAATATCTTAGATAATGGAGACATAGTTCTATAAAATACGACAACTCACCTATTAAAAGTGTTGTGGTAGAAAAAAAATTGTGAGGAAACAACCTTGGAACTTGAAGAGGTGATGAAAAAAAAGTACCCAAATATATTTTAAAGCATGAAGTAAAATTGCAATGGTGATGTTTTAAAGGGGGAAGAATGTGACCAAAAAACTTTTTAAAATTAAATTCTATTTTTGAATGTATAAATAAAATATTAAATAAAGTAGTTATATAAATCACATGAAAAAATTTGGTTATTTTTTATTGTCATAAATAATAGATGGTTGAAATAAATATACAATTAAGTTTGTCAATCATTGATAAATAGTCATTGTATAGTTACCATTAATATTAGTATATGTTAAGGGTTATGATAAATTCTAATTGAAATAGATAAGTGAAGTGATGACCTTGTCCAATAGGATCAAACCCTATAAATCCCACTTATCAAGGCTTATAAGAGAGATGGAACCACTGATTTTTCCATTAAAGAAGCCCAAGAAAAAATTAAATAACTAAATCATGAAAAAACCCATCAATTAGATAAGTTCAAGATTATCAATTTCACAAACTAAACCATTTTTATTGAACCATCCCAAGAAAGCACTATCATCGCACACCTTACCCTTAGGGTGTAAGCTGCTGTAATAAAGGGTTGTGTATCTACACACTAGTAGTATGAATTTATATATTTTCCTTTTTAATTATATAATAAATGTATTTATCCCGTTTCATTATTTTGTTAAATACACAATTATATATTAATTAATAAAAAATATATTATGATATAAAGAAACCCAAATTTAATTTTTGGAAAATAAATGGTTTTAATTAAAACACTCTCTTTGATGAATTCAAGTATTTTAAAATAAATATTTTTTTCATATAATATTCTTGTTAAATGATATCTACTTATATAAAAATGATAATGTAATTTAATGAATTCCAACATAATATTTAAAATGGTCATAAATATGTTATGGTCCGAACACAAGTATTTTCAAGAAATGAGGAATTTTATTAAAAAGATTAAATTCTAATATTTAAATATTTATTTTGTTAAAAATAATTTTAATTTTTAATTCTAATTTTATAAACATTCCATTGGTTTATTTCATAATTTTAAATGATAGTAAAATTTTGGGGTAAAAGTAAATATAGTATTACTTTGTGGTTTGTATAATAACATAATAATATCACAAATGTGATCTAATAAATCTTATAAAGGGTTTGAAATAGAAAATAAATTATTACCATTAAATGTAATATTTTTTTTATTTTATTTTATTTATTTTATAAATACTTAATTAATCCTATGAAGCCTTTATTATATTTAAATGTTTTCAAATAAATTCTTTAGGAACATGACTTGCTTCCACATCACCAATGGTATTAAATTAATATTTTTAGTTATTATTCCTATAAAATTTTAAAATTCAATCCAATTTAAAAGAAACCAATTAAAAATATATGAAATTTTTTGAGGGTTTCATTTATTTTTCTAATAAAGTCCAAAACATATGTTTAGAAATTTGAAAAGTTTTACACTATCATTTTTTACAAATACCAACCCAAAAAACCACTAATTTTCTCTTAAACATAATGTATAATGAATTTAATCTTCTTATACCTCTATAAATCACAACAAATGTGTCCCTAGGATCTTAATAAAGCTCCTCCCAATCTCTTAGAAGTGTTATGTAAAGGTAAGTAACATATTTCTCTTATTTTTCATTCAAGAACCTTCTTGGTATTTAGCCTTTTGAATCTTAATTAATTATAATATCATATATTTATAAATATTCATTTTAGTTCTAATTTATCTTAAATTAATTATAGATTATTTATCCACTCTCATTATAACCTTTATATAAGCCATTACTAGGCCGAAGTAATGGGATTTTTCCACCTCTTATTTATTAATGCAATTCCTTTGTATTATGCCCTTCTATTTCCAATTGTTTGTGTTGGAATGTGTTCTGTAAAATATATTTTACCTTCTATATGGTTTCAAAGTAATTTCCGACTACATTACACTATCATTGAATCCTTCTATGGATTTTTATGTATACCCATTATACTTATGAAACAATCATGTTACTTTTACATGCCAAACATTAGTGTAGTGAATAGAAATTAATTTTTTAACTCATGGTTATTCACCTATATGTTTATACACTTCATTATTTTTTGAGTTCCATGTGTTTAAATCAATATCCACAATCATGGGATGAAAATTTATTTAATTAATTTATATGTTGTATGATCTATGTGGAACACTAATGCATGTTCATGACAAGAATATGATCAGTGGGACTGGAATTATATAATCCTACAATACATTACGTAATGTTTTTTCTCATGAGATACAATTTATGGTGAAATAATGTTTATCCTAATAATAATATTCTATGAATTCTCAGGGTTTATCCTTTACTTGTTCTTAATATTTCATGTTTTATATTATTTCAACATCCATATGTTTCATCGATTTCATCATTTAATATCATGCATTGATGTTTATGTTTACGTTTATCATCCATTTTATGTCACCCTCATGAAACTATTGACTAACTTATATTACTTTTTACATGCTATTATTTTATTATTCAATTACAATGAATTATAGCTCACCCATTTATTATGTACCCCCTAATTTTATTCTATGCAGTATTAGAATAATTGATGAAATATAAGGGAATATTTTAGAGTTTTAAATAGTATTTTTGTACCCTCATTTTAATTTATTATTATTTGTATATAATTACCCAATTTAGAATGGCCTCATGATATTTTTGGATTGTATTAAGTGTATATTTATATAATAAATCATGAATAAATTTTTATTAAAGATATTTGTTTTCATATAAAATACCTACAAAGAAGTATCAAGATTCATAGTGAATGAATGGTCTATTCTCCAACAACATTTCAAAGATATTGAAAATTTCTATGATTATTGAAATATGTGTAGTCATAATTATGATGATTGATGGTATATACTATCCAAGGAAAAGTCATGTGATTTTGTAAAATGGAATCCAAAATATATATTGATGTATGTTGGAATGGAAGATGAATTGGCCTTGGTATAAAAACAAGTGATTAATGATTTCTAGTTAAATAAGAATGCCATGAATATATCACTAAATAAGTATAAATGAAAATGTAAATATGATTTCAATAAAACAAATAAAGTGATTTTACAACTAGAAAAGGGACACATCATGGATGAATGAAAACATGTCATGAAAATAAATATTAAAGGAATTATGATGAATTTAAAAAGGTAATCACTCTAGGAGATAAAAAAATGTTTATATTAATTAAGACATTCCAGATGTAGAGTTAAAAGTATTTCCTAAAAAATTTAAAATACATTTCATGAAGATTAAATATTAAATTTCTAATCAATTTGGGTATATCAAGGGGGAGTACTAGACTTTTTCCCAAATATCATTTAAATGGACTGATAGTTGGAAAAGGCTTAATCATATTCTAAATTATAATGGAAACATGTGAATTTATATGAAGAGATCGAACATCAGGAGAGGTTATTTGCAAGTTATTACCCAAAGGATCAATAAAATCTATGAGAAAATTTTTAGTATGAATGAATGTATGACCATTTTAAAATATCAAATAGAGTTGATTTAAAAACTAATGAAAATAAACGGTAACACACCTACCCTGATAGATAATGTTAATAAAATTATTCCACATAAGGATAAAATTAAATGTAATATGAAAATTTTCATTTTGTTGTAGGAAGTATAGATTTTTTAAAATAAAAATGAATCTTTCATAAAGAAGTATCCAAATATAAAATCTAGAAATAATAGAAGATCTTGGTTTACATATAGTTATCTAACTTAATTTAATTATAAACAATCAAGAAAAACCCAATTCATTCTCTTACAGCCCCTTCAGTAATATAAAATAATCCTTATAAATATTTTTAAATCATAATATGTTATACTCATACATTCAAATAAATTATTATCTGACAACATATATAAAAAATCCAACAGCTATGAAAAGAATCATATTTTCTATAAATTATTGACACCACAATACCAATGATCCAAAATGCTTCAAACCATTAAGAAATAAACTCTATAAAATTATATAGGGAACATATAATATTCCTTGAACTTCATTTTCAAAAAATATAACTTAAAAACAGACCTTGATAATTTTTTCTAATAATATCCCTCTTTGGGTTTGTTGAAAATTCTAACAGGTTTCAACTCTATTATTCCACTACTTCAACAAAACAAATTTTAAATATATATATATATATATATATATATAACACAAATAAAAATAAATAAATTTTCTTCCTTCAACATATGTACTGACGGATTAACAATCACCATATCTAGTCCTAGTTGATGCATGACCGGTGTGTGAAATATGTTTTTAAAGAAAATATCATTTATAACATAAGAAAATGCTATCTTCCATTACAATACATTTATCCCCCTCATAAACCATTAATATAATCTCCCTATTCATAAAATCACATGCACTTACCTGTATAGTGTCTCATTGACCCCTCTTTCATCCTCATGCTTTGATAATTTTATCTGGATATCCATCAGAGTCATCACAGGCCTTAAGTATTCCATATCAAATCTGTTGAGGACCTCTTTATCGTTTTTTTTGGAAAATGAATTTTCCATTCTTCCCTTGAATCACATGTAACATAAAAAAGAATGTTACCCCTCACATCAATGAAATTTTATGTGTGCTTGTCATTTAATCTAAAAACATCTTGCAATGTTCATCATTTTATCCTCTAGAAATTATTTGAAACACATAAATGAGCACCAACATCTTTTGGTTATTTTCATTCATGATGTATTTATTATGATCACCTCCACATTTCTACTGCATAAGCTCATTAAGATACTAATTAATCCACAATTAATAGTGCATTGGTTCTTACTTTAATCCCAACAATTAATTCTCTAGTAAGTAGACTTTATTTTCATTTTCATAAATAATATAAAAATCCAATAATTAAATTTTAATATCCTATTAAATAACTCCATTTAGGATTTATAGTTTTACATAAATTTGATAAGAATTTAAACCAATTTTCACATAAATATATAAAATACTCATATGGTTTGCAATCTGAAAAATGTTGAAATATTTTCATCCTCATAAATTCTTTCTATTTGATAATATTATTTTAAACTAATCATGATATTTTTAGATGCATTATTATTTTAATTGAGTTTGTTTCAAAAGATCCATTATTTTCTGACACATTCTTATCTCATGGACTTATAAAAAACACCAACATTGGGACCCTTTCTATTTAGTAAAGCTATTCATGGTTATCTTCGACCCGACATTCATCTCTAGAAGCCTCTTAAAATTTTTTATGTTCCACATGAAAAAAAAGAGGTTTAACGAGCATTAATTATTATTTAACTAAGTGATTATTTAATTTAACGAATTATTATTTTATATTGACTATTTGTTTTCAACTTTTGATGGTTTTCATTTGGGTTTTTCTTTCTCATCATTATTCTATAATTACGTGGGACACCTATTAGAATATACATCAATTTTACACATATAAAACAAGTGAGTTGTATATTTTCCTTAAAAAAAATTTCTTATTTTTAGATTATTAGGAAAATGTGATATTATTTTATTAACCTCATTATCCTCAGGTTATTATTTTAATTATTTTTTTATATATCCTTCAATTTTATCTCCCGAGGTTCTTCTTTTGGTATTGATTCATTATCATTTTCCTCATATCATAAGAAATATGAGTGTTATGCATGTAAAAATTTTGGTAATGCCATGATAAATAATTTTAATATAATATTAAAATTAATTAATTTCATTTTATATAGTTATATTCATATAGAAATACTACTTTATTTTTTAGTCAAAAGGGAACATTTTTTATTGCACAAAAAATTGGGTTTTCATGCATTGTATTGTAATATTTAAAATATATATTTGAAAATCAGAGAATGTTAATTTCATAAAATGAAAATAATTTTTTAATTTAACATTTCAAAATTATCTTAGGATAAGTTTTTTAGAATTTTCACAAAACATTGATTTTTTAATGAATAGGGAAAATATGTTTTTTATTGGAAATACAATTTTTTTTCATGTAATTTTAAATAAGAATTATATTCTGAATTATTTTAAAAAATTAATTAGTTATTTTTAATTATAGAATCTAATATTTATCTTTAATTAAATCATATACATGAATTTGGTATAAAAAAAATTATACTAATATGGAATTTTTATTAAAATATTATTTTTCATCGTGTTTTGTGGGTTTAATTTTGAATTTAATTCTATCAATTATGTGAATTAAATTTTATAAGAATTATTATAAATACTTAATTGTAATAATTAATATTTTATAATAAGTTTAATTTTATTTATATTCATTATGAATAGTATAATCATATAATCTTATTACCATGGTTAAGATTAAAACATGATTATTAGGGTGTTAAACTGGAGAGATCAAGGTTAAAATGTCCTAAACACTTGTGAAAATTCTATTAGATGGCCATATTTCAACTACATATAATCTAATGTTTAAAAATATTCCATTTTATATACATTTATCTTTAGTAATACATATTTTTTTCCGTTTTAAAATTTACTAGTGTGCTCTCTTCCCAACGTATAAAAGGACACCACCTCTCCTCTCATCTCCACACTTGAAAAGCCTTTTGGTTTAAAAAATCCCTACCCAAATACCTTCCTAACAACCCTAACCATGACCTAGAGTCCTTGATTTATTCATAATACTATCCTAGTAATGACTTCAGTGTGAACTTAAAGAGGTTTTCTTAAGAAGAGGAAGATAAAAAATGTATGTGAGGAGTCAAACTCAATGTAAGGTACACATTACTGTAAACCATCATTTTGAAAGTTTTAAGGATTTAATTTTTAAATATTTTTATTCCTTTTACATATTTAGTAAATTATTTTATGGATATATTTATATGGGAATAAATGAATTATAAAGGATAATCTAGGGATTTTTTGACATTCTTTTAAAAGTTTTAAAAAGGAATATTTATACGTACTTTATAAGGAATATTTTTTATTTCATTCAAAATTGAAAAATAAATGATCTATTTTAAAGTATTCAACATTAAAAACTTTTACCATCACCATAACACTTATTTTATGATTTTCTCCCTCTAAATGTGTTTATAAATTCTTCAAAGAAAACCCATATTTCCATTTATTTTGGGTATTTTAGTTTTGAAAATAGCTTTATAAAGGAAATGGTATTTAGATATCTAAAAGTGATTTACATGGGGGGAATAAATAAAATTTTCATTGGTTTTATAATGAAAAATAAAATAATAAAATATTTTATACATTATATGGTAATTCATCAATATAGATAATGATGAGTGATCAAGTTTCAAATTATATTATTGGTTGGCCTGATATAACTTATACTCCAGGTGAGCTCGATATAGATTATATAATATGAGAGCACCATATAACTCTCCAATTCATTTATTAATATTATTTTTTTCCAAGAAAATTAATAAGTTAATTGGGGTGGTTTATCTTATTCATTTTACTAAGATCTATTTATTTCTTACCCAATATATGAATATAATTGTATATGTTTCCTTAAAGGATTTCTATTTTCTTTCTATGGGTTTCAAACAGTTTATTTGAGAAAAAAATATCTTGTGATTATGATTTAATCCATATTTTCAAAGAATATTATGATAAAAGAAAAAAACTCATTTTTCACTATAAAAACATATTTATGTCTTTTATTGAACTTTTTTTTTCTCATCCCACATTTTAAATTAGTTTTTAGAGGGTTTAAGGATGAGTAAGAACAAAAAAAATTAATTTTAACATCATGAATAATTATTATGGAAAAAATTATTTATTTTAAAAGTTTCATATTATGGTAAAAATAGAGACTTTGTAAAAGTAGAAACTTTTGTAATATATGGGTTTGTTATTTAATATTTATAACCAAATTACATAAAATGATAAAACTAAAAGATATATGGAAATGTAAGAAATTTAATTCTAGTAAAAATACATTAGATTTTTTAATTTTTATGGTTGGTTACATATTGTTGGTATTAGAGAAAAGGTTTAAAATTTTATAGGTTAGGTTGATTTATATGAGGATAATTTAAGATTTTTAGACACCATTATGGATTAATAAGTTTGTTTATTGAATAATATCATAGTGTTTGGTAAAAAAAATTTGTTCTTACTTCCTAGAAATTAAATCCTTTTATAGATACTTGAAAGTGTATGTGTATATTGCATAAATTCACATAGTTGTAATAACTCTGAAAGGGATGCAATAGGTATTAACTATATCATCACCTGGTGCACAATGAGTGGGCCTAAGACTACACACTAGGATATACACTCTTAGCAGGTATTCTTATGTTAATCATCATTTTTTCTATAGTACATTATGAAATATTTAAACATAAGTTTATATAATTGAATTTTGACAACATATAAAATATGTAAACCTATGTTGTTTTAGATCGAAAGGAACAATGTCTTAGAGTAAGGCGTTTAAATTTTAATTATGTATTCACCCAAATTTAATTAATGATATTATTGGTTATTAAATAAAAAAATTATTTCCTCTATTTAAATATATTCTAAAATATGGATGGATGAAAATATAACACATACCTCTTTTCTCTATGAGTGGATCCACTTGAAATGATAAATGTAAATTATAGCTCAAGTCACCCGAAAACCTATTCTGACATTAAAACTGTAAAAAACAATTTATAATATATCCCAATCATATTGTATTCTTCAATATGACGCTGGAATATTGGATAATGTTAAAATTGTTATAAAAAGTTATCATTCCCAATATATTTGTTTTGGGGAATATCTTGTGGTAATTTAAAGAGTTTTTACAATGGATAATTCTCAAAAAGGGATGTTAGTCCTCTATTAAGATCTAAAATAGTATAATCATTAAGTAGAATATATATTTATTTTATTATCTAAATAATTTTTGTCCATATGCTCTATATAACAACATGGTATTTTAAACTATATTTCTCTTCAAAAAAATATATATCATAGGATACACATAACCCTGAGTCTAAATGAACTGTAATATAGTATACCGCTATAAACTAACTGTTAAATTTCATAGAATGAATAAGAATTAATAAATAACGATTTTTTGTTTTATACATTTATAAAATTAATTAGTTAGTTATTAATTGATTACAAACTAAAATTAAAATCCTTTTAATGTAAAATATATTGTTTCTTAAAAAACTTTTTTTTATACTGAGAGTGTGTTTTTATCATAAATAATTAAATTCATCACTTTCGTTGAATGATTTAAATGAAATTTATATACTATATATTAAATATAAAAAAAATTCATTCATCAAATTTTTTTGTAGGAATGAGATAAGACTATATTCCTAGTTATTTTCATAAAATGTATTTATTATAAAATAAATTTATGAAATTTTCGAATATTATTTTAAAATTAATTTATACAACTTATAGAAATTAAATCTTGAGTAATTGATTCCATATTTTGAATTTTGAGGACAAATTTTTTTAAATTTTTCCCCTTAATATTTGGTAAATATGAATAGAAATTGTAGAAAAGTTTTATCACCACATAATGGGTAAACTGGGTAAAATAGGGTTAAAACATTGGGATAAGGCTTTAAAAGTTTTCATAAACATTCCATTAAACTATTTTCTGAATATATTTGGGATATTTAAATCAAATAATAAAATTGACTATCACTTTGTTCCACACTTCTTTGACTATGAACTTTACATTAATTTCAGAATCTAATAAATACAAAATGTAACTCTCTTGAATTCAATATATTTAAATTATTTGAATAAAGAAAAAATATGATATGTTTGTTTCAAAATATTTATTTGAGAGATAAATTAATTTTTTATCATTGTAATTTAATTATATTTTTTAGTAATTTAATAATTATATAACATGTTTACGTAACACCAAAAAACTATTTATTCAATTAATAGAAAAAATAATATTGACATTAAAAATATTAAAAGTAATATTATTTGGGTGATTTATTATGTTTCAAAATTTATTTATAAAAAACTATTTTAGGTATGTAGTGACTTTTTGTATTTTAATTCATGATTTTTCATGATTTCCTTAAATAAAAATTAATTGAATAGTTCAAAAGTTGACATAGATTTTATTTTATAAAAATAATATTTTATTAAATTTTTTCAAAATCCTAAAAATCATGAAATAGTAAATGTGGTTAATTTAATGTCTAAAATATCTTACCTTGGAATCTTATGATGAAATTTTCAACTTATAAGTAGAATAATAACACTTTAATATTGATAAAATGTTACAACAATGATGGTTAAAATTGGTTAACAAAGTTGTAAATGCAAAAGATATACTTTAAAATGAAACTAAAACCATTTTAAATTAAACTATATGATGATATTTTGATATTATTATAATTTAATTTGAATATATTTCCATTTTGAATCTTTTTAATTCCAAATTTATTAACTATGTTTTAATCTTTTCTGTAATTCCTTGTGTTTCCATTCCCTCCTTTATAAAAGGACACCCCTTCTCTCTTATCTTTACGCAACATTGAGCCATATACCTTGACCAAAACCTATAAAATTATCTTATTAACTTCCATATAAAAAAATATTGGTGAATGGTTTCCTAAAATAACATTCCAAGGATCCTCAGGAAAGGATATAATGATGGTCTCTCATAGAAGAGGTAGTTATCTTACCCGAAATCTTTGAATTTAGTTACTCTTATTCCTATTATAATTCTGGAAAATTCATAATAAAATAAACTATATAGTTTAATTAATATATTTAATGTTTAATATGATCAGGATACCTCAATTTTCCATAGTCTTTTTCATTAAATAAGAATTAAAATTATCTTTCAGGCATACGTTTGAACTACCGCCTCCACGTAGCAATACAATTTATTTTCCATCACCATGTTTCATGGATGGATATTATGATGGATTTAATATTTATATGTGATATTTATTATATATTATTATTCTGAACTTATAATATCATATCTAACTTCTTAACTTCCAATACATTGGAAAATGATAATGTCGCTCACGTGTATGTGTGGATTATCACCTTTATGAAGCGATGTGATTAATTTTTAGATTCCACTATCCATAGATTATAATAAGGATAGATTTAATTAATATATTTGATATATATGATATAATAATTATTCTATAAATTTGAATTCATATTTACCTATCATTCATTCCATACGTCAAAAAAGTGGAATTAACGTTCATGCATACGTGCAGTTTACCGTCCCCATTAATGGTGTAATTAATTTTTTTGTCTCTATATTTATAGATGAATATATATATATATATATATATATTATATTTATATCATAATTAACATTTTATTATGATTTTTCATGGTAAAATTAAATGTAACATAACTACAGAACCAACATGATTAGGAAAAAAGAAACGGTTAACACATGGAAATGAAAATTTTAATAGAGAATTAGTAATAAATTGGTGTTTAAATTTTATAATAATTACATATATGATATTATAATTATTTAAATTATTATTTAATATAATTATAATAAATTTTAATTTATTATAAAATTTATTATAGAACATTCCACTCAATCGGTACTTGAGGTAAGGGGTTTGTCATCTCACATTAATTTTCTGTGAGACATATTTTATATTCATCTATTGTTCCATTTGTGATGTGTATAAAATTCCAATTATAAATTTTATATAATTATTTTCCTTATTTAAATGATATTTTAAATTTCATTATATTTTATTATTATATGGTTCTTACTAAAGAAAAGATACCAAATTGGTGGGGGATGCATGTTTCAATCCAATTTTAATCAAGATTTTTTATACAGAAATTTATGTTGAGGAAATTTCATTATATCCTTTAAACATTTTATAATAATTTTATTTATAATGAATACATTTATACATCACTTTTAATCACTTTATGTAATTAAGATATTAAAGAATATTTTCAAGTTAAACATACAATGTTTTATTATTTAGTAAAAATCATTTTTCTTCTATTTCTTAGTTTTCTTTAAGAAAATTTTAAAAAACATTTAATGATATATTATTATTTTTTAAATTAATTTTTACTCAAGTTTAACTTTTTATAAAAAAATTTTAATGGAATCTAGTAGTGATTTTCAGAATGTGGTACTTTTTAATTTTTTTTATAAAAGATTAAAAAGAAATATTTTCATTTAACAAATACAAGTAGAAAAAAATTTCATCATTTCAAGAACAATAAATTCATTGAAACTTAGTTTTCATGTTAATGTGTTTCTTCTAAAATAATGTTCGTTTATTAATATGTAGGTAATTTTTATATTTTATAATTTTATATTAAAGTGAAAATGATATTTTCCTCCAAAAATGGTCAAATTGATCTTTTAAAGACATTTTTCATCTAAGATGACATCCTTTTATGTTACCTAATTAGTAGTGGGGATATTATCCAATGATACCATATGTATTCTATCTCTCATTGGTTTATTATTATGATGGAAAGGTGTTTATGTAAGTCATTACTTTTCAATGGCTTATTATATGATGAATTGATGAAATGTTTGTCAAACCCATTCCTTTTCCATGGGTTATTAGATGATGAAATATTTAATAAACCCATTTCTATTTTAAAGTTTATGATATGATTAATGTTTTATGATCTTATATAACACATCTGTTTGTTTTTTATTATGTGATGTGCGGGCCCAGTATTATATATTAGTCCAAAACGTTGGGTAAAGTTGGATATCTCTTAAGATAAATAGGACTATAATGGGGAGTAAACCCAATTCACTATTGGAATTTGTCCACTATGATAACATTGAAAGTGAACAATGACTATTATGACAGAATGTGGAGTGAACTAAATCCCCTGTGATAGTCATGGAAGGTTTCCTTTAATATTATGTGATTTATTTTCTATGCTTATGTGTATGCCACAAATTTAAGTATTATGCCAATGTTATGTTCTCAGGGATCTTGTTCATTGATTACTTTATGATTAATATCTTATGAGCAACTAATATTTATTCCATGAATCAAAATTATAATCATTGACATGAATGGTATGGTTTTCAAATTTTCATCTCATATTATCATACCCTTATTCTCTTGTTATGCTTAAGTGATCATTATTATCTTCCTTATTTACCATTAATGATCATTTGATCTCACCACTATTTATGTTTCCATTCCCCATGAAATGAATAAATATTTTATTTAGTATATGTTTAATATGGGTGAAACATAATAAAAACTTATTTGAAGATGATGTAGATCTCTCATGAATATCTTGACTATGTATCCAATTTTACAAAGGCACTATAACTGTTTGATTCAAGAATGTATCTTTATGTTATATAATTAATATTCATCTAATAAGATGTAATATATATGTATAAAAAAAATGGGCCTCAAAAGTTATTATTAGTGAAACATTTAGATTCTTTTGAAAACTTGGATGAGAAAACTTTGGTTAGAATAATTAGTATTATCCATTATATAAGAGAACATCTTATGTTATGGTAAATAAAAGAGTTCGTTTTCCATGTAAAAATTGATTATCTAGATACTACAGGTGGAAATGGTTTTGGAAAAAGATGCATCAAGTAGTTATAACATCAAAATGAGTTATTAAATTATATCTTAACCATTATTCCGGTGCATGGTGACAGTTCCCTTAAAATGATCCTTTTTTACACTCTATATAGATAAGCTGTGTGGAGTCACATATTCTCTATGATCCATTATAATGGATTTTAATAGATAATGATCATGGATGACCATAGATAAACCCATGGTTTCATATACGAAAAAAAAATTCAAAATTTATTACTTCTATGGAATGATTTTCTTATGATTGTTTATCGATGTAAGGATAAACATGAACTTATGATTGGAATTACTTCAAATGTATGGGTAAAAATTTATATTCTATCATTTTTTTTATATTTTATTATTATGGAAAAACTAAAAAACAATGATATTATAATTTGATGAGATTTTTTTTTACAAAAGTGTTTCCTAGTCCTTATCCAAATCAGGAATATGACTTTTATTTATAATTTACACATGGTGTTACACCTATTTCAAAGACACCATATAGAATAGAATCGATTAAGTTATAGGAATTAATAAATTAACTACAAGAGAATCATGATAAGTGATTCATTCAGGTAATTATATGAGCATGGGGTGCACCAGTTCTTTTTGTTAAGAAGAAATATAGATCGATGAGATATTTCATTGATTATCAGGAACATAAAAAAAGATAAATATAAAGAAAAAGTATCCTCTACCCCATATTAATTACTTGTTTGATCAACTGTATGGATATAGATACTTCTCTAAGAATTATCATAATTGTGGATATCATGAATCAGGGTAAAGAAGGAAGATATACCTAAGACAACATTTCATTCATGGTATGGAGTCATTGAATTTATAGTGATATGATTTTGGTCTAACAAATTCCCCAATAATATATATAGATTTAATGAATTGAGTTTTATATATTACCATGATTAGTTTTTGGTAGTATATATTTGATATTCATATATATTTAATGATTAATGATTGTCATTAATTTCACTTGCAGAATATATTAAAGACACTAAAAAAAGAGAAGTTGTATGAAAATTCTACCAAGTGTGAATTTGAGAAAAAAAAGTATCATTTTGGAACGTTTAATCCAAATTGAGGGTATATCTGCATATCAATCAATGAAAAAAATTGTTGAATGTCAGACTCTACCAAATATGGTGATAAAGATTCATATTTCCATTGGTTTTGGCTATATATTATCTAATTTTGTGGAAATGTTCCTATAGTTATCCAATAGACACAACAAGTTAACTTAAAAGGGATCAAAATTCCATGGGAAAGATGAATGTGATGAAAATTTCAGGGAATTGAAGAAATTTTTAGTTAGTGAACCTATGTTACATTACTTATTAGTGGAAAATATTTTGTGATTTATTGTTATGAATTATAGGAAACATTATTTTTCTTAAATGAATATTAAAACATTTAAAATATAAATAACATAATAACCTTACAATCTAGGATCCAAATGGTTAGATTCATGGGAAAATTAGGACCATAAATGAATTATTCTTACAAAAATAAAAATTTATTTAAATTTTTCTTCTTTATCCTCCTAAATATCATGTTATCCTATGTACATGTAGTCCCCTGAGGATATACATCCATGGAAGGGGTAAGATAAATACCCAGTAAGAGGATCAAAGGGGGACATTAATCAATGTAACCTGAGTGAGCATAGTTGTCATCATCATAACATACTAATAGAATCATCATCGACATCATGATTGAAACATTAGATAAATTCATTTAATGTGGAAATAAGTAAAAATGAAACATCATATCATAGTGGTCAAATTCCAAACATAGGTAAGAACAAATCTGGCCTCATGTTCATGCATAAAATGTGTGCATAATAATAACATCATCATTACAAAATAAGATATAATAATTTTCATGCATCATACACATCATATCATGGGATACATCATATTAATGAGATAAATGGAGTGTGATATAATTCTGGGCCCACCTAACACATCATAATATTTACATAATCATGCATTCTAGAAAGAATTTATTTAATCATTATTATGAATTAACCCATATAGAGGAATGGGTGTCATAAGTATTTAATCAATTATGATTTCAAGAAATAAACTTGGGGTTCTTAAATGGAAAATTGAAAAACATATTTGTTATAATTATCAACATTCTTGAGTGAAGAAGAAACATCAAAATTGGATTCAATATGTGCTTTGGAAAGAAGAGTTATTTTGGGAAAAAACCTTATATTTTACATAAAATAAAGTTGGAAACATGTATATCAAAAAAATAAAATTAAAAAATTGAAAAATTATATTTATGAAAAATTGAAGGAATATCCACAAAGCTAGTTTTCATGAAAGAGGGATAACCTAGAAAAATGTAGTTGGGTTCAATAATTCCCTTATCTTATCTATGAATTTATTCTTCACTTGAACATAACACCTTGTATAATAAAATAATATTAGTTTCTTAATTAATTAAGAACGTCTACTAAATTTAATTGTTTTGTTATAATTTTATTAAGTTCATTTATTATTATTTTAATGAGTTATTTAGTTCAATTTTTTTATTCAAGGAGCATTTGTTTTCATGTTTCCATGGTCAGTTTAATTTTGTATCATTATGGAAGTTATTGTTAAATGTAAATAAATCTCCAGAAGAGAAATTATATGCTATTAATTCATCTAAATAATTTTAAATGGTCTCACATATCTATTTTTCTATATGATTATGATTTATTTGATAAAACATTTATGATAAATGTTTCGTTTATTTTTCAGTTGTTTCGACCAACATGAACTAGATTAATTTTATTAAATATTAGGTCTGTGAATTAGTTCCAACCTATTAAGAATGTTATCATTTACATATTAAATTATATTTTAACCATCATCACATTTTTATAACTATCTTGTATGATGTAATGGAAATGGAAACTCATTGTTCATGAAGGTAATGAATAGTCATATGAGGGAGGATGTTTTCATTTTTAAAATAAAATTAGAAGAGAAGAGATTTTATGATGGATATTCAAATAACACAATAACATTATAATATAAATATTATACCGAAGGTATCATGCTATGTTGGATAGGGGATTTTAGGATAGGATAATAAAATAAAAGAGAAGTATTGAGGATTTTACCTCTTGAATGTCATCTCTTTGAGAATCTCCTTAAAGAGGTTGGGTTTGGTCTTTTTTTTAGAACATAAGATCTTATATGTGAATAATAGTATTAGTACTGGAATTGGTTATAATAGTAACATGATACAAGGCTTATATGAGGTGAGGATAACGGGTGGTGATGGGTGGTATTTATAGTGGGGGAAGAGATGTATTTTATACTATTATATTCGTTAGTTTGTTATTTTGACTAAATAATGCCAGTAGTATTGATTCCTATGATTGAATATAGTAATTAGTGATATTTTTTTTCTAGATAATGGGTTCTTACATCATCTATATATCATCCATGATTAAAAAATTCCTGAATTTAGATTATACTTTAAATTATCTCATTTCACTATTCACAAAAATTCTATTATGTTTTAAAAATCACAAAAATATACTCTCACCATTATTTGATGTGTAGATTTAAAAAATGAAATAATTTTTTGGAAAATAATATTTTAGATATGAGAAATTTAATTTTTAAATAAAATTGATATTAATTTATGAAAAAATGGTTTTAATATTATAGTCTATTTTGTGGCCCTTCAAAAAATAAATTAAGGTCTCGTAATATTATTTTATAATTATAATACAACATAATATTATTTTTGGAATATATTTTTTGAAACCAAATTTTATTTTAAATAATTATATTAATTATTAAATTATAGGCAAACATTTATGTTTTATAAAAATACCAACACTTAATTTATTATTTTTAAAAAAATTATTTACTTATTTTTTGATATAAATATATCATATTTTCATTTATAATATACTAAAATTATATTTTTAATTTACATGGTGAGGTTACAATAATAATGTCCAGATTATAATTCCTAATGGTCACATTATTACATTAATGGTCCGGTTACTATTCAATTGGAATAGGTTCCCTAATTTTTATAGATACCCCTTATTTCATTCTTGATTTTTTGGAATAATTTTTTTGTTGGTTTATCTATGTGATTTATGTGTTTTATGAAATAATTATTAGATTATAAATTCCATTGATAAACTTTTGGTTGATTATATTCTCCCCCCCCCACCCATATATGAAATCTCATTCAAGAAATTTTGTTTTACATATTATGGTGAAAGCAGGTGTGGGTATTTCTCCTTCATTACATAATCCAGTTCCCATGGAACCTCTTCATACATATGATTTATCCAAAGTTCCTTTACTAACTGAGTGGTCTTTTTTTGTATAAACTTGTCGCAAAATCCCAAAATCTACATCTGTTACTACTCATAGGAGAGATCATTTTCTAGTTTTTCCACCTATGAGTTCATTACATGACGGGGATCAAGTATGTACTTCCTCATGAGGGATACATTGAATAAATCATGCAATCAATAAATTGTTGGTGGAAGTGAAAGATGATAGACCACTACTTTTATGTGATCAAGGATCTCAAATGTTCTCATGTCTCATGGGCTATGTTTCCCTTTCTTTAAAAACCACAAGACTGTAACCCCCCCCCCAAGATTTTATGAGAAATAATCATTTTAATTTCTTTGATGTCTTGTATTGTACGCTACACCAAGATTATCTTGCGTTAACGCAACAACATATTATCTTGTAGTATACGCAAAACTATTATTGGCTTTTGTTGCACGCAAGAAAGACATTCCTCAATATCGTTTATTGTACGCAATACCGAGTTTTACTAAACAACAATATATTATTATAATATTATTATGAACTAGTAGTTATGAATAGTATTAACCACATTTTTAATTTTA
The DNA here is from genome assembly GCA_963277665.1 of Viscum album. Lineage (NCBI taxonomy): Eukaryota > Viridiplantae > Streptophyta > Magnoliopsida > Santalales > Viscaceae > Viscum > Viscum album. The sequence goes on from OY728129.1 coordinate 1,037,666,210, forward strand.
CAACATTAAAATTCATCTTACACATTTTCTAGAACATGCTATGATAAAAAAATCAATTTTTTGTATAAAAGAAGTATTTTTCGAAAAATGCAGTTTTGTCATCTTTTTATGGCACACCCATTTTAATGAGAAATTTTGACAATTTTATAAGTTCAATCTGAAAAATTATACTTCTTCTTTTGAATCAGGATATAAAAATTTACATTGGATAAATGTTTCACATTATTCTGATAACCTTCATATTTTGATGAATAGTAAAAATACGCAAAATTTAAATTTAAAAAAAAACTTTTTTAATCAAGATAATTTGTATGGTTAAATTACAATATTGGATTGTTTTAAAGTATAAATTTAATATATTTTTACAATTTAATATAATATAAGACAATATCATTAATTTTACATTGAATTAATAGCTAAAATCATTTCAATCTTTTACAATGTTTTATCTTTTAGAACTCATTTTCTCAACTGCGGGAATAAATTTAAATTAAATACCGCAACTTCTATGTATTGAATTTTGAAAAATTGATTCCATATTTGGAATCAGTAGGTCCAAATTATGTTAATAAGCTACGTTTTTTGGCATTATGAATAGTAACTGCGGTAAATTTTATTTACCACTGTTAAAGGTAAATCGGGAAATTAAGGGTAAAAATAATATTATAAAATTACCATAACACTTGTCTCAATATAATTGGATGATTAAATTTCGTCCTAAAATATATTTGGGTAGAATTTTTATCTTTTGGAACCCACTTGGATGAGATTAAGACCTTTAATTTATTTTATTTAAAGGAAAGTGAAATATGCCTCACTCAAACTTTGTTAATTACATTATTTTTAATATAAGGTTATAAAAAATATAAATTCGATTACAAACACTCATTTGAAATATAAATTTTTTTTCTTCATCTTCTTAATTTATTTGCAATTTCTAATAAATATATAATTTCTTTAATAGCTTATACATTTATGATGCAGAAATTATTTATTTAGTGAAAAATCAATAATATAGTTTTTATTAAATAAATAATACAAATAAAAAGGACCAGAAACTTGAAAAAAACTTATTGTTTGAGTATATATATACCCTAATCTTCCAAGGGTATTCTTGTGGACAATTTGGAGGCTTATAAAATAGATTTTGACATTTGAATTGTTTTATTTTAAATGGTGTCAATGTTGTCACCTTCAAAATTTAATAAAAATATCATTCTAAAAGTAGGGTGTTTTAGAAGATAAATTCAACTAAAAGTATAATTATGAAATATAATAGATTGAGCTTCATCATAGTATTTTATTTTTAATTTCAATGCAATAAATAAGTAAATTAAATAATTATACGAAAATGTTGTACTAATTATTTTATTAAGATAAATATCAAATAAATGATTTTAAATATTAAATAAACTAATTAATGTGCTCCAAGAATTTTATAGACAACTGTGACATGTTTGGAATCTATTAAATATTTTGGATCGAACATATCTTTTGGGTGGATTTTATTTAAATTCAAATAAATGAATAGTGTCAAAATTGACAATATTGATATTTTATTAAAATAACATATTATTAAATTGCTTAAAAATCACAAACATATTTAAAAATTATACATCTAAATTTATATGGTCTAAAATGTCATAATTTATCCAATTATTTACAATTAACAACACATAAGTAAGTATTTATAACCATTTAAAATTTAGAATATTATTACCACAAATAAAATTAATTACAATAAATAAAGCTAAATCAAAATGATAAGGTTTAAAATAAATTCAAAACATGTCTAAATTATATTGGTTGAAGAGATTACAACCCTATCATACCTCATATACTAATTTGAGCCACTTTGGATGTTTTTATGTGGGGATTGATTTTATTATAAATTAATATTTGGGAGGTGTCCAAAAGTTCCCCACTCCACTCTTATAAAAGGGCACCCCTTACATATTTTGTTCACTCCATTTTAAGCCTTAAAGCTTGGACAAATTCTGTAAATTAATCTTCTAAACCTCTATAGTCATATTATATAGGTTATTTCCTTCTCAAAAGACCAACTCTAGTGCCTTAAGTGCGTGTTTAAAAGAGGCACGTCAAGGAAGAGGTAATATCTTCTACCGATTCATTCAAGTTTCATTCTTCTTCTACTTCCTATTCTTTAGTTGATTTATTATAAAGTAATAAAATATGTATCACTAATATACTTATATATTATTATAAATATTAAACAAACCTATTTCACCTTATATACATCCAATGAAAAACGAAATCATTGCACATGAGTACGTACGGCTTACCATCTACACGCCGTGGTGTAATCGGTTTCTACCACCCCCATACATGGATGGGTATAATGGTGGAAATATTAACTATATATTATTATTATAACATGATACTGATTCTGAGATTTTATATCATCCACTCCAATTCCATTCAATAATTATTGGAATGATATCATCGCTCATGCGTACGTACGGATTACTGTCTCCACGACGCGATGAGATTCATTCTCCATGTTAACCATTCAAGAATGATTATAAAGTATATATAATAAATAATCATGAAATATATGACCTAATAATGATATTTTATATATTAATATGTTATTTAATTATTTCCATTCAATTTAATAAGGAAACACAAATTGCGTTCATGCGTACATTCGGCCTACTGTCTCCATGAACGGTGTATTTCATTTATCGATCAATTATATATATATATATATTATGAGTATATATTATATATAAATCGTTTTCTACATTCTGTAATTAATTGATCATGATCTAAGTAATCATATGAATAATTAAGAGTCAAAACACATACAATAAATGAAACAATTATTACCCAAAACATTGCTTCAACATGGAATTGAAAAATGAATGGGTAATATAAAGTCTTAAGTGAATCATATATGATATCATAAAAATGACTATGATTCTTGAATAAGTCTATAATATTATTTAAATCATTATACTGGAGTTCAGACACATAAAGAAGAAATCAGACCTAAGGTAAGGGATTATTTCGTCTCACTTTTATTTCTGTGAGACATAGGCCTTAATCACCATCTATTTATTTTGTATGGTGTTTGTGCTTCCCATGAATGTATTATGATTTTTATTATAGAGGTTATGATATTTACATATGCATGTAATTTTATTTATTTTATGACACGTATGATTCAACTGATCATAAAAGGTAAGGAATAATTATTCCAATCTTGTTCTTATCCAAGATTGTTTATTTGTAAGTATTTACTGGGTTTATATTTTTCATCTATGTCCATGTTATAGAAAAAATGTTTTTATAATGTTTTTACTATTCTTACATGTATTTTTAAAGTATTTTTTACTTGTTTTGACTTTTACTATGTAGTATGGAAGGAATATTTATTTTTTTAACCAGACGATGTACTTTTTGACTTTTCCAACAAAAGTAAGAGGATAATGTTTTTTTAACATACATATCATGAATGGATTTTTAGGGTATCATAACTATTTATTTAATTATAGACATGTATTGAACAGGAAGTAAAATCCAGTTCAGTAATATAGTGCTAGAATGGAAAGTAAACCTGGTTTAGTAATGGACTTTGTCCACTATGATGGTTTTAGCAGCAAAGACTTGGATAATTTGGAAATTATATCTTGTGCATTATGGTTTTACACTATTACATGTTTTATTCCCATGCTATTTTATCATTTTTAATGTTCCTTCGTGATCTATGCCTTATGTATTACATATTTTATATCATTGCTCAAGATTTTTATGTTTAGATTTTATGTTCATGTTTTTACGTTCAAATTTTTTTGGATTATTTTGAATTCTCCATGTTTACCCTTATCGAGCATTTGAGATTACCCTTTTTATGTTTTCTTATCCCCAGGATATAAGTAAAGTTTTTAGGTAAGAAAAAAAATAGGGGAAGATCTTTATGGGAGATGTTGAAGATATTTCCCCATGATTAGAAGATTATGTTCCAAGTTTCCAAATACACTAAATTAATACAGTCCTTGGGAGTTTGTATTTGTTATGTATAAAGTATTCCGTAAAAGTAATGTAATGTCCATGTACTTCAAGTTTGGGTCTCTAAAGTTGGTATCAGAGGAAAGTTTTAGTTAACCTTTGGAAACTAGGATGAAAAAATATTAGTTAGATCCCTAGAGATATTTCTAAGGTATGTCTTGGGATGTCCCTAAGATTAAGTATAATTATAGGTTATATTACAAGAATTTCGGTATCGATCATATAATTAAACCTAAGATGATAGATATTCAAGGTACTCCCCCTTTATTATTTTGTTTTCCTAGCATGATTTTTTCCTCTCACACTATACGTTTTGGGTTTTATAAAATGTCTAGAAACCGGAAGATTCATGTTAATTGAGAATATGATGGGAAATTGAATGATATTAATCAAGAGAAACTAGATGAAATGGTATTTGGAATGTGAAACATCATTATTATGTCTAATAAGAAATCTAATAATATGTTCAATAATCTCAACATTGCTTAGTTTCCTGACTCCTCTAATAAGAGAAAGATAGAGTTTCATGATGATCATAGAGGCAAAAAAGTTCAATTTCCCTCATATAAATCATGTTGGAAGAGGCATCAGGGAGAATGTTTCAAAGGAACTGGTATTGCTTAGAAATCGACAATAATTAAATGTTTTAAATGTGGAATGTACGGGTATTAGGCAAACCAATTCCCTTAGGGAAATCTCATGAAGAGAATCAGCATGGTCGTATGGGTAGTATTAATGTTGATGATGATGAACAGAATACAAATGATATATGAGATGAAAGAGGTGTTGAGGAATAAAATGATGAAGCTCGGTAAATGGTTTAAAAAGATAGTGGAATTATTGTATGTTTATCAAGAGTAATGTTGTATAGGTAATTTAATGGTTCAATGGAATAAAGAAAAATCTAAGGATTGTGACAATATTGTTTTTCTTAAAGTATTTGAAAGTATATGTCGAATGATACCAGTAACCATGAATGGTTATTGAAATATTTTTGGAAAGAATATGATATGTGCATAATGAAGGGATAAAGAGAAAATAATATGTTTTATAGTATTAATGAGCTCATGACTGATATAAGGAAAAAGTGACATCATGGTTTGAGTATATAGAAATTTTGGGTTTTTGGTATGTGGAAAAAATTAACTTTTGACAGAATTCATGTTTTCACTATGGTTCTAATGGTAATTCATGTTTCAAGAGAATACATGATTAAGGTATTCACATGTTTGGAATGTGGACAAAAAGATATATGTTATGATATATGGGGGATAAATGATGGTATTTACATGCTTGGAAGATGACATCTCTGGTAATCTTTTTCTTTATACTGTGATATTTGACAGAAGTATTTTTTATAAGCCTAAAGATTGGAATGAATTAAGTTAAACATCAGATAGTGCTGTTTAGGGCTATAAATTTTTGATATTATTTCTAAAATATTATAATAGCATAGTTTTAGAAAAAGGACAACTCGTAGGATGGGCGACAACCTGTCGCTTCGCACAAGGATTCGGGAATCGAACCCACAACCAAAGTGCGACAGGCCTTTATCACCTACCACTGGCCTGCAGGAAGTCCCTGGTTAGTAGAAATTTGTTTTATTTTGTTAAGTGGTATAATAGATTAAGTATAAGTCCATTTTTGGAATCATATAAGGTTAATCTCACCATAGATAGACTTATGTATATTTAATAATTTGTGTTTACCTTTTTGTGATAAAGACAGGTGGAAGGACCTATTATTCTATTGCATGATCTGTTAACACATCATGAATGAAAAATTCTACATAATTTCTTTAAATAATAGATAAAGTGGAAATTGATCATGAAGTGACCAACCATGATATTACACTAAAATAAAGTAAGTATTTATTATTAAGCAAAAAATCATAAACTTTAGGGAAATTATCTTTAAATCCAAAAATGTTGTCCTAGTACCCTCATATCCGATGAATCAGATGGTACCTTAGATCATCACAAATTTATGGATTTGTGATTGTTGGATTTTTCATAGACATGTTCTCTACAACTCTTCATCATAACATGATGGTTAAATTTCTCTTCCATATCCATATTTTTACCTATATTCTCTTATGTGGAAACCCAGTGTTGAGTTACTTTGGGTGACCATTATGTCTCTAACATTCCTTTTTAAAAATTATGTTTTAGTATTCCTTTTATGATGTGTGTTTCTATTAAAAAAACTTTAATGTAGTAAATCATTTATAACCCCGGTGAATTTCGAGGGAGAAATTCATTTTAAGGGGGGTAGAATGTAACAGCCCGAGATTTTATGAGAAATAATATTTTTAATTTCATTGATGTCTTGTATTGTACAATACACCAAGATTAGATTGTGCTATATGAAACACTGAATTATCTTGTAGTATATGCAACACTATTATTGGCTTGTGTCGTACTCAAAAGTGACCTTCGTCAATAGCGTGTGTTGTACGCAATACCGAGTTTTACTAAACAACGATATATTGTTATAATATTATTATGAACTTGACATTATGAATAGTATTAACGAAATTTTTTATTTTATACAATTATAATTTATCTTACCAATTTTCTAGAACACATTATGAGAACAAAATCAATTTTTCGTATAAAGGATGTATTTTTCAAAAAATGTAGGTTTGCCATATTTTTATGGCGTACCCATTTCAAATAAATTTTTTGATATATTTAAGAGATCAATTTGAAAAATTAATCTTCTTATTTTGAATCAGGATATAAAAATTTACATTGGATAAAATTTTGACATTATTCTGATAACCTTCATAATTTGATGAATATTAAAAATACGCTAAATTTTAATTAAAAACAAATATTTTCATCTAGATAATTTATACGGTTAAATTATAATATTGGATGGTTTTAAAATATAAATAGTATATATTTTTACCATTTAATATAATATAATTCATTATCATTAATTTTATGTTGAATTCATAAGTAAAAACATTTCAATCTTTTGCAACGTTTTACCTTTTAAAACCTATTTTCTCAACAGCGAGATTAATTTTAAATTAAATATTACAACTTTTGTGTATTGAATTTGGAAAAATGGAATTTTTTATTTGGAATCTGTAGGTGAAAATTATGTTAATAGGCTACTTTTTTATTTTTGGACAATATGAATAGTAACTACAGTAAATTTTATTTACCACATGAAAATCGGGTAATTACGGGTAAAACTAATATTATAAAATTACCCTAACAATTTTCATAATATAATTAGATGATTATATTTTGTCATAAAATATATTTGGGTTGAAAGTTTATCATTTGGAACCCACATGGATGAGATTAACACCTCTAATTTATTTTATTTAAAGGAAAGTGAAATATGTCTCACTCAAACTTTATTAATTACATTATTTTAAATATAAGGTTATACAGAATATAAATTCGATTGTAGATACTCATTTGAAAGATAAAAGTTTTTTATTCTTCATGGTAATTTATTTTTAATTTTTAATTAATATATAATTACCTTAATAGCTTATACATTAATGATGAAGAAATAATTTATTTAGTGAAAAACCAAAAATATAGTTTTTATTAAAATACTAATACCCATAAAAAGGACCCTAAACTTGACCAAACCTTATTGATAGAGTATATATATACCCCAATCATCCAAGGTTCTTCGTGTGGACCATTTGGAGCTTGATAAAATAGATTATGACATTTATATTAGTTTATTTTAAATGATGTCAAAGTTGTCACCTTCATAATTTAATAAGCATATCATTTTAAAAGCTGGGTGTTTTAGAAGATAAATTCGACTAAAAGTATTCTTATAAAATATAATATATTTTAATTTTTCATAGTATTTTTTTTTAATTTTTATGCAACAAATATGTATATTATATAATTATACAAAAATGTTGTAGTGATTATTTAATTAAGAGAAAAATCAACTAATGGTTTTAAAATATTAAAATAAATATTAAATGAACTAATTAATGTTCTCCACGAATATTATAGATAAATATGAAATGTTGGGAATCTATTAAATTTTTTTGTTCGAACATATGTTATGTGTGGATTTTATTTAAATTCAAATAAATGAATAGTGTCAAAATTGACACTATTGATATTTTATAAAAATAACATATCTTTAAATTTTTTAAAAAATTAAAAAATATTTAAAAAATAAATATTGAAATTTATATGGTCGAAAATGTCAAAATTTATCCAATTATAGACAATTAACAACTCATAAGTAAGTATTTAAAACCATTTAACATTTAGAATATTATTACCATAAATAAAATTAAATAGAACAAATAAGGTTAAATCAAAATTATAAGGTTTAAAATAAACTCCAAACATGTATAAATTTGATTGGTTTAAGAGATTACAACCCTATATTACCTCATATCTGAATTTGAGTCACTTTGAAAGTTTTATGTGCGTTTTGAGTTTATTATAAATTAATATTTGGGAGGTTTCCAACCCTCTCCTCTCTTATAAAAGGGCACCCATTCCGTCTTCTCTTCACTCCATTTTAAGCCTTAAAGCTCGGCCAACCCCTAAAACTTCCTATTCTCAACCTCTCTAGTTATATTATAGAGGTTCTGGTCTTCTCAAAATACCAACTCTAGTTCCCTAAGAGAATGTTTAAAAGAGGCACGTCGAGGAAGAGGTAATCTCTTCTTCCAATTCATTCAAGTTTATTTATTCTTCTACTTCCTCTAATTTAGTTGTTTCATTATAAAGTTTTAACATCCATATCAAAAATATAGTGAAATTTTATTATAAATATTAAACAACCCTATTTCACCATATATCCATCTTTCGAAAAAAAATCATTGTGCGTGCGTACGTATGACTTACCGTCTCCACGCCTTGGTGTAATCTATTTTTGCACCGCCACAATACTTGGATGGGTGTAATGGTAGAAATAATAACTATAAATTATTATTATAACATCATACTAATTCATAGGTATTATATCATCCACTCCAATTCCATTCAATAATTATGGGAAAGATATCATGGCTTGTGCGTACGTACGGATTACCGTATTCACGACGTGATGAGATTCATTCTCCATGTTAACAATTCAAAAATGATTATAAATTATATATAACAAATAATATTGAACTATATGAATTAATAATGATACTGGATTTATGTATTGGTTATTTAATTACTTCCATTCAATTTAATAAGGAAACAAAAGCAGTGTTCATGCGTACATACGGCTTACTATCTCCATGAAAGTTGTATTTCATTAATCTATATTATATATATATATATCATATTATTAATATATATTATATTTAAATAATGTTTTACTTTCTAGAAGTAATTAATCATGATCTATGTAATCATATGAATAATTATAAGTCAAAACATGTACGATAAATGAAACAATTATTTCCCAAAACGTTGCTTCAACATGGAATTGACAAAGGAATGGGTAATATAAAGTCTTAAGTGAATCATATATGATATCATAAAAATGACTATGATTCTTGAATAAGTCAGTTACATTATTTAAATCATTATACAGGAGGTTCAGACACATAAATAAGAAATTAGACCTAAGGTAATGGATTATTTCGTCTCAATTTTTTTTCTGTAAGACATATGCCTTAATAAACATCTATTACTTTTTTATAGTGTTTATGCTTCCTACGAATTTTTTATGATTTTTATTATGGAGGGTGTTATATTTTCATATGCATGTAATTTTCTTTATTTTATGACACATATGATTCCACCTATCCTAAAAGGTAAGGGATAATTATTCTAATCTCGTTCTTATCCGAGATTGTTTATTCGTAAGTATTTACTAGGGTTATATTTATCATATATGTCCTTGTTTTATAAATAATGAGTTCATAAAGTTTTTACTATTATTAAATGTATTTTTAAAGTCATTTTTACCCCTTTTTGACATTTACTATGTATAATGGAAGGTATATTTCTTTTGTTAACCATATGGGGTACTTTTTGACTTTTCCAGAAAAAGTACGAGGAGAATGTTTTTTTAACTTACACGGAAAGAACATATTTTTATAGTTTCATATCTCTTTATTTACATGAAGATTCCTCTACAAAATTCCATTATTATTTTCAACAAAATCCATTTCTTTTAAAATTGCATGGCATTTTGAGAAATTAAAACGTCTTTGAAGAAGAAAGGATATTTTTCTCAAGAATTTATTTCAAGTGTTTTATCAAAACTATTTTCCATCTAGGATAACATTATTTAATATGTTTATGTTTCAAGTATAATTTCTCTATTATTTACATGGATTCATTTTTCTTTTGATGAAATGATTTCCATTTGTTCTATATGGATTATGTTTTGATGGTATGATGTTTATGAAACCCATTTTATTCATTGGGTTATGATGAATGATTTATGTTTATTTTGTGGCACATGAAAGAATGATTTTATTATGAGATCAGTGGGACCTATATCTCCCTCCAATTAATTTGGTAAAGTTTTATATCTCATGAGATAGACATGACTAGAACGACAAGTAAAATCTTGTTCAGTAATACACAGATGGAATGGTGTGCTTATTGGTTCTCCACAATTACATGTTTTATTCCCCTGCTATTTTATCATGTTTAATCTTCCTTTTTTATATATGCCTTATGTACTGCCATGTTTTATGTCATTGCCCAAGGTTTTGATGTTTATATTTTTTGTTCAAGTTTTTATGTTCAAATGTATATGGATTGTTTTATGTTCTCCATATTTACCCTTACTAAGCATTTGATCTCACCCTTCTTATGTTTTAGTTTCCCCCAAGATATAAAGAAAGGTTTTAGGTAAGAAAACAGATAGACGAAGATCATTATGAGAGATGTTGAAGATCTTTCACCATGATTAGAAGAATATGTTGCTTGTTTTCAAATACAAAAAACTAATATAGTCCTTGGGAATTTTTTATGTAATAAGTATTCTACAAAAGAAATGTAATGTCCATGTACGTCAAGCTTGGGTCTCTATAATGACTCTCTCCCATAATAATATACAATCGAAAATAGTGTATCCAACATTAAAATCCATGTTCTTTTGATGGTTTTTATCATATTCCTTCCATTGAATTTGAGTAGGTTTTATATTTTTTGGATGGTTTGAACCTTCTAATTCTTCCCTTTTACAAGATCCGGTCCATGTATCATTTTTTTAAATATTCCATCCCAGTAAGTTAGAGTTCTACATTACTTACAATTCAAATCCTCCTATAGATAAATTTGAATACTCAAGTGGATACTATTTTTATATTATAACACAATGAATTTTAGATGTTGATTTTATCCTCCTTTTAATTCCATTGAGTATCATCTTAGCATGCCCTCAAGTGTTTGAATAGTCCTTTCTGAATGGCCATGAGTTAGGGTGATTGGTCATGAAAAAAATTAATTTTATAATCAATGAATATTGGAGACTTATCAAGAATTTATAGGGTAACCTTGTATCATGTTCAAATTATAACAAAATTGGAACCCCGTACAGCCTCACCACTTCCTTCACATAGATCATCAAACAAAATTCATGTGAGAGATCTTATTGAATAGAAATGAAGTGAAAAATAATTGTAATTAGATTCACCAAAAAACATGTCATTTTTTCATATAGATTTCCTCATGAGACATGTGACAAATTCCATAGTGACATTATCCCATTTCCATGTGGGTATAAGGGATGGTTTCATCATCCCTTTGGACTTTTTTTGTCTGCATTAATATTTTGAAATACTAAACATCCTGAGATATATTGTGAAATATCTTTGTTCATGTTGTCACATTAGAAGTTATCTTAAAGATCATTGTATATCATTGTACTACTAGGATGTATAAGGAAAGGTGATCTATGATCATTATCCAATGCATCCTTTATGTTTGGTGATGAAGGTACACAAAGGCTTCATTAAAACCAAATTAACCCATCATCATTAATATGGAACTCATGTATATTTCCTTCCTTTACTAATTTCATGTTCTTTGGTAGATCTGGATTATCCCTTTGTGTCTCCTTGACCTTATCTTGGATAGATGGTAAGAAAATAATTTGGTAAAGGTAGGATGTATTTCTTACCATGATAATTTCATGATCCATAATTTTTAGTTCCATGAAGATAGGGTCTTTCTCAAACTATATCATATATAAAGTAGTAGCTTATTACCTATTGAGAGCATCACCTACCTTTTTAACCTTTCTTGGATGATAATGAATAGATAAATCATAGTACTTGAAAGTCTATAACAATATTCTTTGATTCATGTTGAGATTATTCCATGTGAATATATATTTTAGACTCGTATGGTCTGTATTTCTTGCACACTTCTCACCATAGAGGTAGTGTCAGTAGATTTTCAAGGAAAAAATCATAGATTCTAGCTTTATATCATATTTCACGTAGTTTTGATCATTGATATTTAACTATCATGAGGTGTTGGATATCAATTTATCATTATTCCTAAGTACTCAAACCAATCCTTTATTTGAAGAATCTGTGTATATCACAAAACCTTCTCCACTGGTTGGTAGTGTGTGTACAGATGTATTGATTAGCCTCTTCTTGAGCTCCATGAAGCATTCGTCACATTCTTCCATCCATACATAATTTACCCATTTCCAGAATAAAATACTTAGCAGGCCATACAATCAGAAGAAATTTCTCACAAAATGTCACTAATACCCTAATAAGACATAAAAACTACTGATTTCAATGACACTAGTGGGTTTGGGAAATTCCTTAATTTCCTTTATTTTTTGGAGCCCATAAAAATTCCTTCAGTTTTTATCATGTTTCTCAATAATGTGACCTACCGTATCCAAAATTCATTGTTGTTTTACATGGCATACAATTTCTCTTTCCTTAATGTCTCCAACACAATCCATAGATTTTCTTTATTTTTCTCCTTGATCCTGGAGTAGATGAAAATATTATCAATAAAAACTACCACAGATTTTTCAATGAAGTCTCTATATACTATATTCATAAAATACAATTGGATTTTATGAGATTTATAATTTCCTAATGGAATAAATAAGATCTCATACTACCCATAATGTATATAAAAAGAATTATTCATAATGTCTTCCTTCATAACCTTCAGTTGATTTTATGCAAAATGAATATCCACCTTTGAAAATTATTGTCCTCCTCATAGTTTATCAAAAAAAATTATCAATCCTTTGAATAGAATAATTATTTTTTATGGAGATCTTATTGATATTTTGGAAATTGATGAACACTCGCATTGATCTATACATTTTCTTTACAAAAATCACTATTGTACCTCAAGGTGATTCACAAAGGTGTTTTAACCCTTTTCCCTAATTCTCTTGGAGTTTCTTCTTTAACACCACCATTTTTATAGGGCCATAATGTAGGGAAATATTGATATTGAAGTGGATCTGGGTACTAGTTCTATTGAGAACTCAACCTCATGATCTAGGGGAAGTCCATGTATCTATTTATAAAATACATCAATATATTCCATCATAATGATAATTTCCTTAATTTTGATGTTTTCCTTCAACAAAACCATTTTGGCTAGGTATGCTTACTTATAGTGTAACAACACCCACACCATTGAGGGAATTTCTAAAGGATAATCGGGATATTCCTTGAATTTATAAAGGATCATGGATTGTTCGGAATATGAAAATATATTTCCTTTTTCTAATATTTTATGTGTAATCTTTATAAAGATATATAATTCATTCCTTGTATAACATAAAATTAAACTAAGGGAATCATTGTGAGATTCTCTAGAGGAATCCTTCCACATATGAAAATAGAAGTGGAGTCCAACACTTGGGTTATAAGGATCATGCCACTAGGTTTTTTTATAGATATCTCAGCTTCATGGAATCAGTGAGTCAATTCATGGTTTCTATAAAACTTGATGAATATAAAAGAATTCATAGAAATATATCCAAATAATACATTTTCAATTCTTTAGTGAATAGTTAGTATGCCTTTTAGTAATTTGTTCCCACCCTCCACTTCAGTAGTGGTGATGGAATAATAATTCTCTTGAACCTATTGATTTAGTGGTTGATGATGATGATTACCCTCAAGGACCCATGGTTTAGTTCACTGGATTTCATAGTGTCCTTTCTCCCTAATATTGATGTGATTATCTATAGAATTTACATTTAGAGTTTCCCTCCTTTACTCTGTCATGTTGGTCATCTTCTTCATGTAGCATCCACATTTATGAGATTTCCATCCATATCTCTCACACTTGAAGCATTTCCCCATTCCTTTAGGTATTTCCCCTCATGATTTTTCCCACATTTTTGACACATTAGTGGTTGGATACTCTATCCTTATTTGTCATTTGACCCACTAGATTGAATCTCCATTTTTTCCTTCTTACCTCTATAACCATTAGACCATTATCTGAAATAAATCTCTACTTTGAGAGAACATTGAAAAACTTCTTCATAACTCCCAAAGTCTCAGAAATCTGGATCCTTTAAAATGTTCGGTCTTAATCAAATAATGAATTTATCTATTTTTCTATAATTTTTATATAAAAAATTGAGGGGTATCTTGAAAAACTTGTGATGTTGTCGTTATAATCTATGAACGATTCATCTTCTTTTGGTTTCAACTCTATAAATTATCTCTCCATAAATGTATGAAGAGTTCAATGAAAATTCATGTTGATAAAAGTTTTATTGAAATCATCCTTATCCATTGATTCTATTTCATCCATGGTGTCGGTGATTTTTTATAAATGTCTACCATCGATTGGATTCTCCATATAAATTATAGATCATAGGAGTCACATTCTCCATCTCAGAAAATTGGATCATAGAAAATATCTTCTTCTTTTATTTATCCCATTGTTCTATAAAAGTGGATATAAAGATCCACTAAATGAAAGTAGTCATTGTCGCATAAATTACTCAATGCATGGTTTCTCACTATTGGGTGAAGGTGTATATTACAAATGTTTCAGGTGGTTATTCATATCCTAATAGAGTTGGGTAATAATTTTCATAAATCATTTAACTCCACCACCCATGGAATTAGGGATATAATTCGGGTACTCATTCCATTTTCCCTCACATAGTTTTTTGGCCCAGTATCTCCTAATTCCAACCATTTCCTAAAAACGAAAAAGTTTGAAAAAAAACCTAATTCAACTACTCTTGAATAAATAATTTATTCTTTTTCTTAATTAACTCTAAAGGAATATCTTATGGTATCACTACGCTTATAATGTTTCGAAAAAAATATTTATTGCATGTTTACTTATACTTAGTCTTATCCTAAGGTTTTTCAGTAATGTTATCTAATATTAATTCCAAAATTAACTAAACCATGCACTAATACCATATATAGAATTCCTTCTTCTTATTACGTTACTATTACATCATTTATAAGATAAAAATATAATATTGTTATGATCTAGGATCTATTGGTTCAGTGTCTTGGTAAAACTATGTCCATAAATTAATTATTCATAAAAAATATATAAACATTTATTTAAAATAGTCATCATTATCCTTCAAAATATCACATTATAAATATTACATATAGTCACCTAGGATATACATCAATGAAAGGGGTGAGCTAAAATACATGTAAGAGGATTAAAAGGGGACATGAATCAATATACCATTTGTGAGAATAATTTTCATCATCATAGAATAATCATAGGATCATCATCAACATCATCAGGAAAACATTGGATAATTCTATGTAATGTGGAAATAAATAAAAATGAAATAACATGTAATAGTGGTCAAATACCACACATAGTTGTGAACAAAGATATCATCATTTTCATGCCTAACATATGTGTATAATTATAACATCATCATTGTGAAAAAAAAATTAGAATCATGTCCAGGAATAATACACATCATCTCATGAGATATATCACATTACACCGTGAATTTGAAGGATTTATAATTATCATCCCACCCGACACATCATAATATTTACATAATCATGCAAGCAAGACATAATGTATTATAGTAATAGTCATGAATTAACATAAGGAAAGGAATAGGTTTTATAAGTATTTCATAAATCGTGATTTCCTGAAAAACTTTGGGTTCCAAAATGGATAATCTAAAAACATATCTGGTATAATAATCATCATTCTTGAGTGAAGAAGAAACGTCTAAAGAGGTGTTAATATGTTTTTTTGATAAAATATTCATTTTAAAAAAACACATTATATTATTCATAAATTAGAGTTGGAAACACATATATCCCAAAAAAAATTAGAAGAACAATTAAATTATATTTTTGGAACATTAATGGAAAATCCACAATAAAATTTTCCATGAAAAAGAAATAACCTAAAGAAAGATATTCTTTTTCAAGAATACACTTACCATATGTCTTAATGTGTTGTGAATATCCACATAATACCCAGGACAATCAAATTAAATAAATTTATTTATTAAATAGTAACCAATTGTAATTTTTTTATTTATTATAATTTTTTTATGTTTACTTTTGGCTATTTTGATGAGTTAAAGAGTTAAATTTCATTATTCCATGAGTGTTCAGTTTCATTGTTTCTTTGTTGGTTTACTTGTGTACAATTATGGAAGGTCTTGTTAAATGGAAGTAATTATTATGTTGTATTAATTAAATTCTACAAGTTTAAATGATATCAAATATAATTTTATTTTCTGGTATGTGAATGATTCATTTGATAAAGAAATAAGTATAAATGTTTTATTAATCTTGGCGATTTTCCAACTATCATGAACTTGTATAATTTTATTTAATATTATGTTTATCAATTAGTTCTATAATTTAAAAACGGTTATAAAATACATATTAAAATCTATTTTAATCATAATAATGTTTTTATGACAATCAATTGTGGGGGTCATGGAATACAAAAACTCATTGTCCATGAATGTGGTGAACTGACACATAACAGATAATGATTTCATTTTCTAAATGAAAGGAGATGAAAATGGATTTGATGATGGATATTCTTTTCAAAAATAAAATTATAGTATATATAAGATACTACAGTTATCATTCCTCTTTGTATATGGGGGTTTAGGTGAGGATAAAAAATAGAAGAAAACTATTAGAGAAGAATAGAGGATTTTACTTCTTAAATGTCATATATTTGAGAACCTCCTTTAGGAAATGGGGTTTGGTATTTTTTGAGACCATAAGCTATTGTATATGGGGAAGTTTGTTAAGAAGAATATAGGGTATAATAATGAATAGCTACAATTCTTATAAGGTGTGAGGAGAACGGGTGGTTTGGGTGGTATTTATAAGGGGATAACGGTTTTTATTATTATTATATTTATTAGTTTATCATTTTAGATCATGACTATTAATATTGTAGATTACTATGACTAAATATAATAAATAGTGATTATACTTTGAGATAATAGGTGCTTACATCATCAATAAATCATCCATGACTCAAAAAAAAATTTATTTAGCTTATACCATAAATTGAAAAAATTCACAATTCACTAAAAATTAAACTATTTAAGAAAAATAATAAAAAATCACCCTCACCAATTTTTTATGTCTGAATTAAAAAAATAAATAAATTTTATGAAAATAAATTTATCAATGTGAGAGATTAAATTTTCAAATAAAATCATCATTTCTTCAAAAATACCAATTTTAATATTATATTCAATTTTATGGCCCATTGAAAAATCAATTTGGGACACATAAAATTATCATATAATTATAATAAATCATAATAATAATTTTTAAATATATTTCATGAAAATATACTTCTTAAATTCAATATATTAATTATAAAATTGAAAATAAACGTTTACATTTTATAAAAATGCTAGAAATTATTTTATCATTTTTGAAACATTTATTTACATATACAATGACATAGTTATGTCATATTAATCATTATAAAATACCTAAATTTTATTTATACTTTAATTAGTGAGGATACTATTCGAATGTCTGGATTACTATTCCTAAATGTTATAGTTAAATTCAAAGGTCAGTTTACTTTTATATTGTTATAGGTTCCTGAATTTCTATAAATATAACTTATTTCATTCTTCATTTATTACAATAATGTTTTGTTTCTTTATTTAAGTGATTTATGTGTTTTATTACATAATTTGATGAAGGAAAATTTCATTGATAAAAGTTTGGTTTGTGACATGGATTGAAGAAGGTTCTATGAAGAATCATCCTAATGAATGATATGGTGATAGATTATGTCTCATGCCAATTGAAGTTTCATAATAAAAGTTACCCAACTCATTATTTGGAGTTAGATATGTAACTTTTTACATTAAAGATATAAGGGAATTATATTTTTCGCGAAAATTGTTATATATTTACTGATAAAAAATTTTAAAGTATATATTTTCTCAAAAAAATTGAATTTATGTTAGAGAAAATGGTTGGAGTTGATTAGATATTATGACTAATCAATACATTACCACCTGAATAAACTGAACAAGGTGGTCAATGATTTGTATTAAAAATTACCATGATGGCCTTTCTATGCCGTGGATCACAAAATATCTAACACTTATGGATTTTCAAATGATGGTTCAAGGAATAATGAAGTAAGAGGAAATATGTTATCTTTCTCAATTTACTTTTCAATCATCTATCCATGTAAGGATTAAAGAGGCATAGAATGAAGATATAGAACTATGGAAGAAGGTCAGAAAAGATATTTAGTTCAACCTTGATTGTTCTATAATTATAGTGTTTAGTAATTGTGTATAAATCCCATCAATACTAAAATTGAAGATGTATCTATTGGTTGAATCTCATAGTTCATTATTTTCTTTTCGTCATGTAATTATAAAGATTTATAGAGATATAAAATAGTATTTCTTATGATACAACCTGAAAGGTGATAATTCAAAGTATGTATCTCAATGCTTGTTATTTTATAACCTTATTTTTGAGAGATAAATGTCTAAGTGGATGTTACAGTCATTACCTATACATGGGTGGAATGGGAAAAGATCACCTTGAATTTTGTCATCAGAAACCCCAAAATTTCTAAAGGTGATAATGATATTTGGGTTATATTCAATCATCTCAAAAAGTTATAACACTTAATTTCTATCATAGAAATTTTTATCTTGATTATCGTTCCAGAATATAAATTAAGGAATCCATAATGATTCATAAAGTACCATATTCTATTGTATCTGAATTTGTAATATGAGGTTAACCTCAACATGTTGTTAATGACTTTAATAATTTCAAGAAACAGTGTTGAATTTTCGTACTTCTTATCATCCTCAGATAGTTTATCAGTCTAATATAACCATTCAAACCCTAGATGACATGCTGATATTGTGTTCTATGTATTTCAAAGGTGTTTGGGATCAACACCTTCAACTAGTCTATCGTTTATAAAGAAATATCATTCACTCACGCATTTTGATGGATCCTTATAAATACCTTTATGGAAACAAGTATAGATCTCCAATTTGGTGGGATAAAGTTGGGGAAATAAATCTATTGTGATGTGAGATATCATAGGAAATGGTAGAAAAACTCAGATCTATTCAACAACATGTCAAGGATGCTAAGTGTTGGTGGAAAATTTATTCATACAAAAATCAGAAAAAATTAGAATTTAATGTTGGGGAGAATTTATTTAAATGAATTACACCTTGAAAGAAGGTTATTAGATTTGTAAATAATATAATTCTGATCTGTTGGTATATTATATGCTTCAATATTCTTGATTGAGTAGGGATGGTAGATTATCATTTGACTCATCCACCGAACCACTCTCAAGTTCAAGATGTGTTTAATGTATCCCTTCTAAGTAATTGCATACCATATACATCACATATACAGAACTAATAGGCCAAAACACTGGAGAATGATCTTTCCTATGAAGAAAAAGTGGTAGAACACTTTGATCATATAGATAATTGGATACAGAATTATACTACTCACCTGGTTAATGTTCTCAGGAGGGATCAAAAATTTCAAGAATCCTCCCAAGAACATGAGGATCTAATGAATTGGATATATCCACAATTTTTTTATCAGATTTATGAAATTTAAAGGGATAAATTCATTAAAAGGGGGTATAATGTAACACTGTTATATTTTTTGATATATTTCTCTTCTAAAACATTTTCTTTAATCATGTGTGATATAGGCAATGTTGAATCTAAATGAACCATAATATAGTATACCGTTATAACCTAGTTGTTAAATTAGTGGTTATAAATAGAGATTACTAAACATTTTTAGTATATATATGTATAATATTAATTTATTGGTAATCAATTGATTAGAAATTAAAATAAAAAACATTTGAAAGAAAATGAGTTGTTTTTTATGTTTTTATGAACACAATGTGTTTTTACAATAATAAGTTAAATTAATAATTATTAGTTAATTATTTTAGTAAAATTAATTTATTATATATTGAATTAATTTTTTTAACATTAATATTATGCTTTTCTAGGAATGAGATAATAATATACATATGATTTTATAATAAAAATTATATTTTTCTGAAAGACAATTTTCATCATATTTTGAGTACATGCTTTAAAATAAATTTTCGATGATTATATAAACATAATAATTAATAATTGATTCCAAATTTGGAATTATTATGATCAAATTTTTTAACTATTTCTCTTTTAATTTTGGTCATTATTAATAGTAATCATAGTAAATGTGTGTCACCCCATTAAGGGTAAAATAGCTGAAATATGGTTAAGACTTTTGGGTATTGCTTTAAATTTTCTATTACACCTTCCTTGATCCTATTATATGTATGTTTTTTTGAAATTTAGATCCATTTCTATAATATACAGTCAGTTTTTGATATATTTGTTTCATTATGACTATTATATTAATATAAGAAAAGAATAAGTACAAAATGCCACCCTCTAGATTTTAATATTACTAAAATATTTACATGAGGATAAAAAACAGCTAAGTTCAGTTATAATTGTTTATTTTAATGATAAATTAATTTTTTTAGTATATTAATTTATATATAATTTTTATTAATTGAATAATCACCTTTAATTCTTACACAACTCCAACACATTATTTATTCAAATAATAGAAAAATAAAATAAATGATAATAAAAGGTTAAAATTAATATAATTTCAATGAATTTTTCTATTCAATGAATGTTTTAGATAAATATAACAAGTTAGGTATGTGTAAAAGGCTTATATTGGAATTCATTTATAGTCCTATTGTCCATAAATTCAAGTTAAATGAATATTTTCTAACATTAAGGATATTGTAAAGAAATAACATTTTATTAACTTATTTAAAAATAATGAAATTATTGAAAGCAGATAAGATGGAAAAGATATGGTATAAAATTTCATACCTTCCCCATTTATGGTCCATTTCTTTATTATATTTAAAATTATTTTCCTTAGTATTGAAAATGTGTTACTACCGTTATGGTAAAAATTGGTTAGCCAAGGGATTAATAAAAATTTTAAGATTAAAAATTACACCTAGACCTATATAAATTTAATTATTTATTTATATTTAGAATATATAATTTATTTATTCAAATATATATCTATTTAGACTCATTTTTATTTAGAATTACTTAGTTATATTTTAATATTATTTGTAATTCCAAGTGTTTCATTTTTATCCCTTACAAAAAAGACACTCAGTATTTATTATATTTACAAAAAATTGATCCTCTATCTTGACCAGAACCTAAAAAATTATATTATTAACTTCGCTGTACAGAAATTAAATTTTTTTTCATGTTAAAATATTCTTCAAATGGTCATTAAGAAATGATCTAAAGGATGTCTCTTAAAGAAGAGGTAATTGTATTACCAAGCCTATTTCAATTTATTTATTCATATAACTCATATAAGTATATGATATTAAATATAAAATAGTATATTTTTATCCTAAATAAAATTAAATTTTATTATTTTCATCAAACCACCATTATACACCTTCTTTTCAATCAAATGTGATGCGAAGGTATCACTCTAGTGTATATGTGGACTGTCACCTGTAGGCAATAATACAATTCATTTTCCATCCCCATATTTAGTAGATAGTAATTACGATGTATTTAATATTTATATATTATATTTATTATATAATTATAATCAAGAAATTATAATATCATATCTAACTTCCTAGCTTCCAATCTGTTGGAAAATTATAATGTCCCTCGTGCGTATGTGTGGAAAACCACCTCCACGAAGCAATGTCATTCATTTTTTGATTCCACATTAGATGGATGATAATAAAGATATATTTAATTAATATATATTATATTTAGGATATATTAATTATTCTTTAAATTTTAACTAATAAATACAATTTTTATTCAATATGTCTAAATGTGAAAAAAGTGTTCATGCGTATATACAGATTGTCATCTCCATGAACGGTGTAATTCATTTTTCTATAAATATGCATTATAGATGACTAATATATATATATATATATAATTAATATATATATATAGGATAATTATATCATGATTAAAATTAATTTAATGATGGATCAATGGAAAAAAATTATTGAAAATACAAAAACAAATTTCTCACGAAAAAAGAAATCTTTAGCACCATAAAATTATAATTATAATAAAAAGTTAGTAATAAATTGTTGTTGAACTATTATAAAGAGATCATATATGATACTATCATTATTAAAATTATGATAATATTTAATTATAATAAATTTCAATTTTTCATAATGGACATTATATAGATTTAAAATAATGTGGAACTTGAGGTTAGGGGTTTCTTATCTCACTGTAACTTCTATGAGACATATTCCATATTCAACTATTGTTTCCATTATGAGGTGAATATAATACACATTTAATATTTTATATCACGACTGTCATTATGTTAACAGTATTTAATGTTTCATTTTATGTTATTCTTACATGGGTCTAATGAATCAGATGTTATGAAAGTGGTAAGGGATTTATGGTACAATCTTGCTTTAATTAGGAATTTATATGACTGGATTTCCATTGAGAAAATTATTTGATATTTTTTTATAAATAAATTTAATTTTATCATCATCTAGTTATTTATAGATATTATATTTTTTCCTACCATTTTTTACTATAATTACTCATGAAATTAAAAGATTTATTTTATAGAAAATACGTTACATTATCCTATTTAGTCGAAAAATCTTTTATTTCAAGTCCATGTTTTTAATAAAAAAATTTCAAAAAAGATTTAATAATATATTATGATTATTTAAAATACTTATTATCCATGTTTGAATTTATATAAAAATGTTTCTATAGAATATTTCTATCATTTTTCTAATGAGTTTATTTTTGAGTTGTTTTACAAAATGGTTAAAGGAATATTTTCTTTTAACATATACCGAATGAACAAAATTTACTTTTTTCATGAAAGCTCGCTGATTTAAATCTTATATTACAAGTTTATATGGTTCATTTCAAGGGAACAAAATTCTTTAATATTTTTGAAACTTTTATATTTTAAATATGTGATTAATGTTTTATGATATTGAGGAAAAACATTTATATGGTTTTCATTATATGATGGTCCAGAATTGAATTATATATCTATCTAATGAATTGGGTAACAATGGATATCTCATTAGATATATTGGCTAGAATCAGAAGAAAACATAATTTAGAAGGGACTTTATCCAAAATGATCACCATGGGAATGTAACATGACTAATACAATTTAATTAAAAGTGAACACAATCATTTATGATTATATTGTTAATGATCATTGAGTACTATGTAAATTATTTTCTTTTATTATTTTAATTCCATAAATCTATGAATTATGACAATGTTATGTTATCGTGGTTTTTGTTCTTTGATTCTTTTATGATTCATGTATTATAAAATTAAATTCATTATACCATGACTCAAAATTATTATAAGGGTCTTGTTTTCCAAAGTTAATATCATTTTTTCCAAACCCTTATACTCATGTTATGTTCAAAAGATCATTATCATCTCCTTTTTTCACCCGTACTAAGCATCAGTGCTCACCCTTTCTTTGGATTAATTTACACATGTTATAAAGAAGGGTATCAAGTATGATATTTCTAATAAAGGTTCTAGTTAATTAGAACATAGTGGGATATTATTTAAATATATTATGAATAATTTGATTATGTATCCAATCTTCCAAATGAACTGAAGAAAAATGATTTGTGTATAGATCATTATGTTATATAATGAATGTTCACTAATAAGATATAATATATATATTTAGGAAAATATTTGGGTCACTATATACCAAACCTTATTCAAAAAATTATATTAAAAACATATCCTAAGTTATTATTGAAAATAAATTACGGGTTATGATTCAAAACATTATATTCAAATCCTAGAATTGTTTATAAATTTTTATCTCTTTTAAAATCCATTTCAGATGAGGTATAACAATTATTCCTAGATAATAAAAATAATGGAACTTGGAATGGTTTTGAGGTATTCTAATAACATAGTTTCTCCACTTAGGGCATCATGGGACATCAGACTTCTAAATTTTCACTCCAATTAATGGTTGTCAATATTTCAAATATATGAATTATTTTAAGATTTTTTAAAAAAAAGGGAATCATGGTTGAATTGATCTAAATTTCATATTGTATAATGGATGTCCTATTGAATAAGGTGGAAAATCATGGTTATAGTTTTAATAAGGATTATTAATAAAGGATTTTTTTATATCATTAATTTTCAAAATTACAATTTAGTGATATATTATTAACTATATTATGGTATATTATAAATGTTATTAGGATAATGAAACTCCAAAGTATTATTCTATTTTAGGTTTTGGGTTAAAATTTTAAAACTTACGTTGGATGGAATTGATGCATTTCAATATTGATTTATTAGAAAGGTTATATTTTAATAACATTTTATTGGTGGATAAATAAAACCTTAGGTTAATATGTGCTTAATGATAATACTCAATTACTATTTTGTGATTTTTTTGAAAAAATGATATTTATAGAAAACATTATAGATTAAAAGGTGAGTTGATAATGATAATCATATTTTTGGTAATTTTATAGGATCAAATTAAATTTTGAATAAATTTTTCATATAATATTTTCCATTTATATTGGATTTATATTAATATAGTTAAAAATAGACAACCTAAACTCCAAGAGTGAAGATGTTGCATCCATCAAGGCTAAAGGGATTGAACCCAAAACTAAAGGGTAACATGGGTATATCACTTTTCACTAGCCTATGTGATATCTTGGTTTTTATAAAATTTTTCCTACTTAAACTATTTTATAGAAAAATGTTATTTTGATTTTGGAAACATATTTCTGTAACATATAGATAACAGTGGGATCTAAAATTGGTTTAGTGATTAAGTGATTATTGTTAATTCAAGATAGGTTTACTATAACATTTGGAAACAATATACGATTAAGGTGACCTAATATTATGGTATTTCATTTGAGGAATAATGGTTAAATTATATTTTTGATGCTAATATAATTTTAATGTTTCTTTATGGTGATTTAAGTTATTTATGAAAATGATTATTATATTTTGAAAATTGTAGGAATGTGAAATATAAATTTTTGGGTATATGAATTTATCAATGACTAGTGTTGATTGAAGATAAATTTTAAATAAATACTAGAATAATATGTGATAATATCTTTTGGATTATTATGTTTTGAAACTTGTTTGAGAATATTTTTATTTATTTCAAGGATATTTTATTTATTGAATAATCTATTTGGAAATTTTGTTTTTATTTCAATGTTTTTGTATATAATTTTTTCATTTTATCATATAAAGGTTTATTAATTTTTTGCTATTATTTTACCTTTCCCTAACCCATTATTTCATGGTTAATTTTTAATGATTAGACGAATAACTTTTTATCCTAATATGTATTATATAATCACATAGAAGTTGATTTTCAATATTCAGTGAAAAAAAGTTCATCTATAATACTAATCATTTTGATTAATATGAGAGATTGCAGTGAAATTTCTTAATTGATGAAATTTTACTTTTCATATAAGTATATTTCCCCATGTTCTTAGTCTATATTGTAAAGAAATACGTTAACTCTATGAAATGGAACTTGAAAAAAAATATTATATTATTATATTCATTAATGATGAATTGATGGTATTTTTTATATATTTTTGGTTTACAATTTTATATTCATTAACTTTCTCATTATAATTCACTTCCTTTGGATCAATTTTCTATGTCACCCTCAATCATTATTTAGATATTATGTTTTTCCACCGGGTTTATATTTTCAGTTTCCAGTAATTCTCAACTATTTTTTAACCTATTATTTTTTATTTTAAGTTACATTCATATTTAACTTTATTTATATTCAAGAGGATTTTTTATCCACACTTTTTATGATGCGGGATTTCAAAATAGTTATTTGTAAATTTCAAACTCTTCATTACCGAGATAAAGTTGAAGTTATAAGGATTCCATTTCTAGAGGAGTGTAGAATGTATGAATCTATTTAATGTCAAAATAAATCATTATAGTTCCTTAATAACATTAATTAACTATATTTTACATATTTATATTCATTATTAGAATATTTTTAAATGTTTCAATCAAAATGATGAAAGTTTTATTTCTTATTAAATTGAGTTTTCATGTTTTATAAGGTTTATTTTAAAAGATATATTTCATAATTATAGAGTTTATGTTTGATGAAATTAACTTCATTTTTAATTAATTATTACAAATTTTTTCTTAGGTTGAATTGTTTATAATTTTTTAAAAAGATTGATATTTCAATAAAAAATGAAAATAATGATTTTTTATTGGAAATTTTATTTCAATTCCATGAATTTACCAAGTAATATCATATTTTGGATTAGTTTAAAATTTTAATTTAGTTATTTTTTAATAAAAATTTCTAATTATATTCTTTTTAGTTAATTTTATGCTTGATTTTTTTATAAAATCATTTTAGTACGAAAATTAGTATTTTTTGGAAAAATTATTTTTCCTCACAATTTACAAGTTCAATATTAAAATTAATTCTAACATGAGTGTGAATTTAATTTGATAAAATTAATTAGATATTTTGAATCCAAATAATTAATATTATGTATGATTTTAACTTAATTTTTGGTCATAATGAATTGAAAAACTGTAAATATATGTTATCACAATTAAGGGAAAACATGTTTATCGGGTGTTAAACTAAAGGATATAAGGGTTAAAATTATCTAAAATATTCTAAATTATATTTTATAGCTATATTTTAACCCTATATCATCTAAAATTAAGGTATTTTCTATTTTTTATCCATTTTTGATTGAATAAAGAATTAATATATTTTATTATTTTAAAAAATTCCAAGTGTGTCCTCTCAACCACTTCAAATAGGAAACCCCCTCTTCTCTCATATTCACTATTAAAGAGCCTCTTCGATCAACAAATAACTACCCTAACATACTCCTAACATTCCCTTATGACCTAGAGTCTGTTTGTTTATCATAAACCCATCCTAGGAAGGATTTAGGTGTAAATATAAGTAGGTTGCTTAAAGAAGTTTAAGATAAGGGATGTATGAAATGAGGTGGACTTAAGTAAATAGACACTTTAACATAAAACATATTTCTATGTGTTTTAAGAATTAATTATATAAATAATTTGCTTCTAGGTACTTATTCTTTGGAATATTTTATGGATATATGGTGGGAAAAATCCCTCAAGGTAAATAGGCCTCTCCCCCCTTCTGAAAAGTAGCAATACATAACAAAGATTATACAACTCTAGATTCTCAAAGGTGGTTCTTTTGAAACCATTCATAAATATAGGAAGTTCACAATGGTTATAAACACCAAAACAAAATTCCTTCTGTGTCAAAATATTGATGTATTCTAAGGCTATAAAATCTGACCAAACGTTGTGATATTCAAAAAAGAATTTTTAGCAATAAAAATGGATTGAGCTTCATCAAAGTTCGTTTCTCTATGAAGGATATTAGAGATTAAAAAAAGATTCATTATTTATGAAGTCATTATGCATCATGAATTTTTTGAAAATGTGTTTCCCAGTAGATCAATGGTAAGGTTATATTCGTCAACTAGATAAAAGTAGGACTTCAATATAGTATCTACATATAAGTGATGATGTATTCAATATTGATAATTAAGGGACCTAAATGTACATAAATTTAGTGTGAATACATTCCAAATAAGTGATAAAAGGAAGAGGAATAAATAGATTATTTCAACTTATAATGAGCCATCTAAAGAGAGTTTGGGAGTGACCCATAAGAACCAGTGAGTTGTCGTTAAACATTGTAAAGGCAGTGAGCTAGTGAATATGTTCTCTAGGAAGATGAGATCATATCTGAAGGAAAATTATCCTTTATTATGAACAAAATAAAAATTAAATTAGTCTAATGGAAGGAATTTTAAAACTATCTCATTTGAATAGAGGCATCTGCTCCATAGAGAAGGTACTGGACAAAATTATATCATCAAAACACACCCAGTTATTTGTGAGTCCATAAGCATGGGATTTAGATTCATTATATACATGTGTAATAACATAAATTGTGGATGAGAGTATATTCAACCATTTAATCCATCTTGAATTCATCTTCTAGGATAGGATAATATTACTATTTTTGATAGCTTGAACAACATAAGTAGAGTCACATTCAAGATATAAATAGTAATAACTTTGTTTTATTCTCTATCAACCACATTGTTCAGGAGTATAATTATAGCTTCCATTTATGAAGAAATTCTACAATATCCCTAGAGGTCGCCCTTAAAGTCATCGTGATGATCTCTAAATATGGATCCAAAACCCATAGGGCCTAGATTCCCTTATAATTTCCTATCAGAGTTTCATTTAATATAACCAATAATTAATGAATTCTAAAATACCTCAAGAGTTATGGTATAATAATTACAATTTCCTATAATATCATGTTTTTTTTGAATTAAAATATAATGTACAGAATTATTGCAGTGATGTTTCCAATTGAAGTTAGTATTTTTTACCACTATAATAATTTTCCAAATAGCAGAATGTATGTTGAACGAGAACTATTAATGATCTGGTAGATCCTTTTTTGCCAAATGAAATTTATTAATTCTTCCCTAGATACCAAAAATAGGATAATAAGCTATTGAGATAGACAAATCCCATGGAATTCTTTGATATAGTCTGGTTTGGTTTCAGTTTAGGGAGGATGAGCTTCAAAAAATAGAAACATGGCGTACTGTAATGTTGATGTTTTGACATATCTTAAGAATATGTTATTAAAATATTCCTTATTTTGATGGAATATGATGAATCTAGAGGAAAATGATATTATCATTCACTAAATATAACATTCAATTGGTATATTTGAAAAGGATATCCTCCAAATCAATGGAATCTTAGAAAGAATAATGCATTTTTTTTCAATGTTCTAATCCAAGAAAATCTTATTTAAAATTGAAAATAAACTATATAAAATGATCCTAAACTAACTTATTGATGTTAAAATGGTTCTTAATTAAAATACCACTGTGAACATGATTTTCATATGGGTTTAAAATAGTTTTACCTAGGATTTATGATAAGAAGATACAAGAGTAAAAGGCTTTATTCATGATATGGAACGTGATAATTATAGAAAACTATGGTTGACCTCAAAAAAAACTTATATGATGGTAGATCCTGATACATCATATAAGATGGGTGATCTTGATATAGCTTATGCATTGGGTGATCAAAATATATCTATTAACTATATTTTTTAATGTTCATTTTCATCAAAAACAAGGAGGAGGGAGTTAACCAGAGAGGTTTCTACTTTGTATTTAATAGGTATCTAGTAATTTCTAAAACATTTTTTAATATAATTCCTTATTATTCCTAAAAGTGTTTCTGTTTTATTTCTGTTGGTTTAAATTTTATTTATTGACCAAAAAAATGTGTTTTTCATGTGGTTATTATATATTTTATATGCTCAAAGAATATTGTGACAAATTTAAAAATTTTATGTCTTCCCATATTTTTCAATGGAATAATAAATTTATTACTTTTATACCCCTTTCTAGATTTTTTTTCTCAAATCACATTTTTAAAAAAATCATAGGGTTTAAGGATGAGTAAGAACAAAGGATAAGTCAATTTGATATTTGTGAAGAATTATTTTGAAAATCAAAACATGTTTCACTTTTAATTAATTGTGTTTTGGGGAAAATAGATACTTATAAGAATTTTCCACTTTATAATATATGGGTTTTATATAAAACATATCAAATATTTTTCTAAAACATGAACCTAAAAGATATTTGGTAATGTAAGAAAGTGAATTATAATCGAAATACACTAGATTATGAAATTGTTTTGGCAGGAAACCTATAACAGTTTCTATCCAATGTTAACTGATAATATTATTTTCAAGATTATTTTATCAATTTTCACATCATAAATAATTTCCCCAAGACCAAGAATGTATTCTATAAGAATATTCATGTGATAAAATAATTAATCAACAGTCCCCTTTAGGATCATTCTTAACTCTTCAGAATTATTCCACATGTCTTTAATCATTTCATCCCAAACATTTGATTCAATTTCATTGATATATTCCCCCATATTAAATGAGATTTTATGGAT
Source organism: Viscum album (assembly GCA_963277665.1). NCBI lineage: Eukaryota > Viridiplantae > Streptophyta > Magnoliopsida > Santalales > Viscaceae > Viscum > Viscum album. The sequence goes on from OY728129.1 coordinate 1,037,696,846, forward strand.
GGAATATCCTTTTAATAGATAGGGTTTTCCAATTATCCCCATAAAAAATTATTTCCTTAGCATCTGTATGAAACACTTTATTATCTCTATATATTAATTCTCCACTATCAATACTTGAAAATATTTTATACATTACATATATATATAAACATCCATTTCAAGTGAATTAAAATAATATTTCAATCACTTTTACATAGTTGGATGTTAATGCCTTTAAAAATAGGGATTCCATTTTTATTCACCATAGTACCCATCATTCCCCAAAGAATGAGAACATCAATAGGAAACCTTGGATCTAATACCACTTTTTCCTCCTATAAGGTATACACCCAAATAACGAGGTCAATCAGGGTGCGTTTATTAAAACATTCTCTTATAAATGATCTGGTTCTATATTTATAATTAAAATTATATCTTGTTTCCCCACATAAATGATGTAGTAAAAATATTGAACAAAGAAAATTTTACTTGTTTCACCCAAATGGGATAATATAAGTAGCATGAATGGATATTTTATAGTACACAAGAGACATTGAAGGTAAATAATTTTGATTACATGGTTAGAACATTCTCATTGGACCTATTTTTTTACAACTACACAAATCTAGAAATCTCATTTCAATCCTAATAGAGTGGAATCCATTAATACATATGTTTTATATTCTTCTTCGATGAAAAAAGAAGTAAACTAAATTATGAATGGTATTTTAAATCATATCAACAATCTTCTATTTAAGGAATTCACAATATCTTTTATAGAAAGTAAGCTACAATAACTCTTTCTTTTTCTCCTTATCCTTTTTACCAGCGTCAAAAAAACTAGGGATCTTCCTCTCAGTAATGCCTAGTTATTAGTGATATTTATATAATACAACCACTTATTTTTTTCCAATATATACATGAATTTTTTTCTCCTTCACATCAATGAAAAATGAATTATTCTTCCTCTTATAATAATCAAAAGTGGTCCCATTTTTGTGGATAGATGTTGCACATTTTATTCTTTCACCTATAACACGTTTCATTTCAATATCGATTTTTGAAAGAATATCCCATTGACAAGTGAGATGAAATTTTCAAAATAAATAAACAAAATTATATTCTCTAAATTTAAATCACCCTTAAAATCACCAAAAATATTAGAAGATAAGATCCTTCATGATCATTATATAGATTATCCATTGAATCAAATTTTTTTTCATTATGATCTTCAATATACATGTCAACACCATAATATTTAAAATGGTGTTTTAGATGTTAAAAATCAGGTCCATTATATAAAAAAATATGAAATTTTTACTTGAGTCATTTAATAAACCTAAACCCCTTGATATTTGAATTAATTTATATTATTACCCACATCACTTGAAATTATCTCCATGAAAATATCATTTCATTTATAACATGTAATAGATGAATCATATGACTTTGAAAGTCATATGATGTTTAAAAGTATTACGGTTCCACAAGTGGTACACTATTTTTTTATGTCATATGAAGTCTCAAAATCATACAGTGGAACAAACTCTCACATTACCTTTAGAATTCATACATATAATTAATATTATACTTGATGTTGTTTTGTGGAATTTATATTCTTACTGAACTTATATCAAGGAAATATATGAAATCATCATCCCAATATTTTAAAATTCATATTCTTCCATGAATTTAAATACTTAGCCCTCAAAATAATATGATATAATCAACTCATACGGTCCTCATTGAAGTCATATGATTCACCTCTGTAAATTTTTCAACCAAATCCAATGTCATTCAAATGAAGTATTATGGTTCCTAAAGTCCTAAAAAAATAAAACCTAAGACATTAAAAGAAATATTATGTCATATTAATATGTCCCCATTAAGTATTACACTGGGGAAATTACCAAAAAAAATTAATGGCTATAAAAATTAATTTTTGATAATTTATTTAAACTCCAATAAATATGATATAAACCTCTTGTGGAATTTACTAAATGAACTCCAAAAAACTTCATATGCCATAATGATGATTATTTATACTCTATTTTCAATAAACAAAACCTAAAATGAACACATTGGGATTTTTATAACATTATGAACATGTGTACTCTTGGAGAAACCATGAATAATAAAGTGTTCATTCAAATAATCCTTCAAAATATACAAAATAATTGAAATTATAAGAAGTAATTTATCAAATAAATGAAAGAATTTTATGAATATACTATGAATGAAATTATTTTATCACTACTGAATATGATATTGAGTTTGAAAAATATTGATAATGAAGTTTATGAAAAAAAATTGTAGTTTTTTCAATTATACTAAACATGAATCTTCTAAATCGTCAAGTGATTTTTTATGTTATTCTAGTTTTGAGAAAGTTTGTGGCCTGATTTAAATATAAATATTTTTACTTGGAATCCATAAGAGAAACAAAGGTGATAAAAATCAATTGAAGAAGTAGTAAAAGATTAATGTTAAAATTAAATGTATTATAAACACTAAAATTAAATGTTTTAAATTTAAAAAAGGGACACATCACATATGAACTTCTATAGTTGAAAAATTAAAAGGAATGGGAAAAGGAAAATGAGAATAAGAATAATAAATCATTAGAGTTATAAAAAAATTCATATTCTAGTAAATAATTATTAATAAAAAAAGAATGACTAATATTTATTTTTATAGAAATGTTCATTTAAATCATTTTAACCGTCTTATAAAATTTATTTAGTTGAATATACTAAGAAAGGTATTATTTTTCTAATAGGTAACATGGATAAGGAAAGTATATTTAATTCTTATTTTGGTTTCTTTTCAAATTCTATAAATCAAAATCTCATTGTTGAGGAAATTAATGATATTTGTGAAAAATATTACGAATAAATTGAAAATGATTCTAATAAGTATAATAAATTTTTTAAGAAATATAATGATGTTATTAAATAAAAGAGTAATTATACGTAAATTTTTTAACAGTTTAAGTAACACCCCCAAATGATAAAGTGTTAAATGACTAAATGATATGACTCATGTCAACAAGGTACACCTTCCTTTTCAGGAGCCTACCTGATTAGAACACTATAGTTAAGCATTTTTGTCCTGGAGTAGTGATCAGGATGGGTGACCTTCTGGAAAGTTTACCATGATGTGTGTGAGTGAGGACATAGCACATTGGAAAGGACATGTGTTGGCCTGTGGGGACTGGCATTAGTCATATGACCCGTTTGGGCATGTGGGTAGGCCCTAGGGTGGGGACCACATGTCTGTGGGGCCACCGGTGGTACCTAGAAGGTCATGAACCGATGACCATGTAAAGGCGGGGTGTCAGTACTGTCATCGAGACCCAATAGTCACATTTGGTATCAGAGGTGGTACCCAGCCTTAAGTGTAGTGCACTGCCATGGTTGAGTTTTAGGGCCCATAATGAGGACGTGGTGCTCTAAAGGGGTGGTGATTATAACACCCCTCCAATGATAAAGGGTCAAATGGTTAATTGATATGAATCATGTTAACAAGGTTCACATTCCTTTTAGGGAGCCTACCTGATTATAACTCCACAGTTAAGCATGCTTGGCCTGGAGTAGTGATCAGGATGGGTGACCTTATTGAAAGTTTCTCAGGGTGTGTGTGAGTGAGGACAAAGAACACTTGAAAGGATAGGTGTTGGACTTCAGGGATTATCTTTAGTCAGATGACCCTTTTGGGCATGTGTGTGGGCCCCAGGGTGGGGACCACGTGTCTACAGGGCAACTGGTGGTACCTGGTGGGTCATGACCCAACGACCATGTAGAGGCGGGGTGTCTGTGCTGTCACCAGGACCAAGTTGTCCAATTAATGTAGTACCCCCGGTTTTTTGTATGTAACCCTTACTTAATGCTTCTAATTGTTATAAAGTTAAGGGTGATGAAGGAGAGATTCAGGAAAACATGGAATGAATTTTTGAGGAAAAAGAGGAAGTCACACGGGCGGCACACAGTTTGTCTAAACCTTGCGGCCAAACCGTGTGTAGTTGGAACACTGATGCAGTAGCCTTCGCACCTTTGGAGCACGGTTCGGGAGACCGAGCATGGAGGTCATGCGAGGGTCTTCCGAGGCAGTAGCTAATGCATGTTTAGTGCATGGTTTGTTAAACCGTGTGAACTAACTGTTCGGGCACTTAAATGTGATCCTTAAAAAGTGTATCTCACAGGTTTTTGCTACTAAAGGTCTTGTTTTCCCTCCTAAGTGGGAATAACATGGAATTTTGTTTCTCTGTAGGCCAAATAAGGTTCTCCCATCTTCTTGGAGGTGATATTAAGGATTCACTTGGAGAATCGAAGCCGGATTCTTGTGGTATGTGATCGTTCTTCTTCGTTCTTGTTTGGTTTCTTAGATCTACTTTTTTTCTTCTTTTGATTTCCTAGATCTATGCATGTTAGGGGTAGATCTCAGTGTGTAGATTATAAATATGATGAGATTTTGTCTTGGTCTTTCTATGAAAAGAGATCTAAGGTGTGTTCTTGAGGAATCACCTCGGTTTCCTTGTGTGTTCTTCGTTCCTTGTGGTTTTCATCAAAACCCTGGCGGGTCATGACCTGACGGCCATGTAAAGGCGGGGTGTCTTTGTAGTCACCAGGACCCAGTTTTCACATTAATGTAGTACACCAGGTTTCTTTTTTTAACCCTTACTTAATTCTTTTAATGGTTATAAAGTTAATGGTGATGAAGGAGAGATTCGGGAGAACGTGGAATGAAGTTTTGATGCAAAAGAGGAAGTCACACAGGCAGCGCACGGTTTGTCTAAACCGTGCGGCCAAACCATTCGTAGTAGGCACTCTGAGGTAGTAGAATTTATAGGGATGGAGAAAGATTCTAGAGACCATGTGAGGATTTTGTGCAAGGGTACGTCGAGGTAGTATCTAACACACGGTTAGCGCACGGTTTGTTAAATTTTTTGAACTAACTGTGTTAGTAATTAATTGATATCCTTAAAAATTGGATCTCAAACATTTTTTCCACTAAAGGGCTTGTGTTTCCCCTTAAGCGGACAGAACTCGGGATTTTGTTCCTCCCTAGGCCAAAGAAGGTTCTCCCATCATTCTGGAGGTGATCCGAAGGCTTCTCTTGGCGAATCGAAGCCGGATTCTTGTGGTATATGATCACTCTTCTTCGCTCTTGTCATGTTTCTAATATCAACAAAGATCTACATCTCTTATTCTTTCGGTTTCATATATCTATTCCCATTAAGGGTATATATAAGTGTTTGGATGCCAAATATGATGATATGTGGTCTTGGTCTTGCTAGGAAATGAGATATAAGGTGGGTTCTTTAAGAATCAACCTTGTTTCCTTGGGCTTTCTTCATTCATTGTGGTTTTAATCAAAACTGTAAAGGTGGGAGGCTTCTTTCATGACTCCACTTAGTAGAACGGATTGGTATGATTTCAAATTGAATGTATGGTGTTGAATTGATTTTTATTTCTTTGTTGTACTCTTGTTCAAAACCTTCTTGAGTGATGGTTGTGAAATCTGGAAAATTTGGGATTTTGAATGAGTCCTTTGGTTCTTGATTTTAAAATGGGGGTTTTAAAATGGAGATTTTCTGGAATTGTCGAACAAGATTGGGACTAGATGTTTTCAGAAAAAGGGAAAGTTTTATTGAAATTAAAAGTTTCCTTGAAATTGGTTGTGCTTTGGTTATCAATAAAAATAGTGTTTAATTGAAATGGTTTGACAATTAGATGGTTTGGCATTGAAATGGTTTTGATGGAAATGGTTTTCAAAAAAAATTTGTTTTTATTGAAAGGGTTGTTTTGGAATGATCGTTGGGAATTTGTGGTGTGTGTTAATGTTGTATATACGGGGCTTGGTTGAAATATGACCTTGTGCTCGGTGCCAATGGTTTAATGGCACATGGGAATTTCATATACAGGTCCTGGATGAAATATGGCCTTGTGATCGGTGCCAAAGGAGTAATGGCACATGGGAAGCAATTAACATGTGATCACTTGGTAGATCTAAAAGAAACCACTCATGAGTATGAAACTGTCATAACGTGCATGCATGGGTGGTTTCATGGGTTGGTGGAATTCTTGGTTATGCCAAAAATGGATATTGTGAAATGCTTTCAAAGGTTGTTTAGTTATTTTTCTGGAAAAAAATACTTGCTGGGAAAATTTGTTTAAATTGTACTTGTATGATTTTGGTTATGAATGGTTTTAGAAACATTATTATATTTGCTTATAAACTGTTTTGAGAAATTATTTTATATAAACAATTTTATATAACTATTGCTATGTTTTTTATATTAGTGGCATGAGTAGGGAAGACATTGGGGGGAAACCTACTGAGTTTTATACTCACCCCTGATTTGGAACTTTGGTGCTTTTGCAGATTCTGTATTCCGGGATATAGGTAAAGGTATGGCACATCATTACTAGTGGTTCGTGGTGATGCCTGGGATAGGTTGTGGTGCGTGGAGCTTGGAGCTGGGTGTGGATTTTTGGATTGTGTCTTGGCTTATTTTCGGTCCTTTGTTTAGTCTTCCACATAGCACTCTGATATTGTGTTTGGTTGTATTGTTTTTTGTTTGTATTGTGGGACAACTTGTTTCTATTTTTGGGAATACATGCTTGAATGTTTTTTTGACATGCATCATATAGTGTCTATGAGAGGATGGATTCGTTGTTTTTTTTTCTTAAGGTAAAATCATTCCCCACTGTTACTTGAAGCCTTCAGCATTTATTACCAGCCTTTGGCGCCTTGGGAACATCACTTAAGGCCAAGTAACTCGCACCGCCTCCTCAAGACAATGAGGTAGGGGAATGGTGTTACCATTTAAAAATGTTGATTGTAAAATATCAAATCTTAAAGAGGGGAATGAAATGGTAATAGATTTTATTTCTATGAATAATGGGGAATAAGAAATGAGATTTAATGTTTTTTAACATAATTTATCTATACATAATAAATTAAATAATAGTTTTAAAAAAAATCATTTAGAAATCATAAAATCTATAATGACCATGAATTTATTTTTAAACAAAATTTGAAGATTAAAGATAAAATATAAAATTTGAAAGAAATATTGTCTAAATTTTTTGTTGGAATCTAATATCTAATTGAATTAATGGGATTACATAAAATTTTATATCAAATACTTATATAAATTTTATTTTTTGTAATGAAATATTACAAACAATTGACAAAAAATATAAATGGAAAAACTAATGGTATTTCATTTTTTACTTCTTTAAGATGCGGTTTGTATGGTCATAATTATAATGACTATACTATAATGATTTATCAATCATTTGGTCCCCAAACAATTATTTTCTAATCCATTTTTTTAGTTAAATTTGTTAATCCTTTTTTATCTTAGGTTCCTAAATTTTTATTCTTAAAAATAATTAGATCTAACCCGGGTCAGATGTTAAGGTAAATGTATTTCTATTATTATTCTGTAAAAAATCATACTGTTGATATTTTTCACATTTTTTATGCTGGAAATCACAAGAATTTATCTTTTATTTATTTTATATAGTTGGTAAAAAATATACTTTAAATTTTTTTTACAGGAATGTGTGATCTATATTAGTTAATATTAATTATTTTTATATAAATTTATAAATTCTTATGTGTGTTGACATGTTTTGTGATTCATTGTGGATTTTCATGTTTTATAAAGAAATAGTTATAAATATTTTATTTAGTAAAAGTTTTGAATCTATGTTCACTACTTTATTTATATAATAAAATAAAATAAAAATTTATCGGGAAGATTTTATTTATTATTCTATAAAATTCTTAATTTTATCATTTATTTTAAATTTTTCACTCTTTATAATAAGTGAAAATTGAGGATTAGTTATTTTCAGAAAAAAATAATTTAAAATTATTTTTAAACATGTTAAAATATGTTTCTTTAATATCTCTTAAACAATTCTAGAATATATTTAAACATGATCAATTATATATGTTTGAGTATGATGTTTTGGTTTTTCTAAATATTAATCATTAATGGTTTTCCTTTTTTTAATGTTTCATTTGGAAGAAGTATATAAATGTTTCCTCAAAAACTTTTGGGGAGAAATATTTCTTTTGGATGAATATAGCTACTGAGAAATATTTTTATCTAACCAATGAAATCTTTAAAAAATAAACGATTTATTTAATAAAAGGAGAAGAGTTGATGACTTTTGAAATGGGTTTAGGAATTTATAAATCATTATTACTTGATATTTTTTTAAAATTGGGTAGAAATATTTTAGTTATTTAGTGTATATAATTTATCTATTAACTTATTAATGTTTTGAGAACAATTACAAAACGGGGAGAGAATGTTTTGGATAAATGTTTAATTGTTTTACTTATAAAAATGTTGAATATTGGTGAGTGGATCATTATAGCTATATTTTATGTATGTTTTCATAATTAAAACCACCAAACATTGTTACATCCCTCGCATTTGTTTTTGAAATATTCACTACTATTAGAATATTATTTATTATTTGTAAGAAATTATTTATTCTTGTTCACATTTATTTGTTTATCTTGGTTATGTGAAGAAAACTTCTAATGTTCTAGGTGTAAAATTTTCACTAATTAAAATATCTTATGAGAAGAACACATTTTTTATGAGAATATTAGATGGTATTCTGTCATTGAATGTCTTATAAACTAGAAAAAATTATTTTTATGTTTTATTTTTTCATGTAAAATAATTTATGGGATATAAAATGTCATATATGGTTTAAAATCATATGAGTTAATATAAAAGTGTTGTTTCATTAAAAATTATTACACCATGTAATATAAGTCTTATGCATTTGGAAATTTTTCAAAGTCACAGGTCATGATGAAATAAAAAGACTTATAAAATAATACGGTTTAGTGTTTTGATGTTATATATGAATAGTGAAATTCATAGAGGAATGTAAATTATTATGAAATAAGATGATTAAATGACTCCATTGTTAAGTCCTACATTTTTTACTTTATATTTTTTTGAAGATTGGTTTTAAAATAGTTATATATTTTATTTAACATGTATGGATGTTGCGACTAATATTATGTAATTAAAAATCATAATTAAAAATTGATAGAATATTAAAGGATATTTTTTAATAGATTATAGGAATTTATTCATAATTGATTAATGATTATCAATGAGTATTTTTCACCATTTAAAATGATTATTTATTATTCTAATATGTTTATCATTGTACAAGTTGTTTATATTTTCATAAAGTACCGAGGTAATTAAAAGAAGATTTCATGTGAATATTAATATTAATTATTTTTTTGAGTGAGCATTAAATTTTACGTGCAGAATAGTAATTCTTATTTTAAAATTGTAAAGGCTAAATAAACACACTTCATTTAATTAAAACGATGTGGCCTTATTTTTTAATTATAGCATGTTTTATGGTTAGACACTATGTCATGGATATTTATCATCAAAACTTCTTTGTTGAAACACTACTATAATTATTCATATGGATATTTCATCACTTTGAGGGTATAAAAGAATATTTATACACCATTCATTCTGATCTAAACTCCTAGTTACTTATTTTCATTTTTTATGTTTTATTCACCGTTGTAACACCATATGGGTTATAATACACTAAAATTATACCAATAAGTTCTTCCCACATGATTAAAATGTAGTTTGAAATAGATTTTGAATGATCCTTTCATAAATTAGTAGGTTTGGTCAATACTTTAGATATCATAGCTTAAATATTATCTCATGAATATTAATGTAATGTTTTGGTATGGTCTTTAATAAATTTCTTGGTGAATAATTTAGCTTTTCAAAATATTAGGTTATGGAATACACAATCATTAAATGTTTGGTTTTAGGTTTAAATTATAAAAGTCCATTGTCAATAGTGGATATATGTACTTTTAGTTGGGAGTGTAGAGAGTATATGTAGGATCCTTTGGATCTAAACTTCCCTAAATTCTTATATCCATCTTTACTATATTTAAATATAGTCTCTTCATACTCCTACTTAATATTTTATTGTATGATGAATGTTAAAATAATCTTAATCCCCAAAATTTGATAAAATATTTTTAAGAATATTTGAATTTTTAATATTAAAAATCCACCCCCTCTCCCTTTCTTATATGGTTATCACTATAGGAGGGACCTAATATAATATCATTACCATGTTTTGGGGTTATAATATATTAAATTAGAAAATAATGTATTTTAAATTCATGTATAACCAAAATATAAAGTTATAATTTGACAACATAATCGACCATGTGCTATGAGTTCTACTTTTCACACCAAAATTATTCATTCAATCTGAAAATAGTGTGAGATGAATGCTTCTTATATTTTTTCCAAATTCAATATACTCATAATCAATTTTCATTCACAGAGAATTATCTATCGAGTGATGAATTTTCCAATATCCAATTCGGGTTCCCTGATGACATGTTAATTTTTTATATGCACCACAGTTACATATTTCTTTTTAAACATTGGAATGATTGGATAGAACTATAAATAATTCTAAATAGTTCTTTCATATTTAATGAATCAAGTTGATATACAGTATTCATATTTTATAAGATATTCATAGTCCTTGAAAAACAATATATAATCATTTAGACATGCTTATATTCTATTGAAAATCATGCTCATTGTGTATAACATTCATTTAGCCTAATATGGATGAAAATTATGATCACTAACTCATAGAAAAATATCATTCAAGAGAGAAATTAGTTTTCTAATGTTAATATCCCTCCATCCATTTTTAGCCATAAAATTATATAGCTTTAGTGCAGCTGATGATGTTATATATTTAGAAAAAATAGTATATAATGTCATATTTTCATGACTCTTTATCTTCTAAAACAACCCTGTAAAATCAGTATGTTCCAAATTAATTATCATTGTCATTTCCTTTATATAATATACATCATTATTTATTTTTTTAACTGTATCAGATGATCCGAAAACCAAAGTTTTATCACATTCACTTTCTAAATTTATTTTCTCCATTATGTTTCTTCCCCCATTAATAACATTGTTCTCTCTGATATAATATCATTTTTTCTTCCAAATCTTCTACAAGAGTTCATATTGAATATAAAAATAGAAAAATGGAAAAATTATTTTATAAGGGTCATTACCACACCAAGGTGAGTAGATTTTTTCATTGTAAGATTTCATATGAAAGCTTGAAGCAACAACTAGAGAATTATGGAAGTTGTTTTCAATGTTTTAGAATTTTAGGGAAGAAAAAAAATGGTAAACCAAGAAGATGAGGGATATTATTACCTAGAGTAAACAATGTTGGGTTTTATAATCACTATTGTATACATGGGCACTATGGTAATTTTTACTATCATATGGGAATTGTGTGAGGATAATTATGTTAGGAAGCTAGAGAACCCATATGTCATGGACATAATCATGTTTAATGTTAGAATTCTAAAGCTAAAGTTTAATTCAATATTATTATGAATGCTTATATAAATTTAGATGTTTGTTTTGTCTAATAATTTTAATGTTGTTGTTATCATTATGTTATTTTATAGTGATTAGGATTCTAAAGAAGTTGACTCGACTTGTTTTGAATGAATGAGAAGAAGATGCATGCTACATGTCATGCAGAAACATATATAGGTAGTTTACATGATATGGTGGTGATGACCACACCCTATAAGAGTGGATTTAGAGTATTCACAAGTTTAAAATTCTTATATTTAAGAAGGACGATCATAGAACTAGTCTTGATATCATGACTTGTAATTACTGGAGATATATGGATGACTTCAACTTGATTTTGAAGAAGATATGGAGGAATTATTTCACATAATAAAAATGAATTATTATATAAAATTGATGAGTAAAATGTGGATAATTTATTAAGGATGTAGAGAAAATGAAATTATAGAGTTATAATGATATTTTTCTCAATAAATGAACGGAGACTGCTACTACCAAAAAATAGTGGGATTGAGGATAATTTGATATATCTGATATTGTGATAGGAATTACATATTTATGTTGGATATACTAGTAGAAATTATTATAACTCAATAAATAAACTTCCAAATAAATAATATGCAGTTTCCATGATGAATTAGGGAAAGGTGATGTTTTTCATGTGATATTTATAGAAGGGTTGTAATAGAGAAATGTGGAGATCAAGAGCTCCAATATATACTCACTACATCTAAAATCGTGAGTTTATTCTTCTTTATACTACATTATAGAGTAGTAAACCATTTTTTCGGCCACTTCTCCAAATTATCTCCCTTATCCATGGTACAAAAACATAAGGTAAAAATATAATTAAACTTCAAAAATCAATCAAATAAATTCAAAAAACAATAAATATATTTAATGGATCCTAGGATCTAATTAATATTTATATTACCACAAGGGATTCAAGTGGGAGATAACCTAATAAGGGTGATTAATTTTGGTATGTAATTTTTCTAACTTAAATACTATTTTCTCAAACTCTCATGATCATAGAAAATCATGACCTCCTAATTAGCTAAGACACCCTCTAGTTCTTATTTTAAAAATAATATAATTGTTACATCTCTATAATATATATCTTTAATCTGATTAATCAACAAGGCTTCACCTACACACATACACACTAAAATTATGTCAATAATAATATTACATCATAAGAAATGTATATTTTAATTGATTTACTCAAACTGTGCTAATCTAAGAAACATTCAATCAATAATGTGTTGATAAACTGGAATAAACTAAACTCATTTTTTAGTTGTGAGATTCGGATGGGCTTGGGGTAACATCTATTATAAGGTTTTGGGAAACATTACTACTTCCCAAGGATCACATCTCTAACTTCCTCTCTTTTTCTCATAACTCAACATAGATATTACCACTATTGAACATAAACCAACACATTATAACCACATTATTGTAGACGCACCAACTGTATATCAGTTTCTTCTACCTCCATGTATCTACATCACAATCCCACTATGAACATCAAATAAACAATATAAACGTTCAATGATTCATCATAGAAACTGTTCTTATCTTATTTGGAATGTTCATTAAATAGTGAAAATACATTCTTCTCCCCACGCCAAGATTAATCTATAATTCCTCAATCAATATTAGATATATCAAATCTCCCCTAATCCCTATAATTTTAAAAAATATAAAAATTACCTAATTTATATCACTATAACACCAGAATTTTCATTTCTTTATATCCTTGAAAAATTCTGCTCAATTCCCCAACCAAATATCTCTAATAAGTAATCAGTATGATGGGAAATATTTTCCACTAAATATACCTCAAAACTGAATCAAAATCATCCACATATCTTCTATAATTCCAAGATAAGATATATTATGTAGTTCTTAGATTATCCTATAAAAAGATAAGAACTTAGAGAAAGAGAATATGTTAACTCAAGTCCTTTGTGAAATAGTTATCACCACTACAACGAGTAACTGACCTCCATAAAAACCTCCATGGAATAGATCATATATATTCATATCATTTTCAAAAAAACATGTTGTGTTAAATACTTTTGAAATATTATAACCATGTCATAACACAATGATAAACATGAAATAACACTTCATTATAAAAAAAATCCCTTCGAAATTACTTACACCATGCACACTCTTCTGATGCTCCACTTCAGATTTACAGGCATTACACTAAACTTTCCATGGACCATAAAATTTTAGTACTCTAGATTCCCAACTCATCTATCCATTCAAAAGTCCCTTATGGAATACAAAACACACATTATGGGAATCCTCATTTCCAAAAATGGATTCTAAAAATAAACCATGTTGTCCCCTATGGTGTGGTGTCCATCATCTTCATATTTCATCATTTAAAATTCTTTACTAGAAATATACAACCTCAAACATAGATTCCAAACCACCTATGTTTCCACACAGTATTTTTTCATAATGAAACGTATCATGTAAAACACCATTAACCATGGAATGAATAAAAAGTAATCCTCATTTTGAAAAGGAACATTATAACCTCTACATTCCAGAAATTTTGGAATGGAATCATCCTTATAGTAATTTTTGAACAACCATAATTGTGTTCCTATCTTCCATGATGTTATCTAGACACTGCAAATCTCATATATTTTTTCCATACATACTTGAAATTTCTCATGACTATATATCTTCATGCATAACCATTTATAAAATATAGGCCCTCTTTTAATTGTTGTTATCAACTCCAACTCTAACTCCAATACTAACACTCTCAAATGTTGACAATAGATTCTATAAACTTAGTACTTATATAACCATGTCTTCTCTTTTAGACTTCCATAGAAGCATTTATTAAAATACTATGATTATCCTCTCGGAATAACACTTGAAATAACACTATCACCAACAAAACCAAGTCAAATCCATTATATTGTTTTCTAATAAATCCACCGATGTCATTCCAATATATCAATAAATTCAACATAACTGTTAGGATTCCAACAGTCTCCCCATTTGGGTTTTTTACAAGACTATCATGAATCAAAGAATCATTTGGTCGTTATGATGTACCCTACTCCCCCTCTCTACTTCCCATTGAAGGAGTGGGTAGATTCATGGATTCATGATTCTTCCTACTCCCCCTTTGACATAAAATACGAAAAACATTACCTGTTATGAGGAACTACTATATTTTTACATTCCCCCATTTTTCTTTATGTTAAAAAAATCTGAAAATTGTATTTCTCTTCATAGTTTCATGGGGGACACTACTTGATACCACATGTTATTATTTTAATAATAGTATTATCCTTAATATTTTATTTTCATAGATTCCTTATAAATATTTCTTATCAACATTTTTTTAATATTCCATGGATCATATTATAGAGAATAGGCCACCATTGTTTTGTAACATACATCAAAACTCTTGTTATTTCAATCTCAAGTGAGAGATACCACATGTTAAATACAACTTCATATTTTTCTTTTCAACTCCAAAACCATCCCAATTATGGATTTATTTCAAAATAAATTAAATTAATTAAATTAACACTATGTATAGATCCATTAACATATCTTAAATGTTTACTAATTTGGAACCTGATGTGGATAATAAGAGATTAATATAAAAACAAAATTCTTTTCCATTATACTCACCTATTTAAAAAAGAAATATATAGTCAAAATTTTCAACATCTACCAAGGCACTGTTCCAATAAACTAATCCAAAACAACAAAAATCCATTAGTGATAAAACATGAATTTCATATTATGTGATTTATACCATATTTCATCATTACATATCAACATCATACACCAAACCATATAACAATTATTTAAACTGATATGGATGGATAAATAATATGTGTTTTTCAACCTCTATGTGGTTTTACTTAGTTTATGAGGGTATCACCTTTTGATGTTTATATCAAAACTCCCAGGACTTCCTTACATTAATTATTGAATATAAAATAAATATCCATAATGAATGTCATAATTTTATATTTTTTTTAATATCCTAATAAAGTAAAATAATACTGAATGTTAAATTAATTATTGGATTCCAAAAATAAATCATAAAAATATTTTGGTTGATTCTATTCCTTTAGGATTTTCATTTCTTTCTTCATGAATTGATACTGATAGATGATATGTGTTCTTGACACCACATACTCAACTGGATATTGATACAAATTATGATACTAGTTTGGTGATAGAACTTTCAATTGGATAATGTGTGTTCCAAAACCGCCTGTTATCATTACAGACCAAACAAGGTACCGTTTGTTCTGCTTCCAACCCTCAATTAGAAATTTGGATCATTATTTGATTCCACATGAATCATTCAATTTAATTTCCCAATGGATCATGTCACCCCAAAAACCTATATAATTTCAATAATAATTAACACATTTTAAAATCATGGGGAGATGGGATGTGTCCACATTTTTCATGTTGAGGTAGAGGATATGACACCATAGACCACTAATTATCTTCTATCCTTCAATTTTTAGTATATATTTAAAATATGAATAATTTTGGATATAATATAATTTATTTTCAACAACTATGGGCTTGTTATTATCATCATATCCCAAATAAAAAATTCATGTTCCCTGTTTAATCCTACATATATGTATTTATTGACAAATAATTGGTTAGTATTTTATTTTCCAAACCATATTTTTTCCTTTTTATTCACTATAAGAATTATTATATTTTTCAATATATACCTTTTCTAGGATAATTATTTCATATAATCTTTTCTAGTTTCAGCAATGTATAATCTTTTATCATTTTTATAAATCATATTTTTTTTTTAAGATAATCTGTATCCATCATTATATTTATAACTCTTATTAACACAAATTTTATCATAGTGATATTCTTCAAATATCCCTTAAAACTATTTTTTTATGGGAATATATTTATCATTGAATGAAATTTGGTTCGATCCATTCATTCGAGTTGAACTTATATTGAGATTTATCTTAGATTCATTATTAGAATGGTAAGAATTATTGAAATAATAACCATTCACCCTTTTGTGGTAGGTAGATCTATTTTTAAAATGTTACTTCATCTTAATAGTAAGATACATATTTCATTTCTTTATGAAAAATTTTTAAATATGTATATGCATACTAGAATAAAATTACTTATCTCCATTCATTCTATTGGAACATGTTATTATATATTTTTATTTTATAATGATCATATCAAATTTATTCCCAAATTGTCCACTATTTTTCCTTTTCATAGGAACAACCAAAATTTTCTTCATTTTTCTCTTCAGAGGGGTTTCATCTTGGAAAAGCCAATTTTTATCATGAAACGTAGACTTTGTGAAGTATTAATTCTTTCCTGATTTTCCATTGTCATTGTTGACTTGTTCCTCATCTCATTATAATATATTGAAGTATAATCAACTAAAAATGTTAAAAAAATATTTTATAACTATATTACCATTAGTACATGGTTATTGTGAGATCCCCGGTTTCTGGTTCATAATACCCCTTGTTTCTGGTTTGTAACCCCTTTATTTATTCTTTTTATGTATATAATGTGGTTGGGTAATGTTTGGGAGATGTTGGAATGTTTTTTTGAAGGTTTGGGGTCTTTTATAAGGATTCACTGTTTGATAAAAATTAGTGAAAACCATGAAAATACTCTAGGAAATCATGAACATTGTGGAAATGGGTTCTAGGTAGTCACACTGTTGGCCAAAACCCTACGGCCACCCCAATTAAACTATGATTCTTGGGATATTTACATTTGTTATAGTTTGTTTATAGTTTATCTAAATATGTCTTCCAACCACGTGAGCTTCTCCTTGTGGTAGTGGTTGGCATATAGTTAGTGCAGGTTTTGTATAATTAACCATGTGACTAAATGTGCCCAGTTTAAAAATGGGGGTTTTTTTAAATGGATCTCAAGTGTTTTTAACCCTAAACACAACATTTTTTCCAATTTCAACCATAATTTGGTATTTCTTCCTTCAAAAGGCTTGTGAACCTCTCCTTATTATTTTGAAAATGATTCAGATGGCTTTCTTGGTTCTAAGAAGGTGAATCATCCATGGTAATCACCTTTTTGTAGTTCTCTTGGTTTTTCTTAGATATACATCTATCTCTCTCCATATTTCATACATATAATTCCATTATGAATATATCAGGGGTTTTTGTTTCCAATCATGGTTATATTTGACTTTTCTGATGGCATGGGAAGGGATATAAGTCATATTTGTGGAGTTTTGACCTAATTTGGGGTGCAATTAGTGTTGTTTTTCATTTTCTCCCAAACCCTTGAGGTAGATAGCTTCACTCTCTTCTCATATTTCTAGAATTATAATTATTAATTTCAAATTATTTTTATTCATTAATCTTTACTGTGAAATTGATGTGTGAATCTTGGTTAAAACCCCATTGGTGATGATTTTGTGGATTTTGGGGAAATTGTGATATTGTTTTACAATATGCTTCATTGTTGTATTTTTAAATTATTATTTTAAAATAGTTTTCTTGGTTTTCATTGTGCAAATTATTTGAGAAAATGGTTTTCAATTAAAAGGTTTGTTTTTGGAAAATGGTTTGGGAACAATTTTTTGGAAATTGTTTTGACAGGGATGTTTTGAGTGGTGTTAGGTTTATTGGTTAAAATGTTGTTTGGGATGGATTTTGAGTTATGGGTGTTTTCAATAAAAGGGATTAGTTTTATTGAAATGTTTGAAAATATTAAATTTAATCTATTTTGGATTAAATGGTTAAGAAAGAGTTGAAATGGGGATGGTTAGTGGTCTTGAAGTACCACCATCAAGGGGTAGGATTCTGGTCGTTATGTACCACAATAAAAAGGGGATGGGGTTGGACATGATGTTCCACCATCAATGGTAAAACCAGGATTATGTAGTTGTGTTGTGTGTGTGAGGAGGATTATTTATTGGTTCATGTGAAGTAAAATGGGTTATGCCAATATGAAATGGGAAAAATTGTTAATGACCTGTTTGGTTTTTTCATTGGAAATTTTTTTATTTTGGTAAACTATTTTGGAATGGATTTTTTAGATTATTGGAAAATATTTTCTTATTTTAATGGTTTTATATAAGTTTTATTATATAAATTTTATAACTTGTTCTGTCCGGGTGGAATGAGTAAGTAATTTTTTTAGTGAATGCCTACCTTGTTTCATTACTCACCCCCTTTTTTAGAACTTTGTTTCTTTTGCAGATGTTTTATTCAAAGACACAATTAAAAGGAAAGGACCTGATTTCTTTAGTAGTACATCATGGTTCTTTTGGATGCTTTGTGGAGTTGGGTCTTGGAGCATGTTGGACCTCAG
Organism: Viscum album; assembly: GCA_963277665.1. Taxonomy (NCBI): domain Eukaryota; kingdom Viridiplantae; phylum Streptophyta; class Magnoliopsida; order Santalales; family Viscaceae; genus Viscum; species Viscum album. The sequence continues at coordinate 1,037,715,651 of OY728129.1, forward strand.
AATTATGGACTAGAGTCTTTGAGTTTTTTGGTTTCATTCTTCCACTTCGTTAATCTCATTTTGGTATTTTAATTGTTTGGTTCTAGTGGTGTTCAGTATTATTGAATTTCATTTCATTGTTATCATGCATCATACAGTGACATTGGTTTTGGTATTTTTGTTTTTATTTTTTATATATTTTTTAAAAAGGGTAAATCTTCCCATAAATGTTATGAATTCTTCAACATTCATGGTCATCATTTTATGCCTTGGGGGCATCACTTAAGTACAATTATCACCTATACATTAACTTAAGCTAATGAGGAGAGGTGTGATATTACAAGTGGTATTATTTTGTTCAGTCCTTTTGCATTGGTTTTCAGTCTTGATGTTGGCATTTATTATCAGCTGATTCCTTGATTTGGGATGGTATAAAGGACTCGGATTGTTAGAACATTAAATATATAGCATAAAAAATATGTATCTAACCTTTTAATACTGAACTTCATGTCACCATGAATTTGTAAACATAATTTTTTTGGAGACACTTATAGAAATGTAATATCCTTTTCATGGGTTTAACCATTGATAAGAGAAAGGAATGGATGATAAAAATTAATTCCCAATAAGATTTAATATCTCATTTGTAATAATGATTTATGTTATGGTATAAAAGTGTTGATTTCTGAAAGATATTGAAATTTTATTCAAATTTGTGATTTTGAAAAGAAAATGGCTGTGGTTTTTTTAAAATGTTTCTATTTTCAAAAAATAATTAATTTTTCAAAATTTATTGAACATTACAAATGATTAGTTTGTAAATAATGGTTATGATAGTTTTTATGTGATAGAATTTGAAATATTAGTCCTTTATTTTCTAGAGAATGAAACTTATGATGTTTTTTCTGTGGATAAAAAATGGAAACCAGTAGTCATCATAGAATCCATCCATATGAAGCGGATGAAAATGTAGTTTCACCTGAGCCCTAGGTGAACCCGCAGATGGTTCGGAGTATAGTTCACGCCTGTCTGTTTGTGGATGGTGGGAACAGAATGGGTGAGCAGAGGCGTATGGACTACTCAATTCATTTTGAGAAGAAAAATTCACCCACCTTTCAGGGTGTTTTGGAGCCAGAAAAGGTGGAGGTCTGAACGAGTAGGATGAATTGAATATTCAATTTTCTAGGCACAGTAGAATATTTGAATGTCAAGTTAGTGATGTAAATTTTGGAATATCTAGAAATTCAGTGGTGGGAGTTTTCCTTACAATCTAAAGTGGACCTAGGTATGGCATGGGAGGATTTTGACGAATTGTTCTATAAACATTTATATTGTCCCACATTCAGAATTCTGTGAAAAATATACTTCTTCATCATGAAAAATGAGAACCTTTAGGTGACAGAATATTCGACTATATTCATGAATTTAATCATGTTTTCTCTCAAGGATTCCAATAGTTCATCTTTGAATGAATACATTTTTTAAATAGGTATGAGGCGGGAAATTTATTTAAAGATTGTAGTGCTCTGTATAACAATTTATAACAAGATTGTAAATATAGATATGCTAGAAAAAGGAACATGTGAGGATCTATGGGTTGGGGAAGCATGTTGATTCCCATGAAAAATAGTGGGAACTCCAATGCAGGGAGAAAGTGAAAGAGGGACACCTACTTCCAATCTAGGATTACGGCTCATAATCGAATGGTGGTATAGATGGATCTTCCTCCAAATCCTAATAGAAATCTATGATGTTTGCAATGTGTCTCTCTAAGGAACATGAAGCAAGAGTATATGACACAACCTAGTGAAGGACATAACTATAATCAAATGGGGAATATTTAGTGTTATTGTCATAATGATATACGTTCATGTGTTTGGGACACTTTTCAGGGGTCACAGGAATCTTATACATTGACGAGATAAGGGAACAAATATACACCTCATCAGAAGAATAGAGTTAGTCGTGGTGATTCTAGTAATAACATGTCTCCTCGATCTTGGAAATTTTTCCAAGGTAAAGTTGAGCAGATCATAGTGAGCAAGCAGGTATATGGGGTTTGGAAGGTTGTGTTGGATGATCAGTATGGACTATATATGGTGAGTGGTATGATTATTTTTAATTATTTTCATATGAAAGTGTTGTTTGACACAGTTTCATCATATTGTTTCATTTATTCTCTCGGTGTTTATTTTTTGGTTTAAATGTGGAAATGATGCCTTGTGTTTTGAAACATCAAAATCCACTTGGTCAAATAGAATGTTGAGCCTTCAACATTAGATAATGTTGAATAAATGTTGGAGTCGATGTGACATTGGACCTATCAGTGCTTGACATGGATTTTTATAATGTAATCCTAGGTATGGATTGGTTGGAAATGCTCGAGGCTTACATCGACTATTATACACGACTGGTTAGTTTCATGACTGAGGATGGAATCGAGTGTCTCTACAGAGGATAGAAGAATGTAATGGTGGTAATGAAGATATTTTTGGTACCAAAATATGGAACAATCTCATACTACTTGGTTGGCCATGTCTTTGAAATTGATGGAAGAGATCTGGAAGAGAAGTTTTCCAGTGGTTTTTGATAAGTTTTTTGATGTATTTCATGTATTTTTCTCAGGATTTTCACCCATAAGAGAAGTGGAGTTTATGATTGATCTTCGTACAAGGAATGTTCCTATTTCAATTTCTTCTTACTAGATGGAACCAGTAAAATTGATAAAATTGAATTTATAGTTTTAATATCTATAATGAAAAGGGTTCATTCGTCCTAGTAGGTCTTTTTGGGTTGTACCGGTCTTATTTTCTAAAATTAAATAGAAACAATTCAGTTATTGGTGGACTATAATAATATTAACCATGTTGTGATAAATAATAGGTATTAACATCCATGGATTGATGATCTATTAGATTAATTAAAGGGAGTATAGTGGTTCTCCAAAATTGACTTGCAATCAGAATATCTCTAATTTCCTGTTTGGAAGGATGATTTTACAAAAATATCTTTTTAGAGTAGATATGGCCATTATGATTATGTAATGAATCCCTTTGGTCTTACAAATGCAACAATGGTCTTTAAAGAGTTTATGAATCAGATATTTGAGAGTTATATGGATTCTTTTTTAGTGGCATTTTTTGGATGATATATTGGTGTATTCAAGGACATGGGTTGAGCATGAGTAGTACATGGAGATAGTTTTGGGATTCTTGATAGATCAATAGTTGTAATCCAAATTATCAAAGTGATTTTTTTGGATACAAGATGTATGTTTCTTTGGGCATGTTATTTATTAAAAGGGTCTTTTACTCGATCCAGAAAATATATAGGTTATTATCTCTGAAAACTACTAAATAATTTCTTAGAGATATAGAGCGTCCTTGGTATAGCTTGGTATTACTGACACGTTTTTGTGACTTCTTATGACTAGATTCACTAATAAAAGTTTTTGACAAGTAATATTGTTCAATTTCAATATAATTAGGAATTTTGTAAGACTTTAATAGCTTAAGGGTCTCCTTACATCAGCACCAATCCCAATTTTCCTAGGAATAGGAAAATCGTATGTAGTCTATTGAGATGCATCGGGATCAGGGTTGCAATTTGTTCTCATGAAATTAGATCATGTTTTTTCATATGTCCCAAGTAGGATGTGGTTTCATGATAATAATTACCCAAACCATGATTTGTAATTAGATTCTATAGTGGATTCTTTGAAAACATGGTATCATTATCCCATCGGTGAGAAATTCACAATGTTTACTAATCATAAGAGTTTAAATCATATTTTCTCAGAAATATATTTGAAGATAAGAAAATTGATATAGATGGAGTATCTCCAGATGCTTGAATTTTACTTGATGCATATAGTAGTCAAATATAACTTTATGGAAGATGCATTGAGCCAAAATTCATATTCTCATGTTGAAAATGAAAATTCGGATTAGTTGTAGTTGATGTTGGTGATAACTGACATGTGGTTGGAATGTCAAGACTGTGGTGATTTAGTGGTATTCTTTCCAGTTTTTTTCTTTACTTATTTGATTAAAATAGATGAAGAGGTGTAGGCCTCTAACATATAGTGTGTGTCTATGTGGTAAAAACTCAATGGTAGGGAGACCATTGAAGGATGTAAACAAAATGGGAATTCATTTTGGTGGTTTCAGAATCGAAAGGTTGTTGGTTAAATTTTAAGAACAACTGCTTAGCGTAGACCATCATTTGAGATGGTCAGTCCATCTTGGAATTAAAAATATGTATAATGTGTTAAAAGTTTAGTTTTGGAGGGCAATTATGAAAAGGAATGTTGATGAGTTTGTTTTGAGATGTTTGACTTAACAGTAAGTTAAGGAATAGCATCAACAACCAGAATGCATGTTATAGTCCTTACCTATCCCTGTGTGGAAATTGGAGTAGATAGCTGTGAATTTTGTTACATGTCTCCAAAGAATGGTTCAGAAACATGACATCATATGGGTGATTGGGGATTATCTCAAAAGTTGTCACATTTCATCCCAATTCTTGAATCTCCTAGGGTGGATGAACTATCCAAAATCAATATCTATGAGGTGGTAAAAATGCATGGTATACCATTTTTTATTATATTAGATAGATATCTGAAGTTCCAATCTCATTTTTGGAAATCCTTTCATCAAGATCTTGGGTCTCAGTTGACGAATAGTATGATGTGTCATCCTCAGATGGATGGGAAATCTGAAAGGATGATACAAATGTTGGAAGACATGTTTTTTTCTTGTGTGATGGATTTTGTTGGATCATGGGAGGAGTACATACTCATTGTAGAGTTATTTTATAATAACAATTATCATTCCTTGATACATATAGCATTATTTGAATAATTTTATGGGCATACTTATCACTCTCCACTTTGTTGGGTGGAGAGAGGTGAGACGTTGATGGTTGGGTCGAGCCTTGTCTAAGAGACCATAGAGAATATTATGTTCATCGGGAATAGAGTGGATATGTTTCAGATTCCTCATAAATCATATGTAGATCATCATTAATGGTCGTTGTCATTCGAGGTGAGTGATCATGTGTTCTTGAGAATCTCTCCCAGGATAGTACATCATCGCTTCGGAAAGTATGGCATGTTATCTCTGAGATACATTGGATATTTTGAGATACATGAACATATTAGTGAGGTGGAATATCTGTTGGTCTTTCTTCCTTGGTTTACTATGGTGCATAATGTGTTTCGTGTATCTTAGTTGAAGAAGTATTAATTGGATCATGGCCATGTGATTCTATGGGTCATGTTGATATAGAGATGGATTCTTCATTGTTACACATTCCAATGAGAATTTTGGATAGGAAAGAGAAAGTATTTCATGGAAAAATCACTTTCCCAATGCTATCTTCATGGAAATAATATCAGATTTAGGAAGAGACTTGGGAATGGGAGAAAGAAATGGTCGAACAATGGACCAATTTTGTTTTGAGAAAGTGATGGTTTTCTACTTTTTGAGGATAGATAGACTAATGGTGGGGTGAATTTATCATCCAATTTTCTGGCATATAACCCATTTATTTATACATTATATATTTATATAAAGTGGTTTGGGTAACATTTGGGATAATTTGGAATGTTTTTTAGAAGGTTTTGGGGATTTTCTAATGGAGTGTGTTTTGATAATGGTTAGTAAAAATCATAAAACTCCTGCCATAATCTATGGAAGTTGAGGTAGTGAGTTTTGGGTAGGCACATGGTTAAGGTTCACAGTTTTCCAAGTCATGAGGACATCCTAGGTATACTATACAGCATGGGATAGTGAGATTTGTAATAGTTGGTGCACGGTTTGTCAAACCATGTAGGCCATCCATGTGAGCTACTCCTTCAAGTAGTGGGTAGAACGTGGTTAGTGGATAGTTTGTCTAACCGTGTGACTAAATATGTGTGGTTTAAAAAGTGGTTTTTTGAAAAATGGATATCACATGATTTTAACCCCAAACATCCCATTTTTTCATTTGGACCCTCACTCGGGATTCCATCCACCCAATGGCTAAGGAAACTCTCCTCATCATTTTAGAAGCGACTCGAAGGGTTATATTGGTTATTTGAAGGATAAATTTCCATGTTAAGTCTCTTTTGTGGTAGTTTTCTTAGTGTTTGATGGATCTACATCACTCTCTCTCTCTATTTCTTAGATCAACATCCATTATGGATAGATAGAGGGTTTTTTTCTATTAAATGTTTTATTTGGATTTTTTGATGTTAGGGTATAGAATTTAAGGTTTAATTGTGGATTTTTATACCAGTTTGGTAAGAATTCAATGTCATTTTTCATTTTCACTAAAACCCATGAGGTAGGTTGATTCACTATATACACATATTGCTAGAAATATAAGGCTTAATTTCAAATGAGATGTTCTAATTGAACTTTATTGTGATATTGATGTGTGAATCTTGGTTGAAAAACCCTTTGGATATGAATTGTTTATTTTGATGAAATTATGATATTTTTGTGCAATATTCTTCATTGATGGATTTTTAAATTTTGATTTTGAAATCATTTTCTTCGCTTGAGTTATTGAAATGGTTTGTGAAAATAATTTTCAATAAATAAAATTGTTTTATTAAAAATGGTTTTGGTATAGATGTTTTTAAATGGTTTTGGCATGGATTTTTGGAATATCATTGGATTTGTGGGTTAAAATTTTGTTTGAAATGGATGATGTCATATGGTTTTTTTCAATAAAAAGGTTTAGTTTTATCGAAATGGTTTGAAATTGTTTATTTTTAATGTTTTCATATTATGCGGATAAGCATGAGTTGAAATGTTGTTGGTTATTGGCCGTGAATTACCACCGTCGAAGGGTTGGAATGTGTTCATGAATTACCATAATAAAAAGTCTACATGGTTGGATTTGATGTTCCACCATCAATGGTAACACAATGCTTTTGTGGTTTTGTTGTTTTTGTTAGGAGGTGAATGTATTGGGTCATGTAAAGTGAAATTTTACATGCCAATATGAAATGGGGAAAATGGGAAATTTATTTTTTGGTTTCTTTCCTTATAAATCTATTTCATTAGGTAAACTTTTTTGGTATAGATAGTTTGGATAATTGAAAATTATTAGTCAATTTTATTGGTTTTATATAAATTATTTTATATTAATATGCTTACTTGTTATATCCTAGTTTCTTGAGTAAGGAAGTCATTTTGGGAAATCCTATTGAGTTTCATTACTCACCTCCTACTATGAACTTTGATTCTATTGCAGATGTCTTATTCCAAGACAATGGTAAAAGAAAAGCATCTCATTTCATTATCACCACTTCTTGATTATTTGGGATGACTTGTAGAGATGGAGCTTGGATCATGTTGGAGATCAATGTTATGGTCTAAAGTCTTTGAGTTTTTCCAATTTAGTCTTCTACTTTGGTACTCTGATTTTGGTAGTGTAGTTTTTTGGTTGTATAGGTATTTGGTATTGTTGAATTGCATTACATTGTTATCATACATCATATAGTTAAATTTGTTTTGTTATTTTTGATTTTTGTGGTTTTATTTCAAAAGATGGTAATCATCCCCAAACTATTATGAAGTTGTTGGCATTTATTTCCATCCTTTGACATCTTGGGGATATCGCTTAAGTCTAAGTATCACCTCCACCTCGACTCAATCCAATCAGGATGGGAGGGAAGTTACAATTGTTCTACTTACTTCTTGGCTGATATTAACCCATATTCTAACTATTGGATTCTTCATTATATTTATTTCAGGATAAGTATTCATATCTATATTTAATGTCTTCTCATTAGACATCTATTTATCTAACTGATGGGAATGCTTATCTATCATCCTACTAGGCTCTTTCCTCTTTTTTTAATAAAATAATTTTAATATTTAAGGATTATATTCTCTTTCTTCATCCTTTATAACTTCTTAATTTTTCATATATGGTTTTAGGATGTTTTTACAACTTTTAATTTATGTTTTAAAATTATTTTGGGTCTAGGATATCATGAATTGAGCTAAACATATCTTTAATTTACATCATTTCCATAAGTTAATCATTAAATATCTTAATAGTATCACTTGGTACGTGGAATAATTTTTTTAGTGTCTATGAAGAAAACATACATAATGAACTTATTTTAAAATCATGTGAACCTTTCTCCATAATATAACTATTCCAGAACATGTTTAAGATAATTATAAAATTTTATACGTATCTTCATAAATTAGTGAAGGTATAAATTATAAATGGTTGATCTCAAGTTCATGGTAAGGGGGAACGTATCAATATGTAATCAAGTGCTATATCAATAGTATATGGTAAAACATGATCAACCAAGAAATTTCTTATTTAAAATAATATGGGACAATAAGGGTTTTCCATAAATCATTAAGAAAGTCATGTAATCTCAAAAGGAACAAAAATGTATGATGACATAAGAGTGTGACATAAAAATAGAAATATGGAATAATGAAATGATATAATAAGATAATCGAGTCAAATATATATAGGAAAAACATAAAATATGAAATCATAAGCACAGATTAAATTTCACTACCTATCCCATCATCACATAGTGGACAAATTCCCATAGTATATTCGGTTCACTCTTCATTACAATGAACATAGTGGAAAATGTCCCATAGGTTATTGGGTTCTATAATGACACAAACTTTTATTAATGAAAAATACTCTTGATATAATTATATGTCTTATTATGTAAAATGGATATATAAAACATATTCAATTACTTGGTATTATTTTTTTGTCTTTTACTATACCATTACAAATTTGTATCGTTGCTAATATAGTCGATGAATAGTGATCACATGATTAGTTTAAATATATAGCTTTAACAAATCCAATTTACTCAAAAAAAGGATGTGATGGCCTTATCCAGTAGAATTCCTCCATAAGAAGCCCATTTTTTGGAGCTTGAGAAGTAGGTAGCATCATTGGGCTTTACTCTAGACCAAGCCCAAGATGAGGTTCAACATGTTAATCATGAATGGAATCACCTATGGGAGAAGTGGATGTTAATAGAGATTACCACCTGAGAGATGTTATCTGAGCCACCCCAAGAGTCTTTCATTATTACACACCTTGCCCTTGGGTCTTATGCGGGTGTTACAAGAGGTTATGTAATAAGAATCTAGCACTGTGATTATGTGCATTATTTTTGTATAACAAATATACATTCATTCTACTATTTTTTACTTTGTATATAAGATTTAAAGAACAAATAGTATTTTTAGTTAATATTTAAATTCAATTATGAAAACTATTTATATTAATTAATGGATTTTTGAATTAAAAAATATTTTAATAAAATATTATATCTAAATTACGTTTTATTAAATATAAATGATCATAAAGTTTTTATGAATACAATTTAAATTTTTATTATAGTGTGAAAACTATTTTTGTCAAAACCCATGAATTTTAAATAAATGTTGTGTAAAATTTAAAGTTAAAAATTCACATGTTTATAAAATTATTTATATAAAATGAATATTATTTTTGGAATTGGGTTGTCAAAATTATCCAATGGTGAATTTTTCATAATTTTCTGAGATAATCGACGTTTTGGGTAAAAAATTAATACTGCAAATATATATAATGTGTTTTATGACAGCATAATGACACAATTGTGATGTAAAAAATACTATAAAAGTGTTATTCGTACAATATATGTTTTAACTTTATTATAATGTGATTTTATATTTATTTGATTAATGTTATGATGGCTTAATGGACCCTCGAAGACTAATAAAAATATTTTAACAATTTAAAATGTTTACCTTGAGACTGTGACTCACCTCCACATAAGAAAGCCTAATATTTTATTAATTTCGGCCATTGGACTTATAAAATACTTTTTTACACTCCCCTTTGTGAATAAACATGGGAAAAAATCATAGGTAGGTTTTTGTTTTGAATATTTAATTATATTGATTCCAAAACCTATGTTTGTGAAATATTAATGAATTCGCCTCTCTTTTATAATATAAACCCACCAAAAATCCCATTTAACTTCGCTAACAACCTTGGGAGATCAACCAACCACTGTCCTACTCTCTCTAAAATTCTCCCAGGGCTCCCCAATCTCCCACGAGGCCTCTCTCAAGCCTCTCCCACGCATTTGGGATCACACTTCCTAGTAAGGGGTCCTCACTTTCATTCCTTATTTATGTCCAAGTTTCCTTATATTGTTATTCCATTTTATTTTCAATTAAAAATTTTGGGGTATGTTTATCACATCCCCTACACTTCCATACTTATTTTTTGATGATGATATACCACTGTCTTTCTCATTAATGGATCCCATGTACACCTGTTACTATGCTGAAGTTCTGTAAAGGGTTTCTCTCTCCTCAATTACAGTCAATCAATTATTTTATATTATGAATCTAAATTAAATTACATTTGTTTGGATATTATATTCCATTTCTCCATTATTTTATATTTCATGTATAAATTATGAGAGACCCCTTTCTCTCTCATCAATACATTTTACATTTTCTATTTGACGTCATTATGCTACCGAAGATACTCCAATATTTCCATGCCAAAATCTTCGTGTAAGTGAATACCATACCCATTTATCTATTATGTTTATTAACCTTTTATGAATATGTAATTGTTGATCTAGGACATTAATTTATGTATTCCACATCTCTTATTAGTGGAATAAATAATTATTTTTAATGAATCCATGTTGTAGGATCTATGTGGAACACTTATGCATGAAATAAAATGATTAAGAAGGGTGTTCCCTGATATCACTCCAATGCATTGGGTAAAGAATAGTATTATAATATTCCATCTTCAATGAGGGTTTAATCATGCTAATTCATGTGAAATGAGTTTTTACTCATGATTATTCATTTTCAATGAGGGTTTACTCATTCTCCATGTATAATGAGCCTTAACTCCTGCAAATATCATGTTAAATGTTGTTGCCACATTTCCATGTTATGATAATCATGTTATATCATGCCTTTATGTTCATGTTTATCTTATGCTCAATTAATATGCCTATTTCCTAACATGTATTTTATTCTTCAAGTTATAAATTTTTTACTCCCTTACTGAGCTATATAGCTCTCCCTTTTCTTATGTATGTCCTTAGGTATCCCATGCAATTCTATATACGAAGGATTGTTTTAGTCATGTAAAAGAATTTTTAAATAAATATGTTGTATTTTATATCCTATGTTGTCATGTAATGTTTCTAATTTTCCATGAAACTAGACCTATAGATCCTTAGAGTTTTCTTAAGTGAAAATTTATGTAATAAATCATGATTAAGTGTGCAATAATGACAAGGGTTGTTATAGTTGGTATCATAGGGTAGGTTTAGTTATTTTTGGGATAAGGATTAGAAAACCATAGGGAAATACTTAAGGATAAGTCTATGTATAATAAAAACATCACTAAATTTTGGTGTGTATATACTAAGTGGTTTATCAATCAAATACATCCATATCTGGACACAAACCAATAGAGGTGGCTCTTGCATAGGTGTATCTAGGGTAAAAATCCAAAAACATATCTTTGAGCTGGACTCGAATGGGAATTGGTGCATGAAAACATGTCATGATGTACTCTTGGTTTGACACTCCCAGGTGATATGCTTTGGTAAATTCATAAGCTTAGTATGAACCATTATTAATGGAATAAAAAAATACCCCTATGAATATATTTTGGGAAATAGATCATGGATAACATAGATTGAAGACTATAAATTCATAAGTTAAGGAAACAAAAGTAATTTATATGTTATCCATTTTTGTAATTGGATTCCACTCAATGTGTTACCCCTAACATTCCTTTTATTCTTTCCAATAGCTGATAATAGGAGGACTCAGGATAACAACTGATGAGAAGATCAATGTGATGACTATTATAATAAGATGCTTAGTCCAATGGGAGTGTGAATGACAATCTTTGTCATGATATTCTCTCAGTTAACTAGTGTCAATAATAATGTCCACCCCCCCCCCCCAATGAAATAACAAGACACGATGGAGATATTCATGAGACAAAAGGTCTCGTACTTTCAATGGATCATATGATCCCTCAATCACCAAACAGAGGATCATCTCCATTGAGAATTTCTTCTTCGTCCTTTAGTTTTATGAACAAGAGAAGATTATTCTAGATTCTTATCGTATAGAGGGTTAATCTGATCAATGGTGGACATTGATAAATAAAATATGAATCCTAAGGAAGTGATCGAGGCATTGGCATGGAAGGATTTCCAAAATATTTTTTTGATAAATATTTTCCTTCCGCCCTCCGACTTAATATAGAAAGGGACTTCCTTTCCCTTAAGAAAAAAAGACGACTAATCTATCAGAGCGTATGAGGAAAATATCACAATAATTTCCTGATAAGCCTCTATCTTTGTTGTTACCCCCGATTGCAAGGATTACCACTTCTTTAGTGGGATAAAACCTAGCCTAAGGAAATCAATAGTGATCCATGAATTCAATAGCTATGACGAAATTGTTCGATTTTCCATCAAAATAAAAATGGAGATCGGTGATTCTAAGGGGTATCAAGCAAAAAATAAGTGGAAGGTGGAATTTAATTATGGCAGTCTGATGGATAAATCCAATGGTGAAAATAAATTATATCACCCCACCTGCCAAAGGTGCAGAAAGAAGCACTGCGGAAATTTCTTGAAGGAGACAAGGAAATGCGTTCGGTTTGGAAGAGAAGAGTACCAATCCATTAATTGCTGACAATAAAACATGTTTTTGTGAAAGAGTAGAGGAACCCTTCCATTGAACCTCGAGGAATTTTTCATTGCATCAACTGTAAAGAACCATGGAACTTTGTAATCTAGTTCCCTATGCCAAGGGTTTTCAGAGGCAACCAACAACCCCTAACGCATAAAGGGTGAGCTTTTTTCATCACTGCTGATGAAGAGAACTCTGGCAATAAAGTGGTTGTAGGTATGATAGTTATTCATTCGATAATAGAGAACATAATTTTTTATTCTAGTTCTACACATTCTTTTATATCCTAAAAGTTTAGGAGAACAATCCCAACACCACCAAAAATCAAGGAAGTAGTCATGTCAGTGAGAACAAAAAATGGTAAAATCATTGCATCCCATGAATTTAACTACTCCCCTATCACAATTTGTGTATTAAACATCTTGGATAACCTCTTCATACTCCCTATGGTGTAATTTTATGCAATTATTTTCATATATTGTCTTTCCTAGTATATATCCAACATAGATTGTTGTGAGAAGGAAATCACTCTCCATATGGAGAATCAGCCACTGATTTTGTACAAGTGCAAGGAGGAGGATAAATATTCTTTTGCAACATCATATCAAGAGTGGATATTAAATCCCTATGAGAATTACTATCTTGATCAGATGATTGATTCTAAGGAATAAACCATCCTTGAAGACATTCTAATTTTTATGGAATTCACTAAAGTGTTTTCCAAGGAATTTCCTTGTCTTCCTCCAAGAAGAGATATTGAATTTTTGATTGACCTTATACCTGGGGAGTTTCTAATATTCAAGACTCTATATAGAATTGTTTTTGTGGATCTTGATGAGGAAAGGAAACAACTATATGAGAATCTGGATAAAGGGTTTATACGCCCAAGTGCTTCACCATGGGGTGCACCAGTCCTCTTTTTATAGAATAAGGATGGGTCAATGCACCTTTTCATTAAGTTTCATGAGCTCAAAAAATCACAATATTGAATAAGTATCTTCTTCCATGAATTGATGACTTGTTTGATCATCAACATGGAGAAAAAATTTTCTCCAAGGTGGATCTACAGTCGGGATATTACCGAGTAAGGCTGAAGAAGGGGGATATCCCCACGACTTATTTTCGTACAAGATACAGGCACTATGAATTCTTAGTAATTCCTTTTGGACTCACTAATGCTCCAAAAATCATCATGGACTTGATTAATTGAGTCTTTAGAGATTACCTAGACAAATTTATGGTAGTATTTATATATAATATTCTAATATACTCTAAAACCACGGAAGAGAATGAGGAGAATCTAATCATTGTACCAGAGACCTTGTGAAAGGAGAAGCTCTATGAAGAGAACAGCAAGTGTGTGTTATGGTTGAAGGAAGTCTCATTATTGGGTCATATCATCACCAGCAATGGGATGTTTTTTGATCCCTCTAAGACAAATTCAATTAAGGGATGGCTGAGTCCAACATTAGTGATGGATATCCATAGATTCCTGGGGTTAGCTGGATATTATCGCTGATTTGTGATAAATTTCTGACGATTGTCAAACACACATAACAAGCTAACTCAGAAGGGACTAATGTTTTTTTGGACTGATGAATGCGAAGATAGCTTCAAGGAGTTGAAAAGGAGTCTTATCACTGTGCATGTGATCACACTACCCACAAGTGGAGAACTTTTCATGGAATACGATGATTCTTTGAAGAACCTGGGTTGTGCGCTGATGCAAAATGAAAAAGTAATTACCTATGATTCAAGGAAATTGAATGTTCATGAGAAAAACTAACCAAAACATGATCATGAGATGGATATAGTAATATTCTCTTTAAAATTTTGGTGACATTACCTATTTGGGGAGATGTTTGAATCATACATGGTTCACAAAAGTCTCATGTATATATTCACATAGAAATAGTTGATAATTCACCAATGAATATTGTTAGAGCTTATCAAGACTATGACTCCTCAACTCACTACCATTTGGGGAAAGAGAACAAGGTGGAAGATACTATAAGTAGAAAGGATCTAGAAACTCTTTCATTGATAAGAATTGAAAAAGAACTAATTTTCTAATATTTGATGAAGATGGAAATGGGAATTATAAAGAAGGGAACATCATCAATCCTTTCACAAATTATATCACAAACATATCTTTTGGAAAGGTTAAAGGATGCTTAAAAGGATGATGTGGGAATTCATAAGAATGTGGAAACTATCAGAAAAGGGAAATCCACAGAGTTAAATGTTAATGAAGAAGGAATTGTGATATTTGGTACAATACTATGTGTTATATTAAGTATGGAGTTAAATAATGAACTTTGTGATGATGCACATAGTTCTAATTTATCCATTCACCCAGGAAACAAAAGATGTATCGAGATATCCAAGAGAATTATTGGTGGGATATCATGAAGAAGGAGATAGATGAGTATACATAAAAGTGATTGGTATGTCATCAAGATAAGGATGAGAGGTATAATTATAAAGGGGTGATATAACCATTACCCATACCAACATGGAGATGGGAGAACATCTCCATAGACTTTGTCACCGGACATCCGAAGACATACAATGAAAATAATGTTACCTGGGTTGTTATCGATCATCTTACAAAAATTGTACTCTTCATTTAAGTTTGAGATGATTTCTCATTGGATCAACTAGCATAGATATACATCCTAGAAGTGGTAGGGCTTCATGGAGTTCCACTATCTATTTTATCAGGTCGAGATCCAAGACTCACCAATATGTTCTGGAAGAGTATCCAACACGCTTCAAATACTAAATTGAACATCAGTACAACTTATCATCCTCAAAATGATATCCAATCTGAGTAGATTATCCAAACTCTTGAGGAAATTTGATAGCATGCTCAATGGACTTGAAAGAAATATTAGATCAACATCTTCCTCTGGTTGAGTTCTCTTATAATAACAATTTCCACTCAAGAATCCAAATATATCCTTATGAATCCCTTTATGTAAAGACAGGCAGAACACTGGCCTTTTGGGATGATGTTGGGGAGGAAAACTCCAAATTCTAAAAATGTTCTATGAAATAGTACAGAAGGTTAAGACCATCCAGTAGCACATTAAAGCAGATTGGAGTTGATAAAAAGATCTATGCTGATAATCATCGATGTGACAATGAGATTGATGTTGGGGACATGGTATTCCTCCACATATCACCGTGGAAGATGTTTTTGAGATTTGGGAATAAGGGAAATCTTATCCCTAGGTACATTATCCCTTTTGAGATCCTTGCTCGCATTGGAGTAGTGGCCTTTCAACTAGCACTCAAACCAAACCTATCTAAAGTACATGAAATATTCCATGTATCATTTTTGAGGAATTACATACCTAACACTTCGGATGTACTCAATCTAGAGGTGGTACCACTAGATAATTACATATCCTATGTAGATAAGTTGTTGAAGATCATAGATCATAGGGGAAAAGTTCTATAAAATAAGACAATTCCCCTCATCAAGGTGTTGTGGTGAAACCACAAGTTTGATGAGGCAACAAGGGAATCGGAGGAAGTGATGAAGAAGAGTTACCCTCATTTCGTTTATTCTTGGAAAAAGATATTTTGAGGGTGAAATTTCTTAAGGGGGGATGATTGTAACGAACCAATATTTTATTAATGAAAATTTCACTTGATCTAATTAAATGTCTCATTATTTAAAATGGTTATATAAAACATATTCTCTTCCTTGGTATTATTTTTTTGGATATTAAAATACCATTAAGAGTTGTTACCATTCCTAGTATAGCCTTTAAACAATGATCACATAATTAGTTTAAATATAGGGCTTTAACAAATACAATTTACTCTGAAAAATTAAATGATGGCCTCGTCTAATAGAATTTCACCATAAAATTTCCATTTGTCCTAGCTCGGAAAAGTGGTTGCATCACTAGGATTCACTCTAGACCAAGCCCAAGCCAAGGTTCAACACGTTAATCTTGAATGGAATCGCCTATAGGAGAAGTGAATTTTAATAGATATTACCACCGAAGAGATGTTATCCAAGCCACCCCAAGAGTATATCATTATCTCACAACGTACCCTTAGGTTTTATGTGGGTGTTATACGGGGTTATGTAAAAATACCAAAGAACTATGATTATGTAAATTATTCTTGTATATAGAATATAAATTCATTATATTATTTTTACTTTGTAAATAGGTTTTAATACATAAATAGTATTTTAGTAAATTCTTAAATTCAATTAAAAAATATATTTTGATAAAATATTTTATTTTTTGAATTCAATAATATTTTAATAAAATATTATATAAAATTAATTTTCATTAAATATAAATAATCGTATAATTTTTGTGAATACAATTGAAATTTTTAATAAGGTTTGAAAACTATTTTTGTCAAAACCCATGAATTTTCAATAAATGTAGGTTTTATTTTAAAATTGAAAATTCAAATATTTAGAAAAAAAATTATAAAATGAATATTTTATTTGGAATCAGGATGTCGAAATTATCCAAGAGTAACTTTTAGATAATTTTGTAAGACAATCAAATTTTTGGGAAAAATTTAAATACCGCATTAATATATAATCTGTTCTATGACACCATAGTAACCCAATAGTGATGTAATAAAATACTATAAAAGGGATATCTTGCCAATATATATTTTACCATTAAAATAATTTTATTTTATATTTGTTTGATTAATTGTATGATGCCTTAATGGATTCTCCAAAACATATATAATATTTTAACATTTTAAAATGATTTCCTTGAGAGTGTGACTCACCTCTACATTTGGAAGCCTAATATTTTATTAAGTTCGGCCATTTTCCTTATAAAATAATTTTTTCCACTCCCATTTGGAAAAAACCATGGGCAAAACCATGGGTTGGTTTTGGGTTTTGAATATTTAATTATATAAATTCCAAAACCTATGTTTTTGAAATATTAAATAATTCCCCTCTCTTTTCCAATATAAACCCACCCAAGATCCCACTTCTCTTCAATCAAAACCTTTTTAGCTTGACCAACATCTAAAATCCTCTACCTATAATCCTCCCAAGGTTCCTCAAGTTCCAAATAATCCTCTCTGAAGCCTCTCCCAAGCCTTTGGGATCACACTTCCATGTTAGGGATCCTCATTATCTGTCCTTCCTTATTTATGTCCCAGTTTCCTTATATTGTTATTCCCTTTTATTTTCAATTAAAAATGGTGGGGTACGATTTCTAACCTCTCCTACACTACCCTAAATATGTTTTAATGATGAGATGTAACACCCTGGGTAAATAAAGAATATGAAATTTTCATATTTATCCATATTTGTGAATAAAATATTAATATTACTTTAAATGGAATTCTATGCTCGATGGCGTACCTATTACGCAACAACGAGTTTCTTTGAAATCTTGCGTTGCACTCTAATATTAAAATAATATTATTTTGAATGGTATTTAACGCCTAGCCTTTTTAATGGAGGGAATGAACGAAACTAACTACAAAATGATTATATATGTTTTTCAAATATTTTTACTTTTATCTAATAAATGTTAGAGGCTTAAAATTCAAATGAATCCAATTTTAAACATAAATCTTCCAATATTCTTTAAAAGGTCGATTAACTGCCTTTTGATGGAGAACCCTTTTTAAATATACTTTTTACAATTTTATATGTTGTATTTTAAAAAATGAAATCCTTCTTTAGAATCTGGACATCAAAATTTACTTTGTGTAAATTTTTGTTATTTTCCGATAAAGATCATTTTTATTGAAAATGTTGCATTTTAATTCAAAACCTCCTTTTAATCTGATTTATTTATATTGATAGATTATATTTTTAATTGATATTAAAGTTTATTTATAATATATTTTTACCATTTAATCTAATGGTGGTCATTGGAATTAATTTCACATTTAAATTGGACTTAAACTAGTGTCAATCTTTTAATAGATATTGTTTCTTAAAAACACGCTATTTGTTTTGACAGAAGGAATTAATTATTAAATTAATTAATGAAACTTATATGGTTTTAATTTTGTAAAATAGACATCATTTTTTAATTTTGAATATCAAATATATATTAGGGTGAATGTTTGTTATTTTTCTGAAAAACATCAATTTTTGATGAATAGTGAAACCACTAAGTGGTAGTTAAAGAAACTGATTTTTCGTTTAAATAAAACATTTCCAATTTTGTGATTTGATTTTCAAAAATCCAAAATACATGGTTGTCATTATGAAGTAAAATTTGGTTCAATGGGATTAAAATAATTTTTGGTGAATAGTAACTTTTAAGTTTTATTAATCGCGATTAGAGGTAATTAGTGTAATTTAAGGTAAAAATAATGTTTTAATAATATCAAATGACCTGTACACATGTCCTACCCTCATTGGATGTGTCATGTCCGACCAATAAAATACATGGGTCAACTTGGGGACCCCATGTAGCCACTTTGGTAGGAAAAATACATAAATAACTTTTTATTTAAAGCTAAAATAAAAATGTCACAAACATGAGTTGTTTTACTAAAACAATATTTAAATGGGGTTATACAAGTCATATTTTTAACTATAAATATTAATTAGAAATCCAAAAATATTTACTAAATCATGATAGTTTTTTTAATAATTTTTATACATTAAATAAACTAAATTATTTATGACACCATGATGATGCAGCTATTACCTCATTATTTAACGATTTAAATAAAATAGAAATATAATGTAAAATCTAAGACCTACACATGTAAAAAACCTATTGTATGGGTGGATTTATAACTCCTATCACCTTATCCTAGAAATATATAATTTTGGGACCTTTAAAATTCGAAAAGGATTTTATAATAAAGTAACCTTTTATAACTTTCCAAGAGTGCCCCTCCTCTCCTCTTATAAAAGGCCCCCACCTCTACCACCTTACCCACACCTCTCAAGAATTTGGCTCAGCCAAACCCTGCCCATTTTGTCTCTACACATCCCTATATAACTCCTAGAATCCTAACTTTGGGCATAAGTCTTCCTAAGGAAGCCTTTGAGCTCAAATCAAAAAGAGTTACCCGTTTTAAAGGTAATGTCTTACCTAGTTTTCTTTTGTTTTATTTTGCTTCTCCAACCCCCTAAACTCTTTTTATTTATTTCTTTTTTAACAAAACCAGTATATTAAATATACTAGTATGTTTTTATGATGAGTATTTTATCTACACTAACACACACCTCCATATAATGGTTAAAGAACATACTGTTTCTGTGGTTGGCGAATTAGTGCCTCACGAAACGATGATTGTTCTATCTTCTCATACCACCTCTCATGGTATCCATTATGATGGAACTATATTTATTTATGATATATATTATATTTATTTCTCTTCTATGCTTCTTTATTTTATATTTAATACATACCTTTATGCTTTTCATGTTGTACAAATGCGATAATTTCATTTGAGGAAGTGTGGACTACCGCCCCCTCAAGTGATATGACTCGTTCATGAAATACATGGAATGTATAAATAATGAAATTGATGAAATTATGTGATATATATAACATATATATTATAATGTAATTATAATATATATATCTCTCTCATCTAGTTTTAATTCCATTAATGTGCCTATGAAATGAAAGTAGCGTTCATGCGTACGTACGGCTTACCGTCTCCATGAACAGTACATTTCATTTCTTATCTTCAAATGTTATGTACTGTTATAAGTACATATATATAATCGATATATATGTCATAGATTACATCTAAATGATGGATATAATTCTGTAATTATAATATATATATCTCTCTTTTAACTTTAATTCCATTAATATGACAAAAAAATGAAAGTAGCGTTCATACGTACGTACGGCCTACCATCTCGATGAACGGTGCTTTTAATTTTTTATCTCCAAATGTTATGGAATAGTAAAAAATGAATATATACTGTATATATATAATATTTAAAACATTAATACTATTCTGGAGATTATGTACCTATAACTACATGGAAAATTCTTTTCCAACAAATTCAATTTTTACTCATGTACCGAATATCGACAAAAACGTCTGATATGAACTCACTTTATTAACCAATTATTATGACATTATAACATGTGATATGAACTGAATAATAATATTTAAAGGATTACATTATGAAATTATAAATTAAACAAATTTTATTTTTCAGGAGATTAAAGAACGATCGAGTCATGTCGGACACGAGGTAACGGATCCAACCTCTCTCTTTATTTTTAAGTACTCTCTTTTATGTCATTTCTTTTAAGCTCATATTTCTTATGTTTGGGGATGTTATTTTATATTTCTCAAACTGTAATTTTTTTTTTCATATTATTAGAGACCCTATTTTATCTCATAAATCCATATTTTGAAGTTTTATGTGGTGGCATTAGGCTGTTGAGTTTTCATAAGGGATTTCTCATCTCACTTTTATTCTCGTGACATTTATGCTACGTTTGCCACTATTTCCTTTGATTGGTGTATGTACTGCCCATTATTATAAACTTTTTGTAGTATAATTTAATTTATGGGTATTTACATCTTCATTGTATGACCCTTCTTCCATGGGGTGTACTTTTCGAAAGTTACCCAACTCGGTAAGGGGACCTTTCACCCTCCTCTTTTTAAAAACTTCTTTTGTTATGTCTTTTAATTCACATACTATTATGTTGGGATATATTCTTCTATATCCTTATTTATGTAAATTTTATGTCCAAGCTATGAGATACCATTTTTTCTCTCATCAACTAATTTTCTGAATTTCAAAGTGAAGACGTTAGGCTGTCGGATTTCTGTAAGGGAACTTCTTAACCCACATTCAATTCTTTGGGTTAAACCTCTACTTCTTGATTTTATTATGCCAAGATTATGTGTCACATATCAATCTTGTAATTTCCACAAACCTTTGTGTGGATATACTATTTCTACACATAATCATCTCATTGATAAATTATTACAAACTTGTATGTGAAATCATAACTCAATCTCGTTTCATTGAGTTAAATATCTTTGTCATTGGCTTTGTTTTTCCATGATTATGTGTGAATGTCCTCCGATTTTTTCACACATAATATCCACTTATATTGGTTGTATTTATATTTCTCACACATAATTATGTGATAGATTTATCCTTAATTTAAGGATACCATCTTTATAACGGATTTCATCTCAATTTACATTTTCATTGAGACTTCATTGTTGTTATGCACCATTTCACTCTTATATGGTGTGTATACTGTCCTTTGACATATTTTATCATGAATATCTTTATTCTCATGATATTATAAAGTTTGTATTAAATGTTCTTCCACAATTATTTTTATTCAAGAGTCTCTCATTTTGTTAAAAACTCTTTAACAAAAATATCATTTTAAATGTTTTAAATATTTATTATTCTAAATCTTTATCATTAATGTCCATGTTTTCAAAATGGTTTTCAGTATTTATTTATATGGACATTAATGTCTTAAAATTATAATTCCAATAAAAGCTTCAAAGTGGTATGGGACACTTTGATTCAAAAATCCCTTTTAAATGATTTTTGAAAATGGATTGATTAATTCAATATCTTGGAATTACTTATTTTGATTGAAAATGAAATGTTGTTATTGAAAGGTTTATATTTTCAATATTTTATGTGTAGTGATGGTACTTGGACATTTTACGGGTGGTTACGTGATAAACCATATGACGGGTGGTGTTGTGAATACCAGGACGGGTGGTTACGTTATAACCTCCAATGCATTCGGTATGGAAGTCGGTCATATGGTTATTCCATTAAGTGATATGTGTGGAAGTAGACCGTATGGTTATTACATTTAAGTATGTTTATGTCCCATGTTACCTTTATATGTTATTTGTTCTTTATATGGGTTTTTATGGTAATATTTTTTTTACATAAGGGGTAAGTAATTATCTTTTATTCAGTGAAGAGTTTTTTTTCTACTTCATAAAGGTGAAAAGTATTACTTTGATAAAGTATTCTTGGTTTACTTGTTGTTTTGAAAAACTAACTATTTTCCTCCTTTGCGTATCCTTTAATGGTCATTTTATGTGCATCCCAAGTTTTTGAAATGTTTTCCACAGGATATAAAGATGAATAGGGTCAAGGATGGGATCAAGGAAAGACATGCTATCTAAAACATGGAACTAGACATGTTTCTTTTTAAGAGTTTTTATTTTATGGAAACTTAGTAGAAGTGTATACTTTGTAATCTTTGAGATGTAATAGTTATGTCCTAATTCTCTAAAACATTCAACCTGAAAAGATCCTCAATGTGAATTATTCATTTAATTCAATAATAAGTAATGTTTAAGGTCGGGGCCTTATATGAGAGACCTCTTTCTCTCTCATTAATTACTCCCATGTACACTCATTACCATGCTGAAATTCCATAAGGTATTTCTCTCTCCTTATTTACATTCAAGAAATCCTTTTATATTATGCATCTAAATTCTATTACATATGTTTTGATATTACATTACCTTACCTTATTACTTTCAATTTCATTTATAAATGATTATAGACCCCTTTCTCTCTCATCAACCCATTTTATGATTTCTATTTGACATCGTTATGCTGTCGAAGATACACCAACATTTCCATGCCAAAATCATAATGAATGTGAATACCATACGCATTTCTCTATCAAGGGTATTCACCTTTATGTACATGTAGTTTTTTATTGAGGAAATACATTTATGTATTCCACATATCTTTATCATGGAATAAATTATACTGTTTAATGAATCCATTTGTTATGATCTATGGGGCACACTTTGCATGAAATAAAATGATTAAGAATGGTTTACCATGATAATGATCCAATGCATTGGGTAAAAAATAGTATCATGATACGCATGTGCAATGAGGGTTTTCTTTTGATAATTCAATTGATCTGAGGGTTTACTCATGCTAACTAAAGTTCAATTAGAGTTTACTCATGACCCATGTGCAATGAGCATTGGCTCGTGCTAATATCATGTTAAATTTTGATGCCACATTTTCATGTAATGATAATCATGTTATATCATGCCTTTATGTTCATGTTTCTCTTATGCTGCATTGATATTCCTATTGCCTAAAATTTATTTTATTCTTCATGTTATTCCTTTTTTACTCCATTATTGGTCTTTATAGCTCACCATTTTCTTATATATGTCCCTAGGTTATCCAATGCAATGCTAAGTACGAATAAATGTTGTTGTCGTGTAAATGAATTTTTCCATAATGATGTTATATTTTATGTCTTAAGTTGTCATGAAATGTTCTTAATTTTCCATGAAACTAGGACTATCGATCCTCAAAGTTGTGTTAAGATCAATTTAATGCAATAAATCATGTTTAAGTGTGTAATAAAGAGAAGGGTTGTTTTTGGTTCACTCCCCATCCCCATAAAAGTAGTGTATAAATTCCCATAGTGGATTAGGTTTATGTCCTAATCCCATATATAACATCGCATGAGATATAAATATTTACCCAATTCATTGGATTACTATATAATTCTAAGCCCACCCATCATATAACATGGCGTACATAGGCTCAACACTCATGCACCATGCATGGAATCTCATGATATGAAAACATTACCAAATTTATTTGAGTGATATAAAATTTCCTTAAAACCCATATCATAATGAAAATAATCATATGTACAAGTATGTGTTTTATACAATAATAAAATAATAAATTCAAATCATATAAGAATAATAAATAAATTTTGAAAGATGTGGGTTTCATAATGTTGTCTCAAAGGATAATCTAAGGATATATCATAATGATTTCTAAGAGAATAGGGAAATAAATAAATTTAGATGTTAATATTTTAATAAAGAGACATAGGTCATAAACATTGTGTTATAATGTAAGAAAATTCATTATAAGGATCAAGGAGATGTAAGAAAAAATGAACTACATAAGTGATTCTTTTTTAAATCCATATAACATCTTTTAGGAAAGGGAATATATTATAACTCCCCACTAGTCTAGAATTAAAATAGGATTTTTCCCATAAATTAATTAGGCTTTTGAAAAGATATTCACAGGGAAAAAGATTTTATATAGTTGAAACATGTTAGGAAATAAAAAACAGATGGTACCGTTTTATGATTTAAAAATAACTTTATTGAAATACACATTTTGAAAAGGATAAAAACATTATTTTTAAAATATAAATAGGTAAATATAAAGGTCGCATGAGATAAAACATAATTAGTATTCAAATTATAAAGGGGAACATTGGAGGAAAGGTAAGTTATATACAAAGAGGGGAAGTTCCATTAAAGAGGATATGATTTACTCAAAAAATGATATTCTTTTTAAGTAATAAATTCATCAATGTGAGGATTTCAATCACTAATGTAACATTCCCTATAGAGAAGAATCATGAAATCATTATAGAATAGAATAAATCCATATTTTAATATCATAGTACAAAAATAGTCATTAAGACATAAGAATGATGTTTAGTCAATAAAAACCCTTACAATTGTTGACATTTTTAACTCAAACCCCCATGAGAGAAGGAACTTTTATCAGAAAATTGAATATCATGAAAATTATGTTAATAATTATTAAAAAATATTAAAGGGTATTAGATAAACCCTTAAAAATAAATCATATTTTACAATAATACATATTTCTTAATCAGTGAAACTTTAGACAATAAACCCTTACATTATTCTAAATTTGTTTAGCGCATGGGCCTAACTTCTTTGGTACATAGAACCTTCACTTTAAAGGATCCTTGTAAATGAAGTGTTTATGATAAATAATTGATTCCATATCCTTATGAACATGATATATGATTCTTTTAGGATAAAATGGAAGTTGTTTAGAAGGAATTTTAAGGTATATGTATTCTATGATGTGTATGAAGTGTGTCCATTTTATAAGTCACAAAAATGATACTTTTGGGAATACAATATACATATCAATGATGTCATTACACAATTCAAGAAAAAATGACACAAAAAATTATAAATGAATAATTTTTTGGTGATAGTGGTAAGATAAGGACTAACCATGTATTTCCAAACATGTTTTTGACTTGTTGGATTTCAATTGTTTTTAAATATTTTTTCATTTTTTTATTGGGGTAACAAGTTTTTACACAAGTAACTTATCATTAAATAAGAATATAAAATAACACATAATACCATATTTTCATGTATTGAAAATAAAATTAATACTAATTTAATAAAACTAAATTAATAATTAATAGAAATTTATCTTTTATATTTGAACATTTTTTATATAAAATAACTATTTTGTATAAAAAAATGTTTTTTCACCATTAAGTATACTTAATATTATTTATTATTGATGATAAATTAAACCTGTGATAATTTATTTATATATATTATCATATATTTTATTAAATTCCAATTTTATAATAGTTTAATTTATTTAACTACACAAGAATTACCAAATATTAATAAAACAATTCATATAAAATAACAGTTTTATTATTATCTTGGTCATTAACTTTTATATTAGTAATCATACATTTATACACAAAAATGAAATTTGACTGATTACATAATAGATCAGGTATAAATAAATATGAAATCTGTTTTTTTGATTTAATTTCTATAATTAGTGAAAACTAATGTTTTTATTATTAGGGATTAAATCATTTTTTAGAGTAAAATAATGCTTATGTTTCCAAAACAATATACATGGGTTTTATAAATAAAAAATATTAATTTTAAATGATTTATTTTTCTTATATATTTATATGTTCTAGAATAAAGTTTCAAGAACAATTATGTAATTATTTTATAATGATAATATCATAAAAGTGATTGTTTTAACAATATCGATATTTTTCAATATTCACCTAAAAACCTATGTATATAGAAAAATCCCATAAATTAATACTAAGATAATTAAAGAAAATTAAATCCAAAATATTATTTATTTTATCTAATTAGTATTCTAAAACATATATATTTAGTATTTAAATTGGAAATATAAATCAAAAACTTTAAAAAAAGTAATTTTTCTTTTTTTTTATGTCAAAATAAAAAATGTGTCAGATACACATGATAAATAATGTATCATAGCAATAAAACCATAATTATATTATCCAAATTTACTATTATATATAGCCTAAATATTTCCATATATTATGTAATAATAATTTATGTTTTGGTTTTTGTTTATGGTAATGATTCTTTTGTCATAAATCTATTAGTACTTTACATGAGCTTGAATTTATCTCAAATAAAAAAATTTCTCATACTGTAATTTTTCTAGTTTAAAATAGAAATAATCTGGATAACAGACTAAAAAAGATAATTCCTTTATAATATTTAATAAATGATATTCATAAGGGATATTTCCTCTAGATGATTCTATTTATTTCCTTTTTCTTTATAGATATTATAAAATGATTTCTTCCTTTTATACCCACTAATTTAATGACTATATTATAAATATAAATTTTAATAATTTTATATTAATGTTTATTAGTTTATTTTAAGTTATATGTTTTGTGTTAATTAATATATCAACATAAATAGAAATTAAAGATAAAATCATATAGTAAAATCTAGGGGCATTACATTCCCCCATAAATAAATCACGTCCTCGCAATTATAATTATTAACTATGAATGAAAATATTTAGGGGTGTATAAAATATAGATGTGACTCAAGAAATAATTTCTAAAGGGATATCAACCATCCCAACTTAGTAAATATATCTTTTCCAATTAGAATACGCTAATTATGAGGGAAGGATAAGAATAGATTCATGAATTATAATTTCACAAACTATGAAGGATATTCATATACAATATAGATTCTACATGGAGTTATTATTTATTACACATTAGATAATATTTGGTGAAAACCTAATTTACATAGAAATTCAATAAATATAGAGTCGAAAATATAAACACCACTTAATCATCACTATTTACTTAAATATTATTCATTGAATTGTTTTTTTCATGTTCCTATTATCTAGGAGGTTTTAGGTTTTGATTGTCATCTTAATCTCTTGGATTAGTACATCATTTTGTATAGTTACCAAATTCCTCAAATCAAAAATATCAAATTTCTAGTGGATCCTTAGGGAGAACAATATTTTCCCCCATCATGTTAACTAAACTCTTCCTCTTTCCTTATCAT
This sequence comes from Viscum album, assembly GCA_963277665.1. Taxonomy (NCBI): domain Eukaryota; kingdom Viridiplantae; phylum Streptophyta; class Magnoliopsida; order Santalales; family Viscaceae; genus Viscum; species Viscum album. Next base: position 1,037,743,490 of record OY728129.1, read on the forward strand.
CTCATTACGTGATGCCCTCCTTTACCACAAATCAGAAATTTTCAATTTTTTTGAGAGATTCCCCCAGTAGTGTCTTCCCACATTTTAACATGAATAAAATTAAAAAAACAATCCTTCATAATATTTTTCACCATAATTTCCCTGAGACTCCATCATTATCTTATTTGGTTTGTTTAGGATTTAAATACTAAAAATTTCATTAATAAAATTTCATGATAAGTGGTTTGGAATAATCGCAAGGTTCCTCACTAAATATCCCATTCCAATGGGTTATTTATTTAGGTAATCATTGCATTATCCATCTCACCCATTATTAAGATGGTTAATTCTAGTTACTTCCATGACTAAAATGAAAATAGGATATCATGAGTGATAAATAATTAACATTATAATAGAATTATCATAAATAATGTTATACAAAACACAACATCAAAATGTCTTAACAATTAATAATATACCATTAGATTCGACCTCAATATAAATCACTTTTAGTTCCATTTAGTTTTATCTAGGTTTTTCTCTCTTATAGACATTAATATAGTTCCTTTTCATAACAAATAACTCATAATTTATTTCATATATAATTTGAATAACCAAATAATATCCACCGATAATGTCAAACTAGGTGTGTGGTTATGCCACTTTCTCATGCACTAAGTAAAAAATGATTTATTACCCTACAACCTATTTAGGTTTATTACCTCTCTATACATATTTCCTATAGACTTAATCAACTTATAGTATCTTCATAGGTAATTAATTTCCAGGAAAACCAAATACTCAAAAACATTGATAAAAATCTAATATATTATCTTATACTTAGATTTATTCCCTGATTTTTCACTAAATTTCTCTAATATTAATCCCCAAAATGACAAAAATAATACTAAAAAATAAATAAACACTCATATGATACAAACCTTGTTTACATAAGATAATTATTCTCTTATTTACATTATTAACATAAGTTAAACATTTCATCTCTTAATAAACTCAGACAGCATAATGAACCATTTGGTTTAGTGTATATCATGACCAGTTATAGAGCTAACTTATTTTACAACATTTTAAACATTTTAGACATATCTCAACTCTTCTATACCCCATTCTAAACCTTTAACATAATATATTCTTATTTTCAAAAACTATGTAATGGAAACATAAGAAATGTCTGATCTCAAATGCTTAGTAAGGGAAAACATATCAATATATAATCATGTTTTAGATCCCATTCATGTGAGAAAACATAAATCAGGGGATAAATTTCTTATTAATAATAACATGAGAAAATAATATCTATCAATAAATCATGATGGAAACACATGAAATCTCAAAATAACAAACATGTTCCATGACATAAGATTGTGAGATAAGCATGCAAACATGGTATAAGGAAATGTTGTCATAAGATCATGGAGTCATAAATATGTGGAAACAACAATAAAAATGGCATCAAAATCATATTTTAAGGATTAATCCCAAGACCATCATCACATAATAGGAAAAGTCAAATGGTGGATTGGGTTCACTCCCCAATCCCATAAATATAGTTAAGAGTGTCCCATGGTCTATTGGGTTCATTAACCATTTCCATAAACATAGTAGAGAAAGTCCCATAGTTGATTTTTCCTCTCCCTAAACACATAAATAACATCTCATGAGTTATAAATATTTTCCCACTATGTTGGTGGTCATTATATTTTTGGTCCCACCCCTCACATAACATTTTGGGATTTGGCCTACCGCCTATGCACCGAACAGTGTATCTCATGAGATAGAAACATTAACAAATCCATTAAAGAGATATATAATTATAACACAAATTATCACATAATTAAAATAATAAAATGCACATGAATACATATGTCACAAGAGAATAACAATAAATATATAAAGAGTAATCATGAAAAAACCCATGAGAAAAAATTGGGTTTCAAAATCTCTTCCTAAAGCATAACCAAAGGATATATCATAATGACTCCTAAGATGAGAAGGTATTAAATATCTTTTTCTATCCATATTTTCATAAATAAACATAAGTCTAGAAAATTTATTTATAATGAATGAAAATTCAGGATAAAGATCAAGTAAAGGATAACAAAAAAATGTACTGCATTGGCAAAGATTTTTGAAATGATAAATGGATCCTTTAAGGATATAAATAACATATAATTTGTATTTTTAATAGAGTTGAACTATAATGGTTTTAAATAAAATAATTATAATTTTAAAAATATATTCATGGTGAAATAAAATTATATAGGTGACACTTATCATGAAATAAAAAATCGAAATATTCCCAATTATGTTGTAAAAAAACATCTTCGTTGAAATCAGACATCATAAAATGGATTATAAATATTTATTTTGAAAATAGAAAGATATAAATATGGTATTTATATAAGATTACACATATATAGGTTTCCAATTAAAAATTATAACATTTATGGGGAGGTAAATTAATGAAAATGAGAGAAATTGTTTGTTAATGATAATGCGAATTATTCTTAACAATGATATACTTTTTGAGAATTAAATTAATCAAGGTACGGTTTTGAATGATAATTTTCAGTTTATATAGAGATTTTAATTATAAAATCATCATATAATATAAGGAATCAATCTTTTAAAACCATTGTAAAAATATAATCATTATGACTGAGGAAAGAAGCTTAGTGCAGAAAACCCCCTATAGCTTGTAAAACATTTTAGTCAAACCCCCATGAGAGAAGGAACTTTTAACAGAACAGTGGATGTCACAAAATATAAGATAATCATGATTGAAAAATATAAAAGGATAGTAGATAAACTATTAGAATATTATAATAATAAATTTGTATCAATGTGTGATTAATGAGACTGGAAACACTTACCTGGTTCCACATTCATTCTTTGAATATGCCTAACTTCTTTGGAAACTTGTACTTTCTCTTCAATATCTCATTTGAAATGAATGTAGTAGGATAAATAATTGATACTAGAGTCTTAAAAAGTTGATTTATACTTTTTTATGGAGAAATTTATATTTTTTAGGATTGAATTTGAAGGGATACATGTAGTATGAAATGGTGTAAGTGTGTCCCTTTAAGAAAATGGAACTTTTTTAATACCCTTTACTTTTCAATGATATCGTTACACTATTAAAGGAACAATAAATCAAAATGTTAAAATTAATGGATTATGTAATGATATTGGGTCAATAACACCTCAATAAATAATTTCCTCATGTTTTTTAAATATATTGGAAGTTATTTATTCTCATATTGTTTACTTTTACATCTAATCGTTTTTACTGGGAAACTTCTTTTTACCCAAGTAAAATATGTTTTACTAAATATATAAAATTTCATGTATTAACAAAATTGAGTGTGATGAACCTAAATTTAATCTCCATTTAATAAAATTTCATTTCAAATTAAGATAATATTAACTTTTAAATTAAATCATTTTGTATATAGAAAACCCATTTTTAGAAAAATTACATTTTCACCATTCAGTGTTATTAATATTATTTATTATTTATTACCAATTGAAGGAATGATAATTTATTTTCAACTAGTCTTAAAAAATTTTATTTTTCAATTTTTATAAGATATAAATTAATTTTATTAGATACAAGTTTCACAATATTAATAAAATAAGTCATAGAAAATAATATTTTTACTATTATCATAGTCATTATCTTTAATCATAGCAATCATAATTTTATTTCCAAATATTAAATTGAAATTATAGCATGATATGATCATGTTTATCTATAATATTAAATCCATTTTTTAGATTTAATTCATAAAAGTGATGAAAACTAATAATGTCACGACTCGACCCAATAGGGATCGAGCCGTGACTCCCCAAGCCCGCCTCCATAGACCTGGGGCTGGAGACCAGCACTGAGTAGGTTGTTGCACACAAGGAGGAATTATCCTAAAGTACTTGTTTTCATACACCCACATAAACCTCTATGAAATATTTTCAATATATATATATATATATATTTGAAAATAAATGCATGCATACATCTATCCCAAACTAGAGTACAACAAAAATGAAAAAATTGGAAATATAGTATAACAACCATGGTCTTTATTAAACACTTAAACATGATTTATTACATAAAAATGCACTTAATACAACCAATAAGATCAATAGGTATTGTGTCCTTGGGGATTAGGAACGTTACATGATAGATTAAGATAGAAAATACAACATATTTATTGAAAACACCTTTTACATGACCAAAACATTCCTTCGTACTTAGCATTGCATGGGATAATCCGAGGACAAAGATAGAAAAAGGGTGAGCTATAACATTTATTAAGGGAGTAAACAAGGAATAAAATGAAGTATAAAATACATGTTAGGAAATAGTCATATCAATGTAGAACAGCAGAATCATGAAAATAAAGGCATGATAAAAATGATTATCATAATATTGGAATGTGGAAGAAACATACAACGTGATATTATCTTGATCCAAGGCTCATTACACATATATTAGCATGAGTAAACCCTTATTTCACATGAATTATCCTGATTAAATCCTAATTTCTTATGAATTATAATGATTAAATACTCATTTAACATGGAGTATCATGATACAAAACTGTACCCAATGCATTGGAGAGCTATCAGGGCACACCATTTATAAACATTTCATTTCATGCATAAGTCTGCCACGTGGATAAAATAACATGGAATCATTAAACATCATAAGTTTTTCTATGATTAATTAATTTCTAATAAATAAATTTAATTAAAATATTATATGTATAAGTGCATATCAGTTAATACACTTTATAGAGAATTGGGTATGGAATTCACTGCATGATAATTTTGGCTTGGAAAATCATTGTTCAATTTCAGCAGCATAACATTGTCATATGGAAATTCATAAGTTGGGTTTATAAGATAGAAATGGGTATATAATAATTTATACCTAAAATATACAGTAATGGGGTCATGGAACATAGAATCCCAAGTGAAGTAATGGAATTTTTATGCATAAAATGGGAGAAATACTTGAATGTAAATAAGAAGAGAGAAATCCCTTACGGATTTTAGGCATTGTAATAGGTGTATATGGAAGGAATTAATGAGAGAGAAAGTGTTATATCATAATTAAAAAATAATGAGGGAAGTATTAGGGAGGTTCCAAATCATACCAAAATAAGTTTAATTGAAAATAATACAGTATAACAACATCAAGAATCATGGATAAAAATCAAAAAGGGAGGACTCCCTTACATTAGTGTGTGACTTCAAAAGATTAAAGAGGAGATTCATTAGAGATTGGGGCACCTTAAGAGGATTCTAGAGATGGGAGGGAAGATTAGGGATGTTATCTAAGTATTTTTAGTGAATAGAAGTAGGATCATGGGTGGGTTTATATAGGAAATGAGAGGGGAATTCCTTAAAACTTCATAAACTTTGGTTTTGTAATCTATATAATTAAATATTCAAAAACAAAAACCTTCACATGGTTTTTCCCATGGTTATTTCCAAATTGTAAGGAAAAAAATTATTTTATAAATCCTATTTACTAAAATATTGAAATATTAGTCTTTCTTATGTGGACTTGAGTCACATTATTATGGAATTGAATTTAAAATCATAAGGTATATTATACCTTTTGGGGGATTCACTAAGGCCTTATAAAATATGTGAAACAAATCAAAAATCACATTATTTTAATGGGAAAACATGTGTTGGGCTTATAATACCCATTATAGTATTTATTACATCATGATGGGGTCATTATGATGTCATAAAACACATATTTTATTTATACGGTATTTATTTTTACCAAACAATTCCACTTTCTTATGAAAATTATGAAAAATTTACATTAGGATAATTTTGATGTCATGATTCCAAAAATACTATTCATTTTATCTAAATAATTTCCTATATACATGAATTTTCACATTTAAAATGAAAATAGACATTTATTAAAAATTCATGGGTTTTGAAAAAAAATAGTTTTCAAACCATAATAAAATATACATTTGACTTCATAAAAATTATACACTCATTAATTATTCATAAAATTAATTTTATAATAATATTTTATTAAAATATTAATTATTTGAAAAACTTCTTAATTACTTATAATATACACTTTCTATTATATAATATAAAAATATAACACTTATCAAACTGATTACCTAATCATTTAAAGATAAGGAAACCGATATAATAATAATTTATAATAATTTTTTATGATATTATTAATAAAAAACTTTTTTTAATATAATAATGTTTATATTTCTAAAAATTACCATTTTTACACAAAAAATCAATTTATGAAATTCATCATTTTTTTATGAAAGACTATTCCTATAAAGGAATATATGGAACAAGACTTTTATTAATAAAAAAATGGATTACACAATAAGTAACGAATACCTTATTACATAACCCCTTATAGTATTTGCATAAGACTTAAGGATAAGGTGCGCGATGGTGACATGTTCTTGGGGCGGCTCGGATAACATTGCTCTGGTGGTAATCTCTATTAACTTGAACTTCTCCTGTATGTGATTTTGTTCATGATTAACATGTTGGAGCTTGGTTTGGTCTTGGTCAAGAGAGAATCCCAGTGACACTACTTCTGTTTTAAAATTGGACAAATGATCTATGTATGGCTCGAGTTTACTAGATGAGGCCATCCTCTCCTTTTGTCTATGTCGAAAGGATTTTTTTAGAAACCATATATTTGTATCAGTCATGTTATCAATGTTCAACAGCTATATTATCAACGGTAAAAATAATTGTCATTTAAAATAAAAAAAATTGTTCATGTGTTTTCTATATTTATAAGTCATTAGAATAAGGGGAATTTTATTCATAAAATATCAGGTCGTCATATATAAGTACAACATAAGAAAACCTTTAAATTGTACAACCAGCTCTGAAGGATGGGATCGCTGTCAAAACCCAACTGGTAAGCTCCTCATCTAAGATCTAGAAAAAACACTAGTTAGTCTATTTACTATGCTCTTCCTATTTCTGGTCAAACTAGGACTTTGTATGACATGTGGCCTGCACAAGACACAAGACATGTGTGGGAAAATCCTTTGCAGGGGTGAATATAAGAATACATAGTAGGTGCCCAAAAACCCACAAACCAAAATAATAGTAACTAATAGGAATCAGTTAGCTCGACCTAGCTTGAGGGAACCCTAATGAGAGATAAGATCCATCTTGAGACCATCCTCGGCTATACCCGACTAGGCAGCTCGGCGTACATGGAATGTTAATAAAAGTGAAACATACAATAGGGACTCTCATAACACACCCAAATATACTCATCTACAAGTATTATTGTCCCAACTATAGACTATCCATAGTAAAGGACTCAAGGTTACGAGACAACACTTTCAACGATCCAATGAGTTACCAGCCTCATAGAAGGCAAAAAATCCAAGCCATCCATGATAATTCTCAAAAAGAAAGGGGTAAGGCATCGAAAACTCAAATTTGATGAGCCAACCTTGCCATCCTAGATGGAAGTCCATTGAGAGATGCCACTCCATGGGTAAAATTAACAAATGGCACACTCAGCCATCCCTCGTGATACATATCCACAAGGGTATGCTCAACGGATAGTGTCACAGAAGAAGTCACCCAGTTACTAAACTAAATACAACTCCATAGGATGGGGATCCCACCCATGGTCTAATGGGGGACACTAAAACCCATGATGGAACATCGAACATAGAAAGGGGTATCGTGAAATAACTTGAATTTGGAACAACTTGTCTCATAGAGGAACAATGCCTATGTAGTGTTGGTCATGTCGATACTGAGAACTCTTCCAAGGAAAATGTCATGACAAATCACAGGAGAAAGAAACACATCTCGATAATAGATAGGTTGTATGTGCCTAGGGATATTTGGGGATTTGTACAATACTTAACATCCTAGGTATAGGATCAGCACCTGGGTAAATATTGGCAATGTCAACACCTAAAACCCTACCAAGAAAACACGAAGGTATGTGAGGATCATGTCGGGCCTCTTGGGGAGACACATGCTCCAAATCTATCGAGTCTTCTATCGATGTGCATTGAGACAACTCACTCAAGAAAGTGGGAACACACCGACACTACACATATGCAATGCAGCCGTAGAGGGGTCACATTCTAGTGAAGGGAAATTGATACCAAATACCCTCATAGCTAAAAGGCTATGGAGACCCACTCAACCCAGCTGATTGAAATGCCCCAAATAGTAACCAGGGGCCCACTCAACCTTGCTGGTAAAGACATCCCTAACCAATGTGACCCACACAACATCACCTACACACCATGTCTCCTAGGCCCAAATCATGGCCACCATCTCGTTCTACAAGGAAAACATGTAGGTTAATCTATTTACTCACCAAAAATAGACATCTGGTGAAAAGGATATTATTCATCACAATAAGGCTGAGTGGGACCCACACATCAATCTCAGAACACATCAAAAAAATGACACTTGTGTGATCCTATTGGAAAAATACATGATATCGACTACTCATTTATCCAATTCGAACAGCTGGTGAAAAAAGCCACATTTCACCACAAACACCGAAAACATGTCTTTTGTCGCCCAAACCTTGATTTCTGTTTCAGCACTATAAATTCATCTAAAAATTTCCGCCTTTATTTCAGGGTATCAACACCTATAATGATACATCAAATGGACATCGGATGCAAGAGATACATTTGATATAAGAATTTTTAAATAGTTACAATTAAAATATTATTATTATTATTATTGGATGTTTTGTTCTAACGAGCATCAAGATCGACTAAAAAAAATTCAAAGTGTCCACAAAAGGTCCAAATTGAATCAAGGGTCGTGTTTACATAGATATCATGGAAAATAGAACCATGGTTTGCAAGATATGGGAGTTTTAATAAAAAAAACCCGACCAAACCGTCCAGACCGACCCAAAAAAACCTAGACGAGCCCAAACTGGAAGGTTTGGCTCGAAGCCACTAGTCGTCGGTGATCGACCTCCTCTATTCTCCCATGCCACGCCATCACACCCCTAGTGGTCACCATCCCACATGCTCCCCGCACCGCCTTAGCCTTTGCGGCCCCCACCTGGCATTCTCGCACAGCCCTCGGGATCTTCCATTACTGATGCTGGAGTTCACCTTGCCCCTGCCTCTGGAACTTCCTTCACCGGACCCATGCTGTTAGAGTTTCCATGGACCACGGAGAATGCTACGGTGGTCCAAAAAATAATTTAAGACCTATTTTGGGTCCCTCAAGACCAGATCTACACAGCCTTGATGAAAAATTGAAAAAAAAATGCGCATAAATCATGGGAAATGGGGTCAAATATTAAACAGCCTACCTCAGGGTGAAACGCCGACACATAGGGATTAGATCTGTGCTCCACTGTTTCTGATCCTCGATCCATGAGTGATTTCCATCAAGACTAGAGCTCAACGGTGCTTTTTTTCTTCAATTCCATTAGTTCTCCATTAAGAGGAGTATGAGGGGGGTTCTTCTTCGCATGCATGCCAGGTCAGGGAGTTGTGGAGATTGGATTAATTTTTATTAAAATAATCCTCTCATTTAACTCTCTACTAACAAGTCTCCGACTTGGTACCTGACACTAACTAATTTTATGTTGTGCCTAGGGTAAACACTGATTTTCGGACTCAACCACAGTCTTAGAAATTAATTCTGAGAGTCCATTCCAGAGTTATATGAGGCACAATACATAAATAAGTTAATTTATTTATTTATGAAAATTCCTTTGATCACATTTTCCACAGAATTCCTACACCTGTAGAATTTATACCCTATTTATGTTAAACACCATGCTCGGAATGCAACTCTACCCTCATATTTGTAATCTAAGCTACCATTTGAAAGATAAACCATTCCTTCCTTTTTTATACTGTAGAGACTCGAGTTTCTGGTCCTGTCAGACTTTGGAATATTTCTAGGAATAATTCCAGAGCTAGGCGCGAAGACGGCCTGCGATTCCGAGGCCCGGTGTGCCCGAAATTAATTTTATAAACATATTAAGTATTTTTATACTATGCACGTGGTGGGGGTGTGACATCTCCTAAACGGTAGCTCAGAATACAAATATGAGGGCATGGTTGCTTCCGGAACGTGCTGTTTACCCTAGGCGGGGTGTAAACTTTGCAGGTGCGGGCCTGCGGTGAGAAACGCCACCAAGGTCGTTTTCGTAATTAAATAGAGAAGTTAGTGTGCGAGCATCGGCTCAAATAACTTCTGAACGGAGTCTCGGATGGAAAATCTGAGTCCTCCGTTGCGTTCAGAACGTCGCGTTTACCCAAAGGGTGACCTTAATTTTGTTCGCATCAGGCATCGGGTCCGAGGCGGGTTTGGCGTCGGTGGGCGGCTGATATAAATATCAGCCCCCCCCCCCCCCCCCCCCATCGTTCTTCGCCGTTCTTCGCCACCGCTCCGCCGAATCGAGCAAACGAAGTGCCCACGAGCTCTGAATTCGATGGCGGATGTTCCAGGAGCGCGCAACGGAAGCTCTAGAGCGCGAATCTAAGGCAGAACGTCGGCATTTCGCCCGCTAGGTAGGCGGATTTGACTTTTAACCCTCGATCCCGTTTTTGTTGCGTTTTTCTACAAATTGAAGTTGTAGTGGTGTAGATCAGGTCCCGAGGGTCGTGTAGACACCTCTAGATCGCAAAACGGGCCACCAGGGTGTTCCCGGTGGTCCGTGGAAGATCCGCCAGCGCGGCGGAGGATTGCGGCCCGCGGTGGAGCCGCAGGGGCGCACCGGCGGCGTGCGGCGGAGGGCCGCCAGCCAGGGCGGGCTGGCTCAGGCCGGTCCGGCCTCTTTTACCATACGGGGGTCTTTAAACCCCCATATCTTACAAACCGGGAGACGGATTCGTGCGCCATTTGCAGCGACGCGACCCTGACAACGAGGAGAACCCTCCGGTGTGGGTTCGAGGGTTTAAAGGTTTGGGATCGTGGCCCGGGAGCTAGAAACGTCGTAAAAAATAATATTATTTTATTATTTTATGACTTCGGGTCGTTGTACCTTTTACCCGGAGCGTCTGATTGACGTACTGTCAGTGGCGTTGAGACCCTGATGGTACTATGGACTATTTGAGATGGTTTCCGGGTGTTGGGACTGAGAACGGGGTGCGGGCCCCACGAGGCCGGGCTTTGGCGTTTGCGGAGAAACGCAGCTTTTGCACCAGGAGTCCGATTTTGGCGGATGAATAGTCAATCCTGTGTGTTTTTTCAAGAGGAATGCAATGGTCTGCTCTGTTCGATGAGTTTCGGAATCCATGTGTGGGCCCCACCCGAGCTGGGCTTCGGTGAATAGTGCCTTTTTCACCGGGTGTCCGTTTCGGACGAGCGAGTAGTCGATTCCGCTTGTTTTTTCGGGGGGATCACCGTGGTGTGATCCGCTCGATGGGTTTCGGGATCATTTTGTGGGCCCCACACGAGCTAGCTACAACGAATAGTGCCTTTTTCACCAGTGCTCCGTTTTGGGTGTGTAAATAGCCTATCCTGCGTGTATTTTCGCATGGAACGTGATGGTGGCCTCGGTTTTGTCTTAGGAGGTGCGCAGTGTGGCGTTGTGGTGAGTCGCTCGGGCTAGCGACGTTTGGACCAGCAGTGGTTGACGGTTCTCCTTTGGTTTGTTCCTATGAGGTTTCGTGTGGCATCACAACCTTCGTATGGGTTTGTGATCCTCTCGATGGGATGTTTAAACTGTTAGAGTTGTGATATCCCTCCGGTGGGCCCGGAGTGGATCCTCTAAAATCTTTACCCTAGATCGGGTTCTTGGTATCGTTGTGACCTCTTATTTAGGGGTGGTGATCCCCTATCTAGCAGGTTAACCCCGTAGGGTTTGTGGCATCATTGGAAATATGATCCCCTACACGGTGGGCTATGCTTAGTAGGGTTGTGGAAACGTCGGGTATACGATCCCCTACTCAGCATGTGGTTTATAGTAGGGTTATGGTATCGTTGGTTATGCGATCCCCTACTCAGCGCGTGGTTTCGGTAGGGTTGTGGCATCGTCAGTTTGATCCCCTACATCGCGAGTTATACCAGATAGGGTTCTAGTATCGTCGTGTCCATCTTTATATGGACGATGATCCTCTATCTAAGTGTGAAGCCTCTGTCGAGTGCCAGATCGGGTTGTGGCATCCCCCAGCGGATCCTAGGTGTGATCCCCTATCTATGAGAACTACGTATGCCAGATCGGGTCGTGGTATCCCCCAGCGGACCATGGGAGTGATCCCCTATCTGTGAGCTATGTATACCGGAGTGGGTCTTCGTATCCCCTAGCAGACCCTAGCGGCGATCCCCTATCTGAGGAGTTTGGTGGTTATGTTGTTTCAGCGATGTTTCTTCAGTGACCGTGGAGCATGTTCTCCTGGTTGGGGACAGTTGCTGGTGATGAGGTCAGTACCTCTTGTGGCTTTGTGGCGTGAGCTGAGTATATCTGGATTTTTCAAGGTGTATGTATGGGCATACACCTGAGCTGAGCTGAGCTGACTTGTTGTGTTTAGCTGAGGATGGTCACGAGATGTAGTTTCTCTCTGGTCTGGGTTCCCTCTGGCTGGGTGGAGCCGACTGTTGCCTTTCAGTTGCTCCCTTGGGTTTTGGGTTTTTGGGGTGCCTACTGAGTATGTTTATACTCACCCCTGCATGGGCTTTTCCCGCACATGTTTGTGTCTTGTGTAGACCACAGGCCATTCGACGGAGTTCCAGGAGGACCCGGAGCAGGCGGAGCTTAGTGAGCATTTTGACCGGGGTGTTTACCGGAGCTGTGTCGAGGGAGATTTCTGGTCGGTGTTTGTGGCAGTGTTCCCCTCGTCAGAGCAGGTTGGACGCGCTTTGTAGTTTTCTTTTGGTGGGCCCTATTTTTCCCTTTGTACTTCTACTGTACTCTGGTTGTGGGATAGTGTTTGCATGCATTTACTTTTCAGTTTCTATATATCTACACTGTTGCATGGAGGTGTTTGTGGGAGTGTGTGTACAGGTACCTTAGGCTACTGCCTCCCATGTGTGAGATAGCCTACTCAGCGTTGGTCGCCAGCCCCTGGCCTTTTGGAGGCAGGCTTGGGGATTCGTGGCTCGAGCCCTGTTGGGTCCGGTCGTGACACATACTAATAAAAATACTTACTACTTTTATAAAATTTATTCTGATCACACTAGGCCACATAATCGTAAAATGTCTCTATGCCTATGTATAGAGTTATTTGTAGAAATATTTGAATGTATGACAGGTCTAAACCCAAGTTTCCATATCCTACACTCCTTTATACTTTTAATCCCCAAAAAGAAAAGTCCTAGGAATAAGGGAATTGACCGGAGCTCTCCACTAGGACTCCCATGCCAGCGAGCTCACCCAAGGTTCTTGTGCGGTAACAATCCTGCATCAAAAAGAACCATAACACCAACACAATACCAAGGAAAACACCACCGTGGAACCACATATCGCCACATGACTGGCGCTAATGCCAAACATTAAAATGTTGATGTACTCCCCGCCTTATGGAAACTATATCACCCTCTAGATATTTCATCACACTAGACCATGCAACATAACCTCAATACCATAACAGAAAATATCTCTGACACCTGTAGAACAAATAGGGTCACCCAAGTGTACACATTGGGCCATACAAGACCTTACAAAACCACCACCAAAGTATTGAACCGACCTTGAACTCACATGTCGAAGGAACTCATCCACCAAACCTCAATACTATCTTATTTGCTTAGCACTGAATCACCCACACAGTTTTCGATCGTTCCTCAAAGAAAAATCCTAGTGGGGGAATTGTTCATCCTTCTTACAAATTTGAATCCACAATGAACCACACCACAACCTCCTTGAGCATCCCACATAAAAGCTGATTTTGAGCATGTGAGGGAACTCAAGAACAATGAAGTACTACCCAGACACTCACACTGAGTCTTACAAATCCCTCAACTACCAACACAATACCAAGACTTGTGTACACAAGTAGAAGGGACTCAACCACCACACCACGATACTCTCTACTTTAGGAGGCACTCACTTCCCTGCACGTTTTCATCATATCTCAAAAACATGTCTCATTGGGGAAAGGATCCCTCTTCCTCATATAGTTGAAGTTATGTCTAAAAACACTAATATTGGATTTTTCCAATGTGTCTCTCCCGATGCTGACCAAATACTGATGCGGAACCCTCGAAGTCTATCTTCGTCGAAACATCCTGATCAAATTCAAGATATACAATGGTCAATGTTTATATCTAGGTATATGACTCAAGATGTAAAGAAGAAACCTAAAACCCAACCCTATTTGATTCATGTTCCATTGATCTCCCATTTGAATAGTTTCCAAATTTACTGAGTTGAAAGGCATGTTATAAAAGTCCTGGTATAAGGATATGTTAGCCACCGCACCAACACAGGAGTTCATGGCCTGAAAACTAAACTCAAAACATCCTAACACTGATGCTATGAAAAAATACCAAGCTCACAGCTAGACCAACTATGCTATGATGTCTCCAATGTGGAATCTTCTCTGATACCACTCTTTCATGACCCGATCCAATGTGGTTCAAGCCGCGACTCCTCAGGCCCACCTCCATAGGCCAGGGGCTGGTGACCAACACTGAGTAGGCTATCACACACAAGGAAGAATTAGCATTAGGTACCTGTAAGCATGAACCCACATATACTTCCATGCAACAGTGAAGAGATATATATAAAAATGAAAATAAATGCATGTATACATATATTATAAACCAGAGTATAGTATAAGTGAAAAAAGGGAAAATATAGGGCCCACAAAAGAAAACCATAAAAGTGTATAACCTACTCTGAAATAGGGGATACTTTTCAAACACATTCTAGTAAGCTCCTCATCCAAGCTCCAGTGAAAACCTTGGTCAGCCCAGCTACTACACTCTACCTGTTCTGGGTTCAATTGGGACTCTGTCTAAGGACTTGTGGTCTACACGACACACAAGACATATGCAGGAAAATCCAATGCAGGGGTGAGTATATGAATACTTAGTAGTTGCACAAAAAACCCAAAACCAAACTGTAAGTAACTGAAAACCACCAGTTAGCTCGACCCAGCCTAAGGGAACCCAACTGAGAGAGAAGATCCATATAGATACCATCCTCAAATATACTCTACAAGTCAGCTTGAGGTCCCTAGTATGTCAAAACAATTACACATAGCATGGGGACTCTTAGAAAACACCCATATATACTCATCTCCAAGTCTTATGGTGTCGACCATAGACTATCCATAGTAAACAACTCGAGGATCCACCCCAACACTCACAAAAATCTCATGAGGTACCAACCTCGTAGACAATAATAAAATCCAATCCATACCTGATATCTTGCAAAATGAAAGGGGGAAAACATAAAAAAACCTAAAATCAATGAGCCAACCTCACTATCCCATATGGAACTCCACTGGTAGATGCCCCTCCATCGGTAAAATGAAAAAATGGCAC
Organism: Viscum album; assembly: GCA_963277665.1. Lineage (NCBI taxonomy): Eukaryota > Viridiplantae > Streptophyta > Magnoliopsida > Santalales > Viscaceae > Viscum > Viscum album. The sequence continues at coordinate 1,037,758,973 of OY728129.1, forward strand.
TCCAGGACATCCCTCGTGATACCTATATGTGAGGGTATTCTCGAGTGATAGCGTCCTAGAAGAATTAACCTGATGACTAAACTACCTTCCACTCCTCTAGCAGGGGATCACATCTAGGGTCCACTGGGAGACACTAAAATCCTAACTAGAAAACCAAACACCGAAAGTGGTATCATGAAACAATCCAAATCCAGAACAACCCATCTCATAGAGGATCAATGCTTGTGTTGTGTTGGTCACACCAATATCGAGAACTCCACCAAAGAAAAACATCACAACAGATCGCAGAAGGAAGAAATTCATCTTGGTGCACAGATATGGAGTTTGTACCAAAGTTCAGTTAGTCTTTATACCCTATTGGAACATCCTAGGATAAGTTTCAGCACCTGGGTAAATATAGGTCACGCTGATACTAACAACACTACCATAGAAACATGAGGGGATGTTAGGATCATGGTAGGCCACTCAGAAAGACACATTCTCCAAATCCATTGAGTTTAATTTAAAATAGTATTGAGACAACTCACTCTAGAAAGAGAGAGTGCACTCTCACTACACCTATGAAAAGCATCCGAAGAGGGGTCACAGTTCAGTGAAGGGGGGAGTGATATCGAAAACCATTGTAGTAGCTAAATATGGTTCATAGTCCACTGAAGGGGATGTGATACCAAAAACCCTCGTAGCTAAAGGACTAGGGGACACATTCAACCCCGCTGATCAAAACATCACAAATAGGAACCCGGGGGACCCACTCAACCCTATAGGTAAAGGAATTTCTAACCCAAGAGACCCATGAAAAATCTCCTATACACTGTGGCACATAAGACAAAAATGTGGCCACCACCGCGTTCTATATGGAAAAATACGTAGGTTAGTCTATTTACTCACCCAAAATGGAAACCCAGTGAAAAGGGAATTATTCACCACAATAAGGTCGATTGGGGCCCGTGCATCAATCTTAGAACACATCAAATGGATCATTCCATTGTGATCCTCATGGAAAAACACATGAGATCGACTAATCATTTGTCCAAATCGGGCACCTGATGAAAAAGACACAGTTTGTTGTAAACTCCCAAAACATGTCTCGTGTGGCCCACAACTTGATTTCAGTTTCAGCACCAGAAATTACTCACCAAATTTTTTCCTATAAGTCAGGGTCTCAACCCATCTAATGATATATCAAAGAAACATTAGATGTAGTAGATACGTCTCATAAAAGAATATCCAAATAATAACAACTAAAATATTATTATTATTATTATTATTATTATTATTATTATTATTATTATTATTATTGGAAATTTCGTGCCATCGAGCATCGATCTCGACTCAAAAATTTCTCAAAGTGGCCTCGAAAGTTAAAACTCAAAGAAAGGGTCTCATTTCCGCAGACGGCACACAAAACAGACCATTGGTTCATAAGATACGGGGGTTTTAAATAAAAAATCATAGATGAAACCATCCTGACCAGCCCAAACTGCTTGGACAGGCCTGAACCAACCAGTCCGGCTCATAGCCGTCGGCCCACACTTTCCCACTATACATTGATGACCAGACTTTTCCGTACTCCTGTGCCTCGTAGCTACTGCCTATCATGCTCCCCATGCCACCTCGTTCTACTGTCAGCCTTCACCATGCCCCCCCCCCCATCAGGATCTACCCTGGCCAATACTAGTGTCTGCTGCACCACCGCCACTGAAATTTCCCCCACCAGACCCATGCCGCAAGACCACCGGGAACGCTCCAGTGGTCCATAAATTAATTTGAGACATGTTCTAGGACCCTCGATACTGTGTCTACACAGAATTGATGATAAATCAAAGACAAATGGCACATAAAGAAGGGGAACGTGATCAGACCATAAAATGCCTACCTTGAGGCAAAACGTTGATACTTTGGGGTTGGATTCGCACTCACCCACTACTACTGCTTGATCCAGGAGTGATCACCATCATGATCGGAGCTCAATGGTGCTTCTTTTGATAGATTATGTTTTTTAGTCATGAAAAGGAGGGGGAGGGGGAGCTTCTTCACCGACACACAAGGTGTGGGAGATGAGGGGATTGATTTAATTTTTATTAAATCAATACTCTCATTTAACTCTCCTCAAACACGTCTCCAACTCAGTACCCAATGCAGCCAAATTTTATGTCACGCTGAGGGTAAACATAGCGTTCTAGACTCTACCTCATTCTAAGAAATTCAATCTGAGACTCTAATCATGAGTTATTTGAGGCGAAGTTCCTAAATAAATTAATTTATTTATTTACAAAAATTCCTTTGATAACATTTTCCACAGAATGTTTGTGCCCATAGATGTTATACACTGCCTAGGGTAAACGCCATGCAATGGAAGCAACTGTGTGCTTGAATTCTTGATCAGAGATACCATTTGAGAGATAACCACTTCCTTCCATGTGTATAGTATAAAAAATACTTAATATTTTTAAAAAAATTATTCTGGGTACACTAGGCATCGGAATCGCATGTCATCTCTATGCCTATCTCTGGATTTATTTTCATGAATATTACAAAGTATGATAAGGCTAAGCCTGAGTCACTACAAATTATTTTAATGTAAGATATTATATCATTTTTTAGATTAAAATACTACTTATAATTCTAAAATGATATATATGGGTTTTATAATTACAAAATTTTAATTTTAAATGATTTTTTACATATAAATATTCATATTTTATATAAAAAAATTCAAAATATTTAAGTTATTGTTGTAATATTATGATACCATAAAAGTGATAGTTTTAGAAATATAGATATTTTTACATTATTCTCCTAAAAACCAATTTTTTCATAAATATTAAAAAAATTCATAATAAGGTAATTTTGAATTTTAAAATAAAATAAAGAATTTTTTTTTTCAAATTTTGATTCCAAAATTTATAAATTTATTTTTTAAATATTTAATATAAAGTAAATATATATAAAAATATACTTCATTTTTCATTAAAAGTAAAAATGGGAACTATTTAAAATACATGCGATAAATAACTTATTAAATCAATAAATGCCTAATTATATCAACATAATTTCTAGTGACAAATACCCTCGAGATTTATGTGTAAAATATAAGACCAAAGGACGCACTGGTGCCAATCAAGAGAGGTGATTCCGCTAGCATATATCTCATGGAAATTTCTACAAGCTTAAATTTCTTTCATATAAAATTTCACCCATACCATAATTATTTATGTTTGACTTGATCTTGGTCAAGATAAGAACCTATTGAAGATACCTAATTTCCAAGATCAGATAAATGAACTTAATAATGTAAACTTACACTACCTCACATCATTTCATTCATTTTTCATCATAGATTTCATAATATGGTTGCTTCATTTTATACACACTAATATAACAGCTATTTTATAATAATAAAATTTAATATTTTTATTTTCATCTATCACAATTTAAATTTATTTTAGTTTCATGTGTGAAGTATGTTTTTTAAACATTGGGTAAGTAAAGGGAATAATTTATATAGTAAAATCTAATGGCATTACAAAAACACTTCTCCTTGAAAGCGGCTTTGAGTTTTTCCATTATAGAAGAAATCTTCACCAATTCCTGGACATGGGAATCAGTCTTTTTCCTTATTTTAGTGACCACATTGAATGGAATCTTATTTAGTCTCTTCAACTTGTCAAACTCAATTTTTAATGCACTAACATGGATATATTGTGACTTATTACCCAATTTTAATTTTTTTTCTTTTCACATCATTTAATCTATCACATATGATAAGTATTAAGTTTATACTTTTAGTTTTCTTGATATCTCATCATCAATAGTTAATTATACTTCACTTAGGATATCATGATTCTAAATTTGTGTTGTAACATAATAGAAAACATAAACATATTTACAAATAGAATCACCCATTCCTCTCTTTTGAATGTTGTTGTAATCCTCTACATAGATCACGCGTTTCTCTTAAACTGTTTCATCAAATACATATAGGTTTCATTCATCTCTATAATATATTTCTGGATTTTTCCCACAACCTTATGGTTTTGACTCACCTATGGATCACTTCCCATCCCTAGAAAATTCCTCATTTAGGGGGAGAGTTCCCGTATGATATATATATATATATATCATATTCATATACATTTGATCCCTCTATACAGGATATTTTTCACTCTTAATCACAACCTCATGATTTTATTTCTCCTAGAGATCACTCCTTATGACTAGAGAATTCCTCTTTTAGTGGTATATTTATCATATGATATATATTTGTTCACCCCATGTGAGACTCATAATATAGTTCCACATCATATATACATTGGTCCATGACATGGCACCTGAAAACTAATCAAAAGGGCTCTTAAACCCATGTCATGAACCACAAGGAGAGTTGAACTCCTATATCCATCACTCTTTAACCTCATACTCATATTCCTTAATCATATTATTATAATTATTCAATTTTTGATACATATTCATCATATTTGGTTCAACGATGTTCATGTTTAAAAAAATACATTATTGTTATCCATATAATGTATCATTTTTCTTTATGGGTAAATTATATAAATTTTAAAATTAAAAATAAAAAAATTACTCAGAAAACATAAATATACAAACTATATGAAATAATAGATACAAATCATTTGTTTTATAATACATTTCAAAATAGATACATATAATAAAATTTAATATATTGATATAATTTTATGTCAAACACACAAAAATAGATATATAGACAAATTAAATATTTCAATGTATATATATAATTATGTATATGAGTGTGTGAGTATATTTTTAAATAAATATATAAAGATTATGTTTTATAATAAATTAAAATACATTATAGTTTGATTCCATTATAGTGGGACATGCTATATATGTTCATCAACCACTTATTTGGTTCTAGGGTTATATTTAAAATACTTCTTCTCATTGTAGACACTCCCATGAAAATTCAATGAATGTCAATTTGTTTTCATTATTATTGTGTTTTTTATTTATTTGTTAAATTATAATTTATAGTTTGGTTTTTTATCTTTAGAATTAACCATTCCTTACAACTAATTGGATACTCTAGTAATTATCCTTGTAGATAAAGTTTTGGGCTAATTTTTAAATTTTTTAAAAAAAAATTGTGTGCATAGTTTTGAATTTTCCAATAAATTTATATACATTGTGAATTTACTAATATATAGTGTAATATGATATTTCAAAATTGAAATGATATTTTATTGGGATATGTGACTCATTCAAAGAATTCAATGAAATACATTAATTTTATAAACGTTGTTTAAGTGCGTAAATAATATTTTGAAACTGATTATAGAACCTATTTGTTATAATGATTTATTATTATCATTTATACTATTATTGATGTTATTATATATGTATATGTTACATAAATATTGTATATAAGATAATATACATATTTGAATCATGTTTTCAGTCTATATAACTGTATCCTATTATACATATAAATTTTAATAAAAAATAAATATTAAATTTAATATATACTAACATTAATATATAAATATACAAATTTCTATATATATACATAAACAAACACACATATGTATAGAAATACACAAAACAAACTTGTATACATATTTATACAAATGAAATTAGATGAAAAATAAAAATTTATATATATATATATATATATGTTTACATATATACACAAATATATACACATGATTACTTCAAAACCCAAAAAAATAGGGATTGAATTAATACTATTATTTATATATAAATTTTTATACATGCACACATACGGTTTTATATATAGATGGAATCAGAGAATGTGTAGAATTAGAGAACATCACAAAAATGAAAAAATATATTGTAATAAATTCATATAAGATCAGTAGTGAAATACATAAAAACATGTTATAAACAGAATACAAATGGTTTTCAAGGTTTATCAATCCCAAAAAAATCCATAGATACTTTAGTGTGGTTAGTATTTCATAAAAGTTTGAATGTAGACGAATGGGTCGCATGACTATTAGGGTTTTTTAAAAAGAATGTGATTGTTTTATCAATGATCGTAAAAAACATTTATAAAATTACACTTTATCAATAATAAAACAATAATCCCTTATAAATAAATCATTTTTCAGCACTTAATTTAGCACAAATAATGGCATGGCTTTGTTAGTACCAAAAAAATCTCGATAAAAATACATTTATCAGTGGTAAATTTTTCACTAATAAAGACATGGTTTATGAACACTACATTTTTCATTGATAAAAACATAATATATAAGAAACTATATCAATATGTAAGATAATTATGATATGTGAGGTTTTTCCTTTTAATTAAAATTAATAAAAATCAATTTAGTATTTAAAAATAAAAATAACATTTAAAATTTTAAATAAAATACTAATTTCATAAAAACTGATTATTGAAATTTACAAAATTACATTATAATAAAAAAATATAACTCATAAAAATAATAGAAATGAATAAAAATATTAACTTTATAAATATTAAAATATACTAAAAATGAATATACATTAGAAATTATATTTAAATATAAAATATTTCAAATAATTACCAATTGAAAATGAACAAATAATTATTATATACAGATTTAAATATAATAAAAGTAAAATAAATTTGAATAAATATTATGATTAAATAAATAGTAATTATATAAATTAAAATACATGTTAAAAATTAATAAGCAAAAATGTATAAATAAATATTAAAAATTATTAAAAAATTTAAATGAATAAATCTTAAAAATTAATAGATTATAAAAATATTAAAAACAGAAAAATATTATAAATAATTAAATAATACTAAATGGATAAACAATAAAACTGAAAAAATTATGGTGAATACATTTCCAAAATATTAAAAATTTTAAAAAAATATTAATTATAAATATTATAATACTATTTAAATTGAATAAATATTAATATAAAAATGAAAAAATAGTAAAAATATAATTTAAATACAAAATAATTACAATATTTTAATAATTTTATAAATTTATAAAATATTAATAATAATTAATGTAACACCCCAAGCTTCCACGATATGTTTTCCATTGAATAATACAATAGCTTGTGTTGTACGCAACTTCGAGTTCAAACAAACCACAACCAATCAAACTATCCATTATGAATAGTAATACCCACGTTTTAAAATTTTATAATTTTTATTTTTCAAAATGGCCTTCATTTTTGAATTCTGAATATCTAAATTAACTTAGGGTTAATTTTTGGTCTTTTTCTGAAAACTTTCAACTTTTTACAAATAGTGAAAAACACTGCGTAATTGGTTAAAACCGAATTTTTATTTAAATAATTATTTATTTAAATTTATTTTAGGTTAAAATAGATGCATGATACTTATATACGTTCAATGTAATTCATTTCAATCCTTATATAATAAGTTTAGATATATAAAAATTTTATCGAACTTTTTACCGTCTTTTACCCACCTCCTATGAGCATTTGCAAATTTGCATAAAATTTAATTTTACCACTTTTGTGAGTTGAATTTCAAAAATCTAAGAGACACGTTTAATATCAATAATTAAAATTTGGTACCCTAACACATATCCTAATTCAATTGGATAAGTATAATTCTATAAAAAAAACCGTAAGAATAAAATATTATCCACTTTGGTCCACTGGGATTAGATTAGGACATTTATTATTATTTTATTTAAAGAAGGGTTAAAAGAGTTAAATTCAAAGTTTAATAACTAAACCATTTTTAATATAGAGATACACATAATAGAAATTCTACTATAAATATTCATTAAAAATATCAGAAGATTTTACAAATAATTTTATTTTATTTATAATTTTTAGACATTATATAATTTAATTTATTTATGACACAATGATAATGCAATAATTACCTTATTAATGAAATATTAAATAATTGATATTATAAATATCCAAATAAATGTAAATTGTGACTTCGGATGAATTCCTCTAGTTTTATAGGTTAATATGACATTTTAGTGTTGGTTAAATAAATTTTAGTCGAAGTGATAATGTATTTATGGCTTAGAAATAATATCAAATACTATATAGTGTCAAACTTTATATAATTGATTTTTTAAAACAAATATTATATTATTAATTGATATAATATTCATAAAAATATATGGATTGGCCAAAGGACTGAGATAAGGTTTTATATATAAATAATGAAACACGTGGGGTTCTCTTGGCTTGTTATAGTAATTTTATTAACCATATAATATAAAAATACAAAGAGACATGGTAAATGTCAAACTATTTGACTAAGAGTTAAATCTAAAAGATAAGGTTAATATGATGACCTAAACATGTCTAAAACCTATTGGTTGAGAGGTTTTCAACCCATCCTCATATTATCCTTTAAATAATTCATTTTTGAGCCATTAGAAATTGAAAATGATTTAATTATAAAATTATATTTCAAGCTTTTCCTAAAGTGACCCTCACCTCTATAATAAAAGGGCACTTCTCCTTCTCTTAATTTCACACCTACAAATCCATTTTCCTCAGCCAACACCTAAAAAATATATCCTCCCAACTTTCCTTCATTCATCCTAGATCCCTTTCTTTGGTCAGAAAGACAACCTAAGGAGCCCTTTTTATCAAATCAAAACGAAGAACTCGAAGAAGAGGTAAATATTTCCTCACCTCTTTCCAGTTCATTTCTTCTTCCAATTCATCTTTCTTTGTTGTTTCCATTCTAAAATAATAACTCCAGAATCTTATATATACTTTTATATTATTATAAATAGGCTACAACCATATTCATTATTTTATCCATTATATGAATGAAAAAGTCATCATACGTGCGTATGTACGGCTTACCGTCTCCATGTCGTGGTATAGTTTTTCATTCAAACACTTCATTTTATGTATGGGTATAATAATTAGTATAACTGATGTAAATAATAAATATAAAATGATAATGATTTTTTGAATATGATATACCATCCAATTACATATTATTTCTCCATCAATATAATGATATTGTCGCTCGTGCGTACGTACGAATTACCGTCTCCACGAATGCGATGAGATCCATTCCCCATCGTATTCATTCAAGAATAATTTTTATTTTATGATTAAAATTAATGTTTATGAACATAATATCATTTTTTATATTAATCAAATAAATTATATCCATAAAAAACATGGATTATGTAACCAATCATATAAAAGAAAATGAATCAGTTAACACCCGAAACGATGACACTAATAAAATAATATTAACAAACCAATTATATAAGATCATATATGATATCATATTTATGTATATAGTTCTTGTATAATTTAATAAAAAAAATTAACTATTATAAAGGAGATTAACATACCATAAACTAAGGAAAATTACAAGGTAAGGGTTAATTTCAAAATCTCTTTATTATCAGAGGTTGTTTTTACATAAGTATCTACTTGTAAAACTTTATCGTCCACATCTGTGTATTCATAAAAATGTATTTCAAAACATTTTTTATATTTACTAGACAATGTTTTGAGTTCATTTATACCCTTATTTGACCTTATATGTTTTTAAAGTAATCTTTCCGTCATTTTCCGAATAAGGTACTTTATAACCTTTTTGACCCAATTAAGGTATGAATGTTTTTTAAACTTATATGGAAGGTTTGGCTATTTTCTGCCATTATAACATCGTCGAATATTCCCTTACAATATTATAATAATATTCTCAAAATAAATTTTCCCTTTTATATTTATATTACTTTTAAGTTATTTCAAAATAGAAAGAGATATTTCTCTAAATAAGTTTTGATTTCATCTATGTCAACATCGTTTTGATGGATTTTAAGATTGTTTGAAGTTGATTTATTATGATACAAATTCTCTATATTGTATTGAAGGCTTTGTAATATGTTTGATTGTAGATATGTTATTCATATACCATTCATGGTTTATGTATAAATTATTTACATTTCATATGCTAGTTTTAATACGAATGTTTATGTTATGTTTAAACCTTTTCATATGAGGAATGAATTGGACATAGTAAGTGATGGGTGGAGCCCACTATAGCTCATTGATGCATCGGTATGTCTCATGAGAGAAACTATTGTCTTGGCATGAGGCCTGGAAAAAATATTATTTTTAGTCTGGTCACAAGGCCTTGACTATGTGGTTTTGAAGTCTGGCATTATGCATTCCATCATTATGAAAGTGGCTATTGATATTGCATGTGATTATTCGACTAGTAGAATATCCATGCGAATAAGTAAATAGAATTATTTGATTTTATATTTTCATATTATGTTGAAGTTTATGTTTAAAAGGATTTTATTTTAGTCAAATACAATTCCTTAGATGTTTATGCTTAATTATGAAATTTTTTTCTATATTGTTATCCTTACTGAGAATCTGTGCTCACCCCTTTCTATGTTTTATTTTAACTAAGATGTGAAGAATTATTTTATGTTTGACATGTTGGGATAGACTAAGAATATAAGTGTGTTCAAAAGGGGACAAAATTTTGTTGATGTTTTTGTTTCATGATGTAATGTAAAACATATGAATGTATCTAGTACTTATAAGGCTACTAACCTGATAGGTCTTTCGGGACATGATTCCTTATATCATGACATTGCAATGTAATAATTCACTAACTCCGGGTAACTTGGGTTCGGGTGTTATGGTTGGTATCAGAGGAAGTTTAGTACAAACCTTGGAAGCTAGATTTAGAAAAACACTGACTGGAGAAAATTACCCTAAGATAGACTTTGAGGATTAGTATAGAAGAACTTCTTAAATTTTTGTACAATAGAGATTTTGTGAGTTTTCTAAGAAATACATCCCTGTCTGGATATGAGCAGGTAGAGGTAGCTCTGGCACAGATGTGCCTAGGGTTAAAACCCAAAACAGCTGCTTTGAGCTAGACTCGAATGGGAACCGGTGCAGCTGCACTCTTGGTTACGACACTCCTGGGGGATATTATTAGGATAATTATCATTTTATTTACAAACCATTATGAAGGTTTCATAGGTATTTAATTCCTCAAAGGAAAAATTTTTATGATTATGGATTATTTCAATAAACTGTTCAATTCATGTAAACTATTTTACAAGTTTGGAATTATGTGTTGTGATTCATAAACTAATATAGTGTAAGTCATTGTTTAAAAATGGCTCTTAGCGGAAGGAAATGGAAGAGGTTTTAATGGCAGTTTATCACCTCACGGGAGATGCAGATCAATGGTTGTTATTGATTAAAAACACAAAGGATTATGAACAAGTATCAAATATGAAATGTAGGGTGTTTAATGAGATTTTTTTAGAAAACTAATTTCCTCATGACTATTGAGTGGATATGAAAATAAAATTTCTGGGTCTGAGGAAAAAGGAGGATGAGAATGTCACAAAGTATGAGGCTAACTTTACAAGGTTAGAAAGGCAAGCTACAGATTATATACATAACCCAAGGAGTAATATTGATCGATTCTTTGATTGGTTAAAACCATTTCTCTTGTGAGAATTAGTCTCACAATTCTTCTTATCATACGAAGATATTGTCTCATGTGCTACCAAGACAGAAAAATAATTCTCTATGTCTTATGACATTAAAGAAAATTAAGAGAAGAAGAGATCTGATGAACACTCTGGAAATAGAAATAAGTGGAAGAAGAGAAAAGTTGAATATCCATCTTGCGGTAAATGTGGGAAGAAACATCATGGTACATTCCAAAAGTGAATGAGAGTATGTTACAAGTGTGGTGAAAAGGCCACTAAGCTCATGATTGCAAGGGGAAGAAAGAGGCTATTGAATACTATAATTTTAGTGAAAAGGGGAATTATGAAAATGATTGTACTGAGAACTAAGTGAACTTAGCTTAGAAAAGGACAAGGGAGCAAGGCCAAGGTTATGTGATCACTACTGCTGAGGTTGATGCTCCAAAAGATGTGGTGGAGGTAATTTAATGGTGTAATCAAGTTTAGCAAATGATTTTTTTGATTCTAGTTCGTCGCATTGTTTCATATCATCCCAGTTTTCTATGAAAATTGTATATTTCCAATTTGATTTAACAAGGGAGTTGTCAGTCAAAATTCATAAGGGAAGTATCATGGCAATAAATTTTTGTTAATCAATTCCCATTAGGGAATATAAATGTTCTTTATCTGCTGATATCATCATAATAGCCATGATTGAACTAGATATAATTCATGGTATGGATTGGATTTCATACCATTATGTGAAAATTTATTGTAAGAAGAAGGGTGTTACAACTCTTGATGATAATAAAGAGTACCTTATCTTTAGAGCAGAAACATCACCATCATATTCTTATCTAGATCCATCCCCAGTAGCTCTACATAATTCAATTATTATGGAGGATGAGAATGAAATAATTATGGGTGAGGAAAACAATTTTCTAATAGAGAATGTACCTATTGTGAAATAATATTTTGATCTGTTTCCATAGGATTTACCTATACATCCTCTAGAACAATAAATTGAGTTTTCCATTGATTTAATTCCTATTTCAAGGCCCATATTAAAGACCCCTTATATAATGGACACTTTGCATTTAGTGGGACTAAATAAACAACTAGATTAATTGAATAAAAATGGATTTATTTACCCTAGTGTTTCTCCATGGGGAGCCCCTGTCCTTTTTGTTAAGAAGAAAAGATGTATCTATGAGGTTGTACATTGAATACAGAGAGGTAAATGTTATAACAATAAATAACAAGTATCCCCTACCTCGCATTGATGATTTATTCGACCAACCTCATAGAGCTCAATATTTTTCAATGATTGACCTTCGATCTGGATATCATCAGTTGTGTGTGAAGAAGGAAGACATTCAGAAAACGACATTTCGAACCAGGTATGGGCATTACGATTTTACAGTGATGCCTCTTAGATTGACTGATGCACCCTCTATCTTCAAGGATCTAATGAATAGAGTTTTCCAGGAATATCATGATGACTTTTTAGTGGTATTTATTGATGATATCTTGGTATACTCCAAAATCTAGGAAGATCATGAAAATTATTTGCACATTATTCTAAAGACTCTTAGAAGAAATGAATTATATGGTATGTTTTTCAAGTGTGAATTATGGCTTTAGGAGATTTTTTTTTGTAAATATTGTCTCTAAGGATGGAATCTATATTGATCCTTCAAAGACCAAGGTAATCCAAGAATGGAAAAAACTGACGAGTATAACTGAGGTATGCAGTTTTATTGGTTTAGCAAGTTATTATCAGTGTTTTGTCTAAAATTTTTCCCGATTGGCTAACCCATTAACCGAGATCACTCGTAAATGAGTTAAATTTGTTTGGAAAAAAGAGTGTGAAAATTTTTTTAAGATCTGAAGAGATGATTAGTTAATGCTCCTATCTTGACTCTACCATCAAGAAATGATGGGTTTGTTATTTCTATTCTTGCTTCACGGAAAGGACCTGGTTGTGTCCTTACGCAGAATGATATAGTTATTTTCTATGCATCACGGCAGCTAAAAATTAATGAGAAATACTATCCCACTCATGATATAGAGTTAACAGATGTAATATTTTCTCTGAAAATATAGATACACTATCTCTATGGTGAAAATTGTCAGATTTATACTGATCACAAGAGTTTGAAGTATATTTTCTCATAGAAAGAACTCAACATGAGAAAAAGACGATGGATTGAACTACTCAAGGATTTTTATTGTACAATACACTACCACCCAGGGAAGGAAAATAAGGTGGCAGATTCTTTGAGTAGAAAGGATCATGGAGTTTTGATAAATATGAGAGTTGAAAGGGGTCTTATTTCATGGATCTAGTAAATATGGATATGGGAATACCCATGGAAGGTGAAACATCAAAACTTTTTCAAATGTTTGTCAATCCATATTTACTAGAAAGGATAAAACGTTTTTAGACTGATGATGAGTAATTTCAAAAGAAAATTAAAGCTATGAATTATGGGAGATTGAGTGACTTCATATATTAAGAGGGAATTTTTAAATTTGGGAAGAGGCTTTGTGTTCCTAACATACCTGATCTAAAAAAGGGAATTGTTGGATGATGCTCACAGCTCCAATTTCTCTATACACCCTAGGAGCAACAAGATGTATAGATATCTGAAGGAACATTTTTTTTGGGACTACATGAAGAGGGAGATTGATGATTTTTTTTCAAGATGTATGGTTTGTCAACAAGTTAAAGCTGTAAGGAAAAGGCCTGGAGAAGTCATGCCACCACTTCCCATACATGAGTGGAAATGGGATGATATTACGATGGAAATTTCCATGGGACTACCAAAGAATCCTAGAAGGAATGATGAAATATGTGTCATTATTGATCGTATTACCAAGTCAACACATTTTCTTTCTATAAGAGAAGATTTACCACTTGAACATCTGAAAAGACTATATATTGATGAAGTTGTAAGAATCCATGTTTTACCCCTATCGATTGTTTCTGATAGTGATCCCCATTTTATATCAAGATTCTAGAAATGTCTTCAAAAGGCCCTGGATACTGAACATCATTTGAGAATTTCCTACCACCCTCAAATAGATGGACAATCATAACGGATTATTCAACCCTTTGAAGACATGTTGAGATCTTTCTCACTTGACTTTCACGGTGTGTGGGATCAATATTTACCTCTGGTGGAATTTTCCTATAACAACAGCTTCCGTTCAAGTATTCAGAAGGCACCAAATGAAGTGTTATATGGAAAGAGATGTCGCAGACCTACTAGTTGGGATGGTGTTGGTCAAAGAAAACTTGTAGGCCCAGAACTTGTTGAGGAAACAATGGAAAAAGTAAAGATTATCCCAACCCACATCAAAACAGCTTAATGTAGGAAAAAGTCATATATCGATAACCAAAGGAAGGATTTGTAATTTCAAGTAGGAGACCATGTTTTCTTGAAGGTATCTCCATGTAAGGGTGTTATACATTTCGGTATGAAGGGTAAATTGAGTCCCAGGTACAACAGACCTTTGAAAATACTAGAACGAAGTGGAGTTGTAACTTATCGTTTGGAAATGCCTCCAAGTCTCTCCAAAGTTCATGATGTGTTCCATGTATCACTGTTGATAAAATACATGCCTGACCCGATGCATATACTCACCAATGAAGTAGAACCTAATCTATCTTATTGTGAACATCCTGTCAAAATTCATGATACAAGATAACAAGTGCTGAGAAACCGAAGGACTCATCTGGTACATGTTCTATAGAGAAACCATAAGATGGAAGACGCAATGAGGGAACCAGAGGAACTTATAATGAAGAACCACCTGAATCTTTTTTTGTGGTAGTATTATAGAAATTTCGAGAAAGAAATTATTTTAAGGAGGGAAGAATGTAACACCCCGAACTTCCACAGTATGTTTCCCTTTGAATAAAACAATATCTTGTGTTGTACGCAACTTTGAGTTCAAACACACCAAAACCAATCAAACAAGCTATTATGAATAGTAATACCCACTTTTTAAAATTTTAAAAATTTTATTTTTCAAAATGGACATCATTTTTGAATTTGGAATATCAAAAGTTGCTTAGAGTGAATTTTTTGTTTTTTCTGAAAACTTTCAATTTTTTATGAATAGTGAAAAACATTGCATTATTGTTTATAAACGACTTTTTTAAAATAATTATTTATTTAAATTTATTTTAGGTCAAAATAGATACATAATAACTATATAAGTTCAATTTAATTCATTGGAGTCATTATATAATAAGTTTAGAAATATAAAAATTTTATTGAACTTTTTACCGTCTTTTACCCACATCCTAGGTGCATTTGCAAGATTTCATAAAACTTAATTTTACCGCTCTTGTGAGTTTAACTTAAAAAATCAGAGAGACACAGTTAATATCAATAAGTAAATGTGGTTCAATATAATGAATATAATTTTGGTGAATATTAAATTTGGACTTTTACTTACCACGGTTAAAAGTAAATAGGGTAATTAAGTGTAAAAAGTATATCATAATTATACTAAAACATGTCCTAATTCAATTGGATAAGTAAAATTAGACCAAAAAAATCCTTATTAATAAAATATGATCCTATTTGGTCATCTTGGATTAGATTAAGACTATTTTAATTATTTTATTTAAAAAAGAGTTAAAAGAGTTAAATTCAATGTTTAATAACTAAAACTTATTTAATATAGTGTTCCATACAATATAAATTTGAATATAAATATTCATTATAAATAAAAAACTATTTCCAACAAAATGGTATTTTATTTATAATTTTTAGACATTATATAATTTAATTTATGTATGACGCAATGATGATGCAGTAATTACCTTATTAATGAAATATTAAAATAATTGATATTATAAATATCCAAATAAATGTAAATTGAGACTACTGATAATTTCCAAGAAATTTATAGGTTAATATGACATGTCAGGGTTGGTTAAATAAATTTTATTAAATTTGATAATGTTTATATGGCTTTCAAAAAAATCAAATACTAAATAGTGTCAAAATTGACATAATTGAGTTTTTAAAACAAATATTATATTATTAATTGTTATAATATTCATAAAAATCTAAGGTTCAGGAAAAGGACTTATATAAGGATATATATATTAATAATGAACCACATGGGGTTCTCGTGTCTTGGTATAGTATGTTTATTAACCATATAATATATAAATACAAAGAGACATGGTAAATGTCAAACTATTTAACTAATAGTTAAATATAAAAGATAAGGTTAATATGATGACCTAAACCTGTCTAAAATATATTTTTTGAGAGTTTTTATACCCATACCCACATTATCCTTTAAAAAAATCATTTTGGAACCATTATAAACCGAAAATGATTTTATTATAAAATAATATTTCAAGCTTTTCCAAAAGTGACCCTCACCTCTCTTATAAAAGGGCACTTCCCCTTCCCCTAAATTCACACCTCCAAAGCCATTTTCCATAGCCAACCCCTACCCAAATACCCTCCCAACATTCCTCCATTAATCTTATATCCCTTTCTTTGGTCAGAAATCCATCCTATGAATCCCTTTTTATCAAATCAAAAGGAAGAACTCGAAGAAGAGGTAAATATTTCATCACCTCTTTCAAGTTCATTTCTTCTTCCACCTCTTCTTTCTTGGTTGTTTCCATTATAAAATAATAAATATAGAATCTTCTATAAACTTTTATGTTATTATAAAAATGGTAAAACCATATTCATTATTCTTTCCATCATATGAATGACAAATTCGCCATACATGCGTTCCTACGGCTTACCGTCTCCACGTCGTGGTGTAGTTTGTCATTCAAACACATAATTTTTTGTATGGGTATACTAATAAGTATAACAGATGTAAATAATAAATATAACATGATAATTATTCTGTATATATGATGTACCATCCAATTACATACTATTTCACCATCAAAATAATGATATTGTCGCTCTTATGTACGTACGGATTACCATCTCCACAAATGCGATGAGATTCATTCCCCATCATAATTATTCAAGAATAATTTTCATTTTATGATTAAAAATAATTTTTATGAACATAATGTCGTTATTTATATGAATCAAATTCATTCTATCCATAACAAACATGGATTATTTTACCAATCATATAAAGGAAAATGAATCTATTAACACCCGAAACGATGATACTACTAAAATATTATTAACAAAGAAATATTATAAAATCATGTATGATATCATTTTTATGTATATAGTTCTTGTATAATTTAATTAAAATGATTTAACTATTATACAGGAAGTTAACATACCATTAACTAAGGAAAAGTACAAGGTAAGGGTTAATTTCACAATCTCTTTATACGATTCATGGTTTATGGATAATGTATTGACATTTCGTATGCTAGTTTTAGTATGAATGTTTATGTTATGTTTAAACCTTTTCATATGATGAATGAATTGGACTTATTAAGTGATGGTTGGATCCTTCTATAGCTCCTTGATTCATCGGTATGTCGCATGAGACAAACTAGTTTCTTGGAACAAGGACTTGACAAAATCTTATTTCAGGTCTTGGCACAAGGCCTTGACTATGTGGTTATGAAGTCTGGCATTATGCACTCCATAATTATGAAAGTAGCTATTGATATTGCATGTTATTATTCAACTTTTATAATATCCATGTGGATAACTAATTGGAATTATTTTATTTTATCTTTCCCATATTATGCTGAATTTTATGTTTAAAATGATTTTGTTTTATTCTAATACATTGCCTTAAATGTTTATGCTTATTTATGAAGGTTTCTGTTATATTGTTATCCTTGATGAGCATCTGAGCTCACCCCTTTTTATGTTTTATTTTTTCTTGGATGTGAAGAATTATTTTATGGTTGACCTGTAGGGTTAGACTAAGTATATATGTGTGTTCAAAAGGGAACAAAATTTTGTTGATGTTTTTATTTCATGATGTAATGTAAAACATATGAATGTATCTGGTACTTGTAATGATACTAAACTGGTCGGTCTTTCGGGACATGATTCCTTATATCATTATGTAATAATGCACCGACTCGGCGTAACTGGTGTCCGGACATTACAATTAAAATATTAAAATAGTTTAACTTAAATGTTCTTAATAGGTGAACTCAATAAACATGTGTGTATATCTAACTATATACCATGTATATAATATAATGTTTCTATAATTTATACATTAAAAAATCTTAAATTAATTATTAATAAATAAAAATATAATATAATTGATATTTTTTAATAAATAAAATTAATTAATAATTATATAATATATATAATATTGAAATTAAAATTAATAAATAATATTAATAGTTATTAATTATATTTAAATATTATTTTTTAGAATTTTAACAATATTATTAATTATATAAGTGAATTAATAGTTTACACTAAATAAAAAGATATAGTTACATTTATAGATATTATTTATTTATTGTATTTAAATAAAAAATAAAATAAATTTTAAAAATTATATCATAAATATTAAATTTACTATCAATTATATATAAAAATATTTTATATGTTATTATTTATATTTTTATACAAATTATATATTTTAAAAAAACTATAAATTACATATTCCTTGAATAGGCCGAAATAGGCCCCATAGGCCTTTTTCATTTGTTGAAATGAAGGAAAATGATGATGAAAATGAAAGATATTGTCAAAAAATGTGGGAACCACCCTTATCAAGAATTAATTAACCCAAAACCTGATGAGGATGATTCTCTCCATGGTTTGGAAAACTACCTTGACCACACATGTGTCAGTCCCACTTCCACATATTTTACCTCTACCAAGGCTCTTACTCATCATCTAAAGGCGATGAAGGTGACTATTTATGGACATCGATCACTGGCCCACTTTTCCAAAAGGGTCCTGGATGTCTTGCACAGGATTAGACCCAATTTTATCTTTAATACTGATGGATAAAAACTCTAAAACTTCTAGATACACATGAATTCTTATATAGGCATACATAAAAAATAAAAAAACATCAACATATAAATCATACCATTATTCCATTTCTTGGGAAAGTCATTGAGGTGATCTCTCAACCAATATCTCCTATGGAATGATTTATCTATCTGAACTGATAAACTTTTACTTCTTGAAATCTTGAATCATGGATTTTCCAAATTTATTGAAAATAGATTTCACTAATTAAGATAAGTGTAAAGGATATTAAGGTATTAAATTAGAGAAATCATCCTTAATTGAGCCTTATCCAGGGCCATTTCACTTCTCTAAATAACCAGTCATGTCCCAGTTTCGAAGGTTACTTTATGCTGGGAAGGCAGCTTTGTCAACCCCTTTGTTGACCCTATATCCTATTTTCAATTGAGAGTGTCCATATCCTCAAATTTTGTCACTACATCATGCTCTTTAACATCTTCAAGATGGATAACTTTTGGACCATCTATGATAACCTCAGAAAAATTCCTCATGGCCAATCACATATCCTAGGATTTCATTTTTTTCCTACCTCTCATCTGAAGACCTGGAGGCATCAGAACCATCACTAGTCTTTGTTGTAGCACACACAATAGTGGCCTCATTGGAATACACTTTTTTATTGGTAGAGTTCTCATCACACTTTCATAAAACAACATTAATTTAGAAAGTTCTCACCTATATAGAATAGGTGAACCTTGTTCACACTATGGATGTTTAGTGACAACATGAGGTTTATATGGATTAATTTTATATTGATTCTCCTTATTTGTGTTAGAAAAAGAGGATACCCGATTAGATTCAGGAAAATAAACATATGGAACTGTGTTCCTTCTTGTACAAGTATAATTGTTGATAGTTCTAGGAAAACCCCCTGATGTGACAATAAGAAAAAGTGATTCATGACCCTAGTTTTAATCCAGCAAGGGAACAACTAATTCTCCCTTCTTGTGCAACGTCGTGCTAGAATTCACTAGGAATTTAAATTGAAGCCAAAATTCAAGAGAATAATTGGAACACAACATGATAATATCCATTTCAATATAATTATAATGATTTATATACATATAAATTATTTGGGATCCAGCATGGAGCTTATGATTTCCTTTATTAGCTCTTGAGGCAATCATTTTCTCCCTCCTCAGTTTTTGATCAGTAATATCTTGAGCGGTAGTTTTTTCATTAATTCGGTTAATAGATCAACACACACATCCCTATGTAATGCTTTGATAGATATCACTACATGAGATCCTTGTTCAAAAATGTCACCTAATGATATGTGTCTCTTCGCATGAAAACTAGGACGTACATGAGAGGGACATGCAACACCATACATCTTTTTCAATACTAATGGCACATTGTACTTCTCTTCATCTGAAGCAACTTGTGTAGCTACAACATCATCCCCCTGGATACTCCAACTAAAGTAATTATTTCCATTATTAGAGAAGAAATATAATCCACTAAGCCAATAGTAAACTCACTTTTATTCTTGTATCTAGAACTATCATTCCTTTTCAAATGACAAAGATAACAAAAAATATCCTTGCAATAGTTCTCCTTAAGATTCCCTATTGAGTGGAAACCAATGCATGAAGAAGAATATTTAAAATACTTAATTGTATGATCAAAATAAAAATCCATGGTGGATAGAATAACATTTTTAATTAGTGAAAAGATAAGATCCACCTCCACCTGAAATCAATAAAACTAACAAAACATGCCTATTCAGTTGCTTGGTCAAATTTTATGGGCCTCATAATCACCAAATATATCTCAAATAGGATCAATTGATTCCATAATATCAACTTATATCCATATAGATGAACCCATACTTGATTTATATTGTTTCAATGTGCGAAGGGATTGAATTGAGGGACCCAATCCTGAATATAGAGCAAACCTAGTTTGAGGGAGATCAAGCCAAGCCCCCAAGATTTTCCCCTCATGTCATCTATAAGAAACTGAATGTGGAAATTGTTTTCCCTGATGGTATATATACATACACATGCATGAACATACATACACATATGTATATATGTACAAAAAAATAAATACATTCACACACACACAAGCACATACAAACAAACACAAACATATATATCCATACACATACATACTCCTATACATACATACATACATACACATACATACACATATACACATATATATACATATGCACAAACATAAACATACATGAACATACATGAACACATACACATACATAAACACACACTCACACATATACACATACACAAAAATATACACATACATATAAACATACACATAAATAAAAACACACATACACATACACAATCATATATACATACACATGCATATACAGACATACACATAAACGTACATACATAAATACATACTAATACACATACATGCATACACATAGACATTCATAAACAACGTACTCAACCATACGCATATATACATACACGTATGTACACATACACATAAATATACATAAACATACATACATATACACACACATACGCATGCATACATTTACCCACACAACATACACATACATGTATATTCACATTAACACATACATACACATACTGATATACACACATATATACACATACATATATACATGCATACATACATACATATGGACACACATATACAGACACATACAAATACACATACACATGAACATACACAAACAAACACACACATAAACATACATGTACATACATATAAATTGAATACATATGAATACATAAATATACATATAAATATATATCTATGATTGTGTTTCTTTGTGTGTGTGTGTGTGTCTACACACACATATACATTCATGAATTCATGCACATATACAAAAATAAATTCATACATACTATTGAAACCAAGGTGATCTGTGATGGATTTTGTTGGTGTTCTGGGTTTTTTGTGAATACTTTATGGGTTAGTCAAGGATTTTGTTCAATAATGGATATGAGTTTCAGAATGTGGAAGTTTTGAAGACTACTTTAAATGACATTTCCCATTGTTTGCTAATTTTTTCAATGTAAAAATTGGTGGTTTGGTGAACTTTTTTGATGTTTTCAAGGTGAAGGAAGGCACTCTGTGTAGTCAGGCACATGACTCATGAAATCAAGTAGGCGGCCCATGTCAAAAAGTATGGGACAAAGAAATGGGAGTTTTTTAAAGGATCTCATTTGACCATGAAATTATGTATGTAGTTCTCATAACAATACATGGTCAAAAGGTGTTGTTTTTGGAATGACCACAAAGGCAGTAAGTGGGAGGAGATGGGTGTTCACAGATAAAACAAATAATTTTGAGCGTTGATAAAATATAAAATTATCTATTCGTAATCCGGTGTTGAAAAAAATTGAAAAAAAATATTTAAAATCAATAAATATAAAATATTAATAAAATAAATAAAAAATTATTAAAAATTAATTATACTAACTATTTAAGGTACAAAAAATTTAAGAAAATGAAATTAAATAAAATAATTAAAAAAATTAAAAAAATATTAGAATATTAACAATTTTTAAATAAAAATGAATAAATACTAATCATATAGGTTAAAAACATATTGAAAATATTAAAACTTATTAAATAAATAAATAAAAATAAATATTCAAAATGAATAAATTCTCAAAAATTCAAATATTAATGAATATTAAAAAATGAAAATGAAATTAAATGGCTGAAAATAAAAAATTAATAAACTAATAATTATATATAATAAATAATTTGAATTCATAATATTGGTTACATAAAAAATATGATTTCATATTAAATTACCTCGACGGCCAGCTCGAGGGGGGATTTCATGGGTCCTCGCTAGTTCCTTCCCGCTCTCCCTTCCTTATTTGTCTCTATATCCTTCTATCAATTCCCTTTCTCTCAAATATCCTTTATTTTGGGCTCTCACTTGAGTTTCTTACTCATTGGTGTATCGTGGATGGGGTCAATGTCTACTTTCAAGGGGGTGACGTTCTTCTTGGTGAAAGCTCCATGGGGATGATTTGATGCTCCCGAAGAATATTGCTTGTTGTTGAAGCCCTAGGATGCTCGAAACCTACATTGGACTGAATTTCCTACGTGCCTATCCATGTTATATTTGGATAAGGGGTAACAAAGTGGTTTTGGGTTAATTAGTTTGGAAATAGATGGTTTTTAAGGCGCTCTCTGGTCGAAATGCTCCTTTTTGGCATCTGGTATCAATATCGTCGATGATGAAATCACCCAGGGTACATGGTCACTCAAATACCTTCTTTGACCACAATTTCCTATTCTTCTCTCCCAGTCAGATCTAGAGTGGTGGTAACTAAACTGTTTCAGGATGTAGGATTTGGTAGCCAACGATGTTCCTTCATTGACATCAGTTGATTTTCTCCCATGAAGAAAATACGGTTCTCTTCCACTTTGATGATGGCACTTTCAGAGGTATAAATGGAAATGACAATGGATATTTTTTTGGTTTTATAGATTTTTTTCGGTATTTCTCGCTCAAAGTTAGTGAGGAAGGTTATTTATTATTTCTACCGGTGTTCGATCTATTTGTGCATGTTGGTGAAGGTTTTGACTTTGAGGATGACCACATTTTCCTTTCCTATCATCAATGAGGTTTTTTTTATTTGATGTTTTGTTGTGATATTTTTATGATGGAAACAATGGAGTTCTATGGTAGTGACATGAATACAATGATGGTGAATTTTGATGGTGGGGTTGACAGATTGAGGGGATCTTCTGCATTTTGATTTCTATGTTCATCAGCTCCGATGGGGATAGATAGAAATGATGATAGCAGAGTACCCACACTGATGATAGATGACGGTAGGAAACGTGACCCAAGATGATGCAGCTGACATGGGTGACTCGAGGATTGAGGCCTCAAATTTGGTGTTTGGGTTTTTTGGGGAAAAATCTCTTAAGGTGACTTTGTAGTATTTTTGGGTTGATTGTGTTCGTTGAAAAGGAGGGTTACCATGATCATTTGGGGAGATCCATAGATATTTTTTACTAGACATGTTGACAAAGATCTAAGCCAATGGAATGAATGCCATGGAATCAGTATAGAAAATTTCATAAACAAGGTGATGACATTTCCCAGCTTTTCCCAAATTTTTTGCGTTGAAAATTTGAAGTTTTTCAAGAATGGTGAAAAGTGGACTCTAATGAATGTATTTTAAATATGGAAATAGAATTAATTTTCCAAATATTTTATTCATGAATGGTTCTTTATTAAGGATCAAATAAAATTGATGGTGATCTTCACGATAGAGACAAGCATCACGAATGATGAAGGTGAGGAGCATCGCGAGTGGAGAATCACAATGGGATGAAGATATTGTTGGTGATCTCTATGAACTCAATAGGAATTTTGAACAGATAATTGACTTAGATCATTGTGAAAAAGGGAGAATCACAAAATAAAAGAGTGAGTGTTGTGAAATGGTGATGACGTGGATGTATGGTTCGAGATTCGGTTAAAACTACTATTAATAGGACTTACCCCCTTTAGAAAAGTAGTGAGACTTAACAAAATATCTTAAGGCTCCAAAATCAAGAAGGTGGTTTGGGAAGGATTATCAATTGAAGAAATTCAAAAAGGCTATAAAATACAACTGAGTGTTATGAGCATCACAGAAGTAATGAAATTTTCAAAAGCTAAGTTTGATTTGAGAAAGGAAGGATCTTCACAAAGGCTAGTTGAGCTTCGTGAAAGAGGGGTGTTTCACAATGGAAAAGTAAGATTCAAGAAATTAAGGAGCTTTGTGAAGGATATTTTAGCTTCAAGAAGGCATTGAGCATCATGAATGTCTATTATAATTCATTGGCTGTTAAAGCTTTTGTAAAGTGGTACTCATTAGTTGGATGAAAGTAGAACCTCAAGAGAGCATTTATCTGTAACTGAGGATGTATTCATTTGTAATAATGAAGGGACCTAGAGGTCCATAAACTATGATTGGATCCCTTCCAAGGGCAGTGAGAAAAGGAAGAGGAGGACGTTGATCCTTTCAACTAGAAGTGATCTAGAGAAAGATACATAGAGACTGACCCTTGGGAAAGCAGTGTGATGTCCTTAAACTTTGTAAAGGTAATGAGCCTGTGTATAGATGAGATCTATCCAAAACCACCATTCATGGAAGTGATCCTTAGTGTATTTGGTACAATAGGAACATTATCCTTGTATGTTCCTTGGATGTAGTCCAGTGAGGGTAAACCAAGTAAAATTATTATGTCTCATGCATGCTTTAAATTCTCTTCATACATTTATATGGGAAAGAGAGAGAAAAGTGTTTCGTTTAATGACAAAATATGATTTGAAGGGTAAAAAGTTTTTGTCTGCCATACAATGATTCACTCCCCCACCCTCTTAGTGTATTTAACATAATTGGGCTGAAGGTTTTGAATTTAAAATTTCGTAACGGGTTATTATATCTTTGGAATCCTACCTGAGGTTTGTAGGTACACTCCAAAATTAAAGTTGGTATTTTGAAAATAAATAAAAAATAGATTTTTCAGTATATAATTCACACACCCATAAACAATAATGAAAAGATAATTATTATTATATAAATAAAAAAATTATATAGAATAATATGTAATACTTATTTAAATAAAAAATAAAAAATTTATTTACATAAAATAATTAAATAATTTTCAAACATATTGATAATATTAAAATATAATGAATAAATATTAATCATTAAATTTCAAACATATTGAAAATATTAAATCATAATAAATAAATATGAATAAATAAATTTTAAAAAATAAATAAATTCCAAATATAATAAATATTATTAAATAATATTAATTAATGGAATAAAAAAATGAATAAATAAAATTAAATAAATTTCAAAAATATTTTCAAAAAGTGAATTCATGACCATAATTACATGAATTTAAAAAATATTGTAAATAAATAAATATTTAAAGATACACTTAAATACAAAATATTTACAATAAATATCAAATTAAGAATGAATAAATAACATTTCAATAAGGATTTAAACATAAAATGTAAAAAATGAATAGATATTATAAATGAATAGATATTAATTATATAAATTAAAAAAGTATTAAAAATATTACATATAAGTGTGTGTGTGTGTGTGCAAATTTTATGTTTTTGATTGAGTGACTATTCTTTATTTTTATTTTCTAATAATCCCTAATTTTTTTACTGGGTTGAGAGGGAACTCTGACATGACCCAAAGGCCCAGTGAAACAATGACCTTATAATTACATGGATCATAGGACTAAAGTCACCATTCCCTTACAACTTATTTTAACCCAACTACGGTGAAACAATATCTCCCCAATACCTTGACAAATCTATACCTACCTCACTACATTATGTTGTTACCGACATGTAATGCCATGTACAAACCTACATGGGCTGATGGTGTGTCCACCATATATTTGATTAAATCCTAAGTCTGGTTAGCTCTACCAAGTGATAGCTACTACTCTCTTAAATCATTATGGGGATTCTATAATATTGGTGATTTTGATCTTCCCCAAGACCTAGAGGCTATGTGGCCTGAAGGCCCATGATGGATTGGATGGCCTATGTCATGAAACCCAATTTATAGTTACTAATATTCTGATTTATTATTATTTGTAATTAATTATATTAATATATTTTTTTTATTTTAATATAATTATATACCTATTAATATAGTTCATATATAACAAATTTTTTATACAAGAATAAATGAAAATGAATAATATACCCAAAACAATTTGGGGGCTAGACCCCTTTATTAAAGAAAATAAAATAGTGAACCCCTATTTGACTGGGTTCGAGGAACGAATTACATGTCAAAATACCCAAAACAAATGGCCTAAATTTCAAAAAATCACAACCTAAAATGGTGAAATTCCCAATGACATAAGGTCAATAATACGACCTAAATTCCTATACTAAATTTTTCCTTCATTCCGTATGAAAACTATGAAAAAACCCCAACAGGCCACCATTTCCTGACATCATGGCTCCACTACCCCGATGACATCGCTACATTTTATTATTACCAAGCATAGATCATCGGTTTCAACCATTTCAAACCTATCAAGGATTTCCTGGTACAAGATCTATAACCCAAGACAAGAACTCCTCTCACCAACTGCATTTCGCATCGACAATTTACGTAATGTGGTGAATTGTTATCACCCACCACCAATACCCATCGATGAGAAGGGGTTCAAATCTCATTGTTAACCCCCATGTCAAGTGGGTTCCTTCACCACTAGCCCATGCTTCGAGTTGGGGTCTCCCTTCTCCGCTAGCCCCAACATTCAATATGTAATATGAAAACAAAAATATAAATATAAATATATATTATATCTAATTTGTCTATATAGATCATATTATATAGACTTATTCCTATATAAATTATATTTAAAAATAAAAATATGTGTATATAAATTAAATATACTCACATTATCCTTTATTACTTATAAAAAATAATTGATAAAGTGTATTTTCATTAGTGCTAAAAATATATGGGTAGAGGGAGCCTTTTTTTACTCTTTTTTAGCACTGATAAAGACAGTCATTTATCTAAATTTTTGGTTAGTGATTTTTCTTGAAATTATATATTAGTAAAAATGAAAATTATTTAGTTTTACATGTGTATATATATATATATATATTAATTATTATTTTAATATTTGTGTTGAAAATGTACTAAATTTTAATTAAAACAATCAAATTAAATACCTATGATTATTATGATTAATGCCTAAAATTTTAAAAAATGAGGTATAATGGGGTGAAAAGTTTAAGGGTTTTCTAAATCTTATTTGGATATATCTATATAATTTTAGATATGGGGTTAAGTGAATAGATGTACCTTCCACTATATATAAATACCTAAATGGTAACAAGTTATTGGGATTTAAAAATGATTTTCCCACTTGTGTGGTTTTAAATAGGAGATATAAAAAATTAAAAATGTAGAAATAAATGAAACAAAATGAAATGTAGAAAACGACTTAAATAAGGGTTTAAAAAGATATGGTAAAATATAATGATTAATGTTGTGAAATGTGGTTATATACTCCATCATAATTATAATGGGAATCTCCCTTGTAATTATCTCTCATGAATGAGTAATGAAACTATATCACAAAATAACACCCAAATAAACACTAAAAATGGGAAAATATTGATTGAAGATAAAGATGATGAAACCAGTGGGGATTCTCCCCCATTTATAGGCTACCACCATCTCGTCTTAATACATTCCTCCACTGGTGGGTTTGGGGGAGCTGGCCTAGAACCACCTAGCCACACCAACCCCTAACAAATCAAGGAGTGGCACCATCCATAAATAATAAAATGTCCATCAAATATCCATCTTGGAGATTTATTTAGAACCAATCATTTCTCTACACATCTTTTAAATCTACAAAACTTTCTACTCATGTCTCTACAAGACCACATGAGGATTTACACCATCTAAATTAATCAGAGTCAATGACCTTCATTATGAAATATTCCAGATTTTATTTAGTTTAAATTTTCTATAATTACAAAATAAATTCCTATTACAAAAATAATAAAAAGTTATTTTGTAAACCAATGTGCTTCTCCCTATAATGAAATTATGGATTACTTGTAATTTTCTTTATTCCCTAACTATCACAAAATAATGGAATATTTTCTTTTATATTCCCAAACTAATCTAATAAAATTATCATACAATTTTCCACTTTATAAGCTTATGTGATTCCATATATTCATTATCCATCCTGTAAAAATACAAAAATGGATGTAACTTTTAAATCCAGCTCATGACTCCACCTAAATTGTTAAACTTGTTATAAGTAGTGGATTTTCATCAGTTAGAAAAACCAATATAATCGAAATCCACATATCCTCTGATAGTATACTCTGATCCTTCATAACATGATGTGACATCTGAAGACTCCTACATGTATCTCAATATTCGCTTCACTGTTTTCCAATGTTCTTTTCATGGATTCTCTATATAGAATCAATTAGCTCCCATTGTATGTGCAATTTTTGGCCAAGTACAAACCATATCAAAAATCATACTTCCAAATTCTGATGCATATAGTACTTGAGACATAACCATACACTCTGATTCATTATTAGAACTCGTTATGGAGAATAAATTGAAATTTTAAGAACATGTGTTATATATTGTCTTACATTCATTATTTTTTAAAAATTTCATGACATTCCACATGTAATTGTTTTTTGATTTCCAAATATTAAAATTATTTTTGTAATGGTAAATCTACAACCTAAGAGTCATTTTCCTTGTCCCAATGCCTTCTTATAAAACATCCTATTAAACTACTCCTTTTTATCCTAGTTATGATTATTTCTGATTCCTACAACTAACTGATCATCCACAACAACAAAAGAATTATGAAATCATTACCATCTAAACCCATAAAATATGAACAAGTATCTTAATGAAGTCTATTATATCAAAGTCTCAGGATGTACAAATAAAATATCATGTACTAATAGATTAATGGATTTTTGAGGCCATAAAAATATTTTTTCAACCATTAAACCATGTTCTCATTTCCTTTTTGTAAAAATCCCCCAATTTTGATCATATAGATGTCTTCCTTAAGATTACAATCGTGAAAAGTAGTCTTCACATAGAGTTTCCTTAGATATAATCTCTATATATCACATAGCCCCAGAACTATCCAAATAGTTATCAGACTAACAATGGGAGAAAATATTTCATTGAAATCAATACCTTCCTTCATTGAGTATCCTTTTACCACCATCCTTGAATGTCATCTTTATATCCAGTAATTTCCATCCCATTTGATATTAATGGATGGTTTTATACAGATAGACTTACTTATGTAAGGAAATCTAAAAATATACCGATTCTTGGTCTTAAAAAGGTCTTGAAGTTAATATTTCATTGTTATAATCCATGAGGATAAATATGGCATCCAACCTTTTTATTAAATAACTTTTCATATCATTTTACAAAAATCGGATCTTTTAATGTTTAGTGACTTGGAAAAAAAGTAAATAAACATGAAAACATAAATCATTATTCTATTACAATTGAAATTATTCTTCCAAGTTAATCCTATTTAAATTTATTTCATCTCATAACATGGGGACATTCATCAAAGGAAAGAGTGAGAAGAAGGCCCAGTATGGAAAAACAAGTGAAACAGTTTACATATGATATTGATAAGAACATGAAGAATAGAAATATAGCATGAAAAATAGAACCTAAGGAATATCATAATTAAAATAAAATTAATAATAACTTATAAATTTGTATACAACAATTAATTTATTGATTCATAATCAAATCATTAAGGTTTGTCACTAAGCTGTCATAAAAATTACAAAGGGTATTCACCTAGGTATTGTAAAACTTGTCATATCTATAGATTAAATTCTTTACCCAATGCATTAGATTTTAATAAAGGCCCACTCATAATATATGTATTAATTAATTTTATTCACATATATCATAATAAAACATCTCATAAATAACTTTTTTATAATAAAATAAATGGGTTTCATTTCAAAATCATGTTGTTTTAGAAAGTTCTTAAAAACAAGACCCTTTTGTCATTTTAAACCCACAAAAAAGGATGGAAGGTTTCATGTATGATAAGCCTTGAATTAAAATAAATCTTTTTTTATATATGGGAATACCCATGTAGAAGATATAGGATTGGGAATTCATAAGATAAAAGAAAATAATATCCTAATAAAAGGATAGAAATTTTGACACGAAGATTCAGCAGCATAACGGTACTAAACATGGATTTTGAAAAAAAATTAAAAATGGTGGAAAGGGTCTAACATTAAAAAATGAATCTTAATAAAGTAAATGGATATAATTAAATGGATAGAATAATATGATATGGAAATTTGAAATACATACCACCTAAAAGATAACTTGAAAGGAAAAGAGATGTTAAGATTTCCCTTTCCTTGAAGAGTGACTCCTAAAACATGATGATCGAGACATTTGGGGATATATGACACTTTGAGAGGACTCCATTGGTGGTAATAATATCATAGATTCTAGGATAGTGAATTTGGATGGAAATATTGTTGATAAATTTGAGGGTATTTATAGAAAATTTGAGGTAGTTTTTAATTAATTTCTGAGGACACCTCAACAATGGTATTAGCAAAACCATGGGCTTCCCATGGTATTTTCCACATGGGACACCTATAATCATATTATAATACTAAATATTCTATCATAATTTTTTAATCATTAATGATTTCATTAAACATACTGAAAACATATGTTTTTTACTATTCACTAAAAATTCAGCTATTTCAGAAAAATCCCAAAAAATCTCCCTATCCATTATTTGATATATAGAATTAAAAAATTAACTCCATTTTAGGAAAATAAATTTCCATTTAAATTAAATAAATTAGAAATTGTTAAATAATCATTTATGTTTTCTTAAAATACTAATAAATAACTAATAATTTCTAAAGAAATTATTTATATATAGTATGATATAATTAAATCAAATTACCATTTAAGATACCTAAAATATATTTATACTTCCTTAGGTAAGGTTACTATTTCAATGGTCAAATTACTATTCCTAAGGGTAAAATTTCTATTCGAAAGGGTCAAGTTACTATTCACCAAAAAATTAAGTTAATCCTATCATACTCTAAATATCTTACTAATCACAATATTGTATGTCTATATTCAGAAAACATTTCACAAAATCATTTATTTAATGTATAATAATTATTTATAAAAATATTTGATTTTTACTATTCATTGAAAAATTGAAACATAGAAAAATAAAAAACAACCCTAGGTTAATTTTGACATTTTAAATTCAAAAATAATGAGTAATTTACCATAATAATTCATTAAGTATGAGAAATATCTAAAAAGGTAAAACTTTTACCTATAAAATAAATTAATAAAATTCCTCAATTAAACAAATATTTTATTAAGAAAAACTCTTCTTAAATGGAAATGATGGAAGAACTATTTTATTTAAACATAGGGATTAAAAATTAAGTTAATATGGCTTGAAACCTAACCCCTTATAACAACCACATATGACCTAAGGGTAAGGTGTGTGATGGTAATTGACTCATGGGGTGGTTGATATAACATAACTTGAGTTGTAATCTTCGCTAACTTAAACGTCTCCCGTAGGAAATTTCATTTAAGCATAACATGTTAAAGCTCATCTTGGGCTTAGTCATGAGTGAATACCAAAAATGCAACCTCTCTCCCAAGTTCATACAAATGGGCTCAAAATGACATGACTCTACTGGATGAGGCCATAAAATCATCCGTATTCATTAATTAACCAATTACCATTTCTTTTCTTAAATAATAATCATAATGTTAAATTTCTAGTTTCCAACATTCATATTGACTAATAGTCATAATTTACTAATGGTCATATAAGGGTAAAAAACCCAATGGTAATAGTAAAATATATTTCCTTCATAGTTTTGTTGTGTAAAATAATATAGCACTCATTTTATAGAAACAAATATTATTCAAAACGTTTGGGGTGTTGCAATAAATATGTACTATCGATCGCCACCAAAAAATTATATAACTCTATATACTCTATCAGTAATAATTCTGTAATATTTCTCTCAGTGACATAGTTTGAGTGAAATACCAATGATCTTTTATCCTGATTTGACTATCTTTTTTCACATGCAACCAATACTTAATCGTCATGCTCTAATAATGGTTTAGAGAAAACGGTGTCCTCCTTGGATTCTTCCTCCACCTCGACTATTGTAGTTTTTGTATTCTTCTTCTCCATGTATCAATAAATTTTTATTTTAACCTTGTCTTCTATAAAAATTATATCTCTTATTATGGTATTCTTTTTGGAATATGGGTCCCCAAAACAATACCCATTCAAACCATCAACATATTCCAAGAAGATACATTTTTTTATCTTGAATCCAACTTTGATATTTCCATATCATTAATCAATTCAAATAAAGTACTTTCAAAAGAATGTAATGAATAATTGTCACCAGGATTACCAGTACACATCTTCATCTTTTTCATCAGACCAATCATAATTGATGGAGATCAGTTGATCACATAACAGTCAGTATTTTCGTCATGAATTTTTTTGTAGTTCGTAAATTCTTCAACATCACACTTGTTCTATACAGAAGGGTTATGTTCATTCACTCTAACACTACCTTCTTCTATGTATTGTAAACTATACTGAACTACATCTCAATTACTTCGTATTCAAAAAATATCAAACTCCTCACTTTTATATTCTCCTATATTTTCTATTCTCAATCACATGATCTTCTTTATAGATTCATGTTCCTTCCATTCCATTATTTTTTTGAATATCTAAAACAAATAATAATTCCTCTAGACTGTGTACCCCAAAAATCTATAACAATAATCATAAATTAATTAAAAAAACTATGTTCTAATCCTAGGGATATAATCTATGCTTAAAAAATATACGATGGATCAACATTAATATGTATTTTCTTATCATTTTTGAAATCCAGAACATTCACCAACATTATTTCTCAAAAAAATTCTAAAAAATTGGTAAGGATGCCTCTATAGTCAAATGTATAAACATTTGATCCATAATAATATTTAGGCCTTGTTAACACATATGACCGAGCTTCTGATTCCATGACGAATTTAATGCTTCAATTGTGGTTGTTGATGTTAAACCATCTCCATATCCTTGTATGTTTAATCCATAAGCATATATAGGTTCATTATGTTCATCTCCTCCCTCGTCACCATATTTTTTCCCTTTACCATTCTCATCACTCTATTCTTAGTGTGAGTCTAATATCAGATTTCATTAAATTTTCCCATGAAAATATTTTTTTCTTCAAACCCTTCCCTTAGAATACTCCATGGATGGTTTGAATAATACCATCATGCATATTTAATTTGATAGTACCAACTCAAATGATATTTAACGTGTTATAATTCCCCATGTATAAAATTACTTTTGGGATAGTTTCATACTGATCAAACCCTTTCTTTCAAGATTTCATGTGCATTTTAACTTCCATATAGTTTACCCATGCATTGTCAGGATTGTTTCTGCCTCCCGTAGTCATCGCCACTTCATTAACTACCATGTTTCCATTTCCAGGAGTACATTATACATTTCTATATATGTCATGATTCTATATCCTGTTATAAGCATACTCTATCTTTACATATGTTTGTCTTCCACAGATTTTTAGTAGGAAATTATCCTTCTGCAACAACTCCTTCTTCTTCATTTTACACAGTAGAACATTATTCCCATTTAATTTCATGATCTCAAATTTCTCCTCCAATTGGACACATTGTCTTCCCATACCAACCAATATTTTACAATGGTATATTTAATAATTTCAATAAATGTATTTCAGATTTGAAAGTTCAACTGTAGTTATAATCATAGAGTATACTTAAATTTAGGGGAATGATTAATACCCAAAAGGGGAATATCATTCAAGCTAAAAATGTGCTCTAATATCATATATTATGATTAAAAATGATTAACCCACATGTGAATATATAATTAATATATATAATAATGGGAAAAATGTAAAAATAAGTGAAACCATATGTAACATGAAAACACCTTAACATAAATGGATAAAAATCATGGGAATTATAATGATCACTATAGTGAAATGTGGGTATAAACTCATTCAATATTATAAGGAGAATGTCCAACATAATTATATATCTATAATAGTTGGAGTATTCCAAGTGAAGGGGTTGAGAAACTAATCCATGTGAACTTATTAGAGATAATTTCATTCTGTGGGAAATCTTTTATATTATCTTTATTGTTAATTTTCAATATGCCTTCAATTCCTTCCTCCAACATATCTCAAATAAAGTGATACTATTCCATAGTATGATATATATTTTAATGAAAATATTTATTCCTTATAATGTGAAAGATTTTATAACATTCACAAAATAATGGAATCTAATATTGTTTATGCCCAAGATCCTCTAATAACTAACTCATACAAATATCCTTTATATAATCTTGTGTATGTGTCGTGTAATTTATCTATATCATGGATAAATCTTCAACTAGCTATAAATATTAAATCCATCTCATGGATCCTCTTGAAAGATTAACCACACAACCATTAGTGAATTTCATCTGGTCAGAATCACCTATAAAATCCCAATCAATATAGCCTCTGATAGTATAACCATATCCCCCATAACATTATGCAAGAGATAACATATCCTTGATATATCTACGGGTTTTATTCACTATTTTCCAATACCCATGTATTGGATTATCCATATATCGAATGACTACTCCCACTACCTATTCAATGTATCTATTATTACAAACCATAGAAAACATCATAATCCCTAATATTGATAGATACGATACTCGATACTTCTCAATCATCACTAGTTCACTACTAGGACTCATTATAGATGATAAATTGAAATTAGCATGAACTGTGGTAGATATTGAATAACATTATTTCATTTTAAATCATTTCAAGACTTTCTATAATTAATTAATCAATAAAAACCAAAAATTTCCATTAAAACTATCTTAGTAAATAAGCATCACAAGAATCTTGTTTTCTAGTCATTGTTAGGGGAAAAACCAACATTTCATCCACACACAGTAGATGAATGATGAAATCATTAACATAAAAACCCCTAAAATATAAAAAAGGATATAAATGGTGTCTATTATATCCATGGATCATATATAGGAATAAAATATCTTTTACCAAAATCATAGTGCCTTTTTGAGAACATATATTGATTTATCTACCTAAAAATACAATTATATTTAACTTATTCTATAAATCCGTTAAATTAGAGAATATAATTATCTTCATTAAGACTATCATTGATAAAATAAGTCCTCAAAACCAAATTCACTAGATTTAAACGTTATATAACACAAATTTCAAGAAAAATACAAATTTTCTTCTGTCTAACAACATCATAAAATATTTCAGTAAAATTAATAACTTCATTTATATATTGTTCATTGACTACCAGTCTTCCATGATGCATTTCCACATGTTTATATCAATAAATATTTATCTTAAAGACCAATTTTTTGTTGATATCCTTCCTTTCATTATGTAATTGAACAAGATCCCAAGTCTTTTTCTTATATCGTGATTCAATCTCCTATGGTGTCACCGTCATCTATGAGGATGCATCTGGACTCTCTGATGCAAAACAAATAAGATGGATCTCCATACTCTATCAATATGAAATATTTAATATTTCTCTCCTAGAAATTTTTAACATTTTATAATAGTTCTTATTTCAATTGAGTTGATCATCATGGTCCAGAATCAACTAATACTTGATCATCGTACCGTGGTAATGCTTCAGAGTAAATTTATTATTCATTAGATTTTTCCACCACCTATACTATTATAGTATTTTTATTATTCTTCTCCTTCACTATATAGATTATAATTTTTACCTTATCTTATAAAAAAATAAATCTATACTAATGACAATTTATTTGGCACTGGGGTCCCACAAATGTTACCCATTCACACCATTGGAGTATCCCAGGAAGATACATTTCCTAGATCTTGAATCTAACCCTTATCATTCCAAGTAATTAAACAATTCATATATGGGAATTAAAAAGGTATGGAACTGATAATACATAGTAGGTTTACCATTACAGATCCCCTTTGGTGAATTTAGATCAATCACCATTGAAGGAGATTGGTTTATTATATAATATTTGGTATCCAATGCTTCTTCTTTGAATGTTTTGACAATTCCTGTAGTCTTAAACATCATCCACTTTCTATCCCATAGGTTTCTATTCATTTTCTCTTCCTTCCCATTCTACTTATTACTATATTCTAATTTTAAATATCTCTTTATCACTTATCATTGAATAAAATTATCAAAATTCTCTCTTGTATATTCCCCATTATTATTAGTCCTAAAACACTTGATCTTTTTTCTATATTTGAGTTTTCTTCTTGATTGTAATATTTTGAAGAATTCAAACACATATTACTTTCCCTTTATTGGGTACAACCATAATTTCCTAGAATAATCATCAATGAATTATACAACGTACCATTCTCCTCTCATGGATATAAATAGTTCTTAAAAAACATAAAAATGGATCATCTTTAAGACCAATTTTCTTCAAACTATTGATGTCCCAAAATATAATCTCTATTTCTATCTCAAAACAAAAATCTCACCAAATTTTAAGGAAACATTTGAAATCCCTAGAGGAATCTTTTGATCAGTAATAATCTTCATCTCTTATTCTAACATATGACCATGCATCTAATGCCACAATATTTTCAGTGATTCCATTGAGGTAGTTAATAAAATTAATATCTCTACATATTTGAATATTTTACCCATATAAATGTATAAGTACTTTATCATATTAGATTCATTAATCACCACTAGTTTTAATTTATAAATTATCATCACCCCATCCTTAGTGTGAGTCATTCATCTGATATATTAAAATTTTACAAAAGACTATATTTTTTCTTTCATACCCTTCAAATAGTGAATGCCTTGGATGTTTAGAAGAATATCATCATGAATCTTGAAGTTGATGGTCCTGAATCCAATGATATTCAAGGTGTGATAATTCCTCATGTATATAGGTCCTTCCCTAAGAGTTTCATAAGAATAAAACCATTCTTGTCGAGATCTAATGTTCCATGTTTCTCCTGAGTTAGATATTCATGTGTTTTTGAGATGATTTCTACCTCCAACAGTCATAGAAACTTTACATAATTGAATGTATAAATTTCAAAATGTACATTCCAAATTTCCATCAATTTCATGATTCAGGATCCCAATATAACCACACTCAATCAATGCATCTACTAGTCTATCACTTGTTGTCGGTAAGAAATTATTCATCCACACCCCTGCCTACATTGTTATTTTATAAAATAGAAAATTATTCAAATCAAATTTCTCAATCTCGAAATTCATCACCATTTGGACATTTCATCAATCCAAAACCTCAACTATTTCCCAATACTGTATTTAATATCTCAATATTAATTATTATAATGAGTAAGATCAAGAATAGTAATAATAATGTAGTATACTAAAATTTATGATAATCATTTATAACCATAAATATGAACAATAATAGGCCAAAACATTGATATGATTCAACTTTTTTGGATTGAAAATAATTATCCCAGTAGTGTGTTTAAAATTAAAATATATAATAAAATGAAAAAAAAATTGCAAATAAATGACATGAAATGTAACATGGAAATCCCCTCAATTAAAGGGGTAAAAATATATAGTAAAGGGTATGGATCATTATGGTCAAATGTGGGTATAGAATATTTCATTATTAAAAGGAGAATATGCTTCTTAATTTTCTATCATGAATAAGTGGAGAAAATAACTCACAAAATACCTCAAAAATAAACACTCAAAATTAAACATTACTGAATTTTGTTAATGATAATGAAACAATTGGGGAAGTTCTCCATTTATAGGTTTTTTTCATCCCCTTCTACCCCATTCCATCGCTGGTGGCTATGTGATAGGAATAAATATTGAATTACCTTAATACAACGAAGGCAATGAGGGTTATTCTCATTGATGGAAACAGGTTCCCAATTTATAGTGATGAAGAGACATGTGTGATTTTTATGGAAGGACTCAATTGAGGGTGTGGGGTGATTCATTTTACCTTGTTATGAGGAAGATTGCCTAGCATACCAACAAATCTCTCAAAAAATGAGGCAGTATCACACAACTGATCCCACAAGAAAATTTATTATAGAAAAAAAATGTGATTAAATAAGAAATAGAAAATAGAAAATAAAAAACCAATGGTAACAGTATCATTAAAAACAACATATCATAAAAAATAATAAAAATATAGGAAATAAATGATGTAGGAAATTATGTTCTCCAGACCCCTTTAGTCATACTCTATTGAAATAACACCCCTAACAGCCCCTTTATTATTATTATTAATCAGATAAAAATGGCATCTTATAAAAAATATACAAGAAAAGGGAAAACACAATCATAATAGACTGAAATAGAGGAATCAGATGCAATGAAACTCGCATGTGCGGGAAAAAAGAAGCATATGAAATACATAAGGGAAAAATGATTAACAAGAAAAAAACAGGTATAAATACCATTACTAAGGTTCTACATCAATTATAAAATAAATCCTCCATAATAATTTGTAAACTTACCACCTTCTTAGAACTCACACAATCATGATCTCTCCATTAGAACCAACTTCCTAGAGCTTACAGTGAGCACTATTTATGATATGTCTTAAAAAGTGATCCCCTTACTCTTGATCATATTCTTTACCTATCACTAAATCTCTCTAGGATTAAACATTCTTAGAGCTTTGAATTTTGTCTCTATCTACACAACTATGGATCTCAGTCACTTGAAATTGAAGAGATAAATTCCATAAAAAACTTCAATGGCATTAAGATATGTTCTCAATCAAAAATATTGGGGTAGAATCCATTGAAAAAATAAATAATTGATTTCGTTGCATAATGGTATTTAAAGGATGCTCCATGTAAGGTCCCTTGAAGCACTATGTAAGTGTCTCAACCCATTATGTAAGGGTAAACTAGTGATACATTTGGGGTGGTGGATTCCTAAATAAGGTTTTGAACTAACTACATAAGAGTAACTTCATTAGAACTATATCCTCATAAGGGTACAGTGGTCCTCGTGTAAAGGTGATCCACTAGCACTTGAAATCATCTAAGGATGCCTTCTCCATTAATTTTTTACATAAATATATCACAAACCATGCATAAAGGTATCACACTCCAACATAAGGGAAGTCAAATCCAAACCACTATAGCATAATTTTAATCCTATGTATATGTAAAGGTTTCCCACATATTACTTTATTTGTGTAAGGGTATAAAAATCCATGCATTAAGATAAAACTTGTATTTGAAAAATTGTGTAAGGGTATGAAACAACTTATTTAAGGTTCAGTCGAGAAAAACTAAATCCATGTAAAGTTAATTACACACTTATATAAGCATAAAAGAGCCTTTTATAAGGGAAACACACCTCTAATAAAGGTAAAATAAACATCGCATAAAGGTAAATAACACTATATAGAAGCTTCCAAACTAAAGTCTAAGCTTAATAAAAAAATAATGTTAAAAAACATGAATTATAATATAGTTCAATCCATCAAGAAAACAAAAAAACTAACATTTTAATTTGTATCATAAAAACCTGAATAAATTATTTAATCTACAGCATACAAAATAAAATATATAAATATAGGGGTGTTGTTATTTCAAGCTTATACTAGCCTAACCTATTGGCTAGTTCGGATAGTCATTACTAAAAAGTGACCCTATGCTCAAAGTTGATCATCCCAAACTATCCAAATGCCTATTATATACAATTATACCACATGTATTCAGATACCAACTTCTCAACTACAAAAAAAATATAAAATGGTATTAGAAAAAGATAATCTATGATACTACATTTTCCCAAAATCATTCATTCTCTTACCCCAGCTTCCACATCACATACCTTCAACCAGATTCACATATGCCATCAGAGGTCTTGGTCATCACTCCCATGCTTGTAGGAAACCCAAAGAAACTGAAGTTGGACCTAATTCCTCAAACATAAAGAAAATTTGAAAACCCAATAATGATAAGTATTAAAAATCAAAACTTTGACTATTCTAAATAATATAAAATAGAAACGAAATAAAAAAATAAAAACCAAAAGATGAAAGGAGAAAATTCTTCAACTAATCCTAAATAGATCATAAAACCATCCCTACCCTCACCCTATCTTCAAAAGGGAGGCTACAAGTCACATGTAAAGCCAGTCCTAGGAATATATAAAATATAAAACCTATAGCTAAACTGACTCTATAGTAAGGGTTACTAGAAAATCTCATGGAACCTCGATCCTATAGAAATAAGGGTATACCACATTATTATGGTCCATACTATCCCTATAAGGATCCTTGGTGTAACATCTCTTAATTTGTATATTTTTTCACAATGATAACACTTTTACTTCTTAAATCTACTATCATCCTTTTCTTTACCTTTATATTTAACCTTCATTCTTAGAAACTCAAGACTATAATTCAACCCACTTCCATCCAACATAAAACCTTGGATTTAAATATCCATAGACAAGATAGCTAACATCACCTCCTCTAAAGTTTTATTGTCCCTACCATAGATCATAGAATCACTAATTGGATTAATTGATTCATTAAAGTAATTTGACAATAAAAAAATCCATGTTATCACCAGAAATATTGGTATCGAAATTTTCTATGTCAATGAACATCTTATTAAAACTATCAAAATCAGTTTATACAAAGTTTCTAAGGAAATATTTTAATTATAATTGGTCATTGTCTTTCGTAAATTTATAAAAGGGATATATTCATGTTGAAATTCTATAAATACAACTAGATTTCATAGGAATAAGACTCATGTGCTATTTCTATGAAAAATTCATTAGCTAGGTTGAAAATAATTGATAATGGGATTTCTTTAAATTTTTTGGTACAATATCATCAAAATAGACCAAGGTATCTCCTATAATATATATATATTAGTGATCTTCCCATTAGATATTCTTAAATCATCATCAAGTCTATTATGGACATGAATAGCTTGTATATTAACTCCTCTATAAATTGAAATGATTCCCTCCATAAAACATCTTAACCTATAATCTTATCAAAGAAATATATATACTTGATAAACTTCACTCTGATTCCACTTATTATGGGTAGGATAACTCAGGTGACACATAAATCTTCTAAGGTATAAGGAATTATTTCACAACCTAGCCCACAAAATAACAAAAATAAGATTTGAGACAAAAAATATATTCTTCGGTAAGAAAGAGAAAAAAATAATGAAAGAAAAATATTATGGCATTAGTGGGATGAAAAACCCCACTATAATAATAATACAAAAAAAGGAAACAATTTATGTATTTTTGTAGATCAGGTTCCTTTGGTCCTACTCCATGGTAAGAACACCACGTACACCTCCTTTAATAGTTATTAATAAATGGATAAAATTACTCCTTACAACAAAGATATAATAAAAGGGAAAACACTAGGATGATAGACCAAACTAGAGGAATAAAATTCAATGACACTCTCCCATATAGGAATAAAGAATCATAAGAAACACATCAAGGAAAATG
Organism: Viscum album; assembly: GCA_963277665.1. NCBI lineage: Eukaryota > Viridiplantae > Streptophyta > Magnoliopsida > Santalales > Viscaceae > Viscum > Viscum album. The sequence continues at coordinate 1,037,801,594 of OY728129.1, forward strand.
ATCGACCAGAAAAAGAAAGACTGGATCAAAACAAACCTTACCTAGGTTTGACCACTCCTATTGAAGGAACCCTCTAATTGTTATGATAGATTTACTCCTCATTGGAACTTGTAAAACTGTTATCTCTCTACTAAAACCATATTTAGGGATTTGAATAAAAGCACTATCACCAACATGTACTTAAAACATCCCTCCTGACTTTGAATCATCTCCTTCCACTCTCTATCAATCTAAATCAACTTAATACTTCTAAAATATTTTAATTTTTTCTCTCTTGGAACAAGAAGGAATAATAGGAACATAAAATAGATGAAATGAATTCCTCAATCAAACTAAAACTTCATTGATTCACGTGGTTGGATGAGAAGCTTTAAGAAAAATCCATTTGAAAAAATTATGAACAATTGTTTCTATGTAAGGGTATTCAAATTCTACTCCATTGAGATGTTTCATGTTGGGATTTAAAAGGCTCTCCACCCATTTTGTAAGGGTAAACTGGCAATACATATGTTTCATTTGACAACTACATATGGGACAACACCAGAAACATTTGGGTCCTTCAAAAAAACCATAGATGTGTAAAGGTACCATGCTCCTCACATAATGATAATCCATTAAAACTCTAGATCATTTAAGGGTACCTAATCCATTCCACTGGTTACATAAAGGTTACACAAACCATGCATAAAGGTACCACAATACCGTGTAAGGGTAGAAAGATCTAAACCAATTTCATGTAAAGGTAATATCAAGCACACTTAATGGTATCCCACATATTACCACAACTTTAAAACATCCCATATGTAAAGGTAAACCATGCATATGAAAACTTACTTATGGGTACAAAACCACTTAAGTAAGGGTCATTCAAGAAAGAATAAAGTCGTGCAAAGGTAATAAACCGCTTACATAATGGTAAAAGATCCTTAAGTAAGGGTAACACACCTCACGTAAGGGTAAGATAAACTTTATATATAGCTAAATAAAATAGGCTACAGGAAGCCAAACTGAATCCAAATCATAATAAAACTAAAATAAGGATAATAACTTATAATAAGATATTATTCATGGAATCAAAAAATTAAAAATCAAAACATTTAAAAATAAATTATCAAAAGATACTAAATAAAACAGTTGTGCTCCCATGTTTTTCATAAATACTGCATTGGGTGGTGGATGAGTAGTAGCTATTTGGTCAATTTTTACGGGGTTTTTTTTTAAAAGAAAAATGTAAGAAGGGAATATGGTAATATGTTTTTTCTAAAAGGGGTCTTCAGAAGATAGAATTTTATTCACATTTATCTCATTGGTCTAGAATAATGAATGTCATTCATTCTTCATAATACTCAGAAGGAGGCATCAACAACATTCACACATCCAATAAAAGATTTATATAGGAAGTGTGAACATGGTTCTTGCCTACTTGTTTTTTTTATAAACTATATATTATTAAATGATAAAAATTATTTAATATTTAATAATTTTGAAGTAATAAATAATATATAAATAATATGTTTAATTTAATTAATATTTAACAATTATAAATAATTTAATTACTAATCTAAAACATAAATATACATACTATATGAAATAATAGATACAAATCATATGTTTTATAATACATTTAAAAATAGATACATATAATAAAATTGTATATATTGATATAATTTTTTGTTACACCCACAAAATAGATATATAGACAAATTAAATATTTTCCTTTATATATATAATTATATATGTGAGTGTGTGAGTATATTTTTAAATAAATATATAAAGCCTATGTTTTATAATACATTACAACACTATATAGTTTGATTCCATTATTGTGGAACATGGTATATATGGTCATCAACCACTTATTTGGTTCTAGGGTTGTATTTAGAATACTTATTCTCATTGTGTACACTCTCGTGAAAATTCAATGAATGTAAAAAAAAAATCATTATTATTGTGTTTTTTATTTACTGGTTAAATAATTATTTATAGTTTGGTTTTTTATATTTAGAATAAATCATTCCTTTCAACTAATTGGATACTCTAGTAACTTTCCTGGTAGATGAAATTTTGGGCTATTTTTTAAATTGTTTAAATTTATTTGGGGGTTTGTTATGAATTTACCAATGAATTTATGTAATTTTTGAATTTATTGACATTTACGGTAATATGATAATTCAAAATTAAAAAGATATTTTATTGGGATATGAGACTCATTCAAAGAATTTAATGAAATACATTAATTTTATAAAAGTTTTTGAAGTGCTTAAATCATATTTTGAAACTGATCATAGAACCTATTTTTTATAACGAATTATTATTATTATTTATACTGTTATTGATGTTATTATATATGTATATATAACATAAATATTATATATAAAATAATATTCATATTTGAGTCAAGTTTTCAGTCTATATAGCTTTAGCCTATTATACATATAAATTTAAATAAAAAATAAATATTAAATATAATATATATTAACATTAATATATTAATATATATATTTCTATACATATACATATACAAACACACACATATGTATATAAATACACAAAAAACTTGTATACATATTTATACAAAAAAATTAGATGAAAAACCCAAATTTATATATGTATATATATGTTTATATATATACACAAATATATACACATGATTACTTCAAAACCCAAAAATATAGGGATTGAATTAATACTATTGTTTATATATAAATTTTTATACATGCACACATACAGGTTTATATATAGATTGAATTAGAGAAGGTGTATAATTAGAGAACATGGCAAAAACAAAAAAATAAAATGCAAGAAATTCATATAAGATCAGTAGTGAAATGCATGAAAACATATTATGAATAGAATACACATGGTTTTCAAGGTTGATTCATCCAAAAAATTCAATAGATATTTCAGTGTGGCTAGTATTTCATAAAAGTTTGAACAGAGATGAAGGGGTGTCTTAACAATTAGGGTTTTTTTTAAACAGAATGTAATGGTTTTATCAATGCTCGTAAAAAATGATAAAAGTACCCTTTATCAATACTAAAACAGTAATCCCTTATAATTAACTCATTTATCATCACTCAATTTAGCATAAATAATGGCCTGGCTTTGTTAGTACCAAAAAAGTCCCGATAAAAATGCATTTATCAGTGGTAAATTTATCACTAATAAAGACATGGTTTATGAACACTGGATTTAGTCTTGATAGACACCTATTACATAAGAAATTGTATCAATGTGTAAGATAATTATGATATGTGAGGTTTTTTCCCTTCAATTAAAATTAATAAAAACCAATTGAATGTTAAAAAATAAAAATCACATTTAAAATTCTCAATAAAATACTAATTGTATAAAAATGTTTTTTTAAATTTACAAAATTACATTATAATAAAAATAAGTAAGTCACAAAAACAATAAAAATGAATAAAAATATTAAAATTATAAATTTTAAAATGTACTAAAAATGAATATCCATTAGAAATTATATTTAAATATAAAATATTTCTAAAAAATTACAAATTGAAAATGAATAGATAATAATTATATAAAGATTTAAATATAATAAATTTATAATAAATTTGATTTAATATTAAAATTATATAAATTTTAAATATATAAATTAAAAGACATATTAAAAATTATTAATTAAAAAGTATAAATAAATATTAAAAAAATTAAAAAAAATTAAATGAACAAATATTAAAAATTAATAGATTATAAAAATGTTAAAAATAGAAAAATATTAAAAATAATTAAATAATACTAAATGAATAATCAATAAAAATGAAAAAAATATTGTGAATACATTTCAAAAATATTTAAAAATGAAAAAATTACATTAATTATAAATAATATAATACTATTAAAAGTGAATAAATATTCATATAAAAATGAATAAATAGTAAAATTCTCATTTAAAGACAAAATAATTAAAATATATTACTAATTAAATAAATTTATACAATATTAATAATCATTAAAATGTTAAAAAAAATTATTTAAATATTCTTAATAGGTGGACTCAACAAACCTGTGTGTATATCAAACTATATACCAGGTATATAATATAATTTTTCTATAATTTATACAGTAAAAATCTTAAATTAAATATTAATAAATAAAAATATAATATCAGTTGATATTATTAAATAATATCAATAATTAATCAATATATATTATATATAATATTAGTATTACAAATAATAAATAATATTAATAGTTATTAATTCTATATAAATATTATTTTTTAGAAGTTCAACAATATTATTAATTATATAAGTGAATAAATAGTTTAAACTAAATTAAAATATATTGTTATATTTATAGATATTATTTATGTATTGTATTTAAATAAAAAATGAATAAATTTTAAAAATTATATCATAAATATTAAATTTACTATCAATTATATATAAAAATATATTATTTTTTATTATGTATATATTTAAATAAATTATATATTTTCAAAAAAAATTACATATTCTTGGAATAGGATAGGATAGGACCCATGGGCCCTTTCCATTTGTTGAAATGAAGGAAAAAAATGAAGAAAATAAAGGATACAGTTGAAAAAAGGCGGGAACCACCCTTATCAAGAAACAAATAACCCAAAAACTGATGAGAATGATTCTCTTCATGGCCTGGACAACTACCTTGACCACACATGTATTAGTCCCACGGCCACATATTTTCCCTCTACCAAGGCTCTTACTCATCATCTGAAGGTGATGTAGGTGACTATTTATGGACATCGATCAGTAGTCCACTTTTCCAAGAGGGTCCTGGATATCTAGCATAGGATTTGACTCAATTGTTTCTTTAATATTGATGGATAAAAACTCCAAAACTTCTAGATACTCATGAATGCTTATATAGTCATACTTAAAAATTAAAAAAACAGCATCAACTTATAAATGAAACAATTATTCCCTTTCTTTGGTAAGGAATTTAGGTGATCTATCACCATATAGCGCGTCTGGATGGATTTTTCTATCTGAACTGATAAAATTTTACTTCTTGAATTCTTGAATCATAACTTTTCTAAATTTATTGCAAATAGATTTCACTAAATAAGAGAAGTGTAAAGGATGTTAAGGTATTCAAGTATAGAAATACCCCTTACCTGAGCCTTATCCAGGACCATTTCACTTCTTTATTTGACCAGTCATGTCCTAGTTCTGATGGTTTATTAATGTTGGGTAAGTAGCTTTGTCAACCCCTCTGTCAACCCTAATATCCTATTTTCCTTTTAGAGTGTTCATATCCTAAAAAATTTGTCACTACATCATGCTCTTTAACAACTTCAAGATGGATAACTTTTGGAACATCTCTGATGACCTCAAATGAATTCTTCAAGACCAATCACATATCCTAGGATTTTCTTTTTTATCATACATATCATCTGAACCCTGGAGGTGTTTGAACCATCACTAGTATTTTTTGCAGCACAAATAATAGTGGCCTCCTTGGAATCCACTTTTTTATTGGTAGAGTTATCATCACCCTACCATAAACCGACATTAATGTAGGAAGTTTTCAGGTATATTGAATAGGTGAACCGTATTCTCCCTATGGATGTTTGGTGACAACATGAGGTTTATATGGATTGATTTGAGATTGATTCTCCTTGTTTGTGTTAGAAAAAGAGGCTACGCGATTAGATTAATAAAAATAGACATATGGAACTGTGTTCCTTCCTGCATTAGTAAAATTGTTGATAATTCTAGGAAAACCCCCTGATGTGACAACAAGTACAGGAGATTCAGGACCATAGTTGTAATCCAACAAGAGAACACCTAATTCTTCCTTCTTGTGCAACCTCATGCTGGAATTCACTAAGACATTAAATTGAGGCCAAATTTCCAAAGAATCATTAGAACACAACATGATCATATCCATTTAAATAGAATTATAATTATTTATATACATTAAAATTATTTGGGATCCCGCATCAAGCTTATGATTTCCTTTATAATCCCTTGAGGCAATCATTTTCTCCCTCCTCAGTTTTTGATCAGTAAGATCTTGAGCCGTAGTTTTTCCATTAATTCAGTGAATAGATCAACACACAAATCCCTATGTAATTCCTTGATAGATCCCACTACATCATATCCCTAATCAATTATGTCACCTAATGATATGTTTCTCTTCTCATGCAAACTAATACATACATGAGAGGGCCGTGCAACACCATATTTCTTTTTCAATACTGATGTCGTACCTTACTTCTTCTCATCATAGGAAACTTTTGTAGCTCCAACTTCATCCCCCCAAGATACTCCAACTGAAGTAATTATTTCCATTATTGAATAAGTAATAGAATCCCATAACCCAATAGTGGAGTCTCCTTTATTCTTGTTTCTAGAACCATCATTCCGTTTCAAATAGCAAAGATAACAAAAAATATCCTTGCAACACTTCTCCTTAAGATTCCATATTGAGTGGAAAGCATTGAATAAGGAAGAAGATTTATCATACTTAATTTTATGATCAAAATACAATCCATAGTGAATAGAATAACATTGTCAATTAGTGAAAATCTAAGATCAACCTCCACCCGAAATCAATAAAACTAACAAAACATGCATATTTAGTAGATTTGTCAAATTTTATGGACCTCAAAATCACTAAATAAATCTCAAATAGGATCAATGGATTCTACAATTTCCACTTATATCCATATAGAAAAACCCATACTTGATTAATAGTGTTTCAAAGTGCGAAGGGACTGAATTAAGGGACCCAATCCTAAACATAGAGCATACCTGGTTTGAGGGAGATCAGGCCATGCCCCAAGCTTTCCCCCTCATATCATCTATAAGAAACTGAATGTGGAAATTTCTAGCACCGATGGTAAACATACATACACATGCATGTACATACATACACATACGTATATATGTACATGAAAATAAATACATGCACACACACACACAATCACATACATACAAACACACACATATATATCCATACACATACATACACCTATACATACATACATACATACACATACACACATATATATACATATGCCCAAACTTACACATACATGCTCATACATGAACACATACACATACATAAACATACACTCACACATATACACGTACACAAAAACAAACACATACATATAAACATACAATTAAATACCAACACACATACACATACATACTCATATATACATACACATGCATATACAGACATACACATACACATACATACATAAATACATACAAATATTCATACATACATGCACATAGACATGCATAAACAACATACTCAACCACACATATATATACATAAACATATATACACATACACATAAATATACGTAGACATACGTACATACACATACACATACACATGCATACATATACCTACACAACATACACATACATATATATTCACATTAATACATACATACACATGCATACAGATACAATTATATACACATATATACACACATATATATATACGCATACATACATATATATAGACAAGCATATACATACACATACACATACACATGCACATGCACAAACACAAACATACACACACATGAACATACATATACATACATGTAAATTTGAAAACATATGAATACATAAATATAAACATACATATATATCTATATGTGTGTCTCTGTGTGTGTGTGTGTGTCTACACACACACACATACATTCATGAATTCATGAACATATATAAAAATTCATTCATATATACTATTGGAACCAAGGTGATCTGAGATGGAGTTTGATGGTGTTCTGGGTTTTTTGTGAATACTTTATGGGTTAGTAAAGGATTTTGTTCAATAAGGGAGATGAGTTTCAGAATGTGGAAGTCTGGAAGATTATTTTATATAACATTTCTCAGTGTTTTCTAAATTTTTTGGTGCAAAAATTGTTGGTTTGGTAAAGTTTCATGATGTTTTCAAGGAGAATGAAGGCACTCTGCGTAGTCAGGCACATGAATCATGAAATCAAGTAGGCGGCCCATGAGGAAAATTATGTGACCAAGAAATGGAAGTTATGTAAAGGATCTCATTTGAAAATGAAGTTATGTATGTAGTTCTCCTAATAATACATGGTCAAAAGGTGTTGTTTTTGGAATGACCACAAAGGCAGTATGTGGGTGGCGATGGGTGTTCACAGATAAAAGAAATCTTTATGAGCATTGATAAAATATAAAATTATCTATTCGTAATCCGGTTCAGAAAAAAATTGAAAAAATTTATTAAAATTCAATAAATATAAAACATTAATTATATAAATAAAAATATATTTATAATGAATTATACAAACTATTTAAAGTACAAAAATATTAAGAATATAATTTAAATAAATTGATTATATAAATTAAAAACATATTAAAATATTAAAATAGTTTTAAAAAAATGAATAAATACTAATCATATAAGTTATAAAAATATTGAAAATATTAAAACATAATGAATAAATAAATAAATAAAAATATTCAAAATGATTAAATTCTAAAAATTTTAAAAATTAATGTATATTAAAAAATGAAAAAAAAATTAAATCTACAAAAAAAATAAACTAACAATTATATATAAGAAATAATGTGAATTTGTAATATTATTTACATAAAAAAATATTATTTCATATTAAATTACCTCGACGGAGAGCTCGAGGGGAAGATTTCATGGGTCCTCGCTAGTTCTTTCCCCCTCCCCCTTCCTCATTTATCTCTATATCCTCCTCTCCATTCCCTTTTCTCTCAAATACCTTTGATTTGGGGCACTAACATGGGTTGATTTCTCATTGGTGGATCGTGGATAGTGTCAATTTCTACTTCAATGGGGTGTCTTTCTTCTTGGTGAAAGCTCCACGGGGATGTTTTGATGATCCCAAATAACATTGCTTGTTGTTGAATCCCCTGGATACTCCAACCATACTCTAGACTCAATTTCCTATGTACCTATCCATGTAAGATTTGGATCAGGGGTAACAATGTGTTTTTGGGTTAATTGGTTTGGAAATAGATGGTTTTTAAGGTTCCCCCTAGTCGGCATGATCCTTTTTTTGCTTCTAGTATCAATCTTGGAGATGATGAAATCACCTAGAGCCCTTGTTCACTTGAATCCCTTCATTTACCACAATTTCTTATTCTTCTGTCATAGTCAAATCTATAGTGGTGGTAACTAAAAGGTTTTGGGATGTAGGATTTAGTAGCCAACGATTTTCCTTCCTTGACTTCAGTTTATTTTATCCTAGGAATAAAATCTGGTTCTCTTCCTCTTTGATGAAGGTACTTTCAACTGTGTAAATTGAAATGAAAATGGATATTGTTTTGGTTTTATGGAATTGTTTCGGTATTTCTCCCTCAATGTCAATGGGGAAGGTTTTTTAATATTTCAACCTATGTTTGATTTTTTTGTGCATGTTTTTTGAAGGTTTAGACTTTGAGGAAGACCAGAGTTTCATTTCCTATCATAAATGAGGTTATTTTTATTTTATGATCAGTTATGATATTCTTACGATGGAAACAATAGAGTTCTATGGTGGCGACATGAAGGCAATGATGGTGAATTTTGATAGTGATGTTGACAGATTGAGTCGATCTTCTGCATTTTGATATCTCTGTTCATCGGCTCTGGCGAGGATGGGAAGAAATGATGATAGTGGAGTACCCACACTGATGATGGATGATGGCAGTCAACATGACCAAGAATGATGCAACTGACATGGGTGACTCAATGATCGAGGGCTCAAATTTGGTGTTTGGGTTTTTTTTTGGAAAAATATTTCAAGGTGACATTGTAGTATTTATGGGTTGATTATATTCGTTGAAAAAGTGGGTTTCCATGATCATTTGGGGATATCCATCGATATTTTTTACTATCCATGTTGAAAATGATCTAAGATAATGGAATTTCAAATTTTGTAACAGGTTATTATATCTTTGGAATCCCTCCTGAAGTTTGTGGTTACACTTAAAAATTAATATAACACCCCGAGATTTTATGAAAAATATTCTTTTAATTTCATTGATGTCTTGTGTTGTAAGCTACAACAAGATTACCTTGTGCTATACGCAACACCGTATGAGCTTGTAGTATACACAACACTATTCTTGGATCATGTTACACACAATTTTGATAGTAGTTATTCTATGAAACATTGAATGTATATATATATTCAATATATAAATTAAATATGGTTGGATTGTTTTATACAAAACAATGGTGGAGTCTTTCACAACACGCAACCCTGATTTTTCTTGCATTACACGCAATCGCGACCTTCCTCGATAGCGTGTGTTGTACGCAATACCAGGTTTCACTAAACAACGATATATGATTATAATATTATTATGGACTAGCCGTTATGAGTAGTATAAACTACATTTTTAATTTTATAACATTATTATTCATCTTACACATTTTCTAGAACATGGTATGAGAACAAAATCAATTTTTTGAGTAAAATAAGTATTTTTCAAAAAATGTAGTTTTTCCCACTTTTGATGGTGTACCCACTTTAAATCTTGTTTTTGACATGTCTATAAGTTCAATTTGATATAATAAAATTCTTCATTGGAATCAGGATATAAAAATTTACTTTGGATAAATTTTTCATATTATTCTGATAACTTTCATATTTTAATGAATAGTAAAAACATGCTATATTTTAATTAAAAACAACTTTTTTCATCGCAATAATTTATATGGTTAGATTATCTTTTTAATTGGGTTTAGAGTTTAATTAGAATTTATTTTTACCATTTAATCCAAAGTTGGTCATTGGAATTAATTTCACTTTGAAATTGGATATCAACAAGAATCAATCTTTTGATATTTATTGTTTCTTAAAAAACACGATATTTGTTTTGATATCGGGAATTAATTTTCAAATTAATTAATTCCACTTCTATATTTTGAATTTGGAAAAATAGACATAAATTTTGAATTCGGAATATCAAATAATGCTTCGGCTGAATTTCTGATATTTTTCTGAAAAATGTCAATTTTCGATGATTAGTGAAACCACTTAGTGGTAGTTAAAAAACTGACTTTTTCATTTAAATGAAATTTTACCACTTCTGTGAATTGAATTTCAAAAATCCGAGAGACACGGTTAATATCAAGGACTAAAATGTGGTTCAATGAGATGAAAATAATTTTTGGTGAATAGTAACTTTTTACATTTATTTACCACGGTTAAAATTAAATAGGGTAATTAAGGGTACAAATGATATTAATATTACCCTAACATATGTCCTAGTTCTATTGGATAAGCATAATTCGACCAAAAAAACCTTATGAATATATTATGACCATTTAGGCCCACTTGGATTAGATTAGGACATTTATTATTAAAGAAGGGTTAAAATAGTTAAAATCAATGTTTAATAACTAAATAATTTTTAATATAGGGTTATACATAAGATAAATTTGACTATAAATATTCATTAGAAATATAAAAAGATTTCCTACATAATTGTGTTTTATTTATAATTTTTAGACATTAAATAATGTAATTTATTTATGACACAATGATGATGCAGTAATTATCTTAATAATGAAATATTGACATAATTAATGTTATAAATACCCAAATAAATGTAATTTGAGACTTTTTATGAATTACACTAATTTTATAGGTTAATATGACATGTTAGTTTTTATTTAGGTAACTTTTTTCGAACTAATCATTCTGTTAGGATTTTCACAAAAATCAATTACCAAATAGTGTCAAAATTGACATAAAATAGTTTTTAAAAAACATATTATATTATTAATTGTTATTTTATTCCTAAAAAATATAAGGATCTTCCAAATGACTTAGATAATGTTATATATATTAATAATAAACAACTTGGGGTTCGTTTGGCTTGTTATAGTAAGTTTATTAACCTTATAGTGTAAGAAAACAAGAAGACACAGTAAAATAAAAATTATTTAACTTAAAGTTACTTCTAAATGATAAGGTTAAAATTGAAACCTAAACTTGTCTAAATAATATTTGATGAGAGTATTTCGAATCATCCCCACCTTAGCTTCTAAGTAACTCAATTTTGAGCTATTAAAAACCGAATATGACTTTATAATAAAATAATAATTTTAGTTATTCCAAAGGTGTCCTTCTCCTCCCTTATAAAAGGGAACATCCTCCCTCTCTTCCTCACACCACATTGAGCCTTCAAGCTCGTACAACCCCTGATAAATTCTCTTCTCCATTTCCCAAGATACATCCTAGAGGTCCCGATCTTCTTCAAAGACCAATTTTAGTGCCCTAAACGGAGGTCTCAAAGAGGCGCTTCAAAGAAGAGGTAATGTCCATTAGTGATTCTTTAAAATTTATTTATTCTTCCACTTCATCTTCTTTAGTTTTTTCATTATGAAGTAATAACATTAGTATCTCTAATATACTGATATGTTATTATAAATATTAAACAACCCTATTTCACCTTCTATCCATCCTACGGAAAACAAAATCACCACGCGTGTGTACGTACGGAATACCGTCTCCACGCCGTGGTGTAATATGTTTTTCCACCAACACCTTACATGGATGGGTCTAATGGTGTAAAAAATAACTATATATGGTTATTATAACATCATATGGATTCTGATATATTATACCATCCACTCAAATTCTATTCAATAATTATGGGAATGATATCATCGCTCGTGCGTACGTACGGACTACTATCTCCACGACGCGATGAGATTCATTCTCCATGTTAACCATACATGAATGATAATAAAGATTATATAATGAATAATAATGAAATATATGAAATAATAATTCTACTGGATTTATTTATATATATATGTATGTCATCTATTTTGTTTCATTCAATTCAATAAGGAAACGAAAACAGCGTTCATGCGTACGTACGACCTACCGTCTCCATAAACGGTGTATTTCATTCCTTTTATCGATCTATAATATATATGTATATGAAGAATATATATTATATATAAGTCATGTTTTACATTCTGGAATTATGTAAATCAGTATATAAGTAATAATATCAAGAACGACAAGTCGAAACACATACGATAAATGAAATGATTTTACCCAAAACGCTGCTTTAACATGGAATTTACAAAATAACGGGTAATATAAAGTGATAAGTGAAACATATATGATATCATAACAATGAATATTATTATGTAATAAGTCAATTCCATTATTTAAATCATTATACAGGAGGTTCGGATCCATACGAAGCATATCGGAACTAAGGTAAGGGATATCTTTTCCAATCTCGTTCTTATCCGAGATTGTTTATTCATGAGTATTTACTGGGGTTATTGTTCTCATCCATATCCATGTTTCCTAAAAATGGTTTCATGTATGTTTAATGTCCTTTTTACCCATTTTTTACTTTTACTACATGGTATATATGGAATCTTTCTTTTACGAGGTACTTTTTGACTTTTCCGGCAAAAGTACGAGAAGAATGTTTTTTTTAAACTTGTATGGCACGAACAGATTTTTACGGTTTTATAAAGCCTTATTTTCATGGAGATTAATCCAAAATATTTCATGAATATTTTCAAAAAAATCATTTTCTTTTAAAATTGCATGACATTTTGTGAAAAGAAAATGAATTTTGAAAAAAAGGATATTTTCCTCAAGAATTCATTTCAAGTGTTTTATCAAACCATTTTCATCTAAGATGAAATTATTTCACATGTTTATGTTTCAAGTATCATGTCTCTATGATTTACATGGTTTCACTTTTCTTATTATGAAAAGATATCCATTTATTTTAAATGGATTATCTGATTATGGGATGATGTTTATGAAACCCATTTTATTTATTGGGTTATTATGAATGATGTATGTTTATTTTGTGGCACAAGTAAAATTTATTTCATTATGAGATTGGTGGGACCTATATCTCCCTCCAATGAATTGGTAAAGATTTATATCTCATGAGATAGACATGGCTGGAATGTTAAGTTAATCTGGTTCAGTGTTATAGGACTGAAACGAGGAGTGAACTCGATTCAGAAAGGGACTTTGTCCACCAAGATGGTCTTGGCAGCAATGCCTTGGCTACTGTGGAAATCATAACATGTCCTGAATGGTTTCCACAAATACATGTTTTATTCCAATTATATTTTATCATGGTTGATGTTCCATTATGATATATGCCTTACGTACTTCCACGATTTATGTCCTTGCTCAAGATTTTGATGTTTAAATTTGATGTTCAAGTTTTTGCATTCAAATGTTTATGGATTGTGTTATATTCTCTATGCATACCCTTACTGAGCATTTGAGCTCACCCTTTCTATGTTTTCTTTTCCCCAAGATATAAAGAAATGTTTTAGGTAAGAAAACAAAAGGGGAAGATATTTAGGGGAGAAGTTTAAGATCTTTTACCACGATTAGAAGATTAAATTCCGAGTTTCCAAAGACACTAAACTATTACGGTCATTGTGTGTCTTCTTTTGTTATGTAATAAGTATTCCTCAAAAGTTTTGTAATGTCCATGTACGTAAAGCTTTTGGGTCTCTATAATTAAAGTGTATGTTTATAAAATCAAAAAAAAAATATTTTTCAGTATATAAATCACACACCCATTAATAATAATGAAAAAATAATTATTATTATATAAATAAGAAAATTATATCGACTGAAATGTAATATATATTTAAATAAAAAATAAAAATTCTATTTAGATAAATTAATAAAATAATTTTCAAACATATTGAAAATATTAAAACATAATAAATAAAAATTTATAAATATTAATCATTAAATTTCAAAAATATTGAAAATATTAAATCATAATAAATATAGGAATAAAAAAATTAATAAATAAAATTAAATAAATTTCCAAAATATTTTCAAAAAGTGAATTTCATATCCATAATTTCCTAATTTTAAAAAATATTTGAAATAAATAAATATTTATAGTTACACTTAAATGCCAAATATTTATAATAAATATCTAATTAAGAATGAATAAATAAAATTTTAATGAGGATTTAAATAAAAAATGTAAAACATAAATAAATATTATAAATGAATAGATATTAATTATAAAAATTAAAAAAGTATAGAAAATATTATATATAAGTTTGTGTGTGTCTGTGTAAATTTTCAGTTTCTGATTGAGTGAATATTCTTTATTTTTATTTTCTAATAATCCCTCATTTTTTAACTGGGTTGAGTGGGAAATCTAACATGACCCAAAGTCCCAATGAAACAATGACCTTATAATTAAATGGATCGTAGCACTAGATGCACAATTCCAATACAAATTAATTTAACCCAACTACACTAAAACAACATCTCCCCAATACCTTGAAAAATCTATCCTAGCTCACCACATGATGTTATTACCAACATGTAATTCCTTGTACAAACCTGCATGGGTTGACGGTGTGGTCACCATATCTCTGTTTTAATCCTATTTTTGGTTACCTCTACCTAGTGATAGTTACTACTCTCTTCTAACATTATGGGGATTCTATAATATAGGTGATTTTGATCTGCACCATAACCTAGAGGCTATGTGGCCTGAAGGTCCATCATGGATTAGATGGCCTATGTCGTTATGCCCTATTTTTAGTTACTAATATATTGATTTATAATTATTTATAATTAATTATATATATGTATATATTTTATTTTAATATAATTATATACTTATTAGTGTATTTCATATATAATTAATTTTTTATACATGAATACATGAAAATGAATAATATAGACAAAACAATTTGGGGTCTAGACCCCTTTATTAAAGAAAAGAAAATGGTGAACCCTCTATTTGACCGGGTTTGAGGAACCAATTGCATGTCCAAAGACCCAAAACACATTGCCTAAATTCCAAAAAATCATAACATCAAATGGTGAAATTCCCAGTCATATAAGGTCGACAATATGACTCAAATTCCTATACTAAATTTTTCCTTCAATCTTAATGAAAATGATGAAAAAACACAAACAGTCCACCATTTCCTGACATCATGGCTCCACTACCCCGATGACATCCCTACCGATTATTGTTTTCAAGCATAGATCATCATTTTCAACCATTTTCAACCTATTAAGGATCTCATACAACCATAGCTTCAACCCAAGACAAGAATGAATCTCCCCAACTCCATTCCAAATTGACACTATACCAAATGAGGTGAATTTTAATCACCCACCACCAATACCCATCGATGAGCAGTGTCACGACCCGTCCTCAGGGCCCGTGCCGTGACTACCCCAAGCCCGCCTTACATAGGCCAGGGGCTGGCGACTAGCACCAAGACATAATTCCCGATAAAAAAAGGGAAGGCATTGCCTTTTTAAAGTAAACAAACACCACAAAGAAAGAATGCAGTAGAAGTAAACACTAATTAAAATCTGGGAACAACAGTAAGTGTAGAAAAGTAAGTGGGACAGAATATAAACCCAAACTGAAAATAAAGTACAACTCGAAAGGGAAAACAGCAACTGAAAGTAAAGCTGCAACGTCGACCAGACCACTGGAAGTTTGACCTGAAGGGTGAGTACAAATAGCCTCCACAGCTCCTCGGGTCCAGCCGTCTACTCCGAGTACATCTTGCCCAGTGGTCCACCTCTAGGTATCATCCTGCTCTGCAAGCCTCAACCATGATCAGCATTGTCCATCGTCTGCAACCAACACAACGTAGTGTGGGCATAGCTCGTGCAGGGATGAGTATAAGCTACTCAGTAGGGACCCCGAGACCCCCGAAGGTCTCCCAGAATCCAAAAAGGATAATCCACAAAGACAAGATACAATCTGGAAGAAACATCCGACACTACTTAGGTATATGACCATACATATACCTAAGTCATCAATTCCAGTTCACTCCAACCTCCGAGCCCAAGTACAACCCAGTCCACACAGGAAATCACAACCCAGTCCACATTGGAAAGCATAACACAATCCACAAAGGAAAACAAAACAGGATTCAGCTCACACAGGTATACTACTTCGTAAGATGATAGAGATGATCAGATGTAGCCACTGATTCATCTAAGCTGCCGGACCCACAAAGGATCGGTAGGTACTAACCCCCACAATGACCCACACAGGATCGATCGTGAAGTTGAAACCATAGATATTGGGAAACTCCTCTATCAAGTAAAGTGGGTATGACGCTACAACCAAGCGCTTCCCTCTAACCTTGGACTGTTGTAGTACTCCACCTATCGAGTACTGCGGGCCTGCTGCTACAACCAAGCGCTTCCCACCATGGGTATGCTGCTATAACCAAGCGCTCCCCCTCATAGCATCTAGAGGTACTCCTTCTATTGAGTACCACAGGTCTGCCGCTATAACCAAGCGCTCCTCTGCCGTGGGTCTGCTGCTACAACCATGCGCTCCCCCGTTCTGCTACAACCAAGCGCTCCTCCATCGTAGGTATGCCGCTACAACCAAGCGCTCCTCCGTCGTGGGTCTCCCGCTACAACCAAGCGCTCCCCCTCATAGCCTCCAGAGGTACTCCTTCTATTGTGTACCGCAGGTCTGCCGCTACAACCAATCGCTCCAGCGTCGTGGGTCTGCTGCTACAGCCAAGCTCTTCCCACTGGGCTATCTGTAACACACCGAGTCGTTCGATCAGCAGTCGTCAAGTCTCAACCGGATCTAGGGTTTCCGCACACAGCATGCTCGTTCCGGGAGGGTCCACTCCACGATCCAAGAGTTTGATGCATCAACTGACATGAACTCCGAAGTTGATGTATCCCAAATAGTACAGTAGTGGTCACTACCGAACCCACGGAGGATTCACGTACTGTCTTCATTATCGTCGCAGATGCAGCCAGCTCTAGGGTTCCCACACATAGCAAACTCGTTCAGGAGGGTCCGCTCCACGAGCTGAGGGGCTGATACATCAACTGACACATAGTCCAGATTTGATGTATCCAAAAGTTCCGTATCGTCAACAGGAACTCAACGTCGCAGACGGCGCGTCAATCAGACGCCCGGTCTGAGTGTTATTGGCTTTTTCGTCCTAGGGGCCCGGTTGGTTTTTAAGTCAAAACCAACCCGAACATACTCCACCTATATCCAAACCTCAGTCATAGTAATACAAAAGATCTTTCTCACTTAGAGGAATCTAGCAAAGTCGATGGTACATCAATCGGACGTCCGGAGCTCAAGTTATGAGTGTGTCTGCTCCGAGGGCCCGGTTGGTTTCGTGTACGAACCAACCCAGCCTAACCCAATGTACTCCTAAACCTTGAGTGTAATATATCAAAACGACCTCCTCGATCCAAGGATCGCATCGCCGCTGACGGTGCGTCGATCGGAGGTCTGTAGCCCAAGATATGGGAAAAAGACCGAAAGGGGGTCCGAAAACGGGGGGTCTGGGCCCGGACCGACCCGGCCCAACCCCCCATGGGTCGGCCCGAATCGGGTCAACCCGAACCGGGTTCGGGTCTGACCCGGATGGCACGACTTGGCCCGGCCTGCGTGAACTGGCCCGGCGGGCGAGGCCCGGCGCGGCTTGGGCACGACCCGGCTGGCGCTGGCCGGGTGGCCAGCACGTCGGCTCGGCCGTTACGGCCGAGAGAAGCGGGGGGCGTGTTGCCGCGTGAAGGAGTCGCGGCCCCGCGTGGGGCCACCCATGCCATCTACCGCATCCCGTCCCCCTCCGGTCTTTCGTGGTCACAGGACCGCACCGTGCCGCCGCGGCTTCAGCCGCGGTGGCTCCTTCCGGCGGCGCGCTGGCGGGCTGCTTCGTGGACCACCGAACGAGCTCCGGTGGTCGGAATTGCATGTTGTCTTCGCAAATGGCCCTCCCGGGGTCGTTCCTTTACTGCGAGGAACTCACATCGCCCGTACGGCTTACTTTGTCGTCGCCCGCCAATCAGCACACTAAGAACGAAAGGACGGTGGGTTCGGACTTGTTTGTTGGTCCGCACCCACAGCGTTAGTGGTTTTAAAAGTCTCACAACAAATATTTAAAAAAACTGTGGATATAATCACATAGATTAAAATGAACAATAACCCCTACCTCAACGTTGTCGTCGAACGTGAGTTCATCGCAGAATTGACCATCGCGGAAGAAGAGGATCATCGCGTCGCGAAAGGGGCGTTTCTATCGTCACGGTACACGGCGTCGCGTAGTCAAACTCCGAGGATTAAAAACACACAGATTTTATTGCACCAATTAAACCCATGTTGAGGATAAAATTCACAAAGGAATTTAAAAGAACTGTAATCCCCTACCTCAATCGGTTGTTGATTGAAGATTGTCGCGGGGAAGGAACGTCGCGGAAAGAGGATCGTCGGCGTCGCGGTACACGGCGTCGCCCCGTCGATCTCCGAGGGTTCGGTGTTCTTCATCTCCCTTCTTCGGAGGCCGGCGTTCTCCACGTTTTTCGCGTTCTTCACATTCTTCGCGTTCTTCACATTCTTCGCGTTCTTCACGAAGGACGATGAATATCTTCCAGCTTTAGAGCTTTCCCCAAATCCTCCCAACAAGCAGCCCCTCAACAAAAATTGTTGGTCTTATTTTATTCCCATACCAACGATTTGAAATTCAAAGTTAAGAAACAAACAATTAATTCGATGAATTAATTGTAACGACTTAACTGCCCAATTTAATGGGGCGTTTCTTAACCAGAAAAATGCACGGTTGACATTCATTAAAGAGGGGGGTTGCGGGTGTGTTACTTAGAGGGAAAGAAACGGTGGGGCTCGTGTGCACCCCACATCACAAATATCCTACCAAGTGGGTAGGATATCGTGGGTCCCACCTTATCCACTTAAACTATCTTAAGTTCCGTAAAGTGGCTTTAAGTGAAATAAAATAAAGTGTCGCACCACTTTTATTTTCTTTCTTAACTTAACCCCCAAAATTAAAAACCACACCCGAGAAAACGCAACTCCGGAAAAGGCATTTCTAAGAAAATATCGGTGCTGCGATTCCACTGGTGCCCTCAGAAATTGATTCTGAGCACCGGTTCAAAAGTTAGAAAAGCCCGCTCGTTCGTTCACTGAACGTACCCAAGCCAAACTTCAGAAAGTGATTCCGGGAACACTGGGCCTCGGAATCAGGTGCCGTCAGAAACTGCATTCATGTAAAATTCCAAAGAAAATTAAGAAACAAATTTCCTTGAATTTTATGGGTCTTTACATCACTCCCACCTCAGGGCTTTACGTCCTCGTAAAGATACATCATAAACTAGGGAAACAAAAGTGGGTACTGAGCACGCATCTGATCCTCCTGCTCCCAAGTGCTCTCCTAGAGGTTCCCATGCTTCCATCTGATGCACACCAGAGGAATCGACCGTCCACGTAGGACCCGCTCCTGTCGATCCTCGATCTCCACCGGTACCTCCGAAAACATCTCCCCATCATCAATATCCAGCTTCCCATGGTCAAAGATATGTGTCGGGTCGTGCATGTATCTCCTCAGCTGAGATACGTGGAAGACGTCGTGCATCCGGTGAAATTGAGGTGGTAGAGCTAGGCGATAAGCCACCTCGCCAATCCTGCTGAGGACCTGGAATGGTCCGATGAAGCGTGGAGACAACTTTCCGCCTCATCCAAATCTTCGTAATCCACATCGAGGAGAGACACGCAAGAAGACGTCGTCGCCATACTCGAACTCTAGTGGCCCCCGCCTTCTGTCAGCACAAGCCTTTTTCCAGCTCTGAGCTATCCTCATCCGCTCTTGGATGACTTGGAACTTTCTGGTCCTACACGAGCTGCTGAGATTTCTTCTTTGCCGAGAAGAGAAATCTGGTCTCATCCCCTGGATGAACCATGTTCTTCACCTAATACAGTCAATCCCATCATGGATGATACTAACCCATACCAAGGATGACGTTGTAAGGCCTCGACACTACTACCAAGAGATCCAACCGTTACTCTCGCCTCCAAGGGTTGAGTCACACTTTCGTCATCAGTGTGTGGTCACTGGGTCTCCTCCAGTAGGTATCTCAATGTGAGGGTCAAGTCAACAGTTTTTAAACCGGAACCTCATAGTAACAACATAAAGAGAGGATAGGAAGGTAAACACCAAAATAAAGGTGTCTTTTATTACTGTAGCTCAAAGTACAAAGACATAAAACATCTACAAACAAACATCAACATTGCTAGAAGCAGCATAAAAAAAAGTCTCCAGGTCTGGAGCTAGTCCCGCTCCTGTCCATCTGCTCCTGGAGCTCCATGATCGTAGGCCTCAGCTACCTGAAGCTGAGCTCTCCCATGTCCACCAGCTCCCTGCGGTCGGGGTGGACCTCCTGGTGGTGGTGGTGGCAACACCTCGAAGCGTCGTCCACCTCCAGCTGCATGGCCAGCTCCCCTTCCATGGTCTCCTGCTCCATGCGGTCTGCCTTGATCGAACCTCTGCCTCTGCCTGGGAGGTCCTTCGTTCATCTTCTGGTCATCTGTATGGCGGGTCGGACAGTCATGATCCATGTGACCAACCCCGTCACATGAGTAACACTGTCCGCTCATGGTAAGTCGTTGTCCACCCCGGGTGCCTCGCACAAATGATCATGTGTCAAGCGGTCGACCAGCTGTAGGTCTAGTCCTCTTGGACCCCTGCGTCATCTGTCTATTGCTCGCTGCAGAAGACTCTGCCGCATGCCGGCTAGTGGTGGGTCCTACTGCTGTAGACTGCTCAGCAAGGAAACTCTCTACTAAGAGGGCTCGCTCTAACACCTCTGTCTATGTCGGAATGTTGTGAGAAACAACTGAAGCTCTGATCTCTTGCCTGAGCCCCTGCTTGAAGGTTCGGGCCCTGAAGAATGGGTCATGTACCATGTCTGTCGAGTAGCACGAGAGATCGGTAAACCTCTCCACGTACTGGGCTACTGTCATGCTTCCCTACCGCAGCTGTAGAAGCTCCTGGATGCGCACCACACGGAGGGTGGCTGGGAAGAATTCTGAGCGGAAGAGGCTCTCAAAGTCCATCTAGAGAAGAGATTCCTCATCGTGCACCTGGAGCATTAGGCTCCACCATCTGCCTGGTGCCGCATGCAGTAGAATCGCTGCGAGGATCACCATGAGGTCTGTTGGTGTCCTCACTAACATGAAAACCCAAACAACTGCCTCCAGCTAGTCCTCGGCTGCCTGGGAGTCCGTCACCCCGCGGAACCTCGGCGGTCACTATCACTAAAACTCGTGCAGTGCACTAAGGCGACGTACATCGCCAGCGGCTGGGGCTGGTAGCATCGGTGGCTTGGCGGGTGGAGGTACTGCCAGTGCCTCTACTGTCAAAGGGCCCTGTACCGAGGCCTCGTTGCTCGGCGGGCTGTTGTCACATACAACTCTCGGAACCCTAGTTGGCTGCCGTCGTGGGGCCATCCTGAAAAGAGACAGGTGTGCCACGTTCAGAACAGTATACCTAGTGATCTGACACAAAGTAATCACAAAGAAAACTTGAAACACACATGCAATCAATGTTTTCGTGTATGAAGTCGGGGATCAGAAGCCAGGGTCCTGGTGTACGGATACGTCGGCCGCCGCACCAACACTGGAATCCCTGGACTGATAACCACACCCAATACGCTTAACATTATTGCTTCACATAGAAAAAATATCAGAGTCCAAAGTTCTGCGGTAGAACTGAACACCTCTGATACCAATTTATCACGACCCGTCCTCGGGGCCCATGTCGTGACTACCCCAAGCCCGCCTTACATAGGCTAGGGGCTGGCGACTAGCACCAAGGCGTAATTCATGGTAAAAAAAGGGAAGGCATTGCCTTTGTAAAGTAAACAAACACCATAGAGCAAGCAAGTAGTAGAAGTAAACACTAAGTAAAAACGGTGTACAATAGTAAGTAAAGAAAAGTAAGTGGGCCAGAATATAAACCCAAACTGAAAATAAAGTACAACTCAATAGAGAAAACAAAAACTGAAAGTAAAGCCGCAACGTCGAGCCGCCCACTGGAATTCCCACCTAAAGGGTGAGTACAAATATCCTCCACAGCTCATCGGGTCCAGCCATCTGCTCCGAGTATGTCTTTCCCAGTGGTCCACCTCTAGGTACCGTCCTGCTCCGCAAGCCTCAACCACGATCAACGCTATCCATCGTCTACAACCAGCACAATGTAGTGCGGGCATATCCCGTGCAGGGGTGAGTATAAGCTACTCAGTAGGGACCCCGAGACCCCCGAATGTTTCCCAGAATTCACAAAGGATAATCCACAAAGGAAAGATACAATCACGAAGTGACATCCGACACTGCTTAGGTATGTGCCCATACATATACCTAAGTCACCAATTCTAGTCCTCTCCAACCTCTGAGCCCAAGTACAACCCAGTCCACAGAGGAAATCACAACCCAGTCCACACAGGAAAGCACAACAAAATCCACAAAGGATAAAAAACAGGATTCACCTCACATAGGTATACTACTTCGTAAGACGATAGAGATGATCAGATGTAGCCACTAATTCATCTAAGTCGTCGGACCCATAAAGGATCGGTAGGTACTAACCCCCGCAATGACCCACACAGGATCGATCATGAAGTTGAAACCATAGCTATTGGGAAACTCCTTCTCTATCAAGTACAGTGGGTATGCTGCTACAACCAAGCGCTTCCCTCTAACCTTGGACTATTGTAGTACTCCACCTATTGAGTATTGTGGGCCTGCTGCTACAACCAAGCGCTTCCCAACATGGGTCTTCCGCTACAACCAAGCGCACCCCCCCCCCCTCATAGCCTCTAGAGTTACTCCTTCTGTTGAGTACCACAGGTCTGCCGATACAACCTAGAGCTCCTCTGTCGTGGGTCTGCTGCTACAACCAAGCGCTCCCCCATGCAGCTACAACCAAGCGCTCCCCCGTTCTGCTACAACCAAGCGCTCCTCTGTCATAGGTCTGCCACTACAACCAAGTTCTCATTCGTCGTGGGTCTACCGTTAAAACCAAGAGCTCCCCCTCATAGCCTCCATAGGTACTCCTTCTGTTGAGTATCGCGGGTATGACGCTACAACCAAGCACTCCTCCGTTGTGGGTCTGCTTCTACAACCAAGCGATTCCCACTTGGATATCCGTAACACACCGAGTCATTTGATCAGCAATTGTCAAGTCTCAACCGTCTCTAGGATTTCTGTACACAGCATGCTCCTTCCGGGAGGGTCCACTCCATGAGCCAAGAGGTCGATGCATCAACTGACATGTATTACGGAGTTGATGTATCCCAAAAAGTACCGTAGTGGTCACTACCGAACCCACGGAGGATTCCCGTACTATCTTCATTGTCGTCGCAGACGCAGCCAGCTCTAGGGTTCTCGCACACAGAAAGCTCGTTCGGGAGGGTCCGCTCCACGAGCTGAGGGTCTGTTTCATCAACTGACACATATTCCAGAGTTGATGTATTCAAAAGTTATGTATCGTCAACATGAACTGAACGTCGCAGACGGTGTGTCAATTGGAAGCTCGGTCTGAGTGTTATTGGCTTTTTCGTCCCAGGGGTCCGGTTGGTTTTTAATTCAAAACCAACCCGACTGTACACCACCTGCATCCAAACCTTGGGCGGAGTAAGCCAAAAGATCCTCCTCACTTAGAGGAATCCAGCAAAGTCGACGGTACGTCAATCGGACGTCCGGAGCTCAAGTTATGGGGGTTTCCGCTCCGAGGGCCAGGTTGGTTTTGTGTACCAACCAACCCGGACGAACCCAAAGTACTCTGAAACCTTGAGTGTAATATTTCAAAACGACCGCCTCGATCCAAGGATCACATCGCCGCTGACGGTGCGTCGATCGGAGGTCTGTAGCCCAAGATATTGGCAAAAGACAAAAGGGGGGTCCGAAAAAGGGGGGTCTGGGCCTGGACTGACCCGGATGGCGTGACCCGGCCCGGCCTGGGCGCGACCCGGCTGGCGCTGGCTGAGTGGCCAGCGGGTCAGCTCGGCCGTTACGGCCAAGCGAAGCTGGGGGCGAGCTGCCCCCACGTGAAGGAGTCGCGGCCCCGCGTGGGGCCGCCCTTGCCAGCAGACTCGGCCGGCTGCCGTGTCCCGTCCCTCTCTGGTCCCACGCGGTCGTGGGACCGTGCCCTGCCTTCGCGGCTTCAGCCGCGGTGGCTCCTTCCAGTGGCGCGCCGGGCACCGCCGCTACCTGCTGGCGGCGCCGCCGTGCCGGCGAGGTGCGCCGGCGGGCTGCTCCGCGGACCACCGGATGCGTTTCGGTGGTCAGAATTGCGTTCCGTCTTCGCCAATGGCCCTCCCGGGGTCCGTCCTTCAGGATCTCACATCACCCGTGTGGCTTACTTTGTCGTCACCCGCCAATCCGCACACCAAGAACGAAAGGACGGTGGGTTCGGACTTTTTTGTTTCTCTGCACCCACCGCGTTAGTGGTTTTAAAATTCTCACAAAAAATATTTAAACAAACCACGGATATGATCACATAGATTAAAATGAACAATAACCCCTACCTCAACGTTGTCGTCGAACGTGAGTTCGTCGCGGAATTGACCGTCGCGGAAGAAGTGGATCGTCAGGTCGCAGAAGGGGCGTCCCTGTCGTCGCGGTACACGGCGTCGCGTAGTCAAACTCCAAGGATTAAATATAAGGCCTCAGCGTTAAACCTTACTTAATATTGAATTAAATGAATAATTCACATTGAGGATCTTTTCAGGTTTAGAGTTTTAGAGAATTAGTACATAACTATTACATATCTAAAGATTACAAAGTAGAAACTTTTACTAAGTTCCCATAAAATAAAAACTCTTAAAAAGAAATATGTCTAGTTCCATGTTTTAGGTTGCATAACATTCCCTTGATCCCATCCTTGACCCTATTCCAGGTTAAGTCCTGTGAAAAACATTTCAAAAACTTGGGATGAGTATAAAAAGCTCAGTAAGGGATACACAAAGAATGAAAACTGTTAGTTTTTCAAAATAACAAGTAAACCATGTATATTATATCAAAGTAATACTTTTCACCTTTTCGAAGTAGTAAAAACTCTTCACTGAATAAAAGTTCATTACTTACCCTTCTGTAACCAAAATATTACAATAAAACCCATATAAAGATCACATAACATATAAAGGTAACTTGGGACATAAACATACTTAAGTGGAATAACCATAAGGTCGACTTCCACACATATCACTTAATGGAATAGCCATTCGGCCAACTTCCATACATACTTAATGGAATTTCCATACGACTGACTTCCATACCCAATACATTGGAGGTTATAACGTAACCACCCATCCTGGTATTCACGGCACCACCCGTCATATGGTTTATCACGTAACCACCCGTAAAATGTCCAAGTACCATTATAAAATTATAACACATAAAACCAACATAAAGGAATGATAACATTTCCAAATTTCAATCACAATATATCATTTAAATATATTGACATAATAGAATCCTTTATAAAAACCATTTTCAATACCAAAACACAAAAAAAAAGTATATGGTATTTATTTTATTTTAAAAACATTACGGCTTGTTGAGGAAACCAAAGATCAAATAATACTCGCGGTGGAAGAAAAGGTCGTTGTCACCGCGTACGTAAAAAGAAACATTCCTTTTTTTTGTTTAGTAAAACGCTTCATAGAAAAAAGATTCCTTTTGAATAATCATAAAAGTCAAAGGGTTTTATACACCATATAAAAGAAAGTTGTGTATAAAACAAAATATGCCTCAATGAAAGAAGATTGAGACGAAGTCCCATACAAAGAAGGTATCCTTCGATTAAGGATAAATCAATTACGTAATTATGTGTGACAAATGAATACCCCAAATATAAGTGGATATTAAGTGTAAATCAATCAGAGGTTATTCACACATATTCATATAACGACACATTCAAGGAGTGCATGTTTATTCCAATGAATCAAAATTGGGTTAAGAAGTTCCCTCGCAAAAATTCGACAGCCTAACGGCGTCACTTCAAAATTCATAAAATGAGTTGATGAGAGAGAAAATGGTATCTCATCACTTGGACAGAGAATTTACATAAATAAGGATATATAAGAACATATCCCAACATAATATGATGTTAAATAAAAGACATAACAAAAGAAGTCTTTTAAAAAGAGGAGGGTGAAAGGTTCCCTTATCGACATGGGTATCTTTTGAAACATACACCCCGTGAAAGAAGGACTATACAACAATGATGTAAATACTCATAAATGAAATTATATTACACAATGAGTAAAAATAATGGACATTACATACACCACTCAAAGGACATTGTGGCAAATGTAGCATAAATCTCACGGGAATAAAAGTGAGATGAAAAATCGCTTACGAAAACTCGGCAGCCTAACGACGCCACAAAAATGGATTGATGAGATCAAATAGGGTCTCTCATCATATTAACATAAAGTTTACAGAAATAGGAATATAAAAGAACATCCCCCAATACAACAAATAGGAGCTTAAAAGAAGTGACATAAAGGAGAGTACATAAAAAGAAAGAAAGAGGTTAAATCTCTTACGAAAATTCGGCAGCCTAACGGCGCCACTCAAAACTTCCAAAATGGATTGATGAGAGAGAATAGGGTCTCTTATCATATGAAAATAAAAATTACAGTAAGAGTAATATAAAATAACATCCCAATAATAAGAAATATGATCTTTAAAAGGAATGACATAAAAGAACGTACTTAAAAAGAAAGAGAGGAGTAGGATCCCTTACCTCGGGTCCGACTTGACTTGATCATTCTTTAACGTCCTGAATAATAAACTTGAGTTAATTTCTACTTTCTTAAGAACCTTTTTCAAATTCATTATTGTCATGACCCCCTCCCCACAAAGTGTACCCCTCCTAGGCCGGCAATGTGAGAAGGTATGTAATGACCACCGAGTCCCGCCTCCAATAGGCCCCGGGTTGGTGACTAGCACTGAGGGTATAATAAACATACAAATGGGAGGCATTACACTCTAAGAGAACACATGCATAAGAGAGAGATAGAATAGACTCCAACCAACTCCAACTCAGAACTGAAATATAAAAGAAACCCAAGTACATATATGAAATGTCGTGCAAAAGTACTACAGGTGGAAGGGGAAACTAAAAGTACCCAAAAGAAAGTAAAAAGGCAGCGACCACAAGCCCGAACAGCTCCTCCTCCAACTGTAATCTAGTAGTAACCAGCTTGATCTCCAACCTTCTCCAAGTGACCTGAAAAACAGTTTATATATTCATAGGGTGAGTATAACAGTATACTCAGTAGGATCCTCCCCAAGCCTCTCGTGCAAAAGTAAAGAAAGCATGCTAAAGCCCAGTGAACAACAAGTGAAACTAACTCGTCACCTAAACAGGTATACTATATTCCCAACCTCACCATGGCTAATCTCTCCAAGTAACACATACCAGAATATAGCATATAGTAAGAAGATCAAGGGTACCCCTCTACTACTTTCCTGCTGGTTTTCCGCTTTGCCCCAACGACATACGTCATGTGCATCTCTCTCCAAAGGCTTGCCCGCAGACACCTGGGCTAATCTCCACAATCTGCACCTCGTGCACCACATAGTCTTGCACGCAGACACCTGGGAGAAGCACCACACCGTCCTCACAACCAAAAGTAACCAGGTAGTTTTCGGGAGCCACCACAGCCCGCATAACGTGTATCATACGTCGGGTACAATACCTCAAGCCATTACAGCCCATACTCAGAGTAAGGATCCTCAAGCCATCATAGCCTATACACATTACACCTATAGTAGTCCATAGGATACTATATCCAGAATATATGTGTGTGAATAACCACAAGCCATTACAGCCCTCTACCCACATATATGGGGTAACTAACCACTGTGCCTCATGGAACAAGTATCTACCAAGAGAAGAGAGCGGGGCCAAAGGGGGTAGTCATCCATTCAACCTCCCATCATAATGTTGGGGAAAACACCCCCCCAGGGCTCAGAATCCCCGGGGTGTCAGTTTCCCTTACTGACAGGGTGGAGTAGTGTATAGAAACACAAAGAGTACAGAATATATATGTAACTCACATCCACACTATGGGCATTACCTAGTCTTAGATACAACTACAGCTAACGTCTCTCAGACTCTAGGCTGCTACTTCAAAGACTAGGTATCCTATAAGCACACAAACATTTGAAGAGCTTTATTAAATTACTCTATTCTCATTTTATCAGTTCCACTGTATGTTAATTTAATTCTTTAAACATTAATTAAGAATGAACAATTCCACATTAAACTAAATTGGCATCACATTCAAAAACAACTGCTCCTTTTAAGATTCACATCACCTTTAAATTCTCGTATCTCCATCCCTGTGGATTTTCACCATTTAATCAAACATTCATTATAGAGTTACTTTCCTACATTCCCAGGCATTCTAGAAAAGAATCCTATGCTACTAAACACAAAGGAGGCTCAACACGGTGAGTAGATATACTACCCGTCGAGTCTTTGCCGCCTATAGAAAGAGCACAGACCCATTATCCCTCGAGAGGCAAAACACGGAAAGCATGTGGCATACCCCGTGCGTCTTTTCCTCCTTCAGAAGAAGGGTAGCGAGACCAGCTGCCTTGAGCAGTGGGGAAAATCAAAGCAGATTAACATTCAATGAAAACTACAAGCACACAGCAACTGCATCCATCCCATTCCATCACCCTGGTGTCCTCCCTGACACCCACATGCATAACTGATGCATATCGCCGCTCTAGGCGTCATCCACTGCCATAACCAGAAGGCCTCCACGCCTCCACATATCACAACAGCCATCCAGGCTCACATCACAGCACAAGCAGCAGAAAAACAACAATCACAACCATGGGCTCTTGACCCTTTAGCAAACAAGAGGGTAACTCAGAACCCCTTTAGAAATTCCCACATAATCTATTCTTTAATCCATATTGAATTGGAAGATTTGTTATTCGTAGGTTCCAATCACGGATACCTAATCAGCAAGCTATAACAATTAAATAACCATGCTTCCTTCCCTAATTTGATTATCCTCAAATTAGAACAACTACAACAACGGCAATAACCAGATTAATTTACATGCCTCTTTATCTTTAGCCAATTAATTAACAATTAATTCCGGCTTTACGTTCATTATCAAATTATATCATGAACGAACAACAAATCAAAGAAAACATAGATATCACTATATCTTGGAAAACAAGAGGCAAACCGTTACCACGGTATGAAGAAACATTATACTATCAACCAATTCTTTTAATCTGGTTCAACTATTTAATTAGGTCAATTTCATTGTGATCCAAAGGAATAAATAATGCTAATTCTATGATTGCAAATATACAATTAGAGAAGCCATGAATCCCCTACCTCGAAAAGTTCTTGACGTCCTTTATCCACACAATGGGCCACAATCCTTCTCTTGCGACAATTTATATGGAAGAATGATTGACATAGCTTGGTTGCATCAAACAGAGCGGAACGGATCCAAGTAACGTTTTATTGTGAAACTCCTACATGAATGATTGCAAGGTTCTAACGTCTCGTAGATGAGAACTAGGAGGAAGAACAACGATGAATGATATCTCGTTCCTTTTAAAAAAAATTAGAGAGGCGACGGTTTAAGATCCGATTTATTCTCCATTAAAAACGGATCGCATTAACCCACGCGGTTTGACCAAGTAAAAACATCCCTGCCTTAAGAATAAATAATATAGGATTTATGGCCTTTGAATCGGCCTTAAAGTCCATAAAATAAGGTTTGAAAATGTATTTTACGTCAAAGAAAACGTCAAAGGGGAGAAACTATTGGAAGCTGGAAACACTATTTACATACTTGAAATTTGGCAAAGGAAGGAATCGGTAGCTCTTAAGATTCTGGAAACACTGTTCAAACGTGAAATTTGGAAAAGGAAGGAATCGGTAGCTCTTAGGATTCTGGAAACACTGTTCAAATGTGAAATTTGGAAAAGGAAGGAATCGGTAGCTCTTAGGATTATGGAAACACTGTTAAAACGTGAAATTTGGCAAAGGAAGGAATCGGTAGCTCTTAAAATTCTGGAAACACTGTTCACAGAACTCAAAAATTGGCAAAGGAAAGAAAAGGTCACCTATAGAACCTTGCCGATAGAAACACAAGTCTACCGTTAGATCCTCACTGATAGAACATTATTCAAGTCTACCGATAGAGGGTCACTGATAGAAATATTGTTCACAGAACTAGATATTTGGCAAAGTGTTAGTCGAGCTACTGCTAGACTGCGGCTACTGGTAGACTGAGGTACCGGTAGGCGGCGGCTACCGGTAGGCTGCGGCTACCGGTAGACCGAGCTACCGGTAGGCTGCGGATTCCAGTAGACCGAGCTACCGGTAGGCAGCGGCTACCGGTAGATCGAGCTACCGGTAGGCAGCGGCTACCGGTACACCGAGCTACCTGTAGGCAGCGGCTACCGGTAGACCGAGCTACCAGTAGGTTGTGGCTACCGGTAGACGGAGCTACCGGTAGGCTACGGCTACCGGTAGACCGAGCTACCGGTAGGAAGAGGCTACCGGTAGACCGAGCTACCAGTAGGCAGTGGTTACCGGTAGACCGAGCTACCGGTAGGTTGTGGCTACTGGTAAACTGAGCTACCGGTAGGCTGCGGCTGGGGGATAAGACACCTTGACCTCCCAGAACACCTCCAACGCCACATTCTCAAAAAGTAGTGGACTGGAGAGGTCCGGGCCATTACATTAGATACCTCTCAAAACATTCTCGTCCTTGAGAATTAAAAACCAACTCAGAGGAAAAGAGGGGTCCGAACAACCACCCCATAAGATACCTCTCAGAGGAAAACCACCATGAGTTGTTCGAAAGCTGGAACAAAACTATGACATCCGAGAATATGGAAACACACAATCCATATCCAAACAATTCAATCATAACATCACACAAAAAGGTACATAAATAAAACATGAAAGGTCTAACCATAAAGGAAACATCATTACATGAAAAGAGTTAAACATTAAACAACTCTGGGTACTGAGCCCATATTTGTGACTCACGCTCCCATGTAATCTCCTCCATGCCACCGTGTCTCCACAAGACACGAACTAAGGGGATAGAACGCCCACGTAACACCTTCTCCTTGCGGTCTTGGATCTCCACAGGTCACTCCTCGAAGGTTGAATCATCATCAATATCGATCTCTCCCCAATCGATAACATGAGATTCATCATGAAGGTAACGACGGAGTTGTGATACTTGGAAAAAATCATGTATCCGACTCATCTGAGGGGGAAGTTCTAATCGATACGCCACAGCTCCAACACGAGCTAACACCTCGAAAGGCCCAAAAAACCGGGGAGAAAGCTTACTTCCACGACCAAACCTTTGCTGCCCACGGCGGGGAGCCACCTTTAGAAACACATGATCCCCAAAATTAAACTCTAAGGGTCTCCTTCTTTGATCAGCATATGATTTATGACGATCATGTGTTGTCTTCATCCTCTCAAGAATCACCTGAACCATCTCTGTTATATTCTGCACTAGTTCTGGTCTGAGAATTGCTGACTCTCCGACCCCAGTCCAGCACAATGGAGAACGGCATGGCCGGCCATACAAGGCTTCAAACGGCGCCATACCGATGGTAGAGTGAAAAATATTATTGTAAGCGAACTCTACCAAGGGTAAGTGATTTGTCCATGAACCTCCAAAATCAAGAACACAAGAGCGCAACATGTCTTCAAGAGTCTGGATGGTTCGCTCTGTCTGACCATCCGTTTGAGGATGAAAAGCAGTGCTAAGGCACAGTTGAGAGCCAAAAGCATGCTGGAGACCTCTCCAGACCCTTGAGGTAAAATGAGGATCTCGATCAGAAATGATCATCCTAGGTACTCCATGAAGCCTCACCACCTCCTCCATATACTGTCTCGACAAAACCTCCACTGAGCTCGACTCCTTGATCACTATGAAGTGGACCGACTTTGTTAAATGATCCACTACCACCCATATAGCATCATGTCCTCCCGGAGCTCGAGGTAAACCTGTAACAAAGTCTATCGAGATTTCCTCCCACTTCCACTGAGGAATATCTAATTGCTGGAGAAGACCACCTGGAACACAGTGTTTGGCCTTCACCTTCTGGCAGACTAAACATCGAGACACACATTCTGCAACCGTACGTTTCAGCCCAGGACACCAAAACTGACTCCTCAAGGATCAGTACATCTTTGTCACACCAGGATGTACTACCAAGGGTGAACTATGGAACTCTCGGAGAACCGTCTCGCGCATCGCCAAGGGGACAAAAAGCCTGCCATGATACAACACTTGGTGTTGTTCATCCTACGACCAACCATCAGGGGCCTCACCACAAACAACTCTGTCTCTCCAGACTTCCACCTCTAGATCACCCAACTGAGACTCTTCCACCTTCTGCATCAGGGATGACTGCACTATCATATGGAAAAGACAACCTCTACCCCCAACTTCTCCCATATCAAGATGCAAAGCTGATAGCTCTTCCATCACTCTCCAGGAATCACCAGATTCATGCACAACATCAATACATGTCTTTCGGCTTAGTGTGTCAGCTACAACATTACCTTTTCTAAGTGTATATGATATTTCAAAGTCGTATTCCTGCAAGAACTCCATCCACCGACGTTGCCTCAAGTTCAAGTCACGTTGGGAGAAAACATACCTCAAACTCTTATGATCGGTGAAAACCACAAAGTGCTCACCAATGAGGTAATGTCTCCACAACTTTAGAGAAAACACCACAGCTGCCAACTCAAGATCATGGGTGGAATAGTTGCATTCATGGGGAAGCAACTGCCGAGACCCATAAGAAACAACTGACCTCTACTGCATGAGAACACAACCTATCCCCAGATGTGAAGCATCATAGAAAACATCAAACTGGACTCCCTTAGCTGGAAGACAAAGGACTGGAGCACTTACCAACTTCTTCTTTAGATACTCGAAAGCTGTCTGACACTGATCAGTTCATATGAATTCTTGATCCTTCCTGGTCAAAGCTGTCAGAGGATTCGCAACTCGGGAGAAATTGGCTACAAACCTCCTATAATAGCCTGCGATACAAAGGAAACTTCGCACCTCTGACACGGTCTTGGGGGCTGCCCAAGATACTACTGCTTCTATCCTCGAGGGATCTACAGCTACTCCCTATTAGGACACAACATGCCCTAAGAAACCAACTTCTCGAGCCCAGAAGTCACACTTGGACAACTTCCCAAACAACTGATGTTGGCGAAGAACTCCCAAAACGGCTCGTAGATTCTCTGCATGCTCTTCTTCAGATGTGGAGTACACAAGGATGTCATCGATGAAAACCACAAAAAACTTGTCCAGGAATTCACATAACACAGCATTCATCAACCCCATGAAAATAGCTGGAGCATTCGTTACATCGAATGGCATTACAACAAACTCATAATGCCCATGACAACAACGGAAATTAGTCTTTGGGATATCCTCACCTGTTCCTAACTCCGAACTCCATCCTATCCCTCAACCAGACCTCTGATACCACTCTGTCATGACCCCCTCCCCACAAAGTGTACCCCTCCTGGGCCGGAAATGTGAGAAGGGAGGTAATGACCCCCAAGTCCTGCCTCCAATAGGCCCCGGGTTGGCGACTAGCACCGAGGGTATAATAAACATACAAATCGGAGGCATTACCCTCTAAGAGAACACATGCAGAAGAGAGAGATAGAATAGACTCCAACCAACTCCAACTCAGAACTGAAATATAAAACAAACCCAAGTACATATATGAAATTTCATGCAAAAGTACAACAGCTGGAAGGGGAAACTAAAAGTACCCAAAAGAAAGTAAAAAAGGCAGCGACCACAAGCCCGAATAGCTCCTCCTCCAACTGTAAGCTAGTAGTAACCAGCTTGATCACCAACCTGCTCCAAGTGACCTGAAAAACAGTTTATATATACATAGGGTGAGTATAATAGTATACTCAGTAGGATCCTCCCCAAGCCTCTCATGAAAATGTAAAGAAATCATGCTAAAGCCCAGTGAACAACAAGTGAAACTAACTCGTCACCTAAACAGGTATACTCTGTTCCCAACCTCACCATGGCTACTCTCTCCAAGTAACGCATACAAGAATATAGCATATAGTAAGAAGATCAAGGGTACCCCACTACTACTTCCCCGCTGGTATGTCGCTTTGCCCCAACGACATACGTCTTGTACATCTCTCTCCAAAGGCTTGCCCGCAGACACCTGGGCTAAGCTCCACAATCTGCACCTCGTGCACCACATAGGCTTACCCATAGACACCTGGGCGAAGCACCACACCGTCTTCCCAACCAAAAGTAACCAAGTAGTTTCCAGGATCCACCACAGCCCTCATAACGTGTATCATACGTCGGGTATAATACCTCAAGCCATTACAGCCCATACTCCGAGTAAGGATCCTCAAGCCATCATAGCCTATACACATTACACCTATAGTAGTCCATAGGATACTATATCCAGAATATATGTGGGTAAATAACCACTAGCCATTAAATCCCTCTACACACATATATGGGGTAACTAACCATTGTGCCTCATGGCACAAGTATCTACCAAGAGAAGAGAGCGGGGCCAAAGGGGATAGTCATCCATTCAACCTCCCATCAGAATGTTGGGGAAAACACCCCCCCAGGGCTCAGAATCCCTGGGGTGTAAATTGCCCTTACCGACAGGGTGGAGTAGCATATAGAAACACAAAAAGTACAGAATATATATGTAACTCACATCCACACTATGTTCATTACCTAGTCTTAGATACAACTATAGCTAAAGTCTCTCAGACTCCAGGCTGCTACTTCAAAGACTAGGTATCCTATAAGCACACCAACATTTGAAGATATTTATTAGATTAATCCATTCTCATTTTATCAGTTCCACTGTACGTTAATTTAATTCTTTAAACATTAATTAAGAATGAACAATTCATCATTAAACTAAATTGGAATCACATTCAAAAACAACTTCTCCTTTTAAGATTCACATCACCCTTAAATTTCTGTATCTCCATCCCCGTGGATTTTCACCATTTAATCAAACATTCATTATAGAGTTACTTTCCCACATTCCCAGGCTTTCTAGAAAAGCATCCTATGCTACTAAACACAAAGGAGGCTCAACACGGTGAGTAGATATACTACCTGTCGAGTCTTTTCCGCCTATAGAAAGAGCACAGACTCATTCTCCCTCGAGAGGCTAAACACTGAAAACACGTGGCATACCCCGCGCGTCTTTGCCTCCTTCGGAAGAAGGGTAGCGAGACCAGCTGCCTTGAGTAGTGGGGAAAAGCAAATCAGATTAACATTCAAAGAAAACCACAAGCATCCAGCAACCGCATTCATCCCATTCCATCACCCCTAGAGTCCTCCCCGACAACCACATGCATAACTGATGCATATCGCCACTCTAGGCGTCATCCACTGCCATAACCATAAGGCCTCCACGCCTCCACATATCACAACAGCCATCCAGGCTCACATCACAGCACAAGCAGCAGAAAAACAACAATCACAACCATGGGTTCTTGACCCTTTAGCAAACAAGAGGGTAAATCAGAACCCCTTTAGAAATTCCCACATAATCTATTCTTTAATCCATATTGAATTGGCAGATTTGTTATTCGTAGGTTCCAATCACAGATACCTAATCAGCAAGCTATCACAATTAAATAACCATGCTTCCTTACCTAATTTGATTATCCACAAATTAGAACAACTACAACAACGACAATAACCAGATTAATTTACATGCCTCTTTATCTTTAGCCAATTAATTAACAATTAATTTCGGCTTTACGTTCATTATCAATTTCTATCATGAACGAACAACAAATCAAAGAAAACATAGATATCACTATATCTAGGAAAACATGAGGCAAACCGTTACCACGGTATAACGCAACATTATACGATCAACCAATTCTTTTAATCCGGTTCAAGTATTTAATTAGGTCAATTTCATTGTGATCCAAAGGGATAAATCATGCTAATTCTACGATTGCACATATACAATTAGAGAATCCATGAATCCCATACCTCGAAGAGTTCTTTACGTCCTTTATCCACACAACGGGCCACAATCCTTCTCTCACGACAACTTATATGGAAGAATGATCGACACAACTTGGTTGTATCAAACAGAGCGGAACGAATCCGAGTAACGTTTGATTGTGAAACTCCAACGGGAATGATTGCAAGGTTCTAACGTCTCGTAGATGAGAACCAGGAGGAAGAACAATGAAGAATGATATCTCGTTCCTTTTAAAAAAAATTAGAGAGGCGACGGTTTAAGATCCGATTTATTCTCCATTAAAAACAGATCGCATTAACCCACACGGTTTGACCAAGTAAAAACATCCCGTCCTTAGGAATAATTAATATAGGGTTTATGGCCTTTGAATCGGCCTTAAATTCCTTAAAATAAGGTTTCAAAATGTATTTTATGTCAAAGAAAACGTCAAAAAGGCGAAACTATTGGAAGCTGAAAACACTATTCACATACTCAAAATTTGGCAAAGGAAAGAATCGGTAGCTCTTAGGATTCTGGAAACACTGTTCAAACATGAAATTTGGCAAAGGAAGGAATCGGTAGCTCTTAGGATTATGGAAACACTGTTCAAATGTGAAATTTGGAAAAGGAAGGAATCGGTAGCTCTTAGGATTCTGGAAACACTGTTCAAACGTGAAATTTGGCAAAGGAAGGAATCGGTAGCTCTTAGGATTATGGAAACACTATTCAAACGTGAAATTTGGAAAAGGAAGGAATCGGTAGCTCTTAGGATTCTGGAAACACTGTTCAAACGCGAAATTTGGCAAAGGAAGGAATCATTATCTCTTAAAATTCTAGAAACACTGTTCACAGAACTCAAAAATTGGCAAAGGAAAGAAAAGGTCACCGATAGAACCTTGCCGATAGAAACACAAGTCTACCGTTAGATCCTCACTGATAGAACATTATTCAAGTCTACCGATATAAGGTCACCGATAGAAATACTGTTCACAGAACTAGAAATTTGGCAAAGTGTTAGCCGAGCTACTGCTAGACTGCGGGTACTGGTAGACCGAGGTACCGGTAGGCGGCGGCTACCGGTAGACCGAGCTACAGGTATGCTGCGGCTACTGCTAGACCAAGATACCGGTAGGCTGCAGCTACCGGTAGACCGAGCTACTGGTAGGCAGCGGCTACCGGTAGACCGAGCTACCCGTAGGCAGCGGCTACCGGTAGAACGAGCTACGGGTAGGCAGCGGCTACCGGTAGACCGAGCTACCGGTAGGCTGTGGCTACCGGTAGAGGGAGCTACCGGTAGGATGAGGATACCGGTAGACCGAGCTACCAGTAGGCAGCGGCTACCGGTAGACCGGGCTACTGGTAGGTAGCGGCTACCGGTAGACCGAGCTACCGGTAGCTGAGGCTACCGGTAGACTGAGCTACCGGTAGGCTGCGGCTGGGGGATAAGTCACCTTGACCTCCCGGAACACCTCCAACACCACATTCTCACAAAGTAGTGGACTGGAGAGGTCCGGGCCCTTACAATTATTCCTTTTATATCAATTATTGACATGTTATAAACATTATGTAATCATTTAAGTTAATAATGTTTGTTTTGTCGATATTTGGTTCTTAAGTCAAAAGTGGACTTCTTACAGTTACATGTTGTTCGTGTGGTCAAAGGTTCTTTATATCCAGAATGACATTCCTGATTTGGATATCATATATATCATATATATCTATCATATAAATGTATTTATAATATCACATAATCATTTAGAGGTACGAAATGAAATGCATCGTTCATGGAGACGGTAAGCCGTACGTACGCATGAACGCTACTTTCATTTCTATGTCATATTAATGGAATTAAAACTAAATGAGTGGTATGTATATTTTAATTCCAGAATTATTTTAATCATTTAGATGTAACATAAATCATATATATCCATTATATATATGTATTTATAATAGTACATTACATTTGGGGATAAGAAATGAAATGCACCGTTCATGGAGACGGTAAGCCGTACGTATGCATGAACGCTACTTTCATTTCTATCTCATAATTTAAAGGGAAGAAATAATAATGATATAGAGGTATATTATAATTCTATTATAACATTATATATCATAAATTTAAATCCATCCTTTATATGTCCCACATATGGCATTAACGAATCACATCACTTTGAGGGGGCGTTAGTCCGCACTTCCTAAATTGAAATTATCGTGTTTACCCACAATGGAAACCATAAAGGTATACCACAAATGAAAAATACAGAAGTATAAGGGAAACATAAACATAATATATATCATATATAAATAGAGTTACATCTTAATGGACACCATTAAAGGTGTTTAAAAGAATATTGAACAATCATCGTTCCGTGAGGTAGAAATTCGCCAACCACAAAAACATTATGTTCTTTAACCATTAGATGTATATGTGTGTAAGTGTAGCTCAAAATATTCTTATAACAACATCCTAGTATATTTAAGATACTGGATTTGTTAAAAAATAAATGAATAAAAAGAGTTTAGGGGGTTTCAGAAGCAAAATAAAACAAAAGAACACAAGTGAAGACATCACCTTAAAATCGGGTAACTCTCTTAGATTTGAGCTCAAAGGCTTCCTTGGGAAGACTTCTGCCCAAAGTGAGGCTTCAATGAGTAAGAGAGGGATGTGGAGAGACACAATGGGCAGGGGTTGGTCGAGCCAAAGGCTTTGGAAGTGTGGGTAAGGAGGTAGACGTGGGGGTCTTTTATAAGAGGAGAGGAGGGGCACTCTTGGAAAGTAAAAGAATGTTACTTTATTTTAAAATGAGTTTCGGATTCAAAAGGTCCCACATTGATATAATTCGAGGGTAAGGTGATAAGGGTTCGAAATATACCCACCCAATAGGTTTTGGACATGTGTAGGTCAGAGATTTTACATTATCTTTTCATTTTATTTAAATCCTTTATTAATGAGGTAATCGCTGCATCATCATGATGTCATAAATAATTTAATATATTTAATGTCTAAAAATTATAAAAACAAAAATATCATGATGTAGGAAATCTTTTTAGATTTCTAATTAAAATTTATAGTCAAAAAATTGACTTCTATAACCCCATGTAAATAATTGTTTTATTAAACATCTCATGTTTGTGTCATTTTTACTTTAACAATTAATAAAAAGTTATTTATGTCATTTCCCAACCAAAGTGGCTCCATGGGGTCCCCAAGTTGACCCATGTATTTTCTTGGTCGGCCATGACACATCCAATGAGGGTAGGACATGTGTCAAGCTCATCTCATTTTATTAAAACATTATTTTTTCCTTAAACTACACTAATTACCTCTAATCGCGATTAAGAACTTAAAAGTTACTATTCACCAAAAAATTATTTTATTCTAATTGAACCAAATTTTACTTCTTAATTACAACCATGTATGTCGGATTTTTGAAAAACAAATCACAGAAGTGACAAAGTTTCATTTATACGAAAAATCAGTTTCTTTAACTACCACTTAGTGGTTTCACTATTCATCAAAAATTGAAGTTTTTCAGAAAAATACCAAAACTTCACCCTAAGATATATTTGATATTTTGAATTCAAAAATTATTTCTATTTTAAAAAATTCAAATCATATAAGTCACATTAATTAATTTAATAATTAATTCCCACTGTCATGACAAATAGCATGTTTTTATAAAACAATAAGTATCAAAAGATTGACACTAGTTTAAGTCCAATTTCAAATTGAAATTGATTCCAATGACCACCATTGGATTAAATGGTAAAAATATATTATAATTTCACTTTAAAACCAATTAAAAAGATAAACTAATCATATAAATAAACCAGATTAAAAAGAGGTTTTGAATTAAAATACAACATTTTTCATTATTCAATAAAAATGAACTTTATCAGAAAGATACCAAAAATTTAAACAAAGTAAATTTTGATGTCCTGATTCTAAATAAGAATTTTATTTTGTCAAATATAACACATAAAATTGTCAAAAAGTGTTTTTAAAAGAGGTTGGCCTTCAAAAGGCGTTTAATCGACCTTTTAAAGAATATTAGAATGTCTACGCTTAAAATTGGATTAATTCGCATTTTTAATCCTCTAAAATTTATTGTAAAGAGTAAAATTATTTGACACACATATAT
Organism: Viscum album; assembly: GCA_963277665.1. Classification (NCBI taxonomy): domain Eukaryota; kingdom Viridiplantae; phylum Streptophyta; class Magnoliopsida; order Santalales; family Viscaceae; genus Viscum; species Viscum album. The sequence goes on from OY728129.1 coordinate 1,037,842,605, forward strand.
AATCATTTTGTAGGTAGTGTTGTTCATTCCCGCCATTACAACGGCTATGCGTTAACTACTATTTAAAATAATATTATTTTATTATTAGAGTGCAACGTAAGCTTCCCAAGAAACTCGTTGTTGCGTATTGGGTACGCCATCGAGCATAGAATCCCCTTTAAAGTAATATTAATATTTTATTCACAAATATGGATAAATATAAAAATTTCATATTCTTTATTTACCTGGGTTGTTACATTAAAAACACACAGATTTTATTGCACCAATTAAACCCATGTTGAGGATAAAATTCACAAATGAATTTAAAAGAACCGCAATCCCCTACCTCAATCGGTTGTTGATCGAAGATTGTCAGGGGGAAGGAACGTCGCAGAAGGAGGATCGTCGGCATCATGGTACACGGCATCACGCTGTCGATATCCGAGGGTTCGGTGTTCTTCGTCGCCCTTCGTCGGAGGTCGGCGTTCTTCGCGTTCTTCGCGTTCTTCGCGTTCTTCACGAAGGAGGATGAAGATCTTCAAGCTTTAGAGCTTTCCCCAAATCCTCCCAACAAGAAACCCCTCAACAAAAAGTATTGGTCTTATTTTATTCCCATGCCAATGATTTGAAATTCAAAGTTATGAAATGAACAATTAATTCGATGAATTAATTATAACTGCTTAACTGCCCAATTTAATGGGGCGTTTCTTAACCAGAAAAATGCACAGTTGACTTTCATTAAAGAGGGGGGTTGCGGGTGAATTACTTAGAGGGAAAGAAATAGTGGGGCTCATTCGGGCCCCACCTCACAAATATCCTACCAAGTGGGTAGGATATCATGTGTCCCACCTTATCTGCTTAAACTGGATTAAGTGGCTTCAAGTGGCTTTAAGTGAAATAAAATAAAGTGTCGCACCACTTTTATTTTATTTCTTAACTTAACCCCAAAAATTAAAAACCACACTTGAGCAAACACAACTCCGGAAAAGGCGTTTCTAAGCAAATATCGGCGTTGCGATTCCATCGGTGCCCTCGGAATTCAATTCTGAGCACCAGTTCAAAAGTTAGAAAAGCCCACTTGTTCGTTCACTGAACGTACCTGAGCCAAACTTCAGAAAGTGATTCTGGGCACACCGGGCCTCGGAATCAGGTACCGTCAGAAACTGCATTCATGTAAAATTACAAATAAAATTAAGAAAAAACTTTCCTTGAATTTTACGGGTCATTACAAGCAGGGGTTCCGATCTCATTGTTAACCCCCATGTTGAGTGGCATCCTTCCTTTACCACTATCCCATGCATCGAGTTGGGGTCTCCCTTCTCTGTTATCCCCAACATCGAATATATAATATGGAAATATAAATTTAAATCTAAATATATGTTATATCTGATTTGTTTATATAGATCATATTATATATAATTATTCCTATATTAATTATATTTAAAAATAAAAATATGTATATATAAATTAAATATACTCACATTATCCTTTATTACGGATAAAAAGAATTGATAAAGTGTATTTTACTTAGTTCTAAAATATAAATGTGTAGATGGAGCCTTTTTTACTCTTTTTTAGCAGTGATAAAGACATACATTTATCTACATTTTTGGTTAGTGATTTTTATTGAAATTATATACTAGTAAACATGAAAATTATTTAGTTTTATATGTATTGATATATATATATATATATATAATATTAATATTTTTATTGAAACTGTTCTAAATTTTAATTAAAACAATCTAATTAAATACCTGTGATTATCATGTATCAATGCCTAAAATTTTAAAAAATGAGGTATAATGGTTAGAAAAGGGTAGGGGTGGTCTAAACCTTATTTGGATATATCTCTATAATTTTATATATGGGTTTAAGGGAACAGATGTACCTTCCACTATATATAAATACCTGAATGGGAATAGGTTATTGGGATTGAAAAATGATTGGCCCACTTGTGTGGTTATAAATAATAGATATAAAAAAGTAAAAATGTTGAAATAAATTACACAAAAGGAAATGTAGAAAACCCCTTAAATAAGGGTTTGAAAATATATGGTAAAATAGAATGATTATTGTTGGGAAATTTGGGTATATACTCCCTCACAATTATAATGGAAATATCCCTTGTAATTATCTCTCTTGAATGAGTAAATAAACTAGATCACAAAATAACACCAAATCAAGGGGATGCTCCCCCATTTATAGGATTCCACCATCTTGTCTTAATACATTCCTCCATTGGTGGGTTTAGTATATCTAGTAAACAACCACCTAGCCAAACCAACCCCTAAAAAATCAAGGGGGTGGCACCATCCATAAATAATAAAATGTGCATCAAATATCCCACTTGGAGATTTATTTAGAACCAATCATATCTACACATATCTTTTAAATATACAATACATTCTACTCATGTATCTGCAAGACAACCTAACGATTTACACCATCTAAATTAATCGGAGTCAATCACCTTCATTATGAAATATTCATGTTTTTATTTCATGTAAATTTTATATAAGTCCAAACTTAATTCCTCTTCCACAAATCATAAAAAGTGATTTTGTAACTCAATGTGCTTCTCCCTATAGTGAAATTATGGATTACTTACAATATTCATGATTCCATAACTATCACAAAATAATGGAATCTTTTCTTTTAAATTCCCAAACTAATCTATTAAAATTTTCATCTAATTTTCCTCTTTATAAGCTCATGTAGATTTAATATATTCTTTATCCATCATGGAAAAATCCAAAAATGGATGTAGCTTTGAAATCCAGCTCATAACACCACCTGAATTATTAAACATGTAATAATTAGTAGATTTTCTTCAGTTAGAAAAACCAAAATAATTAGAATCCACATATCCTGTGATAATAAAATCTGATCCTTCATAACATAATGCGACATCTGAGTTCTCCTTAATGTATCTCAATATTCTATTCACTATTTTCCAATTATGTTGTTCTGGATTCTCCATATAGCTTCAACTAGCTCCAACTATATGTGGAAATTTTGTTCTAGTACAAACCATATCAAACATCTTACTTCCAACTGTTGATGCATATAGTTCATTGTTAATAATTTCATGACCTTCCACAAGTAATTATTTTGTGATTTCCAAATCTTACCATTATATTTGTAATTGTAAATCTACTTCCTATGAATCATTTTTCCTTGTCCCAATTCCTTCATATAAAACATCTTATACATCTATTCCTTTAAATCATAGTTTTGATTATTTATAATTCCTACAACCAACCTATAATCCACAAGAATAAAATAATGGTGAAATAATTATCATCTAAACAAATGAAATATACACAAGTATCTGAATAAAGTCTATTGTATCCAAGCCTCATGATACACAAATAAAATACCATGTACTAATAGATCAATGGATTTTTGAGGCCATAAAAATATTTTTTAAACCATTAAACCAAGTTCTATTTTCCTTATTGTAAAAATCCTCCCATTTTTGATCATATAGATATCTTCCTCATCATTATTATTGAGAAAAGTGGTCTTCACATAGTGTTTCCAAAGATATAATATCTATATTGCACATAGCCCCAGAACTATCCATATAGTTATAAGACTAACAATGGGAGAAATTATTTCATTTAAATCAATACCTTCCTTCATTGGTTGTCCTTTTACCACCATCCTTGAATTTCATATTTATATCTAGTCATTTCCATCCCACTTGATCTTAATGGATGGTTTTATACTGATAGATTTCCTTATGTGAGGAAATATAAAAATATCCAAATTTCTGATCTTATAAAGGTCTTGAAGTTCATATTTTATTTCAATCATCCATGAGGATAAATATGGCATCCCACCTTTGTAACACCCTTACCCCAGTTACCCATAGTTAGAGAATTATATTAATACATTGGAATTATTAAAAGGAATGAAGTCCTAAAGGACAGATTAGTTTAGAATTCTTGGAAAATAGATCACATACATTAACATTAAATTACCATTTCAATCATAAACTACAACATAGATAGTTCTTTGATAATTCCATTAATACCCAAGCTTAACCCTACTTATCAAACACAATACACATCTTATAATCCTGGGAAAATAAAACATAAGAAAGGGTTGAGCTCAAACACTTGGTAAGGATAACAATATAGTGGAAACTTACACAAATAATCATAAACATTTAAGGCAATGTATAAAACTAAAATAAAATCCTTTTAAATATAAACATCATAAAAATATGGCAAAGATAAATCATCTAATTCCATTTACTTATTCACATCGATATTCTTCTAGTTTAATAATCACATGCAATATCCATAGCCAATTTCATAATGATGGAACGCATAATGGTAGACTTCATAACCACATAGTCAAGGCCTTGTGCCAAGACTACAGATAAGATTTTTTCAAGTCCTTTTTCCAACAGACTAGTTTGTCTTATGTGACCTACCGATGCATCAAGGAGCTATAGAGGGCTCCACCCATAACTTACTAAGTCCAATGCATTAGTCATATTGAAAGGCTTAAACATAAACTAAACATTCATTTTAAAACTAGAAAACAAAATGTAAATACTTCATCCATAAACCATGAATGGTATAAAAATTACACATCCACAGTCAAATATATCCCAAAACATTCAATATAATGTGTAATATTTGTATCATAGTAAATTAACTTTAAACAAGTTTAAAATTCATCAAAGGATGTTTACATAGATGAAAATGATTTGTAAAACTATTTTAGAGAAATATCCCTTTTTCAGGAAAACATTTAAAATTTACTCATTTATAAAGGATGTAATTTAGAGGAGATTTTTGAATCAAAGTGTCCCATACCACTTTGAAACTTTTGAAAATAATTATCATTTCAAAACATTCATGTCCAAAAAAATAAATCCTTAAAATCAGTTTGAAGACATAGACATTAATTAAAAGGATTTAGAAGGATAAATAATTAAAACATTTAAGATGATGATCTAGTTAAATAGAACCTCTCATAAAACCATAATATATTCCTTTTGAAAACACTTTTATGAAATATGGGTATCGATGATAAATATGTCCCAGTAAATAGTTACACATAAACAATCTCAGATAATAACGAGATTGAGGAAATAACCCTTACCTTGCACTTTTCTTTGGTCAAGGGTACGTTTAACCTCCTGTATAATGACCATAGTATGTTATTAAAATATACCAGAACCATATTCATTTTTTTATATCATACATGATTCATTTATGACTTTATAATTCCAATTTAATAATGATTGCCATGTTAAATTAACATTTTGGGTAATAATCACTTTCTTTATCGTATGTGTTTTAACTTGTATCATTTAGATTGTGATTTAAATACTTCTAGGATATAAGCCTTGATTTATATATCATATATATATATATAATAAATATATTTATAATAGATAGATATATCAAATGGAAGGCACCATTTATGGAGACAGTAGGTCGTACGTACGCATAAACATTGTTTCTGTTTTCATATCGTATTGAACGGAAGTAAGTGAATAAGATATATATAAGTACATATATATATATATCTAGTAGAATTATTATTTCATATATTACATATTTATTAATAATATATAATTTTATAATCATCATTGAATGGTGAAAGTGGGAATGAATCTCATCGCGTCATGGAGTCGGTAATCCGTACGTACGCATGAGTGAAAATATCATTATATTGATGGTAAAATCATATGTAATTGGATTTTATATAATATATAAATAATCATTAAAAATTTATATTTATTATTTACATTGGTTATACTCATTATTATACCCATCCAAATAATGAAGTGTTTGAATAACAAACTCCACAACGATCTGGAGAATGTAAGTCGTACGTACGCACTTATGGTGACTTTGTCATTTATAGGATGGATAGAATAAAGAATATGGTTGTACCATATTTATAATAACATCAAATTATGTAGAAGTTACTAGAGTTATTATTTTGTTATTGAAACAACAATGAAATAGGAAGTGGAAGAAGAAAAAAACTTGGAAGAGGTGATGAAATATTTACCTCTTCTTCAGGTTCTTCCATTTGATTTGATCAAAATGGCCCCTTAGGTTGGATTTCTGACTAATGGAAGGCCTTTAGGATGAAGGGAGGAAAGTTTTGAGGATATTTGGGAAAGGTTTTTCCGACCCAAAATTCTTTGTAGGAGTGAAATTAAGAGAAGGGGAAGTGTTCTTTTATAAGAGAGGTGTGGGTCACTTTTGGAAAACCGTGAAATATTATTTTATAATAAAATAATTTTAGTTTTATAATGGATAAAAATGAATTATTTAGAGGATAAGGTGGGTATGGGTCGAAAACATCTCAACCAATAGGTTTTATACAGTTTTATTTCATCATACTAACCTTATCTTCTATATTTAACTCTTAGTTAAATAGTTTGACATTTACCATGTCTCTTTGTATATTTATATTAAATGGTTTATAAACTTACAATAACAAGACAATAAAACCCAATGGGGTTAATTATTAATATATTTAACTTTATCTAAGTCCTTTGGAATAACCTCATATTTTTAGGAATATTATATCAACTAATAATAGAGTATTTGTTTAAAAAACTCAATTATGTCAATTTTGACACAATTTATTATTTGATTTTTTTAAGCCATAAAAACTTTATCACCATGAATAGAATTTATTTAACCAACCCTAAAATGACATATTAAAATATAAAATTAATGGAATTCATCATAAGTCTCAATTTACATTTATTTGGATATTTATAATATCAATTATTTTAATATTTCATAAATAAGGTAATTATTGCATCATCATTGTGTCATAAATAAATTAAATTATTTAATATCTAAAAATTATAAATAATATACCATTATGTATTAAATATTTTTATCTTTCAAATTAATATTTATAGTCTAATTTATATTCTGTGTAACCTTATATTAAAAATGGTTTATTTATTAAACATTGAATTTAACTCTTTTAACTCTTCTTTAAATAAAATATTAATAAATGTCCTAATAAAATCAAAGTGGACCAAATAGGATCATATTTTTTCCTAAGGTTCTTTTTGGTCTAATTATACTTATCCTATAGAATAGGATATGTGTTAGGGTAATTGTGATATCATTTTTACCCTTAATTACCCTATTTGCTTTTAACCGTGATAAATAAAAGACAAAAGTTACTGTTCAAAAAGAAATATTTTCATATTATTGAACACCATTTTACTTACTTATATCAACTGTGTCTCTCTTATTTTTGAAATTCAACTCACATAAGTGGAAAAATTAAGATTTATGCAAATTTGCAAATGCTCCTAGAAGGTGGGTAAAAGACGGTAAAAATCTCAACAAAAATTTATACATCTTATTTTATTATAAAATGACTAAAATGAATTAAATTGAACTTATGTAGATATTTTATATCTATTTTTACTTAAAATAAATTTAAATAAAATAAATAATTATTTATATAAAAATTTGTTTTTAAATAATAACCCATTATTTTTCTCTATTCATCAAAAATTGTAAGTTTTCAGAAAAATTCCAAAAAATAACCCAAAGATAATTTTAATATTATGAATTAAAAAATGAAGTCTATTTTACCAAATTCAAAACATATAAGTTTCATTTATTAATTTAAAATTAATTCCCGTTGTTAAAACCAAAAAGCGGGTTTCTAAAAAGTAAAAACTATCAAAAGATTGACATGTGTTTATGTCAAATTTAAATGTGAAATTACTTATAATGACATCAATTTTAAAAAATGATTAAAATATAATCTAATTATACTTCAACTCCTTTCAAATGCATAATTTTACACTATAAATTATTTCAATTAAAAAAGTTGTTTTCAATTAAGACATAGTATTTTTCACTATTCGTCAAAATATGAAAGTTATCAGAAAAGTACCAAAAATTTATCAAAACTAAATTTTTATGAACAACTTATAAAGAATAATTTAATTTCATTAAATTTAATATATGAAAGTGTAAATTAATAATTTTAAAAAGGGTTTTACCTTAAAAGACGGTAAAATTGCATTTTTTTCAAAATAATTCTTTTATCTGAAAAAAATGAATTTATTCCTATATTATGACTAAGAAACAATTTATATGGATGTTAAAGTTATATAGAGTTTATATTATTCGAAATTCAGTTAATATTATTCATAACCTCTTTTTGAACGGTTAGTTTGGTAAGTTTTGGTGCGTTCGAACACGGTGTTGCATGTAGTGTAAGCTATTGATTTACTTTAATGAGATAACCTACTATGAAATTGTGGGGTGTTACATTCTACCCTCATTCAATAAATTTCATCCTCGCAATTTTAAATTGTTATTCTAAAATAAAATTATAAAAATAGAAAAATACATTTGTGGAAAACTTACATTGGAAATTGGTTTAATAAAATTTAGTATTAATAAGAGGGAAAGGGAAATGAAAAATTCACCGCCAAATTTTGATCTCGATTAATATAACATTGGTGGATATTAGAGACATGTAATTGGGTGGAAAATGTAAATACTTATAGGGAGTGATTGAGGTCATCAATCACAAACAAGTGTAAAATTGAGGGCCTCAAATCCATCAATCTATGATGATTTAAAATATCTTCGGTTCAACAAAAGATAATGTATTAGGATAATACATTTTTGGTTTTAATATTCCTTCCCTAATGTTTAAAAATGAATTTATTTATTGAATAAGAGGAAAAAAATATACTTGATAAGTAGAGTTTCAGCCTTCAACTAACTCATACCACAAACTCATCGTTCACTCCATAAGATAATAGAATTAAAAAATAGTCTATTTATCATAATCATATAGGGTTCCAAAAATAATGAATTTATAATTCATTTTTCATAATATTTAAAAAACTACATTACACAAACCAGGACAACACATAGGCTAATGGTAGGTGATGCACCCTTGTCGCCCTTCGGTTGCGGGTTCAAGTCTCGCGGCCTTGCTGGATAAGACGGGTTATCGCCCGACCTCTGGGTTGTCCTTTTTATAAGAATCCATAAATCATATTAAGAAATTATTTAACCTTAATAATAGTATCCAATATCAAACTTAATCCACTCCAATCTTTAGACTTATCCAAAATACTTCTGTCCAAAGTCACAGTCCAAAATTTATAAGGAAGGTGAACACAATGAAGATCCTTTTTTCCATGTAATAACATGTGAATACCTTCCTCATGTATTCTTTTAAAAAACTGTAAAACCCTGAATTACCATAATCCATATTGATTACATTAATTCTCCCTTATTTCTTATAGAATATTGGATATACTCTTTATATCCAAAAATGTTGTAAACTCAAACAATGATGGAAAATACTAATCATTAATCAGTTTCAAGGTATTCAAGAATATCCAATATATTTTATCCAAATAAATCATATATTATTCCAAAATCACTACCTCAGTATCAGAACCATATTATGGTTTTTCTTTCTCTCAACCATATATTTTCTTAAAAACTTAACCTGCTACTAAGTCACTTTTCTTGGTTACACACAATCTCAAGTCCTTAATGAAATAGTACTATTGTACAATCCTTTTATGCTCTATAATTATTATAACATGTACATCATTAATAAAATATTAAAATGACATAATAATTTAATAACAACATAAGAAATATAATCATTTATTTTCATCTTTGATTGTATCATAACTTGAATATTATCCAATAGCAGCATTTGGGGTATACTCTGATGATTTAGACATTTGCTTCACGTAGTGTACCAACTCCTTTCAGATGAATCATTTTACATTAGAAATCTTTTTCTTACCCTTGAAAGCACGTACTTGGTGTCCTTTTTCTCCACACTTATAAAAAACTCCCATTCCCTTCAATCATTTACCAAGGTTATTCTTTCCACAGTTATCACAGATGAGAAAATCCATCTTTCCTCTCTTCCCTTTATCCAACTTTCTTTCTTCCATCATTTTCTTCTCTTGCTTCCCTTCAAATCCATAAGACTCAGAGAATTATTTACTTATCTTATTAACAAATGATACTATTTATTCATATAATGAGAATATATGGGAGACTATTTTCCTTTTAAATGTTTTATTAATACCATGAAATATATGATCCTTCTTAATCTTTTGATCTTGCGTATTACTGGAATTCTCATACCTTCTACTAGGCGTCATTTCAAAAAAATGGCATACACTAGGTTAGTTTATGAATCTCAATGCGTAATTTCAAACATGTAAAATACTTAACGTAAATTGAAGAGATTATCCATATAATCTATAACCATAAAATGTTTTCTTTGAGGAATTATTTACTCGTAAATCCTTCATAAAGGTCTATACTGAAAATCTAAATTATCCTAAGAATATTCCCCAGGAGTATCGTAACCAAGAGTGTAGCAAGGCCCGTTGTCGTGTACTAGGATACCCCAGGTCAAGCCTGAAACTCCTTGTCAGAGTTTTCACTCCTAGGTACATCTGTGCCAAAGCTGCCTATACCAGCTCGTATCCAGACAGGGATGTGTTGCTTTGAAAATGCACAAAATATCTATATTACCAAAATTCTAGGAAGATCATCTATACTAATCCACAAATTCTATATTAGGGTAATGCTCTCTAATATGAGTTTATCTAAATCTATTTCCAAGGTTGTTTCTAACCTTCCTCTGATACAAACTGTAATCCCCCAACCCCAGTTACCCAGTACTCGTGCATTATTTTAATACATTGGCATGATTACTTGGAATAAAGTCCTGATGGACCGATCAGTTTAGCAGTCTTGGATAATATATTACATACACTGACTTTACATTACAATTTCAAACATAAAATATAGCACAAATAGTTCATTGATAATGTCATTAATCCCCTAGCTTAACCCTACTTAGCAGACATAATACAGTTCTTAGAATCCTGCGAAAATAAAATATAAGAAAGGGGTGAGATCAAACGCTCAGTAAGGATAACAATATAGTGGAAACCTTCACAAATAAGCATAAACATTTAAGGAAATTTATAAAACTAAAACAAAAGCCTTTTAAATTTAAAAAACAGCAAAATATGGCAAAGATAAGTCAAATAATTCCATTTACTTATTCACATAGATATTCTACTATTCAAATAATAACATGAAATATCCATAGCCAATTTCATAATGATGGAATCCGTAATTCTAGAATTCATAACCCCGTAGTCAAGGCCTTGTGCAAAGACTACAAATAATATTTTTCCATGGCCTTGTGCTAAGACACTAGTTTGTCTCATGAGACCTACCGATGCATCGAGGATCTATAGCGGGCTCCACCCATCACTTACTATGTCCAATGCATTCCTGATATGAAAAGGTTTAAACATAACATAAGCATTCGTATTAAAAATAGCATAGAAAATGTCAATACTTTATCCATAAACCTTGAACGGTATAAAAACAACACATCCACAGTCAAATATATCACAAAACATTCAATACAATATAGAGGATTTGTATCATAATAAATCAACTTAAAACATGTTTAAAATTCATCAAAGGATGTTGACATAGATGGAAATAATTTGTAAAACTCTTTGAGAGAAATATCCCTTATTCGTGAAAACATTTAAAAGTCAAAAATTTATAAAGGAATTAATTTAAAATATATTTTTGAATCAAATTTTCCCATACCACTTTGAAACTTTTGAAAATAATTATCATTTCAAAACATTCATGTGCATATAAATAAATCCTTAAAATAATTTTGAAAACATGGACATTAATTAAAAGGATTTATAAAGGTAAATATTTAATACATTTAAAATGATGATATAGTTAAATAGACCCTCCCATAAATTCTTAAAAGATTATTTTTGAAAAAAGATTTATGAAATATGGGTATCGATGATAAATATTCCCTAGTAAATACTTACACATAAACAATCTCATAAAATAATGAGATTGAGGAAATAATTATTACCTTGCACTTTTCTTTGGTCAAGGGTACATTTAACCTCATGTATAATGACCATAGTGTGTTATTAAATTATACCATAACCGTATTCATATGTATTATATCATACATGATTCATTTATGACTTTATAATTCCCATATTATAATTATTTGCATGTTAAATTAACATTTTGTGTAATAATCACTTTCTTTATCGTACATGTTCTAACTTGTATAATTTAGATAATTATTTAAATACTTCTAGAATATAAAACTTTATTTATATATCATATATATTTAGAATATAAATATTTATAATAGATATATATATGAAATGGAAGGCACCGTTTGTGGAGACGGTAGGTCGTACGTACGAATAAACGTTGTTTCCATTTTCATATCGTATTGAACGGAAGTAAGTGAATAAGATATATGTAAGTAAATAAAAACATATTTATATATCCAATAGCATTACTATTCCATATATTACATAATTATTAACAATATATATTTTTATAATCATCATTTAATTATGAATGTGGGAATGAATCTCATCGCGTTGTGGAGATGGTTATCCTTGCGTACGCACAGGCGACAATATCATATATTGATGGTGAAATAATATGTAATTGGATGTTATATCATATATAAAGAATAATTACCAAGTTATATTTATTATTTACATCAGTTATACTAATTATTATACCCATCCAAATAATGAAGTGTTTGAATAACAAACTGCACCACGACGTGGAGACGGTAAGTCATACGTACGCACATAGGGTGACTTTGTCATTTATATGATCGATAGAATAACTAATATGGTTGTACCATATTTATAATAATATCACAGTATGTAAAAGATATTGGAGTTATTATTTTGGTTTGAAAATAATAAAGAAAGAGGAAGTGTAAGAAGAAAATAACTTGAAAGAAGTGATGAAATATTTACCTCTTATCCGGGTTCTTCCATTTGATTTTATCAAAAGGGCCATGTAGGTTGGCTTTCAGACCAAATGAAGACATCTAGGGTGAAGGGAGGAATGTTGGTAGGATATTAGGTAAGGTTTGGGACGAGAAAAATGATTTGGATGTGTGAAATTAAGAGAAGTAGAAGTGCCCATTTATAAGAGAGGTGAGGGTCACTTTAGGAAAACCTTGAAATATTATTTTATAATAAAATCATTTTAGGTTTCTAGTGGCTAAAAAATGAATTATTTAGAGTATAAGGTGGGTATAGGTATAAAAACTCTCTACAAATATTTTTTAGATAGGTTTAGGTCATCATACTAACCTTATCTTTTAGATTTTACTCTTAGTTAAATAGTTTGACATTTACCATGTCTCTTTATATATTTATATTATATGGTTAATAAACTTACTATAACATGCCATGAAAATCCCATGGGGTTAATTATTAATATTTATATCTTTATCCACGTCCTTTTTCCGAACCTTATATTTTAAGGAATATGGTATCAATTAATAATATAGTATATGTTTTGTAAACTCAATTATTTCAAATTTGACACAATTTATTATTTGATTTTTTTAAAGTCATAAAAACTTTATCACTTCGAATAAAATTTATTTAACCAACAAAAACATGTCATATTAACATATAAAATTTTTGAAATTCATCATATGTCTCAATTTACATTTATTTTAATATTTATAAAATCAATTATTTTAATATTTCATAAATAAGGTAAATATTGTATCATCATTGTGTCATAAATAAATTAAATTATTTAATGTCTAAAAATTATAAATAAAATACCATTATGTATGAAAACTTTTTAACATTATAATGAATATTTATAGTCGAATTTATATAATGTGTAACCCAATATTAAAAATGGTTTATTTATTAAACATTGAATTTAACTCTTTTAACTCTTCTTTAAATAAAATAATAGTAAATTTTCTAATCTAATCAAAGTGGAAAAAATAGGATGATATTTTATTCCTAAGTTTTTTTTGGTTGAATTATACTTATCCAATAGAATTAGGACATGTGTTAGGATAATTATTATATCATTTTAACCCTTAATTTCCCTATTTACTTTTAAACATGGTAAATAAAAGTCAAAATTTACTATTCAAAAAAAATCATTTTCATCTTATTGAACCACATTTTACTTACTGATAACAACCGTGTCTCTTAGATTTTTGAAATTCAACTCACATAAGCGGTAAAATTATGTTTTATGCAAATTTGTAAATGCTCTTAGAAGGTGGGTAATAAACGGTAAAAAGTTCAATAAAAATTTATACATCTAATTTTATTATAAAATGACTAAAATGAATTTCATTGAACTTGTATAGGTATTATATATCTATTTTTACTTAAAATAAATTTAAATAAAATAAATAATTATTTAAATAAAAACTCAGTTTTAAATAATAACGCATTGTTATTCACTATTAATCAAAAACTGAATGTTTTTAGAAAAATAACAAAAAATCACCCAAAGCTAATTTTGATTTCTGAATTCAAAAATGAATTCTATTTAAACAAATTCAAAACATTGAATTTTAATTTATTAATTTAAAATTAATCCTCTTTGTCAAAACCCAAAGGTAGGTTTTTAAATATTAAAAACTATCAAAAGATTGACATGTGTTTTTGTCAAATTTAAATGTGAAATTACTTATAATGATCTATATTGTATTAAATGATAAAACTATAATCTAATTATACTTCAAATCATTTCAAATGAATAATTTAGAACTATATATTATTTCAATTAAAAAAGTTTTTTTCAATTAAAACATAGTATTTTTCACTATTTGTCAAAATATGAATGTTATTAGAAAAGTACCAGAAATTTATCCAAACTAAATTTTTACGTCCCTATTCTAAAGAAGAAATTAATTTCATTAAATTGAATATATAAAAGTGTCAAATATTGGTTTTAAAAAGGGTTTTCCATTAAAAGACGGTAAAATTGTATTTTTTTGAAAAATACTTCTATTTTCTGAAAAAAATAATTTTTTCTTATATTATGTCTAAGAAGCATAGAATATGGATGTTAAAATTATATAGAGTTTATAAGATTCAAAATGATGTTAATATTATTCATAACGACTTTTTGAATGGATAGTTTGGTAAATTTTGGTGTCCTCGAACTCGTGTTGTGTGTAGAAAAAGCTATTGAATTGCTTTAATAAGATAACCTACTATGAAATCTTGAGGTGTTACAACCTTTTTATTAGATAAATTTTCATAGAATTTTACAAAAAGTGGATTTTTTAATGTTTAGTGACTTGGAAAAAGGGTAAATAAACATGAAATCATAAAACATTATTCTGTTCCAAATGAAAGGATTATTCCAAGTTCATCCTAAGAAAATTTATTTCATCTCATAACATGGGGACATTCATCAAAGGAAAGGGTGAGTAGAAGGACCAGTATAGAAAAACCAATGAAACAGTTTACAAGTGATATTGATAAGAACTTGAAGAATATAAATATAGCATGAAAAATAGAACCTGAGGCATATCATAAATAAAATAAAATTAATAATAACTTGGAAATGTGTCTACAACATTTAATTGAGTGATTCATAATCAAATCACCAAGGTTTATCACTAATCTTTTATAAAAATTACCAAGGGTATTCATGAAGGTATTGTAAAACTTTTCATCTCTATAGATTAAATTATTTACCCAATGCATTATATTTCAATCAGGGTGCACCTATAATATATGTATTAATAAATTTGATTCACATATATCATAATAAAACATCTCATAAATAACTTGTGGATAATAAAATAAATTGGTTTCATTTTAAAATCATGTTGTTTTAGAAAGTGCTTAAAAACAAGACCCTTTTGTCATTTTAAACCCACCGAAAAGGAATAAAGGTTTCATGTATGTTAAGCCCAGAATTAAAATAGATCATTTTGACATATATGGGAATACCCATGGAGAAGTTAGAGGATTTGTTATTCATGAAATAAAATAAAATAGTTTCCTGATAAAAATAGGGAAATTTTGACATGAAATGTCGGCAGCATAATGGTACGAAACTTGGTTTTTGAAAAACAGTAAAAATAGGGGTAAGGGTATACCATTAAAAAATTAATCCTAATAAAGTAAATGGATATAATTAAATGGATATAATAATATGATATGGAAATTTGAAGGACATACGACCTAAAAGATAACATGAAAGGAACAGAGAAGTTGAGATTTCTCTTACATTGAAGAGTGACTCCTAAAACATGAAGATTGAGACCTTGGGGGATTCATGAAATCTTATAAGGACTCCATGGGAGGTAATAATATCAGATATTCAAGGATATTGAATTTGGAAAGAAATATAGTTGATAAATTTGTGGGTATTTATTGAACATATGAGGTAGTTTTTAATTAATTTCATAGGACACCTCATTAGTGGTGTTAGCACAACCAAGAGCTTCCAATGTTATTTTCCACATGGGACACCTATTATCATATTTTAATACTAATGATTCTATAATAATTCTTACATCATTATTACATCATTAATGATTTCATTAAACATACTGAAAAGTTAGAAACAATATTTTTTACTATTCACCCAAAATTCAACAATTTAAAAAAATCCCAAAATTCTCCCCATCCATTATTTGATATGTAGAATTAAAAAATGAACTCAATTTTATAAAAATAAATTTCCATTTAAATTAAATTAATTATAAATTGGTAAATATACATTTATGTTTTATAAAAATACTAACAATTAACTAATAATTTTTAAAGAAATCATTTACTTATGCTATGTTATAATTATGTCACATTACCATTTAAGATACTTAAAATATAGTTATACTACCTTAGTTGAGGTTACTATTTCATTGGTCAAATTATTATTCCTAAGGGTAATATTTCTATTCCAAAGGGTCAAGTTACTATTCACTAAAAAATTAAGTTGATCCTATCAAACTCTAAATATCTTACTAATCACAATAATGTATGTCTGTTTTTTAAATCCTTTCACAGAATCAATTATTTAAAGTATAATAATTATTTATAAAAATACCGCATTTTTAAATATTCAATGAAAAATTGAAACTTCTTAGAAAAATTAAAAAAACTACCCTAGGTTAATTTTGAAATATTAAATTCAAAAATAATGTTTATATTACCATAATAATTATGTAAGTATGATAAATATCTAAAAATTACAACTTTTTCCTATAAAATAAATTAATAAAATTCCTCAATTAAACTTATATTTTTTTAAGAAAAACTAGTCTTAAAACGGAAATGGTAGAATAACAATTTTAGTTAAACTTCAGGATTAAAAATTAAGTTAATATGGCCTTGACATGTATCCCCTTATAACAACCACATAAAACCTAAGGGTAAGGTGTGTGATGGTAATAGACTCCTGGGGTGGCTGAGAAAACATAACCTGAGTGGTAATCTCCACTAACATGAACTTCTCTCGTAGGAGATTTCGTTCAAGCATAACATGTTGAAGCTCGTCTTGGGCTTGGTCATGAGTGAAGCCCAAAAATGCTAACTCTCTCCCAAGATCAAAAAAATGGGCTCCATATGACATGACTCTACTGGATGAGGTCATAAAATCATCTTTCTTCATTAATTAACCATTATCATTTCTATTCATAAATAATATTCAAAATGCTAAAATTCTAGTTTCCAAACTTTATATTGACCAATAGTCATAATTTACTAATGGTTATATAATGGTCAAAACCTGAGGTTCACATAATATATTTACTTCAATGTTTTGTTGTGTAAAATAATACAACACTCATTTTATAGAAACAAATATTATTCAAAAATTTTGGGGCATTGAAATAAATATGGACAACGGATATCCACCACAAAATAATATGACTTTATATACTCTATCAATAATAAGTATGTAATATTTCTCTCAGTTACATAGTCTGAGTGAAATACCAATGATCTTTTCTCCTGATTTGATTGACTCTATCCATATTTAACTAGTACTTAATCATCATGCTCTAGTAATGGTTTATAGAAAATTGGTTCCTCCTTGGATTTTTCCTCCACCTTGACTATTATAGTTTTTGTATTCTTTTTCTCTATATATCAATAAATTTTAATTCTAATCATGTCTTATATAAAAAATATATCTCATATTACGGTATTGTTTTTGGGAATAGGTGTCCCCAATATTATACCCCTTCAAACCATCAACATATCCCAAGAAGATACATTTTTGGATCTTGAATCCAACTATGATCTTTCCAGATCATTAATCAATTCAAATAAAGTACATTAAAAATAATGTGTGGAAGAATAGTCATTATTATTACCTGTACACATCTTAATCATTTTCATTAGACCAATCATAATTGATGTAGATTAGTTGATCACATAACAGTCGTTATTTTCTTCCCTTTTAATGAATTTTTTGGTAGTTCCTAAATTCTTCAACATCACACTTGTTCTACACAAAAGTGTTCTGTTCATCCACACTAACACTCCCTTCATATATATATTGTAAACTATGCTGAACTATATCTCAATTAATTCTTATAGAAAAAATATCAAACTCCTCACTTGTATATTCTCCTCTATTTTTTGTTCTCAATCACATGATATTCTTTCTGGAATCATGTTCCTTCCATTCCATTATTGTTTTGATGATCTAAAACAAATCATAATTTTTCCTAATTGTGTACACCCAAAATCTCTGACAATAACCATAAATGAATGAAAAAAATTATTTTCTAATTCTAGGGATATAATTGATGATTCAAAAATATTACAATGGATCAACATTAATATATATTTTCTTATCATTGTTGAAATCTTGAACATTAACCTGCATTGTTTGCTCAAAAAAATTCTCAAAAATTGGTAAATATGCCTCTGTAATCCAATGTAGAAACATTTGATCTGTAATAATATTTAGGCCTTGTTTAGACATATGACCATGCTTCTGATTCCATGACGAATTTAATACATTAATCATGGTTGTTGATGTTAAACCATCTACATATCCTTGTAAATTTAATCCATAAGCATGTATAGGTTCATTAAGTTCATCTCCTCCCTCATCACCATATGTTTTCCATTTACTATTCTCAACACTAATCTCAGTGTGAGTCTTATATCTGATTTCATCAAATATTCCCAAGAAAATTTTTTTTCTTCAAACCCTTCACTTGGAATATTCCTTGGATGGTTTGAATAATACCATCATGCATCTTTAATTTGATAGTACCAACTCAATCGATATTTAAGGTGTGATAATTTCCAATGTATAAAAGTCCTTTCAGGATATTTTTATACTGATCAAACCATTTCTTTCAAGATTTCATTTGCATTGTTACTCCCATATAGTTTACCCATGCATTGTCATGATTTTTTCTGCCTCCAGTAGTCATCGTCACATCATTAACTATTATGTTTCCATTTCCAGGAGTACATTCCACATTTCCATATATATCATGATTATATATCCTATTATAACCACACTTTATCTTTACATATTTTTGTCTTTCACTGATTTCTAGTAGGAAATTATCGTTCAGCAACACTTATTGCTTCTTCATTTTCCATTGTAGAACATTATTCCCATTTAATTTCATGATCTAAAATTTCACATCCATTTAGACACATTGTCTTCCCATACTATCCACTATTTCACAATGGTATATTTAGTAATTTCAATAAATTTTTTCATGATGTGAAATTTCAATCGTAGTTACAATCATAGAGTATACTTAAGTTTAGGAGAATCATTAATACCCAAAAGGTGAATATCAGTTAGGATGAAAAATTGCCCTAATAACATATATTAGTATTAAAAATGATTGTCCCACTTGTTAATATATAAAAAATATATATAATATGTGAAAATTTGTAGAAATAAGTGATACCATATTTAACATGAAAACACCTCAACATAAATGGATAAAAATCATGGGAAATATAATGATCACTATGGTGAAATATGGGTATAAACTCATTCAATATTACAAGGATAATGTCAAACATAATTATATATCTTGAATAATTTGATTATTTAATGTGATGGGTTTGAGAAACTACTCCATGTGAACTAATTATAGATAATTTCATTCATCAATAAATCTTTTATATTATATTTAGTTTTAATTTTCTATATGTCTTCACTTACTTCCTCCACCACATCTCTAATAAACTGATATTATTCATCAGTATGATATATATTTGATTTAAAAGATGGATTCCATGTAATGTGAAATATTTTATAACTTTCACAAAATAATGGAATCTACTATTGTCTATGCCCGAGATCCTCTAATAACAATATCATAAAAATATCCTCAATATAAGCATGTGTATGTGTCGTGCAATCTTTCTATAACATGGTTAAATCCACAACTAGCAATAAATTTTAATTCCAACTCATGGATCCTCTTGAATGATTAAACACACCACCTTTAGTGAATTTCTTCTAGTGATAATCACCTATAAAATCCCGATCAATGATGCCTATGATAGTATAATTGGATCCCCCATAACATTATGCAACATATAACATATCCTTGATATATCTACTAGTTTTATTCCCTATTCTCCAATACCCATGTCTTGGATTATCCATATATCGACTGACTAATCCCGCTACATGTTCAATGTCTCTATTATTAAAAACCATAGAAGACATCATAATCCCAAATACTGATTGATACGATACTCGATACATCTCCATCCTATCTAGTTCTCTACAAGGATTCATTATAAATGATAAATTGAAATTAACATGAAATGTGGTATATATTGAGTTACATTCTTTCATGTTAAATCATTTCAGGACTTTCTATAATTAATTAATCAATAATAACAAAATATTAGTATTTAAACAATCTCAGTAAATAAATATCACAAGAATCTTATTGTATGATCATTGTTAGGGGAAAAACCAACATGTCATCCACATACAATAGATGAATGATGAAATCATTAACATAAAAACACCTAAAATATATAAAAGGATATTAATGGTGTCTATTATATCCATGGATCATATATAGGATTAAAATATCTTTTACCAAAACCATAGTTCCTTCTTGGGAACATATAATTAATTTTTCTACCTAAAAATTCAGTTATCTTTTCTTTATTCTATAAATCCTTTAAATTATATAATATAATTATCTTCATTAAGATCACCATGGATAAAATAAGTACTTACATCCTACTGCACAATATGTAAACTTTATATAACACAAATCTCAAGAAAATTTCAAATAGTCATCTATCTAACAACATGATAAAATATTTCACTAAAATCAATACCTTCATTTAGAGAATGTCCAATGACTTCTAGTCTTCCATGATGCATTTAAACATGTTCATTTCAATCAATATTTATCTTAAAGATCTATTTTTTGTTGATATCCTTATTTTCAATATGTAATTGAAGAATATCCCAAGTCTTTTTATTATATAGTGCTTCAATTTCCTCTGGTGTCACCATCGTCTATGGGGATGCACCTGGACTCTTGGAAAAAAAATAAGATGGATATACATCCTATATCAATATGAAATATGAAATATTTATCTATTGGACATTTTCAATGTTTCATAATAGTTCTTTTTTCACTTGAGTTGGTCATCATGGTCTAGAATCAACTGGTACTTGATCATCCTCTAGTGGTAATACTTCAGAGTAAATTGGTTATTCATTAGATTTTTCATGCACCTGAGATTGTTATAGTATTTTTATTATTCTTATCATTCACTATATAGATTGTAATTTTTACCTTATATTATACAAAAATAAAATCTATACTAATGATAATTTATTTGGTAGTGGGGTCCCATAAATCCTACCCCTAAACACTGTTGGAGTATCCCAGGAAGATACATTTCCTATATCTTGAATCTAACCATTATCATTCCAAGTCATTAAAAAATTCATGTATAGAAATTCAAAAATTATGGAACTAATAATACGTAGTAGGTTTACTATTACATATCTCCTTTGGTGTATGTTGATCAATCAACATTGAAGGAGATCAGTTGATTATATAATAGTTGTTATCCAATGCTCCCGCTGAGAATCTTTTGAAAATTCGTGTAGTCTTCAACATCATCCACTTTATATCCAATAAGATTCTATTCATTTTCTCTTTCATACCATTCTACATAGTACTATATTCTAATTTTAACAATCTCTTTATCCCTTATCATTAAATAAAAGTATCAAAATTCTCTCTTATATATTCCCCATCATTGTTTGTCCTAAAACACTTGATCTTTTTTCTATATTTGAGTTCCTTCCTTGATTGTAATGTTCTGAAGAATTCAAAAACATATTTCTTTCTCTTGATTGGGTACACCCATCATATCCTAGAATAATCATCAATGAATTATACAACATACCCTTCTCCTCACATGGATATAAATAGTTCTTGAAAAACTTAAAAATAGATCAACTTTAAGACCACTTTGAATCACACTATTGATGTCCCAAAATATAATCTATGTTTCTATGTCAAAAAATAACTCCCACCAAATGTTAAGGATAAATTTTAAATCCCTAAATGAAACTTCTGATCAGCAAAAATCTTCATCCCTTATTCATACATATGACCATGCATCTGATGCCATAATATTTTCAATGATTTCTTTGAGGTAGTTAATAAAATTTATATCTCTACATACATCTATAATTTACCCATATAAATGTATAATTACTTGATAATATTAGTTTCATTCATCACCACAAGTGTTCCCTTACAAATTCTCATCACCCCATCCTCTCTGTGAGTCATTCATCTGATATAATAAAATTTTTCAAAAGACTATATGTTTTCTTTTATACCCTTCACATAGTGAATTCCTTGGATGTTTTGAAGAATACCATCATGAATCTTGAAGTTGATGGTCCTGAATCCAACGATATTAAAGGTGTGATAATTACGCATGTATATAGGATCTTCTCTAAGAGTTTCATACTATTAAAACCATTCTTGTAGAGATCTAATGTTCCCTGTTTCTCCAGAGAAAATTATTCATGTGTTGTTGAGATGATTTCTACCTCCAATAATCATCACCACTTTACATACTTTAATGTATCAATTTAGAAAAGTACATTCCATATTTCCATAAATGTCATGATTCTGGATCCCAATATAACCACACTCAATCGATGTATCTACTAGTCTATCAGTTTTTTCCAGTAGGCAATTATTCATCCACACCACTGCCTGCATCGTTATTTTCTAAAATGGAAAATTATTTGTATTGGATTTCTCAATCTTGAAATTCATCACCATTTGGACATTACATCAATCTAAAACCTCAATTATTTCACAATACTATATTTAATATCTCAATAATCATTATTATAATTAGAAAGATCAAGAATAGTAATAATAATGTAGTGTAAATAAATTTATGATAATTATTAATAACCATAAAGATGAACAATACTAGGCTAGAACATTGATATGAAACCACTTTTTGGGATTGGAAATGATTATCCCACTACTGTGTCTAAAAATAAAATATATAATAAAATGGAAATAAATTTGTAAATAAATAACATCGAATGTTACAAGGAAATACCCTCAAATAAAGGGGTAAATAAATATAGGAAAATGTATCAATAATTTTGGTGAAATGTGGGTTTTGAATATTTCATTTTTAAAAGGAGATTATGCTTCCTAATTTTCTATCATGAATAAATGGAGAAAATAACTCACAAAATATCAAAAAAATAAACACTCCAAATTAAACATTACTGAATTGTGATGATGATAATGAAACAATTGGGGAATTTCTCCATTTATAGGTTTTTTTCATCCCCTTCTACCCCATTCCATCACAGGTGGCAACATGATAGGAATCAATAATGAATTTTCCCAATACAACGATGGTAAGGAGGTTTATTATCATTGATGGAAAAACAATTTCTCTATTTATAGTGATGAGTAGACATGTGTGTTTTTCATAGAAGGACTCACCTGAGGGTGTAGGGTAATAACTTTTCCATTACTATGAGGAAAATAGCCTAGTATACCCACAAATCTCTCAAAAAAGGAGGTAATATCACACAACTTATCCCACAAGAAAATTTATTAGAGAAAAAAAATATGATTAAATAAGAAATAGAAAATAGAAAATGAAAAAACCAGTGGTCATAGTATCATGAAAAATAATGTATCATAAATAATAATAAAATTTTGGAAAGAAATAATGTAGGAAATTATATGGTCAAGACCCCTTTGGTCCTACTCTATGGAAAGAACACCCCTAACTGCCCCTTTTTTATTATTAATCAGAAAAAAATGGAATCTTAAAACAAATATACAAGAAATGGGAAAACATAATGATAATAGACTGAAATAAAGTAATCAAATGAAATGAAACTCACTTGTGATGGAAAAAAAACATATTAAACACATAAGGGAAAAATGTTCGACAAGAAAAAAACCAGGTCTAAATACCCTTACTAAGGTTCTACCGCACTTGTAAAATAAATCCTCCATTATAATTTGTAAACTTACCAACTCCTTATAAATAACACAATCGTGATCTCTCCATTGGAACCAACTTTATAGAGCTGACAGTGAGAACTGTTTACAATAGGTGTTAAAAAGAGATCCCCTTACTCCGGATCATATTCTTTACCTATCACTGAATCTCTCTTGGATTAAACATTCTCAAAGCTTTGATTTATTTCTCTATCAACAGAACTATGGATCTTAGTCACTTGAAATTAAAGAAACAAATTTTTTAAACAAACTTCAATGGTATCAAGAAATGTGGTCAATTGAGAAGATTGGGGTGGAATCTATTGAAAAAATAACGAATTGATTTTTTTACATCAGGGTATTCAAAGGATGATCCATGAAAAGTCCCTTGAAGAACTATGTAAGGGTATCCATATAGAGACCCAAAGCTTTATGTACATTGACATTACATTAATTTTGCGTAATATCTAATATATAACAAAAACAGACACCAAAGGACCGTAATAGTTTAGTGTCTTTGGAAACTCGGAATATAATCTTCCAATCTTGGTGAAAGATCTTCAACATCTCCCATAAAAATTTTCCATTTTTTCTTACATAAAAACATTCTTTAAATCCTGGGGAAAAGAAAACATAAAAATGGTGAGATCAGATGCTCAGTAAGGGTAATCATAGAGAAAATAAAACAAACCATATACATTTGAACTTCAAAACATGAACATAATATTTAAACATCAAAATCTTGACCAATGACATAAAACATGGAAGTACGTAAGGCATAGATCATAATGGATAAAAAATCATGATAAAATAGCAAGGGAATAAAACATGTAATTGTGTAAAAACATTAATCACATGATATGATTTCCATAGTATCCAAGGCGTTGCTGCCAAGACCTTCTTAGTGGAAAAGTCTCTTTCTGAATCGAGTTCACTCTTCGTTCCAGTCCTGTAACACTGAATCGGATTAACTTACCATTTCATCCATTTCTATCTCATGAGATATAAATCATTACCCAATGCATTAGAGGGAGATATAGGTCCCACTCATCTCATAATGAAATCATTCTTACTTGTGCCACAATATAAACATAAATCATTCATCATAACCCAATGAATAAAATGGGTCTCATAAACATCATCCCATGATAACATAATCCATATAAAACAAATGGATATCATTTCATCATAAGAGAAGTTAAAACTATGTAAATCATAGAGACATTATACTTGAAACATACACATATGAAATAATGTCATCTTAGATGGAAAATGGTTTTGATAAAACAGTTCAAATAAATTCTTCAGAAAAATATCCTTTATTATTCAAAATCATTTTCTTTTCACAGAATGCCACGCAATTTTAAAATAAGAGGATTTTGTTGAAAATAGTAATGAAATCTTGTAGAGTAAGCTTCATTAAAATAAGGTGTTATGAAATCGTAAAAATCCGTTCATGTCGTATAATTTAAGATAACATTCTCCTCGTATTTTTGTCGGGAAAGTAAAAAAGTTCCCCGTATGGTAAACAAAATAAATATTCCTTTTATAACATGTGGTAAAAGTAAAAAATGCGTAAAAAGGACTTTAAAAATACATAAAAACAC
This sequence comes from Viscum album, assembly GCA_963277665.1. Lineage (NCBI taxonomy): Eukaryota > Viridiplantae > Streptophyta > Magnoliopsida > Santalales > Viscaceae > Viscum > Viscum album. The sequence goes on from OY728129.1 coordinate 1,037,868,578, forward strand.
TTTTTTAAAACATGGAAATGGATGATAATAGTAACCCCAGTAAATACTTATGAAAAAACAATCTCGGATAAGAACGAGATTGGAATAATTATCCCTTACCTTAGGTCCGATATGCTTCGTACATATATGAACCTCCTGTATAATTATTCAAATAATTTAATTGAATTATTAAAGAATCATATTCATTGTTATGATATCATAAATGGTTCACTTATGACTTTATATTACCCGTCCTTTTGTAAATTCCATGTTAAAGTGGCGTTTTGGGTAAAACTGTTTATTTATCGTACGTGTTTGGACATGTTGTTCTTGATATTATTATTAATTATATCATTATTTAATTACTTCCAAAATTTAAATCATGATTTATATATCATATATATTCAGTATGTATATATAATATATATATAAATGAAATTAAATACATCGTTCATGGAGACGGTAGGCCGTACGTACGCATGAACGCTGTTTTCTTTTCCTTATTGACTTGAATGGAAGTAAGTAGATTAAACACATATTAATATATACATAGATAAAGTATCTTTATCATGTCAAATATTTCATTATTATTCATTATATATACTTTATAATCATTCTTTAGTGGTTAACATGCAGAATGAATTTCATCGCGTCGTGGAGACGGTAATATGTACGTACACACGAGCGATGATATCATTCCCATAATTATTTAATTGAATTTTAGTGGATGATATAATAACTCAGAATCATTATGATATCATTATAACTATATATATTTATTCTTTACACCATTGTACCCATCTAACTAAGGTGGTGGTGGAAAAACAGATTACACCACGGCTTGGAGACGGTATTCTGTACGTACGCACGCGCGGTGATTTCGTTTTTTGTATGATAGATAGAAGGTGAAATAAAGTTGTTTCATATTTATAATAAAATATCAGTATATGATTGATACTTATGTTTTTAATTTATGATGAAACAAATAAATAATAATAAGTTTATGAAGAAAGAAACTTTAAAGAATCGGTAGAAGAGATTACCTCTTCTTCGACGCACCCCTTTTAAGCTTCCTCTTAAGGCACTAGAGTTGGTCTTTTGAGGAGACCCGAACATCTATAATGATCATATGGAAGTTGATAAGGATAAAGGGAAGGGTTTGGCCGAGCTTTAAGGCTCAAAATTGTGTGAAGAGAAGCGGGAGGAGGTTCCCTTTTATAAGGGAGGAGAGAGGCACCTTAGGAAAAACTAAAAATATTATTTTATATTAAAGTCATATTTGGTTTATAATAGCTCCAAATTGATTTATTTTGAAGCTAAAGTGGTTATGGGTATAAATCATCTCAACCAATAGGTTTTTGAAAAGTTTAGGTTAATATTTTAACCTTATCATTTAGATTTATCTCTATGTTTAATAATTTAACTTGTACTGTGTCTTCATGTTTTCTAACACTATATGGTTAATAAGCATACTATAACAATCCAATATAACCCCAAGTGGTTCATTATTAATATATATAACATTATCTAAGTCATTTGTCTGAACAATAGATATTTAGGAATAGAATAACAATTAATAATATAATATTTGTTTCAAAAACTATTTTATGTCAATTTTGACAAAATTTGGTAATTGATTTTTGTGAAAATATTAAAAGCATGTTAATTAGAAAAAAGTTAATTGAATCAATAATAAAATGTCATATTAACCTAAATAATTAGTGTAATTTATAAAAAGTCTCAAATTACATTTATTTGGGTATTTATGACATCAATTTTGTTAATATTGCGTTAGTAAGGTAATTATTGCATCATCATTGTGTCACAAATAAATTAAATTATTTAATGTCTAAAAATTATAAATAAAATACCATTATGTATGAAATAATTTTATATTTCTAATTAATATTTATATTCGAATTTATCTTATGTATAACCCTATATTTAAAATGTTTTAGTTATTAATCGTTGATTTTAACTGTTTTAACTCTTCTTTAAATAAAATAATAATAATTGTTCTAATCTAATCCAAGTGGACCTAAATGATAATATCTTATTTATATAGTTAGTTTTGGTCTAATTACACTTATCCAATAGAAATAGGACATGTTTTAGGGTAATAATAATATCATTTTTACCCTTAAGTGCCCAATTTATTTTTAACCATGGTAAATAAAATTGAAAAGTTACTATTCACCAAAAATTATTTTCATTTATTGAACCAAATTTTACTCATTGATATTAACCATGTCTCTTGGAGGTTTTAAATTCCACTCACAGAAGTGGTAAAATTTATTTTTATGTAAATTTTCAAATTCTCCTAGGAGGTGGGTAAAAGATGGTGAAAAGTTCAATAAAATTATTATATATCTAAAATTATTATAAAATGACTCCATTTAATTACATTGAACTTATATAGGTAATATGTATCAATTTTTACCTAAAATAAATTTAAATAAAATAAATAATTATTTAAATAAAAAGTCTGTTTTTAAATAGTAACCCAGTGTTTTCACTGTTCATCAAAAATTGTAAGTTTTTAGAAAAATACCAAAAATACACCCTAGGCTAATTTCGATATTCCGAATCCAAAAATGAAGTCAATTTTGAATGGTAAAATTTATAAAATTTCAAAAATTGGGTATTACTATTCATAACGGCTAGTTCATAATAATGTTATAATAATATCTCCTTTTGTGAAACTCAGTATTGCGTACTACACACGCTATCGAGGAAGGTCTTGATTGCATGTAATGCAAGACAAGTTAGGGCTGCATGAACTGAAATCTATTTTTGGTGTTGCGTATAACATAATAAAAACTTATTTCATTTATACATTAAAGAAAATTTATACTTAATGTTGCGTAGAATAATTTCAACAAAATGAACTTGAAATTGTGTGTAACACGAGCCAAGAATAGTGTTGTGTATACTACAAGCTAATACAGTGTTGCGTATCATACAAGATAATCATGGTTTATTTTATAAAAGAATACATCAAAAAAATTAAAACTAATATATCTCATAAAATCTCGGGGTGTTACATTCTACCCCCTTAAAATGAATTTCACCCTCGAAATTCGTCGGGGTTATAAATCGTTTACTACTTCAAAGTTTCGTTCATAGAAACCCACATCATAAAGGGAATTCTAAAACTTAATTTTAAAAAGTAACGTAAGAAATGTAATAGTTACCCAGATTAACTCATCACTGGGTTTCCACATAGGAGAACATAGGTGGAAATATGGATATGGAAGAAAATCTAACAGTCAAGTTGTGATGGAGAGTGGTAGAGGAAATGGCAATGAAAAATCCAACAATCAAAAATCCATAAATTTGGGATGATTTAAGTTACCATCTGATTCATTGGATATAAGGACACTACGATAACATTTTTTGTTTTCATGACCATTTCCCTAAAGTTGAAGAATTAATGAATTAAAAGAAATACTTACTTGATTTTGGTACAATCTTACTGTTGTTTGTGCCTTGAACAATTTCTACTTCTTCTCATAAATAAATGAAGTTCAATTTCTCTTCTGTGAAGTGTTAGCAGATCATGCGATAGAATGATAGGTCATTCCATCTATCTCAAACAAAAGGATAGAAGAAGTTATTAAATATACATAAGTCGATCTATAGTGAGATTAATCGTATATGGTTTCTAAAATGGACTTATACTTTATATATCATACCACTTAATATAATAAAACTAGTTTCTACGAACTAGGGACTTCTTGTAGGCCAGTGGTAGGAGATAAAGGCATGCCGCACTTCGGTTGTGGGTTCGATTCCCACAGCCTTGTCCGACGCGATGGGTTTTCACCCATCCTACAGGTTGTCCTTTTTCTAAAAATACATTATTATAACATTCCATCAGTAATATTGAAAAAAGTTATAGCATTAAACAATACTAACTTATGTCCAACATAATCCATTCCAACATTTATGCTTATCCAAAATACTTCTATCCAAGCTCATTGTATAAAGAAAACAATTACTAGAAATTTCATCTGCTGAGCATGTGAATACCATCATTTATCCCCCATATATCATACGATATATCTTGTTGGTAAAATTAAAAACATGTGAATACCGTAATCATGTATTCTCTTGAAAAATGAATACCCATTTAACCTTAGTGAAAACATTAAATTTGTCAAAATTTAACACTTTCCACATACCAAGATCCCAAAATTTCTATATAATCAAACCGTGATATAACTTTGTACTTATATCAGTCATGAGCTCAAATTGTTTTTCCTTTATCCCTTCATTATGCGCATATCATCTTCTTTACAAAAATATTTCAATCACTTTTCATGGTTACCGGTACCATTAATTATTGAAAACCAATACATAGATATTCCAAAATTCAACAATACCATAAATGAGATTCCATGATACTATTTTGAAATCTCATTACATAAACACTTAATCATTACACAACATCATTGTCCTACTCAACATCAAAAATAGTGATCGCATGTGACTTCCCTTTATCCTTTTCCTTAAAAGGTTTCTCATGTAGATCATCATTAACCCTTGGATTAGGGCATTGATAAGCATAATTCTCCATTTCCTTGAACGTGAAGCATTGAAGTGTTGGTTGTGCATTCTCTGCAGTATTTTCATTATTCACATCATTAGAAACCCTTTTTTCATTACATCGACACTCAGCTGCTCAATGACCTTCTTTTATACACTTAAAACATTTTCTATTCCCTTTAAGACAATCTCTACCATGCTTCCTTCCACACTTTGAGCATAAATAAACATTCATCTTCTTTTCATCATTATTCTGATATTTCTCCTTCAACTCCATCTTATGTTTCTTGTCAAAACCATGAGATGGATATGTAACACCAACTTCCATTTCGACCTTGATATCACAACACACAATTTCATCATAGCTACGGAAGTCTCTTATAGCTAATGCCCTTTGAAGACTTGGTTTTAAGCCATTGGAGAATCGATCAACTTTACTTTCAAGTTGGATGATAAAGCCAGATGCATACCTTCCAAGACTTGTAAAATTCACTTCATATATACTGAAAAATTCATCATCCTTTTGCTTAATATCAAGGAAATTCTTTTCTATCTTTGTTTGAATAATACGAGGGAAGTACTTATTGAAAAATAAGTTCTTGAACTCTTCCCATTCCGTGGATTCAATTTCATCTCGGGGCCTCGTATTCTTAATTAGAGTCCACCATTGATCTGCTTCACCTTCTAAATGGTAAATAGCCATAATGACTTTTTCATGTTCTGAAAAGTGAAGTATGGAAAATATCTTTTCAATGGTACTGATCCATTGTTCAGCAAAAAGTGGATCAAAAGAACCACTGAAAGAAGGTGGGCGTTGCCTCATGAAGGACTCAATAGAATATTGTTCCCTTTTCTACTCATTTTGAAGTCCAGAATGATTCATAGATTGTGTAATTATAGCAATAAGATTTTTCACTTTATCTCCAATAACATTGGTTTGTTCAAGAAGACAATCATTTCATTGTCCATTACATTGATCAACATGGTCCCTTCGGGTTCCATCCATCATCTAAAACCCAAAAAGGATAGTGTGAGAGGAAAAAATGATGCTAGGGAAAACAACAGAATAAAGGGGGAGTACCTTAAATATATAACATCTTAGGTTTAATTCTAAGATTGTTACCGTAATTCTAGGACTATAACCTATACTTATACTTAACCATGGGGACCTCCCTAGACATACCTTAGAAATATCTATAGGGATCTCACTAATGTTTTCGCATCCTAGCTTCCAAAGGTTAACTAAACCTTTCCTCTGATACCAACTATAGAGACACAAAGCATGATGTACATGGACATTAAATTAATTTTGCGGAATATCAGATACATAACAAAAACAGACACCAAAGGACCATAATAGTTTAGTGTCTTTGGAAACTCAGAATATAATCTTCTAATCTTGGTAAAAGATCTTCAACATCTCCCATAAATATCTTCCTTTTTTTATTACCTAAAAACTTTCTTTAAATCCTGTGGAAAATAAAACATAAAAAGGGTGAGCTCCAATGCTCAGTAAGGGTAATAATGGAGAAAATAAAACAAACCATATACATTTGAACTTCCAAAAATGAACATAATATTTAAACATCAAAATCTTGAGCAATGACATAAAACATGGTAGTACGTAAGGCATAGATCATAATGGATCAACAATCATGGTAAAATAGCATGAGAATAAAACATGTAATTGTGGAAAACCATTAATCACATGATATGATTTCCATAGTTTCCATGGAAATTCTGGAAAGACCATCTTAGTGGACAAAGTCCCTTTCTGAATTGAGTTAACTCCTCATTCTAGTCCTGTAACACTGAACCAGATTAAATTACCATTCCAGCCATGTCTATCTCATGAGATATAAATATTTACCCAATTCATTGGAGGTAGATATAGGTCCTTCCCATCTAATAATGAAATCATTATTATGTGTTCCACAACATAAACATAAATCATTTATCATAACCCAAAGAATAAAATGGGTTTCATAAACACCATCCCATCATGTAATAATCCATATAAAACTAATGGATATCATTTCATCATAAGAGAAGTGACAAAATTTAAATCATATAGATATTATAATTGAATCATACACATATGAAATAATTTCATCTTAGATGAAAAATTGTTTTGATAACACACTTGAAATAAATTCTTAAGGAAAATATCCTTTCTTATTCAAAATATTTTTCTTTTCACAAAATGCCATGAAATTTTAAAATAAGAGGATTTTGTTGAAAAAATTCTGGAAATATTGTAGAGTAAGTTTCATGAAAATAAGGTGTTATGAAACCATAAAAATCCATTCATTCCGTATAAGTTAAAAAACATTCTCCTCGTACTTTTGTCGGAAAAGTCAAAAAGTCCCTCCTATGGTAAACAAAAGAAATATTCCTTTCATAACATATGGTAAAAGTCAAGAATGGGTAAAAATTACATTAAACAAACATAAAAACACTTTTAGAAAACATGGAAATGGGTGATAACAGTAACCCCAGTAAAAACTTATGAATAAGCAATCTCAGATAAGAACGAGATTAGAATAATTATCCATTACCTTAGGTCCGATATGCTTCGTACATATCTGAAACTCATGTATAATGATTTAAATAAGGTCATTGACTTATTATAGAATCATATTCATTGTTATGATATCATACATGGTTCACTTATGACTTTATATTACCCGTTCTTTTGTAAATTCCATGTTAAAGCAGTGTTTTAGGTAAATTCGTTTTATTTATCGTATGTGTTTGGACTTGTTGTTCTTGATATTATTATTACCTATATCATGATTTAATTTCTTCCAAAATGAAAATAATGATTTATATATCATATATATTCAGTATATATATATAATAGATATATAATTGAAATGAAATACACCATTCATGGAGACGGTAGGCCGTACGTACGCATGAACGCTGTTTTCTTTTCCTTATTGACTTGAATGGAAGTCAGTAGATGACATATATATATATATATATATATACATAAATCCAGTAGCTTTATCATGTCATATATTTCATTATTATTCCTTATATATACTTTATAATCATTCTTGAGTGGTTAACATGGAGAATGAATCTCATTGTGTCATGGAGACGGTAATCCGTACGCACGCATGAGCGATGATATCATTACCCTAATTATTGAATTGAATTGGCATGGATGATATAATATCTCAGAATCAGTATGATGTTATAATAACTATATATAGTTTTTCATTACACCATTATACCCATCCAAGTTGGGTGGTGGTGGAGAAAGAGATTACACCACGGCGTGGTGAGTGTATTCTGTACGTACGCACGCGCGGTGATTTCGTTTTTCGTAGGATGGATAGAAGGTGAAATAGCGTCTTTTCATATTTATAATAACAAATAAGTATATTAGTGATACTGATGTTATTAATTTATGATGAAACAAAGAAGGAATAAGAAGTTTAAGAAGAAATAAACTTGAATGAATCGATAGAAGAGATTACCTCTACTTCGACGCACCCCTTTTAAGATTCCTCTTAAGGCACTAGTTTTGGTCTTTTGAGGAGACCAGAACCTCAATAATGTTTATAGGGAAGTTGATAAGGGAAAGGGTCTGGGTTTGGCCGAGCATAAAGGCTCAAAATTGTGTAAAGAGAAGAGGGAGGAGGTTCCTTTAAATAAGGGAGGAGAGGGGCGCCTTCAGAAAAACATAAAATATTATTTTATAATGAAGTCATATTCGGTTTATAATAGCTCCAAATTGATTTATTTAGAATTTAAATTGTTTATGGGTCTAACCACTCTCAACCGATAGGTATTAGATAATTTTAGGTTACTATTTTAACCTTATCATTTAGATTTATCTCTAAGTTAAATAATTTAACTTTTATCATGTCTTCTTGTTTTCTTACACTATATGGTTAATAAACATACTATAACAAGACAATAGAACAAAAAGTGGTTCATTATTAATATATATAACATTATCTAAGTTATTTGTCCGAACCATAGATTTTTAGTAATAGAATAACAATTAATAATATAATATTTGTTTTAAAAACTATTTTAGGTAAATTTTGACACTATTTGGTAATTGATTTTTGTGAAAATCATAAAATCATGATTAGTTAGAAAAAGGTCAATTGAATCAATAATAAAATTTCATTTTAACCTAAAAAATTAGTGGAATTTATATAAAGTCTCAAATTAAATTTATTTGGTTATTTATAACATCAATTATTTTAATATTTCATTAATAAGGTAAAAACTGCATCATCATTGTGTCATAAATAAATTAAATTATATAATGTATAAAAATTATAAATAAAATACCATTATGTAGGATATATTTTTATCCTTATAATTAATATTTATAGTCGAATTAATCTTATGTATAAACCTATATTAAAGATTTTTTAGTTATTAAACGTTGATTTTATCTATTTTAACTCTTCTTTAAAGAAAATAATAATAAATGTCCTAATCTAATCAATGTGGACCTAAATGATAATATGTTATTTATAAGGTTATTTTTTGTTGAATTAGACTTATACAATAGAATTAGTACATGTGTTAAGGTAATAATAATATCATTTTTAGCCTTAATTACCATATTTACTTTTAACCGTGGTAAATAAATGAAAAAAGTTACTATTCACCAAAAATTATTTTTATCTTATTGAACCAAATTTTACTCCTTGATATTAACCATGTCTCTCAGATTTTCAAAATTCCACTCATATAAGAGGTAAAATTATGTTTTATGTAAATTTTCAAATTCTCCTAGGAGGTGGGTAAAAGACGGTGAAAAGTTCATTAAACATTTTATATATCTAAAATTTTTATAAAATGACTCCAATGAATTAAATTGAACTTATATAGGTATTATGTATCAATTTTGACCTAAAATAAATTTAAATAAAATAAATAATTATTTAAATAAAAAGCTTGTTTTTAAATAGTAACCCAGTGTTTTCACTATTCATCAAAAATTGAATGTTTTCAGAAAAATAACAAAAATTCCCCCTAGGCTAATTTCGATATTTAGAATCCAAAAATGAAGTCCATTTTGAAAGATAAAATTTCTAAAATTTCAAAAAGTGGTTATTACTATTCATAACGACTAGTTCATAATAATATTATAATAATATCTCGTTTAGTGAAACTCGCTATTGCGTACTACAAACGCTATCGAGGAAGGTATTGATTGCGGGTAATGAAAGTGAAGTCTAGGATAAGTGTAGTGAAAGATTTATTTGGTGTTGAGTAAAACATAATCAAAACTTATTTCATTTATACATTAAACAAAATCTATACTTAATGTTACGTAGAATAATTTCCACAAAATGAACTCGAAATTGTGTGTAACATGATCTAAGAATAGTGTTGTGTATACTGCAAGCTAATACAGTGTTGCGTATAGTACAAGCTAATCTTGGTGTAGTGTATAATATAAGACATCAAAGAAATTAAAAATACTATTTCTCATAAAATCTGGGGGTGTTACAATCCACCCATTATGTAAGGGTAAACTAGTGATACATATGGGGTAGTTGATTCCTATATTAGGGTTAGAACTGACTACATAAGGGTCACTTGATCAGAACTATATCCTCAAAATGGTATCGTGGTCCTCGTGTAATGGTGACACACTAGAACTTCAAATCATCTAAGGATGCCTGCTCCATTCAATTGTTTACATAAAGATATCAAAGACCATGCGTAAAGGTATCACGCTCCAAAATAAGGGAATTCAAATCCAAACCACTATAGTATAAATTTAATCTTATGTATATGTAACAGTTTTCCACATATTACCTTAGTTTTGTATGGGTATAACAATCCGTACAGAAAGGTAAAACTTGTATAAGAAAAATTACGTAAGATTAAGAAACCACTTATGTATGGGTTAGTCAAGAAAAACTAAATCAATGTAAATTTAATTACACACTTATATAGGAATAAAATATCCTTGCATAAGGGTAACACACCTCTTATAAAGGTAAAATAAACATTGTATAAAGGTAAATAAAACAATATATAAGCTTCCAAAATAAATTCAATGATTAATAAAAAAATTAATGTTAAAAAACATGAATTATAATATAGTTTAATCAATCAAGAAAACAAAAAAATGGCATTTTAATTTGTATCATCAAACCCTAAATACATTATTTAATCTACACCTTACAAAATAAAATATAAAAATATTGGGGTGATTTTCTTTCAAGCCTATACTTGCCTAACCTATTGGATAGTTCGGATAGTCATTACTAGAAATTGACCCTATGCTCAAACTTGATCAGCCCGGACTAACCAAATGCCTAGAATGTACCATAGTGGCACATGTATTCAGATACCAACATATAAACTACTAACAAAATATAAAATATTATTAGAAAAAAACAATATATGATAATAAATTTTCCAAAAATTATTCATTCACTTACCCGAGCTTCCACATCACATACCTGCAACTAGCTGCACACATGCCATCAGATGTCTTGGTCATCACTACCATGCATGTAGGACACTGAAAAAAACTTCACTTGGACCTAATTCATCAAACAAAAAGAAAATTTGAAAAAACAATAATGATAAGTAATAAAAAAATCAAAAGTGAAACTACTGTAAATAATATAAAAAAGAAAAAAATAAAAATAAATAAAAAACTGACAGGAGACAAGTCTTCAACTAATCCTAAATAGATCAGAAAACTAGCCCTACCCTGACCCTATATTCAAACAGGAGGGCTACAAGTCACATGTAGAGCCACTCCTAATAATAAATACAAAATAAAACCAAGAGATAAACCGACTCTATACTAAGGGTTACTAGAAAATCTCATGGAACCTCGATCCTATAGAAACAAGAGTATAACCAATTATTATGGTCCATACTACCCCTATAAGGATCCTTGGTGTAACATCTATTAATATGAATTGTTTTTTCACACTGATAAAACTTTATCCTCTTAAGTCTACTATCATCCTTGTCTTTGACTTTACCTTTATATTTAACCTTCACTCTTAGAAACTCAAGACTATAATTCAACCCACTTCCATCCACCATCAAACAATGGATTTAAATATCCATAGACTAGATAGCTACATTCACCTCCTCTAAAGTGTTATTATCCCTACGATAGATCATAGAATAACTAATAGGATTAAATGAATCATTTAATTAATTTGATGATAAAAAATCCTAATTATCATCAGAAATATTAGTATCTAAAATTTCTATGTCAATGAAGAACTTATTAAAACTATAAAAATGTGTTTGTACAAAGTTTCTATGGAAAATTTTGTAATTATAATAGGCTATTTTTTAACTTTATTAAAGGGATCTATTCCTGTTGAGATTCTATAACTACAACTATATTTCACTGGAATAAGACTCATGGGCTACTCCTCTCAAAAATTTATTAGCTGAGGTCAAAATAATTGAGAATGGGCTTTCTTAAACTTATTTAAGAAATTATCCTAAAAATAGATCAAGGTATATCCTATAGTATATATAGTGGTGATATTCCCATTAGATAATCTTAAATCATCATCAAGTCTTTTATGGACATGAAGAGATTGCATATTAACTCCTCTATAAATTGAAATTATTCCCTCCAAAAAACATCTCAACCTATAATCTTGTCGAAGAAATATATAGACTAGATAAACATTTCTCTAATTCCACTTATTATGGGGAGGATATCTCAGGTGACCCACAAATATTCTAAGTCATAAGGAATTATTTGACAACCTAGAACACAAAAGAACAAAAACTGGTTCTAAGACAATAAAAATATTCTTCGGTAACAAAGAGAAAAAAATAACAAAAGAAAAATATGATGGTAATAGTATTATGAAAATACCCACTATAATAATAATAATACAAAAAAAGGAAAGAATGTTGGGATTTTTGTATATCATGCCCCTTTGGTCATACTCCATTGTAAGAACACCACCGACACCCCCATTAATAATTATAAATATATCGATAAAATTAATCCTTACAACAAATATATAATAAAAGTGAAAACACTAGGATGATAGTCTGAACTAGAGGAATAAAATTCAAGGAAACTCTCCCATATAAGAAAAATGAATCATAATAAACACATCGAGGAAAATGATCAAAAAGAAAAAGAATGACTGGATCTAAACCCCCCTTACCTAGGTTTGACCCCTCCTATAGAAGAAACCCTCTAATTGTTATGATATCTTTACTCCTCATCAGAACTTGATCAACTTTGATCTCTCCATTGAAACCGTATTTAGGGATTCGAAGACAAGAACCATCACCAACGGGTATCTAAAACATCCCTCCTCACTTTGAATCATCACCTTCCACTCTCTATCAATCTATATCAACTTAAAACTTCTCAAATATTTTAATTTTGTCTCTCTTGGAACAAGAAGGAATCCCAGGAATTTAAAACTAATGAAATAAATTCCTCGATCAAATTAAAACTTCATTGAGTCACGTGGTTGGATGATAAGCTTTAAGAAAAATCCATTGCAAAAAAATGCGAACAATTGTTTCTATGTAAGGGTATTCAAATGACACTCCATGTAAATGTTTCATGCTGTGATTTGAAAGGCTCTCCACCCATTTTGTAAGGGTAAACAGGCAATATATAAGTTTAATTTAACAACTATGTATGGGAAATCACTAGCTACATATGGGTCCTTCGACCAAAACCATAGCTGCGTAAGGGTACCATGCTCCTCACATAATGATAATCCACTAAAATCTAGATCATTTAAGGGTACATAATCCATTCCATTGGTTACATAAAGGTAACACAAACCAAGCATAAAGTTACCACACTATCGTGTAAGGGTAGAAATATCTAAACCACTTCCATGTAAAGGTAATATCAAGCACACTTAAAGGTATCCTAGATATTACCCCAGCTATGTAAGGTTAAAATAACCCAAATGTAAATGTAACCCGTGCATATGAAAACTTACTTAAGGGTACAAAACCACTTTATTATGGGTCATTCAAGCAAGAATAAAGTCATGTAACGGTAATAAACCCCTTACATAATGGTATAAAGACTTATGTAAGGGTAACATACCTCTCATAAGGGTAAAATAATCCTTATATAATGGTAAATTAAACATGCTACAAGAAGCCAAACTGAATAGTAATCCTAATAGAACTAAAATAAGGATAATAACTTACAATAAGAGATTATTCATGGAATCAAAAAATCAAAAAATGAAACATTTAAATTTTAATTATCAAAAGATACTAAATATAACAGTTGTGCTCCCATGTTTTTCATAGAGACTGCATTTTGTGGTGGATGAGTAGTGGCTAGTCGGGCAATTTTTAAGGGGTTTTTTTCAAAAAAAATTAAGAAGGGAATATGGTAATATGTTTTATTTAAAAGTAGTATTGAGAATAAAGAATGCTATTCATGCTTATCTCAACGGTCTAGAGGAATGAATGTCATTCAGGCTTCCTGATGCACAGAAAGAGGCATGAACAACATTCACACATCCAATAAAAGATTTATACAGGAAGTGTGAACACGGTTCATGCCTACTAGTTTTTTTATTTATTATTTATTTGTACTATCTATTATTAAATGATAAATATTATTTAATAGTTTATATTTTAGAAGTAATAAATAATATTTAAATAATATATTTAATTTAATAAATATTTAATAATTATAAATAATTTAATTACTATTCTAAAACATAATAATTTATATAAAATATAATATCCTATCACTTATTAATTAATTTGAGTGATTAATATATTTATAATTTTCATGATTTTTTTGGACGTTTTTACTAGCAATTTATTAATATTAGATATATTAATTAATTTTCAATTTTATTTTTTATTATTAAATAATAATATATTTTTATTTTTTAAAAATGATTAATAGTATAACAATAATTTTCTTAAATTTGTATAAATATAATTATTAATAATTTAATAATAGGTAATAGATTTTTTTAAAATCAATTGTATTATTTATTGTTAATTAATAATATATTATTATGTTATTAATATAATTAATAGTATAATACTAATATTTATTATTTTTTAATATAAATAAAATATTTTTAATTGAATGAAATATTTACTAGTTAATAATTATATTATTTATTATATATTTTGGTATGTACTATTAATTATATTGTTAGTTATAAAATTATTAATATAATATTAATTTTTACAATTAATAATAATTAAATAATTCATTATTAACTATATTAATAATTTTTAGTAATAAAATTATACAATTATTTATAATATATAGTAAAATTATATAACTATAATTATGAATATAATTAAATAATATTAATTATTATTATTACCAATTTAGTTATTAATATTAATGTTTATTGATCATCCGTAAATATTTATATTAATTTCTAATTATATCAGGTTCTTTGTATTATGTAACAAAATGTAATATATTATTAGGTTTTTAAATAATGTACAAATAATTATTTAAAAAACATAAAACTTATATCAGTCCAGTCTTCATCGTTGCATGAGACGCTTCTTCATTCCATAGCAAGGTGTATAGATAATACGTCCACGCATTTTCTATCGATGTCTGTGCTTTGGAATATTCACCTCAAGTGTACCATCTCAAGTACCTACCATCATATCATCATGTTTGAGAAGTCATGGATCTACAGTCTCCTATCTTGTACCCTATTCTAGCTACAAGAAAGGTGACTACAGACTAGAACTCTCTCTAGCATATAAATAAGATGGTTGTTCTATAGTGGGTATCTATGGATCAGAGTAAAATAAACACTACAACACAAACTAGTCCACATTTATCCCTACCTGACAAATATTACACAATTAAAATTTTAATGTAAGAATTAGTAGCAGATGTGTTGAGTCCCTCTGTAGGAATAACCAGTGGTTGTGGTTGTGCATGTGCTTATGCCTCTTGTTATGGAACTAATTTAATAGGAATTAGAGGAGATTTTGTATGATCATTATGATCATTATAATCCTATGAAACATTATCATGTGTTGTATCCATAATGGGATATTCACCCAATATCACATAAATATCTGTCTCATCACCCTCAACATCACCTAGAACATCAAAGAAAATATCATTATAAATCTAATCCTTGTGAAGAATAAATCGTATCACTAATATATGAAAATAGGCCCATTCAAATGAACCTCACTCCTTAGGATCAATGTTATGGATTATATGTGTGATATGATGATCCTAAAAAAATTATATATTCAATTAAAGTTAATAAAAAAAATTCAAAATTTTAAGGAAGAAAAATTAAAAACTGATGAAAACCTTTTCGGTGTTGTGTATGATAAATCAATGTATACATGCAGTTTCAGGGATCATAATCCAACTGATCTGATAGATGCATGTGTAATGTTACTTCCCCTTGTAATCGGGACACATGAAATCTTTCCCACATCACAATAGATCATAAATAATATCACATCCAATCAAATTCATGCTTCCTCAACATCTTCAAGGATTAAAGTGAAGGAAACTGACTAGGTGGTGGGGGAATTAGATAATAGAAGTTAAACTAACAAATAACTCTATCAACATGATACTAATAAATAATATGAAAATGGATCATAGGTGTGTTTCTTGATCAAGAAATAATCATCACCATATAGTGAGGTGGGAGACAGTGGATAATACAATGAATATATGGCATCCATGAAAGATAAAATTCCAAAAAAATAAATAAGTAAAAAAAAATGAATTCATGTAAAATAGATAATAATAATTTTAATATATATAATTATTAATTACATGTGAAATATGGTAAAATACTGTCCAGTATATGTTTGTAAGCATGGACATCATTTCAGGTAGTATTAGAATATTGATGTTCTCAACTCCACATATAGATTATTATTTTTTTATATTTCATAGTAGAAATTAATACATTTTATTTTCACATAAGATGGAATTAAAAACAAACCATAATCCATATGGGGACTCCTATAAAATATCAGTAGTAAATGGTTTTTGGGACTGTAGATCTAGGCATTGGAGTTTCTCCCATATCCTTATTTGGAAAAGAATATGAAATCTTGTAAGATGCGTCTTATCGATTATCTATGAGATTCATATTAATCTATACATATAATCAAGAAATGTTGGCCCCCATATATACCTCTATTATTTTCTCAAGTGATTAAGTAATTTTAAAGACATCATGTGGACAAATTTAGTGTAATTATAGATTAATATCTTGTCACCAATAAGTCTAAAAATCTATTCAAATGAAAATATTAGCACGTTGATCTCGTCAGCACCATCGACTATATGGATGAAGTTATTATCTATCGATGGAATGTGTTATTGATGCTTAATTATGGACCTACCATCACTCATATCCTTAATTCATAGTAGTCTATAAAGTAAATCAAACTAATCCACACTAACTCATCACATCACAGTCGAACCCTCAATGGGGAGGCCCTATATAGATGTTTGATCAATAGTAAAAATCATCTCTCCCAATGGAAAATGAAATATATTTTATTATAACTTCCATATATCTATCAGAGAATAAATTATATGATGATCAATGAAGGTGAAGTCACAAATCACTACACTATAGAACCTAGCATGGTAATGATGAGGGATACTGGTAGTAGGTAGTGCCACATGAAGTAAATAATGTGGAGTCTATATGCTCTGAGAAGAAAACTGACATCCCACTATGTCTCAACATGAAACATGTATTTCCAAGAATATTAGAAATATTATACCCTCCATTTCTACATTTTATATCATCATTAATTTTAAGAGTTAATTTTATATAATTTATAAGGATTTTTTAATTAATTATATAGACAATTGGAATACATAATTAATCATTATGGAGAAAAAAATGAGGTAAAACATAGATATGATTGATGTTGTTAGATTATTATAAAAATTTATTCTTTTAATGATCTCCAATAATATTTAATTAATATATAAATACTTATATGTGTATATTGAAGTATGATATCTTCAAGATAATAATTAAAATTATTTTATGTCTTGAAGAAATATTATGATTTATATATCATCCTTGATGAAAATCTATCATAGTAAATGTGACTGCATGAAATATTTGATAGACCATTTTATATAGAAAGTTGATAATAATAATTCTAGCACATTTATTTAAAGAATAAATGATACTCTATTTTCTTTAGAAAATTTCAACATTCTAAAAAATCTTCCTGAGGTCACTTCATTTGATATATAGGATTGATTTAATGACAGTTAGTTTAGTGGCTGAGCATTTTTTTTATTAGTTTACATCATGTGTTTAATTTTTAATTATTTTAAATAAAAAAAAATTATATTTTATTCATATGAGAAATGAAACAATATAGAAATGAAACAAGCCAGAAATGAAAGAATCCAAAAATGAAAAATTCTAAATATAAAAAATTTACACAATAATGATAAAATATATAAACTCAATCAAATATTATTTTAGTTAGAGTACCTTATTTCCACTTTTTGATTTTTTTTATGAGTTTTATCTTATGTGTGAAAAATGTTTCATCATACTCCCCCCCATAATTCTCAAGTCTATCCCATTTAATTTTTGATATGAGTAAACTTCGGTCATTTGTGAGGCATAGCCTAGTAATATTAAGGAACACATTTGGCTAATTAGCTGAAAAGGTAAATGTATCAAAATCACCAAAAGGAAACCAAGGTCCACTATAATAGTCATCCAATTTTATCATGTGATACTTTGATGAAAAATAGGGTTCCCATTATAAGTTCAATGATTCACACATTGCAACAACAAGTGCACAAGGTTATCCCAATGACTAGAATTACCTGTAATCATAGTACCTACTTTCTAGTAAGACCACTCTCGCCCAACCACGGTTTCCTATGAGTGGGTTATAGAACTCTATTTTATAAAATTGTAACCCTAACCAATAAAAAATTAGACCATTATATAATGTTTCATCTTGTAGTATCTTATCAACGTTTCTTTTCAAATTATAACCAAAATACATTCCATGTTGCATCCTCTGATAGGCCTACTAAGACTATTAAAAAAGTACTTAAGACATCTATAAAATGTATCCAATATAGGACTTATGATTATTAGTTTAAATAAACCCTTTATTATTAAATTTATACTCTATAATATTACTATCCATATATCCATATCTTCTTCCACCATTATATGCTAATGACCATTTCTACTTTGAAATATATATCATCTAATCATATAAATCATTATTAGTCATTATAATTCCTTCTAGTCACTGATTGAAATTTATTTTTTGTGGATTGGATGCATATTCCATATGAAAAAAATATATTTAAACGGATATTTAGAATATATCAAAAAAATATATGTTTAATAAAACATCTCCAACTTAATGATCACCTTCTTTATTTCATCATCTCTAAAATAATTATACACATTAATGACAATATGTATGATTCAATATCAATGATAAGTATTTAGTTCTTGGCATGAAAATTAAAAACTATTAATTTCCTCTATAATCTCTTATTGATGATCATATATCAGACATACTCCTTTCCTTTTTATGAAATTAATGTGTATATAGGCTAAAAATCAACTCCATTATTCCGAATCCTCCTTTTCATCACTGTAAAATGAATGTGGGAGAGGATAATGATTAACATATTATGTCATAGTTATAATTAGAACACTTCCATACATTCTATAGAGAAAGGTTCCATCAACTGGAATGAATTATTTTCAACAAGGAAAAGTAGTGATACATTGCATAAATTCCCAAAAGAGACTATGAAACATCATATTTGTTTGATTAACTCAATGGTCTAGGGAGACATACTCAATAGTGTCTATATAATTAGTAAAATGATTATAGAGAGTCAAAAATACCTTCAGTATCAACATCACTACATATGATTCATCCCAATCACCCTTAACTTTTCCAATGGCCTTTTTATCATTCCAAGATTTATTTTTAGATATCTTGTATTTAAATATCTATTTTATTTATTCATGGAAAATTGACATATCAACATCTTGACAAGTTTATATAATCTGTATAATAATTGTAGATATATACCATATATAAATTGAAGATAAGTCCTATGAAAAGATTATACATACACAAGTATATGGGTGTTCCAGAATGGTTATCTTCAAACATGAAAAAAGTATCATATATTTATCACATTCAAATTTTATATTCTATCCCATATTATTCTCACCAAATGAGGTATTTTTATTTATTAGTCTCATCAGAAAACAAAATATGTGTCTCCATATATGGTCTTTCTTTACCACATTTTTCACTGAAATTTTATTTTCAAACTCTTGTCCAACGTATATGGTGTCATCAGTTGATGAAAATATGTTCCCTATAATTCCATGGAATTCATTAGTTGGTGTAATGACACATCAATCAATATGTTATTCATGTGACATTACCTCTAATATGAAACTCAATAATGTAGGATGATTTCCACAAACTAGATTTTTTATCTATCAAAGGAACCTCATAACGATCATTCCCCACATCATCCTCACCTAAATCATCTCTTGTTTCTTCATCAGATAATTCATCAATAGATAAATTCTCATTAATAAAATCATGAGTATCTATAGAGATGTCCCCTGATGTTATTTCCATATTTTGATCTAATTATTTATCATTAATTTCTAATAATAGAATCATATGATAATCCAATTAATGATAATGTTGTGAAGTATCAAGTTCAATAGATATCGCAAAACTTGGTTCTTTAGTAGTAGGTCTCACCACATCAATAAGCTAAATAACCACATATAATTTCATCAAACCATTACTACTCTATTTCCTGAACAATGACAATTCCTCCACTCAATCCTCATCATTAAGAAGAGGATAATCAATGTTCCATATACAATAAAAAATGAATATTTTGATACGTATTTGATGTAATTAAATGATTATCCCTTACTTTTAATCGACTATGAATATTCTTATTAACTTCATCCAATTTCAGACATTCAGAAATATCTTCCACTCTTGAAGTTTGAAAACTATATCTAAAATCCTGATCAATATAATTATCTCACCAATGTAGTATATATATTAAAACAAGATTACCTATAATTTTTTAATAAGACATTATATATCTTTAAACTGACTCTTAAATTTATTAACATATTTTAATCAGTTGTGATTAAATAACTAAGACTTAATCTTGATACATTTTCTATTCATTGGTTTATCTTATTTGATAAACCAAATCCTAGGGGGGCTCATGAAGACTATACAATATTATATTTCTACAACCACCAATCACTTTTCACTTATGTTGTATAAATATAGAATCAAATAGAAACGCCTCTTGTTTAAAACCCTTTTATTACAATGTTACTCAAAATCAAGTGAGGAGGTCTAAGGATTTGAGATATGTATCATTTTGACATGTAAACGAAGGTCCATACAAAATTTGAGATAGGGATAACCCAAATTTCATCAATGAGGAAAAATTAATGAAATTATTACTATTTATAAAACTACATACAAAAAATAAGATAAAATTTTCAAATCATACATAGGTCAGTCATCTCAAGATCATTCATTACACGATACTCTTAACATGTTTTTTTAGGATAGTTATTATTTTATAAATATTGTAAATTTACATATAACTATATCTACTAAATAATAAATATCTAAATTTATATACATTTTTATTTATATTTATATATTAATGGAGAATTTCCACTCTTGACGGTGGAAAAATATAGCTAAAACCATGATCAATATAAATAACCTCTCCACTAAAGTATATTTGTCATGACTTGACCCATCAAGGCCCGCCTGGCTAGTGGAATGTCAAAATTAACTCCCCAATACCAACTTCAATAGGCCAAGGGATGTAAAAAACACCAAGTAGGAATATCACACACATGAGAGGACTTAGACTAAGGTACTAGTACAAACAAACACATCCACAAACAACAATATAATTAATTATATAAAGATTAAACAAATACCATCATGAATTCATACAAATAAATCCCACATCAAAGTATGACACATGTTTGGGAAAGAAAAAAGGATAAATATAAGCACACCCAAACTATAAAAGATCCCATACTTCTAGAAAGGGGATGACTGCTATCAAATAAAACTCCTAAAACTGACTATATTCTATCTAGTGTAACTATACTCTATATGCTCATGGTCCACCTATGACTCTATTGAAAGGTATTTGATATACATAATACCTTACATGTGTGGGATGATCTCATATAGTGGTGAGTATAAAAATACACGTTAGGACACCCCAAAATCACAAAACATAAAACATCAAATAGAGGCATATCATGATAAAGGATAACATCTTTCTATATATACTCAAGATTGAAACCAAGTTTCAAATTAAGTTCATGACCAAACCTCCAACCTATGATTCTTATCAAGGATTTATGGTAATGTTTTTTGAGAGAAATTATTCCTCCGATCATAATAACACTTGTGGCGCTCATCTGAGAGGCCATGCCCATTGGGAATTTCCTTGAAGATATACATGATAGAACTCAAAATTTGTTGATACACAAATAGGGAAGCACACCCAAGACTGATGGGGGGTACCTAACCCTAGTTAGAGTAAACCCCTAGGATGGTAATCACACACTATGAATGTCAGTATTGTGATAAATAACCCAACCTAGGGTAGAATGATAGAGGATCCCACCCCAGACCACATGGAGGGTTACATGACTCTATCCAGGACTAACCATTTAGGGGAAAACTCATCCTATTCTCAAGATAGGATGAATCATTGTATCGGTATAGGGTTAGAAAAGGGAACATACCCTACTCATACACATCTGGACTGATGTAGATGGGGGCTCCAACCTATCCTGGGAGCCGTATACATCATGTATAGGGAATACACTATGTGTCCTGAATATTCCAGACATACCTAAGTTCGTTCTTGTGATTATTTTGACTTATAATTCCTATGTACACTGTTCATTCTCATGTACTTGGATTTTTCCCATGTTCACAAGCCATGTACATGTACACAGGTCATGTTTATACCCACTAGACATGTTCATACCCATTTTTGATACCCATTCCTATGTACCCCTAGGGTACATGCTAGGATACTCACCAAGGGTAACATAGCATGTCTACTATCTAGATATTGTGTGATGTTTATCTCTACATATAACCATATCCATCACAAAAAGGGGTCCACGTAGTCTGTGTTCATCTGAAAATCCCATTGTGTAACTATGTTTTTCATAAAATCTGTAGTATATTCCACATGTCTCACTTCCTCCGTCATTGTGTTGTTTTACACCAATAATCACACCCATAGATATTGGATCTAGGGTTGACCGCACCTTATCCATCATCAGTGGTAAGATTTTGTCCACCCATATGCTCAGGATTTTCTTCACATAATACTAAATTGTCTGAATGCAAAATCATAGATGAAAAACACCGTATTTAAATTTTTGATATTCTCTCATCATCACTGTACTAAATTAATTAATTTTAACCCGAATATAAACCCACATAAATGGCCTATTATGACAAATATCTGTTGTACACGTATAATATTCTAGGTATTATCAAACCACAGATCAAATGGGATACTGGTGATGAATTCTTTAAGAACTAGGAAAGAAAAATATAAAAAAAAGGTGAAAAAAATGAACATCGGCTATATATTAAGGTAACATGAATCTATTAATGGATAAAATGATGATATATATATATAATAATAACTAATTTGAAAATTGATTCCAAATTTTGAAGGTATTTTATCTACTACAAATCAAATATGGATCCATGAATTAATTTGATAAGGAAATAATTCTAGTTAAATAGGGGATAATCATATATGGGTATTAAACTAAAAAGACAAACATCATACCTCAATATTATATAAATAATTGAGGTATAATAAATCCTTCATTATTTTAATTGGTAAGATTTATGAACTATATTGATGAAGGCAACATCCCTGGAAAATTGATCATCGATCCAAAATATCATCGTTTCCACCAAATCCCTCCTCCATAGTCCTCAAAAATATCCAGGGGTTTGTGGTTAAACTTTGGATTTTCCCATAAAAATGTTAAAATAAGGTTGGATTAGGTCACAACTATTTAATAAGTAATAAATTAATTTTTTTTAAAAAATTATTTATTATTCCACCTAAAAACTCCCTTAAACCAAACACTTAATGTGTACAATGGTTATATTTAAACTATGGTAACACCCACATTCCAGATTTATTATTTTTCTATTCATCCATGCCTAAAGAACCATTTGGGATATATTCCATTATTTTAGGAATATTTTTAATGTGTGATATATTGTATTTAATATTTTTATTATTTCAACATCAAGGATTCCTAGGAACTGGAGTCCCATGTTGACTGCACACCTAACTCCCAAAATATTCCAAAAAATATTAAAAAGTATTACATGGAAAAATTAGAGTCATTACATTCTCCTCTCCCCATTTATTTTTTATCAGGAAAGAAAAAATATTAGTAAAAATATGATGATACTAATCTCACATCTATTTTTCCTGAACCCAAGTTATCTCTAAAAGATTCATGTTCTTCTATAAGATACAAACCAATGGAATCGCATTTCAATGAAGGATATTATCCAGCAAATCTAAATTTATAATGGGATATATATTAAGGTATATCCATTGTTTATTTCCATATCAACCCAGTTGATACCATGTGACGGTTCATGCACATACCTCTTCAACTGTAAATGTTGAAGACATTCTAAAGCTATTCTAATTGTGGTAGTATAGATAAGTGGTATGGCACCTCTGTAATCTAACACAGTATCTAGAAAGGTCCAATAAACCATAGAGATGACTTTCCGCCCCATAAAAATATATTTAATCCTCATTTAGGTTATACATTTAGGAACACAAGGTCCCCCTCATTGAACTCAAAATACATCCATCATCGGTGCATATAAGATTTTTGATAGCTTTGGCTTGTTCTCATATGTCGATGAATAATCAAAAACTTCTATGTCGTTTCTCACCCCAACTATGGTCCCATGAGGGTTAACTCCTTTTGATTAGTCTAGCACAATAGTGACCTAGGTCTCCCACACATTGACTTCAATGGTTCTATACCTGTGGTGGAGTGGTAACTATTGTTAAATGTGAACTTCACCAAGGTTAGGTTAGCACCCCAACTATGGTTAAAGTCCAACATGAAAGCACAAAACATGTACTCTAGAACCTGAATGTTCCACTCAGTCTAGCCATATATATGGGGTTGAAACACTATTCTCAACCAAAACTAAGCCTCAAAGGCCTCATGTAGTCCTCTACATAATCATGATGTGATGTGATAATCAAATTCTAAAATGGTCATAATGTAATCTCTCAAAATACATACTATATCTTTTATATAAATGCATCCCAAGCACTCCACTAAACTCTTCAATCATATGGTAGGAAGTGGGATGGCAGGGTGAGTTGGTCTACGATCACCCAGATATCTTCATAAACTCTAGGTAATCATGTAAGTCCAGTCATGAAGTCAAGGGAAATACATCCCGATTCCACTTCATCACCTTAAGGGGTAAATCCAAACCCACTAGAACTTGTTGCTCAGTGTTCGCCTATAGAGAGGTGAGGCATTGAGATATAAACTCAACTAACACCTTTTGATTCCTGGCCACCATAACTAACATCAATGGTATGGGTACATCTTTTCCACTCATGTATGTACAATAAATGGGGACATCTGAAATTGCCTTAGTAAATCCTCTTGTAGAATCGCCATTACCATCTTCACCCCTTGGAAATGTATTAAGCACTCATGTCTTCAGAAAGACCATAAAAAGAATTTCTAGTGGATATCTAGCTACATAAGGCCTAAAATAGATATCTCCAATATGATCTTCACTAACACATTGATGAAGAAGATGGGTAACAAAAAATGAATGGAGTTAATCTGCACCCTCCTAATATACTAAGGAAAACATTAATAAGTCCAACTACTCGGAAACCTCACTCAACAACTATGAATAATATTTCCTACTGAGAGCATCTTTCATCATGACCCCATTTATGATAGTGTAGTCTATATCAAATTAATGATCCTAGAGGAACTATATCCATCACATTTTTCAAAAATTAAGATATTTCTGTGAAAATAATTTATTGATACTCTTTTGGTTATAATAGATGATAAATTTCACACACATAAGTTTGTTTCACAACATATTTAGAGTGAATACTATTGTTTAAAACTCTAGATCATGGTTCCTATTGTTCTTGTCCTTAGGTATAGGCTATTGGGAACCACAATAAATCACCACATACATCTCCATTTGAACCCATCCTAGTGTAGTTCTAGAGGCTTCCCATAACACCGCAAAATCAATACCCTCCAATACCAGTATCAATATGGGGGAGATAATCAAACTCTATTTCAACTTCTGAAAATCCTATTATTATTTTTCTTTCCAAAACAAAGGATAACAATTTTTGGTCAAGGTGTTAAAGGGTTCCAAAATCATAGAAAAATTGATCACAAATATCCAATAGTAATCTCCTTAAATACATATTCTAGTCACCTCATTCAAACTATTGGGTTTCTCCCATGCTATTACTACCTCATCCTCTACTGGGTCTACTACCAATCTCTTTTTAAAGATGATGTGTCCTAGGTAGTGGAACCCAGGAATTGATAACTAATACTTCAAGATCATTCCAATAATATAGTTCTCTCATAGTATGTATTGATGCATCCTCAAATGTGTTGTGTGCTCCTCCTCTGAAACTGAGTAGAGAAGGATGTCATCGATGAATACTATCACAAACAATTCAAATGAAGGATTAATGATCTGGTACATATTTCCCATTAACACAACTAGGGAATTAATTATACTGAATGGAATCAATAAGTGCTCTTTTTTACCATAAAAACATCATAATTTAATCTTCTGTATATCATCATCTCAAACTCAGTGCTAGTGATAGCTCAACCTATGGTCAATCTTCAAGAACCACCTCACTCCTTTCATTTGGTTGAAGAGGTCATCGATTCATGGGAGTGAATACTTATTCTAGATGGTCACCTGATTTAATTGATGGTGGTCAACACATATCTTCATGCACCTATCCACCTTCATAGTGGACAATATTGGGGTTACCCAAGGGGACACTTGGTTTGAAAAATCCCTTCCTCTATAAATATTCCAGCTACACCTTTTTCCCTTGAATCTATAAGGGTGAAATTGAATATGCTAGTGATAATATTTTGGTAGTCATAGGGTATATATTTATAAGGAATTTGATTTATATATAGGGAAGTAAGTTCGATACGCCGTTAAGGAAGACATCCTCATACGCCACCACAACTACAGGAAGATGAAACCTCATAACATTTAATTCCCCAAGGGTAATTCATTCCAACTAATGAGTAATTAAATGTATATTACTTTGTATGATCTCATAATTCTCTTTCTTGACCTCCTTATCACCATTGAAGAAAAACTTCATCCTATCTACTCAAACACACTACATCCTCTACCTAAAATAGTAATGATGTATATAAACTATAGAGAGACAGTATATACCTAGAATGATGGCATATAGCCTCATAATGGACATGAAAATATCATATACTAAGCTCTAACCTCTAATATTCTTATCACACTATTTTTAGAAAAGTTTGATCACTGGATATCCCTTTCTACGAGTCTCCAAATGATAATGTCAAACCTAAGGCTCCACTGGAATTGCTAGATCTCAGAGAGATATATGGAAATGAAAGAGTGGATCATGCCTATGTCTACCAAGACTATAGATAATGTATAGATACACTAATATTACCTTGAATCATCCTTGGATCCTCATGGTTATAGGCCTCTACTTCCAACAGGTTCCCTTTTCAATGACCATCGAGACCCTTAGACTAGTGTGGACCACCTGTGGGTGGTGGTGGAAATAAATCAAATTGTTGGAAACCTCCTACTAATAATATATCTCCTCTTACATGTACACCACCCTAAAAACCTCACTTCCCTAACCACTGTATCCACCTAGTAATTCCATCAATTGGCTCCCTATTTGTTGCTCAGTGAGTCATATAATCCCACATGATACGTCATAACCTGTTATAAGAGTAGCGTCACCTCTCCCTCAACTAAATAGAACTCTCTTTAGATCCCTGAACTATAGTCCATATATATTGATATTGTCTCTATAAATGACTCGAATATATAAATCCTCGAGTCTTCCATCAACTACTTGCTTCCAAAGTCTCGACTCTAGGGTATCCACTGCCAGAACTATCGACTTGTGGCTACTCAACTAGAATGTTCTCCACTACTAATACATTCTCTAGTACCCTCACATAATAAGGAATACATATAGATACAATTACATCACATATATATCAGTTAAGGCCTTTCACAATGGTCCATGGTCGATATCACACTTTAGAAACCATGTACATGGAGTACCATGAGAGGTTTGTGAACTTAAATGAATACTAAACTATTAACATGATAACTTTGTGGGTCAACATAAGTTCCTAGATGCACATCACCAAAAACATCACTAGATAGAATTATTCTTTTAAGAGATTCTTGAACACAGTACAAGAGATATTCACAGTATCATGAATATGAGACACCAAAATCTACCATCACCCTATAGATGCAAAGAAAAGGCTATTCTTTATGACCGCCATTGGTCCAGGAGTGGTCATTTCAAGGTAGAAAACTCTCACAAATACCTAGAGTTAATCATTTTCTACCTGGCTGTACGTCTCGTCCTAAAATATGAGGGGTATTATTTTTGGAATTCATGGAGTGTGGTCACACTTTTCATGTCCTATATTAATACTCTCAAAGTTAATTATAGTAAAAATAGGTGGTTGTAATATTACAAAACCACCTATGGGTACTACCTCTTGTATAGTCCCCTAAAATGAAGCATTATCAAAAGGAAGATCATCCTCATGATCCTAATATAGAATCTTAGTCGGCTGTCATTGTGGAGGAATCCTAAAAAAGTAGAGACACACCACAATCAAATAGTATATATGGGGAGTGGATTCAAGAAGGATATGGAAACCAAAACCCATTCCTATAGGATGCATGTACCTATGTTTTCTCTACAACCAGTGCATATATACACAATTTAACATACAATTTATCATAGTATTAATGAATGGATATGTTGGTTGGTGTACCATTATTGGGTTCCCTATGTTGAGATATTAACCTGATACACTTTAACACTATTTCCCTTGTTCCCAAAATAATCCTCACAACTAGACTATCACCAAACTCCAATCATAAGATGACACTTGTCTAATACCATTATATCATGACCTGAACCACTAGAGCCCTCCAAGCTAGAAGCAAGTCAAATGTGACTCCCCAAGACTTCCAGTAATAGGTGAGGGAATGGAGACAAGTGTCTAGTAGGAATATCACACACATAAGATGACTTATACTATGGTACATGTATACAGTCACACATATCCAAACACCAACAAAATAAATAAAGGAAAGATACAACTAATACCTAGATGCATGAATAAAACTTAATCTCACATCATAGTACAACCCAAGTATAGGATAGAAGAGGGGTCAAATACAATCCCACCAAAAGTTTAAAAGAGTCATACCTACTATAATGGAGAGGAATACTATCAATTGAAGCTCATGGAACTAACCGCCGTACTTCTAGTGTAACTATGCTCCACCCACTTCTATTCTACCTAGGACACCATTTAAAATTAGGTATTATACATAATAAAAAACACGTTCAGGAAGATCCTGTGTAGGTTTGATTAAAAAAATACCTAGTACAACACATTGAATTCACAAAATATAAAACAACAATGAGAGTTATTTCAAGATAATGGATGAAATTAACCAATAAATACTCACGATTTACACCAAGTATCAATGTATGGTCACAACCATACTTCCATCCTTGTTCAGGGAACATTATTCCATGATAAATCACTCCTTGGTTATTTCTAACATTGATAGAACTCATTTGAGAGGTCATTCATGTTGGGTCTTTCCATTAAGGGATACATTCTTGAACTCATAAGATATAAATATAAAGATAATGGATCAAATGTAGGGACTATGGGGGATAACTAACCCTATATGTGGTAAAAAAACTATTATGGGGATCACACACCCTGGATGTTAGTAATAAGAAACCTGAACTAACCTAGGAATAAAAGATAGAGGATCACAACCTAGGACACTCATAGGGATACCTAACTCTATACAAAACCTATAGAGGGGATAACTCATCCTATGATTAGAAAAGGATCAATCAGTGTACCCTCTTAGGGATGTACAAATTGAATGTAACCTATAAATATTAAACTGTATTGGAGGGGAAGGGGGATCCAAACTCTCTAGGGAGAAACACAAGGCATGTTTAAGGAATAAACGACATGTCCTTGCTTGTCCAAACTTACATGAGTTTGTTCCCATTATGGTATCCTATGTATCATGCCCATGTACACTAGAAATGATTGTTTACACTATCCATGATCATATACTCTGGTCATACATGTGTACACTAGAAGTATGTATTCACTTGTCATGTCTGTTCCCACGAGCTATGTCCATGCCAAACTTGTCGTGCCTATGCTCGCGTACCAATGGGGTACATGTCAGTCTATCGACCAACAGTCTCATAACTTGTGGACCGGACCCATGATGTGTGATATAAATAATTTTTCATAACCCTATCCACCGTAAAATGGGCCCCACATGACATGTATTCATCTGAACTGCATACCTTGTAACTCAGGTATTCACATAATTTCCATCCTATTCTATGCATCTCACCCACATCACCATGACTTAAATTATGTATAAAATATCACCCATAGATCTAGGATATGAGTTTGACCATACCTAATCCCTCTATGGTAGCTAGATTCTGGGTACCCTACTTCTCATGAATCACTTCTTAGTTCTCCATATCTTCGCAATTCTAAACTGTATACGAAAAACCCATGATCCAAACTCTTAATTTTCCATTTTTATCACGAAAATGCATTCTTGACTTCAAAAAATAATATAAACATGCATAAAAATATATTTAACTAAATATCCATTTCATTATGATATATTTATAATTATTTTTGAACCACCATTCAAATGGGGCACGGATGATGAATGATTGAAGAGGAGGTGAAAATTAAAAAAAGGGTGAGAAAATAGGTTTAAACCATTATTTAGGATAGACTCAATCCATTAAAGGTGTAAATAAAAATTAGAATAGAATAATAAATAAGAATCAATAAATCAATTCCAATCTCTTAAGTGATATTATCAACCAAAAATTAAACATTGATTCATGAATTAATTTTCTAATGAATTATTTCACATTAAATAAGGGATATTTAAATATTGGTATTAAAAAAACAAAAAATAATCCTACATCAAGATTGTATTAGTAACTATTGATGAAATAATCTTGCTTCGTTGTCGTTGGTGAGATTTAAGAACTCTGTTGATGAAGTAAATTTCCCTGGGAAACAAATCGTCGATCCATGATCCCATTGTTTCTATCAAATCTATCATCAATGGTTCTCTCTAAACTCTAGGTTATTGTGGATAACCCTAGGATTTGGATATGACTATGTTTAAATAACGGTGGATTAGGTCATGATAATTTCACAAAAAAATAAAAATAAATTTATTTATATATGTATTCTTCTGTCTATGACTTCCCTTAAACAAAACACCCAATGTGTATAAAGGTTATGTAGCACCTAGGGTAAAACCTACATTCCATATTTAATGGGAGAATCATATTTCCCATCTTAAAAACCATTCGGGTGATATTCAGTTATTATTGAAAAACTACACATTCATGATATAATATATTTAATATTTTTATTATATCAACACTAAGGCTCCTTAGGCCTCGGAATTTTTTGCTGACTCTATGCCTCACATCAAAAATATTATTTAAAATATTCAAAAGTTTTATATTGAAAAAATATATTCGTTAAAATATTAACACAAACATGATTACATAGAATAAAATTTTAATAAATGTTATATATATGTATACTAAATTATCAAATGATTAACATGTTTTAATTACTTATTATTAAATAACTATGACATGATATTATGACTTTTTAAATGGATTCATTTATCATTATTTCATAAACAAATCAAAACATAAGAGGGATATTTTGGAGCCTCCACTATATTAGATTTCAGAAAACACTACTCTCTTTTTAGTCATGGTGTGAAAATCTAGCATTGAATAGTAACACCTCTTATCAAATGCCTATTTATTACAATGGTACTCACATGAAAGTGAGGGGTCTAGGGGTTTTGGATACATAACATTTTTACAATGACATGTAGGTCCTTACATACATTGAGTGAGGGATGAAACACATGCCATAAATGAGGAAAAAAATGAAATTATTGAAATTTATATAACCATGTATAAAAATCTACATCATTCAATTTCAATCATACATTAGTCAGTCATATCTAGATTAGTCATCACACAATACTCATAAAATTCTTTTTTTGGATACTTATTATGTTCTACATATTGTAAATTTACCTATAAATATATCTAATAAATAATAAAAATATATAAATATCTATTTATATTACATGTTTATAAATACCAATACATATATATATATATATATATATATATATGAAATTTTTTATTTAATAATGTCTTTTAAATTTGCCTAATTTTATTTTTCAAAATAATTATTCTAATAATATAATATATATTATGTTAGTAATAATATTTATTTTTTCATTTAATTTACAATATACATGTTGAATATATCTACATATATTTATATTAAATAATTTTAAATATATATATATATATGAATTTTTTTATTTAATGATGTCATTTAAATATTCCTAATATTATTTTTAAAAGATTATATGCAGATATTACAATCAAATATTATAATACATATTGTCTAAGTAATAATATGGATTTTCCAAAATATTAAAAAATGAATTTTATAAATAATTACTTGGAATTCTAATTATTTATAATTGGTATACTTTTAAAAAAATTATTATTTGTAATTTTTTATTAATTAATTAAAAACAATAATATTATAAATATATATCGACTAATATATTGTATATATAAATAAATTTAAATATGAAAAATTATATAACACATATATATATATTTCTATTCAAATAAAATTAATAATATTTTTATAAATAATTATTAATAATATAATATTTATAAAATATTTATGTGGATTCATTTTATTTATCTATGTATCAAATATTCTATTTAAAATTTATCATAATTTAAATATATTGTATAATAAAATATGTAAATTTAAATATATTCAAAAATAATTATTCAAAAATTAAATTAAAAATATATACATCTTTATAACCAATATTATTTCCCTAAATATAAATTTTAATATTTTATATAAAATTATAAATTATGCAAACACCATATTTAAATTTGTTAAATAATTCAAAATAAATTAAATAATTAAATGAAAAATAATTCATGCATAAACTAAATCTTATAAAGAACATTAATTTACACACTTATACAACTATATAAGTTAAATAAATAAATCATATAATGAAAATAAATAATGCAATGAAAAAACTAGAAAATTTAAATAGATATTTCACCTTCTAAAAAATATGTAAATATATATGTTTAGAAAGATATATAATAGGGCTTCACTACAAAATATAGTTTCAAATAATGAAAATGGAGGGGGATCTATTTATAATTTTTATGGTGGGAGGTCTGAACCCCATTCAGGCCTCTTGTGTATTCGTTATAAAGGATGTGTGAATGAGGTTCAGGCTTCTTGGTGAATGAGGGAATTCTGAATGGGGTGAATCCCTCCCAAGACACATTTTTTGAAATATATAAAATCTTATCACATATTTTTATGAAAGTGATTCCTATTAAAAAAAATCAATCCATTCCTTCCCCCATCAACTGTTTCGATATATTTGTTTTCATGGAGTTTTATGGCTTCTTGAACATGTTGACAACTAATGATTTCCGTTTAGGTTTTTCCCCCTTAATGGTATTTAATGTGTCTCATGTTATAGCTATAGTAATCATGTCTCCTCGGTATCTTAACATATACTAATAGGTTTTGAAATTCATATGATGAAATTTTTTATGATACTAAAAATGAAGGGTTCTAAATTTTTACTTTTTTACAAAAAATATTTTTATATAATAAATTATTAATTACAAGGAAAACCTTCACATTCCTACAAGATCCGATCATTATTGGTTCTAAAAACCCCACATGAATACCACATAAGAATTTTCTCATATAATTTTATTGAAAAAAAATATAATTAAATTAATGTTAATGAATTATCGAACCTGTCTAATTTAGCAAGAAAAATGGAGGAATTATACCCAAAGAAATTATTCTTCCTAAACTAGTTTAATCGACACATATACATAGACTAAAAAATGTTGAATCATAATCAATACAAGATCAAAAAATAAATAAAAGAGAAGCATACAAATATAATCTCAAATATTGGGATTAATTACCTAACACTGATACTCAATTAGTAATTCAAGTACAATCGTAGTGTAGTGAATAGCATGTTTCACTAGGAATGGATGATACTAGTTTCTAGATCTTGATCAAGAACCTATATCCAAACATCAATACACTATATATCAATAACAAATGAGTCCAAAATCTAAAACCCTCAATCAAATTCATCAATTACTATCAAAGATAGGAAACCAAGAACGTTGATGATTGTGAATACACCATACAAATACCTTAGACATGTAAAAATACGTTGTGTTTCTTTGTGAAAATTCAACTTGAATGACTATATGGGTAACTACTAGAAAAATGGGCAATTTAGGAGGAGGAAATAGGAGACCAACTTTGGTTGACCTCTAAATTATATTTTTCAAATATCAAAGGTGGTTACCCTGTTATTAAAAAAATAATTTCTTATTATTCAACCCTCACCCATATATCTTAATCATGGTGAATTTGGTATTCTCTTTTTGTTAATATATTTAATCATTTAATATTAAAGGTAATATTCTTTTAATTTTGTATTTTAATTTCAAGAACATTTTTATTTTCTATATTTATAACTCGGGTTGGCCTTGTTTCTATTTGGGATTATTTCTTGGATTGTTCCACCTGAAAATCATCCATTTCTTTAAATAACTTCTTATACATGGAGTATTTTGAATTTTCTCTGATCTATTTATTAAATTGATCATTAGGGGATTTGACCCATGGATTTTTTTGGACCTCTGATTCACTATAATAAATCTGAAATATTCAGCGCTGACTTTTTTCAGCAGAAAACAGAAGGAGCTGATAAAGTGGTACTTTTATGAATTCTCTCTAAAATCAATAATAAAGGTAAATTTTATAAGTTATAGACAAATAATTGAGTAATGGGAAACCTTTGAAGGTGACTTTGGCAGCACTGATAAAGGTGACACTTTATTATCACTTTTCGTAACACTAATAAAATCACCACCTTTAATGACATGAGAAAGATATTGATAAAGGGAACAAGGAATAATTTAATTTATATATACATATGTATATATATTAAATATTATTTATATTATAATAACAATATATAGGTAAATATGATATATAAATATCATTTATATAACTTATAAAAAAATATATTATCAATATCATTTTCAAAGATATATATATGTATATATATAAATTTATCAAATTTATAATAATCAATAAAATTGTTTAATTGTATATTTATATAAAATAATTATAAAATGTTTATATAATTAATATTAATATGATATATTAATATTTTATTTATAAAATTATAGAAATACACAAATGAATATATTTATTTAAATGTGTTAATCATATTTGAATTTATAATTTTATATTCATGTTAAATAATTTAAAATATAGGTACATGTAATTGTTTTCATATATGTGCATGTGTATGTGTGTGGATGTTTGTGTATATATATATGTTTGTGTGTGTGTGTTGTATGAGTATGCATGTTTTTGTTTGTGTGTGTGTGTGTTTTGTGTATCTATATACTTATGTGTGTACGTGTATGTATGTATGTGTGTATGTATATGCATATGTATGTGCATGAATGTATATTTGTGTGTTTGTGGATGTATATCAATGTGTATATATATGTATGTGTATTTGTATGTGTATATGTGTATGTGTATGTGTATGTGTATGTATATATGTATATGAAATTTTTATATTTTTATGTATGTGTATGTATGTTTATATGGAATGTGTATATCTATATAGTATGTGCATGTATGGATATGTATGTGTATGTATGAAGACATGTTTTTAATGTTATGTATGTGTATGTGTACACATATGTGTACGTGTATGTGTATGTATATTCACGTATGTGTATGTATGTGTATATGTATGTATGAGTATGTGTATTTATATATATGTGTACATGTATGTTCATGTATGTGTATATATGCATGCATTTTTGTGTATGAGTATGTGTATGAGAATTTGTATGTGTATGTTTATATGTACATTTATGTGTATATGTACATGTGTGTGTGCGTATTTATGTCTATGTGTGTGTGTGTGTACATGTATATGTATTTGTATGTATGTGTATATGTATGTATGATTATGTAGTGTGTGTATGTATGCATATGTATGTTTATGTATGTGCATGCATGTGTATGGAATTTTAAGTATGTTTATGTGTATACATGTGTTCATGTATATATATATATGCATATGAATGTTTATTTGTATGTGTATGTGTATGTGTATGTCTATGTGTATCTGTATGTGTATGTGTATGTGTATGTGTATGTGTATGTGTATGTGTATGTGTATGTGTATGTGTATGTGTATGTGTATGTGTATGTGTATGTGTATGTGTATGTGTATGTGTATGTGTATGTGTATGTGTATGTGTATGTGTATGTGTATGTGTATGTGTATGTGTATGTGTATGTGTATGTTTATGTGTATGTGTATGTGTATGTGTATGTGTATGTGTATGTGTATGTGTATGTGTATGTGTATGTGTATGTGTATGTGTATGTGTATATGTATGTGTATGTGTATTTGTATGTGTATGTGTATGTGTTTGTGTATGTGTATGTGTATGTGTATGTGTATGTGTATGTGTATGTGTATGTGTATGTGTATGTATGATTATGTAGTATGTGTATGTATGTATATGTATGTGTACGTATGTGCATGCACGCACATGTAATTGTAATTATGTTTATGT
Source organism: Viscum album (assembly GCA_963277665.1). NCBI lineage: Eukaryota > Viridiplantae > Streptophyta > Magnoliopsida > Santalales > Viscaceae > Viscum > Viscum album. The sequence goes on from OY728129.1 coordinate 1,037,905,380, forward strand.
GTATACATATGTGTATCTGCATGTATATGAATATTCAAGTGCATGTGTATATGCATGTGTATGTGTATGTGTATGTGTATGTGTATGTGTATGTGTATGTGTATGTGTATGTGTATGTGTATGTGTATGTGTATGTGTATGTGTATGTGTATGTGTATGTGTATGTGTATGTGTATGTGTATGTGTATGTGTATGTGTATGTGTATGTGTATGTGTGTATGGGTATGTGTGTATGTGTATGTGACATGAACTGGTTTGAGATGCCATCAATCCCGACATCTGACATGGCACGTGGGAAGGCCCGAATGGCATTTCCAATCCCCACAGGATGGCAACTAGTGCATGGGCATAAAACATAACAATTTTGGAACGATTTTACCCATGATAGTCAACCATGAGAAATTCAAAATTACCATGAATCTCATCAAAAAATAACCAAAACCATTAAAGATACAAAAATCACAAGTTAAGAATTTTACATTAATAACAATAAACCAAAAGTACCAAAATACCAACTTGGGGAGGGGAACCAACTAGACAACCACATCTCCATGCAACAAGAGGTCCAACACCCTAATCGCACCTCCACCAACACCTGTTTAAAGAGGAACCACTAGAAACCAGATCCACCATCACCACCAAAGATCATCTTGCCATTACATAGTTCAAACAGAACAAGGCTTACATACACCCAAGGGTGTGTGTAGGGTGTGAGCCATATCCTAGTAGGATACCGCCCAAAGAGATTCCATGCTATAATATGATAAGACAAATCAATATGAAAGAATCTATGAAAAAATAAAGGAATGCATTTTAGGAAACAATTAGTGAAAATAATTTAAAGGAAGAATGCTTTTAAATTTAAATTAAATGTAATGTTTACCATATGTCGATGGTAATCATATCATCACATGAGAACTAAAGGTAATCCCTAAAGTCATATGAATTATTATGACACTTGGAACCACGTATCTCAATGATATTGTATAGAAACCATGACCCACAGCATTCTCATGCATGAGCCACTAGAGAGGAATCCCTCCAGAGTTGTAGTGGTCCCCAATCATCAACAAAATTTAGTAATTATTGTAGAATAAATCCTTCTAGGGGGAATTTGGCCTCAGACCTATCGATATGACTAGAATACTAGTCCTAGTATTCTTATCTTGTTACCTTGGATTCCCTTTTTTCTTGATTCCATTTCTCATGTCACATAGACCACCTCTTGCACATACCCACAAAAAAACAATATAAACACACATGAAGAATCACCATTTTCTATAATAAAAAACTCTTTAAACCCCATATGCATACCATAAAAATTTTAAAACATGTTTTTCACCACTTACACAATTCATAGAACACATTTGGAAAGCACACCAATCATATGAAAATCATCCAACAACGCTAAACCATGGAATCACCTACCTCAATCATGGAAACATCAGGAATATGGTGGAAAACCAAAACGGCACCACAAAGATAACATATAAAGGAAGACAATACCATAAACATCAAGATGGAACCCAAGGAACCAATATTCAACCCAATTTCTGGAAACCAATATAATGGAGAAAGAAGAAACCAAGAAAGAAGGAAGGAAAACCTAATAATAATAAAGGAAACAATAGAGGAGATACTTACTTGATGAATCTCGAAGAATCAACACCAAAACCACCCATGATTTTTAGGTATAAGGGATCCAAGGGGATAGGTAGATGATCCAAGGCATGGAGGGGAGAGGGTTTTATGGGATGGTGTGAGGTAGGGTGGTGGGGGAGGGTTATGGGATGGGGTCGAAGAAAGGTTGAGTCTAGGTGCTACGAAAGGCATTGGGGTGGGGGTGGGGAGGGAGTATGGTAGGAACGGGGGTAGGGGAGGGGATGGGGATTAAAAGAGGTATTGGGGTGGAGGAGGTATGGGGGTGGTGAGGGGGATTAATATTTTTTCAGGTTTAGACCATGAACCTGACCATCAGGTTGGCCATTTGATGACTACCACATAATTCTGTTGTATCCTGATAGTTGAAATAGAGAAGAATAAGAATTAATATGTCCATCAAAAATAAGTAAAATGTTGGCTAAATTTTTTTCCCACAGAACGAACATTGAAATGTTTCTCTTCTAGGTATTAGGGTAGTGATCCTCCGGTTGTGACCTTCACACTTCTTTGAGAACTCAAAAAAGGTACCAACCTAATCTTTTTATGTATATTCTTTCTCAATTCCATAGAAAACATATAGGTAATCTGAGCATGTAATTTTTCTCTCAAATTCCACCTCCATTTTTGTATTTCTATGATAATTAAGGAAATCATGAACCATAGATAACTGGCACTCATTAACTTCTTTGTTAGTCACTTGATCTGGACTAAAACACATATTTCCAAGAATTCTATTACACAACAAATTATGACAGCACAATCCAAAGTGGTGTCTTCTTACTATAATGTATCCTCAATTATCATTTCTCATTTACGTTGTTCTAAATAATCTACAAAATTTTAGTTGAAAATATTTTCCATATACTATTTCTATAAAAAAATAATGATCGATCCAAAATTAAATATATTGAAAAAAAAAGAAAACATTTTATAACTTCTTACCACACTAACTATATCATTAATAAAAAATTTACTAGTTCTTGTTCCATGAATATTTTTCATGGAATTATAATATCTCAAATATATTTTTTAATATCTATGACTAATAAAGATCAATTCATATTGTTTGAATTGACTAAGAATAATAAATATTTGTCAGACCTCACACTAGAAACTATTTCCCTATTCAAAAAGATTTCCTTTAAATTTTAATTTTAATACAGAACTCCCAAAAATCCAATAAAAATTTAAAATTAAATAATTTAGTCATAATTAAATTTAAACATCCACTAATGTAATATAAATCATGAAAAATATGATAATTCATTATGTAAAAAATGAACTTCAGTCATACTATTAAGGTGTTGCGAATAAAGGAAAAGATTTTCATTTTGGAAATTCTATCCATAGTACTTAGACAACATATATCTTTAATTATCACAATGTATGAATTGAACTCTTGTTTCGAAAAAAATAGCAAAAAAAGATAAAATAATGTCACTGGTTAGGTAAACTGATATGACACATATTGTACTCTATGTGCACCTCTTGTTTAACAAATCGATAATGTCCAACATATTTATCTAATATGATTTCTTAGTTAATTCCCAAACTAAACCAATACATTCATGTAGATCATATTTTATTTTAGTATAGAGTAAAATATATTAATATAAATTCTAACTATATAAATTAAGTTACATTACCTCTCCCCATTAGCAACATCAAGAATCATTTACAGCGTCCTTGTATCTTGTATTGTAACTACACTTCACTATTTCACCCACCCATTAAGTAACAAGGATATATTTTAGGGCCTTGAATGAATATTATTTGCAGTCACCTCTGGATATATATATATATATAAGGATATTGATGCTTCATTTTTCACTCCCTACTCTTTATACCTATGATCAATCATGTTTTTTGAGGTAGAAGAGTTTGTAGTGGATAGCTTGGGACCTTTTACTTGTTTCATACTTAAATATTCATTCACTTATTTATCTCACTCGCTTACCTCTATACTAGTATTTTCCCTCATTTCATCTAAATTAATTTTAGGTGTTCTAACTTCCATAAAAGCATATGAAGTTGTATTTTTTCTTTATAAATATCTATAATCCAAATATCGTATGAAACACTGCCTTTCCCCTCACCAGGAACTGGTTTCATCTCTTCCTTCTTCTCTAGTATTTCTCTCAAGACAATAATTTTTAAATTCTTCATATTTAATTAGAACAGTAGTCTACATAAATTTTTATTGTTTTTCACATTCTCTATGTAGCACCAAACAGTTTCCTCATTTGAAACATATCTCTCATATCCTTCGATATGAATTATAGGTATTTTTCATCAACAACCACCGGAATATGTTTTTTAATTTCATCAACAAGAAATGGTTGGCCTTGTTATTTTTCTATTAAAAACTATCTGAATAGGTTGTTTACCCTAATAAGGACATGATTTCATCCTTATAGTTCTTTAAGTCTACATGGAATAGTTTAAGCATAAATTGATACATTATAAATTAATTTGAAATTAAATTATAGTTTGAAATCATATTCTAGTAACATTAACTTAGTACTTTCTTTCAGAGCATAATAAACATCTTGAAAACTCCACCTAACAGATAATGGTGTGTCCCCTATTTTTGGAGGCACATTCCTAGACTTCTTAGCATAATAAGAATATAATAATCAATTTTTTTAAGAATATATCAATTAATATAGAAAAAATAAACACATTTGAATAACCTTTAAAACCATACCAATAAACTAAAAATAGAACCTACAACTTATAAAAGAGTTTGAATTTTGTTTTCACGGACATTATCAACTAATGATGAATACATGAGCCCCTAAGAATAGGTCTTAAAATTTGAGATTTCTTAAAAATATTTTGTGAAATTCCAACCCACATGGGAACAATAAGTGGGGGAAAATAATTTCACACATGCAAAAAGGGAAACAAAACATTCTAAATTATAAAAATAATTCTCTTCACTTCCTTCACTAGTTTCAATTATGGGTCTCTATAACAAAACCTAGGATAATAGCCAACCAACATGTCCAAACCTCCGCCTCACTAGTGTTGAACTATTTGGTTGTAATGTATAGGCTGCTAATAATGGGTTGTCACCACCATCAATTCAATATATAAGGTAGATGTTGATAGGTGTTAACTCTATTATCCTTCCTTCTGTGTTAAAATTTTTTAAATTGATTTTGTACCTCTTTTGAAAAAAATTAATCGATCCATCGGTTTTTTTTAAATCATTAAATAGTAGTTTTTTCTCAAAAACTAATTTAAAAACTACTAAAATGGGATCCATTGAAGAAATTTGATATGATTATTAGTAATATTTGGCTTAATATCATTAAATATTTCTTATATATCTATCATTGTGGACCTGTAATGGATACCAGTTGATGTAGAGGCTTATTTTGTCATAAAAAATTGTATCCCTAAAAAATTAGCATCTTGTACAGAAAAAAAGTGAATTTAGGAAATAGGTAGTTGAAATTCAAAAAAGATAAATTCCAAATGATTCTATAAATTATTCTCTAGTGGGAAATTCCCATTGGGAATTCTCAGGGGAACTTTCCAAATGATATATCATTTTTTATGTAGTTTGAAAATAAAATTGAATTCCTAAAGGAATTTATCGTGGAAATTTCCACTGGAACATTCCACTTTGAAATTTCATTAGGATTTTTTATAGTGAATTTCTAGTGGGGGTTAGTACTATGAATATATAGTGGGAATTTCCGCTAGGAAAGGACACTGGGAATTTCTAGTGGGGGTTTTCACTATAAATGCACATTGGTAATTTCTACTAGAAATCACCACTGGTAATTCCCAGTGGGATTTCCATATGTAAATTTCCACATTGAAATTTCAACTAAAAATTCTTATTGTAAATTTTCAACTAATTTAAATATAATTTATTTTGTATTTGGAAATTATAATTAAATTTAATTTGGAATGACCACTGGGAGTACAATATGAATTTACAATATAATTTCTTGTGGCACTTTCCACTATGGAATATCCAATAGGGAATTAAAGTGGGAATTCCAAATAGAAAAATATCGAGTAGAAAATATGAGTGCAGAAATTTGAAGGTAGAGTGCATTAAAAATATCATCATGAAGTAGAATGATGACTAGGAATAAATTAAAATTTAAAAAAATTGCATGGAATAATTTGAATATTGTCAATAGAAATTTTCCATTGTGATCATTTTTTAAATCCAATGGGTATTTCCAATCTAAAAATTAAATACAAATTACTACTGCATAAATATTCAAAGTAAGAATGTCGTCTTAGAATTGCCACTTGGAATTCTTTGTGGGAGTTCCCATAAGGATTTCCCTAGGTGAATGACCACAGGGAAATTTTCATAGGGAATTATCATTGGATATTTCTAACTCACCAAAGTAAAATTTATTCTAGTTGGAAATTATAATTGAATTTAATTGGGAATGACCAATGGGTATTACACTAGAAATTTACACCGGAAATTTCCAATGGGAATTTACACTGGAAATTTCCAATGGGAATTTACACTGGAAATTTCCAATGGGAATTTACACTAGAAATTTCCAATGGGAATTTCCACTTGGAATTTCCATTAGGAATTAACATCAGAAATTTCCACTAGAAATGTCTACTAGGATTTTCCACTAAAATTTCCAATGGTATTTGCGACTGGGAATTTCCACTGGGAATGTCCAGTGTAAATTTCTACTAGGAATTTCCACTAGTAATTTCCACTAAAAAATTCTACTAGTAATTTACACTGGAAATTTCCACCAGGAAATTCCACTAGAAATATACACTATTTATTTCCCCTAGTCATTATTATTGGAAATTTTCAATTGATTGTAACTATTTTACTAGTTAAAATTATTTAGTAGTGATAATAGGTAATTCCCACAAGGAATTTCCTTTGGGACATTTCGGTATATTTTCCATAGGGAATTCAAACTATGTAATTTCTATTGGGGCTTTCCACTATAATTTTCAAAATACAATGATAGTAGTAATTTCAACTAGAAAAATCTCCAAAGTAAAATCCATCTATTGAAATTTATAGTTATAGTGCATTGAAAACATCATCTGGAACTTGAAAGCTAACAAAAAATCAATTATAAATTACAAATAGGATTCAATGTCATTTTAAAATTGTTACTAGTAATTTCCATTTGTAAACAATATATAATTACATTGGAGATTTTCATTGAAATTGTGAAATATAAATTAATAGTGTATAAAAATTGTAACTAAAAATTCATACTTTGAAGTTACACTAGGCTTCACTAGTGTGAAATACCACATTTAAATTCCCAATCATAATTCTCTCTTCAAATTACCATTAGAAAATATCAGTGAATATGAATTCCCAATTGTAATACCAATACAAAATTCCTATTTGAAATCCACAGTGAAATGACTTAGATTAAATTTTAAATTTTATTCAACTTTTAAATAAAACTACAAATTTCCAGATGAAATTTACAATTCCAATCAATTAGAAATTAAAATTTAGTTATATTGAATGAAATAAGAATCACTAGTGGAAATTGACAATTGAAATTTATACTAAAAATACCAACTATAAATTCCTAGTGAAAATTACTATATGAAATGCCCAGTTGAAACAGAAAATAAATATTGTAAGACACATTCATAGTGAAAAAATAATGCAATTGAAAATTTCTAGTACAAAAAAACTATAAACATATCAAACAATAGTTTTATATATTATAAATACTCCAAATGGATAGATTTCCCTTAAAAGTTTAACTTTTCCAACTAATTGGAAAATAAAAATTGAAACTGGTATTTATTTAATGAAAATTTTAAATAATGGTTTTAAATAAAAATAGACAATTATGACTATAAATGGACATAACTAGTGGGAATGGAAATAAAAAATAGAATTGGAGGGTTTATTGAGGGATTAATCAAGGGGTTTTTAGAGGGATTCTCCAAGCATGAATCATGGAGGGTTCATTGAGGGATTAATGAAGTGTTTCACCAAGGGATTCACTAAGTGGGAATCATAGAAGTTTCATCAATGGATTTATAGAGGGGTTTACTCAGGGATTCAATAAGGGGTTCTCTAAGGGATTCATTAAATAGGTTATAGAAGGGATTGTGAAAGGGTACACCAAGGTTTCACTGATTTAATCTCTAATGGGTTCATGAAGGGGTTACTTGATAGAATCATGGATGGGTTAGTTCGGAATCCAATATTTTATACTGGTTGCCAAAATTTATTTTCAAACCCCACAAGTAATCAAGAGACATAAAAAACATTATCCATGTAGAACCTAACCATTGGCTAACCTATGATTTAGGTTCAGGGTAAATCCTAGGATGATATTTTTAACTTATTACTAAGGAACCATGATTTTATTTCAATATTCCATGTAGGATTTGAATGTGAACCAATGGAAAAATTATCGTTAATATTAAATAAAAACATAATATTTGGAAAATAAACTACATTTCTTATTTTTAGTAGGATTTTCTTTGATAACTTCACATTTTATTTTTTTAGAAATTGATATTTATACAATCATGGATTTATTATAATGAAGACCACCAAAACCAACCAAATTACTAAAATTATAATGTTACACAAATCGTTAATAAAAACTATCATGGATGTATAATCAAAAACACTAACCATGTTATGTTGGATGCCACTAAATTTGAATTTATTGATTTTTTATTTTCCTTTCATAAATTAAACAATATCAAAATGAATTCATACAATCAATGCTAAAATTTTACAGTAATATTAATAATTAAAAATTAAATAAGTTAAAATTTAAAATATATATTTAAAATAATAAAACATTGTTAGGGGTCACTAGTCGAATGTTAAGGAACCATTAAAAAAAGGGTGGATAATGTTTCTAGTATTCTAGGAAGTATCAATGAATGGGTCTAAGAGGAGAGGTAGGGTTTGGGGGATGAACTTAGAGTACCTGGGTGATGTAGGTGGCAGGAGGTTCCTGTTATGAAGGGATGAGTGTCTGTAGGCTTTGAGTTGGGGCAGCTGGATGTGAGCATCCAACATGGACTATGTACTGGGGCAATGAGCAGGGGTAATGATTGGATACCAATATAGGTGGTAGGTTGTAGACTAGGAAGAATGGAAGTCGTAAGTAGTTCTTGGGGGAAACAATATGTTGTGATATGTATTGTAGGGAAATCCATATTCAATGGAAAAATAAATCTATTAGGTTTAAGTTTTTTGTTAAAATAAAAAAATGAAATCTAAAACACATTTTTCTTATATTGATTTTAAAACTAGTAAATGTGATATAATAATCATATAAATATATTTTGTTAAGTTTTATCCTAAGTATCATTCTAATGGATTATAAAATGGGAGTAGTGTGGGAGCTGCATACAGTGAGAATAGGAATAGAAATGTGGTGTGTAGAATTGCAGTGATCAAGTAAATGGGTGATAGTTTTATGGTCTGGGTAGTAATAAGAAGAAACAAATTAGATTGGACAATGACTTATTATAGGTGTCACAATAATTTTTTGTGTTTAGTTTTGATCTGTAAAGGGTGAATTCTTGCCATGAGATGACGGTTAGAGAAAATGTGGGGGTGTATTGAGGTATTATTTTTCACAAGTTCTCTACATTTTCATTGTATATCATGTTTCATGATTTTATATGGATTTTGTAAACTATAAAATTATACTAAAATTTTTAAAATATTCCTAACTATTTTTTAATCCTCTTCATCAGAGATTATTTCCATGTTAAAAATATATATACTAATTTTTTCCTTCTATTTTTTATACTTCTACTTTCATTTTTTATTATCAAAATATTTCTATAATAATCGATTGTTTATCCTAGGAATGATCTATTTCCTCCCCAAAAACATGTATCAATGGTGCTTATCTATTTTTCTTGCTGATCGGATATGGTTTATTCACACTAATGGATTTTTTTACATTAAAATATTTAATTTTGAAAATTATTTTGATCTATGGAAACAAAGAGTAAAAATAATAATACTTGTTATAAGATTGTGAAGGCACTAAAGAAAAAATCATAGATTCCATAGAAGATGATCAATAGTGATTGCAATGATATGAGAGAGTTATATAAAAGAAAAATCTTGATCTATTTGGATCAGAAGGTGATGAATATGAATTATCCCTAGGATGTCTAGGTGAATCTTGAAAGTAGACATAAATAAAAACCCTTAAAAATAATTTATTACTGAAAAAAATGATTGTATCATTTTTGAATGACATATAATGGAATTTTATGTAACCATATGGATGATTTATTAAAACATATGATGGATTTGTCTTCAGTGGAAGTAAATATCGATGATAAATGTAATGTAATACCCATTGAAATGGAATAATACAATAAATATTTACTCCTAATGTTTTCGTTACTAGATTTATATGATAGTCTCATCACCACATTGTTATTTAGAAAAGAAACTCTAAAGTTAGATGATGTGATTTATTTTTAATTAATAAAAAAGACTCATTGAATGCCCAATGATGGTGATTATTCATGTAATAGTTGTGTTCTCAGTGTGAAATATGGATATAGTAATTATAGAGTTTGATTAATGGAAAGAAGAAATTCAATTACTTCGTTTGCAATATGGAGGTCCATGTGCAGAGAAACTACTACACTTTGAAAATATTAAGGAAGAATAGAAGATTCTGGAAACCAATTATGAGGTATTAATATAAATATTAAAAAAGATGAGGGTGATTTACATTCATTTGGGATTGATTTTCATAAGTCAATTATATACCAAGAATGGGGGGTTGATTCAGTATAATCATACTATATTTCACCAAATACGGAAGTATTCTCTTTCTTTAAAGTATGTGACTTTGTCTAAATGAATATGGGAAATATATATTTTGTAGGTTTTATTGGTGTTGGTTATATTTTTATCATTATAAATCTATGATGTCCAAAAATATTGAGGGATGTACAACATGTTTCAGTTATATGAAATAATTTTTAACTTCTTATACTCTTGATAATGATGGGTTTAATAGTTAATATTTTAATGGAAGATTGAAATTATTCTAAGATCAATGGTATATATCTAAGGTATAATGGTTGACACACTTTACAGGGCATATGTAAAAGTGTGCGGTGAAGTGATGAATGCAGCTAAAAAGAGTACTTCATAATATTTGTGGCACAAGAGATCATCAAACCTAATTTTAAAAACATCGACATGGATAATGAACATTTTAAAGATAAATAAGTTTAGGTCATGTGTTTTAGGATGTACACCCAGTTCATTTTCATCAGAGAGTTTCACTAATAATGAAAGAATTAAAATCAACGATCGAGGTGATGATTTGACAGTTACAGAATTCTTGTATGATGTGGAACATGTGAAACAATTAGTTTTGGAAGGTAATATTGATAATATAGTGATAATTTTCATAGGGGTCCAGGTATGGTTGGTTTCATTATTATTCAGTATGGTATTTCCTACATAGGTATGACACAAACTTTGGAATTTATTTTTTAGGGGATTCTATCATGTTTTTATAAAAAATGAAAAAGGTGTTCCCATGTTTTCAATAGAGGATGGTGGTTGGTGCGATACCAACTTGTTTTCAATCCAAATGAGTTTGTTGGATGAGATCACCTTATTTATTGTAATAAAAAGAGATATTATTTAGGTCCATCCTAAATATCATAGATATAAATATGAGGTAAAATATGGGTTATATTTTTTTCAAACCTCTTATATGGTATCATGTGATAACCTATTATTGAGTTTAAGATATAATTTTTAAATATTTTGGAATGGATTACTAGGGTTTATAAAAATAGAGCAGTATGGGTTCTGTATACATATAGAAAAGGGTGTGGAAATGTGGCTTGTAACATCATAGTGAGCATATATTTGGGTCATAGATTTTTGGTGTGGGAAGAAATGACCAGGAGAAAATCTGGTTTTCCAATGGATTATTAGACGTTTTTTAATGATATCGTGTGTTTGGTTTGGATATCTGACGGGTGACAACATTTCATGAGTCAATTATTAGAGAAAAGGAAGAGGTATCTTAGGGATTAATTTTACATAGGTTTTATATCCATTCACTGTAATTAAAGTTATGATATTTCACTTGGATTTTCTAGAATCTTTTATTATAGAGTTATTTTTTATAGTTTCACTTTAGTTTTTTAATACCCTACCTCGAAAGGTTCTTCCACATTAAAAATGGATGTCTCAACATATTTTCTTCTATTTTTTTAATTTTCATTTACATTGGATATTCTTAAAATATTTATGTCACAATCGAGTCTTTATCCTAGGATTGATATGTTTCCTCCCCAATAATTTCTAATAAAAACTAAAAATAAAATGAATATAAATTTTATACTATACATGATGGTAGTGGAAATTAAAAACAATCAAGCTTCAAAAATTATTAAAATAGATTATAATAATATTCCTTGAAATATCCTAATAATTAGAATCAAAAAAATGACAATTAACTAAGAAATATATACATTTCTAAAAACAAAGAAGGTACATTTACATAACTAGTCTAAATTGGAAAGAAATATAAAAAGTTGAATTTTACAATGATAAAAACAAGAAAAACAAAATCTTTTTATTATAGAAATCACAATTCCAAATTTGAGAAATAAGAAAACAAGTTCAATAATATGTTCAAAGAATAAAAAATTGACAAAAACAATTCATTATAAGGGTAAAAACATGAATCTCAATGAAATTGAATCAATAAAAATATTTTAATCAATTCAATAAAATTGAAAAATAATAAAATTTTCAGAAATATAAAGTTAAAAAAAATATATAAAATAAATAAATAAAATGAGTACATCAGGATTTACATTCTTCAAATAATTGGGCTATATTCATTGGGAGAGATCATCACAATAATTCACTATGAAAATAAAATATTACAAGAAATTGGATAGACAAATTCAATGTAGGAAAAAATAATAATAAATAAAACACAAGATGAAAAAAATACAAGCACACTCCAAACATCAAAAACAGACAAATGAAAAACAATTAAAAAACTGAGACCCCCTTATCAGGGCTTAGTATTTCCTTTTCTGTTGAATAAGGTCAATATAATGTGTTGAATTCATCATCATCAAGTTCTATAGATTTTCTTGGTTCATCAGCAAGTTTGTATCCCTTTGTTGTTCAAGAATGATAACCATCTCCCACATTCTAATCTCTCTAAGAATTCACCTATAAAATAGGGGTCTTTGGAACACGTATCCTTCTGCATCCAATTATGATGTAGTTATGGAATTCTCTTATTATCCCTCATTATCTATTGATCGAATTAGATGAGATATCTATTGTAAGTATCACTCAATCATTCCACATGGGAGACCTAAAATTCCTCATAAATAGAACAGTGGAGAAAACTGAGGAAGAACCTCCAAGAAACTAGAGATGGGAAACACTCAAAGGATACCAATATAAAATTATGTAAAATTAGGTAAGTAAAAATCTATAGGGACATGAATATGTCTTATAATCCTTGAAATAATCCAAAATTGATTATAAAAATTTTATATTCCATGAAATATTGCAAAACTAGACTTTTTTATAAGAAAGTGGAAAGAATGAAAGGTCAAAACAAATACATATGGGGGAATATCCACAAGAAATTCAATTTAACTAAAATCTTAGTGAAAATAAAAAAATATGAAATGTATAATTAGATTGTTATGTAGAGGGACATAAGTCAGGTACAGTAGGCCATGTAGGAGGTCAAAAATGAAATAGGCCAAACACATAGTATAAATAATATAAATATTAAACATGTAAATTAAAATTCAGAATTAAAATCAAATTTACATGAATATTAAATAATGAACTCAATTAACAATATAACTGAATAGAAATTCACAATCCAATACATTGTAAATTAAATATCTAATATATTTAACAAGAAACACAATATCACATGTCTCTAAATTACAAATTAAATCTTAAACCACTTAATATGGTAGAGTTGGATCTATAAAATGTCACATTTGATGAACACTTCAATGAAATAGGAATCCTTTCAATGAAAGGTATAAATGAATCTATAATGATGATCTAAAATATCCTCCTAAAAATATATCCTCCTACACATATTATAATAGGAGACTTCCTTAATAATAGGGTATCACTAAATGGGACATGAAAACTTGAGTTCATAAGGATACGATCTAACTTAATAGAAAAAACCAATGATCTAAGGGAGTCCAGCTACCAACCAAGAGAAATTCATTTTATTATGATATAACATCCCCTAATCTAGAACTCCCTCATAGGTCAAAACTGGGTTGGTTACTGGATATCCATCATGCCCCCCTTTATTCCAGAGACAACCAACAAGTAGCAGGGGTGTAGAGAATATAGTGGGGAGATTTTACCCTCGGGTATAGAGTTTAAATATAGTATAAATAAAAACAATCAGAGTAATGAAAATTGTAGAAACAACACAACATAGAAGATAAACCAAACAAAAAAAATCAAGAGAAAAATATAATGATAATAAGAGAAAGATATAATGACATTATGGAATGTAACTGATAGTCATGATAAAAGTACTACTGATAAAAGGAGATAATGGCATAGATAAACTCCAAGTAACCCAGTCCCAAACCCTGCATCAGTCATGTCTCTAAGATCTAACACATCCAGAAATCAACAATCAACAACAGTATCCTTTTCCCTTTTCTTAACCTATTTCTATATAATCTACTCGGGTAACAAATGACGAACCTTATAGGGTGTGATTATAACTTGGTAGGTCGACGTGATTGTATATAAACAAAACCAATCTGATAGTAATGGCATGGAATAAAGCAATAAAACAAGAGTATTAATTAATCAATTAATATAGTATAATGATCAAACATCTTCACCCCCATTATAGAATATCTTTGAGCATGTATCATTACACTGAAAAATGAAACCATAATTCCATGGCATAATCACATAACCGGGAAAAATCCCTATGTATAGGAATTCCATAATTCTAGGTCCATGGCCAATAAGCACAAGAACATAACTAGGACAAGCCCTTTAAATAAGAATTTCATTATAATTGGGACAAGACCTCTATATAAGACTTTAATTATAGTTGGTAAAAGACCTTTCTATAAGCATTTCATCATAGCCGATCCAAGACCTATAAATATCACAATATAAGAAACAACACAAATCACAATGGAAAGAATATTGAAATTTTACATCATAAACCACAAGGGTCAATTCAATCAATTTCTTTTTATCTTTCAATTACATTTCATTCATCAAGTTATGTCTTAACCCATTAACATGCCAGTGTACACAACCATATCATATCAAAGTATCACCAGTCAATTCAATAAACAAGTAATCCTTTTTCAAAATTTATCCAATCATAATAAATCAAACAAGGTCTCATATCATGTTAATTCATGTTTTAATCCAACATCCATTTCGTTATCATCATAAGGGTATGCTCAACCTATCTTTGGATGAAAGACATGTCTCAAAACTAATGCAATCACAAAGTATTTCACCTACTTAAAAATTAAGAACATGCCATAGGGGTTTTTTCTAGACCACCTACCTTTATTTGGTGATCTAATAAATGCTCCCAATCGAGAACACCAGTGAAGAATGAAAGAGAATTATATCCCAAAGAAACTCTAGACCACACAAACATCAAGAGAAAATCTGAATCAAGGAAGATCAAGGGATTTCACCACTACAATGAATTATAGTAGAATATAGGATAAAACCAAAGAAAAGGGGCTCACTAAATATCAAATTCTAGACTAATAAATCCATAATGGAAGGAATATCTCAAAAATCTCTTAGTGTCTCTATAGGGTTCGATAGAGGAGGCTTCCTGGAAGGTGAAAATGAAATCATGTACACAGCATGGTATAAAACTACTGTTCAGAAGACATTCACAATCTAAATCTATTTCACAATGTTTATTTCTCAATTTATAAGATAACCCAAAAAAACATGTCATCTATGTTTAAAATATCCCTGATTGAATGTTTCACATCATGAACTAGTTTCATGAAGTGTAATGTTTCACACTATTAACCAGTTCATAGAACCTTCCAAGTTATATGTTCACATCATGTAACATGTTCACAATGTGGATGTGTCTAGTGGACTGATTACAACCCCAATTCTGCCAAAAATTTCCTAACCACCTACTAAGATTTCTAAACCTATGTATATCTCTCTAAATCCTTTTGACATATTTATTCCTAAACTCTTTTAATTCAAAAAAACATACATCCTCAATATAAAATTCATTTTCACAGGAAACATATCTCCACCCCCAAATAAAATACATGATTACAATGTTTTATAAAGAGAATAAAACCCAAATAAAAGAGATGTACCCAAAAATGAAGAGGGGCATGCCTAGAAAATACATTCTCTTACAACCTCACCACCATATTACAGATCATCCCTAAGTTGATCTAAGATTCATTGTGGGGTCTCAATGAACAATTCTAGCCACTATTCTCACATATCATATTCCATCTCCCAAGTCTCATCTTGATCATACCCATGCTACTATTACACTCAAACTAGATGTATTATCTTTCCCTATAGATACTTTACACTACGGTCCAAAATCCATATCATATGCTCCTCAGATGTCACATCTACACAAAGATCTTTTTCATCAACATATATCACATGAGAAGGTTCATGATAATAACTCTGAAGCTGAAACATTTGAAACAAATCATGCATGGAACTATAGCAATGTAGAAGGTCATATCGCTACACCATTGGACTGACCCTTTCCACTATCTCAAATAGCATGAGAAACCTAGTCACTAACTTCTCCTATTTATTGATATGGTATTTCCCCAGCCTAGGTGACACCTGATGGAAAACATCATGACCCACCTCAAACTCCAAAGGGAATCTCTATTGGTTAGTGTATGATCTCAGCATGCTATGCACAATCACCAATCGCTTCCTGATCAACTGAACCTTCTCAAACATCTCCTACATGATACAAGGTCAAACAAGTGCTGACTCGCCTACCTATAACCAAAAAATATGGAAATGAAATTTAATTCTTTACAAGGCCTTGAAAGGATACTTTTGTATTTATTCATGGAAGGTGTTATTATAGGAAAACTCCATGAGTTCCAAATTCTTCTCCCATTAACCACAAAAATCCAAAACATTGGCTCATAACATATCCTCTAAAATCTAAATAGATCACTCATATTGGTCATTAGTTTTTAGATAATAGGATGTACTCAATAGAACTTATGCTCCCGAATCCATCTGAAGACCCTTCCAAAACTGATAATTGAAATGAGGATTATTATTAGAAACAATTCTCCTCAGAACACCATGAAATATAAAAATCTCATGCACATAAATATTAACCATATCATAAATGTTTAAGGTATCTCTGATGGTAAAGAAGTGGAATACCTTCATCAGTCAATCCAAAATTACCCATACTGTATAATTATTTCATGGTGTCCCAGGTAATCGAAACAAAAAATCCATATAACATCATCCCATTTCCACTACAGAATTGGAAGAGGCTTCATAGAATTGTAGACATTTAATTCTTAGCCTTAACCTTCTAATAGGTGAATCATCTCACCATGAAGTTCACTACCTCCTTTTTCATTCCTGGAAAATATTAATTTCTATAGATATCACTATACATCTTTTTCATACTTGGGTGTACCGCCCTTATAGAATCCTGAAACTCTCTCATTATATCCATGTGTAATCCCATAGGAACCCATACTCGAACATGGATAAGAACAACATCATTGTTTCCAAGATACCATATAGGTTTTCCATCCCCCACTATATAATACATACCTCGGAGTTAAGCACTCAAGATCAGATAATTATTATTTCTTGATTCATTCATGAAGCATGGGTATAACATATGTCAAAGTTAGAGCTACTCATCCCTATGACTCTTGAATATCTACATAGATATCTATGAAGAGTTTATTCATCTAGAACTAATTGAAAGACTCTCACCCTACCTGGGTTTTTGTATTCCAACTCAAGGCATCAAAAATGACATTTCCCTTACCCAGTGGGTAAGTTAGATCAAAGTTGAAAGACTGTAGATACTCTACCCACCTCCTCTACCAAAGGTTCACGTATCACTGGTAAATGATGTACCTAAGGTTCATTTTTTCTGTGTACACCCTAAACCTCTCACCCAAAATATATTTTATCTATAATATTAGGGAATTTACCACTGTATATACCTCTAGACCATGAGTAGGATAATTATTCTCTTGCGGTCTCAACTGTCTGGATCCATAAGCAGTCAAACAATCCTCCTACATCATAACAACTCTGAGTATGACCTTAGATGCATTGGAAAACATGGTATACTACTTACCAGGATTAGTAAAGGTGAGTATCAATGATAAGTTAAGTATTATATTCAACTCCAAGAAAGATCTCTTACATTAATATAACTAAAAAACATCAACCCTTTCTTGGTTATCTTGGACATTGGAGCTGCCAAATAGGGGAATTCCTGGATGAATCACCACTGGTAACAAACAATATCTAGAAAAATCTGAATATTGAATTCATTATTGGTATTCTCTTAAGATACCATAGCTTTGACCATATTTGGGTCCACATTCACTCCAACATCTGAGATGTCATGGCCCATGAAGTTTATTTATCAATCTAGAAACCATGTTTAGAAAGCTTGGAATAAAGACAATGATCTCTCAATGTACTAAAGCTAATGTCAAGAAGTTCAACATGATTTTATACTAAATTAGAGTACACTAAGATAGAATAGATAAAAACCACCACAATTTGAACTTGGAAGAGATGAAATAATTGATTCATCATGTCTATGAACATCGTCGATGCATTCTTCAAATTGAACGACATCACTGAAAACTCATATAACCCACACCTACTCCAAAAAGAATTTTTTGGCATATCAGAAGTTATCAACCTCAAATAGTGATACCCTAACCTCAATTGGATCTGAGAGATAATTTTGGAACCTCTCATCTGATCTAAGAGATTACCAATGCATGGAAGGGGATACTAGTTCTAGACCATCATCTTGTTCAATCTTTAATATTCCATAAACAAGCACAAAGTCAATCAAAATTCTTTGAAAAAATCATGGTAGAACCCCATGGTGGCATACAAGGTTATATGGAACCCTTATCTTCTAGATCTCCCAATTTAACCTTTAATTCCCAAAGCACAATAGATGTCATCTTAATGTGAGATAAAAAATGGCTCTACTCAAGGCACTAACTCGATCGTGAATTTGATCCCCTTATCAATTAGTAATTTATAGAACTATTTAGGAAAAAATATTATTATAGGACTACCACTGCAGGAAAAGTATCATATTTAAATACACCATTATCTATAGAAAGACCTACTATCTAATCCCTGAGAAAATCCAATCTACATTGAATTGGTCCTACATGACCAACATGAAGATCTCACCCACCATTGTGGGAATAACTACCTCCTTATAGTGGTAGATATGTAAATATCATTTGGTGATAGTTGATATGATCCTGGTATAGAAATAAACAATACATACCAAGATTCAAATTAAAACCCATCATATTTAGCACAAACAATAACGAAAATAAATGGTAACCACCAATTTCTAGGAGAACATGCTTTGCAATGTTTGATATTCTATGACAACAGTCCCAATGGTGTGTTACTTGTCTATATACCATCCAAAATTTCCAAAAACAATTCCATAAAAAATAAAAATGATAAGATATTATGGAATTTGATTATCTTATATAAAACAAAATGAAATTTTAGGGTGATTATACCATAAATGTAACTCTAAAAGTAGAGGTTCCTACATCTAAATTAAATGGAGTAGACTATATAGCATGTAGCCAACTTTCCCCTCTATCCTGGGATCCAATATGACTTCCATCAACCATTCCCTATACCTACTACTATAGCTCCCATACTAAAGCACCATGTCCCCTAACATGGCCTTATCATCCAGTGGAACTCCATCCACCAGTCTGATGAGTGGTAGTTGATTCCTTCCCTATCTGTAGTACACGCCCTTATCCCCTACCAGTGATATGTAGTTTCATTCCCTTATAAAACCATTGTAGGTGGCACATCCTACCAAAATTATGAAACTCCAAAATATGGTATGGAAATTATGGTCTATTATGTCCAAACATGCTACACTAATAGCACTATAATGAAACAAAATATTGAGATGGTTTCCCACTTCTCTAACTTATGTTACCATTGTTTTCATGGTGATAACTATCATAGTATTACTACATTCCACCATAATAACTGCTCTCATTTATCCATACAAAAATATTATTTCCATTGTTTAGGGCCTCTCTCTCTAACTTCATTACATGAGTAGATCTCGATTTGTCACGTCTAAAATGCTACTCAAGTGAAAAAACATTCTTCTATTTCTTGAGCTCAAAGTGAATACCATTCTAAAAAACCTCACCCTAGAAAAATAATAATCTACCAAAGATGTCACAAAGCATTAAAAACTAGTTAAATGTCCATCATAGTTGATCAGTGAAATTATTTCTTGAATCAGGTTTATAAAGTCATGAGACATTTCATCCCTTAAAAATATAGATAGAAGTGTCTCATGAACATCATCATGAAGTCCTTCCAGGAAAATAAATATTACTTAATATCATAATATAAAGTGTCCCACCAATACTTGGATAGTCCACAACTCATGTAAGAAGAAAGAATCGCCCTCCTATATATTATTGTCTCTAGATGTTTGAATATTTTTTTGAATTGACTTGATCAAAAACATAGCTACTCGGGGGGCCTCCCTCCTTAGTGAATGTATGTTGATAATTTAGTTAGAACTCTATCATCTTCTCAGACATCAAAGGAACAGTGTGAATAGTATCCCTTTACAATGATCCTATAAACCTTAGGAAGTTTTCATGAATCTAATCATTAATCTGATTCTCAAGATCCAAAAAAGCTCTAATTCAGCTATGTTAGAAGCGTGTCAATTTCTACTCTCTTGAAACTCAATTCAAAGATGATGAGGGGGAAGTTTCTCTACAAGACAAACAAACTTCTTATCAAAATGGACAAAATAAAATTCAACCTCAACAGGTGAAAAAAATTTAGAACCAGTGGATTAAGGACAATTTAAACAAGGATTAACAAGTGAATTTGTAGGAAATAATAGTTTATTTGTTCCATTTTTATGATATAATAGGTATCTCATTTCATATTTTAAATTGGAAAATATTTCATATGTAATAAATACTCCCCTATAATGATCAGTGAATGTCAATACATATTTCTGTATGATCCAATCATGATTCATGCATACTTATCTCACAAAATAGAAATCCATGCGTATAAATCTCAAGAAGCAATAGCAACACACAAAATGTGAGTTTCCCTAGGTGAAATAATATATATTATAACAATATATCATAATGAATATCAATTCCATCCTAGGGCACTCAGATTTCCCCCCATATATGGGTTAGCTATGACCATGCATAAGATCATTACCACATCTAGGAACATACTTATATCCTTTCTGCCATTCACAAATATTAAAACCTCATAAAATAATGGTTGGGCTCCTATGATACTACTTTGAAACATCCCTCGATCTGGAAAAATCATATGTGGCCAAACTGGGTTGGTTGCTGGACCCCAAGAATGCCTCCCCATACTTTAGAGGATTCTGACTATCATAGGAGTTATAGAGAACAAATTGGAGATATTATACCCCCTAGTATATAATTTCAATATAGTGGAAATAAAAAAATATCATTGTGATGTAAATAGTAGATACAGTAAAACATATCAAATAAACCAAACAATAAAAGTCAACTGAACAATCCAATGATAAAAAGAGAAATA
Source organism: Viscum album (assembly GCA_963277665.1). Taxonomy (NCBI): domain Eukaryota; kingdom Viridiplantae; phylum Streptophyta; class Magnoliopsida; order Santalales; family Viscaceae; genus Viscum; species Viscum album. The sequence goes on from OY728129.1 coordinate 1,037,926,939, forward strand.
TGTAATGATAGGCTGTAATGTAACTAAAATTAATTATAAGAGTCATATATATAAAAGACCAAGATGAAATAGATAAACTCAAAAGACCCCAGTCCCGAACCCCACATTTGTCCTATCTCCACGTACATACCCATCCAGCAAGAAACAATCAACAATTAGGTCATTTTCTCTTACCCAAACCTACATCTGTGTATCATACTCAGGTACCAAATGGAATCTTGAATAGGGTGTGAGTATAAATAAATATTTTTACACAACTATGTCTAAAAAATAATTCTAATAGTAAGTACATGCAATTAGGCATTAAAACATAAGTATTAATTAATCATATAATACAATATAACAATCAGACTACTTTGTAACCATGCCAAAATATCTCTGATCATATAGCATTACAATTCCAACCACAACCAAAAATCCATTGAATAGTCACATAACCAAGAAAAAGTCTACTATATAAGAATTTTCTCATACCCGGTTCAATCCCTATAAGAGTTATAGCACAATCGGGCCAAGCCCTTTATATAATCATTTTAGTATAATTGGAACAAACCCTCTATATAATAATTTTAGAATAATTAGACTAAGAACTATACATAATAATTTCATCATAATCAGGACAATCCCTTTAAGAATCATAATATATGATACAATACAATCCATAATGGGAAGAAGAACCCAACATTACATCATAAACCGCAAGGGTCAATTCAACCAGTTTCCTTTATCTTTCAATTCCCTTACATTTATCAAGTTATTTCATAACCCATTAACATTCCATTGTACACAACCATATCATATCAATGTGTCATCAATCATTTCAACAGAAAAAGTAATACATTTCCCAAAGAGATCCTACCATAATAAAACATCTAATGTCTCATGTAATGCTAATTTATATTTTAATTCAATAGCCAATTCATTTTCATTCAAGGGTAGGATCACCATATGGGTGGTCACAAGCCTGGTCTCGTCACTAATTGATCCAAAGGTATCTACATAGTAGAAAAAACATATAATTATCATCACTTGTTATTCTATTAGTTAACTTGCACGTTATGTAAGCACAGCCTCATAGTATTACACATACATAAATAATTAGAAACAGACAATGGGGATTCATTATAGACAACCTACCTTTATCCAATGGTCCAAGAAACACTCCTAACAAGGAACTCCAATGAAGAATGAAATGGAATAAGATCACAAGGAAAACCTATATTGCACAATCATAAATATCAAAACCTGGATTAATGATAGTCAAGGGATCACACCGTTATAATGGAGAATTGTAGAAGGGAGGAGAAGTCAAAAGGTAAGGTACTCATTGGAGATCAAATATAATATTGAGATGTCTAAAATGGAAGGAATCAATCAAATATATATTGGGGTCCCCATAGAGTTTTATATAAGAGGTTGTATGGTGGATGAAAATAAAATCATACGCACAACATGGTTTAAAACTTCTGGTCATGAGATATTCATGAAGTGAACCCATTTGATGATGTGAATTTTTCGATTAATAAGATACGATGAAAAAAATATATCTCAGGTTAAAATAATCCAAATCCAATGTTTCATGATGTGAACCAGTTTTATAGTGTGTAAAAATTTCACTATCTAAACCAGTTCATGACATCTGTCTAGAAACATGTCTTGGTTAGTTAATATGTTCATGGCGTGAAAGTGTCCATCATAAATATCACCACCTAGATTTTGCAAAAAAATCCTAAAACTCCTCTGTAGCTTACCAAACCCATGGATAACCCACATATTCCTTTTGAAACATTTATACCCATAATCTATTAATTCAAAAAAATCAAACATCCCCAAACATTATGTCATTTTTTCCTAGGAAATTTACTCCACTACTAAAGAAAAGGATCAAATACAGGGATTCAAGAATATAATAAAACCCAACTAAAATACATTAAAACAAAACACAAGAGGGGTGTACTTGGAAAATATGGGATCTTACAACCTCCCCACCAAAAAATAGATCATCCTCAAGCTACACTATAGGAATAACTATAGGGTCTCGACAAACAATTCTGGACCCTATACTCACATATCATATTTCCTCTCCCAAGACTCATATTGAACATGTCTATTTCACTAATACACTCAAACTAGAGGAATGATCTTTCCCCATATATACTTCTCACCATCTTCCACAATCTCTATTAGAAGCTCCTCAACAGAAACATCTACACCAAGCTTGATGTCATCAACGTCTACCAAGTGATAAGGTTCATTATGATATCTCTACATTTGTGACATGTGAAACATGTTGGGTATGGAATTATAGCACTGTGTAAGGGACAATCATTATTCCACTAGACCGACCCTTTCCACTATATCAAATGGCTTGACAATCCAAGGAACCAACTTCCACTATTTCTTGATATAGTGTTTCCCCAACCTAGGAGAGACCCAAAGGAAAACACAATGACCCACCTAAAATCCTAGAGGACATATCCACGGGTAGGTATAAGATTTATTCCTTATCTTCATGGTCACCAAATGCTTCTTGATCAACTGAACCTACTCAAACATATTCTATAGAATACTAAGTCCAACAACCACAAACTAACCTTACTCTAACTAGTAAATAGGGGAATGAAATAATCTTCTATATAATTCCTAGACTATATCTAATTTTATAGATAATTAGGTTATTTTATTATATGTTAGCACCATGAGTGGAAAATACTACTCTAATGAACCACTTAAATCCATAACACATGCTCATAACATATTCTTCATAATCTGAAAATTCCAATCAGATTAACTGTCAATCTATGGATGATAAGTTTTACTTAGTAAAACCATTCACCCTAAGGTTGTTTGAAGACCCTACCGAAAATGATAAGTTAAATGAGGAACTTGATTACAAACAATTAACCTCATAACAATATGAAATTTAACTATCTAATGCACATAAATACTACACAAATTATCAATTTTAAAGGTCACTCTAATAAGAAATAAGCGGGATACCTTCTTTAAGTGATACTCAATCACAGACACTACATCATTCATGTGAGGTGTCATGGGTAATGATGTCAAATAATACATAGTGGCATCATTCCTCTTATACTCTAGAATGGGAAGATGCTATAATAGCCCAAAAGGCCTCTGATGATCAACCTTCACCTGATGACATGTGAAACATATCCCCATGAAGTAAACTAACTTATTATTCATTATTTTCCTCTAGTAATATCTAAAAATATCATGATACATATTTGTTAGGCCTGGGTGTACCATTCATCTACAAGCATGAAACACTCTCATGAGATACTCTCTCAAGCTCGTATAAACTCATACTCGGCCATGGATTAAAAGAAAAATTATATTTCTAAGTGACCACCCAAGTGGTGCATCCCCATCATATATGATTTTGATTATATCTAATCCTTATGGGTTAGATAACTACTCTTTCTTGATTTGGTCAGGAAGCATGGGTATAAGTCATTTAGAAGTCATAGCTACTCATCTATGGGAATCCTTAATGTCTATATGCATGTATCCAAAATTGATCTGTAATCTTCTACTAATTAAAATTCACACAAACTACCTCTATCTACTTCTTCTAACATAAGACATTTTCAATGTTTCCTCCCATTCCTAGTGTGTAAACCATCTCAAAGCCAAATGACAGTAAACACTCAACCCACCTCCTCTATCAAAGGATTAGATCTTATTGAGAAAAGATATACATGAGTTACTTGTGTTCCATGTAAATTATAAACCTATTTCTTAAAAGATGATTTATAACTTATTTTAGGGGATTTACCACCCCAAATAACTCGAGATCATTAGTAGGATAATTCCTACCATACAGCTCAACTTTTAGTAGTCATAAGTGACCACACAGTCCTCCTGCATCAGAACGACTCTGAGTTTAACCCCAACTATGTCACAAATAAACATTATAATCTTTATTGATCTTAGGTAAGGTGATTATATATGTTGATTTTATCCATTCCTTCATATCCTAGAAATATCTCTCATAAACATCTAACCAAAAAAACTTCACCCCTTTCTAGGTCAGCATGAACATCTTTTCTTCACTATAGAGGATTCCTAAATGACATTATTAAACCTAGAAAACTCTGAATCTATAAGAAATTCTTGATCTGCACTCATTATATCATGTCTACAACGTTCTTTGGTTCCATTGAAAATCAAACCTCTGAGATAAAATGGACCATGAAGTGAAGTTTATCGCTCCAGAAACTACATTTAGATAGCTTGGTGTAACGATGATTCTCTTTAAATATAATGAATATGTTGTCAATATGTTTCACATTATCTTTTTCTAAATTTAAGTACACTAATATTTCATCAGAAAAATCCATCAAAAATGATCTAGGAAAAGTTGAATGATATAATTCATCAAGCCTATGAACATTTTTAGAGTGTTCGTCAAACTGAAAGACATCACTATGACCTCATATAGTCCATACATAATACTAAATGTATTTTGGGGTATTTTTTATTGTTTCAACCTCAAATGGTAGTACCCTAACCTCCTGTATAACATGAAGAAAATATTGGTACCTCTAAAATGATCAAAAATATTGTCGATGCACAAAAGGGGATACTGATTCTTGACCATCATCTGGTTCAATCTTTAATAGTCCACACACAAGTGGAAAGTATCATCATCCTTCTTAGAAAAAGGAATGAAAGGACCCCATGGTGACATATTAGGTTTCATGAAACCCTTAGATTATAGGTCTTCCAACTTAACCTTTAATTCTCTATGCTTCACTAGTTATATCCAGTAATGTGGGATAGAAAAGGTTCTGCTCCCAGCACTAACTCGATCATGAACTCAATATCCCATTCGAGTAGTAAACCACTGAAGTCTTCTGAAAAAAAACCCTAAAAATGGTCTACCTTTGAAGGAAGAGTATCCTACTACATTTTACAATTATATATGGAAATCCCTACTATTTGTGTCATGATGCAATATAATTAGCACTAAATTTATCCTACATGACTAACCAAAATATCCCACTCACCCTGGTGAAAATAGTTATTTCCTTCTAGAGATAGAAAGGAAAATCTCATTTGGTAATAGTTGATATGATAATAGTAATGAACAAACAAATAAATACCTTAAATAAAATCAAAATATATCATTTATAGCACAAAAATTTCAAAAGATAAATAGAAACCACCCATTTCTAGAGAACATGCCTTGCAACATTAGATATTCTCTAACTACACTGCCAATGGTGTGTTTATGGTAATGACACCATAAAATATTTCCAAAATCCATCCCAACCCATGTTAAATAATAGAAGATATAATGGAATGTAATTATATTTTATCAAACAAAATTATAGCTAAGGTAGAAGATACTTGAATCATACCTATGACATTGGAAGGTCCTCCATCAAAACTGGCCAGAGTATACTATATAGTGTGTATCTGACTTACACCTCTTCTCTAGGTTGTAGTCAAACTCCCCTATATTTTTTCCTCTAACTAGTACTATAACTCGTGTACTAGAGCACCATATCCCCTACCTCATCATGAACGTCCAATGGAACTCTAGCTAGTAGTATGTTAAGGGTTAGCTCAGTTCTTCACAGACTCGGGTACCTGTCCTAATCCCCTACCTCTACTCTATAGGTTTATTTAACTATAAAACCTCATAAGTTGGCCAAACCTACTGTAAGTACCAAACACCAATGTAGGGTATGTACACTAATGTCACTTGTGGAGAAATATTCCCCACAGATAGTAGTAAAACAGAACACAGTCCTTAGATGGATGGCCACTACCCAGACTGCTCTTCCCACTATTGTTGTAGTGATTACTATCCTAGAGAAGCATCTTTACACCGAAATTAGATCTCAATGTTTAGCCTAATGAAATATTACAACCATTAATCATGGCCTCTGTCATATTCCTTTTAATTATAAGATACTAATTCATCACATCCAAAATGAAACTCATGAAAAAAAATTACCTTTAACCAGATCTCATAGAAATCTAATCCTAAAAATTCCACGACCTGTGTCTGTCATCAACTACCAAATATTCCATAAATCACCGAAATTCATAGAAATATAAATCACAGTCCATCATTTATAATATATCCTATGTTAAGTGCATGAATTTTGGAGCCTTATCATCACGCAATATATCTGGATAGAGGTGGATCAAGATCTTCATCTCAAATTCCTTTCAGGTTAACCCCTCTAACTACCCAGCTATCTCTAAATTGTCCCATCAATGCATGGATGGTCCATGAATCATGTATGTCGTAAGATTCACCATCCAATATGTGGGTGAATAAATATTTTTAAATATTGTCTTTAATTAATTGATCTCGAACTAAGCTACCTAGGGGCCTCCCTCCCTAGTGAACATAGGAAGATGAAATAGCTAAAACTATCGTGTCAGCTAAGACATCGAATAGACTGTGTGAATAGTCTCCCTTTCCCTAGATTACATAAACCTAAAGAATCTTTCATAGAGATGATCATCCATCTAATTTTCATGATCCTAATTAATCTTTTGTGCTGTAAATATTTTGTTTGTTTGGTTTTTATCTCTAAAGGATGACATCTTTTCAAGATAGGATTATCATATAAAAGGTGAGGCATATTAGGGTATGATTTTTTATAGGTTTTCTATAATATCACTATAAATCCTGATTTGAGATTTTACTACCAAATAAAATAAACATCAGTCATGAAACACCCTAAAAACACAAATCTCAATGATTATATAGCATGTATCCCCTTTTCACATCATATAATCCATGAAACCCAAAAATGCAGAAAAAATCATCACCTCAGCTTAAAAATCCCAACATTAACATTATATTTCATATAATATTTTCATGGAATGTAAAACCTTAAAACCTTATACTAGTTCACATCATCTATTTGAATACCAAAACACGTTGTGTATATATTACACAGCATGTAAAACTTACACTTTGGGTAATCATTACATGGACTATAATCTCCCAGCAGACTGAGAACCCCCTAGATTCCACACTAAAAACCCAAAGCAACATCATCAATCTTTGAACCCTTAGAGAACCCCAAATATCATTTAACACATTTATGACTAGAATTCATTAATTCAAACAAACATACATCCCCGATCATTGGGTTATTTTCCTCAGGTAAATGATATCCATCCTTAGAATTCCCAAACACACCCAAATAAATAGGAAATTAAAAAAGAGAAGAGAAATACCCAAAAGTGGGTAACAGGTTGTCTCAAACTCCCCACAATAAGACTTTCCATCCATGTGAAGACATATGGAAGAATTATGTTTGTAAATGAGATGATTTAACTACTCCCTCATCAACAACTTGCGCTTTCATGCCTCATGAGAATATGATTAGTGTCACTATAGAAATCTAACCAACAGAATCAAATTTCTATTTAATTATTTCACTTGAGAGTCACCGATCTTCAAGAAAACCTGAACACCTATTGAAAACTCTAAAGGATGGCATCGCTGGTCCGCATGTGATTTATATCAACTCTAATCTTCAACCAAATTCCAAAATATATCATAAATCCTCATTCATGCCTCTTAAATGAGACTCAATCTCACTAAAGAGTCTTCTCCCACTTCTTCCCAACAAATTTTTATCTACATGGGTGACCATGAAAATCCTCAAAGGGATCCATTTTGATATATGGCTAGTAACTTTTCTTATAATAAAAGTTAAACAATCCCATATAGTTATCCCATAATCCACCAAAATCCAAGACACAGACATGGAGCATATACTCAGGGATATTAATTTCTTTCTCTATATAACCGTTAGTTTGTAGATGGTAATTTGTAATCAATTTTACCTAAGTCTCCATCACATCCTAGATATTCCTCTAGAACCTAAAAGTAAACCTAGTATCCCTTTAAAACAAATTAAAATGATACTCATGTAACATTATAATCTCTTGAACATACATCTTACCCATATCTTCAGCTTTAGTAGTCTCCCTAATTAGAATGAAGTTACATGACTTTTTGAATCGATCAATCACCAATCAGATGGAATTTCTCCCATGAGGAGTCCATGGTAATCCACGAAAAAAATCCATGAAAACCTCATCTAATTTAAAAATTAGAACTGGAATAGGATGGATAAAATCGGAGGGTTTATAATGCTCTTTATTTATCTATTGTTAGGTGTGGAAATGGGACACATAATTTTCAATATATTTCTTAATACTCAGAAACCAAAATTTCTTTCACATGTCATAATATATCATCACTGTTCCTAAAATAATGGACCATAAATAACTCTAATATATATAAAAAACTAAGATTCTCACATATACTGGGATAAAATTACGATCAAAAAAATATAGAATACCATATGAAGATTGATACTAACCAGAAATGGTCTCCCCATAATATAGGGTTTGTCAAATTCCTATGAACTCATCATTCTACTGATGACCCTAAAGTATATACTTGATTATTGATGATGATAATTGAACACTATCCAGAACCATACCAAAAAATCCTATTGAGAATCTAGAATCATATGATCAAATGGTCCTATAAGGTTTGACTCCTCTTCCAATTCGAGAATAGCATGTGGTGGTACATTCTTATTGAGAGTGTATGCAATGTAATTCCCCTTCCCCGAGTTTTATGCGATGTCGAAGTTGAACATATAATGGTATTCCACCCAACATGTCTATCTGAGATTCATGCCTTGTCAAGAGATTATATATCTCAGACTCTTATGGCCAGAAAAGGCCATGAACCTCTCCCCAAACAGATAGTGCCTCAAACAATTATGCACATGCATAACCGTGGCATGTTCTAAATAATGTGTGGGGTAATTATTCTCATTTGTTCGATGTTAAAGAGAGTCTTAATACACCACATGACCATTATTCAAAATCATTCAAACCAAAATATTTCTATAAGAATCATAAAAAACCATATACCCTTTATCGGTATTAGGTAAGATCGGAATAGGATCTGATGTCAGAAGTCATTTTAGCTCATCAAATGAAAACTAACACATTACATCCCATATGAATTTTACCCCTTTCATAGTAAGAGTATCCAAAAGTGATACCAAATTTGATAAATCCTAGATGAACCGTTGATAATATTTAATATTACTACGGAAGATCATAATATCTAAAATGTTATTTGGTTATTCCCCTAACAAAATAGAAATAGCCTTCTTAGGAAAAACTAATAATCCATTATCAGAAATCATGTCCCCAAGAACATAATTTCCTAGATCTTGAAATTTCATTTTGAAATACTTCCATGAAAAATGTGAATCCCCAATATTTATAAAACTAAACTCAAATGGTCCTCTTGTTCATGGTTGGATCTCGAATAAACCAAAATATCATATATGAACACTACCACAAAAGTGTTGAGAGATTAATGAAATATCTGATTAATTTAAGCCAAAAAGTTGTAGGAGATTTAGTCAGACCAAATAGAATCACATGATATTCCAAATGACCATATCTGATACTGGAAGCCATCTATGGTATATCAGACTCCCAAACTCTAATCTGATCATAACCTAAACGAAGATCAATCTTTTAAAACCACTTTTCCTCCTTTAATTGATCACAGAAATCATAAACACAACTAAAAGGATAATTATTCTTAACTATTATCTAGTTTAACTTTTTCATAGTCCATATACAATTAGAGTGAACCATATTCCTTTTTGGTAAAGAGCACAGAGATTTCCCAAAGTGAAACACTTGGACAAACAAAGCCTTTCAAAATCAGATCATCAAACTGAATCTTGATCACTTTCAGTTCCATTGGTTCTATGAGATAACAATGCATAAAAATTGGTTTTGTACCATGAACCAAGTAAATATTAAACTCTACCTCCCTCTCTATTGGAATGCCAGAGAAATAATCTAGGAAAACATCAATAAAATTCCAAAAAATAGCAGGAAGATAAAAAATATAATAAATATCATCAGGATCAACTGATACGGCAACAAGAAACTTCTGAACTCTAGAAAGGTTGGTCCTACATGACTAGACCTCTGATACTTTACACCTTAAAACACCCATGATATCCTATTAGTTTAAAGAAACAAGACATGTTGATAATAACAATCAACCTCAACATGGTGATCTATAATCCATTACATCATGATGATGACATCAAATAGATCCAAATCATGAACTATAAAATCCCAAACTAACTCCAAATCATCTATTGATAGTAAACAAGAAAGGCATTGAAACTCATAATCTTTCCTCATCCCAAGAGGTTTCACTAGCTCCATAAATAAGGAGATGAGTTTTATGGGATGTTTGAACATATCAATAAAATGGAAAGATATAAATGAGTGGGAAACACCGGTATCAAATAAATAAATCACTACTATAGATGTAATAAATATGTTACCTCTCACTACTGCTAGACCCATGTCTACCTCAACCAGAAACTAATCTACTTCATAATGGAGCTTCAATACTAAGGCATGTGGATAGAGAACTGTAGTATTTAAAGCATATAATTGAATCATAGTAGACTTTGGAACCAAATATTTATGAACATAATGAGGCATAGACATAGCCTGATATAAATGTTGCAGATGACCATAACATCCACAACTGTTATACATCTTCACAAGTTCATGATAAGAACACCATGTGTAGTTGGCCTTTCCATATATTGCAATTCCAGGTAACACTAATATCTATAACTGAAGGTGTAGAAGAGCCATTCCACAAAGAACCATCCCCACCACTCCTGCAATGATCTTTACACATCCTTTTTTAACCTTCCGCATCATTTAAGCAACCACTAGGAGGAATATGAGGGCCATAATAACCAACCATTTCCACCATATTCATCTCTACCATAATTTCCCCATATTCCATCTTTAAATTGGTTGGAAGCTTTATCATAAATACCATTGATCTAATATCTATTCGTAAACACTACAAGTAATTTTTATCCTTCCACTGGTCATTCTTTACCACCTCTAGAGAAAAACAAAATAGATCAATAAATCGATGGGTGTACACTGACACTAAATTCTATCACTTAACTAAAGAGAAGAACTCTAAAGACTTCTCCATTATCAGATACTCTTGAAAAAACTACTGGTATAAGAGATTATTGAAACCATTCTAGTCCAATCACATGTGATAATTTTCATGTACCATGAAATCCCACCTTCACTTATCAAGACCCTCAAGTTTGAACACTGCACACTTCACCTTGATACTCTTTGGTGTATCCATGAAGTCAAATATAAGCTCAATTCTATACATCTATTCCTCTACCTCTTGAGGTTCATTATTTCCCTTAAAGGATGATGGTTTCTAACACAAGAACTCATGTGATCCATCTCTGTATCCTCTAGCTCCTAGTTGTACCTCAACAACTGTACTATGGAATTGTAGTACATTTTGGTCTATATCATAAACTACTCACATGATAGCCTCAATATGATTATGATCTATAGGTAGATTCTATTTAAGATAATCTACTTCAACCTCTTAAGGAATCCATAGAGGACATCTCAAAGGTATACCACTTGACACCTAAATAGAATAAATGGTCTGAAAACATAGTAATCTATGTTCAAACCAAAAAACCACAAGAAAATCTAAGATTAAAGATCAAGAACTCAAAATAGGATACACACATCCCAAAATCCCATGGTAACTTGAGTCTAATCACGGAAATATCTAGTCATACACTCCCCACAACCTACCCCCTAAACCCTGACTGTGCTATCCTTAGTCAACCAAGCATCCCAAGACAAGGACTCTTGAGGGTAGACCACCAATAAAAATAAATTATGGAAAACCCAACATGGATACCCTCTCAAAATGGTACCTACCACAAATTTACAAATACTTGAAGGGAGTTCCCGATCGACAAGGTCTAGAGACTAGCACCTGAGAATCAAACAAATACAAGAGGGAATTATTTCTCCCAACCTGAAGCAACAAAATGACATATATATAATAGAGTGAAATAGTGGAATATATAGCATATACCATACTAAATGAAGACAAAAAAATTGTTGCAACTCAAAATCAGTCAAAACATCTCAAAGTACAAGTCCAATATCAAGGTATAAATAAAATAAAAAACTAAATACTCCATATGATAGTGTGGGAAATCTCCCACCATATTAGCACCGGATACCCAAACATTACTGATAGAAAGCCTCATTTCCTCAATGTGGTGCATTTCCTTTCCCTGCATTGAAAGAGATACCTAGGTCTATTCTCCATCAAAGGGGAGCATAAGGAGTGGGATAAAGTGACTCTGTAGGATACCACCCAAGTTTCCCATATCATGTCTCTATAAAACAATATGAACAATGATAATCTTTAAAGAAAAAAATTACTGGAGAAATAGTTCCACATTTTAATATAAAAATCATGGTAAATCATGTTATTTATTCTTTTTTGACATTTCCAAAATAAACTGGGTAAAAAAATTCAAATAATTTCACATATATCAAGTCAAAGAATATCATGTATCACATATCATATTATATACATGGAAGTACAATCTAAAATAGTAAATGAAAAATTATAGGTTACATCACGCTAAGGATCACTATAGGTTAGGATTATAGACTACTCATACAATAATCCATGTTTAGTGAACAATAAAATCCTTAGAACATAGGCCTAAGGGGCATAGAAAGACCCCATGAGTGAATCACCCAAGAATGCCAATATCAATTCTCTAGAACAATCGGCCTAGGGAATAAAGTAACACCCCATGAGTGATCCCCCAAACAATATATAGATGATAGACCAAAGATAGACATTCCAACTAAGTACTTAGGGCTTCCCATATGCTCTTTTTCCAAAAACAGTTTTATTATAACCATTATTTGAAAATGATTTCATAAATACATTTATCAATTCCTTGAAAATTCCTTTTATTTTAACTAAATAAGGTGAAATCCATATCTTCTCAAAAAATTGATTCGGCACACACAAATTAATCTTTCCAAATCATTTATAAAACAATTTATAAAACCATAACAGTAATTTTTATCCAATATAGTCTTTAGTTGGAACCACCTACCACAAACCCAGGTCTCGCATTCCCATGATGGGATCCATCAACATGAAAGAATGAAAATATGGAAATTGAGGCCCTAGAATCAATCTTCACATATCAGAATTAACTCAAAAAGTATAGTAGTCAATAGTGAGGAAAACACAATATACCTCAAAAAAAATCTCATTCGACACCACAAAAAAAATAAGGGATAGACTCTAGAGGAATAGAAGACAATAGATCTAGAAAGGATAATGAATATTGAAATCATATATCAATGGATCTTGCAGCATAAAAAATGGTTCTACCATGATTAGAAACAATGAATAGGTAGAAGGATTACTCACATGAAACAATGCATTGAAACTGAAATGGAGATCAATCACTAAATGAAATGATCTAAATGGATAAGAAGTCCCCAAAGATTCCTAAGAGATCTCTTAGGTTAAGAGAGAAAATCCCTATGGTTTAATCAAATAAACACCTGTTGTGCAACACCATGAAAACCTAACTCTTGATAATTACATTGTGTATAACCCATTTTCACATTTTGTAATCCACGAATCCAAAAAATGTAGAAAAACTCATCACCTCGGGTTAAAATACTCAATTTTATAATTACGCGGAATTTAATATTTTCGTGGTGTGTAAACCCTTCATGCATTATACCAATTCAAGACATATATCTAGTGACCAATACACATCTTATATACTTAACATGGTGATTAAAACCCACATGACATGTAATCATTACACAGTGTGTAAAGACCCATCAGTCCATCAAAACCCTAAATTCCACACTAAAAACCCAATCTAACACCAGAATTATCAAAACCTGAGGATAACCCCGCAAATCCTTCAACATGTTTTTACTTTGAATCCATTAATTAAAAAAAATAAACATCCCTAAACATTATGTCATTTTCCTCAGAAAATGATATATATCATAGAATGTCCCAAATACAACCAAATAAATTACTAAATGATAAGATTGAGGATAAGTACTAGAAATTGGGTAATATGATGTTACATGTTGGCCACTGCATATGGGTAATTAACTACTTTCATAAGGGTACATGCCACCTGTGTAAGGGTCAGGAAAAAGATGTGTAAGGGTACATAGCTGAAAATCGTGGCTACATGATGGTAGACCTCCATAATAAAATTCCAAATAAGGGTACATTAGGACTTATTTAAGGGAAAAGGAGGGTAAAAGGACCATGTAAGGGTACCCATGGACTTATGTAAACCTCTCTAAACATTACCGAGACTGTGTAAGGGTCAACGGACTCCTACCTAAGGGTAAAGGGAACTTTAAAAGGGATACATACGGGTACATAAAACCTCATGTAAGGGTAAAGAAAAGGTAAGTATAATCGTGTAGGTGTAAAACTAAGCTACATTAGTTTAAATAATAAAGACTCTGGTGATGAAAAAAATAAAGAAACCAATCATATTAAACCTCACATTTAATTAACAACACAAAAAAAGGGGAAACCCAAAACAAAAAATCTTCACCTTGTAAATTAAATGAATAAGGGATTAAATATGTATCATCATCACACTTTCCACCTTGAAATTTTAAATCCAAAATGACATGATGATCCTGCACAACAAAAACTATCAATATCATTGGCATATCATCGTAAAAAAGAAAAACACTAATTGGTTAAAAAACTATATGACCTAATTCATTCTATTGGTCCGATTATCCCTAACATTTAAAAATTTTGAAGCATTATACACAAATTTAATGATGTTATAATGCTACTAAATATGATAAGAATTTAAACAATTCTGAACAACTACATGATAAAATCCATACTTTCACATCCTAGGATGACCTCTGAAATGATGCTAATGAGGAATTCAGGACCAATAAATCACATTCTATAATAGGTCATCAAAACAAATCCTCAATTCCTATAGAACGCCAATAAATAGAGGATTACCCATCGTCAATCAAAACATGAAAACATAAAACATATAGAATTCACAAATAATGAAACTTAGTAAAATCAGTGTAATAATGAAAAACAGTAGAAAAGGAAAGGAACAGAGAGAGCAGGCATAGTAAATGAGAAACAAACACTGAAATAGTCTCCTCCTAAACCCATAAAGGTAAATGACCAATTATCCTAAGAGGGATCCATAATATTCATATAATAATAAGACTACCTAAACAAAAACTAAAAAGAGAGATCCTAATAAAAATGGAAACTATAAGAGCACATGGAAGCAATCCCAACATCCTAGGACAGTTCTAAAATGTGAGAATAAAAGGGGGAATCTAGCTACCATCCTAGGCGGAAATAATCATATAAAGGGCCACATATCCTAGTCCAATATTACTAATGGCACAAGTTTCCTAACACTAGGAAACCAAAAAAGAGTCTAAAAGGGTCAAAAAACAAGATTCTTAGTGATGATCCAACTGAAAAACAAAATAATTGGACCCAAAAACTACCCAATCCTAAACTCTAAAATCGCTATAGGTCCATACATGGATACAACTACCCTAAAGTACACATAAGAACACAAAATATCTAACACAAGATCTAATCCTAGGAAAAAGGTAATCACTAGATATACAAGATCCTACCAACACATCTCACTACTAAATAAATATCAGACATAGGAAAAAATTACACAAAACCCTTTCCTACCATAGAACGAGATACACTCAATGAAAGCACCAATAAAAGGAATATACAAGGATCATATGGACAAAGAAAATTAAGAAACAGAAAGGAAAAAATATTTAACAAAATATTGTAAATTATAGCCAATGAGAGCTAAGAAACCCAGATGCAAAAACATAAAAACATTTTGTAAAGTAAATTCCACTAAAAAAACATTTAAATAAATTGTCAAAATAATTATAATTTTAGTGAATTAAAATTAAACTGGAACACTGTCTCTGATAAAACATTTTTTTATGAGGGGTTCACTCCCTCAGGAAATCCACAACAAACTATGAGGATCAATTTAATTGTTTTTTTAATAAAATCAAAACCAAAAATAGAAATAAATTTTAATTTATAGTTTTGAAAACAATAAATAGAAACCATATGTTCAAATTTAATTCCAAATAAAAAGGAAAATTTAAATGATTACTGCAAGTGAACAGAAACACTAGACAATGGAAATTACATGAATTCAGGACTTGTATTAATTCTCAAAATACAGAATTAAATAATTTTTACATAAATATTCATGATAAAAAAAATGAAAATAGGAGAATTAAATTCCAGAGGTACAAAATCACATTTCTACAACTATGAAATAATAAGAAATCACTAAAAGCAGTGGTGGTAAATAAAATTAGGAAACAAAAAAGGCCAAAACATATTTTATTTAATAATACAAAATAATAATCATAATTGAATCATATTTAATAAGAAAATGAAAATCCAGTGATTGTAGGTCAACAAAAATTGGAAAAGAAAATAGTAAAAGGAACACAATGATTTATGTACTTCATCCAATTAGTATATATGCATAGGGTAAGATCGCCACAAGTGTTTTAGTATGTAAAATAGTGGGGTACACAAAATAGTGAACCAAATTGTACAAGATGCCAAATAAAAAATGAAAAATACATAAACAAGTTATATAGAGAATAAATTCCAAAAATATCAATAATGAAAATCAAAAACATGACTAAAACCCCCTTACCGTGGCTTAGATAATCCTTTATTGAAGAAGGATGGTAAAACCATCTATTTTAAATTTTTATGTGAAGTACTCAAATATCAATTTTGTTAAGATCACCATGATCCAAGTGAGTCTCCTCTATATGAGTTCATCTCTATCTAGGATTCCATGCCTCAATCCACTAGGGGTTTGTGACAACTCTATGATCCATCGAAGAACTGAATCAAGATGACATTTGTCTTCTCCTCCTCCGGTGATCCAAGAAAAAGGGTCATCAAATCCCTCCCATAATTCACTCTCCCCCCTATCTCACAATATTCAAGGATGTATTCACAATATTCTTCAATTTGGAATAAGGATGAAAGGTATTCCCTTTAGAACATTGTTTGTTTCAATGACATAACAAATCGGGAGAGAACAGAAGGACTCGAGATAATCGATCCCTAATATCTCGATAAAAACATGAAACAAACCAAGAGTAAAGGTCATTAAAAACCAATTTGTAAAGGTAATAAGTCCATACCATGATGAATAACGGTAAACACACAAGGATAAGGGTCAGACCCACATACATATGGGTACCACGTATGTAACATCCTGAACCTGTATGCTACTCTATAATGCCACAAGCTCGGTTGGCCACATGGCCTCAAGCTCCTCTCCCTGAACACCAAATAATTTTAACTAGAAGTGAGGCTATAGGTTGTGTACATGGGGATACTATGTCCACATTTCTAGAGTTTTACATAATATAGTAACAATAATAGTTAATAGCAGAATCCTTGTAACAATCAAATAGACTATAAATAAACAAGATATATATATATATAATTCCATAAGTACTCTCAGATAAGAAATATGATGATACATGTCTCTACAAAGTGTCCAAAATAAGTTGAAATTAGTTAAATATAATACACATATCAAAATACCAAAGAGACCAAAAATTTATATCTCCAAATAAAATCACAAGCCTCATCTCGATCACATGCTCCCCAACTCCTAAGTATGGAACAAATTCTAGCATCTAACTATGGGTGCTTTCGTTAGTCCCTACATACATCTAAATAGTCTATCAAGGTACAAAATGATGGCCCAAACAATGTGTGAGATACAATCCCAGTAATTAACCACCCAATGTTCTACAACAATCCCTTTTTGTGAAATATAAAAATATAAAGAAGTATGCATTTTATATCATAGGTAAGAAGAAAATGAAAATAAAGTACCCAAGTTATATAAAATAAAAAATATGTGATATTGTATGTCCCCTAAAGGATCCCTACAAAACATGGGTCAAGTAACTATAACAAGGTAGCTACAAACAATGTTGAAAATAACTAACATGGCCTCATCATACACCCATATATATCATGTCACCCATGAACTTTCTGTATAACTAGATGTTATAGAACAACCATGTTTGGTCTGTATAATCACACATGTAAAATTTACCACGATCATGACATGTAATCAATGTGTCATACCATGAAGGGTTGGAACCAACGTTTATAAGACCAAGGAAACATCATTGAGTCCTAGGAGCATCTCGATGGAATCTTGGTTAGGCTTGATTTGGGCTCCAAGGAGCATGTCTACTGAGAATTTCCACGGTGTTCCCAGGAAAAACTAGATCCAAGGTGTTTCAAGGCCTAAGGCATCACATCAAATCAATACCTAAATAGAAATATCTATCCAAGGAATCCACTACCACATTTAAGACCCATGGGAGAGACACACATGGAATCTAATGGAATCATTTGTCATTTTATCAATTTATCATTTCATACCATATGAGTTTATCCACACATATAATCATTCACATAAAAAACAACCAATGAGTATACCTACTAATTTAACCATTTACATTAAAATTAAAACAATTATTATTCCCACTCGTTTAAACAGAACCATATAAACCATTTGATCAATTGAACAAAGCATGACATGTAAACACTTGGAAAAAAAGTGATTACATCTCCTAATCAAGAAATTCAATTAAATTCTTTCATTATCGGTTTCCTCTAATAAGAAAATATCAAATCACACCCCTTGGGTGGTTCAAAATATAGCCAAAGGAAATTCAAATCACAAGTTACACCCCATGGGTGGACTTTAGTTGGGTAAACCACTTCCAACTGGTCTCAGAGAAACTAACGGGCACCCCTAAAAGATTCTATTTAATTTAGTTCAATTTATAAACTCAATTTTGAGGTTGCACCAGATATTATGGAAAGAGGAATAACAAAAACTTGCTTAATAATGCACCAACCCTCAAGGGAATGATATTGACCACCTACCATAGGTCGGTAGTAGAGTTCTCATTGATTATGAGTGCCTGATTCAACTTAGGTTATAATGATAATGAATAACATATGAAGAATATGAAATTAGGGCATATTATCCATAACCTATATAGTTCATCCAATATAAGAAGAATGAGTAATGACATAAAATTAATTGGGAACTCCCCAATGTAGAACCAATGAGATTGGCGACACTTGATTCTGATATCAAATGGATGAGAGGGATCAAAATCTACCAAATGGATTCGAAAAGATATCACAAGTGGATACTATCTAACATAGGAAAAGAATGAAAAATTAGGTTGAAATAAAAGATTAATTAGGGTAAATTTCATAATTTCACCAAAATTACTGGGGGCCTTGGTTTAGCTACAGGTTTTTTCAAACTATGCACCAATAATTCACCCTTTTTCATATGAAGGGGAACATTGCATAGTTTGCACACATGGTTTTATTAACCATGTGAAAACCATGTCTCAGCCCACTGTCATAAAATTCATAGGGTTTTGAATAGGTTTCCACCTCAAATTACATAGTTTGTCTAACCATATATCCTGTAGGACTCCACATTCCGGCCACACGTGGTTAGAAGTAACCAAATTTCCTGCCCTACATGGTTTCTAATAACCATCTGATTGGTCTGTTTCACCCCAAAAGATGGGTTTATAGCTCTTAAAAATCCACGGGAACCCCTGAAACACCCATGACCATAAAGGGTATTCATATTAGGCCACCAAAAATAATTTAAACCAAAATAAAAAGGATCTTTACCTCATAAGAAAACATGGGTTCTTATAATATTACCATTTTAAAGTATTTCATCACTAAATTTCCCTCTCAAGAATGTTTAAGATTCTTCTAAAAATAACTCTGACAATTGAGCATGTACGTCAGCCACCCACTCCCAAGTATCGTATTATAAATAGTTGTGCTACCATAGAACCCATACTAGATGAAATAATCTATCATAGAGAACCTTCATGCTCCTATCAATGATACTAATTGGATACTTATCAAAGGATACATCTACCTGTTTTTCAACATCCCTAGGATAAAAATCATTATTAGGTTTTTATTAATAGAATCTTAGTAGAGATACATAGAAAAATTTGTACATGGATTAGTACCTCTTACTTAATTGCAACCGATAGGCTACCTAACCAACTCTCTCCAGAATCTCAACAGGCCTAACATATCATGGTGAAAGCCTACCTTGTTTCCTGATTCGTCTATCTACCATCCTCGGTGAAACACATAAAAAGACTAAATCATTGACCTCAATCTCTAGAGGTATTTTTGAAAAGTTCAGTGTAATATTTTTGTCGAGATTATGCAGTATCCATTTACTTCAGAATCAGTTAGACCTACTCATAAGTATCTTGCACAAGACATGGTCCCTAAAACGTTTCCTCTCCATCCTCTAACTGTAAAAGGGGCAATTGGCATGGACTATCGTATAAGGACTCATACGGTGTCATTTATATAATATCATGATTATTGTTATAGTAATAGAATTCAAAACGGCGTATATGCCTCTACCAAGAGCCCCCAAAATCTATGATGCATGATCACAACATGTCCTCAAGATCCTATATCATATGCTCTGACTAGGCATCAGTCTGGGTGTGGTATAATGTGCTCATAAGAACCTCTATACCCAATACCCTTTGTAAAATCTATCAAAAACAAGACATAAACTATGCATCCCTATCTGAAATGATAGCGTGCATGTCCCCATGAAGTCGTACTATCTCAAGAATATACAACCTCTCAAACTCATCCACACACAAGGTCTCCTTGATCCATAATAAATGATAAACCTTAATGAGTCTTTTAACAATAACCCACACAACATCACTACCTTGAGGTAACCTCAGAAAACCTATTACGAAATATATCATGACATAATCCCATTTCAACTCAGGAATAGATAACCACTATAAAAGGCTGGTTGGTCACTAATATTCTACC
The DNA here is from genome assembly GCA_963277665.1 of Viscum album. Classification (NCBI taxonomy): domain Eukaryota; kingdom Viridiplantae; phylum Streptophyta; class Magnoliopsida; order Santalales; family Viscaceae; genus Viscum; species Viscum album. Next base: position 1,037,947,919 of record OY728129.1, read on the forward strand.
TTCACCTATTGATAGGTGGAACACCTTGTATGAAAACCATCTACCTCATGTTTAATACCTTCGCACTTGTACTAATGGCGTAAGTCATGGTAAATCTTAGTTACACAAGGATGTACTACCCAAACCGGTGCATGAAACTCCCACATTAGCTCATCATGTATGTTCAATGGAACCCAAACACAACCATGAATATGTAGGATATCATTCTATCCTTTGGTCTAACCTGGAAGAGGTTCCTCCCCTACCACTCTCACGTAAGACTAGGCCCTCAATGTCTGATAGCTTCCCCATCATATCATTATCCATAAGGGTAGAGGTAAAAACTAAATAAGAAATATAATTCTATATCTGACTATCCTTCACCTCCAAGTGAATCTTATAGAAAAAAATTCATAAACTACCACTCGCTACTGGCCTACTAAACTTATTCTATCTGAGTCCTCCTACTCAATGCATCAGCCGCTACATTTCCTTTTCCAGGACTGTAGGAACGATCAAATTTGAAATACTCTAGGTACACAACCCATCTTCATTGAATCAAATTCAGATTATGCTATATAAATATATACTTGAGATTTTTTTTCATGTACACCACAAAATAATCTCCCCATATGTATTGTCTCCAATAGAGAAAGTCATGAATAACTACAGCTAACTATAGATCATGTGTCGATTAATTCCCCTCATGTGGGCTCAACATCTAAGTCCCATATTCTATGAATATATCTTATTGCAATAGAACTGCTCCTATCCTAATACCTGATGCCCCACAATACATAGTGTACCTTCTTCCCTCTTCTGGAAGAATCTAGATCGGTGTTGATGTCAATATCCCTTTCAGCTCCTGAAATTATTTCTCACAGGTATCCGACTACACAAACTTCACACCCTTATTAGCAAAGACCATAAATGGTGATACAATTCATGAGAAGTCATGTATGAAACTCCAGTAATATTTGGCTATCACCAAGAAACATCGTATGTCAAAGACGTTCTAGGAATAATCCTAGGAAACTAAACTCTCTCCTTATTTGAGTCTACTGATACTCTTATCTTAGAGATAATATGACCCAGTAAATGAATCTTATCAATCTAGAAGTGGCACTTTGTGATCATAGAATATAACTGATACACTCTCAGTGTGTACAAAATGATCTCAAGATGGTTGTCAGGGTAATTTCAATTGTGATAATACACCAAGACATCATTCATGAAAATCACCACAAATGAATCCAGATAAGGGTTGAAAACTCATCTCATCAATGCCATGAAAACTTTTTTCACATTTCTGAGACTAAACGGAATAACCAGATACTTTTATAGACCATACCTACTACAAAAGTATGTATGCTGTCTTTTTGTAGTTCAAACACATACCTGGTGATATATTGACCTCAAATAAATTTTCTATAATACCAATGCTCCTTGAAGCAGATCAAACAGTTCATCTATCTTTGGAAAGGGATTTAGATTCTTAACCATTATAAGGTGCATTTTTTTGGTAATCCATGCATAAAATAGTAGTATCATCCACCTTTTTTCAAAAAAAGGTCTTAAAACCCACAAATAACTTCTAGGTTGAATAATACCCTTTTTCTCTAAATCCTCTAGCTGTCACATGATCTCCTGAAACTCCATTGTAGTCATCCTATAAGGAGGAATAGATACCATTTTAGCTCCTAGATCTAGATCAATGTATAAATCAACCAATCTCTCAAAAGATAAACAATAAAATCGTCCAAAAACACATCTCTAAAATGATCACTCACTGGAGGGAATTCCTCCTGACATGCTCCCTGATCATCTAGACATAAACTAGTGATATGTGATATCCTCCCACCCATCCCATGATGATGTTCTCCATCTTGTATTTCATGTACATTCCAATCACCCTTTTGAGTATAAACATCACCCTCTAATCATGTAAAAGTGACCCACCAATAATTTTAGTCAACAGAAGCTCGATAATCCACTATAAATTCTATTTTGAGTATGAAATAAATCCATATAATCTCAATGATAAAAGGATTCCAGATGAAGTGACACCTACCAAACATAAGGGGGAAATCCTTGTACTAAATTACATCATCTATTTTGATCACAAACAAAGATTAAATAATCATAACATCTTAATAAAACTGTATTATGATCCCAAGGTATTCCACCACATGTGAAAATATAATACTATGTGATGCACCTGTATCAAAGAGATCAAATACTAACATAGAGGATACTATAATCATAAATCTCACTATAAATGGTCCAATTCCCTTCTACTCAGGGGTAGGTTCTATAGAATTGATCTGGCATGAACCACTACCCTATGAAACAACCTCAATACCTAAAGTAGGATGGCTATACAGTCTCGGTACAACTGGTTCTGGACTACCTTGACCACAACCACCACCACCTCAGCCTTATTGACTGATACTTCTTCAACACCTTTCCTGATATGGAGCTTTAAAACCCTCTCCTGAACCTTTTGTCAGAGTTGAACCCCTAAAAATCACTGATGGCGAGAAGGTCCTATAGAATCATTACATGTGTTCCATCCTACTACAATCTTGTCACTCGACTAGGTCATGATCACACTGATTCTTCATGTGTCCCAGTCTGGCACAATGATGACATAAAAATACACATCAAACTCAAGAGGCCTAGTTATTACTCATCTCAAAGAAATTATGAAAAAGACGCTTCATGCCTAAAGATTTTGAACCACTAGGTTGAGATACTGAACAGTTCTACTCTATGCCCCGATATTCCCTTAGTATTCTCACTATTATTAGTTCCTAGTTTAAAATTTTAGAAACATAGGTTAAACTAAACACATTGACCTCAGATCAAACATCTTGTCTGATACCTTCCTCGAAGCATCTCTCCACTAATAACTCATCAAAAATGTATGTCGGTGCAAAATGCTAAAAATCATTAATGTGTGTTGAGTACTCAATAAATTTCATAGTTCCCTCCTCCAAATTTATGAACTCACTAGCCCGCTCTTCCTAAAGAATCTAGGGTAAAAAGTCGTCAAAGAACCTCTTTTTCATATCATCCCAAACCATGTCTCGTAGCCTATCATCTTGGTTTAGAACATCCCATCAATGATTTTTTGTTCCATGTAGCATATAAGTTGTGAGATTTACTCTCCTCTAAGAAGGTGTATCTAGATGCTCGAAGGTTGATAGAAAAGTATCGAGCCACATCACGACTGCCTATGGACTTCCATCCCCTAAAAACATGGTAGGATGTCGCTGTTGGAACACATGAATTAGTTCTTCCATATACAAGATGGATATAGTGATCCCTGGAAATTATTCATAAATCGATAAAACCCCTTGAAAAATTATACCTCATTACTAGTGTCTATAACAACAACTAGTATTGCAACTAGAACTATAGGAGGGTCCACTGGTAGCCCATGTCCCATCACCTCCGGAGCATGGTCATTACCAACCTCTTGGAATATGACTAGAGGTTATCATTCTGGCATGCCTCTACAATTTCAAACACACACCTCAAGAAGATTCAATATCAAGGTTCATAGCTCAAAAGTGTAGGACATGTCCAAACCTTCCTATAAATAGGATATACCATACAACCTACTTTCTAATCCAAGATTGTATAAAATATAGTCGTAAATGTCACTAGAGACACTCCCCTTGACCACTTAAAATCAGGGTCTAGGTCAAGTTTATGTTCACTAGTTAAATTTTACAATTCATTTTCATATTCATTTGAAATTTCATTTTAATGTTTGAACCAAATGTTTCACCACTTCTAATCCATAAGGGCCCATACTTATCATGGACTAAAATATGGAATCCACTTAATCCACACCATAACACATTCCGATCCATGTGACTCTTGGTCCATGAATAAACGTGCCAAAATTGGCTGTTTAGTGTGTATGATGGAGCCAAATTAGGAAAAACCAAAATTAGGTTATGGAAGGCACTCAGATTACCAACCATGTTTCTAAATTCCCTGTGAAAAATTCTATCACAACAATAGGTATATCTATCATGACTCCTACCAAAACATCATGCAAACCAGCAATGCATCCAATATGTCATGGAATAATTCATTTCATGTGAATCTTTTAAAGTTCCTAAAATGATGCATGATATGACATACTATCAAATAATTTAGTTTTAATAATATAGAACCATGAATCATATCAATGATAAAATCTAAATTCAAGTGCATCACACAATGGTGGAATCAGTTCATCTGTAATAGTCAAAATCCAGAAAACAACAATTTCCGTTTGAGGTAATTTTTCTTTTTCTTGTAATTTGGTTAGCTATGCCTAAGAACATCTCATTACTAAATTCTAATTATTTCATATCCATGTCTATTGTAAATAAATAATAAATTAGAAAAATAAATCACTCTGATATCACATTATAAAATCCCAAACCTAGATTCCACTAAGTAGTTCCCCAAGCATGATTGCCCACAAGGCCTCAAGTGAATCTCCCCAAACACCAGAGGCTTCTGACTAGGAGTGAGGGCCAAGTGTGTGTTTGTCGGGATACTATTCCCACAATATGAGAGTGCGACACAATTTAATAGGAATAACATTCAATAATTAAAGAAGTATAAAAATCAGGTAGAAGATCAGTTAACAAGATAGGGATTTATAAAAAATTCTAGAAGTAGTATCATATACAAAATAATGATACATATCTCTAAAAAGTACCCAAAATATATAGATTGTGGTACAATACAATACCTGTATCAAAATACCAAAGAGACCACAAAGTGCTATCTCTAAATAGCATCATGAGCCTCATCTTGGTATTATGCTCCCCTGCTTCTCAGCATGGTACAAAGTCAACCATCAAATAGTGGGTGGTTACATTGGTCCCTACATGCATCCAAATAATTTTTTCAGTTACCCAATAGTTTCTTGAACCGAGTGTGAGATACACTCCCAGTAGGTAGCCACCCAAAGGTCTATAACATGTCCTGGATGTGAAATATAACAATCTAAAGTTGTATTCATATTATATCATAGGTAAGTGGTAAATGAAAATGAAGCACCCATGGAATATAAACTACAAAACAAGCGATATTTTATAGCCCCTCAAGGATCCCTACAAAACATGGTTCAAAATATTATAACAAGGTAGGTACAAACAATGCAGAAAATAACTAACACGTCCTCACCGTACATATATACATACCATATAAACCACGCCTTTTCCGTATAACTAGAAGTTTTAGAACAACCATGGTCAATCTGTATACTCACACATGTCACATTTACCATGGTTATTCTGTATAATCAAAGTTTCCTACCTTAAAGGGCTAAATACAAGGTATAGAAGACCAAGGAATCCTCATTAATTCCCTGGAGAATCTCGATGGAAAGTGAGTTAGGATTATGTTGGGATCTAAGGAGCATTTCTACCGACCATGTCCACTACGAGCCCAAGGAAAACTGGATCCAAGAGCTAGTAAGGCCTATGGAATCCCATAGAATCAAGACCCAAGTGGAAATCTCTAACCAAGGAATACACTACAGTATTCAAGACCCATTGGAGAAATGTCAATGTTGTCTAATAGATTCATTCATCATTAAATCCAATTATCATTTCATACCATATGATTTTACCCACTTATATAACCATTCATATCCAAAAATGACCAATGAGTATACATACTCATTTTACCATTTACATTAAAATTCAAACAATGATTATACCCACTCATTTAAACAAAACCATATAAACCATTTCATCAATTAAAAAAAGTTATATCATGTTAACAGATGGGAAAGGAGGCAATGCATATCTTAATCAAACAATTCATTTCCTTTCAATTTAGTGTGGTCTTCCTCTAACTATTTAATTTCAAATCACACTCCTTGGGTGGTTCAAAAATAGGAAAAGGAAAGTCAAATCACAATGCACACCCCATGGGTGGCCTTGGGTTAGGGAGACTAACTCCATTAGGTCCCATGGAAGATAAAAGGAATCTCTAATAGGTTCCATTTCATTTTTTTCAATTTTTTAATTCAATTTCAGGGTTGATCTGGAAATTATGGTGGTCGTAATAAAGAAAACTTTATTAATAAAGCATAAAACCTCGAGGGAAAGGTATAGACCACCTACCATAAATCAGTAGTAGAGTGCTCTTCTATTATCAACTCCTAATTAGACTCAGGTTAAAATATAAATGAGGAATTGATGAAAAGCCTGAAATTAAGGAATATTAACCTGTACCTAAATAGCACAGTCAATACCAAGAAGAATGTGGAATGACACAAAAGTAATTGGGTACTCATGGATGTAGATCCAATGAGACTGATGGTGCTCGGTTCCAAGATCAGACAAAGGAGAGGGGCCAAAATTTACCTAAGGGATTCAAAAATCTCTCCAAAGTGGATGATATCCAACATAGGATAAGAAGAAATTATTATGTCTAAATAATATATTATTTCTAGGAAATTTCATAATTTCACCCAATTACTCAGTCGCACGATTTGGCCGCATGTTTGGTCAAACCCTGTGCCAATCGTGCACCCTTTCCTATAAGAAGGGGAACCTCACACGGTTTTCATGTATGGTTTGACTAATCATTCACAACCTCTATATCATCCCACTGTCAAAAACTAAAGAGGGTGTTTCATGGACACACTCACTAAATCGCACAGTTTTGATAACTATTTGTCCTATAGGACTCCACTGCCAAGCCTCCCATAGTTATAAGTAACTGTATGGACTACCACAAACAGTTTCTATTAATCGTGTGATAGGCCTTTTTCACCCCAAAATTTGGGTTCCATGCTCCGAACAAGCCTCGTTCACCCCGAAACACCTGTGACCTCCAAGGGTTTTCATATTAGGCCGTAAACAATAATTTAAACCAAAAGACAAAGGATATGTACCTAATACTAAAACCCATGTTTTTCCAACGTAAGGGTACCCAACTGTGATGTAAGGGTCAACCGGCTAAAACCACAACAACATAAGGGTACAAAGTAGCAGCATACGAGTACCATGTAAAGGTAAAAAATCCCTCACATAAGGGTAGAAACATGTTGTTTGTGGGTAAAACCAGCGCTATGTGAGGATACTTGCCACTATGTAATGGTTGATGGCTATTATATAAGGGTAATAAACAACTTTTTTAAGGGTATAGACCACTTGTGTAAGCGTCAAGACCCAGCTGTGTAGGGGTACACAGCTCAAAAATTGTGGCTATGTAAGGGTAGACAATAGTTGTCAAAGCATTTATAAGGGTACACTAGGACATATATAAGGGTAAAGGATAGAACCAAAGGCTTGAGTAAGGGTACCCATGGACTTATGTAAGGGTATAAAAATGTCACCGAGGATATTTAGGGTCAAGGTACATCTATGTAATGGTAAAGGTAACTTCAAAAGGGGTACGTAAGGGTTTATAAAACCTTGCATAAGGGTAAAGAAAAGGTATGGAGGCTCATTTGTGGGTAAAACCAAGCTACGTAAGGGTTACTAATAAAGACCAGGGTGATGATAAAAAAAGAAAAAAATCATTTTAAAACCCAAATTAGGTATCAACAAAAAATGGGGGAAACCCAAAACAACATATCTATTGAATGTATCGCTTGATCTTACTACATAGAGGAGACCTGAATTGTTTCATGGATAAAATCGAGGAGGAATATAGAGGAAGAACTGATAATAAAATGAATAGGGGATGTACCTTGAGGATCCCTATACAAAATCAAGTCAAATCAGGTATGTGTGAATCTTGAGGGACACATGTACAACTCATAATACATGGAAGAATCCAAAAGTATTTCTCCAAACTATCTAATCCAAGGCATGTTGCAAAAGATAATTTTCCATTAAGAGGCATGGATGAATTGTCTAATGAAACACAGCATGGGTCATATCCACTGCACAATCAATTTGATCAATGACTCATAGACAATAAAAAATTCTCCGTGTATAAGGAGTGAGATAAGGAAATTGATGGAGGTCAGGTGAAACAATCCATGCAAGAGACCCAATAGAAACATGCCTGTCACAGGGTATAGATCTAGAAAATATACAAGATATGGAAATTAAAGTGCAGAATTAAAATCATATTAACATGCATATCAAATAAGACATTTGATTACCAATAAATGTGAATAAAAAATTCAGGAAAGATTGAGATTTAGGGGTGGGGGATAAAGGAATGATACATTCCTTTTTTTAATAAATGGGTGACCGCCTTTAATAGTTGAAAAATCCAATACTGGAGACCACCTATAGTACTCGCATATTTCCTCTTCATTTGTTTACTTTTCTAGTAGTGTTTCATTGATTCATTCAAGTTTATTTGGCAAATGGGTTAATGGTTTTTTAGACCACAGGGGAGGTGGTTTTGGTTCCCTCCTCATTTCCCAGTATGTTAATCCACTGCTCCACATTGAATAAGCGCAATCGAATGTAGATGTTGTCATCATTCACAGCTTCTATGTGGGTGCTGGTGTTGGGGGATATGGATGGGGCGGCGGTGTTGCCATGACTCATAGGTGTGATTCCAACATAGGATTCGACAGCTACCATTGGAGGGCCATTCGTAGTGTCATTGGGTCAGGGGTCGACCGACAGCTGGGGGTTTTCAATAGGGTGTTTTCACCACCGCGTTCGTCGACTTCTCTCTGGATGTTGTCTTGAAAGAAGGGAGGAAGGTTTTATAATTTCATGAGGGGATCATAAGAATGTATGTGGTGCCTAGTGTAGTGGAGGTATATATATTACATAGTGGAAGTCACATGTGTTTCCTTAATCCGGTATCTAAAATTATTCATATATATCTAAATAAGCTTCAGACAACCCCAACCATTTTCAACCCTTTATATATCATTTTTTTTGAACTATTAGGTAGTGATACATTATAATTATATGTATTTAATTATGATAGTTTTATTTATAATTTAGTACAGTTTAATACATTTATTAATATAATAATTATATTATAAATATCAATATATATAAAGTACAATAATTTTTATGTTTACTATTACAAAAACACAAAAAAATAGTTCTTGTAAAAAACATTGATATAAAAGTACAATATTTATTAATGATAAAAAAAATTTGATAAAACACACTTTATCATCATTTTTTAGCACTGGTAAAGGCTACAATGAATAATTAAATTTATATATACATATTTATATTTTTAAAATATGATTTATATAAACATAAGTGTATATAATATGAAATATATAAATGACATAAATATATTTCATATTTAAATTTATATATTTATTTTCATACTATATATTTATAATATACATGTATATTTATATTTATATATGTGTGTGTTTAAAATATACTACTACTATATATCGGGATTTACAAAGTGCTGGATACATTTTTTTATTAGTGATAAATATAAGTGCCTTTAAAACTTGATTGATTTTTTCACTCCTAAAAAAAGAGCTAAGAATGATGGATTTTATAAACCCTCACTTTATGATGAAAAGATTGTATGGGTCCATGATAGTTTTAGGAAATGGTGTTTAATTCAGAAAAGTTTCGTACCCAAATTTACCCCCAATATTAGGGTATATCTCTCACATGAATCCCAAGTGGGCATAACAATTGGTATTAATGCCTACCTTGGTTTATTTTATTTTAGTAATTGTGTTATAAATTGATCCGATTGATTTTTGAAGTTGAATTATATTATTCCCTTATATTTTGAACCATGTGTAAGGGAATGAATTTGAAAAAAAGCATAAGTCCTATGATTACCACTCTTGCACGTAGACCAATGAAAAACAGCCTCATTCTTTTAGATCCACTGATTATAGATTGGCACCATTTATCAACACATAGCTCCTTCACAATCCTAGTGTGAACATCACATAAACAACATTACTTTTCTATGATTCACCATATAAAGTACATATTTATTTGGAAATTTCTTTAATGAATTCCAATATTTTCTTCTCTTCTATTGAGCACAAATATTAAATTCCTCCCTCAATATTGTATATATTAAATCATCCTCAACCACATTTCTTTTTCACTATAACATAATCCATTTCTTTTATATAAATAGATAACAATATAACACAAGAATTTCCATTCCTCTATATCCTAGAGAAATTATCCTCATTTCCCTCCTCAAAGATCTCAGTTAAGTCATGAGTATGATGGGACAATCCTTGCTACCAATATTTTTAAAAAACAATTCAAACTTCTCTACATATCTCATATAATTCAGAGTCAAGATACTCGGTCTACTTCTGGATCCCTCCTCCTTAAATATAGGAACTTTAAACCTCCAAGTACATTTACTCAACTAATCCCTAATGTGGTCATCACCACCATGACATGGATACTACCTCTAATGGTACCTCTATGGAATTTAGCCTATATCCTCCACTCATTCCTATAAAATATATCATGTTGACTCCATATGAAATCTACTGGCCATGGAATAATGTAGTGATGACCTTGACATAAATCTTCTCAAGAAGAATCACCCAACTAAACACTCATACCCACACTCACTATGCTTGTGTTCCACTTAAAATATAGAATCCTGACACTCAACATGAATTTGACCATGATATATGGGTTATCTAGTTTCCAAAATTAGTTATCCTTACACGAGTCTCATACAATATCAAAAATTCTATAGTGTCCCCTAGTTTCCAATAAGGATTCTTAAAATCCACCGTGGTCTCCTCTATAGTGTGGTTTCCCTGAGATTCTTATTTCATCCTCTGTTAATATTTAATAATATTCTACGGTTTATGGACCATATAATAGAAGTATAATTGTAAATGATGATGGAGAACATATTAATGAAATTACAATGAATGTTAAAGATTTCCTTCAAAAAAATCAATGTTTTTGGGATGTTAAAGATCTGTGTAGAGATTCCAATGTATACTAGTTTCACTAAATAAATAGCATCATTAGCCATATCAAATCTATATAATTCAAAAGTTGACAATAGATGTAGAGAAACCAAAATTTGAAAACAAATTTCTTTCTTGGATGATATGTTTCCTGAAAAAAATGAGCATGCTTGTCAAACTTATTATGGGTAAAATATGTTTTGTATAATTAGTATGATCTCTAAAAGAATACATGAATGTCCAAATGATTATAAATTTTTTCTCAAGGTCCATGAATTATTTAAATACACAAAATTTTTTGTGGGTTGATACAAGAAAGATTAATCAATTAAATTGAAATTTTTATGGTACATTCCAATCATTCCAATGATTAAGAAACTATATGTAAGTGAGGAGATTGTATGGAAATTGATGTGGTACATAGATACCAGAATTCAAGTTGGTAGACTATAGGTTTAAGGAGCTGTAGAATCTTGCAGAAATTCGAAATATATTAAAATTTCTTTTAATATTTATTTTCCCAAAACCCAGACAAAGAATATTTTATGTCAAATTTATAATAAATTTATTTAGATCTAAATAAAATAAATACCTCATCTTAGGTTCCTTTCTTCATTGATTATATTGACCTTCCCAAATACCCTTTTCAGATTACCTTTATTTTGATTTGAGGATCCAAGGTTAGAATCCATCTAACGATGATCTAAACATTCTACTTTGATATCAAAACAATAATAATCAATTTTTGGATGCTAGCGTGGAGATCGTCTATCTTGCATTGTTTGTGTTGTTCACTCATCCTTTGGTATTGAAGGAATCTCTCTTGAATTTCTCATTCTTGAGAGGGAGAGAGGATGAATCAATAATTAATTACGTTATATGAAACGATTCTCAATTTTTTTATTGTACCACAGAATAAACATAACCATATATTTATAGAGCTATGGTTTAGGTTAAAATATTATTTAATTTCATGTAGAACCTTAAAAAATATAATAATCATTAATAAATCCCATGTAACATAATAATAATAATAATATTATTATTATTATTATTTCTTTGTGGTGAATTACAACTTGGACAATAACAAATATTATTTAACCTATTGTAAATTAATATTTTCCACCAGACACAGTCTTGGTCCATTCAAACTCCTATAGCATTTATTTAACACCCAAATATATATTAAATATTTATCATCATTAAATATTAGAGATCGATATAACATGAATAAAATTATTCCTCTTTCTTGAGAATAATATTTATTCTATTATTTAAATTCAAATAGAATTTAATCTGGATCAATGAAAATACTTCATTTATGACCATCTAGGATTCTTTCTCACTGGTTTTAGGTGAGTTTTCTTAAAGTTCAAGATTACTATCTAGTAATCGTTCAAGGAACCCAAGAGAAGAAACATAACGTTACAATGAAAGAAAACCACATATGAACGCTCACTATGTAGTATAATGCATTTTTAAGATATCTCATCAAAAAGGTTACACATTTGTGTCACCAACCTATATACTCAATACGTATTTCTTTGATTATTTAAAATAAACACATCGATACACCATGAACATGGAATTTAATCCAACAGTTTTATTCTAATAAAAGGGACAAGATATCAATGTCCATAAAGATGTAAGGGGAAATCCTTCCTTGACTTATCCATTAATAACATGTCAATCCTGATGCACCCAATGTACCCTACCTCGCAGTGAATCTATGTCACAATGTTTTTTTTTCAGAAAATCTAATTGTATGAGTCATGACACACATTAATGATAATCTTAATGTCTAAAGACCATTACACATGCTCGTAGATAGAAATATTAGGTGACATAAAAACATTCAGAATTATTACTATTGAGTTTGGTCTCATAATTTTCCATCTTGGATATTAACAAGTTTAAAATTTATGATAATAAGACTTATCCTCTTACCAGTACTCACAAATTACAGTCACATTATATGTGTCCCATCATAGAATGTTATCCAACCATAGAATAGTATTGAAGAATAGAATTATAGTACTTCATGTTTCCCTTTATAGAGGGGAATTATCATGTCCTTAATAGTGCAATGAATACTCTGGAATATAATTACATTAATGTAATGAAGAAAACTGAACAATATGTAATAATATATTTTTTTAATATTCATATCATTGAATATACATGTAATAAAATTATAATTCATCGGACACAAACTCCCCCAAACTCCCACTTGGACTACATGAAACTATCTATAAATTTCATTCCTCTAAAACTCACATGATAATCATATTTCTACTAAGTCAAGGATTTAGTATGGGGGCTTCCATGTTGTCTAAAATGGAAATACTACTTACTTCAAACTCGCCTATATGTGAAAAATACTTCAAGATATGATACTTATGATGTATGTGATTTATCCACTGATGTGAACTTGGCTATTTTGAGAAATCCACAACTATAGTATAATAATAATAGAGTGTGATATGATATTTACTTCTAGGAACCACTTCAAGATCTTAGACAAAGTTTTGCATCCATATTGCTTGTTTGGTTTCTTCAAAAGTTGCAATATACTTGGAATCTATTGTATAATCTTCAAACACAACCTTATTTGATCTCTTCTAACTCATAACACCTCAATCAAAATGAACATGTATCCCATTTGAGATTTTATATCATCTTTATTAGTGTGGAAACTAATATCAGCATATTTATTGATGATTAGTTCCTCATCTCCTTTATAAACTAGAAACATATCCTTGGTATGCCTCATATTCTTAATGATAGTACTAACTACCATACAATGGAATTATCTTGGGTCAGCTAGATATCTTCCTACCACACTTAATGCATATTTGACATCTATCCTAGTATATATACTAACATTCATGACTAACCTGATCACTGACATATATAGAATCCTTTTCATTCTGTTTCTTTCCACATGTATACGAGAACACATTTTCCTAGAATGAAAATTTCCATGTGATTCTAGCTACAATCACTTATTTTATTTTTCCATAATGATCCTCTTTATTATCTTGACAATATATGTACATTGACTTAGGTTGATAGGTCTCTTGGATCTATCATGATGGATCAAAGTCCCAAGAATATGTAATAACTCACCTAATTCCTTTATGGAAAATCATTTATTCAACTAATTCATAACAAACTATAAGAATTGTATTTCATTTAAAAAGAGTAATATTTCTTAAGAATGTACTATTAATAAAATTACCACACTCCCACTAAACCATTTATAGACCCAAGGCTCATATTCATTTTTTATGAAACCAAATTCGGTTATAGATTCATCATAATAAATGTTCCATGACATAGATTCTTGAATTAATCCATAAATGGGTTTTTTTCAATTTTCATATATTTTTCTCATCCTTAAGAGTGAAAAACCCTTTAGGTTGTGTCATGGGGACATCTTCCTAAAGCTTCCCATTAATGAAGTCTATTTTAACATCTATTTTTAAAACACAAAGTCATGGAAAGCCATAATGGAAAGTAAAATTCTGATGGATTTCAATATTGAAACTGGTGAAAATATTTCTTTATAGTGAATTACATGATTGTATTTAAAAACTTTTTCAACCATTCATTCCTTATAGGTATTGAATTTTCCTTCCATGTCCAGTTTCTTCTTGAATAACCATTTATAGCAAACTGATTTTACATCCACCAAAGGATTTATTCTTATGTAAGATTTGAGTTGTAGGTTTTACCTTTATGTATGGATTGGTGTACCCTTAAATAGATTCAGTAATGTGTTTAATACATTTATGTATCTATGGGATGGCCCTTATATGATGTTTGTAGCAGCTATACTACCCTTACGTGAGCTCAGGTTGACCCTTTCGTAACTAATGGAATAGAGGGACTTACCCTAACATGAGAATTGTTGTACCATTATAAGATGACTGTGTGAACCTTATGCAATAAGGTTTTGGTTTATGTTTCCCTTAAATAGCGGTCAAGTGACCCTTACATAGCATTGGTATACCCTTATATAGTGCGTTGGCGAACCCTTACTTAGCAGTCATTCAAATTTTTTTCCAATGGATTTTTTGACATGCTCTTTGGTTGAATACATGTCTAAAAGTTTTTAATGGTTTATGGAAGAGATTTAAAAGGTGAATTTCTATTATCCTACATTTATATAGATATATAAAATATTATGGAGGGAAATCTGAGAGATAGATTGAGAAAAGGGTATAAGATCATTAAGAGGTGAGGGCCTATTCGGGGATCTGTTAGCCACACTACTCACAGGTGTCTATGGAGTATTGTTTTGGTGAAAGGATCATATATTGAAGGTTATTTGGAAGAGGAAAGAGGCTAATGTTTTTCTTGGGATGGGTTTTAGTAGGTAAATTTGAGCCCCATTAATGGGTTTTCGGTCTTTTTTCATTTGGTTTTTCTAAAATTGATTTCGTAGTATTTTGGATTTCATTTCATTCTTTCTATTTGTGTGGGAATTATTATATCATTCCTTTTTAATTAATCTATTTTTTCATATTTTACCTTCCTTGAAATTAAATTTTTTTACTATCAGGCTTTCTTTTCTTAATAAAATGGTGTCAGGTGGTGTTATTTCCATGAAGTAGGACCAAAGTGGTTTGAACCACATAAATCATCCCATGTTATTTTTGTTTACAGTATTATTTTTCGAAATTGTAGTTCTGTGTGATATTTTCTTCTCCATAATTTTACTTATATTTTTTTATCTCTATTTCTTTATTAAATTTCACATTTTAGGATCACTTTGTTTTGTTTTATTATTGTGTGGTTGGTTTTTATGACACTGACTCCATCTGGGTATTTTTTTTGTCACTAGGGTTTCCACCCATAACAATATTTGTATTTATATCATAGTTATAATCTTTAAATATAACAACATATTGACTATAAGAATGATTTTTTACCAAAAAATACAAAAAATAGGAAGTCATTGACATATACCTAAGTAAAAGATTTAATTCATTCCAATGGGTCTTTCCCAGACATCCCATAAACCTACTCAAGGTACAAACAAAAAAAGATATATCTTACGTATAACATAAAATGGAATACATGAGGCTATGTACTATGTTTGTATAATGAATTTTACCCATAAAACCAATTTTAGAGTCACTACTATTGGATTGGGTCAAGGAAAACTGGAGTTAATGACATAAAGGTGGACTAGTAGGTTTAAAACTATCGAAAAAATGAATTTTTAACACATTATGAATATGATCAAATTGGGAAAAATAAAAAACCCTATAATTTTTGTTACTGGAGCTTTCTATTCCATGTATTTTCTTTTCTTTCCAAAAAATATTTCTTTTCAAAGGCATTATGAAATTTGTTTTTCATTTTATTTATTATCCTCATGTATTTTCAAAATAGAAGAATATCATCAAAATATAAGAGTAAATAAATAGAGAAAAGTGTGATAGTTTTAAAGTAAACACAAGTATCATATTTACTTCTAGTAAAATTGTTTTTAAGTATTAAATAGATAATTCCTCATAAAATAATCAAGATAGTTTCTTAAGTCCATACATGGATTTTCTTAATAGTTACACTTGATTTATATAAAAATATATTTAGAATACCTCACTTAGTTTCATATAAATCCATCCATCTAAATTAACATGTAAAAATTTGTTTTTAACATCTAATTATTCAACATGAAAACCATTTTAGGCAGCAAAGGATAATAATAATATAATGGAGAAATTCATGACAATAGTTGAATGAATCTCACTGTAATAAATTCCTTCACATTGGAAGCAACCCTTTAAAAAAATTATAGATTTTTATTTATTATTCTTTTTAACGGTTTTTTATTTATTCTTCTTAAAAAACCATTTACAACCTATAATGTTTTCCTTATCGTGTTTTTCAACAATTGTCTAGGTTTGGTTTTTAAGAATAGAGTCCATTTCATCTCTCATGATATCAGGACACTTAAAATTTTTATCAAAATAAAGATCTTTTTTAACGTTTTATGTTTCATCACATCCTAGTTCAAAAACTATATGAATGTAAAAAATAGTGAAATCGTACTCGGTAATCTAGTCTGGGGGCCTAATGGCTCTTCGATCCCTGTCATGAGTCAATAGGTTGTCTCTTAAATCAGTAATTATCTCAAACTCAGACTCAGATTTAGATTCACTAATAGTTTTTCAATTCAATTTGAGTTTGTTAGGGTGGATTATTGGAGACAACCCTAGTTTTAGGATACATTTTATGTTATAATCAAGCCACAAATCCTATTGGTTTAGATGAATTAGACTACATAGGATAAAAATCATTTTGTTTAGAAGTATAAGCCTCATGAAAAACAACATCAATAAATATTATACATTTCTGATAAGTAGTCCTATCATCCCAACTTCTATACCCTTCTACACCATATAGGTATCCCAAAAAACACATTTCACATTCTTAGGTTCAAGTTTATCAATTATGATGTGTGTATAGTCAGTAAAACCAAAACATATAACATTTCATAAACTAGGGGTGAACTAGTCCAAATCTCATCAGGGGTTTTGAAACCAATGGGTGTGATGACCCCCTCCCCCCAAAGGCCTCCCTCATGGGTTGGAGATGAGAAAAAGAAGATACTGACCACCTAAATTCCCCCTACAATAGGAAAAGGGTTGGAAACAATCATTGAGGGTATAATGAACATAGAGTGGGAGGCATTACCCTCTAAGAGAACAAGTGTAAGAGAAATATAAGACAAATTCATCAATAAAATACTTATTTGATAGAATAAAAGGAACCCAAGTTCATATATGTAAATTTATTCATGACTAAAAAACTAGAAAAGAAAATATAATTACTAAAAAGGTAAACATGGCAGCGACCAAAAATCCCAAATAGCTCTTGAAAAAACAAAATCTTGTAATATTCAACCCTATAACAAACCTAATCCTACAAACCTGAAAAATAGTATATATATATATAGGGTGGGAATAAAAATTATACTCAACGAGTTCCTCCCTGTAGATTCTCATGAAAAAGATAAATAAATCATAAAAATCCCAAGTAACCTAAAGTGAAACCAATGCATCACCTAAATAGGTATACTAAGTTCCTAGACTCGCCATGGATATATCTCACTAAGTAATTATTACAAGACATCATAAATTATAGTAATAAAAACATGGGTTCCAAGTTACCATTTCCCCACTAGTTTTCCTCAACGCCCTAACTTTGTACATAATGATTCATCTATATCTAAAATAATCCATCCCAAGAACACCTAGGATAAGTATCAAAACATGCATCTCAGACATCAAATCATCTCATCATCCCATCCCCATCAACATATTGTAAATGTATATTTTCTTTGAGACACCACATCATGTATTTAGTGTGTTATACATCAGGTATTGTACCTCAATCGATTATAACCCATACACTGAGTATGTACCTCAATATCCCATACATGTTATACCTATAATAATTCTTTAGATAATATATCTGGAGATACATGTGTGAAATTACCTCAATCCATTACATCCCTCCATGAAAATATATTTGGACACTAACCACCATACATACTAGAATATTATACTACTAGGAGAAGAGTTCAGATCTAGAAGGGGTAGTTATCCATCTGTAACTCGCTAACCTAGTTTATGGGGAAAACACCCTCACAAAGACCATTGTATATTAGTTTCCGTATAAAAATGGTTAGGGTAACATATAAAATCACAAAAAAAAATAAGATATAATATATCTCACAACCACACTATGGGAAATAACTTTTTCCCAGGCTTAACAAAATCTATCATCACTCAAACACCTGAATTCCACCACTAAGTACAAGATATCCTGTAAGATAAAAATAATTTTAAGTAGACTTTCTTAAAATTAATTCATTTATTTTAATATTTCACTTAAAATTAGTTAATTCATTAACCACTAACTAACATTATTCCATTCCCATTTCATTAACCATCAAAGTAAAGTCCATTCCCTCTAGGAATAATCCAACTCATTCCATGGTATCACAATATTAACAGCCTTTTCATTCCAAGATCTAACCCCATGGGTTAAAAAATTCATTATTATTTTACCATTCCATACATCCGGGTACTATAGGAAACATATTAAGTCACCATAAAGAGATTCATAACCAAACACTTTCAACCACCTCAATCAGTGTGGAAAGGAATGCAGATAAACATGCAACCCAACCATCCAACCTTTAAAAATATTAACAAGATAGAATCTTAGTTTTAATAAAAATAATTGGTAAGATCATATTCAATCCATTCCATCAAATCTGGTATCATAACTGACACCCTCATGCATATCACAATTCATATCTCCATCATATGATTCAAATGTTTACATAGACTCTGGGCCTCCCCATCTAAATTTCATTAGCCAATAGTCATCCCAATCTCACATCACATCATATAGATATTCTAAAATAAAATGAAACACATGATGAAAAAAACAACCATCAAGTTCAATAGGTCAACTAGGCCCTAAAACAAGGCATTTATCCATCACATGAAAACAGGTTCACACGGTCCCAAACATAAGGCATTTATCCTACTTAAGAAAATAAGCTCACTTGGTCCCAAACATGTATCTTTATCAAGAAATCAACTTTATTCCATCTTGGATTAACTGTTTCAATTATCACAAGTTATAAGTATGAGCAATATAATAAATCATCTATAGCAATCTATCATTTATTAAAAAAGGTATCAAGCATCAAATCGAGTTTCAACATATTTTGAGAAGAACAGTTCTCATGTGGAATGCCCTTTATTATTATCACTACTAGAATTACAACTTTTGGTTCTTTATCAAATTCCATTAGTACATAGACTAAAACATCAACTAAACATGAATAAATAATCAATTTGGTTTCTATAAAATTAAACAAATCTAAGGATTCATTAAACATGCCTCTTTAAGTTCTTTAGACAATCAAAAAATTACTAGATTTATGTTCTTTAACCATTTTCATCAAAACAACACATTTTAACCTAAGCATAACTAGAATGCTAAATTAAAATATCATAGATTACTAACTACCTAGAAAATAAAGAAGAAAACTATTATCATGGTGGAATAACATAGGATATTTAACTATAAACCATATTCATTATTTAATCCAAATTAATATTTATTAGGTTAATTTCACAACCACCTAAAAAGATAAATATGATAACATGATTATGTCATGTAAATATAATGGATAAATTATGAATACCCTATCTTAATATATCGACATTCTTCAAATTGAAATATAATATCAATGTGGATCTCTAATCACCTCTCCCATAAGGAAACTATGATCTCCCTTGGAATTTATACCATAATCGTTCCAAAAAACAACAAAATAAATTCTGTTAGAAAGATGAATGACCAAACACTATCACATGGAAAGAAGGAATGGGAGAAATGAGATCAAATAAAGAATAAACTGGAAGAAATGATAAAGAACACAGTTTGGATCACCATAGACTCAACATGGTATGTTAGGGAACAAATTTTATAGAAAGAGGATTCAAATCCCTTTATAAGTCTCTCTTAGGAGATAAGGGTTTGGGATAGAAACTTGATAGAAAAGTGTCTTTGGATGAATTTAATGTATTTGTAAGACAAAAAAAATTAGGACCATGATGTACCACCTTAGACCACACCATAAAATTACCCAAAACATGGCATATTATGGTGCACGGAGAGACACTACCTAATGCCCCCTAGCCAAAAAAATGTATGAGAAACATGGAACATTACATGGTGAAAATAACATAAAATGGGGTAAGAACTATGAAACATTGATAACCATTACACTAAAAAATCCACTAGCCTAAAGGGAGGAGACACTGCAACATAACCCTCACAACATAACTAGCTTGAAATTTATAGAACACTCCTAAAAACACTACACCTCAGTTGGAGCCTCAATGTTGCAGTACTCACTCTCTAGGGAAGGTACTATACTATAAACCTTCTCAATGGTGAATCCATTCCAAAATTGTTAGTGGATCCAAAATCCACCCTTGATTCCTTTTATTCCATAGCCAACCACATTACGCTACAATGACCATGTTTATGGAATAATCTAAGGATCTAGGATGTAGAAACTACTAAATTCCCAATTCTCCTTCCAAAATAGCTTGAAACCTTCTCTGGAAACCTCCAACACCCAAAATCACAAAATAAAGGTCCACCATAGTCTGGTTCATTACATCAGATACCACTTAAACTATTCTCATCCTTGATAATTTAAAACCACACCCAGAGAGAAATAAGTAAAAAGGGTTTTCTAAATAACCACCCCATGAGATATCTCTCAATAATATCTCCACCATGTGAGCTCATACACCTCACTCATAGGAACAAATTGAAAAACCATGAAACCAAAAAAAAACCTCTCCTAAACACTCTCCAAGTAATATAACACTCAAATTAGATCAAGGTCACCAATAAATCATTGTAAAAGATGAAACCATCTAATAACCCAGAAATGATCAACATCCACAAATGAGTAATCAAGAAGAGAATATCTAAACATAAAGAAACTTAAGATACCAATTTTGTAACGCCCCGACCCTAGTTACCCGGAGTCGGTGCCTTATTGTGTAACATGTGCATGATCACAAAAGATCAAGTCTCGAAAGATCAATTAGTTTAGTATCCTTGGAAACACTAGATACATTCATAAATGTTACATGACATCATAAAGTGAAAAAACTACAATAAAAAAGTCTCCATAGTCCACACTCATATCCTCTTCTGACTATCCCTGCAGGTCATTAATAAAATACTTCTTCACATCCTGGAAAATATTAAAACATTGAAAGGGGTGAGCTCAGATTCTCAGAAAGGATAACAATATAGAGTAATCTTTCATAAATAAACATAAACATTTAAGGAAATGTATAACTAAAACAAAAGCCTTTTAAACTTGAACTTCAACATAATATGGCAAAAGTAACATGAGATAATGCCATTTACTTCTTCACATGGATATTCTACTAGTCAAAAAATCACATGAAATATCAATAACCACGTTCAAAATGATGGAATGCATAATGTCAGACTATCATAACCACGTAGCCAAGGCCTCGTGCCAAGTTTACAATAAAATTTTGTCAAGGCCTCATGCCAAGACACTAGTTTGTCTCATGAGACCTGCTAATTCATCTAGGATCTATATCGGGCTCCACCCGTCACTTGTTAAGTCCAATTCATTCCTCATATGAAAAGGTTTAAACATATCATAAACCATAACATAATTGTATCACATAAAACGTGCATAAAGGAAACATGAAATTTCCACACTTCAATCACAAGATATCAATAAAACACATTGATATAATAAAAACCTTATCAAAACCACTTTAAATACCAAAATAAAAGAAAAGTAAAACATGGTATTTATTTTTCCTTTGAAAAATGTCATGGCTTATAGAGGAAGCCAAAACTCAAATAATAGTCACGGCAGCGGAGAAGTCGTTGTCGCCCCATACGTAAAAAAAACATTCCTTTAGTCGTTTAGTAAAAACTCTTCGTATAAAAAGATTCCTTTTGAATAAAAGTAAAAGTCAAAGGGGTTTATACACCGTATAAATGAAAGTTGTGTATAAAACCAAATATGCCTCAATGAAAGGAGATTGAGACGAAGTCCTTAAAAAGATCATTTTTAAAATAAAATAGATCTATTATGTGTATTTACTATAAGTACACATAAAGAAAGTACAAAAAAAAGATAGGAAATAATAATATCATGATATAATTTGAAAGTAGGAGATTAACCCAAAGAATGGAAATTGGGTTAAGAAATTCCCTTACCTCGTGTCCGAATTGACTCGATCGTTCTTTAACCTCCTGAATAATAAACTAGAGTTAATCTATACTTGCTTAAGAACCTTTTTCAAGTTCATTATCCCTTTTATATCACTTATTACAATGTTATGAAAATTATGTAGTCATTTAAGTTAATAACGGTCGTTTTGTCGATCTTTGGTACTTGAGTCACCAATAAACTTCTTATAATTACAAGTTGTTTATGTGGTAGAATATCCATTATCTCCAGAATTATATTCATGATGTAGATATCATATATATCATATATTTCCAATATATACATTCATTTATAATATTACATAACATTTAGAGGTAAGAAATGAAATGCACCGTTCATGGAGACGGTAATCCGTACGTACGCATGAACGCTACTTTCATTTCTATTTCATATTTAATGGAATGAAATTATAATTATATAAAGGTATACTATAATTCCAGTATAATATAATGTATAATACCATTTACTCCATCCTTTATACATCCCACATAAGGCATTAACGATTCAAATCACTTTGAGGGGGCGGTAGTCCGCACTTCCTAAAATAAAAAATATCACGTTTACCCATAATGGAAACCATAAAGGTATGAAATAAATGAAAATAAAGAAGCTTAAGTAAAAAATAAACATATTATATATCATATATAAATATAGTGACATCTTAATGTCCACCTTTGAAAGTGTTATATGAGTGTTGAACAATCATCGTTTCGTGAGGCAGAAATTCTCCATCCATAGAAACAGTATGTTATTTAACCATTAGATGTAGGTGTGTGTAAGTGTAGCTCGAATACTTCTTATAAAAACATCCTAGTATATTTAGGATAATTTTTTTGTTACAAAAGAAATTAATAAAAAGAGTTTAGGGGGTCGGAGAAGCAAAATAAAACAAAATAACATGAGAGAAGACATTACCTTAAAATCAGGTAACTCTTTTTGATTTGAGCCAAAGGCTTCCTTGGGAAGAGTTCTTCCCAAAGAGAGGCTTCTAGGAGTAAGAGAGGGAAGTTGGGAGTGTATTTGGGCAGATGTTGGCCGATCCAAAGGCTTGGAAGGTGTTAATAAGGTGGTAGTGGTGGGGGCCTTTTATAAGAGGAGAGGAGGGGCACTCTTGGAAAGTCATGAAATGTTACTTTATTATATAATGAGTTTCGGATTTTAACGATCCCACACTTATATATTTAGAGGCTACAGTTATAAGGGTTCGAAATATATTCATCCAATAGGCTTTGAACAAGTGTAATTCTTAGATTTTACATTATCCTTCCATTTTATTAAAATCGTTAATTAATGAGGTAATCGCTGCATCATCATGGTGTCATAAATAATTTAATTTATTTAATTTCTAAAAATTATAAAACAAATATCATGATGTAGGAAATCGTTTTAGATTTCTAATTAATATTTATAGTTAAAAATATGACTTGTATAACCCCATTTAAAAATTGTTTTAGTAAAAAAACTCATGTTTGTGACACTTTTGTTTTAACTTTAAATAAAAAGTTATTTATGTCATTTTCCAACCAAAGTGGATCCATGGGGTCCCCAAGTTGACCCATGGATTTTATTGGTCGGACATGACTCATAAAATAGGGGTATAACAAGTGTAAAGGTCATTTCATATTTTTATAATATCATTTTTACCTTAAATTTCACTAATTACCTTTAATCACGATTAATTAAACTTAAAAGTTACTATTCACCAAAAAAAATAATTTAATCCCATTGAACCACATTTTACTTCCTTATGACAACCATGTATGTTGGATTTTGAAAATCAAATCACAGAAGTGGTAATGTTTCATTTAAAAGAAAAATCAATTTTTAACTACCACTTAGTGGTTTCACTATTCATCAAAAATTGAAGTTTTTCAGAACAATGCCAAAATTTCACCCTAAGCTATAATTGATATTCCAAATTCAAAAATGATTTATATTTTAAAAAATTCCAAACATATAATTTTCATTAATTAATTTTATAATTAATTCCCATTGTCACAACAAATAGCGTGTTTTTAAGAAACAATATATATCAAAAGATTGACAATTGTTCATGTCCATTTTCAATGTTAAATTAATTATAATGACCACCATTGGATAAAATGGTAAAAATATATTCTAATTATAATTTAAAACCACTAAATAGTATAATTTATCACTATAAATTATTTTTATTAAAAAAATGTTTTAAGTATTTTTCACTTTTCCTATAAAATTGGAAGTTCTCAGAAAATTACAAACAATTCAACATAGGATAATTTGGATATTAAGAATAAAAAAATGAAGTCCATTTTGAAATATAAAATTTCTATAATTTTAAAAAGTGGGTATTACTATTCATAACGGCTACTTTGATTAGTCGTGGTGTGTTAGAACTCAAACTTGCGTACAATGCAAGTTATTGCATTATTGAAAGAGAAGCGTATCGTGAAAGCTTGGGGTGTTACATTCTCCCCTCCTTCAATAAATTACGTCCTCGCAATTTGAAATTTTTTTTTGAAAATAAAAGGTTGAAAATATAAAATACCTTTTTGAAAACCCACATCGGAAATAAGGTTAATAAAATTTAGCCTTAATAAGAGGGAAAGGGAAATGAAAAAGTCACCACCAAATTATGATCTCGATAAGGAGAACATTGGTGGTAATTAGAGACATATAATTGGAGAAAAAACGTAAATATTTGTAGGGGTGATTGGGGTCATCAATCACAAACAAGTGTAAAATTGAGGGCCTCAAATCCTTCAATCTATGCTGATTTAAAATATTATCAGTTCAACAAGACATAAGGTATTAGGATAACACATTTTTTGTTTTAATATCCCTTTACTAAAGTTTATGAATTAATTTATTCATAGAATTAGAGATATGTATATATATATTTATTCTTGACAAGTAGAGTTTCAACCTTCAACTAATTTCTACCACAAACTCATCTTTTACTCAAAAAGATAATAGAACTCAAAAAAATATATTTATCCTAATCGTAAAAGGTTCAAAATATTAACACATACCATTTAGATTAAGAAAACTATTTTTTAATAACCATGGACTTTCGGTAGGCTAGTGGTAGGTAATAAAGGCCTGTCTCATTATGGTTGTGGGTTCGATTCCTGCAACTTTGTCCGACGCGATGGGTTATCCCCCAACCTGCAGGTTGTCCTTTTCCTAAAGCTATAGTATTATAATATTCCAAAAATAATCTTCAGAAATGTTTTAACCTTAAAAAATACAATCTAAAGTTCAACTTAATCCATTCTAACCTTTATAGTTATCCAAAATACATTTGTTCAGAATTTCTCTAAAAGGTCTCTAAATTTCAAAAATCAATTGTGACATCAGATTCCCCAAATAAAGTAAAGTTTATCTTATTGTAACATACTAAAAACATGATTACCTTCATCATATTAAAACCTTAATGAAAACAACAAGTACTGAAGTACAATCCTTATATATATCACATTATTCTTATAACCATAATATAATCCTTGAGTCCAAAAGCACCAAAACATTAATTATTCCACTTCAACTGTAGTAATAGCATAAGATTGTCCTTGATCCCTTGGCCTTTTCTGAGATAATTTTCCCTGACGCTTAGGAAATTCATTTGCATAATGCCCCATTTCCCTACAATTTTAGCACTCAACATTGATAGCCTCTTTCTTTCCCTTGCAATCATGAGCCTGGTGACCTTTTTCTCCACATTTATAACAAACTCTCATTCCTTTAAGGCAAGTACCAGGGTGATTCTTCCCAAATTTTTCGCATAATGGAAAATCTGTCTATCCCTTTTTCCATTTATTTGTCTCTTGTTCCACCGTTATCTTCTTCTCTTGATTTACTTTATTATCATAAGATTTAGATAATTCATTTTCTATCTTGATAGCACATGAGACTATATCTTCGCATGTTGAGAAAGATTGTGATACTAAATCTCGACGGAGAAATGGTTTTAACCCATCTAAGAAACTATCAATCTTACTTCTTGGGTTACGTATATAATCTGCAGCATGCCTTGCTAACCTTGTAAAGTTAGCCTCATACTTTGTGACATTCACATCCTCCTTCTTCCTCAGACTGAGAAATTGCCTTTCTATATCTACTCGATCGTCATGTGGAAAGTATTTTTTAAGAAAATTTCCTTAAACTCCCCCCATTTCATACTTGATACTTCTTCATCTTCCTTTGTGTTTTGAATCAGCGACCACCATTGATCGGCATCTCCAGTGAGGCGGTAAACTGCCATGACAACTTTCTCCCTTTCGCTACACCCCAAGGCGTGGAATATTTTCTCTAAGGAGTTTAGCCATTGCTCAGCTACTAATGGATTTGTACCCCCATTAAATGTTAGTGGTTGTTTCCTCATTAAGCGGTCTAACATTGATCCTCCACATTGTGGATCAGGGTGCTCCATACGAGTAAGGTTACTATTCATAACCTGAGTGATTTGTCCCAGTATGGTGATAAGTTGATCAGCACCAGTTGTATCTCCATCTCCATAATAATTATCTTGAGTAGGAAGGAAATCTCTACATGGAGTGCGTGCATTGATACGGTTTCCATTCCTCCCACTAGGCGCCATTTCTAAACAATGTCATAAACTAGATTAGTTTATGAATTAAAATATATAATTCCATACTTGTAAAACACTTATCATAAATTGAACTATTTATGGATAGAATCCATAATCATAAAAATGTTTTCTTTGAGGAAGTATGTACTCATAAGCCCTTCATAATGGTTTGTAAAGAAAATGATAATTATCCTAAGTATATCCCCCGGGAGTGTCGTAACCAAGAGTGCAGCAAGGCCCGTTGTCATGCACCAGTTCCCATTCGAGTCAAAATCAAAGCGGTGTTTTTGGGTTTTACCCCTAGATACATCTGTGCCAGAGCCGCCTCTACCTGCTCGTATCCAGATAGGGATGTATTTCTCGGAAAACTCACAAAACCTCTATACTACCAAAATTCTAGGAAATTCTTCTATACTAATCCTCAAAGTCTATCTTTGGGATATGTGATCTAATCAGAGTTTATCTATATCTATCTTCCAAGGTTAGTACTAAACTGCCTCTGATACCAACTGTAACACCCCAACCCCAGTTACCCGGAGTCGGTGCATTATTGCGTAACATGGGCATGATCACAAAAGATCAAGTCTCGAAAGACCGATTAGTTTAGTAGCCATGGAAACACTAGATACATTCATAAATGTTACATTACATCATAAAGTGAAAAACTACAATAATAAAGTCTCCATAGTCCACACTCATATCCTCTTCTGACTATCCATGCAGGTCATTCATAAAATAATTCTTCACATCCTAAAAAATATTAAAACATTGAAAGGGGTGAGCTCAGATGCTCAGTAAGGATAACAATATAGCTTAAGCTTTAATAAATAAACATAAACATTTAAGGCAATGTATAACTAAAAAAAATCCTTTTAAACTTGAACTTCAACATAATATGGAAAAAGTAAAATGAGATAATGCCATTTACTTCTTCACATTGATATTCTACTAGTCAAAAAAATCACATGCAATATAAATAACCACTTTCATAATGATGGAATGCATAATGCCAGACTATCATAACCACGTAGCCAAGGCCCCGTGCCAAGTCTACAATAAGATTTTTTCCAGGCCTCGTTCCAAGACACTAGTTTGTCTCATGAGACCTGTCGATGCATCGAGGAGCTATAGCGGGCTCCACCCGTCACTTATTAAGTCCAATTCATTCCTCATATAAACATGTTTAAACATATCATAAACCATAACATAATTGTATCACATAAAACATGCATAAAGGAAACATGATATTTCCACACTTCAATCACAAGATATCAATACAACACATTGATATAATAAAAACCTTATCAAAACCACTTTCAATGCCAAAATAAAAGAAAAGTAAAACATGGTATTTGTTTTTCTTTTAAAAAAATTTATGGCTTATAGAGGAAGACGAAACTCAAATAATAGTCATGGCGGCGGAGAAGTCGTTGTCGCCGCATACGTAAAAAAAACATTCCTTTTTTCATTTAGTAAAAATGCTTCGTATAAAAAGATTCCTTTTGAATAAAAGTAAAAGTCAAAGGGGTTTATACACCGTATAAATGAAAGTTGTGTATAAAACCAAATATGCCTCAATGAAAGGAGATTGAGACGAAGTCCTTACAAATATATTTTTTAAAATAAAATAGATCTATTATGTGTATTTACTATAAGTACACATAAATAATTCACAAATACAAGATAGGACATAATAATATCATGACATAATTTGAAAGTAGGAGATTAACCCAAAGAATGGAAATTGGGTTAAGAAATTCCCTTACCTCGTGTCCGACTTGAATCGATCATTCTTTAACCTCCTGAATAATAAACTAGAGTTAATCTCTACTTTCTTAAGAACCATTTTCAAGTTCATTATCCATTTTATATCACTTATTAAAATGTTACGAAAATTATGTAGTCATTTAAGTTAATAACGGTCGTTTTGTTGATCTTTGGTACTTGAGTCAACAATAATCTTCTTATAATTACAAGTTGTTTATGTGGTAGAATATCCATTATCTACAGAATTATATTCATGATTTAGATATCATATATATCATATATATCCAGTATATACATTCATTTATAATATTACATAACATTTAGAGGTAAGAAATGAAATGCACCATTCATGGAGATGGTAAGCCGTACGTACGCATGAACGCTACTTTCATTTATATTTCATATTTAATGGAATGAAATTATAATTATATAAAGGTATACTATAATTCCAGTATAATATAATGTATAATACCATTTACTCCATCCTTTATACATCCCACATATGGCATTAACGATTCAAATCACTTTGAGGGGGCGGTAGTCCGCACTTCCTTAAATGAAAATATCGTGTTTACCCATAATGGAAACCATAAAGGTATGAAATAAATGAAAAATAAAGAAGCTTAGGTAAAACATAAACATATTATATATCATATATATAAATAGTGACATCTTAATTTCCACCTTTGAAGTTTCTATATGAGTGTTGAACAATCATCATTTCGTGAGGCCGAAATTCGCCATCCACAGAAATAGTATGTTCTTTAACCATTAGATGTAGGTGTGTGTAAGTGTAGCTCTAATAATTCTTATAAAAACATCCTAGTATACTGAGGATACTAGTTCTGTTACAAAATAAATTAATAAAAATATTTTAGGGGGTCGGAGAATAAAAATAAAACAAAATAACATAAGAGAAGACATTACCTTAAAATCGGGTAACTCTTTTTTATTTGAGCCAAAGGCTTCCTTGGGAAGAGTTCTTCCCAAAGTGAGGCTTCTAGGAGTAATAGAGGTAAGTTGGGAGAGTATTTGTACAGAGTTTGGCCGAGCCAAATGGCTCGGAAGGTGTGAATAAGGTGGTAGTGGTGGGGGCCTTTTATAAGAGGAGAGGAGGGGCACTCTTGGAAAGTCATGAAATGTTACTTTATTATATAATGAGTTTCGGATTTTAAAGGTCCCACACTTATATATTTCGAGTCTAAGGTGATAAGGGTTTTAAATATACTCATCCAATAGGCTTTTAACAAGTTTAATTATTAGATTTTACATTATCCTTCCATTTTATTAAAATCGTTAATTAATGAGGTAATCGCTACATCATCATGGTGTCATAAAAAATTTAATTTATTTAATGTCTAAAAATTATAAAACAAATATCATGATATAGGAAATATTTTTATCTTTCTAATTAATATTTATAGTCAAAAATATGACTTGTATAACCCCATTTAAAAATTGTTTTAGTAAAATAACTCATGTTTGTGACATTTTTGTTTTAACTTTAAATAAAAAGTTATTTATGTAATTTTCCTACCAAAGTGGCTCCATGGGGTCCCCAATTTGACCCATGGATTGTCTTGGTCGGCCATGACTCATAAAATATGGTTAGTACAAGTGTAAAGGTCATTTCATATTTTTATAATATCATTTTTACCTTTAATTTCACTAATTACCTTTAATCGCGATTAATTAAACTTAAAAGTTACTATTCACCAAAAAATTATTTTAATCCCATTAAACCACATTTTACTTCCTAATGAAAACCATTTATGTCGGATTTTTGAAAATCAAATCACATAAGTGGTAATGTTTCATTTAAATGAAAAATCAATTTTTAACTACCACTTAGTGGTTTCACTATTCATCAAAAATTGAAGTTTTTCAGTTTAATGCCAAAATTACACCCTAAGCTACAATTAATATTCCGAATTCAAAAATGATGTCTATTTTACAAAATTCCAAACATATAAGTTTCATTAATTAATTTTATAATTAATTCCTGATGTCACAACAAATAACGTGTTTTTAAGAAACAATATATATCAAAAGATTGATAATTGTTCATGTCCAATTTCAATGTTAAATTAATTCTAATGACCACAATTGGATAAAATGGTAAAAATATATTATAATTATACTTTAAAACCACTAAATAGTTTAATTTATCAATATATATTATTTTTATTAAAAAAATTGTTTTAAGTATTTTTCACTTTTCCTAAAAAATTCGAAGTTCTCAGAAAATTACAAAAAATTAAACTTAGGATAATTTGGATATTACGAATAAAAAAATGAAGTCCATTTTAAAATATAAAATTTCTATAATTTTAAAAAGTGGGTATTACTATTCATAACGGCAACTTTGATTAGTCGCGGTGTGTTAGAACTCAAACTTGCGTACAATACAAGCTATTGCATTATTGAAAGAGAAGTGTATCGTGAAAGCTTGGGGTGTTACAAATTTTGTAGCTATAACTTACATTCCAAGATTCTCTCCTTCATGCCCCCGTGACACCAAAAGACCCGAACCGAATAAATAGTTCTCTCATGAAATACCTTCTTCTAACTGTCCTTGATCTCTAAATGTCAATCATCAAAGATCATATAAATTTGAACACTGATATTTCCCAAATCAATGACATTAGAATCATCATGAAGATAATTTTGGAGCTATGACACATGGAAAACATTATGTGTTCAGATCATCTATGGTAGAATTTATATCTAATACAGCATGGCTTTAACAAGGTACAACACCTCAAATGACCCAAAAAAATCAGTGAGAAAGATTAATCCCAAGAAAAAACCTTCACAATCCATGATGAGGAGTCACCTTTAATAAAATAGGACCTCCAAAATTTAATTCCATAGGTATCATTACATTGGTCAGTATATGACTTCTGATGATCCAATGCTACCTTAATCCTCTCACAAATCATGTGGACCATCTCTGCCATTATTTTCACTAGCTTCAGCTCGAGAATTGATAACATTCTGACTCCAATCCAGAATAATGGACAGTGAAAAGGTCATACATACAAGGCTTCAAAAATATACATAAAAAAAGTGTAGTGAAAACTATTTTTTTAATGAAACTTGATCAATGGAAAGTGCATCATCCATAAATCTCTAAAATCTAAGATATAATAATGAAACATGCCTTCAAGAGTCCATATAACCTTCTCTATCTAACCATTCGTATGTATATGAAAAAAAGTGATAAGTTATAACTGAGATCCAAAAAAAAGTATGATTAAGATCATTCTACACCCTATAGGTAAAACTATGATCATGGTCAGAGATGATTATCCTTTGGAATCTGTGGACTATCAACATCTATTTTAGATACTACCTTGACAAAAACCTCCATTGATCTTGAATACTTAACTACTAAAAATTGGGATGATTTTATCAAACAATCCATTATAATACATATAGATCAAAGCCTCTATAATCTAAAGATAAACCACTAATGGATTCCATTGATATGTCCTCCCACTTCCAATAAGGAACATCCAATAGTTGAGGAAAATTACGGGGAACATGGTTCTTAGCCTTCACCTTCTAGAATACCAAACATCGATAAATAAACTTTTCAATTTCACGCATCAATCCATGCCACCAAAACTATCCTCTTAGAGCCTAGTATATCTTTATCACTTCAGTATGTACATCCATGGGTGAGATATAGAACTCACTGAGAACCAACTCATGCATCTCTAAAGTGATGAAAATAATTCCCTAGAATAACACCCAGTGTTGTTCATCCTCATACCAAACATCAGGGGAATCACAAAAATTAACATGATCTCTCCCAACCTCCACCTCCAAATCCCTTAACTAGGACTCATCCACCTACTACACAAAATATTATTTCACGATCATCTAAAAAAGAAAACCCTGCCTCTATCCACTCCCATATCATGATGTATCAATGAGATATCTTCCACCACTCACCGGAAAACTCCATATTCACACACAACATCACTATGTGCATCCTACTCAAATCGTTAGCCAAAACATTACCCATTCCTGATATATGTGAAATCTATAATTCATAGTCCTGCATGAATTCCATCCACCACCACTGTCACATGTTTATGTTACACTGAGAGAATTCATACTTTAGGATATAATGATCAGTAAAAACTAAACAATGATCTCTGATGAGGTAATTTCACCAAAACTTCAAGGAAAACACAATTGATTCCAACATGATATCATGGTTATCATAATTATGATCATGGGTATGTGAATCTCCAGACTTGTAAGAAATAACTAATCTCTGATTCATCAGAACACAACCCAAAATAAGATGTGAATCATCATATAAAACCTTTAAATAAACTACCTTTGTTGGAAAACAAAGTAATGGAGCACTGATCAACTTCCCTTTAGGTACTCAAGATATATCTACCACTAGTTATTATACAAGAACACTTGTTCCTTTTTTTTATGGTTATCATGGAGTCACAACCTGAGTGAAGTTGATCATGAACCACCTATAATATCCTAATAAACCGATAAAACTCTATAAATATGTAGTATTCCTAGGGGATGTCCAAGAAAAAACTACATCGATCTTCAATAGATCCACATCCACTCACTGATAGGACATGGCATGTCCGAGGAAACAAAAATCACAATCCTAGAACTCACACTTTGATAAATTTTTTAATAGATTATGATGATGAACAACTCCAAAAAAAAATCACAGCTTGATCCACCTAAAACATGATGTACACAAGGATTTCATTGATGAAAACCACATGAACTTATCTAGAAAATCCTTGAACATTGTGTCCATAAAACCCATGAACATGGATAGATCATTTGTCACATCGAATGAAATCGCAATGAACTTTTAATACCCATGATGATATTATAAATAACTCTTCACAATATCTTCATCTTTCACACACATATGATGGAACGTGGTATACAAATAGATCTTCAAGAACCAACTTTATCCTTTTAGATAATCAATTAAATCATTAATCCAATGAAGAGGGTATTGGTTCTATACTGTCACTTGATTCATGCAATGATAATTGAATCAAATACACAAACATTAATTGACCTTTTTTACGAGAAAAACAAGTGCACCCCAAGTTAACAGACTCGATATAACAATACTCTGTTAAAAAAATCATCGAGATATATCTATACCTCTTGAAGCTTAGAAGGTGAAATCCAATATGAATACATTGAGATAGGAGAAACACCTAGTTGTAGCTCAATCCTAAGATCAATCTCTCATCTAGGGGGTAATTCTACAACCACCTCATGAAAAACATCATGGAACTCATATATAACCTTGTAAAACATCATTGGTTGAACCTATTATAAACTCAACATTAGCTCATCCATCAAGGAAGACAATGAAATAACATTCCTTAGACCCAAATAAGGGAATCTGTCTCCAAAAAACATAATGGACTCTCCGTCATTATCATAAAACACAACCATCCACATAAATGAATACATAATATCTTGAACCAAATATAAGTAGTCTATACCAAGGATGATGTCGTATGGTTGTATCCACAAAAATTGTAAGTCTGTTCAAGATATGTGCGTCCCGAAAACTAGATCATATTTTCTACATACTTCATAGGGGTAATCTCGACCACTAACTAGCATAATAAATTCCAAGTCCACTAGAAGTCTCTCCACCTCAAGTCCTATAGCATGGAATGTAGAGGGTGGTATGAAAGAGTGTGTAGATCTTGTAGTAAAAAAAGTATGCACCCAAATAGAAAACAAGAAATGTGTACATCAAATGATCTATAGACCTCCTAGAGTTATAAAATCTAAAGCATGAAGCTGACCAAGACCCACTCCATGGCCTATTCGACCCTAATGAAAACCACCTACATGGATGTGATCTACTCATTAAGGATGAGGGTTATCATAGGGTTATGCTCTACCTACCCCATATCCTCTTTCCTAATCCCAAATTAGGGAATCCTGTTGTTGTTGCATCAGTTGAAATTGTCTCAATAGAGGAAACTAATGCAGAGCACTAGGTGTATACATCCTTCCAAGAAAGTTTGATCACTCTCATCATCGATGGCCATAGCCTCCATAAGAAAAACACACATCAGATCCCCTAGCATATACCTGAGAGCTTCCACCCCCAGATAAATGAGATGAACAGGACTGGTACCTACCCCAGCTGTACGAAAAATCTTATTCCTAGGAAACTAGGAACACCAGGCCCTAGATATTTTTTGTGATGAATCTTGATGAATACCCTCTCATGATGAACTAGTTCAGTCCAGCATCCTCTCAACAACCTATTCTCCCACCAACACCTCGAGATACATATGTGGTATGAATGGGGTGACCTGGTGAAAGATATATGGATAAAAATATTTCTCTAAATGAATTACCCTAACCTCTTCATCTATAAATAGGTTTGAAGTATATCATAGAAGGGTCGTGAAATGGATTATGAACTATCATATGGTGGAACTCCCCTGTCAAAGGGTATGATTCACCTATCATCAGGCTACCTTCATGGTCAAATAAATAAAATCACAACATAACCAGTCCCTAAAATTCTCCTAGGAGAACTATGAATCCCCACATTTACCAAGGAATAATATCCACTACTTCCTAGTTTCTCAATATAAAAAAAACACATCTAAACAACCACAATTCCCCTTCCGAGCACAGATTGAATTGAAAGATATATCAACCACCTACAACAATTCTTTTGATGTTAAGTTAAAAAACAAGAACTCATGATTTTATAGACTCTATCAAAAAAACTCTTAGAGTTTCCACATCCAGGTATCTTCATCATTAACCTCTACTCTAAATTGATATGTTGGAACCTCTTGCTGAACTTCTTCGGTGTGAACCTAATGAGAACGTCGACCTGGAGTCAAACCTATAAAATAAAAAATAGTTATAGAATCCTAAACATATAATATATAATATTTAACATTAATTAATTAATTAATTAATTAATTTAATTTTTAACTTAATCCCAAGGTCTACCTGTTTCAAACACATGTGTAAAAAATAATGATGCATGTTCCTTTCTTGGGTATCTACCATGCTTCCAGTATCACTTCATATAGTATGATCGATAAAATTAATGGTATGTGTATCAGATTATAGGGGATCCTAGATAATCATGTCTTAGTTGGATTCCCTTGTTTACACAACTTACTAAACTTATCTTACACCATTACCCTACTACATCTA
Source organism: Viscum album (assembly GCA_963277665.1). Lineage (NCBI taxonomy): Eukaryota > Viridiplantae > Streptophyta > Magnoliopsida > Santalales > Viscaceae > Viscum > Viscum album. The sequence continues at coordinate 1,037,984,192 of OY728129.1, forward strand.
TATTCCTTACTTGTGCCTAACTCCAAACTCTATCCTCTCTATAAACCCAAACCATTGTGATAGAGAAAATATTTCCAATTATTTTACTCTAAATTTAAATTTTCTTTATCCCAAAAAAGTTTTATTTTAAGGAAATTTGTCACATTTTATAGATTTTTGAAGTATTTTGATCTTAAATGAAAAAATAGATTATTTCAGATTTTAACTATTTTATTTTTATTTTTTATTCGGACATAAATTTTTCTACACTGATTCAAAATAGAAAATTATTCTTTATAGTTTCTTATTCTAAATGGTATTAATTTTATCCTTCAGTACCAAAATCTCAATCCATCATTTCAAACCCAAATCAAGGTTACAATCCAGCCTCGAAAATTGTGTATATATCTATATGACTTTATTGTTAGGACCATATATCATACATGGAAGATTAATATGAGATTATATTAAACAACGTGATAGAATAAATCCATAGGATAAACTTCATTAAGATGTAAACACGTTATTATATCATTTTAAAGTAAACAAATGCATAGGAATTTGGATTAATTGGATTAAAAATAGTCACCTATCAAGAATCAATTACTGAAGTAATATGGAGATATCTTTCTCCACAAATGTACAATGAAGTTGAAATTTTTTCATTCGATAGAAGATAAATATACGAAAAACATTAAAGAATACAACTTTACAAAATTATTTCATTAATTTGGAATTACACATGTGTTTCCTCTGGAATTGGGGATGACCTCATTGATTTAAGGTTCAAACATTCCAATCAGTTTCTAACGGGTTTTTTCGTAGAACCGGAAACATCCAATGATTCCATATCCATTTGGACCTACTTTCCAAAGGTGTACACTCAATAGTTGTGGACCGATGAGGCTTAGGAATTTGCATTGGACGAGATGATGGGAGGTCGGACTCATCACACCTTTTTTTAGGGGAATTATTGTCTTCTCCGGGACTCTCTTTATATATTTAAGTTTTGTATGTGAATCCTTATTAAATTACCAAGTATAAAATGATATTTCCTTTAAATATGACAATAAATGATTGATATGTTGGAAATTTATAGAATATTTTATATGTATTAGAGGTTATTCATAGATAGAGAATCATCTGTATTTGTTATATATTCTTAGTCAATGGTATCCTTTAATACATTATAAAAAATTCTCTTGGTCATTATGATGACCATACTAGTTTTAAAGCCACTCAGTGGGGCAATTGAAGTTTATTGTCATTCATAAGGACATAGATTATTTCAGAGTTGGGATCGTACCCGTAGATGATCTACCTATGTATCCTTTATTTAGAAAAGGAATTAGAACCCACATAGTTCAAGTAAGGGAATATAATTTTTATGTATGATTGATGGTTCAAAGAAAGATTTCATAATTAATTTTACACTCTAAGCTCACGTGAGTCATGCTCGGTGTGAGAAACAAGAGGTATTGGTAAAACCAGACAATTGTTCCATGAAATATGCAATCATAAGGAATGATGTGGGGATTATGTATGTATGACTTCCCAAATAGATGAAGATTAGGACTTATTTCAAAGAAGAAGTCCGGGAACAGGGTACATAAAGGTATATGTACTTTATGGAGATTTGGATACTCTAACTTGGGGATTACTCTTGAGAAAGATGCCCAAATTAGGAGGGGACTTATGATTGGGTTTTACTCTGGAGAAGGAAGCCCAGATCAAAAGGAAAATTAAGACTGGTTAAGATAAATTAAGACTGGGGCTTACTCTTAAGGAGGAGGCCCAGGTTAAAGGTATTTGAAAAATGGGGCTTACTCCGGAAGAGGACACCCAGGTTAAGGGAATTTTAGAATTAAGGGACTTGGGGCTTACTCCTAAGGAGGAGGCCCACATTTGTAGATTTGAAACTGGGGATTATTCCTAAAAAGGAATCCCAGGTTAAGGGAATTATGGTTGGGGCTTACTCCTGACGAGGATATCCAGATTTTGGGAACCTTGAGACTAGGTCTTACTCCTAATGAGGATGCCCAGATTAAATGGATTTGAAAACTGGTGCTTATTTCTAAAGAGGAGGCTCAGGTTAAGGGACTTGGACTGGGTCTTACTCCTAAAAAGGAGGACCAGGTTAGGGATTCTCTCATCTTAAAGGATGAGGTTGAATGAATGAAATCTCTAACCTTGGTGACATAAAGATATGTAAATCACTGGGTTTGGAGATATTTTCACATAATTTCTTTCAGATAATTAAGCCAACAAGGAAATCATTCCATAAATGGCTTTGACGAGAGTTCTGAGGGCTTAATATTGAAGAGGATAGGTGAATAGGTATAAGAGATGTGGAATAAGTAGGAGGGGAACCCAAAAAGAAAGGGGTGTGCAAGTCCTTGTGGGCGCGCAAGTACTGTGTGGGCATGCAAGTCCTGGTCATGCAGGTATACCAGCACGGCACATAGGTACTTGAGCGACTTTTGACCCTTGGGGTAATACTTGGGAGAGACTTGGCTCAAGCCCTTAGTACTATCCCTAGGGGCTTTCAGAAGGTTGGCACATAAGTTCTGGTGAAGGAGCAAAGTGGCTCGCAAGTGTGGACATTTCCCTTAAGGGTTGTCCACTCAGGCGCGCAAGTGTTGATGAGTTTCAACACTTAGGCCTTCCTCCCCCTCTTTAGATATTCCGTTCTAGGTAATAAATTACCTTATATGTGTTATGAAGTTTTGAGAAGAGACTAGGGTGCCGGGAGCTCAAATTTGAGGTTCTGTAATTTTTCAGTCCTCCAAAATGGGGGGCCCACAGGGGTATTTGTAGGCTGGAGAAGACCCTGGGCGAAATTCAAGGAGGGCGCGCATGTCACATGCGTGACCATTAGGTGGCGCGCAAGTTTACTTGCGCGACTATGAGGGAACTTGTGTGTCCCAAGTGCATTTGAATCCTTGTTCATTTCTTTGTCAATTTTTGATGTTTTCTTCAAAGGACGAATCAATTTAAGCTAAGGCATTTCCCTTTCCATTCGTTTAGACAATGTGATGAAAAGGAGCGTCATCAAAAGTCCCCCCTCAGAGTTGGATCCGAAAGAAATGAGGATGTGACTCTGAGGAAAAGAAGAAAATCAAAGGGAAAGTGGCGCGCAAGTGTTTAGCACGCAACTGTCATCGCACAGGTGAGAGTCGCACAGGGTTTGAGCACGCTGGCTTTAGGCACACAGGGATGCAGCTTGGCCTATATATATGCGGTCATTTGTCACGCATAAAACAAAATTTCAAACTTTTGAGCTCTCACCGCGCAGGTTTCTTCCATTGCACGAGTCACCCTTTTTTCCACTCTTTCTTCACTGTCGAGCTGCTGTCTAGGTATTTAGACTTGCGCGGTGATACTTGTGCACCAAAAAGTTTCACGGCACATCCACAATTGTGCGCCAAATTTAGACATGTGCACCTTAATGCCTTAGCCATTTTTTAGAATTCCTTCACAAATTTTATGAAAAATAAACTTACTTAAGAGTTAATTATTCAACTTTTGTGCAGATTCAATGGCTCCCAAGAGAATCAGAACGACTGATGAACTGGAAATAAAGAGACTTGATGATATGATGAGTATCATTGGCCATGATTATTATAATATATGTGACAGAACTCTACCAGATTTGTCCAATTATCTGAAGAAGTATCATCGTGATTTCCCCCAGAGCATTTATCTGCCTTTGTATGGCTATGGTCATCTGTGAGAAGTTACTATTCCAGAGGCAAAGAACTATCTCCCAATTTCTTGGTTTCAGAACTACACCAATTTTTCTTCAGCAAATATCTCATGTGGAGGAGTATTTATAAATGCTAGAACAGTGGATAAGGATCATATGATGCATCATATCTCTTGTATGCTAGATCTGAAACCTCATAAGCCCGAACTGCAAACACATTGTTATCCCTCAATTTTCCAAAACTCTCAGATGGATCAATCAAAAGGTTGGAAGAGAATTTGGGACTTTCGTCCTGGAGGAGGTGTGAAGGCAACTTGGATGTGGGCATACTGGGTGAGACAAACTTGTGCAAAGTTTGTCGAGTATTTAAAAGGCGGTGCGATATACGAAGCCGTTTGGGATGGGAAAACCTCTGTTTATAGGCATGATAACTTCGTGCCGGAAATACTCATCCATTAGAGCCCAGAAACCAATTCTTTCCATATGACTCATGGAGAAGTAGGCATCAGTCTATGGGATGTCCACAAGATCTCAGGGTCTCCAATTTTTGGTGATATGTATGATGAATTCATCCCTCCCATGGTGACTTGGAATGATTCGGAGAAGACTCTGGCTTTATCTTGTGAATTATTTAAAATATTCCACAAGCTCAAGAGTTCAGAGACCTCCTTAACTCATTCTAGAAGTTATATTCATCCAGAGGAGTAAATGAATATGTTTCTTATCGAGAAGGAGGAGAAGGAGCCGAAGGAGAACGGATCGAAGGAGAAGGGATACAAGAAAAAGAAGAAGCCCAATTGTCCTACCACCTTCCGAAAAACAGAGAAGAGGGGTGCTCCTGGCACATTATGGATGACTCTGGAAGCAGGAGAATTTGAAAAGTGGGGATATGAGGTGAATCAGAGGATCCCAAAGAAGACTCATCTGGCGGGATTTTTGGCCATGTGGCTCAGCATTTATCTTCTTCCAGTCATGGACTCGAATAGAGGCATCAGGCCAGGGACCTTCGTTATTGTGTCCAAGTTGGCTGAGGGGAAAATGGTTGGGTTGGAATACCCCTATTTTAGAAAATATTCATAGGAGATTACTCCATGTCTTCATGGGTAAGTCTCCTTTGAGAATAGTGGGACCATTCCATGTTTTGTGGGGATGGATCGCCACTCAGTTCAAGACATATAATGTATAGAATAGATTACAAATTTTTGGAAGTTCTTTCAGGCCATCAGTGCAGGAATTCTTTGGAATTACTCCATTAGTTCTCAACTCTTATGACATGAAGGTGAGGCTGAAAATGTTTAAGTAACTTAATTTCTTTCCTTATGTAAATCCGCCAACCGGGGCGGTTTTTTGATGACAGAACAGCCAGCCTGGATTTGAGGGCATACATGCTGGCCTGCAGAGATGGTGTGCTGGTCACTAGGATTGATGGAGAAGTTATATGCAAGGCCTATGATCCATATATATTTTCACGACAATTCAATTGTTTGCAACAGACTATTGTATCTCCCTCTGTACATGTCAGGTTAGATCAACATCTGATGGATGCCCGAAAACTATGGTTACTGACAGCTAGGGAGAGGACTGGGGTAGTATTTGATCTACCAGTTGAAAAAGCGGCCTATAACTTGACTAAATGGTATGCCGAGAACTAGATAGCATCATACCCTAAAGGGGTGCTAAATCACCCAGTTTATCATGTGGGGAAAAGGAAGAGGAATGTAGAGAAAGAAACTCTTCCTCATGAAGGTGATGCTTCCCCACCTAAAGTTGATTTTCTGGATTCCTCATCTAGAACTGGCTCACCGGATTCCTAATATGGGGATGATGAGGCACAACAAGCAGCAAAGTGGCCTCATGCCCGATATAATCCTCCAGTCAGAATCAAAATACCCACTCCATCAACTCCTGGTCAGTTACCTCATTGTGGGAATTTAATCACCATTTCTTTATAGAGCAACAAGTCTTATTTTCTTATTCTCTGTCAGTAGTTGCAGGAGCTGGGAAGAAACTGAAGTCCAAGATTGTAGGACCTTCCTTGCTGCCTTCTGGTACACGTATTGAATATCTACGACCAAAGGCTATTCAGACATGGCAGTGTTTATACTCTGGTGTTGAAACTGCCTGGCTGGATTTTTGTGAGGGGCTACACCTCTCTAGAATAGGGAACCTTCTGGCCTCTACAGATATCTCTTTATAGAATAACCCCGATGAAGCGCGGGCTTACATCAGAGAGATGGAAATGCTCATACCTTCCATTTACGATTCCATTCCTGTCACCAAGCGGGTGAAGGAAATGATAGATCGTGGTGCCGCTGAGGGGACTAATGCTTCTGGAGATGAGGAGTGGCATGATTACGTGGCTCCTGAAGATGTAGTTTTCTTTCCTTACTTTCTTTTCAATTTTATTTCAGTCAAATCTTTTTTTACTCATGGAAATTATTTTCTTCATCTTGCAGCTTGCAAAGAAAGGAACTACTGAGGTTCCTTCGCCACAGTGTAGCCCTGGTGGTACTGCCATCAGGGCTGCTGCTGAATCTCCTCGTGATTCGGGCAAGATATCTCTAGGCCAGTAGGCCATGGATGAGGAGCTGGCAATGGCTTTCCATTCTCCAATTCAAGTACCTATAATGGAGACTGTCGACACTCCCAAAAATCCAAGGAAGAAAAGGCAAAGAAGGAGGAAGTCCACAGCTAAATGCTTCATTAGTAGTGGTAAGTCCATTGAGTAATCATGAGTCTTAAACCATTAAAAGATTGATCATTTTCTTTGGGATTGTAGGGGATTCTTAGATTTATCCTCTGAGGGAGAGGACTGACCCTCCTTTTAAGACCACAGAGGGTACTGGAGAACAATCACAAGTTCAGGCTGACTTGGCTTCTCCTGAAGGGGAGCCAACGTCTATTCCAAGTATCCCTCCCGCTGCCATTGCAAGAAGAGAAGAACCTGCTTCTGGTAAGTTAACAATGCTTTATAAAATGTTGAATGAAACATCGACTAACTTCCATTCTGTGATACTTCAGGTTCAACCCCTGTATTAGAGCTTTTGGCGGCTATTGCAACTGATGCCGCAATTTTATCTGAAGATGATGTCTAGGGTCAGGGACCGCAGGATGATGGTCACCAAGAAGACACATCAAATGCTCCCACTGGTGAGATTAAACAAGATTCTAAGATTACATTATATGAAATGATGGAACTTGGTTCATCTTTCGAAGATTTTATAAATCATGTTAAATTACCATGTAATTTAGAAGATTATGGATGTGAGTGTTATCCTTTGTACTATAAAGAATAACTTCTTATTACATGTCTAATCATGATCTGTTCAAATATGCAGTTCTATCTGGGAAAACTGCTGAACTACCAATGCCTGAAGGGGGTATAGAAAACCCAACTATTGCAGAGGCATTAGCGTAAGTGGAGCTGAACCCCATAGAGCTTCCTAAAACTCACCTTGAAAATCCTGTTGAAGCTATTAAAGATAGGGAGGAGCCTTCTCAAGTTATTGATCTACCATTGGGTAAGGGATAAAAATATTTGAGACTATACTTAATTTTCAAGATAGCCAATTAACTTTTGATATCTGTTGAAATTAACCAAATCTTTCAATTGATTATGCAGGGCCATCAATTTCAATGGTTAGATCTGGAGGTGAAGATTTAGCCTCTGCCCCAATGGGAATTGAAAGTGAAGAAGCACATGTTGGGGGTGAGGAGCCGAACAAGGCACTTCCATAAGTGCATTAATCTCAAATTACATTCCCCTCGGTGAAAGTGATGCTGAGTCAGACCCGGAAGTTCAAAAGGCGTTCCAATTTTCACAACGCAAGGCATGGAAGAACATATGGAAAATAATATCTGAAGTGCCTCTAGAGGAGCTTTCATCGAAGATTCCATGGTTGTCATCCCTATTTTTCATATTGGGACTTGGCGGTTTTGGATATGAGAAGATCCATACCGTAGTGAAACAGGTCATCTTAAGGAGGGAGCTGGAGAAAAAGTGTCGTGAAGATCTGACCAAGGTGAAGTTGTCAACCAACATCAGTGAATTTGAGCCTGCGGTATCCCGAGCTGAGGCTGACTATGCTGCCAAGATGAAGGAGCTAAAGAATAATATCAAAGATAAAGTCGTCCTGTAGATGCACCTTCAGCAACAGTTAGATGTTGTTACTGGGGAACTTGACCAACTCAATAATTCATTAGAGGGAGCTCAAACAAATGGGATGAAATCCATCGCGGATGCCAAGAAAGCTCTCCATCAGGATGAAAAGAGTGAAGTTGGTCGAGTGCATGAGCTTCAAGTGGCTGATGATGAAGCTCAGGATGTTGTACATTAAATGAAGACTTTTGTTGATAGCCTCTTGTAATTTCTTAGAAAAGAGAAGAGACTCCAGTCTGTGGATGTCCTTCTAACTTTTGTGCATCAAATGGAAAGAATTCTTTCATATTCAATCATTTTTTCACGTATTTTCCTTCTACCTTCTTTATATTTTTACCTAAGACAATGGGCCTAGTAAGCATAGTTTGATTTTTACAAGGATTATTATAAATAACCCTACAAACTTTGAATCTTTTAATTGCTCAATATTACCTAAATCATAAAAAATGTATGTTTACTGAGTTGGAAATTGACTTTTATTCATATTTCCCATGTCTTTTATGGGCAGTTTAAAGTCATGCACGTCGTACATAAAAAGGCTAATGTTTAAAGTCGAAATATCTTTGACCGAATGGATTAAAATTGACTCAATTCCTTGACAATTTATCTAAAAACATATTACCACGCTCAAGTATGAGGGAAAATATGTAAACCCTGACTTAAGAAATTTTGAATCTAAGAAATGATATGAAAAAGGGCTACAATACATTAGAAAAATTAATTCCCAAGAATGATGTTACCAATATTTAACAAACCTGTTAGAGGTTGAATTATGCAGGGCCACCTAAGGGCATTGGCTGCATAGTCAAATAATAACATCTTTTGGATGACATGTCTGTTATGTAGACTACATATGCAAGGCTGCCTAAGGGCACGTGCTGCATAGTCAGGAAAAATAACTCTCATAAATTTACTTTTCTATTGCTAAAAAACCAGTGAAAGTTTATATGGATTAAAATTTTCCAAAGCATAGATTTTGTTGTACGGAGAGAGGTACTTGAATATGGAGAAGATATTTCCAAACAATATTGTCTTAGAGCTAGATGAATGTTACTCCTACGAAGGTCTAACCCAAGCATAGGGAAGGAAAATATAAACCATAGACTTGAATACTTTCAGATCATGAAAAAGAACATGGGGCAAATATATTAAGGATGGCTATTTTTTTGGATCCCTACAAATTATCATTAAGACCAATAAGGGAAAAATATGTTTTCTTTCTAAGATTGAAGTTAACACTATTTAACAAACCCGTTAGGGGGTTGAATTATGCAGGGACACCTAAGGGAATTGGCTGCATAGTCAAATAATAGAATCTGTTGGCTGACAGGTCTTTTATGTAGACTGTTTATGCAAGGCTGCCTAAGAGCACGTACTGCGTGGTCAGGCAAAATAATTCTCAGAATATTGGATATTTTCTGATTAGAAGCCAGAAAATGGGGTATAAAGATCTGAAAAATACTTAAGTTTAGGATTATGACACATAAAAATGGGCATTTGTTCAATGCATGTCAAGATACACAGACCAATTCTAACCAAAATCATGTTGTGGCTGGGTCCTGAATTGAAATACTGGACTTCACTAGGTATCCCATAAGGATGGGAATCAAGCCATACGTAGTTCTTGAAATATAGTTTAACGTCATGTGGGACGAAATTGTAAGAGATCTTAGTTTAGGTTCATATAACTCAGACCATTATAATAAATACACAGTGTGTGTTTTCACAGGGACTTTTTAGCCAGGGGACTGAAAGTGGAATTTGGGGTTAGGCCCAAAAGACTTGGGGATGGATTCGAGGGACACTTGAACGTTCCTACAATCCTATAAGGATGGGAATCATGCCCACGTAGTTCTAGGAATACCCTCTGTACATATTTTGTTCATACATGTGAAGGGTGAAAGGGGACTTTAGTGTAATGATGGCATGACCCAAGATAAAAAGTTCGGGAATTTCCATGTATGCACGTAGTCTTTGAAATATAACATGATTGGAAATCAATGTAAATAATAATTCCCTCTCAGGTGAGGGTATCAAAGAATATTGTAGTTTATTGTCTTACAGGACAAAATTGTTGTATAGTTTAACGTCATATAGAAAGGACAAAGTTGAACTAATATAAAGATATTGATTCTGGTGGCAGTTTAACGAATCAACATCGTATGAGATGGAGGTGAACCGATGTGAAGAGATTGGTTTTGGGATTTAACCACAAAAGTTTGCCTACGTACCCAGCCTAAAAGGCTAGGATCAATGTCCGCGTAGTTCAATTAAATAATGAATTAGTGATCAAGTTGTTCTTGGGGACAACAACCTAAAAAATGGTGTTGGGACTTACGCGTGGTTAGCGGCCCAGAGAGGGTGTTATGGTTGAAGTTTTCTCTAAGATCACATGAGTCGTACTCGGTGTGAGAAACAAGAGGTAACAACAACCTTAACGATGCATAGTTTAATGTCATGTAGGACATATGAAGGGACTATACAGTTTAAATTCTTGCAGTTAGGACTATTGGTGCTGCACAGTTTATTGTCATGTAGCAGGGACAAAATACAGTTTAACATCATGTAGTTAGGATGATGGGGAAAATATAGTTTAACGTCATGTTGGATGAAAAGGGAGACTGTGTAGTTTAATGTCATGCAGTAAAGACAAAAGAGGACACAGTTTAACATCATGTTGGACATATTAGGGACTTTTTCACAGTTTAACGTCATGTTGGACGAAAAAAGGGACGATACATTTTAGCGTCATGTTGGACGAAAATGTGAATAGTTTATGGTCATATTCTTGGACTGTTACTGTATAGTTTAACATTGTATAGGATGATAGAAATGGACTTTTGTACATTTTAGCGTCATGTAGTTAGGACATCACAGTTTAATGTCATGTTGGATGGCACAGTTTAACGTCATGTTGGACGTAAGTGCCAATAGTTTAAATTCGTATGCATGGACCCTTGGTTATTATGTTTAATGTCTTGCTGAACATAAGGGACTTATGTATAGTTTAGCGTCATGTAGTTAGGACGTCACAGTTTAACGACATGTTGGATGTTACAATTTAACGTCATGTTGGACGTAAGTGCCAATAGTTTAAAGTTGTATGCATGGACCCTTGATGTATTTTTTTCATACAAAATATTTCTTCAGAAATCTGGCATTGGTTGGAGTAGTGATGAGTTCTCCATCCATTGAGATTAAAGAATAATCTCTATTAGAATAGAACTTATGTATTGAGTAAGGTCCTTCCCATTTTGGTTCAAGCTTGGGAGGTTTCTTTCCTGGTATCATTGGAGTTCTAAGAACTAATACCAATTCTCCCTGAACGAATGAATGAAGAAGAACTTTTTTGTTGAAATCTCATGCTATTCGATTCTGATAGACTTCCAAGTGGTGTAGGGTGCACAATCTTTTCTCATCTAACCATTCCAATTCATTCAATCGCTTTTTAGATTGTTCATCTGTAGATGACTGATCACAAATGGCTATGCTGAGCGAAGATAATTAAACATCAATAGGCAAGAATACTTCCATTCCATATATCAGTGAATATGGAGTTGACTGCGTTGCAGTGCGGGTGGTGTTCCGATAAGCCCATAAAGCATGAAAGAGTTTATTAGGCCTTTACCTCTTGTCTTTATCCACCATCTTTTGCAGTATATTTGACAGAGTCTTGTTGAAGGCTTCTATCTGCCCATTTTCCACTGCATGATACCGAGATAAATGGTTGGATTTGATGTTGTATTCTTGATACAACTTTTTCATCTCGGATGAACAGAAGTTGGTGCCATTTTCCGTCAATATGGTATGAGGGACACCAAATCTGGTAATGATGTTAGACTTGATGAAGCTAACAATTATTTTAGAACTAACTTCTTTGAGAGGTATTGCCTCTGACCATTTGGAAAATAATTCAGTAGCAGTAAGAATATACTTAAATTGTTTGGCTGTAGCTGAAGGATAAGGTCCCACCACATCCATTCCCCATGTGGCAAATGGCCACGAGTATTTAGTTGTATGAAGAAACTCTGGGGTTTGATGAATGAAGTTGTAATGTACTTGTCATAAATGAAACTTCTTTGTGAAATCAACACAATCTTGTATCATTGAAGGCCAAAAGTATCCAAGCCTTCGAATTTGATCAGTCTGTGTCTAGACTGGTGGGCACCACAGACTCCTGCATGTACTTCTTTCATGACAACCATTGTCTCTTCACCATCAATTCATCTGAAGAAAACTCCATCAAAACCACGCTTGTAGAGAATTTTCTATGGGTGATCTGGGCTATAATAAAGAGTAAAATTGACCACACGTCTCCGGACATGTTCTTTCCCGACTCTATCAGGTGGAAGTATTCCATTTTGATGGTATTCTATGATAGGTGTCATACATCCTGTAGTATGGCCATATGGTTCATGAATGGGACTAATTTCATTGATTTCCTCTGTTCTGATTTGAACATAAGGTGAAATTGTACGACGGTGGGCAATACTGATGTTGTCTCGTCCCGATTTGGATCTTCCAGAGATGTGTCTATATTAGCCAGTGCATCAGTTTGAGCATTTTGTGATTGCGGGACATAAGAAAATTTTGGTTCCATGGGAAATTCCACCATTAACTCTCTGATGTAATCATACAAAGGGATCAATTCTTCTTTTCTGATTGCATAATCCTCATTGACTTTCTTGATTACCAGGTCTGAATCACCTTTCACTTTTAAGTGATTCACTTGTGCTTGAAGTGACAACTCCAATCCTACGATTAGAGATTGCTATTCCGCTTCATTAATTGTACCGCCTCCCAATAATGAGAAGGAATAGGTAAACACTTCCTTTTCTGGAGAAATGAGCACAACTCCTAACCCAAATTTGCTGAATTTAGTATTTTCCATTTTCCTTCCTATTGGACTTCTAGAAGCACCATCAAAGTAAATTTCCCATATTTGTATACTATATTGAATAGAAAATACTTCCTCATCAGGGATTTCAATATATGAAGATGTATCTTCTACTGAAGAATGTTTAGCAAGGAAATTATCCAGAGCTTGGCCCTTTATTGCCTTTTGAGACACATACTGAATGTCGAACTACTGCAAAATAATTACCAACCCTGCCAGACATCCTGTAAGCATTGGAAGACTATGGATGAATTTGAGTGGGTTATTGGGAGATATCAATTGGACCTTGTGATGTTGTAGGTAGTGTCTCAACTTCTGAACTGAAAATATTAATGCTAGGAAGCACTTCTCAATACTTGAATATCGGGTTTCTGCTTCAAGCATAGTCCGACTGAGATAATAAAGGTTGTTTTCATTCCCAGCATCATTCTTCTGAGCAAGAAAGGCACCCAATGATCACTCTAAGGATGTCACATAAAAAATAAGTGGCCTTCCTTCAATGGATGGCCTTAATACTAGAGGACTCAAGAGATACTTCTTGAGAATATAGAATGCTTCTTGACATTCTTCAGTCCACTGGTAAGTGATTCCTTTCTTCATCAATATGGGGAAGGGTAAACTTTTTCCTGCCAAATTAGCGATGAAACGATGAATATAGGCTAAGTTTCCTTGAAGTCCTCTCAATTATTTCAAATTTTGTGGAGGTGAAATACCAAGGATTGACTTTTTCTTCTCAGGATCGACTTTGATACCACAATGGCATACAAAAAAGCTGAGAAATTTCCCTGAGGTTACTCCAAAAGAACATTTTAAGTGGTTCATCTTCAAATTATGTTGCCGAAGTTTTTGGAATATGATTTCCAAATCAGCCATGTGATTAGAACATTGCCTGGATTTGACCACCAAATCATCTACGTAACATTCAACGAACTTCCCCAAAAAGGGTTTGAAGATATGATGCATGGAACGCTGATATGTTGCGCGTGTATTCTTTAGGCCAAAGGGCATTACCCGATAGAAAAACAAACCTTGAGGGGCTCTGAAGGCTGTAGATTCTTCATCTTCTGGAGCCATTAGGATTTGATTATACCTGAAATATCCATCCAAGAAGGAAAGTGCTTCATATCCATCTATTGAATCAATTAATAGTTCTGTAATCGGAGCTGGAAAATTATCTTTAGGACAATGCCAATTAAGATCTCTGAAATCAATGCAAACTCTAATTTTTTCGTTCTTCTTTTTCATAGGGAAAATATTATCCAACCAATTGGGATATTGAACTTCTCTGAAGAAGTTAGATTTTATAGGATTATCCACTTTAGCATCAATTTTGGAAGCATAGGTTTGGTGTGTTCTTCTAGTGGCTTGTTTGAATCCTCGATGTTCTTCTGGAAAACCCAAACGATGAGTAGAAACATCAAGATCAAGGCCTGGAATATCTATATAGTTCCATGAAAATATATCTCGATTTTGATTTAAAAATGAAACATACATCTCTTGCTCTTCAAGAGTCATGGATGCACTGATTAAAGTGGGGCGTGGATATTCTTTTATACCTAGATTTATTTCTCTGAGTTCATCCACGGTGGTAGAGATACCCTCTTCAAATGCTGGAGGAGCATCACTGAGATCTTTCTCTTTTTCTTCAACATGTTTTATTTCTTCTGTTTCTACTTGCATAATAGATGATGAAGTAGAATTTTCATGATCAGAAGAGACGCCAAAATTTGCACATCATGAAGAAGAATCTTTCATTTCTGACTCGATTGATGATGAAGGGTCTTCTTTGGGTAATAAAGAAGTGATTGTTGATTGAGAATTGATATCATCGTTCACCTCTGACATTGCTATAACTTCTTCTGGCCTGGTTGGTGAAGTATAGACTTTCTAGATTTCAGCAGATGAAATGAAGACATCTCCATTTGAGCTTTCATCATTGCTTGGTGAATCACTAATTTCTCCCATGTTGTCTGGATTAATTTCCATAATTGACATTATGGAGGTTTTCATAAGAGTATTTTGATTTGAGTTTATCCTGTCAATTTGAATGATAGGCAACACATAATCTGTACTCATATGTGTAAATGGATTTACTGGAATATTTTCCAAACCATATGAAGCATTCACTTTGTTAATCTCCTTTGTTGTGGATTCCTCCTTTCCCCTCATGTGATAAAATTCCACCACAATGTATTGAGATTCACATGTTTTGAACGGGGCCTTATCACCATACAATGTCCCAACTTGACCATCGAAACAAAATTTGATACATTGATGGTATGATGAAGGGATAGCCACATGTTGATATAGCCAGGGTCTTCCAAGCAAGATGTTGAAGGTTGAGTCTTGATCAACAACCATGAAATCTGAATTGGATACAAGATCTCAAAACTGAGTTCTGAGTGTAATCTCGCCCAGTGGTTCTTGTTCATTTTTATCACATCCTTGTAACATCATAGTAGAAGGAGATAAGTCAGATTCCTTGAGGCCCAATCACCAAACTGTACAAATGGGCATGAGGTTGACTACTAAACCATTAACAATGAAATCTCTTCGGATGTCCACACCATTGACCTTTCCAGATAAATACAAAGGTATAATATGTCCATGCATGACATCATCTTCATCTTCATCTGTGAAAGATATCACTGCATGGCATTCTGCAAGATTATTCTCTACATGGTAGGCTTTAGCTGCAGCAATTTCAGTTTCAAACTTCTGAAAACTTGACAAAGCCTCAATGAGTGCCTCCCGAAGATCCTTTGATAAATTCAAATCATCCAAAATTGAAAACTTGGCTGGTACTTGGTCCAGGTGTTTTAATACATCATACTTTTGATCCAAAGGTCTGCGTTTCCCAATAGGAACATGTGGTTTAGCAGGTTCCTTGGAAGTAGATGCTTTGGAAGTTGATGCATCTTGTATCAGGGTAGGAGTTGGTAATACTCCTGGATTTGGTATATTAGACCGATTAGGTCTATTTACTTGCTGAGAAGAATAAGGTGGACCTCCAACTGATCTTCCATAATAACTGTGCCAAGACTGAATATGCCTTGTCTAGAAGAACTTTCTTGTTCTTGTTGAGCTCGTTGAAGGGATCTTCCACAAGTTTTTGTCGCATACACTGTTCTAGCAGGGGTAGAATTAGAATAGTGGCCTCTGAAAGATCCACATCTTCCTCTGTATCCTGAGCCTCTGGAACTTCCTCTGATTCCTCTATTTGATACAGGGAAACCAGGTTCATCGAGATCGAAACTGTGTTTGGAATAAGGATATATTAAGTGAATCATATTAACAGAACCAAAGATTAACTCTTCATCCAATGAAGACTCTTCCTGACTAGCCAATTTAGGAAGTGTCGTTTGATGGGACCGTGCCCGTGGATTCGAAGTAGATGGCATAAAATCTGCCAGAGTCAAAGACAACATGGGCTTTGACACATACTCATATTCTTCTGATTCTTCTTCTTTCTTTGAATCTTGGCATTTCTTTGAGGATTTTCCCTCTGATGAAGAGGGTTTTTCTGTAGAATTCATGGCAGAAGACACAATTGGTTTCTTCAATTGTATTCGCAAAATAACATGAGTTCGGTTGATCATTTTTTGACCATCCAATCATCATATTTTTGTGCATTTTTGTTCTTGACTTATTTCCACTCGCCTTCCTCCTCTAGATCTGTAGCAGTAACACATGCTACCTGAGATAATGAACCTTTCAATTTGACTTATCCCGAGTCGACCATTTTTTGCAGGAGGTCCTTAAAGGCAAAACACTCCTGAATGGGATGCCCCAACATTTTTTGAAATGGGAAATAGTTGGGATGGTCTTCATATCCTTCCTTGTTTGGACTCTTGGGCCTTGGAAACTGAACGAAATTATTTTCCAGATCCGAAATGAAATAACCAGGAACTTGTTCATTTCAGAAAGAATAAATTTTTCTCTTCAACTCATCAAACTGTTTCCGTCTTTGATCTCTTTTATCTTCTTGACGAAACGACCTCTGTTACTAACGCTCAGGAGGTGGATCCCTACTAGAAGATGAAGGTTTTGAAGTAGAAGCAGGTACAAGTTCTTGCTTAAGCATAACTGTAGCAGTTTCTACTTTACCCATTCTCCTTCATGGATCTGATGGAAATACACGAGCTTTATCCTTAGTATTTATAAGAGAATCTTTAATCTGCTGAGCAATTGAAGTAAGGTCTCGAAACCCTCCTGTGTATTTCACAGGGATCAGTGGTGTGCACAACTCATCATGTAAATTTTCCACACATATTGGAAACAATTCCTCTTGAGGGAGTTCTAAGCATAGGGAATATGTTAATCCCTTCCAACGAGAAATGAAATATGAGACACTTTCATTCTCCCTTTTCTTACAATTTGTAAGATAAAAAACTATTGTCTTTGGAAACGTTGAGCTGACCTGAAGAAGGAATTTTTGGAAAATATCCTCCCATCTGGTAATTGATCGGGATTGCAAGCTTGTGTACCAAACAAAATCAGGTCCTTGTAATGACTGTACAAAATACCTGATCTTAACTGATTCTTGTTGCTGAAGGGTTCCCATCATAGGATCTCAACAAGAAACAAAATTTTTAAAGTGTTTCTCTGGGTCTCCCGAACCATTAAATATTGGGAATGTGGTACTTGAAAATTTTGATTGGGGAGGAATTGCATCAACCCATTCAGGGTAATCTCTCTTTTATGGTTGAATTTGATCACACTTTCCCTCCATAGCTTCCAACCGAGCTGTTAATGACTCAATAGTAGTTATTAACTTTTAAGAAACATCTGGTTGAGCTTGGACCTGAACGGGTGCAATGAATGGAGCTTGGACAGATGTGGAAGCTGGTACTGCAACCGATGGAAGCATTGTCAATTGTTGTTGCACTTGACCCATAGGATTAGACCTGTAAGGATGTACTGATTTAGGGATATATTCTTGATCCATCTCACTAGCCACAACAAATTCCTTTGGCTGACTAACTCTAGCACGCTTAGGAGGAAGACTACACTGAAGTAGTTCTGCATTCATCCTTCTCAATTCCTTCATTTATTCCTCTTTTTGTGTAAATCTTTACTCTAATGAGAGCGATTGGCCTTCTCCAGAGGAATTGTATGTAACCTGATTCTTTCCTTTCCCCTTGTTGGATCCCGTTTAGAGAGGGGGAAGTGGGTTACTTAAAGGAACACCCAGATTTTGGGTAAGCCTTTGATTTCGTGTATGCACACCATATTCATTTGTGTCTGTGCGTACAACTTCTTGAGCAGGAACCTCTTCATCTGATCCCTCTAAGCGAGTCTTGTCTGGTGTATCAACAACAAAGGCATTGATGACATTAATTGATGCATAATTCATTGCATCCCTTCTATCAGCATTTCTGCAATATTTTCTTCTTCCATGTCCCTAATGAGACATTGCCTTTTGTTGATTCGATCCCTCAGGAACTTCTTGCCAAACCATAATTTGGAGAGAATCTCTTGATAATTTGGCTCTTCATTCCTCTTGGGGACTCTTCCCTACTCGAGAGAAGACCGAATTTCTTTGAGGGAGGGATTGAGGATTTGAAAAAGTCCCCATTCTGGTGGACTGGGGCTCTTCCTACTGTTCCTGCTCAACTCCTCGAATCCTATTTTTTGATTCTGAGGGTTGGGTTAAAAGATTCCCCAGTATAGAAAGTTGGGGTGGCTCTTGACATGCTATGTATGAGACTTTCTTAAAAGATCTCTTGATCTTGCAGACCTTGGTCTGGAAATTAGTTGGATGCATTAATCGACACCCACTTTTATCACCCGGCTCAAAAGACCATTGGATGATTTTTGACACTTCTGTCACTTGGTGATGTGCTTTCTCCAAACGAGAGGCATGTTCAATATTCTCATTTTCCTAATGGGGGATTAATTCAACAACTTGTTCTCTATATGCTTGATTTTTATAGGAACTAGTTGAAGCATGTTCTTGAGAAAGATTTTGATTATAAACAAAACCCATTGACTATGGCTGGCCATGGGAAATAACATTGCATGAAACTATTTTTGGCAGGATTTGCTGAATGGAGAGCACAGTGAAATGATGTTCTCCATAAACACCCCATCCCCTGATATGAATACTAGGTGGGGAATTGAAAATTTACTGGAAAAATCTTCTTAGTGTTCCATGGAATGAACGCTGAAGGGATCTCTACTACTTTTCAGCCTTCAGATATCAAGAAACTGAGAGATATGCCAAGTCAATTTGTCATTGTAACACTTCTATTATCTTTATATGATTTTCATATTCATCATAAGATAATATTTTCTTTTAAAACTGGCAAAGAGTTTTCTATATGTTGAGACGAACATCATGAATTCCATCTTTTGTCAACATCTCAGGAAATTCATACTGAGAGTTGGCCGAAGGCCAAAACATGACTGGCTCATTACCTTTTGCCAGTTGTTTTCTCATATTCAGTACTTCCTCTTTATCATTCAATGAAGATTCTTCTACCTGATTAGACCAGAGCTGGTGCTTCCTTGTTGCTTCATCGTATTCAACAAGATCATTTGAGAAGTCACTGATCAAACTAAAAGATGAACGACCCAGGGGTGGTTTGGAGAATGACCTACACCCCGGTCTATCTTCTAATTGTGAAAGTGTTTCACTTGTTAGTGGTAAAGCATTAGACATGACTGGCTTCACATTTGCAAGTGCCTCAAGATAAGAAGGATTTCTCTTCACTGCATTGTCTTATGAAGAATTTTCTAGAAAATTTGAATTACTACTACAGAGAGGACTTTCGCAGCTAAATTCATCATCATGGGGAGGACCACCACGGTGGGTTATAGCAAAAGATGAAACCTTTTGCTCCTTGGTCTTCTGACCACACAGAGGGTTCCTGTGGCTCTCATCCGATGATGAAACTTTGAGATCGAATGAATCGTCATAAAGTAAGCCTTCATGAGGAATTATCTGATGCAGACCTTCGAAATTAATGTTCCCACTATTGGGAACTGAAAGAGTAGAATCTTGAATTCTAAAAGATAATTGTTTGAGGGCTTCAAGAACTCCATCATCGAGTAAGGCCTTATTACATATTGGCCCTTGATTTCTTGACTGTGCTGGGTGGGTATTCTTCTTGGATGCCTTATTAATCACTTTAGGAACCACTTGTTGATGAAATCGATTATTATGAGCAGGTGTATGTGCATGCTCAGGAGAAATGATTAGGTTAGGCTGATTATCTCTGCTCAAATCAGGTGTATGTTCCTGACTTGGTTGTCTGTATGATATGGGGTAGTACGCCCCACTACCCTATTGGACTAGAACAGAGGTGTGTGTCTATTCTGGAGTGAACTTTTGATGTGTCACTCCACTATTAGGGATAGATTTATGTGTCATTCCCTGATATGCTACTGAAGCTGTTATAATATCCTGGAAGGCATCCAGAATATGAGCAGGGATTTTCTTCTGCTCTTTCACCATCGATAGAATATTCTTGGTGACTACAACTGCTAGAATGGGGATATACGTCCATTCTGTGCTTGGAGTAGGTGTATGTGGCTTCTCCTGTCCTCCTTTTCCTATCAGTGAATCCTGGCAGTACTTATGTATGGGGGAAGAGAGTTGAGTCTGCCTCCTGTTTGTCGCCGGAGCTTTCCAACTGACTTCTCTGACTGCTAAAAAATGCGACTGTTGGTAGGCTTGATCAATACTAGTAGGTGTATGTGTCTGCTGATTGCACTCTGCCGAACGTGGTTGACGGTCTTCCTTCAATACTAACAGATGAGGCTGTTGGCAGGATTGATGAGTGTAAGCAGGTGTATGTGCTTGTTTACCAGTTGTCAACACATTGGGTTGGCGGGCTTCATCGTATGTAGTCATACGAGCCTTCTGACTAGATGATGATTTATAAACAGGTGTATGTTCCTATCTATAGTACTCCACCTGAATTGCCTGGCGGGATTGGCATGCTACTTCCAGACGAGTCTGCTAGATAGCGGAATTAAAACGGGCGGGTGTATGTGCCCATTCGTTTCTTTCCACCAAGTTAGGTTGGTGAACTTTTCCAGAGATGGAAGATATGAGAACCTACTCATTGTTG
The DNA here is from genome assembly GCA_963277665.1 of Viscum album. NCBI lineage: Eukaryota > Viridiplantae > Streptophyta > Magnoliopsida > Santalales > Viscaceae > Viscum > Viscum album. Next base: position 1,038,005,011 of record OY728129.1, read on the forward strand.
ACCAGATTTCACCTTTGGCGGTTCGTCTTGCCTAATCGGGTTCGGGGAACCTGAGTCGATACCCTCATCATGTTGAGGGCGCACTGCCGCACGAGTCTGGCGACGATTATTGATAGGATCCCTTGGTAAGGACTTCTGTATCCTGAATTAAGGCCCTGAGGGACCTTCTCATTCACCTCCTCAGAATATGGGAGTGATTGGTGATTGCGTTCTGAGTATAACGACCCGAAACAGTTGAAAACAGTGGTTGACACCACCTGCTTCTTGATCGCTGGTCGTCGCTGTCCAGACGACCAGGATGAATTGTTCACTTGGAGGGCTTGTCGAGCATCCTCCAAAGTTGGAATGGTACCATATTGACGATAATCCTTATTCAGTGCATTCGATAACCAGCTTTGAAGACGCTGAGTAGGTGATGTCATCCTCAGAGCGGACAATGATTCAGTAGGAGCAGCAGCAGATGCATTCACAGTAGAGGTTTTCACATCAGAGGTATTCACAGATGTGAGCTTAAGAAAAGCCATTCTCGTAATGCAGAAGATCTTGGAAAAGAGTGCATTTTTGTTATAACAGACGTAATCAAGATACATCCAGCCACTACACCTTTCGGATAAGTACATATATTATTGATTGTTTTTTTGTCCCTCTCATTGAGTTTTAAATAGGGGCCTAACAAATAAGTAAAACATCATTTTATAATGGTTAAGGATTCACGTCGGGTTCACCATTTTTTGTTTCCTATAGAATTTTGGATGACCTCATTGATTTAATTTTCAAACATTCCAATCAGTTTCTAACGGGTTTGTTCGTTGAACTGGAAACATCCAATGATTCCGTATCCATTTGGACCTACTTTAAAAAGGTAGGCACTCATTAGTTGTGGACCGATGAGGCTTAGGAATTTGTATTGGTCGAGAGAATGGGAGGTCGGACTAATCACACCATTTTTGAGGGGAATTATTGTCTACTCTGGGACTCTCTTTATAGATTTAAGTTATGTTCATGAATATTTATTAAATTACCAAGTATAAAATGAGCTTTCCTTTAAATATGACAATCAATGATTGATATGTTGGAAATTTAGAGAATATTTTATATGTATTCAAGTTTCTTCATCGATAGAGAATCATCTTTATTTTTTAGAGATACATAGTCAATGGTATCCTTTAATACATTATATAAAAGTCTCTTGGTCATTATGATGGACATACTGGTTTTAAAGCCACTCGGTGGGGCACTTGAAGTTTATTGTCATTCAGAAGGACATAGATTATTTCAGAGTTGGGATCGTACCCGCAGATGGGCTGCCTATGTATCCTTTATTTAGAAAAGTAATCAGAACCCACATCATTCGAGTAAGGTAATATGATGTTTATGTATGATTTATGGCTTAGAGAAAGATGTCATAATTACTTTTACACTCTAAGCTCACGTGAGTCATTCTCTGTGTGAGAAACAATAGGTATTGGTAAAACCAGACAATTGTGCCATGAAAGATGCAATCATAAGGAATGATGTGGGGCTTATGTATGTATGACTACCCAAATAGATGAATATCAGGAATTATTTCAAATAATAATTCCGGGAACAGGGTCCATAAAGGTATATGTACTTTATCAAGATTTGGATACTCTAACTTGGGGCTTACTCCTGAGGAAGATGCCCAAATTAGGAGGGGACTTATGATTGGGTTTTACTCCTGAGAAGGAAGCCCAGATCAAAAGGTAAATTAATACTGGTTAAGAGAAATTAAGACTGGGGCTTAGTCCTAAGGAGGAGGACAAGGTTAAAGGGATTTGAAAACTAAGGCTTACTTCGAAAGAGGAGGCCCAGGTTAATGGAATTTTAGAATTAAGGGACTTGGGGCTTTCTCCTAAGGAGGAGACCCACATTTTTAGATTTGAAACTGGGGTTTATTTCTGAAAAGGAAGCTTGGGTTAAGGGAATTATGGTTGGGGCTTACTCCTGAGGAGGATACCCATATTTTGGGAACTTTTAGACCAGGGCTTACTCATAAGGAGGATACCCAGATTAAAGGGATTTGAAAACTGAGGCTTATTCCTGAAGAGGAGGCCTAGGTTTAGGGACTTGGACTAGGGATTACTCCTGAAAAGGAGGCCCAAGTTAGGGATTCTCTCATCTTAAAGGATTAGGTTGAATGAATGAAATCTCTAACCTTGGTGACATAAAGATATGTAAATCACTAGGTTTTGAGATATGTTCCACAGAATTGCTTTCAGATAAGGAAGCCAATAAGGAAATCATGCCATAAATGGCTTTGAAGAGAGTTCTGAAGGCTTAATCTTTAAGAGGATAGGTGAATAGGTATAAGAGAGGTGGAATAAGAAGGAGGGGCACCCAAAAAGAAAGGGGATCACAAGTCCTTATGGGAACGCAAGTATTGTGTGGGCGTTCAAGTACTGGTCGCACAGGTATACCTGCGCGGCACATATGTACTTGCGCAACTTTTGACCCTTGGGGTAAAACTTGGGTGAGACTTGGCTCAAGCCCTTAGTACTATCCCTAGGGGATTCCAGAACTGTGGCGCACAAGTTATGGTGAAGGAGAAAAGCGGTGCGCAAGTGTGGCCATTTCCCTTAAGGGTTGTCCACTCAGGCGTGCAAGTGTTGATGAGTTTCAACACTTAGGCCTTCCTCTCCCTCTTTACATCTTCCGTTATAGGTAATAAATTACCTTAGAAGTGTTCAGAAGTTTTGAGAAGAGACTAGGGCACCGAGAGCTCAAATTCAAGGTTTTGGAATTTTTTCGTCCTCCAAATGGGCGGGCCCACAGGGGTACTTATAGGCTGGAGAAGACCCTTGGAAAAATTCAAAGAGGGCGCACAAGTCACCTGCGTGACCATTAGGTGGCGTGCAAATGTACTTGTGCGACTATGAGGGAACTTACGTGGCCCAAGTTCATTTTAATCCTAGTTCATTCCTTTGTCAATTTTTTATGTTTTCTTCAAAGGATGAATCAATTTAATCTAAGTCATTTCACTTTCCATTCATTTAGACAATGTGACGAAAAGGAGCATCAACAACATGGAAACATTCTTAGGACGGTTTTGGAGAAACAAAATCACATCTTCTTCATATAAAACAATGTCCCTTCATTCCAAAGTTTTCACAACTTAGGGATAGCCTTTTTTGGCTATTATCTATAGTTTATTCTTGAATTTTATTTTCATTTCACTCTATAATTTAATTTAATATTTTAATTTAAGGGTTCTCCTTTCTCTCCTTTTCTTTCACTCTTTTGTTTTCTTCCCCCGTTTTCATCTTCATTGTGAACTCACATGCTTAGGATAATTAGTAGCTAACCCGAGGACGTTCCCAGGGGGAGTAACCTAGTGATGAACCCAATTATTTGAAAATTCATGATTAATGTTTCTTATTTTCTTAGATTTAGTTCAAGTGGGGTCTTAGTGGGAAAGGATCCTACATGTCTCTACTAGCCACCTGAGGCTTAGATTTCGCTTCTATAATATTCTCCCTAGATCGAGAAAGTGAATGGGATGTATCTTGGGAATCATTGGGTGTAATATATATTTACAACCATATTTTTAGGAGGACGTTCACACGTATGATGGATTGTTTTCATTATGTAAATTTGAAATTAATAATAATGTGTTGAAGGTTCAATCTGGGTGATTATATTGGAAATATTTCCTTTCTCCTAACATAATTCTATCTGCATTAATTTTGTATTCATTGCATTTTTATGTTTAATTTTTTTTTTCATTATCATTTATAAAATCTTAATTTCTATTGATTTTATTTACTAATTAGAAAATATTAAAAAAATTGAATTATAAATAGTGAGTGATTGACTGTGAAATCTTCTCAATAGAACGACCAAGTTCATCCCCTATGTTGTAGTTAGTATAAATATTTTTGATAGTGTGAATGACAAGGATTCATCAAGTTTTCATTATTTCCCGGGATCCAAATGGTCTTAATTCACTAATTTTATTCATATTTTTTAAATATTTTTCTTTTATTTCATTTTAAAAACCCCAAAAAATCATAAATTTCAAAAACTAAATTTTTTTTTATCCATGATGTATTGCAATTCAAATTATTCTTCATGGACTAACAAATATCAGGTGGAAGAATAAATTAAAAAATATCATATCAATGAACATAAAGAAAAAATATAAAAAATGAAGACCAAAACTAAAAAGGTTGAAGAATATATTTTTTTACTAGTGTAGAAACCTGAACTATAGCCAGAACCTAAACCAGAATGAGTGGTGGAAGATATTTCACCAATAATTTTTTATTTCAAATAACTTGAGGTATGTGATAAGGATATACTAAAGTAATTAATCATATCATCTCATACTCAACCATTGCTCGAGGAGGTCCCAAAAGTACACATTCAAGATGATTCACTTATTAGAGATCAATATTTTTTTAATGAGTCCTATAATTTCATTATTGAATATAACCAACAACATTATCTTCCCATCCTTGATAATGGAAAATTAGAACCTCTCTACCACTATCTTTCTTTGGGAGATAATGTTGAAAATTCACTTGCTGATTTTGGGTTGTCAATAGTCCTTATATAAGAGATTAATTTTAAAGTTAACTTACTTAAAAGGGGGGATTTCTTTATTGATTCATCATTTTTTAATATTTTTCAAGATGAAGTGTTTTCAGACATTCCCTTTTCTAAAATTTTTGATACGTCATAGATGGGGTAAGGATTGGATGTTAATGAAGATTCCACCTAAGCGGCGGTGATTATTATAGAAGATACTACACAAGTGGTGGTGATAAAAGAAGAGGATTTGAAGGAGCATGTGTTCATATGATTATCTCCTCTATAATAACATGGACATAATATGGAGGAGGACAAGATTGAAGTTAATAGGGAGCACTCCAATTTTTTCCCTTCCACTCTTGATAAATTATACCATTATTATTTCTTAGGGTTTGGGAATTATCTTCTCCTCTATGTGGTTTTATACTTTCAGTGATTACTCATGTAAATTGGGAAAAGTCTCATATGGTAGTTCATCTTAAATAAACCACACCCACCTTCTAATTGGGGATAATCCATTACAACTACCTGACTAGGGAAAATAAAAACATATCACCCACTTGGGGGTTAAACCAAGAATTATCCATTTTCTTTCCCCTTTATCTTTAATTTTATTTAATTTTATTATGTATTTTTATTTCGTTCTCTTAGTTTTAATGTGGTATCACATAGGTTCTTAACTTAGGGCTTCCATTGAAAAATAAACCAGTTTGTGTCTTTCCTTTTCTTTATTTTATTTGCTGCCAAATTTAAATTCTATGTGAAAAAATTCCTGATCTTATTTGATATAAGTAAAGGGTTGTAAATTTAATTAGTTTGGAGGATTTATTTATTTTTAATAATTTTTTGTGTTCTTTCATTTTATTTTTTATGTATTTTTTTGGACTTTTTCTAATTTTATTTTCTTTTATTTGCTATGTTTTTTAGGATTATTGAGTTTAATTGAATACTATGAAAAATTCATACCATCTTGGTATTTTTTTAACATTTCTTGATTTGAATGTTAGAGGATATAAATAATTTTTGAATGGATTTTTTTCCTAATTTCGGATCTTTTAATTTGAATAATTTTTTATTTATTATTAAACTCATATGCACTAGTATTATCCAAATTGAAAATATTTCTTAAACTGAGAGGTTTCTAAGACTTTTATACATATTATTTACATTTATATTTTTCTTTAGTGTTTTGAGACATGTTTTTTGATTCAGAAATTGTTGTTTTCATCTTTTTCAAAACTGTTAGAGTTCATGGAATAGGTTAACTATGATTGAGGTAGCACTTTGGAAGACCCTTTTAGCATTCAACTATTATGTTGGCCTTCCTTTTCATCTAAAAATTATTAATCCCCTATAATCCATGAAATTACTTATTAGTCAGAAGCATTATAATCCATTTATCCATTTCCAACCTGATCTATAAGTTAAATTCATGATTATTTTTGAACTCAAGTGTGGGGGGAGAATATGGGTTGTATTTTTCTTTCTTGAAAAATATGTTTGAGATGAATTGAAAGTGTTTCTATATTTATTGTTTCTTGGGTTGAAGAAATTTCATGATGGAATGATGGATGGGTGAACCAAAATATCATTATAAATATGGTCTGGGTTTTCACAAATTTGTGAAGATCAAATGTTTCCTCCATTTTCTTCAAAAATATGATTTTGAAGAGAAATCCAAATCTACATTCAAGCTGAAACAATGCTAAAAATTGGGGAATGGGAGATTAAATTTTTCACATATGATGAAAATTACTAGTGTGAAATTCTGAAATAAATTAATAGGTGTTTAGAGGTGATTCATTTTCGAGCTGATTGAGGAACACACCATTCTTGCGCAAAGACATTTTCATGCATTTACTTCACATTAGAGCTTAAGCCTCCTCATTCTGCCTCTAAATTTTTTACATTTAAACCCTTAAAACCCTCATCCTCATAGAAACCCATGAAAAAAACCTCATGATTGAAACATTTTTTACTCTATTAAGTGGATATACTATAAGGAAAAAAATCTTATGGAGATCACACATGTTCTTGAGAATGAGAAAAACTCCAAATAAAAACATCCTTGAGTGAAGAGAGAAATATTTTTCTGAGGAGGTAGGTATGATATGATTGTGAGTATTAAAATGAAATTGAATGGATTATTATGGTTTTTGAGGATTTAGGGAATTTTTAATCTTTTTATCAATCATTATATTTTCCTTTCATATGATAATTGGGAGGTGTTATCATTTATGCTTTGGGTTGTTGGTTTTGACCCTAGTATAAGATGATTTCACATGAGTGCAATGTTTAAGTGTGGGTTAATTGATAGATAAAATATTTTAAATTATTTTATTATGAATTTATATTTTTTAATCCCACCAAATTGTTATTTTAAGGTCAATTGTCACATTTTATATATTTTGATGTATTTTGAGCTTAATTGCAAAATTGTTTTATTTTGGATTTTAAATGTTATATTTCTATTCTCTATTGAGGCTATAACATTTTCTAAATTGATAAAAATGGAAAATTATTCTTTTATATGTTCCTATGTTTTAATGGATTCATTTTATCCTTCAAGACCAAAAGCTCAATCTATCAATTAAAGGCCCAAATATAGCTCACAAGTCTGACCTTGAAAACTGTATACAAATCTGTATAATTTTATTTCCAAGAACATATATCATACATGTAATATTAATATGAGATGAAATTCAACATGGATATAGAATACATATGTAGTAACAATCTTTATTAATATATACACGTGTTATTCCTTCATTTTAAAGGAAATAAATGCATGGTAATTTGGCTAAATTGGAATACAAACAATCACCTATCCATAATAAATTACCAAAGTAATTTAGGGATAGCCCTCATCACACATGTCCAATGAAGCTAAATTTTTGTGGGTTGATATAATACACATATAATAACATGTTTAAAGAATACCACTTTAGAAAATTTGGTCACTAAATTGGGATAACATTCATAAACATTTGTATGATGGTTTTGGAGGGAAAACTTTCACATCCTCTCCCTATAAAATAGTGTCCCATATTCATTCCAAGGTGTTGGGGAATTAGGGGTATCCTTTTTTGGTCAATCTCAGTAGTTTAGTATTTAATTTTATTTTCTTTTCATTCTGTAATTTTCTTTAAATTTTATTTTTATTTTTCTCCTTTCTCTCCTTTTCTTTCACTCTTTTATTTTCTTCCCTCGTTTTCATCTTCACTGTGAAGTCTTATGCTCATGATCATGAGTAGTTAACCAGATAAAGTTCCCAGGGGAGTAATCCAGTGATGAATCCATGTATTTTAACATTCATGCTTAATGATTCTTATTTTCATAGATTTAGGCAAAGGTGGATCTTAGTGGGCATGGAGCCTTTATGTCCCACTTTCCACTCGAGGTTTAGATTTCACTTCTGCAATATTCTCCCTCGATTGAGGAGGTGAATGTGTGGTATCTCAGTGATCATTGAGTGTACAGTATATTCAAAATCTTATTTATAGTAGTATGTAAATATATATTATGTAGTGTGTTCATTATGTAAATTTTAAACTAATAATATTACGATGAAGGTTCAATCAAGGTGATACTCTTGGGAATATTTATTTTCTCCTAACATCATTTTGTCTGCATTCATTCTATTCCCATTGGATTTGCATGTTTATTTTTTCACTACAATTTTTCAAATACTAATTTCTGTTCATTTTATTTCATAATTAAAAAAATATAAAAAAATTGAATTAGAAATAGTGAGTGATTGACCAAGAAATCTCCTCCAGAGAACAACCTAGGACATCCCCTATGGCGCACTTAGTTATAAATATTTTTGAGAGTGCGCATGAAAATGATTCATCAATTTTATACCACTCATTCATGACCCCATTCCCCCAAAGTTACCCCTCCCTAGTCAGTGATGATTGAAGGAGGATAATGGTCTCCTGAAGCCTACCTCAAACATGCTATAGTTTGGTGACAAGCATCAAGGGTATACTAAAAAAAAGGGAGGCATTACTCTCTAAGAGAAAAAGTGTAAGAGATAGATAATAAAATTAAATCAATAAAATCTTGCTCATATATAGTATAAAGGAACCCAAGTATATACATATAATTTCATAAAAAACTAAAACATCTTGAAAGGAAAACTATATGTGAAAAAAGGGTAAACCCAACAAAAACCACGAATCCCAAACAAATCCTTCAAAATCATGAGCTAGTAATATCCAACCCAACATCCAACCTAATCCAACTAACTTGAAATATAGTTTATATTTACATTGGGTTAACATAACATGTATACTAAGTAAGATCCTCCCAAAAGCCTCTCATTAAAAAGATAAATAAATCATACTAAATCCCAATGAATAATAAGTGAAACTAACTCATCAGCTAAATAGGTATACTAAGTTACCAGCCTCACCATGGTTGTCTCTCACTAAATAACTCATACAAGAGATCATATATTATTTTAAAAGAACACAAGTACCCCATTATAAAATCCCCACTGATTTTTCTCTCTTTCTGAACATCATAAATTCTGATCTATCTCTCTTAAAAATAATCAAACCCAAGGACACATGGGAAATGTATCACAAAATGCATCTCATGTATAACATCATCTCATCATCCCACCAATATATCCATATAGTAACTGATTAATTTCATAGATCCACAAAAACCTTTATCTCGTGTACTATGTGTCTATTATTTTACCTCAATCCATCAAAACCCATACACTGAGTATGTACCTCAGGCCATCACAACTCGTACACATCAAAACTATAATAATCATTTGGATACTATGTCTGGAGATACTATGTATGAAATAACCACAACCCATTATATCCATATACAAACAAATATGGGGACACTAACAATCACACATACTGTCACATAATGCTACTAAGAGGAGAGAGTGTGTACAAAGGGATTAGTCATCCATTTGTCCCATGATAACCTAGATGTTGGGAAAAACACCCTCCAAGAGTCCATTGAGTGTCAATATCCCTACCAACATGGGTTGGGTAGCATAAGAAATTGAAAAACATAAAACATGTAATATTTATCACAACCATAATATGGGAAATAAATTAGTATCAATCTCAACTATAGATATCATCACTTGTATACCCATATGCCACCATTAAGAGTTATATATCCTATAAGAACAAAATCATGTTAAGAATACTTTCATTAAACTAATTATTTAATTTTAAAATTTCACATAATATTTGTTAATTAATTATCTATTAATTTAAATTCTTCCAATCACATTTTATTAATCATAATATTTAAGTGTATTCCTTCCAGGCATAATCCAATTGAGTCCACAGTTTCTCAAGATTAATATAATTTTCATTCCAAACACCATACCCATGGGTTAAAAAAATATTATTTTTTACCCTTATATAATTCTAGGTACTTTAGAAAACATACAAAGCTACTATAAAGACCTTCATAACCAAGCACTTCCAGCAACCTCAAGCAGTGGGGAAATGAAATTAGATAAACAAGAAACCCAGCCATCCGGACTTTAAACAGATTAAGAAGAAAGAATCCCATCATTAAGAAAAATAATAGGTAGTCCTATCTTCAGTCCATTATATCAACTCTGGTACCTCCCCAACACCCTCATGCATATCACCAAGCATATCATCATTATAGGTATCAACTTCTACCACAAAAACCAATCCTACCCACCCATATCTCATCATCCAATAGAAATCCCAGGATCACATCACATTGCATAACAAGACTCACATCTATAGTAATATATAAGGAATAAAACAACCATCAATATAAATAGGGATACTATTCCCTAAAACAATCCATTTGGACTTCATAAGAAAATGATCATTCTCAACCCCAAACACAAGGCATTCAGCCTTCATAAGAAAAAAAGACTCACTTGGTCCCAAATATGTATCTTTATCAAAAACCTAGTTTTTTTCATTTTTAATTAATTGATTCAATTATCAAAGGTTATAATATTGAGTAACCTAAGGAATCATTTATAATAAGATATCATTAATTAAACATGATATCTAACATCAAATCTAGTTTCAAAAATCTATGAGAAGAACAATTATCATTCATCATTCCCTCTATTATTATCATGATAATCATTTAATATTTAGGTTATTTATCTAATTCCATTAGTGCATGGAAGAAAAAAATTAACTAAACATGAATCAAGCATCAATTTTATTTCCATCGTATTAAATTTATCTGAGGATCCATTAAATATGCCTCTTTTAAGTACTTAAACCAACCAAAAAATAACTTGGTTTATATTATATGGGCAATTTTATTAAAATAAAAAAAATTAACCCAAGAATAAACAACATGATAAAAAATCATATCAAAGATATCACACTATATAGAAAATAAAGAGGCAAGCTATTAGCATGGTGAAAGAACATGTGATCACTAATAATAAACCAAGTTCATTTTTTAATCTGATTTAGTATTGATTAGATTAATCCCACTACAAACCAAAATGATAAAGTATGATAAATTTATTATTTCACAAAAATAAAAAATAGATGAAATGAATCCCCTACGTAAGGATTTTTATGTTATTCAAATAGAAACATAATGTCAACACAGATATTTTATCACTTCTCTAATAAGGAAACTATAATATACTTATGATGTCATGCCACTGACATACTAGCAAACAAAAAAAGAAACTCTATTAGAATAATGGTTATCAAACTCGATCACGTGGAAATAAGAAATGGATGAAACAAGATCAGACGAAGAAGAAACTATAATAAATGAGTAATAACTAACCTTTTATCACCACATATTGAACACTTGAAGTTATTGATTTAATTTAATTGAAAGGGGGTCCAAATTCTTTCAAAAATATATCTTGGGTGACAAGGGTTCGAGAGAGAAACTTTAGAGAAAAGTGGGTTCGTAATGGGTTTATTTATTTATAGGAAAACATAAAAACATGAGGCCATGAAACATCCCCTAGGACTACATTGCTAACTATATAAAGTAAGGAATATTAAGGTGAAATACAATACATTACATCATATCCCCTGGTCAATGCTTCATATGGGAAACATGTCACCTTCCAAGATGGAAATCCTATAAAATTGGGGAGGGAATATGGTCCAAGTAAATCCATTATGACACATTAACTAGTATCCAGAAGGGATGATACTGTAAAATATAACCCTCATGATGCACCTAACTTGGAATTTATAGAACAACCCTTGAAACACTACACCACAGCCAGAGCCTCCACATTTCATCACCCAATTTCTTAGGAAGGGTATATGTTGTATAATCACTCCATGGTGAAGCCTTTCAAAAATTGGAAGTGGCTCATAGATACTTATGTAAGGCCTATAATGTTGAAACCAGCCTCACTATGCCACAGTATCCATGCTTACAGTGTTTAGCCTAAGGTTCCAAAGTGATGAATCTCCTCAAATCCCCATTTTCCCTCAAAAACACCTTAAAATTTTCTTTGAACACCCCCATCACCCAAACTCATAAAGGAAATGGATACTAGGGTCCAACCCATACAATGGAACAAGAGAAGAATATTTTGATTAGATTTATTTCATTAGTTTAATGTTCTTCCTAGAATGACTTGGGAATTCCATAATATGAGACCATTGTTCTCACTCGTTATAAAACACTGATATTCATCCTCTCTACTATGTCATTCTATTGTGGGGGTATCCACACTATTTTTTCATCTAATAATAACTTTATAACTACAATAGTCTGTGTAGTCACTGGAAAAATAATCAAGACTATTTTCTATCCTAAGGGTTTTTATTTTACTTCCAGGTCAATTTAAACACTATACTTCCAAATTTTAAAGGTTTCAAAGGTTCTAGATTTGTGCTTGAGAATGTAAATCCTTACATTCCATGAATATTCATTAAAAAATGTCACAAATTATGCCCAACACTATAGGAAATAGTCCAAGAGGAACCCTAAAAATTATAATGTACATATTCTAAATGGGTTTTATCACTCTATGTATGCCTTTTAAAAATAAATCTTTTGGAATTACCAAGAACACAGTCTTCACAAAAGGAAAGAATATATGTGGTAACATCATTTGAAATCCATTTTGTTCCTAGTATATTCATCACAATTTCACTTAAATGTATTAATAATTCATATCACAACATTGTGTTATTTTCTATTGGATCAATTCCATAATTTAACCACTTTATATGAGTCCTTCAATCTAATGCATATATACCATTAGAGAAGGTTCCTTTCATAACAATAAGTAACCCCATGAAGATCCTATGATTCCCCGAATCATACCTAAACATGTACCCATTTGGTCGAATACTCCATGGAAAATAACATTCATATTCAAATTAGGCACCCACCAAACCTCCTCTAGAGATTTGACCGACCAATCATACAATTCTAGAGATACAGTACCCTTACCCATGATTCTTCAACTTTTTTATTTACTAGGTAAACTTCACCACCCTAAATATCTCATAAATTATCAAATTATTCACATTTGGGACACATGAAATGAAAATCCTAAATATAGGATACATTCAACATCCAAATCACTAGAAAAAACATTATAACATCAACAATATCAAAATCTTTTTCAAAAAAACTAATGGTTACTATTATTGGTGTTGTTCATGAAATTGCCCAATTGGGTACTATTACTTATAATGATATAAGGTTATTTCTAATGAAATGATTTAATTTATAACCCCTAGAACCTAATTGGATCCTATATATTTTCTTACCTCTCATTTTCCCTCTCTTCTCAGGCCTACCTCTACCATTAATCCCCTCGTATTCCTACAAAACAAAACTATGATTCTTATTTTGAATTTCATCAGGAAACAAAGAAGAATCAACTTATTGTAAGTTTAAATAATCCCTATCATACATCAATGGTTCTTTAATTGAATTATAGGGTTATAAAAAGATGTCAACCATAAGATATCCAAATCATAATCATCAAAATTAACTTCTATATTTGACAAATCAAGAATGGATTAATTAAAATCATTGATATGAGTTTTGAATGCAGTTCCAAGATCCATACAAAAGTTATATATTCATATATTCTTATGTAACTATCCTACTAAGGCCTTTCTCATTTATAATGTTTCATGTTTATACTAGATTTGGGAAGAGGTGGATTCATAAGCTACCTCAGGAAGGACCATACCACTTAATGTTGTGAGAATTAAACTATGGGCCTTCTTAAGAATGTCAGTTGGGGAATCAAATTTGGTGGTAGTGGAATTTACATTAGAATATAGTATGATGACATTATTTTTAGGAACACACAAGGCATCAAGGATCTCATCATGGTATAGTGGCATGCTCATCTTTATCCTTTAGAGTTTAAATTTAGTATTCCTATCAAATTTCCCTATTTCAAATTTTATCAATCTCATTATTCTAGATTAAGTGTCATTAATAACAATTTTTATGGGAGACATTGATGTGGTATTCCATATGAAACACCCAAGGTCCACTAATCTATGCACTAGGTTCACAATTTGAAATATTCAATTTGATAAACAATAAAACATAAGGTGTGTATGGACTCAATATTAGTGTAGTGAATGAAAAGTGATGAACACATAGATATAACATGCTTTAGTCCACCATGGACCTACATGAATGGTGAAACAACCAGCATTATAATTTATTACTAAAGAAAGAAAACATTCAGATTATAATACACAAAATTAGTAAAGTACCACAAAATCTATCTAATGATTGGATCAAGCTAGACCGTATGGAAGTGGTGAAATCTATCTTGTCGATCTAGAAATGAAAATTTATTGATGGATTTAAACTATGAACATGCATATAAGGATAAAATATCATACATTATAGTAAAAATTGAAATAAGAAAAGAGGAATAACCTTTTTACAACACCAGGTTATAATATTAAAACATGGAAGAAGCTCGAATGGAGCTAAAGATTCCAATGTTCTCCTTTACGTAAGCCCATCCTACAAAAAAGGCTAAAGAACCTTCAATTATCTCCACTTAGACCCCAGACCAGGTTTTTTAATGACATAGATTAGTGGATTTAATGGACCTCAAGAATCAGGGACTATAACTCTTCCATGCACTGCTCTCGATTCTTTCACTTTTGTGGGATTAATAAATTTTCCCTTGTAAAACATTGACTACTAACGATGAGCCACAAGGAGAAATCATTATGGACGACAAGGTGTTAGTCAGTCATGCAACAAAAGATGGATGTGGAACTTATGGACGACCCATATGGAAGAGATGGTACAGCTGTTAACCATGACAAAACATAGATGGCCTTGCGACATCATGTGATTCTTCACCAAAAGTAACATGAATCATCAGACCCTTACATGAATTTACCCTTATGTGAGGCTCTACCATTATGTGACTAGGTTTACCCTTACGTGATTTATTTTACCCTTAATCATTCCAGAAGTACCATTATGTGATCTAGGTTTCCCTTACTCAAGCTCGGTAGTACCCTTATGCAAGTAGGCTTACTCTTATGTGGAACAGGGTTTACCCTTACATGATCCACGTAGTACCCTTACGCAAAGAAGCTTACCCTTATACGAAATAGTGTTTACCTTTATGTAATGGGTGAGCTACCATTATGTAACATTCAAGATACACTCACTACTATAGATCTCACATTTAAAAGTTCTAGAAGTTGTATTTTTCAGCGTTAAAAAAGAATTATTGATCTAGGAATCATTAAAAGGGGGGTCCCTTTAATAAGTTCTAAAAATTAGCGCTGATAAAAATAAAAAAAACGTTAAATGATTTTCTTTCCTGTAAATTGATGTAGATTTGGATGGGGAGACCACTGCCCTCTTCCTCAAATCCTTTTTTTTCAATTTCTGAATAAACCACTTTAAGGGTGAGTGGGAACCTCACAATGCTAGATGCCAAATTTCAAACACCAATATACTAAATTTCAAACATCACAAATAGGCTCCAAAATCCTCCCCAAAACATCAAAACATAAATTCAGATTTGAAATTCCAAAAACAGGATACAACCTTCAAAAACCACACATGGCATCGCCTAAGTCTGTGATCCTCCTCAAGGAAAGCTCTTGGATTCGCAATCCACCCCTCGTCATCATCACATCACTAAAAATAAGAATCCCTTAGAAAGGACTTGTTTCCATTGTCAAAAACAAACTCGAAAACATCTCATTGAGGCATCAAACCATCGCCAATGATAGAACACAATTTCACCTTTGAATCGAAATGAAAATTGCATAACATCTTCCAACAACATCGACTTCACCAAGTCTGAAAACCAGACCACCTCCAAGAGTGAACCATGCCCATCACAGACCTAACATCCCTAAATGAATAAAACAGAAATAAAACCATAGCAAATACCCCTTTTTCTAACCTTTTATCAGCACTAAATCTTTTTATCAGCACTAGGCCACCTCCTTACCATGCTCATGCACCCCTACCTTCACTTGGTTTCAAACACAACACCTCCCCCTCACGGATCTATGGCTTTAATATAGTCCGAAATTATTTTGTTTAATATTATTTTGATATATCTATTTATTTATATATATTTTATTATATTTTAACTATTTATTATATACATATATTATAATATATAGATAAATATATATCTGTTAGTTAATACAGAAATACACAAATATATTAATATATATAATCATTATATACACATTGTATAGGTATATAAATATTCATTGATTTTTATTTTAAACAAAATAAATACTATTTTTTATTTAGTTATGGTTTATACATTTAGAAAGATATTTTATATGTAAATATGTTTACATATTTATTTATAAAATTATATTTTTATCTATATATATACAAATATTTATATATGTGTATATATTTAATTATAAATAACACTATAATATGAAATATGATAAAATGTTAAAGTCATAATATCTATATGAGTGTAACAATTGTGATTAAATTTTGTTTCTACCAAATAAAAGACAAGAATACTCTTTTAAAAAACGATGAAATTTCATCAAATGTTAAAAAATGGGGGTACCCCCAACAAAAAACATAGTTTTGCAGGCCTTTTTAGATTTTTATGAAAAAAAATAGTGACTTGGGTTTTTTTAGGTCACCACCATGCATATCTTTTTTCAAGATTTGATTTAATATAGTATAGATATCAAAATGACACCTGGATCAAAATTTGTTGTGGTTTGAAATTCACATCATGTTTCCAACTTATATTAGATCATTTATTAATTTATTGATATTTTCTATCATCAAATTATTATTTAATAACTATTACTCAATAATAATTAGAAAATTTTTAATTAATATTATTTTTTAATTATTTTATAAACCATTTTCCACTAAATATTTTATGTATTGAGTTTTATTACATATTTCGTATTATATATATCATAATTTATAAAATATATTACATTTATATCAATATAAATATATTAATATATTAATATATTAATATATTATTTTTAATAATATATTACTTTTTTATGAAATATTCCTTCCATTTAAGCTAAAAAATTGTTTTAGTGATGATAAAAGGCATACTTTCATTAGAGTTTTTTAGTACCGATAATTGGTAGTGGTGGATAAATCCAAATCTATGGTAGTGGTTTATGAGAGGGGTGACTTACCCTTATGAAAGGGGTTATCTACCCTTAAGAAATAGGTTAGATTTATATAGGATCTGACTACAGGGTAAGGAAATGCCTCAAATTCCAATATGAAAAATAAGAAATTTAGAATTGAATTTTGCATGAAAAAAATAGGCTCATAAATCATGCATCATGCATAAGAGATCATCAACCATAAAAAATCATATTAATTCAATTTAATTGAAAAAACAAAATGAATACATACAAATTCACAATTCCTTGTCATTATCTTATGAAATTTGATCATATGAATTTAAAAACCTATCAGTATGTGTTAAAATACACATGAGACATGCTTCGGGAGGCATAGCATTGGACACATAAAAAACCTTTGAGGGAAAAAAACCCTCAATAAAAATCGTCAGTTGTCCAGATGTTCAAGAATAAATTGAGAACACCATGAAAATCCTTCTATCAATATCTCGAAATGAAATATGGGGAAGGATTTGTTGCCACCCATCCACCACACGATGCAATTGTTGTGATAAACAAGGGAGCATGGGACAACCTCTACCATGAATTCCTGGGGGAGCTCTTCCAAGAATAACACACACATCTCCTCCTCTCCCTCAATTCCCACCACATTTCCATCCTCTAACATCTCCATCACTTCCTTCTATAACACGGGGGGAAGAACTATTTATTCCAACCACATAGCCATCGGTGTTGGGATCTGGTTTCGGACCAGTATGTCATCCTCTAAATCTCCACCACCATATAGGTGGGGCCATGGGATTTGATGCGAGAAAGGATGTTGTCGATCAATTGAATCATGATATCAGGATCAATGATGGATTCATATGACTTTGTGATATACCATATCAAGAATTTTATGAGACTTGAGGCTATGTCCCCAATGTAGGAGGATCTTTACAGTGGCTAACACAACAACACATAGACTTAGATCACTGGTGGTGATCTCAATAGAAGTTGTAGAAGACACAAAATGATTTTATTTCATCAGATTTTGAATATCATACAACCCAGACACCACACCTCTATATATATGGATAAAAACTTATAAGAAAAATAAATGATCAAAAGAGAGAAAATAAATTTCACGGTTTGTTGTAGTAGGTGCCTCCAAAGTTTCTAGATCCACACACATCAAGATACCCAATGTAGAATTATTCAAGCCTCAATTTCTGTAATGGATGTAGGAACAGTCCAAGGAAAAACATGTTTATTATCCAACATCCCCAATTAAATTTGTTTTCCTCATGATCCATCCATTTTCATCATATCCTGTTGGATGACCAACAGGTATATTGACTTCACTAGTCATTAGTTGTAGTAAATTTTAAATTACATACATAAGTAGATAAGAATTTCATAGGAGGTTATCAATGTAATAAAATAATAGTATTAGGAAACAATCTAGATTTTATTTTTTTTATTTGGAGTTCTTCCACCTTGTACTCCTCTTGTTGGATCAAATTATTGTCCAAAGAATTCTATGTATCATGTTCTTTGAGATGTCCCCTTTTCTCTGGGTCTTCATTGGGACTCGATTGAATTGGAAGGAGGCACCACTATTCTTCACCAATGGAATCAACAAGTGGATTTGATAATTCAACAAGCCTGAACCAAAATGCGTCTAAACTTTTGGGAAGGCATCTATATTGGATAGAAACTCATGTTCTTCGGTAGTGGAACCCATGATATTTTGTGGCTCCATGAGAGCACAAAGCTCAAGGAATTCATCCTAGTACTGGGGATGATGATTACTGGGTATGTCTTCGTTATTTATGTGTATAGATAAGTCAAATAGATAATCACTGAAATTGAATTCGGTATCTAAGGAAATCATTTTTTCAGATAATGTAGACTTCAATTATTTTTTTCAAAATTGAAATAATTGTTTTTTTCATAATTGATGAACGATAATTTTTTTTACAAAATTTCAATCCACTATGTATATTTTTTGGATAAGAAATCTTGATGAATTGATAAATCCTTGAAAAAAAATTTATGAGAATTATGGGTGATGACATGGATGGGAAAACAATGAAATAGGAACCAAAACAGGGAGTCAGGGAAGTTAATGGTGGGAGAAGAATGGAGGAGATAAATGTGGGAAAAAAAGTTGGAAACACCTTTTGAAAAAATTAAAAAGATAAAGATAAATATTTTTTAATAAATAAAAACTAAAAAAAAAGTGGGGTGTAAAATATCATAGATTAGAATAGTTTTCAACTATTAAACATCTTCTCCACAGTTCTTTGGTTTCTCCAATTGATCTTGTTATAGATATCACAAATTGTTCTCAACATAACTCACCTTATCCTATTCTAATATCACTAAAGGAGGATCTTTGTTGTGGCTAATACAACAACATATGGATTTAGATCACTTGTGGTGATTTGAATAGAAATTTTAGTGGAAACAAAATGATTTTATTTCTTCAGATTTGGATTATCATTCAACCCACACACCACACATCTATATATAGGGATACACACGTGTTGGAAAAATAAATAATCAAAATAGAGGAAATAAAATTTTACAGTTGGTTGGAGTAGGTTCCACTCAAGCCTCCAAATCCACACACATCATGCTACCCAATGTTGAATTCTTCAAGCCTCCATTACTGTAGTGGAGGTAGTTACAATCCACGGAAAAACATGTTTATTATACAACACCCCAACTGGTTTAACACATGTTAGGTGAGTGTGGAATAGGTGCTGGTAGTGGGGTTCATGGTTTCATGGATCTTGGTAAAGGTGGGTTTGGTTCCATCCTTATTTTTTGATATGTTAATCCAGTGGTCCACATTGAACAAGCACAATTGAAAGTTGATATTTTCATTGTTTGCTTCTTCTAGGTCAGCACTGATGTTAGGGGATGTGGATAGGGTGGAGGAACTACCAAGGTTTATTGGTGTGAAGATAGCATAGGATTCAGCGACTATAGGTGGAGGGAAGTTTGTAGTGTCATTGGGTTGGTTGCTGATGGACGGCTGGGGGTTTGTGGTGGAAATGTTGTTATCACCACATTTATTTAATTCTATCTGGACGTAATTTTGAAAGAATGGAGAAAGGATTAAGAATTCCATGGAGGGATTGAAAGAATGTATATGACACCTCGTGCCCATGTAGGTATGTATATAATTATATAGTAGAATTTATGTGTGTTCCATTAATACCATATCTAAAATAATTTAGATTTTTTTACAAAATGAGAGAAGCAGATGGATGAATCAAGATCTAAGATTACAAGAGAAGACATCAAAGAAGGAAAAATCTCCATCCAATAGTGGGGGACATCATACAATCCCTAGGTTTCCAAAAGGTGAACTTCCTTATTCCTCTATGTTTTAGTGAAGGAGAAAGAACAAGCCTCAAAGTGGGTCTGAAACCACCAGATCATAGACACAAGAGTGCCTAAAGTTAGAAATCCCTAATCTGTAACATGAAGAGTATTTTTAACTGAAATGTATTTAGATTCAATGATATAGTAATTCCTACCTCTTTACAATGAAAAACCAATCCCATGAAGACCACATAGGCCTAAAACTTTGGAGTATCCCAAAAGACATTGTGAGGATCATGAGATGATGTAATAATTTTCCCATAAGAGTTACTTATGAACGCACATCTACCACCCCTACCATTCCCTAGGACATCCATGTCCATGTTACTTTTAAGAACTTTCGAATGGGGTGGAGTCCACCTGTGAATGGGGGGATGTGAACCTGATATTGTAGCCATATTTGGAACAAGTATTCATCAAAGACCTTGATCATTTCACCCAGAATATACTTGGCCTTGAAAATGGATTTCATGCATGGCCATTACTTCTAATACAAATGATCCAATAAAAAGTACATAATAACACCACCATATCTGTGGGAAGAGTGGAGGACCATGCCATAAGTAAATAAGGGAGGTCAGGTGTTAGAGACAAGAACTAACCTGTGTTAGATTTCTAGGAAGACCAAATGCCCCTATCTCTAGGACAATGAACAACTACATGGATATATGATTTAAGATAATCCAAACAGAGAGAGAATGAAGGGTTGTCAACATCATGTTGGTATGATAGGAACTACATAGAAGGGAGGATACCACTAAAAATCTACCACCAAAAGGAGTCGACATTAGGAGGAACCGAAAGGAGATATAAGACTTTTCATATCCTTTCGACTCCTAGATTCTACAATCCATGGGTAAAATTGTAATTGAATTTAACAAAATAAGAACCAGAGATATCAAACCATTAGTGGATACTATCATTCACACCATTCTTCAAGCATGGAATACTCAAAATTATTTTTTATCTCTATTATTGAACCACATCCCCAGCTTCTTGGTTCACCAACCATCACTAGATTCATTGAAGAGGGAATAAACCTTAGTGTCTCCCAAACCCAAGACTTCCAAATATGTAGCCATCACACCCTCACCATCGACCAAACAAGGATCCTTCCAAATTATCAACTTATACCCATTATCAATCCTCCAGCCAATCCCATAGTGAAGAAAAATGTGAGATCCCGATATGAATCTCCAATGGAAGTTCAGACAAGGACCAATAGTGGACTCACAAATGTCTGAGTGGAGGAATTATTTGGATTTGAGGATTTGGGTGAAAAGAGAGTCTGGGATGATCATAATCTGCCAACTTGTTTTGGTCAAGAGTGAGGCTTGAAATGGTAAATGATCTCTAAAACCCATTCCACTACTTGAATTAGGAAAATAGAGGTTATTCAATGAAATCTAATGATATTACTCTTACCATTTTTGTGTCCCCACCAGAAGTTAGCAATGCAGACATGGATAATGAAGATCATTGAAATAGGAAGTTTAAAAATGGACAAGACATAGTTAGGGATTTATTGTAATACCAATTTAATGATCCTTTCTTTCCCTACTTTGGATATTAGTTTTGAACTCCATCCTTATATCATTTTGGAAACACTATCGAGGACACTTGAAAAAATTTCTTTTTTTGAATGACCAATAATCGTTGGAAGCCCAATATATTTGTTTTTTGTGTTAACTTGAAATATCCAAAAGAGAATACCAATCTCATCTTTTCTATTCTGGAGCACTCCAACAGTAAAATAAATTTTATACTTCACCAAATTGATGTATTTCCCAGTTGATTTCTCAAACTAATGAATAAGATGACATATAGAAATGAATTCTTCCTAAGTAGATCTTAAAAAAGATATCTATCATTAAGAAAAATGAGATGAGAAATAGGAGGGATTTGTTTTCAACCTTTAAACCCATGAATAGAATCATTCCTTGCACCTTTTGAAAGAATATTAGAGAAAACATCAGCAATAAAAATAAACGTGAACATGGATAGAGGGTCACTTTGGTGGAGACCTCTTGAGGGGAAGAAGCTATTTGAAATTCCCCTATTAATTTTGATTCTAATGTACACTGTAGTGACATATTTCATGATGATATTGACCCATTTTGGATCAAACCCATATTTTCCATGAAAAACTGTAGAAAGGACCAATCAACTATATCATTGTCCTTCCATCCAATGGCACGAAGTCCATCATTTTTATTGATTTTTGATAATCCACCTTTCAAGGGGTGAGGTGGAACCCTTAAAAGGATCGTAGGTGAAAGTATTACATGGCTCATAGGCCTAAGAGGAATTCATTCTCCCATACTCTTCAAACATTACATACAACCCAGACTAACTACTTGGAACTGCTCCTCCCCAGCCTCTTCATCGTGATATCAGCTCTCCACCTTCGCATGGCTGTTCGGCTAGGCATTCCCATGCATGCACAGGCTTGTCCTGATGGAAGGTTTCATACCCTCTCATTCTTGCAATCTGTTTAGCTTCTGCTGTGGTGAAAGCTCCTTACTCATCCTCCTTTTAGAGCTTCTTCCTTATAGGTCGTCTGGTTTGCATCTGCACTTAAGGTGACCCGAAGGCCTCGAGGTGGCCCGAAAGCCTTACTGACCCAAAGGCGTGGGTGGCCCGAATGCCTTAAAGGGCTCCGGGACCAAATCGGTGGCCCGAAGGCCAAAACGGGGGCATATTTATGTCTGCTACAGTGTCAAACTGTACCTGCTACAGTTCCCTCTACAGTACATTCTACAGTACTGCATTGTTCCCGCTATAGTACCTGCTACAGTACCTTCTACAAGTCTTCATGAAGTTAAAAATCTCATGTGTAGTAATGATGTTGTTTGTGATAAGACTTTTAGGGGAAAAGGTGTTGTGATATTCAGAGAAAATAGATGGATGATATTATTGAATCCAACACACCAGAATTTTAGAAATGATCTTATAAATCACATTTCATAGCCCAATGGGCATGAAATCAGAATCCTAGAGGGGTTTTTAATTTTGGGGATGAGAGTAATAAAATTTTCATTCAATGAACCAAAGTTAGACTTACCCTCCCAAAGATCCCTCATTAGGGCCAAAATGTCCCTTCCAACAATATGCCGGTACTTCTTGAAGAAAAGTGCATGAAATATGTCTGGGCCAAGGACCTAAGTAGAGTGGATTTGGTTGAGTTCCCTCACAATTTCCTCATTGTAGATTTCACGAGTGAGAAATTAGTTCATTGGATCCGAGATAATCACTTTAATACAGGAGGAAATATCACTATAGATGAAAGGGTCACCAGCATTGTAAAAATCCAGGAAGAAAAGAGTGATAATATCCTAGATCCCCCATCTTTGAAAAAAAAACCTACCATCCACATTATTAAGACTGGTGATGGAATTCCTTCGATGCCTCATCGACGCCTTTTGGTGAATGTATGATGTATTAGCATCAACTTCTTTGATGTGGCTATCATGTGCATGCATAGCCCCAAAACGTTCCTTAGTGCAGAGATCTATGTCCAAATTTTCTTTGGGGAACACGATTCTTGAGATAGAGGTATCTGAGGAGGGCCCAGAATATTGAGCATTCAATCATCTTTCAATATCATCAAAATAACTACCAGGTTGGTGAAAATTATTTTTTATATAGTATTTTGGATGGTCACCTACCTATTGAAGATTACAATTCATACCATGATCATTCGTATTCTAATATTAGTGACCCACCTCCACGGATTCATTGTCTCTGATCCAATAAATTTCCAATTCTAATGCAGCTGTTATAGATATGGTTCCTTCGGCTAAGAGAAGTTTCAATAAGAATTGGGCTATGAGTCGAAGTGACGGGGGTCAAGTGAGACACTCGAAAATTCATGAAAAGAGTGGTACATTCACTCGATCCCAAAAAACATATCCAAACGCTCAATGATACGAGCGAATTTTGAATTAACTCTAAACCAAGTGAAAGCATGACCTGTGTATCCCAAATCAACAAGGTTTTCCATCTGAATTGCATGATGGAACTCCAGAGGGAAGGGGCATAAAGTACCTCACTTGTTTCATGTTGTAACGATATTTTATTAGAATCCCTTACAAAGTGGAGAGAACCTAGGAGGAGAACACTCAAGTTCTAAAGAAGATTCCAAGATTTCCATTTGCCCCTTAGTGCCAACTAGCCATAGAAGCCAACGAAGATCCAACTCAGTGTATGAGGGAGAGAAATCGAGGCGGCCACGTGGTTAGGAGGGAAGGAGGAGACCCTGACATCCAAATCCTTTTTCCAAGGGGGACTGAGACCACCTTAGTGGTCCTAAAGAGGAACGTAAAAGGAGCTTTGGAAGCCCACTTTTTTTCTATCCCATTCATCTCCTTGCTATCCAATATGGTTTCAAATAAAAAGAATATCGGGGAGACTTTTATCGCAAAAACGTTGTAACATCTGAACTGAACATGGGATTCCCAAACCATGACAGTTCCACATCAAAATGGTCATTGAGATAGGAAGGGTAGGTTCACTCCACCTCCCGCCTCTAAAATTTCAAGGAAGGAACCCTCTTCCATCTGCTTCTATCTTTTGGGGATAATATTGCTGAATTTTAACTCATCCAAACGTCTTTTGTACCCACTATTTTCTACCATAGAAAGATTGATGCCCTTGGATTCCTTTTCCATGTCTGTATTCTCTTCTTGCCTGGCATTGAGGGAATAAGGGGATCGTCATCTAAAGTATAAGGTTGTGAGATTATATCAGGGAGCAGGATTAGAAATGGAGTTGGAACATTATCCAAAAGGTCTAGAGATATTTGATTTGGGATCATGGGGGGTAGAATTGTGCCGCTTGAACTTCTAGGCACATGGTTATCTGCAATCTCTTCATGAGGGGAATATGGCATAATTCGAATAAATTTGGGTTCACCACAAAAAGGTCCATAACCCTCAAGATCACCAAATTTTGGATGAAGGATATCACTTGTATCAATGGGAAAAATAGGTCAGCCTAGAAAGATAATTTCGTGTTGAGGTGGAGAGGAGTGGGCATTCAAAGATTTGAAGATTTTGTCATTCTCTTTCTTCTTCTCGACCTCCGAGATGAATGAACCTCCTAGATTTTTGGTGTGCATCGACAAAATGTATTGTAGAATGAAATTTCCATCCATATTTGGGGTTTTGGAGAGGCAATATTTCTCGTCATGCACCAAGAAACCACAATAGAAGCAAAAGGCTAGAATATTTTCATACTCAAATGAAATCCATGTTTTTGAATCCTCTATAGATAGAAAAATATCACCCAAAAGAGTCTGCCTAACATTCACCATAGCACTTTTCCGGACAACTGGTCCCCAGTGAATGGGATTTGATCGATCTCATTCTATAAATTCCCCAATTTGTCGACCAATATCACTTATAATTTCTTCAGATCATTAGTAAAACCGAATTCCATTAAGATGTATCTAGAAAGGAGAATTGGAGAAGTCCGCATTCTGGATGTCCATACCGAGGACCGGATCTTCCACAAAAATAAGTTTATTATCAAACGTCCATGGTATGCCTTTTAATATCTTATTTTTATTTTTACCATTAATGAATTCAAAGATTAAACAATTTCCTCTGATACTTCTAATCGCCACTCCTTTTAAGTGCAATATACATTGTGGGGTGCTTTTTAGGGCATTTGTTTTAAGGTGTCGATCGGAGAAAACTTTCATGATCATGAGAAGTGACATTTGGTGCATCAGAAATGGATCGTCGTCTTTCTTAGCTTTACTCGACATTCTCTCTTTGTCCGTCAGGCAGAGGTTTCCCATCATCTAACCAGATCTGCATTCATCAGAACCAACGTCGCCTGGGAATCCGACCCAGCGTCACCCAAATTAGAACCAGTGTCGCCCGAAAATGCTACCGCTCCAAATGTCCCGACGATTTTCAGAATCACATCAACCTAAAAGATTCCCCATTGAATATTATGACCACAACAAAAATGGAAGATCCATTCAAAGGAGATGTCGATGAAGATTCCGCGATAAGGGTTTGCGGCCTGGACTGCAAAAAGGAATCCAAGAGAGCTGATTCCAGCCAGAACATGAAGAATGCGTCAGGGAGACCGAAAGGGCTTGAAGAAGTCGGGGGATGAAAATGATCAGACTACGTTGTCAAGGGGTCATCGTTGAGCACCCTGGAGAAGACGAGGCCACCACCGATCAGATCAGACAACCTAGGAGAACCTCTGAAACACAAAACCTAGAAAATCATGGGAAAATAACGGTAACAAAAAACATTAATCACAATCATTATTAGCACTTAAAAACACATCCATAACTAGGAATTCTTGGTGAGTACGATTTTTAGCACTGATAAAACCGTATTTTATCCACGCTTTTTTAGTAGTGATAAAGACAACAATAAATAATTTAATTTATATATACAAACTTATATTTTTTAAAATATCATTTATATAAAAATAATTATGTATAATATGAACTATATAAATAAATTAAATATAATTCATATTTAAATTTAAATATTTGTTTTCATAATATATAATTTATTATATACTTGTATATTTATAATTTTGTATGTGTGTGTTTCTAAGATACACCTACAACAGATCAAACTTTAATCGGCACTAGAAATGTTTTTTTATCAGTGCTAAAAACCCCGATGTTGTAAGCGCCTTAAGAAACTGGTAGATTTTATCTATGCTTGAGAAAGCGCTGAAAATAATGACTTTTATCAGTACTAACTAAAAACATCGATAATTGTTAACTTCTATCAATCCTAATTCAAATTGATGATTATATGCAATTTGAATAATTTAATTTATTTATACATATTTCTATATTTTTAAATATGATTTTCATAACAATTAATATATAGACTACTACAGATTTGGGTTTATCTAATGTAACTCTTTTTAAGTGCTTGCTAAAAGTGATGATAAAAGATACCTTTTATCATCGTTAACTAAAAGCGCTAATAAATGATATATTTTCTTAGCGATAAAAAAAGTGTTTATAAAAGACTTTTTATCAACGCTATAAAAAAGTGTCAATAAATGGTACATTTTCTCAGCGCTAAAAAAACACTCATAAAAGTGAACTTTATCAGTGATAAACAATCTATGATAAATGGTGTATTTATCAGTACTAAAAAACACTTATAAATGGTATCTTTAATTAGCACTAAAAAACATTGATAAAATCTATCTTTTAACATCACTTTTATTTTAACGCTGATCACTACGGGAAAAACAACTTTTTTTGCGGCGGACTACTTGCAACAGGACTTTGGGTCTCGTCGCAAAAAGTTAGGTGCGATTTGGCACGGTTTGCGCCCCAAATCGCGGGAAAGGTATTTGCAATGGGGAGGTACCCCCCGTCGCAAATACCGGGAGGCGGTAAATACTATTTGCGATGGGGGAATTCCCCTGCAGCAAATAGTGTGTCCGCCAGAGGGTATTTGTCATGGGTCCCACCGCAAAATACCCGACAGTGATAAATACTATATCTGACGGGATGTTATCCCGTCGCAAAAAGTGTGTCGGCAAGCAACTATTTGCGACGGGACCCGTCGCAAATACCCTTTTAACCGCCGACCGTAATTAATGCGTCTGAAGGTATTTGCGACGGGTATACCCATTGCAAATAGCACCTTCGCAAATAATCTAAACTATATATACTCTCTGGTGGACACACTATTTGCTGCAGGGGGACCCGTCTAAGTTAGTTTTTTTTACGAAGAGGTTGCGAAGTCTTCTACAACTATAAGAGATCAAGTTTAAAGGTATTTATGTTTTATTTAACTTAGTATTTATTTCATTTTTTATATTAATTTTAATTATTGTTGATTAGATGTAATTAAATTAGATTTAAATTGTTTTGTCATCAGTATTTATTTCAAAAAATAAATTGAAATTATTAGTACAAATTCTTAGTAATTAGTAGTAATTAATAATTGTTAACGATAATTAGTAATCTATATAAATAATTAGCGGTAATTAGTAATTAGTAGTTGTAATTTGCAGTAATTAATAGTAATCAACGCTAATTAATAATAATTAGGCGCAATAAGTAATAATTAGCAGTAAATAGTAATAATCAGTGATAAATAGTAATAATGCGCTGTAAATTTTAATAATTAGCGGTAAATGGTAATAATTAGGAAACAATAGTAATTATTAGGAAAAAATAGTAATAAATATTTACAATTAGTAATAAATGCTAATAATTAGTAATAAATACCAATAATTAGTAATAAATACTAACAATTAGTAATAACTAGTAATAAAGAGTAATAAATAGTAATAAATTGTAATAATCAGTAATAATTAGTAATAAATAGTAATAATTAGTAATAATTAGTAATAAATAGTAATAAATAGTAATAATTAGTAATAATTATAAATTATTAGTAATAAATAGCAATAAATAAAAATAAATCGTAATAAATAGTAATAATTAGTATTAAATAGTAAAAAATAGTAAAAAATAGTAAAAAATAGTAAAAAATAGTAATAATTAGTATTAATTAGTAATAATTAATAATAATTAATAATAATTAGTAATAACTAGTACTCGTCCATGCGTACACACGGCGATATGTAACCATTTTTTTTCAATAAGAGAGTACTATTTGTAATAGTTGCGATAAAACAATAATGTTTATTGTATTTTAATAAGAATGTGGTGAATAATTTTGAAATAGAGGTGACTCTAATAAGAAGACAAAATTATAATAGTTCAAATAAGATACATTAATTTTAAAGTGAAAAACTTTCCAATAATCAAGGAAGGAAACTGCATTTCAATATAGAATGCATTTAGGATAACAATATTGAATTCTGTGAGACACATAATTCAGGAAAAAAACTTCAGAAATAGTTTTTCTAATAATAAATATGACATGTGCAGAGGAATAATTATAATACATAAACAAAAAACTATTGTCCACAAACACAGGGTTCTGATATTTAGACATGGAGTATTTTTCCTGCAACTACAAGATGTTCCCAACTTCAATCTGCAACTATTTCGTAAACAGAAAATTTTTGGCTACACCTAAACATTTCTATAATTAATAATCAAAACACGAAGCAACTGTTGATATTGCGACCTCTTAGTTGACTATGAATCGCTCTATACCAACCATATAGAGGTTTATTAGAACAGTTCGAACAGTTATCATGGCAATCCTTGGTTTTTTTGAAAACATGCATTGATCCCCTG
The DNA here is from genome assembly GCA_963277665.1 of Viscum album. Taxonomy (NCBI): domain Eukaryota; kingdom Viridiplantae; phylum Streptophyta; class Magnoliopsida; order Santalales; family Viscaceae; genus Viscum; species Viscum album. Next base: position 1,038,034,759 of record OY728129.1, read on the forward strand.
TTATGATAAATGAATTAAAATTAGGTCTATGAAAATAAAAGATGAGATATTAACATATTAGATAGTATAAAGGACATATCACATACCCTGCTTGATTTAGGAGGGTGTAGGAATGACGGAGTAGTTAATTCTTCACGATGATAAGTATTATTCCACTTCCTGGAAGCATTATTTGACAACTTCAAATTGGGTGCTTATTCCATGGTACTCAAGAATCCAGAAATAGTAGGTACCTATCGAGGGGCAGTTCAGGCATTCTAGTGGAGATGCATTCCAGTTCAATATCATGTAAATCTATTTTGAGGGGGCATCTCAGGCATTCTAGTGGAAAACAATTGCATCACCAAGCGACCTTCTATTTCCAAAAGCATAAAGCTGTGCAATTCAACAGGCTTGAAATGACCTAAGTGAAATGCTGGTTACCACGCAGTGGACATCAATGAACATAAACATATTCAATCAATAGTTATAAGTAGAGCAGGTTTTGGAAAATGATAATCTGGATACATGCATACAAGAAATGATGGGACGAAGAGGGGTCATGCCAAGTAAGGATCTCTTCTTCTATCATGCCCCCGGTCTGAAGAAATATGTAACTGAAAAAAGATTTTATCATGCCCCAGGTTTGACGAAAACGGTATGTGAAAATAGTCAGTCTTTTGATGTTAATTTTTAGTCCTGTAAACTGGAAACATTTCTACCAATCAAAACCTTTTATGACACCCTTTCACCAAAAACAATTTCATTCTTGCCTTAATGCATGACAATGGTTGAAGATGAAAGAAAAGTTCTTCCTATTACCGAATGTTGAATACTTATTAATAACATGATCTGTTCATTTCTACAACATTCAATTATCATGTTTTCAGTAAAAAAAATTATCATATGTTACTTTTTTATTAATGATGATTATGAATGAAAGTGTTGCAGTGATTCGAATGACATACCATGCCACAACAGCGAATAAGTCTTTCTTCATGATGATGACAGTGAAAGAAAGTCAGTGATTCATGCTACATAATAAAAATATGTGAATGTAAAACTATAGAAGACCATTTATTGTTAGACAAACTGATTACTGAAATATAATTGATTGAATTGATCCAAATATAAATAAGCAGTACTTTTCTCAATTGACATTTCAAGAATGTGGGAAAACGCACAAAAATAATGAATGGACACCTATAAAATCTAAAAAATGAATAAAGAAAAAACTGAATAATTATGAATTTACAAAGATAAAAAATTTCTTTAAGATGTTTAAAAACAGGAATTTCTGGGCTTACCAAACATGTTTAGAACGTTCTTTTTATAACAGAATATGTAAAATGAAAATAATATTCAGAAAAATAATAAATACATTAAAATAATCAAAATTTTAGAGTCAGTAATAGTACCTACAACTGAAATCTGCTTCAACATAAACAGATACACCCACATACATGGATGTGGGAAATTGAAATAGGTATGATACACCTACATGATAAGAGTCAGCATCACTGTAATGAAGATGAACACAATTAGTGACATTAAGACTGCCTGCAACTGAATTTTTTTTAACATAAACTGAAATACACACATATATGGATGTGTGAAAATTATAATTGTAAGCTATACCTGCAAGAAAAGAGGCAGGATCACTGTATTGAAGATGAACATATTTAGAGGCAGAAAGACTTCCTGCAATTGAAATATACTTCAACATAAACAGAATTACACACATACATGGATGTGGGAAATTAAAAGTTGTAAGGTATACCTGCATGAAAAGAGGCGGGGTCACTGTATTGAAGCTGAACACATTTAGAAGCAATAAGACTGCCTGCAACTGTAATCTGCTTCAACATAAACAGAATTAAACACATAAATAGATGTGGGAAATTTGAAATTCCAAGGTATACCTGTATGATAAGAGGAAGGATAACAATAATGAATTTGAACACATATAAAGGCAGTAAGACTGCCTACAACTGAAAATTGCTTCACTATAAATGGAAATACAGACATACATGGATGTGAGAAAATGAAAAATGTAAGGTATACCTGTATGAAAAGAGGCAGTATGACTACTAAACATTGTCAAATGGTCAACTTCACCATTAAACGGGTGATTTAACAAATGAAAAGAAGGAAATATAAAGCCCTTAGTGATTAGGGATGATAAGTCTTGTAAAAGATAATGGTCCAGTTTTGAAATACATGATTGACATTTCATAAGTAATACTGGTAGATGAAGCTAATGACATAAACATTATAAATAGTTCCACATCTCATGCATCCCCTCATAGCTTGTCTGTTCAATGAAGTTTTATATGTCCAAAATAAAGATACATTAATCCTAGTTGCATTAAACACATTAAAGATACCCAGAATTAATATTTATTACATTGAATGTAAATAAATGTTAAAAAACTATTAAAGAATATAACTCTAAGAGTTTATTGTTAATATGAAAAAAGGATGTTATATATAGTTAACCTTATAAAACAACAACAATATTCTGTGTACATCCTGCATTTTTTTGTAGTGTTGTTGAACACTTATCACTGAATGTACGATTTCTATAGATTTGATTTAATTTAATGGTAATGTAGAATACAATGAGACATAATATAATTGAAAGTAATATTTAATCTAATTACATATAACAAAATAGAAGAAATAATTTACTGATATTGTATTACCTTTCATATCTACTAAAAATATCAGTCATTCTTTTCTATTTTGTCTTTTAATTTCTCCTTCATTCGTATTTCCAGATTTTTTTCCTAGTATATTCTACCCACACTATAGTGTGGTAAATGATGAGATTTCTCAAAAACATCATCACTAAAAAATTCATTCAGTAGGTTTTTCTGCATAGAGAATGTAGTTAAAAGGAATAGTGGTTCTCGCAGCAACTGTATTGAAGGTTTAAAATAATGGATTGTTAAATAGAACGTATGTAAGATAACATATATATATCTTAATTTTTGATAAAACTGTATATGATGTAACACATCTAGGTTCAACCTTTGCACCAAGTTGAAATGATTCAACACTCTGACGATCCTATGATGGAATAATAAATGAAATTGTCTATTTATATGAAATTTACAGGTAGGGAAAAGTAATTGAAGATAATGGAATATATTGTACCTGAGAATGCTTATACCCACTACTTATATTTGTACAACCACTGATCTGATGATCCTATATAAAAATAATAATAGGATTAAGAGTTTTTAGTTTATCCATATTAATTAAATTAAGAATATATAATAGACAATACCTGATTTTTTGTGAAGTTGTCATTGAAATTGCTGATGTAGTTTTCTTTATCAATAATGAATATTACCTAGTATGTGTTTTGTTCTATTGAATGGTGATGATTTTGAATATTAAAATTTGATACTTCAATTTACAGAAAACCCTTTTTTGATTTGAAAACATTTAATTCTGTAGGAAAACAATACTCATCATCATCCTAATTTGAAAATGAAAGTTACTGTTAGTTCAAATGAAGAGAAAATATATTGGAATCATGCTATTTTATTTTGAAGTAATACCTATATCAAATATTCTCTCAAATATATAGTTGTTATTCTTAGAAATTACATTACTTGTTTATCAAATAGGACTACTGAGAAGGAGTCGGTAATATCGGTCACAAGCAGCTGCACTATAAATCTATTTATTTATAAATGTGATTACTAAGGGATTAGAGATTAGTAAAATTAGTCTGCACTATTAAAATATCAAATTAATAATTAACTTTTAATGAAGAGAACAAATAAGAACCTTGGAGTAGTGCAATTTGGTGAAATTTTGCAACTGTTGCCCCAAATATTTCCATCAACAATGGGAACTTTTTTCATGAAATAATTACATGATTCGTAGAACCAATTGTGAGTGGTTTGAATTTTTGTATTATGACTGAAGTTAAGCATTTTTTAGGCTGTGGAAAATTGGGAATATAGTAGATAATTAATTTTCACAATACATGACCAGGTACCTACAATATAATAAAGTTCATAATTAATTATATAATTTGACCATACATTACATACCTATTCACAATTATTGACTACAAAAATGGTTTTTTTTATTTTCCCTATAAAGCATTGATGAAGAGGAAGAAGTTGGGTATGTTGGTGTTGGAAAACGTTTTGCTGATGCCATTACAAACCCACATGTGAATAATGAAAAATACAAGTCAACTGTGAAAGAGAATTTGTACATTAATGATATAGTACACATTGGACAACAGATATGAAATTCACAGTTCCATTAATTATTTAGAGCACTTTTTTCTAAATTTTTATACATCTTCAATATCAAGGTTGAAAAGGATTTTTGTCGCATTAATGGAAGTTATTATTATAACAAATCCTGAAAGAATTTTTGAAACCAATTTAGAGGGAAAACTGGTTTATAACTTAAAATAAATAATGAATAATCGAAAGGGTACTAAAGCATTTTGTTAATAAAAAGTTTACTATTCAATTTATTCACTCTGAATAGCTGCAATATTAAAACGGTTAATGACCCAACACTTCCTTCCATGTAACATGACATCTGATTTGCATAGTCACCCCATAAACTGCATTTTACTTGTAACCGATTGTACGAAAATAAGTACAGTGTAATGTTAAATTTAAATAGTTGATCAGATATACTAAAAGGCCATAATGACTAACCTTTCATCCTCTAAGACAATCTACATCTTAAAATTGGAATTACCCAAAGTTTCAAGAGGATGTGACCAACATAAATGTCAAATTGTTTTTAAAATAGATAAGAAAGAACAACATGTTATGTAGTGTAACATAAAGTCAGATGAAAGTATTTCATTAATTTATGTAATGATCTACAAAGGAACTTTATAAACATTTTAAAATTGTTACAAAAACCTCAATAAAGTTGTAACTATTAAATGTTTCTCTAGAACCCTTCTATGAATTATGTCTTCAGAAGAAGTAAATTCGAAATAGAAATGTGGAAACGGTGCATAACAAGGCCGGACATGCGCTGTTGATGTAAACAGTATTCGACAAGCATGTCTAGTTCCTATGTAGCTACCTTGATTAACAACTATTTTGAATTTTTGTATAAAATAATATATTTTGTCATGCAACTAATTTTTGAACTTAGGTAGAATTTGATGACCAGTAATAGTACAATGTATCTTTGTTCCCTACAAAATTATTTTTCTAAGATTGTTAATAATTGAAAAATAGACATATCTAGTTAAAAATGTTGTTGTATTGTTAAAATTAAAATATAAATACAGTACAAGAAAGAAAAATGTAGTAAATTAAAAATGAGAACTCACCTGTTGATCTACAAGAATCATATCAATGGAAACAACATCATTGGAGTGCATGGATGATGTGTTTCACCCAAAATTCAAAATACGCACTTGTATCTTCAATGTCTCATCGGTATCAGGTGTGTTCTCATTCAAAGGGGTAATAGACCGCGACATGTTGGAAAATATTTACTGTTTGAATGTGTTTACAAAGAGATCATATTTAGAAACATTTATATTTATGAAGTCATAGATAAATAAGAAGAACAAACCCAACATTGACAATTTAACATTTAATTTAAAATATACCTAACACAATCTATCAAATATTTCCTTGTAGACAATATTTTTTGTTGATTCATAGGTTGTGGGATTATTATCACCAAGTACTATTTTCAAACCTAATGGTGACGTGACTCTAGATACAGTAACATATAGTTGACCATGAAAAAACATATGTTTTCAAAGATATAACCCAATAGAAGGCAGTGATTGTCCCTGACTTTTGTTAATAGTCACAGCATAAGAAACAATCAAAGGATATTGTCTTCTTTGTAGTTTTAAAGGCCATCGACAATCGGAGTGTGTCATATTTAATCATGGAATGAATTCAAGATATCCATAATTACAGCCACAAAAAATTCTTGCTCTGATGACATGGTCAACCAAGTATGTAACAAACAAGCGAGTCCCATTAGATAATCCAACAGATTGATCAACATTTTGAAGCAATATGACGGGAACCCTAATTTTGAGGGTACTTTTTTGGGCAGGCATCCCTAAAACATTAATACCATTTAACACATCAGATGTGTAAATGTTTTGTGGCCTGTCTGTATCAAAACATTCATCACAAACTGAATCTGAGCTGAAATAATATTTGCTTTCAGAACATGTGATAGACATTATGTACTCATTTACTTCTTCAACAATATCATGAGGATGAGCTAAGATGACACAATCTTTAAGATAATTCACATCAGCATAGTTTCCAATGAAATTGGGATAATTATGTTCACCAACAACAGATCTAGGATCTGTAGTCCAAGCAAGAAGATATGCCGATGGAATTGGAATTATAGCTTCACCATCATTTGGATCTGCAATGCGACCTTCACCAATATCTAAGTTCTATTTAGCAAAGTTATGAACATCATATGAAATTGTAGAAGAATCAGAATGCAATCTAATGTTCTTTGTTTGTGTTAGAACATGAAAATGTTTCCACAAGTATGACGATGCTATACTTGAAAACACTATTTCATTTATGTTACCACCTATTACTACAGGTAGTATTTTCCTGAAATCCCCACCCAAGACTACCGTTATACCACCAAATGGTATGTTTGAAGCATTTTCACTTTTTATTGACATTATATCATTTAATGTACGATAAAGGGCTTCAAAATAGTAGTTATGAATCATAGGTTCCTCATCCCAAATGATTAGCTTTGTTAAGTGTAGAAGATCTGTGACATCACTCCCTTGTTGAATATTGCAAACAGAGTTATCAGAAATATATATCGGAATTCAAAATTTTGAATGTGTTGTCCTCCCACCAGGTAGAATTAATGATGCAATTCCACTGGATGAAACTGCTAGAACGATATTAACTTCCGATCATATTAGAGATTTCAATACATTCCAAAGAAAGGTTTTACCTATGCCTCTATTACAGTTAAAGAAAAAGAAACCACCAACACATGTTGTTAATGAAGACATAATGATATTCAACACATCTTTTTGTTCATCAGTAAGCTTACTCTGCAAAGTTAGATACTCCTTCTAAAGGCTGTCTCTATTATAATTTAGTTCATATGTTACCAACTGATTTCGCTGAGAAACGATTTTAGAATCTGGAACCATCATTGGTGGATAAGAATGGAGAGATCTACCATTCCTCTAAAGAAGGTTCTTTATATGAAGAAAAGCATACATCTTCTTTTGATTATTTGTGAGTGTCAAATCTAAATGAAATTCAAGAATAGTGTTATATAATTATTAGAGCGTTTTACTAAATCAATTATAGTTAACATAATGAACAATTACATAGCTAAGAATCTAGATAATGAAAAGTTTTATTATATACCAGGCATTTGTAGCCTCTTTTGTTGCGCATAAAGAATATCTTCATTGAGAATGTTCCAGGTTTCATGCCACACAATTTCTGGCTGAGACATATTGTTTTGATAAAAAAATTCTAGCAAAAAGTCTGCACATAGACTGTCCTGTAGCCCATGTAGGTAACTCTTTTATTACTTCAATAAATTCCTTGTCATCAGCAAGTAGTCCCAATGAAAAATAAGCCTCCTGAAAAGTACCATGAGTAATGTTGTTCACACTTTTAATACTATCAAAGGAAGTTGCACCTCTGATCTTTGTGAGCATTAATCACTGGTAATATAGCTATCCAATTATTGGCATCACATAGTAAAGTCTACCAATACTGAACCCCTTCTTTCTTGGATACCATTTTTTTCTCTTTGGTGGAATACAAATATTGTTGGAAATTCTGCGTATTTGAGACATCTACATTCTTGGTAAGCAACATTAGCTTGAAACCATGCCATAAGCATTGATTCAGAAATGTTACCCTTATTCATGACATCCTCAATATGATCAGTGTCATTGTACATAACACTATTTTGTCCTAGTAAATGGAAATGCATACTTTATACTAGAGGATATCTATAGTGGATATCATAAAAAATATCCTCCACGATTCCTCGCAAGGAGAGATGTATCAGCCATCAAAATACATCTTAATCTCATCACCATTATTTCCTAACAACTCTTTATTTTTGGTCTGATACAAAGTTGATGTAACACAATCATTACATTTGCTAATATACTTAAACAAATATTTTATAGAAGTTTATTGATTGAAAACTTCAATATTTAGATGAGGTTGATACTTCATTAGCAAGAAAGTATTTTATGGTACAAAAAACTGATTATCCAAAGGGACACCATTTTTCACTATAGTGCTTCCATTATTTCTTCATCGGTATAAAACATACCCATCATCATCATCAACTATTGTACTATCAATAAATTTTTTGGGATAAAATTTATTACATTTTCTATTCTTCATAAAAGGTGAGTTGCGATTTTCATCACCGCAAGGTCCATGTATCATAAACATTTTAACAACTTCATGAAGATTTGGGAAGTCACCCTGATTTGGAACTTCAAAAGAAACATATTTATCAATGCATGCAGAAGTAATGATTTTGTTTTCTCGAAATAAAAATAGTAAAATGTGCACATGAGGTAGTCCACATTTTTGAAATTCCACTGTATGAACAACGACACAGAAAATCCTAGTTTTAATGACGGAGTTCAATAATCGATACATTAAATAATAAAATGTATAACTTGACAAATAATTTGTATGAATTTAGTCATCTTCTCGTGACTTCCCAAAGAAACACCCATCTCATAAATCTTTCATTAATTGATAAACCTTAATATCAAAAATTCTTGATACAATGTGTGGGCAGTCTGATGGACGAAGATTGTAATGTGAAACAAATTTACTAATTTCAGGCAACAATGAATTACATGTAAATGTTAAAAATAAATCTGGATATCCTACCCAATTACATATTAATATAGCATCTTGGTAATTTTGAAGCATATACCTGGGACCACCAGTAAATGTAGATGGTAAAATAATTCACTTCCCACATGCGTACCCATTACAGTCACCTCAAAGAAAAGAATCTTTCAACCCATTGTATAACTCAACCCTCAAGAATTTTTGATTGAAGCGAATAAAGGAAAGTCTCTGAGACTCTATCATTGTATAACTATCAACAATAAATTGTTGCTGTAGTCTTCTTGAATGTTGTAATGTTAAAAAATCATTGAAACGACACTACAAGTGATATGATAAGTATTCTCGCATTATAACCTTCCAAAGCTTTGTACTTGTACTAAAAAATGTAGAACAATGTAATATGTTGTCAACGTATCCATCTTGACCTCCTGTGAAAATCAGTGGATATTGAAGTGGAAGATATAAGGGATGAATCTCATCAATCTGCTATAATTCACCACTTTTGATTTCAATGATAATATCACTTTCACAATTGAGATCCTCAATGTCTCCGATAATAAGCATAGCAATATCAGAAGTAGTAGGAAAGTGGTATATCACTGTATTTGTTTTTCTTCTCTTAAGTAGTCACAAATTTAAATTTGTAATTTCTTGAAGATCTAGAAAATCCCTTGCACTTCTAAAAAGTGGAGCTAAATCATTTGTTTCAGGATCATATTTTTTAGGTTGAAAATAATATTAAAAGCAACCACTATCTTTGAATTTTCTCCATCATAACTACACAATAAATTAAATTAAAAAAGAAGTGAAAATATCACCATCATGTTAATGTGTTAACTTACGAATGTAAATATTACCTAATGTTATGAATCCTATTTTTAGACTCATTAGAAGTATCAAACACATACAGCTGGGAAAACCTTGGTGGTTGTCCCCCAGGATGACACAAACTACCTATGCGATGGTAGTTTTTCCCAATCAATCTGAATATATTTGGAGCACTACCATTATTGAGTGACCTATCAACCTTCCTGCACATTGACGTAAATGCAAACATATAATTGTAAATATGAATATTTTCCTGGAATGATCTTGCCTCCTTGAAGTTGCGATTGAAGACTAACGTTCTATGGTATTGAGGACATTATGGGTTTAGTTCCAAATAAATTTTATCGAGTGAGCAACATAGACCGTATCGTGGGTTCCTTTTGGTACTGCATTTTTTATTTCACTCATCATACCAAAAGATAGAACCGAAGTATTGACATATATTAGAATGACCTCCACTATTCAAATAATATGTAGGTGAATGATGATAAAATAGAAGGTGTTAATAAAGTAGGCACTATAAACTTCATAAATGCGTAATGAGTTTAATCGTACTAAAATGATAGGTAAAAATAATATAGTGACCTGTATTTTCTACCAGTTGTAGTAGTTGTGTTATTTCTGCAGTAGTATTTACTAAAGTTAGTAAGATGAAACAACCGAAGTAATTGCACAGTAAAAAATGAACATGTAGTAACTCATACCTGAAAAGTCTCTTGCATGATTTATTTCCGCATGAATTTCAGCAGTTATTGTTTCATGTATTTCTGATGTTACATGAATCAACACAGTTGACACCTCTTGTTCTTGGGTCCAATATGCATTTTAACTATTATTGAATTCTCAAAGCATGAAGATATCTATGTATACATACAAAAAAAATAAGAAAGTGTGATTACACATTACAACACACCTGTACAGGGAAAATTAGCTTCGCTGCAAGTAGTTGAAGAAGGAAAAAATTCTCTGTTGTAAATGGAGAACGTAACATAATACATTCTATGGAAAATAAAAGCATTCGAAGGAAGGATTGTGCTCACTCTGATAAAGCAGCAGGCGATGGGTAAGTGACAATGTTTGTCTCAGTTGTTAGAGCTAGCATAAGTAATGAAGATATAATTAACTCTTTAATAGATGGGAGATGTAACTTGAATGATGTTCACAAGAATAGGATGATAGAATCCTCACCATAGGGGACATAATTTTCAACATTGGATTCAGATATGTGCTTTCTCTTGCTACATCGCACAGATTTTGTTGACAAAGTTGCACAACCATGACGATCTGTCAATGAAATATAATAGTTCAGTAACTAATCAATGTCACTGCACAGAAAAAGTAATATTCTTAGTCAATGTATTGTGAGATTGGAATGAAAGTCACCATTCAAAGATACAAGTGACAATGATATGCGTGCTCCCCATTTGGTGGCGAAAATTCATTGTAGTGGTTTAGATGTTTTAGTAAAACACATGTTAGTATAGTCCATAGGTCAATAGCCAATACATGTACAAAATTGTAATAAACTAAAAAAATATATTTCAATAATGATAAGAAGAAAAATTGATCTCAAGTACATTGAATTTTGTACTGTCACCTCATATATTTATTGTTCTAACAGATATTGGTGCTAAATTTCCACATTCATGAGGCACTGCAAATTCAATGGTAGAATAAGTAAAGTAGTCAACGTTATTTAGAAGAAACGTATCAATTTTATTTCACATTTTTTGGAAAATTGTAATTGTACTCACCATTGGTAGATAAAGGTGACAGTGGTATGTGTGATCCTCTGTTCAATTTTTAATTCAGTTGTACTACTTCATACATTCCTGTAAAAAAATAGGTGATGGTAGTCTGTAGATGAATTGCCTTGACATGTATGAACTTGTAAAAGAGTAGCTAATATTATGGATTTATTAGAAGAAGTGACATTAGTAACTAACCAATGTCACGACACATTAAAAGTAATATTCTTTTTCAATGTACTGTGAGTTTGGAATGGAAATCACCATTCAAAGATACAAGTGAATAACAGTACATGTACAAAAGTGTAATAAACTAAACAAATGTATTTCAATAATGAAAAGAAGCAAAATTGATCTCAAGTACATTTAATTTTTTACTGTCACCTTTTATATTTCTTGTTCTAACAGATATTGGTTCTGATGTTCCACATTCTTGAGGCACTATGAAATCAATAGTAGAATAAGTAAAGTAGTAAACGTTATTTAGTAGAAAAGTATCGCTTGTATTTCAGATTTTTGAAAAATTGAAATTTTACTCACCATTAGTAGATAAAGGTGACACTAGTATGTGTGATCCTCTGTTCAAATTGGAATTCAGTTGTACTGATTCATACGTTTCAGTAGGAAATAGGTGATGGTAGTCTGTAGATGAATTCCCTGAACATGTATAAACTTGTAAAAGAGTAGCTAACATTATGGATTTATTGGAAGAAGTTACATTAGTTTTCTACCTTTTTTTCGTTCTCTCATAAGTAGTCTCCTTTGCAACCTTGCATCTCTCAATGCTGATGGTGTTTGCATCTTTGTATTGGTTTTCTTTTTATTCAATTTTCATGTTTTGGAAGGTATCCATAGTATGTTTGTGGGTACATAGATTTAATTGAAAATACAATGGGAAGAGAATTGTATATATTGCATAAATATATTCTAACATTTTTTTGCAATTTCAATTTATAGTAGGTAAGGAATGGTATACAGTGAATGCATATTGTTAAAAATTTTCTTGCTGAATCAATAAAGGATATATTAACTACAGACGCATCGATACATGTGAGTAATTTTTTGTAACTGTAATAAAGTTGTGAACTGGGTTGTTAGCGCAAATGTGAATTGTTTTACCTCTTAAATAATTTAGGACGAAATTGATTAAAGTACCGTTGATGCTCTTTCCATATGTTGCACATGAAGAACAACTGCTCCGATGCGTAATAGGGTGGTATTTAACCTAAAATAGACAGTGGATTTATAATGTAGGGATAACAGTAGGATACACATAATAATATTGTATTTATAGTTTCATTTTAGAACATTAGAAAGTGGGTTTGCCTTTTCTATGGTTTTTCATAGCAGAAATTAGAACTAACTTCAAATTTCATGGACCAGAATTGTTTGTCGAAGGTGATCATGTTAATGGAATATGAATAAAATGGAGGATATGTTTTCTGGAAGTAATTGCTTACAGCAGTGGAAGTAGTTACACAAGATAGGGAACTTTCCTGGTACTGACGCTGACTGTTGGTGTTGTAGCTGATCGAGATACTTGGACCGCTTGTTTCAGCAGTAGAACACAGCGGGATGCGCGTGTTGAAGTATCAGGCCACAATATAGGTGAAAAGGTAGGTCCAGATGGATCTGTGAGATTGTAGATATGTGGAAATGTAGATGGAGGAAGAACGTTACCAGACTCGATAAAGCTTACAAATGCTCCGATACCAAAAGATGGAGGTAAGAATGGTACTATATAGCGATCTGCGAGAAGAGAGATGGCAAGAAACATCAATGTTAGAGCAGTCAATCACAAACCCTGCCGAAGCTCGATTGCCACCGTAACCTTTATCAACTTAGTTCGGCTGCGTGGTGGAAACTGGAAGCTCGTCGAGGGCTGGCAAACAACAGAGTGAGGAGGCGGGAGGAAAATTGGTAGAGCGGCGTAGGAAACCGAAGCACGGAAGAAACCCTAAACCGGAGGGCAGGATTGAGGTATCGCGTGGGATATGGGATTCCTGTCACGGGAGGAACGTAATGGGGGGGAGGAATTTACGAACAGAGGATACGTGGTTCATTTGGAAGGTGACACATCAGCTTGGAGAAGACAAGTTTAGTATATATAATAGATTAGGAATAAATCGTAATAAATAATAATAAATAGTAATAAATAGTAATAATTATTAATAATTAGTAATAATTAGTAATAATTAGTAATAATTAGTAATAATCAGTAATAATAAGTAATGATTAGTAATATTTAGTAATAATTAGTAATAATTAGGAATAATTAGTAATAATTATTAATAATTAGAAATAATTAGCAATAATTAGCAATAATTAGCAATAATTAGAAATAATTAGCAATAATTAGCAATAAATAGCAATGAATACCAATAATTTGCAATAAATAGCAATAAATAGTAATAATTAGCTATAATTAGCAATAATTAGCAATAATTAGTTATAATTAGTACTAATTAGTAATAATTAGTAATAAATAATAATAATTAGTGATAATTAGTAATAAATAGTAATAAATATAAATAAATAGCAATAAATATAGTAATAAATAGTAATAAGTAATTAGTAATAAATAGTAATAAATAGTAATAAATAATAATAAATAGTTTTAATTAGTAATAATTAGTAATAATTTGTAATAAATAGTAATAAATAGTAATAAATTGTAATAAATAGTAATAAATAGTTATAAATAGTTATAAATAGTAATAAATATTAATAATTAGTAATAATTAGTAATAATTAGTAAACATTAGTAATAATTAGTAATAATTAGTAATAATTAGTAATAATTCGTAATAATTAGTAATAAATACTAATAAATAGTAATAATTCGTAATAATTAGTAATAAATTGTAATAAATAGTAATAAATAGTGATAAATAGAAATAAATAGTAATAAATAGTAATAAATAGTAAAAAATAGTAAAAAATAGTAAAAAATAGTAATAATTACTAATTATTAGTAATCAATAGTAATGATTAGTAATGATTAGTAATGATTAGTAATGATTAGTAATGATTAGCCATGAATAAGGATGAATAAGGATGAATAGTTGTGAATAGTGATGAATAGTGATGAATAGTCATGAATATGAATAAATAGGTATAAATAGGAATAAATAAGAATAAATAGGAATAAATAGCAATAAATAGCAATAAATAGCAATAAATAGGAATAAATATGAATAAATAGGAACAATTAACAATAAATAGAATTAAATAACAGTAAATAGAAATAAATTAAAATAATTAGGAATAAATATCAATAAATAGCAATAAATAGGAATAAATAAGAATATAATAAATTGTAATAAATTATAATAACTTGGCATAATTTCTAGTGGATTGGCGGCACTCCTTTTGCTCGATGACTCTTCTCCCTTTAACTCTCACAAACTCAAAACATTATAAAAAATATGATCCTATGTATGCATATCCAATCTTGTATGCATGAGTTTGGATATGAATTTGTAGCACCACATTTTTAATAATTTTTTTCAGGAGGTGATAATTGTAAGAAGATAATTCATCGACAAAAAGGGGGATATTTTTTCTGATGGATCATTTACTTGAATCTTTATTACACCAAAATCCCAATGAAGAATTTTCTAAGAGGTACGCTTATAAATTCTTGTATGCACAAGAATGGATATGCGTACCTCCGAGCAGAATCTTCATTGTGATTTTTAGTGCGAGAAAGTTGCAAGTAAATGTGCTACCGGACAAAAGAGTAGCCGTCAATCCACTAGAAAATGTATCACCCTTAATTAATGGTAATTATTAAGAAGTAGTTGTAATTATTTATCTTCTTTTTTTGGATAGTGTTTTTCTATTTTCAAATTATTCAAAAACAGTAATGAATTTATATTTTGTAGAAAAATATGGAACAAGGAAGTCGACAATAGTCATTATTAGATGATCGTGCATTGCTAAATTAGTGCAGAAATCCAAACGGTTCTAGTTTAAATCTTATATATATTAAGGGTGTTAAATCATTCTTATCATTTGCATCATCAAAACCTGAATTTATTTCAAAAGTCATAATTATGTGTCCTTGTAAAAAATGTGTTCTGAAAACATTTGACACATTTGAAAACATTGGGGGACATCTCTTGTGTTTTGGTTTTCAAGTAGATTATTTTTTTGGTATCAACACGGTGAACACAGTTCTAGAGAAGATACTAATAATTTGATTCTGGATCCATCATAGTTTCAAAATTTAGTACGTGATGTTTTAGGTCCATCTGTTCAACAAACTGAAACTCAGGATAATATTGATTTAACTCTGGAGTTGGCACCATATGAATTTTATGAGTTGTTGAGGTCTACTGATAATTAATTATATCCTAGTTGTAATATAAGAAAAAATAAAGAGGTTGAAAAAATTATGGCTATTAAATCAGATAATGAAATGTCAAACAATTGTTTTGATCAGATATTTTCTTCGGTTAAAATACTATAACCTGAAGGAAATGTGTTGCCTGCAAATTACTATGATACCAAGAGGCTAGTTCATAATCTAGGCCTTAGTTATTAGAAGATTCATCCATGTGAAAATGATTGAATAATAAATTCTGGTGAAAATGAGTCAATGGATAGTTGTCCCACATGTGGAAAATTGAGGTATAAAGAAGCTCAACTAGGGAAGTCTGGATCGATTCCTGTAAAATAGTTGAGAAATTTCTCCCTTACACCCAGGTTTCAGCGTTTATTTATGTCTCAGAACACAACACCAATGATTTCATGGCACAAAACCAAGATTTCAACCGGCAATAGCTTGAATTATCCATCTGATGGTGATTCATAGAAAAATTTTGACCGTCTGCATCCGTCTCTTGATTTAGTATTTTAGAACATGCGATTGGGTCTTTATACTGACGTTTTTTTGTCTTTTTGGTTCTTATGGTAGTCAATATTCATGTTGGCCTACCTTTATAACTCTATAAAATTTACCTCCATGGATGTTGATGATGGAGCTTTATATCTTTTTGACCTCATTAACCCTATGAAATCCAAAAAAGAATATTGATGTTTATTTGAAACCATTGATTGATGAGTTAAATTCATTGTGGAGTAATGATATTAGTACATATGATGTAGAGACACAAAGCTTGACGTACATAGGCATTACAATACTTTTTCGGAATAATTAATACATAACAAAAACTGACACCAAAGGACCGTAATAGTTTAGTGTCTTTGGAAACTCGGAATATAATCTTCTAATCGTGGTGAAAGATCATCAACATCTCCCATAAAGATCTTCTCCTTTTTGTTTTCTTACCTAAAACCATTATTTAAATGCTGGGAAAAGAAAACATATAAAGGGTGAGCTCAAATGCTCAGTAAGGGTAAGCATGGATAAAATAAAACAAATCATATACATTTGAACTTAAAAAAAACATGAACATAATGTTTAAACATCAAAATCTTGAGCAATGATATAAAACATGGAAGTACGTAAGTCATAGATCATAAAGAAACATTAATCATGGTAAAATAGCATGGGAATAAAATATATAATTGTGGAAACCATTAAGCACATGTTATGATTTCCATAGAAGCCAAGGCATTACTGCCAAGACCATCTTAGTGGACAAAGTCCCTTTCTGAATCGAGTTCACTCCTCGTTCCAGTCGTGTATCACTGCAACGGATTAACTTACCATTCCAGCCATGTATATCTCATGAGATATAAATCATTACCCAATGCATTGGAGGTAGATATAGGTCCCACCCATCTCATAATGAAATCATTCTTACTTGTGCCACAAAATAAACATAAATCATTCATTCTAACCCAACTAATTAAATGGGTTTTATAAACATCATCCCATCGTAACATAATCCATATAAAACAAATGGATATCAATTCATCATAAGAAATGTGAAACCATGTAAATCATTGAGACATTATACTTGAATCATAATCATACTAAATAATGTCATCTTAGATGGAAAATAGTTTTGAAAATACACTTGAAATTAATTCTTGAGGAAAATATCCTTTCTTCTTCAAAATCATTTTATTTTCACAAAATTACATGCAATTTTAAAAGAAAAGAATTTTGTTTAAAATAATCCTGAAATCTTGTGGAGGAAACTTCATGAAAATATGGCTTTATGAAACCATAAAAAAAATCCGTTCATGCCGTATAAGTTAAAAAAACAGTCTTCTCGTACTTTTTCCAGAAAAGTCAAAAAGTACCTCGTATGGTAAAAAAAAGAAGATTCCTTATATACCATGTAGTAAAAGTCCAAAATGTATAAAAAGGAAATCAAACATACATGAAACCATTTTTAGAAAATAGGGACATGGATGATAGATATAACCCCAGTAAATACTTACGAATAAATAATCTCAGATAAAAATGAGATTGGAAAAGTTATCCCTTACCTTAGGTCCGATATGCTTCATATGTATCCGAACCTCATGTATAATGATTTAAATAATGTAATTTACTTATTACAGATTCATATTAATTGTTATGATATCATATATGGTTGACTTATGACTTTATATTACCCATTATTTTGTAAATTCCATGTTAAAGCAATGTTTTGTGTAAAATCGTTTTATTTATCGTACGTGTTTGGACTTGTTGTTCTTGATATTATTATTAATAATATCATGATTTAAATACTTCCAGAATTTAAATTATTATTTATATATATCATATATATTCAGTATATATATATATAATAGATAGATGAATGAAATGAAATACACCGTTCATAGAGACGGTAGGACGTACGTACGCATGAACGCTATTTTCCTTTCCTTATTGACTTGAATGGAAGTAAGTAAATAACATATACATAAATCCAGTAGAATTATTATGTTATATATACAATTATTATTCATTATATATACTTTATAATCAATTTTTTAATGGTTAACATGGATAATGATTCTCACCGCGTCGTGCAGACGGTAATCTGTACGTACGCACGAGCGATGATATCGTTCCCATAATTATTGAATGGAATTGGAGTGGATGATATAATATATCAGAATCAGTATGATGTTATAATAACCATTTATAGTTATTATTCACACCATTATACCCATCCAAGTAAGGTGGTGGGGGAAAAACAGATTACACCACGACATGGAGACAATATTCCGTACGTACGCACGCGCGGTGATTTCATTTTCCATAGGATGGATAGAAGGTGAAATGGGGTTGTTTCATATTTATAATAACATATCAGTATATTATTTATACTTATGTTATTAATTTATAATGAAACAACTAAATAAGAAGAAGTTGAAGAAGAAAGAAACTTGAAAGAATCGGTAGAAGAGATTACCTCTTCTTCGATGAACCTCCTTTATGCTTCATCTTAAGGGACTAGAGTTGGTCTTTTGAGAAGACCAGAACCTCCAAAATGTTTATAGGTAAGTGGAGAAGATATATTGGTAGGGTTTTTCTGATCTTGAAGTCTCAAAGTGTTGTGAAGAGGAGAGGGAGGATGTGCCCTTTTATAAGGGAGGAGAGGGGCTCCTTTGGAAACCTCAAAAATATTAATTTATAATCAATCAAAACCCACATAAAAACCTACAAAAATGACTCATATTCGAAGATTAGATGATATAGGGTTGTAATCTCATCAACCAATAAAATTTAGACATGTTTTAAATTTATTTTAATCCTTATCAACTTGATTTATCCTTATTTAATTTATTTAATCTTATTTGTGGAAATAAGATTCTAAATTTTAAATTGTTATAAATAATTACTTATGCGTTGTGAATTGTCCATAATTAGATAATTTATGAAATTTTCGACCATATAAATTTTAATTTATAATTTTTAAATATTTTTGTGATTTTTAACCAAATTTATATTATGTTAGTTTTATAAAATAACAATAGTGTCAATTTTGACACTATTCATTTATTTGAATTTAAATAAAATACTCACAGAAGATATGTTCGAAATAAAATATTTAATATATTAATAACATGTCATATATATATAAAATTAGTGGAGCACATTAAATAGTTCATATAATATTTATTTTAATATTTTTAAAACCATTTATTTGATATTTCAATCAATAAAATAATTTCAACATCACTATTGTGTCACCATTAATGATAATTATTTAATCCCTAAAAATTCAAAATAAATTCACATGATGTATATAATTTTATTATATTTCTAGATACTATTAATTATCTAAGTTTCATGAAGTTTATAACTAAATTAAAATTACTATACTTATAATATTTAAGAGAGTGACATGTTGTCACTTTCTTTGGTTTTAATAATAATTAAATTATTTTCGTGGTCAAAAGTCCATAAAATTAATCTATTCCGACCATTAGGTGATATGTGTCTACCTTTAGTAATCCAATAGAATTTTGGCAGGTTTTAGGGTAATTTTATAATCTTATTTTTACCCTTAATTATCTTATTTACCTTTAACTGCAGTAAAACAATTACCGTAGTTACTATTCATAAAATCAAAAAAAATAAAAGTAACCTATTAAGATAATTTGGACCCAATGAATTCAAATATTGAATCCATTTCTCAAAATTCAAAACACAGAAGATGTAGTAATTAATTTAAAATTAATACCTTTGTTAAGAAAACAGGTTTTAAAAGTTAAAACATTGCCAAAGATTGAAATGTTTTTACCTATGAATTCAATATAAAATTAAATGTAATGACATACATTATATTAAATGGAAAAAATATATTCTATTTATAATTTAAAACCATTCAATATTATAATTTAACCATATAAATTATTGCGATGAAAAAAGATGTTTTTAATTAAAATATAGTGTGTTTTTACTATTCATTAAAATATGAAAGTTATCAGATTAATATGAAAAATTTATCCAAAGTAAATTTTTATATCCTGATTCCAAAGAAGAATTTTATTTTTTCAAATTGAACTTATAAACCTGTCAAAAACTATATTTAAAGTGGGTGCGCCATCAAAAGGCGGCAAAACTGCATTTTTTGAAAAATACTTATTTTACCCGAAAAATTTATTTTGTTCACATACCATATTTTAGAAAATGTGTAAGATGAATAATAATGTTATAAAATTCAAAATTTAGTTAATACTATTCATAATGGCTAGTTCATAATATTATAATAATATATCATTGTTTAGTGAAATGTGGTATTGCGTACTACACACGCTATTGAGGAAGGTCGTGATTGCGTGTAATGCAAGCCAAGTCAGGGATGCATGTAGTGCAAGATCCCTTTGGTGTTACATATAAAATAATTAAAACTTATTTCATTTATACATTAAACAAAATATATACTTAATTTTGTGTAGAATAATTCCTATAAAATGAACTTGAAATTGTGTGTAACATGAGCCAAGAATAGTGTTGCGTATACTACAAGCTAATATGGTGTTGCGTATAGCACAAGATAATTTTGGTATAGTGTTCAACATAAGACCACAATGAAATTAAAAAGAATAATTCTCATAAAATCTAGGTTTGTTACATTCTACCCCCCTTAAAATGAATTTCACCCTCGAAATTCTTCGGGGTTATAAATGGTTTACTACTTGAAAGTTTCTTTCATATAAACCCACATCGTAAAAAGGAACAGTAAAAACTAATTTTAAAAAGTGAAGTATGAAACATAACGGTTACCCAAATTAAATCATCACTGGGTTTCCACATAGGATAACATAGGTAAAAATATGGATATGGAAGAGAAATATAACCATCAAGTTCTGATGGAGAGTGGTAGAGAACATGGCTATGAAAAATCAAACAATCACAAAGCCATAAATTTGTGATGATCTAAGGTACCATCTGATTCATCAGATATAAGAGCACTAGGACAACATTTTTGGTTTTCAATATCATTTCCCTAAAGTTGAAAAATTTAAAATAGAAGAAATACTTACTTTATTTTGGTACAATCTCATTGTTGTTTGTGCCTAGAACAATTTCTACTTCATCTATTAAATAAATGAAGTTGAATTTGTCTTCCGTGAAGTGTTAGAAGATCATGCGATAGAATGATAGGACATTTGATCTATCTCAAACATAAGGTTAGCAAAAGTTATATACAAAAGTCCATCTATGGTGAGATTAATCATATATGGTTCCTAAAATTGACTTATACTTCATCTATCACACCACTTAATAAAATAAAACTAGTTTCTACTAACCAGGGACTTCCTGTAGGATAGTGGTAGGTGATGAAGGCCTATCGTACTTCGGTTGTGTGTTCGATTCCCATAACTTTGTCCAACGTGACGGGTTTTCACACATCCTACAGGTTTTCCTTTTTCTAAAACTATACTATAATAACATTTCAGAAATAAAAAAAAGTTATAGCCTTAAACAATACTATATGATGTCCATTCCAACCTTTAGGCTTATAAAAAATACTTCTGTCCGATTACTAGAAATTTCATCTACCGAGCATGTGAATTCCTTCATTTGTCCCCCATATATCATAAGATATATCTTGTTGTTGGTCACATTCCAAACATGTAAATACCTTAATCATGTATTCTCTTGAAAAATGAATACCCATTGAACTTTAGTGGAAACATGAATGTTGTCAAAAGTTAACTCTTTCCACATACCAAAATCTCAAAATTTCTATATACTCAAACCATGATATCACTTGTCCTTATATTAGTCATGATCTCATTAATACTATCAAACGTATTATTTTCTCCTTATCCCTTCATTATGCGCATATCATCATCTTTCCAAAAATATTTCAATCACTTTTCATGGTTACCGGTACCATATAATTATTGAAAACCAATACATAAATATTCCAAAATTCCATGATACCATAAATGTGATTCCGTGATACTATTTTAAAATCCCATTACATAAACACTGAATCATTAAACAACATCATTTTCATACTCAACATCACAAAGAGTGAACACATGTGACTTCCCTTTATCCTTTTCCTTAAGAGGTTGCTCACATTGATCATCATCAACACTTGGATTAGGTAATTGATTAGCATAATGCCCCATTTCCTTGCACTTGAAGCATTGAAGTGTTGGGGGTGCGTTCTCTGTAGTCTTTTATTTATTCACATCATTAGAAACCCTTTTTAAATTACTTCGACACTCAGATGCCTGATGAACTTATTTTCTACACTTAAAACATTTTCTAGTGTTTTTAAGATAATCTCCACCATGCTTCTTTCCACACTTTGAGCATAAAGAAACATTCGTCTTCTTTTCACCATTATTCTTTGATTTCTCCTTGAACTCCAACTTTTGTTTCTTGTCAAAACCATGAGATAGATATGTAACACCAACTTCCATTTCTACCTTGATAGCACAACACACAATTTTTTCATAGCTACTGAAGTCTCTTATAGCTAATTCCCTTAGAAGACTTGGTTTTAAGCCACTAAAGAATCGATCAACTTTACTTTCAGGTTGGATGATAAAGCCAGATGCATACCTTGAAAGCCTTGTAAAATTCACTTTGTATATACTAATATATTCACCATCCTTTTTCTTAAGCTCAAGGAAATCCTTTTCCATCTTTGTTTGAAGAATACAAGGGAAGTTCTTATTGAATAATAAGTTCTTGAACTCATCCCATTCCATGGATTAAATTTCATCTTGGGGTCTCGTATTGTTAATTAGAGTCCAACATTGATCTGATTCACCTTCTAAATGGTAAATTGCCAGAATGATTTTTTCATGTTCTGAAAAGCAAAGTATAGAAAATATCTTTTCAATGGTACTGATCCATTGTTTAGCAACAAGCGTATCAGAAGACCCACTAAAAGAAGGTGGACGTTGCCTCATGAAGGACTCAATAGGATATTGTTCCCTTCTCTGCTCATTTGGATGTCCAGAATGATTCATAGCTTGTGTAAGTATTAAAATAAGATTTTTCAATCCATCTCCCATAACATTTGTTTGTTCAGGAGGACAATCATTGCATTTTCCATTACATTGATCAACACGGTTCCTTCGAGTTCTAGCCATTGTCTAAAATCCAAAAAGAATAATGTGAGAGGAAAAAATCATGCTAGGAAAAACAACATAATAAATGGTGAGTACCTTCAATATATAACATCTTAGGGTTAATTCCAATATTGTTACCGTAATTATAGGACTATAAACTATACTTATACTTAACCTTATGGAAATCCCTAGACATACCTTATAAATATCTCTGGGGATCTCACTAAAGTTTTTGCATCCTAGTTTCCAAAGGTTAACTAAAACTTTCCTCTGATACCAACCATAGAGAGACAAATCGTGACGTACATGGACATTATATTACTTTTTCGGAATAATTAATGCAAAACAAAAACTAACACCAAAGGACCATAATAGTTTAGTGTCTTTGGAAACTCGGAATATAATCTTCTAATCATGGGGAAGGATCTTCAACATCTCCCATAAAGATATTCCCCTTTTTGTTTTCTTACCTAAAACCATTCTTTAAATCCAGGGGAAAAGAAAACATATAAAGGGTGAGCTCAAATTCTCAGTAAGGGTAAGCATGGAGAAAATAAAACAAATCATATACATTTGAATATAAAAAAACATGAACATAATGTTTAAACATCAAAATCTTGAGCAATGACATAAAAAATGGCAGTACGTAAGGCATAGATCATAATGAAATATTAATCATGATAAAATATCATGGGAATAAAACATGTAATTGTGGAAACTATTAAGCACATGTTATGATTTCCATAGTAGCCAAGACATTGCTGCCAAGACCATCATAGTGGACAAAGTCCCTTTTTGAATCGAGTTCACTCCTCATTCCAGTCCTGTATCACTGAACATGATTAAATTACCATTCCAGCCATGTCTATCTCATGAGATATAAATCTTTACCCAATTCATTGGAGGGAGATATAGGTCCCACCCATCTCATAATGAAAGCATTCTTACTTGTGCCACAAAATTATCATAAATCATTCATTCTAACCCAATAAATAAAATGGGTTTCATAAACATAATCCCATCGTAACATAATCCATATAAAACAAATGGATATCATCTCATCATAAGAAAAGTGAAACAATTTAAATCATAGAGACATTATACTTGAATCATAATCATACTAAATAATGTCATCTTAGATGGAAAATATTTTTGATAAAACACTTGAAATGAATTCTTGAGGAAAATATCCTTTCTTCTTCAAAATCATTTTCTTTTCACAAAATTCCATGAAATTTTAAAAGAAAAGGATTTTGTTAAAAATAATCATGAAATATTATGGAGGAAGATTCATGAAAATAAGGTTTTATGAAACCATAAAAAAAATCCGTTCATGCCGTATATGTTAAAAAAACAGTCTTCTCGTACTTTTGTCGAAAAAGTCAAAAATTACCTCATATGGTAAACAAAAGAAGATTCCTTACATACAATGTAGTAAAAGTAAAAAATGTTTAAAAAGGACTTTAAAAATAAATGCAACTATTTTTAGAAAACAAGGACATGGATGATAAATATAACCCCAGTAAATACTTACAAATAAACAATCTCGGATAAAAACGAGATTGGAAAAGTTATCCCTTACCTTAGGTCCGATATGCTTCGTACGAATCCGAACCTCCTATATGATGATTTAAATAATGTCAATTACTTATTAAATAATCATATTACTTTTTATTATATCATATATGGTTCAATTATGACTTTATATTACCCGTTCTTTTGTGAATTCCATGTTAAAGCAGCGTTTTGGGTAAACTTGTTTTATTTATCGTACGTGTTTGGACTTGTTGTTCCCGATATTATTATTACTTATATTAGGATTTACTTACATCTAGAATTTAAATGACTATTTATATATATCAGATATATTCAGTATATATATATATATAATAGATAGATGAATGAAATGAAATACACCGTTCATGGAGACAGTAGGCCGTACGTACGCATGAACGCTGTTTTCCTTTCCTTATTGACTTGAATGGAAGTAAGTAAATAACATATACATAAATCCAGTAGCATTATTATGTTATATATACCATTATCATTCATTATATATACTTTATAATCATTCTTTAATGGTTAACATGGATAATGATTCTCACCGCGTCGTGGAGACGGTAATCCGTACGTACGCACGAGCGATGATATCGTTCCCATAATTATTGAATGGAATTAGAGTGGATGATATAATATCTCAGAATCAGTATGATGTTTTAATAACCATTTATAGTTATTATTTACACCATTATACACATCCAAGTATGGTGGTGGTGGAAAAACAGATTACACCACGGCGTGGAGACGGTATTCCGTACGTACGCACGCGCAATGATTTCATTTTACGTAGGATGGATAGATGGTAAAATGGAGTTGTTTCATATTTATAATAACATATATATATATTAGTAATACTTATGTTATTACTTTATAATGAAACAACTAAATAAGAATATGTTTAAGAAGAAAGAAACTTGAAAGAATCGGTAGAGGAGATTACATCTTCTTCGACGCACCTCCTTTAAGCTTCCTCTGAAGGGACTAGAGTTGGTCTTTTGAGAAGACCAGAACCTCCAAAATGTTACTAGGGAAGTGGATAATATAAATGGGTAGGGTTTGGCTGATCTTGAATGCTCAAAGTGTTGTGAAGAGGAGAGGGAGGAGGTTCACTTTTATAAGGGAGGAGAGGGTCACCTTTGGAAACCTCAAATATATTAATTTATAATAAATCAAAAACCACCTAAAAACCTACAAAAATGACTCATATTCGAATATTAGATGAGATAGGGTTGTAATATAATTAAAAAATAAAATTTATAGATGTTGGAAAATTTATTTTAAACCATATCAACTTGATTTATCCTTATTTAATTTATTTAATCTTAGTTGTGGAAATAAGATTCTAAATTTTAAATTATTATAAATAATTACTTATGTGTTGTTAATTTTCCATAATTATATAATTTATGAAATTTTCTACCATATAAATTTTCATTTATAATTTTTAAATAATTTTGTGATTTTTAAACAAATTTATATTATGTTATTTTTATAAAATAACAATAGTGTCAATTTTGACACTATTCAATTATTTGAATTTAAGTAAAATCCTCACAGAAGAAATGTTAGAAATAAAAGATTTAATATATTAATAACATGTCTTATTTGTCTATAAAATTAGTGGATCACATTAAATAGTTTATATAATATTTATTTTATATTTTTAAAACCATTTATTTTGATATTTCAATCAATAAAATAATTTCAACATCACTATTGTGTCACCATTAATGATAATTATTTAATACCTAAAAATTATAAATAAATTAACATGATGTATATAATTTTATTATATTTCTGGAGACTATTCATGTTCGATGTTTCATGAAGTGTATCACTAAATTAAAATTATTATACCTATAATATTTAAGAGAGTGATATGTTGTCATTTTCATTCGTTTTAATAATAATTAAATTATTTTCATGGTACAAAGTCCATATAAATAATCTATTCTGACCCTTATGTGATATGGGTATACTTCTAGTCATACAATAGAATTTTGGAAGGTGTTAGGGTAATTTTATAATCTTATTTTTACACTTAATTATTCTATTTACCTTAACTGCAGTAATTAAAAAAACACGTAGTTACTATTCATAATATCAAAAAACTAAAAGTATCCTATTAACATAATTTGGACCCACTGAATTAAAATATGGAATCTATTTTTTAAAATTCAAAACACAGAAGTTGTAGTAATTAATTTAAAATTAATCTCGTTGTTAAGAAAACGATTTTTAAAAGTTAAAACATTGTCAAAGATTGAAATTTTTTTACCTCTGAATTCAATATAAAATTAATTGTAATGGAATAAATTATATTAAATGGTAAAAATATATTCTATTTATACTTTAAAGGCATTAAATATTATAATTTAACCATATAAATTATTGCAATGAAAAAATTTGTTTTTAATTAAAATATAGCGTGTTTTTACTATTCATTAAAATATGAAAGTTA
This sequence comes from Viscum album, assembly GCA_963277665.1. NCBI lineage: Eukaryota > Viridiplantae > Streptophyta > Magnoliopsida > Santalales > Viscaceae > Viscum > Viscum album. Next base: position 1,038,062,169 of record OY728129.1, read on the forward strand.
TCAGAATAATATGAAAAATTTGTCCAAAGTAAAATTTTATATACTGATTCAAAATAAGAATTTTATTTTATCAAATTGAAATTATAAACCTGTCAAAAACTAGATTTAATGTGGGTGCGCCATCAAAAGACGGCAAAACTGCATTTTTTGAAAAATACTTATTTTACCCGAAAAATTTATTTTGTTCACATACCATGTTTTAGAAAATGTGTAAGATGAGTAATAATGTTATAAAATTCAAAATGTAGTTAATAATATTCATAATGACTATTTCATAATATTATAATAATATATCATTGTTTATTGAAACCTGATATTGCGTACTACACACGCTATCGAGGAAGGTCGCGATTGCATGTAATGCAAGCCAAGTCAGGGATGCGTGTAGTGCAAGCTCCCTTTGGTGTTTCGTATAACATAATCAAAACTTATTTCATTTATACATTAAACAAAATCTATACTTAATGTTGCGTAGAATAATTCCTTCAAAATGAACTTGAAATTGTGTGTAACACAAGCCAAGAATAGTGTTGCGTATAATGCAAGCTAATACGGTGTTGCGTATAGCGCAAGATAATTTTGGTGTAGCGTACAACAAAATACATCAATGAAATTAAAAAGAATAATTCTCATAAAATCTTGGGTTGTTACATATGATGTTGTTGCGAAACAAAATTTCATATTAACAGCCATATTGATGTGGATGATTAGGGACTTCCCGACATATGGCATGTTATCTGGCTAGAGTACACATGGTCCAAAATCACATCCTTACTGTATGAAAGACAAAAAAGCATTTATGATCTTCAATGGAAAAAAATATTTCTATTTTGACTATCATTGCAGATTTCTTCCAACTAATCATCCTTTTTGGAGGAAAAAATTTCATTTCAGAAAAGGCAATATGGAAAGGGATGAACCTCCGAAAATGATCTTAGGTATAGAGTTAAAATCAGTTGTATTTTCATTACCTCCCATCACATTTGGACCAACAATAAACTGACAGAAAAATCATGGCTTTGGGAGAGAACAAAATTGGATAAAATGGAGCATTTTTTGGGATATGCCATATTGGTTTGATTTGTTAGTCCACCACATGTTGGATGTCAGGCATATTGAGAAGAACTATTTTGATAATTTATTTCATATATTTTTAGATACACTATGTAAGACCAAAGGCAATGTAAAGGCACGATTAGATCTGGCCCAAATTTGAAGGCAACCAAAACTTGAATTATTTTAAAATGTTAGATCACAAAGGATTATGAATCCAAAATAAGATTATACATTATCCAAAGAGAGTCACTTATTATTTTTTCAGTGGATTGTAGATTTTATACTTCTAGATGGCTATGCTTCCAATTTGGGTAGATGTGTTAAGAATGATCATATTACCGGATTAAAAAGTCATGATTGTCGTGTTATAATGGAAATACTTATATTGATTGGATTTAGTGGTTTGTTGAATTCTATGATTTAAAATTCGATAACAGACATATCATATTTTTTCAAGACATTTGTGTGGCGACAATATACTATGATTCACTAAGAAAACGGGAAGAAGATATTGTTGTAATTATATGTAAACTGGAAAAAATCTTCCTGACGACTTTATTTGAATCAATGGAACATATGATATTACATTTTCTACATGAAGGTAAATGTGAAGGTCCAGTACATTTTTGATGGATGTACCCATTCAAGAGATGCATGTAAAAATTGAAGAAAAAAGTATGTAACAAAGCATTAGTTGCAAGCTCAATTACTGAAGCTTATTTGAAAGAGGAATTTTTTTCTACTCTTATTATTTTGAATCTAAATATCCATCAAAACACAATCGCATGGGATGAAACAAGGAGAATATTGATAATGAAATGGAAAATCAATTATCAGTTTTTAGTCAACCAGATCTTGGCTTTGGTGGAGTTTATGAATGATGGATTTCAGATGATGAACATCACATAGCTCATACATATGTTCTACTCAACTATAAAGAAATGACATAATTTTTAATGTGAGTGATTTTATCACATATTCTACAACTTATGTTACATTAAGTAAAATTATTTTATTTGTAGGTTATATAATAATCATATCAATAAAAAACTTCCACAAATTTTGGCATCTGCTCTTAAAGAACACCAATTGTTTTTCTCAATGGTTTCAAAAACTGGTAACATAAATTATTGATGGTTTAAGATATCAATTCAGTTTATTATTTATTATATTGATAATTATTTTACAAATTTTCAAGTGTCTCAACATGCTGATAAAATTGATAAGCAACTATGTATATTGAGTAACCCACCATCCAAAATGATTAAATATTATAATGAATATATGGTGAATGGTTTTCAATTTTATACACGTGCATATGGGGAATCAAAAAAAAAACAATGAAAAATGGTTTTTTCTTGAGAGGATCACATCATCGAGAAACTGAAGTTGACTTTTATGCCATGCTGGATGAAATTATTGAATTGTGTTATCTAGGACAAAATTACATAATGATGTTGAAATGTCGGTGGTTGGATACTGAGAGAGGCTTTCATGTTCATCCGACTCATGGAATCATTGATATTAAATATACAAGCCTTATTGCAGTAAATGAATTGTTTTTATTAGCTCAATAGGCACATCAAATTTATTATATAAAGTATTGTACTACTTCAAGAGACCTGGGTGATTGGTGGAGCACAATAAAAATGAAATCTCAGGAAAATCTATTTACTCAAACTGAATGTGGTTCTGCTGAAGTGCAAGGAATTGAAAATTTTCAAGAGACTACTCAAAGTCCATATTTTTCACAAAGAGACATGAATATCAATGATGAAACCCCACAATTAAGGGTCTATGGTGACAATGATGTTAATGATGTTACAAATTAATTTTAAATTTCAAGAGATAATGAAACTGAAACTCATATGGATATTGATGATTCCAAGGAGGTTTATGAAGACATTGACATCATCATATTTGAAGATGATCAATAAGGTGAACATTGACACAGTTAAATTCTAGTTATAATCATAACTAATATATATCTATATATAATAGTTATTTTTAACTATCTGCTAACAACATTCATTTTGTGTTTCAGATGGTCCCTGATTTATTTCATGAGTTATAAGAGGCTAAGCTACCTTTAGATGAGGAGGATTTGGAATCATCTGATCCTCAGCCTACTGGCAGTTCAGAGGGTACGCGGAGGGGGTGCGGTCTTGCGTGACTGATGATTCCTGACCCTATTCCCGAGCGACGTCCACGTCTTGGATTCGATCTATGCACGCAGAGGTATGGTAACCTATGTATTTAGTTATCTTTCATTAATTTATTTGTATACTAATTATTTGATTATATATTATTTTTTCATAGTTTTATGCATATAGCTGTTGGATAGGGGAGTGCTATCTTGCATAATTATTTTTCTCAACCATGGATCACATGGGAACATATTCTTATTGATGTGCAGCTCGACATGTTCAATCATTGCCTGGTACGTAAATAAATAATATTTATTTTGACATTTATTTCATTAATAACTTGATATTATAAATTATTTGTAGGGTTTATGGTATCCCATCGATGACTGCTTGCATGACGCTATCCACCCGACATTAGAGGTATCTATACGTGACTGTTTCCATCATTTTTTTAACAATTTGAGAAGGAAAAACATTAATAAAGTAGGAGGGATAATATTTGATGAGTCATGTAGAGCCCAACGACCAGAGTACATTTCATCTCATGTTTTAGATGGATTATGTTCACACTGGTTGGGTGGTGGATTTCAGAGGAGATCTTCATTGGGTCGGCAAAACTGGGGGAGACAGGAGGTGAAACATCGAGATGGTAGCCGTACATTCAATACACAGAGAGAGCATCTGGTAAGTATTTTTTTAAAATATTTTATATTACTTAAAATGTAAATAGTTTATTTTATATTCATATAGGTAGTTGAACAACCTGATATTACGGAGTACGGTGTTTATTGGAGGATGTACAGTGATCCAGTCATTGAAGATATTAGAGGTGATCACAAGCGTCAGATTGTGGTCAGTAATATTTTTTTCAGTTTTAAAATTAACTGCTTATAATATTTTCACTATTTTAATTTCAAATTGGAATTGAAGGAGTCATTTGAGGCCACGACATCTCAGACACAGGCTGAAAGTCAGGTCGAGATGGCTAATCAGACTAATACCCACCATTTCGATGAGGCGGCACGGGTGCAGGTGACCTAGTATGCATTCGAGAAGGGATGAGTACTTGGTATCAGCTTTCATTTGACTCCTAGGACTTATTATGGTACTGTTGTGATGTCAGCGTCTATCTCGAGAGGAGCTCATGGAGAGGCATCATCTTCTAGCTCACAGTATCAGGAGTAGTTGCGAGCTTAGAGTGAGTTTATAGAGAGTTTGTAGAAGTAGTATGAAGAGATGTGCCAACATCAGCAATAACAATATAAGGAGGATATGCGTCGATGTCAGCAACATCAGCAATACAAGGAGGAGATGCGTTGATGGTAGCAACAACATCACGAGCAGATGGAGTACATGGGTTATATGACTCATAGTTTAGGTATGGAGTTTCCTCCCCATCTCCTCCAGCTCCTCCACCTCCTCCAAAAGACTATCCCCCTAGTGATTGTTTTGTTATGTTAAAAAACATTTGAATTCATGATTTTCTATAATATGAATTATTTACAGTTTTTGTATTTTATACTGGTGCGAATATTGCATAATTTTTATAATATTTTAAAATTTTATTATTTATTATTAGTATTATATTTTTAACGGTTGTTTATTTTAATAATAATAATAATAATAATAATATTTTATGATTTTTTATATTTGTTTTCTGAATAATGAGAATTTTAATATTTTTTTTATTTTAATAATATTAATATTATTTTTTTATTAATCATAATTTTATTAAATATATATTTTTATTTTATTTACTATTTGCGATGAGACCTGTTTCATTAGGGCCCTGTCACAAATAGTTTATATATATTTTTTAAAAAGTTTTTCTGATGGGAAAAATGGCCCATCACAAATACTTTTTTGGGAAGAGCCCATTGAAAACGATTTAGGTATATATAACATATATTAATGGATAACTATTTATGACAGGACACCAGGCTCGTCGCAAATACTTTTGGCGACGGGACCGTCACAAAAAGTTTATATATATATAATGTATATAATCAGAGATCTTTTTGTGACGGGTCCCTGTCGCAAAATTTCATTTGCGACGGGATTTCATCACAAATAGCCCATTGAAAATACCTTAAATTCCAGTAGTGGATAAAACATACTCTTTATCTACACTTTTTACTAGAGTTGATACAATATATATTTCATAAAAAATTAAATATCATTAAAATTCATATATTAATATATAAATATAATTATATTGATATAAATATAATATATTTTATTAAATATGACTTATATATGACTAAATATGAATTTAAACTTAATATATAAGATATTTAGTGGAAAATGTCTTATCATATAATTTGAAAAATAATATTAATTAATAATTTGATAATTATTATTGATTAATAGTCATTTAATAACAATTATATGACATAAAAAATTAATAAATGAATGAATGATGTTAGATAATTTGAAAAAACGACTTGAAATTCAAACAAACATAACTTTTGATTCGATTTTATGTTTGAGCTCCCCCACATATAAAATATAATCCTACAAAGAGATCGATTTTGCGTTGATTGGGAGGGACTTTAGTCTCTATGTTTTGGTCAAAAAAGGTATGGAAGGCCTCTAAAACTGAGTTTTTAGTTGAGATAAACTAATTTTTTAATATTTTATTGGATTTCAACATTGTTTAAGAGGAACTTCTTAGACTTTTTCAATGGAGGATGAATTTATTAATAGGGCATACATTCATATAGATATCATTATTTTAAAATTTTATGATTTTTCATATTTTTGTTTTATATATAATGAAATGTATGCTTATTTTCATATATTAAAATATGATAAATCAATTGTACAAGTAAACATTTAAACTTATTCAAATAAAAATGCGCTTTTAAATATATAAACCATATGAAGATAAATATTTATTATTCATTTTTTTAAAAATAAAAAATAATACATTTTATTTACCTTATAAAAATGTATTAATATATATATATACCTATACAGATAATGTTTTTATATAAATATGTGCATGTTATTAAAAAAATATATTTATGCGTATATTCTAATATATGTAAATAAATACATATATGTAATTATTTGCTCATGTATGTGTGAAATTTAAATATGTAGGTGTGTGTATGAAAATATGTGTGTTTAAGTGTTTATCAATATTATGTAAATACATCATATATAATTATATTTTTATAAATATATCATTATCAATATAATTAAATAAAGTATATAAATTTATTTACAATAAATTTTTATAAATACATTATAAAAAATTTATATCTAAAAATATAATTATTTTTTAATATTTATAATTAAATATATATATATATATATATATATATATGTAAATATATCGATAATAAAAATGGGTTATTAAGGGTATAGAATGGTTTTTTAGGGTTATACATGAGTGTTTAAGGGCTTCATAGGGTTAAGGGTGGAGGGAAATGTGTTTAGGGTTGATGGAGTATGGGTTAGAGGTTATGATTTAGGGTTGAGGGTTGGGGATGAGGGTAAGGGGTTAGGGTTTAGGGTTTGAATGGTTTAGGTTTGGAGTGTTTATGGTTTAGAGTGTTTAAGGTTTAGAGTGGGGGTTGGGAGTGCTGATGGGGGGGGGGGGGTGCGTGAGAGTGCGAGTGCTACAATTTTTTTTATCAAATTTTATAAATGATTTTTAGCGTTGATAAATGCACCCTTTATCATCACTAAAAAACAATACTGATAAAGAAACCCTTTATCAACACTTTTTTAGCATATATAAAGATTCCCTTTATCAGCACTTTTTTAGCATTGAAAAATGGGGCCTTTATTTGTGCCAAAAAAGAACTGATAAAGGATGGATTTTAATGGCACTTGGATGAACAATGATTTTTTAGCGCTGATAAAACCCATTTGAAATGATTTTAAAAGCGCAATCTGTATTAGTGATATTTTTATAAATACTTTATATACTTATTTATAATTAATCATGTACATAGTAATAAAGTGGAAACAAAGAATACAATAAATTAGATGAAGAGAACATTGTTCAACTCTTAAATGAGTTAGGGCATGTCATCAAATGATGACCCATCACTACTAGAGAATAAAAAAAATTAAGCACTACCCTTTATCTATTATAGCTAAAATCATTGACAAAGAGAGCGTATTTATCAACACTGATAAAGGGTTCTCTTATCAGTACAGAAAAAATAATTGATAAAAGAGACCTTAGTTAGTGTTTTTTAGTGATGATATATGGTATATTTCATTACAAAATATCATTAAAAAACCTATATTAATATATAAATATATTAATATTTATATAAATATAATATATTTTATTAAATATGATTTATAAAAGGCTAAATATGAATTTACACATAACACTACAAAAAAGAAGACATTAGCGATGATTGTTTTTTGCTACTTATAGCGGTTCAAACTACCACTAAATCATATAGCGGAAGTTACTAAAACAACCACATATTTTATGGATGAAAATAATTTAGCGATGATTAATTTATATTTACAAAATTTTGAGTATGTGTAATTTTGGTAGAATTTAATGATAGTTTCAATTTTATTTAGCGGCAATTTTTTTAAAATAATAACCCAAAAATAAAATAGATACAATTAACCTATATACTGCTAATATATATAGTGGTTTCTATGCTTAGTGAGGTATAATAATAATCACTACTAATTTAGATTTTAAGATATTTATTTATCGGCGGTTTATAAAAAGCACAGCTAAATATTTCTCTTAAAATGTATTTTTTAGTATAATTAATAAAAAAATATAAATATAAAAAATCTGAAATGTAATAAACTAAAACATAAATTATAGTAATCCCATCATACATGCATCATACATACACTTTTATATATACATATATTCAAAATCACTATAACCTCAGTCACTACAACCTTAGTCAACCCACACCTCAATCACCAATATATACAAATAAAATATGTCCAACAATAACCCGTGCCTAATATATGTTCATCCCATAACCTATGCTAGATCCATCTAGCTAAACATCATCTCATTAACTAAAACCAATCACATCATCCCTTCAACTATAAAAAAAAGGAGATAGAAATTAAAACTAAACATAATAAATCAAAATTACAGTAAAATCATTAATAAAATTTAAACATATCACAGACCCTAAAAACTACCAGAATCACCTTCTAAAGAATGTTGTGGATCAGAACAGACAACATCCTTCCTACTACCACCAACCTTCACCTATAATAAAGACAAAAAATTTTATGAAAATAAAAGTGAAAGAGAAAAGACACAGAATATATTCAGAATGGTGAAAATAAAGTTAGTTATTTTGTTAATCAAAATAGAATAAATTTTAACACAAAACAAATTATATATCATGAAAAAACTTTTAAAACATAAAATTACCTATTTAAGATATGATTCAACACTTGAAATGTACAAGGGATAAGTATATAACAATCTAATTAATATTTAAATCAACATGCGGTGTGCTTGAAATTTACATAATAATCAAAATTTAAAGAATTTTATTTGAAAAAAATCCATATATTTAAAAAAATAAATAGTTTTCCCCATTATTTCACATCAATATGAAGTCATTTTCTATGGTTTTGACTATTACATGCACGTTTTAGTGTTTTAAAACACTAAAAAGATATTTACGAGCATCCCATGAAAACGTTAACACGGAATGATATACTATCAGCTCCTAAATTTTACCAATAATATATGGTCGTTTTAAAATTATTTCTTGTAAATATGATGTTGTTTTCCTATTTTGACCCCCAAATACAAGTTTTTAAATACTTTGGTACCTTCAAAGGCTTTTACCAAGCCATTATGACCACACTGCAAGTCAGATTGACATGTTTTCTACATGTAAAAATAAAAAATAACTCAAATATGGTTGTAACATTATTTCACATAAATTTGATGTTCTTTTAAATGGTTTTGACCATTATACACATGTTTTAGTGTTTTAAGACATTAAAAACATGTTTACAGGAATCTCAAGAAAACCGTAACTCTGAATGATGTGTCTTCATTTCCTACATTTTAAAAATAAATCTACAGTTGTTTTACTCTGATTTCATGGAAATACAATTTACCAAGTCATTTCTTTATACACACATTTTATATGGTTGTTTATGGTTTTAAATGCCTGAAACATGTTTTTAATGGCTTCGATACCATTAAAAACTATTTATCGAGTCATTCTAACTACACCATATGTAACATTCATGCGATGTCTATGTGTATATGTCAAAAATAACTAAAAATTGTTTTTTAGTATTTCACATCAATTTGATGCCGTTTTCTAGTGTTTTTACATTTATAAAAATGTTTTAGTATTTTAAAATACTAAAATTTTTTTTACGGGAATCCCTGGAACACCGTAACTTAGAATGACATGACATTAATTCCTACATTTTAAAAACGAATCTATAGTATTTTAACTCTAATTTCATGGAAATATAATATCATTTTCCTAGTTTTGACCCCCAACACACATTTTTAAAGGCTTTGGTAGATTTAAAAACATTTAATCGAGTCATTCTAACCACAATGCACGTTGGATTATTGTATTGTCTACAAATACACATAAAAAATAACTCAACATTGGTATTACCATGACTTCACATCAATTAGATGTCATTTTATATATTTTGTGCCATTACACGCCTATTTTAGTGTTTTAAATCACTAAAAACATGTCTATGTGCATCCCAGAAAAAATGTAACTTAGAATGATGTGTGGTCAGTGCCTACATTAAAAAATAAATATATGATCATAGTAATTTTATTTCATGGAAGTAATACATCATTTATATGTTTTTGACCTCCCAAAACATATTTTTAAAGGATTTAGTACATTTTAAAACTATTTACCCATTCATTCTGATTACATCGCATTACAGATTGACATGTTTTATGTGTGTACATGTTAAAAATAACTCAAAGGTGGGTTTCCCATGATTCCATATCAACATGAGGTTATTTTATATGGTTTTAACCATTACACACATGTTTTAGCATTTTAAAACCCAAAAAACATCTATTGGAATCTTAGGCAATCCATAACTTTGAATGACGTGTTGTCAGTTCCTATATTTCAAAAAATAAATAAATGGTATTTTTTTTAAGATTTAATGGAAATATGATGCCATTTTACTTGTTTTGACCCCCCGATACACAATTTTAAAGGCTTTAGTACCTTTAAAATCTATTTACCGAGTCATTCTGACCAAATCACATGTCAGATTGATGTGATATCTATATGTACAAGTAAAAAATAACTCAACAGGGTTTTCTAGTGATTTCAAAAAAATATGAGGTCATTTTCTATGATTTTGACCATTACATGAACATTTTAGTGTTTCAAAAAAATAAAAACACATTTACGATCCTCTCAGGAAAATCATAACTCAGGATGATGTTTCATGAGATCCTACAACTCAAAAATAAACCTATGGTCATTTTCCTTTGATTTAATGTAAATCCAACATTTTTTCATGTTCTTGGGCCCCTCATACACGATTTTAAAGGCTTCAATACCTTTAAAAACTATTTACCAAGTCATTTTGACCACACAACACAATAGATTAACCTATTTTTCAATGTGTATACATCAAAAATTAGTCAACAATAGTTTCCACATGTTTTCACATCAATATGAGGTTCTTTTCTATTGTTTTTACCATTACATGCACATTTTAGTATTTTAAAACACTAAAACATGTTTATAGGAATCCCAGAAAAATAATAACTCAAAATGACATTTTATTGGTTACTACATTTTAAAAATAAGTCTACAATTATTTCCCCCTAATTTCATGGAAATTTTATATCATTTACCTAGTTCTGACCCCCTAACACAAGTTTTTAAAGGCTTTTGTACCTTTAAAAAATTCTTACTGAGTTATTTCAACCACACCGTAGATTTAATTGATATGTTGTGTACATTTATACATAAAAGATAACTCAAAAATTATTTTACTATGATTTCACTTCATTATGAGGTTGTTTTCTATAATTTTGATCATCATTTTAGTGTTTTAAAATACTAAAAACACGTTAACATGCATCCCAGGAAAACTATTACTCAGAATGATGTTCCACTGGTTCCTGCATTTCAAAAATAAATACATGACATTTCCCCCTAATTTCATGTCCATTCAACTTTGATTTTCTGGTTTTGATCCCTTAACACATGTTTTTAATGACTTCAATATCTTTTAAAAGTATTTATTGAGGTATTTTTAGCACACCACACATTGAATTGATGTTATGTCTTTCTGTACACATCAAAAATAATTTATTAGTGATTTTACCATGATTTTATATCAATATTAGGCCATTTTCTATGGTTTTGGCAACTACAAGCATGTTTTAGTGTTTTAAATCACTAAAAAGTGTTTATAGGTATCTCAAAAAAACCGTTACTCAGAATGATAGTATTTTGTTTCCTACATTTCAAAAATCAGTCTAAGATCATTTTCCTCTAATTTAATGGAAATCTGACATATTTTTCCTAGTTTTAACCCCTTGACACATGTTTTTAATGCTTTGCTACATTTACAAATAGTTTACCGAGCCATTCTGACCACATCACAAGTCAACACACATACACATCAAAAATATATCAACAGTGGTTTTTCCATAATTTCAAATCAATCATAGGTCTTTTTATATGATTTTGACCATTACATGCATGTTTTATTTCTTTAAAACTCTAAAAATGTGTTTACAGGTATCTCGGGAAAACCGTAACTCAGAATGACATGTTCTCACTTCCAAAATTTTAAAAATCAATCTACGGTCATTGTCCTGTAATTTAATGGGAATTTGATGTCATTTTCATAGTTTTGAAAACCCCCCAATACAGGGTTGTAAAGGATTTGGTACCTTTAAATATTGTTTGCCAAGTAAAAACTAAGAAAGAAAACTCAAATTATTTTAAAACATAAGGATAACGATACATAATTAATTTTTATGTGTAGGAACCGACCATAGATCAATCCAGCACAAGATGTGGTCAGTATAACTCAAATTTCATGTTTACAATATAAATGTGTAATTTTAGTTTTATTTATGGATTTTTTATGTGTTCTTTTCAAATGTATCAATGATCTATGGAATTTCAAATTTACCTCAGCACTATGAGCATAAGGCTATAAAATTCCTCAGGGATCATACTGTTCATCTGCTAAAATACCGAAACTGAAGAATTTTCCATTGCTGACCACCTATAATCTCGTATTTTCTTATAAGATTTGTGTTCTTTCACATTTTCTTTCAACCTTGAAAATTTTTCATTATGATTCCCGATCTAAGACACTAATCTAACCCCCAATAGGTGTAACAGTAACTTATGATGATTCCCTATCAAAGATAGCTGATGGAGTACGCTTAGTACCAATCCCCCATACATGTTTCAGATGATAATTTCCTAAGACAATTGCAACTGTATCATTCTAGGAAGCCAATGATGATTTTTAAGGATTCACATCCCAGACTTCTTTAATTTTATATTGTTAATAGAAACATATTATCTATTATTTTTTAAAATATCTGAGCTTCATAATATTATCTAATTAAAAAAATTTCATGACAATTTATTGTAATTTCATTACTATAAAAACATAATATTGAAAAATAAATTATAACAATAAACAAGAATTAAAACTAATTAATTTGGTCTGACTAAATGTATCAAATGATTATAAATTGGCATAATTTGATCCATGTAGTCAGCCCCATTTAATTGGATTTAAGTCATGTTTTTTTGTTATAATATATTTTTCATTATTATGTTTTTATAGTAATGAAATAACATGAAATAATAATGACAAACACTTACTCCAACATCTTTGGTTCGTTAATTTACAAAACTACCACCAGGTTTCCTATACAATTTTAACCACATATCTATTTGGCTAATAGAGTAACATAATTCATTAGATTTTATAAATAAATATAAACATGTTAGAATAGACATGACTTATAATAAAATGGAATATATAATAATGGATAAAATTAAAAAAAATAATTGTTCTTTTTCTCAAAAAATCTATGAACCACTGATGTAGGGAATGAATTGTTTCTCATGATTCACAATAATTTTTTATATAATTACTACAAAAAATATAAACATTAACTAAAATTAAAATTTTATTTTGTTTATGTTATTAAGATACTATAAAATATGTAATTACCACATGATATGAATCTTGATTAATATCGAAAATCAACTTCCATTTCTCACAAGAAATGTGTTCTGACACTTTATCATACATCGTTCATGAGCTCATAGACATGTCATTAAAATCTTTCCATAATATTCATATGAAATATCTCTATTTCTTGCCCAAATTTTCAAGAGTCCATGGCCATGAAATAGATTTAGGGACATCAAAATAAAAAAACATCTAGAAATAAAAAACATTACACTTTATAATTATATTAAAAAATTTTACTCTAGTTTTTTAAATTAGTTATCAATTAATATTAAATTAATATTATCATTAATTAATTATCAAAGAAATCATTTTTCTTTTCTATGTGAATACAGCTCTAATATTTATAATTAATGGGTAAGTTCACCATCTTGCAAGCAAGATACCCAAAAATCTGCCCATAGATTCTGGAAATGTCACCAGGAGGCACCCCAAACTCATCAAATGGAATGATAAACATAAATTCCTTCAGGTCTCATACATCTTTTGTACTCATATTTATATCCCTTATATTTTTATATTTATCTATTTGAAAAATGCATTAAAAAATTAATAAAATATATAGTATTTGTGTACAATGACATACATACTAGTAACAATAACTCGCCAATATCACCTATATAGAGGGGTGACCAAATAATCTATCACTAGAGGTGAATCAGACGGTGGGCTACCAAAAACATTATGGGAAACAAATGGCTCACTAGAATTCATAGGTACAACAAAATCACTTAGATCCACTGAAGCTGATAGTAATGGTGGTGTGATTTGAGATGATGATCAACTAGGATCATGAAAATTTTCATTATCTAAATTCTTGTAATTTAAATGGTTCATATATATTAAATATATAAAAAAAATGAAAAACTAAAATATTTTAAAAAAAAAAGAAAAAATAAAACAATTTATATATGTAAAAAACACTTATCAATGAGAAATTGTAATATATTTTCATTACCAATTTATACATTCAATTATCTTCATCTTCAGTGTCTTAATTGTTATTAACCTTCATTGCGATGAGTGATTAATTTTCAACCTCTCTTGAAATTTCTATTATTTTTATATTTTCCGAAAAAAACTGTTCAATGTTTTATAGTTCATAAGGTTCATTGTCACAAAGTGCCAATTGATCTTCATCACCCATATCATATAAGTCTTTCTACTTTAAGAGTACAAGGAAACTCCAAACTTCATGTATTTATTCATAAATATAATAAACCATATTCTATTCTGAATCCAATATAAATGAATGATGATATTCATGATCACCTGTATGGATCAAGCAAGAGAAGTCGATAGAAGTAAAATGTAATGAATCTTTCATCATAACCCTATCAATGTTGACCCACTTGAATTTCAATAATACAACTATAAAATGACCATGATAATTTAATTCAATTATATAATTCATCTTTACATATTATCCCACCTTTTCAAGTGTAAATATAACACTATTTTGTGTTTTCAAGTCTTCTTCACCAAAAAGTGTATGAAACCTTAATCCATGAATACTGTCGGCATCAAATCTATTAGATTTCCTTAGAGGATCCCAATCAAAAAAATTCAAATCATTTGATATTTATGCTCGATTATCAACATGAATTATCTATACAAGAATATTTAAGGTGTTACTTTTAATATAGAAAAAACAACTACACATCAATAATATGAACATGAGTATGTACTTACATGATGGGAGAACCATTCAGAAATGTCCTTATTAACAATTTTTGTTTATTCCATCTCATTATGAGCTTGACCCCTTAGTCACCTCTTTATTTTTAATTACATTTCTTTAATAAATGGATCTGAAATAATACTATTGAGTAGAACATATCTATGTGATTTTATCATGTCCAATTCAGTCAGTGTAAAATTTGACCTCTTTCTAATCAGTCGTCCAATAGTTTGAAATACTAATGATTGGTTTTTAGAATGAGGATTAGTGGATATGTCATCCACACATCCAAAAAATTGAATCTAGTCTTAATCCCATCCAAATACCTACAATATAATGTTAATTAGGTAATCTTCATTTATGTAACCTTCAGTAATAGAGCCTTCAGGTTGAGCTTTATTCCTCATATATGATTTCATATGACCTAAGTACCTTATTAAAAAGAAAGAAATATACTAAAAAACATTTTTCAAGGATTTGATAAAATTGAATTCACCAATGAGATTAAGAATAATATCAACATACCTCTCAATTAGATACATCTATAAATAGTGTATGGATCCACCATGTTTAGCTTCTTCAACTAAATGAATATTTAAATGAATCATGACCGTGAAGAATGAAGGGGGAAATAATATCTTGAAATGAAAAAGTGTCAAAACAATTATTTCTTAAATTTTGTGAAGATTAACTAGATTTACATATTTTTTTTTTCATAAAGTTCTCTGAAAAAGGTATGAAACTCTGATAGAACCATATTTACCTTTTAGGTAACTTAATGTTCAATTCTAATGACAAAGATTAATACATTAGAATATGTGAGTCGTGACTTTTAAATCCATGTAACTTTCGATGTTTTAAGTCAACGCTCCTTGATATGATACTTGAATATCCATCTGGCACTTTTAAATTATTTAAATTTCAAAGGAATACATCTTTTCCATGATTTTTCATTATAAAAATATTCAAAGGATACTTTTCATTCCCATTTTACCGCTAACCATGCTTAATATTAATTAACACCAAATCCTAAGGGGTATTAAGGTGATTCTTCGATTTACCCATCCAATTAAGCAATGTAAAAATTACATTATCACAATATTATTCTCAATATGAATTACATCAAGATTATAACATATCAAATTAAACTCTCAATATGGAATTTTGAAAATATACTATTTTTCTTTCAGATTTTTGTTCCAGCTACTTCATGTACTGTACCTTTTACCCTTTTTGATCCTCTAAACTAATTACAATTTCCAAATTATTTATTGACATTCATTAATTGTCTCATGATTTTCGAACTAGATAAAATCTTCAATGGATTTGTCAATTCAATATCTCATTTGGATTGTGTCTTGTTAAAAATAATTTTATAATAATAATCATGAAATTTTTTATGACACATAAAACACCATTTTTTACTATGAGGTAATTATTGGGGCTCAAAATCAAAATTAAACATTAGAAAAGGAAAAACATTATGAGTGTTCAAAACATACAAATTTCCTAGTTGAATAAAGTCACTAATTTTCCACTTTAACAAATCATGCATTTTTAATATATTCTCATTCAAGCATCATATGTTTCCGTGCCATCATCCCATAATTATTGAAATTATTTGATTATAGATTAAAGGTATACATCAATTTCATTTCTAGGAATTTTATTTCCAGGAATAATCATCAAAATATTGAAAAAATTATTCTTTATACACATCCATAGAGGTATATTATAGGGTATTAAAAAATTGGACAAATTCTATAATTAGTACTTAAAGTACCAAAAGGTTTAAAACCATCAGAATCCAATCCCAAATATATATTCCTAGGATCTGATAAAAAATATGGATATAATGAATCAAAAATATTCCATGATGTTGAATCTTTTGGACATATCATTAAAACATCATTACTATCCTTAGTATACCACTTCATGTTTTTTTAGTCTTAGATAACATGAATAATATTTGCAACTATGCATTTAGTGGAAAGTAACACAATAATTTTGAAGGAGTTTTCTTATTCTGTTTATTCATGGGGTTGCGTTTATGTATACTCTCATTATTTTTCATTGACATCCATCTTCTTGTATAAAATCATATGAATTCTTCTTTATCAGACTCTTATACCCGGTAAATCATGAAATTGGTAGGCTATAGATGTATATTTGTATAATCATGTCCATATTTGTTAACAAATTTATTCATCTCATAGAATGATGTAGTGATATTATATTCACTAAATTCATCATGATGAATCTCTAAAATAATGGAAATTTCTTTTTTAGTAATTCTATAGAGACATTGTATACAATACAACTTAAGTATAAAATAGAAATTAAAATAATTTTCACACCCTTCATATAGTTCTTATTGTTTGTCTTCAACTAATTCATAAAACTATTTTTTTGGTCACTAAAGTTCTGAGAAAGATTAACCTTTTCAGGATCAACTAGAGCATCTATTGATCTATTAAAATCTTATACATTGTATACTACAAATACAAATCCATCATTAGTCAAATTTAAAACTAAATTCTCTTTTGGCGGGTTTCTTTGTGTTTAATTGATAATATTTCCATTATTTTGAATTTCCATAAAACCTGATTCACTATTCCAAATCCAACATACATACCGAGCATGATACTGTTTCAATATCAAATGATCATTTAATTCATTTCTATTCATCTATCACTTGAATTTGCAATCGTGGCATGTAAATTTTATTCTACCATCCACTTATAAGTGATCAATTCCATAATCTAAAAATTCTTCCAAACACTTGGTTTACTGAGGTGTATTTTGAGGTAAATTAATCCATCTTTTATCCATATGTATTGTATTTTCACTCTTCTCCCATACATTCATATATAAATATATAAATTCTTAATCAAACAAGTATAATAATAATTAAACATCACCCAACTTCTTCATTGACCGGGGTAGGGTGTTGATTCGACATAACACAAATTCAATATAAAAATGATTCAATCCAACATTAAATACATAAGGAACACTAAATTACACAGATATTTATATAATTTAATTAAATGCCTTTGAAAAATTCAATTATTTGTTATTTCAATGATGTCATGGGTTATAATCATTAGAAAAATGGGAAGAGAGGCCTTTTGGGGTCACTGTTGAGGAATGGGGGGTTGCTGTGAGGTCCTCATCAGGGAGAAAGAAGGGTTGGGTTCACGGGGATTAGAGGTGTTGGGGGGGGGGATGGACGTCGTCAGGAGCAGGGGGTCAGGGTCACGATGGTCACTAAAAGGGGGGGTCATAAAGGTAGCTGTAAGGGGGGTCATAGTGACGACGGTCATCATCAGGAGTAGGGGGTCACCAAGAAGAGAAGGAGGCGGAGGGGGTGGGATAGGGAAAAGGGGATAAGGGGAGTCAAAATTATGTTTTATAAATGTTTTAGCGGCAGTTTAAATAAAAATACCACTAAATTTAAAAATGGAAAAAATATTGCGGTGGTTATATTAAACCTCCCCTATATTATAATTTTTTAATATGATTTATGTCATGAATGTTATTAGAATTTCCGTTAAGACCTATTTTTTTATAGTTAAATATATAATAAATTTAAGGAAATATGGTTATAAAGTAATTAAAAATTAATATTAAATAATTATTTTCAAAGTATTTTTGATTAATAATCATTTAATAACAATTGGATGACAAAATAATCAATGAATTAGTGGATGATCTAAGATTAGTTGAAAACATGACTTGAACTTCAAAAAACCTTAACTTTTAATCCATGTGTCTATTTGGCCTCTAACACATATCAAATCTAATCTTGAAAAAACGTTTATGACATGTTTACATGGGGACACTTTAGTTGGAAATTTTAAATGTTAAAAAGGGTCTATAAGGCCTCTAAATTTGAGTTTTTTGTTAGAGTACCCTAATTTTGGAACATTTGATGGAAAATTAGCCCCATTGGAGGGGGTCTTCTTGTATTTTTTTATTTAGTGATGAATAACTTTATTCTCTGTTCTTATAGTCATATGGATATTATATTATTTAAAATTTACATTTTTCATGTTTTATTTTTATTTATAATTAAATATATACATATTTTCTTATACTTAAATATATACATATTTTGTTATATTTAAATACAATAAATAAATTGTACAAATAAATATTTTAACATATTTTCATAGAAAATATTTTTACAGATATAAACCATATGAAAATAAAAATTTATTATTCATTTTATTTAAAATAAAAAATTATCCATTTTTTACCTTATAAAAATGCATTAATATAAATAAATAAATATATACCTATGGAAGTAAAGTTTTTTTTCTTCAAATATTTGTGTGTAAATAAAAAATATAAATTTATGTGTATTTTCTAATATAGGTAAATAAAAAAAAATATTTATGTGTGTATGTGTGAAATAAAAAAGTTTATGTGTGTGTAAATATGTGAGTGTATGTGTGTTTCAATATTGTGAAAATACATCATACATATAGATGTATTTTTATAAATATATTATTATCATTAAATATAGTATATAAGCATATTTACAACAAAAATTTATAAATACGTTATAAAAATTTTATATATAGAAATTCAATTATTTTAATATATGTATAAATATATATGTTAATATATAGACATATAAATATATATGTAAATATGTATAAAATTTATGTCTAAATATAACATATGTAGTCATATTTTTAAAATGTATTTAAAAATATTTATATAATTATATATAATTATATCAATAAATATATAAATAAAAATTAATTATGTGTAGATATATAAATAAATAGATATATCATAAAATGTTATACAAATATTGATGGTGTAGTGGTAAAGTAGTTAAAACTTGAAGGAAAAGGTCAGAGGTTTGATTCTAGGTGTGAGAAAGGATGATGGGTGCAAAAGGCATTGACAAAGGTCTTATAATGAAAAAATAAAGTGGGTAGGCTTGAGCAAGGATGGGGCTAGGTGCATGGGGGAATATATCTCTCATAAAGGGGGTCAAAATGCTGAAAAGGGGGTTGTGTTAAAAGGAAAAAAATAATATTTTTTTAAAATTTTATCAATGCTAAACAAGTGCAATGATAAAGTCCACCTTTATCAGCACATAAAAATAATGATAATGGCCATATACTATTAAGGGCACTTATCTATTGAACACCTTTTTATCACTTAAAAACATATTTCCAGTGCTTTTAAAAATGCGATCTTTAGTTCTGTATCCCACCACACATGAGGTTTATACCTTCATGTTATCTTTCATGAATTTGTGCATATATGTATATATATATATATATATATATATATATATCTGTGTGTGTTTGTGTGTTTAAGTAACTGAAAAAGTGAAACTTCAAATGTTTAGAAGAATTAAATTATAAAATGAACTTATTAGAATTTTAGTATTTTTTAATTAGTAATTTATATTTTAAATCATTTTTTCTTGTATAAATTTTTATAAATTTAATTAAATAATTGTATATTTAATTATCATTAAAAATTATAGAAGTTTATAATTAATAATTTTAATATAAAATCAATACAATATATACATATTTAATTAGTAATAAATGTATATATCAATATATAAATTGGCATCTGCGTGCAACTTAGTGGTAGGTGTGCCTGTCGGGTCTCGGTGAAGTCTCAGGTTCAAGTCTTACTAAGTACTTCCCTATTCAAAGTATATGATTTTCTAGTATTTATTCCACCTAAAATTTCTCTTTGTGTGTGTATATATATATAATTTTTAAATATATTTTTAAAATTAATTTATTTAATTTTAATGTTTATAACTAATGATATATCAAGAAAAAATGTTACACATAATATTATTATTTATACATTTATATGAACGATATATTTATAAAATGTTTATTCATTTATCTAAAAAATAACATTTTAAATTAAATAAATACATTCAGTAATAAATTCATTAATAAACAATTTTTTATAATATTAATAACTTTATAAATACACTTATCATAATATTAATACATTTTTAATAAATTTAATATTATTAATTTATTTTATTCATTTTTTTGTAATTAATTAATTTTCATTTTTGTTCTCATATAAAATATAGTATGTCTAAACTATATAAAAAATATAGAAATATATTAAAATAAAATATAGAAAGTTATATAATTAATTTGTAATAATAATATATTTATATATTAGCAACTACAAATAAGGCCTTTGAGCCATAGGGCCTTTGATCCATCACGAGCCTTTGCGCCATAGAGCCTTTGGGCCATAGAGTAGGCCAGGGTCTCCTATACTAGAGAAACCCCCTAATGATAGATCATAGCTGTAGTAGTCACAAGACAGAGCTAACCAAACTCTTGATTGAATGAGGGATATAGTGGACATGCCATCAACTCATGCAACTCAGTATAGGGAACCAGAAGCTGATGAAAACATGAAGTGGTTATCTATGTGTATAATTATTGAGGTGTTAGGGAGAAGTTGTGTTAGTTTATTTGGGTGAACTAATTTTATAAGAGATTTGGGATTCTAGGCCTATGGGCCATGTAATTCTAAGTCCATAATGTCACTAGATCTTTAGGTCATGTACGAGTTCCCTTTCAACCGATTTTTTTGGAAGTCCAAAGGAAAAAATTATATATTACAATAGGAAATGTTACAATGATCTAAGGGAATGGAGAAAAATTATTGAATAGATTATTGGGAGCCTCTTAATGAAGGAATAATGTGATTCACCTGATCCCATTCTCTTCTAATGAAATAGAACACAAAAGATTAAACATTATAAATCAATTGATGGATATTATCCACAATAGACCTAAATTATTCCTGCACCACCTTCAAATCCTCAAGGTTTTTAATGATGTTTTTAAAATTCGATTCAATAAAAAATATTTTTAACCTCGAGAAATGTTAAAATACAAACCAGAATGAATAGACAAAGCTTTTGAAACAGTGGGTTTCCAACTTTCATTAACTGTAGAGTGAAATGCCACAACAAGAGACCTTGAGTGATCATGAATAATGAACCCCAAACCAATACCAAACTCACTAGTTAATACAACATCTGTATTCACCTTGAGAAAACCTTATGGTAAAGGCAACCATTTGATGATGGAACACTACATGGGGATGATCATAGTGTCTCTAGGATACGACCCCATATATTAATCTATATCTAGGCAATATCCATCCATAAAACGTCATCATTCAAGACATGATCAAAAACAACATCATTACTATAACATCCCCTAATCTGAAACTCTCTCACATGGCCAGAAAGGGTTGGTTACGAGACCTGAATCATGCCTCTTCATATGCCAGTGGCTATAGAATAGTAGTTAGGGTGTGATATGTATAGTGGGGAGACTATACTAGCTGGTTAAAAAGTTACAACATATCAAGTTAATACAATAACAATAAATAAATATCAGACTGAGGAAACAATGAAAATAAATTGATACAACTGAAACTGAATAAAAATACAAATAAATAATCCAATGAATAATAAAGGAATAATGTAATGACATTATTTAATGTAACTAAATGTCATGCTAGATGTAATACAAAACAAGACACTAGCAGATTCAATAAAAGACTCAAAAGTCCCCAGTCCTGAACCCCATGTCATTACCATCTCAAAACTCCATCCCATCAAGTAAGAAAATTATCAACAACAAAGTCCTTTTCCATTGTCTAAACCTATGTCCATGTAATATGCTCAGGTACCAAATGGTAGCCTAAATAGGGTGTGAGTATAACTCAGTAGGTCAACACGACCGTGTCTTAGCATAACCAATCTGATAATAAGTGTATGAAATAATACAACAAATAAGTGCATCAATTAATTAAATAATTAAATTAATACCACATAAACCTACTTTAGAACCATGCCAAAATGTACCGGATCATGTCTCATAGCCATTTCAACCATAACCATATAACTATTAGTAAAACATAACCAAACTCAGTGCCATGCTAGAATGTATCTGAGCATGTATTACAACCCTGCCAACCATAACCTTATAACTAAGGTATAAATCACAAAAATATAGGTAAAACCTTCTATATAATAATTTCAACATTTAATCAGGGTATATCTAGTTATATAATAATTTCATCATATTTCATAGATCCTAGCCTGATATATAAGAATTTAAACATTAATATTCTTGGAATAACCCACCATATAAGCATTTCAACATGTATCATTGGGCCAAGTCCTCTATATTAGAATTTCATAATGATCCACTGGGCATATCCTACCATATATTAATTTCAGCATGAATCACTGGGCTAATACCACTATATAATCATTTCAGCGCGAGTAACTGGGCCAACGCCATATATAAGCATTTCATCCTTTAATCACAAAATAAGTCATTACAACAAGGATATTACAGTACCGCATCATATGGACTGATGGTTAATTATTAAAATTTCTATTCATATTTCAATCACATTTCATATATAAATTTTTCATAAACAGTAACATGCCAGTTATCTCAATAAAAAAGTTGAGACAATGTGAATCTATTTCATGAAAACTCCTACAACCCATGCAATGCTAAGCACACTTTATGACATTAAACAAAATCAACTACATGACATACTTTAAAAAATAGGTTGGGTAATTACATGATGTGTAATATAGTTACACTTCATGTAATTATTTTTAATGGTATATTCTGAAAAACCTATCACCTCATATGAATATTAAAATCTCCCAAACATTACACATTGTGTAAATGTTCTTCAGATGGTTTTTCATTCGATGTTCCTTATAAAAACTCAAACCCCCTTTAAGGATTCTCATATTACCATGAAACCTTGGTAACACTTTAACCATTTTCCTAGAATCCATTAATTCAAACAAAAATACCGAACCTCTCCCCTTGTGGATCTTCTCTGGTTTTATCATGTTTCCCTACAACCCATGTTTTTGTTTATTGAAACAAATTGACATACATGAACATTAATTAATTTTCCCCAAGAAAGGCTCTCTGTCTACAAAAAATAAACAACCACCAAGGATCAAATGAAAAACTCAATGTCATACTTGAAAATATATGGGATCTTACAACTTCCCCAACATATAACAGCTCATCCCCACGATTCTCTAAGCATCACTATAGGTTCTTGGAGAACAAGTCTGGCCACTATGATCACATATCAAACTGCCACTCCCAGGTCTCCTCTGGAACACTCTCATGCTAACACTACACTTGAACCAAAGAATTACCCTAACCCAGAGATACATCTCACTATGGTTCTCATGATATATTGGATGCTCCTCAAAGGATGCATCAGTAGTAACCTCAATGCCTACTACGTCTAGAACATGAGAAAGGTATGTGTAATATATCTAAATTTGTTACATGTGAAACACTTCATACATGGAACTACAATTATATATAAGGGATAATCGGTATTCTACTAGACCGATCCAATACAATATCTCAAATGGACCAACAAACTTAGAAACTAGATTTCACAATTTCCTAATATAATGTTCCCCCAACCTTGCAGACACCCAAAGGAAAACCCACTGACCAACCTCAAACTCTAGATGTCGTCAATGATGGTCAGTATAAGATTTCTTCCAGCTATGTGTGATCACCAACTGTTATCTGATCAAATAAATTTGATCACATGTCTCCAGCACGAGACTTGGTCTAATAAGCATTGACTCACCTACCTCCAACCAACAAAGAGGAAAACATAATGAACTATCATAAAAAGCCTCAAAAGTTACATATGAATTGATTCCTGGAAGCTATTATTATATAAAAACTCTATGAATTCAATATTATACTCCCATGTTCCATCTAAATACAAAAAAATGGCTCATAAAATATCCTCCACAACCTAAATAGTCCTCTTAGATTGACCACCAGTTTGAGGATGATAGGTTGTACTCAAAAGATCCTATGATCCCAGATACTTCTAATGACCCTTGAAAAACCATGATGTGATATGAGGATCTTTGTCTAAATTCATTCTTCTTGGAAAACAATGCATCTGAACTACCTATCACATGTAGGGATTTTACAGATCATCAACTGTGAAGGTATCCTTAATAGGAATGAAATGGGATAACATCGTTAGTCAATCCACATTAACCCATAAAAAATCATTCTTATGGGTTGTACTAGGTGGTCCTCTAACAAAATCCACAGTGACATTATCCCATTCCCTCTTAGGAATGGGAAAAGTCCGCACACTCCCGACTGGCCTATGATGCTCAACATTCACTTACTGAAAAGTGAAACATCTCGCCATAATGCCCGCTACCTTCTTCTTCATTCTTGACAACCGGTTCAATCTATAGAGATCATGATCTATCGTTTTCATACCAGGATGTACCAACCATCTATAATCATGAAACTCTTTCATCAGCTTCTCACACAAACCCATAGGAACCCATATTCAGCCACAAAAAATAAGAGAATTTCCACTTCCAAGATACTATCCCAGTGGTATCTCCCCAACCATATAAGTTGTCTCTCATAGACAATACCTCCTTATCAGATAACTATTGAGTCTTAATATGGGACAAAAGAATGGGTATAATATATTTCAAATCCAATGTAATGACCTATAATATTATCAATCAAATTTACCTTCTCATAATTATGTTTTATACTATAAAACACATACATCACATAGAGAACCAAATAAAAAAATTAATTTTTTTCAATTAACAATGAAATAAGTTGTATTTATAGAAATTAAGGAATCTATACCAATCGAATAGTAACTTTACCATTTGAATAGTAATGTGAATATTTTGAATAGTAATCTATAAAATAAAATTTTGTCATGGAATAAGTAAATAATTTTTTTAAAAATGATAAATTAAGTATTTTTTATTTTTGTGAAACAAAAATGTTTATTTACAAGTTTATAATTAATATAATTATTTAAAAGAAAATTTATTTTCCTATAATAGATTCATAAATTAAGATTTTTCTGTCTTACTATTATAATATAATTTTATCTGTCCTTAATTAATTTTTAAAAGAATCAAAAAATTGGTTATAATTTATAATCAGTATTTTTCAAATAAATGATGATTTTAATTAAAAATAATTTTTCTCAAATTTATAAAATTATTTTCATAAAATGGATCTTTTTTTGAAATATAAAAATTGAAAATTTTCTAGGGTTATTTTTTTTGGATTTTTCTAAAATAATTTATTTTTTTGTGAGTACTGAAATATGGTCATTTACGATATTTAACATTATATGGATATAAATGATTTTTTGAATCATGGTTGAGTCATGTGTGATGAAATTGACCATTATATAGAACAAATATTCTCTAGGTACTATACTTAGTCACAAGAATCAATATTATTTATTTACTTGATCCAAAATAATAAACAAATGAATAATATAATAAAAAACACCCTTCTCCTCCTAATATAAATACCACCGCTCACAACCTCTTCTCCTCACACCATCTAAGTCTTGTAGCTACCGTATATTATTTTCAATTCATCTTCCAAACCTCTTCCCTACATTCTGGTCTTATTGGTCTCACCAAAAGACAATTTTCAAGTGCCTTAAGGTGGTTCTCAAGGAGACGACACTCAAGAGATAAAACTCACCCCAATTATCTTTTAATTTAATTTATTTTTTTATATTTCCCTAACCGCCCATATCCAATGTAACATGATAAATATTATATCATATATATAATGTAATTTTATTTATTTAATGTAATACCAATCATTAAATCTCTTCTCCTCAACTTTTGTTCAAAAAATGAAAACGTCTTCCATGAGGGGTCGATTCACCACCTTCGTGGATGATGAGTTTTTGTTTTTCATTACTGTCTTCAA
Source organism: Viscum album (assembly GCA_963277665.1). NCBI lineage: Eukaryota > Viridiplantae > Streptophyta > Magnoliopsida > Santalales > Viscaceae > Viscum > Viscum album. Next base: position 1,038,089,117 of record OY728129.1, read on the forward strand.
GGATGATCATGAAAAACATTTTATGCATAAAAAATATTTTAATTTTTGTATTAAAAATTATTTAATGATTTTTAAATAACATATAAAAATATTATTTAATAAAACGATACTAATTTGTGATGGTCATAAAAACGGCCAAAATGAACTAATAATTTTTTTCAACAATGTTTTATCTAATGAATCATCATAATTTAAAAAAATAAAAAGATATATGGGACCATTTAAATTTATGGAAATAAATTAATTCCATATAATTCCATTTCTAGAGTTTTTTTCCATTTGAAATGAACTTTTATGATTATATACAAGTGAACTGATCTTGAAACCATGAAACACACACTCCCAAAACCTGAATTTAAACACTATAAGTAAAAAATATCCATAAATGAACATAATAAAATTATAAAAAAATTAAATATATGTATAATAGGTTGGGAATTATTTATTTAATGTATTTAATTTGATTATCCATGACCTTAAGTACAATTTCAGAACACTTTCAGACATAAGGTAAGAGATTATCTCTAAAACCCCATTTCTTGGGTTATGCTTTATTTCTTTTTAACCCAATGTAATTTTTAATTATTCTTATATAATCCTCCTAAATTTTGTTTTTATTTTCTAAATTTTTTTACCCATATCAAATCTTACTTCTTTGATGGGGAAATACATATTTTATCAGGGTTCCTTCTCAATTTACCCCAATAAGGAAGACCAGTTAAAGGGAACTTCCCAATTTCTTACCCATTCTCATGTACACCCCATAATCTATTTTAATCCACCATTATTTTTCTAAAATCACTATTTTTTTCATAAATATACTATATTTTTTCATTTCTCATTTTATACAAAAAATTATACCTCTTCTATTTAAAAGTCCTTTTAATATTTTCCCTCAAACCACACTAAAGTGGAACATTTATAAAGTTTCATAAACACTGTTTTTACATGTTTTCACTTTATTTTGACATATTTGTTTCATGATATATGAATAATTTCCCTTATCAGTGTCCTTGTATGATTTAAATGTATTCTTTCATGGAAAATATTATGGTAAACCCATTGGTTATGCCTTATGACATGATTACGATACCCATTTCTTTCCATGGGAAACCCTTATGTTTGATTCTTCATACAGAACACATATGAATGAACATGTTATGATGTGTATTCCCTAATAGTGATCAAATTCATTGGTTAATGTTTCAGTCTCATTATACATCATGTTGGTACAATGAGTAAACTTGATTCCATTATGGGACTTTGTCCACTATGAGATATAGTCTTGGAAGATATCCTTGAATCATGTTTATGTTATACCATATGTTGATTCAAAAAAACCTATCTTTCCATGATTAAATGATACCATGTTTTATATGTTATTATTTCATATGTTTATTCACGTTCCACACATTTTTATGTCATCATGTTATGCCTTCTAACCCTTGTGCTATTCTTTTTTTGTATACTTATTCCATTACTAGGATTTTTACCTCATCCCTTTTGTCAATGTATTCACCAAGTTCTATTATGAAGATATAAGAGCTCAAAGGAAATTAGGATCACATTATGGATGATTAATATAGAGAAGTTTTATTATATTTACATGTTTTCAGTTTTATATACCTAATCATCCAAATATAGTATACTTTATGATCCATGGTTGGTATTTGATGATTAATTATTCTTAAAATCATGTAATAATATGCATAAAAGGATATGGATATTATAGTTGGTATCATAGGACTATCTAGTTATTTTTTGGATATTAGGACTAGAAAAATATAGTAACAACTTTAGGGATAATTTTATCACCATGGATAACTTAGATTGAAACTTATGGAATCACAAGATAGGATATAGTTTTATTTTACAGGTATATACTTCTACGTTTAATGTTTCCTTTCTATATGATTATTAGCTAAGTATTAAATCCCCATAAATTACACTTTCTTTTTTCAGTTAATGGATAAAAATAGGAGAACCCATTCCTACAGTCAATATGATTGGTAATGTGATGATTTCCCTAATGAAATTCCAAATCTAATGGCAACGGGCACTCAAAACATCCTGATGGTACTATAAAAACTAGATTAACATATGAATAATAACATAAATATTGTGAAACAACCTTCATATCTAATGAAAGATAAAGTTGCAGTTGAATATTTCATTTGTAAATGGCTTCCCATAGTTAGTGGATGTTATAATCCCCTCATCATAGATCAATGGATTAAATAAATTGAGAATATATTCTATATCCTTCGGTGCTCAGAAAAAGAGAAAGTTGTGTTGGAGGTCTGTCGTTTTGATGGGGTAGATGATTAGTGGTGGAAACTAATCAAAAAAAATTCTAAATAGATAATCGAGTCCTTGGATTGGGAAGCATTCAAGAAAATATTTTTCATTAAATATTTTATACCAATTATCCAACTTAAGATGGATAGGGAGTTCCTTAGACTGAATAAAAAAGGAAGACGATTATATCAGGGTGTATAAGGAAAACTTTACAAGGCTTGCACGATACGACTCCAAATTTTTCATGAACACTAAAATCATGGTGGATTGATTCTCTACTATGCTGATGCAGATTCTATAAAAATTCTTGGTGATTTGAGACTTTGATAGCTATGAGGTGATATTGTAATTTTCTCCAACGGTTGAAATGGATATTGAAGAATTTAAATTGCATCATGGGATCAAATATAAAAAGAAGAAAATATAATTTAATATGGTATGATCAAAAGATAAATCCCATGATGGAAAGAATACTCAACATGACATGTGTAAAATGTGTGGAAACAACCATCCTATGAACTACCTAAGGGGAATTAGATGATGTTCTAAATGTAGAAAACGAGGCATCAGGATAATAACTATTGAAGGGATTTGAATAATCCCACTAATATAAAATAATAAAGTAATTTTAAAATAAACACTCATCTTATAGTGTTGTGTTTCAAATTCCAGGAACATGAGAATTATGCGTGCCAATACCCAAAGCCAATGGTTGCTAGGGGCAATCAACAAAAACCTCCAAGGTAGAAAATAAGGGAATATGCTATCACTAATACAAAGGTGGATCCATAAAATGATATGGTGATAGGTATGATGGATATTCATACAAGAATAGAAAATATACTATTTGATCATGTGTCTACTCATTCTTTCATTTCTTGAATGTTTAGTATAACTTTTCAAAAACCACCTCAAAATATTGAGGTTGAGTTATCTATGAGAACATCAATTAGGGAAATTATTTCATCCAAAGTATATAACTACTCCTTACTTAATTTTTGGTTTCTAAACCTCCAAAAAAATATTTTCATACTTCCTTTGGTGGAGTTTGATTCTATATTGTACATAGATTGTCTATTTTTATATAAATCCAGCATCAACTATTGGGAAAGGAAGATCACTCTTCACATTCTGAGGCATCTTCCAATTTTGTATAAGTTTAAGGAGGAGGATGAATCTCCTTAAAAATAATTTTCTAAATTGTGGATATTATTGACTTATGATAAAGAATATCTAGCTTAAATTATTGAGAGAAAGGGGGGAATCATTATCAAAGACATAACCATTGTGGGGGACTACACTAATGTGCTCCTTAAAGAATTTCATAGTCTTCCTCCTGACCAAGAGGTGGATTTATCCATTGAAATTATTCCTGGATCTCTACCTATATCAAATACACATTATAGAATTTCCACCATTGAGTTGGAGGAACTAAAGAAGCAGTTACGAGAGAATATGGACAAGGGTTTTATATGTTAGAGCGCTTCAACATGGGGTGTTCAAGTCCTATTCATCGAGAATAAGGATGGACCAATGAGCCTCAGAATTTATTATCATTAGCTCAACGAAATCAGGACAAAGAATAAATATCACCTTCCTTGGATATATTACTTGTTTGATCAACTATGTGGGTCTAAGTATTTCTTTATGATGGACCTTCAGTCTGGATATCACCAATTAAATGTGAAGAAGGATGATATTCCCAAGACTGCCTTTAGAACAAGGTATAGACACTATGAGTTCATAGTTATTCCCTTCATAATCAATAATGATCCAAAAATATTTATGGACACAGTGAATAGAGTCTTTAGAGATTACCTTGAAAAATATTACGTAGTCTTTATTTATGATATTCTAATATACCCTAAGAGAAAGGAGGAAAATGATGATCATTTTAAGACAAACTCAATTGAAGAGTGGCCCAAACCAGCATTTTTAGTAGATATCCATAATTAATTGGTCTATATAGGTATTATCAATAATTTCTTAAGATCTTATAATGATTTTAAATCCCTCAAACCAAGAAAACTTATAAGGGAGTAATGTTTTTTTGGACCAGTGAATGTGAAGACTACTTTAAAGTGATGCATAATAGGCATATCACTACACCAATACTCACACTACTAGCAAGTGGGTAATTGTTTGTGGTATAAAATGATTCTTAAAAGAAGGTATTAGTATGTGTATTAATAAAAAATAATAAAGTGATGGTATACACCTCAAGTAATTTGAAAATTCATGTGTAAAACTATCCCATTAATGATCTGAAGTTGGTGACTATGATCTTTGTGTTGAAAATATGGTGGCATTATATCTATGGGGAGAAGTGTGATATATATACTGAACATAAGAGCCTAAAATATATATTCACACATAGGGAGATTAATATGAATCAATGAATATGGTTAGATCTCATCAGGGATTATGACTGCTCAGTCGACTACTATCATGGTAAAGAAAATAAAGTAGCAGATTCTATATGTAGAAAGAATTATGTAACTTTATCAATGATGAGAATTGCAAAGGATCTAATATTATTAGACCTAAAAAGGATGGAAATGGGAATCATTAAGGAAGAAACATCATTAATCCTTTCTCATATTATTTCTTAACCATCCCTTATTGATAAAAAAATGATTCTCGAAGAAATGATGAGAGAATTCATAAAAGATAGAAGCTATCGAAAATGGGAAATACTTAGAGATAAAAATTGATGGGGAACGATCCATAAGATTTGGTTCACAACTATGTGTACCATTAAATCCAGATATAAAGAAATAGATTTAGAATGATGCACATAGCTCAAGTTTCCCTATTCACTCAGGAAGCACAAATATGTACCGAGATCTTTGAGAGAACTATTAGTGGGATAATATGAAGAAAGAAATCACTGAATATACATTAAATTTCCTTGTATTTAAAAAATAAATGCTAAAAGATAAAATTATATGGGAATAATGAAAGAATTACCTAGGCCAACATGGAAATGGAAAAATATGACAATGAAAATATTTAGAAAACTTTTGATGAAATCTAGATGAAATAATGCTATATGGTTTTTTGGGGATCATATTATAAAGACATATTACTTTATCACAATATTAGAGGACTTCTCACTCGATAAAATTGCAAAGATATACATCAATGAACTTGTGAGGCTACTTGGAGAACCACTATCAATTGTATTTGATCTAGGATTGAGATTTATCTCCATGTTTTATAAAAGTCTATAATATGATCTAATCCCTGAGTTGAAATTTAGTATGGATTATCGTCATCAAACTAATGGACAATATGAGTGGACTATTGAAAATTTAGAAGACATGTTGAGAGCATGTTCTATAGACTTCAAGGGAGGATGGGACTAACATTTTCCTCTAGTAGAGTTCTCTTATAATAATAGTTTTCACTTAAGCATCCAAATGGTTCCATATAAAGCCCTTTATGATAAAAGATACATAAAACTAGAATGCTAGGATGAAGTCAGTAAACAGAAGCTATTGGGACCTAAAATGGTTTAAAAAAAGGTATAAAAGGTGAAAACCATTTAGTAGAAAATCTGGATACCCAAAGACGATAGAAGAACTATGAAAAAAATCATTGATGAAACCTAGAGTTTAAGGATGGAGACATGGTATTCCTCTATATATGTCCATGTAATAGGATCATGATATTTTGGAAGAAAGGAAAGATGGGTCCTAGGTATATTGACCCCTTCGATATTCTTGATCTTATTAAAGCTATGGCCTATCGACTAGTACTTCCACATAACATGTCACATGTATATGATGTATTCTATGTATCCCTCTTGAGGAAGTGCATACCAGATCCCTCACATGTACTGAATTTTGAGGTGGCATAACTCAAGAATGACCTCTCGTATAAAGAGAAACCAGTGAATATCTTGAATTATAGAGATAGATTTCTACGAAACAAGACTACCCACATGGTGAAAGTAATATAGTGGAACTATAAGTATGATGAAGAAACATGGGAACTGAAGGAAGTAATGAAGGAGAACTACCCCCACTTATTTTCAACTTAGAATGTTAAATTAAATTCCGAGGGAGAAATTTCATATGGGGGGAAGAATGCTACAACCCAGAATTTTATAAATCAAATTTCCCTTCTTATAATTATGTTATGTAGTATATAACACATAAATCACATAGAGAACTTAATAAAATAATTATTTTCATAAATTAAGAATTAAATAAGTGGTATTTATAGAAATTAAGAAACCTATACTAATAGAATAGTAACTCGACTGTCGGAATAGTAATATGACCATTGGGAATAGTAATCCAGTGAATAGAATAGTAACATCACCTATGAAATTAAAAATAATGTTTTGACAACTTATGAATGGAATTATAATATATTTATATCATGTAAAAAGTAAATAAATGTTTTAATAATTATAAATTAATTATTGGTATTTTTGTGAAACGTAAATTTTTATTTACAATTAGATAATTAATATAATGATTTAACAGATTTTTTTTTCATAAAATGGATTCATAAATTAATAATTTCTTATATTAAGAATTACAATATAATTTTATGAGACCATAATTAATTTTTCAAAGTGTCCTAAAATCAGTTATAATTTTAAAACCAGTCTTTTTCAAATAAATGATTATCTGAATTAAAAATAAATTTTCTCATATTTAGATAATTATTTTCATACAATTGTGTCATTTTCCAAAATCTACATGTTGAAAAATTGTTAAGGTGATTTTGTTTGGATTTTAAAAAAATAGTTTAATTTTTTATGAATAGTGAAATATAGTAATTTATGATTTTTAATATTATAAGTAAATAAATGAATTTTTGAGTCATGGTTGAGTAATGAATGATGTTAGGGTCCATCATATTGAACAAAAATGCTCTAGTTACCATACTTAGTTTCAAGAATCCTCAATATTGATATTCTTAATCCAAAATAATAAACAAATGAATAAAATAATAAAAAACACCCCTCTCCTCCCACTACAAATACTACCCCTCACCACCTCTTCTACTAAAAACTTCTAAGACTTTTAGATTGATTTAATTCTACCCAATTACTCTCCCAAACCTATTACCCACATTTTGGTCTTATTGGTCTCACCAAAATGCCATTTCCAAGTGTCTTAAGGAGGTTCTCAAGGAGATGAAACTCAAGAGGTAAAACACTGCCTCTTTATCTTTTAATTTATTTTTATTTTCTTATGATTCCCTCCCCTCCCCTATCCAAATAAAGATGATAACTATAGAATAATACATAAAATTTAATTTAATTTTTCTATTTAATATCCATAATCAAATATATTCTCCTCTCCTTTTGTTCTAAAAATGAAAACATCACCAATGAGGTGTCAATTCATTGTCTTTGTGGATGATATGATTTTATTTTTCATTACCACAATCAAGGGTAGTCATAAAACTGTTTTTATGGTTATCCTAGATAGTAATATGTGATTTAAATTAATTTAATGTTATGGAACTATTATATAAAAATATTATTAAATAAAACAATACTAATTCATGACGGTTGTAAAAAAAGCCAAACTAAACTAATCATTTTTTAATTAATGTTTTTTCTAATGAATCATCATCATGTAACGAAATTGAAAGACATGTGGGACCATTTAAATTATTGTAAATAAATTAATACCATCTCATTCCAGATATGAAATTTTTATTCCATTTGATAAGAATTTTCATAATTATACACAAGTGAACCGACAATGAAACCATGAAATGAACACTCCTAAAATGACGGAATGAAAAACTATAAGTAAAAAAATGGCCATAAATGAGAATAATAATATTATAATAAATTAAATAAATCTATAATAGGTTATTAATTAATTAATTAATTGATTTAATTTGATTATCCCTAACAAAATGAAAAAGTGCAGACCCCTTTCAGACATTAGGTAAGATATTCTCTCTGAACACCCATTTTTCTTTAAGTTACTCTTTCTCTATCATTAACCCAATGTAATTATTAATTGTTATTATTTACTTCTCCAAAATGTTCTGTGTATGTTAAAAATATGTGTACCTAGCTCAATTATTCTTTCTTTGATATGGACATTCATATTTTACAAGGTTCTCCTCTCATTTTCTCTTGATAAGCAAGGACGATTATAGGGAACTTCCCCATTTCAAACCCATTCTCTTATATGATCCATAATATATTTTAATACACCATTTTTTTTATAAAATCAAAATTTTTTTAATTACTAACTACCTTTTTCATTTCTAGTTTTATACAAACAATTATGCCTTTTTCTATTTTATAGACTCTTTAATATTTTATCATAAACTACACTGAAGTGGATAATTTATAAAGTTTCTTAAACAATTTTTTATATGTATTCACTTAATTTGGAAATTATATTTATTTTTCTATGCCTAATTTCCCTTATGAATATCTTTGTATGATTTAAATCAATTATTTAATGGAGACCAATATGATACACCCATTGGTTATGCCTCATGTCATGATTATGATACCCATTTATTTCCACAGGTTACCCTTATGTTTATCCTTTATGTTTGATTCTTCATGTGGAAAAAATATTAATGAAAATTTTATGATGGGTGTGCCAAGATAGTGCTCTAATTCATTACATAATGCTTTAGTCTCATGAGACGTCAAGTTGGGACATGGAGTAAACTTGATTCCGTTATGGTAAATTGTCCACCATGTGATATAGTTTTGCAGTTAGCATTGAATCATGTTTATTTCATGTTATATATTGATTCCAAATTATTATGTTTTTATGAATACATGATCCCATGTTCTATATGTTATGCTTACATATGTTGATTAATGTTCCATACCTTTTTATATCATCATGTTATGAATTCTAACCTATGTGCTATGATTTATTTCTATGCTTATTCACTTACTGGAATTTTTAGATCACCCCTTTCTCTATGTATTCCCCAAGATATCCTATTCAGATGTAAGATCTTAAAAGAAGTTAAGATACCATTATGAATGATTGATATAAATATGTTTTATTCCATTTCAATGTTTATAGTTTAATGTTCCTAATATTACCAATACATTAGAATTTACTACCCTTGGTTAGTATTTTATGGTTACTTTTTCATAAAATCACATAATAATATGTGTAAAAGGATAACATCATTTTAGCTAGATCTAATCATCCTTGTGACGTCTAAACATCTAGATGAATTCCTGAAAAGTGGGTCATTAAATGCCACTCATTGCAAGTGTTAGGTCCATAAGGATGAATACCCTGAGAGGGGGGGGGGGTGAATCAGGGTATGACTAATTTAAAATTAAAGCCCGTTATGATCTTGTTTTGCTGTTAAGAAAAATTCTCTTCTCTCTCTTTCATGTTACACAATATAAAAATAAAGTAAAGCAAGAACAGGACACAAAAAGTTTTACTTGGTTCACCGCTAAGGGCTATGTCCAAGGAGCATACACCGACAGGTTTTCAGTCATACCAAATTACACTAAACTTCACTAGCTATGGATTACAAGGTTTGGGCACAATCACTCTGTCCCAGGCTCACTGCCTTTACAAGGTTTAGGGTCATCTCACTTCCTTCCCAAGGGTGACTCCCTGTTTCTCTCTCTGGCTCACTGCCTGGTGGAGGGGATCACCTTCTTCCTCTTCCTTTTCTCACTGTGCCAGAAAGGATCCACTCACTGTTTATAGACTTGTACTTCTATTCATTATCTTTAATGAATACATCCTCTGTTGTATGTGGATGCTCTGTTGAATTCCAAATTTCACCCGTAGATGAATCTCTCTTTTCAACGAAGGTATCGGGCAAACTTCCTACTTCCAGGAAGCCCAAAAATACTGCCAGGGAAACAACCTTACTTGGCGCGCAAGTCAAATCTGGTGTGCAAGTCTCGGCGCACAAGTCACAACTGGTGTGCAAGTCCACCTCAGACACTTGTGCGACACAAACTTCTTCAACTCCAAACTTGCGCGACGCACTTTCCTTTACACCCAAACCAATATTGGCATGCAACAAATGACAATCACCCCTCTTCAACTCTGGCGCGCACGTCCCACTTGTGCAACACACCATCACTTGCGCGACAACCACACCTTCATGACAGGAGCTCTGATTTTTCAAAGAATTGAACTCCGTTAGAACTGAGGAGGGGTGGTCCAGTGTTTATAGGCATTTTGAACACCCTGCACAACGACGCGCAAGTCTCCCCTCGGCGCACAAGTCTCGGTGCGCATGTCTCTTCCCCTGCGAGTCACTTGCGCGACCCTCTTTCCTTTGCCATATTTTTAAGATCTGATCTTGAAAAACAATAGGCGTGCAAGTTCCCAAGCCTCCTAGGCATCGGCGCACAAGTCTCTTCATGGCGCGCAGGTCACCTGCGTGACCAAACCAATACCTACGGGACCCTCATTCCATTGACATATTTTGACCTTCTGATCCTCAAAAACATTAGGCGCGCAAGTTTCCTCCCCCTAAAGTACAGGGCACAAAAGTCTCTTTTCCAAAACCACTCTTCTCCTTTTGACAATTTTCAGGCCCAAAATTTTGTCAAACACTGGAAAACGGTTCCACCTTATATCTGATCTTTTTGTACTGCCTACAGATCATCCATTCATTTGTCGACGTTCTTGAATCAAAAATAGATCATTGAACACAACTCTTTAACTCGACATTCACCCATGAAATACTATTTGTCAACAAAATTTTATATCATGGTTTGCTTGGTCAACAATAACAACACATATGTCCACTTTGTAAACAAACAGAATCACTTAAAAAATGATTCAATGATACCTTGAGGGATTGTTTCCCAATAATCTCCCCCTTTGGGTTTGTTGAAAACTCTTCCATAAAAATATACATTGTTAAATCTTCAACCACAATTCACCTATTGCGATTCTGATAGAGATCAAGGATTTACTCAACAGATACTCTAAGACCACATGAGCAATTATCGGCGTGAGAAACAAGAGTAAATGAAAAGTTCATCAATGAATCACTTCAACTCTGACACCCACTATTGATAGCAAACTGATACCAATTTTTGGAATACCAATTTCTAGAAATATTCATACTGCATTCCATCACTACTCTTCTGCTTTTATCACGATCCTCAGCGGTTGTGATATCTGTTATTTGATTGATCACTTCTAGCATCATCAGATTTAATACTCTCCCCCTATATCACTGCTTCTCTTGATAGCTTCTCCACATATCTATCATGATTTCTCAAATAGCCACACTGTCTACCCCTTGAGCCACACTATCTCTCCCTTGAACAATCACTTTTTTCTCCCCCTTTGTCAACGAACCCAAAGGTCAGTACTTTGCAGTCTGTAACAGAGTAGAGAACACATATAAGCACATTTGGGAAAAACACATCATACCTCGGGGAGAGGGGGTAGTTCCACATCTACACTCTTTTAAGTGCGGGGAGTCGAATGAACTCCCAGAGCCAGTCGATGCCACTCAAAAGCTTCTATAGGTAAGGACTTTGTCAGAATGTCTACAACCTGTAGCTCTATAGGCACATACTCCAACTTCACGATTCCTTGCTCAACATTCTCCTTGATAAAATGATACTTTATCTCAATGTGATTTGTCCTTGAATGATGGATGGGATTTTTGCTCAGATTGATAGCACTTGAGTTATCACACTGGATTCTGATCGAATACTTCACTTCAACTCCCATTTCTTCAAGATGCTGCTTCACCCACAATAACTGTGTGCATTCTTGAGTGGCCGCAATATACTCAGCCTCTACGGTGCTCAATGAAATGAAATATTTCTTCTTGCTTAGCCAAGAAATACACAATTCACTAAGATAGAATGAACCTCCTGACTTTTATTTTCTGTCTTATGCTGATCCGGCCTAATCTACATCTGTGTAACCCAATAACACTGATTGAGATTTGTCATTATACATTAGACCGAAGTCCATAGTTCCATTGATATTCCAAAGTATTCTTTTCAATGCAAGCATGTGGCTTTACTTGGGATTACTCTGATATCTCGCTCCTTGGCATGTGGCGAAAACAATATCAAGCCTTGTTGTGGTCAAGTACAACAAACTTCCAATAATTTTCCTGAATTCTATGATATTAACTGCCTTTTCATCCTCATATTTTGATAATTTCATCCGGGTAGTGACCAAAGTCTTCATATCCTTGGAATTCTCCACGCCAAACCTTATTAAAACCTCCTTGGCATATTTAGATTGAGAAATTAATGTTACATTCCTTCCTTTTGTCACATGTAGACCAAGGAAAAATGTTAGCTCTCCAATTATTGACATTTCAAACTCATTTTTCATGAATTCTGAGAACTGTCTACACTGAGCTTCATCTGATCCGCCAAATATTATTTCATCGACATAATCCAACACCATAATCCTTTTATTTCTATCATTTCTGAAATAGAGATTGTAATAAACTCCCCCACGCTGGAAACCAAGCTTCTTCAAGTACTGATCAATCCTTGAGTAATATGCTCTTGGTGCTTGTTTCAGCCCATATAATGCCTTCTTCAGCCTAAAGACTTTGTCCTCATCCTCATGAATGAAAAAACCATCTGGCTGCTCAATATACACCTCCTCTTCCAGAACTCCATTATAGAATGCAGATTTGACATCCACCTGGAACACTTTGAACTTTCTTTGCACTACAATGGACAAAAATAATCTGATTGTCTCCAGCCTTACAACCGGTGCAAATGTCTCATCAACATATATTCCCTCTATCTGGGAGTATCTTTGGCACACTATTCATGCTTTGTTCCGAATCACTATGCCATCTTCATTCATCTTGTTGCGATAGACCCATTAAGTCCCGATTACATTCTTATCTGCTGGCCTCAAAACAATCTCCCATGTCTGGTTCTTCTCAATCTGATAAAGCTCTTCATTCATAGGTTGAACCCAGTTCTCATCTTCAGTTGCGTCGGAAAAACATTACGGATCCACCTGAGATAAAAACGATGATTGATATAATGATTTCATTCTCCGAGTCTGAACTGAAGCTTTTTGATCACCAATGATATTCTGCCTATCAATTTCAACTCGAATCTTTGGCTTTCTTGCAGACACAGTCTTGAAACTTTCTTATTCATCATCAGTATCTTCTTCTGAGTCAGCCTCTGCCACTTCTGCTCCTCCTGTGTTGCTTACCTCATTATCACTTTCATCTAGAAATTGTTCACTGGGTCTTTGAGTATTCTGTTCATTTTCAACAATAGTGACATCATTGATATCATCAATTTTTCCTAGCCTTTTGTTGAAACATTTATATGCTTTTCTTTTCATTGAGTATCCAAGGAATATCCTCTCATCTCCTCGTGAATCAAACTTCCAGTGATTTTTTTGTTGAGAATAAAGCACTTACTCCCAAAATTTGAAAGTATTTCAGCATTGGCTTCTTTTCGTACCACATTTTATACGGTGTCTTCCCTTCCTCCGGACACAACAGAGACCTGTTCGAAATATAGACTGATGTCAAAACTACTTCCTTCCAAAATTTCTCTGGTAGGTCCTTTTCAATGAGCATCATTCTAGCCATGTTGCTGATGATCCGATTTCTCCTATCAACCAATCCATTCTGTTGGGGAGTTCTCACTGATGAAACTTAATTCCTTATCCAGTGTTTCTCGTGATATTCTTTGACTTGACTGTTTGTGAATTCCGTACTGTTATTAGTACGAAACATCAGAATTTTCTGCCCAAGCATCCTTTCTGATTCCCTCCTATACTGCTTTATGCAACTAAACACCTCTGTATTATGGGTAATGAAAAATACCCAGACCATTCTGTTATGATTATCAATGAAAAGAACATAGTACCTTTTACCATTTATGGCTCGTGGTGAGATAGGTCCACATACATCAGCATGCACCAATTCGAGCACTCTAGTTGATTTCTGTTCCTTTGGATTGTATGTCTTTCTGACGATCTTCCCTTTTTAGCGAGCATCACACGTATGAGTGCGATCACGTGATATTTTGGGAAGGTCTCTAGAAACATCAAAACTTTACCAGATCATCCATATATGGTTGGAAAAGATGACCGAGTCGCTTATACCACAACTGGTTTTCTTCCTCTCCGGATAAAAGGCACGTATCTTCTTCCCTTCCTACAAGGTAAATATTTCTCTTTGTCCTTTTTCCTTGTAGAAAAACTGCTCCATCTTTTCCTTTCACAACACACATCTTCTTGTTAAATCAGATAGAATGCCCAGAGTCACATAGTTGACTAACATTGAGCAAGTTATTACTAAGACCCTATACTACCAAGAAATCAGCATGTCTCATTTCTTTTCCCCCAAACTTGGATTTCCCTGAGCCAAAAATATTCAGGCATTCATCGTTTCCAAATTTGACAACTCCTTATTTGTCATATTTTATTCATGTAACAAGATCCTTATTACCTGTCATGTGAGATGTGCACCCACTATCAAGGATCCACACACCAGAGCGATCTGATGCTTTAATGGAAATCTCTGCCACCACAAACTTCTCATTTTTATTCTTCTTGGTCCATACTTTTTCTTTCACACTCGGCATGGATTGAGTCTTCTGTTCTTTCTCATAGTATGATGGACCGACTTCATCTTGAAAAACCGCAAATCTATTCTGCATTTTCAATTCACCTGTTAGTTTATTGATATGCTGCTTGCGAACGTTTTGATTCTGCTTTGGCACATTTCTCTGAATGGTTGAAGTGCATTACCTAGCCATGTATGCAAATCCTCCGCACCAAAAACAATGTCCCTCAAAATATGTTCTGGAAAACCGTTCTCTGTTTGGATGATATAAGGTGCATTCCTTCGTATTACTTCAGCACTACGAGTTTCCCCTTGGGATCTCTAAATATTCTGATTCTACTTTGTGACCAAATCAAACTTCAATTTCAGAACGAGTGCTTGCAGTCTGACTTCAATTGCCACCGATTTTTGCTTCTTATCATGCCCTGAATCAGCCTTAACGTCTGATCTCAATTGCTTCTTCTTTCCTGCTAAAGAACTATGATCCTCTTTCACCTTTTTAGTCTTCGGAATGACCTCCTTTCCTGACATCACATTGGTGGTCAAGAGTTTTTATTTATCTTTGTTTTTTCATTGTATACTTACAACTTCTTCTTCAAGCTCTTCGATACGCTTGATGTGATCTTTCCCTTTTATGTTCAATCCATCGATCTCCCTTTTCTATTCTTAAATCTTGAGATTATACTCACTAACTGATTATGAGTTCTCTGGTGATGATAAATTGAGTTTTCCAATTTCTTCCATCATCTCACACTTCTCTTCTTCCTGCTACTGCATGTAGAGTTTGGCATCACGAAAAAATTTATTGGATTTCTTCTTTTTGGCTCTCCAAACATATATCTCTTCAAGATCTGCTTCCAATTCGGCTTCCATGTCAACTCTTCCTTCAACTTCTTCTTCTTCTTCTCCAACGTCAGTTTCATCCTTTTCCTGAGAACTTTTGAAGACCACCACCATGGAATTTTCTCCTCGATATTTTCAGTTCTCTAACTCCTCAACCTCTTCAACCTCAGACTCATCTAAACTGTCTATTTCTTATGAAATAATATTTTTATTCTTGAAGAAATTTCTCTTGAACTGCTTCTTCTCTTTCACATAGGCTGAAGATTTCTTCTTGGGAATTTCAACATCATCTTCATCATTTTATTCTTGAAACTTTTTGGGGCATCCTGTTGTTAGATGTCCAACCTTTCCACATCTAAATCATGCAAGAGGAAGTTTCCCTTTGAACTTTCCTTTTCCTCTTTGATGATTTGAGGAGAGGAATGACATTACCTCATCTGTATCTTCTTCCTCCTATGAATCTTCAATGGTGAGCTTCTTCATGGCCTTAAATGCCACCTCTTTGGATTTCCCCTTTTCCATAACGTCGTTATCATAATTTATCATTTCATATGCAACAAGGGTGTTGTGCAGGTTATCCAATGTCAATTCTTTTGGGTCTTTATCTTCAAAAAAAGAAACTTTCGGATTGAAATAAGGTGGAAGTTTTCTCAAGATGTGCTTCACAATTTTTATGTCTTCGATAATTTCACCAAGACCTTGCATGTCTTCTACCACAACATTTACCCTATCAAAGAATGCATCAACAGACTCATTTGAGTTCATTCTCATATCTTCATACTTGTTCCACAACACTTGCAGCTTTTCCTCTCTGACCTTTGTATCCCCTCCATATATATTCAAAAGATTTTACCACATGGCATGTGATGTTTTTCATGACATCACCTTTGTATAGATGGGATTGGAAAGGGCTCCCCCTAAGGCATTTATTTCATTGGAATCAACATCTAACTCTCTATGCTCAGCTTCTGATAAAGAATCACTTGTAATATTAGCTGTGATACCATGCATAGCTGCTGAAAACACATCCATTCCCAAAGATCAGAAATAGTGTTTCATTCGATTCTTCCATATCTGAAAATTACATCCGTCGAAGACCGGAATACCTTTATGATTAATGACCTCCATCGAGAGAAGAACAAATATCAACCTTTCCCTTTGATATCACTTGTTAGGTCCCCAAGTCTGAATACCCTGAGAGGGGGGGTGGTGAATCAGGGTATGACTAATTTAAAATTAAACCCTGTTCTGATCTTGTTTCGCTGTTAAGAAAAAAATATTCTCTCTCTTTCCTTTTGCACAATATAAACAGAATGTAAAGCAAGCATAGGACACAACACTTTTTACTTGGTTCACCAATAAGGGCTATGTCCAAGGAGCATACGCCGATAGGTTATCGGTTGTACCAAATTCCACTAAACATCACTAGATGTGGATTACAAGGTACGGACACAGTCACTCTGTCCCAGGCTCACTGCCTTTACAAGGTTTAGGGTCAGCTCACTACTTTCCCAAGGGTCACTCCCTATTTCTCCCTCTCTGGATCACTGCCGGTGGAGAGGATCAACTTCTTCCTCTTCCTTTGATCACTGCATTGGAAAGAATCCACTCACAGTTTATAGACTTGTTGGTCTATTCATTATCTCTAACGAATACATCCTCTATTGTATGTGGATGCTCTATTGAAGTCCAACATTCACCCGCAGATGAATCTCTATTTGCACCAAAGGTATCGAGAAAACTTCCCACTTCCACGCAGCCCGAAAATACTGTCGGGGAAACAACCATACTTGGCGCACAAGTCAAACCTGATACGCAAGACTCGATGCACAAGTCACAACTGGCACACAAGTCCACCTCAGCACTTGCGTGACACAAAATTCTTCAACTCCAAACTTGCGCGACACACTTCCCTTTACACCCAAACCAATATTGGCGCGCAACAAACAATAATCGCCCTTCTTCAACTCTGGCGTGAAAGTCCCACTTGCGCGACACACCACCACTTGCGCGACAACCACACCTGCACGACGGGAGATCTGATTTTTCAAAGTGTTGAACACCGTTAGAAATGAGGAGGGGTGGTCCAATATTTATAGGCATTTGGAACACCCTATGCGATGGCACGCAAGTCTCCCCTCGGTGCGCAAGTCTCAGCTTGTAGGTCTCTTCCCCTGCAAGTCACTTGCACGACCCTCTTTCCTTTGCCATATTTTGAAGATCTGATCTTGAAAAACAACAGGCGCACAAGTTCCCAATCCTCCTAGGCATCAGCGCGCAAGTCTCTTCATGGCGCGCATGTCACCTACGCGACCAAACCAATACCTGCGCGACCCTCTTTCCTTTGCCATATTTTGACCTTCTAATCCTCAAAAACATTTGGCACGCAAGTTTCCACTCCTTAATGTATAGGGCGCGCAAGTCTCTTTTCCAAAACTACTCTTCTCCTTTTGTCAATTTTCAAGCCCAAAAATTTGGCGAACACTGGAAAATGGCACCACCTTGTATTTGCTCTTTTCTTACCACCTCCAGATCATCCATTCCTTTTTCGACGTTCTTGAATCAAACATAGATCGTTGACCACAGCTCTTGAACTCAACATTCCACCATGAAATCCCCTTTGTCAAAAAAATTGTATGTCATGGTTTGCTTTGTCAAAAATCACAACACAGATGTCCACTTTGTCAACAAACACAATCACTTCAAAAATGCTTCAATGATACCTTGAGGGATTTTTTCCGAATATCAAGACTCTCATACTTCCGCTTCCTGCATCTTTAAGCTCAATGCATTGGTAACAACATTAACCTTTCATAGTGTATAAGCCCAATTGAAGTCGAAAGACTATAGATACTTGAACCACCTCCTATAACAAAGGTTTAGGTCCTGCTAAGAGAGGATGTACCAGAGGATCTTATGGTCAGTGTATACCACAAACCTCTCACCCATGATATAATTTCTCCAACATCTCAGGGAATTTACCACTGTTGCTAACACCAATTTTGGAGTAGTATAATTCCTCTCATGCAATCTCAGCTGTATGGACCCATAAACAAATGGTTAATCCTCCTACATCAGAACTGCTTTGAGTCTCACTCCAGATGCATCAAATTACACGATATATACTTTATCTAGCATAGGTAAAGTGAGGAGTGGTGCTGAAGTCATCCTACCTTTTAGCTCCTAAGAAGATCTCTCAAAAGTATCCTACCAATAAAACTTCATGCATTTCTTGACCGTCCTTGACATCAGTGTTTCCAAATGGGAGAATTCTTAGTTCCAATAATAATATGATAAACCTAGAAAGCTCCAAATATCAAATAAATTCTTAGGATACTCCCAAGATATTATGGTTTCAAAATTACCTCAATCCACTAGAACTTTTATCTATGAGATGACCTGGCCAAAGAAGTTTACTTTATTAATCTAATAACTGCATTTGGTTATATGAGCATAAATACAAAACTCTATCAATGTACTCCAGATGATGTAAAGATGTTTGACATTCTCATTTGCTGAGTGGGAGTAAACTAAGATGTATTAGAAAAAACCTCAAAAAACTAGACTAGAAAAGGATGAAATATCTAATTCATCAAGGCCATGAATACCTCCGGTGCATTTCTCAAACCAAATGACATCACAAAGAACTCATACAAACCATATGTGATCCTAAAAGAAGTCTAACATATGTTTAATTATATCACCCTCAACTGATGGTATCCTGATATAAAATCATTTTTGGATAAGATCTTAGCACCTCTCAGCTAATTGAAAATTTCATCAATGCATGGAAGAGGATACTGGTTCATGACCATCACCTGGTTCAATCTCCAATAATCCACACACAAGCGCAAAGTCCCATCACCTTTCTTGGGGAAGTGAACTAGAGAACCATAAGGATATGTAATAGTCCATATGAAACATTTAGTTTCCCTACCATCCAACTAATCTTTATACTCCTGAAGATCTAATTGTTCCATTCTACAAGGAAGGATAAAATCTAGCTCTACTCCTGACACCAACTTGATCATAAAATCGATCTCTTTCTCAGGTGGTAATATGTAGAACTTATCTAGAAATACATCCTAAAAATGATCTACCACTATAATAAAAGAATCATGATTTCTTACACCATAATCTAGAGAAATAATAGATATTTGATCCGCGAGACAATCCAATCCGCGCTGAATTGGTCCTACATGACCATCCAGAAGATCCCACTCACCTTGGTGAGAATAGATGTCTCCTTATAGAGATAAAAAGGTAAATCACTTCTAGTAATAGTTGATATGATTCTGGTATAGAAATAACCAATCTATGCCTAGAATCAAATCAATTCATTTCATCTCCAACAAAAACAATTCCCAAAATAAATGGTAACCACAAATCACCAGAGAACACACTTTGCAACATTTGATATTATCTGACCGCACTTCCAAGGGGGTGTATATGGTTAAAATACCATATAATATTTCCACATATATTACCAAACAATTTATAATAAGAGTGGATAAAAAGGAAGGATATTCTCTTGTATCAAAAAAAAAACATGGGTAGATAATATAAGAATCATACCTCTGACAATAGACTGTCCTGCATCCACAATAGCCAGAGTAGTTTTCATAATTTGCAACTAACCAGACCCTCTTCCCTAGTCTCCATCCTAACTCATCTGAGCTATACAATATTCTTGGTAATGTTTTTACTACATGTGGGTACCACATCCCCTACCTTGACCAAAATGTCATGTGGAACTATATCCACATGTCTGATGAGGCATAGCTGAGTCCTTCCCAGAATCCAATACCTATCCTTTTCCCATATGACTACTTTGATATTGTTTTCCCATAAAAACCTCTTTAGGTGATGTAATATCCAACATGAATGAAACTCCAAAGTGATGTATAAACACTGAGTCCATTTTTGGACCATATTTCCACACTGATTGCACTACAATAAAAATGATAGTGAGATGACTACCCACTTAACTAACTACTATGACCGCTACTTCCCTAGTGAAAACTATCACAAAAAATCTTATTTCCACTATAATAATAGTTCATAGTTTTCCCTGCTAAAACAGCATGGTCACTACTTTGGGTTTCTCTCAGATTCCCTTCTGTGATGAGTTCCTAATTTATCATGTCTAAAAAACATCTCATATGAAACACATTCACCTATGACTTGATGTCATAGTGAATACCATATGAAGAATTTCACACCATATAGATCTCATCAGCTACCAAAGATGGTGAAAATAGTTCCAGACCGGTGAAATGTTTAGTGTAAACCATCACTAACATTCCACCCCATTCCAAGTGAATGAACTCACAATCCTTCTCATCCCTTGATGTATCAAGATAGAAATTTCTTAGGAACTTTGTCTCAAAGACCCTCCATGATAACTCCTCCTATTTTCCTTCCTTCTCCAAAATGTCCTACAAACGCTTGGTTTTTCCAAGAAGCATATATGTAGAATGATTAAAAATCTTATCTATGGGTGTCTTCATTTGATTAAAGATAATCTGGAATGACACAATTCAGAACTTGGATGCCTAGGGGATTCCCTACACAATAAACAAAGGTGGATGATGTAGATGAAACTCACTCATCAGCTTAGGTATTAAAGGAACAATGTGAACAATCTCCCTTTCCATTGATCTCATGACCCTCATTAAACTGTTTGATGTGCCTGATTTCTGTATTCATTTTCGTAAATTTTATAGAGTTTTTAAAACATGTTTTCACCATATACAAGTTCATTTAGAGATAAAATGTTGTAATTCGGTCATCATAATGTTTTTCAAGTATTTCCATGACAATGACACAAATCAGGGGGAAAGTTGATAAAAAATTCCAAACTACACGGCGTGTCCTTTCGGATACACGCTGTGTACAAGAACCCCGACTTAGATTGGCTAGGCCAAGTACATTCCCAAGTTACCAGAAGCCCATACACACCGTGTATGTCACATACATGCTATATATCCCCTTCTAGAAGCGTTTGGAAGCTGATGAATGAGAGTACCAACCGTTTACGACGGTGCAACATTCTGTGTACTTCCACCTACCAGGCGACACCATGTTCCAAGTCAAAGATGGCATGTTAGGTCCCCCGCCGGCAGAGAAAAAGATGGAAAAGCACGTTGACAAGAGTACATGTCGTTTATGTTTTGGTACGCGCCGTGTACTCATAAAACCTATAAATAGGTGGCAGGCCCTCCAAGTTTGGGAGTCATTCATTCATTCAGATTTTGTTCAAGAAGCAGAAAGAGAACTCCGGTTACGACCTAGAAGATAAGAAATGAGATAAATAAGAGGAGGGAATATAGAGAGGAAGGTGCTTTCATGCTACCTTCCATACGACCTTCACTCCAAATCTTTCAAGAGGATGTTTCTAGGTACTACATGTTCTAGAATTAATAGATACTTCATGAGTAGCTAAATTCCCTATGTGTTGGGGATGTGGAAAACTAAATGTTTTAATTTATCAATTGTGATGTTTTAATCGTATTTTTCATCTTTTATTTCTCATAATTCCTTATTAACCCCTTTTCAAATATCAATAGAAATCTCACATCGGACCAAGAACGGGATTTCTAGGGATCCTTTAAGGAATTACGGTTAAAAACATCCATGGCCATGGGGTGTTGTAATCATCTCAAAAGGGCTGAAATTAATAAAAATTGTGAGAAATCATTTTTTTGACCAACAAAATTTACTTCCATTTATTTAAACAAAACTTACCGGACTAAGGTGGTTCTGTTACATAATTAATCCCAGAGATGTGAATTATTATGAACAACACAACCTCATAAGAAAATTTATTTAATATCAACCTTTTAAAATCTACATCCCTGATGCATTTCCCTTCAAATTTTCATCAAAACCAAATTCCCATGTTTTTCTTTATCCTTTAATTAATTTTATAATAAATTAAAATCCAATCACCTTTTCATCAAAACATTAAAAAAATAAACTCTAAATTTAGTACAATTCAGTAAATCAAGTACAAACTAGATAAGAAAGACAAAAAAACTCCTTCTCCCTATAGATCGACCCCTTACTAGTACTATACTTGTTAGGGTAATACAATTTGGATAGCTGAAAATAACACTTCGGTAGAAATGACACACCGAATTTTGGTTCTGTTTCTATACAGCTGAGAGTTAAATTTGTTTTTATTTAAATCATGTTTGTATAAAATTTAGTGAAAATAAAAATTAAAAAATCCAAAAAAATCTCTTTTATAACCCCATTTTTGTTTATTTTTCTTATTCCTCATTTATGCTTGGTGTGTTTAGTGTTGGGCAGGTTCGTAGGTGTATTAGAGGCTAACGTACTCATTCAAAAATCACCGAGTCATTGGAGCTTCTCCTAATTAACCTAGAGATCGAACGAACACTTTTAAGGCGATGACCTACCCTTATGGATGAGAACAACCAAAAAAATCCCATGACTCACAATGAAGAGGGAGATCCTGCTACTATCCAAGGAGATGGAAAACCATTTGGCCTGGATGGAAACCAGAACTAGTAAGCTCCACTTGCCCGAGGATGTGGCCCACAACAGCTCAAACAGTTCCAACTGAAGAAAATTTCATACCTACATCCAGGTCAGGGGTTGTACTTCGCCCCACACGAGCAGTAATATATGCTGCCTCCACTCCCTCAACAGCCACCTCCATGCTATACTCTCATGGAATATGGCCTGCCGTCTATTCATGGAGCTGGTGCATGCATCATCTATCGACCGGTGTAGGCCCAACACATCGAGATCAAGCCTGCTATCATGCGGCTGGTCCAAAACATAGATCAGTTTGGCATCCTACCCAGTGAGGACCCAAACACCCATATCTCCAATTTCTTAGAGATCTGAGACATGTTCTGATACCATAGAGTGTCTTAGGATTCCATTCGTCTTCTCCTATTCCCCTTCTCTATAATGGATAAGGTGAAATATTGGATAAAAGGTTTTCCGTAATGATCCATCCACACATGGTAGGAGCTAGCCCAGACATTCCTATCAAAATATTTTCCACCCTCGAAGACGGTGACCTTGCAGAATGAAATACACAACTTCCAGCAGAACAAATTGGATTTTTTGTATGAGTCATGGGAGCATTTCAAGGAGATGTTGTGAAAATTCCCACACCACAGACTCCCACTCTGGATTTAGGTTCATACCATTTACGGAGGACTGATGAAGAACACAACATCCATGGTGGTTACTGCTGATGGAGGCACAGTTATGAAGAATTACCCTAAAGAGCCTTTCGAACTGCTAGAATACATGTTTTCCAATAGCATCCAGTGGCATTCTGAGTGGGGCACACAAAAACAAGGTATGCACAATATCTATACCACTACTATGCTTGCTACCTAGTTGGACGTTGTGTCTAAAAAGATCGACGCACTGAATCTGAAGGGTGGATACCAAGTACATGTGGTGAACCATCTGGAATGCAACAAATGTGGTGATAACCACATCATGGGAAAATTCCTGGGACCTACATCTGGCCTTTTGACAAGCAAGGTGAGATATGTTGCTCAAAACTGAGGGTTGAACCAGTACCAGTAGTACCAGAACCCAACATGGTGGGATCACGAGAACCCAGGATGGGGCCAACAGCAGTGGAATCCTCCTCCCCAGTGACCGCCCAACTATGGTCAGCCGTAGTATTAGAGCCAATACCCAAGACAACAACAGCATCAATAGGGCTCTTACTAGCAGCAAGGGTATCAAATCCCTTGCCTGTAGTAGCTGAGGAATCCACCACCTCCACAATCTACACAACCACCTCAGTAGAAGAACACCTCAAGGTTAGAGGATCTCATTAACAAGTTTATATATACTAATGAGACCAGATTCCAGAATCAGGAGGCTTCTATTCGAAGCCTAGAAACCAAATCGGCCAGCTTGGAAACCAACTCTCGGCAAGGCAACCCAGTACACTACAAGGAAATACTGAGAAGAACCCATGGGAGGAGGCCCATGCCATCACACTGCGAAGTGGAAATGACCAAAAATAGAAGGAACTGGCCCAGCCAAGTGCACCTACACCCCCTACTAACAAAGAAGGTACTGTTACAGACCCCTCCTCATCCAAAGACCCACTAAAAGAGGCCTAACAGGGTAAAGTAAAGGAGGTTATTAAACCCTTCGAGCCTCCCTTACCCTTCCCAGAGAGGATGAAGCAGAGAAATCCAGAAAACAAGTTCCCAAAGTTCATGGAAGTATTCAGAAAGCTTCACATCAACATTCCATTTGTAGAGGCACTAACACAGATGCTCATGTATGTAAAATTGATGAATTAGATCCTCTACTACAACAAAAATTTGGAGGATATGGGCACTATTACACCGACCAAGGATTACTGAGTGGTCAAACAAAATTCAATTCCTCCCAAACTCTAGGATCCATATAGCTTCACTATCCCATGCACTATTGGACCATGTGAGTTTGGGAAGGGCCTCTGTGACTTAGGGGCTAGTGTAAACCTTGTTCCCTTTAGATTTTTTAAGAATCTAGGGCTCAATGAACTGAATCCTACTCGAGTATCCCTTGAGCTTGCCGACCAATCCATCAAATATTCGAAGGGGATACTGGAGGACGTGCTGGTAAAGGTGGGAAGGCTAATCCTCCCCAAATATTTCATCATCCTCAACATGGAGGAATACCAGGAGGTACCTCTCATTATGGGAAGGCCTTTCTTGGCCACTGTGAAGGTATTTATCGACGTACACCATGGGGGAGGTTATTTTCATAGTAGGATAAAAAAGAGTCTCCTACAAAGTCCTCAAAGCCGTCAAGCAAGCATCATTATCAGAGCATGAGGGATGCTATACAGTGACCACCATGGATAAATACTTAAGAAGAAAAGGAGATAATCTGGTATTTTCTTTCCACTCAGATGAATTGGTTTTTCCAGACATTCCAGTTGATGAAGCACCAGAGGGCCTATAATTCCATGAGGGCTAGGGTGGCCACTACTAGTAGCGTACTGTTATTCACAAAATTCTAGAGTGGGCAGAGGTAAAACCACTTGTACCTTTGATTTTAAAGGCACCTACACTATAAATGAATCATCTACCATCTTCTATGAAGTATGGGTACTTGGGAAGCCATCATAAATTTTCCATCATACTAAGTGCAGAACTGTCGTAGGAGCAGGAGGATGCGCATCTGCATGTTTTGAAGCGGAGAAAGTTGGCTATTTGGTGGAAAGTTGCAGACTAGAAGGGATTCATCCCTACCATTTTCAGCCACAAGGTTCTACTCAAATAAGGAGAGAATCCATCCCGACAACCACAACGACATCTAAACCCCCCATGAAGGAATTTGTGAAGAAATATGTAATCAAGTTGTTGGATATAGGGATCATATACCATATATCAGATAGTCTGTAGGTAAGTCCCTTACAAGTGGTACCCAAAAAGGGGGTATCACTATTATTTCAAATGACAAGAATGAGCTCATCCCCACATCCACTTTCATGGGATGAAGAGTCTTTGTGGATTACATGAATCTGAATGACGCCATGAGGAAGGACCATTTCCCCCTGCCCTTCATGGATCGGATGCTAGAGAGACTACCGGGGCATGAGTTTTGCTGTTTTCTCGACAGCTGCTCTGGATACAATCAGATGTCCATTGCCCTAGGGGATCAACAGAAGAGCACATTTACTTGCTCCTATGGTACATTTTCTTATCGAAGGATGTCCTTTGTCATGTGCAATGACCCCGCCACCTTCCAGCTATGCATGTTGGCCATCTTCCATTACATGGTAGAACATATCATGGAGGTTTTTATGGATGAATTTTCCATTTATGGAAAATCATTCACCACTTGCTTACGACACTTGGAGCTGGTATTGGAATGATGTGAGAACACCAACTTGGTTTTGAATTGGGAAAAGTGTCATTTTATGATGCAAACTGGCATCATCCCTGGCCACAAAATCTCGGTGAAGGTGATAGAGGTGGACCCAATGAAGATAGAAGTAATTTCATGGATTCCCATTCTGACTTCCATTAGAGACATCTTTATCTTCTTGGGACATGCAGGTTTCTATAGGTGTTTTTTTCTGCAACTTCTCGAAGATAGCTCAACACCTCATTAACCTTTTGACCAAGGATGCCGTTTTTGAGTTTGACAAGTCAGGCAACACTACTTTAGAGCACCTGAAGCATCGCCTGATAGAATATCCAGTGTTGTTTGCTCCCAACTAGGAGGAACAATTTGAAGTGACGAGAGATGCTAGCGACTACGCAGTGGGAGAAATCCTGGGACAACAAATTGACCGAATTTTCTGACACATATATTATGCCAGCATGACACTCAACGAGGCACAAATGAACTACACTACCATAGAGAAGAAGATGATAGTAGTGGTGTTATCTTTTGACAGGTTCCATTCATATTTAGTGGTATCTAAAGTTATTGTTTATACTGACCATGCATCACTCAAGTACTTGCTGAATAAAAAATATGCAAATCCACGACTGATCTGATGGGTAGTCCTCCTATAGGAATTTGATCTAGAGATCTGAGACAAGAAGGGGAGAGAGAATGTTTTTTTTGATCATCTCTCTCTCCTGGATCTACCACATTTAGAGAAGGAGGAAGATCAAGGGATCAAGGAGGATTTCCTTGATGAGAACCTCTTTTCAGTCAAATAATCACCTAGGCCCTGGTATGCAGATATTGATAATTTTTTGGTTATAGGTTCCATCCAACCCAACCTCTTCTTCCAGCAGAGGAAGAGGTTTCTCTATGATGTCAAGAGGTACTCATTGAGGATCCTCTACGATTACAATCCTATATATATGGGGTGATACGACGTTGTATACTAGAAACTGAAATTAATGGAGTCCTAGAATTTTGTCACGCCTCACCAGTTGGGGGACCTCATGGGCCAGACCGTACTATAGAAAAGATCTTGAAGTCTGGGTTATTTCTAGCCTACCATGCATAGAGATTCCTGAACCTTTGTTTCCCACTTTTACCGATTCCAAAGAACATGTAATGTGGGACACATAGCTAAGATTCACCAGTGCAGCATCCCTGAGGTCGAGATCTTCGGTGTCTGGGGAATTGACTTCATGGGGCCATTCCCCCCATATTTAGGGAACAAAAATATCCCAGTCTGCCTCAACTACGTCTCCAAGTGGTTGGAAGATGCTGCTACGACACATGAAATGGCCATGGTGGTCATGGCCTTTTTAAAGAAACACATTTTCAGTAGGTTTGATGTTCCCTGTGTACTGATCAGCGACAGTGGGACCCACTTCGACAACACATTGATGAAAGGAGTACTATTGATGTATAGAGTGAAGAATCATATGAGGATGCCATATCATCCCCAGTCCAGTGGAAAAGTAGAGCTCTCTAACCACGAGATCAAGTAGATTCTGGAGAAAACAGTGAACACTTCAAGGAAAGACTGGTCCAAGAAGCTAGACGATGTTTTGTGGGAATATCAGACCATTTTAAAGATGCCACTAGAGATGTTCATGTTCTGCCTCATCTATGGCAAGCCATGCCATTTGCCAGTTGAGTTAGATCACAAAGCTTACCGGGCCTTCAAGGCCCTGAATGTTTTTTGAAGGAAGTTGAAGAGAAGCATAAGTTTTAACTATCAGAACTTAATGAAATCTGATTTGATGCACATGGGAATGCCAAGCAGTACAAGGAGAATATGTGAGCAATCCACAACTGGATGATTTCACAAAAATATTTTCGACCCGATGACCAGGTACTCCTTTTTTACTCATGTCTTTGATTATTTTTAGGAAAGCTAAAGTCAAGATGGTCGGGACCAATCTGACTCATACGAGTATTCCACCATGGAGTAGTATAAATTGCTGGGGAGGATGGTCAACCATTCAAGGTGAGTAGACAGTGGCTGAAAACTTACCATTACATGGAAGACACAATGGGAACACTCTCCACCATGCATCTCAAGTAAGTAAAGGTAATTCGGTCGAGCCAATGACCTAAAACAAAGGCGCTTCCTAGGAGGCAACCCATAAGTTACACGATGTGTACCCCCTATACACACAGTGTGTACTGATTCCTTTTAGTTTTTATTTTTAATATTATAAATATATATATTAACTAAGTAATATATAGGGATGATGCTGGTGTTGATGGGAAAGTCACTGGAGTTTATCTTATTCGTCACTAGTTCGAATCACTCCATACCTACCTTTGGCATAGGGTTACACCTTTTTATAATCTTTTTTTCATACAAAATGTGTGTGGTATTTTTTATAATATATATAAATTTGTTTAAATAAGAGAAAACCTATGATGGGGATGGACTGGTTGGACAGGGTCGTAACCCGGTTCCAAAAGACCCAGGTTGGAATCCTGACAACCGTCCCATTTCCATCATTTTCCTTTTAATAAAACCACATGGTGTGTATTTCAATATACATCGTGTGAGACATGTTTTCATTAATAACTGAGAATATTTTCACAATTAAGGAATAAATGCGGGTGAAGTTGGAAGATTTCTAGAGTCACGACCTTGGATCCAAAAGACCTGGTTTCGAACACGACTAATCTCCCTACTTCATCCCTTTTATTCAAATTAAAACCACACACCATGCATTATTTTTCTCCCATGTAGTATAGGCCTTGTAAATTAAATATATATAATTAATAAAAATGAGCAGAAGTACAAAATTTTCTCCAGTGGTTGAGGGCTTCCATTTAGGACAACCGATCACCGATTCGAACCTCGCCCCAAGCACTGGATCAAAGGTTGTACCTCTCTTTTTCTCATTTTAGAACACATGGCATGTATCTCCCAATACATTACGTGTATAACTTTATTTTTAGTATATAATTATTTATATATATATAGATTTCATTTTAAATTTAATTATTAATATTAACTATTATATAGTTTACTATAGTAATTGTATTATATATATTGTTCATCTAAAAAAACCTTGTAATACATGGTGTGTAGGCCACTGATACACACTGTGTACTGTGGCCATAAAGGTTGTTCCCCACTAGGCTTGAGCCCATGTCATGTGACCCTCCTATCTCCCTGTTTTTTCTTCGGCATGTCGTTCGGCCTCCCCACTTTCAAATATTCCTTCTGAGATCATTTTGGCTTCGGATTTCTACAACATTCTGATCCTTGGTCCTGGTACGCCCTTATACACCATTCATTTCTCTGTTTTTATAGCATTTAGGGCGTTTCATGGATATAACACCATTTAGGCTCCCCACATAGCACACAACTTGTGCGAAGAACACACACTATATACTTTTTGTACATAGCCACACACCACATGTTCTCCACATTTGGCAGATACAGGGTGTGTACGTTCAGTACACACCGTGTACCATGCCTCCCTTGGCCTTCTGGCCCTGTCCGTGTCTGTTCGGGACACGGTTACCATCCCATGTACTGATACACGACGTGTCTATTTAGGACACTCCGTGTCCTACAATCCTTAGGAGGACCCCATGTGGATGAAATACATGCCACACACACCATATCCACTTACTCAACGTGTAGTTCTCCCACAAAGCGTGTATGTTACCTCTTTTCCCTTGTTCATGTTGAGCCGTGTCTGGCTCTTTACATGGAATTCACACCATGTTGGTGTACATGGCATGTACACTCTGTTACATGCTGTGTTATCCTATTTTTCCCAATACATGATGTCATGACCTGTCTATCCAAGGGACACAGGTTCCTTCACAACTTCTCATACATGCCGTGTACTCTGGATCTACACGCTGTGTTTCATTATTATTTACAATTTTATCACATTTTCTTCTTTTTCTTTTTCTTTTATTTTGTTTTGTTTTCTTTTACTTCCAGGTATTGATAATCAAGATCCTTCTCCTAGTAAGCGTCCCACTTCCACTGTCAACGGTGAGCGGCCTCCTTACCATCGGATACGTCTTCGACCTCACGAGCGGCCCACATTGGATTTCCCAGTCTACCAGCCCCCCCGTGTTGGCTGTTCTACCTTCTCTTTTAATACCACATCTTCCATATCTCTCTACTAACCTGGATGTTCCAGGGTCCCCATATAATGCTACTCCTTTTTCCTCTTCCCCTCCACAACGGAGGTCAAGAGCTCCGGTGCTACCACTCCTTCCATCTCCCTTCCTTATGAGCTACCATCCGCACCTGCAGTGGACCTGACTGAGGTAGAACTTCCATCCTCTAATGGAAAGTCTTTTGGTCCCACTCCAGTATCCTCTAATCCACTTCCTACCATAGTAGCAGTATCATCGATTCTAGACCCCGCTATTCCACCACCGCCTGCACCAGCAGTTGCCCGCCCTCCATCGCACCCCTGCCTGGTTTTTCTAGATGATCATCCTATGTTTGAGTGCTTGTAGAGTTTTTATTTCTACACTATCGAGCTGAGAATACCATACCTCAACATCACCATCCCACAACACCTTGGAATCTGGTAGGATATAGAGGAGCATCTGGGCCATACTCACCTGCTCGATACTTTCCAGGTCAATACTCCTACGTACCGTGGATTATTTTTAGAGTACATGGATACGTTTGAGTTCGACAGGCCCACATACCAGAAGACACCCATAGATGCATCCCATCCACTTTGATTTCATATAGGTAGCCTAACGTTTTCACTTACTATGGCTGAGTTTGGCCGAGGGTGTGACTTCTACCCCCATCCTGCTACCCCACCTCTCATCTCTACCTTGACCCGCCCCGAGCGCTCTGACCTTGTCAGGACATGGAGGGATATTTTTGGGCCTGAACACAGCTATACCCCTACATCTCATAAGAGTATTCTCATCCTTGACCCTTCCCTTCGCTTTCCACATCGATGCTTCAGCGCCATCCTCTTCCCATGCCATGAGGATATGGGTGTCGTGTCCAGACGGGACATGGAGATCCTGACCAGTATTGTCTGAAATGACTACCCTGATCTCCCTTGTATAGCAGCATCCTATTTCTACTCCATGATCCATGGCCGTCAGGGTAACCTGAACAACGGTTTCTACACCACCCGTTTGGCGCACCATTTGGGAGTTTTTTTCATTGTCTCTACCTCATGATCACTTGTGTTCTCCTTAACGTATGGACTTTCTCATGCTTATCCATATGAGGTTGGTCGAGCATTGGGGAGAGCACTTTGTGCTCATGAAGGATGCCCCTGCTCCTTAAGGGGAGAGATCCAACCCACCTATCTCATTGGTGTCGCTTCTCAGGATCCACCCATCCACCAATGGATGTACCCTCCCCACCCCACCCCCTTCTTTTAGACTTCCTTCTTCTTCCACCATCCCTTCTTATTCGGTTCCTTTAACCACCCCTCCTCCCTCTGCACCCTCGGTCGATCTATCCTTTACCCTCCACCTATCCGAGCTAGATCGCCACCATGATACTATGGATTAGACTCTTAGGCAGATCGATTTGCTGTTGGGACTTCTTCTTCAACATCATGGCATCCCACTACCCCAGCACTAACACCTCCATTGGCCCCTAGACCTTCTTCAGCATCCCCACCACCGTTTACAGCGTTAGAAACCAATTCAGTTCTACTCTCCACTATAGGACTAGCTGCTACCACTACTTCTGTCAGTGCGGACATTGCTGCAGAGCCTTCTATTCCAAGATCAGCTCCGAAGCCTCCAGCTTCAACGATTGCTGATCCTTCTCTTCCGGTTTCTTTTGTACCCGATGATGCCTCTTCTGAGGCCACCCCTTGACAAGTTTTTGGGAACATTTCTTTCATTATACATATATTTTTGTGATATTATGTTCTTGTGTTCTATTTTGTATGCTTGTAGTTTTCTCTCTCAATGACTACCACATGTACCCTGGAGCGCTTTGGGATATCCTTTTCCACCACTTCCCATATTTCTTCACCTGGACACTAGGGGAGTATTATTTTCCAGGATTATATTCAATTTTTCTTTATATTTTTTACTTCTTCCATTACTTCCCCTTGTCTTGGTTCACTGTTGTGTACCCACATCACCTTCTCCACGTTTATATGGCACTTGGGGGACCATGTTCCCAATTCAGTGTGGGTGATACTCTCTACCTACACTTCTCTTTTTCGATTGAACTAATCTTGGAGGCATCATTAATAGATGAAATATTTCAAACTATGGAATTTTTTTGTTTAATTATAATTATAAATCATAAAGGAATAGTTGAGAATTTTAGAAGTTACATGATTATTTTAAAATTTTAATAAATTATTTTAAAATGATGGATGATATGGTTGATTTTATGACTTGAATTCTTAGCTATCTACATTTTTTAGACTACTAATTTTTATTCATTCCATGACCTGATTGACCTTTTATCTTTTTCCTCCTTCACGAGAGGTATTCTAAACCATTTTGACATATTCTTTATTATAACCTCTTTCTTGAAAAATTATTGGGATATACATAACTACCAAATTTTTTTAGTTTGTTCTCCTCAAAACATGATGAGTTTTGACTCTAATTAAAATTATTGAGGCATTTTATTGTTTTTCAACGCCTTTGACCTTGAGACCTACCCTATATCTGATCTTCGTAAACACTTAGAAACCATGAACTACCTTGATATGAAGCTAAATTACAAGCCTATTTTCCCTTCCTGACCTAATTATTTTATAATTTTTCCTGATTATTCACTTGATCTTTATAGAGAGATTTTTGTTTTTTCATGGTACATTTTGGTGACCAACCATGAAATTAAGTGTGGGGGAGTTTATCAGTTGTTAATTTGGAAAAAAGAGTTCCATATCCTACTATCCATTATATTGTTGGTAGTCCCTCTCATATTGTTAAAAAAAATGAAAAAGAGGTACCAATTTCATTTATTTTACTTTACTGATGGTTTATGGAACCATTTTGGAAAGAGACTATCATGGTAATGATATCCATTTTATGTGATCTTGATTAGGGATGGATTTTCATTGAGCTCTAATTTTTTAATATCATGCATTGTTGTTTAAGAATTTATCCTCCTTTTTCAATCCTATGAGATTATTTTTCACATTATTACCTACCAACCCATAGCCTCAAAAACATTTGAACCTTGATGAAAGACCTCATGATTTCTGTGATTTAAATTTATAAAGTAGAGAATGAGAATACTTGAAAGCCTATGGATAGAGTTCATATACTTAAGATTGAGATAAACTCTAATAAAATGATCTTGAGTGATGAGAGTATTATTTTTTGGTGAGGTAAATCATCAAGTGGCATGTGTAATTGTGAAAGGTTTAATGATGTGCATAAAAGAGAATGGAACTTTAATAATTAAACTATAAATGAGGCATGATGAGAATATCATTAAAATTGAAATATATTTTTGTGTCTTTATAAAATCCTTTTCTATGCCTATAGTATTTTTACGTATAATTAAAGTTGAATGCTTCCATTTTTAGAATATGAATACTATTGATTAGATGTTGATATTTTTCTTGAGGACAAGCAATTGACTATGTGTGGGGGAGTTTGATGTGCCTGATTTGTGTATACATTTTCATTCATTTTATCGAGTTTTTAAAACATGTTTTCACTGGTTACAAGTTATTTTGGAGATGAAATGTTGTAATTCAGTGATCATAATTCCTTTCAGGTATTTCCATGTCAAAGACACAAATCAGGGGGAAAGTTGATAAAAAATTCCAAACTACACGCATGTCCTTTAAGATACACACTATGTACAAAAACCCCGACTCGAATTGGCCAGGCCAAGTACATGACCAAGTTACCAGAAGATTGTACATGTTGTGTACGTCACATACACGCCGTGAATCCCCTTCTAGAAGCAGTTGATGGCCGATGAATGAGAGTAAATTCCATGTATAGCGGTGATACACGCCGTGTACTTCAACCTACAAGGCGTCTCTATGTTCCAAGTCAAAGACGGCTTGTTAGGTCACCCACTGGTGGAGAAAAAGATGGAAAATTTCATTGAAAAGAGTACACACCATGTATGTTTCAGTACATGAAGTGTACTCCTAAAACCTATAAATAGGTGTTAGTACCTCCAAGTTTGGGTGTCATTCATTTATTCAGATTTCATTCAAGAAGAATAAAGAGCACTCCAGTTATGTCCTAGAAGAGAAGAAAGGAGAGAAATAAGAGGGGAGAAGGGATAGAGGAAGGTGCTTCCATGCCACATTCCCAATGACCTTTGCTCCAAATATTTTAAGAGGATGTGTCCAGGTACTACAAGTTCTTTAATTAATAGCTACTCTATGAGTGGCTAAATTCTCTATGTGTTGGGGCTGTGGACAAATGAATGTTGTAATTTATCAATTGTGGTGTTGTAATCTTATTTTTTATCTATTCATTCTCATAATTCATTATTAACCCCTTTTCAAATATCACTAGAAATCTTCTATCAGACCAAGAACAAGATTTATAGGGATCTTTTAAGGAATTACAGTTAAAAACATCCATGACCATTAGGTGTTTTAATCGTCTCAAAAGGGTTGAAATTAATAAAAATGAAGAGAAATCAATTTCCAAACAAACGAAATTGAATTCCATTGATTTAAACAAAACATACTAGACTAAGGGGGTTATGTTACATAAGTAATCCCATAGATGTGAATTATTATGAACAACACAACCTCATAAGAAAATTGATTTAATAACAACCTCTTAAAATCCACAGCCCCGATGCATTTCCCTCTGAATTTGCATCGAAACCAAATTCCCATATTTTTATTTATCCTTTAAGTAATTTTCAATGAAATTAAAATCCAATAACCTTTTCATAAAAACATAAAAAAAAGTACAATCTAAATTAAGTACACTTCACTAAATCAAGTAAAAACTAGATAAGCAAGGAAAAAATAATTCCTTCTCCCTGTAGATCGAACCCTTACTGGTACTATTCTCATTAGGGAAATAAAATTTAGATAGCCGAAAATAACACTTCAGAAGAAACGACACACCACTATAATGAAGATGAAAATCTATATAATTCTCAAGAAATATAGGAAGACCTAGTTCAGTTGCATTTGGAGTGTGCTAATTTCCATTTTCCTAATTCTCAACTCAAAGACAACGATCATAAATTTTCTCTGTAATAACAAAAACTCTTTAGAACACTGTATATAATAAATTCAACCTCAAGAAGTGACAATCACAAAGAACGACTGACTCCTAGTCTCTCTATAAATGGATTACTAGTGTTTTATAATGACCTAATAGTTCATTTATTTCATTTATTAGTTATAAATGAAATCTCATATCACAGTTAAATAGGAAAGTATATATCAAATGACAAATAAATATATCCTTATCATAAACAATGTATGTCAATATATATCCCTATGATACTATTATGATGAATTCATACTTATTTTCACTATATTGGACCATGAGTATAAATCTCAAAAACCAATAATATCATAAAACCATAATCTCACACAACATGTGAATCACTTAGGGTGAAATAAACTCCACTGTAACAAGAATATAGTATAAAAAACAATCCACCAATGGTAACTCATATTTTCTACCATACATGGGTTAGAAACTCCCATTAAAATATTACTAACAAGTCCTCACACATCATAGTATCCTTTTTTTTCCTTTACTAATTAGTAAAGAAATAGTAAAGAAACTTGTAAATTTGATACAACTTTGCAACATCGCCAAATTTGACACTCTCTCACTATAAAGACCCGGAAATTTCAAGGAATATTTTTTCTTAAAAACTTTAAATTTTTACAAGTCTGTGTCTTCTGACGACACTTGATTCTGAGGCCCGGTGTGCCCGGAATCAATTGTTGAAGTTTTGTTCAGGTATGTTCAGTAAACGTATGAGCGAGTTTTTTATCTTTTGATCCGGTGCTCAGAATTGAAATTTGAGGACACCGATGAACTTTCAGCACCGGTATTCGCTTAAGGGGACCTTTACCGCAGTTGCGTTTTATGCGGGTCAAAAGTTAATTTTTGGGGTTTAATCTTAAACTAAATAAAATTGTGTGGTACACGATTTTATTCGTGAATTTTTTATTTCCTCCCAAGTGTGGATATTTGTGAGGTGGGACCCGAACGACCCCCAACCATCTTTTCCCCATATCTATCCTCAACTCCCCATAAATTCCCTGCGGTTTCCTTTGACAACTCCTCATTAATGGTGGAGCCTTCCCACCTCCATCTTCCCATTAAATGTGCCAACCTATCAATTTAATTTCATCGTTAAATTAATTGGCACCGCTTTGGAATTAATATTAATTGAATAAAAATTCTATTAATTGGAGAGCCTATTATTTCTTTTTGTTGGAAAAACACTTTTGGGAAAAGACTCTGGGGAATTAAAGGAGAGGTGATCCTTCATCGATGAAGAACACCGTTCTTCAACCAAAAACACCCCTGGTGAAGAACACAAAGAACTTCTTCCAACGACGCATCTTCCTTAGATGCACCTCGACATCAAGGATCCTACGTCACCTACGAAAACAACCCTTCCCCCACAATTGATGGAATGACACCGTTCTTCCGCGATGACCATCTACCGCGACCCTCGTCTTCCGTGGATCAACGACATACAACTACAATTTCGAGGTAGGGGGATTTGTATATTTCATATATGTGTTTTATACTCTCGAACATGGTGTTTAATTGTTGTGTGATGATTTGAACCACCAACGCGGTGGGTATGGACTAACGAATAAGTCCGGACCCACTTCTATTTTTTTCTTGATGCATTGGATGTTGGAGATGACGAAACAGGACCACAATGGCGATTTGGAGCCTTCGCAGTGAAGTTTGGATCCCGAGACGACCATAGGCACAGACGGAAGCAAAAACGGACCACCGGAATGACTCCGGTGGCCCATGGCGGCGCGGGTCACCAGTGGCAGGCAAGAGCTTTCCGCGGTGGCAAGCAGCGGATCTCGCAGCCG
Organism: Viscum album; assembly: GCA_963277665.1. Taxonomy (NCBI): domain Eukaryota; kingdom Viridiplantae; phylum Streptophyta; class Magnoliopsida; order Santalales; family Viscaceae; genus Viscum; species Viscum album. The sequence continues at coordinate 1,038,126,688 of OY728129.1, forward strand.
TGCGGGATCTGGGGAGACCAGCGGTGCCAGCCTGGCACCGCGTTTGCGGAACAGGGGGCCGCCCCCCGCTAAGCTAGCTGGCCAAGACAGCACACCCCCCGGCCAGGCCAGGGTGGGTCACATGGACCGGGCCGCGCTTGGCCAGGCCAGGGTGTGCCCTACCGGCCCGGACCCAGACCCGGTTTGGGCCGAACTAGGGTGGGTTGGACCAGGTCGAACCGGGCCCAGACCCCCCACTTCGGACCATTTTTTGGTCTTTTTCCCATAACATGAGCTATGGACCTGCGATCGATGCACTGTCAGTTGAATAGGAATAATTGGATCGAGACAGTCATTTAGGTATATTACACTCGAGGTTTTGGCGAAGTTTTGTATGGCCGGGCTGGTTCGGACCCAAAACCAACAGGGCCCTTGGAGCGAAAACCCTTATAACTTAAGGACCGGACGTCCGATTGACGTCCCATAAACTACATTGAATTCCTTTTGTTGGGACGGTTCTTTTGGAATACTCCACTTGAGGTTTAGGTGCAGCTGGAGTACGGTTGGGTTGGTTTTAGTTTAAAAACCAACTGGGCCCCTAGAACGGAAAAGCCAATAATTCTCAGACCGGGTGTCCGATTGATGCACCGTCTGTCGCGTTGGGTTTCTTTTGACGAGACAGAACTTCGGGATACATCAACTCTGGACTTAGTGATAGTTTATGTATCGACCCCCCTTGGATCGAGGAGCGAACCCTCCAGGAATAGAGCGTGTTGTGTGCGGGAACCCTAGAGCTGGCTGTGACCACATCGACTACCTTATTGGGATCCTCCGTGGGTTCGATGACGACGTCTACCATACTAGGATCTTCCATGGGTTCGATGGCGATGAAATCTGTATTGGGATCCTCTGTGGGCTCAACAGCAATGACTAATGTTCTTGTATCCTACATGGGTCCGGCAGTTCGACCTATGTACTTGTATCTTGAGTGGGTCCGGCAGAGTAGCTGGTCTTGAATCCTATGTGGGTCCGACAGCTTAGCTGGTATTGTATCCTGTGTGGGTCCGACAACTTAGATGGATCATTGACTACATCTGAACATCCCTATCACTCTACAAAATTTGTATACCTGTGTGAGCTGAGTCTTGACTTTTAATCATTATCATTGATGTGATTGACTTCTTTCCTGTGTGGACTGGGTTGTACTTGGGCTCGGGAGCTGGAGCCGAACTGTGATTGATAACTTAGGTATATGTATGGGCATATACCTAAGTAGAGTTGGGGGATACATCGTGATTGTATCCTTCCTTTGTGGTTTATCCTTTGTGGATTCTAGGAGACCTTCGGAGGTCTTAGGGTCCCTACTATGTATCATATACTCACCCCTGCACGGGTTTTCCCACACTACGTTGTGTTGGTTGCAGATGACAGACAACACTGATCGAGGAAGAGACTTCTAGAGTTGGACGGTACCTGGAGGTGGACCACTTAGTGAGATGTTCACAGAGCAGACGGTCGGACTGGAGTTGCTGTGGAGGCCATCTGTACCCACCCTTCAGGTGGGATTTTCGAAGGATGACTCGGCGGTTGCTGCTTTACTTTACTGCTGTTGTGCTAGACTTTCAGTTGTACTGTACATTCAGTTGGGTTTGTATACTGGTCCATTTACCTTCCATCACTCACTTTTGTACTCAGTTTTACTTAGTGATTACTTCACTTGCATACTCTGTTGTGTTTTTTTACTTTTATAAAGGAAATGCCTTCCCTTTACCGGGATATACACATTTGGTGCTAGTCGTCAGCCCCTTGTCTATGGAAGGCGGGATTGGGGTAGTCACGACACGGGCCCCGAGGATGGGTCATGACAAATTAGTATCAGAGGTGTCGGTTCTACCAAAGAACTCAGGACTCAGATCTTTCCTTTCTGTGAAGCAATAGTGTTAAGAGTATTGAGTGTGGTTTTTAGTACAGGGAGTCCAATGTTGGTGCGGCGACCGACATATCGATACACCAGGACCCCGACCTCTGATTTTTGACTATGTGCACGAAAACACTGATTGTGTGTGTGTTTCCTTTCAAAATGTTTTCTTTGTGATTACTTTATGTCAGCTCACCAGGTATACTGTTTGACTGTGGCACACCTATTTCTTTTCAGGATGGCCCCACGAAGGTAGCCCGTCAGGGTTCTGAGTTACATGAGAGATGGCAGCCCACTAAGAGACGAGGCCTCGGTACAGGGACCCATCATAGCGGAGGCACCCGCGGTACCACTACCTGCTAAGCCACTAATGCTACCAGCCCCAGTAGTGGAGAGTGCACGCCGCCTGAGCGCATTTCACGAGTTTCAGCAACAAAGGCCTCCTATGTTCCGCGAAGAGACAAACCCTCAGGAAGATGAGTATTGGATGGAGGCTATCGTCAGAGTCTTTAGATTAGTGGGGACACCAGCCGACCTTATGGTGATCCTTGACATGAGTCTCCTACATGCAGCAACGGGTAGATGGTGGAGCTTGATACTCTAGGTGCATAACGAGGAATCTCTACCTTGGGAAGATTTCGAGAGTCTCTTCCGCTTGGAGTTTGTTCCTGCCACCATTCGTGTGGTGCGAATCCAGTTGTTGCTTCATCTGCGGCAGGGAAACATGACAGTAGCTCAGTATGCAATGAGGTTTATGGACATCTCATGATACTCCACGAATATGGTACGAGACCCGTTCTTCAGGGCCCGGACCTTCGAGCAGGGACTGAGGAACGATATCAGGGTTTCGACGATTCCCCTCAACATCCCGACACAAGCAGGGGTTCTGGAGCGAGCCCTTTTAGTGGAGAGCTTTCCCACGGAGCATCCACCAGCAGCGAGACCCACCGCATGGCAACACGTAGCAGAGTCTTATGTATCCGAAATTAGACAGATGTCAAAGGTGTCTAAGAAGACCATGCCATCAGGTGGGAAACCTTAGGATACAGGTTTGGTTGTGCGGGGCACACGAAATAGATCCATCATTAAGAGGAGCAGACGCTGCTATGCATGCGACGGGCAGGGGCACATGGCTCGTGACTGCCCAACATGCCATGAAGACGAGTATCAGACAGTGGAGGGGCCACCCAGGCAGAGGCAGAGGTTCGACCGTGGTGGTCCTCAGGGAGCAGGCAGACGAGGAAGAGGAGTTGGCTGAGCAATGGGTGTTGGACGACGTTTCAAGGCTCTACCACCACCACCCCCAGGAGGTCCACCCCGACCACAGGGAGCTGGCGGGCAGAGGCAGGCTCCGCTCTAGGCAGTGGAGGATAATGACCACGACACACCTGAGATGATTCGAGGTACCATCTGTGTCTACTCCAACCTTGCTGCAGTTTATTATAGACATAGGTGTGATCCATTATTTCATTGCCGCTGCCCTTGTTCAGAGCTCAGAGATTCTGACGGAGCCGTTGGCTCGATCCTTACGGCTAGAGAATCCTACGGGAGCAGACTCAATGATTACGCACTGGTGCCGGCAGTGTGAGATTACTCTAGGAGGTGAGATCTTCAACTGGGATCTTCTTGTAGCAGTGTCGAGGCCTTACGACGTTATCTTGGGTATGGACTGGTTATCTATAATCCATGCCTTGATCGACTGTATTAGGTGCAAAGTGTAGTGTGTCCGCACAGATGGGACCAGGTTCACCTTCACTGGAGAGAAGGTAGCCTTTGTAGTGCAGGATGGACTTACGCAGAGAAGAGGGCAGCCAATCATGCATCAGTTGGCTAGTATCATCCTTAGAGCAGTTGATGTGCGGAGTCTAATTTTTTCTTTTGTGGTGGATCAGTATGAGGATGTTTTCCCGGATGACATTCCAGGACTACCTCCTCACAGAGAGGTAGAGTTATACATAGACCTATACCCTGGGACAAAACCGATATCTACTCCAGCATATCGGATGGCTCCCACCGAGCTTTGTGAGCTACAGGTACAGCTGGAGGACTTACAGGGAAAGGGATTCATCCAACCCAGTTTTTCACCCTGGGCTTTCTGATTTTTTTTTGCCAAGAAGGCGAATGGGAGCATGCGACTGTGTGTCGACTACCGTCACCTGAATCAGGTGACCGTAAGGAACAAGTACCCACTTCCAAGGATTGGCGACCTCTTCGATCAGCTCAAGTGAGCACAATGGTTCTCGAAGATAGACCTTAGGTCAGGCTATCACCAACTCAGAGTTCAAGACACGGATGTGCAGAAGACAACCTTCAGGTGTCAGTATGGCCACTATGAGTTCTTGGTTATAACCTTTGGCATGACCAATGCTCCAACATTGTTCATGAGTCTCATGAACAAGATCTTCCAGCCTTACCTCGATCTATTTGTCATAGTCTTCATTGAAGACATACTGATTTACTCGACCACTGAGGTGGAGCACACCTACCACTTGCAGGTTGTACTAGATACACTCTGAGAGCACTAGATTTAAGGTAAGCTCTCGAAATGCTAGTTCTAGATTCTAGAGGTTCACTTCTTGGGGCACGTCATCTCAGAGGCGAGAGTTGTTGTGGATCCTACGAAGATGAAGACAATACTTTCTTGGGAGCCACCCAGTAGTGTGAAGGAGGTGTGGAGTTTCCTAGGTCTTGCTGGGTACTATCGGAGATTTGTGCCAGATTTCTCTAGAGTTGCAGCACCACTTTCAGCTTTAATGAAGGAGGGGAAACCCTTCGTGTGGTCAGATAGATGCTAGCAGAGAATTCAGGAGCTGAGACAGAGATTGACCAGTGTGCCAATCTTGAGGCTACCGGAGGAGGGTGTTTGGTACGTAGTTTACTACGACACATCAGGGATCGGACTCAGATGTGTCCTGATGTAGGAGTGATCAGCGATCGTTTATGGTTCGCGGTAGTTGAGACATCACGAGTAGAACTATGCTACCCATGACCTGGAGTCAGCAGTAGTGGTCTTCACCCTGAAAATGTGGCAGCACTATCTGATGGGAGAGTGCTTTACAGTTTACTCTAACCACCAGAGTATCAGGTATATTTTCTTGCAGAAGTACATAAACCTGAGACAACGACGATGGACCGAGTTCCTCCAGGACTATGACTTTGAGATAGTCTATACTCCCAAGAAGGGGAATTTAGTAGCTGATGCTCTCAGCAGGAGATCCGGCATACAACCACTAGGGGAGGCGATGGAACAGCTAGCCGCATTACAGATATCCTTTGTGGATGGTCGCTTCATCTAGTGCACATTTGCTGGCAGCAGGGGAACCTTCAAGAGAGCACATGGGAGAGAGAGGCTCAGATGCATGCTCAATACCCCTTTTTGTTTGCCTAGTGTATGTTGAATCTTTACGTGGACTTAAAGTCCTGAGGTGGGAGTAATGTAAAGACCCGGAAATATCAAGGAATTTTTTTTCATAAATACTTTGAAATTTTACGAGTCTGTGGCTTCTGACGGCACCTGATTCTGAGGCCTGGTATGCCCGAAATCAATTGTTGAAGTTTTGATCAGGTACGTTCAGTAAACGTACGAGAGAGTTTTTCTATCTTTTGAACTATTTCTCAGAATTGAAATCCGAGGACACCGATGAACTCACAGCGTTGATATTCTCTTATGGGGATGTTTACCGCAGTTGCGTTTTATGCGGGTCGAAAGTTAATTTTTGGGGTTTAATCTTAAACTAAATAAAATTATGTGGTACACAATTTTATTTGTGAGTTGGTTATTTCCTCACAAGTGTGGATATTTGTGACATGGGGCACACATGTTCCCCAACCTTCTTTTCCCCATAACTCTCCACAACTCCCCATAAATTCCCTGCTGTTTCCTTTGACAAATCCTCATTAACGGTGGAGCCTTCTCACCTCACTATTCACATTAAATGTTCCAACCTATCAATTTAATTTTAGCGTTCAATTAATTGGCACCGCTTTTGAATTAATATGAATTGCATAACAATTCTATTAATTGGAGAGCCTCTTATTTTTTTTTTTGGAAAAACACTTTTGGGAAAAGACTATGGGGAATTGAAGGAGAGGTGATCCTTCATCAACAAATAACATCGTTCTTCAACGAAGAACACCCATGGTGAAGAACGTGAAGAACTACTTCCAACAATGCATATTCCTTAGATTCACCTCAACGTCAAGGAGACTACGTCACCTACGACAACAACCCTTCCCCCATCGTTGATGGAACAACATCGTTCTTCTGCGATGCCCGTCTACCGCGACGCTCGTCTATCGCGGATCGACGACGTATGACTCCAACATTGAGGTAAGGGGATTTTTATATTTCATATATGTGTTTTATACTTTCAAACATGGCATTTAATTGTTGGGTTCTGATTTGAACCACTAACGCGGTGGGTATGGACTAAAGAACAAGTCTGGACCCACCGTTATATTGTTCTTGATGCACGAGATGTTGGCGAAGACGAAACGAGACCGTAATGGAGATTTGGAGCCTTCAAAGTAAAGTTAGGATATCGAGATGACCACGGGAACAGACGGAAGCAAAAAAGGACCACCAGAATGAATTCGATGGCCCGCAGAAGACCGTAGGGCGGCGTGCAGCAGATCCCGTGGCCGCGCGGGATTCTGGGAGACCAGCGACGCCAGCCTGGCGCAACATTCGCGGAACAGGGACCCCCCCGCACGGCCAGCTGGCCGAGCCAGCACACCCCCCAGCCAGGCCGGGGTGGGTCATGAGGATCGGGCCGTGCCTTCCCTGGCCAACCCAGGGTGGGTTGGGCCGGGTCGGACCGGGCCAAGACCCCCCACTTCGGACTATTTGTCAGTCATTTTCCCATAACATGAGCTACAGACCTTCGATTGACGCACCGTCAGTTGCGTAGGAATACTTGGATCGAGATATTTGTTTCGGTATATTACACTTGAGGTTTTGGAAATGTTTTCATATAGCCGGGTTGGTTCGAACCTGAAACCAATTGGGCCCTTGGAGCGGAAACACTTATAACTTAAGGACCGAACGTCCGATTGACGTGCCGTCAACTACATTGAATTCCTTTTGTTGGTACGATCATTTTGGAATAATCCACTTGATGTTTGGATGTAGCTAGAGTATGGTTTGGTTGGTTTTAGTTTAAAAACCAACCGGGGCCCTGGAATGGAAAAACCAATAATTCTTAGACATGACGTTCGATTGACGCACCATCTGTCGCGTTGGGTTTATTTTGATGAGACTGAACTTTGGGATACATCAACTATAGACTTAGTGATAGTTGATGTATCAATCCCCCTTATCTCGAGGAGTGGACACTCCTATAATCCAGCGTGCTTGTGCGGGAACCCTAGAGCTCGCTGCGACTGCATCGACTACCGTACTGGGATCCTCCGTGGGTTTGACGACGACGTCTACCGTACTAGGATCCTACGTGGGTTCGACGACGATGAAATCTGTACCAGGATCCTCTGTGGGTTCAACAACAATGACTACTGTTCTTGTATCCATTTGTGGGTCTGACAGTATGACCTCTGTACTTGTATCCTGAGTGGGTCCGGTAGAGTAGTTGGTCTTGTATCCTATGTGGGTCTAACAGCTTAGCTAGTCTTGTATCCTGTGTGGTTTTGGCAACTTAGATGAATCAATGACTACATCTGATCATCCCTATCACTCTACATAAGTTGTATACCTGTGTGAGATGAGTCTTGACTTTTAATCATTATCATCGATGTGATTGTCTTCTTTCCTTTGTGGACTTGGTTGTACTTGGGATCGGGAGTTGGAGACGAACTGTTATTGATAACATAGGTATATGTATGGGAATATACCTAAGTAGAGTTGTTTGATACTTTGTGATTGTATCTTTCCTTTGTGGTTTATCCTTTGTGGATTCTGGGAGACCTTCGGGGGTCTCGGGGTCCCTACTGAGTATCGTATACTCACCCCTGCATGGGCTTGCCCGCACTATATTGTGTTGGTTGCAGACGACAGACAACACTGATCAAGGTAGAGACTTTTAGAGATAGACGATACCCAGAGGTGGACCACTTTGTGAGACATTCACGGAGAAGACGGTCAGACCGAAGGTGCTATGGAGGCCATCTGTACCCACCCTTCAGGTGGGATTTCCGGAGGATGACTCGGTGGTTTCTAATTTACTTTACTACTATTGTGCTAGACTTTCAGTTGTACTCTACTTTCAGTTGGATTTGTATACTGGCCCATTTACTTTCCAGAACTCACTTTTGTACTCAGTTTTACTTAGTGCTAACTTCACTTGCATACTCTATTGTGTTTGTTTACATTTATAAAGGCAATGCCTTCCATTTACCAGGATTTACGCCTTTGGTTCTAGTCGCCTGCCCCTAGCCTATGGAAGGCGGGCTTGGGGTAGTCATGACACGGGCCCCGAGGATGGGCCATGACACTCACATGTCAAGAAAGGACTATTTATGAAACCTAAAGAGAACATCCACATATTCTAGAGGCTTCCATCTTGAAGTGGGGGTGGTTTGATATGTATAGTGGGGAGAATATACCCCTGGTTACGAAGTTACAATACAGAGGAATAATCTAACAATAATAAATAAATATTAGAGTGTGAAATAATGGAAAATACAATACAACGGAAACCAACTAAAAGGAAAATTGAATAATCCAATGAATAATAAAGGAATAATATAATGGTGTACTGTAATGTAACTAAATGTCATTTAATAAATAACAAAATAAGAGACCAACAGACTCAACAAAAGACTCAAAATTCCCCATTCCTCAAACCCATATCAGCCCCATGTACAAACTCCCTCCCATACAACAAGAAAACAATCACAAGTAGAAAATTGGGCTATAACCACAAACCTTTTTCCACAAATTTACTAAAACCATGGCTATGACCCACCCCTATAGCCACCGTTTTCCAAACTGTGGCTATAGGTCTCCCTCCGTTGTGTGGGAGAAAAATTTTCCAATGAAAAATAGAGCGGGAAGCTCTATTGCCACAGTTTTTATGTTACCTCCATGGTTTTTAATAATATATATATAATATTATATATATATATATACCTGAAGCTCGGTATGGCATAGTGGTTATGAAGTAGAATATTATAGGTGAGGTATATAGATTGAATTTGTACGGTGACATGTTATTTATGGACTATTACCACATTTTTCAATCGTGGTAATAGAATCTATGGCGATGGTTTTAACCATGGATATAGGTCAACTTCCACGGTTGATAACAATGAGACCTATTTCCATGGTTTTGAAAACTATGGAAATAGGTCAAACCCTATTTCCACAATGATAGCGCCCACAGTTGAAAAAAACCATAGTTGTAGCCAACAAACCTAATTTTGGGCCATATTGCCATGGTTTTAAATTGTGGAAATATGCCAATTTTCTAGTTGTGAATCAATAGAAAGGTCCTGTCCCCTTATCCAAACCTTCATCTCTGTAATATTCTCAGGTACCAAATGGAATCTTGAAAAGTGTGTGAGTATAACTCAGTAGGCCAACACCATCATGTCAATGTATAACTTGTCTAATAATAAGTGTATGTGGTGATACAATAAAAAAATTCATAAATTAATTAAATAATTAAATTAATACCATGCCAACCTACTTTGGAAATATACCGGTATGTCTTTGATCATGTATCACAACCATTCTAATCATAACTATATAACTATGGTAAAACATATCCTACCTCAGTGCCATATCGAAATGTCTCGAAGCATTTATTACAACCATTCAAACCATAACCTTATAACCAAGGTGTAATTCAAAAAAATCTTCTTCAAACCTGCTATATAATCATTTTAGCATTTAATCAGGGTCGATCACACTATATAATAATTTTAGCATGTGTCACATGGCCTAGCCTGCTATATAATCATTTCAACATGTATCACTGGGAATATCCCACTATATTATAATTTTAGCATGTATCATTATTACAAGTCAATTATTTAATCATTTTAACATGAGTCAATGGGAATAACCCATTATATAATAATTTCAGCATGTATTACTGGGCGTAGTCAACTATATAAGCATTTCAGCATGAGTCACTGGGTGAAGCCTTCTATAAAATAAATTCAGCACGAGTCACTAGGACAAGCCCTATATATAAGGATTTTAGAATGAGTCATTGGTCCTATGCCTTATATAAGAATTTCATCATTTAATCACAACATAAGTCATAGAAATAAGGATATCACAACATCACATCATATAGCCCAGTGGTTAATTATACATTTTATAGTTCATCTATCAATAACTCATTTTATATATCAATTGGTCGTAACCAATAACATTCCATTAATCTCAAAAAACAATATAATCCAAGGAGAATCTATATCAATAAAACAACCACAACCCATGTCATGCTAAACACACTTTAATCCATTAAACAATTCATTTATATGTAAGGGTTTGGTCACCTGAATAGTAGCCACAATAATTTCAATAACCAATTGAATCCAAATGGAATATGAGTAATATTATAATTCATCATTTAATTTATTAATTTCATGATATATAGTCACAATTTTTAGTATTTCACATATTTAACTATTATCAAACCAAAGGGTTAAGGTTTAGGCCCCTTACCTTTAACCGAAGATCAAACAATTTTTCGAACAAAAAATTCCCATGATGAAGAATGTGTAGATGATATCAAGAAGGATACTAGATTAAAACTAATAAAGATAAAAAATAACAATGCACATGGTCAAGATATTACACCACAACATTTGGAGAAACAAGGGAGAGAAGGGAAAACTAGACTATAACCACTTATCGGGGATTTATCACACAAGATAGATGTTCGGAAGGGGGGTTGGAACTAAAATATTGGCTAGAAAGTGCCATAGGGTCAAGAGGATGAGGCTACAAGAGAGATGAATTAAAAATCAACCACACTTAATAATTTAAAACTATAGTTCGGGGAATTACATGGAGTGTAATATTGTTACATGACGTGTAATTGTTTTAATGAGATATGCCAAGAAAACCCATTACCTTGATAGAATATTAAAATATACTAAACATTACATGATGTGTAATATATTTACATGACATGAAAATGTTATGCATATGGTTTTTCATCCCATTTTCCTTAAAAAAAATACAAACCCCCATTATGGCTTCTCAACTTACCAGGAACCCTTGGTAACATAAGACCCATTTAACCATATTCTATTAGTTCAAGCAGAATGCCTGAACTGATCCCCATATATACCCTCTTTGGTTTTCTCAAGTTTCCTCGCAACCTATGATCATGTTTATTAAAAAAATATATCCACAAACTTTAACTCATTTTACCTAACAATGGATCTCCGTCTTCGAACAAGACATGCCCACCAATGAAAAAAATGAAAAACTCAAATACGTACATACGTAAAAAATGACAAGATCTTACAATTATGATGAAACTATATAAAACATGTTTGGATACAAATATCGGTCACCCCATGGGTTAGGAGGGATTCATTCCACTCTAATAATAACAACTATACATCACTAAGACTCTCCCATTAACCACTTATGTGATCTGTTCCCAATCACCATAATGTAGATGATTGATAACCTAAAAAATTGGATAGAAGGTTATCTCAGCTTTATCCCCACAAAGATAACATAGAGGATTGTTAGGAATGTGACATCTAACCAAAATATTTCATGTCGAAAGTATTTTAGCACTGACCTTCCAACAAAAAATTTTCATTTTAATAGGGTTCGTTAAATTCAAAATATGCTTATAAAAGGTAGAAATAAGAGAGTATCCATTCACCAAAGAACATCTACTCCTAGACCACACTAAATAGCACTCGAAGATCCCATAAATCCAATATAATATATACATACTAGCTTTAGGAGTTAAAGGGATTTCCAGGATAGACTTATGGTTACAAATATTAAGCCAAAAATCTATTTTCTAATGGTCACAAATATTCATATTATCATTCAATAATTATCTAACCAAAACATCCTCATGTCCATGCACAGGTCATTAAGGTGGTTTTTTTCCAAAAATATTATCCAACCATAGGTCCTTCTAAATATGGACCTTGTCAACCCACGATATCATTCAATAAAGTTCAAGATTCATAATAACAATGGAACCCTAAAAACATCCCTCGATGAAGCTCGTCTTGGGCCCCGAGTTAGAAGATATGAAATCAAAGTGAAGTCAATATTTAACCTTAACAATCTTTACATATAGACTATTGGGAAACATAAGATTCCTCCACCATTATTTCACAAGTAAATAATTATTAAAATAATTTAAACACTTAAATACCATGCCACTTCAATCCTTCAAGGCACACTTATCCTCCGAAGTGGTCTAGTGAATTATTTTCCTACAATCATCCTGACCCCACTATAAATTAGAAAATTCTTAATGAAGAAGACATACAAATAAATACGAGAGTTTGAATAAGAAAATCACATAGGAAGGAATGGATTGATAAACTGATTTAAAGAGGACCTCCTTTCAATCCCTAGATTTATTCTTCTCAACCCATCCTTAAATTTTGGAATTGAACCTATCAAAGATAAAAGAGAAAAATTCATTTTTAGAATGTACAAAAATAGTTTATAGGTATAAATATTTATGTTGTATCTCAATGATATTAATTCCACATAATCTATAGATCCAATATTTCTTTCTATATTTCACATATATACTAAAATTAATCTCTTATTTGAAAAAATTGACACCTTGAACAAATTATGTCTTATAAGTATTAATAATTATAAAAATTTACTCACATTCCTATGATGTATCTCTTGAATAAAGAATAAAATAATCAAAAAAAGGGAAATAAGAATACTTTGACGATATACCTTGGAACTGGGAATAAGAACCACTTCACAGTATTGGATACAATATGAGAGAAAAATGTGTCACAATAATGAATAAATGTGAAGAAAATGATATCACTGTCATTAGTGTTGGAGTTGGTGCCTAGAGAAAACTTTTTTTTTACTTTATGATTACCTTTATTATTTTTTTTGAATATCAATAAACCTCTTATAAAATTAGGATTATTCTTATACATGACATATTAAATGATAAGGTTCGAAGAGTAGTTATCGCACTTAAAGGTTATATTAGTTCCTTGCTATGATGAGAACCTATAAGCACCACAACAATATTCTTAAATATATTTTCTATATATGGATGAAATCATTTTAGGGACAAAAATGATAAACACTATCAAGTTTGGATACTCAAATGACTTTTAGGCACATTCTCTTGGTGTACGACCATGGTAATTTCCAGTGTAGAAAATTATAAGAACAGGACCCTCTACTATGAAATCTACATTTATATGTTTTATTGGATGTTTTTATTTCTAGATGTGTGTATTGATCCTCAAAATTTAAGATTATTATTAATGAATTTTATGAGTCACATATATTTATTTATTGATGAAAACTGTGAGGACAGATGTTCACAGTGAAATAAGATACATTGGGTGTGTCATGATTAACACTTCATTATTAAATAATACGAGAAAGGATTTTTTCCATACGACCTATAATAAAAGTTGGTATCTTAAGCCATTTTATGTAAATGATATATCCTAAATAAATTCCTGGCCATGGTGTTATATTAGAAAGGTCATTTCCTGAATTTCAAATAAAGATACATTCAACATATAGGTTGGTGGCATCAACATGCAATATGCCTGATTAGAAATATCATATTAAAGAGATTGTATTACAAAATAAGAATCCACATGAGGTATTTTTTCATTCTACATTGACTTCATTATCTATGGGTTCTTTTGCATGTTTCTAGAAGCTCACCTTGCACTTTGGGCTACATAGCCTAATTCCATTGCGAAATAGCTCTAGAGGATCACACAATAAGTGTATCCAAAATATCAATTAAATAATATTATTAATTAAACATTTTAATAAATATTATTCCCACATGTGGTCTAATAATTACTCATGTTTTCTTGATCACATATATTCTATCACTAGTTATTTTCAAGAATATATTACGAGAATAATATATAGCAAATATTTATTTTATATTTAATGAATATATTATTTATTAATTTATTGGTGAATAATGATGTGAAATTTATTTATTAAATAAATAGTTAAATAAATAGTTATTATTCAAGACCCAATAAATATTATAGAGGAATGGTGGGCTGATTTTAATTATTGAATGAGAAATATTATTTATTGAATATTATTTGAATAAAAAATGTTGAATTTAATTATTGAGTTTATCACATGTTAAAAAATAATAACAATAATATTATTATTATAGACATGGGGCTATTCAAGGATTATGGAAAAAGTAATGGCGCATGTGAAATTATTATTTTCTAACCCTAACAGTATATAAACCCTGTTATATTATTTTATTAAGTGATACATTTTCCTTTTTTGTGCACAAAGACATCTAGAGAGAATTTTCTAGAAGCCATAGAGAGATCCCTCTCCATGAATTCCCTTAAGAACAAAGAGTGATACTTCTCCATCACCACTCTCAAGTTTAGAGAGATCGAAGAGAACCCTTTCTTGAAGATATTCTTAGGGTGATTAAAGATGAACAAAACAGGCACTAGGATCGATGATTATATCACCCAAAGATTCATACAATGACGTTTGGAGGTTTGTGGAACACATGTGGATAACCGTTTGAGGGAATGTGCTCTTTATTACTATAGCACAATGAAAATACAACATATAAACATTAGAAGATCCATCAAAGAATAAATAATTCCTCACAATGTAATTATTAATTACTTAATTTAATTATAAATAAGATGTGATGATCCTATGCTCTAGTTTTTATGTTTTTCTATCATCTATATTCTTCGATTCAATTCAGTTGATCATGGTATTTACTGTAACGTCCCGATTCTGGAAGACACCCAGAGGCGCCCCATACCCAGTTGGTCACATGACCTTAAGCACATTTCATCGAATACTAGAGGCTAATGACTAGCAGTGAGGGCCTTGGGTGTGATAGTGGGGAAACTATGCCCTCATTGACAGAGTACACAACAGTGGAGAAAAACAATAAACAATAGCAGAAGCAGTAAAAAATCCATACACAAGTGAACAACGAAATACTAAATATGATAAACAGTAGGAGCACATATATATATATATGATGCATGATACATGTGTCTAGGAATGCATCCAAACAAGTCACAGTGTTGGAAATACAAATAGTAATAAAAACAAGTACAAAAGAAGGATAAAAAGCTCCTCAGCATCACAAGCCTAAGCTTGGTCATGTGCTCTCTAACTCTACAACAAGTCAAGTACAAAAAGACGAAGGGTGCTTTCCCTTGTCTATACCTGCAACAATATAGTCTGTTTGGGCCAAAAAGCATGACCCAAACAGTGTGTGAGACTAAATCCTTGTAGGAAACCACCCAAAGATCTGTTCCCAACATTCAGTGAATATATGGCAGGTAAAAGTATAGAAAACTGTAAACAGGAACATGCTGAACAATAAACAATCCACAGTTCCAAAGTCATGAAACAATTAACAAGAAGAAAAGAAAAACAGGTAACCCTCTTGGAAGTACTCACATCCATCCCCTCTGGTCCTACCTAACAAGTACCAACAACCCAATGGGTAGTGCACTCAGCCTAACCCCTCTAGTTTGGTTATACATAATTATAAAGACTCTCTGAGGAAGCACACACAGTCAACTTCTCTTATAGTCTAGGGTAGTTAGGAACTCTCTGAGGAAGCTGGCATAGTCAATTCCCCTTATAGCCCCAAGGTCAAGGACTCTCTGAGGAAGCACACTTGGTCAATTCCCCTTATAACCTAGGATGTTCATAGACTCTCTGAGGAATCTCACACAATCAATCCCTCCTATAGCCTATGGTAATCAGGTGATTCAAACAAACAAAACAAAGACTCTCTAAGGAAGCTCACATGGTCTATCCCCGTATAGTCTTAAGTAGTCAAGGAATATCTGAGGAATATCTCATGGTCTATCCCCTTATATCCCATGTAATCCTAGGCTCTCTGAGGATGCTCACTCGTTCAATCCCCGTATAGCCTAAAGCTCCAAGACACTATGATGAAGATCACTCCGTCTATCCCCTTATAGTCTACTACACCCGGTTCTCATGACCCTGTGTAGGATAACGACGTAGCAATAAAATATGGAAAAATTAGAATTACAGAACAACTTTTCTGAATATTTCTACAACATATCAAGCATGTAAGAAAAAATTTCACCATCCTACTACAATAGGAATGGAAATAGACAAAGCAACCAAGGCCAAAAAGGACCAAACGATCATAAACTGAACGTGCGTGGGCAGAACCTCCAAAGAAGAGTAGTTAAACCATACTCATATTCAAACATCCCCTACACAGGCATACTATCATGGCAGGCATAGAACATGGGTAAAAAGGTAAACACACAATACCTCGATCAAGGTTATTGGTGGAATTTTCACATAATATTCAAGGAATTTCAACATAAAGGCCCTAACCAACTACCTCGGGGTTAGGAGATCAATATACATGAACCACAAGGCTTGAAACTCATTAGAACGTCATAGATATATGAAAACGTACAAAAAGTTCAACCCACGATAACTTGGAAAAGAGGAGGAATTGGAAAACGATGCTATGGAAGAAGGAAGAGCTTACCGCTACGATTCCAACACACTCAACAGTGTTCAAAACGGAGGACGAACGGAGGATCGGGGCCTCATCAAAGATCCTTGAATGCTCGGTGCTCTCGGATGAACGAAACCTAGAAGAAGTGGTTTCTGTCCGTCAGATGCGACCCCGATGTGTTTAATGAAAAAAAAGTATACAGAGTGTACTTTTTAAGTACACGATGTTTACTTTCCCTTTTCGTACTCCGCTTTAGGCGGCCTCCAAGTCACTCCCACATGGCCGTGTGTGCGGCTACTACATGGCCAGCAAATGACCTGCTATGGCAAGAAAGTACACGGCGTGTACTCATAAAGTACACAGTGTGTACTTAGAAAATTTCTAGAGATTTCTTTTTTCTCCAAAAACAACCAGAAAGGAAAAACATACCTGAAAAAAAGATCTGGGTTCTTACAAACTTCCCCCCTTAAAGAAAATTTTCCCCGAATTTCCCGATCACGGAGTAGAAGAAGAAACCCCAAACAGCTCTGGCCACTGTGATCGTACATCGGCCTACCTCTCCCAAGTCTCATCCTGTACCCACCCGTGCTGCCATAGAACCCATACCATAGGAAAAAAACAGCCACATAGAACCTTTGTACTTCGATCGACAATCCGGATAGGATGCTCCTCAAACGGCGCATCCACCTTGAGCGCAACCTTCTCGGGTTGAAAGATATGAGACGTGTCTGAAAAGTAAAGTCGGAGTTGAGAAATGGGGAAGACGTCATGCATAGCCCGATACCTCTGAGTTAACTACAACAGATAGGCATCCATCCCAACTCTATCCAACACCTCAAACGGACCGATGTACCTCGGTGAAAGTTTACCCTTTCTCCTAATCGTCCTGTGCCCCAACCACAGTGTGACATGCAGGAAAACCCGATCCCTGACCTCGTACTCTAGAGGTCGTTTCCACTGATCAGCATCAGACTTCTGCCGAGACTGTGCAGTATCCATCCTCTTCCGAATCAACTCTATCTGCTATGTGGTCTCCTGGACAAGATGAGGACCCAGCAAAGCTGCCTCTCCTACCTCGATTCAACATAAGGGTGATCGGCATGGCCTACCATACAAAGCCACATAATGTTCCATATGAATAGTTTCTTGAAAGCTATTATTGTAGGAAAACTCCATAAGAGATATATGCTTCTCCCAAGAACCTACAATTTCTAGAATGCAAGATTTGAGCATATCCTCAAGCTCCTGAATTGTATACTTGGACTGGCCATCTGTATGGAGATGGTATGTTGTACTCAAAAGTACATATGTACCCAAATCCTTCTGAAGCCCCTGCCAGAACCAAGAAGTAAAACGTGAATCCTTGTCTGAAACAATGGAGTGTGGATCTCCATGCATACGCACAATCTCTTGGATGTACAAACATCCCAGCTCATCCACACTGAAGGTCTCCTTGATCAGCAAGAAGTGAGAAGCCTTCATAATCCTTTCGATGACAACCCAAAAAAAATAATTCCCTTGAGGTGACCTTGGAAAATTGGTCACAAAGTCCATCGTGACATCGTTCCACTTCCACTCTGGAATGGGTAACTACTGCAAGAGACCTACTGGTCGCTGATGCTTCGCTTTCACCCATTGACAAGTAGAGCACCTCATGACAAAACCAGCAACATCTCTCTTCATACTTGGCCACAAATTCTAGTGGTGTAGATCACGATACATCTTGGTGATGCCAGGATGAGCTGTCCAAATTGAGGAATGAAAATCCCACATCAACTCCTCACGTATGTCTGTTGGCACCCATACACATCTCTGGAAATGTAAGATCTCATCCTCGCCTACTGTCCATCTAGGAAGAGGGTCCTCTCCTGAAAAACTCTCTCGTAGAACTAATCCTTCTGAGTCTGATAGATGCCTCATCCGTACCTGATCGAGAAGAGTAGAGGTAATAGCTACAGAAGATAGAAAAGTCTACCCTTGTCTGTCATGCACCTCCAAATGCATCTCAGAGAATAGAGCCATAAGCTGCCAATCACTACTGGCCTTCTGTACTTCCTGTACCTAAGTTATCCATCTCAATGCATCAGCAACTACATTTTCTTTCCCAGGTGTATAGGCATGCTCAAAGTTAAAGGACTGAAGATACTCGACCCACCTATGCTGTCTCAGATTCAGATCACGTTGAGTGAAGATGTACTTGAGAATTTTTTGGTCAGTGAAAACCAAAAAATTCTCTCCCAAAAGATAATGTCTCAAACATCATAAGACATGAACAATAGGTTCCAACTTCAGATCATGAGTCAGGTAATTCCTCTCATGTATCCTCAACTACCAAGACCCGTACGCAATGACTCTATCTCCCTACATCAGCAAAACTCCCAGACCGATACCTGAATCATTGTAGTAAACTGTATAGATCATTCTCGGCTCTAGAAAGACTAGTATTGGTGCAGACGTCAACCTCCCATTTAGCTCTTAAAAGGATGAATCACAAGAATCTGACCACAAGAACTTCACACCCTTCTTAGTCAGACCTGTCAGCGGCGCTGCTAAGCGTGAAAAGTCCTATATGAAGTGTCTGTAGTATCCATCCAGCCCTAGGAAACTCTGTACCTCAAATATGTTCTTCGGATGCTCCCACAAAACTACTTACCTCACTTTCTCTGGGTCTACTGGTACTCCTATATCTAAGATAACATGACCCAAGAAGTGAATCTGAGCCATCCAAAAGTGTCATTTCGAAACCTTAACATATAACTAATGCTCTCTCAGTGTACTTACAACGATCTCAAGATGGGTAGCATAATCTTGTCAAGTGTTAGAGTACACTAAGATGTCATCCATGAAAACCACCATGAAGGAATCCAAGTATGGATGAAACTCTCAGTTCATCAGTGCCATGAAAACTGCAGGCGCATTTGTGAGACGGAATAGCACAACTGTATACTCGTATAGACCATACCTGCTCCTAAAAGCCGTGAGAGGTATATCAGATGTCTAACGCACAAATTATGGTAACCAGACCTCAAGTCGATATTCAAGAACACCCAGGCTCCTCGAAGATGATAAAAGAGATCATCAATCCTCGACAAGGGATATCGGTTCTTGATCCTCAACTGGTTCAGCTTCCGATAATCCACACAAAGCCAGAGGGTGCCGTCTGCCTTTTCACAAACAGGACAGGCGAACCCCAAGAAGAATTACTGGGTCAGATGAAACCCTTGGCCTGCAACTCCTCCAACTACTTCTTGAGCTCCATAAACTCAGGTTTAGCCATCCTATAAGGAGTAATAGACACTGGTTCCACTCTTTTTATGATATCAATAGAAAAGTCTACCTCACGTTCCAGAGGCAAACCTGAAAAGTCCTTTGGAAAGACTTCCCTGAAACGATCCACCACTGGAGGAAAGTCTAACTATGAATTCCCCTGGTAATCTAGATGTATACTGGAAATATGGGATGTAACTCCTCCTATCCCATTATGCTCGGGTCCTGCTCGACTCGCTAGGACATCCCACTCACCCCAATGAAGAAAATATCCACCCTCTGGTGATATGAAACTCACCCTACGGTGATAGAAATCGATGACTGCCTAGAAGGGGACTAACCAGTCCATTCCGAGAATGAAATCATAGCACGCAATCTCTAGGACATAGAGGTCCCATAAGAAGTGACACCCCACAACCTAAATAGGTCACTCTATGCACTAACGTACACAAACTGCTCTAGTCCCCAACGGTTTTTCTAGTGTCAAGATATCAACAGAAGAAAAGATGCATGGACCAAGGCTTTCCACAACAACAACAGAGACAAAGATATGGGAATCCCCTATGTCCAAAAGAGAAGAAGATAAAACTGAGGCTACTAAGATCATACCTCGAATGGTGGAAGGTCCGGGATCCTGATCCTGCTGGGTCTGCTCCATCACAAAAGTCTGGCCTGATCCATAGCCCTGTGACCCTACCTGACTGCTCTGAACTGATCCGCCCTGCTGTTGCTAATAGACCAGCGAATTACCACCCCGGCCATGACCTCCCCCTCGGCCTAAATGGATGGAAGAACTCTAGTTCCTAGACTGGTGAGAAATTGGTGGTGATTCTCCCGAAGACATAGTCATAGAAGAACCCCTATTTCCAGCTACTGGAGGGAAAACTGACAGAAACGCTGGAGATGGACCATCCTGCCGTAAGATCGGCACTCCATCAGGTCTCTCAGGAAACGTGGCCTCGTATGCCCGCTCCTCCCGCACTGGTAGCACACCACATGGCTACCAGAAGGTGCATCCCACCTACTATGATCTCCTCAAGAAAGCTCCCTACGACACATTCTGCTATCAGCAGAAGGAATACTAACTCTGGAAGTCAAAATTCCCTAGATCACTGCTCCAAAAAACCTCAGATTGAGCTATGTGGTCAGCACCTTGTTGACGATAGAGGATATCGAATTCAACCTGAAGATGTTCAATTGGGAATGGATCTTCTGCCTAAGACCATCCTCAAACATCCTAGCCAAGAATAACTCATCACTTGCTGGGATAGGCGTGAAACTTTGCAGCTCCGTGAAACGAGAGGAATACTCCATCACAGAAAGATTACCCTACTCTATGCTCATTAACTTCTGGGCTCAGTCAGCCCTCAGGGTCTCCAGGTAGAAGTAATCATAGAAGATACGCTGAAACTCCTCCCATGCCATATTCTGGTGGTGTCCCGCCTGAGAGATGACATCCCACCACCTCTTGGCAGAGTCTCAGAGTATGTAGGTCACGATCTTCACCCTCCTCTATGGTGGTACCTCGAGATGCTTGAAGATATTCAGTGTGGCTTCAATCCATGACTCTGTAGCCTGAGGTACACCTTCCCCTGAGAAGGTGGGGGGATGATGCTTCTGTAAAACCCACGTCAAATTAGCCATCAACAGGGCAAGAGGCTGCACTCCTTGGAAGGTCTACATCATACTTAGAAAACCCTCCCTAAACTACGCATCAACGCTTGCAACTGGTATAACTGCTGGTGCCAAGGCTGGCACAAAAGGAGGTTCTATAGGAAGTCCCTAATCCCCCATATCGGGCATCTGATCACCGCCCTACAACTGGCGGTCAACCGGAGGACATCTCGGTGGCATGAATCTGCAAGGTCAAACACACACCTTAGATTCGAGATTATCAAAAAATGAAACTGGATGAAAAAGAAGGGAACTGAAGAAATAAAGCATTCAAGTTTTGTAAAACAAAACTACCTGACATGTACTTTTCTTACACGGCACGTTCCCTTAAGTCATTCACAAGGGCATTTACTCCTACCTAAACTGGTCATGTAACACTCAATATACACGGCGTGTTTTCTAAACACACAACGTGTACTTGAATCCCCTTCCCTACCCAAGTCCTTCTACATGGTCTTTCCACACGACTATCTTAAGACAAAACTACACGGCATGTACAAGGTAGAGACTACGTGTACTTCGACATGCTTCACCGGCCCGTGTTGTTAGCTACATGGCCGGCTACCCAGCTGACACTACACGGAGTGTTTCAGGAGGAAACGACATGTATGGGAAGAGGTAACACCGACTTGTGTTGTTCGTGACACGGCCTGGTACCCAGGTCATACCACACGACATGAAAAATTTAGACACAATGTGTATGTGAAAAGATAACATGACCCGTGTTGTTCATGACACAGCCAGGGTAACTATTTCAAAGTACACAGCATGCTAAACTAGTACACGACATGTTCCTACAAGAATTTCCTCATCCTATGCCTCTGCCTACACTATCTATGACACAGTTTAGAGACTACACGGCGTGTACTTTTGAAAAACAGTTTCTTCCCAAACATAAGAACACATGGCTTGTAGTCAAAACTACAGGGCATGTATTCTAGGTTTTTCTAGATAGTAAGCCTCAGAAACTACTCCGGTGCCTAAAAAAACATTGGAACAAATGCAGATGGTACCAAATTAGGATCTCTGAGGGCCCATACTCCCCACAAATCAAATTTTGGCATCTTATACAAGATATAACAATGAAAACAAGCAATGATCTGCCAAATTCTGGTCCATGAGGACCCATAACATGTCAAGAACCAAAGTTTGGCGTCTATCTAAGCAAAGCACTATACAAACAAATTCCCTCTCAAATAGCAGGGATTCTATCAAAAAATCTATCACAACAACATGCATAATCTATACAACATCTATCACAACAACATGCAATCACTAATGCATCCTAGATGGCATAGAAAGAATGCATGGCATGTGATTTCTAACAAGTGCATATATGCTGCATGATATGGAATACCCTCATCTCATCAGGTTGTGACAAAAATAGAACCGCAATAACAATAACAGTAACAACACAAAGCATGTGGATCACCCAACAGTGAAATAAAATCAACCATAAAATTTCTAACCATTAAAATTGAAATAAATGAGGTAGTATGTATTTTCCCTGTACACGGGTTAGCTACTCTTGGGCACAACTTTAGTACCACGTACCTATTCCATCCTATCCCTGGCTATAGGCTCCATACAGTAAGTCAAGAGTGAAGAATCCCTTTGATAGAACTTTTTAACATCCCAGTTTCGGAAGCCACCCAGAGGCACCCCATACCCGGTTGGTCACATGGCCTCAAGCACATTTCCCCGAACCCAAGAGGCTGCCGACTAGAAGTGAGGGACTTGGGTGTGATAGTGGGGAATCTATGACCTCATTGGAAGAGTACACAATAGAAGAGAAAAAAAATAAACAATAGAGGAAGCAGTAGACAATCCATACACAAGTGAACAATGAAAGAATAAATATGGTAAACAACAGGAGCACATATATATATGATGCATGATACATGTGTCTAGGAAATCAGCCAAACAAGTCACAATGATGGAAATACAAATAGTACTAAAAAAAGTTCAAAAGAAGGATAAACATCTCCTCTGTATCGCAAGCCTAAGCTTGGTCTTGTGCTCTCCAGCTCCACAGAAAGTCAAGTACCTGAAGTTGAAGGGTTCTTTCCCTTGTCCATACCTACAACAATATAGTCTGTTTGGGCCCAAAAGCATGACCCATAAAGGGTGTGAGACTAAATCCTAGTAGGCAACCACTCGAAGATATATTCTTAATAGTCATTGAAAATATGGTAGTTAAAAGTACAGAAAACAGTAAACAAGAACATGCTGAACAATAAACAATCCATAGTTTCAAATTCAACAAACAACTAACAAGAAGCAAAGCACAACCGATAACCCTATGGGATGTACTCACAACCATCCACTCTGGTTCTACCTAACAAGTACCAACAACCATCTTGGAAGTGCACTCGGCCTAACCCTGTTGGTTTGGTCATACGGAATTATAAAGACTCTCTGAGGAAGCACACACAGTCAACTCCCCTTACAGTCTAGGGTAGTCAGGAACTCTATGAGGAAGCTCACACAGGCAATTCCCCTTATAGCCCAAGGTCAAGGACTCTCTGAGTAATCACACTCGGTCAATTCCCCTTATAGTCCATGCCATTTATAGACTCTCTAAGGAAGCTCACATAGTAAATCCCTTCTATAGCCTATGGTAATCAGGTGATTCAAACAAACAAAATAGAGACTCTCTGAGGAAGCTCACACGGTCTATCACCATATAGTCAAAAGTAGTAAAGGACACTCCGAGGAAGCTCTCATGGTCTATCCCCTTATAGCGCAAGCAATCCTAGGCTCTATGAGGATTATCACTCAGTCAATCCTCGTATAGCCTAAAGCTCGAAGACTCTCTAAGGAATCTCACTCAGTCTATCCCCTTATAGTCTACTACACCGGGTTATCATGTCTCTATGTAGGATAACGACGTATCAATAAAATATGTCCAAAGTAGACTTATAGAACTACTCAGATAAACAATTCTATAACATATCAAGCATGCTGAAAAATATTTCTACACCCTACTACAACATGCATGGAAACAGAAAAAGCAGCCAAGGCAAAACAGGACCAAACAGTCATAACCAGAATGTGTGTGGGCAGAACCTCCAAAGCATAGCAGTTCAACCATATTCATATTCAAACATCCTCTAAATAGGCATACTAGTATGGCAGGCATACAACAGGGGTAAAACGGAAACACACAATACCTTGTTCAAGGGTATTGGTGGAATTTTCACATAATATTCAAGGACATTCAACGGAAAGGAACAAACCACCTACCTCAGGGTTATGAGATCAATATAATTGAACCAAGAGGCTTGAAACTCCATAGAACATCGTAGATCTATAAAAATGTACAAAATGTTCAACCCACAATAACTTGGAAAAGATGAGGAATTGGAAAACGATGCTCTGGAAGAAGAAAGAGCTTACCACTGTGATTCCAATGCACTCAACGGTGTTCGAAACGGGGGACAGATGGAGGATCATGGTGTCGTCAAAAATCCGTGGATGCTCAGTGCTCTCGGACGAACGAAACATAGAATAAGCGGTTTTTGTCTGTTAGATGAAACCATGGTGCATTTAATGAAGAAAAAACCAAGTACACAGTGTGTACTTTTTAAGTACATGGTGTGTACTTTCCCTTTCCGTACTCTGCTTTAGGCAGCCTTCAAGTCACTCCCACACAGCCGTGTATGCGGCTACTACACAGCCAGCAAACGGCCTGCTATGGCAGGATATTACATGGTGTGTACTCATAAAGTACATGATATGTACTTAGAAAATTTCTAGAAATTCCACTTTTCTCCAAAAACGATCAGAAAGGAAAAACATACGTGAAAAGAAGATCTGAGTTCTTACATTTACCATCATGTAAATCTCATATTGATCATCGATCATGAAGAAAATAATAGTTTTTTATGCCCCATAAAGTGGTTCAATTATGGATAGATCCTTAATGTGGTATCAAAGTGACCACATAATAATTTACAATTATTTAAACATCATTGATTGATTTTTTCATTTATCATTAGTTTTCAATTTATATTTGATCATTATTTAATAAAAATCATGATATATTATATTCCTATTTTTCTTTATCATAAATATAAACAAATCGATTAATTTTATGAACAAAATACATTCGAAGAACTCATATGTAGGATCAAAGTATTCTGGATGGACTATATAATATTACACACCATGTAACCTAGAAGTACATTCCATATACCTATATTTAACTCACCTTGAATTAATTTATATTTATTTTGATCCATGTGAATTTATTACACGTAGTGTGTATTTAAATACTCTATATGTTGAATAGGCCAACATTGCACAAACCATCCAGACTACACACAGTGTAACTTTCCTACATGTTGTGTATCCCCATATTCAAAGACAGGCTATGTATTTATTTAATCAGTCTACATGATTGGTGACCATGTAACTCAAAGACCACACTTTTTTAGCCCATGTAAACTCCATGTACTCCATAATTTTCAATGGAACTATTACACACTGATTTACTAGGTGTGTGCCATAGATAGGTGGTGAGAATAATACATGTTATGTTACTGGAATGAACACACCATGTATATTTACCAAATTACATAGAATTTCAAATTTATTTATTATACTTCTTAAACCCTATGAACATGGGTTCTATGTGGTCATTGAGTTGATATTTACACCATGTTATGAGTAATATATATATATATATATTTATATATAAATTATTAATTAATTTCAATGTATTATTCAAAATTACATATTGTGTATAGCTCATAATAATGTTATTACTCTACACACATTGAAATATAAAACACTACATAAATACCATATGTTTGGTGTGGTCATTAAGTTGATAGTAAATCCTATAAAATTAGGTTATAAGTCATGTATTCAATATATCACATGAGTAAATATTATATAGATAAAATACATGTTGGGTTGTTCAAATGGGTAATCACTTTGTTATTTCAAATGTACATTTTTTACACCGCTAATTTTAAATACATTTATTTAAAATTATGATGGATGATAGTCTCAATAAATTTCAAATGATAATTAATATAAAATAATTTATTAATTGAAGAAGATAATTAATTGATTCAAGTGTGATTTATCTTAAATAAGGATGATTAGAATTGAATTCTATTTTTGTTAAATGTGTAAATTATTACATGTGTGTGGATGATTATAAGAATAGACTAGAGCTTTGTATGTGATTGGTTTCCATTTTAATTTATTATTAAATTAAATAAATTTCCTATGAGTTATCCCTCCACTCATTATGTAAGGGCATGAATTACCATGGTTTCTTTTATGTAAACCCATTAACAAATACTTTGGTTCCACTCACTTGTGCATGATTAAAGGAATATGTAATAGATGTATCTATGAAGATAGTGGATGTGGTTCAAGTTTGGAGGTGAGCTAAAACCAATTCAAAGAGATAAATAGGTGTACTAGTGGAAAGATGCCACATGAACCATAAAATGGTTCAATGTGTTTTCCCCTAGGTCAACAATTAGTTTATCATCCACTAGATAAACTAACCATTAGTAAATTATTATGATCATAACACCTTATTATTTTATTTTAGACAAGTGTCCCAGTTATTTAATTGTGGATGTTTTTTCAAAATCACATGAATTAATGAATTATAATCATGCAAGAGATAACTAAAATAATTTGGATTTTGTGTAAATTTTAACTAAGATATGGTCAATCACTTAAATAAAGCCACTTAATATTAATAAGAATGTAATAAAGAAAAAATGTTCAAATTACTTATAAATATAAAATACCTCAATTATATATATTAATTCTCTATATCCATCCACTACTTAATTTAAAATTGAACAATAGTTCAATGTGCTTTATAGTCCAAAATCTGGATGCTTTGAATTATTAAGAAAATCTAACTTGATGTTTTGGGCTGAATTATCTTAGTTTACATCAAGGGTTGACTTCCAAATCATGACATAGTGTAACTAAGAAAAAAAGGTTGAGGAAATATTATTTAAGGAATTCTGGATTAGGGATTCTCCTCAACATATCAAGGAATTGTGAGTTAATGGATTTGGAATTTGAAATATCTACTTAAAACGCTTCAAATTTCTTGGATGGATGAATTTTGGGTGATGAGAAAGGGAATATAGATACTTGACACTATAATTTCCAATAAATAGGATATTTTTTGGCCATTGGTGAGGGATATTAAGATTCGATAAAATAATGGGATATTAAAAAAATATAATATTTATTTATTTTTCTATATTTTAGATAAAGAAAAAAATTATTCTCTTCTTATTTGTAGAAATGGAAATAAAAATAAACTAAAATATATCACTATGATCTGTAAATTAGAAGAATGACCTTATCACAAGTACAAATTTCCAAGAATGGAGAAGGAATTTACACATTATCCTACACCGTTAAAGGAAAATATATGTTCTTGAAGAATTGTTTCTAGAATCATATGTTAAAGAGGCTAGTGAGGAAGAGTTATCTCTATAGGAGAAACTTTGGAAGAATTCATATATATTATATGATTAATACTATCATCCATGAACATTGAGCTTCTAAAGAAACTAGTGGGAATGGATATATATAGTATCATTCCTCACCTTTAAGATATTTATAAAGATAATGTTAGACAAGAGAGATATGAGATCTCTAGTTTTCTATTTAAAACCAATATTGGAGTTTTAACCCAAGATGGTTCTCATGTAGTCATGATTATTTGATACATTGAATGATTAGACATATTAGGTTTTAAATTACTAGATTAATTGCATATATATAACATAATTTCTTCACTACTTAAGTCATTCTCCAGTTTTATTATTAATTATAATATGAGAAATAACAAGAAGAGTCTTTCAAAACTTCTTACATCGATTATCCATGTAGAGAAGGGTAGGGGGCATGAAAAACATGTAATCCTTATAGTGAATAAAATATAAAGAATAAGGTAAAGGGGAAAAATAACCATATCATGTATAAATCTCCAGAGAACCATCCTTCCAAGATGATTAAGATCCAGAGGTAGGGAAAGGAAAAAAAGCAGTATGTTTTTCATGTGGAAAAAAGGCCCTTGGAAGAGGAACAAGACCTAGAAGAAAGGTGGAGATAAAGTCTCATTCCTTATCGAGTGTAATCTTTCAATATCTATACATTTTATATTAAACAAATCTCATGGTGATTAAAAATATATCCAAATTAAGGAACCGAGTAGATTATGAAAATATATATATAGGAGAGGTGGATTTTTGAGAATCCAATGGTGTGAGGATGGATGACCAAGCCATTGGAGAATACCACCTTTAATTTAAAAAATGAAAGATATTAGATTTAAGATATTGTTATTATACACCAAATATTACCAAGAATATAATTTCTTTATCATTCCTTGATACATATGCTTTTATTTTTAAATTTGGAAATAAAAGTTGTTTCTTTTAAGAAGACATCATATATTATGGTATGGTACATTTAAATGAAAGTCTTTATGTATTAAATTATTGAAAAAAGTATTGGAAATAGATAATGAATCATATTCACGTGACTCATATAACACCCAAATATGGCATCATCATATTGGTCATGTAAAAAATAAGTGTTTGATAAATATTTATCAAGATGGTTATTTAGACTATTTTAAGACCAAACCAGTTAAAATATTTATTAAATTTTTACATAAAAATTGAACAAACCACCATTAAATGAACATGTTGAATGGTCCACTGGGATTTTAGTCTTGGTACACAATAATGTGTGTGGACCATTTCTAGTATTTTCTAGTGATGGGTATTCCTACTTCATAACTTTTAATGATGACTTGAGTAGATATGGATATATCTACTTTATGAGTAATAATTTTGAGGGCTCTGATAAATTCAAAGAATTCAAGAATGAAGTAGATAATCAACTTGGAAAGAAGATAAAAAATATTTATCAGACCATGGTGGTGAATATCTTATCCAAGAGTTTATAAAATTTCTATAAGAGTTTGGGATTCTATATCAACTCAATCCATATTACACACCACAGTGTAATGATGTTTGTGAAAGGAGGAACCATACATTTCTAGACATGGTAAGGTTGATGATAAGTCATGTAAATCTTCAATTATCCATTTCAGGATATGAATTATAAAATATGGAATAAGAACTAAATTGAGTACCAACTAAAGTGGAAAATGGAATTTTATTCAATTAATGGTGTGTAAAAAACCCTTATATCACATTCATGTGTATGGGGTTGAAAGGAATTTGTTAATTCCTTCTTAGGAAAAAAACATGCACCACGAGGCACAAAGTGTATATTTATAGGGTATCCTAATGAAAAAAATGGATACTACCTATAAAAACCATCCAATATGAAAGTAATTGTTTCCATAAAAGCCTTATTTCTTTATATGAATCACATTATTAATAAGGATAGTGGGATTAAGACTTACTTCGATGAAGTTGTTGCTCAAGAAACATAAGAGTTAGTATAGGAACATATTCCAGAGGTCTCCGTGGAAGAATTTGTTCCTAAAAACATGTACTGCATAAGAGTACTAGAGAGCTGAGAGGATAAGAGAGATATGTTTTTCAAGTCAATACAGGTGGGGAATAGTTATTGTTTTAAAATAATGAACCTCTATTATAACAAATAGGTAGTATAGATATTAGAATCTATAAAATAGAAATATACCATAGATGCTGAGATAGATTCCATGTATCATAACTAAGTATGGGTTCTGGTATATCCACTAGTTGATTTAAATCTTGATGGGTGAAAATGGGAATTCAAAAGAAAACATGTCATGGAAGGTATAATAATTAATTATAAATCAAGGATAGTGGCTAAAGGGTCTAAAAACATCAAGTAATTGAATATGATTTTTTTAACATGTTTCTATTTTTAAATCCATCACACTTATAATTTCTATAACAGTTTACCCTGACTATGAAATTTGGTAAATGGATGTCAAAATATATTTCCTTAATGGGAACAAGAAGGAGGATGTCAACATGAAACGAACAGAAGGGTTTGTGACTCCATGTGATGCCAGAAGGATTTTAAAGTTACATAGATACATTTATGGATTGAAGAAAGAATCAAGGTCATGGAATATTCAATTTGATGAATCTATAATTTTTTTGGTTTCATTAAGAATAAATGAGATCCATCTGTTTATAAGTGCTTTTGTGGGAATATGGCCATTATCCTAGTATTATATTTTTAAGACATATTACTTAATAGAAATGAAATATCAGTCTTATAGTCTATTAACTAATGGTTAAAAAAGTGTTTCTCCATGTAGAGATTATGTGAATCCATCTATATTATAGGGATCAAGATCATTCACGATAGATCCAAGAGGCTTATTGGAATACATCAATGTACATACATTGACTAGATACTAAAGACATATAGCATAGAACAATCCAAGAGGGGATTGGTTTCTGTGTCACATGGTATGCATCATTCCAAGAAAATGTGTCCTCATACAAAATAAGAGAAAGAGAAAATGAGTAACATCCCTTATGTTTTAGTGATAAGATTAATCATGTATTCCATGTTATTTAATATACTTGATGTTGCCTACATATTGAGCATAGTAGGCTGGTTTCAATTTGATGAAGGAGAAAAACATTGGTATACTATTAAGGTTATCCTTAAGTATCAAAGAATAACTAAGGATATGTTCCTAGTGTATGGAGGAGATAAGGAACTAGTAATTAGGGTTTATAATAATACTAGTTTTCAAGCATATTATAATGATCAGAATCCAAAATTAGGATATGTTTTTAGAATTAATAGAAGAAATGTGAGTAGGAAAAGTTCAAAGTAGACAGTTTTTGCCCATTCCATAGAGGAGTATGAGAATATAATAGATTTTTATGCATCCAAAGAAGCTATTTAGACATGAAACTTTTTCTAGGAACATTATGAGATACCGAGAAGTAAATACCCTATCACATTATATTATGATAACAATGTAATAGAGGCTCTTGAAAAAGAGACAATGTTATACCAATAGAAAAATCACATACTCCAAAATTATAACCTATTGAGGGATTTTTCTCATAGGAGTGAAGTTGTAGTAAGCATAGTTTCCATAGAAGAAAACATGGTAGACCCCTGGGATAAATTACTATATTAAGAAAAGCATGAGTATCATGTGAAAACTAACATATTGAAGGGTTTTAGTAGATGGATCTAGTAAAAGTGGGAGTCAATTAGACTTGGTTCCCAAG
Organism: Viscum album; assembly: GCA_963277665.1. Classification (NCBI taxonomy): domain Eukaryota; kingdom Viridiplantae; phylum Streptophyta; class Magnoliopsida; order Santalales; family Viscaceae; genus Viscum; species Viscum album. The sequence continues at coordinate 1,038,158,409 of OY728129.1, forward strand.
AACTAAATTTTTTGTACTTTATTATAACCTATATTCAATATATTGAAAATTAATAAACTTATTATCACATCATGACTGTTTTGATGTGTGACATAGTATGTGATAATGTCCTAAGAGTATCCATCAGACATAAAGGTCATATGAGTTCTCTACTATGATGAGAACCCAGAAGTTCCACAATAGTATTCTTAAATATATGCTCTATACATGGATGAAAAAATTTTAGGGACATAATGATATACGCTATAATTGGTGGAGACTCATATGACTTTTAGAAACATTCTTATTGTGTACGCCCTTAGTAATTTCTAGTCTATGAAATTTTGTGAATGAGACCTGCTAGTATGAAGTCCACATTTATATGTGACATTAGATGTTACTATATACATATATGTGTATTTATCCATAAAATTTAATATTATTAATGGATTTCATGAGTAGTTAACTTTGATGTATTGATAAAAAATGTGATTAATTTTGTTTGTGGTGAAGTATGATACGTTGGGAGTGTCACATGTAATAATTTATTAATGAATAATACGAAAAAGGATTTGTCCCTTCTGTTCTTTAACAAAATTTGAAATATTATTCCCTTTGATGGAAATCTTATAGCCTAAATAAATCCATATCCATGGTATTTAATAGTAAAGTTAATTTATTTAAATTCAAAGAAAGAAACATTGAGGATATAGGTTGGTGGCACTGATATGCAACCTACTTTTTTTGAGATATCTTGATAAAGGGATTATTTTACATAGTAATTTTCTACATGAGGTATTATGTAATTTTAGAATTAACATCTTTCTCTCTGGGTTCCTTGGTTTCTTTCTAGACTCTAACCTTGGAATTTGGGCTACTTAGCCTAATACCACTAAGAAAGAGGCCTGGATGGCCACACACTAAGTGTATCCATAATCATAGTTAAATAATAATAATATTTATTCTTTAAAATGTTTAATAAATATTATTTATGAACTTGGTTTAAGAATGATTCATGTTTTCTTGATTATATATATTATTTCCCTGGTTAACCAAGAGAATATTTTATGGGAAGGATATTTAATAAATATTTATTTTATATTTAGTGGTTATATTATTTATTTATCAGTGAATAATGTAGTGAAATTTATTTATTAAATAAATAGTCATTATTCAAGGCCTAATAAATATTGTGAAGGAATGACATACCTAGTTTAATCGTTCATTGAGAAATAATATTTTTTGAATATTTTTTGAATAAATAATATTTTATTTAGTAGGGGATGCTCTCGGCGGAATGCTCTCAGCGGAACCCTAGCTAGCGTAGCGCATGAGCTCACTGCGGGAGGCTCCCTCTGAGCCTCGGCCAGGAGGGGGAAATGTCTCTCCTCATCCTTCGAGATTTAATCCCTCTTCTTTCCCTGATTTCCCGGAGATTGAGGTATTACCTAAGGTTCCGAATCGGGATAATGGTGAACTCTCGGTCCCGATTTCTTCTCTGGAGATTGCGAAGGCGGTGTCGCGGCTGGATCTTTTCCTCGTCGCAAGATTTGGCAAGAATCGACCCTCAGTTGACAGATTTCACATGTTCGTCTCCTCTTCTTGGAAGCTTAAAAATCAAGCATTGGTAGGGCTGTTAGATTCGAGGTATTTTCAGATCCGTTTCTCTTGTGAAGATGATTTAGTTTTTGCTTGGTCTTCTATGCTGAGAGTGTTTAATGGGTTCAAATTATCTCTTTTTCGCTGGTCCTTTGAGTTTCATCTCCATCATGATCCTCCGACCACGTCATTATGGGTAGCGCTTCCTGCCCTTGCTTTACCTTTCCCAAACCCTAAAATTCTACGTGTTATTGGAAATTTGATCAGTCATTTCCTGTGTACGGACCTACGGACCCGTGTTACTTTCCACCTAGCTGCCCCGTGAATTTGCGTTGAAGTCGACATTTCGAAACCACCGGTTGAATCTACATGCATTGAGGTTGAGGGTGAGCTCCGATGGCACCAACGTGTATTATTTGAGTCATGGAAACCCTTCTGTGTGAACTATTGTCGCCTTGGTCACTCGGTTACCCTCTATCGCCACATTCCTCACCACAGAGAGGATGACGTAATGAAACCTCCCACTGCTCCTGTGTTTCACTCTATAGTAGAGGCATGTGGATCGAAGGATGGTGTTATTGATGCAACTGCTGGAGAGGAAAGATTGGAGGCATCGTGTGATGTTGCTCCTGCTCTGAAGAAGGTGTCCAATGGAGGCGTCAATCCATCGGTTAGAGAGGTTTTTGAAAGATTGAAGCACGATATCAATTACAGTGCTGGTGGTGAGTCAGGCAGGTTGAAGGAGCTTTCAGATTCTGAATGTGTCAATAGGGTGTTGGGTAAGGGGAATAGTTATGTTGGCCTAAAGGAAAGCATCGTTATATCTTTAAGTAATCTCTTTGCAGAGTTGTCTAATCTGGATTTCAATGCTCATGAAGCACAACACTCACCTCAGGATATGATCGCAGCTGAATATGATAAGTCCGATCATGGTGATAATAAGGGAATGGGGGAGGTTGCTGGGGACCTGGCTGTCCTGATACATGAGGAACCAAATGAGGGATGTAGTGGGCCACAGAAGCATAAACATATGAATCTAATTAAAGAGGTTCCTGAAAAGAAGCTAGAAAATTTTATAAGGAAGTGCTGAATGAGAATGCTACTTTGGAGAAGCATGATGTTGAGGAGATATCCTTGGATAGGCATGAATTCCTAGAGGCAAGCGGAACGAATCAGAACAATGGGGAGTATTCTCTGTGTTTGACACCTGTTGACGGTATCAAGGAACCATCCCGGGGTACAACCTCCTTGGTGCATGGGAGATCTCAAATAGTGTATGAGGGGAAGGAGAACCGGGGATGCTGTCCAAAGGGTCATATAAAGGAATCATATAGTGAGATTATCAGGAATGGGGTGAAAAGGACCGAAAGCAATGGATCTTCCACCGCTCCACCAAAGAGGAAACCAAGAAAAGATTACTCCAACATGCCGAGGACCATATCCACCAGGTCTTCTATAAAAAATGGAAAAGTGAAAGATATAGGTCAAATGAGGGGACGAAGAAGGACCATTGAACCCATGTTCCCAGTGTAGTTATGTCGGAGGGAGTAATACATAAAAATGTTAAGTCAATGTGCTCCGCATTCTGAATGAGATTCAGCAGATCCAGATGAGTTCTCAGAAGGTGGTGGTGGTGACATATTTTATGCGTTCCGATATATGATATTGTGAGGTTTGTTGTTTTGTTTATTTTTCTCCTATGTACTTTGTAATTTCTCTCCTTTTTTATTAATATATTTCTTGGGGACTAGGAACTCGGCCTAGTCCCGCGCCTTCCTTGTAAATTAAAACATTATTTATAATTAAGCATCTATCTCATGTGCTGAAATATTTTATTTAGTACACGAGTTTAGATAATTTCATGAAATAATAATAATATTATTATTATTACAGACATGGGGTTCTACTTGGATTACAAAAATAATAAGGGCACATGTGCAACTATTATTTTCTAACCCTAGTGGTATATGAACCCATTAATTTTATTTTCTTCAGTGATCCATTTTCATATTTTAATACAATAAAATTCTAAGAGAATCCTCCCAAATCCCTAGAGATCTCCCTCTCTAAGAACTCTCTCTAGAATGAAGAGAGATCCTCCTCCACCACAAAAAACAAGTCTATAGAGATCATAGATAAACATTACTTGAATATATTCATAGGGTGATCAATGAAAAATAATGTCAACATTAAGATCTACCATGCTACCACCCATAACTTCCTATGATAACATTTGGAGGTTTGGGGAACACGTGTGGATCACTATTGGAGGTAATATAATCTTCATTCATATAGAATGACAATAATATTCCATATAGATGTCGGTAGATCCATTATCTATGAAATAATTCCTCATAAGGTAATTCTTAATTACTAAAATTAATAATAAATAAAATTTTCTGATCCTATTCTTTGTTTCTAGTTTTTTTATATCATCAATGTTATTTGATTAGATTTCATTGATCATGATGTTTATCATTTTTTAAATCTCATATTAATCATCAATCATGACAAAACCCATGTTGGGAATGCCCTATCTGGTGATTCATCTACCTTCAAAACCTTCAATAAAACTATAGTAAAGAAAAAATAGCTTGTGAGATCACTATTCACCTTGATTTGAAAGATGATAGAAGTTACAAATTTCATAATCAACTCAACTCCCTTATTATAAAATTCCATGTCTAATATCATAGATTCTATGAAGGAACATTCAACTCTATAATATACCTACATCATATCTATCTTTTAATAAAACATCCCCTTTTTAGAAGTTGACTGATTTTACATAGAATGGATTATTTCAAGTGTGATAATGGAATTATTTGTGGTAATACATCTAGGGAAAAAATCACTATGATATTCCTCGATAATGGATGAAAGGATTTTACTCAAGGGATAGGAGGGAATCTTTAAAAATATCTTTTTAATCACATTTCATAAGTTAATATGTCTAAACTTATTCATATTAATAGAACCAAGGACATTTGGGATAAGAATAATGATAGTTTCTTAGACCTTTTCAAAACCAATGGAACCTATTCATAAATCTCTCATCATGGAAATAATGTCTATAACACCCTAAGATTTTCTGAAATATTTTTTCAAATAAATTTTAACATTTTGATATTTTAAATTACTCGAAACAAAGATTTTATATTGTGATACAAATAACACTTATTTTAGTTTCATTACAAGAAACACTGAGTTTAGCTTGTGTTATATGCAACACTATGTTTATCATTCATTACACGCAACACTGGGTTTAAAAAAAACATGGAATACCTTTAAAATATTATTATTCAATATGATAGTTATAACTTAGACATTAACATGGTAGGTATGCATAATAATAAATAAATTATTAAAATATATGGTTTACACATTTATATAACATTAATTATTAAGTGAAAAATTAATTAAAAATAAAAAAACTACTTGAAAATAAAGGAAATATTTTTCTAAAAAACTATTTTTATGCACAAAAATAAATTTTACCTAAATAAATTTGAAAAAATAACATTTGGTGAATGGTTCTAATGAATTTTATATATTATATATTCAATAAAATGTTTAACATTTATCTTATGTGTTTTCTAGACAAGATAAGAATAAATCCAATTTTATGATTAAAAACTATTTTGTTTAAAAAGCAGTTTGGTCAACATTTGCACTATTTTTAAAAATATTTTCCCTAATTTGATAAACTTTATATTAAAAAATAAACTTAATTTTTGAAATCATCAAGTAAAAATTTTATTGGAGTGTATTTTTTTTTGAATTTTCTATTAAGATATTTGTTTGATGATTATAAAAAATATTAGTTTTTATTAAAATTTTTCATTTCTTTTAAAGAATTTAAAAAATTAATAATTATTTTAAGATAGTTTTAAAAGTAAAATTAGTTTAATAATAAATTTATTTATCCATTTAGGTCATTTTAATCAATTTAATATTTATTTTTTATATAAAAACTTTTAAAATTTTTAAACATTTTAACATTGGAAAACCATTTTCTCATCACACCTGTGGGTCCAATTTTAAGTTTTCTTTTATTTTATGGATGTAATTTGGAAAAATTGATTCTATATTTATAATTATAAATATTTATATTACGTAACATGTTTAACTTATGTTTTGTTCAAAAATAATAATAAAAATATTAAAAATTAATTATCGCAGTTAAAGTTAAAATACATTTACTGGGGTTTAAACTAAAAAGATAATGTGTATAATGAACTATAAAATTTTAAAAATACCATTTAATGGAAACATTTAGACCTAAAAACCTATAAGGTTCTATAATTATCCCTTTTTTAGCCTTGGGGTATGTGAAAAATATGGGTACACTTTATTCTTTTCAAAAATACCATTTGTGTCCTCTCCCCCCACTTATAAAAGGCCACCCATTCTCCTCTCCTATTAAAACTTCCAAAACCATTTGTTTAGGAAAATTAATGCACAAATAAATTCTTTAATCCTATAATATAATACTATAATCATTATTTTGATCATAAATCCAACATAGTAATTCTTTTGGTGAAAACAACAGAGAAGTTGTCCAAAGAAGAGGTAACATCCCTAATCGAGCTTTTTATTTTATTTATTCTGCCACATCCTTCAATTATTATTAAAAAAATAATGATATAATAATATTAGTATCTTATATTTATTGATATTTTTCAATGATAAGTTCATGACATACAACCAACTCCTCCCCCCTCAAATGAGAAACAAAATCATTTATCGTGTGCACAGAGGACTACCACCTCACGAACTGATGTTATTTGTTTTCCATCAGTACCTATGATGGATAGATATATTGATGTATTAAGTATTTATATAGGTTATTTATGATTTATAATAGTTTTATAAATATTATATCACATATACCTTCTTACTCTCTATTCTTTAGAAAATTGATAGCGTCGTTTGAGTGTATGGAAGACTACTGTCTCTGAAGAGATGTGATTCGTTATTCATGTATTCTTTAAATGGAATGTAATAATGAGTGTGCTGGACCCCTCATGTAATAATCATGTTTTAATGATCAAAAATCCTATTTAGTCTATAAACCATGTTAACTCTATGTAATCTATCTCACATCAAATTTACAGTTGTTTAGTAAAAGCTATCCAAATATCTTACGTGTTATACACTCAGTTTGGTTATTAAACAAAATCTTTTGATTCACTTTATAATGATTTCTCTGAAAAATTACTAAGTTTAATTCATTCAATAAATATAACTGCATAAGTCTGAATGTATATATTTTCCTAATTCTAAGACACCGTGACCATCAAACACCGTGACAACCAGACATTGTGAACTAGCAGAAACCGTGACAACTGGACACCGTGAACAAGTAGACACCATGAACGAGACACCATGACATCAAGACACCGTGAACAAGACACCATGAACAATACACCGTGACATCAAGACACGGTGAACCAAACACTGTGAACAAGACACCGTGACCACATGACACTGTGACCAATCCAGACACCATGTGAAGGAGACACCATTTTCATGACATACTGTGGCACCATTTCGTAATATGTTTCTTCATCTTTCAATTTAATCTCTAACGGACATATTTTAATATTTTAATGCATAGATATAATTAATATATCTTTTGTAGACATTTACGAGGTATGAGGTGTAGAATACATACAACCTATCAGCTCCAACACATGCACTACAAGATAAAAGAGTAATACAACCCAGGAAAAATAAGAAGTGTGGCACGATACTAAAAAGATAAAAAATCTGGTGGCCGTGAGAACAACAATGAAGAATACACTTAGAGAATTATTGAAGAAAGAATTTCCTCATGCAACTCGACATAGCTAAAGAACACACGAAGCATACTAGAATCCTGAGAATATCTTCAAAGTGTCAAACATCATGAAGAACACAAGCTAGATCTATCTGACTTACGACACTATGTTTTCCATACGAGGACTTGAGTTCAAATTTTGCTTCATCTCAAGAAGTCCAGAGCTACAAATACTAACACTCAGAGCACTTCTAAACCTATCTCAATATTTCTACTCTATTGTGTATCATTTTATTAACTTTCGAGCAGTGTGTATATTTTTATAACAACACACTATGTCTCCTACATTAAACCGAAGGATAAAAGATATCCTTACTCAAACATCTTTTTACACTTCTCTATACCCACAGATACGTGCGGAAGAGGTCCCTGTGTGGCCCGATTGTTTGTACCCATGAAGAACTGTGGAAGAGGCCCCTGTGAGACATAGACAGTCCTGTGTACTATTGTTATCCCTGATCCAGGGTGTGGATCATGTTTATTTATATTAACATCTTGGTGGAAGGTGATCACCAAGTGGAGTGGATTAGGTCTCGTCTTGATACTGAAGCATTTTTTTCATATCTTCTTTTCTTCCTAATTTAGTCTTCTCTATTTTACTGATTTACTATATAATTCAGAATTATCTAAATTCACTTTGATAGTTAATCATGGATAGAAGTTATAATTGTCTTGTCTGAGTAGAATAACTTCAAAAGTAATATTAATAACCAACATTAAGATTATTTAGAACTAATCAATCTTCTAAGAAGTTATTGAAATAGTCAAACTCTTATAACAATATAACCTTTATTAACTGGGCTATTTTTTAATCTTTTGGGGAAACCTTTTAGAAATAATTTTTAACCAGAAATTTTTATAGATACTCAATTCACCCCCTCTTGAGTAATCTATTCCATCCAACATTTGCTACCAGAGGTTGTTTATTAAGACTTTTTATAACCGTATTCAACTGTGATTGTAGTTGTACTTTGAAGATCTGTACATTTCTTTTAATTCTAATTTACTATCTATCTCAAAGTATATCTATATTACGGATAATAGATTGGAAGGTGATGCAACCAATAGACAAACATTCTTTAATATAACCAACTATGGTCAATGGAAAATGAAAATGAAAATGCATTTAGAGAGTATGGGTTTTGAAATTTGGTGTTCCATTATAGATGAATATAATATTCCTATTACTGATAGAATCACATGGGACGAACCTATCAAAACTGCCTACAATAAAAATTTCAAATCTATGAATGATCTATACTGCTCCTTAATAGATTAAGAATTCAATAGAATTTCTGCATGTAAAACTGCCCATGAAATTTAGGATACCCTATCTTTCCCATATGAAGGAACATCTAGTGTAAAATAAATGAGGCTTAATACTTATACTCTTAAATATGATATCTTTAAAATGAAACCTGATGATCCTATCTCTAATATGTAACTTAGGTTCAATGATATTGTCAACACAATGATTTCTCTTGGAAGAGAAGTCACTGCCAAGGAACAGATCATGAGAATTATCAGATGTCTGCCTGAAAGATGGAGAGGAACCTCTGTCTCTATTAGAGAATCATGCGACATCAGCAAGCTACCTGTAAGAGAACTCATTGGGGAACTAATGATGTATGAAGAAGAGCTAAAAGTCCAAAAGGAATCGGAGGATGAACCAGAAAGGAAATCTGTTGCATTGAAAACCACCACCTCTAAACACAAAGAAAAATGGAAATTGGAAGCTTCTATAGAAAGTTCTAGTAGTGAACAGTCATCACCTGACAGTGATGAGGAGATGTGTCAATTAGCCAGAAGATTGAAGAGATTTTACCAAAAGAAGAACTTTTTTCGAAAGCCAAACTTCCAGGGAAAATATGAAAAAAATGAAGTTGGAAGAAAGATTAGAAAAGAAGTGACAAGACTTATGAGATTGTCGCCAATTAATGTAAGCGCAAAAGACATATCAAAGATGACTGTCCAAATATCAAGTACAAAAAGAGATATGAGGACAAGAACATGAAGTATAAAAAGGCATTGAAAGAAACCTGGAGTGCTTCTGAGGATAATTCAAGCAACTCAGAAACATCACATGATGAACAAGTTAATAAATCCAATATGTGTTTTATGAAAAACACATCTGAGGTAACACTAGAATCTCCTGTACAAAATTCAAACTATTATGAAGATGAGAGTGACTCTGAAAATATAACAAATGAAGAAATATTTGAATACTGTAACATGCTTGAAGAAACATGCAATGAAATAAAAGACAAATATAAATCGTTGAAGAGATATCATGCTCTTAATATGATTGTTAAATCTGAACTTACAACTAAAAATGAGAAAAATGATCAACTACTCAAAGAGGACAATGAATTAAAAATTTATATTGAGAAATTGAAGAATGACCTAGAAAAGATTACCAATGGGAAAAATACCCTTACTCAAATTCTAGGTAAACAAATTTCCTTAAAATATAAAACTATCATTGGTTATCAACCTGGAAAAAGAAATATTGGCAGAACAAATTTTGTTTCTAAATCTAGGATATATAGTTTTACTCCTAGTTCTGGACAGAAATCAACTAATTCAATTTATGATACACCTTCTACTTTTTTATGTTTTTCTGGACCAAATAGAGTTTATTTTTAAAATACTTTACATAATGCTTATAGGAAACCTATGAGGCATATATGGGTTCCTAAAGCACTGATTACTAATGTTACTGGACCCAAACAAGTATGGATACCAAAATCTATTTTTTACTTAATCATTTTGTAGGAAAGAATCTTAAAGAGTTCCTGTAAATGTTTATGTACATGGATATTGGATTTTCAAGACACATAACAGGAGAATACTCATGCTTCAAGAACCTAATAAAAATTGATATAAGATATGTCACATTTGGTGACATTTCCAAAGGAAAGATCATTGGCCTCGACCAAATCGGTAACTCTAACTCAGTTTTAATTTATAAAGTACTGTTTGTTGATGGATTAAAATATAATCTGCTTAGTATCTCACAATTATGTGATTATGGATTTCATGTTATATTTGAAAATGATGCTTGCAATGTCTTTAATTATAAAGTTGAATTTGTATTTTCTACATTAAGAAATGAAAATGTTTACTTTGTTAACATAGACTCCTTAGCTTCTCAAAATGATTCTTGCTTAAGTGTATTTCATAATGAGTCAAGGCTCTGGAATAGGATACTAGGACACTGTAATATTCACTCACTTAGAAAGATAACTAGAAAAATCTTAGTTAAAGACTTACCCAAACATGAGTTTCCAAATGACAAACCATGTAATCCATGTTAAAAGGGAAAACTAAAAAAACTTTCCTTCAAACTAGAGAAATAAGTGTCAACTTCTCAACCTCTTCAACTAGTTCACATGGATTTGTTTGGACCATCTAGATTTTCTAGTTTAAATGGTAAGCGCTTTGTTTATGTTCTTGTAGATGACTTTTCTTGATATACTTGGACCTTCTTTATGGCTCACAAAAGTGAAGCCTGCTCTTATTTTACTAAATATGCCAAGTATGTGGAAAATACTAGTGGACTTAGAATTAAATCCTTAAGAAGTGATCATGGTCGAGAGTTTGAAAATCAAGAGTTTGAATACTTTTTCTCATAAAATGTCTATAGTCACAATTCATCTTCCCCTGGAACACCTCAACAAAATGGGGTTGTAGAAAGAAGAAATAGAACCTTATAATAGATTTATAGAACAATGCTTAGTGAATATGACCAACCTATTTATTTTTGGGTTGAATCTGTCAATACAGCATGCTACATAATCAATACAGTGTTGATCAGACCGATTCTTAAAAGGAATCTTTATGAGTTATGGAATAATCGAAAACCCAAGGTTAACTAATTCAATGTTTTTGGTTGCAAAGTCTATATTCTTAATACTAAAGACAATCTTGACAAATTTGAATCCAAGAGTGATAAAGGTATCTTTTTAGGATATTCCTTGTCCATTAAAGCTTATATAGTGTTCCATAAAAGAACTAAATGTGTGGAAGAATCTGTCCATGTCAAATTTGATGAAGCGGATCCACATGATTCTAAAACCATTCTATATAACCTAGAGGATGATATATCAAATCTGAAAATTAATTAAAAATACTCAAACCCTTATGTAAAAGAATCTATGAAAACTTCTAGTTCTAGAATTTCCTTATACTCAAGTCACAATGAACCTAAACCTGTTGATGAACCTGAAATCTCTAGTCCATCCTTTTCTAGAGCTGTTAGAACTCCTAAGAACCATCCTTTAGATGTTGTTGTAGGAGACCTAGACAAAGGAACTCAAACTAGAGATTCTCTTAGACATCAGGTTGAACATCAAGTCTTCTTGTCACAACTTGAACCCAAAAACATTAATGATACTATCAATTATGAATTTTGGGTGATGGCTATGCAAGAAGAACTTAATCAGTTTGAAAGGAACAAAGCTTGGAAACTTTTTGAAATACCTAATGACACATTCACCATAGGCACTAAATGGGTGTTTAGAAAAAAGGTAGATGAAGATGGTAACATAGTTAGAAACAAGGATAGATTGGTTGCACAAGGATATAGTCATGAAGAAGGAATTGACTATAAGGAGACCTTTGCACCAGTAGCTAGACATGAAGCCATCAGAATCCTGCTTTATTATGCTGCACATCTTAATTTCAAACTATATCAAATGGATGTTAAGAGTGCATTCTTAAATGGGCATATAGCTGAGGATGTATTTTTTGAACAACCCCTGGTTTTAAAAACCCCCATTTTCCAAATCAAATTTTCAAATTATCAAAAGACTTATATAGTTTAAAACAAGATCCAAGAGCATGGTATGACAGGTTGAGTACTTTTCTTATTTCCAAAGGTTTTACAAAAGAAATAGTTGAGCCTACCTTATTTATAAAATTGATTTCTAATGATGTTTTAGTTGTTCAAATATATATAGATGACACTATCTTTGGATCTTCAAGAAATTATTTATGTGTTGATTTTTCTAAAATGATGAAAAATTAATTTGAAATGATTTTAATGGGTGAACTAAAATTTTCTCTCAGAATTCAAATATTTCAAAATTATGATGATATTATTTTAACTCAATGTAAATATATTAGAGGTCTTCTAAATTTTTTTGGATTGGATAACACTAAAAGTAGTGACACTCCCTTGAGTACCACTTTTAAGTTGGATAGTGATGAAGATGGAAAATATGTTGATCAAATCACTTATAGAGGAATGATTGGAATTTTAATCTACTTAACTGCTAGTCAACCTGAAATTTTTGTATAGTGTGTGTATGTGTGATCATTATCAAGAAAATACTAAGGAATCTCATTTAAATGCTGTAAATAGAATTTTCAAATACCCCAAGCATACACCCAATCTAGGACTATTCTATCCCAGAGGACAATCATTTGAATTATTTAGTTATTCTGATGATAAATTCAGTGGCTGTAAGTTTGATAGAAAAAGCACCTTAGGAACATGTCACTTTTTAGGAAATTCACAAGTATCATGGTGTAGTAAGAAACAAAATTCTATTGCATTATCTACAACAGAAGCTGAATACATAGATGATGGTAGTTGTTGTGCACAAATCTTGTGGATGAAACACACATTACTAGATTATGGATTTGAATTCAGTCATGTACCTATAAATTGTGAAAACACAAGTGCTATTAACATCTCGAAAAATCCTATTTCACATTCCAGGACAAAGAATATTGATGTAAGACATCACTTTTCGAGAGATCATTATAAAAAAAGTGATATCACTTTGGAATTCATTGGTACTGAGTATCATCTTGCTGATATATTTACCAAACCATTAAATTCTGAAAGAATAGACGACATCATACATGAATTAGGCATGATAAATCTTAAGTAATTGTCTTACTATTTTATATCTTACTATTTCATGTTTACTGTCTCACCGTAAAGTTCATGTTTACTATCTCACCGTAAAGTTCATGTTTACTATCTCACCATAAAGTTCATGTTTATTGTCTCACCATAAAGTTCATGTTTACTCTCTCACCATAATGTTCATGTTTACTGTCACACCGTAAATTTCAATCCCTGTCTCACTGTAAATCTCAGTCACCATCTCACCATAATATTCATTCATTGTCTCACCATAATGACCCGATATAGTCTCACTATAACGATTCTTTATAATTGTTTTTTCGAATTAAAAACCATATCACGGTAATTATTCATTTCACCTTTTTATTTCCGATGATTTTACTTTTGAGTTGTTTGGTATTCCTAAATGATAAAATAAAGGAAGTGTCACTTTTCCATCAATTGATCATTCTTCTATTCAATCAATTTGTAACCCTTCTTGAATCCTTCAACCCTTCTCTCTCTCGAAACTTCAGTGAATTCCCAGGATGAAACACCCCTCATTTTCGAATCCTGAGAAACGTAGCTCAAATAAGAAGAAATCGCACCTAAGCTATCACCTGAAGGTCCTCTAAATCCAAATCTATTTAACCATGAATTAGTGCCTGAGAAATAGATATTCCCCAAGTGGATTCTATCAAGTTACTCTTTGATTTTGAATGTTTTAAAAGAGAAAGGTTGGTTAGAATGGTTTTTGATGGAAGATAGTTCTATCTACTCTAAGTTAGTGGATCAATTTTATCAGTATGTTCAGTTCTCCTTTGATTTTGAAGATGGTTATGCTGTGAGAAGCTGGATAAATGGCCAAAAAAGCTCATTCTATTTGAGGTTATGGGTTTCATGCCTTATGATACCTCATGAAGGCATCTGTGTGGGATACCAGAGAGGACCTCCACCTTCTAGTGAATTCTTTTTTGTTGGAAGATGTTTTGAAAATCTTAATCAAAAATGGCACCAAGAGGACAACCATTGCTGCTGAACTGGATGGAGAATCCAGACTTCTGTTTAAGTTTATACAAAACTTGATTAGCCCCCGAAAAGGTGTTTTTGCTATACTAAAATATCAGGATGTGTTTCTGATTCATCTTATAAAAAATGGGCATAAGATCAACCTTTTTAAGTATATCATACACCATATGTGTGAGATGATCAAAACAACAATCAAGTCAACCTCCCTATTTTATTCTCGGCTTATCTCATCCATGCTTCATGCCAAAGGTATGGTTTCACCTAATTAGGAAGTTATCAAGGCTTGTGAGTACTACCTTTCAAAAGTAATTATCAAAAGGATGAAAATCAACTCAAATCTTTGGAAAAACGAATGGGTGGAAGATAATGATAGGATTTATGAAAAGTTCAATCCAGTGGAAAATCCATCAAGACCAACAGATATTAATGATCCAGGTTTGGAACAAGTGAGGTAGTTGAGTATTCTGAAGAAGAAGAAGAAGAGGCTGTTGTGCCTCCCAAGGAAACTATTTCTGATAAAGAAGACATTACTCCATTCCCTCATGTAGTAAGTGAAAAAGAAGTACCTTCTTATAAAGATGTTGTTAATCTGGAAGATCAACCTGAGGTTGAAATAAAATCCTCTATCAAAGAAACCGAAAAGAATTCTATGGAAGAACCTATAGAAGAAGAATTACCTGCTATGCAAGAAGCTGAACTTGAAGAACTCCTAGTGGAACAATCTATTACGGAAGTCATTCCTTCAGATGAGGAAAGGCTGGAGCTAGATTTTCAGCTGGCTAGATAGGAAATGAGAGAGGATCTAAGGGATGAATTTGTGGAATTAGATCAAGCCTCTAATACTCTCAGTCCAAAGAATGATGAACCTATTGAGGTGGAGAAAACCCAAAATCTGGAATCTTTTGAAGTACCAATCCTGATTGATCCAAGCCCTGTAGAGGGTTTGTAATTTGGGGCTTACTCCTGAGAAGGAGGACCAATGAATTCCTCTCAAATAAGGAATCCAACTAAGGAACCATGCCACAAATGTATTTGAAGAGGGTTTTGAAGGCTATCTTTTAAGAGGAGAGGTGGATTTGAAGAAAGGAGGTGACTAGTAAGGAGGCGCGCAAGTATTATTCTGGCGTGCAAGTCCTGGTCGTGCAAGTATACTTGCGCGACATGAGTCAACTTGAGAGATGAAGAACCCATAGGGTAATAAGTGAATGACTTTGAACTCAAGACCTTAGTATCATCCCTAGAGGCTTTCAGAAGGGTGGCTCGCATGTTCCCTTGAGAGGGAAAGGCGGCGCGCAAGTGTCTTAACTTCCATTAAGGGCTGGACACTTAGGCGTTCAAGTATTGATGAGTTCTAATACTTAATCCTTATTCTTCCTCTTTAGATCTTCCATTCTAGGTAAAGAATTACATTAGAAGTGTTCAGAAGACATCAGAAAAATACTTGGGCGACCATAGCTTGAATCTGAGTTTTGGAAAATTCGCCCTCGAAATGGGGGGCCCACAAGGGCTATTTATAGGTAACTGGGTACCTTTGGAGAAAAAAGGAATAGGGCGCAAAAGTGACTTGCGCGACCCATATGTGGCACGCAAGTGACTTGCATGACCAGAAGGAAACTTGCACGACCTCTTTTTAAAGGGTTCCTTGTTCATGCCTTTGTAAATTTTTGATGTTCTTCAAAGGATGAATGTTTGTGTGCTTAAGGTATTCCCCTTTTCCATTATTTAGACTCTATGATGTAAAGGAGCATCAACACCATTAACACAACAATTGTTGTGTCCTCTTGATCTATATAGGATCTCCAAGATGTCTAATGAAACATACATGAATGCTATACCCCATGGCGTAACTATAGGCATACACCCGAACAACATGAATCTACTGTGAACTAGGACTTCAATGGCATGATGTAAACTGAAACAAGAACATCTATGTCAACCAATAGGGAACCAATCCATCTCAATGTTCCTATATAAATAATCAGGCACTAGCTATGGACCCAAAAAAATGTGCCATGGGTACCAGCATGGCCTGAAAAAAAATGTACCATGGGTAGAAAAATGGAACCGAACTAAATTTCCCATAGGTACCATTAAAATAGGGTGGGAAAGGAATCCATGGTACCAAATACCCACTCCATGAGTGTATCATCATCTTATGAGCCAGAATCCATAGTAGTAAGGGCTAACACTCAACTAGATGGGGGATGTAATCATCCAGTTCATTCATTATCTCCCTAATCCCATATAATCAAAACATGATAATAGATGAGAGAACAATATCACAACTCAGGTATAATTCTTGATTCAAGATATCCTAAGGGTCTTCTCCTCAAACCACAGTTCTAGGTAGATACTTCCTCAAACATCATGTCCAAAGGTCAACCGAATGTAGAAAGATCCAACCTCAAAACCACCATCCAAGCATCTAAACTAGCAATGTCAATCCAACCTCAGCAAAAATATCATGGGCTCTCATGATTCTCTAGATATTATAATCCAAAAAAATAGACACCATGTCCTCTCCGTGACCGACATCTGGATCAAACCAAACTCAGGGATCTCATGGTCCCTAGGACTGTAGCATAAAGTGACATCGACCATGATAATCCCATTTTGTGTCCATGAACTTTTTCCATGCCTATATAAACAACCTCAATGAGACCAAATTCCATATCAAGAGTAAGAAATATGATGAGGGGTTCCTCTATCTCATCCAAAATTACAAGATACGTCACATTCTGAACATCCAAAATGACCCTCAGTAGACTCCAACTGATCCTCATCCAAAAACACACCCAAAGGTGCATCCAATAGCATATTCATGTAATAGTGAATTTGCAATGGTCCTCATGACTACCTCAAAAGTAAGAGACCCTCCACAAGGGTTCATTAGTACGATCCAAAACAAAACATGTCATATATTCATTCTCAATAGTCAACTATTGAAACCACTGATCACTTGATCATAAACCATCCCACAAGGGAATCCTCAAGAGTCCCTAAGACTTATCTTAGATTCTCAATGCACCTGGCCATAACTACCATCCCATGGTGTCAACCTATCCCAAAGGATCCAAAAGATCTAGTCTCCTAACATAGAATCTAAATCTCAAAAAATATAACAATGATAAAATGGCCCATAAATATAGGGATTACCAAGATGTCATAAGAGATAATTCATGATCAATCCTTTCAGAATCCATCTAAAATAACCTCAAACAATAATAGTAGGTATCCACATTTCATATCAAACTAATGACCTCACACCCTCACATGGGCCATGGATCTCAGAACCCATACCCCAATACGGATTACAAAACAAAACCTCACAGATAATCTCCTACTGGACTCTCATAGTCCAAAAGACCATCTAAATGGTATCTAAACACCAAAAGAATACCACCATAATAATCTGTGTGAAAAAACACTTGGAATGGACTACTCAAAAAATTCAATCTTGACGATCGGGAGAAAATAGGTAAAACAGAATAGGGTAGGGATAATATAGGGCGTGCACTTTAGGTACATATCATGTACCCACAGAGGTCCCCCTATTCATGTGCCTCAGGTTACTCAGCATGTACTTTTCCAAAGTACACGGTGTGTTTCTCCTATTAAACGATGTGTACCACTGCATGGGTACCATCCCGTGTACCTAGGCCCACTTAGTGTGTAAAATACCTGATTACACCATATGTACCACTAGTACATGACATTACCCCCCCCCCAAAGGGGTCCCCACCAACGTAACCAGCCCTGTACCTCACTTGGATGCGTACTCCTATCTGGAGTGTGCCCTACCCAGAGTCTGGTTGTGTACCCTACATAGCCAAGTACCCCAAAACTATGTTTCTAATAATACCTCATCCAGAATCATGTAATGTGATGTATTTTCATAGTTGTATGTATTATTTTAAATTAGATAAAACCCAGTTAATTTTTTCTTTTGGACAGATCTCGAGTAATCATAGCTTGACTCTAGGTGGTTGATTTTGGAAGGGAGGGTAGTAGGGGGTTATATCCTAGTTGTATAAAAGATTCATGATAGGATTTTATATTCACATTGTGAATTAAATTCATGACATGAATTCAATTCATGATGTGAAATGATTTGGTTGGACCCTGTGTGTTTTTATAGGGATTTAATTCAATAGATGTCGTGAATTTAATTCATGACCTGAAGTGGTCGGGCTACAACTCATTCAAGATGTGTATTTCTTTTTCCAAAAGGGGGAAAACCTGAACATTTCAGGACCTGATAAATATTCAGATCATGAATATATCGTGGGTTAATTTTTTAAGTTACATAACCCTTTCTATTCTCATTTATCCCCCCGCATAACACCTATTCTTTTATGGGAGCTCTCTAATTCCTAAGTTATGTTCCCTTGGTTCTTCCTTGTCCGAACACTGCTCATTCCATCATTTATCTAATTGAAAGAAAATATGTAAGATATTTGATCCTATTCATTCCATTCTTATTTTATTCCACCATTTTCAACACTACTTTAGTGCAATCTAATATGCCTTATTTTCATGGATTTTGTCTATTTTGACGATTTTTTATATTCGAGCTCAATTCTAAGGTAGAAAATGGATGGGGGTCTTCTACCAAATTATGGTAGGTGGTATAGTTATTTTCAATAGAATTATTGTTTTATTTATCATGTTATATTATGAAACATGATAGGATATTCTAGTGACACCTCCAAAATGATTAATTGATTGAATAAAATGGTCTTCTCATGGTCAACATAGTCTTAGAAACTCATGAATTAATGTCATAGGGTGAAAAATCTGATGTGATCCACCCCAAAGGGTGTGCCTTCATTAAAGATCTAATAATCACATGTCTTAAATTTATTTTAACCACCAATTAAGGTGTGTGAAATTACCATTGAAATTATTATAGATATTTTCTGAAATGGTATGAGTTTTCATGCAAGTTAAACTCATACCCTTACATTATGACAAGGAAAAAGCACAGGTCTTGACTTAAGGATGACTTAGACAATCTCATCATGCATTATAAATTATAATTTTTAATTAATATTAACACACCAAGAGTGATACTTGGTTTCTTTTATATAATAACTTGGACGGGATGACTGGGATGATGCCTTATGTAATTTACCCATGAGTGAACCCTGTTACCTAGTGGATTACCTTGGATGGGATTGTTGGCAAATATTGTTATAAGAATAAATGATTGATACTTGATTCCAGATATATAATGTGACATACGAGCTCAAGGGTTTATTCATTTAGACCAAGTTGAGAGTGCTACTTGGGTTCCACTTACAAATCTCCTTGTACGGGCTCTTATGGTGATGGATGCTTATAGTTCCCTTACATTTATACTTAGGTTTCCTCTATGGAATGACTTGGATGGAATCAGGGTGCCTCTTTATTAAGAACATTTGATTTCTTTTTTCTAATTTTTTTATGTGTCCACCAAGACAACATACATTTTTTGATTTGGTCCATGTTTACACTTGACTTTCTAATATCCTGGTCATGTTTTCCTTGCATGAATTAATATAGGATTATTATGTATTTACATATATCTATATGTATAGGTATATATATATATTTGTATACATTTCACTTGAATATTATATCTATATAGGTTAGTCTTGGTTTAGAGAAATACGTCTTATGTGGAAGCATGTATTGTTGGTTAGGTAAGCCAAGAAGAACCCATAATGACGTGTTTTATTTTTTTATTTTTACATTATATTTACCTACACACTGCTCATTTTATATGAATAAACTAGATTTTTCTCCATTGATGGTAGATAATTGAGTATATCTCACACCATTTCAGTGTGCCTATGGTACCTAAACAAAATTTATTATTTTAGGGATAGACAAATGGAAGAGCCCAACTTCTGATGTTTGATTTTTAGTATTAGGATGGAGTATAAGAGTAGAGGACAGAGCCTATGCTCATGATGCTAATAGATTCATCTTTTGGTATTTTGTATTTTTTAACATATTATAAATGATTTACCCCTATATATCATGTACTTACCTTTTTGTATGGCATCATGTCATTATCATCATTTTTGTATCTAATATTGATTTAGCTTCTACCTATTTATTATTTAGATTAATTATTATTCTGGTACTAGTTATTTATCACTATTTACTATACTTTTCTTTATTTTTTACCATTATGTTACACTCTAATAAATAGGGCATAGTCTCCCAACGAACATTCCCTAGGCCCCAACTACTAATCAGAAGCCTCTAGTGTGTGGGGATTCATGCTTGAGGTAATGTGGCCCACCATCTTAGGGAACCTCTTAGTGGATTTCAAGTCAAACTCCTACAAAGTGGTATCAATGAATTCTCTTTCCTTTTGTCTTACTGTTTGTGTATTATACAAGAGACTAGGATGTATTTGAATTTTGTAATAATCATGTTCTTGGGATTATCTAACCCATATATAGGGGAAAGAGAACTCATTTTTAGGAAGTCATTGTACATGTCCTTTTTTTATCATGGATCCTATTTGTTGTTAAATTTTATCTAAGGAATGTGTTAGGAAATTTTAGGTATATTCCTCCATGACGTCCTCGAGTAGTGCTCAATTAGGTTAGTGACCACCACAATCTAGAGGTTGTGGCCCCAGAGCTACTAGTAATACCTTTTATAGTTCCACTAGAGGAACCTCATGTTCTTACTCTACTTGGAATCAATGATAAGTTTCAAGAGAGATTCATGTGGTTCATGCAATATATACAGGGAGCCTTGTGATTGACCCCTACTATGGTAGAGTTGACGCAAGAATTTCAGTAGCATCATCCTCCCACCTTCTTAGAGGATGGTGGTCCTTAGGTTGTAGAATCTTGGTTAGAGGTTATTTTATATACATTTAAGAATTTGGAGATGCCTCTAGAGTGGATGTTCAATATCACTACCATTTTGATTCATGTCTCAACTAAACATTGGCGGGATTTCATTTCTCATGATGATTGTTATTATGGTTTGGTCTGGGAGGACTTCCAAACAACATTATATGATTTATTATTTCTATATATGCAAATAGAAACTGTGCTATGGAGTTTATGAACCTACATCATGGTTATATGATTGTGATGGAGTATTCATCTCATTTTACTGAACTTCATCATTTTGTGATGACATTGGCCAGTGAAGAGATGGTGATTGTGAGACGGTTTAAGGATGGTCATAGGTGAATGTATTTCCATTGAACACCACTTCAGTGACATTGAAACCAAAACATATCACTAATCTGATCCAAAGGGAAGATTATAGTGTGATCCATGGTGGATCAACATTGAAATAAGGAGTTGGATTTTCTAGTGGTAAGAAACATTGTTTTTATTATTCTCACGGTGGTGTTAGAAGTCAAATGATTCCCACTAACAATTATGTGGTGTACCATTAGTGTGGAAGGGAAGAACATAAGAAGCCCTAGTGTATGAGGGACCAATTGAGTGCTATGTATTTGGCGGGATGGGTCACCATAAATGATTTTTCTAGAATTTCCCTCATGTTTATAGTGATAAGGGATCAGAACTGACTCCACATTTATGTGGAGGATAAGTATCACCACGTGAGGCATGGAGATAGACTACTACTGTCTGATTAGGCTAAGAAGGTACTCGGGTTATCCAAAATTCATAGGCTCAATTACAATTGAGTGGACCTCCTAGGCTAGTCAGGTGGCATCTCAAGGACATAGATCATACCTTATGTATATAGTGAATCATACTCCTAAGGATCATAGTTTGGGTCCTTCTACATTTTGAGGTACTATTTAGTTCCCTCTACTTTCATTTCTTCCCTATTTTATACAATCTCTTAAAACTCATTTTTATTTATGGAATTTATGGAATGTATAGTCCTAGAAATGGATTTATTCTAGGGAGTGATGAATCTAGACACACCTTTAGGGGTTCAATCAAAAATTATATGTCAATACATGTATTTCCCTATTGAGGTGGGTGGATATTTCTTCCTTTGTAATATTTTTTTTCTTTAAGATGACTGGATTCAATTTCATTCCCAGGATGGATTGGTTGGTTCCATACAACACCCAAGTCAATTTTTATTGTTCGAGGGTGTCTTTCACATCACTCTAGGTAGTAGTTATGTTTATAAGGGAGAATGAGATGTCCTAGGAAGTCAACCTGGATTGGAGCATCATGGGCTTGGAGGGGTGATAGCCCAGATAGTTAGTATATTTATGAATGATTAAGGAATGAGATGTATGGAATTCCATCAAATGGTTGATCACTTTAGGGATTTATTCCCTGATGACTTATCTAGATCACCTATTATGAGATAGGTGGATTTCACCATTGATCTAGTGCTAGGAGTTGAACCATTGTCTATTACTCCTTATAGGATGGAACCTATAGAGATCTAATAACTCAAAAATATGATATAGGAATTTGAAGGGGATGATTTTATCTTACCCAATACTTTTCCATGGGCTTAAATTTTCCCTTTCAACAAGAAGGCAGATGCTTCCCTTTGGATGTGTGTGGTTTACCATCAGTTGAACAAGATTAGAGTTAAGAACCAGTATCCACTAACTCATATAGATGAACTCTTTGACCATCTGTGAGGTGAAAAGTTTTTCTCTATGATCATTTTTAGGTAAGGATACCATCAGGTTCATGTGAGACCATTAGACATACCACATATATTGTTCTGGATAAGATATGCCTTTAATAAGTATCTAGTTATATTTTTTGGCCTTATAAACACACTATAAGTTTTTATGGATTTGATGAATTGGGTTTTCCTCCCATATTTGGATTCATTTTTTGTGGTCTTTATTGATGATATCTTGGTATACTCTTTCACTAATAATCACCATGCCCAACATCATGAGATATTTTTGAATACACTATGATAACACCAAATTTATACCAAGATCACTAAATGCCACTTTTTTATCGATAGGGTTCACTTCCTCGGTCATATCATCTCATAGGAAAGAGTATACATTGACCCAGAGAAGGTGAGAACTCTAGTATCCTATGAGAATCCCAAGAATGTATTTGATATATTCAATTTCTTGGGGATAAAGGGATATTATATGAATATTATTCAGGGAATTTTACACCGATAATCCCCTCCCATGGGCTTGAATGTGTAATGTTTCTATAGTCAAACGCATGTGAGACAACCTTTTAAGAGTTGAAAGGGAGACTGACTTTTGTGCCAATCTTGATTCTTCTAGAGTTTGGTAGAATCTATATAGTCTATTATGAAACTTCATGAATTTTTCTTGGAGTAGATATGATGTAGGTAGATCAATTTGTATCATACATGTCCTTCTATCTGAGACATCATGTGTGGAATTTCCCTATGCACACCCCTGATCTAGCCATTATGGTTCATGCCTTGTGCTGTTGGAGTCAGTATATATTGGGAGAAGGGTTTTTCATTTACATGAACCATAAAAGTGAAAAATACATTTCCATAAAGCATGACTTGAATATTACGTCGCAAAGTTTGGTAGAGTACCTTTAGTTTTATGAATTTGAGCGTGCTTATACTCTTATAAAGGGAAATGAAGAATTTGATGCACTAAGCCATAAGACTCAAACAATTTCCATCTAAGAGGCCAATTTTGAGTGAATGTTGGTGGAACTATTTTCAGAGATTCACCTGGAGGTTCAGCAATATCATGTGAATAAATTTTTAGTATCTTTGGTAGTGACAACCTACCTTTTGGAATGGGTTAGTAAGAGACACCTTTTATATCTTGAGAACCTAGTCCAAAGGGAGGGTGTCTTAGGTGATAACCCACCACCAGGTTGGGTTATTGAAAAGGATGAGATCCTACACATTCATAGACATGTTTGGGTGCCTATAGAAATACATGAAGAACTAAAGTGGGAATCTCACATCTCTATTTGGTCATTTCACCATGGGATTACCAGGATTTATTGAGACATATATCTCTAGTAATGGTGTCTAGGTATGAAAAGGAATATTGTATGTTTTATCACATGTTTTTCTACCTCTAAGTAGGTGAAGACAATGAACCAGTGGCCTCCAAGGATTTTACAGACTCTATCCATTACTGATTTCAAATGGGATGACATCACCATGGATTTTTGGATAGCCTTGTCAAAATCCCATCAGGGATGAGACACGATATGGGTGATCATCAATAAATTGACCAAGTTTGAACAATTTCTAGATATCTGAAAAAATTTCTCAGTTTATGGGAATAAGAGACATCATATTTAGGATATTGTATGCCTTCACAGTGTTTACTATTTGATCATATCGGACAGAGGCACTCAATTTACATCTTATTTATAAAAAGGTTTGAAAGAAAAACACTAGGGAAATAAGTTCTTCTGAGTACAACATATCACCCTTAGATATAAGTTCAGACCGATCATACGATATAGGTGCTAGAGGAATTTATTCATGCATGTTCCCTTGATCTTGAAGGGTCATGGGAGAAAAAACTACCTCTAGTTTTTTTATAACAATAATAAATTTTGGGAAACTATTCAAATGGATTCCTATGAGGCCTAAATGGTAGGTCATGTTGTTCACCCCTGTGCCGATTAGGGGAATGTGAAGTGGTTCTACTAGGACCTCACCTTATCCAGAAGACTATGAGGAATGTACAAATTATTCAAAATAATTTGGATATAGCTCAGTACATATAGATGCGTTATACCAATTATCACTTCCATCCTATGACATTTGAGGTGGTATAATGGGCCATTCAATGATATTCTCCTAGATTGTGTCATAGATAGAGATTTAAAGAGTGGTAAAGTTAGCACCTTGTTAGTTTAGGCATTTTGAGGCCATAGAGAGAGTCAAACTGGTATCCTATCTACTAGATTTACCTCAGAGGTACTAGGCTATGCATGACGTCTTCCATGCATCATGGCTTTGTTGTTATTACTCTCACCCATCTCATTAGTTTGATCATGAGGATATCAAGATGGATGTTGATGCATCCTATGAGGAGAATTTGATATATATCATTTATCGTAGAATTAAGGCTCTATGAAGAAGGTTAAGTCCTCTTATCAAACTATTAGAACAATAGGACCATGTTTAGGATGAGACCTAGGATCGACATGACAATGTACGTACTCAGTGGCTATATGTTCTCTCAGATGATGCTTCACCACCCTCTAAAGGGTAACTTGGAAATGAGCTATTTTAAATAGGGGAGGTTCTAATGACCTTTATTTTCATAGAGTTATGAATTATTTTAAATTTGGTCAAATACATGATGATTACTTCTTTTAGATTAAGAAATGGAAACTACAACTTGAGGTTGGTTAGTTTTTTTTTGGAAAGGAAGGTATCATGGGGATGCATGCTAGCTATAGAAAAATTTCATGACATGAATTAAATTCATGATGTGAACTCAATTCATGAAATGAAATCTTATGGCTGATCCCATGAGTTTTTATAGGGTGTGAATTTAATACATGTCCTGAATTTAATTCATGATGTGAAGTGGTTTGGACTAATCTATTTCATAAAATGTGTAGGTTTTTTCTAGAGGGGAAAATCCCAAATATTTCATGATGTAAAAAATACTCATATTGTGAATATGACTTGGATTATTTTTTAAGGGGAATAACCTCTTCTGTTCTCATTTCTCCTCCCACACATAACCTCTTGTTCTATGGGATCTCTTCAACTCATAAGACAGGTTCCCATATTTCTTCATCATCTTGACACTAATCGAGCCACCGTTCTTCTAATTGTTTTGCATTGGTAAGATATTCAATCCTCTTCATTCATTTCATGGTTTATTCCTTCATTTCTGGATATATTCTATTCAAGCTAATATGTACTATTTAAGGAATTTTATATTTTGACAATTTCATTCATTCTTGATCGATATAAAGGACAATAATGGATGAGGGGTCATCTACCAACCTAAGGTGGGTGTTATACTTCTTTTCCCTAAATGTATAGTTTTATTTATCATGTTCCTTTTTTCTTCATTTGGTAATTTTCATTTATGGCTACCAAATTTTTAATAAATTAAATGAAATAGTTTTCCATGATTTACAGTCATAAAAACATATGAATTGACATCATAGGGGGACCCCCAACATAAGCCACCCCAAAGTTTGAAACTTAATTAAATTATGAAGATCCTAAAAAATTGAATTGATTTAAACCTCCAAAATTGGTGTGTGAAATGACCCTCAAAATTATTATACTTATTTTCTTAAATGTTATGATTTTTCATGATAGCTAAACCTATAACCTTAAATTAGGAAGATGGTGATAAAAAGGTCTTGAATTAAGGAATCTTTGGAAGGGATCTTAGAGATTTATAAATTAGAATTTTTAAATTAATATTAACCAACTAGGAGTGATACTAGGTTTATTTTGTATAATACCTTGGACAGGCTCACCGGGTGGTTGCATTATGTACTTTACCCATGAGTGATACTTTATTCCATAGTGAATTACCTTGGATGGACTCAGTGGGGAATGTTTGTATAAAATTTCAAGAATGATACAAGGATCCAAGATGTTATCACAGGGTTATGCAATTAAACCATGTTAAGGGTGATACTTACATTCCACTTACAGATCTCATTGGATGGACTCTTATGGTGAAGAGTACTTATAGTGCACCAATAGTGATACTTGGGTTTCCTTGTTATAGAACACCTTGGATGAGCTCAGGATGACTCTTTATTAAGGAACATTGGATTATTATTTTTCTATGTTTATGTATGTATATTCCAATCCAGATAACATGCTTGGGTTTTTTCCATGTTTACACTTGACTTTCTAATAGCCTGGTCACATTTTTGATTCATATATGCCTAAAGACTTATTATGTGTTTACACACACACACACACACACACATATATATATATGTATGTATATGTATATATATATGTTTATATAGATTTTTCTTAAAAACTATATCTATAAAGGTTGCCCTTGGTTCAGATATATCTGGCTTAGAACGAAGAAGGTAGTATCGGTTGGGAAACCCATGAGAATCCCACACCAATGTGTTATTTTATTGTTTTACCAATAGATTTACTTTCACACTGCTCATTTTATATGCACAGAATGGATAGTTCTAGACACTATTGGTGGTGGAATACTGAATATATCTAACACCATATTTGAGCCACCTATTGTACTTGAATATATTTCATTGTTACAGGGATAGATAAAAGGAAGAACCCAAATTTCAATGTATGATTTTCAGTATTAAGATGCAGTATGGGAAAAGAGGACTAAGCATATTCTTGTTATTCTAGTGAAGAAATATTTCGGTATTTTTTTTTATTTTTTTAGCATGTTGTATATACTTGTACCCATCTGTCCTATGTACTTCCCTTATTGTATATAATCTAGAATGATCATCACTTTTGTATCTAATATTGATTTAGCTTATTCTTTTTTAGTAACTGGATGATTTCTTATTCCACTGATAGTTATTTGTTATTATTTCTTCTACTTATTCATATTATTTACCATTATGATATACTATGTTCAAGATTGTATGTTCTTCCCATGAAAATACCCTAGGCCCAATCTACTAGTCAGTAGCCTCTGGCATATGGGGAGGAGTGTTGAGGTCATTAACCAACCTACTCAGGATAACTGTTAGTGGCTTTTAGTATGGGATGCTACAACACCCAAGACCAATACACAGCATGTACCCATGGTACATGGTGTGTAGACCCCAAAACATCATATTCTCTAAATATAAAGAACACACAACATGTGTCCATAAAACCACATATCTTGTACACTAGTTTTCCTAAAAGGAAAACCCCCAAAAGAGTATGAAACCCCTATATTCTCATCGAAAATACCAAATCAACCCACAAGGGGTCCCAAACAACCCATACAAGGATTTAAAAACATAAAAAAGAAATATACGGGGATTTATGGAATAAAATGTAAAAAGATCCTACCACCAGATGGAAACCAACAAATATTCACATTGATTTGTGATTTGCAACCACCGCATGATGATCCAGAAAGATCTGATATCCATGGTGACACCTCCTCGTGTCCCTTTCCCTCTTATCCCCCTCTCTATATATCACCTATGTGGAATGAATCCCCCATGAGCATAATAGAAAAACCAAGGTAAAATAATGAAGAAATAAAAAAAATAAAAAATAAAAAATTAAAAAAAAATTAAAAGGGATCGACAACATTTCCCAATGCATGGTTATGCATCTCCTAGTATGAAATATCATTCCAAAACAATGGTGGAGATTACAGATCAATACAACTATTTGTTTGAAATATATGACCGAACAAAAATGAATGAAAAAATTAATATTTAATTAATTAAATATTAAATATTCCCTAAAAATTAGAATGGACGAAATTTACAACAAAATTGTGTCCTAGGGTAAACACCATATTCAAGAACCACTGTAGTGGTCTCAAAAATTAATTAAGATGACCTCATTGGAGAAATTACAATTTTTATTCTAAAACACTTCCATGAATAAAAATTTCAAATTTCCCCTGATTTTCAAAAGTCGTGATGATGCAGTTTATCAAAAACTTCCCACTATAAATGATTATCACCCTCGAGAAGACTTATTGGATATCCATCATCCTTTCTCCCCTCAAAGCACTGACACATTTGATACTATCTCAACCATGAAATGACCGATCTTACAGTATCCATAGCTCTATCCCCACACAAGATGCATTCAACAATGACTGATCTAATACTCCCTACCACCATAATATCATTGTCATCACCCTTATGTCCAACAGAAAAACACACAGACCATGCTACATCCATAAACAAAAATAAGGGATAGACATGTCCAAAATAATCACTCAAGAGCACCATTAAAAAACTAAAACCTCCACAATCAAAAAACAATTAAATGTGGCTCACGATATCCATCATATTATAGTGAAATCCCCATGAAAAGTATTTCTTTACTCTTCTCCTAGAGTGAAAAACAGGACTCGCACTCACAGGGGCCAAGACCAAGTGATACTAGGCCGCCTAAACCCACTGACCACCCTCCATGTGGGTGTTGATCAAAAACTAAAACTGACTAAACACACCCTCACTATGCTTCACAAGGTGAAAAAAATAATAACCAGGACCAAGGGTCCTACTGAACCCACCCTATCAAGCTGACCATGATACATGGAGAACTCATAGAACTCAACTTTTCAAACATTAGGTATCCTCATTCCTGAACACATAATGGTGATAGGAGACCTCAATGGCCCCACCAAGGATGAACCGCCATGCCCACCCAAGTCATTAGTGATAGCAGGAACACAGGCCCCACCGCATAACCTAGAAGACAACAAATGGAAAGAATAGTTCCCTCCAAAGGAACATGTACTTGGGACATCAGAGGAACCAAAATTTTAGGAAAACTCAATCCCAAACCAAATATCCCCCGTAGATCCTTTCCCTCATCCATCCACTAATAGGGAACTCAGAGCCCAAACTGACCTATAAGGGATTCCATGAATCCCTTTATTAAGGGATTTCTTCTACAATACTGGAAAAACTATCACCTAATGAACCATAAGAAATGTAATTAGAATAAAATAAAAATACTTTAAAACACCACAAACATGCATCTATAATTTGAATCCTATGTTCCTAGAATGAGGCATGAACACCTGCCTCTTTTAGATGGACCAAGATCCAAAAACTAGAAAAACCATATATCTACAAACTCAAGTGTATCATGCTATGTAAAATCATGAAATCATAAAAATGAATACAAATAACGGAAATCCCATTCTCTAGAAATGTGGAATTCTTATCAGGAATGGTTTTCATGAAACATTGGCCCAATATCCATCATAAGTTCTGACACATTCTTTTACCTCTAGTCCACAAACTCCCCAAATAACAAAACAAAACAACTATAATACCATTTTGTAATGAACCATACCAGTTATAACTAACATGTCACTCGATCTGGACCACCACAAGGATTCAATAATGCCTCCCAAAATTCCAAAGGTTTCCAACCACAACCTCTCACCCATTGGGCCGACCAAAACTGCTCTCCCACTAGGCTGACTACATATACAAACTAAACAAATTGAATGTAAAATAAGACCAGATCTACTGACAACACAGATCCAAACTAGATACCCGGTCTCCAAGATTCTCAAGTTAAACCAGCCCGAGCCTAAGACTCGACACAATCAGCTCGGCTCGATCAAGCTACACTAGGCCTCAGACCCAACCATGGCATAACATATGCTACATCAAAAAAATAGACACCAGGTCTATAAACACACCATGTTTCACATACAGAGGTAGAGAAATAAATCTAATTATACTACCCTTAATGATGATATTATAAATCTACTTTCAAAAAAAGTTCTTGCACATTTGATATACCAATTCTACACAAACATTAATAGCATTTGTCATAAAACAAACAACTGTATAAAAAGGGAAAACAAACACAAGAAAAATATACAATCTGAGGGTTCTATCCTAACATGAATAGTAAATCTACCCCTTCGGTAGATCCTGATAGAGGCTTTAAAGCACATGGATCACCCATCCACATGAAAATAGGCACATCTTTTAGATCTATATAGGTTCTATAAGACTTCTAAACACAATAGGCATAAATTATAGACCCTAGGGGTAAACATATGAATCAACATTAAAAAAATGCATCTATTGGGAACTATGACTCTAATGAAATGATATGAACTAATGGTAAGAAGATCAAGTTTGACCACTATAGAACCAATCAGTCTTGAAGGTGCTGTAGAATAAATCGGGCACCATCTATAGACCCAAACAAAATTTCCCATGGGTTCCATCATGTAGCCAAGTAAAATATCCCATGGGTGCCAGTATGGACCTGAATAAAATGTCCCATATATAACATAAAAACTAGGACCTCAAAGAGTCCATGACCCTAGGAGCACAATGAATCCATGATATACAAAACCCACATTTTGAGTTCCTCGACATCTCACAAGCCCAAAGCAACACTAGTCATAGCTAACACTAAACGACATGGGGGTTTCACTCATACAAATTATCCATTATCTCCCTAATTGCATATAACCATGGAAGTACAATGGAGGATAAAAATAAATCATAAATGAGGGCCAATTCCTAATCCATGATATCCCAAGGGTATCCTCCTCAACCCAGATTCCTCAGAAGAAATTGCTTCAAACATCACAACCAAAGGCCAACCAAACCTGGGATGATCCAAACTTAAATCCAATGTCCAAGTAGCTCAACTATTAATGTAGATATACTCTAATCCAAAAAAAATATTGGGCGTTGAAGGTCCCTTGGATCTCATCATCCAAACAAAACATCCACCATGGGTTCTCAATGACCCACCTCAGGGTCAAACTAACTCGGGGCTCTCATGGTCCCCGGGGCCATAGAATAATGCAACATCCACCATAAGACTCCCCTGCTGCACCTAAGAACTTGGTAAAATCCCATTGAAATAGCCTCGACTATCCAAAAGTTCCTAAAAAGAGTAGGAAAACCTGTGAGGGGTTCCCCTAGCACATCTAAAATCTTGGTACATGCCTAGTACTGAACATCCCAAATGGCCCTCAATAGCCTCAAACTTATCCTCGATCAAAAACACAACGAATGGGGAATCCGAGGCCATATAATTTCTGACAGGGAATTAACAACATTCCTCATGAGAACCGAAAAATTAGAAGACCCTCCACAATGATTCCTCACTAAAATCCAAAAAAACATTCCATTTAGGCATTTTCAAAATCCAACTCTAGAAATTATTGATCACTTGATTAGAAACCAGCCCACAAGGGAATCCTCAAGAGTCCCTTAAACTCGTCTTAGAATCTCATTAGCACCTAGAGGTAGCCACCATCTGAAGACATCAACCCAACCCAAAGGTTCCTACAGATCTATTCTCTAAACAAAGAATCTAAACCTCATCTGTTCTAACCTTGAGCAATTGGTCCCAACATGTAGGGAAAACCATGATATCCTCAGATATACTAATCAACCTCTCCTTTCTAAATCCATCTAAAATAAACTTGAACAATAGTACCTATCATTCACAAGTCACAATTAGATAATGATCTCAAATAGTCACACGGGCCTTGCAACATATAACCAAAACCCCTAGGTGGATTTTGAAACCAAACCTCAACGAAAACCTCTGATTGAACTCTCATAGTATAAAACACCATCCATACGGTCTCTAAACACAAAAATGATACCACCATAATCACTTATGTATAAAAATACTTAAAATGGTATACATATAAGACCATTACTAAATAAAGGGAGAAAAATAGGCAAAATGACCCTAGGTAGGGAAAGTACACAATGTGAACTTATGGTAGATGGTGTGTACCCACAGTGGTCTCCCATGGTCATGTGACTTAGGCCACTCGGTGTGTAATTTTTCCAAGTACATGGTGTGTGCCTCCTGGTGCATGGAATGTACCCCTACATGGGTACCAGACCATGTACCCAACCCCATCCCTAACCAATATGTAAAACACCTGAGTTCATGGGGTGTACCCCCTATATGGGGCCCCTTCCTGTGTACATGTCCATGTATTCTACCTATTTGTGTATTCCTATATGTCGTGAACTACACCAGGGGCCAGTTATTGTACCCTACAAGGCTTAGTACCCCCCACATGGGGTATTTGGCTGAGCTCTCAGACACACTCCCAATCCCAATACACAAAGTATACCCCCATTAAAAAGTATATAGTCTTAAAAACATTATCTTCCCCAAAGAGTAATAACACACAACATGTGTTCATAAAAACACACACCATTTACACTAGTTTTCCCAAATGGAAAACCCCCAAAACGCCCCTAAAACCACCATTTTCTCTCAGAAACTTCCAGATCGACCCACAATGGATCCCAAAGAATCCATAAAAGGATTCAAAGACATAAAAAACTAATATATGGGTATTTTCAGCATAAAAAATAAATTTTTTCTACATCTATGTGGAAACCACTGAAGCATTACACTGATCCACGATACACAACTATCGCATGATGATCTGACACGATCTGAGCTCTTTAGAGGCACCTAATCTTCGCCCTCTCCATATTCTCTCCCTCTCCATCTATAATCCAAGTGGAATTAATCCCCAACATTAATATGGGACAATCCAAGGT
This sequence comes from Viscum album, assembly GCA_963277665.1. Lineage (NCBI taxonomy): Eukaryota > Viridiplantae > Streptophyta > Magnoliopsida > Santalales > Viscaceae > Viscum > Viscum album. The sequence continues at coordinate 1,038,191,860 of OY728129.1, forward strand.
AAAATAAAGAATATATAAAAAAGTAAAAAATATAAATAAAATAAAAATAAAAGGGGCCTTGACCCTGACCCTGAGGTCGATTCAAGGTTGTGCCTCATCTAGTAAAATCCCCCCATTATAGCTCAATGGTAGATATAGAATAAAAATATGAAACTTTTTCTTAAAATATACAACCAAATGAAGACATGTGAACAAATTAATATTTAGTTAATTAAATATTAATTATTCCACAAGAATTTAAAGGGCTCAGATTTCCACCAAACCTCTTATACTAGGGTAAACACCTAATTCTGGGACCAATGGAGTGGTCATAATATATAGATTAAACTTCTAATCATTCCTCTATAAGTGGTTTGATCAACATATTTTCCATCTTCATCAAGATCTAACTTACAAGTGGTACTCATGGGAGTTTCACTACTTTTAGTGCTATCCAATCCAAAACGTTTTAGAAGTTCCCAAGTATATTTACTTTGAGTTAATATAATACCATCATAATTTTGAATGATTTGAAATTTGAGAAAAAAATTTAGTTCACCCATTAAACTCATTTCAAATTAATTTTTAATCATTTTAGAAAAATCAAAAAATAAAGAATTTCTTGATGATCCAAAGATAATGTCATCTACATAGATTTGAACAACTAAAACATCATTACAAATTCGTTTTATAAACAGGGTAGGATCAACAATTTCTTTTGTAAAACCATTGGAAATAAGAAGAGTTCTCAACCTATCTTACCAAGATCTTGGAGGTTGTTTTAAACCAAATAAATCTTTTTATAATTTGAAAATATGATTTCAAAAATGGGGGTTCGTAAAACCAGGGGTTGTTCAATAAATACATCCTCAACTATATACCCATTTTAGAATGAACTCTTAACATCCATTTGATATAGTTTGAAATTCAGATGTGCAGTATCAGAAATCAAGATTTTGATGGCTTCAAGTCTAGCTTCTGGTGAAAAGGTCTCCTCATAGTCAATTCCTTCTTCTTTACTATAGCCTTGTTCAACCAATCTAGAATTGTTTCTAACTATGTTACCCGCTTCATCTACCTTATTTCTAAACACCAATATAGTGCCTATGGTGAATGTTTCCTTAGGTATTTCAACATGTTTTCAAACATTGTTCCTTTCAAACTAATTAAGTTCTTCTTACATAGACATCACCCAAAATTCATCATTGATAGCATCATTAATGCTTTTAGGTTAAATTTGTGACAATAAGACTTGATGTTCAACCTGATTTCTAAGATAAGCTCAAGTTTGAGTTCCTTTGTCTAGGTATCCTACGACAAAATCTAAACGATGGTTCCTAATAGTTCTAACAGCTATAGAGAAGGAGGGACTAGTGATTTTAGGTTCTTCAATAGGTTTAGGTTCATTGTGACTTGAGTCTATGGAATTTACAGAACTAGAAGTTTTCACAGATTCTTTCACAGAATGGTTTGAGGATTTTGAATTAATGTTTAGATTTGATACATCATCCTCCAGGTTCTATAGAATGGTTTTAGGATCATGTGGATCTGCATCATCAAATTTTACATGGAAAGATTCTTCCACACATTTAGTTCCTTCATTAAACACTCTATAGGCTTTACTGGACATGGAATATCCTAAAAAGATACCTTCATCACTCTTGGATGCAAAATTTTCAAGATTATATTTATTATTAATAATATATACTTTTCCACCAAAAAAATTGAAGTAGTTAACCTTGGGTTTTCAATTTTTACTTAACTCATAAGGAGTCCATTTAAGAATCAGTCGGATCAACACTATATTGATTATGTATCATGCTGTATTGACAGCTTCAGCCCAAAAATTAATAGGTAGGTCATGTTCACTAAGAATTGTTATATCAATCTCTTGCAGGGTTATATTTCTTCTATCTACAACTCCATTTTGTTGAGGTGTTCTAGGGGAAGAGAAATTGTGACTATAACCATTTTGTGAGCAAAATGTTTGAAACTCTTGATTTTCAAACTCACGGCCATGATCATATCTTAAGGATTTAATTATTAGTACACTATTATTTTCCAGAGACTTGGAATATTTAGTAATATAAGAGTAGGCTTCACTTTTTTGAGCCATAAATAAGGTCCAAGTATATTTAGAAAAGTCATCTACAAGAACATAAACATAGTGCTTCCCATTTAAACTAGAAAATCTAGATGGTATAAACAAATCCATGTGAACCAGTTTGAGAGGTTGAGAAGTTGACACATCTTTCTTTGGTTTGAAGGAATTTTTTTTCTTCCCTTTTGACATGGATTGAACACTTTGTAATTTGGAAAATCAAGTTTGGGTAAGTCTTTAACTAAGATTTTTCTAGTTATATTTCTATGGGAGTGAATATTACATTGACCTAGTCTCATATTCCAGAGCCTTGAAACTTTATGAAATACACTTAAGCAAGAATCATTTTGAGAAGCTAAGGAGTCTAAGTTAATAGAGTGAACATTTTCATTTCTTAACGGAGAAAACACTAATTTAACTTTATAATTAAAGACATTTCAAGAATTATTTTCAAATCTAAAATGAAATCCATCATCACATAATTGTGAGATACTAAGCATATTATATTTTAATCTATCAACAAATAGTACTTTATAAATTAAAACTGAGTTAGAATTACTGATTTGACCGAGGCCAGTGATCTTTCCTTTTGCATTGTCACAAAATGTGACATAACTTATATCTATTTTTATTAGGTTCATGAAGCATGAGTAGTCTCCTATTATGTGTCTTGGCCATCCACTATCCATGCACTATAAAAATTTACAGGAACTCTTTAAGAAGCATTCCTACAAAATGATTAAGCAAAAATAAATTATGGTATCCATACTTGTTTGGGTCCAGTAACATTAGTAATAAGTGCTTTAAGATCCCAGATCTTCCTCATAGGTTTCATATAATAATTATGTAAGGTATATGAAAAATAAACACTATTTGGTCCAAAAAAACATGAAACATAAGAAGGTGTATCATAAATTGAATTATTTGATTTGTGTCTAGAACTAGGAGTAAAACTATATATCCTAGATTTAGAAACAAAATTTTTTCTACCAATATTTCTTTTTCCAAGTTGATAACCAATCCCAACGTTATATTTAGGGGCAATTTGTTTACCTAGCATTTGAGTAAGGGTATTTTCCCATTGGTAAACTTTTCTAGGACATTCTTCAATTTCTAATTATACATTTTTAATTCATGGTCTCTTTGAGCAGTTGAGAATTTTTCTCCTTTTCAGTTGTAATTTCAGATTTAATATTTATAGTGAGAGCATACTGTTTCTTCAATGATTTATATTTGTCTTTTATTTCATTGCATGTTTATTTAAGCATGTTACAGTATTCAAACATTTCTTCATTAGTCATATTTTTAAAGTCACTATCATCTTCAGAATAGTAATTTATTTTACAGGAGTATCCAGTGTTACCTCAGATGTGTTTGTCATAAAACACATATTATATTTGTTAACTTGTTCATCATGTTATGTTTCTGAGTTTCTTGAACTATCCTCAGAATCACTCCAGGTTTCTTTCATTTCCTTTTTATACTTCCTATCCTTGTCCTCATATCTCTTTTTGTACTTGAGATTTCAACAGTCAGCCTTGATATGTCCTTTGCGCTTAAATTCATAGTAGACAATCTCATTAGTCTTTTCACTTCTTTTCCAATCCTTCTTACAACTTCCTTTTTGGTCATATTTTCCCTTGAAGATAGGCTTTCGAAAAAAGTTCTTCTTTTTGTAAAATTTCTTGAATCTTCTGGTTAATTGAGCCATCTCCTCATCACTGTCTGGTGATGATTGGTCACTACTAGAACTTTCTATAGAAGCTTCCAATTTCAATTTTTTTTTGTGTTTAGAGGTGGTGGTTTTTAGTGTAACAGATTTCCATTTCGGTTCATCCTCCCATTCCTTGTTGACTTTTAGCTCTTCTTAATACATCATCAGTTTTCCAATGAGTTCTTTTATATGTATCTTGCTGATGTCACATGATTATCTAATAGAGACAGAGGTTATTCTCCATCTGTCATGCATAAATTTTAGAATTCTCATAATCTGTTCCTTGGTAGTGACTTCTCTTCTAAGAGAATTCATTGTGTTGACAATCTCATTTAACGTAAGATACATGTCAGAGATAGGCTCATCAGGTTTCATTTTAAAGTTATCATATTTAATTGTGTAAGTATTAAGTCTCATTTCTTTTACACAAGATGTTCCTTCATGTGAGACAGACATGGTATCCCAAATTTAATGGGCAGTTTTACAAGAAGAAATTCTATTGAATTATTCATCTTCTAAGGAGTAGTATAGAGCATTCATAGCTTTGAAATTGTTATTGTAGGCATTTTTGACAGGTTTATCCCATGTGATTCTATCAGTAGTAGGAATCTTATATTCATCTATAATGGAAGACCAAATTTTAAAACCCATACTCATGAAATGAATTTTCATTTTAATTTTCATTGAGAATAGTTGGTTCTATTAAAGAATGGTGGTCTGTTGGTTGCAGCACCTTCCAATCTATTATCCATTATATAGAAATACTTTGAGAGATCTAGAAATTTATAATTAAAATAAATTCACAGATCTTCATAGTACAACTACAATCACAGATAAATACGGTTAAATAAAGACTTAATAAACAACCTATGATACCAAATGTTGGTTTGAGTAGAATACTCAAGAGGGGGGTGATTTTATTATCTATAAAAACTTCTGGTCAAAAGGTATTTCTAAAAGGTTTCCCCAAAAGATTAAATAACATCCTAGTTAATCAAGGTTATACTATTATAAGATTTGGATATTTAAATAACTTATTATAATATTAATTAGTTCTCAGTAATCTTAATTTTGGTTATTAATATTACTTTTGAATCTATTCTACTCGGACAAGACAATTATAAATTCTTTCCAAGAATAACTATCAAAGTGAATTTAGTGATTTCTGAATTATACTGTAAAGCAACCAAATAGAGAAAACTAAATTAAGCATCACAACGGATATGAAACAAGTGGTTCAGTCTTAAGATGAGACCTAATCCACTCCACTTGGTGATCACCTACCACTAAGAATTTTATATAAATAAACTTGATCCACACCCTGGACCGGGGTTAACAACAGTACACAGGACTGTCCAGGTCACACAAGTACCTCTTTTACAGTTTTTCATGGGTACAAACAACCAGGCCACACAGGGACCACTTCCACACTTATCTGTTGGTATACACAAGTGTAAAAAGATGTTTGAGTATGGATATCTTGTATCCTTATGTTTAATGAAGGACAAAAGTGTGTTGTTATACAAATACACGCACTGATCAAAAGTTAATAAAATGATACACAACAGAGAAGAAATATTGATATAGGTTTAGAAGTGATCTTAGTGTTAGTCTTTGCAGCTCTAGACTTCTTGAGATGAAGTAGATATAGAACTCAAGTCCTTATATGGAAAATAGAGTGTCATAAGTCAGATATATCCGGCTTGTGTTCTTCGTGATGTTTGACAGTGGGAAGATATTATCAGGATTACATTACGCTTCATGTGTTCTTCAATAGCACTGAGTTGCATGAGGAAATTATTTCTTCTATAATTCTCTAAATTTATTCATCGTTGTTGTGCTCATGACCAACAATTTTTTTTCTTTTTAGTATCATTCCACATGTCTTATTTTTCCTGGGCTGCATTACTCTTTTATCTTGGAGTGCATGTGTTTGAGCTGACAGGTTGCATGTATTATGTACCTCATACCTCGTACTTGTCTACAAAAGAAATATTAATTATGTCCGTGCATTAAAATATTAAAATATGACCGTTAGAGATTAAATTGAAAGGAAAAAACCATATTAAGAAATGGTGTCACAGTATGTCATGAAAATGGTGCCTCCTTCACACGGTGTTTGTATTGGTCACAGTGTCATGTGGTCACGATTTCTTCTTCACGGTGTATGGTTCACGGTTTATTGATGTCATGGTGTCTTGTTAATGGTGTCTTGTTCACAGTTTCTTGTTCACAGTGTCTTGTTCACGGTGTCTGGTTGTTCACGGTGTCTACTTGTTCACGGTGTCTGGTTGTCACGGTGTCTCATAATCACGGTGTCACGGACTTCGCCAATATATGTATTCATACATAAGCAGTGATATTTATGGAATTAATTAAAATTATACATTTGTTAGAGAAATCATTATAAAGTGAATCAAAAGATAGTTTATAGTAACCAAACTGAGTATATAACACGTAAGAGCTTTGGATAGCTTTTACTAAACAACTGTACATTTGATGTGAGATAGAATACATAGAGTTAACATGTTTTATATACTAAATAGGATTTTTTATCATTAAAACAAGATTAATACATGAGGAGTCCAACAATATCCTCATTTTTGATGATCACAAATCATGTATATTTAGTGTGTATATTTGTTCTAACAACATAGTATGAATGTGCATATAAGATATATAGAGTGAGTGTTCTCTTCTCCTATATGTATCCTATATTTATCCTATATTTCTCATTTTTGTTTGACATATATTTCTCATATTTGTTTCCCATATATTTCCCCCCCTTTTGGGATTATCAAAAAGTAGAAAGAAAAAGAAAGATAAGAGAGACCAGAAAAGTGCATAATGTATTAATGAAAAGAAAGAGGGGCATTACAAAAAGTAAAAAAAATGTAACAAGATTCCCCTCAAAATAGAGTAAGCATTATCTTTCATCACTGGATAGTCTTATCTTTGACTATAGAAGCAGTATAAGAAGAGGAAGCCATAGGATCAGGGGTTGACGTAGAAGAAGGTAGTGAGGTGGTTGATAGTGAAGGTAAAGGAAGACGTTCAAAGATAGAGGGAGCTAGAGTAGGTGTAGCTGGAGACCGAGGCAGTTGTTGATCAAGGATCACAGGTCTGATCTAACTCAGTGCTTGACTGACAGACATAGAAGTGGAGGGTAGAGCATAGGTGAAAGTGGTAAAACCTGGCCTTAGAGGTGCAGCCGCATGAGCAAAAATGGTTGTACTCTGTATGTGAAGATAGGTCCTGAGAAGCTTAATAAAATCCACAATGATCTCTCCACCATACTGCATAGCTTTTTCGAAGTCATCCTTGTTTTCCATAAAATTGTCCAACAGATGAGTGAACTCTATGAGATTGTGAACTTGAGTCTTGAAAGATTGAGTAATAGTAGGAATACCAAATTTTCTAGATTATATTTGAAATTATTGGTCATATTATTCATTAAGACGATTCGGTTGAAGTAGAAATCCACTTTTTGGAAAAATTATTGTTGAACATCATCAGAAATTTTGGAATGGATTTGGACGAGATCAAGAACTCTATCACTATTCTTGATAACTTCATATAGAGAATATTTATTCAATCTACTAAGCACAGTATAAAGTTCTTCTTTGACCACTGTTCTGAGTAGGTCATTGTCTAAGGAAGGTTTAGATGATTGTACAGATGCCTTAGTAGCATTGACAGCTGAGGTAAGAGATTTCAGTTGATTTATCACTTTTTGAAGGCACCCTATATACTCATCAGTGAGATTGTTAAGATTAAAAACATGATCTTTCATTTATTTCACAATCTGTTTGTTTCTTTCTCCCACTTTTTCAGCTAAGGAAGCTAAATGAGGTTGAATCTAAGAGAAAACATTCTGTGGGGTTTGAGGAACAACATTTTCCATAGGATAAGAAGCAATCCCTGATCTCAAATGCATCTAATTCTGCATGTCTTCAATCATACCTCATAGGGTATTCAATTAATCACTAAGCAATCTATTTTCAACACTGACTTCCTAAATCTCATGAAGCATTTTGGGTTGGATCTGCGAAATAATGTTTTCCAACAACAGTGAGGCATCTTTCTCACTTAGATGTGTTATAAGAGTAAGTTTGGAATTTAGGAGTTTTTCAACTCCAGGAAAAAGGATATATCCAAATTCTTTAAGATCATATATACTCACTAATAATGGTTGTGATGGTGAAGGTACAGATATAGGGACTGATACGAGCTTAGGTTTCTTTTCAGGGGAAATATTAGAGACATGTTTCAATTGGAACATAGTATAAAGTTCAAGGACTTTTACTAAAAGCTGGGGAATTTATAATAAGTGTGTTGACGCTCCTTTCCATCACAGTGTCCAATGAATGGAAAAGTGTAATACCTTAAGCATAAGCAGATTCATCCATTGAATAACATAAAAAATTGACAAAGGCATGAACAAGGAACCCTTTAAAAAGAGGTCATGCAAGTTACCTTCTGGTCGTGCGAGTCACTTGAGCGCCACATATAGGTCGCGCAAGTCACTTGCACGCCCTATTCCTTTTTTCGCCCAAGGTGCCCAGTGGCCTATAAATATCCCCTGTGGGCCCCCCATTTTGAGGACAAATTTTCCAAAACTCAGATTCAGGCTCTCGTCGCCCAAGTCTTTGTCTGACTTCTTCTGAACACTTATAAGGTAATTCTTTACCTAGAATGGAAGCTCTAAAGAGGAAAAATAAGGCCTAAGTATTAGAAATCATCAATACTTGCACGCCTAAGTGTCCATCCCTTAAGGGTTGTGAAGACACTTGTGTGCTAACTTTCCCTCTCAAGGGAAATTGCGTGCCACCCTTCTAGAAGCCTCTAGGGATAATACTAAGGGATTGATTTCCAATTCGCCCAAGTATTACCCAATGGATTCTTCGTCGCTCAAGGTGACTCATGTCGCACAAGTATACTTGTGCAACCAAGACTTGTGCACCAGAACAATACTTGTGTGCCTCCTTCCTAGTAACCTCCTTTCCTCAAATCCACCTATCCTCTCCAAAGATATCCTTCAAAACCCTCTTCAAAGCCATTTGTGGCATGGTTCCTTTGTTGGATTCCTTATCTTAGAAGAATTCATTGGGCCTCCTTCTCATAAGTAAGTCCCAAATTACAAGTCCTCTTAATCTGGGCCTCCATCGTAAGAGTAAGCCCCAACCATAATTTCTTTTGATTTGGCCTTCCTTTTTATGAGTAAGTACCAGGTTAAAATCCAAATCTTCATAAAGTAAAAATACATTTATGGACTCTTCTCTTGGACCATAATATATACGTAATCCCCACATCATTTCTTATGATTCCATCTTTCATGGAATAATCGTCAGTTTTACTGATACCTCTTGTTTCTCACACCGAGCATGACTCACGTGAGCTTAGAGTGTAAAAGTAATTACAACATCACTCTTTGAGCCATTAATCATGCGTAAACATCATACTTCTTCACCCGAACTACGTGGAATTTGATCTCTGCCTTAAAAGTAGAGTACATAGGAAGCCTTTCTATGTCTCAATCCCATATTTCATTAATTCTTTTCCATCCCATATGAAATTAAACTATATCCTTCTTATCGAACTACATGGGTTCTGATTCCTTTCTTTTATATATGGATATGTAGGTATCCCATCGGCAGGTACAATCCCAACTCTGAAATAATCTTGTCTTTCTGAATGACAATAAACTTCAAGTTCCCCACTGAGTGGATTTAAAACTAGTATGGTCATCATAATGACCAAGAGATTTCTATATAATTTATGGAAGGATACCATTGAATAAGAATCTCTAATTCATATGGATGATTCTCTATTGATGAAGGACCTCAAATACATATAAAAGAATCTATAAATTCCCTACTTATCAATCATTGATTGCAAGATCTAAAGGAAAAAATCTTTTTCATACTTGGTAAATTAATAAGGATTCATGAACATAACTTAAATCTACAAGAGAGTCTCATATTAGACAATAATTCCCCCAAAAAAGGTGTGATGATTTTGAACTCCCATCCTCTCGACCAATGAAAATTCTTAAGCCTCATCAGTCCACAACTAATGGGCAAATACCTTTTGAAATTAGGTCCAGATGGATATAGAATCATTGGATGTTTCTGGTTCTACGAATAAACCCGTTAGAAACCAAATGGAAAGTTTGAACCTTAAAAAAAACAAGGTCATCCTCATTTTCAGAAGGAACAAAAAATGGTGAACCCGATGCGAATCCTTAACCAAGTTAAATGATGTTTTACTTATTTGTTAGGCCTGTATTTAACTCAATGTGAGGGCGAACAAAGAAATAAATAACATATGTGTTCATCCAAAAGATGTAGTCTAGCAAATCTTATCTTGATTATGTCTGTTATATCAAACAATCACTCTTTTCCAAGATCTCTTTGCAATACCAAAATGCAAACTTTAAATATCACAACTGTGAATGCCTCGGCTGTTACTCCTGCGGGATCCTCATCCACTATTAAGACGACATCACCTACTCATCTTCTTCAACACTGGGTCTCATATGCATTGGTGATGGAATACCATCAACACGGTACCATCCCGACTCTGGAGGCCGCTCAACAATCCCTCCAAGTTAATAACTCACCCTAGTTGTCTGGAAAATGACGACCAGTGGTCAAGAAGTAGGTGGTGCCAACCACCGTCTCCAACCTTTTCAGGTCATTATTCCCGGAACGCAATCACCAGTCTCTCCCATATTATAGGGAGGTGAATGAAGAGGTCACCCAAGGCCTCAATTCAAGAATACAGGAGCCCTTTATGAGGGCTCCCATCAACAATCACTTCCGGACTCATGCAGTAGTGTACTATAAACATGACGAGGGTATCAACTTTAGGGGTTCAGCTCAGGTTCCTCAAACCCAATCACACAAGACGAACCGCCAGAGGTGAAATTCGGACAACAGTGAGTAGGTTCTTACTTCTACCCCATACATAGAATTCCATCAAGTTAACCTGATGGCAAGCAATGATTGGGCATATACACACATCCAGCCTGATTTTACTGCCCAACAGACTCGTCTGGAAGTAACATGCCAATCCCGCCAAGTAATTCCGATGGAGTATTATAGGCAGGCATATACACTGGTTTATAATTCATCCGATAGTCAGCATGCTTGTCTAACTACAACCAAAGAAACTCGCCAATTAAATATGATGGATAACAATCCATAGGCAAATACACCTGTAATTCATCAGTCTAACCAACATTCTCGTTTGGTAGCACCTGAAGATGTCAAATGGAAAGATCCAATGACAAGCAGGAGGCAAAAATTTTTTTTCCCCTACATATGAGTACTGTTAAAAATCATTGATATGAATAGGAGGACAAGAGAAGGCACATACACCTACTCCACACACATAATGGATGTATATTCCTGTTCTGACAGCTGAAGTCAGCAAGCACATTCTGAAAATAGTGAATGAGAAGAAACAAATCCCTACCCATATTTTGGATACCTATCATAATATTATAAAAACATCAGCAGAATCATAGGGAATGAATCATAAATCTATCCCTATCAGTGGAGTGACTCATCAACATATCACTCCGGAGCAGATACACACCTCTGTCCCATTCCAGGAGGGTTGTGGGGAATACTCCCCCATGTCATACATATAATCATGTCGGGCACATACACCCGATTTTAATGGAGATAATCAGCCTAACATGACCATTTATCCTGAGCAGGCACATACACCTACCCATAAAAACCAATTTCGTCAAAAAGTGGTTTCCAAAGTCAGTAAGAAGGCATCTAAGAAAAATACCCATCCAGCACAGTCAAGAAATCAAGATCCAATCTGCAATAGGGCCTTGCTCGATGCTGGAGTTCTTGATGCACTCAGACAATTTCCTGTTGCAACTCAAGATTCTACTCTCTCATTTCCAGATTCCATAAGTAACAACAACAATTCCAAAGGTCTTCATCAGACATTTCCTCATGAAGTCTTACTTCATGACAATTTGGTCGATCTCAAAGTGTCATCCTTAGATGAGAACCACAATGACCCTTTGCGTGGCCAAAAGACCAAGGAGAAAGAGGTTTCATCTTTTTTTGTAACCCACCATGGTGGTCCTCCCCATGATGATGAATTTAGCTGAGAAATTCCTCTCTACAGTAGTAATTCATATTGCCTGGAAAATTCTTCAATGTACAATGTAGTAATGTGAAATCCCTCTTATATTGAGGCACTTGCAAATGCGAATCCATTCATTTCTGATGCCTTACCACTAGTGGGTGAAATACTTTCTCAATCAGAAGATATCCCGAGGTGTAGGTCATTCTCCAAACCACCCCTGGGTTATAAATCATTGAATTTGACAAATTAATTCTCTACCAATCTTGTTGAATCTGATGAAGAAACAAATAATCAACATCTTCGGTCCAATCAGGTAGAAGAATATTCATCAAATAATAAGGAGGATGTGATGAATATGAGAAAATAACTGGAGAAATGTGAAATACCAGTCATGTTTTGGCCTTTGGATGACTCTCAATATGATACTCCAAAAATGTTGACTGAAGATTGTATTCACGATATTCGTATCAACATGTGGAAAACACTTTGTCACTTAAAAGAGAAAATATTATCTTATGATGAATATGAAAATCATGTCAAGATAATAGAAGGGTTACAATGCCAAATTGATTTGGCATCTCTCTCAGTTTCTCGGTATCCAAAGGATGAAAAGCAGCAGAGAGCCCTTCAGTGTGCATGCTTTGGTGCACTAAAAAGGTTGTGCCAGTTAATTACCAATGCCCCATCTAGTATTTATATCAGGGGATGGGGTGTTCATGGAGTAATGCATTTCACTATACTCTCCAGTCAAAAAATCTCTCCAAAGGTGGTTTCATGCAATGTTATTTCCCATGGCTGGCCACATCTAGCTGGTTTTATGCATAATCAAAGGCTTTCCCAAGAACATGCCTCAACTAGTTCTTCCCAAAGTTAGGAATATAAAGAAAAAGTTTTCAAATTACTCTTACATCAAGAAAATTAGAATATATATCATTCTTCTCGTTTAGAGCATGCACATCATTAGGTGACAGATGTGTCAGAAATAATCCAACAATCATCTGAGCTAGGTGATTTGAGTGGATGTCAGATGATACATCCGGATAATTTTCAGACTAAAGTCTTCAAAATCAGGAGAGATTTTAAGAAATTTTCATATGTAGCAACTCAAGAGACACCTCACCTTTCCAGACTGGGGAATCTTTTAATCCAACCCTCAGGATCAACAGATAGGATTCAGGGAGTTGAGCAGGAACAACAGGAACATCCCCAGTCCACTGGATTGGGGAATTTTTCAACTTCTAAACCTCTTCCTCAGTGAAATTCAATCATCTCTCGATTAGTGAAGAAGCCACAAGAGGAACTCAGAGCCTAATTATCATGAGATTCTCTCCAAATTATGTTTCATTATGAAGTTACTGAGGGATCAACCAAAAAAAAGTCAATGTCTCATCAAGGACATGGAAGAAGACAGTATCACAGAAATGTTGAAAAAAGGGATGTAATGTGTTATTCATTGATAAATGTCATCAATTCCATTGTTACTGATCCCACATAACATGAGGTTCACTCAGAGCAATCATATGAAGAAGTTCCTTTTCAAGAGGTGGTACACACAGAAATCAATGAAGAAGGTGTGCGTACCAGAAGCCATAGGGCTGCCTAGAGGCAAGATATTCATTCGGGTAATGCCCTTTCATACTCAAAAAAGGAACATGCCAACAAAAAGGGTAAAATTTAGGTTACATCACACCCTACCTCTAATGAAGTCCAATCACTCTCATTAGAGGAAAGGTTCACACAACAGGAAGAAGAAATGAAGGAGTTAAGGAGGTTAAATGCAGAACTATTTCAAGGTAGTCTTCCTACTAAGCATGCTGGAGTTAGTCAGTCAAGGGAATTCGTTATAGATACTGGGATGGATCAAGAATATCCTCCTTTACATGTACTCCTTAATAGGTCCAATCCTATGGGTCATGCGCGACAACAACCGTTAGTACTACAATAATTTGGAGTACCAGTCACCACACCCATCCAAACTCCAGTTATTTCACCTGCTCAGGTCCAAGCTCAACCATATGTTTCTCAAAAATTAATATCTACCATTGAGTCATTAACTACTTAGTTGGAAGATATGTAAGGAAAATGTGCACAAGTTTAACTGTAAAAGAAATCTTACCCTGAATGGGTTGATGCAATTCCTCCCCCTTCAAATTTTTCGAATACCACATTCCCAATTTTTAATGGTTCGGGAGATCCAGAATAACACTTAACACATTATGTTTCTTGTTGTGATCCTATGATGGGAACTCCTCAACAACAAGAAGCACTTAAGCTCAGGTGTTTTGTGCAGTCATTACAAGGGCCTGATTTTTTCTGGTATACAACTTTGTAGTCTCGGTCAATTACTGGGTGGGAAGATCTTCGTTAAAGATTTATTCTTCAATTTAGATCAACGATGCCAAAGACGACAATTTTTAATCTTAAAAATTTTATGAAAAGGGAAAATGACACACTTTTATATTTCATTGCTCGATGGAAGGGATTAACATATTCCTTAATTTAGCACTCCCTCAATAATAATTGTTTCTAATATGTGTGGAAAATTTGCATGATGAATTATGCACACCATTGATCCCTATGAAATACATAAGAGGGTTTTGAGACCTTACTTAAATCGCTCAGTAGATCGAAGACTCTCTTACAAAGACTAAGGCTAAAACTCGTGTAATTCCATTAGTTCTAGGAAGGAGAATGAGGAAAGTAGAGACTGCTACAGTTACACTTAAAAAAGCACCTGTACCTGCTTCCACTTAAATACCTTCATCATATCAAAGGGATCCACCTCCTGAGCGTCAACAACAAAGGCCGCCTTGTAAAGATGATAAATGATATGAAAGGTGGAAACCGTTTTATGATTTTTAGAACAAAGTTCATTATTTCTGGAGTGAACAAGTTTTTGGCTACTTCATCTCGGCTCTGGAAAAAAATCTGGTACAGTTTCCAAGGCCCAAGAGGCCGAACAAGGAAGGAGATGAAGACCTCCCTAACTACTGCCCATTTCATCAGATGTTGGGGAATCTTATTCAGGAGTGTATTGTCTTCAAAGACCTCCTGAAAAAGATGGTGGACTCTGGACAGGTAAAACTCAAAAGTTCTTCAGCCCAGGTAGCACGTGTTACTGCTACTGATTCAGAGGAAGAAGGAAAGTGGCATGAAGTCAAAAGTAAAAATGCACAGAAATATGATGATTGGATGGTCAGGAAAATGATCAACCGAACTCATACCATTTTACAAACACAATTGAATCAACCAATTGTATCTTCTACTATGAATGCCACAGTAAAACCCCCTTTATCAGAAGGAAAATCTTCAGAAAGGCGGCATAATTCGAAGAAAGAAGAGAAGTCAGAAGAAGATGAGATCGTGTTAAAGCCTAAGTTTTCTTTGACTCTGGATGATTTTATGCCATCAGCTTCAAAAGCAAGGGCACCACCCCCACAAAATGGAACAACCAGAACTGGATAATTAGGAAGAATATTCATCAGATAAAGAGTTGATCTTTGGTTCTGTTAACATGATTCATTTAACGGATCCTTATGCCAGTCACAGTTTCGATCTTGATGAGCCTGAGTTCCCTGTATCAAACAAATGAATTAAGGTAAGCGATAGAGGTCTAGGATACAGGGGAAGACATGGATATTTCATAAGCCACTATTTCAATCCTACCCCTGCTAGAACTGTATATCTAGTAAAAACTCATGGAAAATCCCTTTAGTGAGATCAATAGGAACAATAAAGTTCTTCCACACATGGTAGATTCAGTCCTAGTACAGTTGTTTACGAAGATCAGTTAGAGGTTACACATTCTTCCTCTCAGCAAATCAATAATCCTATTTGGTCTAATCTATCGAAGCCGGAAATATTCCCAACTCCTACCCCGATACGAGATGCATCTAATTCCTAAGAATCAACTTCTAAGGCACATAAAAAAACACGGTTTCCTATTGGAAAACACAGATCTTTGGACCAAAATTATGATGTATTGAAACAATTGGCCCAAATACCGGCTAAGTTATCAATTCTAGATTCCTTAAATCTATCAAAATATCTTCGGGTGGCCCTTATTGAGGCTTTGTCAAGTCCTCAGGAATTCGAAACTAAAATTATTGCGGCTGAGGTCTACCATATAGAGAATGATCCTGCAGAATTCCATGCAGTGATATATTTTACGGATGAAGATGAATATGATGTTGTACATGGACATGTTAGACCTTTGTATTTATCTGGAAAGGTCAACGATATAGACATCTAACGAGCTTTCATTGATAATGGTTCAGAATTCAACCTCATCCCTATTCGTACAATTCGTCGATTGGGCCTCACCAAATCTGATTTATCTCCTTCTACTTTGATGATGCAAGTATATGATAAAAATGGACAAGAACCTTTGGGCGAGATTACACTCAGAACTCAGTTTTGATACCTTGTGTCTAATTCATATTTCATGGTTGTTCGTCATGACATAGCCATCAACATTTTTCTTGGAAGACCTTGGCTACATCAACATGCGGCTATACCTTCATCATATCATCAATGTATCAAATATTGTTTCAATGGTTAAATTGGGACATTTTATGGTGATAAAGCCCCATTAAAAACAAGTGAATCTCAATACATTGAGGTAGAATTCTATCACATGGAGGGAAATGAGAAATCCACGACAAAGGAGGTTACCAAAATTAATGCTCCAAATGGTTTGGAAAAGATTCTAGTAAACCCTTTCATACATGTGAGTATAGACCATGTGTTTCATATCATTCAAATTGACGGGATAGACCCAAATCCCAACACTATTATGGAAACTTCTATAATTTCAATTATGGCAATTGATCCAGACATCATGGGAGAAATTTTTGATTCGCCAAGAAATAATGAAAGTTTAAATGGAGATGTCTTCATTTCATCCGCTGAAATCCATCAATTCTATACTTAATAAACAAGGCTATAAGAAGTTATATCAATGTCAAATGTGAACAATGATGTCGATTATCAATCAATAATCTCCTATTTATTACCCAAGGAAGACCCTTCATCATCAATAGGGTCAGAAATGATTGTTTATTCTTCAATATTTTCAAATTTTAACTTCTCCCTTGGTCATGAAAAATCTGCTTCATCATATACTATTCAAGTAGAAATAGAAGAAGTAACACATATTGAAGAAGAAAAGGAAGATCTCAAGGATTCTCCTCTAGCATTTGAAGAGGGTATCTTTACCACTATGGATGAACTCAGAGAAATAAATCTTGGTACAAAAGAAGATCCACGCCCCACATTAATTAGTGTGGCCATGACTCTTGAAGATCAAGAAATGTATATTTCATTTCTAAAGAAAAATCGATATATATTTTCTTAGAATTATATAGAAATTCTAGGGCTTGATCCTGATGTTGCTACTCATCGTTTGGGTTTTCCATAAGAACATCGAGGATTCAAGCAAGCCGCATGAAGAACACACCCAACTTATGCCTCCAAAATTGAAGATGAAGTGAATAATCTTATCAAGGATAACTTTGTTAGAGAAGTTCAATATCCAAAATGGCTGGCTAATATTGTCCCTATGAAAAATAATAATGGACAAATTAGAGTTTTCATTGACTTCAGAGATCTTAATCGGTATTGTCCTAAGGATGATTTTCTAGTTTCGATCATAGAACTCTTAATTGATGCAACAACTGACTACTATGCCCTTTCCTTCAAGGATGGTTATTCTTGGTACAATCAAATACGAATGGCCCCATAGGATGAAGATTCTACAACGTTTTGTGCCCCTCAAGGCATGTTTTTCTATCAGGTAATGCCTTTTGGAATTAAAAAATGCTAGTGCAACGTATCAACATGCCATGCACCATATCTTCAAAACCTTTTTAGGGAAATTTGTTGAATGTTATGTGGATGATTTGGTGGTTAAATCCAGACAATGTTCTGATCACTTGGATGATCATGAAAACATATTCCACAAACATCGACAACACAATTTGAAGATGAACCCCTTGAAATGTGCTTTCGAGGTAAACTTAGGAAAATTTCTCAGCATTTTTTTATTCCATCGTGGTATCGAAGTGGATCCTGAGAAGACAAAATCAATCCTTGGTATGTCACCTCCTCAGAATTTGAATAAATTAAGAGGACTTCAAGGACACTTGGTCTATATTCGGTGTTTCATCGCCAATCTGCCAGGAAAATGTTTACCCTTCACCAAATTAATGAAGAAGGGAGTCACTTACTAGTGGACTAAAGATTATCAAGAAGCATTCAATATTCTCAAGAAATATCTGTTGATTCCACCAATATTAATTCCAAATGTTGATGGAATACCACTTATTCTCTATGTAATAGCTTTAGAGAGATCATTGGGTGCCTTCCTTTCCTGAAAGAATGATGATGGGAATGAAAACAGCCTTTACTATCTCAGTCAGACTATACATGAGGTAGAAACTCGATATTCATGTATTGAAAAGTGCTGCCTAGCGTTAATCTTTGTAGTTTAGAAATTGATACACTACCTACAACATCATGAGGTCCAATTGGTATCGCGCAATAACCCGCTCAAATTTATCCTTAGTAGTCCAATTCTTACAAGACGTATGGCATGGTGGGATGTTATTTTGCATTAGTTTGATATCTAGTATGTGTCTCAAAAGGAAATAAAGGGAAAAGATCTGGCTTATTTCCTTGCTGAACACCCTTTAGTAGAAGATACATCTTTAGATATTGAACTTCCTGATAAGGAAGTCTTCTCTATTCAAGATAATCCTCAAACATGGGAAATATACTTTGATGGTGCTTCCAGAAGTACAGCAGGAAAGAAAATGGAAGATCATAAATTCAACAATGTTGGGTTAGGAATTGTGCTTATTTCCCCAGAAAAGGAAGTGCTACCCTATTCCTTCTTATTGTTGAAAGGTGGTACAAACGTTGAAGCAGAATATCAAGTTCTCATCATAGGATTGGAGTTGGCGCCTCAGTGACAGGTGAATCACTTAAAGGTAAAAGGTGATTCAGATTTGGTAATCAAAACAATCAATGGGGCTTATGCCATCAGAAAATAAGAGTTAATCCCTTTGTATGATTATGTCAGATAGTTAATGGCAGAATTTCATTTGGAACTGACATTTTCTTATGTCCTGCGATCAAAAAATGCCCAAGCTGATGCACTGGCTAATGTAGCCACAACCCTGGCAGATCCAAACTAGGACGAAACCATCATTAGTATTTCCCACCGTCATACATTTTCACCTTATGTTAAAATCATAAAGATGGAAATCAATGAAATCTTCCCCATTTTGGAACCATATGGTCATATTACAAGATGGATGACACTTATCATGGAATACCTTCAAAATGGAACACTCCCACCTGATAGAGCCGAGAAAGAACAAGTCCGGCGACGTGTGGTCAGTTTTATTCATTATGATAGCCCATATTACCAAACAATTCCTTACAAGTGAGGTTTTGATGGAATTATCTTAAGATGTATTGATGTTGAAGAGACAATGGTTGTCATGAATGAATTACATGCAGGAGTTTGTGGTGCCCACCAGTCTGGACATAGACTATCTGATCAAATTCGAAGGCTTGGATAGTTATGGCCTTCAATTATACAAGATTGTGTTGATTTCACTATGAAGTGTCATTCTTGCCATGTATATGCCAATTTCATTCATCAACCCCCAGAGTTCCTTCATATAGCTAAATACTCATGGCCATTTACCACATGGGGAATGGATGTAGTAGGACCTTACCCTTCAGCACATCCAAGCGGTTTAAGTATATTCTTACTGCTACTGACTTCTTTTCCAAATGGGAAGAGGAGATACCTCTTAAACAAGTTAGTTCTAAAATCATTGTTAGCTTCATCAAGTCTAACATCATTCCCAGATTTGGTGTCCCTCATACCATATTGACGGACAATGGCACCAACTTCTGTTCATCCGAGGTAAGGAAATTGTATCAAGAATACAACATCAAATCCAACCATTCAGCTCGGTATCATGTGGAGGCCAATGGACAAATAGAATCCTTCAATAAGATTCTTTCAAACATATTTCAATAGATAGTGGATAAAGATATAAAATCATGGCCTGATAAACGTTTTCATGCTTAATGGGCTTATCAGACCACCACTTTCACTGCTACGTGGTAAACTCTGTATTCATTGGTATATGGAACAGAGGTAGTCTTTCCCATTGAGGTTAAATTACCTTTGCTCATAGTATCCATTTGTGATCAGTAATATATAGATGAACAATATTAAAAGCAACTGGATGAATTGGAATGATTAAATGAAAAAACATTATGCACCCTACACCACTTGGAAGTCTATTAGAATCGAATAACACGAGCTTTCAACAAAAAAGTTCATCTTCGTTCATTCATTCAAGGAGAATTGGTATTATTCCTCAGAACTCCAATGATACAAGGAACGAAACCTCTAAAGATTGAGTAAAAGTGGGAATGACCTTACTCAATGCATAAGGTCAACTCTAATGGATCTTATTCTTTAATTTAAATGGATGGAGAACTCATCACGACTCCAACCAATGCTAGATTTCTGAAGATGTATTTTGTGTAACAAAAATACACCTCATAGTACTTTTTGAAAAAATTTAAACTAAATGGTCCCTTTAGTCCTTGCTACAAGACTTTAAACTGCATGGTCCCTTTAGTCCTTACTGCAAGACTTTAAACTACATAGTCCCTTTATTCCTTGCTGCAAGACATTAAACTGCATGGTCCCTTTTCTCCTTACTGCAAGACTTTAAACTGCATGGTCCATTTAGTCTTTGCTGCATGAATTTCAACTGCATGGTCCCTTTTTTCCTTGTTGCAAGACATTAAACTGCATAGCCCCTCTATCGTCCAACATGACGTTAAACTATTCTTCTGAGCTGCAAGACGTTAAACTACAATGAACCCCATGTCAGTGACACATGTCATTTAAACTATGAAAAAAGTACCTTATATGTCCTACATGACGTTAAACTGTGCATCGTTAGGGTTGTTGCTACCTCTTGTTTCTCACACCGAGCATGACTCACGTGATCTTAGAGTAAGCTTCAGTCATAACACTCTCTTTGGTCCTCTAACCATGCATAAGTCACAACACCATCTTTAGGTCATTGTCCTCAAGCACAACTCGATCACCAATTCATTCTTCAATCAAACTACGCGGAATTTGATCCTTGCCTTATAGGCTGGGTATGTAGGAAACCTTCTGAGGTTCAAAACCAAAACCAATATCTTCACATTGGTTCACTGTCATCCTTGCTATATGTCATTAAACTATACAGTCCCCCATTGTCCTCGCTGCAGGACATTAACACTACATAACAATACTTCCTAGATACATGACGCTAAACTATGCGGCACCGGTCCATGCATACGACCTTAAACTATTCACACTTTTGTCCTGTATGACAATAAACTACAACATTATTTGACACCCTCACCTGAGAGGGAATAATTATTGGCATTGATTTATAATCATGTTATATTCAAAATACTACATGAATACCTGGCAATGCCAAAACCTTTAATCTTGGATCCAACCATGAATGCACTAAATTCCCCTTTCACCCTTCACATGTATGAACCAAATATGTATAGAGGGTATTTCAAGAACTACATATGGCTTGATTCCTATCCTTATGGGATACGTAGGAACGTTTGAGCATCCCTTGAACCCAGCCCCAAGTATTTGGGCCTAACCCCAAATTCCACTTTCAGTCCCTTGGCTGAAAAGTCCCCCTATGAGCACATGAATGTTGTATGAAAACCGTAGTCTTTATTCGCATCAGGTTTATAACAAACACACAATGTTTCTACCTCATTATAGTCTGAACTCTATAACCCTATACTAAGATCTCCTACGTTCTCGTCCCACATGACGTTAAACTGTATTTTAAGAACTACGTATGGCTTGATTCTCACCCTAATGAGAAATGTAGTCAAGTCTGACATCTCAATTCAGGACCCAACCACAACATGATTATGGTCAGTATTGGTCTATGTATCTCCTTCATGCATTGAACAATACCTATTTTGATGTGTCATACTCCTAACCTTAAATACTTCAAGATATCCATAACCCTTTTTCTTGACTTCTAGTCGCAAAATGTCTGATACCCGTGAATTATTTTTCTTTACCATGCAGTACATACCCCTAGGTGGCCTTGCATATATAGTCTACATAACAGACCTGTCATCCAAAAGGTGCTTTTATTTAACTATGCAGCCAATACCCTTAAGTGGCCCTACATAATTCAACCCCCTAACGGGTTTTCCCAATAGTGGTAACTTCATTCTTGGGAGAAAATCGCTTTTGTCCATATTGGTCTTAACGAAGATATGTAGGGATCCGCAAAAACAACCATCCTTAATATATTTGTCCCATACTCTTTTTCATGATCTGAATGTATTCAAGTCTTTGGTTTATATTTCCATTCCCTACATTTTGGTCAGACCTTTTTAGGAGTGACATTCATCCAATTACTTGGTAATATTGATTGGGAATATCCCCTCCATATTCAAGTACCTCTCTCCATACAGTGGACTCTATGCTTTGGAAAATTTGAATGTCCATAAACTTCCACTGGCTTTTAGTAATAGAAAAGTAAAATTTCTGAGATTTCTTTTGTTTGACTATGAATCATGTGATCCTAGGTGTCCTTGCGTAAGTAGTCTATATAATGGACCTTTCATCCAAAAGATGCTATTATTTGACTATGCTACCAATGCCCGTAAGTGGCCCTATATAATTCAACCCCCTAACGGGTTTGTTAAATAGTGGTAACTTCACTCTTAGGAAATACTTCCTCTAATTATTTTTAGACCTTTTTTCATATTATCCCTCAGATTCAAAATTTCTTAAGTCATAGTTTACATGTTTTCCCTCATACTTGAATGTGGTAATATGTTTTCAAACAAATTATTAAGGAATTGAGTCAATTTTAATCCATTTGGTCAAAGCTATTCAACCTTAAACATTATCCTTTTTTATGTCTGACATGTATGACTTTAAACTTACAACAAAAGATAGGGTACTCATTAAATTGGGAACCTGTAAAATGAACTTTGAACAAAAGTCGAGTCCAAGCTCGCTAAATATACATATTGTATTATTTAGGCAATATTGAGCAATAAAAGATGAAAATTTTGTGGGGTTGTTTCTATAATCCTAGCACAAATCAAAATATGCTTTTACTAGGCCCATTGTCTTAGGTAAAATATATATATAAGTAATTAACAAGAGAATGTAGGTACAAAAGATTTAAGACAAAATTCCTTTTTCAATGATGCAAAAAAATAGAAGAACATACACAAATTGGATTATCTTCTCTTTTTCAAGAATTACAAGAGGCTTTCAAAATAACTCTTCATTTGATTTAAGACATCCCGAGCTTCATCAGTAGCCACTTGAAGTTCATTCACTCGATCAGCTTCACCCTTTTCTTCTTGATGGAGTGATTTATTCGCATATGCGATGGCTTTCATACCACTCATTTGGAATCCTTCCAGTGAATTGTTAAGCTGGTCAAGTTCCCCAGTAACGACATCTAATTGTTGCTGAAGGTGCATCTGCTGAACAACTTTCTCCTTGACCTTATACATTAGCTCCTTTATCTTTGCAGCATGATCAGCCTCAGATCAGGACATCGCAGCCTTGAATTCGCCAATATTGGTCAACAACCTCGCTCTGGTCAGATCTTGATGGTAATTTTTCTCCTATTCACTCCTTAAGATGACTTGTTTCACCGCGGCATGGATCTCTTGATATCCAAAACCACCAAGTCCTAACATTAAAAACAAGGATGATAGTCACGGGATCTTTGATGACAACTCTTCAAGAGGCACTTTAGATATGATCTTCCATATATTTTTCCATGCCTTGCAACGTGAGAATTGGAGTGCCTTTCACACCTCTAGGTCTGATTCAACATCACTATCATAGGGGGGAATATAGTATGAGATTAATGCACCTAAATAAGTGCCTTGTTCTACTCCTTCCCCCTGACCCTTGGTACTTCACTTTCTATTCTCGTTGGGGCTGAGGCTGAGGCTTCACCTCTAGATCTAACCACTGAAATTGATGGCCCTGCATAGTCAATTGAAAGCTTTGGTTAGTTTCAAAGCTTAACAAAAATTTTTTATCAGTCTTGAAAATTAAGTACAGCCATAAATATTATCACCTCTTACCCAATGGTAGATCAACAGTATGAGAAGGCTTTTCCCCATCTTTCCTAGCCTTAACAAAATTTTCAGGATGAATTTCTGGAAGCTCGGCTGGGTTAAGGTCCACTTGAGCTAGCATCTTTGCAATGATAGGGTTGTCTCTACCTCCATCAGGCATCGGCAGTTTAGCAGCTTGCTCAGACAGAACTACACATTTCAACCCATCATGGTGGAAGATGTAATATAAAATTTTCAATAGGATGAAGGATAACACAAATGTCCTAAATCTTCTAAATTACCTGGTAATTTAACATGATGTAAACTTTCATCAAAAGACGTGCCAAGTTTCATCATTTAATTCAGTGATATTTAAGATTCCTGGTTAGTCTCAAAAATGGGAGCATTTGATGTGTCTTCTTGGAGACCCTCCTCTTGCGACCTCCAACCCCGAACATCTTCCTTAGAGAAAATTAAGGAGTCAGTTTTAGTGGTCGCCAAATGTCATGGTGCAGGTGTTGAACCTAAATCATCACAGAATGGAAGTCAGTTGATGTTTTCATTCAACGGTCAATGAAATATTGTTAATTTACTAGAAGCAGGCTCTTCTCCCCTTACAGAAGTAACAGGAGCAGTACTAGGAACAGGTGATGGCTCTTCTTCTCTCACTATTTCTTCAGGAGCAGCCAGGTCAACATGAATTTTCGACTGTTCACCGGCACCCTCTATCATCCTCAGAGGAGGGTCAGTCTTCTCCCTTAGAGGGGAAACCGAGGAAGCCCATGTAATCCCAAGAAATATGAGAAATATTTTCATGAGTTAGGACTCATGACTATCTGAATGACTTACCACTACTGATGAAGCATTTAAGTGTGGACTTCTTCCTTCGATTCCTTTTCTTCTTTGAATTTTTGGGTGTGTTGACATCGTCACCTCCAAAAATAGGTATTAGAGAGTGAAAATATCTTTCTAACTCCTTGTCCATGGCATTACGGCCTGGAGATACATCATACCGATCATAAGGAGATTCAGCGGCTCCAAGAGTGGTGCCACCAGGGTTGTACTACGGTGAAGGAACCTCAGTTTTTCCTTTCTTAACAAGCTGCAAGATGAAGAAAGTAATTTACTTGAGTAACAAAGCTTTGACTGAAATCAAGTTGTAATGACAATAAGGAATGAAACTTACATCTTCAGGAGCCACATAATCATGCCACTCCTCATCTACTGAAGCACCAATCCCCTCAATGGTGCCATGATTCATCATTTCCTTCACCCGCTTGGTAATATGAATGGAATCATCAGTGGCATATATGATCATTTCTAGCTCTCTGATGTAAGCCCACACTTCATCAGGGTTATCCTCGAAGCAGATATCAGTAGAAGCACAAATATTCCCCACTCCAAGGATATGTAGCCCTACGCATAAGTCCATCCAGGCAGTTTCAGCATCACAATATATACTTCGCCATGTATGGATAGCCTCTGGTCGTAAATATTCAGCATTTTCACTAGAAGTCTGCGAGGAGGGTCCTACAATCTGGGACTTCAAGTTCTTCCCAGCTCCTACAATCATAGATAAAGGATAAGAAAATGAAACTTGTTTCTTTATAAAATAATGACGACTAAATTGCCTCAATGATATAACTCACCAGGAGTCGATGGAGTTGGTCTCTTGACTATGGCAGGAGGATTATATCATGCACGAGGCTTCTTTGAAGCATGTCGTGCCTCATCATCCCCATCCTAGGAATCCAGTGAATCAGCCCCGGGTGAGGAACCCAGTGAATCAGCTCTGGGTGAGGAAGATTCAACTTTTAGACAAAGGGTTTCTTTCCTCACAGTTCTCTTTTTTTCCCCACCCGAGGAACCAGATGATTCAGTACCCCTTCAGGGTATGATTCTACCCAGTTCTTGGCATACCATGTAGTCAATTGACTCGCCGCTCCAGCAACTAGTAGATCAAACACTGCCATGGACTTCTCCATAGCTGTTACCAACCATAGTTGTCAGGAAACCATTTAATGTTTCTCTGAACTGACATGCAGAAGAGGGGACACAACAATCTAATGCCGACACATGAATTGGCATGCAAATCAATATGGATCATAGGCCTCACATATAATCTCTCTATCAATTCTGGTGGCCAATGCACCATCTCTGCAAGCCAGCATATACGACCTCAGTTCCAGGATAGCTGTTCCATCATCAACAAACCACCTGGTTGGTGGGTTTCCATAAGGAAAGAAATGAAATTCCTTGAACATGCTCATCCTCACCTTCAGATCATAAGGATTGAGGGAAAATGGAGAAATTCTAGAAAAGGCCTGCACCGATGGCCTAAAAGAACTTCCAGGAACCTGTACTCCGCTCTGTACAGCATAAGTTCGGATGTGAGTGGCAATCCATCCCCACAAAACTTGTAATGGTCCCACTATTCTCAAAGGATACTTACCCATATAGACATGGAGTAAGATCCTATGAATCTTCACCAAAATCGGGGTGGCCAACCCAACCATTTTCTTGTTAGCCAACTTGGCTGCAACAACGAAGGTCCTTGGCCTGAAACCTCCCTTCAAATCCCTAACTAGAAGAAGATAAACACTGATCCATAAATCTAAAAAACCCGCCATATGGTTCTTTTATGGGATTCCTTGATCCACTTCATACCCCCACTTTTCAAACTCTCCCGCTTCCAAAGTTGGCCAGAATGCGCCAAGATCACCCCTCTTCTCTGTTCTAGGGCAGCTAGTAGGACGAGTACAGGTGGTCCCCTTCTCATTCTTCTTGATAAGAAACATATCCATCTATTCCTGTCGATGAATATCCTTTCTAGAATGAGTTTTGGTGGACTTTGAATTATTGAGATTGTGTAAAATTTTTAATAACTCTCGAGCCAAAGACAGAGTATTCTCTGAATCATTCTAGGTCACCTTGGGGGGAATGAAATCATCATACATATCGACAAAAATTGGAGCCCCAGAGATCTTTTATACATCCCACAAACTAATGTCTACTTCTCCATGAGTCATATGGAAAGAGTTGGTTTCTGGGCTCCAGTGGCTGATTAGATCCGACACAAAATTATCATTCCTGTTGACATATGTTTTCCCAGACCAGATGGATTTATATATTGCAGCTCCCTTCAGATCCTCGACAATCTCTAGATAGGTTTGTCGCACCCAATATGCTCACATCCAAGTCGGCTTCACACCTCCTCCGAGACGGAAATCCCAACTCTTTTTCCATCCCTTGGATTGATCCATTTGAGAATTTTGGAAAATGGAGGGATAGCAATGCGGCTACAGCTCAGGATTGTGAGGTTTCAGATCTAGAGTACATGGGCTATGATGAATTATGTATGCCTTCTCCACTGTTCCAGCAGTAACAAATGATCCTTCAATTGAGACATTTTCTAAAGCTAAATTGGTGTAAGTCTGAAACCAGGAATGAGGAATATAATTCTTTGCATCTGTAACATTGACTCCTTGTAGATGACCATGTCTATATAAAGGCAGGTAAATGCTCTGTGGGAAATTGACATGATATTTCTTCAAGTACTTGATGAAATCTGGGTGATTATTGTCGCTGATATCATAATAGTCATGGCCAACGATGTTCATCATATCATCAATTATCTTGCTAGCCAACTCATCAGCCAATCCAATTCTTTTGGGAGCCATTGAATATGCACAAATATCTAATATTTAACTTTTAAACAAGTCTTTTTTATGAAATAATTGTGAATAAAACAAAAGAATGGCTAAGGAATTAAGGCGCGCAAGTGTTTTCGCGCATGTGTGGTCATGCAAATACTATCACGCAAGTCAAAATCTTATTGGAGAAGAGAGACATAGGAAAAAAGAGAGCGAATGAAGAAGATGCAGACACTTGTACGACACGAGCTCAAAAACTCGAAGGGCATGATGAGAAGCATGAAGTAACACCCATATATATAGGTGATCCCGTAACCCTGCACACTAGAACCTGCGCGCTAGAACCTACGAGCCTACCACCTGCGCACTGCCAAACTCTTGTTTCTCGTTTTCCTCAGAGTCAAATAATCTTTCATTTTTTGGATCCAACTTTGAGGGAGGACTTTTGTTGATGCTCCCTTCCATCACAAAGTCGAACAAATGGAAAAGGGGAATACCTTAAGCACAAGAAGAGTCATCCTTTTAAGAACCTCAAAAACTGACAAAGACATGAACAAGGAACCCTTTAAAAAGAGGTTACGCAAGTCACTTGCGTGCCACATATGGGTCATGAAAGTCACTTGCGTTCCCTATTACTTTTTTCACCCAAGGTTCCCAGTGGCCTATAAATAGCCCCTGTGGGCTCCCATTTCGAGGATGAATTTTCCAAAACTCAAATTCAAGCTCTGGTCGCCCAAGTATTTGTCTGACATCTTCCGAACACTTATAAGGTAATTCATTACCTAGAATGGAATCTCTAAAGAGGAAGAATTAGGCCTAAGTATTAGAATTCATCAATACTTGCGTGCCTAAGTGTCCATCCCTTATGGGAAGGGAGGAAACTTGCGCGCCGCCTTTCCCTCTCAAGGGAACTTGTGCGCCACCCTTCTAGAATCCTCTAGGGATGATACTAAGGGCTTGAGTTCAAAGTCTCCCAAGTATTACCCTATGGATTCTTTGTTGCTCAAGGTGACTCATGTCGTGCATGTATACTTGCACGACCAGGACTTGCGCGCCAGAACAATACCTATGCGCCTCCTTCCTAGTCACCTCCTTTCATCAAATCCAGCTATCCTCTCCAAATATGGCCTTTAAAACCCTCTTCAAATCCATTTGTGGCATGGTTCCTTTTTTGGATTCCTTGTTTGAGAGGAATTAATTGTCCCTCCTTCTTAAGAGTAACCCCCAAATTACTAGTCCTCTTAATTTGGGCCTCCTTCTTAGGAGTAATCCCCAGCCTTAATTTATTTTGATTTGGGCTTCCTTTTCAGGAGTAAGTCCTGGGTTAAAATCCGAAATCTCCATAAATTACAAATAACTTTATGGACCTTGCTCTTGGGCAGTCATACATACGTAATCCCCACATCATTTCTTATGATTGCATCTTTCGTGGCACTATCGTCAGTTTTACTGATACCTCTTGTTTCTCACATCGAGCATGACTCATGTGAGCTTATAGTGTAAAAGTAATTATGAAATCTCTCTTTGGGCCATTAATCATGCATAAACATCATACTTCTTCACCCGAACTACGTGGAATTTGATCTCTACCTTAAAAGTAGAGTACGTAGGAAGACTTTCTGAGGCTCAAGATCATCTTTCATTAATTATTTTTCATCCCATATGACATTAAACTATATACTTCTTATCAAACTACATGGGTTCTGATTCCTTTATTTTTAATAAGGATATGTAGATAGCCCAAATGCGGGTAAAATCCCAAATCTGAAATAATCTTGTCTTTCTGAATGACAATAATCTTCATGTGCCCTACTGAGTGGCTATTAAACCAGTATGTTCATCATAATGAGCAAGAGATTTTTATATAATATATTGAAGGATACCATTGACTAAGAATATATAATTCAAATGGATGATTATATATTAATGAAGAACCTAAAATACATATAAAAGACTCCTTAAATTCCCTACATATCAATCATTGATTGCAATATCTAAAGGAAAAACTCCTATTCATGCTTGGTAAATTAATAAGGATTCATGAACATAACTTAAATCTATAAGAGAGTCCCGGAGTAGACAATAATTCCCCACCAAAAGGTGTGATGAGTCTGAACTCCCATCCTCTCGACCAATGAAAATTCGTAAGCCTCATCAGTCCACAAATAATTGGCACCTACCTTTGAAATGTAGGTCCAAATGGATATAGAATCATGGGATGTTTCCGGTTCTATGAATAAACCCGTTAGAAATAAATTGGAAAGTTTGAACATTAAAACAAACAAGGTCATCCTCATTTCCAGGAGAAACAGATGGGTGAGTCAAATGTTGTAAATACCCTAGAAGGGGCCATAATGGGGGTTTATTTACAACATGTTTCAGGAGTAA
This sequence comes from Viscum album, assembly GCA_963277665.1. NCBI lineage: Eukaryota > Viridiplantae > Streptophyta > Magnoliopsida > Santalales > Viscaceae > Viscum > Viscum album. Next base: position 1,038,221,984 of record OY728129.1, read on the forward strand.
TTTTCTTTTTTTCTTTGTGTTTATTTCCCCCTTTTATGAAATTGTTTCTTTAATGCTTGTTGGTATTAGTTTTCGGATATTCTAGTTATATCACATGTGCATGAAATTGTTATGAAAAAATATTTATAGTTTCATCAATGAGGGTGGACTAATGTGATTTATTTCTAACCCTTATATACATATCTCGGTGTGTGTGCATACCTAATGTCTTCTTTTAGGTAGGATTACAGGTTGTGCGATGGTTGGGGCTGAGAAAAACATTTCTCGATCAAGCGAAGTTGGTCGTGGGGAGTATCAGGATTGAGCTAGAGCATCTTGAGAATCATGGAGACTAGGTATGTGGGTTGTCTCAGTGTTAGAAGTAGATCCTATTGTATTTTACAATTAGTTTTTTTTATTTTTTATATGTAGTCTTCCCACTATGCAAGCTGTTATTATATTTTTTCATGCTTTGAGTTTGTACCACTGTGTATTGCATTCCATTTATTATAGTATTATTTATTTCAATTTATTTTTTATAGATACTGCGATATTGATCCTTGTGTTTTAGTTTTTTCATTTTACACTATTATTAAACTCGGACCATAGATTATAGTTTCCCCCTATACATTTAGGAATCTCACTTCTTTTTTTCAAACACTGATTTTTCAGTAGGAATGATTGTGGCCTTGTGGATAGCCAGATTGGGTGATGTTTCAGGTTGACCTTGATTGCTTTGTTACTATTTGAACATGTATAAATGAAATCAAGGCTTTATGTAAGTGTTTTCGATCTCAGTTTTATTTTAATGAGACACATGCTATATTCCCCATGTGATTATTTTATGTGGTCTATATACTTCCCATGAATGTATTTTATGATTATTTTCCAAACAATTATGTTTATTTACATATCCTTTTGAGGATCTTTCTTCCACAAGGATTACTAATCAATATTCTAAATGTGGTAATGGATTTATAGTAAAATCTCATCATTTATCAGGAATATTTATTTTTATACTTATAGTGATGAAATATTATGATTCATCTCTCAAAAGGATCATGATTTTTTTATCCTCTGGTAATTTAATGAGAATAAATTTTTCCCTTCATTTTTTTTATTTATTTACTATGTAATTAAAAATATATTTTTTAAATAAAAATCATATTTATTTCTCTCTTCGATTGAAAAAACCATTTTTTTTCAAAATCTGAGTTCTTAAAAAATGTTTTAACATTATTTAAAGATTTTATTAAATAAATTTTTACCAATTTTTGACTTTTTTACTAAATTTTTTAATATAAATCTTAAAGTAATTTTACATACAATTCTTTTTTTTGGATTTTACCAAAAATGTGAAAGGAATCATTTATTTACATGTACAGGAAGAATAATATTTTCTTCCATCATAAAGAAATCATTATTTTAAATATTACTTTAAATGTTTAAAATTTTATCTTAAAATAAAATTATTTCAATAATTTTTTATGAATTTTCAGTTATTTTCAATACTGAAAGGATATTTTCCTCAAGAAATGTTCCAAGTGATCTTTCAAAATCATTTTCTATATATGATGATATCCTTTGATGTTACTTATAATTTAATGAGGATATCTTGAATGGTACTATCCATATTCTTTTTATGGATGGTTAATGATTATTTTTATGAAATATTTATGAGACCCATTTATTTTTCATGAGTTATGATTTGGTGAATTGGTGAAATGTTTATGAAACCTTTTTGATTACATGGATTATTATGTGATGATATGATGAAATTATTACGATATTATGGTACAAATAAGTATGGATTTTCTTATGAGAGGTATGAGAGACATATATCACTCCAATACATTGGGTGATTCTATATATCTCATGAGATAACAATCAGAAAAAAGATTATTGGCTTGATCCACTATGTGAAATAGGTGAGCCCAGATCCACTATGAGAAACAGGGGCATCCTAATCCATAGTGGGAAATAGGTGATAAGTACTTATCCAAAATATTTATGTTCATTGTATTTAACCATGAAATATAAAATGTTTTTCTATTTTTAGGATGGTTCCACACTTTTATGACACACGCTTATGGTTCACAATTGATTTATGATGATTTCTCACTATCCTTGGAAAAGTTTTCAAAAATGACAAAGTTTTATACCATGAATCGTATTTTCGATCTATCATAGTTTGGGTTTTAAATTTTTAGTTATGTTCATGATAATATACCCTTATACTTAACTTATGATTTAATATTATAATAGACTCATATCTTATAAGTTAACCCAAACTGAGCATCTAAGCCCACCCTTTCTTATGTTTTCTTCCCCATGTTTTGATGAAATGTTTAGGTAGGGTATTATAAATAGGAGTACTATGTTAGAAGATATTTATTGTAGATATAGACTATATTTCATGAAACAAGAGGAGTATGTTTATAGTATCCATATACACTAAACAAATTATGGTATTAGGGAATGTGTTTATGAAATTTATTGAATATTCATAAAAAAAGATGTGGTATATATATAGGGAAATACTTGGTTTCTACAATATTGATACCAAAATCATTCCAAAACTATTTAAAGGATATATCATGTAATCCATTAGGTACAAGTTTCTTAATTGAATATGTACACTTTAGTGCTAAAAAACATCATCAATTAAGAGATTGAATTAAATCCCCAAATTGATGTAAAATGAAACCATCAAATCACTACAATATAGACGTCCTGTAGAAAGTTCCATACCCTAAGACCTATAATATTCTTATAGGAATCCAAGATTAGTTTTGGAATATCACTTTTTTAGTCATAAAGTTCTCATTATCCATCTTGATCATTGAGATAGTGTTTTTACTTTTACTCATGGGTGTATTCTTATGAAAACAATTTTTGTTATGATCACCCTATATGATAAAAATAATCCCTTGAATAGTTTAAAAAATAGACTTACTTATCTCACAACACCCCATACAACACTTTTTTAAATAAGAAGAATCTTTAATGGTGCTAGTTGAAGCTGGATATGCGTAACAATGTTTCAGATCCCTCTTAATAGTAGTTATCCTCTAATCAAAGTTCCCACAATTTTGATAGATCCACTTCTAACAATGAGAAGAAAAACAACCGATCTTCCTCCAGTTCTTACAACCCAAAGATGACCATGTGGATTCAATCATTCACCAAAAAATATCATTTTGGAACAACAAGATTTCGAATTTGAACCCATTCTTGATTATGTGTAACTTATATTTGGCTGGTGTATGAAGACAAATAGGAAAATGATTGGATGACTCCCATTGAAGATGATAGACCATATACATGTAAAATAATGATCACAATAAACTAAATCAAGATATCTATCGAGACATTTAGAAACCATTAAAGTAGGATTATGGACATGAAACTGTGTAAAAAGGTCCTCCAAAAAAACCCAGGACCAAGAGATGTGTAGGAATCATAAAATACCAAAATTGGATAATTGATTAAGGGTTTCTAGAGAATTATCTTTTATTGTCATCATTATAAAGGATTTTATTGAATTATATACTGATTAGAATATGGAATTTAAGATCATTCATGAGAACCTTAAGGATTTCCCAATATTCACATTGATCAACATAACCTAAACACCCATAAAAACTAATAAAATGAATCCCTGGTTCCCATTGATGGAAAATAAAAATATTGACATGATTTTGGGTAATGTTTTTCACAACTATATTAACCTATTATTTTCACATAATGAAAATCCCACCTACAAGGACTACACTGAATGTTCTAGGTATAACATAACAAACCTAATGGGAAGGATAACCATAGATGTTTTTTTAGATCAGATGGACCATTCATAAAGTTTTCCAGACATAAATTTCATGACCAATGAAATTATTCATTCAAATATTGATATTTAAAAATCCTAAAACCCAAATTATATCATTACATGTAAAAATTTGAATTAATTTATATTAAATATGAATAAAGGATACTTGTTGTTAAGATATTTCTTTGATGAAGATGTTGATCATCCCAAAAAAAATTATAAGATTAACTCTATTTCACTTGCAGGATCCAAGTGATCCACACAGGCTCCTTTAATCTTCGAGCGCATATGATGAATTTTTGGGTGCTAACGCGGTTGTTCTATCATCTTGGTAAATTCATCTTTATCACCCTATATCATTCTGGATTGAAATATTATCTCTTGATATTATCATTCTTTATATGAGGATAGAAAGTGAAATTCAAGAGATATGTCTATTGAGAATAATGATTCTCAATTCAGGATTAACCTTATACAAAAGATATAACAACTTCTTTATAGAGTCAGGGTTTAGGTTAAAATATTATTTAATTAAACCATGACTCTTAAATAATATATTAAATCTAATATTACCCAATGATGTAAAATAATAATAATAAAATTTAATGGTGTGTTCTGACTAGTTCGATGATAAATATTAATTTATAGGGATGAAAATTAATATTTATCACCAGACATGATGTTGATTCTATTGTATTCCTTAGATTTTGTTGAATACATAAATAAATATTTAATAAAATTAATTCATGAATATATATTCTATACACATTTTAGAAAATATATTTTTATTAAATATTTATTAAATAAAATAAATATTCTTATATACAATATGGTGAATAAATATTCATTAAATATTTATGATCAATAAAATTAGAATAAAATTATTCCTCAATCTACTTTTAATAGGTTGGGGTTGAATCACCTTTTTATTAGAAAGGAAATTCATCCTTTTAACTAGGTTGAGAGGTAACCTTTACATGACCGGATGACCCAATGTCCTGTAGACCCATTACAACATAACTCAAAGGCCCGAATTCCTTAATGCCTATACATTTCCCAAATAACCCGAGTGAGAAGCCTGCATCATGACATGTTACCATTAATACAACATGACTCCCCTTATCAATATAAACAATTAGTGTGTGAACCTATAGGGTTATTTCTCATTGAAATTAAGTGAGATTTACTAAAGACTAAGATTAATGTTTAGAAACGAGTCAAAAAAAACCAAGAGAAAGAGATTAATGTGACAATGTTGACAACCACATAAAAGGATTCACTATGAAATAAAATACCTTTATTATAATATCTCATCAAGAATTTTGAAAATATGCATCTTCAAACAATATATTTGACACGTCTTTCTTTGACTATATGAAATAAACACATCGTTACACCATTTCCATGGAATTTTAGGTGATGGATCCTTTCAAATCAAAGGGTAGAGATATCTACTTCCATAAATATGGATTAGACAAATACTTACTTTAATTATCCATTAATAACATTTCATTCATGATTCACCCAATATACACTTCTTTCTGAGAACATATGGTGTCATGGTTTTTGTTAGTAAATATAAGTGTGTTAGTCATGACATGAATTAATGATAATATTAAAGTATATAGACCATCAAACATACTCACAAATAGTAATATCTAATGACACATAAACATAATATATTCCTACTAGAGGGAATTTCTTCTTAACCTCCAGTATTGGAGATTACCTTGTGAAAAATTTATGAGAAGAATTCTTATCCTCTTATGGTTACTTATACCTAATAGTAAAAATACTATTTTCCCCATCATATAATTCAATCCAAACATAAAAATAGCGTTAATAATATATTCATTGAGTTTCGAGGTTCTCTTCATAGTGGGGAACTACTAGGATCTTAAAATATGGTAGATACTCTATGAAATTATTACATTAAATTTATGAAGAAAAATGAACAATATGTGATAAAATGATTTATTTATATTAAAATCAGATAATATAAATTTAATAAAATGTATAATCAGTTTTTTCTAGAACACCAAATCCAATATTCTCTCACTTATACGGGAGCCAACTGATAGTGACTTTCAGTCCACTCCACCTCACATGCTGATCATGTTTCTTCCGAGTTAAGGATTTCACCATGTTGTCTTTTTTGGATATTATGCCCACTATAACTTCACCTCATTGAGAAAAAAACCTCAATAGAGGATAATTATGATGTATATGATTCATCCATTGATGTGACCTTGGCACCATAGAAAGAAACACTACATCAATATTATTACTAAAAAGTGTGATAGGGTCAATAATGCTAGGTACCACGTCAAAATATTGGATGAAAGTTCATATCCAACCTAATTATTTAACAACCTCAGAATATATAATATAATCAAAATATACTATAGAATCTAAAACAATATATTTATTTGATCTATTAAATCTCACATATCCTTCATTCAGAGTGATGAGATATATTTTTTGTGATTTCAGATTGCTTTGATATGTTTGGAAAACAGAATCTGTTTATCCTCTAATGACTAGTTCATCTCCTCCTCCATAGATCAAAAACATATCACTAGTAAGCCTTAGATACATAAGTATAGTCTTGAATACCATCAAATGGAAATCATCTGAGTCATCATGATGTATTCTTACCACACTCAAGGTGTAAGAGACATCAAGAACAATACATAGCATAACAAACATGACTAACCAAATCGCTGACTCATATAGAATCCTCACCATCCTTTTCCTTTTATCATGTGTATGAGGACACTTTTTCTTAAAAACATGAATTCCATGTGACATTTGAAACAAACCCTCTTGGATTATTCCATATCGATTTTCTTCAGTATCTTGTAAATATATGTACCTGAACTTAGTCCGAGCAACCTCTTGAATCTATCATGTTGAATCATGATCCCAAAAATATATTTTTCTTCCCAAAATTTATTCATTGAGAATAATTTATTCAAATTGGATTTAATAGACTGTATGATTGCTATCTAATTTCTAATAGGTAATATTTCATTGAAAAATACTATTAAGAACATGACCACACTCCCACTAGACTGCTTATAGACACAAGGCTTGCATTCATAATTCATGAAACCAAATTTCATTATGAATTCATAAAACAAATTTTTTCATGACCAATATTCTTTATTTAATCCATATATGGATATTTACAATTGACATAGCTTGTTGGAATCATTTAAATTCACAAAACCTTTAGGTTGTGTCATATAAATATATTTATAATGGTTCCCATTAAGGAAGGATGTTTTGACATCCATTTTACAAATATTATAATCATGGAATTTGATAATGGTAAGTAGAATTATAATCAATTTAATCATAGAAAATGGTGAAATGGTTTCATCCTAGTCAATACATTTACACTTTTTAAACAATTTTTCAACCAGTCATCCCTTATAAGTACTGAATTGCCCATATATGTACAGTTTCTTCTTAAATTTCCATTTGAAACCAATTTTATTTACATATACTAGATGATCTACCAAAGTATTGAATTGGTCTTAGTACATGGATTATATTTCAGAATTAATATCTTCTTAAAACAAGGAAAAAATACATTCCAATAACTACATTATTTTAGTTTACAAGATTATTATTATCTACAAATAATGAGTCTCCTTGTATCATTTGTGATATGTATCTATGACCTGACCCCATACATCTGGAATCAGGATATAATAGATCATGTAAAAGTATTTGATCACATGAATTTCCATTCACAATTTATATAAGTACACTCTTCATAAATTATCATTGGATTTCATGTAATCAAAATCATATAACTTTTTAACTCATGGAATGAGTGGTCCTTGGATCAAAAATGGTATAATTGGTTAATTACGTTGTCATCATCAATTTAAATGGGAAAAAACTATTTCTATTGATGAAAAAAATTTAATTATTACAATTATTTTATCCTTGAAAGAAATGTTATCACCTTTCCATAAATAATAATCAAGGAACTCACAACAATCACAGACAATACTCACACATCATGAAATAAGATATACCTAGATGGCATGGCATAATGTAAGACATTTGAATCCTCAAGTTCCTATAATGATTCATGAGATGAAACCTCTTTTCCACACTAGGCTAATAAAAAATAAGTATATAATAATAATATCAAAAATAATTCCACAGAACTTGAGACTCATCCAATGATGAAATCATTACCACTATAACAAGTGGAAAACAATAAAAATAATATCCCAACCCAGGTAATTTTCTTTCCCCTATATGTGGGTTAGAAAATCCCAAACACATGATTATTAAAGAATTTTGATACATACTAGTCTCTTGTATAATAACCAAATAGTAAGACAAAAGGAAAAAGAATTCTTTGATACCACTTTGTAGCATGTTGACTTGAAATCCACTAAGAGGTTCCCCAAGCTGGTTGGCCACATGACCTCTAGCATGAATCCCCACACACTAGAGGCTTCAGATTAGTAGTGGGGGCCTAGTTCTTTTTTGTTGGGAGATTTTGACCTATTTATCAAAGTGCAACACAATGGTAAATAATAAAGAAAAGTATAGTAAATAGTGATAAATAACTAATCACAGAATAATAAATCATCCAGATAATAAATAGGTAGAAGCTAAATCAATATCAGATACAAAAATGATGACCATTCCATGATTCCATAAAAAAAGGTAAGTACATGATATATAGGGGTACAATGATATATAAAATGTTAAAAAAAATACAAAATATCAAAATATGCCTCTACTAGCATCATGATCATAGGCTCAGTCCTCTACTATTGTACTCCTTCCTAATACTAAAAATCAAACATCAAAAGTTGGGCTCTTCCATTTGTCTATCCTTGAAATAATAAATTTTTTTGGGTACCATCAGCCGAAATGGGTTGAGATATAATCAGTTATCCACCATCAATGGTGAAAAATATAGTTTATTCATATAAAATGAGTACTGTGCAGGTAAATATAATGTAAAAATAAAAAATAAATAAAACACATCATTATGGGTTCCTCCTAGCTTACCTGACCAACAATACATGCTTCCACCTAAGACATATATCTCTAAACCAAGGTCAAACTATATAGATATAATATTCAAGTGAAATGTATACAAATATATATATACCTATATATATGTAAATACATAATAATACTATATTCATTCATGCATGGAAAACATGACCAGGCCATAAGAAAGCCAAATGTAAACATGGACTGAATCCAAGAATTTTTGTTGTCTTGATGGAAACAAAAAAAATCAGAAAAAAGAAATGAAATGTTCTTAATAAATAGGTACCCTAATCCCATATAAGTCATTCCATAGAGGAGACCTAAGTATCAACTTAAGGGAACTATAAGCATCCATCACCATAAGAGCCCGTCCAAGGAGATTTGTAAGTGGAACCCAAGTAGCACTCTTGACATGGTCTAAATAAATAAACCCTTGAGCCTGTACTTCACATTCTACATCAGGAACCAAGTATTAATCATGGATTTGTATAACAATATTAGCCAATGATCCCATCCAATGTAATCCCCTAGGTAACCGGGTATCACTCACAGGAAAATTACATAAGGCATCTTCCCGGTCATCCCATCCACGTTATTCTATAAAAGAAACCAAGTATCACTCTTGGTGTGTTAATATTAATTAAAAGTTATAATTTATAAAGCATGATGATCCTGTCTAAGTCATCCTTATGTCAAGACACATGCATTTTCCTTATCATGATGTAAGGGTGTAAGTTTAACTTTCATGAAAACTCACACCATTTAAGAAAATATTTATAATAATTTCAATGGAAATTTCACACACCTTTATTAGTGGTTAAAATAAATTTAAGACATGAGGTTCTTAGGTCTTTAATGAAGGCACACCCTTTGGGGTGGATCACATCATATTTTTCACCCTATGACATTAATTCATGAGTTTCTAAGATGATGTTGACCATGAGAAAACCATTTCATTCAATCAATTAATCATTTTGGAGGTGTCACTAGAAGATACAAACATGATTCATAATGAAACATGATAAATAAAACAATAATTTTATTGAAAATATCTATACCACCTACTATAATTTTTTTAAAGACCCCCATCCATTTTCTGCCTTTGAATTGAACTGGAATAGAAGAAATCATCAAAATAGACAAAATCTATGAAAATAAGGCATATTATATTGCACTAAAGTAGTGTCAAAAATGGTGGAATAAAATAAAAATGGAATGAATAGGATCAAAGATCATACATATTTTCTTCCAATGAGATTAATGATGGAATGAGCAATTTTCGGACAAGGAAGAACCAATGGAACATAGATTAGGAATTAGAGAGATCCCACAGAAGAAGATGTAGGACCCCGGGACACCCTGAGAGGGGAGGGGTGAATCAGGGTGTCAACTTTTTCTTTTAAATTAAAGGATCTTGTTCCCACGTTGGTAGGAACAAGTTGAACCTGTATGATGGATATGATCAGAAATTAAACATTCGCAAGAAAAAGAGATGACACAATAATTTTTACTTGGTGCACCACTAAGGGCTACGTCCAAGGAGCATACGCCGACAAGTTTCTGGTCGTACCTAATTCCACTAATCTTCACTAGATGTGGATTAACATGGTTCGGTAACAGTCACTCTATCGCAGGCTCACTGCCTTTACAATTTTTCAGGGATAGCTCCCTGCGTCCCTGGGGTCACTCCCATTGACTCCCCCTGACTCACTGCCGTTGGTGAAGTCCCACTCAGTTTATAGACATGAAGGTCTCATCATCATTGCTCAATGAATGCATCCTCTGTTATATGTAGATGCTCAGTTGAAGTCCAACTATCACTCCTTAACTGATCTTCAACTTTCGTGAAGATCCAAGACAATCAGTAAGCTTCAACAAACACCTGGCGTGCAACACCAAGACGGCGTGCAACATTTAAGGATGGCGCGCAAGTTATAACTGGCACGCAATTACTCCCCCAACACTTGATCAACTCAACCTTCTTCCAAATAAAACTTGCGTTACTCAACTTCTTTTCAACCCAAATCGATTTTGAAACCTAATGGAAACCTGTCGCGCAACTTCAATTCTGGCGCGCAAGTATCACTAAATAACTTGTGCGACTACTGGACGGGTAGCAAACAACTGTCGCACTGCTCCCCCTTGCGTGACCCACCAACACTTGCGCGACTTCAACACCTGAGCAACAGGACCTCTGAATTTCTTCATGTCCGAAGTTTGTGTTGAATGAGGAGGGGTGGTCCTATATTTATATGCATTCGGATACCCTACGCAGTGGCGTGCAAGTCTTCCCTTGACGTGCAAGTCTCGATGCGCAACCCTTCTGTCCTCCTAGACACCTACGCGACCATCTTCCAATCTTGGGAGCCCCTATTTACTTTGCCATATTTTGATGATCAAAACACGATGGTCAAACGATGCGAAACTTTCCAATCCTCTAAGGTACCAGCGTGCAAGTCCTTTCACGGCGTGCAAGTCACTTGAGAGACCAAACCAATACTTGCGTGACCCTCTTTCCTTTACCATATTTTCAGGTTCTCATTCTGAAAAACATTAGGCATGCAAGTTTACAAGCCTCCAAGGCCTCAACGTGCAAGTCTCTTTTCCAAAAACATATTTATCCATATTTCATGTTTTGAGGCCCAAAAATTTGGCAAAAACTGGGAAACAGTGCCATCTTCAATACTGTTGTCTTCTTGAACTGTATGATCATTTTGCTGGTACACATTCTGAACTTCCACTGAGGATTGACAACAAACACAATCCATACTTCAATTCATGCACAGAACATCCATGGTTCCAATAGAAGAGGTGTTATGCAGGAGGAGAAATGAGAATAGAAAGTCTTATGTAACTTAAAAAAATAACCAATGATATATTCATGATCTTAATAATTATCATGTCATGAAATCTTCAGGTTTTCCCTCTTTTGAAAAAAAAATACACATCGAGAACGAGGTGTATCCAGACCACTTTAGGTCATTAATTAAATTCACAACATCTATTGAAATCAGTCCCAGTAAAGACTCTTGTGGCCCAACCAAATCATTTCACATCATGAATTTAATTCACATTGTGAATATAAATCATGTCATGAGTTTTTTATAAAACTAGGCTATAACCCCCTGCTACCTTCCTTTCCAAAATAAACCACCTATACTCAAGATAAGATTACCCGAGATCAAGCCAAAAGAAAAATTTAATAGGGATTTATCTAATTTAAAATAATACATACACCGATGAAAATCTATCACATTACATGCTTGTGGACAAGGTATTATTAGAAACCTCCTTTTGGAGTACTTGGCTATGTAGGGTACACGACCATACCCTGGGTGGGGCACACTCCAGATCAGAGTACACAACCTTGTGAGGTACATGGATAGTTACGTGGGAGGGGACCCCTTTGGGGGGGAGGGGGGTACACATCATATACTAGTGGTACATGCGGTGTTCTCAGGTATTTTACACACTAAGTGGGACTCAGAACATGGGATGATACCCATGTAGTGGTACACATCATTTAATAGGAGAAACACACCATGTACTTTGTAAATGTACATGCCGAGTAACCTAAGGCACATGACTAGGGGGACCTCTGTGGGTACATGATATGTACCTAAAGTGCACACTCTATACTATCCCTACCATATTCTATTTTTCCTATTTTCTACCGATAGTCAAAATTGAATTTTTTGAGTAGTCCATTCCAAGTTTTGTTTTCACAAAGATCATTATGGTGGTATCCTTTTCATGTTTAGAGACCATTTAGATGGATTTTTGGACTATGAGAGTTCAGTAGGAGATTTTTTATGAGGATTTGTTTTTGAATCCGTATTGGCATTTGGTTTGTGAGATCCATGGGCCATGTGAGGGCGTGATATCATTAGTTGGATATGAAATGTGGATACTTACTACTTTGTTTAGAGTTTTTTTAGATGGATTATGAAAGGAGGGATCAAGAAGTATCTCTTATGACATCTTGGTTGTCCTTATATTTTTGGGCCGTTTTCTCAATGTAAGAGTTTTTGAGATTTTGATTCTATGTTAGGAGATTAGATCTTTTGGAGATGTTGGGATTGGTTAACACCATGGGATGGAAGTTATGGCTAGGTGCATTGAGATTCTAAGATAAGTCTGAGGGACTCTTGAGGATTCCCTTGTGGGATGGGTTAAGATCAAGTGATTAGTGGTTTCCAAAGTTTACTGTTGAGAATGAATGTATGGAATGTTTTGTTTTGGATCTTACTAATGAACCCTTGTGGAGGGTATCCTACTTTTGATATATTCATGAGAACAATTGCGAATTCCCTATTACATTCATATGATATTCGATACCCCTTTGGGTTTGTTTTTGTGTGAGGATCAGTTGGAGTCTACTGAGGGTCATTTGGGATGTTTAGAACTTGATGTATCTTGTGCTTTTGGATTAGCTAGAGGAACCCCTCATCATGTGTCCTACTCTTGATTTGGATTTTGGGCTGGTTTAGGTTGCTTCTATAAGCATGGAAAATGTTCTTGTATGAAAAAGGGGATTCTCATGGTGAATATCACTTTATTCTACGGTCCATGGGACCGTGAGATCCCTGAGTATGGTTTGATCCTGAGGTCGGTCATGGAGAGGAAATGCTGTCTATTTTTTGGATTATAATATCTTTAGAATCATGAGATCCCATGATGTTTTGGCTGAGGTTGGATTGGAATTGCTAGTTCAGATTCTTGGATGGTGGGTTTGAGGTTAGATCTTCTTAGGTTCGGTTGACCTTTGGACATGATGTTTGATCTAGTATCTACTCAGAACTATGGTTTGAGGAGGAGACCCTTAGGATATCTTGAATTAAGAATTATGACTGAGTTGTGATATTTTTATCTCATTCATTATCATGTTTTGATTATATACTATAAGGGAGATAATTAATGATCTCGATGAATACATCCCCCCATCTAGTTGAGTGTTAGCCCTGACTACTATGGATTCTAGCTCAAAAGATGCTGATACACTCATAGATTGGGTATTTGGTACCATGGATTCTTTTCGTAACCTATTTTAATGGTACCTATGGAAAATTTGTTTCGTTCCACGTTGGTAACCATGGGAAATTTTGTTAGGTCCATGATGGTACCCATGGAATAGTTTTTTTGGGTCCATAGCTAGTGCCTAATTATTTATATAGGACCTTTGATATGGATTGGTTCTCTATTGATTGACCTAGATGTTCTTGTTTGAGTTTAGATCATGCCATTGAAGTCTTAGTTCCCAGTAGATTCATGTTGTTCGGGTGGATGCCTATAGTTACACCCTAGGGTATGGAATTCATGTATGTTGCATTAGACATCTTGGAGATCCTATACAGATCCAGAGGAAACACCAATTTTTGTGTTGACGGGTGAGTCAAATGCTGTAAATCCTCTAGAATGGGCCATAGTGGGGGTGTATTTACCACATGATTCATAATTACTTTTCATTTTTTCTTTGTGTTTATTCCCCCCTTTTATGAAGTTGTTTCTTTAATGCTAGTTGGTATTAGTTTTCGGCTAGGATAATCATATCAAATGTGCATGAAATTGTTATGACAACATATTTATAGTTTCATCATTAGGGGTGGACTACTGAAATTTATTTGTAACCCTTATATACATATCTGAGTGTGCGTGGATACCTATTGTCCTCTTTTAGGTTGGATGACAGGTTGTGTGATGTTTGGGGCTGAGAAACAAAATTTCTTGATCAAGTGATGTTGGTTGTGAGGAGTATCAGGATCGAGATATTGCATCTTGAGCAACATGGAGATCAGGTATATAGGTTAGTTTAGTGTTAGAAGTAGATCCTATTGTATTTTACTTTTATTTTTTTTATTTTTTATATGTAGTCTACCCACCAGGGGACCGATTATTGAATTTTTTTCATTCTTTGAGTTTGTACCACTTTATGTAGCATTACATTTATTATAGTATTATTTATTTTAGTTTATTTTCTATAGATACTATGATATTGATCCTTGTGTATGGGTTTGTTCATTTTCCACTATTATTACACTCAGACCATAGATTATAGTTTCCCCGCTATTCCTTTAGGACCCTCACTTCTTATTTTCAAACACTGATGTTTGGGGAGGCATGCTCGAGGCCTTGTGGAAGGCCAGATCGGGTGATGTGTCAGGTTGACCTTTATTGGTTTGTTATGGTTTGAACATGTATAAATGAAATCAAGGCATTATGTAAGGGTTTCCAATCTCAGTTTTATTTTTTATGAGACACGTGCCATATTCACCACGTGATTATTTTATGTGGTGTATATACTTCCCATGAATGTATTTTATGATTATTTTCCAAAAAATTACATCCATTTAATATCCATTTGATGATTTTTCTTCCACAAGGATTACTAATCAATTATCCCAAAGTGTTAATGGTTTTACGCTAAAATCTCATCGTTTATTAGGAATGTTTATTTTTATACTTATAGTGAAGAAATATTATGATCCATCTCTCAAAAGGATCATGAATTTTTTATCCTCTCGCAATTTAATGAGAATAAAATTTTTCCATTCATTTTTCTTTATTTACTAAATAATTAAAAATATTTTTAAATAAAAATCATTTTTATTTCTCTCTTCGATTGAAAAAACCATTTTTTCAATATCCATGTTTTCAAAAAATGTTTTAAAAATATTTAAAGGTTTTATTACTGAAATTTTTACCCATGTTTGACTTTTTTACTAAGTGTTTTAATATAAATATTCATGTAAATTTCCATACAATGATTTTTTGGATTTTACCAAAAATGTGAAAGGAATCTTTGTTTTACATATACATGAAGAATAATATTTTCTTCCATAAAAACCAACTAATTATTTTAAATATTCCTTTATATGTTTCAAATTTTATTTAAAAAATGATTTTAATAAATTTTAATGAATTTTTAGTTATTTTCAATTCAGAAAGGATATTTTCCTCAAGAAATGTTCCAAGTGATCTTTCAAAATAATTTTCTATATATGATGACATCCTTTGATGTTACTTATAATTTAATGAGGATAATATTGAATGATACCATCCCTATTCTTTTTATGGATGATTAATATTTATTTTTATGAAATATTTCTGAGACCCATTTATTTTTCATGAGTTAGGATTTAGTGAATTGATGAAATGTTTATGAAACCTTTTTCATTACAGGGATTATGATATGATGATATGATGAAAGTATTATGATATTGTGGTAGAAATAAGTATGGATTTTCTTATGAGAGTTATGAGAGACATATCTCCATATAATATATTGGGCGATTCTATATATATCATGAGGTTACAATCCAAAAAAAGTTTATTGGCTTCATCCTCTATGGGAAATAGGTGAGTCTATATCCACTATGGGAAAAAGGTGCATCCTAATCCACAATGGCTAATAGGTGAAAATTCCTTATCCAATATATTCATTTTCTTGGTATTCAACCATGAACTATAAAAGTTTTTTTATATTTAGGATGGTTTGACACTTTTATGACACCAGATTATGGTTCACGATTGATTTATGATGATTTATCACTCTCATGGGATAAGTTTTCAAAAATGACAATGTTTTATGCCATAAAACAGGTTTACGATCTATCATAGGTTGTGTATTAAATTTTTAGTTATTTTCATGATAATATACCCTTATTCTTAACTTATGATTTAATATTATCATAGATTGGTATCTTATATGTTAACCCAAACTGAGCATCTGAGCTCACACTTTCTTATGTTTTCTTCCATAGGTTATGATGAAACGTTTAGGTAGGGTATTCCTAAGAGGAGTACTATGTCAAAAGATAATTATTGTAGATGTAGACTATATTTCAAGAAACAATAGGACTACGTTTATAGTCTCCATAGACACTAAGCAATTATGGTATTATGGCATGTGTTTATGAAAAGTATTGAATATTCGTATAAAAAGATGTGGTATATATGTATGGAAAGACTTAGTTTCTACAATATTGGTACCAAATAACATTACAAACCCATTTAAAGGATAAATCATTCAATCCATTAGGTACATGTTTATTCATTGAATAATTACACTTTAGTGCTAAGAAAACATCATCAATTAAGAGATTGACTTAAATCCCCTAATTGATGTTAAATGAAACCATCAACTCACTACAATCTAGATGTCCTGTAGAAAGTTCCATACCGTAATAACTAAAATTATTCCTATAGAAATAAAATATTAGTTCTAGGATATCTCTTTTTTTAGTCATAAATTTCTCATTATCCATCTTGATCATTGAGATAATGTTTTACTTTTCATCAATGATGTTTTCTAATTAAAAAAATTTATGTTATGATAACCCTATTTGATAAAATAATCCCTTGAATAGTTTAAAAAAGAGACTTACTTGTCTCACAACACCCCATAAAACACTTTTTTTAAATAGGAAGCATCTTGAATGGTGCTGGTTGAAGATGGATATGTGTAACAATGTTTCAGATCCCTCTTAATAGTAGTTATCCTCTAATCAAAGTTCCCATAATTTTGGCAGATCCAATTCTAAAAGTGAGAAGCAACACAACCAATCTTCTGCCAGTCCTTACCACACCAATATGACCATGTGGATTCAATCATACACCAATGACTATCATTATGTTGCCACAAGATTTTGAATTTGAACCTATTCTTGATTATGTGTAACTTATCTTTTGCTGGTGTATAAAAAAAGAAAACGATTGGATGATACCAATAGAAGATGATAGACCATATACATGTAAAATAATGATCATAATCAACTGAAGCAATAAATCTATCGAGACATTTAGAAATCCTTTAAGTACGATTATTATCATGAAACCATGTAAAAGGACCTCCAGAAAAACCCAAGACCAAGAGATGTGTATGAATCATACAATACCAAAACTGGATTATTGATTAATGGTTTCTAGATAATTAATTTTGATATTCATTATTATAAAGGATTTTATTGAATTATATGCTAATTAGAATATAGACATTAAGATCATTTATGAGAACCTTAAATATTTCTCAATATTCCCATTATTCACCAAAACCTAAACACCCATAAAAAGTAATAAAATGACACTCTGGTTCCCATGGATGGAAAATAAAAATATTGATATGATTTTGGGTAATGCTTTTCACAACTATATTAACCTATTATTTTCAAATAATAAAAAATCCCACCTACAAGGCCAACACTGAATGTTCTGGGTATATCACAACAAACCTAGTGGGATGGATAACCATAGAGGTTTTATCAAATCTTATGGACCATTCATAAATTTTTCAAGAAATCAATGTCGGGACAAATGAAATTATTCATTCAAATATTTATAATTAAAAATCCTGAAACCCAAATAATATCTTTACATGTGAAAATTTTAATTAATTTATATTAAATATGAATAAAGCATACTCATTCTTAAGATATTTATTTGATGAAGATGTCGATCATCCCAAAAAAAATTTTTAAGATTAACTCTATTTCACTTGCAGGATCCAAGTGATCTACCCAAGCTCCTTTAATCTTCGAGCAGAAATGGTGAAATATTGTGTTCTAACGTAGATGATCTATCATCTTGGGAAATTCATCTTGATCACCCTTTATCATTTTGGCATGAAATATTATCTCTTGATCTTATTATTCTTTAGATGAAGATAGAAAGTTAAATTCAATAGATATGTCTGTTGAGCATAATGATTCTCAATTCATGATTAACCCTATACAAAAGATACAAAAACCTCTTTATAGAGTCATGGTTTAGGTTAAAATATTATTTAATTACAACATGAATCTTAAATAATTTGTTAAATCCAATCTTACCCCATTATGTAAAATAATATTAATAACATTTTATGGTGTGTGCTGACTAGTTCAATGATAAATATTAATTTACAGGGATGAAAATTAATATTTATCACCAGACATGATCTTGATTCTCTTTGATTCATTAGATTTTATTAAATACCTAAATAAATATTTATTAAATATTAATTAATGGATATATATTCTATACAAATTTTAGAAAATAAATATATATTAAATATTCAATAAATAAAATAAATATTCTCATTTACAATTTGGTGAATAAATATTCATTAAATATTTACGATCAATAAAACTAGAATAAAATTATTCCTCAATAGTTTTTAATAGGTTGGGATTGAGGCCCCATTTTATTAGAAATGAATTTCATCTTTTTAACTAGGTTTAGAGGTAACCATTACATGACCTGACGACCTAATGGCCTGTAGACCCATTACAACATAGCTCGAAGGCCATACATCCCTAATGCCTATAAATTTTCCAAAGAACCCGAGTGAGAAGCCTGCGTCATGCCATGTTAGCATTATTATAAAATTCCCCCCCCCCTCATCAATATAAACACTTAGTGTGTGATCCTATATGGTTATTTCTCATTGGAATTAGGTGAGATTTACTAAAGAATGAGATTAATGGCTAGAAACAATTCAAAAACCTAAGAGAATGATATTAATGTGACAATTGTTGACAACCACATAAAAGCAATCATTATGAAATATAATACATTTATTATAATATCTCAAATTTAACTTTGAAAATATGAATCTTCAACCCATATTGTTGACACGTCTTTCTTTGACTATATGAAATAAACACATCGTTACCCCATTTCCATGGAATTTAAGGTGATGGATCCATTAAAATCAAATGGTTGAGATATCTACTTCCATAAATATAGATGAGACAAATACTTCCTTGAATTATCCATTAATAACATTTCATTCATGATTCACCCAATATACACTACTTCCTGAAAACATATGGTGTCATGATTTTTGTTAGTAAATACAAGTGTGACAACCATGACATGAATTAATGATAATATTAATGTATATGGACCATCAAACATACTCACAAATCAGAATATCTGATGAAACATAAAGATAAAATATTCATACTAGAGGGAATTTCTTCATAACCTCCAGTATTGGAGATTACCAAGTGAAAACTTCATGAGAATAATTCTCATCGGCTTATGATTACTCATAACTAACAGTAAAAATACTATTTTACCCATCATATAGTATAATATAAACATATAAATAGTGTTAATAATATATTCATTGAGTTTCAAGGTTCTCATTATAGTGGGAAACTACTATGACCTTAAAATGTGGTAGATACACTATGAAATTATTACATTAAATTTATGAAGAAAAATGAACAATATGTGATAAGATGATTTATTAATATTAAAATCAGATAATATAAATTTAATACAAAGTATAATCATTTGGTTCTAGAACACCAACTCCAATATACTCTCACTTATATGGGAGCCAACTGATAATTACTTTCTATCCACTTGACCTCACATGATGATCATGTTTCTGCTGAGTCAAAGATTTAGTCAAGGGATCCACCATGTTGTCTTCTATAGATATTACGCCAAATATAACTTCACCTTATTGAGAAAAATACATCAAGAGAGGATAATTATGATGTATATGATTCATCTATTGATGTGACCTTAGATCCTTAGAAATAAACACTACAATAGTATTATAAAAATAAAGTGTGATAGGGTCTTTAATTCTTGGTACCATGTCAAAATATTGGATGAATGTTCATATCCAAACTAATTATTTAGCTACCTAAAAATATATAATATAATCAAACTATAATATAGAATCTAAAACCATATCTTTATTTGAGTTATTAAATCCCACAAATCCTCTATTCAGAGTGATGAGGTATATTTTTTGTGATTTTAGATTATCTTGATATGTTTGGAAAATAGAATCTATTTATCCTCAAATGACTAGTTCATCTCCTCCACCATGGATCAATAAAATATCCCTATTAAGCCTCAGATACTTAAGGATATTCTTTAATATCATCAAATTTCAGTCATACGAGTCATCTTGATGTCTTCCTACCACACTCAAGGTGTAAGAGACATCAAGAACAATACATATCATAACATACATGACTAACCCAATCGCTGACACATATGGAATCCCCACCATCTGTTTCCTTTTATCATCTATGTGAGGACTCATTTTCCTAAAAATATAAATCCCCTGTGACATTTGAAACAACCCCTTCTTGGATTATTCCATTCTGATTTTCCTCAGTATCTAGTCAATATATATACCTTGACTTATTCTGAGCAACCTCTCGAATCTATCATGATGAATCATGATCCCAAAAATATATGTTGCTTCACCTAATTCCTTCATTGAAAATAATTTATTCAAATATGATTTAACAAACTGTATGATTGGTATCTCATTTCTAAATGGTAATATGTCATTGAAAAATACTGTTAAGAACATGACCATACTCCCACTAAATCTCTTATAGACACAAGGCTCACAATCGTTATTCCTGAAACCAAATTACATTATGAATTCATAAAACAAAAATTTTCATGACCAATATGCTCTATTTAATCCATAAATTGTTCTTTACAATATACATACCTTGTTAGAATCATTTAAATTCAAAAACCCTTCAGGTTGTGTCATATAAACATATTCCTAAAGGTTCCCATTAAGGAAGGTTGTTTTGACATCCATTTTCCAAATTTCATAATCATAGAATGCCATAATGGTAAGTAGAATTATGATCAATTTCAACATAGAAAATGGTGAAATTATTTCATCCTAGTCAATACATTTACACTTTTTAAACCCTTTTTCAACCAGTCATGCCTTATAAGTACTGAACTGCCCATATATGTACAGTTTCTTCGTAAATACCCATTTGAAACCAATTTTATTTACATCTACTAGAGGATCTACCAAAATATAGGCTTGGTCATAGTACATGGATTCTATTTCCAAATTAATAGCTTCTTAACACATGGAAAAAAACCATTCCACTAACTATATTCTTTTAGTTTATAGGATTATTATTATCTACAAATAATGAGTCTCTGTGTAATGTGTGCGCTATGTATCTATGACTTGAACCAAAAAATATGTTATCAGGATGTAATTGGTCATGTAAAAGATTTGATTAAATGAATTTCCATTCAGAATTTATATATGTACACTCTTCATAAATTATCATTTGGGTTCATGTAATAAAAATCATATAACATTTCAACTCATAGAACGAGTGGTCCGTGGATCAAAAATGGTATAATTGGTTAATTAAGGTGTCATCATCAATTTATATGGGAAAAAACTATTTATATTGATGAATTTTTTTTGGATTAATACAATTGTTTTATCCTTGAAAGAAAAGTTATCATATTTCTATATATAATATTCAAGGAACTCACCATAATCACAAACAACAATGGCACTTCATGAAATAAGATATACCTATATGGCATGGCATAATGCAAGATAGGTGAATCCTAAAGTGCCTATAATTATGCATGATATGATACCTCCATTCCACACTAGGCTAAGAAAAAATAATTATATAATAATAATATCAAAAATAATTCCACAAAACATGAGACTTACCCAATGATGAAATCCTTACAATTATAACTGTTGAAAAACAATAAAAACAATATCCCAACCCAGGTAATTTGTCTTTCCCCTGTATGTGGGTTAGATAATCCCAAACACATGATTATTATAGAATTACGATACATCCTAGTCTCTTGAATAATACACAAACATTAAGACAAAAGGAAAGAGAATTATTTGACACCACTTTGTAGCATGTTGACTTGAAATCCACTAAGAGGTTCCCCTTGCGGGTTGGCCACATGACCTCAAGCATGACTCCCCACACACAAGAGGCTTCTGATTAGTAGTGGGAGCCTAGGGCATGTTCATTGGGAGACTATAACCTATTTATTAGAGTGAAACACAATGGTAAATAATAAAGAAAAGTATAGTAAATAGTGATAAATAACTAGTAGCGGAATAATAAATCATCTAGATAATAAATTGGTAGAAGGTAAATCAATATCCGTTACAAAAATGATGACCATGACGTTATTCCATACAAAAAGGTTAGTACACGATATATAGGGGTAAAATCATATATAACATGTTAAAAAATTAAAAATACCAAAATATGCCTCTACTATAATCATGATCATAGGCTCAGTTCTCTACTCCTGTACTCCATAGTAATACTTAAAATCAAACATCCAAAGTTGGGCTCCTCCAATTGTCTATCCCAAAAATAATATATTTTGTTTGGGTACAATCGGCAGACCTAAATGGTGTGAGATATACTCAGTTATCCACCATCAATGGAGAACAATATAGTTTATTCATATAAAATGAGTAGTCTGTAGGTAAATATAATGTAAATATAATAAAAAAATAAAACACATCATTATGGGTTCCTCATGGAATACCTGACCAACAATACATGCTTCCACCTAAGACGCAAATCTCTAAACCATGGCCAACCTATATAGATATAATATTCAAGTGAAATGTATACAAATATTTATATACCTATATATATTTATATGTAGATACATAATAATCTTATATTCATTCATGCATGGAATACAAGACCAGGACATTAGAAAGACAAGTGTAAACATAGACCGAATCCAAGAATGTTTGTTGTCAAAGTGGACACATAAAAAAACTAGAAAAAATAAATCAAATGTTCTTAATAAAGAGGCACCCGGATCTGATCCAAGTCATTCCATAGAGAAAACCTATGTATCAACGTAAGGAAACTATAATAATCCTTCACCATAAGATCCCATCCAAGGAGATTTGTAAGTGGAACCCAAGTGGTGCTCTTGAAATGGTCTAAATGAATAAACCCTTGAGATCATACGTCACATTCATAATCGGAAACCAATTATCAATCAAGGATTAATATAACAATATTAGCCAACAATCCCATCCCAGGTAATTCACTAGGTAACCGGGTATCACTCATGGGTAAATTACATAAGTCATCTTCCTGGTCATCCCGTCCGAGTTATTCTATAAAAGAAACCAAGTATCACTCTTCGTGTGTTAATATTAAATAAAAATTATAATTTATAAAGCAGGATGAGCCTGTCTAAGTCATCCTTAAGTCAAGAACCATGCATTATCCTCGTCACGATGTAAGGGTATAAGTTTTACTTGCATGAAAACTCATACCATTTAAGAAAATATTTATAATTATTTCAATGGAAATTTTTCACACCTTTATTGGTGTTTAAAATAAATTTAAGACATGAGGTTATTAGGTCTTTAATGAAGGCACACCCTTTGGGGTGGATCAAATCAGATTTTTCACCCTATGACATCAATTAATGAGTTTATCGGACTATGTTGACCATGATAAAACCATTTTATTCAATCAATTAATCATTTTGGTGGTGTCAATAGAATAACCTAGCATGTTTCATAGTGAAACATGATAAATAAAAAATAATTTTATTGAAAATAATTATACCACCTACCATAATTTGGTAGAAGGACCCATCTATTTTCTGCCTTGGAATTGATCTCAAATAAAATAAATCATCAAAGTAGAAAAAATCCATGAAAATAAGGCATATCAGATTGCACTAAAGTAGTATTGAAAATGGTGGAATAAAATAAGAATGTATTGAATAGGATCAAAGATCTTAATTACTTTCTTCCAATGATATGAATGATGGAACGAGCAGTGTTCGGACAAAGTATAACCAATGGAACATAGATTAGGAATTAGAGAGATCCCATAGAAGAAGAGGTGTTATGCAGGAGGAGAAATGAGAATATAAAGGGTTATATAACTTAAAAAATAACCCCCGATATATGCATGATCTGAATATTTACCAAGTCATGAAATGTTCAGGTTTTCCCCCTTTTGGAAAAACAAATACACATCGTGAATGAGGAGTAGCCAGACCACTTCAAGTCGTGAATTAAATTCACAACATATATTGAATTCAATCCCTATAAAAACTCATGGTGTCCAACCAAATAATTTCACATCATGAATTGTATTCAGTCATGAATTTAATTCACACTGTGAAAATAAACCATGTCATGAATTTTTTATACAACCAGGCTAAAACCCCCTGTTACATTCCTTTCCAAAATCAACCACCTAGACTCAAGCTAAGATTACTTGAGATCAGGTCAAAAGACAAACATAATTGGGTTTTATCTAATTTAAAATACTATATACACCTATGAAAATACATCACATTACATGCTTGTGGATGAGTTCTTATTAGAAACCTCGTTTTGGGGTACTTGGCTATGTAGGGTACCCGACCAGACCCTAGGTGGGGCACACTCCAGATAGGAGTACACATCCAAGTGAGGTACATAACTAGTTACACGGGAGGGGACCCCTTTTGAGGGGGTAAACGTCATGTACTAGTGGTAAATTCATTATACTCAAGTATTTTACACACTAAGTGGGAATAGGTACACGGGATGGTACCCATGCAGTGGTACACATCATTTAATAGGGGAAACACACCATGTACTTTGTAAAAGTACATGCTGAGTAACCTGAGGCACATGACTAGGGGAACCTTTGTGGGTACATGATATGTACCTGAATTTCACGCCCTATATTATCCCTACCCTATTCTATTTTACCTATTTTATCTCAATAGTGAAAATTGAATTTTTTGTGTAGTCCATTCCAAGTGTTTTTCACACAGATCATTATGGTGGTATCTTTTTGGTGTTTATAGACCATTTAGAAGGTCTTTTGGACTATGAGAGTTCAGTAGGAGATTTTATATGAGGTTTTTTTTGGAATCTATATTGGAGATTGGGTTTTGAGATCCATGGGCCATGTGAGGGTGTGAGATCATTAGTTGGATATCAAATGTGGATACAACCTACTGTTGTTTGAGGTTATTTTAGATGGATTCTGAAAATAGGGATCAAGATGTATCTCTTATGACATCTTGGTAATCCATTTATTTTTGGGCTATTTTATTAATGTTAGAGTTTTTGAGATTTAGATTCTATGTCAGGAGACTAGATCTTTTGGAGCCATTGGGATATGTTGAAACTATGGGATGGAAATTATGGCCAGGTGCATTGATATTCTAAGATAAGTCTGAGGGAGTCTTAAGGATTCCATTGTGGGATGGTTTATGATCAAGTGATTAGTGGTTTCTATAGTTGAATATTGAGAATGAATGTATGAAATGTTTTGTTTTGGATCATACTGATGAACCCTTGTGGAGGGTCTCCTACTTTTGAGGTTGTCATGAGAACCATTGTGAATTCCCTATTTCATGCATATGCTATTGGATGCCCCTTTAGGTGTGTTTTTGGATGATGATCTATTGGAGTCTATTGAGGGTAATTTGGCATGTTCAGAAATTGATATATATTGTGCTTTTGGATGAGCTATATGAACCCCTCATCATGTATCCTACTCTTGATTTGGAATTTGGGATGGTTGAGGTTGTTTCTATAGGCATGGCCAAAGTTCTCGGATTCAAAAGAGAATTATCATGGTGAATGTCATTTTATGCTATGGTCCTAGGTACCGTGAGATCCCTGAGTTTGGTTTGATCTTGAGGTCAGTCATAGAGAGGACATGGTGTCTATTTTTTGGATTATAATATCCATAGAGTCATGAGAGCCCATGATGTTTTGGCTGAGGGTGGATTGGCATTGCCAGTTCAGATGCTTGGATATTGGGGTTGAGTTTGGATCTTCCTACGTTTGGTTGACCTTTGGACATGATGTTTGAGGCAGTATCTACTCAGAACTGTGGTTTGAGTAGGATAACCTTAGGATATCTTGAATTAATAATTATACCTGAGTTGTGATATTTTTTTCTCATCCATTATCATGTTATGATTATATGGGATTAGGGATATAATGAATTATCTGGATGATTACATCCCCCATCTAGTTGATTATTATCTCTGACTACTATGGCTTTTGGCTCATAAGATACCGATACACTCATTGAGTGGGTATTTGGTACCATGTATTCTTTTTTCACCCTATTTTAATGGTACCTATGGGAAATTTTGTTCGGTTCCATGTTGGTACCCATGGGACATTTTGTTTAGGTCCTTGCTGGTACCCATGGGACATTTTTTGGGTCCATAGATATTGCCTGATTATTTATATAGTACCTTTGAGATAGATTTGTTCTCCATTGGTTAACCTAGATGTTCTTGTTTCAGTTTAGATAATTCCATTGATGTCCTAGTACCTGGTAGATTCATGTTGTTCGGGAGGATGCCTATAGTTATGCCCTGGGGTATGGTATTCATGTATGTTGCATTAGACATCTTGGAGATCCTATATAGATCATTTGTACACACTAGTTGTTGTGTTGATGGGTGATTCAAATGTTGTAAATCCTCTAGAAGGGTCCATAGTGGGGGTGTATTTACCACAGGTTTCATGATTACTTTTCTTTTTTTTCTTTGTGTTTATTACACCCTTTTATGATGTTGTTTCTTTAATGGTAGTTGGTATTAGTTTTTGTCTAGGATAGCCATATAAAAAATGCATGAAATTGTCGTGACAACATATTTATAGCTTAATCATTGGGGGTGGACTAATGAGATTTATTTCTATCC
The DNA here is from genome assembly GCA_963277665.1 of Viscum album. Taxonomy (NCBI): domain Eukaryota; kingdom Viridiplantae; phylum Streptophyta; class Magnoliopsida; order Santalales; family Viscaceae; genus Viscum; species Viscum album. The sequence goes on from OY728129.1 coordinate 1,038,249,306, forward strand.
CATATATACGTATCTCAGTGTGCGTTCATACCTAATGTCCTCTTTTAGGTTGGATCATAGGTTATGCAATGGTTGGGGCCGAGAAACAACATTTCTTGATCAAGAGAAGTTGGTCGCGAGGAGTATCAGGATTGATCTAGTGCATCTTGAGCATCATGGAGTTTGGGTATGTGAGTTGGATGATTTTTAGAAGTAGATCCTATTATATTTTACATTTAGTTTTTTATATGAAGTCTACCCACTGGCGACCAGTTATTGTATTTTTTTCATACTTTGAGTCTGTACCACTGTATGTTGCATTCCATTTATTATAGTATTATTTATTTCAATTTATGTTTTATAGATACTATGATATTTATCCTTGTGTATGAGTTTGTTAATTTTCCACTATTATTACACTCATACCATAGATTATAGTTTCCCCCAATACCTTTTGGACCCTCACTTCTTGTTTCCAAACACTGAGGTTTGGGGAGGCATGCTTGAGGCCTTGTGGCAGGCCAGATCAGGTGATGTGTCAAGTTGACCTCGATTGTTTTGTTACTGTTTGAACATGTATAAATGAAATCAAGGATTTATGTAAGGGTTTTCGATCTCAGTTTTATTTTTTATAAGACATGCGCCATATTCCCCACGTGATTATTTTATGTGGTGTATATACTTCCTATGAAAGTATTTTATGATTATTTTCCAAAAAATTATGTGTATTTACATATCCATTGGAGGATCTTTCTTCCATGAGGATTACTAATCAATTTTCCCAAAGTGGTAATGGTTTTATGGTAAAATCTCATCGTTTATCAGGAATGTTTATTTGTATACTTATAGTAATGAAATATTATGATCCATCTCTTAAAAGGATCCTGAATTTATTTATCCTCTGGTAATTTAATGAGAAGAAAATTTTTCCTTCATTTTATTTCTTTATTTACTAAATAATTAAAAATATTATTTTTAAATAAAAATCATATTTATTTCTCTCTTCGATTGAAAAACCCTTTTTTTCAATATCCGTGTTTTCAAAAAATGTTTTAACATTATTTAATGGTTTTATTAATGAAAGTTTTATCAATGTTTGAATTTTTTACTAAGTTTTTTAATAGAAATCTTCATGTAATGTTCCATACAATGCTTTTTGGGATTTTAACAAAAATGTGAAAGGAATGTTTGTTTTACATATACATGAAGAAAAAACATTTTCTTCCATCATAAACAACTCATTATTTTAAATATTCTTTTATATGTTTCAAATTTTATTTTAAAATAAAATGATTTCAAAAATTTTTTATGAATTTTTAGTTATTTTATATACAGAAAGGATATTTTCCTCATGAAATGTTCTAAGTGATCTTTCAAAATCATTTTATATCTATGATGAAATCCTTTTATATTACATAAAATTTATTGAAAATAATATTGAATTACACGATCCTTATTCTTTTTATGGATTGTTAATGTTTATTTTTATGAAATATTTATGAGACCAATTTATTTTTAATGAATTATTATTTGGTGAATTGATGAAATGTTTATGAAACCTTTTTTCATTACATGAATTATGATGTGTTGAAATGATGAAGGTATTATGATATTATGGTAGAAATAAGTATGGATTTTCTTATGAGAGGTTTGAGAGACATATCTCCCTCCAATACATTGGCTGATTCTATATATCTCATGATATAACAATCCGAAAAAAGTTTATTTGCCTGATCCACTATGGGAAATAGCTGAGTCCAGATCCACTATGGGAAATAGGTGCATCCCGATCCACAATGGGTAATAGGTGATGTAACGCCCCGACCCCAGCTACCCAGAGTCGGTTCATTACATCGTAACATTGGCATGATCACAAGAAAGATCAAATCTCGAAAGACCGATTGGTTTAGTAGCCTTGGAAACACTATATATATTCATAAGTTTTACATTACATCATTAAACGAAAGACTACTACAACAACATATTGTCTCTATAATTCACACTCATATCCCCACATAATATCCCTTCAGGTCATTCATAACTTACTTCTTCACTTCCTGGGAAAAATGAAACATAGAAAAGGGGTGAGCTCAAATGCCCAGTAAGGATAACAATATAGCGGAAACTTTCATAAATAAGAATAAACTTTTAAGGCAATGTATAACTAAAACAAAAGCCTTTCAAACATGAACTTTCAACATGGTATGGCATAAATAAAATGAAATAATTCCATTTACTTATTCACATGGATATTCTACTAATCGAATAATCACATGCAAAAATCAATAACCGCTTTCATAATGTTGGAATGCATAATGCCAGACTATCATAACCACATAGTCAAGGCCTCGTGCCAAGACTACAAATAAGATTTTGTCAAGGCCTTGTGCCAAGACACTAGTTTGTCTCATGAGACCTACCGATGCATCGAGGAGCTATAGCGGGCTCCACCCGTCACTTACTAAGTCCAATGCATTCCCATATGAAAAGGTTTAAACATAACATAAACATTCGTATTAAAACTAGCATACGAAATGTCAATAATTTCACCATAAACTATGAATGGTATAAAAATAGCACATTCACAGTCAAACATATCACAAAACCTTCAATACAATATAGAAGTTTTGTATCACAATAGATCAAATTCAAATAAGCGTAAAATCCATCAAAGGATGTTGACATAGATGAAATCAAAATTCTTTTTAAATAAATATCTCTTTTTATTTTGAAATCATTTAAGATCCATATAAAATAACACATTTTCTTTGAAAATATTCTTATAATCTTGTAAGGGAAGTTTTGAAGATTTTATAACGGTGGAAATTAGCCGCACCCGCCGTATAAGTTTAAAAAAACGTTCTTACCTTAATTCTGTCGAAAAGGTTAAAAATGACCTTGTTTTGAAAACGACGGAAAGATTCCTTTATAAACCTCTTATAAAAAGTCAAACAAGGGTATAAATGACTTTAACCCATATTCTTTTAAATAATAAAAATGTTTTGAAATACATTTTGAAGAAACATGGATGTGGATGATAAAGAGATCCCAGTAGATTATTACAAATAAACAACCTCGGATAATGAAGAGATTGTGAAATAACCCTTACCTTGTACTTTTCCTTGGTTGGGGTAGGTTAACCTCCTGTATAATGGTGAAATAATTGTTATTAAATTATACAAGAATCATATATATTAATATGATATCATATATGATCTTTTAACATTGATTTGTTAATAATATCTTAGAATTATCATCGTTTCGGGTGTTAACTTACTTGTTTTCTTTTATATGTTTTGTTACGTAAGACATGTTTGTAAAGGATAGGTTGTATATTATTCATATCCAGAATGATATCAATTCCTTAAACATCATTTTTAAATCATCAAATGATAATTATACTTGAATGGATACGATGGAGAATGAATCTCATCGCGTTCGTGGAGACGGTAGTCCGTACGTACGCACGAGCGACAATATCATTCTTTTGATATTAAAATAATATATAAATGGATGGTATATCATATATACAGAATCATTAACATGTTATATTTATTATTTACATGATTTACACATCATTATTATACCCATCCAAATAATAATATATTGAATAACAATTACACCACGACGTGGAGACGGTAAGCCGTACGTACGCACGTATGGTGACATGTTATTCAAAGGGTGGATAGAATACTGAATATGGTTGTACCATATTTATAATAACATCACAGTATATGTAAGATACTGGAGTTATTATTTTAGAATGGTAAGAACAAAGAAAGAGGAAGTGGAAGAAGAAAGGAACTTGGAAAAGGGTGGTGAAATCATTACCTCTTCTTCGGGTTCTTCCTTTTGATTTGATCAAAAGGGATCCTTAGGTTGGCTTTCTGATCAAACTAAGGCCTCTAGGTTGTATTTAGGGATGTTGGGAGAGTATTTGGGAAGAGTTTGGCCGAACAAAAAGGCTTTGAAGATGTGAAGAAATGAGAAGGAGGAGTTCCCTTTTATAAGAGGGGTGAGGGGCACCTTTGGAAAAGCTAGAAATATTAATTTATAATAAATTCATATTCGGTTTCTAATGGATCCAAAGTTGATTATTCAAAGGTTAAGGTGGGGATAGGTCTAAAACCACTCAACCAATAGAATTTAGACATGTTTGGGTACTTATATTAACCTTATCTTTAAGTATTAACTCTATGTTAATTAGTTTCACTTTTACAATGTCTCTTTGTATTTTTATATAATATGGTTAATAAACTTACTATATACATCCAAGAGACCCCCAAGTGGTCCATTAATGATGAAAATATCATGATATAAGTCTCTTGGCCGAACCTTAGATTTTTAGGAATTTAATATCAATTAATAATATAATATTTGTTTTAAGAACTCTTTTATGTCAATTTTGACACTATTCAATAGTTGATTTTTGTGAAACTCATAACAGATTGATTACTTCGAACAAAGTCCATTAAATCAATACTAATATATCATATTATCCTATAAAATTAGTTTAATTCATTAAAAGTTTCATATTATATTTGTTTGGGTATTTATAATATCAATTATTTTAATTTTTCACTATTATAGTAATTACTGCACTATCATTGTGTCATAAATAAAATAAATTATTTAATGTCTAAAAATTATAAATAAAATATAATTATGTATGAAATCTTTTTATCTTTCTAATGAATATTTATAATCTAAAATCTAACATATATAACACTATGTAACAATTGTTTCTCTAAAAGATATATGCTTGTGTCATTTTTGTATTCATTTTGACTTAATTAAAATAAAGTGTCATTATCACTTACAAGTGGATCCATGGGGTCCCAAAATAGACCCAAAGATGCTCATGGTCGACCATGTATCAACCAATAGGGTTAAGACACGTTTTAGGGTAATTTAGTATTATTATAATATTATTTTTTAACCCTTATTTACCAGATTTACCCTTAACCATGGTAAATAAAATATTTACCACAGTAATTATTCAAAATGTCTACAAATAAAAGTTACCTATTTACACAATTTGAACATCCTGATTCCAAATATGGAATCCATTTTCTTAAATTCAAAACACAGAAGTGGCAGAAATTAATTTAAAATTAATTCCCGCTGTCAAAGCAAAAAGCGTGTTTTTAAGAGATAATAACTATCAAAAGATTGACACTTGTTTATGTTCGGTTTAATTGTAAAATTATGTCTAATGACCAAAATTATATTAAATTGTAAAAATATATTCTAAATATACTTTAAAACCACTCAAATTCATAATTTATCACTATTAATTATTTTGATTAAAAAAGTTGTTTTTAATTAAAATTTAGTAATTTTCACTATTCATCAAAATATGAAAGTTATCCGAAAAGTACCAAAATTTCACCTTAGGCTAAATTCGATATTCCGAATCCAAAAATGAAGTCCATTTCAAAATATAAAATATATATAATTTCAAAATTTAGGTATTACTATTCATAACGGCTAGTTTGATCGGTTGTGGTGTGTGTTAAAACTCGACGTTGCGTACAACACACGCTACTGTTTTATTCAAAGGAAAGCGTACCGTGGAAGCTTGGGATGTTTCATTCTAAAGTTTTTGATGTCTCCATTTAGTCAAAAAGCTTAAAATATTGTATTTAAAAAGGTTTCACTATCAAAATTTGATAAAAGTGCAATACTGAAAATGAATCTGTTCTTGCATTATGACTATGAAACTCATAATATGGATTCTAAAATTATAAGGATTATATAAAGTTTAAAATTTAGTTAACACTATTCATAACCTCTTTTGAACAGCTTGTTTGGTAAGTCATGGTGCGATTGAACTTGGTGTTGCGTGTAGTGAAAGTTATTGAATTGTTTTGAAGAAATAACACACTATAAAATCTTGGGGTGTTACATTCTCCCCTCCTTCAATAAATTGCGTCCTCGCAATTTGAAATTGTTCTTCGAAAATAAAAGGTTGAAAATAGATAATATATTTGTGGGAAAACCCACATCGGAAATTGGGTTACTAAAATTTAGTCTTAATATGAGGAAAAGAGAAATGAAAGGGTCACCACCAAATTATGATCTTGATTAGGAGAACATTGGTGGAAATTAGAGACATATAATCGGAGGAAAAACGTAAATATTTATAGGTAGTGATTGAGGTCATCAATCACAAACAAGTGTATAATTGAGGTCCTTAAACTCATCAATCTATGATGATTTGAAGTACCATCGGTTCAACAAAATATAGGGTATTGGGATAACACATTTTTGACGTTTCAAAATATCTTAGTTGAAATCCCACATCGAAAAATGAATTAACGAGGCCTCTATTTAAAATAAAGAGTCGAAAGTATGAAGATTACCGAAAATAACACATACTAGGGTTCCATGTAGGAAAATATGGATATGGAAGAAAAATCTAACCATCAATTATCTGATGGAGAGTGGTAGAGAACATGGCTATGAAAAGGCCAACAATCCCAAAGCCATAAATTAGTGATGATTTAAGGTACCATCTAGGACAACATTTTTGTTCTAAGTTCCTTTTCTTAATGTTGAGGAATTTATTTATGATATTGGATAAGATCATAAGGATATATACTTACTTTATAATTAGAGTTTTGTCCATTAATAAATTTCTACCACAAACTCATCTTTCACTCGTAAAAAAATTCTATTTATACTATTCGTATAGGGTTCCAAAATAAACGAATTTATAATTCATCTACATGATCCTTTAATAAAAACTACATTATTTAATCCAGGACATCTCATGGGCCAGTGGTAGGTGATACACCCTTGTCGCCCTTCGGTTGCAGGTTCAAGTCTCGCAGCCTTGCCGGACGTGACGGGTTGCCGCCCAACCTCTGGGTTTTCCTTTTATGGTAATCCAAAATAATCCAAACTAGAACTATCCAAAATACTTCTATCCAAACTCACAGTCCAACATTTATAAGGAAGGTAAACATAATATAGATCCTTTTTACCCCGTAATAGAATATGAATACCTTCATCATGTATTACCATATTCCTTATTGATTACATTCATGCTCCCTTATTCCATATAGAATGCTGGATATACTTCATTCATCCAAAAATGTTTTAAACCCCAACAATGATGGAATATACAAATCATTAATCAGTTCCAAGGTAGTCAAGAATATCCAATATAATTTATCCAAAACAATCACATATTATTCCAAAATCACTACCTCAGTATCAGAACTATATTATGATTTATCATTCTCGCAATCATATATTTTCAAAAAATTTATCCTGCTATTGAGTCACTTTTCTTTGTTCCACACAATCTCAAGTCCTTAATGAAATAGTACTGTAGTACAATCCTTATATACTCCATAATTATTATAACAAGTACATTGTTGATACAACACTCAATTGACATAATCAACATAATAACTCTAATCATTCCTCTTCATCTGTGGTAGTATCATAACTTGGTTATTATCCAATAACATCATTTGTGGCATAGTCTGATGACTGGGACATAGGTTCACATAGTGTCCAAACTCCTTGCAAATGAAGCATTGTACATTTAAAACCATTTTCTTACCCTTGCAGTCACGTACTTTGTGACCTTTTCCTCCACACTTATAACAAACTCCCATTCCTTTCAGGCAAGTTCCAGGGTGTTTCTTTCCACAGTTACCACATATGGGAAAATTCTTCTTTTCCCTCTTACTTTTATCCATCTTTCTCTCTTCCATCCTTTTCTTCTCTTGCTTCCCTTCAAAGCCATAGGACTCAGTAAACTCTTTACTTATCTTATCAACACATGATATTATTTCTTCATATGATGATAATACATGGGAGACTATTTCTCTTATAAATTCTAGCTTAAGACCATGAAAGATATGATCCTTCCTTCTCTTTGGATCATGTGCATTTCTGGAGTTCTCATTCCTTCTACTGGGCGCCATTTCTAAACAATGGCATACACTAGATCAGTTTATGAATCAAAATACATAATCCCATACTTATAAAACACTTAACATAAATTGAACTATTTATGGATATAATCCATAATCATAAGAATGTTTTCTTTGAGGAAGTATATACTCATAATCCCTTCAAAATGATTTGTAAAGAAAATGAGAGTTATCCTAAGCATATCCCCCGGGAGTGTCGTAACCAAGAGTGCAGCAAGGCCCGTTGTCGTGCACCAGTTCCCGTTCGAGTCTAGCTCAAAGCGGTGTTTTTGGGTTTTACCCCTAGGTACATCTGTGCCAGAGCCGCCTCTACCTGCTCGTATCCAGACAGGGATGTATTGCTCGGAAAACTCACAAAATCTCTACAATACCAAAATTCTAGGAAGTTCTTCTATACTAATCCTCAAAGTTCATCTTAGGTCTACGTGCTCTAATCAGAGTTTATCTAAATCTAGTTTCCAAGGTTTGTACTAAACTTCCTCTGATACCAACTGTAACGCCCCGACCCCAGCTACCCAGAGTCGGTGCATTACTTCGTAACATTGGCATGATCACAAGAAAGATCAAATCTCGAAAGACCGATTGGTTTAGTAGCCTTGGAAACACTAGATATATTCATAAGTTTTACATTACATCATTAAACGAAAGACTACTACAACAACATATTGTCTCCATAATCCACACTCATATCCCCACATAATATCCCTGCAGGTCATTCATAACTTACTTCTTCACTTCCTGGGAAAAATGAAACATAGAAAAGGGGTGAGTTCAAATGCCCAGTAAGGATTACAATATAGCGGAAACTTTCATAAATAAGAATAAACTTTTAAGGCAATGTATAACTAAAACAAAAGCCTTTAAAACATGAACTTTCAACATGGTATGACATAAATAAAATGAAATAATGCCATTTACTTATTCACATGGATATTCTACTAATCGAATAATCACATGCAAAAATCAATAACCGCTTTCATAATGTTGGAATGCATAATGCCAGACTATCATAACCACATAGTCAAGGCCTCGTGCCAAGACTACAAATAAGATTTTGTCAAGGCCTTGTGCCAAGACACTAGTTTGTCTCATGAGACCTACCGATGCATCGAGGAGCTATAGCGGGCTCCACCCGTCACTTACTAAGTCCAATGCATTCCCATATGAAAAGGTTTAAACATAACATAAACATTCGTATTAAAACTAGCATATGAAATGTCAATAATTTCACCATAAACTATGAATGGTATAAAAATAGCACATCCACAGTCAAACATATCACAAAAACTTCAATACAATATAGAAGTTTTGTATCACAATAGATCAAATTCAAATAAGCGTAAAATCCATCAAAGGATGTTGACATAGATGAAATCAAAATTCTTTTTAAAGAAATATCTCTTTTTATTTTGAAATCATTTAAGATCCATATAAAATAACACATTTTCTTTGAAAATATTCTTATAAGCTTGTAAGGGAAGTTTTGAAGATTTTATAACGGTGGAAATTAGCCGCACCCGCCGTATAAGTTTAAAAAAAACGTTCTTACCTTAATTCTGTCGAAAACGTTAAAAATGACCTTGTTTTGAAAACGACGGAAAGATTCCTTTATAAACCTCTTATAAAAAGTCAAACAAGGGTATAAATGACTTTAACCCATATTCTTGTAAATAATAAAAATGTTTTGAAATACATTTTGAAGAAACATGGATGTGGATGATAAAGAGATCCCAGTAGATTATTACAAATAAACAACCTCGGATAATGAAGAGATTGTGAAATAACCCTTAGCTTGTACTTTTCCTTGGTTGGGGTAGGTTAACCTCCTGTATAATGGTGAAATAATTGTTATTAAATTATACAAGAATCATATATATTAATATGATATCATATATGATCTTTTAACATTGATTTGTTAATAATATCTTAGAATTATCGTCGTTTCGGGTGTTAACTTACTTGTTTTCTTTTATATGTTTTGTTACGTAAGACATGTTTGTAAAGGATAGGTTGTATATTATTCATATCCAGAATGATATAAAGTCCTTGAACATCATTTTTAAATCATCAAATGATAATTATACTTGAATGGATACGATGGAGAATGAATCTCATCGCGTTCGTGGAGACGGTAGTTCGTACGTACGCACGAGCGACAATATCATTATTTTGATATTAAAATAATATATAAATGGATGGTATATCATATATACAGAATCATTAAAATGTTATATTTATTATTTACATGAGTTACACATCATTATTATACCCATCCAAATAATAATATATTGAATAACAATTACACCACGACGTGGAGACGGTAAGCCGTACGTACGCACGTATGGTGACATGTTATTCAAAGGGTGGATAGAATACTGAATATGGTTGTACCATATTTATAATAACATCACAGTATATGTAAGATACTGGAGTTATTATTTTAGAATGGTAAGAACAAAGAAAGAGGAAGTGGAAGAAGAAAGGAACTTGGAAAAGGGTGGTGAAATCATTACCTCTTCTTCGGGTTCTTCCTTTTGATTTGATCAAAAGGGATCCTTAGGTTGGCTTTCTGATCAAACTAAGGCCTCTAGGTTGTAGTGAGGGATGTTGGGAGAGTATTTGGGCAGAGTTTGGACGAACCAAAAGGCTTTGAAGGTGGGAAGAAATGAGAAGGAGGAGTGCCCTTTTATAAGAGGGGTGAGGGGCACCTTTGGAAAAGCTAGAAATATTAATTTATAATAAATTCATATTCGGTTTCTAATGGCTCCAAAGTTTATTATTCAAAGGTTAAGGTGGGTATAGGTCGAAAACCACTCAAACAATAGAATTTAGACAGGTTTGGGTACTTATATTAACCTTATCTTTAAGTATTAACTCTAAGTTAATTAGTTTCACTTTTACAATGTCTCTTTGTATTTTTATATAATATGGTTAATAAACATACTATATACATCCAAGAGACCCCCAAGTGGTCCATTAATGATGAAAATATCATGATATAAGTCTCTTGGCCGAACCTTAGATTTTTAGGAATTTAATATCAATTAATAATATAATATTTGTTTTAAGAACTCTTTTATGTCAATTTTGACAATATTCAATAGTTGATTTTTGTGAAACTCATAACAGATTGATTACTTCTAAAAAAGTCAATTAAATCAGTCCTAATATATCATAGTATCCTATAAAATTAGTTTAATTCATTAAAAGGTTCATATTATATTTTTTTGGGTATTTATAATATCAATTATTTTAATTTTTCACTATTATAGTAATTACTGCACCATCATTGTGTCATAAATAAAATAAATTATTTAATGTCTAAAAATTATAAATAAAATATAATTATGTAGGAAATCGTTTTATCTTTCTAATGAATATTTATAATCTAAAATCCAACATATATAACACTATGTAACAATTGTTTCTCTAAAAGATATATGCTTGTGTCATTTTTGTATTCATTTTGACTTAATTAAAATAAAGTGTCATTATCACTTACAAGTGGATCCATGGGGTCCCAAAATAGACCCAAAGATGCTCATGGTCGACCATGTATCAACCAATAGGGTTAAGACACGTTTTAGGGTAATTTAGTATTATTATAATATTATTTGTTAACCCTTATTTACCAGATTTACCCTTAACCATGGTAAATAAAATATTTACCTCAGTAATTATTCAAAATGTCTACAAATAAAAGTTACCTATTTACACAATTTGAACATCCTGATTCCAAATATGGAATCCATTTTCTTAAATTCAAAACACAGAAGTGGAAGAAATTAATTTAAAATTAATTCCCGCTGTCAAAACAAAAAGCGTGTTTTTAAGAGATAATAACTATCAAAAGATTGACACTTGTTTATGTTCGGTTTAATTGTAAAATTATGTATAATGACCAACATTATATTAAATTGTAAAAATATATTCTAAATATACATTAAAACCACTCAAATTCATAATTTATCACTATTAATTATTTTGATTAAAAAAGTTGTTTTTAATTAAAATTTAGTAATTTTCACTATTCATCAAAATATGAAAGTTATCCGAAAAGTACCAAAATTTCACCTTAGGCTAAATTCGATATTCCGAATCCAAAAATGAAGTCCATTTCAAATATAAAATATATATAATTTCAAAATTTAGGTATTACTATTCATAACGGCTAGTTTGATCGGTTGTGGTGTGTGTTAAAACTCGACGTTGCGTACAACACACGCTACTGTTTTATTCAAAGGAAAGCGTATCGTGGAAGCTTGGGATGTTTCATTCTAAATTTTTTGATGTCTCCATTTAGTCAAAAAGCATAAAATATTGTATTTAAAAAGGTTTCACTATCAAAAGTTGATAAAAGTGCAATACTGAAAATGAATCTGTTCTTGCATTATGACTAAGAAACTCATAATATGGATTCTAAAATTATAAGGATTATATAAAGTTTAAAATTTAGTTAACACTATTCATAACCTTTTTTGAACAGCTTGTTTGGTAAGTCATGGTGCGATTGAACTTGGTGTTGCGTGTAGTGAAAGTTATTGAATTGTTTTGAAGAAATAACACACTATAAAATCTTGGGGTGTTACAGGTGATAAGTCCTTATCCACTATATTAATGTTCATGGTATTTAACCGTGACATATGAAATGTTTTTCTATATTTATGATGGTTCCACACTTTTATAACACAAGATTATGGTTCATGATTGAATTACAATGATTTCTCACTCTCATGGGATAAGTTTTCAAGAATGAAAAAGTTTTATGACATGAATCATGTTTACGATCTATCATAGGTTGTGTATTAAAATTTTAGTTATGTTCATGATAAGATACCCTTATTATTAACTTATGATTTAATATTATCATATATTGATATCTCATATGTTAACCCAAACTGAGCATCTGAGCTCACTTTTTCTTATGTTTTCTTCCCCATGTGAAGATTAAAGGATTAGGTAGGGTATTTTTAAGAGGACTAATATGTAAGAAGATATTTATTTTATATTTATACTATATTTCATGAAACAAGAGGATTATGTTTATAGTCTCCATAGTCCCTAAACAATTATTGTATTATGGCATGTGTTTATAAAATGTATTGAATATTCATATAAAAACAAGTGGTATATATGTATGGAAAGCCTTGGTTTCTACAATATTGGTACCAAACAAATTCCAAAACCATTTAAAGGATAAATCATGGAATCCATTAGGTACAAGTGTCTTCATTGAATAATTACACTTTAGTGTTAAAAAAACATCATCAATTAAAAGATTGACTTAAATCCCCTAATTGATGTTAAATGAAACCATCAACTCACTACAATATAGAAGTCTGTTAGAAAGTTCCATGGCATAAGACCTATAATTATTATTTTATAAATCCAATATTAGTTCTGGGATATATCTTTTTTAGTAATAAAGTTCTCATTATCCATCTTGATCATTGAGATAGTGTTTTTACTTTTCCTCATGGATGTATTCTGATGAAAAAAATTTGTCTTATGATCACCCTATTTGATAAAATAATCCCATGAATAGTTTAAAAAATAGAACTACTTGTCTCACAACACCCCATACAACACCTTTTATAAATAAGAAGCATCTTGAATGGTTTTGCTTGAAGCTGGATATGAATAAAAATGTTTCTGATCCCTCTTAATAGTATTTATCCTCTAATCAAAGTTCCCATAATTTTGACAGATCCACTTCTAAAAATGAGAAGCAACACAACCAATCTTCCACCAATCCTTACCACATAAAGTTGACCATGTGTATTAAATCATACACCCACAACTATCATTATGGAGCCACCAAATTTCAAATTTGAAACCATTATTGATTATGTGTAACTTATCTTTTGTGGGTGTATGATGAAACATAGGAAAATGATTGGATAATACCCATGAAAGATGATATACCATGTACATGTAAAATAATGATCACAATCAACTGAAGCTATAAATCTATCGAGACATTTAGAAATCCTTGACGTAGGATTATTGTTATGAAACTATGTAAAAGGACCTCCAGAAAAATTCATGACCAAGAGATGTTTATGAATCATACAATACAAAACTTGGATAATTGATTAAGGTTTTCTAGAGAAGCCTCTTTTATTGTCATTATTATAAAGGATTTTATTGAATTATATGCTGATTAGAATATGGAATTTAAGATCATTCATGAGAACCTCAAGGATTTACCAATATTCCCATTTATCACCAAAACCTAAACACCTTGTAAAACTAATAAAATGACACCCTGGTACCCATGGATGGAAAATAAAAATATTGACATGATTTTGGGTAATGTTTTTCACAAATAAATTAACCCATTATTTTCACATAATGAAAATCCCACCTACAAGGCCTACATTGAATGTTATGGGTATAGTAGAACAAAACTAGTGGGAAGGATTACCATATTGGTTTTTTTCAGATTTGATGGACCATTCTTAAATTTTTCAAGACATAAATGTCATGACCAATGAATTTCTTCATCCAAATATTGATATTTTAAAATCCTAAAACCCAAATAATATCTTTACATGTGAAAATTTTAATTAATTTATATTAAATATTAATAAAGGATACTTGTTCTTTAGGTATTTCTTTGATGAAGATGTTGATCATCCCAAAAACAATTTTAAGATTAACTCTATTTCACTTGCAAGATCTAAGTGATCCACACAGGCTCCTTTAATCTTCGAGTAGAAATGATGAAATGTCGGGTGCTAAGGGAGTTGATCTATCATCTTGGGAATTTCATCTTTATCACACTATAACATTTTGGCTTGAAATATTATCTCTTAAATTTATCATTCTTTATATGAGGATAGAATGTTAAATTCAAGGGATATGTCTATTGAGCATAATGATTCTCAATTCATGATTAACCTTATACAAAAGATATAACAACCTCTTTATAGAGTCCGGGTTTAGGTTAAAATATTATTTAATTACACCATGACTCTTAAATAATATATTAAACTAATCTTACCCCATGATGTAAAATAATAATAATAACATTTTATGGTATGTGCTAACTAGTTCGATGATAAATATTAATTTATAGGGATGAAAATTAATATTTATCACCATACATGATCTTGATTCTCTTGGATTACATAGATTTTATTGAATACCTAAATAAATATTTATTAAATATTTATTCATGAATATGTATTATATACACATTTTAGAAAATAAATATTCATTAAATATTCAATAAAGAAAATAAATATTCTTATTTACAATTTGGTGAGTAAATATTCATTAAATATTTACTATCAATAAAACTGGAATAAAATTATTCCTCAATAATTTTTTAATAGGTTGGGGTTGAGGTACCTTTTTATTAGAAAGGAAATTCATCTTTTCAACTCGGTTGAGAGGTAACCTTTACATGACCTAATGGTACAATGGCCTATATACCCATTACAACAAAGCTCGAAGGCCTGACATCCCTAATGCCTATACATTTCCCAAAGCACCCGAGTGAGAATCCTACATCTTTCCATGTAACCATTAATACTACATGACTCCCCTCATCAATATAAACACTTTTTAAGTGAACCTATTGGGTTATTTCTCATTGGAATTAGGTGATATTTACTAAATACTAAGATTAATTTATAGAAATGAGTCAAAAAACCCAAGAGAAAGAGATTAATGTGACAATGTTGGAAACCACATAAAATAAATCACTATGAAATATAATACCTTTATTATAATATCTCATCATGAATTTTGAAAATATGCATCTTCAACCCATATTATTGACATGTCTTTCTTTGACTATATGAAATAAACACATAGTTACACAATTTCCATGGAATTTAAGGTGATGGATCCATTCCAATCAAAGGGTTGAGATATCTACTTCCACAAAAATAGATGAGAAAAATACTTCCTTGAATTATCCATTAATAACATTTCAATCATGATTCACCTAATATACACTACTTCCTAATAACATATGGTGTCTTGATTTTTGTTAGTAAATATAATTGTGCTAGCCATGACATGAATTAATGATAATATTAAAGTATATAGAACATCAAAAATACTACAAAATGGGAATATATGATGACACATAAACATAAAATATTCCTAATTGAGGTCATTTCTTCATAACCTCCAGTATTGGAGATTAACAAATGAAAAATTCATGAGAAGAATTCTCATCCACTTATGATTAATCATACCTAATAGCAAAAATAATATTTTCCCCATAATATAATTTAATCCAAACATAGAAATAGTGTTAATAATATATTCATTGAGTTTCAAGGTTCTCATAATAGTGGGGAACTACTACGACCTTAATATGTGGTAGATACTCTATGAAATTATTACATTAAATTTATGAAGAAAAATGAACAATATGTGATAAGATGATTTATTAATATTAAAATCAGATAATATAAATTTAATACAAAGTATAATAAGATTTTTCTAGTGAACCAACTCCCATATACTATCACTTATATAGAAGCTAACTGATAATTACTTTCATTCCACTCGACCTCACATGATGATCATGTTTCTGCTGAGTTAATGATTTAGTCAAGGGATCCACCATGTTGTATTTTATGGATATTATGCTCACTATAACTTCTACTCATTGAAAAAAACACCTCAAGATAGGATAATTATGAAGTATATGATTCATCCACTGATGTGACCTTGGATCCTTATAAAGAAACACTACAAAAGTATTATAACAATAAAGTGTGATTGAGTCGTTAATGCTAGGTACCATGTCAAAATATTGGATGAATGTTCATATCCAACCTAATTATTTAGCTACCTCAGAATATATAATATAATAAAAATATACTATAGAATCTAAAACCATATCTTTATTTGAGCTATTAAAGCTCACAGATCCTCCATTCAAAGTGATGAGGTATCTTGTTTGTGATTTCAGATTGTCCTGATCCGTTTGGAAAATAGAATCTGTTTATCCTCTAACGTCTAGTTCTTATCCTACTCCATTGATCAATAATATACCCCTAGTAAGCCTCAGATTCTTAAGTATAGTACTGAATACCATAAAATGGCAGTCATCTGATTCATCTTGATGTCTTCCTACCATACTCAAGGTGTAAGATACATCAATAACAATACATAGCATAACATACATGATTGACCCAATCGCTGACACATATGGAATACTCACCATCCTTTTCCTTGTGATTGAGGACAAATTTTCCTAAATATATGAATGCCATGTGACATTTGAAACAACCCCCTCTTGTATTATTCCGTACTGATTATCTTTAGTATCTTGTCAATATATGTACCTTGACATAGTCTGAGCAGCCTCTTGAATTTATCATGATGAATCATGATCCCAAAAATATATGTTGCTTCTCCTAATTATTTCATTGAGAATAGTTTATTCAAAATAGGATTTAATAGACTGCATGATTGGTATCTCATTTCTAATAGGTAATATGTCATTGAAAAATACTATTAAGAACATGACCACACTCCTACTAAACCACTTATAGACACAAGGTTCACATTAGTTATTCATGAAACCAAATTACATTTTGAATTCATCAAAAAAAATTTCAGGACCAATATGATTTATTTAATTCATAAATGGATCTTTTCAATTGACATACCTTGTTGGAATCATTTAAATTTACAAACCCTTCAGGTTGTGTCATATAAACATTTTTCTAATGGTTCCCATTAAGGAAGACTTTTTTGATATCCATTTTCAAAATCTCATAATCATGGATTTCCATAATGGTAAGTAGAGTTTTGATCAATTTCAGCATAGAAAATGATGAAATGGTTTCATCCTAGTCAATACATTTACAATTTTTAAACCCTTTTTCAACCAGTCATGCCTTATAAGTACTAAACTACCCATATATGTACAGTTTATTCATAAATACCCATTTGAAACCAATTTTACTTACATATACTAGAGGATCTATCAAAATATTGAATTGGTCTTAGTACATGGATTTTATTTCATTATTAATAGATTCTTAACACATGAAAAAAATCCATGTCACTAACTACATCCTTTTAGTTTATAGGATTATTATTATCTACAAATAATGAGTCTCCATCTTTAGTGACTTGATAACCATACTATTTTGATTCTATAACCACTCTTTTACTCCTACATTGTACTTCATTCTTTCGAAAATCTTTTTCCATGTGGAATTGTGGACTCTATTCCCACAACAACTCTTACATACCTTGATCTTAGACTTCATCAATTTATATATCTTTTCCCTTATATCTTTTTGAAATGTGGTCCCTCTCATCGAATATGGAATGTATTACCACTATTATCTTTTTTTTTGAGGGGTCATATAGGTAATATCTCATTATTTCATTTGGGTATCTGATAAAGGTAAACTTTTTCTATAGGGTGAAAGTTTATTACTAGATGAGGCTTTTAAAAATACTCAACAACCCCACATATGTATGTATGAAAACATGGGTTTCTTTCTATTCCAAAATTGGTATGATATACTATCTTATATTTTAGTTATCACTTGGTTTATTTTTTTGATTCTTTTATAAAAAGTGTCACAAAAAGGATAATGAAAGATTCTCATAATTCTTCATTGATCTCACCATTTCTAACAGGGAACAATTTATCCTTTCTGTTACACCATTCCACTGAGGTGCATAAGGAGGAGTGAGATGAGATATAATCTCAATCTCCAATAAATTATCACTGAATTCATGATTAATATATTCACCACTATGGAATGAGTGGAGTTTATTATTATTATTACCAAGATGTTTATCTACTTTATTCCTATATTCCTTGAATATATCAAAGGAATATAACTTATACCTAATTAATTAGACATATCCATATATATTAAAATAATCAGTAAAAGTTATGAAGTATGAGTACCCACTCCATGATTCAACTAGAAAAGGTCCACAGACATTGATCTGAACTATTTGAAGAATTTCCTTGGCCCTTTGACATTTTAAACTAAATAGAGATTTGGAAATTATTCCTCATAAAAACACATGACATACACCAAGTAGATTTAGTTCAAAGGAATCTAAATATCTACCGTGGTGTAAATTTATTGAACATTTTTTTACATAACCAAGCTAATGATTCCATAGATGGGTGTGGTATATTTCACATGGAGTAGTTTAGTAATCTATTTAAATTACTTAGTTCATGTAATCCAACACAGAAAGACCATTATTTAAACATTCCATACCATAAAACATTTTATATTTATAAATAATGAAACATTTTTTCCAATTCTTCAAAATAAATCTATCTGTATCAAGTCTGGATAAATAAATAATGTATTGGTAATATATGGAACATAATAACAATAATTAAGAAACATGACCATTACTATTATCAATGTAAAGTGGTAATTCATAATAGCCACAAAAAGGTCTATCCCCATTGTATTATCATATATATCTACCCACATTAAATCATTCTAAATATAGTTGGTTCATGTATTTAAATACATTTTTGGAAACAAAAAGCTGTATCTAATAAACAATTTTTCAAAATAGATATATTTCAATCAATAACAAACACACTTGAATCTTCCCCTTAATTCTTTTTGTAGATGATTTTTTTTCTTCCAGTGTGCCTTATTTACACAAGTGAAACACAAAAAATCATATTCCCTTTCTTTCCATTGATATTTCTCTTATTGGTAGGGCATTGTGAAGAAGCATTGGGATTAGAGCTCTTCAAATGTGATTTTATTTTACTTATAATAAGGATGAAAGGTTTTTAATGCTTTATGTCCTTTTTATCTTTGAGAAGTAAGTTGAGAAGATCTGGTAGAGACTTGTCAATGTTTTTCATATTAAAATTGTCAACAGAACTATATAAGCTCTCAGAGGGTGATAAAATAATGATATTAGTACACAATTCATCAAGATATTTAAACCCTAGAACCTACATGCACTCAATATAGATAATGAGTATGACTACATGTGGATCAGTTGGTACACCCACTCTATGATTAGCTTAAAATAGTTCCTTGGTTATCTAAAACCATTCATGTTAATTTCTCTCTTGATATAGGCCATAGAGATGCTCAATCATGCTATAATTTTCAATGTTTTCATGAGAATTCAATTATTCACTTGACATGGATGATTGCATTAAACACATAATTTAGACCACATTTCTCAAGTTTCTATCATAGAAAGGGAACTCTTTATCACTCACTCCTTTGCAGGTGGATCATGAATTATGGATTCTAGTATATATGATTTATATTCATGGTGTAACACAACCTAAAGGTGTCTGAACCATTCTTGGAAGTTACTACTATTAAGGAGATGGTATTTCTCTAGTATTAATCCTAGGGATAATGTGTATAATGAAATTTTCATTATTTGAAATTATGAAAGATAAGATTATTAAAATTTCATGTAATTACAATTATATATGAGACTTATTGAATTTAATTTTATTAAGTATCCCACTATTTTACAAAAAATTAATAGCACCCTCTATTGAACTAAAAATGTCTGGATGTTTGAAATTTATAGTGTAAATGATCCATATACCCCTTAAAATTACCCCATCAAGTGTTGGATAAGCAACTTGTAGGTATTTAGGTAGGTATGTCTTTTTCAACAGTGGGATTACAACTCCTTGATCCATTTAGTGGGTTCCCAATTATAAATATCCTAAATCATATTTTATCAACACTTACCTCCATGTTACATCAAGTCTATAGAGGGTCACTTCTCTTTATGTGATATGGTTAAGTCAACCCATAAACTTCATAAGAACTCCATGATAAAAGTAATTTTTCCAATGAGGGTTTGTAAAACTCTTAGTTCTATGGATTTTATTCCTAATCAAGTAATGGAAGTCTATGAATGACATAATATTAAGTTGAGGTATTTTGTTTATTATTTTTAAATTTTTCTTATTTTATAATTTACATGACTTTTTAATATTAAATGGATTTTACTTAAGTGATTAATAATGTTTTTATTAAACATTTATGCATAATCTATTTATTTAAATTTCTTCTTTACATATTAGTCCATTTAATTATGTGATTGCAGTCATGAATCCATAAAATAAATAATGTATACTAAATAAATAAATAAATAAATGACCTAATCATGAGATTATCTAATAATTGATTTATTTAGAAGACAATAAATCAACCTATGACCTATGGAAAAACTCATTGCTTCATTATTAGCATGAGTTTCAATATTCCTCCTATCCACTTATGATTCACCTGGGGTGAAATTGTCTCACTTCCATCTCGAACTACCTCTACATGCCTTGGGATAATATTTTTAATACATGAATATATAAATCACATGAATTTGAGGGGTAATAAAGGACTTGATAAGGGGAATTACAAAAATAACTTTGGATATGAAATTCCCACATAATAAAGGAGGAATGGATGACTCTTAGGCCATCATATTTAATTTTTTATTAAAAAATTTCAAAACCAAGAAATAAATTAAAGAAACTACTGAGAGTAAAGTTCAAACTGTAATTATGAAGGGGCCAGAATACAAGCCCAAAACCGCAAAGGAAAATACAACTACCATGGTCTATCTGCTTAAGACCTTACCTGAAGGGTAGATGAAGGGCTGCTGCCTATAGCCATAGAAGTACACATGTTCATCCTGTATTACTGAGAACCACCTGGTCTCAGACCACCAAGGTCTTTGTCGAAATGTTGATCACATTCACGAGATATGACACATGTAGGTGAAGCCTGTTCAGGGGTGAGAAACACAATACTCAGTAGGCACCCCAAACAAAAAAGGAAAGACCACAAAGAAATACCACAAAGTAAGATCACAAAGAAAGACCACAAAAGAAAATACCACTCATACTAGATATAACTCAAGGTATAGAAAGTAAGATTATCAGTCGTAAAGTTGAATCATCTTGTACTTCTGAGGGACTCATCCATAATGAGTCACTGAGGTCTGCTCGGCTACTAGACCACTGAAGTATGGTCTTCTTCTAGACCACTGAGGTCTGCTAAGCTACTAGACCACTAAGGTCCACTCCTCTATTGGACCACTAAGGTTAGCTCGACTACTAGAACACTGAGGTCAGCTCGTCTACTGGACCACTGAGGTCTGTTCAGTTACTGGACCAATGAGGTACGCTCGGATTCTGGACCAATACGGTCTACTTGGATACTGGAACATTGAGGTCTTCTCATCTACTGTACCACTGAGATCATCTCATCATATCCTTCGTGTCATAGCTAGCTGTAGGATTCCCGCTCTACAGTGCACTTGATTCTTGGAGAATCTACTCCACAAGCCATCAGTAATGTCTCAAATACCATGAAAACTCACTTAGAGTATACCCAAATGACTGTATCATTGAAAGGGTTCCAATGTCATAGAGGATGTGTCAATCAGAGGCCCAGTTTAAAAGATATTTTCTTTTATGTAAACAGGGGCTGGTTGTGTTCGGGCTCGGTCCATCTTTGTTGGGATGACCTGACTAACCCAGCCTAAGTGTTCCACATGTATCGGGATGGTTCAACGAAATTGAACTGAACTATTTGGGTTTGGGCCGACCAGTTATGACCAGGCCCAGTGGCCAGACCCATTGGGCTTTGCGGGACCTGGCCCAGTTCAACCATGGGTCAAACCCGTCGGATCGTCCAGTGACCTGGTCCACATTCTATGGCTCGGTATAACTTTTTCAGACTAGATTATCTTCAGTCGGGCCATACTATAGCTAGGTTTCCTATCCATCTTGTCCCACATCAGCGGGCCAGCTCTTCTCCCACCCGAGCCGCCCCAACATCCCAATTTACTGCAGTAGACCGGCCCACATTGGCAGGATAGCTTGGGTCCATCCCAAATGCCCGTTGGCACCTAGGTTCGCGTAGAAACACAGACGACTGAGGCTGAATGCCTCTCTCCACCCACAGTCCAGCATGGACTGCATGCCATCACACACATTGGTCCACCCCGTGGCCCGCTAGCTTTGATGTGATGCCCGACCAGCACCCCCCATGCACCCTCACGACCACAACCTTAGCGGCCCCAGTGGTACACCACCTTCCATCTCCCACCTGCAGCTGACTTTCGAGTGAACGGCCCTTTCTGACACTTCGGCCACCTGGATAAAACCTTTCATCAACACCACATCCCGTTTGTTATTGACTCTCCCTCTGCCACTTCCGGATCCCATGCTGGTGGTCCTTCACCCGGCGCCACCGTCTCCTTTAGCATCCTTCCAAGGTTTATCCACCATTGCGGTCTTTCTTGGACAACGATTTCCATCACGTCATGAAGAACGAATGAATGTAAAGAGTAGAAGAATATTAAAAAAACACATAAATGGTAGACCATGACCCTTTTTTGTGTTTTTGTTTTTTCTCTTTGTTAGGAGTTTTGAAAAATGATAATCAAAATGTGAATCCCCTTACCATAAATTCCTGCATGAAAATTCCCATGTCCTCCAAAGATGACTGATCCATGGGTAAATATTTTAGTGGATTGACCTGTGTTCATCATTTAGGAAGAAGAAAGAGGTAAGGTAATCACTTAGAAAAATAAACCCCATCTTGGAGAACAGGTTCGATCGGAGGAAGGCTTCATTGTAGAATGTGATCCATCCATGAAGCTCCTTGATCTATCATCGAGGGAGAGACCTTTCAAAGAGGAGGTGGAGTGCTCGAAGTTGTAGGCGATGGTCATTCGTAATTCTTCATTCCTAAAAGGTGATCCTCAAAAGGATCAGAGTGATTTGAAAGATCCATATTTGATCTCCAATTCATGTTATCCATTAAATGGGGAAAACACATCACATCATTTCTATTATGTTGAGTTGCCACCGTTACACTATTTCATTTATGAAACAATGTTTCTGTTGCTTTGCATTTTAGTGTCGTTATGCAGTTTCATTTATGGAATAAAATAGCTGTCTTGTCACTCTGTTGAAGGGAAACAATTTTGAATAAAATAAACTCTTTATGTTTATTTTATTTTTCCTTAAAATGTCTAAAAGTTAACATTTACAGTTGACCCACGCCCGTCAATATTAGGTCCTGCTTCAGGAAAACATCTCATTATGAACTCAATAGTGGTCTTAGATTTTCAATATGTGTTACCATTTATCAGTTATGACGATTTTAAAATAATATAATTTTTATTTATGTTATTTTATTTTTAGTTACATCCCAAAAAAAAACTTTCACATTCGGCTCGCGCCAGTCATTGTTAGGATCCACCTAAGGGATGCACACCCTTAAGAGCACAACGATACTCTTATACTTCCAATATGAGTTACCATTTATGAGTTATAAGGGCTTGAAAATAAAATAATCATAATTAAATTATTTTATTTATGGCCAAAAATTAATTTCCACTATTGGACCTCACCAACCAATGTTAGGGTCTTCCAAGGATTCGGAAAATAAAATAATTTTATTTAATTATTTTATTAACAGTTATGCCATTTTCAGGTTTTCTCATTGGTGGCCCGCACCACCTAAAATTAAGTCATTCCCAAGGTAAACCCGCTTCTCTAAATGCAATGGTGCCCTCATATTTCCAATCCAGGAACCCGTTTAATATTTATTCCACTTTTTTAGAAAAACTGCTCATGCATGCTATTTAAAACTTAACATTTTTCAATAGATCATTCCATGAAATCCGGGCCTCGGAATCATACACTGTCTCAAAAAATAATCTCAAAATAATCCCATATAATTTAAAAAAAATTACATGGAATTCTGAGACATTAAATTTCCCCACCTTTAGGGATTTACGTTATCGTAATAAAAAAAAGGCTAATCAAACACATGGGAGGTACTAAGAATGAATCTAATTCTCCTATTACCACATGATCTCTTGGATATTTCCATGCTTCCACCGAACCCACACTAGAGGAATTGACCATCCCGGAAGAATTTTTTCCCGTCGATCCTCAATCTATACCAAAATATTCACA
This sequence comes from Viscum album, assembly GCA_963277665.1. Lineage (NCBI taxonomy): Eukaryota > Viridiplantae > Streptophyta > Magnoliopsida > Santalales > Viscaceae > Viscum > Viscum album. Next base: position 1,038,274,194 of record OY728129.1, read on the forward strand.
AAATTCACCCCATCATCAACATCCAACTCACCCTAGCCATATCTTCAACATGTAGAGGCATCCAGAGCCCTCTACTAAACTCTACTCATGGGTAGTTAGGAAGTGTGTCATCTCGGTGAGTTGGTCAACGATCACCCAAATGGTATCATGTCTCTTGGGTGTGTGAGTTAAACCTATCATGAATTCCATCGATATCTTATCCCACTTCCTTGCCAACACCCCCATAAATAGAAATAACAACCCATGAAATCGATTCAAACAAGCATGCAAATTTTTATCTCAATAGGTAATCCTAACTCCAGTGTGTTCTGTCATCACCAGTGACTTCCTTGAATCCCACACACATACCCCGATGCATCTCGCCACTCTAGGAATCACTGCTACAACTACGCATCTTCTAAAAAGAATAATGTGCTCCCCACCATTAGAATGTCCATCAGGGATATTCCCTATGAAAAACTGATCACGTAAAGACTCACAGTAAATTTCAACGAGTTATGCATTCCTGACTCATTTTAGAGTGGATGGGTAATAACCAACAATTAAATATTATATGCTTCATCCACATACAAAAAGGACAACTGTAACAAGGCCATATTTTCCATTTCCTCATTCAATAACAATGAACTAGATCTTCTATTGAGAGAATCTGCTACCATGTTCCCCTTACTAGGAGTATAGAATACTTTGAAGTCATAGTCCTAGTGGAACTCCTACCATAATCTTTGTATCAAGTCCAAATCCTTCTAAGAGAAGATATACTTGTAATTCTTATGGTTAGAGTACACAGTAAACCGTTCACTCAATGAGGTAGTGTCACTAAATCATCATTGTGAATACTACCGTTTCCATTTCAAGGTCATGAGTTTCTTAGTTATGGTCATGTGGTCTCAATTTTTGTGATCCATAAGAAATCAATGCTTTCCCCTACATCAGGACACAACCAATACCTGTTCCTGATACATCACAGAACACCACATAGTCGGTTCCCTACATTGGTATCCTTAACATAGAAGCACTCATCAAGCACATTCTTAGCTGCTGAAAACTTTGGTGGTATCTTTTTTTTGCCACACGAAGGGTTTCCAATTATTTTTCAACCCCATCATTGGTGCTAACACTCTGGAGAATTCAGGTACAAACAACTGATAGTACCTAGCCAACCCAATGAAACACTGTACCTCAGTAACGCTCTTGGGTGGCTCCTAAGCAAGCACTGCCTTGATATTCGCTGGATACACTGCAACTTCAGCCTCTGAGATGACATGTCTCAGGAAGTGGACCATTTGTAACCAAAAGTCACACATCAATATATTTCCATAAAGCCGATGATTTTGGAGTGTGTCCATAACCATCCTCATTTGTATCGTGTGCTCCTCCTCAGATGATGAATACACTAAGATGTCATCAATGAAGACCACTACAAACTGGTATAAGTACAACTGGAAGATCCTGTTCATGAGTCCCATGAAAACTGTTGGGGATTTTGTCATTCTAAACAGGGTCACTAAGTACTTTTAGTGACCGTAGTGACATCTAAAAGCCATCTTTGAGATGTCCTCATCTTATACTCGAAGCTGGTGATAGACTGATCTAACATCTATCTTCAAGAACCATCTATCTCCCTTTTGCTGATCGAAGAGGTCATCAATCCTTGATAGATGATACTTGTTCTTCACAGTCACCTGGTTTAGGCACTAGAAGTCTACACATGACCTCATACATTGGGTCTTATAAATACCTTCCTCTACAAGTCCTCCACTTAAACCCTCAACTCAGGAAGCTCTGTAAAATCCATCTGATATACTAATGATGATATCAGTTCCAACTCAAGGTGTAGAATAATACAAAAGTCCATCTCTGTATGGGGAGGTAACCCTAGAAACATCTTCTAGAATATTTCCTCAGACTTCGCCATTAATTTTGGGAACTGAAAACTCAAAACATCCACTACCACATGGGTAAGGATGGCCGATTCAAGTGAGATTAGTTGCATCCTCCAATACATGATTTTATCCCGTTCGGCCTCAGTTTCCTTTTTTTCGACTAAGGGAAAACCCCATTCTAATGTTGTAGAACTACCACATCCTTTCACCTAAAATAATCAATCTGATCATGAACTGTGGATGACTAGTGAAAACCCAAAATAATGTCATAAGGCCTTGACACTTCCATTGATAGTTTCCAACCTAAACTCCCACCTCTAGGGTTAGATCAAACCATCATCATAAGTGTGACTATCTAGTCTCATCCCATAGGTATTTCTAAATATAAGGGTCATTTCAACATTTTAATTGGTAACTCAATGTCCTAAACAAGATTTGTGACAAGAGTGAAGGATTTGAACCTATTTTTATTAATATGATAGCTAATAGTAGACATAGACCATACCTCACATCATCCCTGGAGACCTTGGGTCATATTCCTTGACCAAAATCAGATACGCCCTTTAGCTTTCCTACAACTCCTTGAGCCTAGTGTGGACAACATTAGGGTATTGTTTGTAACACATCGAAATATATACCACCTCCTCCTACTCTCCCAGCTCTTATGCCACATCCTCCGCCCTACAAATTCATCAGTTTGTGTCACTATCTCTACCTAGGTGGCCCATCCATATTTTCATTGATAGCATGATGGGTTGTAAAATATCTAGAGAGGCGTCCCCTGCTATATTCTAAAAATAATTATCTCTTCCTAGGCCAACTGGACTCACCCTATGAGCTTTGATCTGTAGATCCCTTGGCTTGGGACCTCTTCTCAAAACATCTCACATATCCAAGTATCTAAGACTAACTTTTACTTCCTTCTTTCCCACTACTGACATCCACTAGAAGTATCTAATCAACCAATGGACTTTCAACAACAAAGGTTCTCTCTAGAACCCTACCACAAGTAAGAATGCACAGAGGAATAGTGGTGGATCATATGTCCCTAAACACACCTTTCTCAGAGGTTTGATCCCTGAAGCACTGGTCATATATTATTAATCGAGTACCTGGAAAGGTCAGTATGCCTCAATGAATTCTCAGATACCCACATGTCATCCTACTGAAGATGTAGAAGCTATTGGGAACACATAGAAATTATCTTTTATGATAAGATATTCTTCTATAAGAAAGGTTCTAAATCTCTATCCATGGAAGATTCACCACATCATAAGATCAGGTAGTCTAAAGTCCACCATCACCCTGCTGATCCACGTAGAAGGACCACTAACAAGACTACCATCTGATATAATGGTGTCCTGACTAGGTGTAAAACTCAATCACCACCTTCATCCAGTCCTTATCCACCTATCAGTAAGGCTCAAATTGGAACATAAGGGGTCTCTATCACTAAAACTCGTGAAGTGCGCTCATCCCTCACATCTCATCCGCTAGTATTATGAATACCATGTGATACTCCATAGGTGGTGGTATAACTAGTACACCACTCAGTGGTTCTGTATCTGGTATGAATCCATGTACCCATCTCGTCAACTCGTATATCATCCTCGTGATCTTGTGGGGGAGTCCGGACTGGATGACTACGTGGAAGAATATTGAAATAAAACAAGATGTACCACAATCAAAATAGTATACCTAGTGAGATGACTCTGAATCAGAAAGACTATGAGAAAACATACAAAGATGCATGCAATCAATGTTTTCATGTATTGAGTTAGAATGCATAATTCCAGGTCATGGTGAATGGATACGTCGGCTGCCACACCAACACTAGAATCCCTGGCCTAAAAACCAAACTTAAAACACTTAACAATGTTTCCCCCAAACAAATTATAGACTCTTAGTCCTTTTGGTATAACCTACCGCCCTATAATACCACTTATCATGACCCATCCCCGAGGGTCCATGACATGACTACCCCAAGACCAACTTCCATAGGCCAGAGTCTAGCAACTAGCACAATATAAGAATATCCTAAAAGGGAAGGTATTTTACTTTAAACCTGTATACATGGAAAAAGATCAAAATGCCGAAAGTAAACACAAAGTAAACCACAAAAATCACATAGGCAAATACTACGAGTAATTTAAAGAATAAAAGTACAATGGGGCCAAAATACAATCCCAAAACCACATAGGAAAATAAAACTTCCACGGTTCGTTTTCTTAAGACCCTACCTGAAGGGTTGGTGAAGGGTAACTACCTATAGCCGTAAAAGTATGGCCATTCACTCGATATCACTGAGAACCACCTAGTACCAGAAGACTAAGGTCTCCGTTGAAAGATCAATCACCTACACAAGACACGAAACATGTGGGAAAATCTCGTGCAGGGGTGAGTAACTGAATACTTAGTAGGGAACCCAAACCACAAATGAAATACCATAAAGAAAGACCACAAAGAAAGACCACAAATCATGACGAAAAAGCAAAGACATGTCACACAAGGTATAACTCATGGTATAGAAAGTAATATTATCAATTATAAAGATGTATCATCTTGTACTGCTGAGGGACCTATCCCCGACGAGTCACTAAGGTCCGCTCGGCTACTGGACCATTGAGGTCTGCTCTACTATTGAACCACCGAGGTCCGCTCGGCTACTAGAACACTGTGGTCCGCTTAGAAACTGGACCACTAAGGTCTGATCAACTTCTTTACCACTGAGGTTCACTATGATACTAGAAAATTGAGGTCCACATAGATACTAGACCACTGAGGACTACTTGGCTACTGGACCACTATGTTCTGCTCTGCTACTAGACCACTGAGGTCCACTCGTTATATTCATCTTGTCACAGCTTTACATAGGATTCCCGCTCTACAGTACACTTTATTTTAGGAGAATATAGTCCTAAATCCACCCATAGTATCTACAATACCACTAAAACTCACTTAGAGTACACCGAAGGACCGTCTCATCGCAAGTGTCCCAATTCTGTAGACGGTGCGTCAATCGGACTCCCAGTCAGAATGATATTGGCATTTTAGTAAATAGGGGATGGTTACATCTGGGCCCGATCTGAATTCATCGAACTAACCCGACCAACTCAGATTGGGGGTTCCACATGACCTTTTATGGTTCATCCAACCTGGCCTGACCCGGTTGGGTTTGGGCTAGCCTGGTCTAGCCTTCCCTAGTGTACAGGACCTTTGGGCCTTGTTGGACCTAGCCCGGTTTGGTCGTGGGTCCAGCCAGCCGGGTTACCTAGTGACCCAGTCCACATTCTTTGGCCCAATATAGCTTAGTTAGACCATTTTATTTATAGCGACACCACACAGTGGCCCGGTTTACTGAACCGCCCTGACCTGCATCAGCTGGCTAACTTGGGTCAAGCCCGGATGCTCACTGGCGTCCGGGTTCGTATAGCAACGTGGTCGGCTAAGGCCGACCGCATCCCTATGAACATGGTCCAGTGTGGAACGTGTGCTAATTCATGTCATAGCCCATAATGTGGTCCACTCCCTTTGACATAGCACCGCCCCCTGCACCGTCATGGCTGTTGCTGGGGGCTGTCTCTGTCACCTCGGTGCCGCCTCCTACACGCAACCATCTTTCGAGTTGGTGTCCTATTCCACCACTAAGACCCTCTTAGACATGACCTTCCATCACTACAACGACCCTCCTGGTCACGACCTTTTTTCAGCATCGCAACTCGCTTGGCCGCGACTCTCCCTCTTCCACCGCTGGCTCCCATGCTGTCAATCATTCACCTGACACCGTTTTCTCCCTCGCCCTCCTGCCCTGATTGATCCACCACTACGGTCTTTCCTGAATCTGTGTCTCCATTACATCACAAAGAATGGATAAAAGGATAGAGTATAAGAACACAAAAATAAAAAATAAAGGAAATACCATGACCTTCATTCATGTTTGTATGGTTTTTCCTTGTTAGGAGGTTTAACAATGGATAATCAAAACGTGAATCCACTTCCCATAAATTCCCGCATGAAAATTCCCATGTCCCACAAAGACTAATGATACATGTGTAAATATGTTAGTGGATTGACTCACATTATTTATTAAGAAAGATGAACGGGGGAAGGTGATCGCTTAGAAAAATAAACCCCTACCTAGACAATAGGTTCAATCGGAGGAAGGATTCCTCGTTGAAGGCTATTCGTCCACACAATTCATCAATCCATCATCGAGGTCGAGATCCCTCAAAGAAGAGGGGGAGTGCTTGAAATTATTGGCGATGGTCATTCTTTATTCTTTGTTCATCAATAGTGATGCTCTAGAGGTTCAGTGTATTTTTCAAGATCCATATCTGTTCTCCAATTCCTGTTATCCCATTAAATGGGGAAAACATTTCGCAACATTTCTATTATGACGAGTCACCACCATTACACTGTTTTATTTATGAAACAATGTTTCTGTTACTTTGCATTGAAGCTTCGTTACATGGATTTATTTATGTAATGAAACAGTTGGCTCATCGTTGCGTTGTAGTGAAACAATTTTGAATAAAATATACTCTTTAAGTTTATTTTATTTTTCCTTAAAATGTATGAAAATTAACTTTTACCATCGACCCGTGCCAGTCGAGGTTAGGTCCTACTTAAAAAAATCTCATTATGAACACAATGATGGTATTAGATTTTCAATCCGAGTTACCATTAGCAAGTTATGAGGATATGAAAATAAAATAATTTTTATTTGAATTATATAATTTATGATTACGTCCCAAAAACCTACTTTCACAGCCAACCCACATAGGATGATGTTAGGATCCATCTAAGTGAAACACAACTTCATGAGCTCAACGATACTCTCAGATTTCTAATCCGAGTTACCATTTATGAGTTATAAGTATTTTAAAATAAAATAATCTTTATTCAATTATTTTCTTTACTGCCAAAAACTATTTCCACTATTGTCCTGTGCTGGGAAATTTAAAGCTCTACCTAAAGAAAGAAAACCATCACGAGCTCAACGGTCATCTCAGATTTTCAATCTAAGTCACCATTTCTGAGTTATAAGGATTTGAAAAATAAAATAACTTTGTTTAATAATTTTATTTACAATTATTCCACTTTTGGGTTTTCTCACTGGAGACCCACACTGACTAAATATAAGTCAATCATAGTGTAAACCCACTTCTCTAAATGCAACGGTTTCCTCTGATTTATGATCAAAGTACCCATTTAAGAGTTATTGCACTTTTTTAGGAAAACTGATCACACCTGCTACTTGAAAATTAACAATTTTCGATCGATCATTCTGAGGAATTGGGGCCTCGGAATAGCACACCATCTCAGTGCCTAGTCTCGAAATAATCCCATATAATTAAAAAAATAAATCGAATCCCAGTACGTTACAAATTATTTCCATTCTATCTTAACAACTATGCAAATTCTCTAGGAGATATCTTTCAACAATGCATTAATTGAAAATAAAAGGCATAAAAAGTAATAACAGATAATTAAAATAAATTAATTGATCATTTTTAATTACTTAAAACCATTATTAAATTCTAAAAAACATATGGTTACAATTAGTGTAATTATGTTTTAATGTTAAAATTAATTAATTAATGTAATTTAATTATGTACATTATTAGGAGACTGCACATCATGAACTTACGAGCTACACACTATTTTCCTTGATTTTCATATACCCAGGATAAATTCATGTGGCTTTAGTATGTACCTCGTTCAAAATATATGGCATAAACTAACCAGCTATATTCCATGCATCACACTTTTTATGTATCCACACAACCCGCAAAATGACTCGATATATTCTTAGGATGCATGGCTACATTATGTTTACTATCTAGATACACACTGTTTATCTCACTTTTTGTGTGTTTGCATAATCTACCAAAAAATCAATGTGTATTTTGGATGCGGGAATTAATGAACTGCATTTTGTGTATGTTGACTACACATTGTTCATTTCATTGATATTCTATGATTTCAGTCACATGCGGTGTCAAACCATGTATTTGAACACACATTTAGATCGAATTTAACAACTGAAACTTATAGACTACATGATTTGTATGCATGCTAAACATCATGTAATATGAAAACCGTATGCTAGACTGGCCTGAACTATACATGATGTAGAATAAATTCACCATGTGTAATTAATACTTGGCATGTCATGTATCCCATGAAACATCCATGTGTAGTGAACTTTTATACACGATGTTTACTCTAGATACATGTTGTTTAACTTAGTCTCACTTGCTAGAATCCCTGGTACCTCCCTATGGAATCTTCGACCATTCATTATCTGTTCTTAGTATTAAGAATCATGAATCTTAATAGTAAAACTAAAATGTTTAAAGCATATTAATTAAACATCAGATTATAGAATGAATATTTTTTAAATGAAACAAGTAACCACTATTTTACATATATATCATAAATAAAATAAAAAATTTTAAATTTAAACATGCCCAAACTGATACCACTTTGAGGTTTCAAGAATAACATAAGTGTCCTAGTGGGATTGATAACTATAAAGTTTTTCTTGTATCTGATTGATCATTAAAAAATTTTAAAATATGTAAATGAAATGAATAATGAATGTTTTCCTATTGAATAATAACTTTTGAAAATCATGGAACCTAGAGTGGCTTTTTGTATGTTAAATTTATAATTAATTTATATGATATCTAAAGAAAGGTTACCCAGTCTTAGGATTTGTATTTAAAGAATATGTTGATCATACTAAAAAAATAGTTTCAGATTACCAATGTTTTTCATATAGGATTCAAGTGTAGAATACCTCTAACAGTGATCCATTTCTGCTCCTTTGATATCTGAGTGACACCGATTGAGTTTCATGTTATAACAAGATAGATCTATAAAATTCTGTCATTAATATTGATTAGTTAAAAATACTTCAGGTTTGAATTATTATCTTCTCGTTATTGAGAGGAGGGGAGAATGAGGAATTTGATAGAGAATTCTATTGTTCACAATGATTCTCAATTCTCAATTAACACTACATAATAGAATTAAAAGACTATTTATAGAGTTAGGGTTTATATTAAAATAGTTTTTTTAAAATTTTACAATGTCCCTTAAATAATATAAAAAATATAATCCTAAACCATTACATAATAATAATAATATTTTATGGTTTTCTCTAACTAGCGCAATGATAAATATTATTTTACCCACTTGAAAATTAATATTTATCACTAAAAATGATCATGATCTTCTTGAATTCCATTTCATTTATCGAATAGTCGAATTAATATTTATTAATAAATAAATATTCAGTTCATAGTCTATAAAATAAATATCTATGAAATATTCAATGAATTAAATAAATATTTTTATTCATTATTTCTTTAATAAATATTTAATAAATATTTTTGAACAATAAAAATTGAATTTAATTATTCTTAGATCTTGTGAATAATATTTATTACAATAATTAAATTTGAATAGTATTTAATCGCGATCAACATAAACAGTTAGTGTGTGACCCGCAATGATTTTTTCTCATTGGAATTAATATGGGTTACCTAAATTCCAAGATTAATGTTTAGAAATGAGTCATGGATCCATAGATAAAGAACGTAATGTGGAAAATTTTACGATCACACCACGATTAATTATTTTATTTCAACCTTACAACACTATGGTAAATTGATTTTGTATTGTAAATTCAAATTTTTATAAAAAATTAAACTTCAGTATTGATTAAATAATTTTTTTATCACTATTAAAATGGTTAATTTTAGTTTTTAGATGATTTCATTATAAGAGGAGGTGACTTGGAGGATCTAGAATGATGTTTATGAAAATCGATCCGAACTATGCAGGAGCTAGAGAACCAATGTGAACTCAAAGTAACACTTCAACTAATATGTGAATCCAATCGGGTTTGTGTTATAATAAAACATTTAGTGGACTAAAACTCTTCTACGGACAACCAAACCAATTCATCTATTAAGGGGCCCATCTGAACTTGTCTTTCCAAGAAAAGGAATCATTTGGATGTCAATAGTTGTGTTACATATTTGGGATATATCTTAAGAATTCCACCCCCAAATGATGACTTTTTTTGGTGACGATAGTAGATAGGTGGGTTAATAACATTATAGTTTTATCCAAATCAATATTAAACTATCTAGATATTGAAAACCATGGGCCATGTGGTTTTACTTAATATTTGTGCCGAAAACCACATTCCAATCTTCCTATAAATTGGCATCTTGGGAACCCCCTTTGAATGATTTAACATGAGGTAAATCGCTTGAATTTTGGAGACCTAAAGGATTTCTCTGTTCACCTTAGATTCTCTAGGGTCCCAAATCCTAATGGTGAGATCAATGATGTAGGTGAAGATCCACCTAAGCCCACTCCTCCTCTTAAGGGTGAGATAAACGGTGGATGGTCATTTTGAGGAAGCTACACCCAATTTGGAGGGTGTTACATCACTTTTTATGATAATGGTTTTATTTAAATTGTGTGTGAAAAATTAGATTTATGTTTTATCTTAACATTATTATTCTTTGAACGCATTGTTTTGGATTAATCAAGTGAAACACTTTTTTTGTTAACACTGATTTGGTTGATATTTCAAGTGGGAATTTTGGGTTGATCTGACGCGAAAACAAAAGTATCCTTTTTCAAATTTACATGCATGATATTTCATTATTATTTTGTAGACCATGTTCTATTAATGAGGTCCAAAAATTGACAACATGATTGTTATGTGAAGGGTTAGTTTTTTTTTCATCGTTTTTAGAGGAAAGAGGTGAATCAAGATCATGAAAACCCTCAACCAAAGAATTCTATTAAACCATGTGAACTTTTCAAAAAAATGAACTATCCAAGTTCTGTAGTGAACTTGAAATGAAATTATTCTCACATAATTCTTAAAATAACACATTTATTTATCAAATATTGAACTATTTAATTATGTTATTTTTTAAAACTATTTTCAAAACCACCCCTCTTTTAGTAATTTTTATTAAAAATACACTCTTGAAAAAACCAATGCATATTAGGAGATGACCTAGGGTCTAACCTATATTATTAGTCAACTTTTGAAATATAATAAATTTTATATTTTGGACAACACATTGAAATTTGGATCTATTTTTGGGGAGTGATTTTGTTTTTAGTGTGCATTTCTTAAAAAATTATTTTGTATTTTTTATTTATTTGATTGCTTTATTTATTCCTTTATTTTTAGTTGATTTATAAAATCATCATTTTGTAAGTCCTTTCCATGATGCGATCTTCATTAGATGAATTACTTCCTTTTGAAAATGAATTTGAGAGGATCTTATGTCATCGACACCAAGAAGCTCTAAATGATCCATTGATACAGGATGCACAAAACATCAACAACCTTAGTGATTCTTATTCTTATTATATAAAAAACATGAAGAAATAAATAAACTTCCATAATATGGCTGAAATTAACTGGAAATTAATATATCTAACCTCTCATGATGTAGATATCCATATCAAATACATTCAAAAAACAAAGAGAGGCACCAAATTTTGAACTTAAATCTAGTTTAATTCACTTATTACCAATATTCCAATGACTCGCGAGAGAAGATCCACAAAAAAATTTAAATAATTTCATACCATGTGTTCAAAATTAAAACCTTATAATATTGATGAAGAATAAGTACAAATTAAGGAATTCCTATTCACTTTAGAAGACATTTCAAAAGATTGGTTATGTTATGTTAATTCCCTAATATGAGCTTGGGAAAACATGAAATGCCTTTTCATTGAAAAATATTTCCCATCATCTCGATATGAAACTATAAAGAAATAAATTTTTGGAATAAGGAAATCATAAGGGGAAACACTACATGAATATTGGGAAAGATTTAAAAGTTTGTGTTCACGTTTCACACACCACCAAATAAGTGATCACCTTTTAATTCAATAGTTTTTTATAAGGATTAATACAAATTGATTGAAACATGAATAATTCTGCAGTAGGTGGTGGGATAGTTTAAAAAACCCCATCGCTGTAAGGACCCTCATTGAGTATATGGTGAAAAAAACTCAACAATTTAGTTCAACGTCTAGTGTACCCATTAGAGGTGCCCATGAGGTGAAAATTACTGAATTCAAGAAGAAGTTGGACATGATGTTTGAAGAGGTAGGTGCCCTTCTTCAACAAATTGAACTTTTGAAAGGGAAATCCAAATCTCATCCTACCATCCATTGTGGAATATGTTCTTCCCAAACCCACTAGTATGACCAATGTTCTCAATTGTGAGAAATGTCTGAGAGTTGTGAGATAATATTTCCAGGCCACCCCTATAACCAACCCTTTAGGAAAGAACCTTACTATTCATCCTACACTAGGTTGAAAGACAACCAATCCTATACGTAACGGGGTATTAAAACAAACCTCAACAAACATTGAACCTAACTGGGAAGAGTACTCATCCTCCACCACCCAGAAATCCTCAACCACCCAAAATTCCTTTCCAAAACCCCCCTAAAAAACCTGATCCTAGAAATTAATACATGATGAAAAAAATGGCTGCAAATAATATCCAATTCCAAAAAACCACCAAAGCATCTATAAAATACCTAAAAACCCAATTAGGTTAACTTTGAAACTTGGTGGGGGAAAGCCAAATCTATGGGTTGGGTACAATAAGCTATCATACATTAGTAAACCCTAGGGATAATGTAAATGGTAGCTCCATAAACCTTTGGATAAGAACACGACATTAAGTCCAAATAAACAATCTATTAGAGTCATCCCCTTATGAGGAAACCACCATCCTAAACATTGAGAATGGTACAAGATAGGGAAAACCCTATACATAGGAAAATCACTCTAAAGGAAAGAATGTGTAATTTGATGAGTTTATTAATCGAACCATTCCTATTATATTTCCCCAAAGGTCCACCCAACCAAGGAAATAAAAATAAGCTAAACAACATAAATAAATCATAGAAACTTTAAAAAAATTATAGGTTAACATCCCTGTGATTGATTCCATAAAGAGTATTCCACAATATAAAAAGTTTCTAAAGGAGATGGGTATACTCTGAAGGTGACTACAATTTTATGAAAAGTTGATCTTGGGGAGGAACATCTCAGTATTGATATCACCATCACTTCCCACCAAATGAAATGATCTAGAAACATTCAAGATTTTGTGAAACATAGGAGAGTATTTCTTTTAGAATGCTATGCTTGATTTGGGTGCTTCTATAAATGTGATACCTTTCTCCATTTTCTCTTCATTATAGGTCAGGGAACTAAAGACCCCCAAAATTGTTGTTCAACTAGAAAACTGGAGTAAAACAAATCCCACTGGTGTGTTAGATGTTGTTCTTGTGAGGGTATAAAATTTAATGTTTATGCTAATTTTTACAAGATTAAAATGGAAGATGATAGGATGAATGGAAATTCCCCAACTATATTGGGGGAGAAGTTTCCAAAAATTGAAAATTCCATAATTAATTTCCATAATAGTACCTTATCTGTGGTGTTTTTTAGTGAAATGTTCTACTTAAACATCCTTGATTCCATGAAGAACCCCTCTAAGGAACAATTCTCTCTCTTAGTTAATTATGTGGTTGTACTACCTTCCCCTAAAAACACTTATTTCCTTTCCCATGATCCCATTTTAGAGTTTTCTTCATTAATATAAATGATAGGAAATGAATCATGCATCAAATGTTGTTCTATTTTAGAAAAATGTCATTCATTTTTTTAATTGACAATTTCTTGAACACTAAGGATCCCATGACCATAGATGATACTTATAAGGTTGTAGAATATCATTCCTCATCTAAGGATGTTATCATTGACTGGTTAGATAAGATCCTTAACCTCCCACTTTTATATTACTCTCATCAATCCAAAATCAAAATGAATTTGAAGTTAAACAACTACCTCTAGATTTAAAATATTCATATCTTGAGAATGAAAACATGATTTATATTATCATTTCTAGTAAAATACCTCTAGAGAATTAATTGTGACTCTTTAACCATTTGAGGGGGTATAAATAATGTTTTTTATTTACACTTTATGCAATTATTGGCATTAGAACATCAATTTGAACACATTATATATTGTAAAATGGTGAGGGTAAACCAGTGAGGTAGACACCATCTCGATTAAACCGAAATCTTCTTGATGTTGTTAAAGGGGAGGTAACCAAATCACTAGATGCTGGAATCATTTACCCTATATGTAATAGTAAATAGGTTATTCTAGTGAATATTGTTCTTTAATAACTCTGCTTACTATAATTAAAAATGAAATAAAAGAATTGGTACCAACCCATGGGAAGAATAGTTTTCATGTCAGCATAGACTATCTCCAACTAATACAACGCACTTGGAAGGGCCATTTCCCATTATCTTTCATTGACTAGATTCTAGAGATGCTAGCATGGAAGTCCTAGTACAATATTCATGATGGGTATTTTGGACACTTTCATATCCTTATTTTTATAGAGGTTGAGGAAAATACTACCCTTACTTGAACCTTTGGAACATTTTACTATAAAATGATGCTATTTGGTCTGTGCAGTGCTCCATGTACTTTCCAGCGAGGCATGATTATTATTTTTTTGTATTTCCAGGAGATTGTATGGAAGTATTTGTAACGACAAAAAATTATATCAATGTAAATTCAATTATTATAATTATTTCATATATTATAATCACATAAAATGACATTATGAATGAAATATAGGCTTTATAAATGAACAATGAATGAAATAAAAGGTATTTCTAGAAGTTAATGAACCTATACCAATGGAATATAGGCTTAAACATTAGAATAATAACATGAAACTTATGAATAGTAAACTTGAAAAATGAATGTAAACCACACCTTTGGAAGTATAAATAAAATTTTGGTAACTTATAAATTAAAATATGATATATCTATATCTTGGAATAAGTAAATAAATGTTTTAGAAATGATAAATTAAGTGTTGTCATTTTTTTAGGTTATAAATATTTAATTACATATTTATAATTAATTTAATGGTTTAAAAGAAAATTTAGTTTCATAAAAAGTATTCATCAATTAGTATTTTTGTGTCTCATGATTATATGATAATTTTATGAGACCTTAATTAGTTTTTCAAGGTGTTTTAAAATCTGTTATAATTTTAGAATCAATATTTTTCATGTAAAATATGATTTTAATTAAAAATTAAATTTATCATATCTATAAAATTATTTTCATAAAATGGAGCTTATTTTTGGATTCTACCATCAAAAAATGATTATATTGATTTTTTGTCATTTTTCTAAAATAGTTGAATTTTGGATATAGTAAAATATAGTAACTTACAATATTAATACATTATAAATTAAATAAAAAATTCCTAACTATTTGCTAATGTTATAACCTTAATCTCAAACTATCCTTATTCATTTGAAATAATTTATGATAATTCTCAAAATATTCATAGTTTTGTGACAAAATAATAAACTAATGAATAAAATAATGAGAAAGCACCCCTCTCCTCCACTATAAATTCTACCCCTCACCACATCTTATCTTCAAATATATAAATCCTTTAAAATTTTCTAAATTCTAATAAAATTTATTGAAAATACCCTCCCACACTTTCATAAGATTTTTTCATAACAAAATACCAAAACCAATGGCCAAAGGAGGTTCTCAAGAAGAAGGAATCAAGAGGTAAAACCCAGTTTTATTTCTTTTGATTTATTTTCAAGTTCCTTTCTTTACTTTTTATCCCCCCCAACTAAACTCATACAGAATGGTATGATAACTAGATAAAATTAAATATACTTGAATTTTGTTATGCTAATGGATTAATTCATCATATTCTCTCTTTCCCCCCTTTTCTTTTTACTAGAAAGAAAACATCGTCCATGATGTGATAATTTATCGCATTCAAGGATGATGATTTTTCAATTTCCATTACCTCATTCAATAATGATCATAAAACATTTTCTGGTTAAAACATTTTATAATACATGTGTTAAAAAATATTAAATGTTTTTTAACCAGTATATATAGATGATATTAAATAATTAACCATAACTAGTATGTGATGATAAAAACCCATCCAAATTAAACCAAGCTATTATCATTAAAGATTTAACTAATTATTCATCCCCATTACATATAATAAAAAGAATTATATGATCATTTTATCTTCTTTATTTTCATTAATATAAAATAATTTCACTTCTATAAGACAATTCTCATTTTACATGAACTCTTGTACTATTATATAAGCGAACTAATCATGATAACCAAGAAAAAAACACTCCCAAACAATGAAATTGAACACTAAAAGAAATAAAAAATACCATAAACTATCTTAATGAAATTATATTAAATAAGATTCATTTATAAATTTTTATGGAATTATTAATTATTAAATCTAATTTGATTATCCAAGACATTAAGATCAAGTGTGGAACCATTTTGGACATAAGGTTAGGGATTCTACCCGAACCTCTATTATTCATTCGGGATACTCTTTCTCTATCCTAACCAAAATAAAATTATATTTTATATTTATGTACATAATCTAAAATATGTTTATATTTCCAAACACATGTACAAATATCATTTAATCCTTTCTTTTCTGGGGTATACATGTTTTACAAGGTTCCCTTCTAAATTTCTCCTGATAAGGAATCCCGGTTAAAGGGAACATCCCAAATTCTTACCCATTTTCAAGTTCACTCCATAATCTATATTAAGTATTAATTTTCCACTAAAATTTCTCATTTTAATATGAAACCTTTATTAGTTCACTTTTGGTTTTATATAAAATATTATTCTCTTTTATTCTTTAAATTCTCTTTAATATTTTCCTTAAGCTTCACTAAAATGTTTTATTTATAAGTATTCTTGAATACATTTTTTTACATGTTATCACATAATCTTGACATCAATTATCATCTTCTATTCCTATTTTCATTTATTATTGTCCATGTATGATTTAATATTTTTATTTCAGGGATTCTTTTATGATACACCCATTTATTAGGCTTTATAACATGATTATGATACCAATTACTTTCAATGGGTAACCCTTATGTTTATTTTTCATGTGGAACACATATTCATGAATATTTTATGATGGGTGTACACTGATATTTCCCCAATTAATTGGATAATTTTTAGTCTCATGAGACTTCAGGTGCAATGGTCTTCGTGGTTAGCCTTGACTCGTGCTCTATGTGCAACAGTCTTAGTGGTTAACCTTAACTCGTGCTCATTTATATGTAATGAGCCTTGATTCATACTTATGTCATGTTTTATGTTGTTTCCAAATATCCTATGATACCATAATTACATACGTTATTCTTTTTTATATACATTTGTTCTATTTTTTCCATCTTATTATGCCTTCTTACCCATGTTCTATGATTTATTCTTATGTTTATTCCCATAATGGGATTTTTTTCTAATCCCTTTGTTCATGTGATCCTCAAGTTATTATATGAAGATGTAAGGTATCAAAGGATTTTAGGATCTCATAATAGATGATAAATAATAAAATGCTTTTTTGGTCCCATGTTTTCAGTTTTATGTTTCTAGTATTCCAAATACACTGAACTTTATGATCCTTGGCTTGTAATTTAATAGTTAATTATGTTTAAAATAATGTAATATTTTGTGTAAAATGGATAGGGTCTCTATAGTTATCATTAGAGAATGGCCTAGTTAATTTTGGGGATTAGGACTAGATAAATATAGTAATAACCTTAGGTATAATACTATGTATAAGAAAACTTCCCAAAATTTTGGTATATATAGAGTAAGTGTTTATCAAAAAATACATCTTTGTATGGATAAAAAAAGTGGACGTGGTTCTGGAAAATATGTAGCTAGGAGTAAAAAATCTGACAAGGTGTTCTGGTCCTAACTCATGCTAACTTGATACATGAAAATAGGCCTTACTATGAACCTAATTTGACAATCTCGGGGGATATGCTTTTGTAAATTCATAAGATCATTATGAACCAATATTACGGGAACCCGAAAATGACCATAAGAGTACATGTTAGGAAATAAATCTTGGGTAACCTAGATTGAAACCATGGAATAAAAAGTTAGGATATACATTTCCTTCACAATTTTCTCTGATTTTGTTCAATGTTTTCTTTTATTATTCTTATTAGATATGTATTAAAGCACCCTAATTTCAATTTCTTTTTCTTTGTTAATGGAGGGGAATAAAAGAAATTGTTCCAAAAATCAATGTGATATTCAATGTTATAATTTCCATATTAATATGCCAAATATGATGGGAATGGTTTCTCAAAACATCATGAAAGTACTTGGTCAGCTGGATCAGGTAATGAATAATAACATGAATCGCATGGAACACCCCATTCTATTAAGAAAGAGAAAGTTTCCATAGAATCCATTATACAGCAAAGACATCCCATGTTTAGTCGATCTTATGATATCCTCCTACAATAACATTGCATTAACTCCATTAAGAAGATATTCTCTATCCTCCATTGCTCAAAAGAAGAGAAATATATGTTGTAAGTCTATATTTCTAATGGGTAAGAATATTAGTGGTGGAAATTGATCAAGAACACCAAGTCAAAGGAGGAAATTTATGAAATTGAATATTAAGATTGTAAGAAAAAAATGCCGATAAATATTTTCCCCAAACCCCCCATTTCATGATGGAAATGGAATTTTTTAGACTGAAGTAAAATGAAGATGATTTCATCGGGGTGTATGAAGAAAACTTCAAAAGGATTTCAAGATATGTCTCCAGATTTTTCATGAACACCGAATGCTGGGTGGATTGCTTATTTAGTAAACTAATGTTTATTCTATGAAAGGAATTGGCAATTTGATACTTTGATAGCTATAGGGATATTTTATATTTTTCCCTTATGGTTGAAATGGTTATCATATAATTTCAAAAGCCTTGTGATCCCAATGAAAAAAAGTATAAAATAGGGCCTAATATGGGTGAATAATCAAATTAATCCCATGATGGATTGAAGACTGAATATTCCACATGTCAAAATTATGGAAAGATGCATCTTGGGAACTATCTAAAGGGAACCAAGATGTGATTATAATGTGGAATAATGGGGAATCTAGTCAATAACTACCAAAGGTATATGAATAATCCCAATGATACAGAATAATAAAGGAAGGAAAATATCAATACTCAGCCGGTAGTGTAGTTTCTAAACTACAAGAAACACTAGTATTTTTCAAACTAATTCCCTAAGACCATGTTTTTGTGTGGAAATCAATAACAAAAAACTCCAAAGCAACATGGAAGGGAATATTATCTCACTACTACTTAGGTGAAACCCAACAATGATGTGGTTATAGGTACAATGGTTATTAATTCCAGAATAGTGAACATACTATTTGATTTTGGTTCTAGGAATTATTTCATACATTGAAAGTTTATTAGAACTATTTAATCACCACCACAAAATTTGGAAGTTGAGTAATCAATGTGAATATAAAATGTGGAAATCATTTCATCCAATGTTTATAACTCCTTCCTGGTTAATTTTTGTGGACTAAACCTCGAAAAAAATATTGTCTTACAGACTTTGGTAGAGTTTGATGCTATATTAGGCAAGGATTGGATATATTTATTTAAATCAAATATCCACTATTAGTAAAGGGAGATCAATCTTAACATCTCAAAGAATTCTCCAATTATTTACATGTGTAAGGAGGATGAATCTCTTTAAGAATCCTTATCACAAGTGTGTATTTTTTCCACATGAGCAAAAATATCTAGCTCAAATGATTGAGACAAAAGAGAGAATCATGCTCAAAGACATACCCATCATGAGGAATTACCCTGATGTATTCCTTGAGGAATTTCCCAGTATTCCTCATGACTTATTGGTTGAGTTCTCAATAGAAAATTTTCTTAGATCTCTACCTATATCAAAGATACCTTATAGAATGACCACCGTTGAGCAGGATTAATTGAAGAAGTTATTACAGAAGAATCTGGATAAGGGATTTAGACACCCGAGTGGTTCACCATAGGGTGAAGCATTCCTATTTGAGAAGAATAAGGATGTAACAAGTCACCTATTAATTGATTATCATGAGCTTAATAAAATAACAATAAAGAACAAGTATACCCTACCATGGATAAATGATTTTTTTGATTAGCTATGTGGGGCCATGTATTTCTCTAAGGTTAAAATTTGGTCAGGATATCGTCAATTAATGGTGAGTAAGGAATATATTCCAAATAATGCCTTTCAAACAAGTTATGGACACTAAGAGTTCATAGTGATGACCTTCTGAATTACTAATTCTCAATCTACATTCGTGGATTTAATGAATAAAGTCTTTAGAGATTACCTCGACAAATTTGTGTAGTCTTTATCAATGATATTCTGATACACACCCAGAGAGAGTAGGAACATGATTATCATTTTAATACAATGATAAATACTTTGAAAAGAGATAAAATGTGTTCAATTTAGAGTAAATTCAAGTTATAGATGGTGTAAGTACCATTCTTGGGGCATGTAATAACCAGAAAAGGGATATTTTTGGACCCTTCCAAGAAAAAGGAAATTGAAGAGTGGCCTAGGGAAACATCTATAATAGAGATCCATAGCTTCCTTGGTATCATTGGGTACTACCGAATATTTGTGATTAACTTCTAGAAATGGTAAATCTAATAACCAAGTTGACACAAAAGGGAGTGAATTTTTTCAAGACTCATGAATGTGCTGAAATCTTTAAGGATATCAAAAAGATGCTTATCATTGTGACAATACTCGCACCCCTGACAAGTGGAGAGAAATTTTTGGTCTACCATGATGCTTCAAAAAAGGTATTATGTTGTGTATTGATACAAAATAATAAAATGATAGCCTACACCTCAAGGAAGTTTAAAATTCTTCCGCAAAACTATCATACGTAAGATCTGGAGTTGGCAGCTAGGAACATCACATTGAAAATATTGAAGAATTATCTCTATGGGGGGAAGTGTGAGATATATACTGATCACAAGAGCTTAAAATATATATTCACAAAGAAATATCTTAATATTAACCAATGAATATGATAATATCTCATTAAATATTACAACTGCTCTATCCACTTCCTTCCTGGTAAAGCAATTAAGGTGGTTGATGATCTAACTAGAAAGGGACCCACATCATTATCATTGATGAGAATTGATAATGATACAATATTATTAGAAATTCAAAGGATAAACGTGGAAATAATTATGGAAGGAACACCATCAATCCTTTATCAAATGATTTCTCAACCATATCTTATGGAGAAAATAAAGGATGCCTGAAGAAATGATTTGAAAATTTGGGGAATGGGGGAAGCTATGAGAAAAGAGAAATCCTCCATGTTCAAGATTTATGAGGATGGTGTCATAATATTTGGTTCATGACTATGTGTACCATCTATTATAGAGTAATGAAAGAGCTTCTGAATGATTCACATAACTCCACCTTCTCTATTCACATAGGGATCAAAAAGTTGTATTAAGATCTCTGAGAGCCTTGTTGGTGGGATAATATGAAGAAAGAGATTTCAGAATATACATCAAAGTGTATTTTATGTTATAAAGTGAAGGATAAAATAGAAACATCTAAGGGGATGCTGCAACCACTACCCCTACCAACATGGAAATGGGAAAACACCACCGTGGAATTTTTCATTGGACTTCCAAATATATCTAGAGGGAACAATGTTTTATGGGTTATTGTGGATCATCTAAAAAGACAATTCACATTATCTCAATTAAAGATTACTTTTCATTAGATCAAATTGCATGGAAAAACAAAAAATAAGTGGTATGTCTACATGGATCACCACTATCGATTGTATCCAATTGAGATATGAGATTCACCTCCATCTTTTGGAAAAGTCTCCAACATGATCTGAACAATGAGTTGAACATCAGTATATCCTATCATCCTTAAACGGATGGCCAATCTAAATGGACTATTCAGACACTAGAAGACATGTCGAGGGCTTATTTTATAGACTTAAAAGGGGGATTGGACCAACACATACCTCTAGTCGAGTTCTATTAAAATAATAATTTTCACTCAAGAATCCAAATGGATCTATATGAATCCCTTTATAAGAAAAGTTGAATAACAATGATGTTCAAGGATGAAATCAGTGAACATAAGATGCTAGGACTTGAAATGGTCAAATAATAGAGGAGAAGGTGAAAACCAATCAAAATCACATTATGGAAGCTCAAAGTCGACCTAAGAGTTATACGGAAAACTGTCTATGGGACCTAGAGTTTAATGTTAGAGACAAGGTATTACTCTGTATATCACCATGGAAAAAGTTCATGAGATTTGGGAAAAAAGAAAACTAAGCCCCAGTAACATCTTCCCCTTATAGATTCTTGATCGGGTCAGAGATGTGGCCTATCAACTATCACATCCACCTACCATGTCTCAAGTACATGATGTATTCCATGTATCCCTCTTGAGGAACTATATACCTGATCCTTCACAAGTACTAAATTTAGAGGTGTAATTGTTGTGAAATGATCACTCATATGAGGAGAATCTGGTAATGATCTTGGATTTTAGAGATAAAGGTCTATGCAACAATACTAATCACCTGGTCAAAGTACTAAGAAAAAACCATAAGTACGAAGAGGTAACATGGGAACCAGGGAAAGTGATGAAGTATAATTACCTGTAATTGATTTCACCTTAGTGTGTAAAAAATATTCTAGGGGAAATTTTATAAGGGGGAAGAATGTAAAGACCCTGAATTCTATCAATGGAAATCCCCTTATTATAGTTATGTTATATAGTATAATGATATAAAATCACATTAAGAATGCAATACAAGATTTATAAATGAATAATGAATACAATAAGAGTTATTTCTATAAGTTAAGGAACCTATACCAAAGGAATAGTAAATTTAACTCTGGAATAGTGACATGACCCTTAAGAATAGTAAACTAGAAAAAAGAATAATAAACTCATCTATGAATGTATAAATAAAATTTTGTTATCTTATTAATGAAAATATGATAAATCTATATCTTGGAATAAATAAATAAATGTTATAGAAATGATAAATTATGTGTTGGTGTTTTTATAAGTTGTAAATAATAAATTACATTTTTATAAATAATATAATGATTTAATAGAAAATTTATTTTCATAAAATTTATTCATCAATTAGTATTTGTTTTCTCATGATTATAAGATAATTTTACAAGACCTTAATTAGTTTTTCAAGTTGTTATAAAATTATTTATAATTTTAAAATTAGTATTTTTCAAGAAAATGATGATTTTAATTAAAAATTAAATTTATAATATTTATAAAATTAATTTCATAAAATGGACTACATTTTTGTATTCTACATGTCGAAAAATGTCTATCGTAAAATTTTGTGATTTTTCTAAAATAATTCAATTTTTTGGTGAATTTTAATATACAATAAGTTACAGTATTTATAAATTATAAGTTAAATACACTATTAATTGAGTAATTTCTGATATAATAACCTTAATCTTGAAATATAATTCAATATTTTAATATATATTATCATAATTCTCAATCTATTCATAGTCTTGATCTATAATTATAAACTAATGAATGATGTATTGAGAAAAACCTCTCTCATCCACAACAACTACCACAACTCACCACCTATTATATTCACACATCTCAAGACTTAATACTTGTAAAAATTATGATAAAATATATTCCCAATACCCTCCCCCATTTCTAGGATATATTTGTCTTAACAAAATACCAAAACCAATCTGCTAAAGAGGTTCTCCAGAAAAAGGAATCAAGAGGTAAACCCCTCCTTCTTTTCTTTTAATTTCTCTTCAAGTTACTTTCTTTTATTTTTTATCTCCTCAACTCCCTTCATCCAAATTGCATGATAACTCCATAACTTTATATATAATATAATTCTAATATGATAATTTTATAATTCAACGCCATCTCTCTTTCCCCATCTTTTTTTATAATGGAATGAAAACATCATCCATGATGTGTTAATTTATTGCATTCAAGGAAGATGAGTTTTCAATTTCTATTACCTCCTTAAAGATTGATCATAAAACCATTTTTATGGTTAAAACAGATTATAATACATGTGTTACAAACTATTTAATATTTTTTAACTAGTGTATATTCATTATATTAAATAATGAAACAAAATTTGTACGTGATGATCGAAAGCCCGCCAAATTACACAAAGTGATTATCAGTAAAGTATTATTTAATGATTAATACCCATTAAATATAATAAAATTAATTATATGACCATTTTATATTCTAAAATTTCATTAATATAGTATAATTTCACTTTTGTAATGCCACTCCATTTTACATGAATTTTCGTACTCTTATTCAAGTGAACCGACCATGAAAACCAAGAAAACGAACCCTCCCAAACAATGAAATTGAATACTATAACCCATCAGAAAACCATAAATGTTATTAATAAAATTATAATAAATAAAATTAATGTATAAATAGTTCTGGAATTATTAATTAATGAATCTAATTTTATTTTCTAGGACATTAAGATCAAGTTCTGAACTATTTCAGACATAAGGTAAGAGATTCCACCTAAACCTCCATTATTACTATAGGTTATGCTTTATCTCTCATTAACCAAATGAAATTATATTTTCTATTTATGTAAATAATATAAATGTTGTTTATATGTTCCAAAATGATGTAACAAGTTCTTTTAATCCTTATTTTTTATGATATACATGTTTTAAAAGGTTCCCTCTCAATTATTATTGATAAGAAAACCCGATTAAAGGGAACTTCCTGAATTCTTACCCATTTTCAAATGAACACCATAATGTGTTTTAAGAATTTTTTTTATAAAATCACTCATTTTATTATGAAAAATTTCTTAGTACACATCTGGTTTCATGTGAAATATTATTCCATTTTCTTCTTTAAATTCTATTAAATATTTTCCTCAAAAAGCACTAAAGTGTGTTAGTTATGAAGTTTCATGAACACTATTTTTACATGTTACCTCATCATATTGAAATAAATTATCATGGCCTATTCCTATTTTTCTTTATTAATGTACAAGTATGATTTAACTTCTTTCATTCATGGACACTTTTATGATACTCCCATTTATTATGCTTTATGACATGATTTTGATTCCCATTTCTTTCCATGGGAAACCCTTATATTTATTTTTCATGTGGAAAAAATATTTATGAAAATTTCATGATGTGTACACCTAGATAGTTATCCAATTAATTGGGTAATGTTTTTTTTCATGAGATGTCATTTTCAATGGTCTTTGTGCTTAGCCTTGACTCATGCTCCATGTGCAATGGTCTTGGTAGTTTACCATGACTTGTGCTCCTTCATGTGCAATGAGCCTTGACTCATGCTTATGTCATTTTGTATTTTACTTCCACATCTCCTATTATAACATAATTATATATTTCATAATTCTTTATGTATATTCATTCACATTATGTCATCTTATAATGCCTTCTTATACATGTGTTATGCTTTACTCTTATGTATATTCCAATACTAGAATTTTTTCATCATCCCTTTGTTCATTTTATCCCCAGGACATCCTATGCATTTGTAAGGGATTAAAGGATGTTAGGAGTCCATAATGGATGAAAAATAAAGAAATATTTTTTAGTCCCATGTTTTTAGTTTTATGTACCCAGTCCTCTAACTACACTAGAATTTATGATCCCTGTCTTGTAATTTGATAGTTAATTATGTTTAAAATCATGTAATATTATATGTAAAAGTCTAGGTTTTCTATATAATTCTTGGATGATTATTATATTTATGGATCCTCTTTTATTTAAGGTTTGAGTAGTCTTGGTTTTTTCCTAGGTCATTTTATTTAAAATAATCTCATATTAAACAATGATAATGCAATTTCTTGGTGTGATAAGGTATAATATTTGGAGATGTCATTTTTGGGGATGGTATCCAAGTAGATAAATAAAAAGTGGATGTCATTTTTTCCCTACCATTCCCCAAAAAATGTGCAGTATGAGATGAGTTTCTTAGGTCATTCTGGATTTTACCATCATTTCATTCGTGACATTAGGAAGATTGCACTCCCCCTCTCCTGATTTCTTAAAAAAGAAAAATAATTTAGTTTTTATAGATAATGAATGGATGAATTTAATAAAATAAAATGGAGTCTCACATTTCCCATGATATTCCAACCACCATTGTGGGATTTACCATTTGAGCTCATGTGTGACACCTCTAATAATGAAATCGGGGTTGTCTTATAACAATGGGTTGATCGAATTCCACATGTCATTACCTATTCCTCATGAACACAAGACCTTTCCAACAAAATCTATAGATCAACTGAAAAATAATTCCTTCCCATTATGTTTTCCTTTGATATGTTCAGGTCATACCTTTTGGGTTCTAATGTCATTGTGTTCTCAGACCATGCCTTCCTCCGGTATCTCTTTATGAAATAGAAAGCTAAAACACATCTCATTTTCTTGATTCTTGTACTTCAGATATATAATATAGGAATTAGGGATAATAAAGGAGAAGAGAATTTGGTGACTGATCATATCAGCATGACCCTCATATCCTCAGTAATTGAATCATCCCCATGTATTCCCATAAATGACATGTTTCCTGATGAGCAATTATACTATGTGCAAGATGAAATTTCATTGGTATGATGAAATTATAAATTATTTGATATCATCATACATTATTGTAGAATTTAAAAAAAAAATCAAAATTACCATCTAAAACCTAAGTTCCATTAGTATATTTGGGATGATCCCTACATTTGGCGCAAATGTAGTGATCATGTACTTAGATTTTGTGTTCCCAATAGCTAGTATCAGTCTATCCTTATGTTCTGCCACACACATGGTTTGGGGACCACTTTGGCCCCCAATGGACTACTCCCAAGGTCCTCGATTCAGGTCTCTTTTGGTCAACATTATTTCAGTATGCCCATGATTTCTATAAATCTTTTCCTCGCTATCAAAGAATGGGGAACGTGTCTAAAAAATGAAATTTCACAAAAACCCTTTCTCTTCCATGGATTTTTTGATGTTTGGGGAATTGAATTTATGGGACCATTCCATAATTCATTTGGAAACCTGTACATTCTTTTGGTGGTTTATTATGGTTCAAAATGGGTAGATCCACGAATCATGATGCCAGATGATTCCAAGACAGTTTTTTAATTTCTGAGAACTGAAATTTTCTATAGGGTTTTATTACCAAGGTTCATCGTAATTGGATAGGGTTCTCATTTCTGCAATTGAACAATACAATCACTTTTGCATCAGTATGGGTTCTAACATCAAGTGTCCACTACTTATCACCCACAAACCAATGGTCAAGATGAGGTTTCAAATAGAGAGGTAAAACAAATTCATGAAAAAAAGATTCAACCTAATAGAAATTATTAGAGTCTTTGACTCGATGATTCATTATGGGCAATATGTAATACCTTTAAAACTCCAATTTGAAGGTCACCTTATCATTAGTTTTCAGAAAGTGTTGTCACCTCTATGTTGATATAGAACACTGGGCCCACTAGGCCATTAAACAATGCAATTTTAATATTTCTATTGTAGGTTCTCAAACAAAGCATCAAATTTAGGATTTGGAATAAATGTATAGATATTCATATCAGAACTTCCAGATTTATAAGGATATGACCATGTCTACCAATGATCTTCTCATCATTCATCATCAATTCCACATTGGGTAGAAGTTCCTCATTTACGATGAATGACTAAAGTTTCATCTTGATAAGCTATGTTCCTACTATTTGGGTCCATACACTATTACTAATGTTTATCTATTTGGTGTTTTTCAGGTTCCAAATTAAGAAACAAAACACACCTTCATTGACAATGAGCAACATCAGAAACACATTCATGAATCCATTCCAGAGTCCTTGACGGAGGAACTCCAAGTTCAGGAAGTAGTCTATGAATGACACCCACATGTTTTTGTCCTTACTTCCCATATTCTATTTTATTACAGTGAGTACACTGCATACTCTAGGTGTGGGGGGTTTGGGTACATTCTTGGGTTTTTTAGGAATTTGCATCATCTTTATTCTTTTTAAATTTTTCCCTTTTTATATAGTATCATTACATTCACCCTATTCCCCCTCACATTTGTGTTGGAATATTAATTTTTTATAAAAACTTAATCATATAAATGATTCCCACTTAATCATAGAAAAGGGTGCCCACTTAATCATAGAAATTATTTAAAATGCATGAAGAATTTCCTTATTTCATGTTGTTTGAAAAAATCCGCTAATAGAATGTGTGTTTTGGAATAAATATAACATTGAGGTGTGAATTTTCTAGTTAATTGATTTAATGTAAATGATATAAATGGTTATATCATTTCGATTCCTTTTAGAATAATGGTACCCTTTATGCGAGTAGTATATCCACACATCTCTTCATCCATCCAGGAAGTGTGAATTTTAACTACTCAATAGAAGGTGAATATAAGTTAGGTTAATATTTATAATCATTCAAAAATGAGTTTTCCATACATTTGTTTCTTATCCAATATTTATCATTACTATAAAATATTGACCTATGCATGTGTACTTATTATCCAACTATTATAAGCCCTCAAAATTAAAAATAAACTAAAAAATAAAAAACACACACAAAAATATGGGTAGTCACTTAGTAAGGTAAAAACACACTCTTCCTTGACCTTTGATCTTGTTATAACTATTACAATTAGTGTGGTGAAGAGATCGAAAAAGGTTTGAGTTATGAGTGTGAGATTTTTTCCAAGTTCAACTATTGAGGGAGACTAAAAATAATAATAAATGAGGTGACTGATGAAATGTATAACATATGGAGATATCTTTGTCTATAGTTTAATGTTTTAATTTTTGGAATTCTTAAGTGAGTGGGTCTTGAAATTCGATTGCAAAGATCTAGGTCAGGTTTAGTAGATAGAATCATTCAAATAGAATTTTTTTAAAATAACTTATATTTACTGGATAAAAAGTTTAAAGAATATAATTAATTGGTGGGAACCCAAAAACATAGAGATTTAGTGACATTGTTGAATTTTGAATTATTATCTCAAATTGGTGTCATTCATCTTATTCAATTTCATTCTGATAAAATTTATGAGACATATTTTTCCATGATCATTGAGAATAACTCATAGGTTTTTTTATTGATCACATTTCAATTAAGAATTAGACTTTCATTTAATGTTAAATATTCATGATGCTGTTAATATCTCCATGAATAATTTTTTGAAATGTTACCTTTCCATCTAGTTCAAGTGTTTTTGTGTGGGGGTGTGATTGCACCATGATTTACTGTTTTATTTCACTCATAAAACAATGTGTTAAACTATTTTTTTATTGTAAATTCCAATTACTATAAAAAATTTCACTTCATGAATGATAAACTTATTTTTTTATAACTGTTAAAAATGAATTTTTTTTATGATTTCATTATAATAGGAGGTGATTTGGAGGATCAAGAATGAAGTTCAGGCATAGTGGACCAAAATTCAGAGGATCCTAAGAATCCATTTGGACTCAAACAAACACTTCTTATAATATGGAAAAATAATTATGATGAAATTTTATGGGATGATCCAAAACTAGGTGGGATACAACTCCTTTCAAGAAACCCAATACCTATTTTTCTCTTAATATCCCCATCCAACCCGATCTATCCAAGATAAGGAATCTTCTCAAAGATAAAATTGGTGTTCTTTATTTCAGATATATCGATATTTTCAAGCATCAAATGATGCCATATTTTTTGTGGAGATATTAAATTCGTTGCGTAATGACTTTTTAGTTTTTTCAAAGCGATGTAACACTGTATAGATATTAAGAGTTGTGGTCCAAGTGGTTTTACATAATTTTTGTGACTAAGACCACCTTCCACTTGGCCTATAAATTGGAACTTTTGGAACCCCATCTTTAAGTTAGAACAAGAGGAAAATATCTAAAATTTTGGATACCCAAGGAGTATAATATTAATCCTAGAAACTATATAGGCCCATATCCTCATATGGGGATCAAGGATGAAGGGGAATTTCCACCCAATCCCCCTCATCGTCTCGATGGAGAGATAAACGGTGGAAATGAATTTCAAGGAATCTACACAAACTTGGGATGGAGTTCCAACACTTTTTATTCTATTGGTTTTGTGTGAAAAATTTAATTTTGTGTTTTATCTTAACATTATTATTCTTTGAAAGCATTTTTTGGTTTAATAAAGCGAAATTTTTTTTTCTCAACACTCTTTGGGTTGAGATTTCAAATGGGAATTTTGGGTTGATCCAATTGGAAAACACAAGTATAATATATCATATACACATTCATGATATTTCATTATGATTTGATAGACCGTATTGTAATATTGGGGTATAAAACTTAACAACATGATTGTCCTGTCAAGGGTTGGTTCTTTGTGCATCGTTTTATGATGCAAGAGGAGAATAATGATTTTGACAACCCTCAACTAAATAATTCTACTAAACCATGTTAAATTTTCATAAAAATGAATTATCCAAGTTATGTATTGAATGTTAAATTACCTCATTATGATATAATTATTACAACAAAACCTTTATTTATTAACTATTAATCTATTTAATTAATTCATTTTAGTTTTAAATCTGTTTTCAAAACCACCCCCCATATTTTAGTATTTTTTGCTAAAAAGTCACACTTCAAACATTAAAAGATCATTGATAGATGACCTAGGGTCTTATCTTTACTACAAATAAACATTAAAGAAAGTGTATTTGATATATCCTGACAACATGTTCAATTATAGCATCATTTATGAGGATAAGTTTTCTTTTTAGTGTATGTTTTTTATAAAATTAATGTGTATTTTGAAATTATCTGTTCTCTTATTTTATTCATTAATTTTTTTAGTTGATTTATAAAATAATCCTTTTGTAGGCCTTTTGTATTATTTGATCTGCATTGGAGGAATTATTTAATTTTGAACATAAACTGGAGAGGATCTATCAACCCCAAAAAGCAAAAAAAGATCTATTGAAGGAGGACGTACAAAACATCGACAACCTTTAGGTTCCTTCTTCTTAATCTAAAACAAATATCAAGATAGAAATAAAATTGGATAATATTAATGAAAATAACCATACATTAAAAGAAATACCCTCTCCTAATGAAGAGATCCATCCTGCATACATTCAAATATACGGTGAGGAACCAAATATTGAACTTAAATCCAGTATAATTCACTTATTACCAAGATTCCATGGACTCAATAGAGAATATCCACATAAAAATTTAAAAGAACATCATAACATGTGTTCATAATTAAAACCTACTAAGATGGATGAATAATAATTTAATATTAGGGCATACCCATTATCTTTATAAGATATAAAAAATTACTGTTTATATTATGTTAATTCTCTAATAAAAGGGTGGTAAAACATGAAATGCCTTTTCCTTGAAAAAAAATTTCCCATCCTCTCCAAATAAAATGATATGGTATGAAATTTTTGGAATAATGAAATCACAGGGGAAAACTATACATGAATATTGGGAAGGATTTAAAAAGATTTTTTCAATTTTACACACCACCAAATAAGTGATCAAATTTTAAAAAAATATTTTTATGAAGGATTAATACATACTAATCGAAATATGATTGATGATGCAATTAGTGGTGTAATATTTTAAAAAACCCCCATCACTGAAAGGACTGTCATTGGGAACGTGGTGAAAAAATTAATAATTTGGTTCAAGGTCTAATGTACACACTTGAGGTGTCTATTAGGTGAAAAGTAATAAATTTAAGAAGAAAGTGGACCCAAAGATTGACGAGGTAAGTACCATTATTCGACAACATTCTATTTCCCATGTGAAATCCCAATCTCCTCCTCCCATAAATTATGTTATATGTTCTTATGACAATAAATATTCTAAAAAATTTCCTCAACTAAGGGAAATGTATGAGATTTATGAAGAAATATTTCCAGGCCACCCCTACAACCAATAAGTTTGGAAATAACCTTACTATCAATTCAACCCTAGGTGTAAAGATAATCAAGACTATAGGAAAATGGGGACTCAATAAAAACTAAACAAATATGGAGCCAAACATGGCAGAGTATTCACCTACTACCACCTATAAATCTTCAACTACCCCAATGTACTTTCCAACAACCCCCTAGAAAACCTGAGACCAGCCTAATACATGATGAAACAAATGGCTGCAAATAATATCCAATCCCAAAAAACCACTAAAGAAGCCATTAAAGACCTAAAAACCCAATTATTCCAACTTGGAAACATGGGGGGGGGGAATCCAGTGTCATGGGTCCGGTAAAATACCCTCTTAACCACTAGTTTACCATATGGAAAAGGTAAAATTTAGTTCCATCACCCTTAGGAGTGGAACAAAACATGAAATTCAAATAACCCCTCTATTAGAGTCATTACCTCTTGAGGAAACCACCATCCCAACCATTGATAGTGGTCCATGAAAGGAAAAACCATGTCCATAAGAAAATTACCCTAAATGGAATAGTGTGTATGTTGATGAGTCTCATAGAACAACTATACCACTTCTATTTCCCCAAAGGTCAACCCAAACAAGAAAACAAAAATAAACTGAACATGATAAATAAATCTTGGAAACTTTCCAAAAAGTATAGGTTAACATCCCCTTGATTGATGTTGTAAATAAAATTATATAATACTCTATGTTTATTAAGGAAATGTGTGAACAAAGAATCCTACTTTGAGGTGGTAAAAAGATGATCTTGGGGAGGAATGCCTCAGAATTGATAGAGCCATAACTTCCCACTAAATTCAATTATCCATGAATATTCTTGATTCCATGTACAATAGGGGGTATTTATTTTCCAATTCTATGATTTATTTGGGTGCTTCTATAAATGTGATCCCTCTCTCAATTTTATCTTCATTGAAGGTTGATGAAATAAATCCCAATAACATTATTGTTCAAATAGAAAACTTGAGTACATCACACCCCATTGGTGTATCATATGATGTTCTTGTTAGGGTTAAAAATGTTATTTTTCTTGTTGATTTTTATGGGCTTTAAATGGAAGTTGATAGGATGAATGGACATGGCCCAATTCTATTTTGGAGACCATTCCTATAAACATTTAAAACCATAATTAATTTCTATAATGGTACATTATCTATAGAGTTTGGTAGTGATATTTTCCAATTCAACATCCTTGATACCCTGAAGCACCCATCATAAGAACACTCCCCTCTCTTAGTTAATTCTATTAATGTACTACCTTCCCCTAAAAACATCTTTTCTTCCCATGAACCCCAATTAGAGTTAGTTTTATTAATATAAATGTTAAGAAACAAATCATGCATATATTGTTGTGCTAGTTTATAAAAATTTCATGCATGTTTGTTAATTGATTATTTCTTGAACACGGAGGATCCCATGACCATCGATGATACTTCTAAGCTTGTAAAATCTAATTCCTCATCTGAGGATGTTATCATTTATCAGCTATATGAGATCGTTGACCTACCACTTTTATATTCACTACCATCAATACAAAATACTCTAGAATTGGAACTTAAACAACTGCCTTGAGAATTAAATTTTTCAATCTTGATAATGAAAACAAGCTTTCGATCATCATTTCTAGTTTACTCCTACAAAGGATAAATTGTGGCTACTTAACCTTTGTGGTGAGTATAAAAAAATTTGGGATGAACATTTGCTAACATTACTACTATTAGACCATTTATTTGAAGACATCATATATTTTTAAATTATGAGGTTAAACCATCAAGGCAAGCCCAAATTCTACTAAACCAAAACCTATTAGATGTTGTTAAAAAGGAGGTAACCAAATTAATGGCTACTGTAATCGTTTACCCTATCTCTGACAATCAATGAGTCTATCTAGTGCAAGTTGTTACTAAAAAAATTGGTCTTACTGTAATTAAAAATGAAAATAATGAATTGGTTCCAACCCATGTGAAGAATAGTTGGCATGTTTGTATAGACTATCTTTGACTAAACCAACACACTAGAAAACACCATTTCCCATTGTTGTTCATTGACCAGATTCTAGAGAGCCTAATAGGGAATTCCCACTAATATTTTCTTTGTGGATAATCTGGATACCTTTATATCAATATTTCCCTAGAGGATCAGGAAAAGGAAATCCTTTACTTACCCTTTTGGAACATTTTACTATAGGGGGATTCCATTTGGTATATACAATACTCCAGTTACATTCCAATAATACAAGGTTAGTATTTTTTCTGATTACCTAGCGATTTAAATGGAAGTATTCATGGATTATTTTATTATTTATGGATCCCCTTTTGATGAATGTTTGAGTAGAATTGGTTCTTTATTATGTCGTTGTATTGAAAATAATATCATATTAAACAATGAGAAATGTCGTTTCATTATGAGACAAGTTATAGTACATAGAAATTTTATTTATGGATATGTCATACAAGTAGATAAATAAAAAGTGGGTGCCATTTTTTCTCAACCATTCCCCAAAAATTCGGGGAATGTGTGGTATTTCTTGGTTCAAGATGGATTTTACAATCATTTGATTCGTGAATTTTGTAATATTTCATACACACTCTCTCAATTTCTAAAAAAATAAAAGTATTTTTTTGATAAATAATTTGAAGAATATTTTAATAAATTAAAATAGTTTCTTAGATAACCCCCGATAATCTAACCACCATGGTAGGATTTTCCATTTGAGCTCATGTGTGACACCTCTAACTATACAGTTGAGTCTGTCTTACCAAAATAGGTTGATTGACCTCCACATGTCATTACATATTCCTTATAAACCCTATACCCCACCAAAGAAAAATACACCACAACTGAAAAATAAAAAACTTCCATACATTTTTCTGTGGATAAGTTTAGGTCATACAGTTTTGGGTCAAAAACCATTTTGTTCTTAGACTATACTACCCTTCGGTATGTCCTAAAGAAACCAGAATCAAAACCACATGTCATTCACTGGATGATCCTACTTTAAGAATTTAGTCTAGAAATCAGGGGTTGAAGGGAGAATAGAACATGGTGGCTGACCATATCAATAATATCATCCCATACCTAGACATTGAATCATCTCCATTTATTCCCCTAGATCACATGTTTCTAGATGAGGAATTTTACTGTGTGTATGATGATATTCCCTAGTATGATGAAATTATGAATTATTTTGTAGCTTCTTTCATTCCTGTAGATTTCAACAAAAATCATGAAGATCCTCTAAAATACGAGTCTCATTGGTATATTTGGGATGAATCCTACCTTTGTCACAGGGAAGTGTGTATACACATATTGTCATGTCACTTTGAATGTGAGGGATTCCCGTAGCCTAGAACTATCATAACTTTTGGAACATGTCCATGTTTCTCGCTTGTTTTTATTTTAAATATATTTCATTATTGTTGTAAACTGTTTTACATGACTTATGAATTTATGTAAATT
Organism: Viscum album; assembly: GCA_963277665.1. Taxonomy (NCBI): domain Eukaryota; kingdom Viridiplantae; phylum Streptophyta; class Magnoliopsida; order Santalales; family Viscaceae; genus Viscum; species Viscum album. Next base: position 1,038,309,592 of record OY728129.1, read on the forward strand.
GTTTTATATTAAAAATTTTATTCACCCATTTGTTTAAATTATTTCCTTCATTTTTAATGAAAAGCATTATTTGTTTATGTATTCTTTTCAAATGAAAAAATTAGTTCTTTTAAATTGAAATCATTATTTGGTTATTTAAATGTGGCATATTATTATATAATAATTAGTGAGAATCTAATTGTATTTTAGCTCACTCCCTACATGTGCCTTCAGGTGTTTATATATTATCTTATTTCATGTTTGAGAAAGGGTAACTCACTACTTTGAGGTGGTAGTAGTTGTTAATCCTTGTACATGGAATGATTTTAATGATAGGACATGGGGATTTATCCTATTTTATAGTGCATTGTTTTAGTATATTCAGTTTATTATACTTGTTTTACATATTGTACACTTGTACCTGTAGAGAATATTTTTTATTCATAATGAATTGTTTATCTTGCTTACGTTTTTTTGGGAAATTAATTCTCAATTTCATTTTTTGTATAATGCATGGTTCAAGTCTCCAACCCATGGGGATCAAAAACAACCTTCAATCCAAGTCATTTCTAGCTCATTTATTGGGTTATCATGATACCTAGGCCGATTCGTGATATATATGGTAAGGAGGTGCCTGGTGAATGGTCTTTGTGTCTTAAGGGAGATTTTTTCTTTAAAGTTAGCTTCATGATGTCACTGTCATTATGGAAGGTGGTGATACTAGAAAGCCACATTTCTTAGTTGTAGGTTCATCATAGTTCCACCAAGATGTTTTATGATGTCCAACAGAACTTTTGGTGGCCAAGAATGAGGTGGGATGTAGAAGAATTTGTATCACTGGGTTATAAATGTCAGTAGGTTAATGTAGAGTGCTAAAGGCCATATAGTTTTATTCACCTATTACCCATTACTATATGGAAGTGGGACAAGATAACCATGGAATTTATTGTTGCTTACCTCATACACCTCTGGGAAAAAATTCAATTTCGATAGTGATTGACCCTCTAAACAAATCATACCATTTCATTCCACTTAGGGATTAAACCAAAGTGGGTGGGATTTGATAGTTGTACATTCAGGTGATATTGAGGCTCTATGGTGTGCCATCATATATCATTTTGGATAGGGTATGTCACATTACCTCATGATTTTTGGAAGTCCTTTAAATGTTGATGGGGTCACATGTCAAGTTGAGTATGGGTTACCACCCTTAAATGGACGGCCAACTGGAGAAGAAAAATTAAATTTTGGAAGACATACTCCAGGAATGTGCTTTGGATTTCAGAGGATCATGGGACAGTCAATTGGGTTTAGTGGAGTTTTTATAAAATAATATCTACTAGTTCTTAAGTTTAATGGATCATTATAACATGCTTTATGGTTGGCTGTGTCGGTCCCCTTTTTGTTGGGATGAGTTCAGTGAGACCTTGTTGTTGGGACTGAGCATTGTGCCAGAAACATCTAATAAAGTAAAGTTAATATAGAACCATTTTTTGATGTAATAGAGGTACAATAGGCCTTATTTTTATCAGAGACATCATTATTTGGAGTTTCCTATGGGTGACCAGGTGTTCTTGAAAGCAGAACCTCATTTGGTTCATCATCATTTGGGTAAAAAAGGAAGCTAACACCAAGGTATGACAGACCTTTCAAGATCACCGAGCATGCCAGTATGGGGAAATATAATTTATTACTACCCTACCAATTAATTTCAATTAATTACATGTTCCATGTCTCTCAGTTGAAAAGGTATAACCTCGACCCATCTGATGTGTTGAATTGGGTAGAGTTATAATTCAAGCATGATTTTTCTGTGTTTGAGTGGGTAGTACATATTGTGGATTCTTAAAAGAAATTTCTTTGTGGGATTTTCAAATGGTTAGTCTAATTTCTTTGGTATCATGGATGCTATGAGAAAGATAATTGGGATTGGAAGTTGTGGGTCAAGGAAGAGTATATATTTTTTCTCTGATCAGACTTTGGAGTGACTTTCTTGGGATAGAAATTTGTTTTGGTGAATAGAATTTTGAAACCAATGATTTTTAGGTATTAATTTGTTTATTATTAGTCTAGTATTTATCCCTCTGGTTCCCCATGATTTTTTTTGAAAAAAAATTGAGTTTTTGGACTTGGCAGTAGGAAACACATGGTTGGAAGACGATTAAGGGAAACAATGTGCCATCCTCCAAGAAACTGTGTAGCCTCATTCCTCTTGGGTAGTGAGGGAATCACAATTTCCATGTAGTTTGGAAAATTGTGTGGACTAACCCTGTGGAATTTTCCTCTTGTATTATGAGGGAAAACGTTTATACCACACAATTCAGAAACCGTGCGGGCTAACAATGTGACCTGTAAAAGTCCTTAAAAATTTGAGAATTACACCTTTTCCCTATTTGGATTTAACCCTAAATATATTATAATCTGACCTGTATAGTATTTTTAGCAATGGGATCTTCATCCAACCCTTCTTGGAGGCTTTGACCATCAATCCCTGGGTGGTTTTGGCCCCGGTTCATTAAGAAATCATCAATTAAGTCATTTATCCTATGGTTTCCCCTTATTATAGGGTTTCTATTCCATCTTTCTTGGTTTCATCACTTCCAGTGGGATTTTTGACATAATGATGGGCCCATATTGAGTTTTGGGGTGAAATCATGATGTTTGTGGTCCGATCTCTCTTTGTTGGGTCTCTTTGTGGTGTTGTATTTATTTTCCACTTTTTTTCGTTTTTTTCCATTTGTGAGGTATGTGATTCCATGATTTTACATTATTAGATGATTTTGAATTGCTTTATTGGTTTCATAAATGTGTTATATGGATTATTAGTGTTGTGAGAAAAAAAAATTTAAAAGATTTTGAGATTAATATAGGGTAAAATTTGATTTTCTAAAAGAAATTGGTTATGTTTCACATGTGATTCATTGTGGTACTTAATGATTGTGTTTTATTCCTTTTGTTAAAGGTGAGAAATTTTTTTCAATGGAACTTGAGGTGATAATGTGTTGAAATTTTGTTTTTCAAAATAAATGAATTTTTTACTTGTAGGATTTTTTGTTGTGATCCTTAAATGTGGGTTTTGAGTTGTGAAAGTGATGTGAAGCATTTTATAATTAGTTTTGGTATGTGTGTGGATTTGAAAGAGGATTTTCACATAGAAATGGTTGGATTTCATATGTTCCCTTCTTGTTTTGTTATAAAATGTATTTTATGAGTAGTGAAAGTGTTGAGAAATATATTTTAAAATGGTTTTGGTGTGTCTTGAATCTAAAAGTGGTTTTGTTTATTGAAAATGGTGATATACATGTGATTCTTGATCATTGGATCAATTTGAATTGTGAAAGTTTAAATTTCCTCATGTTTTCATGATGTTTGGTATGTTTATGTGAAAGTGATGATTTATTTGATATATGAAACGTAATTTGAGAAAAAAAATGGAATACTAGGTATCTAGGTGGGAGGAATAGAACTAGTACCCCGATTAATTTAAAAGTGGCTGAGGCATGGATTCTCATAGCATGATTGATGATGCATCACTAACTAAACATGTGATATGGTTAGATACCATTAGACCTTAGGATGTGATCACTTATTGTGTCTCATACACGAGAACACTGTTGGTTTTGTCTAATGATATGGAGACCCCTAGACCATTGGATGTGATCCCCTCTAGTGTCTCATGCATGGGAACACTATTAGTTTTGGTTGAAGGATTTTGATCACTGAGGTATGAGGTTCATAGGGTCCCATTTGTGCTAGTAACCCATAGGTATTTCCTATGTTTCTCTTTTGTGATATGATTATTATGTGATTTTTTTCTAACCGTTGGTATATAGTGGACCTTGTGTATGTTTAATTTCAAAGAAGTTTTGTTTTGATAAGTAGTTTTCCTTAAAATTATTTTCCTAAAAATGTTTACTTAGAAATGTTCATGAGAATGTTTTTAAATTTCTTATAAATCTATGAATACTGATTTATCTTCTAATGTTACAACATGGAAACCTTATTTTTGGTGGAATCATACGGGGCTTTATCTCACACTCTACATACACCTTTAGGTGTATGCATAATGTTTTATGTATGTCCCAGGTAAAGGAAAGATGTTCTGTGGTGGTGATGGTGGATCCAGTTTCTATTATTCCACTATTTCTAGATAGTTGTGGTGGTGGATTTAAGACAATGGCCATCTTGTTACACATAGGTTTTTTGGATGTTTTGTTTTTTCCTTTCCTTTTTTGTATTTTTGGAATTGGTTAATGTTGTAAAACTTTGAATATAAAAATTATTGTATCACGTTTGTTTATGATTATCAGTTATGTGAGGTTTTATTTTCATGGGTTTTTTATTGATATATAAATGGTTTAAATCATTCTAAAAGTGTATTTTTGATACCAAGGCACAAGTTTCCATCCCATGGGGATCAGGAACACCCTTTGAGCCATGCCATGGGTTTGGTCAGCTATCGATTTGGATGGAACTTCGGCTTAGTTAGTGACAATGTCTAACATTTTCCATTTCAATCATTATAATATTAGTTATTGATATTCCATGTGATTATTCAGATATTTAGAATACACATGGTTATTTTTAATTATCATGTTATTATTTATATAGATTTATTTGATCATAATTTATTCCTTTAATATTATTCATGTTCAAGTTATTTATTAAATGGAACGTGTTTCAGTTATTTACCTTTCAATATTGATTATGTTTTATGTATTCATGGTAACTTCTCCTATACTCATAACCTTATAGATCATTTAAGCTCATCCCTTTCTTATTTTTCTTTCCCTAGGATGCCACAACGAGTATTATTTTTGATATGCATGGTTATTCTAGAGGAAATACTGATTCACTCAAAGAAAATAATATATTGTATATTATGTTTTCAATTGTAATATTAGATTCTAGTACATGTATAGTTTACCAAGACTACAAATCTATACAGTACTTTTGGATTCCATTCCATATATCTTATACTTATGTAATAATGGAATCATTGACTCTGGCCTGCTAGGCTCTAGGTCATTATAGCTGGTGTCAGAGCAATTTTAGTAGAAAATATGAGAATAAGAATAAGGATAACCTAGATTAAGGAACATAAACCTTTTATTTAATTTGAGGATATGTATATAAGAACATATTAAATATTTGGTATAGAATATATTGTATGGTTTTCCCTTGAAATATATCCCTATATTGTTACTAAATGTAGACATGGTTCTATGAGATATGTACCTAGGGGTAATAACTTTGGAAAAGTCATGTTGAGTTTGAATCGAGATTTATTGGGTACACTACAATGAGCCTTACTACACACCTATTTTGATACACTTGGGGGATATGATTTGGTTAATTCACAATTTTTTTAAAAACCATTTTGGATGATTTTAAATTTATTTGTGATTAGAAAATATTCTTATGATTTTAAACATTAAAAGAAACCATATTTATGACCATGAGATTATCCACGCATAAAATTTTCAATTTATGAAAAGTGTCTGACTAGATTTGGGAACATAATTTTTTTTTCATAATGTTATGATCTAATCTAGTGTATTCCATTTTTTAGATATGAAACACAGTGGAATGAATGTGAACCATATCAATGCACATACTCTATGTAGGTATTTCTATCATGGGAAATAAAATGAAGCTAGAGATGGAATTGATAAAATTATAACCATATTGGGGAAGATGAATTAGGTTATGAGAAATAAACATTCCCATATGGAGTGTATAGCTGATCCATCATGTGGTATAACAATGTTAGAATACTTCATGTATCCGCAACCCCCATCATTCAATGGGACTAAAAATAAATTTATACCTTAACAATGGATAATTTCCTTAGTGAAGATATTTTTTGATCTAAGTAGTAATGAAACATGGATTATTGTCATGGATGTTTTTTATCTCTTATGGGATGCAGATCAATAATGGTCATTGATTTAAAATCCTAACGATGAGGAGGAAATAGATAACATGGAGTGGAAATATTTTCAGTGAATTTTCTTGGATAAATATTTTCCTCATGAGAAACAATAAAACATGGACGGACACTTCTTAAGTCTAAGATAAAAGGAGGGTGAAATTTTTTTTATCTATTAGTAAAACTTTACAAGGTTATAAAGTCATGATATGAAATACATGCATATTCCAAAGAGCAATATTGACATTTTTTTGATGGTATTAAGCCAATACTTTCAAGGAAAACCGTCTCCCAAACATTTCTATCTTATGAGGAAATAATTACATGTGATATCAAGATAGAGAAATAATTCTTCATGTACTATGTATTCAAAGTAATGTAAGAGAAGAGAATTATGGAAAAGAAAAATATGGATAAAGAGAACAAAGGAAAGAATGATTTTCCCCATGTGATATTTATGGAAAGAAAATCCATAGTACCTTCTCGAATGGAAAAAGAGTTTCCAATAAGTTTAGAGAGAAATTACACCATGATCATGATTAAAAAGGCAAGAAATAATTTTTCAATGATTAATTATTTAATTGTAAGGAGATGGGTAAAGAAGTAAGTAAATGTTCCAAGATTTAAGGGAATATACCTCAAAATAAGCTAAGGTATCAAGGTCAATATTATTCTATTACTATAGAGGAAGTGTAATAATTAAAGTTATTACTTATTTGGATTCAATAATTTTATTTTAGAATAATTATATAATTTATATTCTCATTATAATAATAAAAATATATATAAGTATTGATCTGTAGTGATTTTTCTATAAGGATTTGATGACACATGTTGTATGGTACTAAGAAATATAATTCAGTCAAAAGTTGAAATTTTTGGAAAATGAATGAATGGGGGAATATAAATCTTAATATGTTTTTAGATTTTGAGATAATAATGATAAATTAATATTTATGGGATAATATTAGTGACCTTGATATTTTTTAGTGTTTGGATAGTTTATGTTTTACTTACTGGAGTTTACTGCATGTTTGGATTTATGTAATATATTTAATAACCTGGTATTTTTTTGGAAGAGTAATTATTTTCACTAATTTTTTATGGTGATCAAGGTATTAAAATATTTTTTATTTTATATTAAGAGTTACTTTATTTTTTTGGGAAATCTAATGTTAATTTTATTTTGGAAATTTAGTAACCTTTCCTCAAATTTATTTGGACATTGGATTTGGACAGTCATATTTTGGAAGGGTAACTATTTATGAAATGGATTAAGCTGAACATTTTGTTATTCTATTTAGCATTAGAGATTAAGGTATTATATTTAATTTCAAGTAATAACCATTTGGTTTTGGTAAATATTTAGAGACATATAGAAGGACTTTTCAATATTTTATGATCTTACAATACCTTAAATGTTAATTTTAATACTTCATACATAACAAATCATTTTTAAATATTCAATTCTTATAGTAATAAGTAAAGTGGAAATTTATTAAAGAAAAAAATAATGAAATTTTTCTTTTAAAATAGAACAATATCCTTAAAGAATATTTCTTTATATTCATAGATAGTAAAATAATCCTCAACTTTAGGTAGAGTATCATGAAATAAAAATATTATCATATTAACTTCATATATAATGAATAAAATGGTATATTAAATCATCAAAGAATTATGTTTCTAGTTCATTTTGTCTCCATTGATAAATCTCTTTCATGTGATTAATGATCTCTATTAGTCTCTATAATTATTTATACTTTTCTTCTATGTCCATATCTTCTCTTCCAAACAATGTTATCATATTGGGGAACCTAGTTACGTGTTATTCTATATTAATTTTATACAACCATTTATATCTCATCAAGGGTATTTTGTTAACCCTTTTTATGATGTGAATTTAAAAAAAGGTATTTATGGAATTTCAAACCCTTAATTTCTGAGATCAGTATTAAATTAAAAGGATGAAATTTATTTAAAGGGCTTGAATGTAACACAATGAGATTTTAAAATAGGTACATCACATAAGATAAAATTTATGACATGAAACACCATTCATAGATAATAATTTAACACCCTGATACTTTATGATATAAATATTTTTAAATAAATTCAATCTCTTTGATGGCTTGCGATGCACGCAATGCTGCGATTAAACGAAACATGGTACTCTATTAAAATATTATTATTGAAACATGAACACTATAACATAGACATTAATTTTGTGGGTATGAATATGAATAAATAAATTATGGAAATTATATTCTATAAAATAAATTATATGGTTACCTATTGATTTGAAAAAAATAAAAATATTTGGTAACAAAAAGAAATGTTTTCTAAATAACTATATATATTTTTTAAAACCCTACTTAGTCATGCTTTCCTCACACAATTTAATATTAATGTTTTTCCATTTTATTAAATTTATAAGAAAAAATAAATTAAATTTTTTAAATATATATTTAAAAATTATCTTTGGGTGAATTGTTGATAATATTTTGTAAATATTAATTTATTGATTAATAGGGAAAATACTAATTTTTTATGGAATGTTGCCTTTTTGTTTAAATTATTTAAAAATATATATTATATTTTAAATTGGTTTTAAATTAAAATTAGTTCAATTATATTAAAATTTAACTGATACAGGTCATTGTAGTGAATTTCATATTTAATCATTATATTAAAACATTCTATACATGGGAGAATTTTCTCTTTGGAAAATCGCTCTTTCATGGAACCTGTGGATTTAATTTTAAATTGAGTTGTACGAATTATATGAATTTAATTTTGAAAACTTATTTCCATATTTTTAATTATAAAATAATATATTTTCTTATAATGGAGGGAATGTTTTTACTGGTTTGAATAGTAAAAGTAGTAAAAATTAATTACCACAGTTAAGGAAAAAATGGGTTTACCAGGAGTTAAACTAAGATGATAATGATTAAAAATGACCTAAAACATTTCCAAAACACAATTTATGGAAATATTTACATGCTATTATATATAAGTTTCAATAATTATCCATTTTTTAATCTTTTTTCAGGAGAAAAACATGAGTATTACTTTATCTTTTTAAAAATTCCATGTGTGTCGTCTCTCTCACTTATAAAAAACCACCCTTTCCTCTCCACTTAAAATTTCCAAAATCCATTTGGTTCATCCAAAACCTAACCAAATAACTTACTTAATCTTCTACAAACATAATATATTCTTTTTTTTGATCAAACATCAATCCTAAGAATTTTTTTGGTGAAAACCTAAAGAAGTTCCCCGAAGAAGAGGTAACATTCCTAAACGATCATTTTCATTTTATTTCTAATTAAAACTCATTAAATTATTTTTAAAGTATTCCAATATAATAACAGAAATTTATATAATATACATATATGATATTATTGCAATGGAATAAACTATATAAATATGCACTTCCATCAAAAAGAAAATGAAATAGTCAATCATGCGTACGACAGACTATTGCCTCGCAAACTGCTGCAATTCCATTTCCATGGCCACATTTCAAGGCTAGATATAATGATGGATTTAAAATAAACAAACACACACACACACACACATATATATATATATACACTTTATTTATGAAATTATTATACTTCTATAATTATGATTACACATATACCTTCATACTTTCTATTTCGTAGGGGACATGACAACGTCGCTCATGTGTATGGGAGACTACCTCCTTGCGAAGCTATGTGATTCATTTTTCACTTACTAATTATATGGAAGGTAATAAGGATAAATTGAAAGAAAATATATAATACTTATGACATAACCATATTTTTGAAAATATATTGTCACATCTAAATTTATACCATCCCATCTTTTGCAGAACAATAATATCACTCGTGCGTATGTGTGGACTACCACCTCCACATAGCGATGTGAAATTTTTTCCATTTAATTTTAAAATGAATTATTGTAAGGATTTATTTGACTAATATAAATGATATATATTACATAATAATTAAAATTTAATGGTGATTTAATATTTATTTTACTTTCATTTCATCCACTGAGACAAATAGAAATATCATTCAAGCATATGTATGACATATATTCTATATGAACGGTGTAATCCATTTTCTATATATAATTTCTATAAAATTAATATAAATGACTATATAATGAATATAATAGATATTTATATCATTATTAACATTTTTCAGGTGATTTAACCATAATCAGTGTAAAATGATAGAAATTAACTAACCAAAAAATATTAGGAAAATGAAGCAATTATCATATGAAATAGTGATTCTAACAAATAATTATTAATAAACGAGTGATAAAAGACTAAAAGTAAATAATATATGATATGATATATATTAATGTGGTTTTTAAATATATTTATAATAACCTATATATATTATATAAGAGGTTCAAACACATATGAAGGACATCAGACCTGAGGTAAGGGTTTGTCATCCCACTTTTACTTTCATGAGACAAACACCATATTCAAGAAATATATTAATTTAAAACATGGATAACTTTTCTATCAATAATTCATTGTACACACCACTTAAATTTTCAAATTTTCATGTCATTACAGTTGCTTTGTCCTCTCCGATGGGTTGAGACTCCCTAGGAAGACCCCCCCCCCCTCAAGCATCCCGATGATAAGGGATCTCCCTCCCTTGTGCATAAATCAGTCTCGTAGGGACCTATTCCATCTGGGATGTTTGGGAAGAAGGATATAATCTTCTCTCCTCTAAATCAACATTCTCTTCCCAAAGGGCTTCCAAGGGGGCCTTTGGATTCTTCTTTTTCTGATTCATCAGACGATACTCATGTGCTATCAATCTCTACATCATAATGTTCTGGTTATTTAGATATTCTTATGTGGAAACTTATGGATTGTTTTGGGGTAGATAAACCTTCCCTGGGTATGTTTTAGACCTTTATGCACTTTTGGGGTATAGGGTAGCCTGCCTCTATCTCAGAGCTAAATAAAAATTCATTTGGCATAGTGCTCGCTTCCCATGAGGAAATTGTAATGGCCTATGTATGGTGTCCTAGAACCTTCGATAGGTGGGGATTCTAGCTCTACCACTGGTCAATGGAGGTTCATCAGGGATGAGAATCCCCTTTATCTGTAGTATGGGTGAAACTACTCGATCTACCTCTCCCATTCTACAACCTGGTTTTCTAGGAGAAAATTGAGGAATTAATTAGTGATTTCTTATGTTCGGATGACCACTCCCTCCATCTCCTAGTTTCCACATCAGTTTGGATATGTGTTTCCATGGATGTTTCCCCTAGATCTCAATCGTAGTCGCTTCTTAGAGCAGAAGGGATGGATGAATGGAGTCAGCTCCTGATTTACCCCTTAGCACCATGTTTTTCCCTACCTATCAACTCCATGGGAATTTAAAGTGAGTCTGTAGAATACTAGAATCCCATCGTCTGTTAGCGTGTTAGGAAGCTACCACAGTTAGAGATGTCATCTCATCATCGACGTTTGAGAAGAATCTTCTTTATATCCTTTGGGACCAAATGATTAGTTCAATAGAGGTCATCTCCCTAGTCTCGAATCAAGTCATATTATCTCCCTCTCCATCAGCATCTCATCAGGTTCCCTCTCCCTTAGTCCACCTATGCATGGAGCTGGTTCCATTTGTCAAGTGGATTTATTTACACCCCCTAAACATGGTTCCTCCATTAAACCCCTCTGATTATGCCAGATCGGAGCATAAGTTGATGGAGTTGTCTTGTCCCACACATATCCACTCCTCATCCGTAGACATAGTTCTACCATCCATCCCCATAGGTCTTGCCATATCAGAGCATAAGGGGAAGGATGTGGCCTATATCAATACTCATAGCTACTCCTCTACCCCCAAAAATCACATAAGAGGCCCCTCCAATGTTAGTGTTGAATATGTAAAGTCTGTTATTTCATGTGTATGAATTCTTACTAATCTATGAATGATTTCTATCAAATTCCCAACCAATAGGGGAAGACATATATACACTTAGAGCTCGTAATATCCCCTGAAAGGATTGTGAACTAGGTCTCACTCGAAAATTCTATCGAGCTTCTCCAAATATCAAGCTAAGAGGCTTCCCACACCTTGGTGCAGTACTACATGCAACCTATTTTAATGATTTCTATGATAATCTGAAACACCTATGTCCTGGGATCTAGGGCGAATACAGACTTCCTCACCAATGAGGAGTCTAAGAATTTTGGGTCTCTAATTGTAGTTCTTGAACTAAAATAATTTTCTTCAAAAAATGGACATTTTTTAAAAGGATCAATGTGTAAAATTTGTGGCATGGTGAACCTATTAATCACCATATATGGGCCTTATGGAAGTCATATATCTTAGTTGAATGGGTTAAGGTTTCTGATCAGTAGGTGAAAATTAATACTGTCTCTGATAAAGAATCTTGTTTTTTATCATTCATCCATTCCAAATGTGATGCTTGGATAAGGGAACACATTTATAAAGATCTAGAGTCCTTTAATCTGGGTGACTCCCCCAACCTAGTGGGAGTGACTTCGACACTATAGCTTATTTATTAGAGAAAAAGGGTTGGGGGGTCTACCCTAAGAGGGATAGAGTCACTTTTTCATCATTTTCTTCTCAGAAGGAATTGTTGGACTTGGGGTTTTTAAGCGATAAGTATACATGGTGAAAACACTAGAGAGTGAATTGATATTAATGGTGTAGGATAAATCACTACCTTTCTAACTTTCATTCCATCTCTACTTTCCCTAAAACCGAGGTTATTAATCTGGTTCGTGTAGTGTCAGACCACTCGCCCATCCTTATTAACATAAAAGGATGGAGCAGTGGGGGAAAGTGCTTATTCTTCTTTAACAGGTGGACCCATCAGCCCTCATATCATAAAATAATGAAGGATTCAGGGGGAATCACATCATAGTGTAGTATATGGATTGGAAATCCCAACAAACTATGGAGTTTCAAAAATTATCTCACCACCTGTTCCAAATCAATTCCCTCAGCACACCTCAACATTGAGGCAATGAAGAATGATATCGATCGTGTAGAGGTTAATCTAGAGGAGGCATGAAATGAGGATAACTATGCTTAGATGTAATCCATTATGATTCAGTGTAATGATATTCTTATTAACTACTAAAAGAGCATTCATGAGAGATATAGAGACTTATGCCTCGAAGATGGGGACCACAACACTGCTTATTTCCTTGCTTTATTTAAAGAAAAATAGTGAGATGGTGTTCCCAACATCCATCTAGATTAAGGTTCCCTCTCTAGTGATATGGAGATGATTTTTGGTATGATTGTATCTCATTTTTACTCCCTTTTATGTAATCCTAACCCGCACATGAAGGATAGATATCCGAGTGGCAATGATGATGTATTTATGTCTATTGCACAGGTGGTGGATTTGAAGATCAATGATTTCCTAGAGGGAATAATGGAAAAGAAGGAGGTCTGGTAGACCATTAATTCTCTTAACCAGGTGAGTTCTCCCAGACCTAATGGATTTCTGGGGTCCTTTTATGTCAACTCCTAGATTGTTATCAATAAAGACTTCATGGAAACCATCCAAGACAACATCCACAGTGGGCCTTTGCCTTGGGTTTCTAAAGCCACCGCCATTGTATTAATTCCCAAAGTGAATGAACCCTCCTCTATCATATAGTTTTCACCCATCAGTATGTAAAATTTCCCATATAAATTCTTAGCCTCCATTATAAATATATGATTGTCTCAATATATATATAATTGGGTCTCTGATGAGATGTACATGTTTATCAAAGGCATTCACATTCAAGGATCCATGGGTATAGCCCAAGAGATGATCAATGATATTGGTAAGAAGGTGGTGGGCTCCAATATTATTATTAAACTAGACATAGATAAGATATATGACCACCTTGAGTGTAATTTGTTTCTCTAGGTGACGAGGCTCATGGGGTACTTAGAGGGGTTATTGACTTGCTAATTTTTGTTTCATCTCACCATAGTCCCCTATTCTATTTATGTGTAATTAATATGAATTTATCAAATCAATTAAGGGGATATGACATGGTGACCCCATATCCCTTACCATTTTCATCATGGATCGGAATTCCCTTAGTAAGCTAATTTCTTACAAGGTACAATATGGATTCATTCATCCCTATCACTATCGGGCTAACTTTTATAAGGTATCTAATCTTCTTTTTTCTGATGAAATGGTATTCCTTACTAATGGATGATGTTCCAAAGTAAGAGGTTTTATAAACACCAATGAAGAATACTCAAAATAGAGTGGCGTATCATCCATATAGATAAAAACTATTTCTTTTTGCCCCTTCATGCCCAGACATGCGACGACAAAGAGTTAAGTCCATTCTTGGATTGAAATGAAGTATTGTCCTATGGATTATTTGGTATCACCACTGGCCTTGGGTAGATTTTTTATCAGACATTTCATGGGTATTATTGAAAAAATCACCAAAAGAATTATGAACTAGAAAAACCATTTCCTATACATTAGGGGGAGAACCACATTGATCAATAGCGTTATATCCTAGATACCAATGAACACCATCTTTGTGATCAAGGCCCCCATATTCATTCTCAAGAATATTGATAATTTATTATGTTAAATCATTTGGTATGATCAGGGAGGTGAAAGATTCCGCTGGGACTCTGTCACGACCCCCTCCCTCCAAAGATCCCCCTCCTGAGATGGCAATGGGGAAATAGAAATAATGACCCTCGAGTACCGCCTCCTGTAGACCCCGAGTTGGTGACCAACAAAAAGGGTATAGAAATATCACAACATAGGAGGAATTTTACTTTTTATAGTAACCAATATCTAGAGATAAGATGTATCAACCTCAAAAAATCCAATATATATATATATATAAAAGAAGCTAAATTCCATCCCACATGCACGTTTAATGTAAAACTTCTAGGAATACAAGGAAAAATACATAGTAAGTACCAAAATATAACTAACCAGTGGAAAGAAACTATCCCCAATGTCCAAGCTAGTATGGTCCAGCACGGTCCATGTAATTTCCTTGGAATCTTGAAAATAGTTTTATATGTGTTGGGTGAGAATACAAGTATACCTCGTAGGAAAATCCAAATTCACTCACGCACAAGTTGGAGAACCATACAAATGACCTTACGAGAAATATCCAAAAGTCAAAAGAACCTAACAAGGTATACTATACACCAAAACCTCACCATGGAATGCTCAGAAAATAATGCAATTCAAGTAAAATAAAATAGCAAGCACATCGATATTTGGGTACCCCACACCACTTCCCACTTGTTAACTTTTCGTCTCTAATGGGGAACATCCTGATGCCACCACATTCTTCCACCAGCCCCACTGTCACAACCTTCCTGCACACACCTAGGCCATATACTACATCCCACCTGAAAAACCAGAGCCACAAACACATCACATGCTGCATGTAGACACCTGGTCCACAAAACCAAAACTTCATCCTAAAGAAACCTGGGAAGTATAATGTTTCTCATCCCAAAGACTCTTGGGAATCACACCTCAACCACAGAAACCTAGTCCTCACAACCACAGTACAAAATTCACATTGGGTCTATGTCTAAAAATACCAAGAATAGGGAGTATAAAAGATCCAATAACCAGCCATCCATCCTCCTAATGGGATGTTGGGAAAAAACCCTCCCCCATAACGATGGGGGTGTCAGGAACGTAGTTCTCAACATAGGTGGGTGTGTAAATAACTCACAAAGAACTACATGTATATATATAGGTACCAAAAATTCATCCCAACTTGTGATTTATCAAAATAAACAACAATCCCGCACAGAACTACCCTTGCTTTCACCTTTAAATGCACATATCAGAATGAATGAAGGTTACTTTCCAATTTGATAAATGATCATTTATTCACTACATGCCACGAATCGAAACACACCCACATCCAATTCATTTAACCAGTTGTCATTCTGAATTATCAAATTATTATTTTTATTTATTCCATCCCTACCTGAGAAACTACCAAACACTGCACACATTATAATGTGAATCAACTGTACTAACCACTGCCAAATCCATACAAAGAAAGAATGGACAAGGTAAAATAGTCCACTCTAACACCCATTCCTGATATAAAAATATTTGGAAACTCTAGGCAAATGGCCCACACTAGGTAACACCATCCTTCTTCAAAATCATCCCTCACAAACCATCCTGAGTATCCATACTACATGAAAAGCACCACATCTAGCAAAAAAATCAAAACTAAACAATCATGCAGTCCCACAACACACTCCCCTTTCCTGGACACCCCCACCATCATTCTTCAAAGTCATGATGCCCTTTCCTTCCTCTCAACAAGTAAACCCCCCAATACACCTCATTACAACCACACTTGGATGCCCCACTACATTAAAACACCACACCTAGAACACCCAATAACTTAAATACAATAAAACCCAAACCTTCGTCCCCACTACCCAACCACTACCTAGATTTAGTTACACTTTATAACAAGTTCATCCATTCCACAATCAACTAATATCTCAACCTAAGATACCATTACCCAACCTGTACCACCCCACACATAGTCACACTCTCATCCCTAACATAGCATGAACAAAATAGACAGAAGTTCGAATAGAACCACACAAAACACACAACCACACCAACAAAGAAAAGTTTATTCGGATTTAGAAAACACTCGTAATTTAATTCCACTTGATCAAAAAGGTTTTAAGAGAGAACAAGTTTGATCCTGGGGAATCCATTTATTTAACTGAATATACATAGTTAATTTATTTCATAATCATAATGTGGTCCAAAGAGTATCAAAAACTAGTATTCACAAACTATACATCTGCAAAAATAGTGAACACCAATGACCATTATATTCAGAAGGCATAAAACCCTTACAAAACATGACATTGATCAAGGATAACATATAAATAAAATTGATCATAATTATCATATTCCAAACCCCTAATTTATTACTTCTTATTATATTTATTAAAATTGAGTCCAACGATATTCACAAGGGGACATGAGTACACCCACCCCACATGATAAACAAATAAAAGAGAGATGAAGGAATCCCTACCTGGAACAACATGTGACCAATGATTATTCCTTGCGCCAAACTAGGGGGGACACATGGGCAGCAGGAAAGAATCTAGGGGAAACCTAAATAGACTGATAAAACATAGTCACATGACTCCTTGGGAATGAAAGGTTATGGACACACCAAGAGAAAATGGAAGTGTTCAATAGAAGAGAGGATCTCGACTTTAGAAAATCCAGATCCTATATTAACGGAAGGATGGTTTCAAAGTCATTAATAGTCGTATCATGACCATGATTATGCAATTTGACTATTTCAAATCCCCTAGAGAATTATAATATTAAATATATAATTAATATACTTTAAAATGCCTTTAGAAAAGATAAAACAAGGCTTTAAACACGACTTTGGTCAAATAAGACATAATAGGGGTGAAAGTGGAAAAACTGGAAATGACTCACCGATGGGTGAGTCACCGACGTGAGTCACCCACAGTGAGTCATTGACACTTGAATCACTTACACGAGTCACCGACGCCCGACCTATTGGTGACCGACCTACCGATGCCTCGAGTTATTGATTCCTCAACCTAAAGATTCCTTGACCTACTGACACCTTGACTCACTGATGCCTTGACTCACCGACGCCCTGAATCATTGATTCCTTGACCTTCCGACGCCCTGACCTACTAAAATTGAGCCACTAACCTAAGCTACCAATGCAAGCTACATATGACAACCTATTGATGCAAGATACCAAAGAATAAATCACTGATGGAAGTATGGTAAATTTGGAAAACTCTTTAAATGAGATACTGTTACTTCCTAGCACACCCCAAACACTGGATTTTGGAAAAGTAATGGGATAGGGAGGTCCATGACTTTATATTATATACCTCTCAAACTATTATCATCCCCGAGAATTCAAAATCAAACCTAGAAGAAATAAGGGTCCGAACAAACACCCCATAAGATACCTCTCAAGGATAAACCACCTCTCATTGTTCTAAAGATGGAGTGAACCTCAATACCCAAGAAAACCTCCTCCCACATCTGCTAAACCAGACATCCACTAGATACCCCACGCAAGAACGAACTATCCGAAAACATTATTTAGGGGATTCCTTCCTCCATGTCAAGATACCATCAGTAATGGGCAGAACTAAATCTCTCATGCGGGGTTAATAAGATCTCAATTAATGAATCTTGATTAGGAATCAGGTCTCCCCCTTTTCACATCTTAGGACTTCATCACACTATATATAACAAGAAAGAAACCCAAATTATAATAAACAATGTTCAATCACAACATCAAAAATAAAAACACACAAGAAAAATTAAAAACAACTCTTGGTATTGGGTGCACATTTTCGTCTCTCTTTCCCAAGTACTCTTCTCCCAAAAAACATGCCTCCACAACACACAAACCAAAGGAATGGTATATCTACACAAAACCTTCTCATGATGATCCTGGATCTCTAATGGATTCTCCAAAAACATTCTGTCATATTCAATATCCATCCCTCCCCAGTCCATGACATGGGATTCATCGTGAAGATACCGACGAAGCTGGGAGACATGAAAGACGTCATGGATCCTCCTCAACTGTAGTGGAAATGTGAACTTGTATGACACCTCTCCAACTCACCCAACACCTATAAAGGTATGATGAATCTAGGATAAAGTTTCCCCACTCTAATAAACCTCCACTACCCATGAAAAGGGTAAACGTTCAAGAACACATGGTCCCCAACCATGAACTCCATGGGCCTTCTCCTATGATCGGTACACAACATCTGTTAGTCATGTACTTCCTTCATCATCTCACTGACAAACAGATCCTTCTCTATCATACTCTACACCACATCTTGACTATGAACAGTCACCTCCCCAACTTCCATATATCACAAAGGTGAACAAAACATCCTTCGATATAAAGATTTAAATGGAGACATGATAATTGAAGGGTGATATCTATTATTATAAGCAAACTCTACCAAGGTAAAGTGTCATAACCACGATTTTCCAAATCCCAGAACACATGCCCACAACATTTCCTCCAACATTTAGATGGTTCTCTCTATTTGGCCATATGTTTGAGGGTGGAAAGCAGTGCTAAGGCATAGCTATGTAGCAAAATATTGTTGCAATACCCTCCCAAATCATGAGGTAAAACTCATATACCGATCCCAAATAATGGATCTCAGAACCCCATAGAGCCACACCACCACATCAATATAAATCTGTGAGAAGGAATCTACTATGATCGACTCCTTGATTTCTAATAAGTGAGCTAATTTCATCAGTTGATCCACTACTACCCTGATTGGATCGCATACCCCAGAGCCCTAGGTAATCCTATAACCAAATCCATTGAGATTAATCCCACTTCAACTCAGGGATATCTAATGGATGGAACAAACCATTGGGAACATGATGATCATCCTTCACATACTGGCACACTAGGAACCTTTCCACAAACTCTACCACTATCTCCTTCATCCTAGGCCACTAGAATTATTCTATCAATCCATAATAAATCTTGTAAAATCCTAGATTTTCTACTAGGTGTGAGATATGAAACTCATGGAGAACTACCTCACACATCTCCACATTAAAAAACTGCCTCTCATGGAACAACAATTGATTCTAACTTTCCTCTGACCATCCCTCCAGTACGTCACCTTGGTCAAAGGGATCATGCATTACTTGTACCTTCATGTCTCCTCACTGAGACTCCTCCACTTACTGCCTTAGAGATGACTACACCATCATCTAAAATAAAAGCCTCTACCTCCGTCCATCCCCACATATATGTGAAAGGAAACCATCTCCTCCATTGCCTTCCAGGTGTCCGTAGATTCCTGAAAAACCTCCTAATATGACTTCCTAATCAAAGTATCAGCCACAAGATTCCCCTTTCTTGAGGTGTAGGATATTTCAAAATTATATTCCTGAAGAAACTCTATCCACCTCTACTGTCATAAGTTTATATCTCACTGGGAAAAGACATACCTCAATCTCTTGTGATCTATGAAAACCATAAAGTTCTACCCAATGTTATAATGTCACCACAACATTAGTGCAAACACAAACAATGAAAAATCAAGATCACATGTGGAATAGTTACACTCAGGGGGATGTAACTACCTAGATCCATAAGATATCACTCCAGGTTGTTGCATTAACACAAACCCCATGCCTAGACATGAATCGTCACAAAACACTTCTACCAGCACCCCTTTCTCTGGAAAACTGAGCATTGGGGAACATACCAAATTCCACTTCAGATAGACAAACACTATTTGGAATTGCTTTCTCCACACAAATCCTTGTTCTTTTTTTGTCAGAGCTATCAGCGAACCTACTACTCGGGAGAAATCAGGTACGAATCTCTGATAGTATACTATTATACCAAAAAAACTGCAAACCTATACCATATTATTGGGTTCTTAACAAGACAAAAATGACTCAAACTTAAAAGGATCCACTACTAAACCCTGGTGAGACACTACATGTCAAAGGAAGTGGACCTCTCGTGTCCAAAACGTTCACTTGGACAAATTTCCATAGAGATGGTGGTGTTGGAGGACCTCTAGGACTGTCCTGAGATGCTTGGCAATCTCTGCCTCTAAATTCAAGTAGATAAGGTTGTCATCGATGAATAAAAAGAAGAAACAGTCTAGGAACTCATGAAATACAGAGTTTATATGCCCCATAAACCTGTCTAGTGAATTAGTAACACTGAATGACATAACCATGAAATCAAAGTGCCTATAATTGAACCTGAAAGTAACATTCGGGATGTCACCATACTTCACCATCATCTGGTGATACCTATACCACAAATCGATCATTGAAAAATAACTTTATCCTCTAATATGGTCTAAAATATCATCTATCCTTGGGTGAGGGTAACTGTTCTTAACTATTACCTAATTCCACCTCTAGTAGTATATACACAGCCTTATACCACCATCTACGTTCTTCGTAAACACAATTGGAGCACCCCATGGTGACACATTGGGCCGGATAAATCCCTTATCCATTAGATAAAAAATATGGATCCGAGACTCCTACAAATTATAAGGCTTCATTTGATAAGGATCCATCAGAATCAGACAAGCACTGGGTTTTACATCTTTGAGGAAATCAACATCACGTCGACGGGGTTGAGTCAAAACCTCATTGAGGAAAATATCCAAGAACTACTTAAAAACTCCCGAAACCCCCACCATCTCAACATCCACCATCTCCACTAATATTTTTACCAAAAAGGAAAGAAAAATATCTACAGGCTGACTACGCACCATACAACTGTACTCGCCCACGAAAGCCACATGTTTTCCACCCACATTTGAAAACAAAAATATTCTCTGAAATCCGTTGATAAAATCATGCACTAATTATAACCAATCGATGCCAAGGATAACACTGCATGGATACATCTACTAGAGAAAAATATCCCCACTAGACTGATGTGACCCCAATATCAGTCTATATCCATGAAAAACATCAAAGAAGATGGTCTGACCTCTGATTGGTGTACTCAAAACCAAGGGAATAGAATATATCTCTTCGTATAGCCCCTGAGAATGGGCTAGACTGGGTAAAAAAGGATTGTGAAGCTCCTGAATCAAACAAGGTGGAAAAAAGAGTACTGAACAAGATTACCGTACCTTGAACAATGTCCATACCTTTTGGAATTGTTGCCTCTGCAGCTTGAAACTAACCATGCCCATCTCCTTTTCCCCTCTGATATTAGCTACCTCCCTAACCATGACCAGGTAAAGTTCCATATGGAAATCCCTGAGGTCATCCTCTGCTTGCTTTATCTCCCCTCAGTGGAGCAAGATCTTATTTTCCCTACTTTTGAAACGACCTGGCTGAAAACTACTACTAAGGTGGGCACTGAACTTGCCCACCTCCTCCATATTGATATTTGAATGGGCACTAAATATGAAGGTGATTGTGGCCTCCACAGGTGAAACACCTCTATCCCAAGCCTATGGTGAAATCATGGGGACTAGAAGGTCGAAACTGAAACTGTTGAGGTCGACTCCCCATTGGCCAATTCCTCAAAGGACATGGTGCCTTAGACCTACTCTTGGATGTATTTTCATTTATATAACCTTTCTATATCCCCACTCATGGTAGACCTACTCACGACTGATTCCTTTCCTCCACCTCATCCTTCTTATGATCATCTATGTCTGTCAGTAGGGTGAAGGGAGAAACTACATACTGGAGGGAAGGAAGCAGTTTCTCCTCTAAGCATCTCTATTGAGACTCCTCATCTGTAAAGAGGTCTGGAGAAAAGTGAAGTAGATCCTTCCACTTGATCCCCAACTTTTGTACCAATATACTCTTCTACTGGAGGGATAATAACTACTATCACTTCTCAGCCTTCCTGGTAATAAAAGGAATCATTCCCAGAACATATTCTCAAAATTTACCCACAGAACATCACCCTCCTTTTTATCCCCATAGGTACAATGTCTACCACTAATGCGCATCACCCCACATCTAACTAACTACCAAAAAAATCACTCTATTAGATCCCAGATCAAGATTAATGTGATCTATATCTCTTCAACCAAAATCCATGTCTCCATGTCTGAGACACTACCCTCATACATTCCCAGAGTCTGATGCTGTAAAGCACGAAGTGTCTTCTGCCACTCATTGTCCTACTCCACTCAGTCAACCCTCCATCAGTCGTTCGGTCAGTCTGCTGAGCCTGCACTGCTCGAGCCACTCATGGATAATGACTGGGTTCCAAATCTAAACAGTAAGCAAGGAACTCTTATGCCTGAGTAGTACATAATTTATTTAAGATTCATTTTAACTCATAGTATATTTTAATTTCCCAAAACCTCCCAAAAAAACAAGAACACAAGTCATCATGATGCATTTAATTTTATTAGGGTCCCAATCCCACAATCGGTGTAGCCTAACATGGTTATTTAGTATGCTAAAATTCCTTGCATTGGATCACAGGGGGCCTAAAAATCCCATGTCTTAGATCGTATTCCCTAACATATGTCATGAACCAAGATCACATGTCATTGTTTCCATACCAAACTGTGCAATCATCACTGTGCCTAACTCCAAAATTCATCCTATCTCTCATACATCGGCCTCTGCATGCATTCTTTCGTGACCCCTCCCTCAAAATATTCCCCTCCTAAAATAGAAATGGGGAAAGAGAGATAATGGCCCCCGAGTCCCGCCTCCTGTTGGCCCCAGGATGGAGACCAGCACCAATGGTATAGAAATATTACAACATAGGAGGCATTAAAATTTTTATAGTAACCAGGATCAGGATATAAGATGTAAAAAACTCAAAACAACACCTAGCCATATATAAAAAAGAATAAAAAATCCATGCCAAATTCATGTTTAATGTAAAATTTCTAAAAATACATGAAAAACCCCAAAGTAAGTACTAAAATAAAATTAAGCAGTGACACAACAGCTGTCCCCAATGTCTAGGCTAGTAAGGTTATTCACAGTTTGTGTAATCTCCCTATAAACCTACAAAAAGTTTTATATATGTATGGTGAACATGATAGTACACTTAGTAGGAAAAGCGGAAGTCACTCGTGCACAAGTGGGGAAATCATACTAATGTCGATGTGAGAAAACAATAGAAGCTCAAAATAACCTAACTAGGTATAATATCCACCCCAAACTCACCAAGTAATTCTCACTAAATAATTCAAGTCATGTAAAATAAAATAGTAATCAATTCTACATTTGGGTACCCCGCAACACTAACCACCAGTTAACTGCAGATCCCTAAAGGCAAACGTCCTGACGCTACCACGCTCTTCCACAAGCCCCACTATCACAACCTACCCGAACACACCCAAGACACATACCACAACATTCTTGTAAACACATGGGACACAACCAAATCACACCCCCCCCACAGACACTTGGGCCACAAAACCACAACATCATCCCAACGACACCTGGGAAGCACACCTCACCCGCAGACACCTGGGTGTCACAACCTCAGTAAAACCTACCTGAAGAGTCTAGGGATACCAATACCTAGAGGAGGAGAAATGAAGATCCCATAACCACCCATCCATCATCCCATCAAGATGTTGGAAAAACACACTCCCCCATAATAATGGGGGTGTTCGAAATGTAGTGCTCAACATGGGTAGGGTGCTTATATAAATAACAAGGAACTACTTGTATATATATAGGTACTAAACAATTATCCCACCCTATGTGTTTTCAAAACAAACATTCATGCCACACAAAAATTCCCTTGCTACCACCTCTAAATGAACGTATCAGAACAAACGATTGTTACTTCCCAATTGGATAAATGGACACTGCTTCACCATAAGAAATTACTCGAAACATACCACCATACAGTTCAGTTTACCAGTTTTCATTCAACATTTTTAGATTATTTATTTATTTATTCCATACATACCCAAGAAACTACCAAACGCAACACACATTATAAGGAAAAGAAACTATAGCAACCACTATGAAATCCAAACAAAGAAAGAAGGTCCAAGATAAAATAATCCACTCTAACACCTATTCCTAATATAATGGCCTATAAAAACTCTAAGGGAAAGGCCTATACAATGTAAAACTATACATCTTAAAAATAATCCCTCCTAAACCATCCTCAAAGTCTCTACTACATGAAAAGAACCACATCCAATAAAGCAATAAAAAGTCAACAAGCTTGCAGTCCCAATGAACACCCTCCATTCTTAGACACCCCACCATCAATATTCAAAGTCATGCCACCCTATCCTTAATCTCAACAAGTAAACCCTCCAACATAACTCATCCCAACCAGAATATTTATCCCCACTACATAACAACACCACACCCAACACACCCAAAAACATAAACACCACACAACCCAAACCCACAGCCCCACTTCCTAGATTAATTCCCTCTGCACAATATGCCCATCCTTCCCCAATCATATAATCTCTCAACCATAGATTCAATTACACCACCTATACCAACCCACACACACAACCACACTACCAGCCATAGAACCAAATGAATAAAACAAACATAAGTCCAAATAGAACCACACATAACACACAGACAAACCAACAAGGAAAATTTTATTCAAATTTAGAGACCAGTATTTCTTTAATTCCACTTGATAAAACAAGAGTTAACAAAAGACAAGTTAAATCTTGGGGCATACATTTATTTAACTAAATATACATGGTTAACATATTTCATAAACATGTGGTGGTTAATGGAGTATCAAAAAAAGTATTTACAAACCATACTTGTTCTCAAATAGATACCACCAATGGCATGATTTTCAAAAGCCCTATATCCCTTACAAAACATGACATAGATCTAGTATAACATATAAAAAAGTGATCATAATCATCATCATCTTCCCAAATCCTCATATATTTTTTCTTATTATATTCAGTAAATTTTATTCCAACCATATTCACAAGGGGACATGAGTACAACCACCATGCATGATACACAAATAAAAGAGAGATGAAGGAACCCCTACTTGGAATAATAGGCAATCAACGATTCTTCCTTTCTCAAAAACAGGGGGTCACACGAGTAGTAGGAAAGACTCCAGAGGAAAATCGAACAGACTAATAAAGCTCTAGTGCATGATTCCTTAGAAAAGAAAGGTTCTTGATGCACCAAGAGAAAATATAAGGGTTGAAAGGAAGAGAGGATCTCTGCTATAGAAAAGTGAAATCCTATATTAATGGAATAACAATCTCAAAGTCATTAATAGTTGGATCACGATCATGAAAATGTAGTTTGACTATTTCAAATCTCCAAGAGAGTTATGATATTAAAAATACAATTAATATCGTTTAAAACACCTTTATAAATGCTCAAACAAGGTTTTAAACTCAGTTTATGTCACATAAAACGTAAGAGGTGTGAAACTGTAAAAAAAATTGAAATACTAGAAATGAATCACAGATGGGTGAGTCACCGACATGAATCACTAACATGAGACACCACTAGTGAGTCACCAATGCCTGACCCGATGACACAAGTAACCGAAGCCTAACCTACTGATGGCTGACCTACCGACACCATGACCTTCTGACACCTAGAGCCTCCGACTCATCAACCTACCGACACCCCAATTCACCGACGCCCTGACTCATTGACACCCTGCCTCATTGATTTGTTGACCTACCGACGTCCTAACCTATGAACACTAAACCACTAATGTCAGCTACCGATTCAAACCAACTGACATGAGCTATCGACATCAGCTACTGATGCCTGACTCATCGATGAAAAAATTGGAAACTTTTCATACTCTTGAAATATGCTATCGTTGCCTCACAGAGAAATCCAAACACTAGATTTTGAAAAAGTAATGGATTGAGGAGGTTTGGGCCATTAAATCCTGTTGGAAATAATTATCCAGAACTTTGGAAAATGGTTATATTAACATAAGGAAGGTTAGTGAGACAATTCATTTTCTTCAAGGAAAACTGGGGTGGGAATTCATTTAAGGTGACTCTATTTGGAGTAGATTCATCACAAGGATGTATGGAAATAATATGAGAAGAATGAGGGGCCTCTCTCCTCCTTTTTTCTCCCTCTTATTATATTTACTTGTTATTTAATGTCTGTTGAGATGGATGATAAGGAGAGGGGATATTAACTTATAGGAATGAAATTGGTCCGATGAGGCGTTGAGCTTCACTAGTTATTCTATGCCAAGGATGAATTTATCCCATGCTAGCATATACCCCCATTTGTTAACATGATCATGAACCCTAATAAGAAAAATATTTTCGATGAAATCCTTTTGGAGGATTCTGCAGATGAACAAAATAATATGGGATCCCCTTATCGTATCTTCTTGGATAAGGACTAAAACAACTCATCTCATGTGTTCCAGGACATTGATGAATAGGGGAGTTTTCTTTGGAATAATTATATCTCAAATAATATTAGTTTTCTGTTATGGAGGATCTAGAATAGTGGGATTCTTACTAATGAGGCAATCAGACAGAAGGGTGTCAGTCTGGAATCCAACTACACTTACGACACGATGCATTAGGAAGAAATAACTATTCACCTCTTCTATCATAGAGAATTGGTGATCATGATGTGGGGGGAGATTGGTGAATGGATTGATTTTTCAATGCTTTTGGGTCCCTTTGAAAATTTTCACTCCTTTCTAAAACATTGGTTCAGTGGGGTTGGAAGTAAAAAAATAATGATGAGGCTGCCAAGACTATCCTACTGGCGGTGGGTTGTTGGAACTTATGGTAGGCTAGAAACAAGGGTCATCATAACGGTCCCTCCTCATATATCACAACATTGGTAGATAGGACCAAATGAATCATTTTGGATAGGTCTCCCTCTATTTGGGGCTTCCTGAATATGGAATACTCTATCACTTCTCACTCCATAGTGCATATGAATTGGGTGAGATGGACTCCCTCCTTGGTATGAAGCTTAATGTTTAGGACTCATGTAGTTAGAGTCTAACAAAGTGGGGAGGTGTGGTGAGTGGTTCTGAAGGTTTAGTGATATTTTCCTTTATCATCTTTTCTGGGGTTGGTGACTTTCTTGGAGTAGAATCAGATGCAATATACCAAGGTCATTCCCTTTTTCACTCAAAGAAAATGTCTTTGGCTACTGTTGAGAAGAAATCTAAGACCATATGAAGTTCTCTCAACGGTCATTCTTCTACACCGTGGCATATCATCGACATGATCCCCAAATAAAAGACCCTCACCGCTAATGTGATTGAGCTACTTCATACATGGCATGAAGGAAACGAGGTGGAATATTTCTTGTCCTCCAAGGATTCCCTAGAGTGGACCGTACTTGAGTTCTCAGGAACCGGTTTCCTTCCCCCAAGGGCTGTTAGCATTGTTATAGGTGATTCCCTCGGTCAGAACTTCTACAGGCCCCCATGACTGTGTTCCTTGTTTTCTCTCCATCCACTTATTTATAAAAATATATCTATTGATTTTTGAACTTACACCATATTCACCACTTACTCATTTTTGTAGTGTAAAAAATGTTTATTTTAATATTTTTTATCATGAATATATTTATATTCATGGTATTTTATTATTGATTTTATGCTATTCCTTTCATGGGGAATATGATTCAAATATTACCAAAGTGGTAAGTGAAAATTTCACACTCTCATCATTATACAAGATTTGTTTATTTTTATGATTCCATTAGGAGAATTATTTTATATTTCTTAAAATAAATATATTTTATTATCCTATGGTTATTAATCATTTTTTATGTAATATTAAATCTTTTCATCTCTTTGGTACTTAAAATGGTCGAGGAAAAGTGTTATGAAAAATTTCGTTTATTTCTATCTTCGGTTGAAATATTTTGTTTTCAAAAAATATTATTTCTAAATTTTTTTTTCAATTTTTTTTAACATTACCCAAATTAAATATTAAATAAAAGTTTACCTAATTTTTTCTTTTTAAAATTCTTTTTGAATATAATATTTATTTCATTTAGAAAAAAATCACGTTTAGATTTGAGCAAAAATTTTAAAAAAGTATTTGTTTTAATGTGTATAGTATATAGAGAATTTCTAAATTCATGATCAATCAATGTTTTAAAGATTCTTTTAGATGTTTCAAATACTATTTTCAAATAAAATTATTTTTGGAATATTTTTTAACTTTTAGTTTTAAAAATATTTTCAACATAAAAATTTCATTCTCCACATGAATGTTTTTAATCACATTTTTATTCATCAACAGCATCAAACCATTGATATACTTATGATCCACTAGGGACATACTATAATATACCAATATTATTATTTTTCATCATGGTTTATGATTACATTGACTGGGGATGTACCAGTTTGATACGATTCATATTTCCCTGGATGGTTTATGACTATGTTTATTGATTGGGGTAATTGTTATCATTTTGTAAGCTAATTTTTAAATACAAATGTTTATGTTGATTATATGTCCAACTTATATATGAGGAGTTAATTGGACTTAATAAGTGAAGGTCGAGTCCCTATATAGCACCCTAGT
Source organism: Viscum album (assembly GCA_963277665.1). Lineage (NCBI taxonomy): Eukaryota > Viridiplantae > Streptophyta > Magnoliopsida > Santalales > Viscaceae > Viscum > Viscum album. The sequence goes on from OY728129.1 coordinate 1,038,338,602, forward strand.
ACATCATTAGGTATCATGAGACAAACTAGATTGGGTTTTTGGCTGAGTCATTATGCATTTTTGTATGATTTATAAGAATGAAGCATTGATGGTATGGTTATGTGTATGAAAATTTATATTTACCTAATTATAATATTATTTATTAGTGTTCCATGTGAATATTTGATTAGTTATAATATCCATGGTTATTTTTCAATCTCATGTGATTATTTATATGGAATTATTTGATCATAATTTATTTCTAACATATTATTTTTCACATTCATGTTATTGATTAAATGGAATTTACTTCAGTTATTTACATTGATATAATGATTATGTATTATTTATTCATGATAACTTCCATTGTATGCATACTTTTACTGAGCATTTGAGCTCACCCCTTTCTTATTCATCTTTCCCTAGGATTCCAATATGCGTATTATGATTGATATACATGGTTATTCTATAAGAAATAATGATGCACTTGAAAAAAATACTTTGTTCTATTTTATGTTTGAAATTGTAATGTGAGATTAAAGTCTATATCTACTTTATGAATACTACTAAAATATATAATACTTTATGATTCAATTCCTTGTATATTATGGCAATATAATAATGTAAACACCGGCTCAATGCTACTAGGGTCAGGGTATTTTGAAATGTCCCGACCCCAGAATCCTAGAGTCGGTGCATTATTACATAACATTGGAAAGATCATAAATGATCAAGTCTAGAAATACTGATTAATTTAGTAGCCTTGGAAACACTAGATACATTTATAAGTCTTACATTACAGGATAAAATGGAAAACTATGACAACATAGTCTCCATAGTCCACACTCATATCCCCTCAGAATATTCCTGCAGGCCAGTCATAAAATAATTCATCAAATCCTGGGAAAAAAATAAAACATAGAAAGGGGTGAGATCAAATGCTCAGTAAGGATAACAATATAGAGGAATCTTTCATAAACAAGCATAAACATTTAAGGCAATGCATAAATAAAAAAAAAGCCTTTTAAACTTGAACTTCAGCAGAACATGGAAAAAATAAAATGAAATAATGCCATTTACTTATTCAAATGGATATTATACTAGTCGAATAATCACAAGAAATATCAATAACAACTTTAATAATTATGGAATGCACAATAATAGACTATCATAACCACATAGTGAAGGCCTTGTGCCAAGACTAAAAATAAGATTTTCTCAAGGCCTTGTGCCAAGATACTGGTTTGTCTCATGGGACCTACCGATGCATCGATGAGCTAGATCGGGCTCTGCCCGTCACTTAATAATCCTAATGCCTTCCTCATATAAACAGGTTTAAACATAACATAAACATTCGTATTAAAACAAGCATACGAAATTTGAATACTTTATCCACAAAACATGAATGGTTTAAAAATAGCACATCTACAGTCAAACATAACTCATTAAATAAAATATGGAAGATTGTATTTTAACATATTAACCTCAATCAAGAATAAATAAGGATATTGGCATAGATGAAAATAGTCATAAAAAATATTTGAGAGAAATATCCCCCTTTTTATGAAAACATTTAAAAGTCTCGCTATTTATCAAGAAACCGTTTAAAATAGATTTTTTAATCAAAGTGTCCCATACCACATTGAAACTTTTAAATGGAATTTTAATTTTAAAACATTAATATTTATATAAATAAATCCTTAAAACCATTTTTAAAACATGGACATTAATGAGAAAGATTTAGAATAATAAATATTTAAAACATTTTAAAATGATATTTTAGTTCAAGTTCCTAACCAAAATAGAGACACCTGAATACAAATAATTGAGGTAATAAAAAATTGCCATATCATGAGAATATATGGATTCATGATATACTATGTCAAAGTACATTATATACAACATATAAATGTGATTTGGTGAATAACAACAAAGAAGTATCAATGGAATGTAAATTGAGATGAAATCTCTTATAAAGATAGTATCCTTAGGTTAAGGATAAATCAACGAAAAAATTATTTGTGACAAATATAAATACACTCAATATGATTGGATATTCATTGTAAATCAATCAGAGGACATTCCAACATATTCATGTAAAAACAACATGAATGAAATGGATATTTTACTCAACAAATGGAGATTGAGTTAAAATTACACTTATCAACTTCATATTGATGACTTGAGAATTTATAAATGGAGTGATTATGTTAATCAAAAGTATATACTCAGAAATGGGGGTGGAAATTATGACATAAGAAAATGAATAGTGATTCCACACATAATCTTGGAGTAATATAATCAATGAAGTATGCGTAAAGTCAATGAGTGGAAATTGAAATTTAAAATTTCCTTATCCATTTGGTAAATTACGAAACATACACCCATGAAAGAAGGATAATAAAATTATTATGTAAATATCCATAAATTAATGTAATTCACACATTCAATACAATCATGGGTAATACACACACCATATGCAATAAATTTGTGGTGAACCATGGAAATATCACAGAATTAAACGTGAGAGAAGAAACCCCTTAATTTGTACCTTTTCCTTGGTCTATGGTTGGTTAACCTCCTGTATAATGGTGAAACAATTGTTATTAAATTATAAAAGAATCATATACATTAATATGATATCAAATAGGATCTCTTAACATTTCTTTGTTAAAAATATCTTAGTATTATCATTGTTTCGGTTGTTAATAGATTCATTTTACTTTATATTATTTGTTATTTGATTCATATTTGTAATTAATGGGATGTATATTATTCATATCAATAATGATATAATGTCTCTAAACATTATTTTTAATCATAAAATTAAATTTATTCTTGAATGGATACGATGGGGAATGAATCTCATCGCGTTCGTGGAGACAGTAATCCGAAGGTATGCACGAGCGACAATATCATTATTTTGATATTAAAATAATATATAATTGGATGGTATATAATATATACAGAATCATTATCATGTTATATTTATTATTTACATGATTTACACATCATTATTATACCCATCCAAATAATAATGTATTGAATAACAATTACACCACGACATGGAGACGGTAATCCGTACGTACGCACGTTTGGTAACATTTCATTTCAAGGATGGATATAATAATGAATATGGCTATACCATATTTATTAAAACATCATATTATATATAATATACTGGAAATATTATTTTCAAATGAAAATAAAAGAAAGAAGAAGTGGAAGAAGAAAAGAACTTGAAAGAGGGTGGTGAAATTATTACCTCTTCTTCGGGTTCTTCCATTTGATTTGATCAAAAGAGCTCCTTAGGTTGGATTTTTTACTAAAATAAGGTCTCTAGGATTAAAAGAGTAAAGTTTATAGGAGATTTGGGCAGGTTTTGGTGGAGACAAAAGGCTTTTAGGGTGTGAATTAGAGAGAAGGGGGAGTTCCCTTTTATAAGAGGGGTGAGGGGCATCTTAGGAAAAGCTAGAAATATTATATTACAAAAAATAATTTTCGGTTTCTAATGGCTCAAAAATGGTATATTTAAATGATAAGGTGAGGATGGGTCGAAAACCCCTAAACCAATAGATTTTAGACAGGTTTGGGTCACTACATTAGCTGTATCTTTTAGATTTAACTCTTAGTTAAATAGTTAGACATTTACCATGTCGATTTGAATTTTTATATTATGTGGTTAATAAACTTACAATATAATTCCAAGAGAACCCCAAGTGGTTAATTAATGATACAAATATAATTATATAAGTCCATTGGATGATCCATAGATTTTTAAGAATAGAATATCAATTAATAATATAATATTTGTTTTAGAAAATCTCTTATGTCAATTTTGACACTATTTATTATTTTGTTTTTTCTAAACTAATAAAAGGATTATTACTTAGAAACAATTCATCTAACCAATACTAATATGTCATATTAACTTATAAAATTCGTTTAATTTATAAAAAGACTCAAATTACATTTATTTGGATATTTATAATATCAATTATTTTAATATTACATTATATAGGTAATTACTGCATCATCATTGTGTCATAAATAAATTAACTTATTTAATGTTTAAAAAATATAATTAAAATACCATTATGTATGAAACATTTTTATCTTTCTAATGAATATTTATAGTTGAATTTATCTTATGTCTAGACCTATATTAAAATGGTTTTAGTTATTAATCATTGATTTTAACTCTTTTAACTATTCTTTAAATAAAATAATAATAAATATCCTAATCTAATCCAAGTGGACCAAAGATGTTCATATTTTATTCATAAGGTTTTCTTTGGTCTAATTACGCTTATCCAATAGAATTAGGACATGTGATAGGGTAATAATAACATCATTTTTACCCATAATTACCCTATTTACATTTAACCGTGGTAAATAAAAGTAAAAGTTACTATTCAGAAAAAAATATTTTTATCTTATTGAACCACATTTTACTCATTGATATTAACCATGTCTCTTGGAGTTTTGAAATTCAACTCACAGAAGTGGTAAAATTAGGTTTTATGTGAATTTTCTAATTCTCCTAGGAGGTGGGTAAAAACGGTGAAAAGTTCAATAAAATTTGTATACATCTAAAATTATTATAAACTGACTCCAATGAATTAAATTGAACATATATAGGTATTATATATCTACTTTTACATAAAATAAATTTTAATAAAATAAATAATTATTTAATTAAATTTTTTGTTTTAAACTATAACTCATCGTTTTTCACTATTCATCAAAAATTAAAAGGTTTCAGAAACATACAAAAATTCACCCTAAGATAATTTTTATATTTTTAATTCAAAAATGAAGTCTATTTTACCAAATTTAAAACATATAAATTTCATTTATTAGTTTAAAATTAATTCCCGTTGTCAAAACCAAAAAACGTATTTTTATGAAATAATAACTAACAAAAGATTGACATTTGTTTATGTCCAATTTCAAAGTCAAATTACTTACAATGTCCAACATTGGATTAAATGGTAAAAATATAATCTAATTATACATCCAACCCATTCATGTGTATAGTTGAACACTATAAATTATTTTTATTGAAAAAGTTGTTTTTAGTTAAAATATATAATTTTTCACTATTCAACCAAATATAAAAGTTATCAGAAAACGACCAAAAATTTATTGAAACTAAATTATAATGTCCCGATCCCGAAGAAGAAGTTTATTTTTTCAAATTGAATATATAAAAGTTTCAAATATTGGATTTAAAAAGGGTTCTCCCTTAAAAGGGAGTAAAATTGCATTTTTTTAAAAATACTTTTTTTATCTGAAAAAAATGAATTTATCCTTACATTATGTCTAAGAAACTCATAATATGGATTCTAAAATTATAAGGGTTATATAAAGTTCAAAATTCTATTAATAATACTCATAACCGCTTTTGAACGGCTAGTTTGGTAAGTTGTGGTGCGCTTGAACTCGATGTTACGTATAATGTAAGTTATTGAATTACTTTGAAGAACTTACGTTCTATGAAATATTTGGGTGTTACATTCTTCCCTACTTCAATAAATTGCATCCTCACAATTTTTAAAATTAGGCTTGGGAATATAATGGAAATTCCCACATCAGAAAAAGAGTCAATAAAACTATCACTTTAAAAGAAATAAAGAGAAGTACAATGGTCACCCAAGATAACCCACACTAGGATTCAATGTAGGAAAACATGGATATGAAAGATAAAATATGTGTCATGTTATGATGGAGAGGGGCAGAAAACATGATCAGGTGAATGTTAACAACAAGAAAACCACAAACTTGTGATGGGACAAACAGTCATTAGTTTCTCAGTAAGAAAAGTAAACGAGCAACATTCATTGTTTTGTTTTAAGTTATATTTCATAAATATGATGAATTCATTTATTAGATTGAATAAGAACATAAAGAGATATACTTACTTTTTAAGTATAGTTTCATTCTTTAATAAATTTCTACCACTAACTCATTTTTTTTAAATGATGTGTCTTCAAGAAGACTTGGTCACACCAGAAGAGCTAGAATAAACTTCTATATAATCACACGATCCACGAAGGATAAACTATATATTTACCCTGTCTTTAGAGATTAATCAAAACAAAAATGGTTATTACCAGATCTGATGATCCGCCAAAGGATATTCCTTTAGATATAGAAACCCTAATCTTAATTTCTAAAATTAAACCAACAATACCCCAAAGTTAAATAAATACCATTCAATAAACAATTATCCATAAAATCTTTCAATATAATCCAAACTAATATTGAAACAAAAAACATAGAAGAATTTGGGTATGTAGTCTTCCACATTAATTTGTATCTCCAAATGACATCAAGTACACATAAAGTCACATACTTAAAAGTATTAACCTAATCACATATTCTCTATTATAGGTTAATCATTTCCATAAATAACCCAAATCACTATAAATATAGAATAAAATATATATATAAAAATCCACAATTACTCCTCAAATGAAATCCCATAGTATTCTACTTTCCTTGGGCATATAGTGTTCCCAACTAAGTGAACATCTTCTAAAATAACATTTATCTCTTAATCACCAAATCATTTTCCTAAACTAAGGGTATTCATTTGATAAGACATAAGATCCCATATAAACTGATTATTGATAAATAAAATCATTTAACAAAAAATAATTAGTCACACTAAGCAGGGAATTCTTGTAGTCCAGTGGTAGGTGATAAATCCCAATCGCACTCTGGTTGTGGGTTTGATTCCCACAGCTTTGTCCGACGCGAAGGGTTGTCACACGGTCTGTGTGTTGTCCTTTTTCAAAAACAATATTTTATAACATTACCAAAATGAGATAAATTTATCAAAATAACCATAACATAATTTAAGCACAAATGTTATCTCATACCTTGCATTTTCATCTCAAAATATAATAACTTGTAATTTCCTCAAACCCGATGATCATATAAAACCAAATGGTTATTTATAACTATATCCACAAGAGAAAAGATAATTATTTCTTAAATATCATTTTCATATGACAACTACATGGTTAGAAATACAAGAGAAAATTATTCCAATGTAATCCACTCAACAGGGAGCCCTAATACATATAATCATTTCTCCAACCATTTATTTCTACATAGCTTCTTCTTTGACCAAGAAAATATCCCATAGAATAGGGAATTCACTCGGGTAATGGGCAGGTCCCCTACATTTACGGAAAATGACTATAAATAGTTTCTTGGGACCTTGTTTATTTTCTTCCATAGTACTGTTCATTTTTCCTCAAGAATTATTCACTTTATGTCCTTATTTCCCACATGTAGATCATTTATTTGTTCCATTGAGACACATTCTTGTGTGTCTCCTTCCACATTTCCTACGTGATAGAAATTGGGGATTCTTTTCTCCATGGTCTCCACTACTGGAGCTATTATTATTCATCACCTCTCTCTTCATTTTTGAGTCTGGGAGTTGGTTAATATATATTTTGTTGATTATATTTTTGAAAAACTGATTTGGAATGAACAAGATATCTTTTACGCCTATCAACATTTCATTTTGTTTCTCATTTCCTCCACCGTGCCCACCTTATACATCATTCTCAAAGTTACTATGACTTACTTGGAATCCATCCATTGACTAAAAATGGAATGTAATGTGTGAGTAACAGTAGTCATAAAATCATTTAGAGAATATCATGACACCATATTTTCATTTTTAAACACCTTACGATTAACCAAGATCATTTATTCTCATCTTATATTAAAATAATTCAAATTGATTTGTAAAGAAAATGTAAATTATCTTAAGCATATCCCACGGGAGTGTTGTAACCAAGAGTGCAGCAAGGCCCGTTGTCGTGCACCAGTTACCATTCAAGTCTATCTCAAAGAGGTGTTTTCGGGTCTTACCCCTAGGTACATTTGTGCCAGAGCCACCTCTACCTGCTCATATCTAGACAGGGATGTATTGCTTGGAAAACTCAAAAAATCTATACAATAGTAAAATTCTGGGAAGTTCTTCTATAATGATTCTCAAAGTCTATCTTAGGGTTATGTGCTCTAATCAGAGTTTATCTAAATCTAGCTTCCAAGGTTTGTACTAAACTTCCTCTGATACCAACTATAACACCCCAACCCCAGAAGCCTAGAGTCGGTGCATTATTACATAACATTGGCATGATCATAAAAGATCAAGTCTCGAAAGACCAAATAGTTTAGTAGCCTTGGAAACAATAGATACATTTATAAGTCCTATATTAAATGATAAAATGGAAAACTACAACAACATAGTCACCATAGTCCACACTCATATCCCCTGAGACTATCCCTATAGGTCAGTCATAAAATAATTCTTCACATCCTGGGAAAAAAATAAAACATAGAAAGGGGTGAGCCCAGATGCTCAGTAAGGATAAAAATATAGCGGAAACTTTCATAAATAAGAATAATCATTTAATACAATGTATAACTAAATCAAAAGCCTTTTAAACTTGAACTTCAGAATAACATGGAAAAAATAAAATGAAATAATTCCATTTACTTATTCACATGAATATACTACTAGTCGAATAATCACATGCAATATCAATAACCACTTTCAAAATGATGTAATGCATAATGCCAGACTATCATAACCACATGGTCAAGGCCTTGTTCCAAGACTACAAATAATATTTTGTCAAGACCTTGTACCAAGACACAAGTTTGTCTCATGATACCTACCGATGCATCGAGGAGCTATAGTAGGCTCCACAAGTCACTTACCATGTCCAATGAATTTTTCATATAAACAGGTTTAAACATAACATAAACATTCGTATTAAAACTAGCATACAAAATGTAAATACTTTATCCACAAACCTTGAATAGTATAAAAATATAACATCCACGGTCAAACATAACTCATTCAATACAATATGGAAGATTAAATTGTAACAGATTAACCTGAATCAAGAATATTGAAGGATATTGACATAGATGAAAATAGTCATCAAAACTATTTGAGAGAAATATCCCCCTTTCTTATGAAAACATTTAAAAGTATCGCTATTTATCAAGAAGCCATTTAAAATAGAATTTTGAATCAAAGTGTCCCATACCACCTTGAAACTTTTAAATGGAATTTTAAATTTAAAACTTTAATTTTCATATAAATAAATCCTTAAACCCATTTTTAAAACATGAGCATTAATGAGAAAGATTTAGAATAATAAATATTTAAATCATTTTAAAATGATATTTTAGTTAGAGTTCCTAACCAAAAGAGAGACACTTGAATACAAATAATTGAGGTAATAAAAACTTTGTAATATCATGATAATAAAGGGATTCATGATATACTATGTCAAAGTACATTATAAACACCATATAAAAGTGATTTGGTGTATAACAACAAAGAAGTCTCAATGGAAGGTAAATTGAGATGAAATCTCTTATAAAGAATGTATACTTAGATTAATGATAAATCAAAGAATTAATTATGTGTGAAAAATATAAATACACTCAATATGATTGGATATTAATTGTAAATCAATCATAGGATATTCACACATATTCTTGTAAAAACATCACCAATGAATTGGATATTTAACTCAACAAATGGAGACTGAGTTAAAATTACTCTTATCAAGTTTATATCGATGACTTGAGAATTTATCAATGGAGTGATTATGTGTATCAAAAGTATATCCACAGAAAGGGGAGTGGAAATTATGACATAAGAAAATGAATAGTGATTCCACACTTAATCTTGGAGTAAATTAATCAATGAAGTATGCGTAAACCCGAATGAGTGGAAATTGAAATTTCAAATTCCCTTATCGATTTGGTAGCTTACGAAACATACACCCATGAAAGAAGGATCATACAATAACAATGTAAATATCCATAAATTAAATTATATTACACAATGAATACAATCATGGGTAGTATACACACCACATGAAATAAATAAGTGGTGAACGATGGAAATCTCACAGAATTAAAAGTGAGATAAGAAACACCTTACTCTGTACATTTTACATAGTAGAGGGTACATTAAACTCCTATATAATGGTGAAATAATTGTTATTAAATTATAAAATAATCATATACATTAATATTATATCATATATGATCTTTTAACATTGCTTTGTTAATAATATCTTAGTATTATCGTCGTTTCGGGTGTTAACAGATTTGTTTTCCTTTATATTCTTTGTTATGTGCATCATATTTGTTATGGATGGGATGTATCTTATTCAAATCACGAATTATATCTTGTCTCTAAACACTATTTTTAATCATCCAATGAAATTTATTCTTGAATGGATACGATGGGGAATGAATCTCATCGCGTTCGTGGAGACGGTAATCTATACGTACGTACGAGCGACAATATCATTCTTTTGATATTAAAATAATATATAATTGGATGATATATCATATATAAAGAATCATTATCATGTTATATTTATTATTTACATGAATTGTACATCGTTATTATACCCATCCAAATAATAATGTATTGAATAACAATTACACCACGACGTGGAGACAGTAATCCGTACATACGCATGTATGGTGACATGTCATTCAAAGGATGGATAAAATAATGAATATGGATGTACCATATTTATATTAACCTAACAGTATATAGAATATACTAGAGTTATTATTTTATAATGGAAATAACAAAGAAAGAATAAGTGGAAGAAGAAAAGAACATGAAAGAGGGTGGTGAAATTATTACATCTTCTTCAGGTTCTTCCATTTGATTTCATCAAAAGGGCTCCTTAAGTTGGTTTTATGACTAAATTAAGGCCTCTAGGATGAGGTGAGGGAAGTTGAGAGGATATTTGGGCAGGGGTTGGCTGATCGAAAAGGCTTTGAAGGTGTGAATTAGAGATAAGGTGTAGTGGCCTTTTATAAGAGGGGTGAGGGGAACCTAAGGAAAAGCTAGAAACATCATTTTATAATAAAATAATTTTCGGTTTCTAATGGAACCAAAATGGATTAGTTTAAGTCAAAGGTGGGGATGGGTAGAAAACCACTAAACCAATAGGTTTTATATAGGTTTTTGTCACTACATTACCTTTATCTTTTACTTTTAACTCTTAGTTAAATAGTTTGACATTTACAATGTCTCTTTGTATTTTTATATTATATGGTTAATAAACATACGATATAATTACAAGAGAACCCCAAGTGGTTCATTAATGATAAAAATATCATTATATAAGTCATTTTTCCAATACTTATAATTTTAGGAATAGAAATAAATTAATAATATAACATGTGTTTTAAAAACTCTCTTATGTCAATTTTGACACTATTTGGTATTTTGTTTTTGCTAAATTCATAATAGAATTATTACTTCGAAAAAAATTCATCTAACCAACCCTAATATGTCATATTAACCTATAAAATTAGTTCAATTTATAAAAAGTCTCAAATAACATTTATTTGGATATTTATAATATGAATTATTTTAATATTTCATTAATTAGGTAATTACTACGTCATCATTGTGTCATAAATATATTAAATTATTTAATGTCTAAAAAATATAAATAAAATACCATTATGTATGAAATATTTTTAGATTTGTAATGAAAATTTATAGTCGAATTTATCTTATGTTTAGCCCTATATTAAAAATTTTTTAGTTTTTAAACTTTGATTTTATCTCTTTTAACTCTTATTTAAATAAAATAATAATAAATGTTGTAATCTAATCCAAGTGGACCAAAGAGGTTCATATTTTATTCCTAAGGTTATTTTTGGTCGAATTATACTTATCCAATAGAATTAGGACATGTTTTAGGGTAATAATAATATCATTTTTACCCTTAATTAACCTATTTGCTTTTAACCGTGGTAAATAAAAGTAAAAAGTGACTATTCACCAAAAATATTTTTATATTATTGAACCACATTTTACTCCTTGATATTAACCGTGTCTGTTAGATTTTCAAAATTCAACTCAGAGAAGCGGTATAATTATGTTTTATGTGAATTTTCAAATTCTCCTAAGAGGTGGGTAAAAGACGGTGAAAAGTTCAATAAAATTTATATATATATAATTATTATAAACTGACTCCAATGAATAACATTGAACTTATATAGGTATTATATATTTATTTTGACCTAAAATAAATTTAAATAAAATAAATAATTATTTAACTAAAAATTCGGTTTTAAACTATAATTCAGTGTTTTTCACTATTCATCAAAAATTAAAAGTTTTCAAAAACATACAAAAAATTCACCCTAAGCTAATTTTGATATTATGAATTCAAAAATTAAGTCTATTTTACCAAATTAAAAGCATATAAATTGAATTTATTAGATTAAAATTAATTCCCGTTGTCAAAACCAAAAAGCGAATTTTTATGAAATAATAACTACCAAAAGATTGACATTTGTTTATGTACAATTTCAAAGAGAAATTACTTCCAATGACCATAATTGGATTAAATGGTAAAAATATAATCTAATTATACATCCAAACCATTAATGTGTATAGTTTAACACTATAAATTATTTTGATTAAAAAAGTTCTTTACAGTTAAAATATATTATTTTTAACTATTCACCCAAATATTAAATTTATCAGAAAAACACCAAAAATTTATTGAAACTAAATTCTTATATCCCGATCCCAAAGAAGAAGTTTATTTTTTCAAATTGAATATATAAATGTTTCAAATATTGGATTTAAAAAGGGTGTTCCATTAAAAGGCTGTAAAATTGCATTTTCTTAAAAATACTTCTTTTATCTGAACAAAAATAAATTAATCCTTACATTATGTCTAAGAATCTCATAATATGGATTCTAAAATTATAATGGTTATATAATGTTCAAAATTCTGTTAATACTATTCATAACCGCTTCAGAACGGCTAGTTTGGTAAGTCGTGGTGCGCTTGAACTTGATGTTGCGTGTAGTGTAAGTTATTGAATTACATTGAAGAACTAACATACTATGAAATCTTGTGGTGTTACATTATTCCCTCCTTCAATAAATTGCATCATCTCAATTTTTAAAATTAACCTTGGGAATATAATGGAATGTCCCACATCAGAAAAAGAGTCAATAAAACTATCACATTAAAAGAAAGAAAGAGAAGTACAAAGGTCACCCAAGATAACCCATACTAGGATAAAATATATATTTACTTTTTCTTTAAAGACTAATCATAAAAAAATGGTTATTACAAGATCTGATGATCCCCCAAAAGTATATTACTTTAGTGAAAGAACCACTAATCTTAATTTCTAAAATTAGACCATCAATACCCCAAAATTAAATAAATACCATTCAATAAACAATTGTCCTTAAAATAGTTCAATATAATCCAAACTAATATTGAAACCCAAAACCTATAAAAATTTGGTTATGTAGTCTTCCATGTTAAATTGTATCTCTAAATGACATAAACTACTCCTAAAGTCACATACTTAAAAATATTAACATAATAACATATTCTCTATTATAGGTTAATCATTTCCATAAATAACCCAAATCACTATAAATCCACAATAAAAAACATAGATAAAAATCCACCATTACTCCTCAAATGAAATCCCATTGTATTCTATTTTTCTTGTGCATATAGTGTTCCCAACAAAGCGACCATTTTCCAAGATAAAATTTATCACTTAATCATCAAATCATTTTCCTATACTAAGGGTATTCATTAGATAAGACATAAGATCCCAAGTCAACTTATTATTGATCAATAAAATCATTTAACTAAAAATAATTAGTCACCCTAATCAGGGACTTCACATAGTCCAGTGGTAGGCAATAAATCCCAATCGCAGTCTGGTTATGGGTTCGATTCCCATAGCTTTGTCTGACGTGATGGGTTGTCACACGGTCTTTGTGTTGTAATTTTTTAAAAACTATATTTTATAACATTACCAAAATGAGATAAAGTCCTCAAAATAACCATAACATAATTTAAACACAAATGTTACCGCATACCTTGCATTTTCATCCCAAAATATAATAACATGTAATTTCCTCAAACCCAATGATCATATAAAACCAAATGGTTATTTATAACTATATCCATAAAAGAAAAGATAATTCTTCTTTAAATATCATTTTCAGATGACAAATGATGGGTTAAAAATACAAGAGAAAATTATTCCAAAGTAATCCCATCAACAAGGATAACTAATACTTTTAAACATTTCTCCAACCATTAATTTCTACATAGCTTCTTCTTTGACCAAGAAAATATCCTATAGAATAAGGAATTCACTCGGGTAATGGCCAGATCCCCTAAATTTACGGAAAATGACTGTAAATGGATTCTTGGGACAATTTTTATTTTCTTCCATAGTACTCTTCTTTTTTCCTCAAAAATTCTTCACATTATATCCTTCATTCCCACACATAAAGAATTTATTTTTTCTATTGAGACACTTTCTTGGGTGTCTCCTTCCACATTTCCTGCATGATGGAAATTGAGGATTCTTTTCTCCATGGTCTCCACTACTGGAGCTCTTATCATTCATCACCTTTCCCTCTTTGTTGAGTCTGGGAGTTGGTTAATATATATTTTGTTGATCATATTTTTGGAAAACTGATTTGTCATGAAAACGATATCTTTGGTGACCATTTCCACCACCGTTCCCACCTTGTACATCGTTCTCAAAGTTACTATGACTTCCTTGGAATCCATCCATTGACTAAAACCAGAAATAATTGTGTGAGTAACAGTAGTCATAAAATCATTTAGAGAATATATTGACACCATATTTTCAATTTTAAACACCTTGGGATTAACCAAGGTCATTTATTCTCATCTTATATTAAAATACGTCAAATCTGTTTGTAAAGAAAATGTAAGTTATCCTAATCATATCCCCTGGGAGTTTTGTAAACAAGAGTTCAACAACTCCCGTTGTCAAGCACTAGTTCTCGTTCGAGTCTAGGTCAAAGTGGTGTTTTCATGTTTTACCCCTAGGTACATATGTGCCAGAGCCGCCTCTACCTGCTAGCATCCAGAGAGGGATTTATTGCTTGGAAAACTCACAAAATATCTATAATACCAATATTCTAGGAAGTTCTTCTATACTAATCCTCAAAGTCTATCCTAGGGTCACGTGATCTAATCAGAGTTTATCTAAATCTAGCTTCTAAGGTTTTTATTAAACTTTCTTTGATACCAACTGTAATTCCTGACCCCAGAAGCCCATAGTTGGTGCATTATTACATAAAATTGGCATGATTATAAAAGATCAGGTCTCGAAAGACCGATTAGTTTAGTAGCTTTGGAAACACTAGATACATTTATAAGTCTTACATTACATGATAAAATGGAAAACTAAAACAACATAGTCTCCATAGTCCACACTCATATCCCCTCAGACTATCCCTGCAGGTCAGTCACAAAATATCTATTCGCATCCTGGGAAAAAAATACAACATAGAAAGGGGTGGGCTCAGATGCTCAGTAAGGATAACAATATAGTAGAAACTTTCATAAATAGGTATAAACATTTAATGCAATGTATAACTAAAACAAAAGACTTTTAAACATGAACATCAGCATAACATGGAAAAAATAAAATGAAATAATTCCATTTACTTATTCACATGGATATTCTACTAGTCGAATAATCACATGAAATATCAATAAACACTTTCATGATGATAGAATGCATAATTCCAGACTATCATAACCACATAGTCAAGGAATTTTGCCAAGACTACAAATAATATTTTGTCATGACCTTGTGCCAAGACACTAGTTTGTCTCATGAGACCTACTGATGCATGGAGGAGCTATAGCGGGCTCCACCCGTCACATACTAAGTCCAATGCATTCCTCATATGAATAGGTTTAAACATAACATAAACATTAGTATTTAAACTAGCATACGAAATGTCAATACATTATCGACAAACCAAGAATGGTATAAAAATAGAACATCCACAATCAAACATAACTCATTCAATACAATATGGAAGATTTTATTGTAACATATTAAACTTAATCGAAAATAATGAAAGATATTGACACAGATGAAAATCTTCATTAAAACTATTTGAGAGAAATATCCCTCTTTTTAATGAAAACATTTAAAAGTATAACTGTTTATCAAGAAGACGTTTAAAATAGATTTTTGAATCAAAGTGTCCCATACCACTTTGAAAATTTTAAAAGGAATTTTAATTTGATAACTTTTATGTCCATATAAATATATCCCTAAAACCATTTTTAAAACGTGGACATTAACGAGAAAGATTTAGAATAATAAATCTTTGAAACATTTTAAAATGATATTTTAGTTTGAGTTCCTAACCGAAAGAGAGACACTTGAATAAAAATAATTGAAGTAATCAAAACTTTTTAATATAATGAGAATAAAGGGATTCCTGATATACTATGTCAAAGTATATTATATACACCATATAAAAGTGATTTGGTGTATAACAAAAAATAAGTCTTAATGGAATGTAAATTGAGATGAAATCACTTATAAAGACCGTATCCTTAGGTTATGGATAAATAGAACACATAATTATGTGTGAAAACTATAAATACACTCAATATGATTGGATATTCAGTGTAAATCAATCAGAGGACATTCACACATATTCTTGTAAAAACAACACCAAAGATTTAGATATTTAACTCCCCAAATGAAGATTGAGTTAAAATTACTCTTATAAAGTTCATATCGATGAATTGAGAATTTATCAATGGAGTGATTATGTGTATAAAAAGTATATCCACATAAAGGGGAGTGGAAATTATGACATAAGAAAATGAATAGGGATTCCACACATAATCTTGGAGTAAAATAATCAATGAAGTATGCGTAAAGCTGAATAAGTGAAAATTGAAATTTTAAATTACAATTATAGATTTGTTAACTTACAAAACACAAAACCTTGAAAGAAGTATCATAAAATTATGATGTAAATATCCATAAATTAATGTATTTTACACATTTAATACAATCATGGGTAGTACACACACCACATGCAATAAATAAGTGGTGAATAATAGAAATCTCACGGAATTAAAAGTGAGAGAAGAAACCAATTACTTTGTACCTTTTCCTTGGTCGAGGTTTGGTTAACCTCCAGTATAAAAGTAAAATAATTGTTATTAAATTATAAAATAATCATATATATTAATATGATATCTTATATAATCTTTTAATATTCCGTTATTAATAATATCTTAGTATTATCGTCATTTCGGGTGTTAACGGATTCGTTTTACTTTATATTCTTTGTTATGTGAGTCATATTTTTTATGGATGGGATGTATATTATTAATATCCATAATTATATCATGTCTCTAAACAATATTTTTAATCATAAAATGAAATTTTGTCTTGAATGGATATGATGAGGAATGAATCTCATCGCGTTCGTGGAGACGGTAATCCGTACGTACGCACGAGCGAAAATATCCTTATTTTGATATTAAAATAATATAAAATCAGATGTTATATCATATATACAGAATTATTATCATGTTATATTTATTATTTACATGAATTACACATCATTATTATACCCATCCAAATAATAATTTCTTGAATAATAATTACACCACAATGTGGAGACGGTAATCCGTATGTACGCACGTATGGTGACATGTCGTTCAAAGGATGGATAGAGTAATGAATATGGATGTACCATATTTATAATAACATCACAGTATATAGAAGATTCTGGAGTTATTATTTTAGAATGGAAATAACAAACAAATAAGAAGTTGAAGAAGAAAAAAACTTGAAAGAGGGTGGTGAAATTATTACCTCTTCTTCGGGTTCTTCCTTTTGATTTGATCAAAAGGGATCCTTAAGTTGGATTTCTGACTAATGGAAGGCCTCTAGGATGAAGTGAGGGAAGTTGAGAGGATATTTGGGTAGGGTTTGGCAGAGCTAAAAGGCTTTGATGGTTTGAATTATAGTGAAGGGGAAGTGCCCTTTTATAAGAGGGGTGAGGGGCACCTTAAGAAAAGCTAGAAATATTATTTTATAATAAAATAATTTTCGGTTTATAATGGCTCCAAAATAGATTATTTAAAGTCTAAGGTGGGTATGGGTCAAAAACCCTCAACTAGTCGGTTTTAGATAGTTTTGGGTCACTATATTAACTTTATCTTATAGATTTAACTCTTAGTTAAATAGTTTGACATTTACCATGTCTCTTTGTATTTTTATATTATATGGTTAGTATACTTACTATATAATTCCAAGAGAACCCCAAGTGGTTCATTATTGATACAACTATAATTATATATGTCCTTTGGCTGAACCTTAGATTATTATGAATAGAATATAAATTAATAATATAATATTTGTTTTAAAAACTCTCTTAAGTCAATTTTGACACTATTTGGTATTTTGTTTTTTCTAAATTGATGAAATCAGTATTACTTCAAACATAATTCATATAACCAACCATAATATGTCATATTAACCTAGAAAATTAGTGGAATTCATAAAAAGTCTCAAATTACATTTATTTAGATATTTATAATATCAATTATTTTAATATGTCATTAATTAGGTAATTACTGCATCATTATTGTGTCATAAATATATTAAATTATTTAATGTCCAAAAAATATAAATAAAGTACCATTATATAGGAAATATTTTAGATTTCTAATGAATATTTATAGTCGAATTTATCTTATGTTCATCCCTATATTAAAAATGTTTTAGTTATTAAACTTTGGTTTCAACTCTTTTAACTCTTTGTTAAATAAAATAATAATAAATGTTCAAATCTAATCTATGTTGACCAAAGAGGTTTATATTTTTTTCCTAAGGTTGTTTTTGGTAGAATTATACTTATCCAATAGAATTAAGACATGTGTTAGGGTAATAATAATATCATTTTACCCTTAATTACTCTATTTACTTTTAATCGTGGCAAATAAAAGTAAAAAGTTACTATTCACCTAAAATTATTTTTATCTTATTGAACAACATTTTGCTACTTGATATTAACCGTGTCTCTCGGATTTTCAAAATTCAACTCACAGAAGCAGTAAAATTATGTTTTAGGTGAATTTGAAAATTCTCCTAGGAGGTAGGTAAAAGACGGTGAAAAGTTCAATAATTTTTTAATTTATCTAGAATTATTATAAAACAACTCCAATGAATTGAATTTAACTTATATAGGTAACATATATCTATTTTGACCAAAATAAATTTAAATAAAATAAATAATAATTTAAATAAAAATATGGTTTTAAACTATATCTCAGTGTTTTTCACTATTCATCAAAAATTAAAAGTTTTCAGAAACATTCCAAAAATTCCCCCTAAGATAATTTTGATATTCTTAATTCCAAAAATTAAGTATATTTTTTAAAATTCAAAACATAGAAATTTCATTTATTAGTTTAAAATTAATTCCCGTTGTCAAAATCAAAAAGCGTATTTTTATGAAATAATAAATACCAAAAGATTGACATTTGTTTATGTCCAATTTCAAAGTGAAATAACTTCCAATGACCAACATTGGATTAAATGGTAAAAATATAATCTAATTGTACATCCAAACCATTCATGTGTATAGTTGAACACTATAAATTATTTTGATTAAAAAAGTTGTTTTCATTTAAAATATATTATTTTTCACTATTCACCCAAATATGAAAGTTATCGAAAAAACACCAAAAAATTATTGAAACAAAATTATTATGTCCCGATCCCAAATAAGAAGTTTATTTAGTCAAATTTAATATATTAAAGTTTCAAATATTGGATTTAAGAAGGGTTCTCCATTAAAAAGCGATAAAATTGCATTTTTTTAAAAATTCTTCATTTGTCTGAAAAAAATGAATTTCCCCTTAAATTATGTCTAATAAACTCATGATATGGATTCTAAAATTATAAGGGTTATATAATGTTCAAAATTCTATTAATACTATTCATAACCGCTTTGAACGACTTGTTTTGTAAGTTATGGTGCGCTTGAACTCGATGTTGCGTGTAGTGTAAGTTATTGAATTACATTGAAGAACTGACGTACTATGAAATCGTGGGGTGTTACATCTTTACAACCTTTTATTATGATAAGATTGATGCAAGATGGTTAATATTCAATTAAACCAAACAATCCATTATAGATATGGACATTCTAATTCAGATGCTAATGATCCAAATCATAGAAGATGTATTCTGATCATCTAAAGTAGATGGAGACACCCATGTAAATAAAATTACATGATCCAAACCAACTAATGTCGATGTAGATGAAAATAAACACCTAGATACAAATTTTTTGATGAAAAAGAGAAACAACACTTTATAAACCACTAGACAGTGTAAATGCGTGGAGAAACCTAGAAGGAAACTTCTATAGAGAGGAGACTAAACTCCTACTACCTCTCATCCCAATTAGAAATAAGGGATTATCATTTTATAAAAATATAGAATTGTTTCCCAATCAAAAACTATAAAGACACACACACACACACAAATATATGTAATAATTTTTAATAATTTTTTAATTTACATAATTAATATATATATATACTTTATTCATTTTTTTAATATGTTTTTAAATCCTTATATAAATTTTATTTATTTATTTTTATTTAGAAATTTATTATAAATATTTTTTATTTAACTATAACTTTTAATTCATTTTTATTTTTTAATTCATGTAATTAATTTTATGAATTCATTTTTTTTAAAATATTTTTGTAATTTATTTAATTTAATTTATTTATTTTTCATATTCTATCATTTAATATAATTTATTATTTTTTAATATTTTAAGAATTTATTCATTTTTTTGTATTTATTTATACATATTTATTGATTAAGTTTTAATATTTTCTATATGTTTTTAATTTATATGATTAATTTTTATTAATTTTTATTTATAATGTTTTATTTATAATGTTTTAATATTTTCAATATATTTTAAATTTATATAATAAATTTATTAAAAATATTTTTTAGTATTTTTAAAATTTAAATAGGTTCTATAATTCATTCTTAATTATTTTAGTTTTTATATAATCAGTATTATTTATTTATTAAAATTTTATTTGTTTTTTATTTATGTAATAAATATTAAGAATTAATTTTTTTTAATTTTATTTATTTATTTTTAATATTGATTAAATTAATAATATTTTTTCATTTTTAATATTTATAAATTTTATGTTTTTTAGAATTTATTCATTTTTAATAATTATTTATAAATATTGATTTTTTATGTTTTATTTTTTTCCATATGTTTGTAATTTATATGATTAATATTTATTCATTTTTGATTATTATGTTTTAATATTTTTAATATGTTATTAATATTTATAATTAATTACTTTACATATGTTTTCTAATATTTTTGTAATTTAAATCGTTAGTATAATTCTTTTTTAATAGTAATTTTATTTATATAATTAATGTTTTTTGTGCAGTACCCTGGTTTCTAGTATATAACCCTTACTTGATGCTTTTCTTGGTTTTAAAAGTTAAGGGTGACGTATGGGAGAGTCGGGAGATCCTGGATTGAAGTTTGAAGCAAGGGGGAAGGTGCACGGGCGGCGCACGGTTTGTCTAAACCGTGCGGCCAAACCGTGCGTGGCTGAATGAGGAGTCAGTGGCTTCCACATGGTCGGCGCATGGTTAAGGGAAACCATGCGATGAGGCCATGTGAGAAGGGTGGTCGAGGCAGTAGTTAACGCATTGTTAGCACACGATTTGTCAAACCGTACGGACTAACCGTGCGGTCAGTTAAATTAGATCCTCAAATTGTGGATCCAACTCGTTTTTGCCTCAAATTGCCTCCTTGAAGATCCTAAGCATCCCTAACTCAGTATTTCAGTTCTCCTAAGTTCAAAGAGGGTTCTCCCATCGTTCCAAATGCGATCCGAAAGCTTCTCTTGGAGAATCAAATCCGGATCTTGAGGTATGTGATTGTTCTCCTTCATTTTTAATGGTTTCTTAGATCTACCTAGATCTACTTCTCGCTTTCTCTCGGTTTCTTAGATCTATGCCCATTAGGGTTATAACTAAGTATTTGGATGCCAAATATGTAGAGATTTGGTCTTGTTTGTGTTAGGATAATAGATCAAAGGTGGGTTTTTGGAGATTTGACCCAGTGTTCTTGAGCGTTCTTCATCCGTTGCTTGGTTTCTCCTTTTTTTTGAGGTATGTGTCTTCAAACTTGACTCCTCTTGTTAGAATTTATTGGATTAGTTTCAAATTGGCTTATTTGAATTGTTTTGATTGTTAAAATAATGGAATAAATCTTCTTTAGTGATGATTTATGGTTTTGATGTAATTGTGAAATCTTGGTGAACTGTTGTGCAAAGTGATTTGGATTCTTGAATTTAAAATGTTGATTTTAAATTATGATTTCTGAAATTGTAAATGTCATGATGAAAAAAATGGGTTTTCAATAAAAATGGAGTTTTATTGAAATGGTTTTGATGGAAATGGTTTTCAATAAAAAGGTGTTTTTATTGAAAGGGTGTTTTGGCATGACCGTTGGGAATATGTGGTGTGTGTTCATGTTTCATGTATGGGGCTTGGTTGAAATTTTACCTTATGCTTAGTGACAAACGTTTAATGGAACAATGGTAACTATATGTATGAGGCTTGGTTGAAATATGACCTTGTTCTCGGTGCCATAGGTGCAATGGCACATGGGAAACAATTACCTTGTGACGACTTGGTAGATCGACGAGAGACTGCTCCTGAGTATGGAGCTTTCATAAGGAAGCATGCAAGGTTGGTTGTATGGGTTGGGAAATGGTTGGGTATGCCAAAAAGGAATGTTTGTGAAATGGATCGAAATCTTGTTTGGTTATTTTTCTGAAAAATAACTTGCTAGAAAATTGGTTTAAACTTATCTTGAAATTCTTTTGGTTATTAATGGTTTTGGAAACTTGTTTATATTTAGTTATAAACTACTTTTGAGAAAATGTTTTATATAAACTATTTTATATAAATGTGGATAACTCTTCTATCCTAGCGGTATGAGTTGGGAAGTCATTGGGGAAAACCTAATGAGTTTTATACTCACCCCTGCTTTGGAATGTTGGTGCTTTTGTAGATGTCATATTTTGGGACACAGGTAATGGTAAAACATCTTATTGGTAGTGGCTCGTGGTGATGCTTGGGAGATGTCGTGGAGTTTGGAGCTTGTGGAGCGTGGAGTTTTGGGTGTCTTTTGAGAGTCTTGAGTGGTTCTTCTACTGTGTACTTTTATGTTTGGTTTGTTCTTCCGCTGTTGTGTAATTTTATGTGGTTTATTATAAATGAAGTTGTTTATTGGTCTTCATTTTTCCATGCATCATAAAGGGAATGTTTGGTTATGGTTGGTTTATGGGTTAATTTATTAAAGGGTAAATCGTCCCCCCAATTATATTTTAAACCCTTCGGCATTTATTTCCAGCCTTTGGCGTCTTGGGGATGTCGCTTAATGCCTAGTAATGACTCGTTTTACTCTTCAACCAATGAGAATTGGCAGGTCATTACAAATGGTATCAACTTTTTTGGTCCCTTCCTAATAAGTAGTCATCAGTGTTCTTGGTCTTTGAGTTGAAATTCATTCTTGTCTATCCATTGGGTTAAAATATTTGACACGAGTAGGATTTTTGGAACATGAAACATATAGCATAAAAGGACGTAGCTAAACCGTTTATACTGAACTTCAAGCTAGCAGGGTGTTGGGTATAAAAGTATTTTGGATACACTTCTAGAATGTTTGAAATCTCATTGTCAAGGGTTTATCCAATGAGATGATCATGAATTGCATTGTAGAGGAATTAATTCCCACTAGGATTGCATATATCATTTTTAGGAATGAGTAAGAATTTTGCGCAAGGTGGGAATATTTGAAAAATTCGGAAATTGTTTTCAAGTGAAAGATTTTGAAAACATGGTATTTGGTGTATTTTGAAAATGGGTTGGTTTTCAAAAAGAATGTTGAATGTTTTCATAAATGGCTGAACATGGGGAAAAGGTTGTTTTTGGAAAAACAATGTTGTGATAATTAATGTGATAGACTTTGAAATGCTAAGACATCAGTTGCTAGAGTGGGAGATTGATGGGGTTTCTTTTTGGTTTAGGAAATGGCACCCAGTAGGCGTCATAGAAACCAGTCAAAAGAGGCCAATGAGAATGTGGTTACACCTGAACCACAGATGAACCAACAGTTAGTCCAAAGCATCTCTCTGGCTTTTAAAACCATTGAATTGGGATTGAAACCGGATACATTGTTTATGATATCCGTCACTGCTGAAAATATATGTGGAGGAAGTACGGTTATCTTTACTAGAGGAGATAAGAACTCTAACACTAAGAGAGAGGGAAAATCAGAAACCTTTTCTCAAGAAGGAAGAACACATCATAATCAGACCACAAGATCAATTAACCATTCTACAAGACCCAAGAGCAAGCTTTGATGTTTCCAGTGTGGATCTACGAGCCACATTAAGCGAGAGTGTATAAACAACTGAGATCATGCCACAATTGCAACAAGATGGGATACCTTAAGCGCTTTTGTCGCATTGCTCCAAGATCGGGTGTCAGGGACACTTATCAAGTGACACAAACACTATATGATTTGATGAAACGAGTGCAATCCAGTAACAAGGAGCAAAGTTCAACAACAAAACAATGGTATGGAGCTGAGCATATAATTATTGATAATCACGATAGACCATCTACAGTGAGAGGTACGATTCTTTTGAATTCTACCTTTGTGCACATCTTGTTTGATATGATTTCTCACCATTCTTTTCTTGCTTCTCACATCATTGATCAATTGGATTTAAATGTACAATGATATGTTATCTTTTGAACCTAGAAACTCCTCTAGGTCAAAGAGAGTGTCGAGCCTTCCTATTTCGAGCGTGTCATTTAGTTGTGGACAACATATAAATGATGTGAGATTACTCAGTTCATGAGATGGATGATTATGACATAATCCTGGGAAGGGTTTGGTTGAAAATGTTTAAGGCTCACATCGACTATTATAGGAGAATAGTTAGTTTCAAGACTGCGGATGACATCAACCATCTCTTTAGAGGAGAGAGGATGGTAAATAATAATTCAAAGAGCTTGTTGTCACCAATGGTGGGAATGATCTCTTACTAATTGACAGTGTTCACTTTAGCATCAATGTAAGAGATTGATGAAAATAGTTTTCCAACTATTGTGGATCAATTTCCAGATGTCTTTCCCAATAACTTCTCAGGGTTACCACCTTTAAAGGAAGTGGATTTTATGATTTATCTCTTTCCAGGGTCCAGTCCTATTTACCTTCCATCTTGTAGGAGGGCACCAATGGAGTTACGAGATTTGAAAGTACAGTTAGACGAGCTGGAAAGCATGGGTTTCATTCGACCAAGTACTTCTACATGTGCAGCACCCGTGTTGTTTGTGAAGAAGGAAGATGGAACTCTTCGGCTGTGTGTTGATTATCATAAGCTTAACCAAGTTACGATAAAGAATAGATATCCACTTCCACACATTGATGATCTGTTCGATCAATTAAGGGGAGCTTAGCAGTTCTCCAAGATTGACTTGAAATCAGGACATCACCAATTCTGATTTCAGAAGGAGGATATTCTGAATATAGCCTTTAGAAGCATTTATGGACATTATGAATTTGTACTCATGCCTTTTGGTCTTACCAATACACCAGCAGTATTTATGGAATTGATGAATCGAATATTTCAGTGATATCTGGATTCTTTTGTTGTGGTGTTTGTGGACGACATATTGGTGTATTCAAGAACAAGGGATGAGCATGAGAAACACTTGGCGATAGTGTTGGAAATCTTGAGAGACCATAAGTTGTATGCCAAATTATCAAAGTTTGATTTTTGGATACAAGAGGTACGCTTTTTGGGCCATTTTGTTTCTGATAAAGGTGTTTCGGTTGATCCTGAAAAGGTAGAAAGTCTTATGCTTAGTTGGCGAAAGAAGCTTCAGAAGAATGACAGTTGATGTCGGTCTTTGCCGACATGAATATGGAATGTGAAGACCGAGGGGATGTAGCTGTTTTCTTTTCAACTAAACATGTTTCTTATTTAGTAAAGACTATCAAAGAAGCACAAACATCTAATTCATAATTTCTGGTTATATGTTCAAAACTCAATGGTGGGGAGACCATTGATGGCTGGAAACTTGATGGGGGTTCAATTTTGTGTTTTAGAGATCAGATAGTTTTACCTATAGTTTTTCAGGAACAAATCCATAATGCTTACCACCATTCAAGGTGGGTTGTACATCCGGGTATGCAGAAGATGTATAAGGCGCTAAAGGCGCAATTTTGGTGGAGTGGCATGAAAAGGAAGGTGGCCGAGTTCATTCCGCGATGCTTAACTTGTCAGCAAGTTAAAGAAGAGCATCAGAGACCAGCTAGTATGTTATAGTCTTTACCTATCCCAGTGTGGAAATGGAATCAGATAGCAATGGATTTTGTTATAGGTCTTCCAAGAACGGTCCGGAAACACGATGCCATTTGGGTGATAGTGGATCGTCTTATCATGTCAGTCCATTTCATCCCAATTCGGGAAACTCATACAGTGGAAGATATTTCAAAAATATATATCTGAGAAGTGGTAAATATGCATTGTGCACCAGTGTCTATAGTCTTAGACAGAGATTTGAGGTTCACATCTCGTTTCTGGAAATCATTACAGCAAGCCCTGATGACTCAGTTGATGATGAGTACGGTGTATCATCCTCAGACAGATGGGAAATCTGAGCGGATGATACAAACATTAGAAGACATGTTGGGGGCTTGTGTAATGGAATTTGGTGGCTCATCGGAGGAGAGTATACCCTTAATGGATTTCTCATACAATAACAACTATCAAGCCTCGATACGCATGGCTCCGTTTGAAGCATTGTATGGGCGTCCATGTCGTTCTCCACTATGCTTGGTGGAAATGGGTGAAACATCACTAGTTGGGACAAGACTTCTCTAGGAGACAACAGAATAGATCCAGCTGATTAGAAAGATGATGTACATTGCTCAAAGACTTCAGAAATCTTATGCAGATCACTGTCGCAGACCGTTGGCATTCGTTGTGGGTGATCATGTCTTCTTGAGGATCTCTTCAAGACTTGGACTTCGTCATTTTGGGAAGCAGGGAAATTTACCTCCTCATTATATAGGCCATTTTGAGACATTGGAACAGGTTGGAGAGGTGTCATATCAGTTGAAATTACCACCATTGTTTAGTTTGGTGCACAATGTGTTCCATGTATCTCAATTAAAGAAGTATCAACCTGATCTTGACGATGTGATCAGATGGGATCACGTTGACCTAGAGCCAGATGCTTCGTTGGTACATATCTTGGTGATGATTGTGGATAGGCAGGATAAAGTCTTTCATGTGAAAAGAATTGGTCTAGTGCGGGTTTTATGGCAACATGGCCAGATTTAGGAAGAGACTTGGGAACATGATAAAGAAATGAGAGATTAGTGGCCATAACACTTTCTGACAAGCATTGGTTTTCTACTTTCTAGGGACAAAAAGGCCAATGGTGGGGAGAATTTAGTACACATGGTTTCTGGTATGTAACCCTTACTTGATGGTTTTATTGGTTTTAAAAGTTAAGGGTGACGTATGGGAGAGTCGGGAGATCTTGGATTGAAGTTTGAAGCAAAGGGGAAGGTTTACGAGCGGCGCATGATTTGTATAAACCATGCGGCCAAACCGTGCATGGATGGCTAAGGAGGCGGTGGCTTCTGCAAGGTCGACGCATGGTTAAGTGAAACCGTGCGATGAGGTCGTGCAAGAAGGGTGGTCTAGGCAGTGGCTAACGCATGGTTATCTCATGGTTTGTCAAACCGTGCGATCACTTAAATTAGATCCTTAAACTATGGATCTAACTCGTTTTTGCCTCTAATTGACTCATTAAAGTTCCTAAGTGGCCCTAACTTGGGATTTTGGTTCTTCTAAGGTCAAAGAGGGTTTTCCCATCGTTCCGGAGGTGATCTTAAGGCTTATCTTGGTGAATCGAAGACAGATTCTTTAGGTATGTGATCGTTCTCCTCGTTCTTGAATGGTTTCTTAGATCTACTTAGATATACTTCTCCCTTTATCTCAGTTTCTTAGATCTATTCCTATTAGAGGTAGAAATAAGTATGTGGATTCCAAATATGTTTATATTTGGTCATGGTTGTGTTAGGAGAAGAGATCTAAGGTGGGTTTTTGGAGATTTGACCCAGTGTTCTTGAGTGTTCTTCTTCTGTTGCTTGGTTTCGCCTTTTTTTTAGGTAGGTGGATTCACTCTTGACTCCTCTTGTTAGAATTTATTGGATTAGTTTCTAATTGGCTTATTTGAATGGTTTTCATTGTGAAAAGCATGGAATAAATCATCTTGAGAGGTGATTAATGGTTTTTATGTAATTGTGAAATCTTGGTGAACTATTGTGCAAAGTGATTTGTCTTCTTGAATTAAAAATGTTGATTTTAAATTATGATTGCTGAAATTGGAAATGGTTTGATGAAAAAATGGGTTTTCAATAAAAAGATAGTTTTATTGAAATGGTTTGGAATTGAAATTGTTTTGATGGAAATGGTTTTCAATAAAAAGGTTTTTTTATTAAAAGGGTGTTTTGGCATGACCATTGGGAATATGTGGTGTGTGTTCGTGTTTCATGTACGTGGCCTTGGTTGAAATATGACCTTATTCTTGGTGCCAAACGTTTAATGGAATAATGGTAACTATATGTACGAGGCTTGGTGGAAATATTACCTTGTGCTTGGTGCTAAATGTTTAATGGAACATGGGGAACAATTACCTTGTGACAACTTGGTTGATCGACGAGAGACCACTCATGAGTATGGAACTATTATAATGAAGCATGAATGGTTGGTAGCATGGGTTGGGAAATGGTTGGGTATGTAAAAAAGGTATGTTTTTGAAATGGTTTGAAATCTTGTTTGGTTATTTTTCGGGAAAAATAACTTGCTGTAAAATTGGTTTAAATTTCTCTTGGAATGCCTTTGGTTATGAATGGTTTTGGAAACTTGTTTATATTTAGTTATAAACTGCTTTTATGAAAATGTTTTATATAAAATCTTTTTATAAAATTGTGGCTAACCCTTCTATCCTAGTGGCGTGAGTGGGGAATTCATTGGGGAAAACCTACCGAGTTTTATACTCACCCCTTCTTTGGCACATTGGTGCCTTTGCAGATTTCGTATTCCGGGACATAGGTAAAGGTAAAACATCATATTTCTAGTGGCTCGTGGTGATGATTGGGAGATTTTTTGGATCTTGGAGCTTGTGGAGCATGGAGTTTTGGGTGTCTTTTGAGAGTCTTGAGTGGTTCTTCCGCTGTGTACTTTGATGTTTGGTTTGGTCTTCCGTTGTTGTGTACTTTGATGTGATTTATTATAAATTAAGTTGTTTATTGGTCTTCCTTTGTTCATGCATCATATAGTGAATGTTTTGTTATGGTTGGTTTATGGGTTTATTTCTGGAAGGGTAAATCATTCCCCAACTTATATTGGAACCCCTTCGGCATTTTTTTCTAGCCTTTGGCACCTTGGGGATGTCAGTTAAGGCCTAGTAATGACTTGTTGTACTCTCCATCTAATTAGAATTGGTGGGGCATTACAGTTTATTTATTCATTTTTATCCACCTTTTATGTTTTTTAGAGTAATTTATTACACACTAATAAAATTAATTTTTACCAATGGGGATAAATACTTCTTTTATCTATGGTCTCCCATTGCTAACTAAGTACTAGATTCATTGTTCTTCCAAAAACATCATCTTCAGATCATGTGCTATCATGGAGACCACAAACTTTACTTAGATGTAGAATGATCTCCTTCACAAAACTCCCATTGTTAGGTTACATCCTTAACTATATGGATCACATGATTGACTATGAGGGCTGCAAGATTTACTATACAAAAGCCTTCATTTATCTTAAAAACATTATAGAACTTCACCAAACCTCCATTTTTGGTACCAAAAATATAGAAAACACATGGAAATAATGTCATTTATATAAGTCTTATGGACTTACATATTCTATAACTTGTCTCCCATAATGAAAAACATTTTTCATCAACCCAGAGAGGACTGTAAACAAACACAAGAAACCATCATAATCCATTCTAGATGACATTGATTCTGACAATACGTATGATGAATGTATGTATGTACATGCACACAAACACACACACACATATTTGTATACATGTGTATTTACATAGATTTACATGTATTTATATGTATGTGTTTGTGTTATTATGTATGTTCGTGTGTGTGTACATATGTATGTTCGTATGTTTGTGTTTTTATGTATGTGAGAGTATGTGTGTGTGTGTGTGTGTGTGTTGTGTTGGGTATGTTATGTATGTACATGTGTGTATGTATGTATATATATATATATATTTGTGTGTGTGTGTGCCTATGTAACTTTTTGGTGGACTTCATTTTGGATGCACATTCGGTTGGGAAGCGGCATGGGCATTATGGGAAAGGATGGAAAAACCCTTTATGGAGGGAGGCATTAATGTATGGTGTATATCAGACACACTATAAGGAATGAATGAAAATATTGCTTGGGAGGTGATCAGATAATAGACTATATGGGGAATGTTGTTGGAGCCAAAATGAAAAGGGAATGTGGGGTTGTTTGGAAGTAACTCATCTAGCTAATGGCCTTTGATTATGCCCCATATTTCAACTCTCCAATCTCATACTAGATGGATCATAGGGAGCGGTGACATATCATTTTGGCATCATAAATGGGATGGTACCAAACAATCGTTTCCACGCTGTCCTGCCATGAACATATCATTCAAGCATGCAAGCATTCCCCCAACCATCATTAACGTGGTTATGGATAAAAAACAGTTAAAGATGTATGGACAGATTAACATCAACAAGGAGCTGAATATGTGTTTTCACTGCATCATCTTCAAGAAAGTTTTCTATAAAGGAATTTTGGAGGGTGTCAACAACCACAAACCACCATGATAAATGGTGTGGGCTTCTTTGGAGAAATGAAATACCTGAAATATAAAACATCTTCATGTGGATAATCTGGAACTATGCAAAAAATTCTAATGAAAATGTAAAAAGAATGGGTTTTAGACTTGTGTCCAGGTGCTCCTACTATAAGGAAATCAGAGAGGAGAGACATGATCATCTCCTTTTCACACGAAAATGGGCATGTGTGATTTGGGGATTCATTGGTGGTTTTACTGGATTCAATTCCCTGGAGTTTTGAACTCACCGTTTATTGATCACTAGTTTCATGTCGCTGGGGTCACTGGTCTAGAGAAGAAGGCTCCTGTGGTGGTCATGGATGCAGGCTATTAGAGCATATGGAAAGCCAAGAATATATCACATTATGAGGGGATTGTCTACTCAAGGAACTCCATGATTTTCGGAACCAGGAACCTCTTATATGATATGGTTTTACTGCTTGAGAAGTGTCATGATTCACATACCCTAAGACCAATCTAGGTATCCATCACGTGTAATAATCCCCTTCTAGGAAAACAGGGGCACTAGGTACTTTTTCCTTATCACCCCTATCCACCTAAGCTAAATATAGATGGATCGTGCAACATGGGTGAAATGAGGGGTGGTTGAGTGGATCAGGATCATAGGGGCTCGGTCATCCATGGGTATGAATTTTTTTGGTAGTGGTTTATCTCTTTAGGATAAAGACATCACAATGTTAACATGCCTCCAATAATGTAGAAAAATAAATGTTTTGATAGTAGTAGTGGAAACTGAATCCATTATAATATTTAATGTGATACAGCGTAAAGGGACCACCCCTTGGTCAGTCACACATGGTATATGATATTGCATCATTCTTATTGGTGACAACACATATATTCTCTAAACATGGAATGAAGGAAATAGGGTTGCTAACAACCTAACCATTACTGTGGCCCTAGGGGCATGATTCATAAGCTTTTATGTTTAGAACTCTCTATCTGATGAAGGGGGGATTCTTGTGAGAGGGGATTCCCTTGAGTTACATTATTTTATACCTCTGTGATCTTTTCCTCTTTTTTTTGTAATTATTATGGGTACTCAATTTATTTAATAAAATGATGATGATGATATGACTATGCATATGTATATGTTTGTATCTATATGTACGTGTGAGTTTGTTTCTTATGTCATGTTTGTGTGTGTGTGTGTTTGTGTGTTTGTGTCTTTATATATTGGTGTATGTATGTATGCGTATGTGTATTTTTATTTATGTGTATGATTATGTGTATGTGTATGTTTTTATGTAAGTGTATTTATGTGTATGCTTATCCAATGATTTTCATGTGTTCATGTATGTGCATTCATGTGTGTGTGTGTATGTGTATGTATGCGTATGTATGCATATGTAGGTATTTTTATGTTTATGTGCAAGGTTTTGTATTTGTCTGAGTGTATTGGAATTTATGTGTATGTATGCTTATGTATGCATATGTATTTTTATGTAGGTGTATATGTTTGTGTATGTATGATTACATATGCATATGAATGTGTATATATATATATATGCATGTGTGTATATATATAAGAATGTGTATATATAAGTGTATGTGTATGTATGTGTATGTATGTATACATGTGTATGTGTGTGTGTGGGCATGTGTATGTGTGAAAGTATGTATGTTTATGTACGTGTGTTTGTATGAATATATTTGTATATATTTATGTGTATAGATGTGTATGTATGTGTCTATATGTATATATTTATTTATGTATATATGTATGCTTATGTATGTGCATGTGTGTTTTTGTATTTATGTTTATCTATGCATATGTACGTGAAAGTATGTATATATGTATGAGAATTTATATGCACATGTGTATATGCATGTATGTGTATGCTTATGCATGTGCATGTGCGTATTTTTATTTATGTGTATGCATGAATATGTATGTGAAAGTATGGATATATGTATGTATATATGCATGTATGTGTATGGACATGTATGTTTGTATTCTTGTGCATGTGTGTGTGTGTGTACATGTATTTATGTGTGTATATATATATATGTATGTGTATGGATGTGCATATAAGTGTACGCTTTTGTACATGTGTATGTAGGTATAATACTAAAAATTAATGTTCATCAAATGTAAATGATGTAATTATCTATATATTCATTTTAATAATATATATAAATATATGTGTAATTTATATTATTTTAAAAAAAATTTACAATTTAAAAATAAAAAATAATGAATAAAATTATTTTTAAATATTGGTGATAGTAAAATTAAAATTTATAATTTAATTATTAAAATGTATTGATTTTTTCTTATTTAAATACAATACGGTTATAATATATATAAATATAGCTATATGTATTTTAGTGTTAACTATTTATTAATTTATATAATTAATAACTTTTTTAACATATAACAAATAATATTTAAATACAATATGAAATTATTAATATTTTTTAATATTTATAATACTAATATTAGATATATTTGTATAATTATTAATTATTAATATTTATTTAAGAATATAAATTAATTTAATAATGTTTGTATACTAATAATTTGTTTTATTTTATTTTATTTATAAATTACACTAAATTCTATTTTATACATTGTATATATTTGGATATAGAAGCATTTGTATTGGGTTCACCTATTCAAAATATTTAAATACAATTAATATTTATTATATATATATATTATTAATATTATATTCATTTATACAATTAGTAATTTCTTAGAAATATTTTTTATTTAAATGTAAATTTTAATATATCTTTATTTTTAGTTTAAGATTTATTCACTTTTAATAGTTTTATAATTTATATAATTCATATTATTTTCTCATTTTTTAATATTTCTATATTGTATTCATTTGTATTTTTTTTCATTTTTATTCATTGTTATTATATATTCCTTTAATATTATTTTTTAATATTATATTATAATATTTTTAAAATAATTCATTTTTAATATTTTTCCATTTAATTTTCTTGTAGTTATTCATATTTCATTTATGAATTTTTAATATGTATTTAATTTATATAATTAACATCTATTCATTTTTAATATTTATTGATCTTTATTTTTATTTTTTTATATTTGAATATTTATAAAATTATTATTTATTCATTTTTAATTGGTAATTTATTGTATATCTATTTTATTTAAATATAAATTTTAGATTATATTTATTTTTAACTTTTTTTTGAATTCATAAAGTCAATATTATTTATTTTTTTTATTTTTTTGTAATTTTATCATTTTTATTATAAAGTAATTTTGTAGTGTTTAATATTCATTTTATAATAATAAATAATTTATTATAATTTTTAAATGTAATATTTATTTTATTAATATTCAATTATTTGTATTAATTCTTATTAAAGGGAAAAAACTCACATATCATAATTATTTTATGTATTGATTAAATTCGTTACTTTTTTGGTGTTTATCTGCACTAAATTTTGCACTCATAAACCATATCTTTATCAGTGCTAATTTTAGCGCTAAAAATGTATTTTTATTAATGTTTTTAGCCCCAATAATGTCATGGCTTTATCTGCACTAAATTGAGTGATGATAAATGAATTTTTATCAGGGATTAGTATTTTAGTGTTTATAAAATTGTATTTTTAGTGTTTTTTGATTAGAACGGATAAACCCATTTCCCACTTTTTTAAAGAACCACAACAGGTGTTCTACTCCTCCCTATCTGTTCATACTAATATAAAACCCTAACTAAACTATTTTGTCAGTTGAATTCTTTTGGATGAATCGACATTGAAAACCACATCTATGCTATTCATAACATCTTTTTATGTATTTCTTAATTGATCTTGTATGAGTTTTTTTCTTCAGTTTTTTTGGTTGTTCTTCCCTTGTTCTGAAAATCCATACGATCTTCGATTCTATCTAAATATAAATATGTATGTGTGCATATAAATTTATATATATACTGTAGTATTAATTTGATCCCTAATTATTTTGGTTGTTCTTTTCATAATCATGTGTATATTTTTTTTATATATACATACACACACACACACACACACATATAAATGTTTTTTTTCATATGTTTTTTTATTTATAAAGAAGTATATTTTTTGTGCGTATTTATACATCTAATTGTGTTTGGATATGTACATATATAGAAATTTATAAATTTATATATTAAAATTAGTATATATTTTATTATATATTTTTTATATTTTTATTTATAATTATAATAGGCTATAGATTTATATACTAAAAAACATGATTAAAATATGTATGTTATCTTATATATACTATTTATGATATATATAAATATATAATTACATTAATAATATATTATATATAGAGAGGATTATAAGAAAGAAAACACACACGCACCCTAGGCACCCCATTGGGTCAAGCCTCGTCCCTCACCCTAGGATTGGAAAGCACCCATTGTAGTTTTTATTTATTATAATTTATGTTCCCCAAATGAGCAAGGGAAAAATGCCATATGTGGCCTTATTTTATGCCGCTGATAATGGTCTATATTGCCCAAGGCCAAGAGGCCCTTAGATGGCCTCAAATCCGCTTGAAGTTTGGCCTAAAGGCCCATGGCGCGCAATTATTATCCTTCTCGTAGCAAAGGTTGCATCCTGCTCCCCCAAAAGCCTTATGGATTTTATTGATGTCATTCGATCATTTCTACCAGGATGACTGCATTATCTAGGTTAGTTGATGCCTTCCCAACCCCAAATTGCAAACATCTCCATTGTAACACCCCAAAAAGTTAAATGGTTAGAAATCTAAATGTCAATACCTATGTCAACATGCTGAATATTTTTTTGAGTGACTACCTGATTAGAACTCCAAAATAAAAAATGTTGTTCTTGGAGTATTTATCATGATGGGTAACCACCTAGGAAGATTCATTGGGTGTGTGAAAGTGGGGACAAAACACACTAGAAAGAATATTTGTTGGCTTGTGGGGGACAATCATTAGTATGATGATGCATTCAGGCATGTGGGAGGGCCCCATCTAGGGGAATACATGTCATGATTCTTTGAGAACTATGACCCGATGAACATGTTAAGGCCGGGTGTCTATTCTGTTAGTGGGGCCTAGTTGTTACATTGGTATCAAAGGTGGTAGGCAGCCAGAAGTGTAGAGGAATTGTCAGTGGGGCCCAAAAGAGGCCTTTTCTAATGATGGGAAATGATACTTAGGAGAAACAAAACCACTATATAGCAAGCCATGGTAGAAAATATCATTTATATATTAATAGAAGTTATATTCATTTTATAGAACAATTTAAGGTAAAAGTGTGATGTCACGACCCGTCCTCGGGACACGTTCCATGACTACCCCAAGCCCGCCTTCCATAGGCCAGGGGTTGGAGACTAGCACCAAAGCCGCAAATCCCTATGCCGGGAAGCCATAGCCTTTATATAGAGTAAACACACACAACAGATTATGAGATGTAAGTAAAACACCAAGAAAAACTTTTTACAAAGGTGTGTTGAAAAGTAAAAGGGGATGAAAATACAACCCCAATAGGAAAGTACAAGTACAACTGAAAATCAAGTACAATTGAAGAAAAGTAAAGTAGCTACTGGGTCTTCCTCCGGGATTTCCTACCTGAAGGGTAGGTACAGATGGCCTCCTCAGCACTCTACGTCCATCAGTCTCCTCCGTGTACCAACAAGTCATGAGGTCCACCTCTGGGTACCGTCCAGTCCTGTTACTCTGATCCTCATTTATCAATGTCCATCGTCTGCAACCAACACAATGAGGGTGGGCATAGCCCGTGCAGTGGTGAGTATAACGATACTCAGTATGGACCCCGAGACCCTCTAGGTCAGAAAAAATACAATAAGGATAAACACAAAGTACGAAATTAATAGATAACCTCACATAGGTATATGTCCATACATATACCTATGTTACCAAGTAATCCATCTCAATCATGTGGTAAACACAAAAGTTGTTGAATCAGCTCAACCAGAATTTTTATTAACATTGTCGAAACCATGACTGCTGGAGAACTCCTCCTCTATCGAGTACAGTGGGCCTTCCACCAACTACCAGGCACTTCCCACTAGCCTTGGACTGCTGAGGTACTCCTCCTATAGAGTACCGTGGGTCTACCATGCTCACATAGAGGTGCTCCCCACTATGGGTCTACCGACAACTACCAGGCGCTCTCACTAATAGCCTGCAGAGGTACTCCTCCTGTTGAGTACCACATGCCTGCCGCCAACTACCAGGCACTCCTCCGCCGTGGGTCTGCCGCCGACTACCAGGCACTCCCCACTGGGCTAGTCGAATCACTCCAAGTCGAATAGGTCAAGCAGTCGTCAGCTCTCAACCAACTACTAGGTCTTCGTACTCCGCTCACTCCTCTCCAGGAGGGTCTGATCCATGAGCTATAGTTCAATACTCCAACTATCGTGAAGTCCCACGTAGAAGTATATCAAAGGTCCACCATGTCATAGCAGTCTCAATGCAATTGACGACACATCAATTAGACGCCCGATCTGTGAGTTATCAGCCTTTCAGTCTCGGGGGCCCGGTTGGATTCGTGCACGATCCAACCAGAATGTATCTCAACATTACCTCGAACTCCAGTGGGGTATACTCAAAGGGACCATCATACTCCAATAATACAAGTTCCATTGACAGTTCGTCAATCGAACATCCAGTGATAAAGATATGGCCAAAGAAAGTAAAGGATCGGTAGTGGGACTGGGTCCGGTCCGACCCGATCAGACCGACTCGGCCATACCCAGTCTGGGCTAACCCGGTCTGGGTCT
The DNA here is from genome assembly GCA_963277665.1 of Viscum album. NCBI lineage: Eukaryota > Viridiplantae > Streptophyta > Magnoliopsida > Santalales > Viscaceae > Viscum > Viscum album. The sequence goes on from OY728129.1 coordinate 1,038,376,316, forward strand.
GACCTGAACCATTGGGCGGGTCAGCCAGCTTGGTTCTGCTCTGTCCTCTAGGACCATCCCAGTGGAATGTGGGGGTAGTTCGGACCGGAGATCGCCGCATAGGCGGCTCGGCCTGGAGGCCGGGGCCGGTTTGGCCAGGGCCGCGAGTGGCGCTGCTCGGTGGCTCGGAAGGCCGTCGATAGTGCACCGAGAGGCCGTGCAGGGTGCAGGCAAGCCGGAGGGGTGTCGGGAAGGCGTTGGGAGGCCTCACGGGGCCCGAGTAGGCCGGAAGGGTGATGGGCTGGCCGAGCACCGGGCAGGACGGTGGGGCCCCCGGGACGCCCCGGGTAGGCCAGGCTGGACGGTTCGGCGCGGCTCATACCAGCGCGGGCCAGCGGTGTTCGTTCGAGAGCATCGGTGCGCCGTGGGGGCAACACGATTCGCAGAGGCCGCAGGTAGTGCTGCCTTTGTCGTTTCCACCTTCGTCGTTGTTGCCTCATTGCCATGCCGAAGAAACATCACAAAAGATCGACAGAGAGAGTCGGGCCATGTTAGTTTGACCCTCACCCTCTACATTTAGAGGTGATAGCAATTGGTTCATCAAAGGAGAACGATGAAAAACAATTTCTTACAAACCTTCGGATTGATTCCATTCAAATAAAGATGCAGAAAAAAAGGTATATTACTCAAAGTAAACCCGCTACCTTTATTTGGCGTTCGTCGTTCGCCGGTCGTTGACGGAGTTGCTGGAATAATATGAAGAGGATGGTTGTTTGTCGCATCTTCCAAGCACTCCCAAACCCAAGTTGCGTCGGCTCGTTGATGATGCTCCACGTCGGGAGGTGTCTGGGGGAAGATGTCGAAGAAGGATCATCGTCGGCGTTCTTCATCAGTGGAACATTCTTTATTTGGTATTGGGAGCTTTTCTCCCTAGCTCTCATCTTCCCAAGTTCACCCCAAATGTCAAGTGAAATAATATTAGATTGAGTTATCTAATATTTCTTTGGCATAGAAAATTCAAAAGAGAGAAAAAATTAATTAACTCATCTCCCCTAATTAATGCTTGAGAGGTGGAAAAATTAATTTGGGGAGGTCAAGAGGCTCCCCATAATTGTGGAGGGTTTAAAAAATTAAATACTAGGGGAGGTGAAGAGGTTACCCTAATATAATGCGAGGCTTGAGAGTTTTCTCCACTTTAATGGGGAGTTTCAGGTGGTTAAGAGCACGGGTGGTCCCCACCTCATTTATCCTCACATGGGAGGTTGGGTTTGGGTGGGCCCCACAACCATAACCACTAGTGAGAGGTTAAGGTGTGGTGTCCTCACCTCGAACTTCCAAGAGGAGGTGTTAACCACCACACACCAAACGACGGCTCAAATAAAATAAAGTGATACACACTTTATTTTATTATTTTACATGAAAACCCAAAAACTAAATTTTATTCTCGACCAACTTTCATCCAGGTGAAAGTATTATTAAGAGAATATCGGTACTGGGAGTTCAACGGTGCCCTTGGATTTCAATTCTGTGCACCGGTTCAAATGTTATTAAAACTCTCTTTTACGTTTATTGAAAGTACCTAAAAAAACTTTAGAAATTGACTCCGGGCACACCGGGACTCGGAATCGTGCACCGTTAGTTGTCACGGGCTCATAAAAATCACATATATTTAAAAAAAGGGTTCAATGGGAATTCTGGGTCTTTACATTCTCCCCACCTCAGGGATTTACGTCCCAGTAAGCTACAAATCAAACTAAGGGAACAAATGGGGGTACTGAGCCCGTATCTGAGCATCTTGCTCCCATGTGCTTTCCTGGAGGTTCCCATACTGCCATCAAATGCAAACTAGAGGTATCGACCATCCACGTAGGACTAGATCCTATTGATCCTCAATCTCTATTAGGACCTCCGTAAAAGTCTCCCCATCGTCAACGTCTTTCTCTCCATTGTTAATGACATGAGAAGGGCCTTGCTCATATCTCCTCAGCTGAGATGCGTGGAAGACGTCGTGCACTCGGTGTAACTAAGGTGGAAGATATAAGCAGTTAGCCACCTCGCCAACTCTGTTGAGGACCTGAAAAGGTCAGATGAATTTTGGATATAACTTGCTGCCTTGGCCAAATCTCCGTAGATCTCATCGAGGTGAGACCCGTATAAAAGACGTGGTCGATGTCCTCGAACTCCAGAGGCCTCTGTCTCCTACCAGAATACGACTTCTGCCTGCTCTGTTGATAAAACACTATTTTTTTGAATATTTTATTGATAATAAATGATATAATTTCCTTAAATTTTGCTAAATATATCCATTTATGAAATATTTGGTATTAGATCATTCATTTGAAAATTTGATGAAAATTCCAGTTTTGCCCTTTTAAAATGTACTGTATTATTTTGAAGATTAATATTTTATTATTTATTATTTGAACATAATATTTTGTAAAAGAGTTCCTAAATTAATTTTCTAAAACTTTTATTCATGACACTAGAGCTAAAGAGTGCATTTGGATGGAGTAAATGGGCTATTAAGTCGATGGTGGGCTGGACTTGGCAGAATGGACATGGGTTCTGTATTTGGGCCACATTTTCTTCATCCGGGCTTGGATGGAGCCAAAATTTTTAGGAAAGATCGGGAACATGATTTTGAAAAAATCATCCTTCTAGAAGGCCGGCCAATTCACGCTTATTGGAGGTCAAATATGCAGTGAAATTGGGAATAAAATATTTGGCTGAGTTTCGCATTTAACACTTAAAAATTTATATAACCCTAGCCCTCACAAACTCTATTTAAAGGGGGTTTTAAATCTTTTAGAGGGATGGTCGAGGCTTTGGGAAGGTGTGGCCGAATGGGTGTCTCTTGGGAGCCCCTCACAACTCTTGGAAGAAGTAAGGATTTGTGCAAACATCTCTTCCAAAAAGGCTCTCCTCTCCCACCTCCTCTTTGTATTTCTTTTCTTTCATGTTTGTATCTTGAATTTTTCTTCAAATAATATTATTTATTATTCCCTTTTCTTCTTCTATTAATCTTCTTAATTGGGTTGGAATCATGAGTGGAGACGATATTGGGTTCTACCCTTTCAATCCTTTGCTCATGAAAAACGTCTCCACGATGACCACACCGCCCATGGAAGAGTAGTTTTTAGTGATTGATCTATCTTCTAAACTATTCATTTAATTATTTTAAATCATTGAGATATTGTGATTCACTTAATATGATCCATGAATTGTGTTTTTAAATTGTAAGAAACTAAGTAAACAACTGAACAATTAACACAAAAACACGTGAGGTCAGGATTTTGTGTAAATTGTGAGAGCACAATCTTAATCGGTATTACAAGACCACATGGGATAAATTTGTAGAGTTAAAATATAATCCCTAAACACAATTCATACTTATTTCCAGAATGGATATGTGATCTAATTAACCACTGAACATAATATAACCTTAGAACAAAAATCGAAGCAGGGTGCTGCGATTGCGTGTTCTGAAGCTAGCCTTGGGTTTAAGTAATTCCATCTTTGTGGTTAAGTTAACTATTATAGGGTTCGACGGTTAACAAATTAGAGGATCATAATTAAGTTGATATTGATTTAAATGATAATGATTAATAAGTGAATGAAGAGGTAGAGTTAGATCGATTACACCTTTTATAATATATTTCTAAAAAAAATCTTCTTGTTGTGTCATTTTAATCGAAATTCATTTCAAAACTTAAACAAAAAATATACAATATTATTCCAGCAAAATTCTTCTAGATTCATAAACTATAACCAACCCCCATAATTTCAATTAGTTTTTTATTCCCTTTTATTTTATTTCTATAATACCTCTAAAAAGTTGTTTTAATTCACATCCTCATTTGAGAGACGACCTTGGTCAGCCACTCTGCTGCACCTAAGTACCCCAAAATCACACTAATCATTTGAGGGCGCCCACGACAGCGCTCTATCAAATTGGCGTCGTTATCGGGGAGACAATTAACTATTTCAACTAATTAGAGGTATTTATTTTATTTTACATTTTATTATCTTCCTCTCTTCTTTCTTCCTTCTTTACCCAATCTATTTTTTTCTTCTTCTTTTATTTTCTTCTACTTCTTTTTAGACCATCAACTCAAACTTATTATTTTTATTTTACTATAGTCCAATTTATTTGTTTGCATTTTTATCTTATTTATAAAATGAACTAATACCAAAGATCTATTTGATCTTGACCCTGAGATTGTATGTAGCCTTAGGGCACGAATTAGACATTCACAGTCTACAGGAAGTTTCAATATTAAACCAGTTAGATAAGTTCTCCACTTTCAGAACATTGAAATGAGAAGAAATTCAAATTCAACCATAAAAAAAGAACCAATGGCTGACAATAATGGAAATGAACTTAATAAAACCATTCAATAATTGGCTTCACCTTATATTAACTATCAACCAAATTGTATTTCATACCCAAATCTCGAATCAGACATTGAACTAAAATCTGGGTTAATTCACTTACTTCTAAATTTTCATGGCCTCTCTGGTGAGGATACCAATAAACACCTTAAAGAATTTAATGTGTTTTTCTCAACTTTAAAACCAAGAAATGTTTCTGAAGATCAAATCAAACTAAGAGCATTCCCATTCTCACTTGATGGAGCTGTGAAAGACTGGATGCATTATTTACAACCTGAAGATGTAACTTGTTGGAATGATTTGAAATATCTTTTCTTGAAGAGATTTTTTTCGAGCATCAAGGACGACTTCCATTTTTAAAGAGATCTCTGGGATCAAGAAAGCACAAGGGGAGCCAATGTATGAGTATTGGGAGCGATTCAAGAAGTTGTGTGCAAGCTTCCCACATCAACAAATCAGTGAGCAACTCCTCATTCAATACTTTTATGAAGGACTCACTCCTATGGAGAGAATCTTGGTGGATGCTACGACTGGAGGAGCATTGGTGGACAAGACACCAGTAGTTGCACGTGAATTGATCGACAAGATGGCCCAAAACTCCCGACAATTTGGCGATAGAGGTAAACCACATGTCAGGGGAGTACATCAGGTAAGAACTTCCTCTGTTGAAAGTCATTTGATTGATACCAAGTTGGAAGAATTGACCACTATGGTGAGGCAGATTGATTTGGCTCAAAAGACATCCCAACCCCCTCCTTCAAGGCCTTGTGGTATTATCACTAAGACATGCCACCCAACTGACTGTTGACCACAACTCCAAGAAATAGAAGATTGTGCAGAAGTGTTCCCTAGGAGACCATATCAGCAACAACAACAACAAAAGTACCCCCAAAAGAAGTTTGATTCAACATTCAACCAAGTGTGGAAGGATCAATCAGACATGAGGTATGGCTCTAGGAAACAACAAAGGCCCCCTTTTCAAGCAAACTTCCAACAGCCTCCACCTTACCAATAGGGTTTCCAACAACCCCAAAAGAGATTCGAAGCTCAAACATCAACAAAGTCAGCAACAAGGGAATCTCCAACACACGGTAGACTATAACACTGATGATCTTTTGAAAAAATTTGTTTTTAATCAACAGAATGAGCTGAAGAGTCAAGGTTCAAAGTTTAGGGAGTTGAAGACTCAAATGAGCCAGATTGCCACTACCGTCCATTAATCTATAAGTAAGAATTCCGGAAATATACCTTCCCAAACCACTCCAAATCCAAAGGGGAATGTTAGTGCCATCACATTGAGAAGTGGGAAGCAAATGAACTATACATCTATACCTACCATTCCACCGGGATTCACCTCAACTCCAGAGAAGCCGTATTCCATACCTACTGATGAGAAATCCAAAGAGAAAGATAATGGTAAGAAGAAGATTGATGATGTTCTTCCTAAACCCCTTCCTTTTCCAAACAGGGTTGTTCAAACCAAGAAGATGGATGATGAAGCAATTCAAAAGGAGGTTTTGGACAAATTCAAGCGTGTGGAGATCAACATTCCTCTACTTGAAGCCATTAAGAAAATTCCAAGGTATAAAAAATTCTTAAAAGACTTTGTACCGATCAAAGAGGGCTCAATGGAAATGAGAGGATCAATCTTGGAAGGAATGTGTCAGCACTCATTACACCAACTCTAGCAATGCCGACAAAGTTCAAGGATCTAGGTACATTCACCATCCCATGCACCATAGGGGAGTTACACTTTTCTGATGCACTTTGTGATTTGGGAGCTTCCATAAATGTGATGCCTCACTCTGTATTCTCTTCTTTACAGGTTGGTGAGTTGAAGCCGACGAGAGTAGTGGTGCAATTGGCGAATAGAGCTACAAAATATCCAGCGGGATTCCTTGAGGATGTACTTGTCCGGATAAGAGACATGATCTTTCCAGCAGACTTCTATGTGCTCAAAATGGAGGATGATCAGGTAAGTTCTCATGCTCCCATTATCATAGGTAGGCCCTTCCTCAAAACTGCAAAAACTATCATAAATGTCAATGAGGGTACACTTTCCATCGAATTTGGGGACGAAGTTGTGATATTTAATGTTATGGATTCCATGAATTACCCCTCAGAGGATCATTCTGCATTTGTTATCTCTCATTTTGAACCAACAAGTAAAAACACCATGGAATTAGATTGTCCTATGCTTAGAGAGATTATGATTATTGGTTCTAGTTTGATGTCTAAGAGTACTTCCACACCCGTTTCTAAGGAACAATACTCTCTAAGATTTGATTTTGAAATGGAATCATATTATGATTTTGATCATGAAAACTCTAATTATGACATGGCTGTTGAGTATGCTCATGGATTTGATGCTTTATTCTCTGATTTGATGATGTATATTCTGATAGTCATGCTCTTTGTGAACATATTTTAGTTCCTTCTATGACCCCATCTATACACCACCCCCTACACTAGAACTCAATCCATTTCCACCGAATCTCAAATACTCATAAATGTTAAGTGGTGAGAAATTACCTGTTATCATTGCTAATGATCTCTATTTTGAACCTGAAGAAAAACTTTTGAATCTTTTGAGGGAGATCATCAGGGAAATTAGGTAGACCTTGGTTGACATATCAGGTATTAGCCCCTAAATTTTCATGCATAGGATTCTTTTGGAGGATGAGGATAAACCGGTGAGGCAACCAGAAAGGAGACTCAATCCAACCCTTTTGGAGGTTGTTAAAAAAGAGGTTGGGAAATTGCTTGAGGCAGGTATAATCTATCCCATTTCAGATTCTTAGTTGGTAAGTCCAATTCAGGATGTGCCTAAGAAAAGTGGTGTTACTGTTGTTAAAAACGAGAAATATGAGTTAGTTCCAATGAGGGTACAAAACAGTTGGCGTGTGTGTTTTGATTATAGGAAACTAAATCATTCCACTCACAAGACCATTACCCCCTCCCATTTATTGATCAGATGCTTGAGAGACTAGCGGGGAAGACACACTATTGTTTGTTGGATGGATTTTCTTGTTATTTTCAGGTTCCCATTGTAGCAGAGGAACAAGAAAAGACAACATTCACCTGCCCATTCGGTACCTTTGCTTACCGAAGGATGCCATTTGGACTTTGCAATGCCCCAGGTACCTTCCAGAGATGCATGGTGAGTATTTTCTCAGATTTCATTGAGACCTGCTTGGAGATATTTATGGATGATTTTACAGTTTATGGATCCTCATTTGATGAATGTATCTCTAGTTTGGGTGATGTGTTGCATCATTTTATTGAGAATAATCTGGTCTTAAATTTTTTAAAATGTCATTTCATGGTCGAAAAGGGAATTGTCTTAGGTCATATAGTCTCACATCATGGCATTGAAGTTGATAAATCTAAGGTAGACATTATTTCATCCTTTTCATATCCTATATGTGTGCGTGATGTTTGATCATTCCTTGGACATGCTGGATTTTATCGATGCTTCATCATAGATTTTAGTAAGATCGCTCTAACCTTATCTCAAATGCTTCAAAAAGATATTGACTTCAATTTTGATGATTCATGCAGGGTATCATTTGATGAGATAATGAAGTGTCTGACCACTGCACTGATCATACAACCCCCACGGTGGGACCTTCCATTTGATCTTATGTGTGATGCATCCAACTTCGCGGTTGGAGCTGTCTAATCTCAGAGGGCGGAGGGACGTTCACATGTGATTTCATATGCATTGAGGATGTTGGATTCTGTCCAATCAAACTACACCATAACATAAAAGGTGTTTCTTGATATTTTATTTGCTTTAGATAAATTTCGTTCATATTTATTGGGATCTAGAGTAGTTCTTTTTTCTAACCATGCATCTTTGAGGTACCTCCTGAAGAAGCCAGATGCAAAGCCACCACTTATCCGTTGGATGCTCCTTCTTTAAGAGTTTGACATTGAGATAAAGGACAAGAAGGGGTCAGAGAATTTGGTGGTGGAACAGATGAGTAGGATTACTCACACACTAGAAGATGACACCTTGGACCAGGTTCCAATTCGGGACACTTTCCCCAATGTGCATCTTTATTCCATCTCAGGTATGCATCCTTGGTATGCAGATTTAGTTAGCTACCCTGTTGCCTCTGAAATCCCTGCAAATTTAAAGAAACATCAAGTCCAAAAATTAAAAATTGAGTCTCGGTATTATGTTTGGGATGACCCATACCTCTGGCACATGTGTAGTGATCAAGTTACTAGGAGGTGTGTTCCTGGTCATGAGTTGGAGTCTATTTTACCTTTTTGTGATAAACTTGCTTGTGGTGGACACTTTGTACCCAAATGAACAACTAGGAAAGTCTTGGACTCTGGATTATATTGTCCTAGCTTATTCCATGATACCCATGTGTTTTTTAATTCATGCTCTCGTTGCAAACACATTGGGAACATTTTTAAGAGACATGAGATTCCCCAACAACCCATACTATTCTATGAGATTTTTGATGTATGGGGAATCGATTTAATGGTTCCTTTTTCAAGTTCTTTTGGATTTTTATATATTTTGGTTGCCTTTGATTATGTGAGTAAAAGGGTGGAGGATAAGTCCACCAGGACTGATGATTCTCATGTTGTTGTGGACTTCATCAAAACACAAATTTTTAATAGGTTTGGTGTACCAAAGGCCATCATTAGTGATCAAGGGACACACTTTTGCAATCAGAATTTGGATTCCCTCCTTCAGAAGTATGGGGTGACACACAAAACATCAACACCATACCACCCCCAAACAAATGGCCAGGCTGAGGTTTCAAATTGTCAGTTGAAACAGATTTTAGAGAAAACCGTGTAGCCAAATAGGAAGGATTGGAGAAACTGCTTGGATGATGCATTGTGGGTTTATAGGATAGCATACCAGACACCCACTAGTATGTCCCCATTTCAGATTGTTTTTGGGAAAGAATGTCATCTCCCCGTGGAAGTTGAGCATCAGGCTTATTGGGCTATAAAAAAATGTAACATGGATTTGGCCCAAGCTAGAATCCAAAGGAAGCTGAAAATTCAAGATCTTGAGGAGATTCGATTGTCTTCATATGAGAACTCAATGCTCTATAAGAAAAACTCAAAAGAATCTCATGATAGAATGATCCAACAAAAGGAGTTTCATGTTGGAGAGAAAGTCCTTATCTACAGTTCATGACTGAAGCTGATGCCTGGTAAGTTGTGTTCCAGATGGTTAGGTCCTTATATTGTATCTAATGTTGTTCCTTATAGTGCAGTGGAGATCACACAAGAGGACACTGGAAGGAGCTTTACAGTAAATGGGAAATGTTTGAAGAGATACATTGAGGGACTTCCTACTAATGCAGCATATTTGTTCACACTGCATGACCCCATCATCACTTGAGCACATTAGGCTGTTCCTAACACTTTCACTTTTATATTATTTGTCCTATTTAAAAATTCTGCATTTAATGTGCATATATCATCTCATAGGTTCACATTGAGGACAATGCACTATTTTAAGTCTGGGGGAGGGAACCTTTTAGTTTAGTAATTTCAATTGTTTTCCTCTAAAAACAATTGTGTTTTTTTTTTCAAATTTTGTTTGTTTTTTTTTCAATTTTCTTTGTGTTTTTGAAATTTTTTAGCTGAAATGATTCTCATCACAATTTTGAAATGCATATCAATGAGTTAAAAAATTTATCTCATGAAACTGAGCTTAAATGAATGCTGAAAATGACTTTGTTTCATGTTAAAATATTTAGTAATTTCATGAAATGTACACTAAATTTTGAATCCCATGCCACATCTCACTATCTTTATATTTGAAATCAATTTCCTGTGAGGCTTCTGAACCATTATTTTTATATTCTTTACATTCAACTAACTTCTTGGGAGAACCAAACCAAGCTTTATTTTACCAGAATTTGATTTATTCCTATCAAAACATGAGGGTTTGAGGTACTTATGTTTAAATGAGTGAGGCTTTTGTTTGGTATTAAAGCCCCTATTTAAAGGAATCCTTATTTATGGCCTACGTTGAACATTTGATCCCCTTATCACTTATAATCCATGCACAACATGTTAGTTTAGCCCCATTACAAGCCAATTTTCCCTATCCAACCAACTATTGAAGTGAAATTGCATAATCTAGTTGAGCTTAAGTGTGGCGGAAGCTGTCTTGTATTGTGCTACCACATTCTGTGATACTTTGGGTGGGAAATTAAATTCTGAAGAGATGCGTTTGCTACTGAAAAAAATCATTATATTGAATGTTGTTCCTTTTCTGTAGCTTTCATGACATGTGAAGCTATGCCTTTTTTGGAGCCTCTAATAGAGGTAGAAAGTTGTGCCTATATGGAGCTTTCAAGAAAATCATGTTTGAGAATATTGACATTTTTGATGCTGAAATAATGGATGGTGTAAAATTTCCATGACTTTTCATGATGATGGAGGTGAATTGATACTATGGGGATTGAGGAGAATACCATATTTAAGTGAAAATTAGATTAATGCAATTTTGCTTCAAAAAGAGTCAATCCCCCCTCATTCAGCCTCAAACATTTTCACATCTAAATCCTACCAATCGAAAGCCACATAACAACCCTGAAAAGTTCTCATGATAAACATATGTACTTGACTCACATCGGTTAGCGATGTAGGAAATTATCAAGCCTATGGTGACCCTTGTATGAGTTGGGATGAGAAAGACATAGCAAAAAGAAATTGACATTTGTGTGATAAGAGAAAATTCATGTGAGGTAAGTGTTTTGTGCATGGGAGGATAAATAAAATGGAAGTATAATGAATGATATAAATTAAAGAACTTGAAATATTGGTTTTTTATGAGGCATGATTTCTTTTTTTTCTTGGTGTGTAATTGTTTGATCTCAAGGATATGTGTTTTAAAATTGGTTTTGATTTGATATTGATGTTTACTTGACATGAGGTTTTTCCCAAGAGTGAAAAAGGTATAATGTGGGGGAGTTGATAAAACACTATTTTGTTCGATATTTTATTGATTATAAATGATAATATTTCCTCACATTGTGCTAAATATATTCATTTATGAAATATTTGGGATTAGATCATTCATTTGAAAATTTGATGAAAATTCTAGTTTTACCCTTTTAAAATGTACTGTAGTATTTTAAAGATAAATATTTTAATATTTATTATATGAACATAATATTTCTTACCAATATTCCTAACTTAATTTTCTACAACTTTTATGCAGGACAATAGACCTAAAGAGTGCATTTGAATGGAGTAAAATGGCCATTACGTCGATGGTGGGATGGACTTGGCAGAATGGACATGAGTTCTGTATTTGGGCCATAGTTTCTTCATCCAGTCTTGGATTGAGCCCAAATTTTGAAGAAATCTCAGGGGAATGATTTGGCACAAATCATCCTTCTAGAAGGCCGACCAATGAACACGTTTTAGAGGAAAAATATAATGTGAAACTGGGAATAAAATATTTGGCCGATTTTTTCATTTCACACTTAAAAAGTTATGTAACCCTAGCCCTCAGAAACTCTTTTTAAAGGGGTTTTTCACTCTTTGAGAGGGCTGGTCGAGGATTTGGGATTTTGTGGCCGACAGGGTGTCTCTTGGGATCCCCTCAAAACTCTTGGAAGAAGTAAGAATTTGTGCAAACCTCTCTTCCTAAAAGGATCTCCTCTCCCACCTCCTCTTTGTATTTATTTACTTTCATGTTTGTATCTTGAATTTTTATTCAAATAATTTTCTGTATTATTACATTTTCTTCTTCTCTTAATCTTATTAATTGGGTTGTAATCAAGTGTGTATATGAGATTGGGTTCTACCCTTTCAATCCTTTGCTCATGAAAAACGTCTCCACGATGACCACATCGCCCATGGAAGAGTAGTTTTTAGTGATCGACCTATCTTCTACCCTATTCATTTAATTATTTTGAATCATTGAGATAATTTAATTCACATAATATGATCCATGCATTGTGTTTTTAAATTGTAATATACTAAGCAAGAAATTGAACAATTAACAAAAAAACACGCGAGGTCGGGATTTTGGGTAAATTGTGAGAGCACAATCTTAATCGGTAATACAAGACCACACGAGATAAATTTGTAGAGTTCAAATATAATCTCTAAAAACAATTCATACTCATTTCCATAATGGATATGTGCTCTGACTAACCACTTACCATATGCTAACCTTAGAACAACAATCAAATCAGGGTGCTGCGATTTCGTGTTCCGAAGCTAGCCTAGGGTTTAAGTAATTCCATCTTTGAGGTCAAGTTAACTCTTGGAGGGTTCGAGGGTTAAAAAATTAGAGGATCATAATTAAGTGGATATTTATTTAAATTATAATGATTAATAAGTGAATGAAGAGGTAGAGTTATATCGATTACGCCTTTTAAAATAGATTTCTAAAAAACATCTTCTTGTTGTGTCATTTTAATTGAAATTCATTTCAAAACTAAAAAAAAAAAATCTTCTTCCAGAAAAGATATTGTAGATTCATAAACTGTAACCAAACCCCATACTTTCAAGTAGTGTTTTTATTATCTTTTATTTTATTTATATAATACCTCTAAATTTTTTTTGTAATTCACTTCCTCCTTTGAGAGACGACCTTGGTTAGCCACTATGCTGCACCTAAGTACACCAAAATCACACTAATAATTTAAGGGCGCCCACGACATCACTCTATCATCTGTACAGTCTTCATCCGCTCCTGGATGATTTTCACCTTTAATGTGGTATCCCATACCATCTCTGGTCCCACTAGTGCTGACTCCCCTGGGTCTGTCCAGCATAGTGGTGATCTGCAAGGTCGACTATACAAGGCCTCAAAAGGTGTCATCCCGATGGTGGAGTGATAATTGTTATTGTATGAAAACTCCACCAAAGGCAAGTGATCCTCCAAACTACGACCGAAGTCGAGGACACAAGCATAGAGCATGTACTTGAGGTTATGAATAGTCCACTCAGTCCGACCATCCGTCGGAGGATGGAAGGAAGTGTTGAGACGTAGCTGCATCCCGAAAGCTTCCTACAACCCCTTCCATAGCCGGAAAGTAAATCGTGCATCACAATCGAAGATAATAGAAGAAGGTCTTCCATGTAGCTGCATTATCTCTTGCACATAGAGGCATCCCAAGCTCTCTACTGAGCCTTGCTCTCTGATCGATAGGAAGTGGACCAACTTGGTGAGTTGGTCAACAATCACCCAAATGGGGTCATGTCCCCTAGATGTATGTGGAAGAACCATCAAAATGTCCATGGAAATCCCATCCTACTTCCATTCTCCATTCTAGGACCTCTAAAGGCTGAACCAAGCCTGTTGGTACCTGGTGCTCCACCTTCACTTGATGAAAAGTGAGGTACCGAGAGACAAACTGTGCTACCACCTTCTTTATACCTGGCCACTAGTGCTATCGCCGAAGGTCCTCGTACATATTCTCCACTCCTATATGTTCCGCTAGAGGGGAAGTGTGGAACTCCCTAAAAAATTCCTCCTGAAGTGCTAGTGGTACCAAAGTACGTCCTCTGAAGAGGATGACGTGCTCCCAACTTTAGAAAATCCATCAGGAGCCTACCCTGTGGATAGCTGAACACTTTGTGTCTCGTAGTTAGATTCCCCATGCTATGCCTCCATGACTCGTTGAAGAAGTGGGGGAGTGACTATATGAGACTGTCGAAAGGCTGCTCTGTCTCTATCCACAAAGGATATCTGTAAGGCAGCAAGCTGTCTATCGCCTCGCCTACCAGCTGTATACTAGATCTCCTGTTGAGTGCATGTGCTAAAACGTTCCCCTTTCTAGGATAATAGACTATCTCGAAGTCATAGTCCTAGAGGAACTGAAGCCATCATCGTTGTCTTAGGTTCAGGTCCTTCTAAGAGAAGATATACATGATACTCTTATGATCAGAGTACATGGTAACACATTCGCCCATAAGATAGTTCCACCAATTCTTCAAGGCGAAGACCACTGCTGCTAACTCCAAGTAATGGGTAGCGTAGTTCTGCTCATGTTGTCACAGCTACTGAGAACCATACGTGATCACAGCTCGCTCCTTCATCTGGACACACCCGATTCTGGTCCCTAATGCGTCGCAGTAGACTATGAATCCTATGCCTTCCTCTGGAAGCCTGAAGATGGGGGCACTAGTCAGCCTCTGCCTCAGCTCCTGAAAGCTATGATGGCACTTCTCTGACCACACAAAGGGTTTCCCCTTCTTTTTCAAGGATGATAGTTGTGTTGTAACTCTTTAGAAGTCTGGAACGAATCTCTGGTAGTAACCAGCCAAACCCAGGAAACTCTGCACTTCCGTTACACTAATGGGTGGCTCCCAAGCAAGTACTACCTCAAGTGTCGCTGGATCTACTGTGACTCTATCATTAGAGATGACATGAACCATAAATTGAACCTCTCGGATCAAGAACTGGCACTTTGAGAGCTTTCCATAAAGCTGGTTCTCTCAAAGTGTGTCCAGTACTACTTGCAAATGGTAGGCATGCTCCTCCTTAGTAGTTGAGTAGATCGAAATTTCATCGATGAAGACTACGACAATGTGATTGAGGTAAGGCTAGAATATCCAATTCATGAGTCCCATTAACACTATTAGAGCATTGGTTACTCCGAAGGGAATAACCAAGAACTCGTAGTGTCCTTACCAACAACTAAAGGTCATCTTCTGCACATCCTCATCTCGATCTCTGAGATAGTGATAGGCTGATCTGAGGTCTATCACCAAGAACCACCGTGCTCCCTTCAGCTGATCAAAGAGTTCATCAATACTCAGAAGGGGGTACTTGTTATTCACGACCACCTCGTTTAGGTGATGGTAGTCGACACAAAGCCTCAAGCTCTCATCCACCTTCTTGGCGAACAGAATCGGGGCTGCCCTGAGAGAAACACTGGGCTGGATAAATCCCTTCCCCTGCAAGTCCTCCATCTATACTCGCAGACCACGAAGCTCAGTAGGAGCTATCCAATATGCTGGTGTAGAAATCAATGCCATCCTGAGGTACAGGTCAACGTAGAAGTCCACCTCTCTGCGAGGAGGTAGTCTTGGAACATCATAAGGGAAAACATTTGTGTACTGGTCCACCACTACAGGATAGATCGGACCCTCCACATCAACTGCTCCGAGGGTAAGGTAGGACAACTGATGAGTGATCGGCTGAACCCTCCTCTGAGTAAGTCCTTGCTGCGCTGCAAAGGCTCCCTTCTCGTCGGGGAAGGTGAACCTGGTCCCATCTGTACGGACACACTGCACTTTGCGCCTAATACAGCCAATATGAGCATGGACTATAGATAACCAGTCCTTACCCAAGATGAGGTTGTAAGTCCTCGAAGCTGCTATTATGAGATCCCAACCGAAGATCTCGCCTCCTAGATTAAGCTTGCATTGCCGGCACCCGTGTGTAATCATCGAGTCTTCTCCCGTAGGAGTCTCTAGACGCAAGTATCGATCCAACGGCTCCATTGGAACCTCCGAGCTCCGAACGAGGGCAGTGCCAATGGAAGAGTGACTGGCACCTATTTCTATAATAACTGAATATAAGGTGGAATAGACACAGATCATACCTAAAATCATCTCCGGAGCGCCATGATCGTATGCCTCAGCTGCTTGGAGCTGAGCACTCCCCTATCCACCTAATCCCTGCGGTCAGGGAGGACCTCCTGGCGGTGGTGGCGATAACACCTCGAATCATTGCCCACCGCCTATTCCATGACAAGATCCTCTGCCAAGTTCAACTTCTCCCTGTGGACCACCTTGATCGAATCTCTGTCTCTACCTGGGCAGTCCTTCGACCGTCTGCTGATCATTCGAATGGCGGGTCAGACAGTCACAATCCATGTGACCATGCCCGCCGTATGAGTAACACTATCATCTCCTGGAAAGTCCGGATCTGTCCCCACTCTCGGTTCCCAGCAAAATCGATCCTAAGTTATACGGTCGTCCACATGTTGGTCTGGTCCTCTGGGATGTCTGCGACATCTGTCTACTGTTAGATGTAGAAGACTCTGCTGCATGTCGACTAGTGGTGGGTCTCACTACTGGAGGCTGCTTACCAAGGAAGATCTCCCCTAAGAGGGCTCGCTCCAACACCCATGTCTGCGTCGGGATGATGAGGGAGATCATAGAAGCCCTAACATTTCAATTGAGTCCTCACTCAAAGGTCTGGGACCTAAAGAATGGGTCCTGTACCATATCGGTGGAGTAGCGCGAGAGGTCTGTGAACCTTGCGGAATACTGATCTATAGTCATGCTACCCTAATGTAGATGTAGTAGCTCCTATATCCACACCGCTCATAGGGTTGATGGGACAAACTCTGCCCGAAATAGGCTCTCAAATTCTTCCTAGAGTAGTGTCGCCTCGTCATACACCTAGAGCGTCAGGCTCCATCATCTGCCTACCGCTGCCTGAAAGAGACTCGCAGTAAGGATCACCATATGGTCTGCTAATGTCCCTAACAGTCTGAAGACTCTCACCAGAGCCTCCAAAAAATCCTCAGCCACCTGTGGGTATATCTCTCCTCTGAACCAGGGTGGCTTCTGGCACTAGAACTAATGCAACACGATCAAGCAGCGTGCATCATCTACTGTAAGGGCTGGTGGCATCAGTGGCCCAATGGGTAGTGGTACTGCTGGTACCTCTACTAGTGCCTCTACTGGAAGAGGGACCTGCACTGAGGCCTCATCGTTTGGTGTGTTATGTGTCTGTACAACTCTCATGGCTCTAGATGGTCGTCTGTGGGTAGGCATCCTAAAAGAAACAGATGCGACATGGTCAAAAGATTTATACCTGGTGAGCTTACATGGTTGATCTGACTTAAAGATAACTTTTGAAAACACACACGCAATCCTTGTTTTCATGCACTGAGTCAGAAATCTGAAGTTAGGGTCCTGGTGTATGGATATGTTGGTCACCGCACCAACAGTAGACTCCTTGAACTGAAAACTACACTGGGTACCCTTGAAAATATTTCTTCACAGAAAAGAATGATCAGAGTTCTAAGTTATATAGTAGAACCAACTCCTCTAATACAAATTTTTCACTACCCGTCCCCTGGATCCGTGCCATGACTACCGCATGCTCAGCTTCCATAGGCCAGGGGCTGGAAACTAGAACCAAATGCATAAATCCCTAAGATGGGAAGGCATTGACTTTATATAGAGTTAACACACACAATAGAGTATGAGTTGGAAGTAAAACACTAAGAAAACCTGTATACAAAGGAGTACTGAAATGTAAAAGGGGCTGGAAATACAAGCCCAACAGGAAAGTACAAGTACAACTGAAAAACAAGTACAACTGAAGAAAAGTAAAGTAGCTACTGGGTCATCCTCCGGTAAGTCCTACCTGAAGGGTTGGTACAAATGACCTCCTCAGCACTCTATGTCGGTCAGTATCCTCTGTGTACCGACTCATCATGAGGTCCATGACCGTGTACCGTCCAGTCCTGCTACTTCGATCCTCAGTCAGCGTTGTTCGTCATCTAGAACCAACACAATGAGGTGCGGGCATAGCCCATGCAGGTGTGAGTATAACAATACTCAGTAGGGACCCCGAAACCCTCAAGGTCAAACAAAATTCAACAAGGATAACCACAAATTACGAAATCATCAGATAACCTCACTTAGGTATATTCCCATACATATACCTAAGTAACCAAGTAATCCATATTAATCATGATGAAAACACAAAAGTTACTGACTTATCTCATCCAGGATTTTTATCCACATTGTTGAAACCATGACTGCTGGAGAACTCCTCCTCTGTCGAGTACAGTGGGCCTACCGCCAACTACCAGGCACTACCCACTAATCTTGGATGGCTGAGGTACTCCTCTTGTTGAGTATTGTGGGTCTACTGTGCTAACACAGAGGCACTCCCCACTATGGGTTTGCCACCAACTACCAGGCGCTCCCCCTAATAGCTTGCAGACGTACTCCTCCTATCGAGTACCACGGGTCTACCGCCAACTACCAGGCGCTCCTCCATCGTGGGTCTTCCGCCAACTACCAGGAACTCCCCAATGGGCTAGTCGAATCACTTTGAGTCGAATCGGTCGAGCAATCATCAGGCCTCAGCCAGTAACTAGGTCTCCAGACTCCGATCGCTCATCTTCGGGAGGGCCCGCTCCACGAGCAACAGGTTGATACTCTAACTGTCGTGAAGTCTCACATAGAAGTATCTCAAAGGTCCGCCACGTCCTAGTGGTCTCAAAGTAATTGACGATGCGTCAATCGGATACCCAGTCTGTGTGTTATTAGCCTTTTAGTCCCGGGGTCCTGGTTGGATTCATGCACGATCTAACCTTACCACATCTCAACATTACCCCAAACTCAAGTGGGGTATACTCAAAGGGACCATCGTGCTCCTAGAATACCAGTGAAAAAGACGGTTCTTCAATCGGACGTCCGATGCCAAGTAATGGACAATGAAA
This sequence comes from Viscum album, assembly GCA_963277665.1. Lineage (NCBI taxonomy): Eukaryota > Viridiplantae > Streptophyta > Magnoliopsida > Santalales > Viscaceae > Viscum > Viscum album. Next base: position 1,038,395,116 of record OY728129.1, read on the forward strand.
GTAAAGGATCGGTAGTGGGTCGGGTCCTGTTTGACCCGGTCAGACCGACTCGGCCCAACCCAGTCTCGGCCCACCCGGTCTGGGTCGACCCGGTTAGACCTGCTGGGTCTGACCCAGCCCATTGGGCGGGTCAGCCATCTAAGTTTGGCTCGGTCCGATGGGCCCGACCCATCGGACTATGGGGGTGGTTCGGCCCGGATATCGCCGCATAGGCGGCTCGGCCTGGAGGACAGGGCTGGTTCGGCTAGTGCTGCGAGGGGAGTGACTCGGTGAGTCGTCCTGGGAGGTCGGCAGGGCGTCGGGAGGCCACGCGGGGCATGGGCAGGCCAGCGTGGCGTCGGGCAGGGCAAGGGGAGGCCGCGCGGGGTGCGGGCAGGAAAGTGGGGCGCCGGGTAGGCCGGCGAGGCACCGCGTAGGCCCGCGAAGCGCTGGGCAGGCCAGCCGGGCGCCGGGAAGGTCGTCCGGGCGTCAAGCAGGCCACGAGTAGGCCGGCGGGGCACCTGGTAGGGCACGGGCAGGCCGGCGGGGCGCCTGGGAGGCCGTGGGTAGGCCGGCCTGGCCGGTTCGGTGTTTCTCATGCCAGTACGGGCTGGCGGTTTTCGGCCGTGGGCATTAGTGCGCTGTGGGGGAGGCATGATTCGCGGAGGCCGTGGGTAGTGCAGCCTTTGTCATTGCTTCCTTCTTCGTCATCGCCTCATCTCTATGCTGAAGAAACATCACAAAAGATTGGATGAGGGAGTCGGGACATGTTAGTGTGGCCTGCACCCTCCATGTTTAGAGGTGATAGAAATTGGTTCATCAAAGCAGAATGATGAACAACAATTTCTTACAATCCTTCGCATCGATTCCTTTCAAACGAAGATGTGGAAAAGAAAGGTATATTACTCGATGTAAACCCCCTACCTTTGTTGGTTGTCCGTCATTCATAATTCTTTGATGGATTTTTGGGAATAAGACGAAGAGGATCATCATTCGTCGCGTCCTCCAAGCACTCCCAAACCCGAGTTGCGTCGGCTCGTTGACGATGCTCCACATAGGTAGGTGTCTCGGGAAGAAGTCGAAGAATGATCGTCGCTGGCGTACTTAATCGGTGGAGAATTCTTCGTTCTTCATTGGGATATTTTCACCCTAGATCTCCTCTTCCCATGTTCCACCGAAATTCCAAGTCAAATAATATTATATTGAGTTAACAAATATTTCAATGGCACAGAAAATTCAAAAGAGAGAAAAAATTAAATTACTCAACTCCCCTAATTAATGATTGAGAGATGGGAAAATTAATTACGGGAGGTCAAGAGTTTCCCCTTAGTTGTGAAGGATTGGAAAAATGAAATTCTAGGGGAGGTGAAGTGCTTCCCCTAATTTAATACGTGGCTTGAGAGTTTTCTCCATTTTAATGGGGAGTTTCACGGGGTTAAGAGCCCAGGTGGTTCCCACCTAATTTATCCTCACATGGGAGGTTGAGTTTGGGTTGGCCCCACCACCATAACCTCTAAGGGGAGGTTAAGGTGTGGTGGCCCCACCTCCAACTTCCAAGATGAGGTTTTAACCACCACACACAAAACTGCGGCTCAAATAAAATAAAGTGACGCACACTTTTTTTTAATATTTTACATGAAATCCCGAAAACTAAATTTTATTCTCGATCAACTATCATAGAGGCAAAAGCCTTCTTAAGAGAATATTGGCACTGCGAGTTCAACGGTGCCCTCAGATTTTAATTCTAAGCACCGGTTCAAAATTTATTAAAACTTGCTCGTACATTTACTGAACGTACCCGAACATAACTTCAGAAATTGATTCCGGGCACATCGGGACTCGGAATCACGTGCCACCAGTTTTCGACGACTCGTAAAAATCCCATGCATTAAAAAAAATATTCAATGGGATTTCTGGGACTTTTCACTTGATCCATATGGATGATTCTAGCAGAATTAAAAAGAGTTGTGTAGATGATTCTGATTGTGAATCTATTGATGTTTTCGATGATGTTGTAGAATTATTTGAGGATTATTACAGATCAAGTGAATTTGAATTCACTGATCCCGATGATATGTCAAGAAACCAAAATGCGGAAGTAGTTTAATTTATAGAAGGGATATATTAGAGACTGTAAAAATAAATTATGAAATTGAAAGAGTGGAAAAAATCACAAGAGTTCCATGTAAGTGAACTAAAAAATGAAGTAGAAAAGTTAAAATCCTAAACAAGAGACTACCCAAATTGGACACCAATATATGGGAAACGAGTGATTCATAGGACAAGTAATTAATGGATATTCCTTATATAATGTAAAATATAAAAGCCGATTTTAAAGAGAAGGGCCTTTATAACACCCCACGATTTTACTATATAATTTTTCATTTAATAAAAAACTGTGAATATATTACTTCACAAACAACAACAAAAATAAAGAAAATTTAAAATAAAATTATTAAATTTCACCATTATGATATAACTGTTAAATTAGAAGGTATAAAATAAAGTTTCCATATTAAAAACATTTATGACTTAAAAGGAAATAAATGGAATCAGGTAGAAGATATTTCCCTAATAAATCTCAATTACATGAGTATAGAAAGTAGGTATCTTCAATATGGTTTTATTTAGTTCAATACCAAATCAAAATTGAATGATTATAATATGAGTTAAATTATATACAAGATAAATTCAAGATCAAGGAAATTTCCATGAGATTTATTCGAGTCGAACACCACACTCATATGGAACCAGTGTAGGAACCCGAGGCTTAACGTACATGGACATTACATTACTTTTTCGGAATACTTAGTACATAACAAAAACACACACACAAGGACCGTAATAGTTTAGTGTCTTTGGAAACTTGGAATATAATCTTCTAATCGTGGTGAAAGATTTTCAACATCTCCCATAAAGATATTCTTTTTTTAAAACCTAAATCCTTTATTTATGTCATGGGGAAAAGAAAACCTAAAAGGGTGAGCTCAAATGCTCAGTAAGGGTAAACAAAAGAAATATCAATCACGTCATATTCATAAGAACATATCTTTTGGAAATCTTAACCTGCAAAAGAGATCATAATTTCATAACATGGAATAAATCATAGTAGTGAAATGTAATCCCAATAATCATAACATAAAACATGAAACTTTGTGGAATACACACATAATCATATAGAATCATTTCTTATTAGTCAAGAATCATTTCCAAGACTATATTAGTTGACAAAGTCCCTTTCTGAACCAAGTTCACTCATCGTTTCAGTCCTGATTCATTGAACCGGTATAACCTACTGTTCCAGCCATGTCTATCTCATGAGATATAAAATCTTTACCCAATGCATTGGAGGGAGATATAGGTCCCACCCATCTCATAATGATACCATTCTTATGTGTGCCACAAAATCATAAACCATACATCATAGCATAACCCATGTAATAAAAATGGGAATCTTCAACATCATGACATCATAAAACAATTCATATAAGATAAAGGAATTCATAAAAATAATTCCATCACAACATAATCAAATCAATGTAATAATAGGGATAAAAACAGAACCCTTTATTATCTTAGATGGAAAATAATTTTGATAAAACACTTGAACTCCATTCTTGAGGAAAATATCCTTTCTACTTCAAAAACACCTTTACTTTCTTAATATGTAATACAATTCTAAAATAAAAGAAGTTGATTAAAAATAAACTTGAATACTTCTAAAGTAATCTTCTTGGAAATAATGTTTTAAAAATCCATTCATGCCGTATAAGTTAAAAAAACATTCTTCTCGTACTTTTTTGGGAAAAGTCAAAAAGTACCTTATAGGGTAAATAAAAGAAAGATTCCTTCCATACCAAGGGGTAAAAGTCAAAATGGGTAAAAATGACTTTAAACATACATGAATACATTTTTATAAAACATGGACATGGATGATAGCAATAACTCCAGTAAATACTTACGAATAAGCAATCTCGGATAAAAATGAGATTTGCCCAATTATCCCTTAACTTAGGTCTGATTTGCTTCGTATGTGTCCGAACCTCCTGTATAATGATTTAAATAATGTCATTGACTTATTCCAGAATCATACTCATTGTTATGATATCATATATGATTCACTTATGGATTTATATTACCCATTCTTTTGTAAATTCCATGGTAAAGAGCGTTTTGGGTAAAATCGATTCATTTGTCATCCGTGTTTTGACTTCTAATTATTCATATGATTACTTAGATCATGATTACTTAATTCCAGAATATAAAACATGATTTATATATAATATATATTCAGAATATATATATATATATAATAGATCAGTAAATGGAAAGAAATACACCGTTCATGGAGACGGTAGACCGTACATACGCATGAACGCTGTTTTCTTTTCCTTATTGAGTTGAATGGAATTAAGTAGATGACATACATATATATACACATAAATACAGAATCGTTATTATGTCATATATTTCATTATTAATTATTATATATACTTTATAATCATTCATGAATGGTTAACGTGGAGAATGAATCTCATCGCATCGTGGAGACGGCAGTCCATACGTACGCACGAGCGATGATATCCTTCTCATGATCGTGGAATTGTTTTGGAGTGTATGTATACTATTTCAGAATCAATATCACTTTACAATAATCATATATAGTTATTATGTACACCATTATACCCATCCAAGTAAGGTGGTGGTGGAAAATAGATTACACCACGGCGTGGAGACGGTATTCCGTACGTACGCACGCGTGGTGATTTCATTTTCCGTAGGATGGATAGATGGTGAAATAGGGTTGTTTCATACTTATAATAACATATCAGTATATGATTGATTCTGATGTTATTACTTCATGATGAAACAACTAAAGAATAAGAAGTGGAAGAAGAAATAAAGATGAAAGAATCGGTAACGGACATTACCTCTTCTTTGAAGCGCCTCTTTGAGATCTCCTTTTAGGGCACTAAAATTGGTCTTTGAGGAAGACCAGAACCTCTAGGATGTTTCTAGGGAAGTGGATAAGGGAATTTGGCAGGTGTTGGACGAGCTTGAAGGCTCAAAGTGGTGTGAGGAAGAGAGGGAGGAGGTGCCCTTTTATAAGGGAGGAGAGGGGCACCTTTGGAATAACAAAAACTATTATTTTATTATAAAGTCAAATTCGGTTTTAAATAGCTCCAAATTGATTCATTTAGAAGCTAAGGTGGGTATGGGTCGACATCCTCTCATCCAATAGAATTTATACATGTTTAGGTTCCTATTTTAACCTTATCATTTAGATTTAACATTAAATTAAATAATTTTACTTTTACCGTGTCTTCCTGTGTTCTTATACTATAATGTTAATAAACTAATTATAAGCAGTCAAAAGAACCCCAAGTTTATTATTATTAATATATATAACCTTATCTAAGTCATTTTTACGAACCTTAGATTTTTAGGAATAAAATAACAATTACTAATATAATATTTGTTTTAAAAACTATTTTATGTCAATTTTGAAACTATTTAGTAATTGATTTTTTAAAAAATCATAACCGAATTATTAGTTCGAAAACAGTTAATTAAATCAATACTAACATGTCATATTAACCTAGAAAATTAGTGTAATTCGTAAAAAGTCTCAAATTACATTTATTTTGTTGTTTATAACATCAATTATGTCAATATTTCATTAATAAGATAATTACTACATCATCGTTGTGTCATAAATAAATTAACTTATTTAATGTCTAAAAATTACAAATAAAATACAATTACGTAGGAAATCGTTTTATCTTTCTAATGAATATTTATAGTCTAATTTATCTTATGTTTAACCCCATATTAAAAACTATTTACTTATTAAAACTTGATTTTATCTATTTTAACCCCTCTTTAAATAAATTAATAATAAATGTCCTAATCTAATCCAAGTGGGCCTAAATGGTCATATTTTATTCCTAAGGTTGTTTTTGGTCTAATTACACTTATCCAATAGAATTATGACATGTGTTAGGGTAATAATAATATCATTTTTACCCTTAATTACCTTATTTACTTTTAACCGTGGTAAAAAAAGTAAAAAGTTACTATTCATCAAAAATTATTTTCATCACATTGAACCACATTTTAGTCATTGATATTAACCGTGTCTCTCAGATTTTTGAAAATCCACTCACAGAATCGGTAAAATTAAGTTTTATGAAAAATTCATTTTTTTAACTACCACTTAGTGGTTTCACAATTCATCAAAAATTGAAAGTTTTCAGAAAAATACCAAAAATTAGACCTAAGCTATATTTAATATTATGAACTCAAAAAATGATGTCTATTTTACCAAATTCAAAACATATCAGTTGCATTAATTAATTTAAAATTTAATTCCCGTCGTCAAAACAAATAGCGTGTTCTTAAGAGATAATAACTATCAAAAGATTGACACTTGTTTATGTCTGGTTTAAATGTGAAATTACATCCAATGAACAACATTGTATTAAATTGTAAAAATATATTATAAATATGTTTTAAAACCAATCAAATTAATAATTTATCAATATTATTTATTTCTATTAAAAAGGTTGTTTTTAATTAAAATTTAGTAATTTTCACTATTCATCAGAAAATGAAAGTTATCCGAAAAGTACCAAAATTTCACTCTAAGATAATTTCGATATTCCGAATCCAGAAATGAAGTCCATTTTGAAAAATAAAAATTACAAAATTTCAAAAAGTGGTTATTACTATTCATAACGGCTAGTTTTAATAATATTTTAATAGCATATCGTTGTTTAGTGAAACTCGTTATTGCGTACTACACACGCTATCGAGGAAGGTCGCGATTGCGTGCAATTCAAGGAAAGTCAAGGATGCATGTTGTGTAATCTCCTTTTTGTGTAGCGTACAACACAAGACATTAATGAACTTAAAAAGAATATTTTTCATAAAATCTCGGGGTGTTACATTCTACCTCCCTTAAAATAAATTTCGACCTCAAAATTCGTCGGGGTTATAAATGGTTTACTATTTTAAAGTTTCTTTAATAGAAACCCACATCGTAAAAAGGAATACCGAAACCAATCTTTAAAAACAAAAGTATGAAATGTAACGGCTACCCAAATAAACTAATCACTGGGTTTCCACATAGGTGAATATATGGATATGAAAGAGAAACCTAACCATCATGTTCTGATGGAGAGTGGTAGAGAACATGGCTATGGAAAAGCCAGCAATCACAAAGCCATAAATTTTTGACGATCTAAGGTACCATCTGATTCGTTAGATATAAGATCACTAGGAAAACATTTTTGGTTTTCAAGATCATTTCCCTAATGTTGATGAAATTGGAATTAGAAGAAGTACTTTCGTGATTTTGGTATAGTCTCATAGTTTGTCGTCTTTGGAAAATTTCCACTTCATCTCTTAAAGAAATGAAGTTTAATTTTTCATTCGTGATGTGTTAGCAGATCATGTGATAGAATGATGGGTCATTCCATCTGTCTCAAACAAAAGGTTAGAAAAGTTATCAAAAAATACATAAGTCTATCTATAGTGAGATTAATCATATATGGTTCCTAAAATGGACTTATACTTCATATATAATACTGCTTAATATAATAAAACTAGTTTCTACTAAACATGAACTTCCTGTAGGCTAGTGGTAGGAGATAAAGGCCAGTCGCACTTCGGTTGTGGGTTCGATTCCCATAGCCTTGTCCGACGCGATGCGTTGTCGCCCGTCCTGCAGGTTGTCCTTTTTCAAAAGCTATGTTACTATAACATCCCATCAACAATATCAAAAATTGTTTTTTCCTTAAACAATACTAACTTATGTCCAACATAATCCATTCCAATATTTAGGCTTATCTAAACTACTTCGATCCAAGCTCATAATATAAAGAAAATGATCACGTGAATGCCATCATTTATCCCCCATATATCATAAGATATATCTTGTTGGTCAAATTACAAACATGTGAATACCTTAATCATGTATTCTCTTGAAGAATGAATATCCATTGAACCTTAGTGAAAACATGAATGCAGTTAAAAGATAACACTTTCCACATACCAAAATCCTCAAAATTCTATATCCTCAAACCATGATATCACTTAGTACTTATATCAATCATGAGCTCATGAATACTATCAAACATATTAGATTCTCTTTATCCCTTCATTATGTGCATATCATCTGCTTTCCAAAAATATTTCAATCACTTTTCATGGTTACCGATGCCATAAAATTATTGAAAACTATAATAGACCAAAACATAAATATTCCAATATTCCACGATACTTTATACAACATTATTCTGGAATCCCATTACATAAAAACTTAATCATTCCACCACATCGTTGTCATATTCAACATCACCAATAGTGATCGCATGTGACTTCCCTTTTTCCATTGCCTTAAGTGGTTGCTCATGTCGATCATCACTAACCCTTGTATTAGGGCATTTATTAGCATAATGCCCCATTTCCTTGCACTTGAAGCATTGAAGTGTTGTTGGTGTGTTCTCTGCAGTCTTTTCTTTATTCACATCATTAGAAACCCTTTTTCCATTACATCGACACTCAGCTGCTCGATGACCTTCTTTTCCACACTTAAAACATTTTCTAGTCCCTTTAAGACAATCTCCACCATGCTTCTTTCCACACTTTGAGCATACAGAAACATTCATCTTCTTTTCACCATTATTCTGAGATTTCTCCTTGAACTCCATCTTTCGTTTCTTGTCAAAACTATGAGATGGATAAGTAACACCAACTTCCATTTCTACCTTGATATCACAACGTACAATTTCTTCATATCTACTGAAGTCTCTTATAGCTAATGCCCTTCAAAGAATTGGTTTTAAGCCACTGAAGAATCGATCAACTTTACTTTCAAGTTAGAGGATAAAGCCAGATGCATACCTTGCAAGCCTTGTAAAATTCGCTTCATATATACCAATAGATTCATCATCCTTTTGCTTTAGTTCAAGAAACTCCTTCTCCATATTTGTTCGAAGAATACTAGGGAAGTACTTATTGAAAAATAAGTTCTTGAACTCGTCCCATTCCATGTATTCAATTTCATCTCTTGGCGTCATATTCTTGATAAGATTACACCATTGATCAACATCACCTTCCAAACGATATACTGCTAAGATGACATTATCATGTTCATAACATTGAAGAATTGAAAATATCTTTTCAGTAGTACTAATCCATTGTCCAGCAACAAGTGGATCAGAAGACCCACTGAAAGAAGGAGGACGTTGCCTCAGGAAGGACTCAATAGAATATTGTTCCCTTATCTGCTCATTTGGAAGTCCATAATGATTCATAGCTTGTGTATTTATAGCAATAAGATTTTGCACTCCATCTCTAATAACATTTGTTTGTTCAGGAGGACAATCATTGCATTGTCCATTGCATTGATCAACACGGTTCCTTCGGGTTCTAGCCATCGTCTAAAACCCAAAAAGAATAGTGTGAGAGGAAAAAATCATAATAAAGGGGGAGTAACTTCAATATCTAACATCTTTGGTTTAATCTAATATCATTACCATAGTTTTAGGACTATATCCTATACATATACTTATCCTTAGGGAAATCCCTAGACATACCTTAGAAATATCTCTAGGAATCTCACTAACGTTTTCACATCCTAGTTTCCAAAGGTTGACTAAACCTTTCCTCTGATACCAACTGTAGAGACCTGACGCTTAACGTACATGGACATTAAATTACTTTTGTGGAATACTTAGCACATAACAAAAACACATACACAAATACTGAAATAGTTTAGTGTCTTTGGAAACTCGGAATATAATCTTCTAATCGTGGTGAAAGATCTTCAACATCTCCCATAAAGATCTTTTTTTAGCCCTAAATCCTTTCTTTATGTCCTGGGGAAAAGAAAACATAAAAGGGTGAGCTCAAATGCTCAGTAAGGGTAAAGAAAAGAAATATCAATCACATCATATTCATAAGAACATATCTTTTGGAAATCTTAACCTACAAAAGAGATCATAATTTCATAACATTGAATAAATCATAGTAGTGAAATGTAATCCCAATAATCATAACTTAAAACATGAAACTTTGTGGAATACACACATAATCATAGAGAATCATTTCTTATTAGTCAAGACTCATTGCTAAGACTATCTTAGTGGACAAAGTCCCTTTCTGAACCGAGTTCACTCCTCGTTTCAGTCCTGTTTCACTGAACCGGTATAACCTACCGTTCCAGCCATGTCTATCTCATGAGATATAAACTCTTTACCCAATGCATTGGAGGGAGATATAGGTCCCCCCATCTCATAATGATACCATTCTTATGTGTGCCACAAAATCATAAACCATACATCATAGCATAACCCATGTAATAAAAATGGGAATAATAAACATCATGACATCATAAAACAATTCATATAAGTTAAAGGAATTCATAAAAATAATTCCTTCACAAAATAATCAAATCAATGTAATAATAGGGATAAAAATAGAACCCTTTATTATCTTATATGGAAAATAATTTTGATAAAACACTTGAACTCCATTCTTGAGGAAAATATCCTTTCTACTTCAAAAACACCTTTACTTTCTTAATACGTAATACAATTCTAAACTAAAAGAATTTGATTAAAAATAAACTTGAAAACTTCTAAAGGAAGCTTCTTGGAAATAATGTTTTAAAAATCCATTCATGCCGTATAAGTTAAAAAAACATTCTTCTCGTACTTTTGTCGGAAAAGTCAAAAAGTTCCTTATAGGGTAAATAAAAGAAAGATTCCTTCCATACCAAGGGGTAAACGTCAAAATGGGTAAAAATGAATTTAAACATACATGAATACATTTTTATAAAACATGGACATGGATGATAGCAATAACCCCAGTAAATACATACGAATAAGCAATCTCGGATAAAAATGAGATTTGCACAATTATCCCTTACCTTAGGTCTGATTTGCTTCGTATGTGTCTGAACCTCCTGTATAATGATTTAAATAATGTCATTGACTTATTCCAGAATCATACTCATTGTTATGATATCATATATGATTCACTTATGGCTTTATATTACCCGTTCTTTTGTAAATTCCATGTTAAAGAGCATTTTGGGTAAAATCGTTTCATTTGTCGTCCGTGTTTTGACTTCTAATTATTCCTATGATTACTTAGATCATGATTACATAATTCAAGAATATAAAACATGATTTATATATAATATATATTCAGAATATATATATATAATAGATCAGTAAATGGAAATAAATACACCGTTCATGGAGACGGTAGACCGTACATACGCACGAACGCTGTTTTCTTTTCCTTATTGAGTTGAATGGAATTAAGTAGATGACATACATATATATACACATAAATCCAGAATCATTATTATGTCATATATTTCACTATTAATTATTATATATAATTTATAATCATTCATGAATGGTTAACGTGGAGAATGAATCTCATCGCGTCGTGGAGACGGTAGTCCGTACGTACGCACGAGCGGTGATAACATTCTCATGATCGTGGAATTGTTTTGGAGTGTATGTATACTATTTAAGAATAAATATCACTTTACAATAATCATATATAGTTATTATGTACACCATTATACCCATCCAAGTAAGGTGGTGGTGGAAAATAGATTACACCACGGCGTGGAGACGGTATTCCGTACGTACGCACGCGTGGTGATTTCATTTTCCATAGGATGGATAGATGGTGAAATAGGGTTGTTTCATGCTTATAATAACATATCAGTATATGAGTGATACTGATGTTATTACTTCATGATGAAACAACTAAAGAAGAATAAGTGGAAGAAGAAATAAAGATGAAAGAATCGGTAACAGACATTACCTCTTCTTTGAAGAGCCTCTTTGAGATCTCCTTTTAGGGCACTAAAATTGGTCTTTGAGGAAGACCAGAACCTCTAGGATGTTTCTAGGTAAGTTTATAAGGGAATATTTCAGGGTTTGGCCAAGATTTAAGGCTCAAAGTGGTGTGAGGAAGAGAGAGAGGAGGTGCCATTTTATAAGGGAGGAGAGAGGCACCTTTGGAATAACTAAAACTATTATTTTATTATAAAGTAAAATTCGGTTTTAAATAGCTATAAATTGATTCATTTAGAATCTAAGGTTGGGATGGGTCGAAATCCTCTCATCAAATAGAATTTAGACATGTTTAGGTTCCTATTTTAACCTTATCATTTAGATTTAACATTAAATTAAATAATTTTACTTTTACCGTGTCTTCTTGTGTTCTTATACTATAAGGTTAATAAACTTACTATAAGCAGCGAAACGAACCCCAAGTTGTTTATTATTAATATATATAACCTTTTCTAAGTCATTTGGCCGAACCTTAGATTTTTAGGAATAAAATAACAATTACTAATATAATATTTGTTTTAAAAACTATTTTATGTCAATTTTGACACTATTTAGTAATTGATTTTTGTGAAAATCATAACAGAATGATTAATTCTAAAAAAGTTTATTAAATCAATAATAACATGTCATATTAACCTAGAAAATTAGTGTAATTCATAAAAAGTCTCAAATTACATTTATTATGGTGTTTATAACATCAATTATGTCAATATTTCATTAATAAGATAATTACTGCATCATCGTTGTGTCATAAATAAATTAAATTATTTAATGTATAAAAATTAAAAATAAAATACAATTATTTATTAAATCCTTTTATCTTTCTAATTAATATTTATAGTCTAATTTATCTTATTTATAACCCCATATTAAAAATTATTTACTTATTAAACTTTGATTTTACCTATTTTAACCCTTCTTTAAATAAATTAATAATAAATGTCCTAATCTAATCCAAGTGGGCCTAAATGGTCATAGTTTTTTCCTAAGGTTGTTTTTGGTCGAATTAAACTTATCCAATAGAATTAGGACATGTGTTAGGGTAATAATAATATCATTTTTACCCTTAATTACCCTATTTACTTTTAACCGTGGTAAAAAAAGTAAAAAGTTACTATTCACTAAAAATTATTTTCGTCTCATTGAACCAAATTTTAGTCCTTGATATTAACGATGTCTCTAGGATTTTTGAAATTCCACTCACAGAAGCGGGAAAATTAAGTTTTATGAAAAATTCATTTTTTAACTACCACTTAGTGGTTTCACTATTCATCAAAAATTTAAAGTTTTCAGAAAAATACCAAAAATTAGGCCTAAGCTATATTTGATATTATGAACTCAAAAATGATGTCTATTTTACCAAATTCAAAACATATCAGTTTCATTAATTAACTTACAAATTAATTCCCGTCGTTAAAACAAATAACGTGTTCTTAAGAGATAATAACTATCAAAAGATTGACACTTGTTTATATCTGGTTTAAATGTGAAATTAAATCCAATGAACAACATTGTATTAAATTATAAAAATATATTCTTAATATAATTTAAAACCAATCAAATTAATAATTTATCACTATTAATTATTTCTATTAAAAAGGTTGTTTTTAATTAAAATTTAGTAATTTTCACTATTCATCAGAAAATGAAAGTTATCCGAAAAGTACCAAAATTTCACTCTAAGCTAATTTCGATATTCTGAATCCAGAAATGAAGTCCATTTTGAAAAATAAAAATTACAAAATTTCAAAAAGTGGTTATTACTATTCATAACGGCTAGTTTTAATAATATTTTAATAGCATATCTTTGTTTAGTGAAACTCGGTATTGCGTACTACACACGCTATCGAGGAAGGTCGCGATTGCGTGTAATTCAAGGCAAGTCAAGGATGCGTGTTGTGTAATCTCCTTTGGGTGTAGCGTACAACACAAGAAATTAATGAAATTAAAAAGAATATTTTTCATAAAATCTCGGGGTGTTACATTCTACCTCCCTTAAAATAAATTTCGCCCTTGAAATTCGTCAGGCTTATAAATAGTTTACTATTCGAAAGTTTATTTAATAGAAACCCACATCATAAAAAGAAATACCAAAACCAATATTTAAAAACAAAAGTATGAAACGTAACGGTTACCCAAATAAACTAATCACTGGGTTTCCACATAGGTGAAAATATGGATATGGAAGAGAAACCTAACCATCATGTTCTGATGGAGAGTGGTAGAGAACATGGATATGGAAAAGCCAGCAATCACAAAGCCATAAATTTGTGATGATCTAAGGTACCATCTGATTCGTCAGATATAAGAGCACTAGGAAAACATTTTTGGTTTTCAAGATCATTTCCCTAATGTTGATGAAATTGGAATTAGAAGAAATACTTTCGTGATTTTGGTATAGTCTCACAGTTTGTCGTTCTTTGGACAATTTCCACTTCATCACTTAAATAAATGAAGTTGAATTTGTCATTCATGATGTGTTATCAGATCATGTGATAGAATGATGGGTCATTCCATCTGTCTCAAACAAAAGGTTAGAAAAGTTATCAAAAAATACATAAGTCCATCTATAGTGAGATTAATCATATATGGTTCCTAAAATGGACTTATACTTCATATATCATACTGCTTAATATAATAAAAGTAGTTTCTACTAAACAGGAACTTCCTGTAGGCCAGTGGAAGGCGATAAAGGCCAGTCTCACTTCAGTTGTGGGTTCGATTCCCACAGCCTTGTCCGACGCGATGGGCTGTCCCTCGTCCTGCAGGTTGTCCTTTTTCTAAAGCTATATTACTATAACATCACATCAACAATATCAAAAAAAGTTTTATCCTTAAACAATACTAACTTATTTCCAACATAATCCATTCCAATATTTATTCTTATCTAAACTACTTCGGTCCAAGCTTATAGTATAAAGAAAATGATCACATGAATGCCATCATTTATCCCCCATATATCATAAGATATATCTTGTTGGTCAAATTAAAAACATGTGAATACCTTAATCATGTATTCTCTTGAAGAATGAATATCCATTGAACCTTAGTGAAAACATGAATGCAGTTAAAAGTTAACACTTTCCACATACCAAAATCCTCAAAATTCTATATCCTCAAACCATGATATAACATAGTACTTATATCAATCATGAGCTCTTGAATACTATCAAACATATTAGATTTTCTTTATCCCTTCATTATGTGAATATCATCTGCTTTCCAAAAATATTTCAATCTCTTTTCATGGTTATTGATGCCATAAAATTATTGAAAACCATAATAGACCAAAACATAAATATTCCAATATTCCACGATACTTTATACAACATTATTATGGAATCCCATTACATAAACACTTAATCATTCCACCACATCGTTGTCATATTCAACATTGGCAATAGTGATCTCATGTGACTTCCCTTTTTCCTTTTCCTTAAGTGGTTGCTCATGCCGATCATCACTAACCCTTGGATTAGGGCATTTATTATCATAATGCCCCATTTCCTTGCACTTGAAGCATTGAAGTGTTGTTGGCGCGTTCTCTGCAATCTTTTCTTTATTCACATCATTAGAAACCCTTTTTCCTTTACATCGATACTCAGCTGCTCGATGACCTTCTTTTCCACACTTAAAACATTTTCTAGTCCCTTTAAGACAATCTCCACCACGCTTCTTTCCACACATTGAGCTTAAGGAAACATTCATCTTATTTTCCCCGTTATTCTGAGATTTCTCCTTGAACTCCATCTTTCGTTTCTTGTCAAAACTATGAGATGGATAAGTAACACCAACTTCCATTTCTACCTTGATAGCACAATGCACAATTTCTTTATAGCTACTGAAGTCTCTTATAGCTAATGCCCTTCGAAGATTTGGTTTTAAGCCACTGAAGAATCGATCAACTTTACTTTTAGGTTGGATGATAAAGCTAGATGCATACCTTGCAAGCCTTGTAAAATTCGCTTCATATATACCAACAGATTTATAATCCTTTTGCTTTAGTTTAAGAAACTCCTTCTCCATATTTGTTCGAAGAATACGAGGGAAGTACTTATTGAAAAATAAGTTCTTGAACTCGTCCCATTCCATGGATTCAATTTCATCTCTTGGCGTCGTATTCTTGATAAGATTACACCATTGATCAACATCACCTTCCAAACGATATACAACTAAGATGACTTTATCATGTTTATAACATTGAAGAATTGAAAATATCTTTTCAGTGGTACTAATCCATTGTTCAGCAACAAGTGGATCAGAAGACCCACTGAAAGAAGGTGGACGTTGCCTCATGAAGGACTCAATAGAATATTGTTCCCTTCTCTAATCATTTGGAAGTCCAGAATGATTCATAGCTTGTGTAAGTATAGCAATAAGATTTTGCACTCCATCTCCAATAACATTTGTTTGTTCAGGAGGAAAATCATTGCATTGTCCATTGCATTGATCAACACGGTTCCTCCGGGTTCCAGCCATCGTCTAAAACCTAAAAAGAATAGTTTGAGTGGCAGAAATCATAATAAAGGGGGAGTAACTTCAATATCTAACATCTTTGGTTTAATCTAATATCATTACCATAGTTCTAGAACTATATCCTATACGTATACTTATCCTTAGGGAAATCCCTAGATATACCTTAGAAATATCTCTAGGGATCTCACTAACGTTTTCGCATCTTAGTTTCCAAAAGTTGACTAAACCTTTCCTCTGATACCAACTGTAGAGACCCTAAGCTTAACGTACATGGACATTACATTACTTTTTCTGAATACTTAGTACATAACAAAAACACACACACAAGGATCGAAATAGTTTAGTGTCTTTGGAAACTCGGAATATAATCTTCTAATCGTGGTGAAAGATCTTCAACATCTCCCATAAAGATTTTTTTTTAAACCTAAATCCTTTCTTTATGTCCTGGGGAAAAGAAAACATAAAAGGGTGAGCTCAAATGCTCAATAAGGGTAAACAAAATAAATATCAATAACGTCATATTCATAAGAACATATCTTTTGGAAATCTTAACCTGCAAAAGAGATCATAATTTCATAACATGGAATAAATCATAGTAGTGAAATATAATCCCAGTAATCATAACTTAAAACATGAAACTTTGTGACATACACACATAATCCTAGAGAATCATTTCTTATTAGTCAAGACTCATTGCTAAGACTATCTTAGTGGACAAAGTCCCTTTCTGAACCGAGTTTACTCCTCATTTCAGTCCTGTTTCACTTAACCGGTATAACTTACCGTTCGATCCATGTCTATCTCATGAGATATAAAATCTTCACCCAATGTATTGGAGGGAGATATTGGTCCCACCCATCTCATAATGATACCATTCTTATGTGTGCCACAAAATCATAAACCATACATCATAGCATAACCAATGTAATAAAAATGGGAATCTTAAACATCATGACATCATAAAACAATTCATATAAGATAAAGGAATTCATAAAAATAATTCCATCACAACATAATCATGTCAATGTAATAATAGGGATAAAAACATAACCCTTTATTATCTTATATGGAAAATAATTTTGATAAAACACTTGAACTCCATTCTTGAGGAAAATATCCTTTCTACTTCAAAAACACCTTTAATTTCTTAATATGTAATACAATTATAAACTAAAAGAAGTTGATTAAATATAAACATGAAAACTTGTAAAGGAAGCTTCTTGGAAATTATGTTTTAAAAATCCATTCATGCCGTATAAGTTAAAAAAACATTCTTCTCATACTTTTGTCGGAAAAGTCAAAAAGTACCCTGTAGGGTAAATAAAAGAAAGATTTCTTCCATACGAAGGGGTAAAAGTCAAAATGGGTAAAAATTAATTTAAACATACATGAATATAGTTTTATAAAACATGGACATGGATGACAGCAATAACCCCAGTAAATACTTATGAATAAGCAATCTCGGATAAAAATGAGATTTGCACAATTATCCCTTACCTTATGTCCGATTTGCTTCGTATGTGTCTCAACCTCCTGTATAATGATTTAAATAATGTCATTGACTTATTCCAGAATCATACTCATTGTTATGATATCATATATGGTTCACTTATGGCTTTATATTACCAGTTCTTTTGTAAATTCCATGTTAAAGAGCGTTTTGGGTAAAATCGTTTCATTTGTCGTCCGTGTTTTGACTTGTAATTATTCATCTGATTACTTAGATCATGATTACTTAATTCCAGAATATAAAACATTATTTATATATAATATATATTTAGAATATATATATATATATAATAGATCAGTAAATGGAAAGAAATACACCGTTCATGGAGACGGTAGACCGTATGTACGCATGAACGCTATTTTCTTTTCCTTATTGAGTTGAATGGAATTAAGTAGATGACATACATATATATACACATAAATCCAGAATCATTATTATGTCATATATTTCATTATTAATTATTATATATACTTTATAATCCTTCATGAATGGTTAACGTGGAGAATGAATCTCATCACGTCGTGGAGATGGTAGTCCGTACGTACGCACGAGCGATGATATCGTCCTCATGATTGTGGAATTGTTTTGGAGTGTATGTATACTATTTAATAATAAATATCACTTTACAATAATCATATATAGTAATTATTTACACCATTATACCCATCCATGTAAGGTGGTGGTGGAAAATAGATTACACCACGGCGTGGAGATGGTATTCCGTACGTACGCAAGCGCGGTGATTTCATTTTCCGTAGGATGGATAGATGGTGAAATAGGGTTGTTTCATACTTATAATAACATATAGGTATATTATTGATACTTATGTAATTATTTCATGATGAAACAACTAAAGAAGAAGAAGTGGAAGAAGAAATAAAGATGAAAGAATCGGTAACGGACATTACCTCTTCTTTGAAGCGCCTCTTTGAGATCTCCTTTTAGGGCACTAAAATTGGTCTTTGATGAAGACCAGAACCTCTAGGATGTTTCTAGAGAAGTGGAGAAGGGAATTTGGCAGGGTTTGGCCGAGCGTGAAGGCTCAAAGTGGTGTGAGGAAGAGAGGGAGGAGGTGCCCTTTTATAAGGGAGGAGAGGGGCACCTTTGGAATAACTAAAACTATTATTTTTTTATAAAGTCAAATTCGGTTTTAAATAGCTCTAAATTGATTAATTTATAATATAAGGTGGGGATGGGTCTAAATCATCTCATCAAATAGAATTTAGACAAGTTTAGGTTCCTATTTTAACATTATCATTTAGATTTAACATTAAATTAAATAATTTTACTTTTACCATGTCTTCTTGTGCTTTTATACTATAAGGTTAATAAACTTACTATAAGAAGCCAAACGAACCCCAAGTTATTTATTATTAATATATATAACCATATCTAAGTCATTTGGCCAAACCTTAGATTTTTTGGAATAAAATAACAATTACTAATATAATATTTGTTTTAAAAACTATTTTATGTCAATTTTGACACTATTTAGTAATTGATTTTTGTGAAAATCATAACAAAATGATTAGTTAGAAAAAAGTTAATTAAATCAATAATAAAATGTCATACTATCCTATAAAATTAGTGTAATTCATAAAAAGAATCAAATTACATTTATTTTGGTGTTTATAACATCAATTATGTCAATATTTCATTAATAAGATAATTACTGCATCATCGTTGTGTCATAAATAAATTAAATTATTTAATGTCTAAAAATTACAAATAAAATACCATTATGTAGGAAATCTTTTTATATTTCTAATGAATATTTATATTCTAATTTATCTTATTTATATCTCCATATTAAAAATCATTTACTTATTAAACTTTGATTTTAACTATTTTAACCTTTCTTTAAATAAATCAATAATAAATGTCCTAATCTAATACAAGTGGGCCTAAATGGTCATATTTTATTCCTAAGGTTGTTTTTGGTCGAATTAAACTTATCCAAGAGAATTAGGACATGTGTTAGGGTAATAATAATATCATTTTTACCCTTAATTACCCTATTTACTTGTAACCGTGATAAAAAAAGTAAAAAGTTACTATTCACCAAAAATTATTTTCATCTCATTGAACCACATTTTAGTCTTTCATATTAACCGTGCCTCTTAGATTTTTTAAATTCCACTCACAGAAGCGGTAAAATTAAGTTTTATGAAAAATTCATTTTTTTAACTACCACTTAGTGGTTTCACTATTCATCAAAAATTGAAAGTTTTCAGAAAAATACCAAAAATTAGGCCTAAGCTATATTTGATATTATGAACTCAAAAATGATGTCTACTTTACCAAATTCAAAACATATCCGTTACATTAATTAAATTAAAAATTAATTCCCATCGTCAAAACAAATAGCGTGTTCTTAAGAGATAATAACTATCAAAAGATTGACACTTGTTTATGTCTGGTTTAAATGTGAAATTACATACAATGAACAACATTGTATTAAATTGTAAAAATATATTCTAAATATACTTTAAAACCAATAAAATTATTAATTTATCACTATTAATTATTTCTATTAAAAAGGTTGTTTTTAATTAAAATTTAGTAATTTTCACTATTTATCAGAAAATGAAAGTTATCCGAAAAGTACCAAAATTTCACTCTAAGCTAATTTCGATATTCCGAATCCATAAATGAAGTACATTTTGAAAAATAAAAATTAAAAAATTTCAAAAATTGGTTATTACTATTCATAACGGCTAGTTTTAATAATATTTTAATAGCATATCGTTGTTTAGTGAAAATCAGTATTACGTACTACACACGCTATCGAGGAAGGTCGCGATTGCGTGTAATTCAAGGCAAGTCAAGGATGCATGGTGTGTAAGCTCCTTTTGGTGTAGAGTACAACACAAGACATTAATGAAATAAAAAAGAATATTTTCCATAAAATCTCGGGGTGTTACAACCAGAGCGTACATTATCATATTATAAGAATGAATTAATTATTTTGAAACATTTTTCTATAGAAGATAAATATATTTATAAGTAAAATAAACTATTATAAATTAATATATTATATTTATATAACCCATGAATATCATTTTGGATACATAAGTAGTATTTTACACTAAAAATTTATTTATTTTCTCATACTAAAAAATCATTTTTCATCACATATAAGAATTAAATCTAAAAGTTGGATCTAATAATCTTGATAAACATGATATTATTATGTAACAAGTTAATTTTCATTTTTTTACATCAATTTATTACATTGTTGTTCATTTCTACTCCAAAATTAATAAAAATTATTATTTTCATTCAAAAAATAATAATTGTTTTATTAATATGTACAATATTTATCTGATTAAAAAATTAGTCACCAATCAAAATTTAATTTAATAAATATTTAAGGCTTATATTAAACTAAATTATCACTTATCCAATTAATTATCAATACAAAATATGTTTAATAACAGTTAATGGGAAAATAAATAGTTTTCTACAAAACAATTTTTATATATATGAAATGTTTTCATTTTAAATTTGATTTTATCCCTTTTATAAATTGGATTTTATTAAATGGAGAATAAATTTTGGTTTATAAAACCTAAAATTCAGAATAGGGTTTATTTTATATGTTTATTAAAACATAAGTTACTGGGGTAAAAATAAATTACCATTGTAAAAATAAAAAAAGGTAAAAGTAAAACTATAATAACAAATTACATCCAACATATTTAAAACATTCTTTTAAATACATGGTTGATGATTTCTCAACTAAATATAACCCCAAAATACATTATTTAAATAATTTTTGATTCAATGAATCTATAATAGTGTACTAATATTATTGAAATGTAAAGGGTATTCAAAAAATTTTCCTTTTACTCAATTATAAAAGAGACACACTTACACCACTTCATACCATACATATCCCTTCAAATTCATTACTGAACCTATTTCATTTTTTTCATAAAATATTAATCTATCAAGTTAATAAACCATTAGTATCTTTTATTAAGGCTTATACCTTCATTTCCATGGACACTTTCAAGAGATTTTTAAAGGTACCAAACCTGTTAGGCGCATGCGTAGAATAAATCAGAGACATGTTAAGCATTTCTTGTATTAATTTTCAACCATTGAGACACATTTCTTTTTATAAACCATGTTTTATTTGGAATGGTGTTTTTACTTCCCTTAAATATTTTTCAATAATGATTCAATTATATATTTTTGATATTCCATGGTATATTCAAATTTCCTTCTCTCATGGGGTTTTGAATAGAAAATTAAAAATCTAAAAGGGATTTTCTTAACTCAACTACTTTCTTGATTCATAATGATTCATTTTATAATATGATTTTAAAAGACATATTTACTATATTAAATGAATATATTTTAATTCCCTTATCTAATGAAATTGAAATTTTTTATTCAAAACATTTTCTTTGATGAATTTATTTCTCAAGAAGAATATTGTTATTTAAATTAATTATCATCTTATTCAACGGTAGTTTACCCTCCTTGTATGTAATTTAACATCCCAACAATGTTATCCCTTTTAATTGGAAACATAATTATATGTTATCTCTAGTGATATTCATATTTAATTCTTCCTATTTTTAAAATAATGTTTTATTTTCCATTTTATGATATGATATTTCAATAAACTTGTTTTTAAGACATGAAAATGGAACCATCCGATATATTATTTCATGGCAAGTGTCACCTCCATAAATTTATTCCCACCAAAAATAGATTTGGAAAAAACTAATTATTTTCTAGAAATCCATCCTTGATAAATAATTTTATAAATGTAAATTATAAGATATTTCCTTCATTAAAATATCCTCCACTCATTTTGAAAAGCATAACCTTTATGGTTCATTTTTATTCATACATCTTCTTTATCATTCTCATGAATTTTCCTACATAGGAAGTTAATGTTGAAGAACTAAGTTTCTTTATTAAAATATGAATATAAAAAATTATTTAATCTCTTCTTATCTTGGTAGTCCTTATGGAATATCCTTGGTTAATGTTATCATCTCATGAGAAACCGTGTATGGTGCATGAGCGATCAGCCTAAGTATGAGATATGCAAGGAAACATGGCATAATCAAATGATATCATAAGAGCATGGATCAATAAATATATGGAAAACATGAAACTTACCATAATAAAAATAGGCCATGGTATACTCCCAAGTCCGTCATCACATAGTTGAAAAATTCCTATAGTGAATCTGGTTTATATCTCATTCCCATAAATATAGCGGACAACATACCATGGTGGACTTGGTTCACTTTACATTCCCATAAACATAGTGGAAAAAGACTCATATTGGGTTATTATTACTCTCTAATCTCATATATAATATCTCATGAAATAAAATTCTTTACCCAATGCGTTGGAGGGCAATATAATTTTAGGCCCACTAGTCACATAACATAGTGTGATTACGATTACCACTCGTGCAACATATATGGTTTCTCATGAGATGAAAACATTACCCAATGCCTTAGATGCATATATAGTTATGATATTTATGTGTGAATTATTTTCTTCATGTGTAACACATATGAATATACATATTTTTTTGATTATGTGATAGGTGGTCTCAGAACTATATATGCTTCCAATGCATTGGGTAATGTTTTCATCTCATGAGAAACCATATATGGTGCAGTAGTGGTCAGTCTAAGAACACTATGTTATGTGACTAGTGGTAATGAAATTATATAGCCCTAAAAGGCATTGGGTAAAGAATTATATTTCATGAGATATTATTTATGAGATTTGAGGGTAAAAATAACCTACTATGCAAATTTTTCCACTATGTTATTGGAATGGGATTTAAACTCGGTCCACCATGGGAAGTTGTACACTATATTTATGGGAATGTGAAGTGAACCCAATATACTATGGGGCGTTTTCCAAAATTTTATAATGGTATTGGGAGTGAACCATGAATTATTCTTATGATGTCATGTTTCATGTTGTTTCCATATATTTTTGGATCTATGATCTTATGATATCATTTTCTTATTTTTTCTATTGATATCTCATAATCTTATTTACTAGTATACATATGTTTTTTTTGAGATCACATGTCTTTCCTTTATAATTTATGGATAAATATTATTATCCAATTTCTTTTTTAAAATTAAATTTATCCCCTGATCATTTTTTCTCACATTCTTGTGATGTAACCATTGATGACATATTGAAAATGTTTCCTTTACTAATCATTTGAGATCATACCTTTATCATGTCACCCTTCCCAATGTCATGAAGATAAGTATAACTTATGATAAAGTTCTAAAATATATAAAATAGGTTGATTATGGTGAAAGATTTATATGTTTTTCAAATAAGTTTCCTATATAATTAGTCCTCAAAAGACTAAACCAAAAGTTTATCAGAGCTATTTGAGATTATTTTAAGATGTAATATTTAACTAAAGGTAATGATGTAAATTAAATATATGTTTATCTCATATCATGATAATTGACATCAGAGGAGTATTTAGTTATTTTTAGGATCACTACTATAAATGTTTAATTATCAATGTTTTTTTCATTAGAGTCCTTTATAACGTTGATAATACATTTATCAACGTTTCGAAAAAAAGTTTCTAAATGAGGTGGTTCTAATTTAGAAGTGTTTATAAACATCATTAATTTAATGAATTTTATAAATGTAACTTAATACAAATGTTTATAATTTTCACCAAATTAACAACATTTATAGACATTGTTATTTAGGGATACCTCATTTGGCAACATTTTTTTAGAAATGTTGGAAAATAAATGCCACTTATATAGAAATGTTTATAAATAGTGCTATTTTGTGACACCTCATTTATTGATGTTTTTTTGAAACATTGGAAATTAAATTATGTCAAATTAATTCTCATTTATCATCATTCCCAAAAAACATCAGTACTTTTTATTTTATTTGATAATTTTCATTTTTTCCTTGAAATTGATAATTTCTATTTTTTTAACATTGTTAATAAATTATTGATGCTTATGAATGCTGATATTTAGCAACACCTCATTTTAGAACATTTTTAGAAATGTAAAAAAATTAAAATTTATAATATAGAAACTTTTATAAATATTTATATTTCACAACACATCATTTATTGATATTTTTTGGAAACACCGGTAAATAACAGCTCATTAATAACATCATATTTTTTTGATTTTTTTTGTTTTCTTAATAACCAAATTGCCTATCCAATATTGTTTCATAAATATCTCCATCCCCATTTGTCACGACCCGTCCTCGGGGCCCGTGCCGTGACTACCCCAAGCCCGCCTTCCGTAGGCCAGGGGCTGGCGACTAGCACCAAAGGCGTAAAATCCCGATAACTAGGAAGGCATTGCCTTTATAAAAGAAAACAAGCACAACAGAGAACAAGCGGAAGCAAAAAACTAAGTAAAAAAGAAAAGCTGAAAAGTAAATGGGCCAGAATACAAACCCAAAAGAAAGTACAACTACAACTGAACAAGGTACAACAACAAAAAGACAAACAACTGGAAGAAGGAAGTAGCTCCTGGGTCGTCCTCCTCGGATCCTACCTGAAGGGTAGGTACAGATAGGGCAGCTCCTGGTCGTCCACCACGGATCCTACCTGAAGGGTTGGTACAGATAGATTCCTCCACGCTCTCGTCCGTCAACCTCCTCTGTGAGTCGTCACGTCGTGTAGTCCACCTCCGGGTACTGACTCGTCGTGTAGTCCACCTTCGGGTACCGTCCAGTCCTCGAACACTCGACCTCCGTCAGCACTGCCCATCGTCTGCAACCAACACAACGAGGTGCGGGCATAGCCCGTGCAGGGGTGAGTATAACGATACTCAGTAGGGACCCCGAGACCCTCAAGGTCTCACTAAACCAACAAGGATAACCACAAAGAAGATCTCAACAGATAACCTCTACTTAGGTATATGCCCATACATATACCTAAGTTATCAAGTAACCCATATCAATCATGAGGAAACACAAGGATTGTGAAATCAATGGATAACCACTACCCAGGTATATTCCCATACATATACCTATGTTAGGAAGTGACCCATCTCAATCATGAGGTAAACACAAGGTCAAAAGTCTCAGCTCAAACCAGGATTTTCATTATCGAAACCGTAACTGCTGAAGAGCTCCGTCTATGGAGTGTACAGTGGTCCTGACACGACTCCGAGGTACTGCTCACTAACCTAAGACTGTTGAAGTACTCCTCCTGTCGAGTACCGTGGGTCAGCCACCCAGACACAGTAGTGCTTCCCGCCGAGGTATGTCACCCAAACACAGTAGTGCACACCTCCTAGTAGCCTGCTGAGGTACTATCCGGACGAGTACCACGAGTCTGCACTGTCACACAGGTAGTGCTCCGTCTGTCGTGGGTCTGCACCTCAGAAAGTAGTGCTCCATCCACTGGGCTAGTCGACTCA
Organism: Viscum album; assembly: GCA_963277665.1. Classification (NCBI taxonomy): domain Eukaryota; kingdom Viridiplantae; phylum Streptophyta; class Magnoliopsida; order Santalales; family Viscaceae; genus Viscum; species Viscum album. Next base: position 1,038,421,392 of record OY728129.1, read on the forward strand.
CTCCAAGTCGAGTCGGTCAAGCAGTCGTCAGGTCTCAGCCAGTTACACGGTCTCCGTACTCCGCATGCTCGTCACTGGGAGGGTCCGCTCCACGAGCTACAAGTCGATACTCCAAGTAACTCAAAGTCCCATGAAGAAGTATCTCAAAGGACCGCCTCGTCATAGGGGTCTCAACACAACAGACGGCGCGTCAATCGGACGCCCGGTCTGTGAGTTATTAGCCTTTTCGTCCCAGGGGCCCGGTTGGTTTCGTGAGCGAACCAAACCCGGGCGTATCTCAACTGTACCCCGAACTCTCATAGGGTATACTCATAGGGACCGTTTCTCAACGAGATCACCAACGCCGCTGACGGTTCGTCAAACGGACGTTCTGTCAGAAAGGTATCAGCTTTTCCGTTCCAGGGGCCCGGTTGGATTTCAGTGCGATCCAACCCAGCCACTATCCATTTGCATCCAATTCATGGGCGGGGATGCCAAAATCTACGTATCGTCAACAGGAACTCAACGCAACAGAAGGCGCGTCAATCGGACGCCCGGTCTGAGAGTTATGGGTTTTTTCCGTCTCACACCCACCCTGGGAAACTTCCCAGGAGGTCACCCATCCTGATCACTACTCTAGGCCAAGCACGCTTAACTATGGAGTTTTAACCACGTAGGCTCCCGAAAAGGAAGGTGTACCTTGAGTATAGTATACCGAAACGACCGTCTCGATCCAAGGATCACGTTGCCGCTGACGACGAGTCGTTTAGAGGCCCGTAGCCCAAGATACGGGCATTTGACCAAAAGTGGTCCGAAACTGGGGGTCTGGGCCCGGGCCGACCCCCCCCCCCCCCTGGGTCGGCCGAACCAGGTCGACCCGCCTCGGGCGGCGACCCGGCCCGACGACTCGACCCGGCTCGGAAAACCCGGCCCGGCGTGGCGGCGCGGTCCGGCGCGGCGGCGAGGTCCGGCGCGGTTGCGCGGACCGGCACGACGGCGCGGACCGACACGGCAGCGCGGCCTGGGCGCCGTTCGGGTGACGCGCGCGGGGGGCAAAGCCCCCCCCCCCCTGGGAACCACGCCCCCTTAATTGGGTCAGCTTTTGAGACCCGGCCGGGGGAAATTAATTCCCCCGGTCTCCACTGCCCCGCCGGCCCGCACTGGCCGGCCGGTTTCTCCAGCAAGGACCGGCGACAGCCGGTCCTTCCTTCGCCGACACAGGCGGCCCGGTGCCGGTCCCCGGTCATCTTGCTCCGGCGCGGCCCGGAACCGGCCGCGGCCTATGCCGTCCGGCGCGATGCGACGACACCGCTCCCCTCTGCCGCGACCCCGCTCCGGCCGCGGCGTCTTTGACATCCTTCGACGCAACGCGACAGCGTCGCGTTCTTGGATTTATTTCCACGGCGCGGCGCGACGGCGCCTCGCGTATCTTCCGCAATAAATCGTGTGGTCCGACGGCACCACGTTTTCTCGTATCATCCTCAAGAAACCATCACGAAAAACAAAGGAGGAGGGTCGGCCGTGTTTGTGCGGTCCGACCCCCTCGCGTTATTCGATAACAAAAAGGGTTTTAATCCACGATCATCACCAAGTTTGTATTCACGAACAATTAAATAAATAAAAACCCTCAATCATCAACTGCTTGATCGGACGATCCGCGGATCAACCCGATATTGGTTGGTCCGCGCTCGTCGTTTTTTTCTCAAAAGATAAGAGAATTCCAAAAATAAATTCCCCTACCTCGGCTTCAAGAACGGGGTTCTTCAACGACCCACAGAAGACAAGCGTCCCAGAGGTCAGGCGTCGTTCCGTCTAGGTTGGTGGAAGAAGAGCTCGGTGAAGTCGAGCCGAGACGTCACCCTCTGTATACTTTGTAGGCGGCGGTGCTTCCCTTCTTTACTCCGGTTGAAGATGGTCGGAGGTGTTGCTTCACGTTCTTCGGAAACGTGGAATGTTCTTCCTCGAGAGGTTGGTGATCTTCCAAGAGTTCTTCTCCTCTCTTTAGTTCTCCCCACAAGGTTTATGCCAACCCAAAAATAAGAATATAATCTCTCTTTTTAATGTTGGCAAAATAAATTCAAAAGAATTCAAACACTAAAAATAATTAATTAAGTTGGTTTAATTAATTAATTGCAAAGTGTTGGCAAGAATTTCAAAAGATTGAAATTCAAAAAAACCATACTTAAGTCACCTCATTAATTAATCAAGTTGTCAAATATTAAAGAATGTGAGTTAATGGGGAGTTGGAAAATTAGGGGTTAAGAGGGTTAGGGAGTTTAAGGAATTTGAAAAGGTGGGGGGGGGGGGGTTGTGTGGGCCCCACCCTTTCAAATATCCACACATGGGAAGTTGGATGGATGTGGGCCCACCACCAACTTCCCATGGGAGAAGATAACCACTTAACATTGTTAAAATTTGATTTAACAATTTTATTCACTTTTTTTATTTAAACCCCAAAAATTAACTTCTCCTCCCGCACAAACACAACTACGGTAAAGGTTCTCTTAAGCGATTACCGGCGTTGTGAGTTCATCAGTGCAATCAGATTTCAATTCCGAGCACCGGTTCAAAAGATAGAAATTCCCGCTCGCTCATTCACTGAACGTACCCGAGCCAAACTTCGGAAATTAATTCCGGGCACACCGGGCCTCGAAATCAGGCGCCGTCAGAAACTGCGTTCTTGTAAAATCCAAAGAAAATTAAGAAAAAATTTTCCTTGAAATTTCCGGGTCTTTACATTACTCCCACCTCAGGGCTTTACGTACCCGTAAAGCTTCAACACAAACTAGGGTCACAAAAGCGGTACAGAGAACGCATCTGAGCCTTCCGCTTCCATGTGCTTACCTGGAGGTTCCGTACTGCCAAAGAAAGTGTACTTGAGGAATCGATCGTCCTCGTAGGATCTACTCCTGTCGATCCTCGATCCCCACTGAAACCTCTGTGAAAGACACCCCATCGCCATCGTCCAGCTCCTCATGGTCGATGGTATGCGAAGGGTCGAGCACGTATCTCCTCAGTTGAGATACGTGGAAGTCGCCGTGCACCTGGTTCAACTACGGTGAATGGGTCAAGCGGTAAACCACCCCGCCTACCCAGCTGGGGACCTAATAAGGTCCGCTGAACCTTGGAGATAACATGCTGCCTTGGTCACATCTCTATAAACCTCGTCGAGGTGAGACCCGTATAAGAACATGGTCGACATCCTCAAACTCCAGAGGTTACCAATTCCTGTTAGAACTGGAACTCAAACGACTGCTGCGACGAGGGTAACGTTGGCCGATTCAAGAGTGATCGGTCGCACCCTCCCGTGAAAGAGTTTATCCAGTGCTGCCTAGGGATTCATTTTCGCCGACCAAGGAATACCCATCCCGACCTTTGCCTAAAACCGTCAATTTGAGTATGAACAGTTATTGCCCATTCCATACTCAAACTAACGTCGTAAGGCCTCGACGCTGTCACCAAGAGATTCCAACCGAAACTCTCGCCTCGAGGGTCTGACCACACCGTCGGCGTAAGTGTGATTATCGAGTCCTCTCCCAAGGTATCTCCAGACATGAGGGTCAAGTCCACGGCTTACCGGAAACTCTAGGTCTGGAACAAGATTTGTGAAAGCAAGAAAAGATTCACATCGACGTCCGTTACTACAACATCTAGTAGTGGACACAGACTGTCCCTTGAATCATTTCTAGAGCCATTGGGTCACACTCCTTGACCGTATACAGCCACACTCTTCCTCCACCCTCCAGCTCCCTGAGCCTGGCAGTAATAACTAAGGAAGGTGGTTGTAGCTTGTTAAGATGTACAACACCTCATGCTGCTCTCCTAGCTCTGCCTCCACGTCTGCCGATTCGCAGACTCATCTCTATTTAAAGCATCCTCTTCTTGAAACATTTAACACGCCCGAGTCTCTAAGACTGGCACCGGTTTCCTGTTTCTTACTGCACTGTGCAGTCTTCATCCGCTTTTGGATGACCTGGACCTCCTTTAGTCTCTTAAGCACTGCTATGATTTCTTCTTTGCCGATAAGAGAAACCCGGTCTCATCCCCTGGATGAACCACATTCGTCGCCTAATACAGTCAATCCTGACATGAATGATGCATTCATGCCATGGATGACGTCGTAAGGCCTCGACGTAACTACTAAGAGATCCAACTGTCACTCTCGCCTCCAAGGGTCGAGTCACACTGTCGGCATCAGCGTGAGGTCACTGGGTCCCCTCCAGTAGAAATCACGAAAGTGAGGGTCAAGTCAACAGTTTAACCCGGACCACTCAGTATCAACCAAACAAAAGGACAGTAAAGAAAACATCTCAAAGATAAGTGTCTTTTTATTATTGCAGCTCATAGTACAAGACACGAATACAACAACAAAATGGAACTAGAAGTACAAGGGTCATATCCACTAGTTCCTCTCCGGTCCACCTGTTTCCGGAGTTCTACTGCCTTGTCCACTGCACGGCTATTGCTCAAGCACTCGCCGCTGCTTCTACCTCGGTGGATCCTCCAACACCCGCTGATCAACCGTACGAGGAGTCGGACAGTCACGTGCCAGGTGATCCTTCCCACCGTAGGAGTAACATTGTCCATTTCTGGCACGCTTGGCTCTGACCCCACCTCGGGTGCCCCGCACCACCGGTCCTAAAACCCAAGATCGTCCAACTGCTAGTCTGGTCCTCCTGGACCTCTGCATCATCTGTCTACTGCCCACAGATGACTCGACTACTGATCGAAAAACACGCGGCAAAGGCAGAAGCTCCTGTACACGCTCGGGGTGTAGAGCTACTGGCACAAACTCCACCCTGAATAAGCTCTCGAAGTCTTCCCATGCGAATGTCATCCATTCGCAAAACTGAAACAAGGGGCTCCACCACCTGCCTGCTGCTGCCTGAAGGAGGCCGACAGCAAAGATCACCATGAAGTCTGCTGGCGTCCCCACTAGCCTGAAGACTCTCACCACAGCCTCCAGCCAAACCTCAGCCGCCTGCGGGTCCGTCTCTCCCCGGAACCTGGGTGGCCTCTGGCGCTGGAACTCATGCAGCGCACTCAAGCATCGTGCATCGCCTACTGCTGGGGCTGGTGGCATCGGTGGCCCAACGTACGGTAGTACCGCTGGTGCCTCCGCTGGTGCCTCAACTGCAAGAGGGCCCTGCACCGAAGCCTCGTCGCTCGACAGGCTGTCAGCATGCACATCCCTCTGGGCTCTAGCTGGTCGTCCGTGAAAAGGCATCCTGAAAGAAACATCGTGACATGGTCAAACGTTTATACCTGGTGAGCTGACCTGGTTTGAGCTGTTTTAAGGGAAAACCTTTGAAAACACACACGCAATCAGTGTTTTCGTGCACAAAGTTGGAAATCAGTTGTCAGGGTCCTGGTGTATGGATACGTCGGCTGCCCGCACCAACACTGGACTCCCTGAACTGAAAACCACACTCGGTACTCTTAACACTATTGCTTCACAGAATGAAAAAGTCAGAGTCATAAGTTCTGCGGTAGAACCGAACTCCTCTAATACCAATTTGTCACGACCCATCCTCGGGGCCCATGCTGTGAGTACCCCAAGCCCGCCTTCCATATGCTAGGGGCTAGCGACTAGCACCAAAGGCATAAAATCTCGATAACTGGGAAGGCATTGACTTTATAAAAGAAAGCAAGCACCATAGAGTACAAGCGGAAGTAAAACACTAAGTACAAAAGAAAAGCTGAAAAGTAAATGGGCCATAATACAAACCCAAAAAAATACAACTACAACTGAACAAGGTACAACAACAAAAAGAAAAACAGCTGGAAGAAGGATGCAGCTCCTGGGTCGTCCTCCTCGGATCCTACCTGAAGGGTAGGTACAGATAGCGCAGCTCCTGGTCGTCCACCACGGATCCTAGCTGAAGGGTATGTACAGATAGCTTCCTCCATGCTCTCGTCCGTCAACCTCCTCTGTGAGTCGTCACATCGTGTAGTCCACCTCCGGGTACTGACTCGTCGTGTAGTCCACCTCCGGGTACCATCCAGTCCTCGAACACTCGACCTCCGTCAACACTGCCCATCGTCTACAACCAACACAATGAGGTGCGTGCATAGCCCGTGCAGGGGTGAGTATAACGATACTCAGTAGGGGCCCCGAGACCCTCAAGGTCTCACTAAACCAACAAGGATAACCACAAAGAAGATCTCAACAGATAACCTCTACTTAGGTATATGCCCATACATATAACTAAGTTATCAAGTAACCCATCTCAATCATGAGGAAACACAAGGATTGTGAAATCAACGGATAACCACTACCCAGGTATATGCCCATACATATACCTAAGTTAGGAAGTGACCCATCTCAATCATGAGGTAAACACAAGGTCAAAAGTCTCAGCTCAAACTAGGATTTTCATTATCGAAACCGTAACTGCTGAAGAGCTCCGTCTCTAGAGTGTACAGTGGTCCTGACATGACTCCGAGGTACTGCTCACTATCCTAAGACTACTGAAGTACTCCTCCTGTCGAGTACCGCGGGTCAGCCACCCAGACACAGTAGTGCTTCCCGCCGAGGTATGTAACCCAAACACAGTAGTGCACACCCCCTAGTAGCCTGCTGAGGTACTCTCCGGACGAGTACCACATGTATGCACTGTCACACAAGTAGTGCTCCGTCCGCCATGGGTCTGCACCTCAGAAAGTAGTGCTCCGTCCACTGGGCTAGTCGACTCACTCCAAGTCGAGTCGGTCAAGAAGTCGTCAGGTCTCAGCCAGTTACACGGTCTCCGTACTCCGCATGCTCGTCACTGGGAGGGTCCGCTCCACGAGCTACAGGTCGATACTCCAAGTAACTCAAAGTACCACTAAGAAGTATCTCAACGGACCGCCTCGTCATAGGGGTCTCAACACAACAGACGGCGCGTCAATCGGACGCCCGGTCTGTGAGTTATTAGCCCTTTCGTCCTAGGGGCCCGGTTGGTTTCGTGAGCTAACCAAACCTGGCCGTATCTCAACTGTACCCCAAACTCTCATAGAGTATACTCATAGGGACCATTTCTCAATGAGATCACCAACGCCACTAACGGTTCGTCAAACAGACGTTCTGTCAGAAAGGTATCAGCTTTTCCGTTCTAGGGGCCCGGTTGGATTTCGGTGCGATCCAACCCGGCCACTATCCATTTGCATCCAATTCTCGGGCGGGGGATGCCAAAAGTTCCGTATCGTCAACAGGAACTCAACGCAATAGATGGCGCGTCAATCAGACGCCCGGTCTGAGAGTTATTGGTTTTTCCGTCTCACACCCACCCTGGGAAACTTCCCAGGAGGTCACCCATCCCGATCACTACTATAGGTCAAACACGCTTAACTATGGAGTTTTAACCACGTAGGCTTCCGAAAAGGAAGGTGTACCTTGAGTATAGTATACCGAAACGACCGTCTCGATCCAAGGATCGCGTTGCCGTAGACAGCGAGTCGTTTAGAGGCCCGTAGCCCAAGATAGGGGCATTTGACCAGAAGTGGTCCGAAACTGGGGGTCTGGGCCCGGGCCGACCCCCCCTGGGTCGGCCGAACCAGGTCGACCCGCCCCGGGCGGCGACCCGGCCCAACGACTCGGCCAGGCTCGGAAAACCCAGCAGGGTGCGGCGGCGCGGTCCGGCGCGGCGGCGCGGACCGGCACAGCGGCGCGGACCGACACGGCGGCGCGGCCTGGGCGCCGTTCGGGTGCCGCGTGCAGGGGGCAAAGCCCCTCCCTCCCCCCCCCACTTTGAGAACCGCGACCCCTAAATTGGGGCAGCTTTTGAGACCCGGCCGGGGGAAATTAATTCCCCCGGTCTCCACTGCCCGGCCGGCCTGCACTGGCCGGCCGGTTTCGCCAGCAAGGACCGGCGACGACCGGTCCTTCCTTCGCCGACACCGGCGGCCCGGTGCCGGTCGCGGTCATCTTGCTCCGCCGCGGCCCGGAACCGGCCGCGGCCTATGCCGTCCGGCGCGATGCGACGAGACCGCTCCCCTCCGCCGTGACCCCGCTCCGGTCGCGACGCCTTTGACATCCTTCGACGCGACGCGACGGCTTCGCGTTCTTGGATTTCTTTCCACGGCGCGGCGCGACGGCGCCTCGCGTATCTTCCGCAATAAATCGCGTGGTGCGACGACACCACATTTTCTCGTATGATCCTCAAGAAACCATCACGAAAAACAAAGGAGGAGGGTCGGCCGTGTTTGTGCGGTCCGACCCCCTCACGTTATTCGATAACAAAAAGAGTTTTAATCCACGATCATCACCAAGTTTGTATTCACGAACAATTAAATAAATAAAAACCCTCAATCATCAACCGCTTGATCGGACGATCCGCGGATCAACCCGGTATTGGTTGGTCTGCGCTCGTCGTTTTTTTCCTCAAAAGATAAGAGAATTCTAAAAAAATTTCCCCTACCTCGGCTTCAAGAACGGAGTTCTTCAACGACCCGCGGAAGACAAGCGTCGCGGAGGTCAGGCGTTGTTCCGTCTAGGTTAGTGGATGAAGAGCTCGGTGAAGTCGAGCTGAGACGTCACCCTCTGTATACTTTGTAGGCAGCGGTGCTTCCCTTCCTTACTCCGGTTGAAGATGGTCGGAGGTGTTGCTTCACGTTCTTCGGAAACGTGGAACGTTCTTCCTCGAGAGGTTGGTGATCTTCCAAGAGTTCTTCTCCTCTCCTTAGTTCTCCCCACAAGGTTTATGCCAACCCAAAAAGAAGAATATAATCTCTCTTTTTAATGTTGGAAAAATGAATTCAAAAGAATTCAAACACTCAAAATAATTAATTAAGTTGGTTTAATTAATTAATTGCAAAGTGTTGGAAAGAATTTCAAAAGATTGAAATTCAAAAAAACCATACTTAACTCACCTCATTAATTAATCAAGTTGTCAAATATTAATGAATGTGAGTTAATGGGGAGTTGGAATATGAGGGGTTATGAGGGTTAGGGAGTTTAAGGAATTTAAAAAGGTGGGGGGGGGGGGGGTCGTGTGGGCCCCACCCTTTCAAATATCCACACATGGGAAGTTAGATGGATGTGGGCCCACCACCAACTTCCCATGGGAGAAGTTAACCACTTAACATTGTTAAAATTTGATTTAACAATTTTATTAACTTTTTTTATTTAAACCCCAAAAATTAACTTCTCCTCCCGCACAAACGCAACTACGGTAAATGTTCTCCTAAGCTATTACCGGCGTTGTGAGTTCATCGGTGCAATCAGATTTCAATTCCGAGCACCGGTTCAAAAGATAGAAATTCCCGCTCGCTCGTTCACTGAACGTACACGAGCCAAACTTCGGAAATTAATTCCGGGCACACCGGGCCTCGGAATCAGGCGCCATCAGAAACTGCGTTCTTGTAAAATTCCAAAGAAAATTAAGAAAAAAATTTTCTTGAAATTTCCGGGTCTTTACCCCATTAATCTTAGTTCATTTCCTGTCCAATTCCACAATAAACCCGCACACGACGTAGCCACAACAAACCCTAACATTTTGACAGGTAAATATACCTTCCATTGGGAATCAAAAGGTGGACCTCAATATGTAGACCTGAATAACAAACCAACTCATCCATATTAACTTTACATATGTTTTTATTTTATTTTATTTATATATATAAATACATTTCATTATTTTAAAAATTATTACTATATATATATTTATATATTAATATGTATACATATGTGTTTATATTTTATATTTTATATTTTACTTTTATATTATTTTGTGTATCAATGTTTATATTTTATATTAGACACACACACATAGATATATTATATATATATATGTTTTATATTATATTTTTAATATATATGTATGTATATATTTCTTGTTTATTTATATGATTATGTTTTATTTTTATTTATATGTTTGTATTATATATATATATGTGTGTGTGTATATTAAATATATATGTGTGTGTGTTTATATATATATATATCTTTGTGTGTATGTGTGTGTGTATAAATATATATGTGTATCTATAAATAATTATAATTATAATTATAATTATATATATAGTTAGCCACATTTTAAAACACCGACAAAAATGTCAACCAAATAGCCAAATTTTCTTAAAAATGTAACTAAATTTATAATATATTTTTGTTTATATATATATATATATATATCTGTGTGTGTGTCTGTATATATATATATAAATATATTTATATATGTGTTTACATATTTTTATACATATAAATATTTATATTTTTAAATATATGTTTATATATATGTGTCAGTGTTTATAAATATTAATATGTGTGTGTGTGTGCACGTGTCTGTGTTTATAAATGTTTATATATATGTGTGTCATTATTTGAAAAATAAAAATTATATATATATATATATAATTTTATATATTAATATACATATATATATATATATAAGTTTATATTATATTATATATATATGTTTATATTTTACACATATATTTATATTTTATTTTATATACATGTTTATATATTATATTTTATGTATATACATGTTTATATTGTATATATAACATATGTTTGCATTAATATATATATGTTTATATTATTGAGATATATATATATATATTTATATGCAAATGTGTTTGTATAAATATATATGTGTATGTATAAATATAAATATAAATATAATTATATATATATATATATATATAGTTAGAGATGTTTTAAAAAACTGAAAAAATGTCACTAAAATAGCTAAATTTTCTTAAAAACGTGATGAAATTTAATATATATATATATATATATATGTGTGTGTGTGTGTGTGTGTGTGTGTGTGTGTCCAAATTTATATATGTGTTTGTGGATTTCTATATATATATATATATATATATTTATATATATGTTGATATATATGTTTTGGTGTTTATAAATATTAATATATGTGTGTGTGTGTGTGTCTGGGTTTATATATGTTTATATATATATATATATGTGTCAGTATTTAAAAATTAAATATTATATATATATAATTTTATATATTAATATACATATATTAATATATATATATATATGTTTAAATTATATATATATTTATATATATATGTTTATATTTTATGTATGTATTTATATTATATATATATGTGTTTATATATTATATTTTATATTTTATGTATATATATGTATATATTTTATATTTTATGTATATATATGTTTATATTTTATGTTTATATTATATATATATATCGTATGTTTGTATTAATATATATATGTTTCTATTATTGAGATATATTTGTTTATATATATCTTTATATGTGTGTGTGTGTATAAATATATATGTGTATGCATATATATATATATATAATTATAATTATATATATATATGATTAGCCAGATTTTAAAACAGTGGTAAAAATTTCACTAAAATAACAATGTTTTGTTAAAAATGTGAATAAATTTAAAAAATGAATACGTGTTTTTAAATATTAATATATATGTATATATTTATATTTATGTGTGTGTCTACACTCATATATATATATATATATATATTAATACATGTGTCTGTGTTTATATATATTAATAAATTATTAATATATATATCTAAATATATATTTACATTGTTGTGGGAAAACGAGCTATATAAATATATGTAGTTTAAGTGATGTTTCATGAAAAACGTCGCTAATTTAGTGATGTTTCCTTAAAATTGTTACTAAATTATCAATATTTCCTTAAAAAAAATCTCTAAATTAGCCACGTTTCCTAAAAATGTTCCTAATTTATTGACATTTTTTAGGACACATACTTCTTTTAGAGACATTTTTCCAGAAACATTGCTAATTTAGTGATGTTTCTGGAAAAGGATTGCTAAATATGGGATGTTTTCATGAAATGTTTCCAATTTAGAGAGGTTTGTATGAAAACCTAACAAAATTACAAATGTTTATGGGAAACATCACTAAATTAGTGACGTTTTTCATGAAACATCACCAAATTAGGAATGTTTTCAAGAAACATCACTAAATTAGTGACATTTTATTTGAGGAAACATCACTAAATTAGAGACATTTTTTCATGAAACATCGATAATTTAGTGATGTTTTCTGGAAACATCGCTAAATTAATCACATTTTTAAGAAACATCACTAAACTTTTGATTTTTTAAAAAAACATCACAAAAATTTAAAAATTATCAACGTTTTTAAAAACATTCATTAAAAAACATAGCTAAATTAATGTTTTTTTATAATTTATTATTTTATTCATTTTAGTAATGTGTATCAGATAACATTAGTGAAAACCCAATGGATATATCTATGTATAAGATAACCTCATGAAATTTTGGAATATTTTTGAGTATGTGGTTTTCATAATAATGAAATCCATGTGTGGATACTATAAGTGGATGCAAGATCTGAAAAAATGTACCTAGGGCTAAAAAACTAGAAAATGGAACGTTGGGTATTAGATCAATTGTTACCTGGTACACAAAAAAGAGGCTAAACATCACACCTGGTTTGATATTCCCTGAGGATATTTTTTGTTTAATTACACTTTCTTTACAATTCATTATAAAAGATTTATTATATTAAGATTTAGGATAAGGAGTATGAGAGAACCCAACCTAATGAAACATAGAATGAACTCAGAGTGATTTATGGTCACATAAAAAATAATGTGATGGCTTTAAAGAGTAAGGCATTTTCAAGAAATTTTTTTATTAGACCATTTAAGATAATTATCTTAGAATGTTAATTATTCATCCCTCATGGTTACCTCTTTTGGTTTTAGTAATGGATGGTATCAGATGGAAATGATTTAACAATGGGTGTGGGGGACAATGTGATGATTACCTTAATGAAAAACCCATTAGAATGGGTGATATAGCGAGAATCCTTTTCATTATTCCAAACCAACTATCCTGAAATAGGATTAACAACATGTAAAAACTTTAAATACCAAAAAAACCAAACAAGATAAGGATTGAGTATCATGGAAATTTGGGTGAAAATTATGATGAAGAAGAAAAATTTCAATTTACCTCATGTAAAATGTAATACTCCAAGATTTCATAGTACGTTAGTTCTTCAAAGTAATTCAATAACTTACACTACACGCAACATCGAGTTCAAGCGCACCACGACTTACCAAACTAGCTGTTCAAAAGCGGTTAAGAATAGTATTAACAGAATTTTGAACTTTATATAACCCATATAATTTTAGAATCCATATTATGAGTTTCTTAGTAATAATGTAAGGAAAAATTCATTTTTTAGATAAAAGAAGTATTTAAAAAAAATGCAATTTTACCGCCTTTTAATGGCGAACCCTTTTTAAATAGAATATTTGAAACTTTTATATATTTAATTTTACAAAATAAAATTCTTCATTGGGATCGGGACATAATAATTTAGTTTAAATAATTTTTTGGTGTTTCTCTGATAACTTTCATATTTGGGTGAATAGTGAAAAATAATATATTTTAACAGAAATTTTTTTTTAATCAAAATAATTTATAATGTTCAAATATACACATGAATGGTTTTGATGTATAATTAGATTATATTTTTACCATTTAATCCAATGTTTGTCATTGGATGTAATTTCACTTTGAAATTGGACATAAACAAATGTCAATCTTTTGGTAGTTATTATTTCATAAAAATAAACTTTTTGGTTTTGACAACGAAAATTAATTTTAAACTAATAAATTAAATTTATATGTTTTTAATTTGGTAAAATAGACTTCATTTTTAAATTCATAATATCAGAAATAACTTAGGGTTAATTTTTGGTATGTTTTTAAAAACTTTTAATTTTTGATGAATAGTGAAAAACACTAAGATATGTTTTAAAATTGAATTTTTATTTAAATAATTATTTATTTTATTTAAATTTATTTTAGGGAAAAATAGATACATAATACGTATATAAGTTCAATGTAATTTATTGAAGTCAGTTTAGAATAATTTTAGATATATAAAAATTTTATTGAACTTTTCACCGTCTTTTACCCATCTCCAATGAGAATTTGCAAATTCACCTAAAACATACTTTTACCACTTATGTGAGTGGAATTTAGAAAATAATAGAAAAAAGGTTAATATAATGGAGTAAAATGTGGTTCAATAAGATTAAAATAATTTTTGGTGAATAGTGACTTTTTACTTTTATTTACCTCGATTAAAAGTAAACAGGGTAATTAAGTGTAAAAATGATATTATTATTATCCTAACACATGTCTTAATTCTATTGGATAATTGTAATTAGACCAAAAACAACCCCAGGAATAAAATATGAACTTTTTGGTCCAATTGGATTAGATTAGGACATTTATTATTATTTAATTCGAAGAATAGTTAAAAGAGATAAAATCAAAGTTTAATAACTAAAACATTTTTAGTATAGGGATATACATAAGATAAATTCGATTAAGAATATAAATTATAAATATAAAAAGATTTCCTAGATTATGGTATTTTATTTATAAATTTTAGACATTAAATAATTTTAATTTATTTATGACACAATGGTGATGCAGTAATTACCTAATTAATGAAATATTAAAATAATTCTTATTATAAATATCCAAATAAATTTAATTTGAAATATTTTATAAATTCCACTAATTTTCTAAGTTAATATGACATATTAGGGTTGTTTAGATTAATTTTTTTCGAAGTAATAATGATGTTATGAATTTAGCAAAAACAAAATACCAAATAGTGTCAAAATTGACATAAAAGAGTTTTTAAAATAAATATTATATTATTAATTGATATTCTATTCCTAAAAATCTATGGTTTGGTCAACGGACTTATATAATGATATTTGTGTAATTAATTAACCACTTGGAGTTCACTTGGAAGTATATAGTAAGTTTATTAATCATATAATATAAAAATACAAAGAGACATGGTAAACGTCAAACTATTTAACTAAGAGTTAAATCTAAAAGATAAAGTTAATATAGTTACCCAAACCAGTATAAAACCTATTGGTTGAGTGTTTTTCGACACATCCCCACCTTAGAATATAAAGAATCCATTTTGGAGCCATTAGAAACCGAAAATGATTTTATTATAATATAATATTTCTATCTTTTCCTAAGGTGCCCCTCACCCCTCTTATAAAAGGGCACTCCCACTTCTCTCTAATTCACACCTTCAAAGGCTTTTGGATTGGAAAACCCATGCCATAATATCCTCTAAACCTCCCTCAATTCATACTAGTGGCCTTCCTTTAGTCATAAATCTTACTTAAGGAGCCCTTTTGATCAAATCAATAGAAAGAACCTGAAGAAGAGGTAATAATTTCACCACCCTCTTTCAATTTCTTTTCTTCTTCCACTTGTTCTTTCTTTGTTATTTCCATTATAAAATAATAACTCCAGTATCTTCTATGTACTATGATGTTATTATAAATATGGTACAACTATATTCATTATTCTATCCATCCTTTAAATTACATGTCACCATACGTGCGTACGTACGGATTACAGTCTCCACATCGTGGTGTAATTGTTATTCAATACATTATTATTTGGATGGGTATAATAATGATGTTTAATTCATTTAAATAATAAATATAACATTATAATGATTATGTATATAAGATATAACATCCAATTATATATTATTTTAATATCAAAATAATGATGTTGTCGCTCATGCGTACGTACAGATTACCACCTCCACGAACGCGAGGAGATTCATTCCCCATCATATCCATTCAAGACTAAATTTCATTTGATGATTAAAAATTACGTTTAGAAATATGATGTCATTCTGTATATGAATAAGATACATTTCATACATAACAAATATGACTCACATAACAAATAATATAAAGGAAAACGAATCTGTTAACACCCGAAACGATGATAATACTAAGTTATTATTAACAAAGCTATGTAAAAATATCATATATGATATCTTATTAAGGTTTATGATTATTTTATAATTTAATAAAAATTATTTCACCATTATACAGGAGGTTATCCAACCCTCGACCAAGGAAAAAGTACAAAGTAAGGGGTTTCTTATCTCACTTTTAATTCCATGAGATTTCCATTGTTCACCACTTATTTATTGTATGTGGTATGTGTACTGCCCATGATTCTATTCATTGTGTAATATAAATTAATTTATGGATATTAACATCATCATTTTTTGATCCATCTTTCTTGGGTGTATGTTTCGTAATTTACCAAATCGATATGGGATTTTGAAATTTCCATTTCCACTCATTCGGATTTACACATACTTTATTGATTATTTTACTCCAAGATTATGTGTGTAATCACTATTTATTTCCTTATATCATAATTTCCAATCCCATTTTGTGGATATAATTTTGATACACATAATCACTCCATTTATAAATTCATAAGTCATTGATATGAACTTGATACGAGTAATTTTAACTCAATCTACATTTGTTGAGTTAAATATCCAATTCATTGGTGTTGTTTTTATGAGAATATATGTGAATGTCCTCTGATTTATTTACCCTGAATATCCAATAATATTGAGTGTATTTATATTTTTCACACATAATTATGTCTTTGATTTATCCTTAACCCAAGGATATAGTCTTTATAAGATATTTCATCTCAATTTACATTCCATTGAGACTTCATTGTTGTTATACACCAAATCACTTTTATATGGTGTATATAATGTACATTGACATAGTATATCCTGAATCCCTTTATTCTCATGATATTAAAAAGTTTTGATTACCTCAATTATTTGTATTCAAGTGTCTCTATTTTGGTTAGGAACTCTAACTAAAATATCGTTTTAAAATGTTTTAAAGATTTATTATTCAAAATCTTTCTCATTAATGTCAATGTTTTAAAAATGGGTTTAAAGATTTATTTATATAGAAATTAAAGTTTTTAAATTAAAATTCCTTTTAAAAGATTCAATGTGGTTTGGGACACTTTGATTAAAAAATCTATTTTAAATGGATTCTTGATAAATAGTGAGACTTTTAAATATTTTCATAAAAAGGGGGATGTTTCTCTCAAATAGTTTTGATGACTATTTCCATCTATGTCAGTATCCTTCATTATTCTCGATTGAGGTAAATACGTTACAATAAAATATTCCATGTTGTATTGAATGAGTTATGTTTGACTGTGGATGTGCTATTTTTATACCATTCATGGTTTTTGGATAAAGTATTGACATTTTGTAAGCTAGTTTTAATACGAATGTTTATGTAATGTTTAAACCTGTTCATTTGAGGAATGCATTGGAATTAGTAAGTGATGGGTGGAGCCCGCTATAGCTCCTCGATGCATCGGTATGTCTCATGAGACAAACTAGTGTCTTGGAACAAGGCCTTGACAAAATCTTAATTTTAGTCTTGGTACAAGGCCTTGACTATGTGGTTATGATAGTCTGGCATTATACATTCCATCATAATGAAAGTGTTTATTAATATTTCATGTGATTATTTTACTAGTAGAATATCCATGTGAATAAGTAAATGGCATTATTTCATTTTTTTTCATGTTATGCTGATGTTCAAGTTTAAAAGGCTTTTGTTTTAGTTATAAATTTCTTTAAATGTTTATTCATATTTATGAAAGTTTCTGCTATATTGTTATCCTTACTAAGCATCTAAGCTCACCCCTTTCTATGTTTTTTTTTCAGGATGTGAAGAATTATTTTATGACTGACCTACAAGGATAGTCTGATGGGATATGAGTGTGGACTATGGATACTATGTTGTTGTAGTTTTACATTTTATCATGTAATGTAAGTCTTGTAAATGTATCTAGTGTTTCCAAGGTTACTAAACTAATCGGTCTTTCGAGACTGGATCATTTATGATCATGCCAATGATACTTAATAATGCACCAAATCTGGGCTTTTGGGGTCAGGGCATTATAGTTGGTATCAGAGGATGTATAGTACAAACCTTGGTAACTAGATTTAGATAAAATTTGATTAGAGCACATATCCCTAAGATATAATTTTAGGATTAGTATAGAGGAATTTCCCAAAATTTTGGTATTGTAGTGATTTTGTGAGTTTTCCAAGAAGTACATCCCTGTATGGATACAAGCAGGTAGAGGCAGCTCTGATACAGATGTACCTAGGGGTAAAACCCGAAAACACCACTTTGAGCTAGACTCGAACGTGAACTGGTGCACGATAATGGGCCTTACTACACTCTTGTTTATGACACTCCTGGGGGATTTGATTAGGATAATTTACATTTTCTTTACAAACCGATTTGAATTATTTTAATATAAGATGATAATAAATGACCTTGGTTAATCTTAAGGTGTTTCAAATTGAAAATATGGTGTCATGATATTCTATAAATGATTTTATTACTACTGTTACTCACACAATGCTTTCTGGTTTTAGTTAATGGATGGATTCCAAGGAAGTCATAATAACTTTGAGAATGATGTGCAAGGTGGAAATGGTGGTGGAAATGAGAAAAAAATTGAATTTTTATAGGCTTAAAAGATATCGTGTTCATACCAAATCAGTTTTCCAAAAATATAATCAAAAATACATATATTAACCAACTTCCAGACTCAACAAAGAAGAGAAAGGTGATGAATGATAAGAGCTCCAGTAGTGGGGACCATGGAGAAAAGAATCCTCAATTTCCATTATGTAGGAAATGTGGAAGGAGACACTCATGAAAGTGTCTCAATGTAATAAATAAATGATTTACGTGTGGGAAAGAATGACATAAAGAGAAGAATTACTGATAAAAAAATGAAGAGTACTATGAAAGAAAATAAAAATGGTCCTAAGAATCCATTTATATTCATTTGTCGTAAAAGTAGGGGACCTGGCCATTACCTGAGTGAATGACCTATTAAATATGATTTTTTCATGGTCAAAGAAGAAGCTATGTGGAATTAAATGGTTGGAGAAATGTTTAAAAGTATTAGTGCTCCTTGTTGATGGGATTACTTTGGAATAATTTTTTCTTGTATTTATAACCATGAAGTTGTCATCTGAAAATGATATTTAAGGAAGAATTATATTTTATCTTGTGGATGTAGTAATGAATAACCATTTGGTTTTATATGATCATTGGGTTTGAGGCAATTACAAGTTATAATATTTTGGGATGAAAATGAAATGTATGAGATAAAATTTGTGGTTAAATTATGTTATGGTTATTTTGAGGAATTTATCTCATTTTGGTAATTATATAAAATATAGTTTTTGATAAAGGACAACACGCAGACCGTGTGACAACCCATCGCGTCAGACAAAGCTGTGGGAATCAGACCCACAACCAGAGTACGATTAGGATTTATCACATACCACAAGTCTACGCGACGTCACAGGTTAGCGTGAATAATTAATTTTAGTTAAATTATTTTATTGATCAATAAAAAGTTGATTTGGGATCTTATGTCTTATCAAATGAATACACTTAGTATAGAAAAATGATTTGGTGATTAAGTGATAAATGTTATTTTGGAAGATGTTCGATTTTTTGGGAACACTATATGCCCATCGAAAATAGAATACTATGGGATTTCATTTGAGGAGTAATGGTGGATTTTTATCTATGTTTTTATTGTGGATTTATTGTGATTTTGGTTATTTATGGAGATGATTAACCTATAATAGAGAATATGTGATTAGGTTAATTACTTTTATGAATTTGACTTTAAGAGTAGTTGATGTCATTTGGAGATACAATTTAATGTGGATGACTAAATAACCAAATTCTTCTAAGTTTTGGGTTTCATTATTAGTTTGGATTAGATTGAAGGATTTTAAGGACAACTATTTATTGAATGATATTTATTTAACTTCGGGGTATTGTTGGTTTAATTTTAGAAATTAAGATTAGTGTTTCTTTCTCTGAAGGAATATACTTTTATGGGATCATCAGATCTTGTACTAACTGTTTTGGTTTTGATTAATCTCTAAAGACAAGGTAAATATATAGTTTATCCTTCGTGGATCATGTGATTTTATAGAAGTTTATTATAACTCTTCTGGTGTGACCAAGTCTTCTTGAATGATCATCTTTTAAAAAAATAGTTAGTGGTAGAAATTTATTAAATAATGAAACTTTACATAAAAAGTAAGTATATATCTTTATGTTCTTAGTCAATCTCATAAATAAATTCCTTATCTTTATGAAATGTAACATAAAAAAATGTTGTCCATTTACTTTTCATACTGGGAAACTAATGACCATTTGTCCCATCAAATGTTTGTGGTTTTCTTGTTGTTAACTTTCTCCTGATCATGTTTTTTATCCCTCTCCATCAGAACATGACACTTATTTTATCTTTTATATCCATGTTTTCATAGATGGAATCCTAGTATGGGTTATCTTGGGTGACCTTTGTACTTCTCTTTCTTTCTTTTAAAGTGATAGTTTTATTGACTTTTTTTTTTCTGATGTGGGACTTTCCATTATATTCCCAAGCACAATTTTAAATATTGCGAGGATGCAATTTATTGAAGGAGGGAAGAATGTAACACCCCTAGATTTCATATTATGTTAGTTCTTCAAAGTAATTCAATAACTTACACTACATGACACATCGAGTTCTAGCGCACCATGACTTACCAAACTAGCCATTCAAAAGCGGTTATGAATAGTGTTAATAGAATTGTGAACTTTATATAACCATTATAATTTTAGAATCCATATTATGAGTTTCTTAGACATAATGTATGGACACATTCATTTTTTCAGATAAAAGAAGTGTTTTTCAAAAAATGAAATTTTACTGCCTTTTAATGACGAACCCTTTTTAAATCCAATATTTGAAACCTTTATACATTTAATTTGAAAAAATAAACTTATTCTTTGGGATCGGGACATAATAATGTAGTTTCAATAAAATTTTGTTGTTGGGTGAATAGTGAGAAATAATATATTTTAACTGAAAACATCTTCTTTAATCCAAATAATTTATAGTGTTCAGCTATAAACATGAATGGTTTGGATGTATAATTGGATTATATTTTTACCATTTAATCCAATGTTGTTCATTGGATGTAATTTAACTTTGAAATTGGAATAAACAAATGTCAATCTTTTGGTAGTTATTATTTCATAAAAATACGGTTTTTGGTTTTGGCCACGGGAAATAATTTTAAACTACTTAATGAAATTTTTATGTTTCGAATTTGGTAAAATAGACTTCATTTTTGAATTCAGAATATCCAAATTAGCTTAAAGTGAATTTTTGATATGTTTCTGAAAACATTTAATTTTTGATGAATAGTGAAAACACTGAGTTATAGTTTAAAATGGAATTTTTATTTAAATAATTATGTATTTTATTTAAATTTATTTTAGGTCAAAATAGATATATAATACCTATATATGTTCAGTACAATTCATTGGAGTCAGTTTATAATAATTTTAGATATATCAATTTTTTTTAGCTTTTCACCGTCTTTTACTCATCTTCTAGGAGAATTTGAAAATTCACATAAAAAAAATTCTTATTGCTTCTGTGACTGAAATTTCAAAAATTTGAGAAACACGGTTAATATCATGGAGAAAAATGTGGTTCAATAAGATAAAAATATTTTTTTTGGTGAATAGTAACTTTATACTTTTATTTACCACGATTAAAAGTAAATAGGGTAATTAAGTGTAAAAATGATATTATTATTACCCTAACACGTGTCCTAATTCTATTGGCTAAGTATAAATCGACCTAAGCCAACCTCAGGAATAAAATATGAACCTCTTTGTTCCAATTGGATTAGATTAGGACATTTATTATTATTTAATTAAAATAAGAGTTAAAAGAGTTAAAATCAAAATTAAATAACTAATTTTTTTTAATATAGGGTTATACATAAGATAAATTTGATTATAAATAATAGTTATAAATAAAAATAGATCTCCTATATTATGGTATTTGATTTATATTTTTTACACACTAATTATTTTAACTTATTTATGACACAATGGTGATGCAACAATTACCTAACTAATGAAATTTTAAAATAATTGATATCATAAATATCCAAATAAATGTAATTTGAAACTTTTTATGAATTACACTAATTTTCTAGGTTAATATGACATACTATGGTTGGTTATATGAATTTTATTCGAAGTATTAATGCTGTTATGCATTTTGAAAAAACAAAATACCAAATAATGTAAAAATTGACATAAAAGAGTTTTTAAAACAAATATTATATTTTTAATTGATATTCTATTACTAAAAATCTATGGTTCTACCAAAAGACTTATATAATGATATGTGAATCATTAATTAACCACTTGGGTTTCTCTTGGAAGTATATAGTATGTTTATTACCCATATAATATAAAAATACAAAGAGACATGGTAAATGTCAAACTATTTAACTAGGTGTTAAATCTAAAAGATAATGTTAATATAGTGACCCAAACCTGTCTAAAGCCTATTGGTTGAGTGGTTGTAGACCCATCCACACCTTATACTTTAAATAATCCATTTTTGATCAATTATAAACCGAAAATTATTTTATTATAAAATAATATTTTTAGTTTTTCCTAAGGTGCCCCTCACCCCTCTTATAAAAGGGAACTCCCCCTTATCTCTAATTCACACCATCAAAGCCTTTTTACTCGTCCAACCCCAGCCCAAATATCCTATAAACTTCCCTAACTTCATTCTAGAGGTCTTCCTTTAGTTATAAAGCCAACTTAAGGAACCATTTTGATCAAATCAGAAGGAAGAACCCGAAGAAGAGGTAATAATTTCACCACACTCTTTCAAGTTCTTTTCTTCTTCCACTTCTTCTTTCATTATTATTTCCACTATAAAATAATAACACTAGTATCTTCTATATACTGTGATGTTATTATAAATATGGTACAAATATATTGATTATTCTATCCATCATTTGAATGACATGTCACCATACGTACGTACGTACGGATTACCGTCTCCACATTGGGGTGTAATTGTTATTCAAAACATTATTATTTTGATGGGAATAATAATGAAGTTTAATTCATGTAAATAATAAATATAACATGATAATTATTATGTATATAAGATATACCATCCAATTATATATTATTTTAATATCAAAAGAATGATATTGTCACTCGTGCGTATGCACAGATTACCGTCTCCACGAACGCGATGAGATTCATTCCCCATCGTATCCATTCAAGAATAAATTTCATTTTATGATTAAAAATAATGTTTATAAACAAGCTATAATTCTGTATATGAATAAGATACATCCCATCCATAACAGATATGACTCACATAATAATGAATATAAAGGAAAACGAACCCGTTAACAACCGAAACGACGCTAATACTAAGATATTATAAAGAAAGAAATGTTAAAATATCGTATATGATATAATATTAATGTATATGATTCTTGTATAATTGAATAAAAATTATTTAAGCATTATATATGAGGTTAAACTACAATTTACCATGTAAAAAGTACAAAGTAATGGGTTTCTTAACTAACTATTAATTCTGTGGGATTTCCATTGTTCAACACTTATTTATTGCATGTGGTGTGTGTACTACCAATGATTGTATTACTTGTGTAATATAATTTAATTTATGGATATTTACATCATCATTGTATGATCCTTCTTTCATGGGTTTATGTTTCGTAAGTTACCAAATCGATAAGGGAATTTGAAATTTCAATTTCCCCTCATTCGACTTTACGCATACTTTATTGATTATTTTACTTCAAGATTTTGTGTGGAATCACTATTCATTTTCTTATGTCAATATTTTCACTCCCCTTTATGTGGATATAATTTTGATACACGTAATAAATCCATTGATAAATTCTCAAGTCATTGATATGAACTTGATAAGATTAATTTTAACTCAATCTCCATTTGTTGAGTTAAATATCCAATTCATTTGTGTTGTTTTTACAAGAATATGTGTGAATGTCCTCTGATTGATTTACACTGAATATCCAATAATATTGAGTGTATTTATATTTTTCACAAATAATTATGTCATTGATTTATCCTTAACCTAAGGATACGGTCATTATAAGAGATTTCAACTCAATTTACATTCCATTGAGACTTATTTGTTGTTATACACCAAATCACTTATATATAGTGTATATAACTTACTTTGACATAATCATGAATCCATTTATTCTCATGATATTACAAAGTTTTGATTACCTCAATTATTTGTATTCAAGTGTCTCTCCTTTGGATAGGAACTCTATCTAAAATATCTTTTTAAAATGTTTTAATGATTTATTATTCTAAATATTTCTCAATAATGTCCATGTTTTAAAAATGTTTTTAAGGATTTATTTTTCTGGACATTCATGTTTTCAAATAGAAATTCATCTTAAATGTTTCAAAGTGGTATGGGACACTTTGATTCAAAAATCTATTTTAAACGACATCTTGATAAATAGTTAGACTTTTAAATGCTTTCATAAAAAAGGGGGGATATTTCTCTCAAATAGTTTTGATGACTATTTTCATCTATGTCAATATCCATCAATATTCTCAATTGAGGTTAATTTGTTACAATACAATCTTCCATATTGTATTGAATGAGTTATGTTTGACAGTGGACATGCTATTTATATACCATTCATGGGTTGTGGATAAAGTATTGACATTTCATATGCTAGTTTTAATACGAATGTTTATCTTATGTTTAAACCTGTTCATATGAGGAATACATTGGACTTAGTATATGACGTGTGGAGCCTACTATAGCTCCTCGATGCATCAGTAGGTCTAATGAGACAAACTAGTGTCTTAGAACCAGACCTTGAAAAAATCTTATTTTTAGTCTTAGCACAAGGCCTTGACTATGTGGTTATGATAGTATGACATTATGCATCCCATCATTATAAAAGTTGTTATTGATATTGCTTGTGATTATTAGATTAGTAGAATATCCATGTGAATAAGTTAATGGAGTTATTTCATTTTAATTTTTCAATGTTATGTTGAATTTCATGTTTAAATGGATTTTGTTATAGTTATACATTGCCTTAAATGTTTATGCTTATTTATGAAGGTTTCCTCTATATTGTTATCCTTACTGAGCATCTAGTCTCACCCCTTTCTTTGTTTTATTTTTCTTGGATGTGAAGAAGTATTTTACGACCGACCTACATGGATAGTATGAGGGGATATGAGTGTAGACTATGGAGACTATTTTTTTGTAGTTTTCCATTTTATCATGTAATGTAAGACTTATACATGTATCTAGTGTTTCCAAGGCTACTAAACTAATCGGCATTTCGAGAATTGATCTTTTATGATCATTCCAATGATACGTAATAATGCACCGACTCTGGGCTTCTGGGGTCGATGCGTTACATAAAAAATACAGGAAGAGTCACCCAAGGGAATGTCCCAAAGAAACTAGAATTTGATTGACCTATGATAAATGATAGATTCAGAAAACAGGATGATGAGGAAAAATGAAGTGCTAGGTTAGCACAATGATGAAAGAGAATGTTCTCCCTAAGGATCCACTAAAAAATCGATGTTTTAGAAGTGATGACTTTTCGAACGATGAAAAAAAATCTATTAATCTAAATAATTAAGATGATAATTGATAAAAACCACCTCCTAGACAATGGTACTTTGATGAACCAGACCCAGATACCCTCTTAAAACCATACCAAACCCAAACCATCACATACTCGAAAGGAATTCTTGATCCCCATGGGCTGGTGACTTGCACGCGATCATCAACAAAAACCAGAGGGAACAATTTTTCCCAACCAAAATCACACAACATGATATATATATATATACAGAGTGGTAAGAAATAGTTTAAGATAGAACAAGAAATATATTTCATAATAAAAGGGAAATTATAGAAGTGGTATAAAGTAAAAGAAGATAAAAAACCACAACGGTATAAGTAAAAAAGGAAAACTAAAATAAAAACGGGCACTCAATGTCATATCATGGGAAAAAACCCACCATCTCACCACTAGCTACCCAGAAACAGCTGAAGAAAATCTCATAGCCTCACTATGATTCCTTTACATTACGTATATCGAACGACATGTAAAGGTCTATGCAGCGCCTAAGGGGAGCACATGGTTTGGGATAAATTGGCCATGTTGGATCCCACCTAGGTGTTCCATATCAAGTCTATGTACAACAATCCAGACATGACCAAATTTAAGAAAACAATGCAAGATAAAAAATTAAAAAACATAATATCAAAATAATGACAAATAAATCCCCCCTTTTCCACATTTAAAAATATTATAGGTAAAGTACATTAATTAATATGAAATATATCAATGAAGACAAACAAAAAATTTATCACATATCATATCAAATACAAATTATTACAAACCAAATAATAGGAAAATTCATGCTAAGGATCACTACATGTTAGGCTAGCTAAAACAATCTCACCCAAACATACAAAATCACACACATCAAGTATTTAGATATATGCATGAAATATTGAGATAAAAATAATACCCTAGAAAGTTAACCTCCCAATATGTCAAACAATTCCCAAGAAAAAGGGTCCTAGGGGGAATAGTGACTCATCGTGAGTGATCCCCTAGAAAGTATCAACGAATGTGGCCTATTACTACACCTTAAACTTATGTAACCAAGGCTTCCCATGTGCTATATTTTCTAAACAATTTCATCAATTGAAAACCATTTCAAAAATACAATTAAAAATGATTTAAAATGATATTTTATTTTACTAAAATAAGTGGAAAACAATCCTTTCTCAAAAACCTATTTCCACACACTCCATTCTATCAAGAAAAATCATTTATCAAAAAATTTATAAAGCCAGATCAATACATTTCATCTAATATAGACAAGATATGAAACCACCTACCTCAAACACGGGTCACACATTCTTGTAATAGGATCTAAAAACATGGAAGAATAAAAATACAACAATGAAGGCCCAAGAATAGATAATTATATATCTAAATCAATTCCACAAGAAAAATGGACGATGAAGAATATAAAATAACATGTACCTAATGAAACTCACAGAACACACCACAACCAAAACAAAGGTCATCCTCCAGACGAAGATCGCACAAAAAATATAGAAAGGATCAAGAGAATCAACACCTCAATACCAATGGATCAAAAAATTTATTGCAACAACCCTGATGTGACAAACAATAATGAATAATTAGAAAGATCAGATACCAAAGAGACACAAAACAACCACAATAAAGATCAATCACTGACTTATATTATCCAGGAGAAAAGATCTACAAAATATCATTGGATAGATCTTAGGTTTTAATAGAGGAGGACATGGTCAAATGGAAATAAAATTAGACGTGTAACAAGTAAAACCTATAGGTTGTGAACATTACATTATGTGAATCCTGATTTCATGATGTAAAATTCATGAAAGAAATATTATCCAAAAAATGTGCTGCCTCATTTTAAAAATAAATTCGATAGAACTTTTCATAACATGAACAAATTTTATGATGTGTAAACCCTTCACGCTTTGAACTAGTACATGACATCAGCCCGAATAAAGATTCACATAGTGTAATCAATTCCAGATGTGAAATAATTCCATAGGTTGATTTTATTGAAACAGTTAGAAAACCCCATGGGTTAATCCAAACAACAAATTTCATCCTCTAAAACCCTTTTCAAAATTATAACCATACTCCATTAATTCCAACAAACACACATCCCCAAATAGTTGGTCATATTTCCTAGAAAATACTCTCCACCCTCAAGTGTTAGAAAATGCACCCAAAAAATTCCCTAATGGGTTCTCATAATAGGGGGAACACCTATGACCTTTAAATGTGGAAATTAAACTTATGAAATAATCAAATAATATGTAACACATAAGAAGAATCGTGAAGTGATAAGTTTTCTATAAAAACTCAAAACAACTTCTAAAAGTAATTATAAATTACAAAAAAGATAGTTTGAGGTCACAAACTTAAAAAATCACTCAGTAGCTTCCATTCATACTTATAAAACAACCAGAACATCATATCCTCTGAACAAAATCTCTTCTTATCCAAACCATTATCTTTTTGAATCTTTCTATTTAATTTCTTCATACCATCAATGAAATAATATTGTACAAACAAACCTTTAATCCCTTTCTATAAATTCTTGGATTACATTTCCTTTCATAACTCATGATGTTGGAAACATTTAAGAAAAAAGAATCACTAGATTTTTTACTTAATTAAAAACAATATCTGATGAAAATTGTAAGTAATATAAAATAAAAATGAAAAACAAACACTCTGTTTGAGCATCTTAGTCCAGAATAGTCCATCCAATGGACTATTTTTTTTTTGAAAAATTAGTCTAATATTTTCTTTTTTTCTTCAATTGATAGAATTATTAACAAAGTTACATGTTTTATATGATGAGAAAAAGAAAAAACATGTATCACACTTTCTTCATCCAACCCAAATTCCTCAAAAAAAATTATCGATTCTTCGAAACACCTCTAAACATCCTAGTCCCAAAAATTTCCTCCAATGGATTTTTTTCTACCCAAAATGCAAAAACAACTAAAACATTATAACTTATGAAATGAAATATTTGTCCAAAAATTATAAGTCAACCTAAGTGAACTCTCTGTTGGAAAAAAATAATTTAATAACAATACCATGTTTTCCACAAGTTGTGACTTAAGAAATTTTTTTTGAACATCATAAGAAACTTATAATTCATTAACATGGAACTTTTAAAAAAATATTCATCAAAAAAACCTCATCTTATTAGAAAAAATTTCCATATATTCCCTTAAACAAAATTTTAAAATTTTTCCAATGTTTTGAAATCACAGCTTACCCATTTGAAGTACTACAATTAAATACATGCTTTAGCTCGAAAGAAAAAACACATAAAAATTCAAAGATATATTTTACAAAACTTTTCTCCCCATTGATAAAACTATAAAAATGAAATTTTGAAATGGGATGGAATCACATAACTTATCCTTATAATGAGAGGGGGAAAACACCCAATATCAATCATATATTATTAAATATATTATTTGACAATGGTTTTGTGAAGATATATGCAACTTGATCTATTATAGGATCAAAATAAAACTTCAATTCATTCTTCTCCATATGCTATTTGATAATGTTATATTTTATAATAATGTGATTGGAATGAGGCTGTTGCAATAGATTTTTATTGATATTTTTATTACTTTGGTTTTCATAAACCATGAGAAGGGAAACTTAATATTAATAAATAAATCATCCAACTATGTCATCATACACAGAAGTTGTGATACAACTGGAGTGGAATATGTATACTCAACATATGCATATACTTAATGAAATTGAATTATGATTAATTTTATTCTAGATAGAACATATTTATCCTTATAAAAACACTCCAATAGATGCGTATTTCATATTATTTATACTTTCTTCCATATATTCATCTGTATAACAAAATAAGTCAATATTTCAGGCACTATCATATTTCAAACCAAAATATATTATGTCTTTAATATATCTGAGAATTATCTTTCCATCTATTAGATTAGATTAATTTGGTGCAGTTTGATACCTAGATTAATGTGTAATATAATTCAAGATATATGGAATTAAATCCATGAAAAATAATAAATTTCTAACTAACTTTATAAAATATTTAGGATATAACTCTTTTTATTTTTCCATATTTTGAAATGTTTTTCCCTTAAAAATTAGTTTTGAAATTGGATTTCAGTAATCCATTCGAAACTACAATAGATGTTCCTTAGTATAATTCTATCGATAGAGAAAAATATATTACTTCTTTTGGGAGAATCTTAAACCAATACATCATTTCTCTTCTCCTTGAATAGATATTTAAAAAATATTTTTCATCTCCTCCAAAAATATTTCACAGTTTTCTTAATAATTATTTTTGATTATGATATCGTCAACATAAACAATCGAAATGAGGGAAACATATTTATGTTATTTTATATAGATCTTAATATAAATTCATCCTTTTTAAAGATCAACTTCTATAATAATGTATCAAATTTGGAATAAAAATATCAACAGTAATACTTCAACCCATATAAATACTTCTTTATCTTTCACACACAACTTTTATCTTTCCAAAGAATTAAACTATACAGTTGTTCAATATAAGATTCTTCATTCACCTCTCAATTATTAAAATATGACCTCCCATATATCTATAAAATTTTATATCATAGTTTTATACTGATAAAAATAAATAGTCTAATTTTTTCTAATAATTACACATGAGAAATGGTCTCATGAACTTCAACACCTTCAATTTGTGAGTATCCTTTATAAATCAGTCTTTCCTTGTTTCATATGACATCACCTTTTTAATACAACTTGTTATTGAGCTCCCATTTTGTAACAATAAAATTATTATTATTTTTATTTCCAACAAGTTCCCATGTATCATTCTTATCAACCTGATCTGTCTCTTTATTCATATCATTAATCCACTCTTGATGTTCTTAAGCTTAATTAATATCTTTTGGAACAATTTTGGAATATAAGGAAGCATGTGAAACCAACTTTGATATTATTTTGGTTTGAAACTTTTTTGTTTCTCTCCAATGATGTTATAAAATTTCATATTCTTACTCATCATAGGATATTATGTAATTAATTATACCTCATCACTTGATATAGATGAGTTTGAATCTTCATCTCAATTATCCTTAACATTTTTATGATTTGAAAAAAACATCAACTGAAACCACCTCATCTTCCCTTTCTTTCATATCTACCACTATTTTTGAAACTTTCTTAACATCATATTCAATAAATTTTACATCTTATGAGTCAACAATATTTCATGTCCCTTCATTATAACATTTCTATCATCCACCATTAGGAGGGTTTCTAAGAATGTTTTTATTGACACCTATCTGATCAAACTTACCTTGATTTTCACCCATGAATTTTATAATTTTAAGAATGTTGAAAAAACATAGGTTATTAAAACACGGAGTTTATTTGTAATATATATAATAATGATTCATATCATGTTTTGGTATAAATAATCATCAAATCTGAACATAATGTTCTGTTTTGATAGCTTGAATCTAGAAATAATAAAAAGTATCTTGTTTGATCAACATTATTTGTTCCATCTCCAAAAAATCTTTTTATTATTTTAGAAACACCATTTTTTATGATGTATAAATTTAACTGAAATCACTATGAATTATACTATTTTCAACATAATATCTAAACTCACCACTTGTATATTCACACCAATTATCAGCATGAATCTTATTCACAGAGTATCCACTCTACTTTTCCATACTTCTCTTAAAACTATAAAATAAATTGAGATATTCATATTTATGTTTAAAAATAATAATTAATGCAATTTAATTAAATTAATAAATTAAATAAATAAAATACTTGTAATAATGTTTTAACTATTTACTCATTGGCCCACAATCGTTAGAACGTGTCATCTCCAAAAGATGAGTTGAATGAATCTAAACTATCTTATGTACTAAGTGTTTAATTTTTTTCCTTTCCTAGAAAATATAACAAAACAAATATATTATTAATTTCATGTAAGTAATTTCATGAATATATTCTCTATTATTAGGATTTTTCATATTCCTCTAACACATTTTCCCTAGTATTTTATGCTAAAACTGATTTTCTTTCACCAAGATTAGCTAACATGAACATTGTGAATCACTAGCTTAAAACAAGTTTCCATTTATTTATTGGAAACTCATTACGACATTCCCATCTTTTATACTCTTATAAAACCATATTTTAAAAAAATAAATTTTTTACCTTCATCACATAGGTGTGAACCACTAGACAAATTCTGTTTCAACCCATTAACAAACAAGGCCTATTTTAATTTTAATTTATCTTCCCCAATGATAAAAAATCCATTAATTTTTATTATTAGTGAATCAACATTACCAAATTTCTATATAATTACTTTAAAATAACTCACATTAATAAACAAGATCTAGTCTCTGAACATGTCAGAAGGAAACCCATTGGCTAATATCCAAGTTCATTATCCTTTTTTAGATTTGAGAGAATTCTAAAAAATAATGGATTTTTATATAATTATTTATTAATTATCATATAGTTTTGAGATTTTTTATATAAAATTTAGTGATACATAATTAGGATGAGATATATTTGTTCAATATTTGTAGGTTGATCCTATAATTTAAAAATAGTTTCTAACAGTTGTAATCTATTTTCAACCATCAAAATGTCTTTCTCATTTTGTCTTATTTGAGAGGGTTGAATCCCCCTCAAAGTTTTCCACCAATATTTGTTGGATTAACTATAATTTGGATGATTAAACCAATATATATATATATATATATATATATATTATGAAAAAATCCTCCACAATACCAATAGTTAATATAAAAATCATAATTCCCATTGTAACATGCATACTACCCAGAGTTGTGACTCTACTTTTCATAAACATTATTACCATCAACTTTGATATTTTATTGTGCCCCAAAGTTTTGGTTACATCCTGATATTTTATTATTACCATCAATGAATATTAAAATTGTAACAAATTTTGGTTTAGACTTCAAAAATGTTGAAAATTATAGTTTTTTATCTCTTCTGGTTTTGGCTACAAACAAGATCTTATTAACTTCCCTTTTCTATTGAGAATATTCATTCTTATATTAAACCTTTTAGGATACTTTTTTTTGATCATTCTTAGGTTTATTCTTCTCAAAACATTCACCATATTATGTAACAATGTTTTCAAAATTGTGAAATCATTCTCCATATTTAGAAATATTATTAGACAAGTTCCAGCTATTCCTCCTTAATTTTCAAATTTTATTAAATCCTGAACTAGAGATTTTTATTCTCATTAAGAAATTTTTTCACATAATCACTTTGTTTTAGAAACATTGATTTATATTCAATATTGGATTCATTATTTTTTGATAAGAGGTTTTGTTTCTTCAAATTGTTGTTCTCCATTTCGAGTCTAATAATATTTTAAGTCATTATTTGAAATCTATCTTTAGAATAAACTCCATATATGTTTATGTTACTTATTATATAATAATTATTTCATAAAAAATAAATAATTCATCATTAAATTATTAATAAGATGTTTTTCAATAGCATAATCACTAGTTTTTTCAAATTCTACCACACTACCATCATCTTCATCACACTGGGGAAAATACTTTTGTCTTTTTTATTTAGAGACCTTTTTATCCTTTCCGCTGAAATAAGACTTGGATTTGTTTTCATTTTTCTTAAAATTATCTTCTCAAATATATATCATCATCATAAATTTATTCTTATTCTTTTAAAAGTGTATAATTTGTAGAAAAATTTACAATATAATCATTTCCAAATCATTTTAGTGATAAATTCCCTTTTTGAATTCGTATTCCACTTTTCACCTTTTAAGAAATAAAAGACATAAATCCATCAAAATATTTAATAACCTTATATTATGTTCTATATTAATTATCTTTTCATTAATAAATTTCTTATATTTTACTTAATTGGTATCATTAAAGGAAATTTCATGATCAAATTTCTCTTTATTATTCATAAATACATCTCTTCTTATTTCATAAGTAATCAGAGTGCTATATAGATATTCTAGTTATAGTGTTTCAAGGTCTCTATCTTCCAATTATTAAAATTTTTCACCAAATTTATAAATTAGAATTCATAATATCTTTTAAAAAATAGTTGAATGTTCCAACATCTGACCAAGACATCTTATGGTGCTAAACATTTTCTTCACACTTGTAAAGAACACTTCAAAAAATTCACAATCACCCATTTTAAGATCTTTATGATACATTTTTTTATATTTTTAACTTTTCTATATTTAATTTCATATTACCATCATATATTTTCTTCAAATTTTCCCCAGATGACTTTTGTTGTACTAAATCTTTTATCTCTAAGAAATTCGCTTTCATTGAGTGAAGAAATTATAACATTTACATCTTGGAAATAATTCTCCAAATTCTGTTTATCAGCATTTTAGGGTAAATCCTTAATACATAGGTGGGAAACCATCTGTTTTAGCTTCTAGAACATCATATGCTTGGGATATAAGATAAATAATCATTACTTCTTTCAAAATATAATAGTTCTTTCCATATAAGATAGTAATCCACTTACTGTTTATAGAATTCTGAATATCCATCACAACTTCACTATTTTTCAAGCTTCAGAAAATATATAATAAATGGAACCTTCACATTGATACCACTTGAAAGGGATAATCATGATCTATGTGATCACTGATATGGGGAGGGGTGAATCAATTATCTTATGTTTTTATGTTTTTTTTTACTTTTGGAAGCAACATTAACCTCCTATTAAAGAGTTTAGAATTTTCTAAAAACAAGAACACTGAAATAATATATATGAACAATATTATTTACAAGGTTTAATACTAAAAAATATTATATTTTCTTTGGAATATTCTTGAAATAATCCAATGTCTCACAATCCACTAAAAAACAATCATTTTTTGTGAATACAATAAAGAGGGAATATCCTTAAACTTATGTTTCACTGTAATCTAACAATAGTGCATATAATCTCTACATAGATAAAACATGTAAGAAATATTTTGTAAAAATATATACAGACCCTCACTAATACGTTAGTATGTTTTCACTATGTTTATTGTACTTTCTTCACTCTTGGAATTATTTCAAAACTTCTTCTTTACTTTCCCACTTAAAATGAGGTAATAAATTCTTCATTAGAATTCTTTACAAACTTCCATCTGTTCAACTATTCATTTGGTTTATCTATCAAATCATACATCTAAAAAAATACTATTTATTGAATTGTAAAAATAGATAACTCTTTCTTATGATATGTGTTTCCACTCTCCTCAACACATATTATATCCAATTCCACAAGATATGAAATGTTTTATGGTGTCTTTTGTCCCATGCCTCTGATGTCAACTCCTATTTTTGATAAAAAATTATCATTCAACCAAGAAATTACTTAGTTGGAAACTTATCTCTCAAACATTTTCTTTCTAAATTTCATTTGGTATCTCTATATAATAATATTTATAAAGAACTTTATCTTTTACACATGTAAATAGTGCAATTATTGATACTATAATTACACCCTATTTATAGATACGTGATTAAGAGAAAATAGAGGATACAAATTTAAAATTACATATTAATGAAAATTTTAAATTGAAAAATACATCTCATAAAAAGTCATGAGGGTTAATTTAAAGGATTCCTTATGCTTATCATAGATTCAAACATCTACTACCTTCAACAAATATCCCTCTACCTCGGTGAGAATAATATATCTTTCTCTTGTGATATTTGGAACATTAAAAGATTGTATTTTCATAATGATATTTTATTTCAATATAAATGTTTCATAAGGGGTTTTGAATTTGTAAAACAATATATTACACAATTTCATACTAAAACTTTTGTAGAAATTATCCAATCTATTGAGTCTCAATCTGATTATTCCTGTAAAAACTTCATAAGAACATCTACAAAGTCTTTCTAGGAAACTTCCTCCATCCCATTACCTACATAAGTACAATTTAACTATTTTATTAATATAAAAAACATTGTCTCATGATATTTAAACAAAATATCCATATAATGTTTTCAAACAACACTTTCTGTCCAATAAATCAGAGTATTCCGTTCAATATTTTGATCATTCGATGTAATTCATTTAATAAAATTATAAGAGACCATCCAAAACATTTTTTTAATTTTAATTCATATTTTTGCTCGGCTGATTAAGACTTAATATAATGACATTACTCAATATATTTCCTTCCAAATTACACATCAAACAAAAGTTCATTGAATTTGAATACAAATAATTATCATCAAATCCTATTTCTATTTTCCTATATCTGATGAAATTCCTCATAACAACATAGTATGAAATTCATATATACAAAATATTTTCTCCCCTGTATATAAAATCTTGGATAAAAAGTTATTTTAAATTATAATGATGGGACCATTTAGAATTGAAAAATATCACCAGATTTCGTAATTAACTAAAACATATGTATGATGAACTTTGTAAGTAATATGAAATAATAATTTTGCAAAAACAGTCTATCTAAACATCTAAATCTAGAATAGTCCATCTAATGTACAATGTTTATGCATACTAGTATATTATTCTCTAAAAATTCTATATTTATTGAATGTATTAAAAGAGTCAGGCATTTTAAGTTACGATAAAAAAATAAAAAACTTAGGGCACACATTCATCATCAAACCTAAAATACTATAAATATATTCTAGTTTATTTGAATACACTACAAGACATCTTGGTCATAACATATGAGTTAGACTTGATACCCCCATTCCCCATGGAATTTTATTTTTTAGAATTTTACATTTTATATCTTACTTTTACTATGTGAACTTCTGATTTTGTCTTATGATCTTCCAAAATAGTGTTCTTTGGGTTCGTTGAAATAGGGGGAGTGGTAACTCAATCTACTAAAAATGGGTAGAATTTAATTTTTTTAGGATGTGGGAGAGTATAATAACGATTTATATGAGGGAGAATTTTTTTTGAATGGAAGATACCAATTTCATATGTTTATAATTTTTTTTCATTAAACTCTTATTTTTCACACCAATCATGGATCAAGTTGGATTAGAGTTGGTGATTAGTGATCCATTGGTACAAAACATGATGGAAGTAAGTAATCTATTCATGATAATGTAATTTCTATATTTTTTTTGTTTTTTTGTTGATTTAGTGGAATCATAGGATTAATGTATAGTGCAATTGATAACAAACTTAATAGAGGAAATTATTATATAAAATAATCAAGATGTTCTTGTTGGTTGTTTTTGTAGACATTGAAGTGGAAGAAATATTCAACATGTCCTATATTGTTTTTTGGAGATATTTTATTGAAGTTTGAAAGTGGTTTGAATCAAATCTATTTTTCTTTGCAGCATTTTTGGAAAACCATTTTTTGTTTTTCAATTTTTGGTTTTTAGGAAATGTTCATAGATTAAAAATCATTGGAACATATGACTCTAGCGTCATATAAATTTCATATTCCTATGGTTTGTATTTTTTATGACTTTAGGGACTATATGATTATAAGGCAAGAGATTTCATTTTTCATAAGTAATAGTAGTAATGTTGAGAATTATCCCTCAACCAAGATTTTTTTTATTATTTCTAGCTTGTACACCAGAATAGTTCTTCATAGTATATCCACATTTTTTCAAACTCTAAAATTCCTATAGATACATGGAAAGTTTATTCTTTATTCTGAATTTCCTCTTAGAATAGTCCATTTCACATTATAAATCAGTGAATATCTATTACCTGGTGTTTTTATCAATTTTACATTCAACACTTTTTGAAATTTTACAATGGAATAAATTATTTCATAAATGTACATATTATTCACACATTACTTATAAAATCTATTGATCTGTTAGGTTATCAATTTTATAAATCCTATAGTGAAATTAAATCCCTACATGTGAAATCACTTCCCCCCTTTAACATTTTCACCTACGTGATCTTTATCCTCCTATCAATCCATTTCCAACCAATTTGTGAAAATATTCATGCACTAATTCTTGTTATACTTAAATTTCATGGAGTTCTCATAGGGTTTCTTCCAAACTTTTCTGTTACATAATTTAAAAAATAATTTCATCTTTTCATCTGGCATGTATTCAATCAATAATATGATCATGTTTCAATCCTTGGTTGATTCCCCATTCAGATTCAGCTTACTTATTTTAATTTTGATCTTTAATAACAATCTAGGATGATATGTAGTTTGTCTCTTTTCCCACAAAAAATCACCTTAATTTTCTATTAATACATCTTCAAAACTTCTTTTAGATTTTTGATGTTTCCTTTCAAAACTATCTTCTTTTTTTGAAAACCACTTCACTTGCTTTATCTCAAGGTGGATCCATCTTTCTTTCTAACTTGTTTATATCACTGTCATACATTCCTTTTTTATCATCACATCACTTGTGTTTGGTTGGAAAATACCAGCACTCATCATAATTATGAACACCCATCTTTCAATAATCCTATAAATTTTCCAAGATATTCAATATATTGTTGGTGAAATAAAATATTACTTTTTATGAGTCTTGACACTTCTCAGCAGGTCTTGTCCTTTACCCAACATTCCCCCTTACTCCAAGCCTTATACATTCCCTATAGAGTGAAAAATTATTTCCAAACTAAATTTATCTATACCTGAACTCCATTAACACAAAAAATAACATATAAACCTCCCCCCTTTACATATGGATTTCATCTTTCTAAATTCAATTACTTTCTATTTTTGGTGAAAACACTAAAGTTCTCAGATCTTCTTAGGGGGACTCTTTTCTTGGATATTTCAACACCCACCCTTGATATGTTGGTGGAAAGTTTTGAATTTTTATCCATTAAAACTTGTCTAGATTTATATTTAACACTTTCATTAGTAGGTAAAACTACATTAGTACAGAAAGTTTCATCTAGAGTTTGAGTTACATTTTTCAAAGAGCATATTGTATTTCAATTAGTGCATGATTCTATATTTTAAAATTTCATCTCACATTAGAGATACTAAGTGTTTATTTAGTTTCTCTCATCATTATTTGATTTTAAAATATTCCCAATATTAATGTAACTTCCTATCATGTTCTTTACACAATTTTCCTAATTCTTTCATTATGTTATCAAGATCTGTTAATACTTTTTTCTATCCTCTATCTAAGAATCATTAATCTTGATGGTAGTTTTTCTAATTTTAAAATTCATCAATAAATTCCATAAATATTATTTTATTCACAA
The DNA here is from genome assembly GCA_963277665.1 of Viscum album. Lineage (NCBI taxonomy): Eukaryota > Viridiplantae > Streptophyta > Magnoliopsida > Santalales > Viscaceae > Viscum > Viscum album. Next base: position 1,038,460,089 of record OY728129.1, read on the forward strand.
ATTTTCCAAAAAATATACATTTTTTATTCTTCTTAAACTATAGAAAATATTTTATTTAAAAGTGATATAAATTGTTCCTTGGCCTCCAAAAGGTCTATGAGAGAAATTAAATTTTAAAACATCTTACATATCACAACCAATATTTATTAAACATAATCTTGCAGTTATTCATTTTCATCATAGAGTTTATTGAAAACATCATATATACAGGTTAATGAATCTTTTGTAAAATTCTTTAAATGCCCTTTAACTTTAGGGTAGAGGTCTTAAATTTTCTTCCTAGATTCATTTTACTAAAAAACTCCCCCAACATGATATTTGTTCTTCAAAAGGACCATCCTCAATAAATTTGGAAAATGAAAAGTTATAATGACACCCCAGACCCACATGACTGGATCCTGTTCCATAAACTCATAATTTACATATTTACCTAGATACTAGCTATAAATGTAGCACCCTAATACTTTAAAAAATATTTATTTTTTAATAAATTTTATCTCTTCTATAGCTTACGAAACTAAAAAAAACATAGTACATTAGAGGAGGTTATTTTGAGGGGGTTATGGATAACCCCCTATATATTTGTTTTCTGTATAATTAGTGGGGGTTTTGTACAAATACTTCTATATTCATTTTCTATAAAATTTATAAGGGGATTATGTGTATCCCTCTATAATCATCTAATTTAGAGAGGGTTATGTACCTCTATAATATCTTAAATTATAGTGGGTTTTGAACCACTTATAAAATTTTTTACAATAATTTTTTAATATCAAATTGTATTTTGGAGGGGGATCAAAACCTCCTATAATATCTAAAATTAGAGGGGGTTGAAAATACACTCTAATGTCTTAAATTAGTGGGGGGTTCAAACCCCCCTCTAATTTATTAAATTAGGGAGGGTTGTGAACCCCCACTATTTTTTTAAATCCAAACATCCATAATATATATATATATATAATTAATAAACAATATAAAAATGCATTTAAATATATTATATAGACATATTATATAAAATATTTATATTATTGAATTTAATTTTATTTATATATATACATAAATATAATTGTATAATATTTTGTACATTAATATATATATATATATATATATTTGTGTAAATTGTATTTTATATAATATCAATTATTTATAATATAAAAGAATAAACCTATTATATAAATATATACATAAATATAACTTATTTTAAAAAACATATCATATAAAAATATAATCTTTTAGTTTTTATAATTTATAATTTAATAATAAATATATTTTTAAATAATATGTTTATTCATTAATATTATATATAATTTATATTATGTGAAAAAGAATTTATACATATACATACATGCATATATATATATATATTAATTTACAATATATTATAAAATTATATTTATTAAAATACATATATATCAATGTACATGATATATATTAAGTATACATTTGTATAAATTGTATTTCATATAATATAGATTATATATAATATGCATATTAATTATATATAATATAAACTTTTATTTCATATAACATTATATAAATATTTATATATGTTATATTTCATAAAAATCTATTTTTGGTGTTCCCCAAGCAGTGGAAGGTACTTGCAAAGTGGTACAAGTTCCTCAGGTGGTTCAGGAGACTGAATGAACTGTGCATATGCATGAAATAAGGGAATATAGGACTCACTTGACTAGATTTGATCTGGGCCTATCCCTGGTTTTGATATATAAGCATCGAGCCTTGGGAAGCATGAACACATGAGTGGAGAAACATAACTTCAGTCCATCATTTGAGGTGAAAATAAAATAAATGCGACGTTACAAATCATTCAAAGATTTAGGAGGAAATTAGAAAATTAAGTGAAACACAGGGCATCCATGGAAGGTGGGATGAGGTATAGGATGATTATCCCTAAAACTAACCTATAGTCAGACATTATCCATCATGAAAGATGTTTTTGTTGATGATGAAAGTTTCCGACTTGTTCCTCCTAGGAAATCAAGAAAGAGGAAAGACAATTAATATCTGACGGCAACTATGGTTACTAGGTCCCATGGTACTTTTGATTATGAATCTGATTTGGATGGTTATTATGATGCTTCCTAAGGTGACTATGATTATTGATCTTCTTTATTCTGCTTGGAATGAGGGAATTTATGATTGTATGACCCCATCCATCCTCTTTTTGTCATTTATTTTCTTTTTTATAAAAAGGGCTCTTCCCTAATCCTTTTGGCATATAATATAAAATATATATAATAAATATATATATAAATTTTATGTCATATAATATAAATATATAATAATTATATATAACATTATACAACTCATAAAAATAAATATATATAATAATGTAAATAAAAATAAATATATGTACTGAAATACACTGTATAAATATATTTCTTAAATAGCTTATACAAATATTTTAAGTAAATAATTATATATATATTCTTCAAATAAACATGTATATAATATATAAATATGTATTTAAGTATATACATAATTTACATAAATATATAATATAAATGAATTTAATATAATTTATGTATGACATAAATCATAAAATAAATGTATAGTATTTATAAAACCAACATATTTATAGTTAAAAAACAAGGTGAAATAACAATAATAATAATTAAATATATATATATATATTATAATTTTACTATATCTGTAAATATTATATAAATACATAAATAGATACAAAAAAATATAAATGTATTTATAAATATACATCTATATGTATAAATATAATTATTTATATATATTATATAAACAAACATGTATATAATATATAAATATGAATTTATGTATATAAATAATTTATATAAATATATTTATAAATATATAATCATATGAGTATATACATATAATTATATAGTTTATATCAATTTATATATATGTTATATATTTAAATGAATTTAAATATATTATCTAAATAATTTTATTGCAATGGACAATAATATATATATTACAATATTCATGCCTACATAAAAACAATAAATTGAACAGTTGTAGTTGTAGTAGGGAATCGATGTATAGTCACCTTTGATGGAGTGATCTGGGTTCGAATCCATCCAATGGTTTCATTTTACATGGTAATTGTAGGGGGTGTGGGGAAAAGCAGTGTAGTGCGGGTTGTGGGAGAGAGGGTGGGGTGGGCGGGCTCTTGGGGGCGAGGGGTGTTGTGTGATGGTGTGTGGGAGGAGGAAAGGGTGATAAAGGGATGGAGGGGGAACCAGAGGATAATGGAGGTGAGTGGGGAACTGGATGGGAAGGGGAACACATCTCACTGTTTCAAAATTAAATTTTTGAAATTTAGGGGAAGTTGAAACTTCCCCTAAATAATTTAGTGATTAGGGATAGTAAAACCTCCCCTAAATTGATATATTATTTAGAAGGGGCTTAAAAACCTTTTAAATTTTCTAGTATTGGTAGATTTATGGCGACATTAGAAGGGGTCTAAACCCCTTCTAACACAACCGCCTCTAAGGTTTATCCAGATATACCAGCGGTTGATGAAAACCACTGCTGACCATACATTGTGGTCACTTTTATATAGGTTCTACATAACCTCCACTAAGGGTTTATTGGGTTTTGTAACCCCCTCCAAATGCAAAAAAAATTTCTAACTATAGACTTTTTAGTACTGCGATACACGCAACCCCGAGTCTTAATGAACCGTAATATAGTTTACCATTACAACCTAGATATTAAAGTGATGGGTATAAATAGGAATAACTAAACTATAAAAATTTTATGGTTTACACGCGTATTAACTAAATTCATTGGTTGTCAATTTATTATAAATTAATATCAAAAAAATTTAAAGTTAAATCATTTTTTTCTAAAACACTATTTTTATCCACGTAATGTGTTTTCATCTTCATAAATTATATTAATCAGAATTTGTGAGTAAATTTAATAAATTTAATATATTATATATTCAATAATTTCTTTTATAAGTAATATTTTATTTTTTATAATCATGATATAAGAATAAATCAATTTTTATTTATAAAGAGTGTATTCTTCTTAAAATAATTTCTGTCACGTTTTGTCAACATATTTTAAAATATTTTTTCAAAAAATTAGAAAATATTTTTTAAAAAATTCAATATTTTTTAAATAAAATCTTCAAAATTATTTTATAATAAATTTTTTATAATTTTCGGAAAATATTAATTTTTTTGATGAATAATGAAAAATAATTTTTAATTAAAAATTTTCTTTTGAATTAAATAATTTACCAAGTTAAATTTTATAAAGTGGTTTTAAAAGTTAAATTAGTTCACTTATATTATTATTAATCCAGTTTATATCATTTAACTCAAGTTTATGTAGATATTTGATATAAAAACATTTTTTACTTATGAAAATGTTTTCTTTTGGAAAACACATTTTCATTATGCCTGTGTGTTTTAATTTAAATTAAATTATACCAATTGTATGAATTGAATTTGGTAAAATAAATTCCATATTTATAATCAGTAGAATTAATACTATGTAATAACGTGAATTTGATTTTTTGTTGTATTGAATAGTAAAAACAAAAAAAATTAATTGTCACAATTAAGTTTATAAATGGGATTTTCATTTTAGATGAGATTGTGTTACATTTATTTTTACAAGAACATAGTATTTATATTTGGTAAATGGTATTTATATTTGGTAAATGGTATTTATATTTATAATCTTTGGGTCTAAATTATCTAATATTGATTAAAGGATAAATCGCCTAAGTAAGAAAAACTAGTTACCCTGGGGGAAATTAAAATGGTAAAAATTATTAACAATAAATGTTTAGAAAAAAACATGTTCAGAACAAATTTATTTCATAGTGATTTTGGTGTGGATCTACCATATCATCCATTTAATTTACTATTTATCATTTTTGAGTCACTTCAATAGAGTGTGAATTTCCATTATTGAATAGTTTTGGGAGTTTAAAAAAATGTAAATCCTCCTAAATTATAAAAGGTAACATCATACCCTCACTTATCCACACCTCTTAAACTATTTATCTACTAGACATAGTGTGTTAAGGGAATAAGGCAGTTGGTTTTGGGGTTTGGTTTAAGTTACAATTATTATTATACTTTATGGGTTTGATTTTAGTTTGATAATGAAGAAATGGAATCTCATGTTTGACTTACTCTTATTTTTAAGAAATTGTGTAATTTCATTGAATTCTTAAGAAACCTTAATTAAAACTCCTCTTTTAATCATGGTTGATGACAATTCATGTTTTAGAAGGTTTCATCATACAATACCCAACTAAATCGATGATGTTTCACCCATTAATTAGTTCACCTCCTATCATATGAATAATTAACCAAGAGAGGGAGGGAAAATGGTTTAAATAAAAAAAATATAAAATAATTGAGTTTCATGTCATTGGTGGGTAGTTATCTTATCAGAGACAGTCAACTCCTCATGCATGCTACTCGAATTTATCAAAATCAAACTTTAAGGAAAATTTGACAACACCTTGACGTCCCTTGTGTCAAACCTTAGGGTAAGCCTCCAATTTCCAAGTGTATGAGATCACTTGGTGGAAGTTGAAATAAGATAAGTGAGAGTGGGAGAAAATAAAAATGAATAATGGTGGATGGATATAAAATAAATACGAAAGAATGGGGGATGAAAAGAGAAATAGAGAGAGGGAACGAGAGAGTATAAAATAAAATAATAAAATATAAATTTTATAAAGAATGTTAAAATAATAAAAAAATAATTAAAGGAAGAGTTTATGAAAATAAAGATGGATAAAGAAAAGATTAAAAAAATTTAAAATAAGAATGTTATAATTATAAAAATAGTAATATTAATAGTAATACTACTAATAACAATACTTATATTTAAAAGATTAAAATTGAGAAGAATAATTTTGGGATACATGGAGAAACACAAATATATGGATTAATTTAATAAAACAAAAATCTAAATTACAATTGAAAATTATACTAAAGTAATAAAAACTAAAAAAATGAGGAAGAAGAACTGGAGGAAGAAGAGCATGTAGCGACCATCCACGAGTATTTTTAATACATTTTAAGAAAAAATATTTTACAAAAAACGGTTAGGGCATAATTTGTTTTCAAAATGCCCCTTAAAGGCGGCATCCGGGATTCCTCTTTTGCATTGCGGGTGAAAGGCGGCATCCACGATGCCGCCTTTCTTCTAAAAAAATATTTTTGTTTGGAAAATTTCTATTTTTTGTATTGTTTTGTTTATATATATATATATATAAACAAAACAAAAAATTTCAGCATAATTTATCCGCTATTTTAAATCCAACAGTACTGCCATTAGAGCAGTCTGGATTCAGACAGAAACTCTCACCCAGAGCTCCCTTTTATAAGAGAGCTTACCCTGAAAATCATTCTGCATTTCTGATTTGGGATTTCGGTTCTCCATTTCCTGTGCAGAACATTCTGCATTTACGATGTGGGATTTTGTTTAAAGTAATCAACTTTGAAGGAATATAAAATATAAACTATAATACCAATATAAATGAAACTTAAAACATTGATTAAACATATAAAAAATAGTTGAAAACAAAAATAATTTCCTAAATAATGATGATAGAAACTAATTTATAAGCTTTCAAAACCACATATTTGAAACTTAAAATGTTTCAAGTACATGAATTTTGAAGCCTATAAAATATAAACTACAAGACCAATATAAATGAAACATAATACACAGATTAAACATATAACAAATAGTTGAAAATAAAAATAATTTTGTAAAATTTTTTTATATAAAATAATTTATAATCTTTCAAAACCTCTTATTTCAAACTAAAAAAATGTTTCAAGTACATGAATTTGAAATACAATAAAATATAAACTATATAACAGATATAAATGAAATTTTAAACATTGATTAAAAATATAATAAATTGTTGAAAGAAAAAAGAATATCTTCAAAATTATTGATGAAAAATAATCTATAACCTTTCAAAACCACCTACTTGAAACTTAAAAATGTTTCAAGTACGTTAATTTGAAAGACTATAAAATATAAACTACAAGACCAATATAAATGAAACTTAATACATGGATTAAACATATAACAGATAGTTGAAAATAAAATGAATTTTGTATAAAAATGTTGATGAAAAGTTATTTATAAGATTTCAAAACCGCTTATTTGAAACTATAAAATGTTTCAAGTAGTGGACATTGAAAGACTATAAAATATAAAATATAAGACTGATAAAAATGAAATTTTAAACATGGATTAAACATATGAAAAATAGTTAAAAAATAATAATTTCATAAAAAATGATGATAGAAAATAATTTATAAGCTTTCAAAACCACATACTTGAATCTTAAAATGTTTCAAGTACGTGAATTTAGAAGTCTATAAAAAAACTACAAGACCAATATAAATTAAACTTAATACATGGATTAAAAATATAAGAAATAGTTGAAAATAAAAAGAATTTTGTAAAAAATATTGATAGAAATTAATTTATAAGCTTTCAAAACCGCTTATTTGAAACTAAATGTTTTCTCAAGTACGTGACTTTGAAATACAATAAAATATAAACTATGAGACCAATATAAATGAACTTTTAAACATAGGTTGAACATATAATAAATAGTTTAACACAAAAATAATTTCCTAAAAAATCTTGATGCAAAATAATCTATAACCTTTCAAATCCACCTACTTGAAACTTAAAAATGTTTCAAGTACGTGAATTTGAATGACTATAAAATATAAACTACAAGACCAATTTAAATGAAACATAATACATGGATTAAAAATATAAAAAATATTTTAAAATAAAAATAATTTTGTAAAAAATGTTGATGAAAAGTATTTTATAAGATTTCAAAACCGCTTATTTGAAACTAAAAAATGTTTCAAATACTCGACTTTGAAAGACTATAAAATATAAACTATACACTAGTGCAGAAAACATTTTTACGTTGGTTATTTTTCATTTTCTACGTCGGTTTCTAGCCGAAGTTAATACGGGCGACGCTATAAATAAAGTTTTTGATGTCGGTTATTTAAAAACCGACGTCAAAAACATAAAATCGTGATGTTTATAACGTCGGTTATTTTAGAACCGACGTGATAAAGAAAATGGGAAGGTTTTATCACGTCGGTTATTTAACAACCGACGTGATAAAAGGCCTAGAAAATGGTTTATCACATCGGTTATTTAACAACCGATGTGATAAAAGGCCTGGAAAATGGTTTATCACGTCGGTTATTAAAAAACCGACGTGATAAAAGGACGTGGAAATGGTCTATCACGTCGGTTATTAAACAACCGATGTGATAAACCGGGGGGAGGGGGGTTTATCGCGTCGGTTGTTTAATAACCGACGTGATAAACTGGGGGAGGGGGGTTATCACGTCAGTTATTATATAACCAACGTGATAAACTGGGGTGAGGGGGGTTTATCACATCAGTTATTATATAACCGACGTGATAAACCGGGGTGAGGGGGGTTTATGACGTCGGTTATTATATAACCGATGTGATAAACCGGGGTGAGGGGTGTTTATCACGTCAGTTATTATATAACCGACGTGATAAACCGGGGTTAGGGGTGTTTATCATGTTGTTTATTATATAACCGACGTGAAAAACTGGGGGAGTGGGGTTTATTACGTCGGTTATATAATAACTGCCATGATAAACCCACAGGAGGGGGTTTATCATGTCAGTTATTAAATAACCGACGTGATAAACCATGGGTAGTGTTTATCACGTCAGTTATATAATAACCGATGTGATAAACCATTTTCCAGGCCTTTTATCACATCGGTTATTTAATAACCGACGTGATAAAACATTTTCCAGGCCCTTTATCACGCCGATTATTAAATAACCGACGTGATAAACTATTTTCTAGGCCTTTTATCACGTCAATTATTAAATAACCGACGTGATAAACCATTTTCCAGGCCTTTTATCACGTCGGTTATTAAATAACCGATGTGATAAACCTAATTTTTTTTTAAAATTGAATGCAGTCATCCTCTATCCACCAGAATCAACCAGAAAAAAAATCAAGAAATCATTCCACAAAAATAGAAGTAGATCAAAATTAAGCATGTACATTGATAACATATATATCTTACCCCATAGACAGCCCCGACCCTCATGTATACCCCATGGATAGCCCTCCCCCACCCCGTTGGAGCCCCCACCCTCATGTATACCCCCTGGAAAGCCCTCTCCCACCCCATTGGAGCTCCCACCCTCATGTATACCCCTTGGAAAACCCTCCCCCACCCCATTGGTTCCCCCACCACACTCTTGGACTGCCCCCCGACCCCTGGACAACCACAAACACCCCTGGACAACACCCCACCCGCCTGAACAGCACCCCCTCACCCCACTTGACAGCCCCCACCACACCCCTGGACAACCCCAAACACCCCTAGACAGCCCCCCCCCACCCTCATGTATACCCCCAACCCCTGGACAACACTCCCACACCCCTGGACCGCCTTCCCACACCCCTGGACAGCCCTGCCACCCCCAGGACTGTCCCCCCACCCCACTGGACAACCCTCCCAGACCGCTAGACACCCCAACCCCACTGAACACACCCCCACACCCTTGGAACCCCTCCCCCACAGACCCAAATACATACCAGAAAATCCATCAAAAGTAAACCAAAACAAGAAGTAGAGAAAAATTAAACATTCACTTATATAACATTAAAAACATACACTGTCAACTTAAAAAAAACTAAATCCAACCTAAACAACTACCAAATACACAATTACAATGACAATATTCAAAATTACATTTTACATTACAAACAACTAAAATTCAATCAAACCTGTAAAATAATTTGACCACTCCACTTGTAAGTGTTTGATGTCTTCAGCAGTATAGGGTTTAGGGTCATCAAAAAGCTACAAATGAAAAAGAAGGTAGTTAATGTGTATAATGAATAAATCAAATTGAAATATTATGGCATAGTTTAAGAGGAAATCGTACCAGGTCAAAATTTATAACTGTCCTAGTTGGTATTATTTCATACATAAATCTTAACATATAATATCTGCATTCGATGAGGCCTTGTTTTTCATGACAATTCTGTTTGAATGAGTGTATATTCAATATATTATTTTTATGTAATAAATCAAAAAGTACAAATTATAATTGGAAATTTACCTTTGCATTTACATATTTGATCTTTGCATTTCTTTTCTTTGTGTTTTTTCGAAAGTGGGCCCAGGCACTGTTAAAAATAATACGAATGAGGTAAATTTAAAATTCATTATAATATATAAAACTATTGAGAAATTGAAACTTACTTTTCCAATATATTCTTAAAACTTTCCCGCACATCACCATGGACAGAGCATATCCAATAAAGAGCTTTCTCCCTTGGAAAAAAACCCCTAACATCCAATGATCACTGATAAAAGGAAATTTAACGTTAGTGGTTTTTCATGTTAAAAGATAATTAACTCTTTGAGAGAAATGTGTTTTATACCTCTTACAAAAATGCATCATCCAACATTGTGTGATTATATTCTTTTCAAATCTTTCTGCAATATAAACCATTCTTTGTTCCTCATTCAATGCACAGGCTTCAGGGAAAATCAATTGCGGGTCCATGAATCCATATACTTCTGTCAGCTCATTCCTCTAACAAATTTGATAAATATATCTAATACAAAACATACATAAGTATATATTTTTTAATAAATATAATGTAGGGAAAATGTGTTAAGACTTACATGGAAAATTTTTTCACCATGTTGATGCCCAACTTATCTCCACCAACAAGATCCATGATATCAGTTTTTATAATCCCCACACTTATTTCACGTCCACAAACATGAGCTTCCATTGGAAACTCATAATAACCCAACAACAAATGCGAATATCTTGACAATCTGTCAAGACCATTTGAATCTGTATCTGATGTCATAGACATTTGTCTTTGTTGTTGTCTATACAATATTTCTTTACCTCTGAAGTATTCCTGTAAAAAAAATTGATAAATATATTAGTTTTCAAATGATAAAAAAACTTTAATAAAAAAATAAAATAAAAGATATAACATTCATACCTCTATGGTAATGAGTCGAAGAAGTCTGGATAGAAAAAATAAAAAATGGCCGATACTCTATCCAACTATCACCACCTCATCTGTAGGTATTGGGACCCTAGCTGATCTATCTATAATATCCTGTACAGTGACCCTCTGTTTCTCGACCTCTAATTGTTGATGATTAACTATATTTCCTATACAATATACCAACCCATATGTTACTATATGATGTTGAGAATCATCAACATACAACTCGCAATATGTAGGAAGATGTGGCGGAGGCGTAGGATAAAAAATGGGGTCCGCAGGCTGAGGTGGGGGAGTGGGAGCTACTGGCGGAGGTGGAGGATAAATAATGGGGTCCGCAGGGGGAGGTGGAGGAGTGGGAGGTGCAGTCTGAAATTGTCTTTACATTTATGCAAACATAGTCTGCACCGACTCTCTAATCTTTTCCTCCATCGTCGCATTAATATTATAAACTTCAGCCTCCAAGGATTCTATTTTTTTTATAAACCCCCTAAATGTTAGAAGTTGAAGAACGTGGAAACACTTTTCTTACCGATACACCTGACGGATATCCTCTTACACGACCAGGATGTTCGGGCCTTCCCAATGCTGCAAATAAAATATCTTCCCTCCCAGTAGTTTTAAATGTCCCCTCTGAACTCTGCTCCTCAATAGAGTCCTGTATTAATTAATTGAACATTTCTGTAATGATTGAAATTATATGAAGAAAATAGTTAACTTAAATAAATTAAATAGATATCTTACAATCCTCTCAGCTATGGTTCTCGATTCTTCTGAAAGATATTTCCTTTTTTTCCCTTCCGAGCTCTCTTCCATTTTTCATGTCTAGATGGAGGGGATAGAGGGGCCACCTCTCTAGATCTTGAAGACTCAGCTCTTAATTGTTGAAATTTTTCTACCATCATTTGTTCTTCCAATAATGCATACCCTCCCTGAGATAAACTATGAGGGTATTCATTTTTAGATTTGATCTCTTGATGATCTTTCCTTGTTTTCTGTAATTTAAGAATAAGAAATCATTAACAAAACATTAATAAAATCATTTATATAAGAAAGTTTATAAAAGTTTACATTTCCCTTTCCAGAAATGACTCTTTTATTCTACTTTCAAAAAACTGTATCCATGTGTCTTCATCTATAAAAGCATATATATGACATGGATTGTCATGACTCCTATGACCATAAATGAAATCAGATGAGAGGGTTGATTTGAAATCCCTCCATCTCTTGGCAGCCAACGATAAGCATTTCTTCCTGACTCCTCCAGTGTCAGGAATATCAAATGTCATCTGATAAATAAGTGGTTAAACATATTATATATACTAAAAACATTAAAAAAATGGTCAAACAATGACAAATGATCTCACCAAAATCGTCTCCCAGAACTGAGAGATAATCTCTTTATCCACACTTCTCCAATCATCATACAAAATGCTTGATTTTATCTTAGCCTGAGTTCCTACAAAACTCTTAAATTGTTTTGCATTCAGACCTCTAGGAATATCATCATAATCAAACTCAACGACTATCCTCTGATCCTGCATACGAGAAGTGATAATTTTGGTAAACTTGTGCACCCACGTTTACCAACCTTTGAACTCTTTGTCGTAATAGGAGTATGTGAATATTGATCCCCAGAGGTATGACCAGCAATATGCCCGTCTCCAGAATCATGTGGTTGATCATCTGAATGATCTGTCCTTATCCTTCAAATCAAAAAAACAAACGTCAGTTCACAAATATACAAATTCAAATATTTTAATACTACTGTAATCAGAAAATAGAAAAGTGTACTAAGTTACATAATAGTAAACATTGGTAATATGGTAAGCATGTTAAACAATGGTAAAGATGGTAAAGATGGTCAAAATGGTAAACCTGGTAAACATGGTAAACATGGTAATGTAATTGTCAGTGAACAAAAAAAATAGATATATAATTCATGTAATGGTTATAAACATGATAAAGTAAACTAAAAAAACTTAAAACAAACAAAAATATATACTTATTTTGTTTTAAAACATGTTTTAATAAATAAAAAACTTACAATATCTAACATTTATGGAAAAAATAAATGTAAACAAGAAATAAACATATGTTACCTATAATTTTAGGGATGTACAAATGGATTGTTTTCCCAAATTCCTTCGTCGTGATCGTTCCTTATGGAACAAACTATGTCTTCAACATGATCATCATTATGTTCTGTTAATCTTTCCATGGAAGTAGAGATCTCACATAAATCAGCATATTCATCAAGTTCATCCTCACCAACATATTGTTTTTTACCTTGTAAAACAACAGCCCACTGCATATCTGATTGATCTACTACATAGAAAATTTTGTTTTGCATGTGTTTCCATTATAAAAGAATCAGCTGTGTCTTCCAATCTATTCAAATTAACAAGTGTCATTCCAAATTCATCGTGTCTGACACTGTTGTTACCGTTAAACCATTTACAGTTAAAAACATGAACTTTAATTTTAAAGTATTCTTCCTCCCATATTTCTTCAATCACTCCATAATATGCACTTGATGCAGAAATTGGGTTTTTTTCCTTAGCACTCGAAAAATGCATTGCTTCTGCAAACACCGATACACCACTATTCTGAACTGCACTTCTATTGTCCTGAGCTTTCGTATGAAATGTATAACCATTAATGTCATAACCGGACCATGTTATCACATTTAAACATGGACCACCCACTATAAATTTTAATGTCTCTGATACATCTGATCTACCAAGCAAAGTCTTTTTAATCCGTGACAAAAAAGTTTTGTTGTGCTCATTCAGAATCCACATTTCTTTCTTATTTGGATGACATTGTTTCAACTCATTAATATGCAATGTGTTATACGGTTGAGCATCATCTATGTTATTCAAGATGTATGATTCTAACTTCTTCATCTGTTCTGCTGACAATGATTTGACTTTCAAGCCGCGAATCCCCTTTCCCTCATTATTAACTCGTTCATAGAGAGATGGAGGCAAACCTATGTGTTGCACCGCAACCAAGTAGCTCGTACAAAACTCGGCTACCTCCTCATAAATATAATTTTCAATAATGGAGGCTTCAGGTCGATATAGATTTTTAACATACCCCTTTAATATTTTCAAATACCTTTCAAAAGGATACATCCAATGAAGATATACAGGTCCACAAAGCTTTATTTCTCGAACCAGATGAATCATTAAATGCACCATTATATCAAAACAAGTTGGAGGAAAATACATTTCCAATTGACATAGTATAATAATTGCATACTTTTCCAAAATGTTCAAAGCATTCAAATCAATCGCCTTGTTACAAATTGAATTGAAAAAATAACACAACTTCATTATAGTCTTTCTGACACAAATGGGAAATATTCCACGCAATGCAACTGGTAGAATTTGTTGCATCATGAAGTGACAATCATGTGATTTCATACCTATCAACTTCAAGTCCTTCAATGGGAAAAATATTTTTACATTAGAAGAATAACCTTGAGGCACTTTGGTGTCATGAAGACACTGAAAGAATCTAATTTTCTCCCTCTTCGATAATGTATGACAAGCCGGGGGAAGAAATGTTCGTCTTCCATTAAGAGTGGGAGCTAACTCCAAATGTATTCCCATTGATAGTAAGTCTAATCTTACATTCAACCCATCATTAGTCTTTCCTTTAATATCTAACAATGTTCCAATCAAAGAATCACAGATATTCTTCTCCACGTGCATGACATCAATATTATGTTTAACTTCATGATACCTCCAATATGGTAACTCAAAAAAAATTGACCTTTTCTTCCAAATATGTCTATCATTACCAGATTTCTGTGCCTTTCCCAATGTCATGTCAAGGTTTTTCACCCTCTCAAAATAATGATCAGGGGATAAAGGTTTTGGAGCAGTATCAAATTCTTGTGAGCCATTGAATGCCTTTTTTAGTCTTCTATAATCGTGTTCCATAGGCAAAAACTTTCGATGACCCATGTACACTGTTTTCCTCCCATGATGCAATTGACAATATGACGTCTGTCGTTCGCAAATTGGACATGCTTTGTGCCCTTTAACACTGTATCCAGAAAAATTTCCATATGCTGGGAAGTCATTTATAGTGAACAGAAGCACTGCATGCAGTTGAAAATATTCCATTTAATAAGAATCATACACCCTAATACCATCATCCCATAACAGTTTCAAATCATCAATCAACGGTGACAAGTAAATATCAATATTGTTACTGGGTTGCTTTGGACCAGAGATCATTGTACACAACATGACATATTTGCGCTTCATACAAACTTTAGGAGAGAGGTTGTAAATTACCAATAAAATAGGCCATGAACTATGTGTGCTAATGAGTGTTCGGTATGGATTCATTCCATCTGTGCACAACCCTAGTCTGAGATTTCTAATTTCATTTCCAGATGTAGAATACTGTGCATCAATTTTCATCCATTGTGGAAAATCAGCTGGATGACGTAATTTTCCATCACATACCTTCTCTTCAGCATGCCATCTTAACCTTTTTGCATCATGTGAATTAGCAAATAAATGTTTGAAATGATTAATTATAGGAAGATACCAAAATACCTTTGAAGGGAGATTTGTAATCTCTACACCAGCCTGTGATTTTTCTTTCACCTTATACCGTGATGTCCCACATTTAGGACACTCTGACAGAAATTTATATTCCTTCCTATATATAATGTAGTCATTCAGACAGGAATGTATTTTCTTGTATCCCAATCCCATCGGGCATAATATTTTCTTGGCTTTGTAATGTGATTCGATAAGATTGTTATCTTCTAGAAGAATGTCTTTCATCAATTATAGCAGCTCTGTAAAACTTCTGTCACTCCATCCATGTTTCGCCTTCAGGTTAATAAATCTTAACACCGCTGACAAAAACGTAAAATTTGTACAACCAGAATATAATGGTTTTTCAGCATCACCATATAGACGCGCAACTGTCGGTTCTATCTAAATTTGTTCTGCTACAATATCGCGAATCATTTCTTCAATTCCATCGAAGTTACCATCTTGTGAATCATCATCATCAGTGAAATTCCGTCCAGTTTCACCATGCCAAATCCAAGGGCTGTAACTCGGATTAAAACCATGACAAGTGAGATGATCTTTTATCTCTCTACTTTTCAACTTCTTCATATTCAAACATTTCAGGCATGGATAGAAAAAAATGTCACTACTTGGAACATTTTGTTTTGGAAATTCCAAAAAGGCATCAACACCTTCCTCAAATTCATTGCTCATTCTATGTGCTGTAATCCAACTTCGACTCATTATTACCTATAACAAATATCAACAAAAAATATATATTTTTAAGATAAGACAAATAAATGTTTATATGAAGAAAACATAATTTGAATGTAAAACAATTTAAAATATAAAACAAATCAATGGGTATTTAAAAAAATATGATTGAATATTGTTTTAAAACAAAATATATTTAGATATAACAGTTTTAAATTTCATTGAATCAATGAAAACCATGATGCCTACATAGTTGACAGAAAATTAGAGAAAATGGAGTAAACATGAGAATCACCCCCACCCCCCAGACAACCCCCAAAACCCTCTGGACAGGCCCCCACCCCCTTGGACAACCCCCCACACCCACCCACCCCCTTGGACCACCCCTGGACACCCCCCAACCCTCCGAAAATCCCCCACCCCTCTAGATAGCACCCCCACCCCTCCTGGACACCATCCCCCACCCCTACCCCTTGAACACCCTCCTGGACACCCCAACCCTCTGGAAACCCCCCCACCGAACAACCCCCAAAACCCTATAGACTGGCCCCCACCCACGTGGACAACCACTCACACTCACCCACCCCCTTGGACACCCCACCGAACACCACCCGTTTCCACATCTTTGATATAACATATTTTTTTTAAAAACGTTTCATGAAATTTGATGAAGTGTCCAATTGTATTTTTTATGAAAATTTTCTTACTAGAAAGGGTCTTAGTATTAGATAGAATAGTAAATAAAGTGGCATAAAATAACAATAAAATCCTAAAAAATGCATATCATCCAGCTTAAATATTTGAATAAATATATTTGTAATCAACCATCAAATCCAAAAGGTATATGAGAGAACAATTATAGAAAAACATGGCAATGAGAGATCATAGTCATTAAGGGGGGATGGTGTCAAAGGAAACACAAAATCAAATGAACCGAGACCACTTTATGAAGTAATCGATGAAAAAGAAAAACCTACATCAAATAAACTCATTATGTCCACACATTATGTCCACACATTAACATGTGTGAAAAAAATATTATTCCCATGCCATTTTGAACAAACTCATTATATCTACACCTCACTATCATATGAGATATAAAACAAAATCAATGAAGTGGATGATGATATATGTCCCCACCCATCAACATCCATACGTATGTGTGAGATATAAAATCAATAATCATTATATCACAAATAATAAATGGAAAAAATGGGTTTAATATCCATTTAAAATGGAATCATATAAATAAAAAATTTATAATTCAATCAATAAACATGATAATCCCATGTAATATAAATGGGTTCCAAATGATACTAAATAAATTTCTTGGTAGAAACCATTCAATGATTATATGGTATTGAAACCATATAAATAATGAGTATATAGTTTAGTCAATAATTTTCTCAATCATTTTATCTATGATATCTTGTTGAAAACCCTTCAATCAAAGGAATAGAAAACATGGTATTCCAAAATGAATGGAATAAGTATAATTTTGTTTTTTATTCATAGTGGATGGTTAGGAAATAAAAAGCCAGTGATGGACCAATCCTATAATAGAAAATAACATTTCATAATTCATACATAGAAATTATTTTATTCATAGTGGATGGTTAGGAAATAAAAATCCAAAGATATTCAAAAATAAGTAATAGGGTTCGAAATGGAAGAATCTGACCTAGTTTAAACAAAAAAATCGCAAAACATAATTATAGACTATCCGTGAAAAAAAAATGAACGAAATAAATTCGTGGAAGGCATACTTGAGTGTTGCAAGTTGAGATGATAGATCCGAGAGGAGAAAAGAAGATAAACGTTGAAGCCAAAATGAGTTTAACGCAGGTCAATCGATGAGCCGATTAGGGTTTACCACGCGAGAGAGACGAGCATGCAGACTGTCAATCGAAAAATCGTAAATGACAGTCCACGGGGCTTTAATTTTTTAAATGTTTTATAATGTCGGTTATATAATAACCGAAGTTAGAAAATATTTTTTAAATTTATAAAGTCGGTTATTTTGAAACTGACATAAAAAACCCCCCATGCTTCGGTTTTTTTCGTTGGTTATTTTATAACCGACGTAAAAAACTCCTAGATATCTCGTTTTTTACATCGGTTATAAAATAACTGACGTAAAAAACCAAAGCGCGGGGGATTTTTTACATCAGTTATTTGATAACCGACTTAAAAAATGAGATATCTATGAGTTTTTTTATGTCGGTTATAAAATAACCGACGTAAAAAACCAAAGAGTGGGGGGTTTTATACGTCATTTTTAAAATAACCGATGTAAAAAACACGTAGATAACTCGTTTTTTACGTCAGTTGTAAAATAACTAACGTAAAAAACCCCCACTCTTTCAGTTTTAACGTCGGTTAATTTATAACAGATGTAAAAACCAAACACGCACAATTTGTAAAGTCGGTTATTAAAATAACCGACGTTAAAAATATAGTCACCGCATTTGTTACGTCTCTAATAAAATACCCGACGTAAAAAACCACGTTTCACAGATTATCACGTCGGTTATATATAACCGACATCAAAAATGGTGACGTAAATAATGTTTTCTACACTAGTGATAAGACTGATATAAATGAAATTTTATACATGGATTAAACATATAAAAAATAGTTGAAAACAAAAAGAATTTCATAAAAAATGATGATAGAAAATAATTTATAAGCTTTCAAAACCACGTACATGAAACTTAAAAAGTTTCAAGTACCTGAATTTAGAAGCCTATAAAATATAAACTACCAGACCAATATAAATGAAACATAATACATGGATTAAACATATAACAAATATTTGAAAATAAAAATAATTTTGTAAAAAATGTTGATAGGAAATAATTTAAAATCTTTAAAAACCGCTTATTTGAAACTAAAAAATGTTTCAAATACGTGACTTTGAAATACAATAAAATATAAACTAAAAGACCGATATAAATGAAATTTTAAACATAGAATAAACATATAATAAATAGTTGAAAACAAAAATAATTTCCTCAAAAATGTTGATGAAAATAATCTATAAACTTTCAAAACCGCCTACATGAAGCTTAAAAATGTTTCAAGTACGTGAATTTGAAAGACTATAAAATATAAACTACAAGACCAATATAAATTAAACACAATGCATGGATTAAAAATATAACAAATAGTTTAAAATAAAAAGAATTTTGTAAAAAATGTTGATGAAAAGTAATTTATAAGCTTTCAAAACCACTTATTTGAAACTAAAAAATGTTTCAAGTATTCAACTTTGAAAGAATATAAAATATAAACTATAAGAATTATATAAATGAAATGGTAAATATGGATTAAACATATATAAAATATTTTAAAAGAAAAATAATTTCATAAAAAATGATGATAGAAAATAATTTATAATCTTTCAAAACAACATACTGGAAACTTAAGAAGTTTCAAGTATGTGAATTTAGAATCCTATAAAATATGAACTACCAGACCAATATAAATGAAACTTAATAAATTGATTAAACATATAAAAAATAGTTGAAAATAAAAAGAATTTTGTAAAAAATGTTGATAGAAAATAATTTATAATCTTTCATAACCATTTATTTGAAACTAAAAAATGTTTCAAGTACATGAATTTGAAATAATATAAAATATAAGCTATAAGACAGATATAAATGAAATTTTAAACATAGATTAAAAATATAATAAATAGTTGAAAACAAAAAAAATTTCCTAAAAAATGTTGATGAAAAATAATTTGTAACCTTTCAAAACAGCCTACTTGAAACTTAAAAATGTTTCAAGTACGTGAATTTGAAAGAATATAAAATATAAAATACACAACCAATATAAATAAAACTTAATACATGGATTAAAAAAATAACAAATAGTTTAAAATAAAAATATTTTTCTAAAAAATGTTGATGAAAAGTAATTTATAATCTTTCAAAACTGCTTATTTGAAACTAAAAAATGTTTATAGTTCTCGACATTGAAAGACAATAAAATATAAACTATAAGACTGATATAAATGAAATTTTAAACATGGATTAAACATGTAAAATATAGTTTAAAACAAAAATAATTTCAAAAAAAATGATGATAGAAAATAATTTATAATCTTTCAAAACCACATACATGAAAAGTAAAAAGTTTCAAGTACGTGAATTTAGAAGCCTATAAAATATAAACTACAAGACCAATATAAATGAAACTAAATACATTGATTAAAAATATAACAAATAGTTGAAAATAAAAAGAATTTTGTAAAAAATGTTAATAGAAATTAATTTATAAGATTTCAAAACCGCTTATTTGAAACTAAAAAAAGTTTCAAGTACGTGACTTTGAAATAAAATAAAATATAAACTATAAGACCGATATAAATGAAATTTTAAACATAGATTAAACATATAATAAATAGTTGAAAACAAAAATAATTTCCCCAAAAATGCTGATGAAAGATAATCTATAAACTTTTAAAACCGCCTACTTGAAACTTAAAAATGTTTCAAGTACGTGAATTTGAAAGACTATAAAATATAAACTACATGAACAATATAAATGAAACTTAATACATGGATTAAAAATAAAACAAATAGTTTAAAATAAAAAGAATTTTGTAAATTTTTTTGAAGAAAAGTAATTTATAAGCTTTCAGAACTACTTATTTTAAACTATAAACTATTCCAAGTACTCGACTTTGAAAGTCTATAAAGTATAAACTATAAGACTGATATTAATGAAATTTTAAACATGGATTAAACATATAAAAAATATTTGAAAAGAAAAACAATTTCATAAAAAATGATAGAAAATAATTTATAAGCTTTCAAAACCACATACTTGAAACATAAAAAGTTCCATGTACGTGAATTTGGAAACCCTTAAAATATAAACTACAAGACCAATATAAATAAAACTTAATACATGGATTAAACATATAACAAATAGTTCAAAATAAAATGAATTTTGTAATTTTTTTTGAAGAAAAGTAATTTATAAGCTTTCAAAAAAGCTTATTTGAAACTAATTTTTTTTAAGTATGTGACATTGAAATACAATAAAATATAAACTATAAGACCGATATAAATGAAATTTAAATCATTGATTAAACATATAATAAATATTTGAAAACAAAAAGAATTTCCTAAAAAGTGTTGATGGAAAATAGTCTATAACCTTTCAAAACCTCCTACTTGAAACTTAAAAATGTTTCTAGTACGTGAACTTGAAAGACTATAAAATATAAACTACAAGACCAATATAAATGAAACATAATACATGGATTAAAAATATAACAAATAGTTGAAAATAAAAATAATTTTGTAAATAATGTTGATGAAAAGTATTCTATAAGCTTTCGAAACCTCTTATTTGAAACTAAATGTTTTTCATGTACTCTAATTTGAAAGACTATAATATATAAACTATAAGACTAATATAAATGAAAATTTAAACATGGATTAAACATATAATAAATAGTTAAATACAAAAATAATTTCATAAAAAATGATGATAGAAAATAATTTATAATCTTTCAAAACCACATACTTGAAACTTAAAAAGTTTCAAGTACGTGAATTTAGAAACCTATAAAATATAAACTACAAGACCAATATAAATGAAACTTAATACATGGAATAACATATAAAAAATAGTTGAAAATAAAATTAATTTTGTAATAAATGTTGACAGAAAGTAATTTATATGCTTTTAAACCTGCTTACTTGAGACTAAAAAATGTTTCAAGTACGTGACATTGAAATATAATAAAATAAAAACTATAATACTGATATAAATGAAATTTCAAACATTGATTAAAAATATAATAAATAGTTAACTATAATAATAATCGCATCAAAAATGTTGATGAAAAATAATCTATAACCTTTCAAAACCGCCTACTTGAAACTCAAAAATGTTTCTAGTACGTGAATTTGAAATACTATAAAAGAATATAAATGAAACTTTAAACATTGATTAAAAATATAATAAATAGTTGAAAATAAAAATAATTTTGTAAAAAATGTTGATGAAAAGTAATTTATAAGCTTTCAAAACCAATAACATGAAACTAAAAAATGTTTCAAGTACGTGACATTTAAATACAATAAAATATAACTATAAGACCGATGTAAATGAAAATTAAACATTGGTTAAATATATAATAAATAGTTGAAAATAAAAAGAATTTACTCAAAAATGTTGATGAAAAATAATCTATAACCTTTCAAAACCGCCTACTTGAAACTTAAAAATGTTTCAAGTATGTGAATTTAGAAGACTATAAAATATAAACTATAAAACGAATATAATTAAAACTTTATACATTGATTAAACATATAATAAATAGTTGAAAACATAAAGAATTTACAAAAACATGTTAATGAAAATTAATTTATAAGATTTCAAAACATCTTACTTGAAACTAAAAAATGTTTCAAGTACGTGGATTCAAAAGACTATAAAATATACAATATAAAACCAATATAAATAAAAAATAAAAAATATTGATTAAAGATATAAGAAATAATTAAAAACAAAATGAATTTCCTAAAAAATGTTAATGAAAAATAATTTATAAGCCTTCAAAACTACCTACTTGAAACCAAAAAATGTTTCAAATACCTGAATTTGAAAGACTATAAAATATAAACTATAAAACGAATATAATTAAAACATTAAACATTGATTAAAAATATAATAAATAATCGAAAGCAAAAAAAATTTCCAAAAAAATATTGATGAAATGTAATTTATAAGCTTTCAAAACTGCTTACTTGAAACTAAAAAATGTTTCAAGTATGTGAATTCAAAAGACTATAAAATATAATATATAACACCAATATAAATGAATCATAAAAAATATTTATTAAAAATATAATAAATAATTGAAAACAAAAGAAATTTCCTAAAAAATGTTCATGAAAAATAATTTATAATCTTTCAAAACCGCCTACTTGAAACAAAAAAATGTTTCAAGTATGTTAATTTAAAAGACCATAAAACATAAAATAGAAGACTAAAAATGTTTCAAGTACGTGACTTTGAAATTAGAAATGTTACTCATGTGTACATACAACCTACAATCTCCAAGATTGTAACATAGTTCATTTTTCTGAACAATATGAAATGGTTTAATTTGAAAGTATAATTTATTTATAAAAATGATAAATAATGAAATTATTATTATTTTTTATATGGTTTATTAAATACATTTCTGACCATATTCCAAATACCATAGTCATTTTGAAATTATGAAACTAATATCATCAAAATATCCAATGTGTATTTAAATTCTTAGGTAATTGTTTATAAAATTATACTATGTGATATAAACGTAATAACAAACATGAATATGGTTAATAAGAAAGTATAAAACTAACATAATTTTATTATTATGGAATATATAGAACATATTTGACGTGTCAGAATCGAGTTAAGGGACTCTTTAACTAAAAAACCATGATTTAAACTACACTGGATATTACCAAGGGTGTACACTATGAGAAGTTGCCTCAAATATCTACCCTTAATAGCATGTATATTATTTTTTAGGTGTATGCATTCTTAAAAGACTTAATTTATGTTTTGATTTAGATTTTTTAATAATGGTGGTCGTTTATTTATTTATATATGAGACTAATTCATGATTTATTTTATTTGTATAGAAAATCATTATTTAGCATCACTCAAATACTTTAGAGTTTTTCACCACCCTTTAAAAATAACAGAGTATGTCCAGAGTTATCATTAAATATATCATGTTAACAAATCTGTTATTTATATATATAATGATAGCATTACTTATATGTGTTCTCTTAATATTTATAACACATGTTTATAAAATATTAGTGTTTTTATCGATGTAAACACATAACATATGTTTAATAAAGTACAAATAGAACATATTATAAGATATAAACACATGTGTCAAGCCTAAAAAAACTCAAATAATATGAAAAAATATATATCATATAACTAGAATAAAACCTGATTTATAGAGTTTGATTTGCAGATAGATAAAAAAATTCAATCACATCAAAAATCTGAGTTCATTATTAACAGTCCTATCAGAATAAGATTTTATCTATATATCCGAGTTATGAATATATACAAACATCAGGAAAATGTCAATTATACAACTATTAATTGTATAATAATTAGTTAGTTAATTAGTAATTATTAATAATTAATTATATTATAATTCATTAGTTAATTAGTAATATAATTAGTTAATTAGTAATATAATTAGTTAATTAGTAATATAATTATTAATTATTTAATAATTAATTAGTTACTTACTAATAAAATTATTAATTATATAAAAATTAATTAGTAAATTAGTAATATAATTATTAATTATATAATGTGTAGTCATTTAATCAGTAATTATTATTCATTAATTATATAATAATTAATTAGTTAATTAGTAATATAATTATTAAATATATAAATAGTTAATTAGTTAATTTTCTGAGAAAGATAGAGTCGATGATCTTTTTATAATTAGTTAATTAGTAATAAAATTATAAATTATAAATATTTATAATAATAATTATTTAGTATTTATTAAAATTTATTATATAATATTTTATTATTTAATTGTTAATAACATTATTAATTATATAATAGTTAATTAGTTAATTAGTAATATAGTTATAAATTATAATTTTTCATTATAATTGTTAAATTGTAATTATTAAAAGTTATTATATTACTAATTAATTGGTTAATTATTATATACTTAATTGTTAATAATTACAAATTAACTAATTAATTATTATATAATTAATTATTAATAATATTAATTTAATACTTTAATAATTTATTATATGTTTAATAAATTTTTTAACTTTAAATTATATCAGTTTTATAGTTGATATTTTATAGTATTTCAAAGCGACATACTTGAATCATTTTTGAGTTTCAAGTAGGTGGTTTTGAAAGCTTATAAATTATTTTTCATGAATATTTTTGACAAATTTATTTTTATTTTCAACGATTTTTATATGTTTATTCCATGTTTTAAGTTTCATTTATATCGGTCTTATAGTTTAAAGTTTATTGTATTTCAAAGTCACGTACTTGAAACATTTTTTAGGTTCAAGTACGCGGTTTTGAAAGCTTTTATATTATTTTCTATAATTTTTTTTATGAAATTATTTTTATTTTCAACTATTTGTTATATGTTTAATCCATGTATTAAGTTTCATTTATACTAGTCTTGTATTTTATATTTTATAGGCTTCTAAATTCACATACTTGAAACTTTTTAAGTTTCATGTATGTCGTTTTTAAAGCTTATAAATTATTTTCTCTCATCATTTTTTATGAAATTATTTATTTCAACCATTTTTTATATTTTCAATCCATGTTTATAGTTTCATTTATATTGGTCTTAGAGTTTATATTTTATAGTCTTTCAAAGTCGAGTACTTGAAACAGAATCCCACATCGGAAATGCAGAATGTTCTGCACAGGAAATGGAGAACCAAAATCGCACATCAGAAATGCAGAATAATTTTCATTGTAAACTCCCTTATAAGAGGGAGCTCTAGGTGAGAGGTTCTATCAGAATCTAGACTACTGTAATGGTATAACTACTGGATTTAATATATCGGATAAAATCTGTTAAAATTTTTAGTTTTGTTTATATATATATATATATAAACAAAACAAAATAAATCAAAAAAAATTTTTTTAGAGGAAAGGCGGCATCACGGATGCCGCCTTTCACCCGTAGTGCAAAGGCGACATCTACGATGCTGCCTTTGCCCAGCATGCAAAGGAGGCATCCCGAATGCCACCTTTTAGGTGCATTTTGAAAAAAATTTCCTCCCTAACCGTTTTTTATAAAATATTTTTTTAAATAAATAAATTAAAAATAAAAACTCACCATCCACCCTCTCTGGATATCTAATCCTTGGTGTTTCAGATGGAATGGGATGAATTGATATTGGAATGGGGAGATCTCCTCATTTTATAGGTGTGGAGGGGGGAATCCTCAACCCTTTTTATTAAGAAAAATTGTGGGAGGGGGTTAGAAAAAATATCCCACCACAGATTCCCCTTATTTGAGAGAGGGAAACCTGTGACTGTGATTTTCAAGGGCCCTCAAGGGAGGGATCCATATAGGGATATTCCTGGGTGTCTATATGGACACTGGGGTGTGTGGGTTTCACATAGGGGAGAAGTCCATGAGAGGTTGTATGGTGTGAAAAAAGTGAATACGGGTGCAACAATGGTGTCAGACTTTGGGGGAGGCGTTGTATGGCTGGGCAAGAGGGAAACGATGTTGAGTGGGGTATCCTCGGTGCTAGTACGGTATATGGAAGATGACCTTTGATGGAGGATGTGGTGGAAGCTTCATGAGATATCATTATACAAGCCTTTGGCGATGTAGGTGACGATCATACCGAGATTTGGATGGCAACCATCGGGTGTGTTGGTCCAATCGAGAAGCAGAGTAGAGGTAGAGGGGAGGCATAGAGGGAGTCTGGTGGTAACTTCCTCCTCTAGAATTCATATAGTCTAGTGGCGGAGACTGCATCAGTGGAAGAGGATGAGCCTAGCTTCCCCTAGTGATGAACTCAAGGTAGTGGAGGTGAGCGAGCACTGACATGTGTCTAGGGATGAGTCACGGGAGGTAGTGACGCAGAGCGGTTGTGGTAGCGCCAGCATGGGAATTTTCTAGAGGCGGTGCTGTAAAGGAGGGGGAGATGTGTCACTACAATTTTGGTGGAATTATATGGCCCACTAGTGGTGAAGGGGTGTATGATGTGGAAATTGGTGGCAGTACAGGTGGAGGGGGAGCTGGAGTGGAGGAAGAGGCGGTGTGGCCTCAGTGAACCACAGAGGAGTGTGATAGTGATACGACAGAGATCCTATCCCACATGGAAACCCTAGGACAGGGTCCTCTCTCTTTTTACCGCAGACGTGGAATCCATATGAATGAATGCTCTATGGAGGTCACCTATGACACAACATCCACCCACTCATGTGCAGGCCCTTCATGCCCCTCTCTTGCACTAGTACAAAAACCTTTTTTTAAGTCAGTTTTTTTTGCTTTTTAACGTCGGTTTTTAAGCGACGTTATTGCGAGTGACGTTAACAATATGATTTTTTATGTCCGTTATTTAGTAACTGATGTAAAAAATGGGGTAATATAGTTTTTTAACGTCAGTTTTTAAAAAACCGACCTGAAATACATTCTGGAAAATGGCGATAAGAAGCCATTTCTTACGTCAGTTTTTTAAAAAACTGACGTTATAAGTCATTTTTACGTTGGTTATTTAATAAACGATGTTAAAAGTTATTTTTAACATTGGTTATTAAATAACCGACGTAAAAAAAGTATAATAACTTGTAGAAAATTTTCTACGCTTCCATTTGATAGGTTATAGAGCTCAAACGGATTTACGGATCAAAAGTTATGACCATCAGAAGATTGATATTTTTTCGAGGAAAGATTGAGTAAGCCAACCGTAACTTCATATTCGAAGGAATTCTTGAATTTGTAGGGGGAGTTTTAGTTTTATCATGATATAAAGAATCATCCATCGTTATAATATATTAACAATCGTTAAATGGTATATCAATTAAGAAAACTACTCATATAAAATATAAATCATGGGAAAATAATTACAAATACCTTGATGAGGTCGCGGAAATTAGAAATTGTTGATTCACGTTGAAGATAAAACAAGTTGATTCGATGTAATGATGATGATTGAATGAAATGATCATAAAATGGTATATCAATTAAGGAAAAAAATCATAAAAACAATAAATCATGGATGTATGATTAAATATACCTTGACGAGATCGCGGAAAGAAGAAATAATTGATTCACGTTTGAGAGAAAAAGAGTCGATTTGGGGGAATGATAATGGTTGAAATAAATGATCTTCAATTTAGGATGGGTGTATAATGGAAACATATAATTGAGATTCTATGAGAAAACGCAGTATTAAAAATTTTAGGCGGCAATTCAAAATTTCGATGCCGCGATGTAAAAAAATTAAAATTCTGCGTTCGTAGGATATTAAAAATATAATTCACATTAGTTTTATGATAACTGACATGAAAATATATTAAAAATTTCACTTAATTTTTATGTCGGTTATTATCAAACCGACGTGAAAAATCAATCTTCATCACTCTTTCACGTCGGTTATTAAATAACAGACGTGAAAAATCGATTTTCATGACTTTTTCACATCGGTTATTTAATAACTGACATGAAAAAAGTTTACAAAAATTTACTTAATCTTCCAATCTTTAATTTTAAAGGTCACGAAGCTCAAACAGAGTTACGGATTAAAAGTCATGGCTTTTAGAAGTTGGACATCCTTAAGACATTGTTTAGAGATGATCATCTTATGAAGGCCATAACTCTTAATCCTTAACTCCGTTTGAGTTTCGTGACCTGTCAAATTAAATCTTGAGAAATGAAATACATTTTTATAAACATTTTTCGCGTTGATTATTAAATAACCAACGTGAAAAAGTTACTAAAATAGATTTTTCACGTCGGTTATTTAATAACCGACATGAAAAATTCGTGAAAATTTTAATATATTTTCCTGGAAAAGGATTTTTCAGGTCGGTTATTTTATAACCGATGTGAAAAAATATTACAAAAATGTACTTTATTTTCCAAGCTTTAATTTTACAGGTCATGGAGCTCAAATGGAGTTACGGATTAAAAGTTATGGCCTTTAGAAGTTGGACATTCTTAAGACATCATTTAGAGATGAACAACTTCTGAAGGCCATAAATTTTATTCCGTAACTCCATTTGAGCTTTGTGACCTGTCAAATTAAAGCTTGAGAAATGAACTACATTTGTGTAAACATTTTTCATGTCAGTTATTTAATAACTGACGTGAAAAATAAGTGGATATTTAAATATATTTTCCTGGAAAAGGATTTTTCACGTCAGTTATTTAATAACCGGCGTGAAAAATCGATTTTCGTGACTTTTTCACGCTGGTTATATAATAACTGTCATGAAAAATCAGATAAAATAGATTTTGAACATCAGTTCTTATATAACCGACCTGAAAAATCTGCAAAAATGTATTTTAACGTCAGTTATATAATAACCGACGTGAAAAATCGATTTTTAGATATTTTCACGTCGGTTCTAAAAAACCGACGTGAAAAATGGTGATGTAAAAAAAGGTTTTTTTACTAGTCTTGCCACAAGGCTTGATCACCCATGGCCCATGCTTTTGTGTACCATTCCCTATTTGGTAG
This sequence comes from Viscum album, assembly GCA_963277665.1. NCBI lineage: Eukaryota > Viridiplantae > Streptophyta > Magnoliopsida > Santalales > Viscaceae > Viscum > Viscum album. The sequence continues at coordinate 1,038,489,686 of OY728129.1, forward strand.
CTTTGACCGTATGGGTTCACCACCCATGGGATTTTAAAATGGTGTGATACCTCATTCCAAAGATTGGTCCTTATAAGACCTCCTAGGCAGGTGCGACCAGCTTCCCCACCTTGTGTGGGATGGTTATGTGCGTTGGCCTAGATGAAGGCTTGCATGGTGTAACATGAAGTGACCATGATTTTGTGTGCCCTGACCTATTCGGTAGATTTTCCTATATGGTTTCACCACCCATGGGATTTTAAAATGGTGTGATACCTCATGCGAAATATTGTTCCTTATAGGTCCTCCTAGGCAGGTGCGGCCAACTGCCCCACCTCGTGTGCGTTGGTTATGTGTGTTGGCCCAGATGAAGGCTTGCATGGGATAAAATGTTAATTTTATTCGAAATTAAAAGGAATATTGGGAAACATATTCAACAAAATATTAATTAAAACATAAAAATCTCTTAAATTAATTTTAAACACAAAACACCTTCCTTATTTACTCATTTAAATCCATTTCTATTCCCCCATCCAATTTACTCATAAAACAGTAATACATTGAAAATAAAGTATTTCAACACTGGAAACATAAATAAATGATCCAAATTTGTTTAAAAGGATGCACATTATTTTGGTTTGTCACATGTCTTCTCAAAATAACAACCAAAGGGTCCTTAATTAGAGATCCAAAGGAGGACTGTCTAAGAGAAGGTAGATGTATTCAATGAGTTTTTTCTTTTTAAATATTATCTTAACATCTTCATTCATGTATAAATAAATAAAAAATAATAACACCATTATATAAAATATACTAATATGTGATTATGTGTGTCAAAGAACCTATATCCAACTTATCTTCCATCAATTGAGAAACCAAGTTGTCGATCGTGTTTGTGGTAGACTACCACCACACGAAACGATACAATTCATTTTCTATCACCACCTATCACAGATGTATATAATGATGGATTTAATGTATATATATGATATTAATGAACAATTTACCATTATTAAAAAATAATATATCATTTAATTTCTTACATTTCCATTCATTGAAAAATGATAAAGTCATTCCAGTGTACATGTGGACTTCTTCCCACACGAAGAACTATGATTCATTCTCCATAACCACATCATTTGATAATGTATGTAAGAATATTAGAAAAATAATATTTTATTTATGATATAATTATAATTCTATAAATATTATATAATATATCTCTTCTTCCCATAAAGATAGTGGGAAAAAGGAAATGTTACTCATGCGTACATAAGGCTTTGTGTCTCTATGATTGAAATATAATTCATTTTTAATGTTCGTGTTTTATGGTTTGTTTTATAAGTATAATTGATGTATAAAAATTATAATTAATTAATTATTATTATTCTGGTGATGATGGAGTAATGACCTATTTTACCAAAAGTCAACTTATCATAGTAATCTTGGACATATGAATTGAATATCGTCAAAACGTCCAATATTAACTTCATTGATTAGTTAATCAAATATAACATGGTAACAAATATAATAAAATAAACAATAAAATATAAAATGGTTTTTAAGAAAGTAAATAATTAAAATAATTTTATTATTCAAGATGATAAAGAACACACATGATGAGTGAGACTTGAGGTAAGAGATTCTGTCTCAATTTCCATTCATCGAGGCATGTTTGAAGATTAAGGACAAATTTCCTTAATATAGTGTATATAATGACCATGTAAATGTTATGTCATTAATAATTCATACATCATGATATTTTATTTTAATGTTAAACTTATTTCATCCAAGGATAATTGAATTAAAAGTTACCAAGTGGTATGGGGTTTCATAACTCAATTTCTTTTCACTGTGTTATATTAATTCATCATTGTATTTGATTTTAGAAGATTATGTGTGTAATTAATTTTTGATTATTCTATGTTTTATTTCCAACTATTTTTATTTTTATTTACATCTTAAACACATAATGAATTCATTTATAAAGTTTCAGTTCATCGTTTTGGTCATGTATTGTTTCGTTGTCTCAAATTATATTCTTTAGGTAATGTAATATTATACACTTATATTCTTTTATGAGGTGTATCTACTGCCTCACTGATATATCATATCATGAATATATTTATATTCATAATACTTAATGTTTCATTTGATGTTATTTATTTAATGGGGCTTATGATTTTAACATTACCAAATTGGTGTGGACTAGTCTCACAATCTCATCATTATTTAAGATTCTTTATATTTAAGTCTCTTCTGGGGGAATCATATGATATTTCTATCTTAAATACAAAATAATTTATTTTCTTATGGTAATTTTTTAAAATTACTTGTTTTTGATTTATTTTCCTATCTTATGCACTCAACAGATATTTTTTTAAAAATAAACTTTATTCCCTCATTAGTGGGTAAATTTTACTTTATTGTCCAAGTTATCTAAAAAATGTTTTCATGAATGTTTTTAATATTATTAAATTAATTATTAAATAAATGTTTTCCCATATTTTGATTTTCTAGAATGGTTCAATGTTAATGTTCCCATGATTCTCCAAATGAGGTACTTTGTGACTTTTCCTACCAAAAATTTAATGGAATCTTTGTTTTAGCATTATCTGAATGAAAAGAATTTCATGACATGATAACCAACCCATGACTCAATAATTAATTTATAATTTTACAAAGTTATTTTAAAGATAAATGTTTTTCCTAATTTTCTAGATATTTTTAGTACTTAAAAGTAATTTCCAATGTTAACAAAATATTTTCCTCAGTAATGGTTTTAATTATATTTTTATGGAATTTCTATCCATAAATGATAAAATAAACCTTTATTCTATTTGTGATTTGTGAGGGACATGTTATAATGATTCCATAATTATACATTCTCTTTATGGTTTTTGATAAGTTTTATTAGGAGAAATATTAACATTTCTAATGATTGTTTTCAATATGAATGTTTATGTTGATTATGTGTTGAATTGGTTTTCTCTCATTTCATTTGTGGAATTTATTAGACATATTATGTGATGATAGGAGCTTGATATATCCCATAAATTCATTGGAAGGTCTCATGATACAAACATTTTTGTGTATTTGGATGAGGCCTTAACGATATATGTATGATGTCATAACATGAGGCCCTGATGTCATTTTTATGATGTCTGACAGTATGCATTCCATAATTATAATATTAGTTACTAATGTCCATGTGATTATTTGAATATTTTTGATATAGATGGATATGTTTCAAACTCATGTGATTAGTTATATGGATTTATTTTACCATTATTTATTCATTCCATATTATTATTCATGATCAGGTTATGGAATAAATGGTCCGTTTCATTAGTTATTTACCTTACCATATTGATTACACCTTATTTACTCATGATAGATTCCACTATATGTGACCCTTGATGAGAATTTGAGTTTTAATCTTATTTTGATTCTTTTCCAAGGATATAATGAATGAATCATTAATTGAGTTCAAAAAAGAATAATATTTACTTTCCCTATTTTGTATTTTTATGTTTTAAATTCAATGTGATATTCAAGTATGTATCGATTTCACCAATACTGCTAAAATATTTAGCCATTTTGCATGTGATGTCTTGCATCACATGCCAATGTAAAAAAGAAACCACTGACTCCAGGCTACTGGGGTCAAGTTCATTATCATAAAATCCTAGATACAACCATCCATAATTAAAAATTCCCATGTTCTTTCTATAAAACAATCATTATACCACTATATATATGAAACAAATTAAAACATAATATTTCATCATCATCTTTTATAAATTCATTAACATGTGTTATACTTATAATAATGTCACATGTCTCACTTTTCACATAACATAGAGAACTAGAAACCTTATAACGGGTGAGCTCAAATGCTCAACAAGGGAAACATATAACTAAATCAATAATGGTATAATGATGGATTAAATATTATGGTAAGAATAGTTAAACAACATGAACCCATAATTAAATTGAAATATGATGCTTTTTATATCCATGAAAATAAATAAAAATATAGATATAAATAATATTGATCTCATACTAATGGAGTGAATAATTTTTAACATCAAAAACAAAAATCAAGGCCTTATGGAACAACACTTTACTTTTTATCAAGACTGTAATCAAGATATCTTTCTTAATTGGGTAGAAATACACCAAATGCCGAAAACTATTTGACCTCATGATACATATCAAATAATTAAATAGGTATATAATAATATCCTCCACTAATCACCTGATTAAATTAAATTCACTCACCATAAGAGTCACTAAGACCTTTCATAATATACCCCAAAGAACCTCTTATTGTATAATACTAGGATCTAAATAAAATGAACAATACAAAAATAAATAAACAATCAACTTGAATTATTATTAAATAATAATCATGAATGTAAATACATTTACCAAGTAAATAGAATGGTTAATATGATCATAACTCATCATTATAAAAAAGGTGGATGATCCAACAATACAAATTTATCTTTCCTGTAGTCCTTTATATTGTAATAAAAATATATGGAACACCAATAAATTTTCCCATGTCAATAGAATAACATAATTTCTAGGAAAAAATCATTATTTTAGAATGATGTAAAATGTGATGTTCACAACAAATAGAGAATTAGGTGTACGACTAATTTAGTACTAGAATAACATGAGGATCTTTTGCCATCTCGGGAAAGAAAGTGGATGGTTTCAAAAGTACATATCCCTTGAAGTGATAAATAGTTGTCAAAAGGATTATATGGTAGGAATTTATGTAACTAGAAAACAATAATAGAACATCACATAATATAATAAAATGAAATAATATACCCAAATTATATGAAATAAGTTCAAAAAATTATCATAACCCAATGAATGGTAATTGATCTACAAAAAATATTTAATAATAGGGACACAACTTAATTAATTACCACTTGAATAAAGTAAAATAGTTTCAATAATAAATCCAATGAAATAAATGGAAATAAAGTAAAGAACATTCATGATATATTAAATCAATTGAAGAAAATAAAAAGGTAACATGGTTCATACCATGTAACATGGGTCAAAGAATCATAATTGAGATGAAACACGCTTACATAATATGTTCATAATACAAAACATATATCAAAGTGATGAATTTGAGATGAAACACACTTACCTATTATTCCCAACATCCACAAATATAATTTAACCTCATGTATCATTAACATAGTTATACTAATCAGATAATATATAAAATTATTCATATCTATTTTCATTTATACTTTTTTTAAATATTTATTATCTATATAAATTCTATCAATATTTCACATAAAGTGTTTATAGATTTTATCATTTCTAGTAGTCTTGTAATATCATTTGTTATCCATTATTATTTCAAAGTTCATCACCACTATATTTTTAAACCCAACTTTAGGGATTATTATTAATTATTTATGATTTTTGAAACTCCTTTCACGAGTTTCATAGTCTTTATCCATGAATATGAAATTGAGCAAATCCATGTTTCAGTGATTCTTAATGATCAAAATGTTTTTTATTAAATAATGAATTAAATATTTATATAACATATTTAAAACAAAAAATAACATTTTTACCCATTTTAATCATATTTTATTTGTAATTATGTTCCCATAGTCATTCATGATATAAATTCATATAATTTTTCAATTTTGTTGTTAAACTCACCCAACAAAAGAACATACTATGATTTAATGAATGATTACAAGGTGGTTTTGTTATAATATCGTTATACAAGAAGAAAAATTAAATTATTTAGTCTTTAATAGTGTGATATATCATAATTTTAAGGATTTATAAAAATAATTAATGGATATGGAAATATTACAGAATTTCAATAAAATATTATCGTCTTAGTCTGAGTATTTTAAATGATTAAATTTACAATGATCTTTTGTTGATAATATAGTTAAAAAGTTCTTATATTTTTTACCTTTTAGATCCTCAATGATATCATACGAATCATATTTATCATTTAATCCCATAATTATATCCATCATTTTTAGGCGGTGAAGGAAAAAAAACAATATGTATATAACATTAAAATTTAAGGTTACTATTCAAGTGACAAAGGAAAAAATATGGAAACAATAAGATAATGGAATTATTTAGGGTCAAAACTCATCTCAAATACTCCTTTGTAGACAAATTTTAATGTTTTATGTTTTTTTACCTTTAATTTTTCTCATTAATTTATTTTTACCTTGGTAATTTATTTCAACCCTTAGTAATTAATTTTAATGAAAATATTATTATTAAAAAGTTTCAATATTTTTTATATATAAGATTAAATTTGAAAATAATTTTATCAAATATATTTTCTAAATACATGAGAATTTAATTTTAAACCAAATACACTTAATCAAGTAGAAACAATTTTTAGAGAAATAATATTTTTAAGCATTAAATTTATATATAAGTTAAATTTATCTTAGATACTGATTTTAAATACATAAATTTATTTACTATAAAAAATAAATTATATGAGACTTAAAAGTCAAGGGAAAATTGAATCTCCCATAAAAAATACTTGATTCAATTAAAATATCAAAAAAATCATTATATTAATGTAACATTTTAATTAGATATAAAAATATTTTCCATGGGTTTTATAAATTTAAATAATATTCTAAAATGAATAATCTTATACTTAAAATTAATACTTGATTACCTAAAATCCTTCATAAATTTACTGTTTGTTCTTATATAATAGTAAATTTATACAAATTATAAATTTTGCGAAAACATTATTTTTTGACTAAAAACAGACCTTTTCAAATTAAGCTCAAAGATTTTTACTTACTGAATTTTGATTTTAGGAATTAAAATATAAATATCATTTTTATTAATTATAAATTGAAAAATATATAATCTATGTTTGGAATAAAATCATAAAATTTAAAGAAAACCCATTTTTCTAGAAAATGATATTTTCAAATATGAACTATTATTATTCCTTTTTCATATAATTTACCAACTAAATTGGATTTATTCAATTATTAATATAAAAAATAATTTTTCATTAATTATATGTTTTTTGAAATATAAATGTGTATCAGTTAAAAGATATTTTTTTTGAAAAAATACTATTATAAACAATTAATAATCTAATTTTTCATTTTTTTTAAACTAATTGAATTTCATTCATAGTAAAAGTATTATTTATTATATATGTACATGAAATTACTAATGTGGTTAATCCAATTCATTATCACAAATGAAATGACTAGGTTTTTATTGTTTATACTTAAATATTTATATTTGACCCAAATATATCTGATTTGTTATGTCCTGTGTTGCATGTAAAGAAAGATATCAAATAAATTGAATTATTTAAAGGTTATAATATATTATAAGTTCAGGGTGTTACATTATCCTCCCCTTAAATAAATAGAATACTTGTAAATTGGATCATATTATCAGATTAATTTCTATAGGGAACTCATAATTAACAATACAGAACTAGAGGATCATGGATTTATTTATGATGTGTAATGAGGTTTTTCAAAATTAAAAATTATTAAATGTTATTTATAATGTGAGATAACCCATTTCTAATTTTACATATAATTATACTAAGGGATGTTCATCTTTGTTTATAAATAATAACTTCCTAGAAACCCTGAAATTGATTTATATAATAGTCATACCATTAAGAGAAAAATCTTGTAGTTTGTAAAGCCATACATAAAATATTACTCTAGAAAATTAAGAGTGAAAAATCACCATGTTAATTATTAGTTGTATTTTTATAGGCTTTTCCTTGTTTTAATCTTTATTGTTGTTTATTTACCTTATTGTCCCTTTTATTAGGGAAGCTATTTTCATAATTCCCAACACTCATTTAATTAAGGCAACAAAATTTTGTATATTATCCCTTTTCCTTACATTTGTGAGTTTTACCACCTTCATCTACACACTTATACAATTTACCTATCACTTTAAGTCAATTTACCTTGATTCTTCTCACATTTTTGACATATAGGAAATTAAATTCTCTTTCCTCCGTTATCTCTATCACTTGATATTTCATGAGATTCAATCTTTCTCATCCTTTATGTGTTTGGGGTACCTATTATGTTAACATTGTTAATCATATTTCCTGATTGTTTTTGTGCATAATCACAAGTTTTATCACTCCAAATCCCATTCTTTTGGGGGTTTTCATCGAGGTAATCTCCAAATTATCACTCACACCCATGATTCCTTCTACATCCATACATGAATAAAATCAAAATATATTACACGAGTGGTGATAATTATAATTTAATTATTATATGTTGATATAGGAAAATTCAACTTCTATATGCATCGCTTTATAATACTATCTTGTTATCATATAATTATTATAACTCAACTTGTGTTAGACTTAGTTCAACCTAAATCTATCTCTCTCTTAGTTTATCATATATCACTCATGGTTTAACCAAGGTTACTTTATGTCAGTTAATATCATACTTATTAACTTATAATTTAAATAGAGATTCCAAATTTCCATGAAATTTCTAAAACAATTCATAACCAAATAATCATTTAAATATATAATATAAAAAATATAACTTATCCTTACTCAAAAAACATTATTCATTCTTAAAATATTATACACAAGTCTGTATATTATTTAATAATATAACTTTAATAACATACCTATCTTAAAACCTATTTGAATCTATATGACATTAAACCATAATCATATTATATATTCCAAAGAAATTAACATTATCATTGACATTTAGATTATGTTAAAAACTAGTTCATATGGTCACACACCCATGACTGTATATAATAATCTGAAAAGTGAGATGAACTTCTCAAAAAATATCATGAATTGATTATTAATCCCAAGGTTACCAATTACTATATAATTTAATTCTTTAAATTCAAACATCCTGTTATTACATCAATATTAAGTATATTTTAAACAAATGTATTAACCATTTTTAAATCACGTGTTATCTAATACATATCCCCAAAATATAACCATGATATAAAATCACTTTTCACAATTATTGATAGTATTTAATATATTTTTCCAAACATTTAAATTACTACTACTGGAGAAAAATACTTAGAAGTTTAATTTAATTCCCAATAACATTTATAATATACCAAAATGGCATCGATAAATATCACTTCACTGATTAAAATAGATAAGAGTATCAAGAATTAATTTCTATTATGATATGAACCTCAGTACTATATGTAAGACTAGGAAACTCACATTAACCATTATTATAAGAAAATAATATGATTCTAAACCATTTTAATATTATCCATTATTGGGTTAGAAGACACAGAGGTTTCTAGGTACAAACATTTTCTTAACTTCACATTCATGATCCTACTTCAATCAAACAAAAAAATGAAATCTTAAACGAAAATATTTAAAATATATATATGAAAACATCAATCAAAACAGTTATTACATTATGTCACCATTTGTTTATCATATGATACTTTTTGATAAACAAATAACTCTTTTAATTCAATCCTTAGTTATCCATTGTTATAATTCTATTAGATTCACTATACTAATTAGTTAACAACATTATTATATCCTTCACAATGGTTTATAAAGATAATTTGATTAACTAAAGGATACAACTAGGAGTATCTCTCTAGGTGTGCAGTCTTATGTCCAATTATCATGCATCACAGTGATTATTGAGTCAATGTTTAACCTACCATTTTCATAGTGATTACCCCTAAGTGCATCTATTCCATAACCCCATTAAATTTATAGTATCCATATATGGATTTATTTCTAGGGAAAAGTACATAATATATAATTTATTAAAACATTAGGATGTTATCCAATACATAAAATTATTCCTTGGGTTTTCACTGAAGGCTTTTCATCCAAACTCTGAATTAAAATTTGAATTATTTCAATAACATTATATCATATGATTATCCCAAGGAATTATATGTACCTTTAAACATATGGTAAAACCTAACTTATTAATCCATAAATTAACCTCAATAAAAATATTTATCTCTAAATTTTTCTAAACCTATCATTTTACAATAATTATGATACCTTAAATCTACACTCTTGGATCTGGTTCTATAAACACATACATTTCATATTCACTTTTATACCAGTTGTAAAATCCTATATTTAACTATCTATGATTACAAAATAAGTACTTATTATCGAATATATTATACCAAAAGGATCTTTTTAGGATTATTGATTTAGATGATTTAGACACATCATAAACCAATAAATCCTGTCCACTTAATCCATAACATGTATTTAACATCTCGCATAAATTATTTCACACATACTATCCTTTCAATATGTAATGTATATTAATTATATTCATAACTTAAGGAAATTGAATCATAAATTGGGGTGAGATCAAACACTTAGTAAGGGAAACATATAACTAGAGTAATCATTTCATAAACAAGGAATAAATATTATAGAGGGAATGTTTTTCAAAAATAAATCTATAATAAAATATAAACTAATAGCTTTCTATATCAATTGAAATATATTAAAACTAAAATATAAATAATACAGATCTCATAAAAATGGAATGAATTATTCCAGAATTCCAAAACCTAATGCCAAGGCCTTATTCCAGTAAAAATTTCTTATTATCGAGACCATAATGAAGATATTTTTTCTAAATTGGGAAGACTCAAACCATATTAAAAACAATTTTTGTCTCATGATACATGTTGATGCATCGAGTGGCTATATAATTTCAGGTCCAAAAATCAACTAATTATGTCTAATAAAATCACTATAAGAGTAATTATGAATATTCATACTATTCCCTTGGGAGCCTCTTACTGAAAAAATATGGATCTTCATATAACAATAAATAAGGAATCAAATACACAATAATAAATAGTTTTTAGTAAATAATTGTTATGAATTTTGAAAAAATTCCCTTGTAAAAAAAGGGACAACCTAATCATAACTCATATATAGAATGAAGGTGAATGGTCAAACAATACATAGTCAACTTCAAAAAAAACTATCCATATTGGAATAAAAACATACATAACACTGATAAATTTCTCCATTTAAACAATATCTATTATGTAATATGTAATGTTCACTCTATATAAAGAAATTCGTATATAGATAATTCAATACTTGAATAATAATATCCTAATCCCTTTGTAGAAAGAAAATGAATGGTTTAAATAGAAAATATCCCATTAAGCGAGAAATATTTTTCAAATGGTTTATGTGGTAGGCATGTATATCTGTAGAAAAAATTGATAGAATAAAACATTATAAAATAAAAGGGTAGAATGTACCCAATTTAAATGAAATTATTTTAAACAATATTCATAACTCAAAAAGTGAAAATTGAGTTTCCAAAAATATTTACTGTCTGTGAAATAAATAAATCAAAAACCAATTGAATAAGGGAACATGATGTATAAACTTAATCATATGAAAAATAAAAAAATAAGTCATATAAAGCTCAAGGGATATTAAATCAATAGAAAAAAAATACAGAGGGAACATGATACATGACATGTAACATGTCTCAAAGAATCAGAACTGAGACCAAGAAAACCCATACAACTTGAGTAATATTTTAATAAAAACCCCATGAAAAGAGGGATTTTAATTGAACTTAATAAAATATTATTTAAATATAATACAAGATATTATATCTCAAATATGATTTATATACACCAAAAAATGAAATTAAGTGCATAACACCAAACATGTCTCAAAGAGAGGAATTTGAGACGAAACACCCTTACCTATTGTTATTGACTTCCACAAATATACTTTAACATCATGTATAAAAACACATATATCATAATGAATATTTTCATAACCTAACTCATATATATTTTCATTTATACTATTCATCAATAATTATTCTCTATATGAAATGTATTTATTTCCCACATCGAGTGTTTACAGTTTTAAGCTTTTGTACTAGTTTTATAATATATTTTTTATGTTAATTATTATTTAAAATATAATAAGTACTAGATAATTAAATTTTTGTAGGGATTATTTATAACTATTTATTATGTTCAATACTCCTTTCATTTGTGTATTTTTCTTTCTACATGAAAATGAATTTGATAACAAGAATGTTTTAATGATTTTTAAAGATCAAAGTGTTTTTTTAATTAACGAATAAAATATTGATATAACATATATATAAAAATAATAATTATTTATACATTTTATCACATTATATTATAAATTATGTTTCCATAGTCATTCATGATATAAATTCATAGTAGTTTTTAATTAGGGAGTTAAACCGACCAAAAATGAACATACCCTGATTTAGTGAATGATTCCAAGGTGGTTTTGTTGAAATTTCATTATACCAAAAGAATAATGATTTATTTAGTTTTTATTAATGTTATATATAATAATATTAAATAATTTTTAAAATAATTAATGGATATTTAAATATTAATCAATTTTAATAAAATATTTTCCTCTTAGTACACTTATTTTAAATAATTAAATTAATTATGATCATTTGCTGATAATTTCATCAATAGGTTATTATATTTGACATAAAAGTATATTAATTACATCATAAGAATAATATTTACCCTTAAATATAATCCTTACATACAAACACGTAATGTAGTGAAGGAAAATGAAACATGTGACATTGTAGAGGCAGTAGTCTGCACAACAAATGAATGACAGTTTTGGTTTCATAATAAATGGGGTATATGAATAAAAAATGTTAATAATTTTTTTTAATAACATTAATGTATATAAGTTACACTAATATAATCATATTAGTCTGTATAAAATAATTTTAAAATAATATAATGAAGTATAAACGTTATGTTGTTGATAATACTCACATCATGGACTTGAATTTTCATCGGGAGTCTCTTCAGAAATAAAGGCCTTATTCTTATAATGGTGAAGATTTTATCTTTTTATTAGTGAAGGGAATGGTAGTTTTGGGATTAAACCATAAATTTAAAATAAATTAAAGTTACTTTTAAAGTGAAAAGGCTAAAAAATAGAAAAAAGAGGAGAGTAAAATGAGTGTGGGTAAAAATTCACATCAAATAATACTTTTTTGAGAAAATGTATAGTGGTTTAAGAATACTTTTTTATAAAAAATATATATTTTAAACTCATTTTAATTTACCTTGATAATTAATTTCTAACCATATAAATTAATTTTAATGAAGAATATTACGATTGAAATTTTAGACTAATTTTATACTTATAATTTTAAATTTGAAAATAATTATCAAATAAATTTACTGAACGTGTAAGAAGTTCATTTTAAAATAAACACACTCAATCACATAATTTTTTTAGAGAAATTAATTTTTTATGATTGAAATTTATGTATAAGATAAAATCAATCATTGATACTGTTTATAATGAAATAAATTAATTTATTATAAAAAAGGATATGAGGATTCCAAGGCCAGAAAAAAAATGAATCTCACTTGAAAAATATATGATTAAAAACCGAATGGAACTATATTTATATTAAATTAATATTTTAATTAGTTACAAAAATGTTTTACATAAGTTTTATATGTTTAATAAATAATTTAAAATGAATAATTTTCTTCTCAAAATGCATAATATATTAAATAAATGATTTTTAAATTTTTCTCAATATTAAATAATGGAAAAGTCATTGAAGTTATAGGTTTCAAGAAAACCATATTTTTCGACTAAGAGTGATATTAAAAAAAGATATACAATTTATAATTAGTAAATATTTATATAAGAAATTAAAAAATGAATTTCATTTTTATTAATTTAAAATTTCATTTTCTATAAATTTAGTTTTTGGATAAAATCATAAAATCTAATGAAAAAATGTTTTTATTAGAAAATAACATTTTCCAATATTATTTTCTTTTAATATTATATCATATCTTTTAAAAAATAAGTTATTTTTAATTAATTATTAATATTAAACACAATTAATCATTAATCACATGATATTTTAAATAAAAATGTTTATCAACAATTTTTTTAAAAAATTAGTTTTCTGAATAATAAATAATCGACTACCCATTTGAGGTAAAATAATTAAATTTCATTTATATTAAAAGTATCCTTTATTTTCTATATATATGTAATTCATAATGTAATTTCTCCTATTAATTTCCTCTAATTCAACAACTAGGTTTTTAGAAGTTATAATTAAATATTTATATTTGCTCTAAATATATTTTTGTTTCATTTGAGTTTAGTGTTGCATGTCGAGATAGATATAAAACAAATTTACTTATTAAAAGGTGATCATACATTATAAGTTTTAGATGTTTTGTTTTATACTTATATATATATAAATTAGTGGCTGAACATTATTATACTTAGAAGTATTTTTCAACTTCACTACCTCCAAATTATTATTATTCTTCAATGTTTTCACTAAAACTAGTATTTCAATAATGATTGGGATAGTGATTGAATTATAAATGTGTCGAACATCTTAAATTTATTCAAATGTGTACTTTATATGAATCTTACAAAAAATAACTAGATTATATTATTATATATAATTAGAGGATACATGATATATCTGATACCAATGGAAGTTGTTTGGTTTGGTGGTTCACTAGTGGTGAATTAGTGATCTATTTTTATGATATCTACTCTATAATCAATCCTATTAGACTAGTGAAAGTCTCAGTCCACTCTTCTTGTATCTATCAGATTTATGTGAATGATGAAAGAAATCAAATAAAAAAACTCAGAGACTTTTACAAGTGTTGGGATTGATATTCGCCTCCTTTCCCAGATTGGTTAGAGACCACAACCACAAATTATTCCATTTTTAATGAAAACAACAAAAAAACAATGTCTACCACCATACTTATATGATACCTTATAATGTACTTAAACATCCCAATAGAGGGTATTTATATTGTATCAAACATTTCCCAACCCCCAATGATTATTTCTCTATTACGCAACTCTTTCATTGCAATAGAAATGAGTTACTCACAAAGTTAGTGAATGGATCATTTCACAAACAATCAAGTAGGATTTCAACTTCTCCTTTATTCTGGTAAAAAATATGTCATCCTTGCACTTATTCTCTATTTCCTATGTAATACATCAATTTATTTTCTTCTATGATATATTTATACCATTTCCCCCTTTTTTATCTTTATTTGATACTTGTATATGTTCTATTTTGAATGTAGAATCAGGTTCACATTCATCAACATTAATGTTTTTCTTCTTATTATCAATGAATCAGAGTATACTCATAATTTCTCTCTGTTATATTATCTTAAGTAAAAATTATTTTAAATCCTAGTCATATCTTCCTAGAAATCCTCCTCAAAAATTTGAATAGTTCCTTATATAAATCTCACCAATATTAGAGTGTTTAATTTTTTTTATATCTCCATCCTTGTGAGCATAGAATCATTTAGTATGACCCAAATCCTCCCATTGAAACATGGAACTCATCTAAATATCTAGATTGATTCATAATCTCTTTTTTATTGATGATCCATTTTCAGGATCATGATCTTAAAACCCATGAAGGGTAGGTATTGAGTATATTATGATTTTTCTTTCCCATTTCATCATAATATTAATTATGAATAGAATATAATTTTTCTTCTCAATGATCATCGAATTTCACTATGTAAATGACTCATATGTAGTGTGAATATGAATCATATAAAAAGTCAAATGACTCATACATAGTCTTAAAATTGTTCATACCCAATTGGATTCACTTTTTCATAGCTTCAATTACTCATGTGAAGATTCATAATCACTCATACATGGTCTAGATGACTTCTATCTTGGTAAACAATAACCAATACACTATTTATAATCAAATATACATAGAATTCCGTTAATATTAGAAGACTCGTATTGAGTTCTAAATGACCCATACACCAATATACCTATGTTTATAGTTGAATCATACATAGATTATATTTCTTAGTCCTATTTTCAATAAAAACTAAAACTGTAGAATTTATTTAATTAATCTCAGAGCCTTCAATATACCCATTGTCTAGCTTATCAATTTTCTCAAAACTATTATAGATTATTCTTTTCATCTAATTACACATGTCCATGATTTCCTTAAATATTATCCCCAAAACCATCACATATAATAGGTATGGCCCTTAAACCTATCAAGTAGAAATAAATCAACATATCATTTTCCAATTATGATGTCTGCAACTCACTTATCTCTTGATAAATTCCCACCACATATTGATAACTCCTTTTTACCGTAAAAACCTTCTTTATTGACATAAAATATAATATTCACTTGGGTTCTTCAATCCCCCCATTTAATTTGATGGAAATACCATTAGAACCATTGATCAATATGTGTACTTTGATGAATTATTTTATTGTCCCCATTATTGTAATAAATGTAAAGGAATATAGGGTTATAGATCTCTCTCATCTTCCAACTATTCTTGTGATTCTAAAAAACATCCTCTCCCTTTTATATATAGAGTTCTAACCAAATATTATTTTTAGGTAAGGATGGAACCACACACTTTTGACAAATTATCCTTCAGTAAATAAACTCTATGTCTACATGGGATATCCTAATGTATAAGATAATATATATTTAACCAATACATAAATTCTATACACATACCGATCTATCATATGGTAGAATTAAAAATTTCTTATTTAAGGTGTTATTTGAAAAAATGTATCATGAAATAATGTTTTCCAAACCTCATATGAATAATATATCAAAATAATTCAAGTTAGTGATAGATAAATCCCCCACTCTCTTACTTTTACACATACTAACACTCCCCATAAAAAACTTTTTTGATATAACAAAAAAGGACTAGAAGTGTTATTGGGATACCAAACTATAATTTTTCTCTACGTGTAGTCTAGAATCCATATTTTTATGAATATAACTATGGTAGCCATATATTTATGTTATATCCTTCTTTATTAACACACACCAATAACTATTAATCATGTAAGGTGGATAATTCCATGATAGACTCATTTTTCATACTATATATATATAGAGACCCAAAGACTGACGTACATAGACAATACATTAATTTTTTTGAATACTCAATACATAACAAAAAACAGACACACAAGGACCATAATTGTTTAGTTTCTTTGGAAACTCGGAAAAATAATCTTCTAATCATGGTAAAAGATCTTCAACATCTCCCATAAAGATCTTCCCCTTTTGTTCTTACCTAAAACCGTTTTTATATCCTCGAGAAATGAAAACATAAAAAGGGTGAGCTCAAATGCTCAGTAAGGGCAAGCATAGAGAACATAAAAGAATCCATAGACAATTGAATGCAAAATCTTGAACATAAAATCTAAACATCAAAATCTTGAGCAAAGACATACATCTTGGAAGTACATAAGGCATGTATTATAATAGAACATAAATCTTGATAAAATAGCATGGGAATAAATCATGTAATTGTGGCAACCATTCAGAACTTGTTATGATTTCCATAGTGGCCAAGGAATTGTGGCCAAGACCATCTTAGTGGACAAAGTCCCTTTCTAAATCAACTTCACTCCTCGTTCCAGTCCTGTGTCCCTGAACCATATTAACTTACCATTCCAGCCATGTCTATCGGATGAGGTATAAATCATTACCCAATGCATTGGAAGAAGATATAGGTCCCACCCATCTCATAATGAAATCATTCTTAATTGTGCCACAAAATAAACTTAAAACATTCATCATATCCCAAAGAATAAAATGGGTTTCATAAACATCATCCCATCATCACATAATCAATATAAAACAAATGGATATTTCATCATAAGAAAATTGAAACCATGTAAATCATATAGACATTATAATTGACACATACACATATGAAATAATGTCATATTAGATGTAAAATGATTTTGATAAAACACTTGAAATGTATTATTGAGGAAAATATCCTTTCTTCTTCAAAATCAATTTCTTTTAACAAAACGTCATGAAATTTTAAAAGAAAAAGATTTTTTTGAAATAGTCAAGAAATATTTTGGAGTAATCTCCAGGAAAATATTGCTTTATAAAACCGTACAAATCCTTTCATGCCGTAAAAGTAAAAAATAACATTCTTCTCTTACTTTTGTCAGAAAAGTCAAAAAGTACCTTGTAATGTAAACAAAAGAAAGATTCCTTAAATACCATGTAGTAAAAGACAAATTTGGTAAAAAAGACATTAAAATTACATAAAACCACTTTTAGAAAACATGGACTTGGATGATAACAATAATCCTAACAAATACTTACGAATAAACAATCTTGGATAAAAAGATATCCCGTACCTTATGTTTGATATGCTTCGTATGTATCTAAACCTCCTATATAACGATTTAAATAATTTCATTGACTTATTAAAGAATCATATTCATTTTTATTATATCATATATGGTTCAATTAGGTATTTATATTACCCGTTAATTTGTCAATTCCATGGTAAAGTAGCGTTTTGGGTAAAATTGAATCATTTATCGTACATGTTTGGACTTGTTGTTCTTGATTTTATTATTACTTATATCAAGATTTACTTACTTACAGAATGTAAAATGTGATTTATATATCAAATATATTCCGTATATATATATATATAATAGATAGATAAATTAAATGGAACACACCGTTCATGGAGACGGTAGGCCGTACGTACGCATGAACGCTGTTTTCCTTTCTTTATTTACTTGAATGGAAGTAAGTAGATGAAATATATATATATATATATATATGTATATGTATATATATACATAAATCCAGTATCTTCATTATTCCATATATTTCATTATTATTCATTATATATCCTTTATAATCATTCTTGAACGGTTAATCATGGAAACTGAATCTCATCGCGTTCGTGGAGACGATAGTCCATACGTACGCACGAGCGATGATATCATTCCCATGATCATGGAATTGTATTTAAGTGTATGTATAATAATATAGAATCAATATCACTTTACAATAACCATATATAGTTATTTATTTACACCATTATACCCATTCATGTAAGGTGGTGGTGGAAAAACTAATTACACCACGGCGTGGAGACGGTATTCAGTACGTACGCACGCGCGGTGATTTCGTTTTCCGTAGGATGGATATATAGTGAAATAGTGTTGTTTCATACTTATAATAACATATCAGTATATGAGTGATACTTATTTTATTAATTCATAATGAAAAAACTAAAGAAGAAGAAGTGGAAGAAGAAATAAAGTTGAAAGAATCGGTAACGGACATTACCTCTTCTTTGAAGCGCCTCTTTGAGTCCTCCTTTTAGGGCACTAAAATTGGTCTTTGAAGAAGACCGGGACCTCTAGGACGTTTCTAGGGAAGTTTAGAAGAGAATTTGGTAGGGGTTGGTAGAGCATTAAGGCTCAAAGTGGTGTGAGGAATAGAGGGAGGATGTGCCTTTTTATAAGCGAGGAGAGGGGCACCTTTGGAATAAGAAAAAATATTATTTTATTATAAAGTCATATTCAGTTTTTAGTAGCTCCAAATAGAGTTAATTCGAAATAAGGTAGTGATGAGTCGAAATACTCTCATCCAATAAAATTTAGACATGTTTAGGTTTCTATTTTAACCTTATCATTTAGATTTTACTTTATGATAAATAATTTTTCTTTTACCATGTGTTCTTGTTTTCTTACACTGTAAGGTTAATAAACATACTATAACAAGCCAAAAGAACCCCAAGTTGTTTATTATTAATATATATAATGTTATAGAAGTCATTTTTCCGAACTTTATATTTTTTAGGAATAAAATCACAATTAATAATATAATATTTGTTTTGAAAACTATTTTATGTCAATTTTGACACGATTTGGTAATTGATTCTTGTGAAAATCCTAAAAGAATGATTAGTTAGAAAAAATTTAACTAAATAAATTCTAACATGTCATATTAACCTAGAAAATTAGTTTAATTCATAAAAAGTCTAAAATTACATTTATTTGGGTATTTATAACATCAATTATGTCAATATTTCATTAATAAGATAATTACTGCATCATCATTATGTCATAAATAAAATAAATTATTTTTATGTCTAAAAATTATAAATAAAACACAATTATGTAGGAAATATTTTTATATTTATAATGAATATTTATAGTTGAATTTATCTAATGTATAACCCTATATTAAAAATGATTTAGTTATTAAACATTGATTTTAACTATTTTAACCATTCTTTAATAATCAATGTCCTAATCTAATCCAAGTGGGCCTAAATGGTCATATTTTATTCCTAAGGTTGTTTTTGGTCTAATTATACTTATCCAATAGAATTAGGACATGTGTTAGGTTAATATTAATATCATTTTTACCCTTAATTACCCTATTTACTTTTAACCGTGCTAAATAAAAGTAAAAAGTTACTATTTACCAAAAATTATTTTCATCTCATTGAACCACATTTTAGTCCCCGATATTAACTGTGTATCTTATATTTTCAAAATTCAATTCACAGAAGTGGTAAATTTTCATTTAAATGAAAAAGTCAGTTTTTTAACTACCACTAAGTGGTATCACTATTCATCGAAAATTGAAGTTTTTCAGAAAAATACAAAAAATTCAGCCTAAGAATTATTTGATATTCCGAATTAAGAATTGATGTCTATTTTTCCAAATTCAAAACATAGAAGTGTCATTAATTAATTTTAAAATTAATTATTGTTATCAAAACAAATAGCGTGTTTTTTAAGATACAATAACTATCAAAAGATTGATACTTGTAGATATCCAATTTCAAAGTGAAATTAATTCCAATGACAAAAATTGGATTAAATGATAAAAATATATTCTAATTACACTTTAAACCCAATTAAAAAGATAATATAACCATATAAATTATTGGGATCAAAAAAGTTGTTTTTAATTAAAAGATAGCGTGTTTTTACTATACATTAAAATATGAAAGTTATCAGAATAATATGAAAAATTTATCCAAAATAAATTTTTATATATTGATTATAAAGAAGAATTTTATTTTTTCAAATTGAACTTATAGTCATTTCAAAAACAATATTTAAAGTGGGTGCACCATCAAAAGGCAGCAAAACTACATTTTTTGAAAAATACTTATTTTACTCGAAAAATTGATTTTGTTCTCAAACAATGTTCTAGAAAATGTGTAAGATGAGTAATAATGTTATAAACTCAAAATATAGTTGATACTATTCATAACGTCTAGTCCATAATAATATTATAACCATATATCATTGTTTAGTGAAACCTGGTATTGCATACAACACACGCAATCGAAAAGGTCACGATTGTGTGTAATGCAAGCCAAGTCAGGGTTCCGTGTTGTGAAAGACTCCTCTGTTGTTTCGTATAACAGAATCCAACCATATTTCATTTATACATTGAATATATATATATATATATACACTCAATGTTTCGTAGAATAAATACTATCAAAATTATGTGTAACATGATCCAAGAATAGTGTTGTGTATACTAAAAGCTCATACGGTGTTGCATACAACGCAAGGTAGTCGTGTTGTAGCTTACAAAAAAGAAATAAATGAAATTAAAATAACATTTTTCGTAAAATATCGGGGTGTTATATTCTACCCCCCTTAAAATGAATTTCGCCCTCGAAATTCATCGGGGTTATAAATCATTTTCTATTTATAGAAACCCACATCGTAAAAAGGAATACTAAAACATAATTTTAAAAACTAAATTATGAAATGTAACGATTACCCAATGTAACTCATCACTAGGTTTCCATATAGGATAACATAGGTGAAAATATGGTTATGGAAGAAAAATCTAACCATCAAGTTCTGATGGAGAGTGGTAGAGAACATGGCTATGAAAAAGCCATCAATCACAAAGCCATAGATTTGTAATGATCTAAGGTACCGTCTGATTCATCGGATATAAGAGCATTATGACAAAATTTTTGGTTTTCAAGATCATTTCCCTAAAGTTGATGAAATTGGAATTAGAAGAAATAATTTTGTGATTTTGGTACAGTCTCACCGTTGGTTGTTCTTTGGAAAATTTCCACTTCATCTATTAATGAAATGAAGTTGAATTTGTCATTCGTGAAGTGTTAGCAGATCATGTGATAGAATGATGAGTCATTCCATCTATCTCAAACAAAAGGTTAGAAAAGTTATAAAAAATACATAAGTCCATCTATTGTGAGATTAATCATATATGGTTCCTAAAATGGACTTATACTTCATATATCATACTGATTAATATAATAAAACTAGTTTCTACTAAATAGGGACTTCCTGTAGGCCAGTGGTAGGCGATAAAGGCCTGTTTCAATTCAGTTGTGGGTTCGATTCCCAAAGCCTTATCCGACACGATGGGTTGTCTCCCGTCCTGCAGGTTGTCCTTTTTCAAAAACTACATTATAAATAATATCGAAAAAAATCTATCCTTAAACAATACTAACTTATGTCCAACATAATTCTTCCCAATCTTTAGGCTTTTCCAAAATACATATGTCAAATCTCATAGTATAAAGAAAACAATTTCTTGAAATGTCATCAACCAAGCATGTGAATACCATCATTTATCCCCCATATATCTTGTTGGTCACATTCCAATCATGTGAATACCTTAATCATGTATTCTCTAGAAAAATGAATACCCGTTAAACCTTAGTGAAAACATGAATGCTATCAAAACTTAACTCTTTCCACATACCAAAATACAAATATTCTATATACTCAAACCATGATATAACCTTCTCCTTATATCAGTCATGAGCTCATGAATACTATCAAACATTTTATTTTCTACTTATCCCTCCATTATGTGCATATCATCAACATTACAAAAATATCTGAATAACCTTTCATGGTCACTGGTACCATTCATCATATACTTTCAAAACATAAGGAAAGACAACAGTGTAACAATCCTTAGATGTCTCTTTATTCTATAGTACCATGAGATTACTTATACAACATTACACTTGATAAACATGTAATCATTCCACTACCTTCTTAAACCATTGACCGAGCTTCAACAATTCTTTCATCTCACATATCATTTGTAGTCTCTTCATCATCATCAACATAAATAATACCCATACGACCATACTGATTCTCTTCATGAGACTTTCCCTTAGGGCATTGGTTTTCATAATGCCCGTACATTCCACATTTAAAACATTTAACCATTATTGATGTCGTAGCAATACCATTATCCTCATCCATGGTGTTAACTGAACCTTTTCCTTTGCACTTACTGGATTTGTGTCCTTCACTTCCACACCCAAAGCATCTTCCAGTTCCTTTGAAACATTCTCCTTGATGCCTCTTCCCACATGATTTACATAGGGGAAATTAAAGTTTCTTTCTTCTATGATCATTATGAAACTCCACCTTTCCCTTATTAACCGAGTCAGGAAACTTACCAAATTTGAGTTTATTGATCATATTATGAGTTTGCTGATTTGGAATAATAATGATGATTGGAATTCCAAATCACATTTCATGTGGTTTCTCATGAAGAATATCATTCCATTGTCCATCATATCCTCCATTATCATGAATCATCTTGTTTCCAGCCATTTTCTAAAACCCAAAAAGAATAGTGTGAGAGGCAAAAATCATAATCAAGGGGGAGTAACTTCAATATCTAACATCTTAGGTTTAATCTAATATTGTTACCATAATTCTAGGACTATAACCTATACTTATACTTAACCTTAGGGACATCCCTAGACATACCTTAGAAATATCTCTAGGGATCTCACTAAAGTTTTCGCATCCTAGTTTCCAAAGGTTGACTAAACCTTTCCTCTGATACCAACTGTAGAGACCCAAATATTGACGTACATGGACAATACATTACTTTTTCGGAATACTCAATACATAACAAAAAACAGACACACAAGGACCGTAATAGTTTAGTTTCTTTGGATACTCAGAAAAATAATCTTTTAATCGTGGTGAAAGATCTTCAACATCTCCCATAAAGATATTCCCCTTTTGTTCTTACCTAAAACCATTTTTATATTCTCGGGAAAGGAAAACATAAAAAGGGTGAGCTCAAATGCTAAGTAAGGGTAAGCATAGAGAACATAAAACAATCCATAAACATTTGAATGCAAAATCATGAACATAAAATCTAAACATCAAAATCTTGAGCAAAGACATACATCTTGGAAGTACGTAAGGCATGTATTATAATAGAACATAAATCATGATAAAATAGCATGGGAATAAATCATGTAATTATGGAAACCATTCACAACTTGTTATGATTTCCATAGTGGCCAAGGCATTGCGGCCAAGACCATCTTAGTGGATAAAGTCCCTTTCTAAATCGAGTTCACTCCTCGTTCGAGTCCTATGTCACTGAACCAGATTAACTTACCATTCCAGCCATGTCTATTAGATGAGGTAGAAATATTTACCCAATACATTGGAAGAAGACATAGGTCCACCTCATCTCATAATTAAATCATTCTTACTTGTGACACAAAATAAACTTAAAACATTCATCATATCCCAAAGAATAAAATGGGTTTCATAAAAATCATCCCATCATCACATAATCAATATAAAACAAATGGATATTTCATCATAAGAAAAGTAAAACCATGTAAATCATAGAGACATTGTACTTGAAACATAAACATATGAAATAATGTCATCTTAGATGTAAAATGATTTTGATAAAACACTTGAAATGTATTCTTGAGGAAAATATCCTTTCTTCTTCAAAATCAATTTCTTTTCACAAAACGTCATGAAATTTTAAAAGAAAAAGATTTTTTTTTAAAATAGTCAAGAAATATTTTGGAGTAAAATCCATGAAAATATGGATTTATAAAACCGTACAAATCCTTTAATGCCGTAAAAGTAAAAAATAACATTCTTCTCATACTTTTGTCAGAAAAGTAAAAAAGTACCTTGTAACGTAAACAAAAGAAAGATTCCTTAAATACCATGTAGTAAAAGACAAATTGGGTAAAAAGGACATTAAAAATACATAAAACCACTTTTAGAAAACATGGACTTGGGTCATAACAATAACCCCAACAAATACTTACAAATAAACAATCTTGGATAAAAACGAGATTGGAAAAGTTATCCCTTACCTTATGTTTCATATGCTTCGTATGTATCTAAACATCCTGTATAATGATTTAAATAATGTCATTGACTTATTAAAGAATCATATTCATTGTTATTATATCATATATGGTTCACTTATGTATTTATATTACTCGTTCATTTGTCAATTCCATGTTAAAGTAGCGTTTTGGGTAAAATTGTATCATTTATCGTACATGTTTGGAATTGTTGTTCTTGATTTTATTATTACTTATATCATGATTTACTTACTTAAACAATGTAAAATGTGATTTATATATCAAATATATTCAGTATATATATATAATAGATAGATAAATGAAATGAAACACACCGTTCATGGAGACGGTAGGCCGTACGTACGCATGAACGCTGTTTTCCTTTCATTATTTACTTGAATGGAAGTAAGTAGATGATATATATATATATATATATATATATGTATATATATATATACATAAATCTAGTATCTTCATTATTCCATATATTTCATTATTATTCATTATATATCCTTTATAATCATTCTTGAATGGTTAATCATGGAAACTGAATCTCATCGCGTTCGTGGAGACGGTAGTCCATACGTACACACGAGCGATGATATCATTCCCATAATTATGGAATTGTATTGAAGTGTATGTATAATATTATAGAATCAATATCACTTTACAATAACCATATATAGTTATTTATTTACACCATTATACCCATTCATGTAAGGTGGTGGTGGAAAAACTAATTACACCACGGCGTGGAGACGGTATTCCGTACGTACGCGCGCACTGTGATTTCGTTTTCCGTCGGATGGATATATGGTGAAATAGGGTTGTTTCATACTTATAATAAAATATCAGTATATTATTGATACTGATTTTATTACTTCATAATGAAAAAACTAAAGAAGAAGAAGTGGAAGAAGAAATAAAGTTGAAAGAATCGGTAACAGACATTATCTCTTCTTTGAAGCGCCTCTTTGAGTCCTCCTTTTAGGGCACTAAAATTGGACTTTGAAGAAAACCGGGACCTCTATTATGTTACTAGGGAATTTTAGAAGATAATTTGGAAGGGGATGGTAGAGCATGATGGCTCAAAGTTGTGTGAGGAAGAGAGGGAGGATGTGCCTTTTTATAAGGGAGAAGAGGGGCACCTTTGGAATAAGAAAAAATATTATTTTATTATAAAGTCATATTCAGTTTTTAATAGCTCCAAATAGAGTTATTTAAAAGATAAGGTAGTGATGAGTCGAAATACTCTCATCCAATATAATTTAGAC
This sequence comes from Viscum album, assembly GCA_963277665.1. Taxonomy (NCBI): domain Eukaryota; kingdom Viridiplantae; phylum Streptophyta; class Magnoliopsida; order Santalales; family Viscaceae; genus Viscum; species Viscum album. Next base: position 1,038,516,025 of record OY728129.1, read on the forward strand.
AAGTTTAGGTTTCTATTTTAACCTTATCATTTAGATTTAACTTTATGTTAAATAATTTTTCTTTTACCGTGTGTTCTTGTTTTCTTACACTATAAGGTTAATAAACGTACTATAACAAGCCAAACGAACCCCAAGTTGTTTATTATTAATATATATAATGTTATCTAAGTCATTTGACCGAACTTTAGATTTTTTAGGAATAAAATCGCAATTAATAATATAATATTTGTTTTGAAAACTATTTTATGTCAATTTTGACACGATTTGGTAATTGATTTTTGTGAAAATCATAAAAGAATGATTAGTTCGAAAAAAGTTAACTAAATCAATACTAAAATGTCATATTAACCTAGAAAATTAGTTTAATTCATAAAACGTATAAAATTACATTTATTTGAGTATTTATAACATCAATTATGTTAATATTTCATTAATAAGATAATTACTACATCATCATTATTTCATAAATAAATTAAAATATTTTTATGTTTAAAAATTATAAATAAAACAAAATTATGTAGGAAATCTTTTTATATTTATAATGAATAATTATAGTCGAATTTATCTTATGTATAACCCTATATTAAAAATGATTTAGTTATTAAACATTGATTTTAACTATTTTAACCATTCTTTAATAATAAATGTCCTAATCTAATCCAAGTGGGGATAAATGGTCATATTTTATTCCTAAGGTTTTTTTTGGTCTAATTATACTTATCCAATAGAATTAGGACATGTGTTAGGGTAATATTAATATCATTTGTACCCTTAATTACCCTATTTACTTTTAACCGTGGTAAATAAAAGTAAAAAGTTACTATTTACCAAAAATTATTTTCATCTCATTGAACCACATTTTAGTCCTTGATATTAACCATGTCTCTTGGATTTTTTAAATTCAATTCTCAAAAGTGGTCAATTTTCATTTAAAAGAAAAAGTCAGTTTTTTAACTACCACTAAGTGGTATCACTATTCATCAAAAATTGAAGTTTTTCAGAAAAATACCAAAAATTCAGCCTAAGAATTATTTGATATTCCGAATTCAAAATTGATTTCTATTTTTCCAAATTCAAAACATAGAAGTTGACTTAATTAATTTTAAAATTAATTCCAGTTATCAAAACAAATAGCATGTTTTTTAAGATATAATAACTATCAAAAGATTGATACTTGTAGATATCCAATTTCAAAGTGAAATTAATTCCAATGACAAACATTGGATTAAATGATAAAAATATATTCTAATTACACTTTAAACCCAATTAAAAAGATAATCTAACCATATAAATTATTGGGATAAAAAACTTCTTTTTAATTAAAAGATAGCGTGTTTTTACTATACATTAAAATATGAAAGTTATCAGAATAATATGAAAAATTTATCCAAAGTAAATTTTTATATCTTGATTATAAAGAATAATTTAATTTTTTCAAATTGAACTTATAGTAATTTCAAAAATAATATTTAAAGTGGGTGAACCATCAAAAGGCAGAAAAACTACATTTTTTGAAAAATACTTATTTTACTCGAAAAATTGATTTTGTTCTCAAAACATGTTCTAGAAAATGTGTAAGATGAATAATAATGTTATAAAACTAAAAATGTAGTTGATACTATTCATAACGGCTAGTCCATAATAATATTATAACCATATATCATTGTTTAGTGAAACCTGGTATTGCGTACAACACACGCAATCGAAGAAGGTCACGATTGCGTGTAATGCAAGCCAAGTCAGGGCTGCGTGTTGTGAAAGACTCCTCTATTGTTTCGTATAACAGAATCCAACCATATTTTATTTATACGTTGAATATATATATATATACTCAATGTTTCTTAGAATAACTACTATCAAAATTGTGTGAAACATGATCCAGGAATAGTGTTGTGTATACTAAAAGCTCATACGGTGTTGCATACAGTGCAAGGTAATCGTGTTGTAGCTTACAAAAAGAACATCAATGAAATTAAAAGAATATTTTTCATAAAATATCTGGGTGTTATATTCTACCCCCCTTAAAATGAATTTCTCCCTCGAAATTCATCGGGGTTATAAATCATTTACTATTTATAGAAACCCACATCGTAAAAAGGAATACTAAAACATAATTTTAAAAACAAAAGTATGAAATGTAATGATTACCCAATGTAACTCATCACTAGGTTTCCATCTAGGAGAGCATAGGTGAAAATATTGTTATGGACGAAAAATCTAACCATCAAGTTCTGATGGAGAGTGGTAGAGAACTTGGCTATGAAAAAGCCATCAATCACAAAGCCATAGACTTGTGATGATCTAAGGTACCATATGATTCATCGGATATAAGAGCATTAGGACAAAATTTTTGGTTTTCAAGATCATTTCCCTAAAGTTTATGAAATTGTAATTAGAATAAATACTTTCGTGATTTTGGTACAGTCTCACCGTTGGTCATTCTTTGGAAAATTTCCACTTCATCTCTTAAAGAAATGAAGTTGAATTTGTCATTCGTGAAGTGTTACCAGATCATGTGATAGAATGATGAGTCCTTCCATCTATCTCAAAAAAAAATGTTATAAAAGTTATAAAAAATACATAGGTCCATATATTGTGAGATTAATCATATATGGTTCCTAAAATGGACTTATACCTCATATATTATATTGCTTAATATAATAAAACTAGTTTCTACTAAATAGGGACTTCCTGTAGGCCAGTGGTAGGCGATAAAGGCCTGTCGCACTTCAGTTGTCGGTTCGATTCCCACAGCCTTGTCCGACACGACGGGTTGTCTCCCGTCCTGCAGGTTGTCATTTTTCTAAAACTACATTATAAATAATATCGAAAAAAATCTAGCCTTAAACAATACTAACTTATGTCCAACATAATTCGTCCTAATATTTAGGTTTTTCCAAAATACATATGTCAAATCTCATAGTATAAAGAAAACAATTACATGAAATGTCATCAACCAAGAATGTGAATACCATCATTTATCCCCCATATATCTTGTTGGTCAAATTTCAATCATGTGAATACCTTAATCAAGTATTCTCTAGAAAAATAAATACCCATTAAACCTTAGTGAAAACATGAATGCTATCAAAACTTAACTCTTTCCACATACCAAAATCCAAATATTCTATATACTCAAACCATGATATAACCTTCTCCTTATATCAGTCATGAGCTCTTGAATACTATCAAACCTTTAATTTTCTACTTATCCCTTCATTATGCGCATATCATCTACATTCCAAAAATATCTGAATAACCTTTCATGGTAACTAGTACCATTCATCATATACTTTCAAAACATATGGAAAGACAACAGTTTAACAATACTTAGATGTCTCTTTATTCTATAGTACCATGAGATTACTTATACAACATTACACTTGATAAACATGTAATCATTCCACCACCTTCTTAAACCACTGACCGAGCTTCAACAATTCTTTCATCTCACATATCATTTGTAGTCTCTTCATCATCATCATCAACATAAATAAAACCCATACGACCATACTGAGTCTCTTCATGAGACTTTCCCTTAGGGCATTGGTTTTCATAATGCCCGTACATTCCACATTTAAAACATTTAACCATTATTGATGTCGTAGCAATACCATTATCCTCATCCATGGTGTTAACTGAACCTTTTCCTTTGCACTTACTGGATTTTTGTCCTTCACTTCCACACCTAAAGCATCTTCCAGTTCCTTTGAAACATTCTCCTTGATGCCTCTTCCCACATGATTTACATAGGGGAAATTGAAGTTTCTTTCTTCTATGATCATCATGAAACTCCATCTTTCCCTTATTATCAGAGTCAGGAAACTTACCAAATTTTAGTTTATTGATTATATTATGAGTTTGATGATTTGGAATAATAATTATGTTTGGAATTCCAAATCACATTTCATTTGGTTTCTCATGATGAATATCATTCCATTGTCCATCATATCCTCCATTATCATGAATCATCTTGTTTCCAGCCATTTTCTAAAACCCAAAAAGAATAGTGTGAGAGACAAAAATCATAATCAAGGGGGAGTAACTTCAATATCTAACATATTAGGTTTAATCTAATATTGTTACCATAATTCTAGGACTATAACCTATACTTATACTTAACCTTAGGGACATCCCTAGACATACCTTAGAAATATCTCTAGGGATCTCACTAAAGTTTTTGCATCTTAGTTTACAAAGGTTGACTAAAACATTCCTCTGATACCAACTGTAGAGACCCAAATATTTAACTACATGGACAATACATTACTTTTTCAGAATACTTAATACGTAACAAAAAACAGACACACAAGGACTGTAATAGTTTAGTGTCTTTGGAAACATGGAAAAATAATCTTTTAATTGTGGTGAAAGATCTTCAACATCTCCCATAAAGATCTTCCCCTTTTGTTCTTACCTAAAACCATTATTTATATCTTGGGGAAAATAAAACATAAAAATGGTGAGCTCAAATGCTCAGTATGGGTAATCACAGAGAACATAAAACAATCCATAAACATTTGAATGCAAAATCTTGAACATAAAATCTAAACATCAAAATCTTGAGCAAGGACATAAATCTTTGAAGTACGTAAGGCATGTATTATAATGAAACATCAATCTCGATAAAATACCATGTGAATAAATCAAGTTATTTTGGCAACCATTCATCACTTGTTATGATTTCCATAGTATCCAAGGCATTGCTGCCAAGACAATCTTAGTGGACAATGTCCCTTTCTGAATCGAGTTCACTCTTCATTCCCGTCCTGTATCACTAAATCAGACTAACTTACTGTTCCATCCATGTCTATATCATGAGATATAAATCTTTAACCAATGTATTTGAGGGAGATATAGGTCCCACCCATCTCATAATGAAATAATTCTTACTTGTGCCACAAAATAAAATTAAAACATTCATCATAACCCAAAGAATAAAATGGGTTTCATAAACATCATCCCATCATCACATAATAAATATAAAACAAATGGATATTTCATCATAAGAAAAGTGAAACCATCTAAATCATAGAGATATTATACTTGAAACATACACATATGAAATAATTTCATCTTAGATGTAAAATGATTTTGATAAAACACTTGAAATGTATTCTTGAGGAAAATATCCTTTCTTCTTCAAAATAAATTTCTTTTCACAAAACATCATGAAATTTTAAAAGAAAAAGATTTTGTTTAAAATAGTCATGAAATATTTTGGAGGAAGATTCATGAAAATAAGGCTTTATAAAACTGTAAAATTCCTTTCATGCCGTATAAATTAAAAATAACATTCTTCTTGTACTTTTGTCGGAAAAGTCAAAAAGTACCTCGTAATGTAAACAAAAGAAAGATTCCTTAAATACCATGTAGTAAAAGACAAAATGAGTAAAAAAGAAATTAAAAATACATAAAAAAGATTTTAGAAAACATGTACTTGGATGATAACAATAACCCCAGCAAATACTTATGAATAAACAATCTCAAATAAAAACAAGATTGGAAAAGTCATCCCTTACCTTATGTCCGATATGCTTTGTATGTATCCGAACCTCTAGTATAATGATTTAAATAATGTCATTTACTTATTACAAAATCATATTCACTGTTATTATATCACATATGGTTCACTTAGGTATTTATATTACCTGTTCATTTGTCAATTCCATGTTAAAGTATCGTTTTGGGTAAAATTGTATCATTTATAGTACGTTTTTGGACTTGTTGTTCTTGATTTTATTATTACTTATATCAGGATTTAATTATTTATAGAATGTCAAACGTGATTTATATATCATATATATTCAGTATATATATATATATATTAGATAGATAAATGAAATGAAACACACCGTTCATGGAGACGGTAGGCCGTACATACGCATGAACGTTGTTTTCCTTTCTTTATTTACTCGAATGGAAGTAAGTAGATGAAATATATATATATATATATATATATACATAAATCCAGTAGATTCATTATTCCATATATTTCATTATTGTTCATTATATATCCTTTATAATCATTCTTGAATTGTTAATCATGGAAACTGAATCTCATCGCGCTCATGGAGATGATAGTCTGTAAGTACGCACGAGCGATGATATCATCCCCCTGATCATGGAATTGTATTGAAGTGTATATATAATATTACAGAATCAATATCACTTTAAAATAACCATATATAGTTATTTATTTACACTATTATACCCATTAATGTAAGGTGGTTGTGGAAAAACTGATTACACCACGGCGTGGAGACGGTATTCCGTACGCACGCACGCGCGGTGATTTCATTTTCTATAGGATGGATAGATAATGAAATATGGTTGTTTCATACTTATAATAACATATCAGTATATGAGTTATACTTATGTTATTACTTCATAATGAAACAACTAAATAAGAAGAAGTGGAAGAAGAAATAAAGTTGAAAGAATCGGTAACGGACATTACCTCTTCTTTGAAGTGCCTCTTTGAGGCCTCCTTTTAGGGCACTACAATTGTTATTTGAAGAAGGTTGGGACCTCTAGGATGTTTCTAGGGAAGTGGAGAAGAGAATTTGGCAGGGGTTGGACGATCTTGAAGGCTCAAAGTGTTGTGAGGAAGAGATGGAGGATGTGCCCTTTTATAAGGGAGGAGAGGGTCACCTTTGGAATAACTAAAAATATTATTTTATTATAAAGTCATATTCGTTTTTTAATAGATCCAAATTGAGTTATTTTGAAACTAAGGTGGGGATGAGTCTAAATACTCTCATAAAATATAATTTAGACAAGTTTAGGTTTCTATTTTAACCTTTTCATTTAGATTTAACTTTACGTTAAATAATTTTTCTTTTACCGTGTCTTCTTGTTTTCATACACTATAAGGTTAATAAACTTACTATAACAAGAAAAACGAACCCTAAGTTGTTTATTATTAATATATATAACCTTATCTAAGTCATTTTGCCGAAACTCAGATTTTTTAGGAATAAAATAACAATTAATAATATAATATTTGTTTTAAAAACTATTTTATGTCGATTTTGACACTATTTGGTAATTGATTTTTGTGAAAATTCTAACAGAATGATTAGTTCAAAAAAAGTTAACTAAATAAATACTAACATGTCATATTAACCTATAAATTGTTTTTAATTCATAAAAATTCTCATATTACATTTATTTGGGTATTTATAACATCAATTATGTCAATATTTCATTAATAAGACAATTACTACATCATCATTGTGTCATAAATAAAATAAATTATATAATGTCTAAAAATTATAAATAAAACACCATTACGTAGGAAAATGTTTTATATTTCTAATGAATATTTATAGTCGAATTTATCTTATGTATTACCCTATATTAAAAATTATTTAGTTATTAAACTTTGATTTTTACTATTTTAACCCTTCTTTAATAATAAATGTCCTAATCTAATCCAAGTGGGCCTAAATGGTCATATTTTATTCCTAAGATTGTTTTTGGTCGAAGTATACTTATCCAATAGAATTAGGACATGTGTTAGGGTAATATTAATATCATTTGTACCCTTAATTACCCTATTTACTTTTAACCTTGGTAAATAAAAGAAAAAAGTTACTATTCACCAAAATTATTTTCATCTCATTGAACCACATTTTAGTCGTTGATATTAACCGTGTCTCTTGGATTTTAAAAATTCAATTCACAGAAGTAGTAAAATTTCATTTAAATGAAAAAGTCAGTTTCTTAAATACCACTAAGTGGTTTCACTATTCATCGAAAATTGAAGTTTTTCAGAAAAATACCAAAAATTCAGCCTAAGCATTATTTGATATTCCGAATTCAAAATTGATTTCTATTTTTCCAAATTAAAAACATAGAAGTAGAATTAATTAATTTTAAAATTAATTCCCGTTATCAAAACAAATAGTGATTTTTTAAGAAACAATAACAATGAAAAGATTGATACTTGTTAATATCCAATTTCAAAGTGAAATTAATTCCAATGACCAACATTGGATTAAATGGTAAAATATATTCTAATTACACTTTAAAACCAATTAAAAATATAATCTAACCATATAAACTATTGCGATGGAAAAAGTTGTTTTTAATTAAAATATAGCGTGTTTCTACTATTCGTTAAAATATGAAAGTTATCAGATTAATATGAAAAATTTATCCAAAGTAAATTTTTATATCCTGATTCCAAAGAAGAATTTTATGTTGTCAAATTGAACTTATAGAAATTTCAAAAACAATATTTAAATGGGTGCACCATCAAAAGGCGGAAAAACTACATTTTTTGAAAAATACTTATTTTACTAGAAAAATTGATTTTGTTTTCATACCATGTTCTAGAAAAGGTGTAAGATGAATAATAATGTTATAAAATTAAAAATGTAGTTGATACTATTCATAACAGCTAGTCCATAATAATATTATAACAATATATCATTGTTTAGTGAAACCTGGTATTGCGTACAACACACGCTATCGAGGAAGGTCGCAATTACGTGTAATGCAAGCCAAGTCAGGGTTGCGTGTTGTACAGGACTCCTCTGTTGTTTATTATAACAGAATCCAACCATATTTCATTTATACATTGAATATATATATATACTCAATGTTTCGTAGAATAACTACTATCAAAATTGTGTGTACCATGATCCAAGAATAGTGTTGTGTATACTACAAGCTCATACAATGTTGCGTATAGCGCAAGGTAATCTTGTTGTATCATAAAACACAAGAAATCAATGAAATTAAAAGAATATTTTTCATAAAATCTTGGGGTGTTATAATATATTTATTACAAAACTCCAAAACTCCCTCTTTATATTTTTTAATTCAATTCCATGCATGTTAGTATGAAAAAATGCTTATGTGAATAAGGAGGGTGTTTTTCATTGTCTTTAATAATAATAAAAAGGTGGATAACTATATCTCAACTGAGATCTTCCATTGTGTCTAAAATTTACCTTAGGATAGAAATTCATGAAAGATCCACTTTTTTCACCTCTAAACATATTATGGAATCCTGGGCATATTATTATTAATTTATTATTTCTGGTTATATGGAATTGTCTTTTTAACTTTATCAATCCGGGAAAATATATTTCTTTGTGTTTGTATCATTTTTATACTCAACATTTGAGATGGTATAATGATAAAATAGTCTTCTATACCATGTCCATTTTGTTCACACCTTCTATAAATAATCTCTCAATCCTTATTGATATAACATTTAGATAACCTATCTTAGAATCAGATCTCTTTATGTGAACCACCTATTTCCCTTAAGAACTAGCATCTTTATGTTCATTCATTATCTATCTTTCTATTTCCAATAGATATGGAGAAACCATATGGCACTTCTTGATATAATAATATTTCATTGATTTTTCACATGGTTTATTTAAAAATATTGAGTTATATTTTTAGGAGACAAAATTATTTATTCATATGGAATGTCTTCAACCAATTTAATCTTCTTCTTTCTCTACTGGATGTATTTACCTTTAGGATTCATCTAGGATCATTTAATTGGGATATTCTTGGACAATTTACAGAGATACACGATGGGTACCATTTATAAAAACTAGAGAAACCCATATTTTGGATTCAAACCCTTTTAATTTTTTCATAATAGCTTCTTTGGAGTTCCTTTAATAGATTTATTATTTTATAGAATATCTTTATTCACATTCCTTTCTCCCAAAGAAGATTAATATTTACTTATAATATTATTATGTCTATGTTGTTCATTTACTTTTCCATAAACATCTGAATTTTATTGTTCATTATATATTATAAATCATCATAATTGTTTCCAAACATGTTTCAATAGTATTAGAAATTTTACAAGCACTTGAATCTATTCTTGGTGAACATAATTTTCCTTTTTATGTGGACCATGATACATATCAGAAAATATTACCCTTTTTCCCCATACTCTAAGACTTCTACATTATCCAATGATTTAAAAATTCCTCCAAAAATTTATGGATCTATGATAAAACCTCCGGTAACACCATTAATTTCAAATACACCACATCTTTATTCCTTGTAGATGCAGTATGGATGAATTTCATTACATTTTATTTTTGAGTAGAAACACCATCCTTTTAGTCTATTATTAGGAGGATTTTTTTCTATGATATGCTAATATAAACTCTTGATGTGATTGTAAACCATTTTTAATTTTTATTCATATTAAATTATCCAAATTTATATTTTATAATTGCATTAGAAGAAATAACTAAATTAATTTAAAAAATTTATCTAGAGATTAGGGTTCCATTTTCTAGGATCTTATTGATTGTTGATCAATGGATGATTCCAAATCATTCAATTTAACCTTATGTTTGACACACTCAATGTTTAGGGACTTCTTATAATCCTCATATATTCTTAAAATTTATTTCGAATCTTTATTTAACTTCTTTCTATATTATTTGTTAAATATTCTAGAATTTTCCAATGAGTTGTTAAGAAAACTTATTCTATCTATTTTAACCTCTATTTGAACATCATTAAAATTGATGGTGGTTTTGTATGTTTTTTTAAATTAATGGATAACTTCCATAAATATTATTTCAAAAACCACTTTCTCTCAAACATACCTTTATAATTCTTTTTCAATTAGGGATGGTATTTTTTTTGAAAAGTGATATCATATTTTCCATTGCCTCCATAAGGTCTCTAAGAGAAATGAACTTTTGAACCTTCTTAGTTAATAAATTCAGCATTTCATTAAATTTATCTTCCATTTGTACCTTTTTATTATGTAGTTCCTTGATAATAGAAAATATACAAGTGGATGGTTCTTTAGGAAATTTCTTCAGATGTCCATTAACATTAGAGAATAGTTCTTCAATTACATCATTGGACCCACCTTCCTCATACTCGACACAATTTTAACTTTCTGCTTAAAAAATATCATTCTCAATAGATTTAGTAGTTGAACAATTATAACTTTTGGAAACATCAATTAGTGGTTGTTCCTTCTTATTCATATATTTCTATTCATATTTCTTTTATACTCTTTTCTTCAATTTCATTAATATTTTGGACAAAACCTCTATTTCCACATTGACTAAGACATATATTGAGTTCTACATACAAGGAACATATGAACTTTCATTAAATCTATACTTCATGTGAGTATGATACAAACAATTAGGTTAGAATAGTAGATAAAATCATAGGATACCAGCTAACCTATAATACTAATTGAAGTTCCCTTATTTGGTTGACCACTATGTGGGAGTGAATCAATGATATTTTTTTATGAATTTTAATTTTTTATTTCATCCTATTAGACATGTTAATATCTCGATCCAACATTATAATTTCTCTTAACCTTACCCGAATGGTGTTGAAAATTAATGTAATAAGAACATAAGTGTTTTATAAGGCTCATGATTCAAATCCAACTCATTACCATGATTGGTTTGACACACCAACCACAAATATTTACACTACTAATACAAGTGGCTACATAACTTAGTCTCCCAAAAATATTAAATGAAATCCCATCATATTCTCCAAAAACACACTAGAAGGACTTGATATGGTGTCAAAAATTTCCCAAAAATCCCATCAATTCTTATCATATCACAGAGTTTGGTCCCCATAACTAGATTGAATACCTAATACAATCAGAGAATTAATACTTTAGTGAATGATTTATGAGGAATTTAAACTCTTCTTATTCCTAGTACCGAACACATTATCCTTACTCTTCTTCTTAGTTCGTATATGAATACCTAAATTGATCTCCTTGTATAATATAGTTTTATCATAGGCCTATTTATTATAATTCATTGATATTAACATGTGTTCTCTCTTGAATGTTGTATTTGGTTCAACTTATTCAACATGAATGTTTTCTTCAACTTGAAATAAATTTAAAGAATACCCATCTTATAATCCTATTCTATTTTTATATTCATTTAATCATGAATATATTTTTTCTATATTTTATTTAGAAAATCCAAAATACTTAAAAAATAGTCAATCTTATCATAATTCAAAATTATTTTAAATCACGGTCAAGTCTTCTAAATAATCTTCCTTAAGATAGAGAATATTTCCTTCATTTAATATCAAAATGATATATATTAATTTTTTTTGAAATAATTACCCATCCTTTCATGGAATCTTGTAAAGTGACATGGAACTACCCATTAAAATGTTAAAATCGTATCAATATTCATCTTGATTCATTATCTATGTTTTAATCATGTGCTATGTGAACGATCATGATTTTAAAACCGATGAACCATAGGTAATGGGAATTATCATCTTTTACATTCCAATTTCTAAAAAATATTAATTCTAAATATTTCATATTATTTCATCACAAATATCTTATAATTTCAATAATTAAACGACTCATAAATTGTAAACAAATGATACTTACACAAATTACAATGACTCATATGCTGCCTTCAAATGAAAATTACATAGCTAGAATCGCTCAAATGTATCTTCAATGATGTATACATAGATTCATAATAACTCGAACGTAGTTTTTATAAATCACATACTGGTCTAGAATGACCCGTATGTAGTTTTCAATCACTCATACACATATTTTCTTTACTCAGAGATGAATCTGAAAAACTCATGGATGAATCTAAAAAATATGTACCTATGCTCCGAATTGACTCATACATAGTGTCTAGGACTTAATTATATTTTTAATTACAACTAAAAAATGTATTTTTTGATTAATAAATCAAAGAACCTTCTATATACCTATTGTTTATCTTATCAACTTTTAAAAAAATACTGTTGATATAGATTTTCATCCTAAAAATCATTTCCTTAGATTCCCTGAAGATTATCTCAAAAAGAAACCCACATAAAAGGGAGGTTCCTTGAACCTATCCATTTATATGTTCTAATCAGTAGCATCTATAACTAATACTCTTCCCTGTATGATGGCGTAAATTTAATCATACATTCACAACATCCCACCAATATTGAAATATCTTCATTGACATAACATCATTAATTATTAATCCTGAAGGTGATCTCAACCTGGTCTATTAAGAGATGATACACCACTTTAAAAAAACATATCAAATTGATAATGGAATTCACCAATAGTAATGTTATTCCTTAAACGCACCACTTATTTTTAAATGATTTTTTTTATAAAAAATATAACACCACTAAAGTATTGCTGGAATGACCAGAAAAAATATATTATATTTGATTTTTCTTACCAAAATATATTTGATACCATGTGAAGTAGTTTGAACATTAATTTCTATAGTGGGTGTTCAAATACTTATATTATGAGTATAGGGAAATACGACTATACGGTGCATGATATAACCTAAAAAAATTAGTTTTCTAGTCTAACAAGACTATTGTTATATACAGTCATAAATAATAATAATAATAATAATAATAATAATAATATTATTATTATTATAATAAATATTATTCTCTTTGTTCAGGATAATTAATGTCTTTAAAAAATAAATCATATAAAAAATAAGGTGAAATGAATACCCTTAAATTTATTCCATTGATTAATTTGATCCCCAAAGCAGTACTAACCTGAAGAAAATGAAAATTTGAAGTTGATGTGATTTTTATGGCCCTACAAGAGAACATGAACCGATATAACTTAATAATAATAATAATTATTATTGTTATTGATTGTTTTTAAAATGTGATTCATTATAATTATCACGAAACAATCAAATTAAAAATGATATAGGGGTGGTGACGACTCTTTTAAAAAAATAATGTTTGACATAATTTGTCCATGTAAAAAACAAAATCATCCAAAATTAAACATCATATAGATATCCATACAAAATTTAAAACTAAGCTACAACAATGTGTTGAATATAACTGTGAAACCAATTCATAATCATTAATTATGTTCAAATATAACAGTTTTATATCCAAATTAGAATTACAAGATATTTTAAAAAGTATTTATTCAATTATGGATCAAAAGTATAGTATTAGTTACCAACACATAATAGCTGTGAATAATCATTATAAGATTTTATATATATATATGTGTTACTATTTCATATAAAATATATTTCAATTCTCATTCAAGAATGATTGAAGAGACTTTAAAATTAAAATAAGAATGAGGGTAATCCTTTTATATTGAATCAATAATAACTATGAAAAACAAAAAGATAAGAACCCACATATCATGCATAGTTACAATATAATATAGTCCTTCATCAATAAAAAATCAATAATATTCAATGTATAATATTATTATTTTTGTAAAATGAAAAAGAAAAAAATAAAAAGAAAAGAAAATGGAATCGATGGGAAAGAAATTAATGGTAGGTAATTTTAGATGGGGTAATGGTGGGTGGAAAATTGTGGTTGGGGAGGAAGTATCGATAGTTCTTCCAGGGATAACCTAGTTGGTTTTTAGAGGAGAATAATGGTGTCAGTGGATGTTAAAATTAACCCATAATAAAATAAAAAACTAGTATCTTATTCCAAAACAATTTCCAAGGGTTTCCATATTTTTTAATTCTGTGAATGGTTGCATTTTTTATTTACAAACTCATTCAATAAGTATTTAATTTGTAATATGTTATTCATAAATTTATTATCACTGTAACAATTTTTTTCATAAAATCATAGTTCAATATTCATCAAAAATATTTATTAAATAGTTTGTAATATCACTGTTTAATTTTATAGTCTTTTTCCTAGTACCATGTGACCAAGAAACCAAGTTTTTATTTTAAAATACTATAGATGAATTTAATGATAAACAATATAAAACACATAATTATCATTAAATAAAATAACCAACTTCTGGAAAATAAACTGAGAAACATATTTTTAGCCAAAATACTTTTAAAACAACACTTTCAATTTTTTTATAAAAATTCTATTTGTACTATCATAGACATATACAAATGAACAATGAACAAAATCACCCATGCTATAAAAATTCTAAGGTTACAAAACTATTTAATTAAAACAATCATGGTCAAATACCCAAAATAATCTATTATATTAAGTAGGATAAAACTAAATTTAACTATATTGATTTTTAATATTCATTTAAAAAATTATGGAATCTCAAACTGAATTCATTCATTAAATATTCAAATTTTATAATAATATTAATATCAATTAAATCAAATAAGATAAAATAAAAAATATATAAAAAGCACAAAGTTATTGGGGGTTACTGGGCTAGTGTTTAAGAACCAAAATGGAAATGGGTTATAAAATATATAAGAATTTTGGAAGAACTAAATAATGGGTCATAGAGAATCGGTAGGGTGTTGATGATGAACATAGTGTACCTAAGAGATAGTAGGTAGTGAACATTAGTTACTATGAAGGGGTAGTGTTATGTAGTCTTCAATCTTGGGTGGCTTCCAACATGCATCAAGAATGGGATGTTATATTTTTATTCATAAAATAAATAAATAAAAGTGGTTTTAATTAGAACCTCATATTTAGAGGTTCATATTGATGTGGTGGCCAAACTATATTGAATCAGAAATTGGAAATGGGTGTAGAATTCTCTAAGTTCGTCCCCCATTAAAAAGGGACTTGGGATTGAGGTTTTTCATTAAAAAAATATATATAGAAAATTATTTTAATTTTTTTTAAAATATATATTTTTAATAAAATGTATATATATATATGTATAATAAATATATATATAAACAAAAAACAAAATAAAATATTTTATAAAAAATGACTAATACTGAGATTAGTTATAATGATGTGATTTCAAAACGTTAAAACATGATTGGTTGCGTCTTATAAAAGGTCACCTTATTTCGATTGAATCAAAGTTTTCATTGATCAAAACGGTGGGATCAAAATTGTTTCAATCACACCGTTTTTTATTTATAAATAACGGGATGATGAGATGAGCTTGAATTAATCACATAAATCTAGAATTCACAATTTATATTCTCCCACCATCATCGATGTGGGGATTTCAGAAATTGATGTAATAAATTACAAACATCATGGTGAAATTATAAAGGGATATTTATACTTAGAACCCTACACCTAAAAGTGGGGGTGGATCAAACCCAATTGGATAGTGAACATCATTCCTTGATAGAAATTCAAAATTTACTATGTTCCTTATATAAAACCCATTTTTACAACTTGGGATACATGTTGGGGAAAATATGAACGGGTTGATATGGGAGAAAAATAGAGGTATAAGACTATAAAAAGGGAATATGGCAAATGATAAGCAGTTTTTTTGGGGAAATAAGAGTTTTTAGGATGCATTGTGGGAAAATCCACATTCAAAAAATAAATGAGGCTATTGGGTATACTTTTTATTTGTTAAAAACCAAAAATAAAATATTTAACACATGTTTATACTATTGAATTTTTAAATAAAAAAAATGGTATAATATTAATATAAATAGATTCCAATAATTATAAATAATCAAATGAATAAACTTTAGGTACTATACATGATGGTAGTAGAAATTACCTTTATTAAAGCTTGAAAAATTCTATAAATAGAATATGGTAATCTATCTATATAGATTCTAATAAAAATATTCAAAAAATATACAATTAACTAAGAAATATATATATTTATTTAATAGAAGAAGGTTCATGTACAGAACTAGTTTAAAATAGTAAAAAACATCAAAACAAAAATATACAATGAGAAAAAAATAGGGAAAAAAGAATTTATTAATTACACAAGAACATGTCTGGATTTAAAAATATCGAAAATAGATTTAGTAAGATGTCAAAAGAATAAAACATTAGAAAAAACCACTTAATTAAAAGGTTACAAACATGAAGATAAATGAAATTGAATCAATGAACCATATTTGGATCAAGTTAATAAGAATAAAATAAAATCAAATATTCAACAAATGAAAGAAAAAAAGTGATAAAATAAATCAATAAAATGAGGACACAAATATTTACATGATTCCACTAATTGAACTATATTTATAGGGTAATATCATTATAATAATTCAATATGAAATGAAAATAATACACTAAATATGAGAGATATATAAAAATAATGACAAATAAAAACGAATGAAAACTAAGAAAAAAAATCCTCACAAACATGAAAAAAACCAAGAAATGTAAATTATATACAACACTGATAACCCCATTCAATTGAAAAATATTACTTTTCTTGATGAAAAAGGCAATTATAATTTTTTGAATTCTTCATCATTAATTTCTACTTGTTTTCTTGTTTCAAAATCTTTTCTATCTCCCTTTGTGGTTCATAAAGGAAAACTATCTCCCTCATTCTAATCAATCTACACATGCATCACCAAAAGGGAATTTCGAGCTTGAATCCATCTCCATATATGTAGGAAGTTTATTTGGAAGTTTCTTTTTATCACTCAGTATCACTTGATCAAATCATAAGATAGATCTATTAGAATGATCACTCGATCACACCACAAAAGGGAGACCTGAAATGCATTACATTGAAAACCAAAGAGGAATTCAAAGGAAGCACCAATAAGAAACTAATGAGGGGAAACATAAAAAAGTACCCCTATATAAAATATTGTAAAATTAGGTAGAGAAAAATACACAAGTACATGCATATGAGGAATAACCCACTGAATAATTCCAATGTGGTTCTCATAAATTGATATGCTTCAACATGTTTTGAAATTAGAATTATCTATAAGAAATATTCATGTATGAAAGGTAAAAACAAACACATAATGGGGAATATCCACTATATGATAAATTTAATTAATGGTTTAGTGAAACATATATTCAATGTATATACATAAATCTGGGGAAAGGGATGTAGGATGGGTATAATAGGACAAGTGGGAGGTCTAAATGGAGATAGTACCTTCCAAGGTATAAATTTAGTAAATATAAAACATGGAAATTAAAAAGAAAAATTAAAATCATATTAAAATGCATATTAAATCATGAATTTAATTAAAAGAAGAAGTTAATTGTAAACTCAAAATCCTATAACTTGTAAATTAAATATATAAAACTTAAATTGGAACATAATATCACAAATATATATATTATAAGTGAAATAGAAAGACTCTTGACTTTTCACTGTTGTCTCAGTTATGAAATATCCTAATTGAAAACCTCAATGAAATATGAAACCATCCATTTTAATGTATAAATTAAACTTTAAATGGGCTCCAAAATATAATGCTATGGCGAGAACCACCAATATATATTCTAACACAAGACTTCCCCAACAATATGGTATCTATAATATCCTACCCCTCCTCATTGGTTTGAGAAGTCATTGTGGTGCCACCAGCCTTAGGTGAAATCCCCTATATACAAAAGTCTAGAAATAAATTCCAAGGGATTCAAAGAACATTGGGTGATAGTCTTCCATTTATGAAATAAATAAACTGGAATTATAAAAAATAACATCCAACTCAATTACATGATGCATAAATAAACATTATTACCAAATACATACCCAAAAGTAAATAAGAACATTAGATTTCCAACGAAAATCAAAATAGAACTTATAAGAACTAAAATAAAAAAACTCAATGACACTAAGTTGAAATCATCCCAATCCACACCTACACTATAACCGAGCTCCAAATTCACATTCCATGCCCAAGGTATCAAAGTGAATCACTGGATTAAATCGACTACTTCCCTTTATGTGCGTCTTGTTAGATGAAATATTAAAATTAAAAAATGTATATAAGTAGGTGTTGAGTGTAAACTCAGTATGATTTCCCTAAAGACATCCCGACTCACACCACTAGTACAAAATGTTTTAGCACATTTTTATAAAAATATTTTCAAAGTAGTTAAATCAGTTTATATTAAAACTCAAATAAATTCCATGGGAAAAAATAAATAAGTCTTCAAAATCATTTCACATAATTTTACATACCCATTACCATTCTTCCAAACAGACAAACATACACACATTCCGGTCAAGTGATAGTTCCATACTCATTAGTGGTCTCTCATCGATTCACCAAGCCGTCACAAGGTAACTAATGTCTGGGTTTCCTAAGGAAACATTCCCAGTATCTGAGTTTACATCCAAGAAATGAAGGTGCAACAATTGAATAAACCTTTTATCATTAGTCACATAAAAAAAAATAACTAAATCAAACCTTGTATGAAAAAAAACCCATGTAAAATTCAATTTCACGTAAATTCAATTCCTTCTTGAAAACGTTTCAGTAAAAAACATGTGTACATAAAAAATTCCATTTTTTTACAACTATCATTTTAAATTTATAAAAAATGATTTTTTTCAAAAACCATCCAATATCCAACAATTAAAATACCATTACAAAATAGGGTTTCCTTTTAGAATCACATATGGTTTTTAAAACAATTTCAATAAAAAAATTTAATCAAAACTATGCCTCTAAGTTATACGTCAAGTGGAGATGAGATAGAAGCCACCAAAATCTCTATAATTGTAAAAAAATTACTTGTATATCTTTTAATTGTAATTATTACATCATATCTCATCAATATTAGTATGTTATAACATTTATTTATCCATAAAATACTATACAAATGGTTTTAGGAGAGAGGAGAAGAGTCGATCATAGAAGAATTGGAAAGAACAATGAATAACTAATGAATCTGGATCTCTATCATGATTTGATTTAGAAAAATGTATCCAGATCAAAAGGTGTCACCAAAGGAGGCTTGGTAGAAACATAAATTTGAGATCCCTAGATATTAGGTTACTAATGAGAGTTTTATGACCTAATTCGGATTAAAACTACAATTTTTTGGGACTAAATTGCACGTTTCTTAGATAGGTCACACGGTTTTTAAAACTGTGTGTCAACCATACATGTGATACTATAAAATACAATACATTTAATATTTTCAATGTTATATTTATGAAAATCATGAACCAATCATCAGTGATTCTTTCCAAAGACAACCCACCAAATGGTTTGATTACATAATTATACAAACTGTGCACCTACCATGTTATCCCTCTATTTCACTATGAATGATATCCATGGGGAACTCACAAGTGTTGTAAATACTATGCACAAACCATGCACCAACCTATTCTATCCTAGACAATGTTTCACAATTTTCTAGATATAGTTCATAATTTATATTAATTGTTCCCAAACCATGAACCTCAAAAAACCCACCTAAGAGACTCTAAAACCACCCTAAAAACATCCCAAACTTTACCAATTCCTCATAGAATATCAAAATACATAAAATGATTGTATAGTACATGAAATATTCGGTGATAAAATATCCCCCATTAGTATTTACAACTCAATAATGTAGAAAAATGTATTTTACAAGAATAATTTTGTACAATGTTCTAACAAATCCTTTTCATGCTCCCATTTGCTTACTAAATCTGACCATACAACCAAAAAATCCATAATAAACCAATTATTTTACCACTATAGAGATTCTATTGACAATACATAATATGAAATGGAACACAAATCAATGTATTATTCATTTCAAGATCAACATGGTCCCTTAAAATCACATACACATGGTTAGTATGGTATTTATTCAATTGAGACAATTGAAACTCGTTATGAATCAAAATGATATTTGGAAGTTAATACAATTGATATGAAACATTAAACACTCATTAAATTATCTCAAAAATGATGATGAACTATAGGGTATACTTGACTTCTTTACCCAAGAGACAATTCCATAACCTTGGAGAGATTCTCAAGAAAAAATGATCAACTATTTTAGATGCCAAATGTCCTCGATGATTATCCGTATAGGATTTATGATGACTATGATATGTCTCTATTCACTTAATAATCATTTAAAATTCTATGTTTTATCATCTGTATGTTTATTCATGATAAGTGAAGTCTCACATATTCCCCCCCAAAAGTGGATAACAACATGGAAAACCATACAATGCTTCAAAATGATCTATTTATTTTAAGGCCTGATAACTATTATTGTTTGAGAACTACACTAATGGTATGTGAACTTCCCATGAGCCTCCCAAATCCATTATAAAATTCCTATGAATGTCTTCTAATGTTTGGACTATCTTTTTCAATTTTTCATCCATTTTAGGATGATATGTTATGATCATTGTCAACTGTGTTCCTAGAAATTTCTATAAGGATTTCCAAAAAGAGAAATAAACCGTTGGTCTTTGTGAGACACAATTGAGACCGAAATTACATTCATATTTAATATGTCTAAATATATATTTTATAAAAATCATCCACTGTATTAGATTGATGAATAAATATGAAGTGAGCAAACTTTTATAGATGATCCCTAATAACCCATAGAGAATTGTGTTTCCTAACCATTCTTAGTAAACTTATCACAAAATCTATGGATATATTATCCCATTTATATATGAGTATGGATAAATATTGTGACATAGCAGTGAAAAATTGGTGCTCTACCTTGACCTAATTTTTGGTAAGGCATCTCAAAAAAAAACTCTTCCACTTTACACTTTATCCCAGACCACAAAAACTATGCTCTAAAATATGTATACATCTTCTAAATTATTGGATGAAAAAACCACCTCGAAGGGTGGTAGGTATTATAAATTTATTCCTATGTGGTAGGATGTTCTATTTTTCAACATCTAAAACACAAAACAGATTTCCCAAATATCTTACATACCTTAACGGTCACCCCGCCATTGAGTTTTCAAATTATGGAAACACATTCAGGATCAGATGTCTTCACTTGTCCACATGCCCAACCAAATTAGTAATAAACGAAACTGGAAAGAAATTTACAACATTACATTACTCAGAACACTCCTCATGCATATCAAATATAAAAGAATATTAGCTAGCACTTATCGAAAAATAATTTATCTAGTTTCTTATAAGAATTTGTACTTAATGAATTACCAATAGAGTTAACTTTACCCAGTGTATACATTATGTTAGAGTTAAACATTTCAAGATATTACATTCATCATTACTAAGTACAATTTATTTAATTTTTTGAAAAAATATGCTTCAAACTCTCATGATCTATAAACACAATAAATTCCTCACTAAAACAATAACAATGTAAAGTCTTTAAAGCATCGACTATGATAGATAATTCCAATTTTTGGGATGTTTTTTATCATACACCCATAACAATTATGATTTAAATGTTACCACATGATCTCCCTACATGAGACCACAACTTAAGTTAGATCATGATGAATCATAATAAACCACATAGCCCTATCTATACTCGGTCAATGTAATGATATGTGATATTTTTAGCTAAAACTTTATCTCTTGGAAGGAATTATAACATTAATCATTCCATTGGAATAAAACAACCTTATTTTTAAAAGATGTAATTGGTGAGGAAAAATGTGAAAAAGAATGAAAAAATCATTTAAAATATCCCTTTAAGGCTATAAAACCACATATCACAAAGACGTTATATAGTAGTTTCCAAGAGATAATAATTCTTATCTTTTCTAAATCCACTTATACTCTTTTTTAAGAAATGAAATGGCCAAGGAAACATAATTCATGTATCCTTTAATCGCTTTTTAACACCTTGGAATAATGTTGATGCTCTCGAAATATTCCCCTCACTATATCCAAGTGTTAGTCAAAATCAAATTTTTTATAGAATACAGTATAATATCACCCACAAACAACACTACATAAGAATACAATTACCTATACAAGATCAGATTCATTAATTCCATGAAATTTGCTGGTGAATTCATAAGTCCAAAAGGCCTGATTACATATTGATAATGGACATAATGACTCTTGTAATCTATCTATAGAATATCATCTTTATTATCTCATAGAAGGTGATATACCAATAATAATCTAGTTTTAGAGAACCACTAGAAACCCAAAAATTGATAAAAAATGTCATCAATTCATAGAAGTGGATACCTATTCTTTATAGAAAATTAGATAAGCTTATGATAATCCAAACAAAGCATAGGATTTCCATCCTATTATTTTATAAAATAATCAGTTCTTTCTATGTGGACATGCTCGTTAAATGAACCATTTCTCTTTACAATTCATCACACTAGACTTCCAATTACCTAAATTATATTGATTCCATACTATACAATGTAAGAGAAATAAGATTGGTCCCTTGTAAGAGATTAATAAAAAACAGAGCTTCTATTTTGGGTTATAACCCTATGAAATTATTAGGAAATACAATACTAATATTGTCATTTATGAATGGAAAATCACTATTCTCATTATCATCTACAAACGTTGACATCACCGTTTTCAACTAATAGAAAATAGTTACAACCATAGGAACCAAAGTTCATTATTTACTCACCTCAACTTCCCAATATTCATTAAATACAATTTTAACACCATATAAGGATATGAAACTCACATGAAAATCATAAAATTCAACATGGGCTTCAGATTTCATCAACCAATCCATCCCCAAAATCAATTCAAATATGTCCATATAAAGTATAAAGAAGTCCCATACCAAATCCACCCCATTTATAATCATCATATATGCCACAAAATTTAATTAATGACACTCTCATTAACTAAGAATAGTTTTTAGTTTTAATATAGAAGGCTTCATCTCAACACACAAACCGATAAGATCAACAGTGTGATAATCCATAAAATTGTGGGACACATCTATATGAAACAATTCGTTAATAATATTTGAATTCATAAGAATCTAACAACACACCATCAAAGCACCAAATTGACCATCTATGATCACTTTTTCAACATCCTAAAATTTATTAGTTGTTATCCCTTGTTCTTTGTTTCAGAGATGAGAATTCATTTTCGGAGGAGTCATGGTGGTCCTAGAATCACCTTGAACCACTTGGTTATGAACAAATGGGTTATTTAGGAATGATCACCCCATTAATGAATAAGATTTTTGAGATACATGAGGTTTATCCCCAACACCAATATTTTGAGTGCCAGGTTAATAATGTTGAGGATCTCCCATATTGTTAAAGTTGTGACATGATATCAGTGGCTCTATAAAGTATAACTTGATATGATAAAAAAAATATCGGAATCATTAAGTCTTATATTTTGGATGAGGAGGAATATTTAGTAATCCCATGTTCTGATTGTGAGATATCCCACTACTTTGGAAATAGGTGTCCCACTTCTATTTATTATCAGTATTGGATTTCCCATTTGTTCCTGTGGGGATAAACATGCTCCCTCGCACCATATTTCTAGAGATATGATTTTTTCTATGTCTCTATATTTACCATTACTGTATAGTCTGTAATATAGAGGATGTAAATATTTGAGAAATTATTTTTATCATAGCCTCGAATAAAAATTTGTGCCTTCAAGGATTCACTTACAACTACTTCTAGTGAAAACTAAAATAATTTATTAAAATTATCTATATATTCCATAATCAAGTGATTATATTATTTTAGGAGAAATTAATCTATTATTATCTAACTTTAAATGGCATGGAATTTTTTTTAAAAACTATTCAAAATCCTACCATGTAATACCTTGGTTAAGTTTATCCTAGAATTCTAAATTCCACTATTGGCATTCTAGATCATTCAGCATGTAGGTTTTCAACATAACCTTAAAATCATGTGGTGTTCCAAGGAAATATAAGATTCAGTTCATTCTATTCATCCATACATCTTCTCTCTCAGAGTATGAATCCCCTAGAAAAATGGGCAGATTCTTATTTTTAAATAGAACCGAGTGGTCCACGTATTATGGCTCATCATTTCAATTACTCGTGTCCATGGATTGAAAATCTTAAATGATGCTTTGGACCAACTCTTGGTTCACCTATGGATCGGTTGTAACCATATTTTTATCTTACTCTTTTGGTTTATTCTTAGAAAACCCAATCTCAACAATTTTCTATAAACAGAA
Organism: Viscum album; assembly: GCA_963277665.1. Taxonomy (NCBI): domain Eukaryota; kingdom Viridiplantae; phylum Streptophyta; class Magnoliopsida; order Santalales; family Viscaceae; genus Viscum; species Viscum album. The sequence continues at coordinate 1,038,540,843 of OY728129.1, forward strand.
AAAGAATCCATTTATTCTCACTTATACTAAATGAAGAATTAAAAATAAAAAATTTTTATTTAAAAATTGATCATAAGAATAATTTTCAAAATATAACCATTTTAATCATTTTAAATATTTATCATAAATCATAAAACCATATATCGTCAATGCATTCCTAGTGGTTGGTATTACTACCAATTTATGATATGAAATCCTCTTCAACTAAACCCAAGATTATGAGATGGAAACTCACCTAGAAGTGTCTTAAAACAGTTTTATACCGAATACACCATTTCAACATGAAATTCAGTAAAAAAAGGTTAGATATATATTTTCATGTAATAAATTCAATGTTTTAATCCTATATATATGTTACCACCCCAAAAATAGTATGATAAAACACGACTGATACAATTTCCAACTGATGGATAGAAAAAAACTGATACCATTTCTAACCAAAGGACTGAAAAAAACTAGTACTATTTTGTTGGTCAGAGTGGATACTCAAGAGGGGGGTGAATTGAGTTCCAATTAAAATTTCTATGAAAAATATTTCTATTAAAATACCCCTATATAAAAACAAGTTAAAATATAGTGAATTTATACATACTGTAAGTGTTCAATTAGTTTCTCAATGATTGATTAGGTCTCAGTTAATTTAATCAGAAGGTTAAATTAACTTTTGAAACCGACTTACTGGTTCAAAAATAAGAATAAAAACTTTCTAGTTTAACTATCAAATTAAATTTAAAACAAATTTTATTTCAAAGTAATTAGCAGCAGAATATAAAATATATAGTATACATTAGACTAAAACTAAAATACACAGCAGATGTAACCAAGAAGTTCAGTCTCAAGCCAATACTTAGTCCTCTTAAACAATTTATTTAAATTTGATCCACACTCTGGATAGGGTTAAATAATAGTGAAAACAATGTCTAGGTAAAAAGACCTCTACTATAGTTCTATGTGGGAAAACGAACAATAGCTCACAGGCTATCCAGGTCTTACTTGACCTCTAACACTATGCACAGTGGGATACAAGGGAGTTATAGAAAGTTTGTGTGAGGATTTATAAATCCTCATGCTTAGCTCAGGAGACAGTGTGTGTTTAAAATGTACATAGCACACACATTGCTCAAAATGTAAATAAAAGAATCACTAAGAGGGTAGATAAGAGTTTAAAATGCTCTAGTGATGTGAAGTGAAGCTCTATACTCTTTTGATTAATCAGAAATGCTTTTGAGTCCTTCTCTGGTTTTTTTGTTTGACAAACAGAGTGTCGTTTTCTTACTTTGTTTTCAGGTTTAGCTTCATCAGTTTTGAGTGTATAAGCAACTTCTTGAAGTTCTTCACTCCTTTACTAAGGTGCAGCTTGTGTTCTCCTTTGGAATGAAATGGCTTTGTGTATGTCCAGTGATTTTTCAGTATGAATGTTTTCATTCTTTTCTGTGTGAATGCACCAATTTTCAATGCTATTCAGCCCTTTCCTTTTACTCCCTTCACGTGCCTTCTTAGTTACCTTACTGTTCAGTCTTTTTCCTTCCTTTTATAGCTTTCAGCTCCGATAAAAAGAATGATTACCGTTTTCATGGGTACTATATACAGTTCCCTGACATGCCAACAACTATCATTAAATAACATTAATTTCATTAAAATCATTTAATATGACTGTTGCATAATAAATAAATAATATTTAGAGTAGTAGAGTTTGAATGGTCAGTCTTTCATTAGTAGCCTTTTGTTGGTAGATGTGTAACAGTGGACTTTGTGTAGCAGTGACCTTCTATCGGTAGCTCTTTGATCTTATACTGGTAGCTCCTTGTATCGGTAGCTTTTACTCTGTGTATCAGTAGCTCTATATACCAGTGAATTCATTGTATCGGTTGCTTTTCTTCTATCGGTAGCTCATTTTGTATCAGTAGCTTGGCTTCTATCGGTAGCTCGTTTTATATCAGCATCTTTGCTTCTATCGGTAGCTCATTTTGCATTGGTAGCTTCATAGTAGTAGACTTTCTTATATCAGTAAATCTGGTGTACCGATATCTTGTATCAGTAGACGTTTGATGTATCAGTGACTGCCTGTATCAGTAGCCTATGCATACTGGTAGCTCCATTCTATACCAGTGATATATATATCAGTAGACTTATGCATACCAGTAGACTGTTCTATTGGTTTCTCTGTGTATCAGTGACCTTATCTTATCAGTGACTATGTCTATCAGTATACTAAGCACCAATAGTTCTGTATCAGTAGCTATAAGGATATCAATGACTCAATACTTATCTGTTTTATACAAAACAAATCCGATTGAGTTAAAATTACTTCAAAACTCATATAATCATAGATTAACATAGATTAACATATTTCTAGGATTATTTTAATATAATTATCAACTTGATAATAGAATACCATAGATTTAGAGAATTATTATATAGATAAACATTAATTGGGATTATCAAAGTATGTGAAAGCATATTTGGGATTATCAAAACAGGTGAGGTCAACAATCTCCCCCTTTTTGATAATCACAACTTATGATATTATAGTCTCAAAATAACGAGCAATTGTATCATAGGATATATCATTAAATTCAATTGTAGTAGAGAAAACAACACCAGAGGTAAAAATGTAAGATGTGAAATGTGAAATGTATCAGAGGTAGAATTAAATGCAATGGTATCAAAGTTATAAGTTTCAAAACACAGTAGCTCTCCCCCTTTGTCATAAGAGATATTTTTCCCAGACCATAGATATTATTTCCCCCCTTTTGTGAAAATCAAAAAGTGGGAAACAATAATAAGAGAAGGAAGAAAATGGTAATGAAGAGAAATCCATTTGTATTTCATGTTGCAAAAAGGTACAAGGAAAGAAAAAAAATACTAGGGATTCCTATAAAATATCTTACCCACCTATTCAATCCACTTCCTCAATGTGAGATTTTACCTTGGGATCAGAAAATGATTCAGGCTTTGTGAATATAGGTGAAGGCTTAAGAACACCAGAAATAATCATAGGAGGCTGAGTCACTGAAACTGTTCCTGGCCTGTACTGAGTAGTTCTATGAATGATCATATGAGTAAGGCTTCAGATGGATTGGGATGGAGTCATCTGAGTAGGAGAATCAATAGAGGCAGAGGTAGGTAAATCTAGAGTTAAAATCACTATCCTATCATCAACATGCAAGAAATGCAACAACAAATTTCCGAAATCCATAATTATTCCTCCTCCTCTCTCCATAGAAGATATGAAATCATCCTTGTTCTCCATGAATTTGTCCAAAGCTGGAGTCAGTTCCCTTAGCTTGCTGACTTTCTCTCTGAAGGATTGATTAACAGGAGGTGACTTCAGGTTTTCTAACAGAAGTTTGAAGTGATTTTTGAGTTGATGTTTGGTATAAATCCTTTAGAAATATTAGTCAACCTTGTCTTTCATTTCTTTCTGAGAGGAATAAGCTTCTCTTATATAGTCATGAACACTCTTCATTATCTCCCTAGTGGTATCTCTAGTAGAATTCACCATTTTGGTTAGATCAGATGAGTCCACAGTTACACTTGTTGATGCTGAGCCAAGCTCCTCCTTCATCACAGCTCAAATCTGATTGAGTTCTATGGAAGGTATGGAGGCAAGAGAACCAATAGAGAAACTCAGTGTTTCCATGACGTTTATGGTCAACCCACTAATAAAATTTTTCAATTGGGAATCTTGGGTGCCGACATGATCTTTCATGGTGGCTTTAAATACTTTAAATACAGATACCATCTGGCTTACAACACTTTGGACAAAATCTAAATCTTTATCTTCTTGGGATTTAGAACTCATATAAGATTCTAAAGAGATAAAAAATTTCTTTTGAACTTCAACATCCTCTTCCAGTCTAGATACTTGAGTCTGGAAAGCTGTAACTTCATCCACTATTTCTGCCACAAAGGTTGACACATTACAACTGAGATAGAGTTCAAAAGACTTTTCCAAATTGCTCATCTCTTCAAAAATAGAAGTTCTTCAACTCGGAAACAGTAGCACTAAAAGATTCTTTCAGCTCATCCTTTAAGGATTAAAGGTCAGCCCTGGTGATCACATCAACAAGTGCAACTACAATAGGTTCTCTTTCAGATACTGTACTGGCCACCGAGCCATTCATAATCTATTGAATTGATGCCACCAGTGAAGCATCCATTTTCCTTATCTCTTCCACAAAACTGATTTTGAGATCAAACTTCATCTTATCCAAATCATGTATTCTGACCACATCTTCAGGTGACTACTCAATCTAAATATCATAATGGATTGTTGGTCTATTTAGGGATGCCTCGTTATCAGAATCTGGATAGTCTAATCTACAAACCACAAAACCTGGGTCTTCTGCCCAATCCACAATTTCAACAGCCACTGAAACATTGCCAAATCTGGTTTGATGCTCCCCCTCAATTGGTGCATTCTCTTGTACAACAACAACATTCTCAGCAGTGATTTTTTCCTCAAAATAATCTTATAAAATCAACTCTACACTTGCAACAACATGAGGCTCCTCTGAATTAGGCACATGTCCTTCCATCTCTCCCAATACATTCTCAACAGGTACCAAGAATCTTCCAATCAATGGACTCAGACTTAAGCAGACAGAATCAGAGGCTTTAGATTCATTTTCTCTTTCTTCTTCATGCTCATTGGCTGGCTGGTCTTCCTCATCAGCATGTGTCTCTTCTTCTAATAGAGTTTCCTTTCTAGATGATACAATTTCAGCAACAGGACTTGGGGGTAAATCTGGATCCCTTCCATCAGCCATAGAAGTCTCCTCTTTATCAGTCTCATCAATCTACTCAAGTTCTTCTTCATCAGGTCCAAGACCTAGATACCTCACATCCATAGGCCTTTAAAGATGATCCACATGATTGAATTTATCATACAACTTCTTGTCATCATTAACCTACTCTCCTCTCCATGGGTTTCATTTTATCATCATATATTTGTAAACAGTGCTTGTGATACAGTTGTTGTTTCTTACCACAACAGTCTCATCCAGAGACTCAGCTACTCCATTCACCTTAATCATTACTGAGATAAACTTGGCAAAGAATAAGGCAATGGTATTTGATTTTGGTCTGGTCATTTCCTCCATTTGAATTATTAGCAACTAGTACAGATTCACTTTCACTCCATGTCTCAAAAGATGTCACAGATAGATATCCTGATATCTTAAATTCGCAATGTCCCCTCTCCTTGAAATTAAGACATTCTGAACAAACTTGAACATCAATCTGTTCTCTCCATCCATTTCAACAGCCACCACTTGTCTTTGATTGCCACTACTGGTGAGCTCCTCTAAGGCAATATCATAATTTAATATATCACTTGTAGGTGGTATTGCTTTCGAGACATATCCAGAAACACCTTCATGTGGAACCTTCAGGCATTCATCCCACTCAACGGATAAAAAAGATATATCTTTTCCATTCACAAAAGAGATCACTCGGCTCTGATCTTCTGATTTCCCAAAGCTCAAAAACTCATAGAATTGTTTCACCAGCTTTGGATAGTAGGGGCCATTATTGTTTGAAAAGCATTCTACCCACTTCTAAACTTCTAGCACCTCTAGAAATAACGATTTACTAGCCAACAGTCATTCCACGCATAGCTCTTTTTCGATTACAATAACTCTATTTTGTAAATGAGGATTCACTGGTCACCTCCCCGACCTTGTTCTACCAACACTACCACTTGCTTATGGCTCATAGTTCTGCTTCTTTGAATTCGGCCCATCAATTTCATCTCTGATGGTAGGGAGTTTGGTTTTTTCCATCTCTTGTTTGAGGAACTTAGGGTTTTCAAGATGTTCAAGATATAAGGCTTGAGGGTATAGGGTTTGAGGCTCAGTGGATTGAGTAGTGACTAGGAATTTGTTTTATCATTTAGGAATCATAAAATTAATAATTAAAATAAAATAAATAAAGTATAAACGATACATATTCTGGCGGCATACAGAAGTTTAAAACAGCGCGTACTCATCGGTAGGGTTTATCGGTGATAATTCCTATCAGTGAGGTCCATCGGTGAGGTATCACATCAGTGAGGTTTCACATCAGTGAGGTATCACATCAGTGAGGTACATCGGTGAGGTATCACATCGGTGAGGTATCACATCGGTGAATTTCATCGGTGAGGTATCTACCGATTAAGGTTAATCATTCCTAACTCATGTCTAATGTAACTTAACCTATTACAACTTAAACGTTTGGTGAAAATGTCACCTAATTGATGTTCAGTACCTATAAATTCAAGAGTAATATCACCTCTTTGGTAATGATCTCTCTAAAAGTGGTGCCTTACATCAATGTGTTTGGTCCTAGAGTGAGATACAAGGTTCTTTGAAATATTTATTTCACTAGTGTTATCACAGTTAATTGAAACACGCTTAAAATCATATCCATAGTCCAAAAGAGTGTGTTTCATCCACAGAATTTGTGCACAACAACAACCAGTATCTAGAAACTCTCCTTTGGCAATGGAAAAAGCTACAAAATTATTCTATTTACTACACCAAGACACTAAGTATTTTCACAATAAATGACATGTTCCAGATGTGATTTTTCTATCCAACATGCAACCAGAAAAATCAGCATCTGAATAACTCATTAACTCAAAAGATTGTCTTTTTCAGTAAAACAGACCTAAATTTACAGTGTGTTTAAAATACTTAAAAATTATTTTAACAACAATTAAAGGATATTCTTTTGGATTATCTTGAAATCTTTCACACATACACACACTAAACATAATATCTTTTCGACCAGTAGTAAGGTAATGTAAGCTTCTAATCATACCTCTATAATTGGATTGATCCACTGGTTTCCCAGTTTCATCTGCATCCAATTTACAAATAGTACTCATAGGAGTATCATTTTCCTTAATGCTATCCAAACCAAAACTTTTTAAAATATCCTTTGTATATTTACTTTGATTCAAATTAATACCATTTTCACATGGAAAAACTTGAAATACAAGAAAATATTTGAGTTCTCCCATTAAACTCATTTCAAATTCATTATGCATACTCTTTGAAAAATCAGCACATAATTAATGTTTAGAAGATCCAAAAATAATATCATCAACATAGATTTGTACTATCAAAACATCTTTATAAATTCTTTTAATAAAAAGAGTTTGATCAGTAATCCTTTAGAAAAACTTTTTGAAATATTAAAATTGCTAAGTATATCATACCAAGATCTTGGAGCTTGTTTTAAACCATCTAAAGACTTATATAGTTTGAAAAATCGATTTGGAAAATGAGGATTAGTAAATCGAGGTGGTTGTTCAACCAAAAAATATTCAATTTTAAAACCATTTCTGAAAGCACTTTTGACATCCATTTGATATAACAAGAAATTCAGAGGAGCAGCATAGGAAAGTAAGATCCAAATGGATTCTAATCTTTCTATAGGTTCCAAGGTTTCCTTATAGTCTATACCTTTCTCTTGACTATATCCTTGTGCAACTAGCCTTGCTTTGTTTCTAACTATATTTCCAGACTCATCATCTTTGTTTCTAAAAACCCATTTAGTGCCTATGGTCAAAGTGTCCTTGGGTGTGTCAACTAATTCCTAGACTTTCATTCTTTCTTTCAAATTGATTTAATTCTTCTTTCATAGCCATTACCCTAAATTCATCATTGATTGCATCATTGATATTTTTAGGTTCTAGCTGCGAAGGAAAGGCTTGATGTTCAACCTGGTTTCTTAGAGAATCTCTAGTTTGTGTCCATCTATCAGGATTACCACCAACAAAATCCAAAGGATGATTCTATAGAATCATAGTTGATCTAGTAAAGGTAGGGCTAGAAATTTCAGGTTCATCTATAGGTTCGGGTTCAATTGAAGAAGGTTCTGGAATATGTCCAGAACTGGATATTTTCACAGTAGGTTCTTTAGATTTATCATTAAGGTTCATAATAGTCAAATCTTCTTCATGATTTTCTAGAGAAGAGTTAGGTTCATGTGGATAAGTTACATCAAACTTTATGTGAACAGATTCTTCCATGCATTTGGTTCTTTTTTTAAAGACTCTATAGGCTTTTCTAGTTAGAGAATAATCAAGAAAAATTCCTTCATCACTTTTAGAAACAAACTTTTCAAGATTATCCTTTGTATTGAGAATAAAAACTTTGTAACCAAAGACTCTGAAGTAACTAACCTTAGGTTTTCTATTATTCCACAATTCATAAGGGGTCTTCTTAAGAACTGGTCTAATCAAGACTCTATGAATAATATAACATGCTGTATTTATAGCTTCAACCCAAAAATAAATAGGCATGTCATACTCATTAAGCATTGTTCTTGGAATCTCTTGAAGGGTTCTATTTCTTCTTTCTACTACACCATTCTGTTGAGGTGTCCTAGGGGCAGATAAATTGTGACTATATCCATTGTGTGAGCAGTAAGACTCAAACTCATGATTTTCAAACTCATGGCCATGGTCACTTCTCAGGGTCTTAAACTTAAGTCTACTAAGGTTCACTACAGACATGGAGTATTTAATAAAGTAGGAATAATATTCACTTTTGTGAGGTAATAAGTATAGCCAAGTATATCTAGAAAAGTCATCTACTAATACCTAGACACAGTGCATCCCATTTAAACTAGAAACTATAGAAGGTCCAAATAAATCCATGTGAATCAACTCGAGAGGTTGAGAAGTTGACACTTATTTCTTTGATTTAAAAGAAACTTTATGTTGCTTTCCCTTTTGACAGGGATAACAAACTTTGTCTGATGGGAATTCAAGCTTAGGTAGGTCTCAAAATAAGTTCTTCCTAGTCAATTTTCTAATTGAATGAATGTTGCGGTGTCCTAATCTTATGTTCCAAAGCCATGATTCTTTATGAAAAGAATTTAAACAGGAAACATTTTGTTTAGCTAAAGAATTCAAATCAACAGCATAAAAATTTTCATTTCTCAAGGAAGAAAATACTAATTTTTTTGGAATTGAAAACATTACAAGAATCATTTTCAAACATAAAATTAAAACCATCATTACATAACTTAGAAATACTTAATAGATTGTATTTAAGTCCATCAACAAATATAACTTCAGAAATTAAAACTGAATTAGTGTTACCGATTTGGCCTAGGCCAATGATCTTTCCTTTAAAGTTATCACCAAATGTGACATAGACTATATCAACCATTATTAAGCTTTTAAAGCATGAGTAATATCTAGAAATGTGACTTGAACATCCACTATCCAAGTGCCATATGTTCTTGTGATAACTCTTCAAGAAAGTCTCCCACAACACAGGTTTAAACAGAAAATGATTTTGGTACCCAGATTTTCATGGGTCCAGACAGGTTAGCAATCAATGATTTAGGTAGCCATATTTATCTTATGGGTCTCAAATAATTTATAGTGTTAATATATTATCAAATATAAACTTTATTTGACCTATAAACATATTAATAACTAGTTGAATCATACAAATTTCTAGAGATAGAACAAGCAGTATTCTATCCAGATTTAGAAATAAATCTAGTTTTGGTAAACTGTCTCTGTCCGGGTTGGTATCCCAAACCAGTAGTATAATTTTTTGCCACTTGTTTACCTAGAATTTGAGTTATATTGTCTTTTCTATTTGTGAACTTTTCTATGTACTTTCTCAGTTTCTCATTAGACAATTTCAGTTCAGTATTTTCTTTTAACAGTTGATCATTATTTTCCTTTTCAATTTCAAGGGAAGATTTAACAGTGCTAGATAAAGCATGATGTTTATTTAAGGATTTTTACTTGTCCTTATGTTCCTTACAGGTCTCTTCTAGGATATTACAATATTAAAATAATTCATCACTCGACACGTTTTCAGATTCAGAATCAGAATCAGAATCAACTCTTCAATAGTATGAATTTAAAGTAGGAGGGTCCAGTGTTACCTCAGATGTGTTTATCATAAATCACATGTTAGCTTTATGAGAATCTTAATCCTTAGCAGAATCATAATCACTTGAAGTGTCTTCCAAATCACTCTAAGTTTCTTTCATTTCATTCTTATACTTGCTGTCCTTATAGTCATGTTTCTTCTTGAACTTCAATTTTGGACAGCCAACTTTAATGTGACCTTTTCTCTTGAATTCATAAAAGATAACTTCATCACTCTTATCAGCTTTTTCCTAGACCTTTTTCCAATGACCTTTGCTGTCATATTTACCTTTGTAGTTTTATTTTATGAATAATTTCTTCTTCCTATAGAATTTTTTAAATCTTCTGGCTTTTTTAGCCATCTCAGCATCACTATCAGAGTCTGAACATTCACTTGTTGAGATTTAAGTTTGTATGTGAACTTTCTCCTTGTCCATGCCCCTTGAGGCAGTAGAATTAAACGCCACTGACATTATTTATGGTTCATCATATTCTTATTTATTTAATTTAAACTCTTCCTCATACATCATAAGCTTACCTATTAATTCTTTAACAGTCAGTTAGCTGATGTTTCATGATTCTCTTATTGAAACTGATGTGCCTCTCCACTTGCCGACAAACATCTTAATATTCTCATGATCTGATCCTTTGCTGGAACAACTTTACCAAGAGAGATCAAAGTGTTGAAAATCACATTGTACCTGAGATACATGTCAGAAATGGGTTCATCAGGCTTCATTTTAAAAATATCATATTCAATAGTATAGGTATTCATCCTTATATCTTTATCATTGGTTGTTCTCTCATGGGAAATATCTAAAGTGTCCCAAATTTTATAAGCAGTTTTACAAGAAGAAATGCGATTGAATTATTTATCCCCTAAAGCACAGTACGGGGCATTCATTGCTTTACAGTTATTATTGTAAGCTGTTTTAGTAGGTTCATCCCAATTAGTTCTTTTAGATTCTGGAATCTTGTATTGAGTCTCTATAGCAGTCCAGATATCAAATCCCATACTCTCTAAATGAATTTTCATCTTATGTTTCTACTGGGCATAATTTGTACCATTAAATAAAGGTGTCATGTTGGTAGCAACACCTTCTAATCTATTGTCCATAACTAGATTTTAGAAAATATATTTAAAGAGATAAAATTTAGAACTAACATGAAATTTAAGATCTTTAAATATGAAACTAAAATCACAGTTGAACAACAGAGTGTTTTGAAAACCTTTAATAATAAATAAACCTCTAATACCAAATGTAGGTCGAAGTGGATAATCAAGAGGCAGGGTGAATTTAGTTCCAATTAAAATTTCTGTTAAAAATATTTCTATTAAAATCCCCCTATTTAAAAAAAAGTTAAACAGTAGTGAATTTATACAGATTATAAGTGTTCAATTAGTTTCTCAAAGATTGATTGGGTCTCAGTTAATTTAATCAGAAGATTAAATTTACTTTTGAGACTGACTTAGTGGTTCACAAATAAGAATAAACACTTGCTAGTTTAACTATCAAAGTAACATTAAAACAAATTTTATTTCAAAGTAATTATCAGCGAAATATAAAATATATAGTATACTTTAGACTTAAACAAAAATGAACAACAGATGTAACCAAGAGGTTCAGTCTCAAGATGAGACTTAGTCCTCTCAAATAATTTATATAAATTTTATCCACACCTTGGATTGGGGTAAACAACAGTGAAAACAATATCCATGTATAAAGACCTCTACCACATTTCTATGTGGGAAAACAAACAACAACTCACAGGCTGTCCAGGTCTTACTTGACCTCTACCACTATGCAGAGTGGGATACAAGGGAGTTATAGAAAGTTTGTGTGATTATTTATAAATCCTCCATCTTATCTCAGGAGACAGTGTGTGTATAAAATGTACAGAGCACACACACTGCTCAAAATGTAAATAAAAGAATCACTAAGAGAGTAGATAAGAGTTTAGAATGCTCTTGTGATGTGAATTACAACTCTGGACTCTTTTGATTAATTAGAAATGCTTCTGATTCCTTCTCTGGTTTTTTTGTCTGAAAAATAGAGTGTCATTTTATTCCTTGGTTTTCAAGTTCAGATTTTTCCTCTTTTAGTGTATAAGCAGGTTCTTGTAGTTCTTCACTCCTTGACTAAGGTGCAGCTTGTGTTCTCCTTGAAAATGAAATGGCTTCATGTATGTCCAGTGATTTTTCAGTATGAATGTAGTTGTTCTTTTCTATGTGAATGCACCACTTTTTCATTCTATTTAGCCCTTGCCTTTTATACCCTTCACGTGACTTCTTAGTTCCCTTACTGTTCGGTCTTTGTCCTTCATTTTATATCTTTCTGCTCTGGTAAAAAGAATGATTACCTTTTTCATGGGTACTAGGTACAGTTCCCTAACATGCCAAAAACTATCATTTAATAACATTAATTGCATTAAAATCATCAAATATTACCATTTCATAAAAAATAAATAATATTGAGAGTAGTAGAGTTTGACTGGTCAGTCTTTCATTAGTAGCCTTTTGTTGGTAGATGTGTAACAGTGGACTTTGTGTAGCAGTGAACTTCTATCGGTAGCTCTTTGATCTTGTACCGGTAGCTCCTTGTATCGGTATCTGTTACTCTGTGTATCAATAGCTCTATATACCGGTGAATTTATTCTTTCAGTAGCTTTCCTTCTATCGGTAGCTCGTTTTGTATCTGTAGCATTGCTTCTATTGGTAGCTCGTTTTGTATAGGTAGCTTTTCTTCTATCGGTATCTCTTTTTGTATCGGTAGCTTCATAGAGGTAGACTTGCTTATATCGGTAACTTTGGGGTACCAATAGCTTCTATCAGTAGACGTTTGATGTATTAGTGACTGTCTGTATCGGTAGCCAGTGCATACCGGTAGCTCTGTTATGTACCAGTGATATATATATCGGTATACTTATGAATACCGGTAGACTTGTTCTATTAGTAGCTCTGTGCGTCGGTGACATTTGCATATCAGTGACTATGTCTATCAGTAGATTAAGAACCAATAGTTCTGTATCAGTAGCTATAAGCATATCAATGTCTTAATAGTTTTCTGTTTTATGCAAAACATATTCGATTGAGTTAGAATTACTTCAAAACTCATATAAACATAGATAAACATTGATTAACATATTTACATGATTATTTTAATATAATTATCAACTTGATAATAGAATATCATAGATTGAGAGGATTAATATATAGATAAACATTAATTGGGATTATCAAAGTATGTGAAAGCATAATTGGGATTATCAAAACAGGTTAGGTCAACATATTTGAAATATCCTAACCCTCTTTTATTGAGTTGTGGAGGTGGTTCCACTAGCCTTAGGTGACCTCTCAAAAACACCAATGGCTAAAAATAAATGACAAGGGATTCAAAGAAAATTGGGGGATAGATTTCCATTTTTGAAATAAAACTATAGGAATTATCAAAAATAAAATCCCATTAAACTTTATGATGCATGAATAGATATTATATCCAAAGACATATCTTAAATTAAACAAAAAAATTAGAGTACCAGCAGAAACAAAAACATAACCAAGAGGAACTAAAGGGAAAAAAAACTCAAAGAATCCATGGTGGCATCATCCCATGCCACTCCCACAATAGCTTCAATCTCTAATACTACCTTCCATTTCCACTGTATCAAATTGCATCACTAGATAAATAAAATACCTTTCCTTTACCTTTATACCTATAGTTGACATCTAAAAATTCACTAATGTTCCTAAGAAGGGGGTGACTATAAACATAAGATGATTTCTTTAAATACTCTCAAAATCATTCCTATAAGAAAAAATTTTCATGAAAAGTTTATATAAAATAGTTTCAATATAGTTAAAATGGGTTATATTAAAACTAAAAGGAGTTCCATGAAAAATAATAAACAAGTCTTCAAAACAATTTCTCATAATTTGGGATACCCATTAACATGCTTTCACACACATAAACATGCATACATACCAAGTGATAGTGCCATACTCATGAGTATTATCTCATCTATTCACCATGTTTTCATAAGCTTATGAATTCCAAGGTTCCTCAGAGGCACACCCCATTATCTATGGATGTATCGAAGAAATGAAGGTGCCCCAAGGACGTACACACCTTATCATGGGTTACATAAAAACAACTAAATCATGCCAACCATGTATTACAAACCCCATATAAAATTACATTTCACATAAAACTAATTAATTCTTGAAAAAATTTCATCAAAAAAACTATGCACATCAAAAAAATTTCCATAATTCTAAAACTACCATTTTAATGACACAAAAAACATGGTGTTTTTTTAAAAACCATCCAATTTACAATAATTATAATACCTTAACCAAAATGGGTTTATTTTAAGAATCAGACTTTGTTTTCAAAACTATATTGAGCAAAAATTTTAATCAAAACTATGTCTTAAAGTTCCAAGATAAGTTGTGATGAGAGAGAAGCCACTAACTTCTTGACGATTGATAAAAATGAAAAGAGACACTAGTATCTTATAGATTAGGACTTGTATCATCTTTCATTAAAAATTTTACATCACATATCATCATGTTTACCATCATATAACATATATATATATCTATAATGTACTAGATCTATGGTTACAATAGAGATAATAATATTATATCTAAGAGGAATAGGACAAAAAAATGACTTACTGATGAATACAAATATCTAATCTGATTTTATTTGAAAAATGATGTCTACGGATCACATGGAACCACTAAAGGATCCATGGGATAAAATGTAATTCTAGATACTAAGATATTAGGTGATTAATGAGGTTTCTATGCCTCATTTATAATTAAAACTATATTTTTGGGGAATTAAATAAATGTTATAAATTTAGGTTGCATAGTTTTTCCAACTATGTTCCAATAGTGCATGTGTTGTTGGAAAAGCCATGTAGTTTCACATTTTGGTCCATAAAATTTGGAAAAATGTGTTATATGGTTTGAGAAACAATGTTCCAGTCTTATTTTCCCCCTGTTTCACTTTTCATGGTTTTTGCAGGGAACTCACACAGTTTAGAAAAACTATATGCCAATTGTGTGGCTGCCTAGTAACTCCCAAAAAATGTTTATCAGTTTCTTAGATATGATGAAAAGTGTATAATAACTATACTCAAATCATGAAACTGCAAAAACACTTCCATGACAATCCAAAATCTCCCAAAAAATCAAAAAAATGACCCAAGTATTGTACATGACCGAACTACAAAAAAGATGGTTAATTACTTGAAACTGGGGGTGATATAGTATGACTAAAAGTAGCATGAAAAACCTATGTCATAAAGATAATATTTACAATTATAGAAAAAATTATTGAATTTTGTGAAGCTGACTATTAACCAAGATAAATATATCTTATTATACCATTTAATGAAATATTGGTTCCAATCAACAAGATTAGAGAGATTCCAGTAGACCCTTAGAGAATTCCAATTTACACTAAACCTATTTACATGGAAATTCCACTCTAAACACTGAACAAACAAAATCAAAACTCAAAATAGGTCTAAAAACGTGATTTTAATAGCTCAAACAATAATATAAAATAATAGATCAAACCAAGCTAAATAATAACACACTCTTAAGGAAAGTTGTTTGAAATAAGAGAGAAAACACAAGAACTAATGACCCAACTTCCAGAACTCACTACTAACCAAATATCTTTCCAAGGATAATCTCAATAAAACCTCTTACCTTAGAACCCAATGCATAAATAGGAATTACCTATCCAAAGGTTTCTAAAAGACTAATATAGATATTCAAAATAGAGGAAATAATAGGAAAATTCATAAATAAATAAATTTAGGAAACATAATTAAATTATATCCAAATAGAGCAATATAACTAGATGAGAAGATAATAACATCACCTTATAACATAAAATCCATGAAAAATCATAGTAAAGTAATCAATATTGATTCTGTATTAAAAAAATTATTCCCAATTTTGAAATAATAACATTTATTTTTGGATGTTTTTCTGGGTAGTACACATTCAATGACCAAATATGTCTATTAGGTTTAAATTTGGTTCATTAACATCCAAAATATATATATATAATATATATTTTTATACCAAATTTTTAACTAACAAACATGAAATAATATTGGTATAAACATATTCTTAAAATAGGGAATAATAAAATGAATAATTTTGTGTATTGTACACAGTGGTATTGGAAATTAGAAAAATTCATGATTGAAAAATTATAAAAACTGAATACAAAAATATGTCAAATAATATTATCATAAATAGAATAAAAAAAGAATAGAATTGACTAGTAAATATATACATTTCTAGAAAAAAAATAGTTTCTTGTGCATAACTAGTATATACCAGCAAGTAAGATCAAAAGACATAATATAAAATGAAAAAAATGACCAGAATGAGAAATAATGATTATGAAAAACGAAATTAATAATTTTCAAAACAAGAAAATAAATTTAGAAAGATGTTTGAAGAAAAAATAAGACATTTATTCTACATTATATGAAAACAAACTTGAAATTAGATAAAACTAAGTTAGTGGAACATATTTGAATCATCCTAAGAAATACAAAATGGAAGAGAACATTCAAAAATTAAAAGGTACAATAATATATAAAATAAAGTAGTAAAATGGGGACATAAGGATTTATATTACGTGGCTAATTTGACTAATTTTTAGGGGACAGTTTTGTACTATTAATGTTTATCCAATATATCCCATGTATTTAAGGATTTTAGGATCTTAATTACCATTAATACATTATTTATGATCATGTTTTCTAGGCGTGCTTATCAAATAATAATTTATTCTAATGTGTTCGGCCATTAATTTACATAAATATAGATTTTAAATTTTTTTCAGATAAAATCAATCTATTTTCATAAATTGTGTTTTTGGTGTTTTTTTCAATGTGGTGAAAATGGTTATATAGATCAATTTCCAATGTAAAGGAAACAAATATGTAAAATGTTAACAATAGAGAATTAGCTACATGAAAATACCTATGTATATAAGATTTATTACATGATAGATAACTCATATGATCATTCAGCTACATAAAATACTTATGTGGAGTAATTGGACACATGATAAATCAACCGTGTGATCAATCATGAACATAAAATAGATAAATGATGAATTTAGTTAGGTGAATCACCCACATGGTAAAATCAGTTATGTTTCTTCAATTAGGTATGTAATTTTTAGTGAATTTTTTATGTGAAGAGAATGGATATGTCATTTCAATCAGTTACATTAGATTCAACTATGTGAATAAAAATTATACATGATATGATTTGGCTACAAGATGTAAAATCAACTACATGGGTTCATATCATCAAATTGGATACGTGGATTAAATTATACAAATTGGATATGTCATGCTACTAGTTGGTATTTTTTACCATTTAAGCACATGAGTGACCATTTTAATGCTGTTATACAATCATTAAATGCTAGATTTATGTTTTAAGATTAAATTTAATATAATATGACCCGTGTACCATTATAGAAAACAAGAACAATATATTTTTTTATAAACTATTTCAATGGTATTTCATAGAGAAGGACACGTCTCTAATCCCTATTTTTCTATGAATCATGTGAAGTGAATTTAAATAATAAGGATTTCATGTATTTAAAATAAGGTAATGTGAGAATAAACCTATGAATTATAAGTTAAGTGAATAAGAAAATACCGATAATTATTTTCTTAAAGCACTTAGAAATGAAATATATTTTTTCTACATAAAAAAGGAAGAATATGTGTTGACTTATTTGATATTATTATTATCATTATTATCTATGTTCAGAATTCTCTCCTTGAGATTCATATTCTTCAAATCATTTTTCTTAGAGATCCTTATTTTTCTGCCAGCTTTATCTTTTAGCTGTGAGATTAAACTAGTTAAAACTATTTTATTTATTATCTATTTTTGTAATGGTTAACTAAAAAACTACCATTGGTGGTTGTTTCTTGTAAATAATTTCGTGAGCATGGTTGAAATCTTTTATGATTTTACCAAGTATCAAATGCTTTCACTCAGTCATGAAGTCCTTGAAAAAAGGACTGGCAGTCCTTGACAAAAGGAATAGCCTAGTGAAAATAATCACTCTCATGCAGAAGAGTGGTGTTGGAGTGGACTAGGGGACTACAATTCCCCAAACCACTATAAATATATTTGGCTATATTTTTCTTTCTATTGTTCTATTTCCACTTCTTAATTATTTAAATAAAATAATAGAAATTAGTCATAAACAAGAGGGGGTTTATTTTTTATGTGAATATAATTTTAAATAACATAATCCACCTCCACATCTGGAGTCATAATATAGTTATAATATGACAATATTTGGTATCTGAGGTAGCAATTCTTGAGTTCATAGCTGTAAGAGTTGAACTATAAATATCTCTTAAAAAAAGGATACTATGACTGAAAATAGATAAGGAATATCAAGGGTTAGAGAACCATATTTTAATTGTGATATTTTTTGTTTTTGAAAGGCATAGATGATCATATATCTAATGATCATTGGTATGAAGGTTCATCTCAAATCCATGAATCCTTATGAAGTTTCATATACAAAACCATAAAATTGGGATGCCAATACTGAAGAAAATTATGTTCTGTATACTGAATATATGAATTCTATAATTTATGGATTAGGTTCATATGAGTTAAACAGAGTTCATTAATTTCAAACAAACCTTTGAAATTTGAACTACAATTTTGGTTGCCTATGAAGGAACAAATAACATATGGTATCTCAGATATAAAACTTCCGATAATAATTCTGACAATTTTAGAATGATTAATGGGGACAGAGTCAAATATTTGAATGGAATGATTAAAATAATTGTGAAAAAATTTACTTATTTGGGGATACCTATTATAGGACATAATAAAGATCTAAATGTTCTCAGAATACTACCACTAAGGTGGAATAGTATTTTGACTACTATTAGGAAATCAACAGATGTTAAAAGATTCAAAATAAAGGATCTTATCAGTACTATGATGATGTATATGGAAATTATGGAACATGAACCTAGAGAAACTAGGTCAGTTAATAAGAAGAAATATTCTTTAAATGTCTCAACTTCCAAATATTGTTGGATGTGTAAAGGAGTTCATAGAGCCAAGTCATCTGATGAAAATTCTTCAAGTAGTTCTGATTCAAATTTTTAGCTTTCTAACATTGCTAGAAAATTCAAGAAGTTGTGTAAATATAAAATTGGTTTTAAGAAACCTTTCTAGAAATATAACAAGTTAAATGTAAATTCAGAAGAAGTAATATGTTATGTGTGTATGAATCTTAGACACAACAAGATAGATTGGACGTATCTTAAATATGACAAAAATTTAGAAAAAATACTTAAAAAATGGTTACAAGAAGAAGGATAATAAATCCATGAAGTCAAAATGGAGTGGTTAAATTGATTATAGTGATTTTTTATATTTAGAATTAGAAGATGAACATTATAATAATAAATCCAACTTGTTTTTGATGGAACATACCGATGAGGTACATTCTAGCTATTTTTATGAATAAAAAAAATGAACCAGTAAAAGGTAATTTCTCAATTGAGAAATTGTATGAATATTATTCCATGTTACAAGATAAATATGAATCTTAGTAAAAAAAAAAATAAAACACTAAAATAATATGATTATTTAGTTGTAAATGAAAATAGGACTTAACTAAACAAACATTACATCAAAAAACCAAACCAAAAAATTTAGTTACATCATGTATTAATCCTGGAAATAAAATCAAAAAATTAAAAAAATATGTTCTGGACATTAAAGCTGCTACTAGTTTATTTTAAAAAGGTGAAAATTATTAAAATCAAAATCATGGTAATAATAAGAATCATTAAAATTTGTTAGTAATTGTTTGTCAAGGTCAAAAAACAATGTTTTATACGAACTATGTTGTATCTAGTTTTAAAGATAACAAACATTCAAAAGTTACTTGATTTAATTGCTGTGAGATAATAATCTATGAAAATAATTTAAACTTGAAAAAACCATAGTTTTTAGTGTTTTTTTTTCAAAAAAACATTTTTCAAAGTTCAGTACTGAAGGTTTTGGATAGCCCAAATAGATT
This sequence comes from Viscum album, assembly GCA_963277665.1. Classification (NCBI taxonomy): domain Eukaryota; kingdom Viridiplantae; phylum Streptophyta; class Magnoliopsida; order Santalales; family Viscaceae; genus Viscum; species Viscum album. The sequence goes on from OY728129.1 coordinate 1,038,560,865, forward strand.
TGGATTCCTAAATCATTAGTTCAAAACCTTGATGGGCCCAAAAATTATATATACTAAAACAATTTGTTGTTTAAATTTTCGTTTTAGGTAAAAAGGTCCATGATGGCTAATGAAAATGGTATACATAAGGTGTCTTATGAAGGCATATGAGTGGATATTTCACTAATTTTCACTCCTTATCAAAGATAGATGGAGGTAATGTCACTATTTTTCAATGATAATGGAAATAATAAGGGATTTGGATATGTTTTAAATCCAAACTATTTTCTTATCAATGATGTTCTAAATTTGGATGGATTAAAGAATAGTTCTATAAGTATCTCTCCACATTATGATGATGGTTATTTTTTTTTATTTTCAAATAATGATTGTTCTTCATTAAATACAAAATCATTAAATTTAAGCCACCATAAACATAGAATGTCTATTCTCAAGATTGTAATTATTTTAGTAGAAAAAGGTGATCTATTTAAATTAAGAAACAAATGATTCATGATATGGAATATAATATTGGGAAATTACAATGTTTATTATTTGAGATAAATTTAAAAAAATAAATTTAGTATCAAATTTACCTCAATATAAATTGAATAAAAAGAAGATATGTTTTTCATATCAAATGGGAATGAAAGAAGTCATATTTTATACCAATTAAATAGTTTTCTAATTCTAAACCCCTAGAATATATTCATATAGAGTTATTGGTCCTTATATTGTGAATATACTAAGAGTAATTTGTTATGTTTTAGTCGATGATTTTTATTGATTTACCTAGGTGTTATTTTTATGCATTAAAAGTGACGTTCTTTCTATTTTTATATGTTATTTAGAATTGGTTTAATAGGATAAAGATGCCAAAATTATTTCTTTAAGAATTGACCATGAAGGAAAATTTGAAAAACCTATGTTTAATGCCTATTGATTAAAACATGTTGTCAAGAATACTTTTTCTTCCATTGTGACACATTAATTGAATGGTTGTTTTGAAAGGGGGAGTATGACATTGTAAAACATTTCTATAACTCTATTATGTAAATATAACCAACGTAATATTTTTCGGGATGAAGATATTAATACAACATGTTATGTCGTAAAGAGAGTTCTAATTAGAACTCTTCTAAAGAAAAAAACACTACGATCTTTGGAATAGTAAAAAGAAAAATGTTTTATATTTTATGGTTTTTGGATAAAAAGATTATATTCTAAATACCAATGATAATATTTGTAAGATTGACCCAAAATCAAACGAAGGAATATTCCTAGGATATTCTACTACTTCAAAATTATATATATTTTTCAAAAAAAAAATTATGAAATAATCAACTCATATAATATTTGATAAAAGATACCATTTGGATCCAAAGGTAACTCAGAATGATGAACTCATTGATTCAATTAAAAACATCAGATCTTTACATCATTTTGATGATTTTTTTGAACATTTGGATCTTGATTATCCAAAACCAAATATTTGAAGCTTTGATCCTAGTGAACCTAAAAGTTTACTACCTAAAAACCCTTTAACTCTTAATAACCATCTATTAGAAACTATTTTAAGATGATTATATGAAGAAATTAGAACAAGACAGGGTGTTGGAAACCTTGTAGAGTTTTCTACCTTTTTATCTTAGTTAAAACCTTTGTCAATAAAAGAATACTTGGTAGATGAAATATGGTTTGTGACTATAAATTATGAATTAAACCCGTTCAAGAGGAATAAGGTATGAGAGTTAGTTGATAGTCCCTATTAATATCCTATTTATGGGGGAAAAAATTTGTAATAATATGGATGATCTTTGTGTGATATATTGGAATAAGACATTACTTGTAACAAATGTGTATAGTTAAGAAGAAGGTATAAACTATGAGTAGAAATTTTCCCTAGTATTTAGACTATAATCCATTAATATTTTTTAGCACATGCATCATATATGAATTTTGAATTATGTCATATAGATATGAAATATATTTTTATGAATGGTCTTATAATATAATAAGATTATATTGAAAAGCCTCCAATTTTTAAAAATCATAATTTTCTAAATCTAGCTTTTAAACATACCAAATCACTTTATGGTATTAAATAAGTCTCTGAAGCTTGGTATGAGAGGTTAACATATTTTTTTCTATCAAATGGGTTTTCAGTAGTTAAAGAATATCATACATTATATAAGAAAATATCATCTTCTCATATCTTGTTACTAAAAATATATTTTTATGATGTAATTTTGGGTTCTAAAAATAAAATATTATTTAATTAATGTTCAAAAATCATGGAAGAAGAATTTAAAGCGATCATGATTGGTGAGATAAAATATTTTATTGGTTTTAAATTTTACCAAAAATTATTTAGTAAAGTGATAAATCAAATAAAATTCATACTAGAATTTATTAAAAAATTTGGACTTGAATGTGGTAAAGTAAAAACTACCCCTATGAGTTAAAATGAAGCACACAACATGGATGAAGATGGGAAATGAGTTGAAAAAAGCATTATAGATTAATAATATAAAGTTTATTGTATTTGGATTCAAGTAGAGCATAAATCATGCTTAAATCATGTCTTTGTACTCTATTTCAGGATAATCTTAAATAATCACATTTAAATGTTTTCTAATGAATTTTAGGTTTTTTTAAAATGAACAATTTCACATTCCTTGATTTTTCCAAAAAACACTGATTTTAAATTAACATCATACTCTGATGAAGACTTTGGTGGTTGTAGACAAGATGAGAAGAGTACATCAGGCACATTATATTTTCTAGATAAAACGAAGTTATATTGGTCTAGTAAGAATGAAGACTATATTGTATTATCTATTATAGAAGAAAAATATATTGTTGTAGGTAGTTGTTATTCAAAATTGTAGTGAATGAAACACAACTTTATAGTATTTTGATTCAATTATAATCAAATCAATTAAATGTGAAAACATATGCATTATCAACATTTCTATGAATCCAATAAGTCATTCAAGAACAATAAATATAGACTTAAGGAATAATTTATTAAGAGACCAAACTCAAAATTATGATATTTATCTTTATTTAATATCTACATAGAGTCAGGTAGCAGATACCCTTACTAAAACCCTTGTGTGTTACCATTATGATTTTATTAAAGGAGAATTCAGCCATTTTTAAAAAAAGATTAATTTTTTTTATTTATTCCGATTTAAATGAATTTGCATTATTTATTTTTGTTTGAAATTAAAATTGAGTACTTTATTATATTATTTAGTTTAATGACATATGTTAATTAATGTTATCTATTTGTTTGTTCATTTAAATATTGAAAATATATATTCCCTTATTCTTTTAGTTTTTCTATATTTATTCATCAATTAGAGGTAACCCTAAAACCAAAACCAGGTACATAAGAAAATTGGTATTAAGACACATGACCTATAAAAAGTAATCTCTCAACCATATTTTCCATTGGCATATGTATCACATGATGAAAAATATCATCTCTAACCTCTTTATCCCTATTCAACATTCAATTGGCCTGTTTTAAATGGAATGTGGAACCTTGATGATGATGGAAGATTAGGCTTGTCTAGGAAATCTGATGGAAATGGAAGAAGAGTTGTTGTGGAAAAATCCATATACAAAGGGTTTATCAAGATAATAAAAATGATGTTCAAGAAATAAATTCTGTTTTGAGGTTGTTTTTTGTGTGTTGGAAGATAAAATTTTGGTTTTCTTTGTTTAGGAAGAAGTTAATGAGTTCCTAAGGAATGATGAGTTTCAGTTACATCAAATAGAGGATATAACCTCATAAAATTTCAAACAAAATATAGTGGCAGTTTAATATGTTCAAACAGAGTATATCTTTTTTATCCCAAATGGGGGGAGTTTTCTTTTAGCTGAATGCTTGTTGAGAAAAAATTAGTAGGTCCAAACAATGCGTTCATGTCATTGTTTGGTACCTATTTTTTAAAAATAAACCTGTAAATGAGATTCCAACTGAATGTAAATTTTTATGTACATTTTTACAGACTGGTATTTCATAAAGAGTGTGATATATTGAGAATATTAATTTTTAAGATGTATATTTGATATATTTCATGATTATTGATGTGAAGATGTGTTTTTTGAGATACCTAGTGAGATTCATGCTTTATTTGTGTAAAGGAAGAGGGAATTTAAAATACTATCCTTATAAAAGATTTATTTCTTTAGTTTTTAATAATAATGTGTTATATTTAAATAAAGGTGATGTGGTGAAATATTATAAAATTATTACCTTATCCTTTGTTATCCTGAAGATGATTGGATATTTCTAGTATTATTCTTTGAATTACTACAATAAAGTTTGCTAGGAATGTGTAGCTCATGAGGAGTCACCTCAAGACTCACTATCAAGTGTTGAACACATTGTGACATGGTGTATGTATGGGGAGTAGGGGAGACAATATTATTAAGAACCATGTATTCAGTTCAATTTATTAGTCATATATTTGGCGAGCTTATATAGATTTTAGAGGACATGGATTCTTAGAATTAAGTTTCTGGGGAAGATGATGTGTCTATAGAGGAAGTTAATCATGCATAGATAGTTATTGAGATAACTGCGATATTTTCTAAACATAGTCCATATAAAACAAGGCCTATGAGTTTTAAAGTTTATATAATTCCATATTTATAAAACATTCATGAAGTAGATGATCCAATTATACTTGGACGGTTTATTAGTAAAGTAAGAGATGCTGATATGGTTACGGAATCTAAAAAGTATTCCCATACAACATCATTACTATATTTACCTTTAACACATAAAGTAGTTTCTCTATTAGTAACAAAATTTTTGAAATCATGGAAAATGATGTGTTTACTAATAAAGTAATGATATATCATTAAATTCTGAGTGTATATTGTTATGGTTTCAGGGTGAAACTGTCTACTTGAAAATACAAGATCAAAGAACTCAAAGTGAACTCCATATTTAAAGTAGACATTAATAAGTGAGTCGGAATGATGGATTCCAAATCATATATTATCAATAGTCTTTAGATTGATTAACCTATGACACAAGCTAATTATTATGGATGTTATATGGAAATTGTGGAAGTGAAAGCCCTGATAAGTTATTTGAATGATGTTTTCCCTGTAATGGTTGAGTTTTGTGAGCTTTAATATTTTGTTTCATATCAAATGGATGTGTCTCAGAATCATTCATAAATGTAATCAGGTTTATCTCAATATGTTCTTTTTGAAATCAATTTTTTTCAAGATGAAGTGAAATATACTTTTCACTCTCGGAAAAGTGCTATATTAAGTCATCTTGAGTTCATAAATAAATTTCAACATTATACTACAACCCCTTTGGCTTTTCCTATTCTTTTAGATTTCCAAGATGGAGTTAGTTAGATAATGTCAGAGTTCGTTTATGTATCTTCTCAGATTCAACATCTCAATGATGATATGATTTTTGTAGTGATATAAGTTGAGTTGAAAATGGATTTTTAGGAACTTTCATGATACCTAGGAAAATATTAATAACATTATAATTGGGATAGATATGTGAATGAATTACGACATTGGTTATCTTGAGAAATCACATGGAGTTATAGTAGAATAAAATTTTATTGTTTCAAAGGAATCAAAAAATATAATCAAAACTACATTCAAACTTAAAATAAGAACACTTAATCTTTTTTCAAATACTATTAGGGAATATCTTCAATTTCTACGAGTATGTATACCATGGATGTAATATATTTACGCTTAGAAGAATCTTCAGAAGAATCTTTATAATAGTATGTTTGAGTTACAGGTAGGGATTTGGTTGTGTACAAACATCCCTTAATTTCAAGATCAGTTGAATCTCAACCACTGTAAGTACTAATGTTTTTAAATCTCCACTCAATTATGTTAAGGGAGTTGTTCAGATTTTTTTAGTTAAAGTTAATAACATTGATTAAAATTTTTGCCTACTTACTAGTAGGATAATAGACGTGTAGACCTATATGAATCCAATGATGAAGAATATTATTATAGATCTGACTTATGGTATTTTGGATATATACATTTAACCACTTATTTACCCTCCTTTTATCAGTAATTATGATTATTTCTATTTAGGATAGGTATAAGATATTAATAAGATTATTAGGAATGGAATTATATCAGTTCCTCAAATTCATAAGCAAACAAATATTTTTATTCTTGACTTTTGTCAAGTCGGATGTTATTCTGCAGATTGAAAAGTGTGATAAAGATCTTTTTTAAATGAGAACGAGAATACCTATTGGTCATGATCATATTAATACTTATCATCAAACCACGAAGGGAATATAAGGTTATTACGATCCCTAGGAGAATTAGTTCCAACACCATCTTCTTAAAGAAACACTACATCCTTCAAACCACCTTCATCCAAAAAATGGGTTCCATGACAAATATTTTTAACTTTATTCACTACATGTATCATTGTATTTAAAATAAATTAATTAATTACATCATTATTTAAGTTATATCAATCTTTCATTAATGGAAACATATACATAAATTTCATAAGGAACAAAATTCCCCACATGAAAATTTCTTACATAAATAATATTACAAACTTGAAAAATCACCTACATGATCATTCAACTATATAAACTTGTTATGTAGAGTAATGGGATACATCATAAATTGACTATTTGGTCAATCATCTATGTAAATCAGTTATGTGAATTTCTTATGTAGTAAAATTTTCTGCGTCACTCCAATTACCAATATTAGTTTTAGTGAATCCTTATGGGGCGAGAATGGATACAACATTTTAATATGATATTTATTACTCAGCTACGTGAATAAAAATCCTATGTAATTCAATTTGGATACATGAAGTAAAATATGAAACATGGTTTCAAATCATGAAATTAGTTACAAGGATTCAATTCTGAGAAATTGGCTACATCATGTGGCTAGCTGGTATTTATTACCATTAAATAACTGGGGTGAGAATTTTAATTCTTCTATATAATCCTTAAATGGTTGATTTCCTAATATGATAAAATATAATATAATAAGATCTATGTAATGAGACATAATACAAGGATGATATATTTTACTTTTCCTTATTGTTTCGAGATACTTATAGGAGAAGGATGGGTCACTTATACATATTTTTCTACAAATGAAGTGCAATAAATTTAAAGAATAAGCAATGTATGTATTTAAAATAAGAGAATGTTAGTGTGGACCTATGCATTAGAAGTGAAGTGAATAAGAAAATGTTGAGAATAATTTTATAAACTCTCTCAACAACCACACTCTATTTTTATACGTGAATGAGGAAGAAGAAGTATTGAATTATTAGTTTTTCTTGTTGTCAATATTTGGTGTGTTTAGATGAATCTCAGTGTGATGCTTATTATTAAGATCATTTATCTTGGAGATACTTATTTTTTACCAGTTGTATCTTTCTACTATGATATTTAATTTGTAAAACATTTTCATTCATTATATTTTTTTTGTAAAGGTTCCTGCAAAGATAACATTTGAACACCATTTCTTATAAATCCATTTTTAACCAGTTGAAATATTATGTTATTATGACTAATGTTGACTTATTACACATTGTCATGCAGTCACTAGAAAATAGAATAGAAGTCCCCCTAAAAAGGACTGTACATGTGAATATCATCACAGTCATATGGAATAGTGGTGGTGGAGTGCACAAAGGAACTTATATTCCTCGAACCACTAACAATATCTTTATGTCTGTTTTACATTTTAGGATATTATTTTCACATAATGCTACAATTAATAACAGAAAATAAATCAATTATAAACAAGTGTGTGTGGTTTTTATAAATGAATTAAAATTTAAAATAATTAATCTACCCCCACTTGAGTCTTAATACAACCAATCTCCAAAAACAAAAGGATCATCACCTGCTTTCATATTGAAAATAAATGTGTACATGAAATTTGAGAGAAACCAAAAAATTGGTATTAAGAAACATAAATATCACTTAATATGATAAAATAAGAATCACACAGCCAGAATTAACAATTTAAAAGGAAAAAAAATCAAGACCGAGACCCCCTTTCCAGGACTTATACTAAAATTTGTATATGAAAAATGTCAGTGAAAATCACTGAATTCATTATTGTTGAGTTATTTGTATTTGAGAAAGTTAATCACCTATTTTTCACCCTCTATTTATCATCCGCGAGAAATTCCTAAAAGGTTTTTTCAAATAAAGAGTGTCCTGGATTATGAAATAACTTATGAGAAGTTATTGCTTCTAGATAATTTTTGTGATTTGAATTGTATTCCAAAGGAAATGTGAAATTTCAAGTGATTTATTAATGGGTTTTAAATTTTTATCTTTAGAATTATGAATTGAAATATTTGTACTGTAACTAAGAATACCAACAAAAATTTCAATGGCTTGATTATCACTTCGTAAAAAGGTATTTAAGTTGATATTTTTTGATTCCCTCAAAATTGATCCCACTTGCTTGAGATACCTTGTATATGAATATCACCACCTTTAAGAGATTTAGTTTTATTATTATTATTATACAATTATAGATTCTTATGAAAATATGTGAATGGTGTTTCTTCATTTGAGGATGTTAGAGGTGTGGTGATATTAATAGATTATTCTTTATTGATGCATGTATTTCTCTTTTCTTGATTGTTTCTCACATCGAAATATTAATTTCATAGGAACCGTACATAGTTAGTGAGTGGTATATATTAATGATATTCTACTTATTTCACACACTATTAGTGTTCCCATGGTGGTGATATGGGATAGGGCTATAGGTTAGTTGTTATTCTGATGTTGTCAGTGTGGTATTTTTGGATTGTCTTTGTAATTTTGGATACAATATTTGATTAAAGTGGTTCCCTTGTTATGATGTTGTTTTAGACCATCTCATATAGTGAGTTTATCATGTTCATGGTTCATCATTGGTGATTCTATTTTGTATAATCAAAAATTATATTCATCTTATCCTCTAATTTATTTGATTATATCTCTTATAAACTATTATTTTTTATTTTTTCTTCCTTATTAGGTGTTGCAAGTTTATTTTATATCTTTATTTTCATATGTTGTTATATAAAAAAGGATTAATTAAAAACAATGGATTATCTTTTAATAAAATGTTTTCAAAGGAAAAATGTTGTTTAATTAAAATATATGGTCTCATAAAATATTTTATTTATCCTCCATTCTATAGAGTTGTTTTATTTTAAAGTGATTATTATTATATTTAAAATGAGTATGAATTTTAAAAAGGTATTTTAAATTGTGAAATGATACCTTAGTTTTTTATTTTATGAACAATAATTTAAAATCCTATTTTCTAAATTTACTTTAAGCTATAATAATTTAATATAATTTTTATAAAATTACCCAGAATCCATTGTGATCTCATATTGGTACCCGGTTTCACTCACACCATGGCTAAACCACTCATTGTATAAAAATATTATGTTTTTTATTTAGGTTCCCAGATTGTTCCCCAAGTTAATTATTATAGTTTACCATTTTTGGAGAAGTTTTGAGTGGTGGTGAGTGGCTTTGGGCCACAAAAAGTTGGTTTTTTTATATTATTTGGCTTTGTAATGGTCTGTTTATGAAATGTTCTATATATGAACTATAGATAAAATTATATATAAAAACATAAAATTTGTGAAAAATAAAAAATCTTTTAGAAAAAATAAATTATTCAAGTAGATATATTGTTTTTTTATATTAATTATAATTACCAACACCTAATTTTACTAAAAAATGTTTACGTAGATATTAAGTGTTTTATACTTACAAATATATTACTTATATTTAGATTGGTTACATTATCATTCTAATATTTTTTAATAATAATTAAATTTAATATTATTAATTCTTACTACCAAAAAAACCTTTAATATAGAATAATATGTTACAATAAACACACTTTATATAACTTTTTTATGATTAATGTTTAAAAATTAAAATTTGTGACATTTATTATTTTTCATAATATTAATTATTAATAAAAATTTTTAAAAATAAATTTAATAAATTAATATTACATATAATCCTATAATAAAAACCTAAAATTAATTAAAATAATCATGCCATGAACTATTTGAATGTATATAGTTTATTGTTAGGAATGTTTCCCTTCATCAACCACCCCTTCTGTTTTCTAATGTCATTTTATCTTCATTATTTGTGCATGTCATCACAATTGGTAGGAAACATTCATTTATATGATATATTTGTTATACTAAACTAAAATTATTAATGAAATAATGGAAAATATTAAATTTGGGTAAATTGTAAATGAATTTGGCTGTGAATAACGTTTTACAAGAAAAAAGATGTGTAATTTCTATCACTTTTCCCAAATTTTTATAGTTAATTCTGTGTAAATACCTCTATTATATATTTAATCTACCATAGATTAATAAAACTATGCTAGTCATTATAAAATTGAAGAAAAAATTATAAATAATAGTTATCAATAAGTGAATTTAATCAAGTTATTTCTAATAAATTGGTTACATTAAAAAGAATATAAATATTTACACTTTAAAATTAATTGTTACACTCTGTTATTCATTTTAAACAAGGAAAAGGTTCCCATGACGACAAACGAAAACCTTTTTGAAATATATATTGAACAAACATCTTTGAAATCTTCATTATATGAACAAATATCATTTTAATTGAACTAAAATGTTTTTATTTTATAGGTTGTAGTAAAATATACAATCCAATTAAAAATTTTACACCTTAAATTAGTGGATATTTAATTTTTACATATTAATTCACCCCTAATCATCTAATTAGTGGTGGATTAATTCTTTCTTTTATGAATAATCTTTGTCCATTTTTTGTTTGGTTAAATTTTATTTTTTATTTAGTGGGTGGAAGTGTAACGACCCGAGAATTCTTGTTTCGGGTAATTTTATGTTTCCCTTTAATTGGACCATCGTTCTATAACAAGAAAATGAAAATAAATGAAAAACTGTAGCAACAAGCATGAATGAAATACTCCTTTATTAAGAAACACCTTGATGATTACAACTTCCCATGATCAAAACATCACTAACCAAATATCCCAACCAAGAACCCAATTACAATAATGGGAAGACTGCTTAGAACCACTAGGAGCCCGAGTATGCGGTAGGGATTCCGAGCATCCATCATAAGGAACATAAGTATGGCTGATGCCACCGCGACCGTGCTCAACACCAAGGGGATCACACGAACCATCTTCCTTTATCTTCTTCGGTCACTTGGATTAAGGGACACCGAGACCAAACCCTTTTTATAAGCATCCCGATATGACCGTTAAACACCAACGGATAAAAATGTAGTCGTTGGCTCTCTCCTAACTTGTTATATTTTAAAAGTTTTAATTTGCAAAACAATGGTATTTGACACTAAGATTTCCACTATTTGTTATATATATATATACATTTAACTTGAGCAAGTAATTATTTGTTTAATTTATTTTCTTTTATTAAAATGGTGGACTATACTGAATTTGGTGAGGTTTTACTTCTTTTACAAATATATATGTGCAAACTCTCGGTTTGTAGATGTACATGTATATATATTTATGTTGTGACAAACTGTATGTAAAATGAATTATACCTATTTTCTAAATTATATATAAGTAATAATAATACAAATGTTTGCAACTTTCTTTTATAATTAATATTTTTGAAATTATGTTGATGTTTCGGTTTCTTGCTTTACAAATTTTGTTGTTTAATGTTGAAATTTACGTTAAAGCACATTTAATGGTGTAGTTTATTTAATGTTTTGTGTTGAATGTTAATGGTGTAAACAATGTTAATGTAAAATAGGGTGGGATGAACTAATTACTGTACAACCATACTAAATGACCCATGAATTTTTAAATAATAAAAGTTAAAAATAATTGAAGGTTAAATAAGAATAATAATTGCTTATAAATCACCAAAGAATCTTGACTATCCTTAAAATAATTAAAGTTGTAAATAATTGAATGTTAAATAATGATAAAGTTTTATGATAAAAAAAATAATTTGAAACGCGGGTAGGGGGGGAAAGAAGCCCGTGTTTCTTCCTTCTTTGCGCCGCATCGCACCCCAGCCATCAGATCGTTTCCCTTCGATCACAACCGTCTTTTTTTTAATCCTCGTAAATCTCAGCCGTCGATTTTGTTTCTCCTTCTCCACGTCGCGCTCTTTTCCCTTGTGCCGAACCAGCAGCCTGCTGCATTTTTCTTCTTCCCCTAGACCGGCGAAGCGACCCCATTGTAGCCTCTCCTTTCCACGCGGTTGACACCGACACCCCACCTCCCCCGAAGTCCTCCTCTTATCCTTCTTCGTTTTTTTAACCCCCCCCCCCTGTTGCACCGAGGACCGAAGGATCGGCTCTCCTTATCTCTCCGACCTCCAAGCGACGCTGACACAGCTCCGGTCTTCCTTCCTCTCCTCTTCGTCGAGTACTGGTAAGGGTCGTTTGTTTTCTTTTCAGTTGTGTAAATACCTGAGTTTTCATATAATTATATACTCTTTTATACTTGTTATATATATATATATTCTATATACCTTCAGCTTATGGATCTAGTTTGTTGTCTCGTCCTCTCCTCCTCATTCTCGTCAAGAAGGTAAGGGACAAACCAGTTCTAAAGTTGTGGTTTTAAGCTTTGGTCTTAGTACAAATATAATCTTACCCGGGTAGTGTATATATATATATGGGTGAAAACCTCCATGTTTATTCCCTCGTACTACGTTTTTTTTATTCTCCTATCCAAGCCAAGGTAAGGATCTGTTCTTTATTTTTGTGTTTATGAAAGCTTCGGTTTTCATTTAAACATATTTATACGTTATATATATATATATATATGTGTGTGTGTATACCATCTATATCATTTTGCCTTCGGTTTCTTTTACCTTGACTGCATCACCTCTCCAAGCAAGGAAAGAATTCGGTTATAATTTTGGTTGGGTTTCTCTTTTACAAGAATCGGTTTTTATATAAATATGTATATATTTATATATACTTGATATATAAATATATACTTTCAAACACACATATTATAGGATGATAAGCAGTATTTTCTCAATGTTTATACCCCATGGTTTTTCTTTCCTACTATAAAATGGATATTTTAAGTAAATTGGTGAATAGGTAAAATTGTGCAAGTGAATGATGTATATTATTGTGGTATATACATACACGTATGTGTATATACCTCAATATGAATTTAGAGACCATGTTTACAATTTTTATAAAGCATTACGAGGTTTATGGGTTAGTTGGACTTCAAATTCTTCGTGAAACTGATAATTTTCATTTATCACTGCTTTAGATAATTAGGATTTTTCTTAGAATGGATAGTACAGACTTCTTGAATTCATTATAAATGAATTCATGTATTAATAGATAGGTACTCACGTTTATTTAAAGTGACAATGGAAGGGTTTACACAATTATATATCTGATTTCTTAAGATGGATTTGATTATACACATTGTAACCTCAACTGCCTATGTTAAACACTTTTCATATCCATCTATCATCATATGTGAATGTTTTGAACATCCCTTCTTTAATTGGGTATTATGATGTTATGTAATGTTAAGTGTTATGTTTATTTTCTTGAAAACCCAATTTTCTTTTAATGTTAAGATAACTGGTTATGTGCTCGATGTTTTAGTATGCATGTCACCATGTTTTTCATGATAGAACTGTTTTCATGTTTTGAACACATGTGCAAAAAAAAGGAATTCAATTATGAATGTATGAAATCCTATTTATGAACATGTCTAAGTATGAGAGGGAAGTATTGGACTTACATGTTATGGATGGGTGCGCCCGGAATTATACAGCGCTCCAATGCATTGGGTAAAGGATGAGTCTCATGAGACGTTATGTGCTACAGTCTTGGCGGTTAGCCTCAGCTTGTGCTACTATGGAAACGAGATTGGCGGTTAGCCTTGACCCGTATTAAGTTATGTTTTTACGGTATTGACGCAAGGTCGTGACAATGTCCGGCATTATACATTCCCTCCACATATGAAGATTAATGGTGAACCAGGGGATAGTTCAACTAACAGGACATCCCTAAGTGGGTAAATTCCCTTGACTATGAGAACGAAAACATGTGATAAGAACTGAAAAACATGTGTTTAATATCATAAGAACTTTATGTGCCCTTGTCTAATGTTATGAATGAAATCTCTGCTTACAGACTTTTAGAACTGCTGCATTTTGGTTGAGAAATTATGCACATGCTCACGCCACTATTTTATGTCTGTCCTTAATGTTTATCTAAAGTAATTTCTCCTTTGCAGTGTAGATGTTTTTTTTAGAATGTAGAATTTGCTGGTTCTAAAGAAAATTCAATTCCTTGTTTGATATAATGTTTTATCATTTTCTAATATGTCTTCCTTGAAAGTAAAATTGTTTTTAAATGTTTTTTTAAAAACCCCTTACTGGGCATTTTTCGCCCACCCTACGTTTTGTTTAAAATTTTCAGGAGAGTCAGTGCTTAAAAATGTTCAGAGCAGCTGGTTTCCCAGAACCCTGAGCCTCACGATCTTCTGTAATGTGAGACATGATAAAATGATTGTAAATAATTGTTGTTTAATGTGGTTGCATCATGTCTCATAAGGCTCCCGGGAATCGGGGTCGTTACAGGAAGAACTCAATATTGTGTTTTTTATTAACTAATAAATTATTATCATTTTGTTACATTAATCATCTACTGTACTATTGAATTTGATATTGAGAATCTATATTATTAAGATATTTTAAAATTCAGGAATTGTGGTCAAATATTTAATTAGATGAACTATGGAATAAATATTATAGAAATATTGAATATAATTTATGTTTTAAATTTCATAATTTAATTTTTATGTGATTATAAATGAGTAGTGTCTCATGAGAAATTTTATGTGACATAATTATCATAAAGATATTTATAGAGTTCTTATTAGACGATTTTCATTGAATTTTGAAGTAATGTCCATCTTCTCATTTGTGTATTCATAAAACAATTACATATTATTTAATTAATTTTTTATGGTAAGTATGAGTTTGGTTCATTTGATGAGAATTGTATTATAGTTTCTTTATAGAATCAATTCCAAACACGTTTAATCAAGTGAGAATGTAAACTCTTTAAAATTTTATCTTCTTATTCCCTTCCTAAATAGTTTCAATAATCATTATTCATTATAATGTGAATTTATTATACCTTTTTATGTAAATTATCTTGTCTAATATGTAAAAGGATTTCAACTTATTTATAATATATATTTTTGGTATGAAATTAATATTCAATATGAATTCAATTTATTATTTGATGAAATTTATATTAGATATAAAATCAATTAAAACCTATTTAATGTATGATTTTTCTTCATGGAAAATTATATATTAGTTTTATACCTTTTCATATCCATTGGTATCTTCCTTCTTGGTTGATTATATACATACATGATTTTCAATTTTTTGGTAATTGTTTCAAAATTATAATCAATATGAAAACACTATTATATTTTATTCTTGATATTTTTATTAGTCACTTCGTATTCAGGTATTCTTTACTTCATTAAACTTATATATGTAAAATTTTCATATATTAATTTTAATATAAGTACGATTTATATTTTCATTACTGAATATATTTTATATTCATTTTCTCTTTATGTATTGTGAATGAACACATTTTTTAGTGCATAAAATAAAAATATAGTGTCTATGTATATTAAATATTTATATTAATATTCCTTAAATTTATTTGATTGATGTTTAAAAAAAAATATATAATCATTAATGAATAAAAACATGGGAGAGTTTTAACAATAGGTTGGAAGTTGTATTATAGGATGAATGGTTATATCCCACATAATTTGTGCTTATTTTATATTTACATTTACCTTGATTTAAAAATATGTTTAAGTTGATATATGTGGTTCTAAATATTTAGTTGGATATATTTTTATTTTAATTTCACATCCCAATTAAAATAGGTGAATATATGTGATCTTATATATATTTCACTTTCAACACATAAAACACTTTCTTATTCTATCATCTACTATGTCAAAGATAACTTCTAATTCAATTATTAGTTTCATATAAACCCCTAATACAATTTTAAAAAGGAGAAAAAATATGTTTTTGATAAAGAGTAAATGGATTGGTTTGTTAAGAACATGTTATAAGGGAAAAAATATTGAAATTGTGTCTTTGTTTCCCATCTCATTTTTCTAATATAATGGTCATTTGGAGATTTTTTTGTCTCTCAAAATAGAAATTAAAAGATGAATTAAAATTTATTTTTTTTTCAAATATATTGGTTACTTTGAAAAAACCCATCTCTTTACACTTCATAATTATTTTCTTCATACCATCTATGTTTTTTATCAAAAGTAGAAGGGCCATACCAATGAATGAGTGGAAATATAAAATCTAAATTGACAAGAAAATGTCATAAGTTTCATTATTGGTATGAATGTAATATTAATTAAACTAAAATGTTTCCATTTTATATATTGTAATAAAATATACAATCCAATTTGAAATTATAAAACTTTAATGGGAAAGGATTTATTTTCTTACAATTGAATACACACTAATCATTTAATTATAAGGGGGTTCAAAATTTCTATGTGGGGATTAACAATTTTTTATTAGGATATGATTCATTATTTTATTTAAGTGTGGATTTTATTCATGGTGTTTTCTATATTAATTAATGATTATTCATATTTTATGATGTAAAAATTGATATCAAGGATTTGTAAGTCTGGTATTTTTTTACATTTAGTTCTTTGAGATCGAAGATTGAATTAGTTAATCTATGTATAAAATTTTAAATCTATATTGAATTTAATTTATGTTTTTAACATCAAGATGATATATTTACCAATATCATTTTTCACATTAATATCAAAGAAAAATTATACAATTTTGGTTAACTAGAACCTATTAAAGTGCCATATGGGAATTCCTAAAAAATTTAGAGGGAAATATATGATGAAAAAATATTATATTTTAAAATCCTTGAAAACCTTGTTATATAAGAAAATTTACTACCATTATTTGTATATAAAATGAAAAATAAAGAGTTATGTGTTATCCTGATTGAGTTGAACAATTATTTTTTAGGATTTATTCATTAATTTTGGAACAACTGAGGACTTTTAGTAGTAAAATTTTATTAGTGTCATTATAATTTTTCTATTGATGAAAATCTTACCAACTTACAATATTGACATTATGGTACACATATTTATTCATTTTTAACATGAATATTGTATTTCTAGCTATTTTATTATTGTTATATGAATTGAATTAAAAATTACACAAAATATATTTTCGTTTTACTATTTTTTTAAACATTTACTAACTTATTTTTATTCAATGATTTAAGGTTATTGGAGAGATTGATCATGTATGTTTATAATAAAATACATACTGAAGGATAAAATGTGGAAGGATATGTTTCTGTAGATGGCAT
This sequence comes from Viscum album, assembly GCA_963277665.1. Taxonomy (NCBI): domain Eukaryota; kingdom Viridiplantae; phylum Streptophyta; class Magnoliopsida; order Santalales; family Viscaceae; genus Viscum; species Viscum album. The sequence continues at coordinate 1,038,578,339 of OY728129.1, forward strand.
GACTTTTTTTTCAATATATTTAAATGGTATTAAAATGAGACAAAATAGGTTTAAAATAAATAATGACAATGAATGAGATGAAAGAAATAAAGTACCACCAATATTTTCAAAACAAAATTCCATTAAAAGTACACAAAGAAATAAATACAACATGGTGTTTCTATGATATTTATAGTACATTTTTATATTTTCATAAATTAGGATAAATTTCAAGTATATGTAAAATAAGTTACCTACACATGATCTTTTTTTATATTGTGATGTTTCAAAAATTCAATCATGATATTGTATTTTAGAGATGAATATGGAGTCATCCATAACATGTATCAACCCACACTATAACTGAATTATTTACACCTTGGAAAGAGGAGAGGAAGGGAATATACTCTTGTTTCCACAACAGTGATATTATATTTTAGGGAGAACAATTAATTGTTAGTTCCTTCGTTAGTTGAAAGAATCCATGTTGATGTAAAAGATATGAGTTTAATTCATTGAAACATTAATACAAAGCCTACGCAGACCAATAGATCTTGTTATATTACTTGCGACACATATCTTGTCACATGGCCATGACCTATACTGGCCAATAAAACATAGTATATAACATGGACTTGGAAAGCATATACATCAAAGTACATTACTCATGGCCATGTGTAAAATTCTGTAGAGGCCATGTGTTTATGTAATTATTGATTGAATAGATGGATTGTAAAATTCTATTTAATTATATATAATTTTTCATAGTCCTATAGATCATGGACCATATAAGAAATATTTTTTATGTTTTTTGTAGAATTATTTACTCACCCATGATTCATAGTACTCATAATCTAATTTTACCAAAACCAATTTAATCTCAATTAATATACTATAATTTAAATGAATTGAAAATATTTTAGATGAGGAATTAAATCCATGGATCTTTAAATTTAGTCTTTCCATGCATGTTACAATAAGGGATAAGACTGATATTTTTAAAAATGTGATGGGAACCACTGGATATTGTGCTCATGAGTACGTATTGCCTAGGAAATTGGCTACAAAATTAGAAGTGTATAACATTAGTGAATTATTCTTGGAGTAGATTCATAGGAGGTTTATTGGTACACTTAGTCCCATTGATGCCTAGAATCTGATATCATGGGTACATTGAAAAAGTTTTTATTTTAACCCTAATTCCATGTGTACATTTTTGATAAATGAAATTATATATTTGAATGTTAATTTACCTACTAAGTTTGTACTACCTTTTTTAAATTATAAAAGGATGTTCAACTCTATCATTGAATTTTTATTTCCTTATTTTATATAAACTACCTTTTTATAAGAACCTATGGAAGTCCACCAAAATAGATGAACCACAAATTGAAATGATGTATCCATTGAAGGGTTTCTACCAATCTCTAAAATTTACAATATGGGTCTCAATGAGGAAGAAATAATTCTATACTTTGATTAGTAATGTCCTTAACATCATAGAATACTTGGATATGAATAGAATCCCACAATGTAACATTATATTTTAGTCAGTATCTATTATTTTTTCATAATGTCATAGATTGACAATTCTAAATTAATGAATGTAACAAAATAGAGAAGTTTTTTAGTCTTTTTTATATTTATTATGTTTTCATATTATGAAAAATGAATTCATTTAGTTGATTTAATTGGTTAGGTTTTTTGGATCCCATGTTCTTGAATGGTAAAGTATAAGTGAGAGATATTTGTGGAGTTTACAAGAAGTCATCCAGGATTGAAGTGGTGTTTGAATACCTTATTACATGGACATGTCTCAACCACTATTTATTCCATTATTATGAATGGTGTTTTTTGGTGTTATCATTTCCAACATTTGTTTATTTACTACACTTTGGTAAGACCTACATTGATTGATTTTATAATTTTCCAAATGTATTCAATTTAGAGTAGGATTAGTTTCCTAATGGTAAGATTTTTTATGGTTTTGGTTTTGATTCATGTATAGTTTATAAAAATTATATGTGGAAAACACCTTATGAAAAACATAATTTTTATTTATTAATTTAGTTAAAATAAAATGTGGAAAATAACATATTCATAGTTAAAATAAACAGGCAATTGATATTAAAAATACCATTTAAAAAACATTTTGATAATTTTTTTTAATATTTTGAACTTTGGTTAATCAAGAGGTTAAAATTATGCATATTTTTGAATGATTTATAGAAAACTCCATCTACACTAGTGAAATATTTTTTTCCTTTTAAATTTTAATGAAACCCCCTTAATATATCCATTAAATATCAAAATATCACCGCATCAAGATTGACAACTCCCTTCTCTCCCGGATTCCCCCTCCATCTCCTGACTCCTCCTAGGGTCTCCTCCTAAAACCCTTTGTTGTGGTTTGCGTCGTGCCTAAGAATAACTTATGTTCTTTTTTTTCATCCTTCCCCCTTTTCTTACCTCCTTACTTTCTCCCCTCCTCGTTAGTTCAACCTCTTCATGGGAACTTCCATCATTTCTCCTTAGCGAGTTGTCTGCACATTTTTGGATTCCTCTTTGGTTTCTTCTTCAATGACGGCCTCTACATTCGCTCGGGTGCTTGTGGCTGTTTTTTTTCATCATTTTCCATCATGGGTGGTTCTGGGGCCCTATCAAATGTTTTTTCTATCAATGATTTTGGCTTCTCATCCTCTACTCGGATCTATCGTCCCTATGCAGCACTCCAGGTCGGAGTTGAGGCAGTGGAATCATTGAGTTTCTGGGATTTTAGGTTTTTCAGTTACAGTTTTTAGGCACATCCTGAGTTTGTATACCCCTTTTGGCAGCCTTGTTGTTATTTCTATGTTCAGATCCCTCATCCATTCTTTCTTTGCAATGATCCCAATTTTTTATGCACCTCTCCATGGTAGAACAAGAGTGGTGGTAATGATAGGGTTTTGGGATGTGTGGATCATTGGTTATCAGCGTTCCTAGCATAATCGCTCAATTATGACATTGATCTATAATGGCATCGACAACATCACATGTGGTTTTATCGACTTTTAGTTTGTTTAGTGGTTCCACTTTGCAGGGTTTCTATGATGAGATTGTTTGTGTTTGGTTTTGGGTTCTTGTTTGGATATGGTGGCTGCCGTCATATTGTTCTTGACATTACCATGTATATTTTTCTTTGATTTTGAATGATTGATTTTTTGGGGGTCACCAGTTCACTATGGGATGAATATGACATGGTGTGATGGGTTTTGATGTCTTGGATGGGTTTTGATGATCTCCGGTGGGTGTCGTGGTTGAATGATGACATCGACAATAGTGATGGGGTGATGGATGGTGACGACTAAATAGTTACATGACCTAAGGTGGTACTTAGATCAAAGTGGAATGATGATGGGACACCACATGGTCTAAGGATCAATTTTTTTTAAAAAAATTAATTTAGGACCATTGTTGATGGCTCACATTTTTTGATTCTGGGAAGGCGGACTGTTCCGTTTGTTTTAATCAGTATAGTTTGTTAAGGTTCACACATAGCTATTAAAAGTGTTATTTTATAATATAAAAATAAACAGTATGAGTGGGTGACTCATTTGAATGATTATAAATTGTTTTTCTAATGACTTTTTGGCCGTTATTATTATCATACTAGATAATGAGTGGATTGAAATGTAATTATAGAATGTTTGGTAGTGAATAAAAATCGTTTGTAGTCTAAATTTCCTGGAGAACTCCTCAAATTGACCATGGTTACCTCTCATTCTATGATTATGTCAAGTGATGTAGTGGAATATTAGGCAACAAATTTTTTTATTTCATTTTCTTATAACAATTTGGTCCTTTAGTTAATTTTGGTAATTACATAACACTTGTATATTTATATGGTAATTTTTTCGTATTTAATTTATAATATGTAAAAAATATAGAAGTATTATTCTTCTTATTTGGGTTCTATGGTGGGTTCATGAACACATTCCAAGAGTGGAAGGTGACTAAGACTTCCATCATTCAAGGGAACACTACTTGAATCACACATATACTAATTGTTTACATTATATCTATTACACACACATTCACATATAAAATAACAACAGTCACATAGAATTAAAAGTAGTCTAATCACACTTGAATTAAATCATATTTCATTGCAGAAGAGTCACACACAAACTATAATTGACACTACCAAGATATATGATTAGTGAATAATCTTCTATTACACACACATACATTTATGTTATTACAAACACATAATATAATATGATTAATCTACTATAGTTTATTTGTGAATCTACTACTATTACCCATATTTTAATATAATTCAATAAACATCTTCTTATTGCTACTAGTGTTAGATTGGGGATGAATTTTATCTATCCAAAAATAAAATAATGGTGACATAATTACATGATAAGAGATAATCAACTACATCTAGACAATGACATCTAAAATGTTGGATAATCCTCTTTATTCCACTAATGTAATCACACAATATATGATCACCGCCTTTGTATATGTCACGATTGAGTGGGTGAACAACATGAATTGACCACACCGCTAGAGAGAACCATTATGGTGATAGCTAATGTGTGAGAGAGTAATTAGAAATGACATTTTATGTAGTTTCATTTAAATTCAAGTAGTGGTTAAACATGTTTATACTTTCTTATAGAATGTTTCTTAGAGGTTTATGTCTTTTCTTAGAATTTTTACATTCTAGTAATTAATTTCAAAAAAAGTTTTATTCCAAATGAATCCTCAGTCTATTAGATTTTCATATAATATAACTTTATAATTATTATATAATTAATATAATAAATATATTATCTGTTTAAATAAATTACTATAAATTAATATTTTAGCAACAAATACTAAAATACCAACACATAATATTTTAAAAAAAATGAAATTTATAAATAGATATTAATAGTTGGTATTGATTATAAAATTTTATTATCATATTATATAGAGATAAGTATTTTGTTTGAATCTATTGATAAACACGTGACCAACAAATATATCATCTATTGGTATTATTTTAATTGTAATAAATATATTTTAACTATTGAAATAACATTAAGTGTCCAATTTTTTACCAATACATTATTGACATATATTTGTAAAACTATTTACCAATAAAAAAAATTTATGTTTAATGAAAATTATCCTCTTATTGGAAGAAGATAAATATTTTGGGGTGAGGCCACCTTGACCGATTGTATTTGTTTAACTTTAATTATTTTCTAGTATTTTTCGGTTCTGAACTCGGTATCCATTATATTTATGAGATGTGATTGTATGATGATCTTCCTTATTTCATGCTTGGTTTAGTGGTTATTTAGTAAATTATTATTTCACATACATTTTATCCCAATATATGAACCTACTATGATATATTCGAAGAAAGGTTATATGGGTTTTTTTCTATTACTTTAGGGAAAAATCATTCCCAAGACCTTGTTCCGTAATGCCCGTACACTAGTTTCAAAACAATCAGGATCAATAATTCCCTTTTGATCAAGTGATGAACAAATTTCTGTCATAATTTAGGTAAGAATGATTCATTTCATGACATGGATGATGTAGTATCATCACATTCATTAAATTTGAAAAGAATACAATACAAGAAATAAGAGAGACATAAAAAAAGGATGACCAAGAACCATACATGTCACAGAAGTTGAAAAATAATAATCATTGACAATAACTCAAAAACCAAAAAAAGAGAAAAACATACAGGACCATATCCCCCTTACCAACACTCATTAACACATTTTATCATGAATAAATTTAGTGAAAATCACCTAAGTCAATATATTTTTCTCGTGGGGGTCACTACTATTTCATCATTCACCCCATAATTTTTCTTCTTATATTTTTGGTTGGATGGCCTAACCCAGTTTGGACTCATTTAGGCTCTTATGTGGATTTTAATTATATTGTAAATATTTCTAGTTTCTTTTTTGTATATAAATAAATAAAAACCCCACAAGAAAATCATCCCTGTTTGAGGTGAAAAAAAATATATCGAGTTATAGTGTTTCCTTTTTCCTTCCAAGGTGTTCACTTGTGTTTTTTGGGTGTCTATTGGATGGGAATTTCCCAAATTTTGTATCATTGGGTGGTAGACTTGATTCAAGATGCCAGAATCTGAGCCCTCATCACCCTGATTCTCCTAGACACCATCAACCCATTCCATACCCCTCGTCGAAGATGGAAATAGTTCTCTGGAGGTAAATTAGGTGTTGATGGAGGTCAGGGGATCAAACACATACTAATTCCATGATTAAAAAAATATAGTGGTTTATCCATAATAATGAAGGTTATACTCTTAGTAGATACCCCTTGGGACACCATCAAACCGATCATGCAGAAATCTAGGAATATCGAATGGGACTTAAGAATATCTTACACAATATCACACTAGAGATGATCTCCATATTCACCATCAGGAAACGTGTCAAAGAATCATGAGATACTATCATGAACAGACACATAATAATTAATCTATTTAAAAAGAGTAATACTTAGAAATTATACAATAAGTACAATGTTATTTCCTTCCACAATGTTGAATCAGTGGATGACTTCACAATGTGGAATACTGGGTTGTCAACCAACTCACAATCCTCATAGACGTAGATCCTAACACAAATTTCATGAAAAGTATATTTATGTTACCCCTATAGGTTATCACAAATTTATCTTTGAATTGATATGATACTCCACATCTCAAAAATCTATAGGGAGGAGTTAATGGGGAGACTCAAATTTGTAAAGGATTGTTTTGAGATGACACCTACCACCATTGATGGAGGGAATCCTATCCTCATTAAGGAGGAGAGGGTTGCATTAAATAAGGAGCGATATACGGGGGATTCATCCTTCAATGACCCTATGTTGAGAAACTATAACTATAGACCACCAAATTGAAAGACTGTAGGTGAAAATATCCACAATGGAAAGGATGGATCATGATATTGTGGTACTTGTGATGTCTCATGAAGAAAATGCCGTAACTACATAAAAATGTGAAATTGGGCCAAATATCTCCGTAACTGTCCAAAAAGGGTCAAGGTCTTCTAACACAAGGTGGTTATGAAGAACCCATGATCCTTATGGAAAGGTAATGCACTATGGTGACCAATTCCCCACCACCACAATCCTCCACCATAAATATTCTACCACAACATTACACCATCTACGACTTGTCATGGTGAATGTCTTCAAATAGCTCAATCACAAGGAGGTGTGTGATGATGGATTATATTACATTGAAAGCAGTTCCACAAACCACATGATTGGGTCCCACATAGTATTCTCTTAGTTTGACTCTAGGATCCACAGTACTGTGAAGTTAGGATATTGATCTATCATCATCATAGAGGGGTAAGAGACCATCGTTTTCTCCTAAAAAACCAGTGATCACCACCTGATCATAGGGGTATACTTCTTCTCAAGGATCAACACCGACAACACTATCATCATACAAATTGAGGAGAATTGTTTTAATTATTTATTGATGAGGATATCCTGATGATCTATGACAAGTATATGTTCCTACTATCTAATGTGAATTATTACCCAGGACAGATGTACAAGATCCAAATCAACATTTCACAAAATATATGCTTTTCCACAATAATCTCAAAAAAGGCATGACACTAGAATGTAAGGTATGAACACCAAAAAACATAGTCTATTCATAAGTTCGCTCAACACAATATGGTGTGAGGGATTCTACCAATTGATTTGGAGGATTAATTTTAGACAGATGATTCACTAGGAAGCAAAGTTGACTGTATTTCCCTGAGCAGACAACGCATCATGTGGAGAAAGTCCTCAATCTTTTCCATGCTATCCTTTTTTGTGTGATCATACTGAAAATGGCAAGTGGGAAACACTATTTTCTACAAATCATGTATGACATGTGCCGCTACATGAAAATCAAGATTCTTAAAAGCAAGGACCATGCTCCAACATCAATCAAACGCTTTCAGGCCATGGCGAAGGTGGTTATTGGGCACAATCAGAAGGTCCTTTTCACCTATCATGGTGGTGAGTTTACTTTAATTAAATTTGATGAATATTGTGATAAGCATGGAATACAATTGAAATTCAAGACTCCCTATTCACTAAAAAAGAATTTTCTCATTAAAAAATGTAATTAGATAGTGGTTTCTATAGATTAAAGAATTGTAAATGATAATTTCCTTCTCAAGATGTTTAGGGGTGAGGCCATCACTACTGCCATATTCATCCTCAACCGAGCACCAACAGGAATCCTTGATGGGGTGATTCCATACAAATCCTAGCTTGGGAAATGAATATTGGTTCACTTTTTTGTACCTATGGATAAATTGTGCATGTTAATATTTTTAAGCCACACTTGAAGAAGTTGGATGACCATAGTACACAAATGGATTCCTCATCACTACTCAACATACCTTTTTATGGAATCACCCCAACCAGCACTTTCGTTTTATTACTTTATCCATACCCTCAATTATTTTTATTACAAGCATATATAATGGAATAAGTCTCCTCAATATATTAATTTTTTATGTAATGATTTCAATGTATACTCACACACACACCCATCAAATGATATACACAATCATCGTTCATGTGTTCATAGGACTACTGCCTGGAGAACCTATATCGTTCAATCTTCCATTACCAACTTTCAAGGTTGGTAATAATAATGGAATTTCTATATTTATATGATATATATGATATTTTTGATGTATTTAAGATTATTTAATTATTATAAAACACGTAACTACATTCTTTTCATTGTGTGGAAGTATGATAACTTCATTTGTGGATGTGTGGACTACCACCTCCTTAATATGATGTGATTCATTCACGATTTACCTGGAATGTAACAAGGATGATTTTAATAAAAATATGTTTTAAATATGAAATATTAATTATACATGAATTATAATATTTAAATGTGTGGGTATTTTTTTGTCATTTACTTTTCTTTTTTCAATATTATAATAAAATGAAAACAAAGTTCATGTGTATGTACGACATACTTTATCAATGAATGGTGTATTTCATTTCATATTTATATGTTTTATAGAATATTAAAAATAAATTTATACTTAATATTATATATATATATATATATATATCATTTTTTATCATTATAGGATGATGAAATCATAATATAAGTAAGAGGACTAATATATAAAAATCAAAACACATGCAATAAACAATGTGGTTATTACCCGAAACATAAATTTAACATGGAATTATTAATAAATGTGTAATTAATGTTCATTAAAAAATAACATATGGTGTGATATATTGTATATGGTTCTGTAATATATTTATCAAAAAACTATATTTATTATACATCTAGTTTTCACGAGTGCGATGAGAGTCAATACATATGGTTAGGGGTATTTCTAATCTCAGTTTTATTTCTGTGAGATACATGACTTATTCACCACTTGTTTCTCTTGTGTGGAGTATATAATACCCATGAATGTATAATATTATTAATATGAATAAATATAGGGGTATTTAAATATCCATTTTATGATCTTTATTTCATTGGGTATTAAGGTTTAATAGTTACTAAATTGGTCAGACAATTTTGTCTCAATTTCCTTTCGTTGAAACACATGCTTTGTTATGAACCTATATTATTTTATGAGGTTTATATATTTCAATTTTACATTTTATAGCATGAATATTTTCATTTTAATGATATTTTAAGCTTCATGTAATTTTATTATTACTTGGGGAGATTTATTCAATTTTATAGAAATGGTTTGCGTTTATTACTATAATCTCATTGTTTATCTAGATTGTTTTTTATTATGCTTATATTAAATAAATTTTATGATCCATATCTCAATAATTCTAATTATTTTATTCACCTATGATTGATCATTATATATTAATATATTTGTACCATTTTCACTCATTTTTACTTAAGATAATTAATAAATCGTTTTAATGAAAATATGGCCATATTTCTCTCTTCAGTCCAAAATCTATTTTATTAAAAAGTAATGTTTTACAAAATGATTTCAATTTTTTTTAAAATTAAAAATAATTCTCATTTACAATTAAAATTTAATTTAAAAATATTTTATGGTTTTTAAAGTCTCCTTTATATGTTTTCAAATCTATTTCCAAAGAAATTTTTTTAAAAACATATTTTATTTTTTAAAAAGTGTTTTCAAATAAGAAAGGATATTCTACTCAAGAAATGTTTCTAAAATATTTTTAAAATTATTTTTTCATGTAATATAACATCTGTAGGTGTTACTCACGCCTTTATGGGGATATTATTGAAGGGTACCATTTATATTATTTATCATAATGGTTTATGTTTTGATGGAATGTTGTATTTGAACCCATTTTCTCTTCCACAGGTTATATGCTTATGAAGCATGCTTCTTTTCATGTGTTAATAATTGATGAAATGATTATGATAACTTTCTATTTTTCATTGGTTAGGATATGATTACATGTTTATAATGAAAATTTCATGCCATAGGTTATGATTTGATGATTATTTATAACCTTATGGTACACATATATATGATTTCATTATGAGATGGGTGTGACCTATATCTCCCTACAATGAATTAGGTAATGATTTATATATGATGAGATAGAGATGGATGGAATGGGAAATGAACTCAGTTCAGAAAAGGAATTTTTCTGCAAATATGGTATTGGGATTAAACCTTGTCTACTAAGATGGTCATGGAATTAAACTGTGACTACTGAGATGGTTTGGAGAGTGAACCCATTACACTAATATGGCCTTGGAATTAACCCTTGACTACTAGGGAATCATTTTATATGCTTATGTTTTTGCCAAAATTATAGGTCTTATTTCAATATTATACTTTTATAGACTATGATATCTATTACTTTATGATTCATATCCAATGAACATCCAATACTTATTCCATTACTCATGATTATGATCTTTAATATGCAGTGTATGATATTATAATTATATGATCTTGTTCTCACACCTGTATACTCCTGATTATTCTTACATATCTCCCTTATTTACCCTTACTAAGAATACGAGTTCATGCTTTTTTTATGTTTCCTTTAACTAGTTTATGAAGATATGTATTATGTATGATGTGTCTAAGAAGGGTTCTAGTCAGGGAGAAACTAGTGGAATATAATGTATCCCACTTATGTACCAATTTTTATGGTTCCATGTTTCCAAATTCACTAAACTAATATTGTATTTGGTCGTAATTTTGGGTAATGTATTAAAAGTTCCCAAAAATTTATTTAATTTCTATGGATGAGAATAGAGGGTAACTATATATGGTATCAAAGGACACATTTATTAATCCTTTTGAAATAAATGTGAGAAAACCTTAGTGATATCCCTTTTAACATGTCTATACGTATAAGTATAAGGATCAGTCAAATAATAGGAAGATGTCCTAGAAATCTCATAAAGGATAGAGTGTGTGGTTTCTTAGAAATAAATCCCTACATGATACTGCATGTGGATGTGGCTCTAGAACACATGTACATTATTATAAAAACCATGAAAACACAATATTGAGCTAGACTCGATTTGGAACTTGTGCACGATAATGGGCCTTCCTATACACATAGTTTGATACTCTTAGGTAAAGTGCTTGGGAATTTTTAAAAAATTTACAAAACATCATAGGGTATTTAAATAGATGTTAGAGTTGAATAACCATGGATAAACATAAGGTGTTGGTTTTTATATATGGTTTCATAACATAAAAATCATATAATTAGTGTTCATGATTATGAGTTTTCATATGATGATTATTGTTTCTTACTCAATGTTTTTTGGTTTTATTCCATGGATGTACCCTAAAGTAACCATGTAAATGATGAGTATGATGAGAATTAAAATGTTTGTTCTCCTAATAATAAGAATTTTGTGGGAGATGGAATAGAAAATCTCATTTCTATGCTCACCCAAATTTATCAATATATGAATCATGATGGGCATACAAAAGATAAAAGTAGGGAGTGAAATTTTTTTGAGTACTTTGTGAGGAAACATCCACCTTATTTCAGTGGGTCTTCTAAACCGCTAGTTCCTAAAAAAGGATTTGTACCATTGAAAATTTATTATCTATTTTCTAATGATCAGATAATGAGAAATACATTCTGACATTTATTATTTATAAGGATAAGTGGTGTAGTGGTGTACTCTAATCAAGAATACAAGGAAAAAAGATGAAATTGAATCTATAGATTGTGACAAGTTTAAGATCTTATTTTTCAATAAGTACATTCCCTATATTCTTTGTCAGAGGATATAGAAAGAGTTTCTTGAGTTAAATAAAAGTTATGATGAATCCATTATTACTTATGAATCAAATTTTTTTCGGACTTCTGAGGTACTCTTCTGGTGTTATCATCTGACATGAAAGTATGTTTGACAGATTCTTCAGTGGTATAAATCCAATTCCAAAAAGGGATTTATCTATAAGATACTTTAGTAGTTATTAATATATTTTGTTTTGTGAAATCAATATTGAAATAGAGGATATATAAATGTATCAATCTTATGGTTTTGATAAGAAAAGGAATGTGTAGTTCAATGGAAAATCTAAAAACCATGGAAAGAAAAATAATATCTTTACTTTATGCTCTATGTATTGGAACAAGCAAGAAGAAAGCTATATTAAGGGGTATAATAAATGTTTTATGTGTATAAGGTAAGGTCATCATGCATTTTATTACTTAATTGTTGGGATGAAGATTGATAATACTGGGAATGAAGAGAAATATGTAAATAAAGAACCCAACCCACTTCACCGCTTCAAGTGTAAAGAGAATAAGAATTATATTAACTGATTCCAAAACTAGTTGGTTAATGATTATGATCGATATCAAAAACTTCTTAAGATGAGGTAAAATGGTAAATATCATGTGATAACTATTTATAACAATGGGTTTGAGAATGATGCAAGGAAAGGTACACCTTATATCCACTATATAATTGATAATGACTTATTTTATTCTAGATCTACCCACTCTTTCTTATCTATTGAATTTTCTAAGTGTATTAAGATTGCATCCTAATGATTAGATGTGTAATTATCTATAAAAAACTTTAATCATGTGATGATTTCATCTCAAGTTTATGATTCCTCTCCAATTGATGTTTTTCAGAATTTTCTGACTTCAAATATTATAATTCATCCTATGGTTGAATTTGATGTCATTATAGGCATGGATTGACATTATCTACAAAAATGTCACATCAATTGTCAAGGAGGTGATTTTAAAATTGACATTTCAAACCAACCTATGATAATATATCAATGTGAAGATAAGCATGAACTTCTTATAGATATTACATACAGTGTATGGATCTTAATTTATATTCATAAGGGTTGTTTATCTCAAATTGTTAGGGAGAAACTCAATGTTGATGATATGACTATTTTTTGGGAATTTGGGGATTTCATTCCGAGAGAGTAACCTATCCTTCCACCAAAACATGAAGTTGAGCTTTTGATATACCACATACCTAGTTCCAATTTTTTTTTCAAAGATTCCATTTATAATAGACCCAATTGAGATGTTGTAATTAAAGAAGAAAATCCATGAAAAACATGATTAGGGATACATTTTCCCAAGTGTGTCACCTGGGGGGTGCACCTATTCTTTTTATTTAAAAGAATGATGGATCAATGGGTCTACGCATTGATTATCGAGAGTTGAACAAGATCACAATAAATAAAAATTATCATCTTCCCCATATTGATGACTTGTTTGATCAAATACATAGAGATTAATACTTTTCCAATATAGAACATCATTTTGGATATCACCAATTGAGGGGAAAGGAGTTGAATATACCAAAGAAGATATTATATACAAGGTATGGACACTATGAAAATATATTGATTCTTTTTGGACATACTAATTCTTGTTCTATCTTCATAGATATTTTGAATAATGTCTTTAGAGATTACATGAATCAATTACTGGTAAAATATAAAGATGACATTGTTGTTTATTCAAACATAAAAGAAGACCATCAATACCACTTATTAATTTTACTAAATACTCTAAGGATTGACAAACTATGTGTAAAATAAATAATGTGTAAAATTTGGAAGTAAAGTTTTAATTTTTGGGCCATATAATCTGAAAAGACAGTATAGCAGTAGAACCAACAAAGATGGAGGCTGCTGAATTTTCGACCAGACCAACCGCGATGACTGAGGTCCATAGATTTCTTAGTATAACTAGATATTATCAATATCTTGTGATTTATTTCTTATGAATATCCAATCCTATGACCAAGTTAACTTGAAAGGGTTTCATGTTCCGCTGGATAGATAAATATGAGGAAAAGTTCAAGGAATTGAAGAAACGTTTTTTCAACACACCTATTCTTACATTACCCTATAGTTGAGAAGGGATTTTAATTTATTGAGATAAATCCTTCAATGGATTGGGGTAAGTTATTATGTAGAATGAAATGGTTATTTTCTATACCTCGTAAAAATTGATTATTTGTGACAAAAATTACCCTACTCATGATTTAGAGTTAGCTATGGTATTTTTTTGAATTAAAGATATGAATTAATTTTCCAAATGAAGAAATGTGTGATATATATTATGATCATAAAAGTTAAAAATACATATTTACATAGAAGGAGCTGAATATGCACTAGATAATATGGTTATAGTTGATAAAGGATTAAGACATCACAATACATTTCCACCCCAGGAAGGTAGACAAGGTGGTCGATGCTTTGATTTTAAAGGATCATGGTAGCTTATCCATTATGAAGATCACAAAAGATCCAATGTTTTTGGATTTTCAAAGGATGGATCATTTAATGTGGAAGGAAAGTGAAAAATCTTATATTTCTCGATTGACTCTTCAACCCTCTATCGAAGTGGTGAATAAAGTGGCATAAGAGGAGGATTTAGAACTATAGAAAAAGGTTATGAATGTTATCGATATTAACATTGATTGGGATATAATGATATAAATCATGAATCATTATTTATTTCATTCATATAAAATTTGAAGAAGGATATATTATAGGAAGCTCATAGTTCTTAACTCTATATTCATCCTAGAAGTATGCAGATTTGTATTGATTTGAAATAATACATTTAGAGGGATCGAATGAAGAGAGATATCACAAAGTTTCTATATCGGTGTTTTGTATGCGAGGATGTTAAGGCTGAAAGAAAAAAATCAGTGGTTACCCATAATAGAATGGAAATGAGAGAACATCACTATGGATTTTTTCAATCTACACCTCAAAAATTCTTAATGGAATAATGTTTTATGGGTGGTGGTTGATCACCTTACTATGTTATCACACTTAATCACTATTTTAGAAGACTTCCCTTGGGACCAAATTTCCATGATATATGTTAAGGTACTTGTAAGGTTTCATAGAGTACCACATTCCATTATATCTGATTCGGATCCAAGGTATACCTCCAATTTATTGAAATTTTTTTAGAAATACCTTGGAATAAAATTGAGTTGCAACACTAATTTTTATTCTTCGATGAATTGTCAATTTGAAAGAATAATTAAAACTCTAGATAAAATTTTGAGATCTTGTCCATTGGATTTCAAAGGTGGTTGGGATCAAAAAATTCCACTAGTAAATTTTTTATTTAAAACACTATTCACAAAAGAATTAATATGGATCTTTATGAATCCCTATATGGAATGAATTAAAGAGCTCCAATTCAATGGAATTAATTTGGGGAAAGAAATATACTAGGACCTAGATCACTGAGGAAATTGTTGAGAATGTTAGGAGAATTCATCATCATACCAAGGCAACTCAAATTTGGAAGAAACTCTATGTTTATAACTATTGGAATGATCTAGAATTTTAATTCACAGAGAAGTTAATTCTAAAAATATCTCCATGGAAGAAGGTTATGACATTCTAGAATAAAGGTAAACTAAAACATTGGTATATCATTCCCTTTGAAATTATTGATCGTATTGGGATGGAAGGCTTTCTATATGAACTTAAACCAAATATATATAATGTCCATGATGTGCTCCATGTATCTCTCCAGAGGAAATACATACTAGACCACTCAGATTTACTTAACTCAGAGGACATACCAAGGGAGCATGATCTTTCTTTTAATGAAAAAGGAGTTAAAATTCTGGATCACAGATAGAATGTTCTAAAAAACAAGACCACTCACATTGTAATTTTTTTTTAAAATAAAACAGTTAGAGGAATATACATGGGAACTTGAGTATATGATGATACAGAATTATCCCCATTTGTATGTATCATAATGGTAATTTTTTAGGGAGAAAATCATTTTATGGGGAGTAGAATGAAACTCCATGAAATTTTATGAACCCATATTATTCAAAAAAAATTATATTTTATTGATTTCTTTAGTTACAAGACATAACAAGATTAGATTTTTTAAATGAAAAACCATGTTAATTTTCCTCTTTACTCAATATAGACTTGGCTACCATCACACACAACACTGAGTTGCTATGAAAGAATATTTTTTTATTATAATTATTATACACTATAAAGTAATAACATAACAATAAAACATAGTTATATGAATAGTAAAAAACTGATTTTTAAATATTATTTATAATGGATTCATATAAATTAATCATATTTATAATGAAATATATAATTTTTTTTGGTAAAGTCCATATTTGTTTTAAAATACGCTTTTCTTAAAAGTGTTACTTTTAATGACATTATATGAAAAATAATAAAATTAATTTAATAAAATTTTAGAAATTGAACTAGATAAAATAAAATTCATTTTTGATTTCATAATGTCAGGATTATATTAGTATGATTTTTGGGATTTTTTCTGAAATATTTCATTTTTGGATGAATACTGAAAAATAATGAATTTCAACTGAAAAATTATTTTACCTTTAATTTTTTATATAGTTACATTATATTATTATATTGTTTTAAAGTATAATTAGATCAATTACACATCAATTAATCCACTTTATGTCATTGTAACAAATTTCACATTGAAATTTGATAAACAATTTTTCCATCTTTTCAATTTTCTTCACTTTAAAAACCAATTATCTCATCACGTCTATGAGATTAACATTAAAATAATTTTTCCCACTTATATATTTCAAATTTTAAAAAAATTATTCTATATTTGGAATTAGAATAATTTATAATTTCTAATAAGGTCAACTAATTTTTTGAACAAAAAAGGATTAGTGTAAGTAATTAAAATTAATTACATTAATTTGTGTATAAATAAAATTACATAGGGGTTAAACATTAACTTAAACAGAAAAATAACCTAGTAACGTGTAAAAAATCCATTTTTGTCCATAATTCTACAATATTATTACTTTTCTAAAAAATGACTATTATTGGAGACACATTATGTAAGGGAGAGTGTTCAATATTGTTTACCTTTTTTATATTTACAAGAATACCATTCCACCAATATGAAAGAGCCCTCACCCTCCCCCCCCCCACTTCTTCACTCCTCTCAAGGAATTTAGATCATCCAAAACCTACCCAAAAAATCTCCCAACGTCCCTCCATTAGGGCATAAATCCATCCAAGGAATACCTCTGGTGAAATCCAAAAGGAGTTACCCAAAGAAGAGGTAACATTTCTCTGTTTTTTAGCCATGATGCGAATCTATGAGAACCTTTTTTTAGGTATCCATTCCCTTGGTAATGTAGATATTTTTTATGTGTGATGTGTCCAAGATGGTTTATACTCATGGATAACCTAGTGGGAGATAATTTATTTCACTTATATACTAGTGTTTGTGTTTCCATGTTTCAAAAGGTGCTAAACTAATACGGTCCTTGGGGTCAATTTGGGTAGTGTATTATATGTTCCAAAAAAGTATTATAATGTCTATGTATGAGAAGTGAGGTTCAATATAATTGGTGCCACAATTCCACAAAGGTTTATACTATGGGAGATCATACTTGGTGAGATACATTTCACTATAACTGACGAGCCATCTTCCTTTGGGGAAGAATAATAATACCATTTTTGGTGCAAGGCATTGCTTGATGAGATGAACTCGAACGTGGAAAAAGAATCATGGGATATCATTGATATCATCTTTGGCCTTCTTCCAATTGGGATGAAGTGGGTCATCAAGGGGAAGAATGATGATAATGGAGTGGTAGAAAATCACAACATGAGGATCATTTCAAAGGAATATGTCTAGTATCAGGAGATTGACATTGAAGATGTCTTTTCCCTTATTTCATGCATGGAATTTGTGTAGATCCTTATCATGGTGGTGGTTAAAGAATGTTTGGAGGTCCATTACATGGATGTTAAATTAGTATTCATTAATGTAGTCCTCCAAGATGAGGTATATGTAAAGCAACCACCTACCTTAATCATAGAAAACTATGAGAACATGGTAATATGGTTCTAAAATTTCTCTAGGACTACCACCATGATCAAAGAGTGTGGAATTCCATGATTGTTGATAGCCTTATTATTCTAAGGTTTCAAATGATAGTCTCTAAGAAAGTTGTTTAAAATCATGACAATGACATATCTCATATGATCAACAAGGGTGTATGTAGATGACCTGATCATCACCAACACTAATTTCACCAACAACATCATGTTTAAGGCTAAGATGAAGAAGATATTTCAGATGAATTAATTGGGATTTCTCTCATATAACCATAGAATTATATTGAACCTTGGTCCAAGTGGCATTTCTTTATTTCAATTCACCCACATGAATAAGATAATGGAGAAGAGTGACATGAGAGAGTGCAACCGCTGTTATGTTTTGATAGAGACCTGCTTGAAACTGATTTTATCTACAACCTTCCAATTGGTTGAATCCACTCAGTATATACGTATCATAAATATCCTCTAGTACCTATTTTATATATGACCTAACACTAACTATTCAATGGGTTACTGAAGAAAATTCACAAAGGAACTTAATGAAGTCCACTTGACTGAAATAAATCACTGATTGTGCTATATAGCTTGGACATGAAATGACGATGTATGATATGAAAGGATGGTAAATATTCCGTCAATATTTTTAGGATTTTGGGATAGTGACATGGGTGGAGATGTAGACTACAACAAGATCACCACTAGGGTGTTCTTATCCATTGGGAAAAACCCCATCACCTAGAAATCATAGAAGAAAAATGTGGTGGCCTTGTCTTCATGTGAAGATGAGTAACTTTCTGTGGAAATCTTGTCATTCTAGGGTATGTGGTTGGATCAAATGTTTGGAGAATTACACTTCTCAAACCTTAGTGTTTTGGTGATCAAAGTGGACAACAAGTTCACCATTACCGTAAGAAGTAATCCCATCATTAGTGGGAATATCAAGAACATTGATACTCAATTCCATTTCATTTAGGAGTCCATCGATATAGGAAGAATCATTCTCGAGCACACTCACACCAAGGAGTAGCTCACAATAATTTTCACATAGTCACTTTGGTATTCCTTGTTAAAGGATATATGTGCATATATTGTCATCGTTGAGATCCATTGAACATATATAAATTAGAGGTGTGATATTTTTAACTAATGGTGATTAATTTCACCTTTATTTCGTCCTTTTACCAATTATTTTTCATCATTTTATGGAAATAAGTTATTTGACCTCATTAAGGATCCCACATGATGTTTAACGATAGTATAATTATGTCTAATGTTTTTTCATATGAAGAAATGAAAACCCAACCAAAAAAGAATCCCTATTTACAGTAAATAAAATTCACTTTAGTTATAGTTTCTATTTTTTCCAAAGGTTCGCTTGTGTTTCATGGGTGTTGATAGGTCATGAATTTTTAATAGTTTTTATGTTCTATAAATTTTCCTTGGTTCATTGTCAATTTTTTCACCCTTGGGGATCAATAACTAAAACCATTCACATATTTATGATCTATCACACATGATGTGGAAAAATTTAGGAATCTAGAACTCGTCTTCAACTGTGGATAGTTAGGGGTGGTGCCAAGCTGGTCTCCTTCACCCCTGTTCTCTCTTTATCAAACTAGACAAGAGTTTACAAGACATATCACTTGATCTCACTCCATAGGTTATACCTAAATTGTATCATGCCAAAAACCGAGGTGGCACTGTGAATAAGAACTACAAAGAAATTGAAATGAGTTTTTATATTGATGATACCATCCCAAAATCATGTTAAAGTAGATAGGTAGGAATATAGGGGGACAAACATTGGGATCAAAATCCATAGAGGAATCTACAGGTGGCACTCAAAACATCATGGTCCATGGAACGTTGCAAAAATAAAATTGAAACTAACATATAGGCATGGATGAATGATTCAGACACACCATGGGTCATATCCACCTCATGATCAATTTAATTAGAGAGTCAAAGAAAATAAAAAATAATCCATATATAAGAAGAGATTCAAGAAAAAAAATAGTGGCCAGGTCACAACCAAATATTGTGCTTTATCTAGTGCTGGCTTTCATCAGCACAAAACATAATGTGCTGCTAAACGATAAACATTATTAGGTCCATATAAAATCACTGGTAATGATATCCTATATCTGTGATGAACAAACTACTAATAAAAGTGTACCATTTATCAACGAATATTTTAGCACTAATAAATGTTCATCTTTATCAGGGCTTTTCTCAGCACAGATGAAAACATCTTACAAAATAATAATATATATATATATAATTATAATATTTATATTGAAAATTTAATTTTTATTTATATAGATACAAAATTCATGCATATAATTAATATAAATACGATATGTTAATATATGTATATATATTAATATTTTAAACAATTATAAAAATAAAAATGATTTATTGTTAGTATGTGATATTTGAATTTATATATTTATATCAATGTCTATGTACAAATATGTGTATTCATTATATTGTGTGTGTGTGTGAGTATTTTGTGTATGTGTATATATAGATGTTGTACGTGTATAAATGTATGTATATGTATATATATGTGCACATGTATGTGAGATATATGTATATGCGTATAGAACATGTGTGAATGTGTATGTATAGATTATATTTATTTCTTATATGATTTTTTTTTTCATTTCTGATATAATATTTTAGGAATGCATTCGCTTTTATACATATTTACGTTTTACTTTGTATTATTTTTAATATATTTTTGATTTATATGATTGATATATATTTAATTTTATTTTTTAAGTTGTAATATTTTTAAGATGTTTGAAATATTTATAATTAAGTTATTTAAATTCATTTTTCAATATTTCATTTATTACTATATATGTTTTCAATTAATGTTGTTAATCTTATATGAATTAATTTTTTGAAATAATATTTCCTATTAAATTCTACTTATTCATTTTTAATGTTTCTTTCAATTAATAATATTTATTAATATTTTAATATCGATTGATTTATATATATTTTTGGAATTTAAATATCTTTTAAAATTTATTTAAAAATACATTTATATACTATACATGTAATATTTCCAATATTTTTTTATGTTGGGCCTATACCCTTATTTTTATTATGAAAACAAAGACCAATTTTTATCTAGGTTGAGGGAGACCGATTACATAGCCTATAGGCCCATGGAAAAGTAGACGATTACATGGACCAAAGGTCTAGTGGAGCATCATATCTGCATCATCCTGTATACGACACCGTGTTTGCATGATGCCCGCTTCACCACTTGCATGCTTCATTATCCATGTCACCACACACATAGTACTAGAATAATACATATTATCATCAGGGATTGAACCCAAGACCTCCTGGATGTAAAAGCTAGTGGTTGAGTACCACTCATCCACAACACTGGCCAAATGTTTTTAACTTATATTAATAATATTTAATATTTTTTTTATTAAGTATTAATATTAAAAATATGTTTGAAATTTCTATAAATAACATATTTAAAATAATTTTTATTAACTTTCTAATTTAAATAGTTAATATTTTCAAATTTATCTACTTTTATTTAACCATTTTCAATAATATATCAGTTAATATTTTTTTCATTTTTGATATTGATTATTATTATTTTGATATTGTTTGAATTTATGCACTATTTTTAATTTATAAATATTTATTTACTATGTTTTTTTATTTTCAATATGCATTCATCTTCATTTTAATATAGATTCATTTTTAATTTTTATTATTAGTAATTTGTATAATTAAAAAAATTTCCATTTATTAAATATTTTTAATGTCTTTTCATTTTAGCTGTCCAATTTCACACATTTATAACATTCAATCATTTATGTTTATATATTTATTAATAATTTCAAAAATATATTTATAAAAATATATTCATAAATAAATTTTTATAAATAAATTTTTATAAATAATTTTTTATAAATAAATATAGTTATATTTATATATAAATATATTTATAAATGAATATTTACTATATTTATAAAATTAAATATTTATAAATATAAATAAATAAATAAATAAATATTTTTTAAAAGTGTTTATATAATCGTAAATAAGTAATTATAATTTTAAATAAATATAAAATTATAATTAATATATTTGTTATATTTATAAATATATATATTTATATATTAATAAATGTACGTAATTATATAAATTTATATATATATTTTTACAATTAAAAGTATAATTATAAATATTAATATATAATTATAAATAAATATTAATAATTATAATGATATATATATAATTATATTTATAAATACAAATATATAATTATTTTAATATACTTTTAATTATATGAATAACTATTAATTTATAATTATATATACTTATACATATTTATAATTATTTTTATAAATACATATTTAAAACTATTTAAATATATTTATTAATATATAAATATTTATTTATAATTATTCACAATTAAATGTTTAATTATAACAATTATTTTATAAAAAATAATTATATAAGACTTTATCAACACTAATTTTAGCGCTCATAAACCACTCTTTTTCAATTTTTTTTTAAAAAGCACTGATAAAAGTCTTCTTGATCTATTATTTAGAATCCTAATAGAGTTCTCCGTCCTTGCACCGTTCAAGATCTCACAAAACTAAATCTTTATCTTACCCTACCTCAAACATCTCATATGAACTGACACTTTCAAAACCCAAGGTATGTGACTTGTGATCATTCAATTACCCTCAAACATCTTTGTTTATTTTAATATTTCAGGAAATGTTTAAAGGGCTTGCATGATAAATCTTAATTTCCCTCGATCTACCTCACTGATTTTCCACCCAATATGCCTACAATCGACCAATTTTTTCTTCACCCTCTCTTTCACCCTTAGGTTCATTTCACTCTTTCAACATAATTTCTTATTCTGATTGCATGGAAATTCTTTCTATTAACCATATAAACTCTTTCCACTTATGATATAAGGTTTTGACTACAAATAATAATTAGATAGTGTTTTTTTCATTTCATGGAAGACAATCTGAATCATGATCCCTATACCCTTCTTGCTCCCATGGATTAAAATAAAAAAAATATTCCCATTTTCTCCCATTACTAGGTAGAAGAACCCCAATAATTTTAATATCTCATAATTTGTTTATAGTTTTTTTTTTTGAAATTTTGAAATGGGTTTAGTTTAGTTTCTTTGAATTGTTCTAAATTCTTATATTTATATCACATGATTAAAAAATTATTTCATGATACTTTTGATACTTATACAAATATAAATTGATATAAATTTAGATAAATTATTTAATATCTTCACACAATGATGTGTGAATATGTGAAACAAGATGAGTGGTATCTATATTTATAAATACATACATGTGTAAGGAAAATTTGTGGTTCATAAACTCAAATTCCCAATCTTCAAGTTGGTTTATAAATGTTTTTCATAAAAATGGGATTCTCTAAATGGTATTTTCATAAGTTGGTTGTCCATTCAAATTATAATGCCTCAGTTGGTTTATTTTACATTTAAAAATGTTTTATAAAATGTGATTTGATTTTTTAAATCCTTATTATTATGATAGTGATGGTTTTTTATGCCTCACATGTTATTTAAATTTTTATTTTGATTTAATAAATGTAATTTCTTCAATTGGAATGTTGTTTTTAATGAATTGAATTGTTGGTCATGGGTTTTGAAAATACCCTTTGATAAATTGTGAACTATTTGAAATGGGAATGGAACATGGGAACTCCTTCCAGATACTTATGGTTCGTTTGAGTCAAATTCAAGAGTGTATTTAAATGTTGGGTTTCCCTGAAAATGTGATTGGGCTATATCAATATTTTCATCATCAGAAAAGAGATAAAATTTTAATTCTAATAATTTGGTCATTGAAACACCACACGACCCACCACATACCAAGTGAATAAATTAATATAAATTAACTCTCCCATATTTTTTAATCCCACCTAACAAAGTTCTAGAAACTTTCTTTGATCACTGTGTCGTGAAATTGAATAAAATATAATTAGATTCTTTATAACTTTATATATATCACTATGGTCATTCCTCTAATGATTTCCACCACTAAAAAACAATATAAATAAACATAATTTAGAACTTATTATCTTAGAATAATGTATTCATATTTCTTAAATAATTTATTATGAATGTCCTTTTTGGGGTTCTAAGAATATACATTTTGCCAATTTTTTATATTGATAACTATTGAAAATACTGAATCAAATAGGATGGATATAAATAAAAATAGATTGATGCCAATCATATGAAAATATAGTATGAGTATGGAGTGAAAGAATTCATAAATCTTGCAAAATATAATGATTATGATCATTATAAAATCCCTTTTCCATTTTTGCACTATTTTTATTAAATACTAAATAGTCCAATGGAGTTGGAAGAACAATTGAACTATCATGTAATATATAAAAGTTATAAATATTAGAATAAACATGGTGAAAAAGAGAATATACCTATTGATTAATATAAAATTGTATTTTATGGTTCATTTTATATTATTACAAGTGTGAAAAATGAAGAAGACTATATCAAAGATATTATTACAAGTGAAAATGATGATGAATATCATGTTGAAGAAATTTCAATAATATTTGAGGATGGGCTTCATTATTATCCAATTGTTTAGAGTAGATAAATATTTTTACAAGGACATAATTTTATGATAGTTATACTAAATATAAATAATTTTTAGCCATACTAAATTTATATGATATAAAAGTTTTCAATGGATGGAGGGACACTAGTTTTTCTGAACTACTTGATCTTTTGAATGATATGCTCCCTGAAGATAATGAGCTTTATTATTGAACGTATAATTCTAAAAAATGACATGTTAAATGCGTATGGTTGATAAAAGAACACATTCTTATTCAAATTAATAAATACTATTTTTCATGGAACACAAATAACTAAAAAAATACACAATGTTTGGTGAATAGCGAAGCAATAATGATGAATGAGGTCATAAAAAAGTTGTATGGTACCTTCGAATCATTCCAATTCATAGGAACCTATATGGAACTAAGGGAAAAAAAATGAAATTTATGTTGAAAAAAATAAAAAAAAATTAATGATGAGAAACCTCATCACTCAATAGACTCTCCTCAATAGAAGAAAATTCAGAAAAAATATCATGAATTTGGAAAGCATCTGAGAAACCTTCATCTTATTCTATCTATAGAAAAATTGAATCATTTATTTTTTTGTATGTAGCACCCATATTACATGGATGGTTATGTTGACAAATTATAACTTTCCACCATGGTTATACAAGAAACGAAAATAAATTATTTTCTCTTTGTATATATTAGGCCAAAAATAATAGGGTGAGGTTATTTTTGTTTATTTGGCTGTATTTTTCGAGGATTTGAAATAATTATTGGAGTCAGTTGTTACATTGAATGATACATAAAAAATGAATATTTCACATTGAGATCCATGTATAAGGACATTATTAATGAATTTTCTTCTTATTAATTTTTTGGATATACAATTAAAGGAACTCAAGGGTGACCCATTTCTGAAAATTTGATGAGTAAATTAATTTGAAACATTCATCAATGATTTTTTTTAAGGAAAACACAAATTTCTACCCTGATGAAATTAATATCGATCCTAAATGACATCATTTGATGTGATTTCAGAAAAATGATCAACACTATCTATACTAATAGGTGATCAACTATTTGAGAATCTAAAAGATATGGGAACTACTTTCAGTAATCCTTATTTTGAAAAACCTTACCAAAACTAATTGGAAAAAGAGATTAGTTTTTTTGAATTACCATACATGAATTTTTTTTCACTTAAAAAATTTTCTTGATGTTTTTCATGTTGAAAAAATGTATGTGATATTGTCATTGGAACATTACTAAACAGCCCAGAAACACAAAAGATGAAATTATGTCTAGGTAGGAAACTATTGACAAGGGGATATGAGAATATTTGGTGCTAGTCAAGAGTTAAAAATATATTTTTCTTCCCCCATTTGTTTTCACTCTTTCCAAGCTAAAGATATATATATATATATTTTAACTTATTTAATGATGTAAATGTTTTATAAGGGTATTCATAATATATCAAGAATATCACATCAATGAGTAATTTAATGTGAAAGGGTTTGAAATCACATTATTTTCATGTGTTAATGTCAGATTTAATGCATGTAGATTTATTTTTCATTTTTACCAAAATTTTCCATCATACACTAAGAAAGAGTTATTTATTTTTCAATGATATATATAGAAATGTTATAAAACCAGTGAAATTCCAAATAAAAAAAGGAAATTTCCATCATATTACGAATTGGTGATGTTCTTCTCGCCGTTATTCTCTGATATGGTGGTTCACTTGGAAAGAAAGATTTGACTATGTGGCCATGTAAAAAATAGATGGATGTACCCCATTAAATGATATATGAATATTTTGATAGGGAATATCAAAAATAAAAGTCATCCATATGGTTATATTGGAGAGAGATAAATTTTTTAGGAAGCTAATGAATTCCTTATTGACTATATATCCAATGTAGAAATAATTGGTTTTCTAAAATTTCAACACCCAAAATGGATTGTTGGGGAAGGAAGTTCCAGAATAGATGTTGTCAAAATTACTTTTACAAGTGATAGTAGGCTCAACTATACATTTTCATAATAGTTTAGAGGATGCACTATATATTTAAACCCACAAAGTAAATCTTAAGCATTTGAATCCATCAAGTGGTAAAATATAGATACCAAATTAAAATAATAAATAGTATATATGTTGGGTATGATACAATCTTTTTATGGAGTCTACTAAAAATATGGATTGAATTTATAATTGACCTAGATGTATAGCCATAAGAACATGTGTTCATTTATTACCATCTAATGGTTATGTAATTATTTATTATATATTCCTTTCAAATTAACATGATTAATGTAGAACCATTCAAAATAGCGGAGTTACCCATGTAACATAAGTTATTCCTATATCTGGAACCAATTACAGAAATCCTATTTATGTAAATACATCATACTTTTCATCATCAAAAAAACATGGGAGGTGGATTATACCACATGCCAAGTTCATATTTTTCAAAAGAAGTTTGTTTATAATAGGAGTACCACTAAAATAGATGAATTGGTATTAATGAAATTGTATTTCAGTAAGTAAGTGTACAAATATGAACTATTTATAATAGCATCACATGAAGTATAAGTGTTTTATGGCCTAGATCCAAAAAACAAAAAGTGGTCAATTGTTCTATTATCAACCAAAACCACTGAAGGCTTAGATATAAATTGAATCAAGGAAGAATATTTTTTTGGTATGTCGCAATCATTTCATAGTATTACCAATATAGGAAGGGTATTTTATATTATAGGATACAATAATAAGGATATTTGGATACTAGATAAAGGGTTAAAATAACCTCAAAAATTAAAAAAATAGAGATAAATAATTATCTTACATATATTTTTCAATAAACATTTCATTACCTCATTTTATTATATGGCCACTACTATATTTATGTAATCAAAATTGAATATTCAACAAATTATATAGATAATGACTTCTCCCCATGATGATACTCCTAATATTGATGCACAATAGGTTTCTCAAAATGTTTATGATCCCAATGTATTGGTATACATATACTTTGAATATGATTTTTCTTCCAATACAGAGGAACAAAAATACTAATGATTTTGAATTAGAGTAAAAGGAAGATGGTGAACAAACTGGGTGATAAAAAATAGGAGCTTCATAGTGTGACAGTGTTATCATAAATTATTATGTTGAGAAATAATGGCATCAAATTCGAGGTTGCTTAAAATTCATCTATCCATTATGTTCACCCAACTGAAGAAATGTTCATTAGTTACATTGGGATCAGCACTCAAATGAATGTTCCAGTTGATATAGATGCACACCACAATGTTGTGCCTATTCTTATGGCACCAATTTAGGAAATGGTTAGGGTAAAAATATGATATAATTTAATTATTTTACTAAAAAATAACGAATCATTAATTTACTCTTCATTATCCCTTACAAAGTGCACTTATAATATATGTCTCTAGAATTAATTTTTTATTAATACATTATGGAAATTTTTAAATTGATTTTAGAAAATTCTTATGAAGTATCGTCTCAATGATATGGGAGAGAAATTAAACCTTTACCCACTACAGATATATGCAGACCTGAAAAACCAAAAAAATGTGGAATAAATTTATTGGTCTTCCTGAGAAGAAACCTTTTTAGGTAAATTGTCATTATTAATAAATTTATTGAAAATATATTTATTAATCACTAGGATTAAGAAATGCTAAATCATGAAACAAAATCCGAGTGAAGAAAATAAGCAACTAGAAGTTAAACCAGTTAACCCATACTATAATGTAATGGTGTGGTAAGCTTTACTTGAAAAAAATGCATGTATTTAAAATCTACAGTAATACTAATATGAGGAATTAGAAAACAACATAATTATATTCCTTTGTTTATGTGAAAGTTGATGATTCAAAACCCAAAGTAAATTCATTCCCAAATCATGTGGTATGGATGGAGGCTGATTCAAATAAAGACTAGATACTAA
Source organism: Viscum album (assembly GCA_963277665.1). Classification (NCBI taxonomy): domain Eukaryota; kingdom Viridiplantae; phylum Streptophyta; class Magnoliopsida; order Santalales; family Viscaceae; genus Viscum; species Viscum album. The sequence continues at coordinate 1,038,607,365 of OY728129.1, forward strand.
TATATGAAAACACACAAAAAGTTTGTAAATCATATACAAATTTGAAATAATAAAGAGTTCTTTTAATTTAAATAGATATTACAAAACAGTGAATACTTATTGGACTCTATTTTTTATTAATTAGACATACGATTTTTCATTAGATGTGTTTGATGAAAACCTACTATAAATGGACTTTAAGCATCTAGAAAATTATGGTCACAGCAGGGATGCAGATTTTGGAGTGTCCTACCAGATAGATGTTTGGGAAATAATTAAATAAGGGGATAATGATAAGTAAATTGAAGACATAAAACCAAAATTAGTTATTATTGAAGAATAATATATTTCATTGTCTATGTTTTTATAAAATGTTATGGGAAGGAATCAAAGAGAAGAAAAAACAAAATAAAAACCACTACATGAAGTACCCCATATACCACTAACTTTTAGGTGAATCATCCCACTCAATGATCTATCTTAGAAGTGGAAATCAATTTTTTTCATAATTGTTTCTATGAAATGTTAATTATGTAGACACTAATACCGTTCATATACTAAATGTATATAGGGTGAAAATTATTTTTATTTACATTTATCAACACCCACCCATTACCTTATTGTGAGGGGTACTCTGTAAAATATCCATGGAAATATTCTACATAATAAGAAACACATAATAAGTCATGCGAGAGTGGGGATTCACATTGCTCACAAGCCGAGTGATGAGATTCATGTTCTACTTGATGATGTAGATATTAATATATTCTATATTTCTATTAGAACTTTAATAAAATGGGTGTTTAATTTATTAAAAATACATTCTAAAAATGTGGTATTCCTTTATAATTTATTTTTATTGGAAAATAATTAATAAGTAATGAAAAAAGGCCTAAATTGATAAATGTTATTATAGAAAGACAAAGGGAAGGGGTTGTAATGGAATAACGAATCAAAACGATCTAAATGACCAACCATCAAATAGAAAAGAACCTCAAAAGCACCTTTACCCCACCTGTACACCTTCCACATTTACTAAAAATAAAGGTTCATGTATATACAAAGTGAAAATTGGCGATAAAAAAATAATTTATTTTGAATAAAATATGTAGGTAGAAGCTATTATATTCTATCTTAGTCTTGATAATATAAATGAAATATTTATCCATGAATTGTTTGGATTAACGCTATTAAATTTATACATATTGTGCATTTTCCTGATTTTTTTCCCAATAGATGGCCCACTATATTAATTATGACTAATTAATATGAATATTTTCTGTAAGCATATAAATCAATACTATTTTAAGGGGAAACCTGGTGAATATAAATTTTAACTCATTTCCCATCACATCACTTCAACACAAATATTCTTATTTGAAATGAATAAATATGAATAAATAGTGGAAAAAATAGCAGATATTTTTGTAATCAATCACAAAAATGACCATGTATTCTTAATACCCATGATTCATGGTTAAAAATCTATAATTTAATAGTATTAAATATATTTTAAATCCTTTCATTAAATATTCATTTTTTAGCCTTCATTGGTTACTCATTACAATCAATTTGGTAAAATCAAAGATTTATTTTTTGGATTCAGTGCATGGATACCAATAAATTGACCGCACTTGATGATGTTTATAATTTTTTTTCTATACTACATGACACATTTTACAAATAATATTCAATTGTTAAATTTTATATTATTTTTTAACGAAAATATTTTTTACGATAGATATGTTTTTAAATAGAATAAAAATCCTTTAATGAGGACAATCCATGAGCATAAAAACATATCAAAACCAAAAAATGGATAATTATTCAGGTACATATAATAAGATATAACTTTCAGAACATATATCAAAATAAATTACATAATTTTCTCAATGATTCGATTGTGCCAAAAAAACTAATAACATTGATTATGATTATTTTTTTGAATCTTTATAAAATATATTATACTCCATCCAGAAAATAAAATCACCAAATATGTATTTCTGATGATAATTAAAATTTCAATTAAAATATTTATAAATCCGTTACTTATTTATAGTTTTTTAGTACTTCTAGGACCAGTAATTCTCCTTATATTCAAAAGAAGAATGGGTTTATTTATAAATGAAAGGGAAGAATACATTTTGTCTGAATGTATACAAACCTAATTATGAGGGGACTTTCTACTACTTATATAGTCAATTTTATCACCATTTTATCTACTCATTTTGTTTAATTTCTTTATTATTTTTATTCTATATTTATTTTTTAAATTTTCATAGAGATCAGGAAGAAATGAATTCATCTAAAAGGATGATAACTCATGATGATACACTTTTATATTTATTCTGTAATGTATTAAGATTAATGGGTTATAAAAGAATAATAGTTATAAATAACCATTAATGTTGAATGCCTTGTAGAATAAAAAGGAATGGTGTGATGTGTAGGAATCAATCGAACCTCAATCTGATAAATGAAATTCCCACATTGACTCCACACTTATGTTTTTAGTTTAAAATCTACATTTTATTTCTAGACAGACGATACATACTCAAACTCAATAAAATATATTCATATTATTTTCACACTTTAGGAAAATTATTCATAAGTCATTTGAGGCATGTATGAATCCACCTCCCTTAATAAAATACATGGTGTGATCTATATGATAGAGCTAGTATCATGTTTGAGGCTTCTCATTCTTGTGGTACATTGGAATTCAAGGTTATAACTAAGAGAATGGTGATAGGGAAATGGGTCAATATTTTATACATGCATCATGAAAAGGTGAATTCATAGTACATATTTAGTTAATTTTTTTAACTTTTTATATACTATTGTTAAGTTAAATTCTTATAATTTTAATATGATACATATTTAATTATTTTCATAGGTATTTTTGGAAGCTATAATTTTCTGTCATTTATCTACAATGAGCCAAAAAGGGAGACCGTGTTCCATTCAGATAGAATGGGAAACCACATGCTTCAAGAAATATGAAGTGAATCATAAGGATTCATTTACCAAGGGATTTTATAATATTTGAATCGAAAAGTATGAATTCCCAATAGATTTTTCATGAATGTTGTCTCAAATGATGTATGAATCATTCACAAATCAATCATCCATAGATCAATCCAACATAAATTGTTTTCGATATGAATTCAAGTGTATTTTTTAGTTTATAATTAAAATTTTAGTTCACAACAGATATCACATAATCAAAACTGAGAAAACATATTCATACTATTTTTATACATTGTTAAAATGATCAATAAGTCATTTTTGATTTGTAAGAATCAACCATACCTCATTCCAATACATGGAGTTTCTAGTATGACTCAATGTGCTTGTTTTAATTTTATAATTGATATTTTATTTCAAAACATAAATGGAATACTAAAAACTAATAAAATAGATTTTTATTTTGCAGAAACACTATAGAAAAGATCCATAAATAATTTGTGATTTGTAAGAACCTGTTGCACCCCAATTTGATGTACGGTGATCCTGATACGAATCAGAGTGTATGTTATCAGTTTAAAATTTAAATTTTAGTTCAAAATGAGGATAACACATTAAAAAGAAAAAAAAATCTCACATTAGGTAGATACTTTATAAAAATTATTCATAAGTGATTTTTGAAATATAGGAATCTATTGTTCATCACACAAATATATAATTTGACTTGTATGAATTAATGTGTGTTTTTTCATATTAAATTTTAATTTTAATGAAAAAGAAATATGAAATAATAAAAATCAAGAAAATTCATTAAAATTGTTTTTATTCATTAAGAAAATGATCCATAGTCATGTTTTACATATATGAGTCAACCACACGTTAATACGATGCCTGGTGTGGTGATAATGACTCATTTTTTATTTAATATTCATATTTTTGTTCATAACATACCTTACAGACTTAAAATCAAGAAAACAAAAAATCATAATTTTTGATATGTTATTAAAATAATCCATAAATACTTTTGGATGTTTATTTTTAATCCACTCGAAAATATGATACATTTTGTGGTCACTATGACCGAAATTTTATGTTATCTATTTTAAATTGTCATTTTAGTTCAAAATGTGTGTCACTGACTAAAATATAAGAAAAAGAACTTGGATTATCTTGATACTTTCTAAAAATGATTCATAAGACACTTGTGACATATAGTAATTAGTAAAACATTAAATTGGCACACGATGTGATTGGTATGACTCAGAGGGATTGTTTTTAGCTTAAACTGATATTTTAATAAAAAAAATGTGACATACTCAAAATAAATAAAATGAATTCATATTATTTTGATACATTAGGAAAATAATCCTTAAGTTATTTATGATGTGTAAGAATCAACGAATAATCAATTTTATTCTTAGTGTGATTGATTTTAATCAATGTTTTTTATCTAAAATTGTCATTTTAGTTCAAAACTTATGGCACATAATGAAAAGTAATAAAAAATTTTATATTTTTTTGATAAATTACAAAAGTGATCTATAAATCAATTGTGATGTGTAAGAACCAACAACAACTATATCCAATTTGTGGTGTACCCAGTACTACTTAAAATGTATGTTATTAGTTCAGAATTTACATTTTAGTTCAAAATAAGTACCACTCATTGAAAACTAAGAAAACATGCTTGGATTATTTTAATACTTTAGGAAAATGATTTATATGTCTTTTTTGGAAAGTTTGAATTAGTTATATATCCAACCAACACACGATGTGACCAGTTTAACTAAAATCATATGTTTTATATTCAAATTGAAATTTTAGTAAAAATGACATGTGAAATTATGAAAACTGAGAAAACACATTCAAATTGTTTTGGTATCTAAATATAATGATCTTTATGTCATTTGTGATGTGTAGGAATAATCCACACATTAATCCAATGCATGGTGTGACCAGCATGACCCCAAGTGCTTCTTTTTATTTTAAATTGACATTTTAGTTCATAATATAGGTCTCATACTCAAAAACCTGAAAATGAAATCATATTATTTTGATATTTTAGGAAAATTATACAAAAACCATTTGTGATGTGTAGGAATTAGCCATACGTCAATCTGGAAAATGTTGTTCCTAGTATGACTCAAAGTGTTCGTTATCCATTTAAAGATGTAATTTTAATTCAAAACATGTGTCACTATGTGAAAACTGAGCAAACATTCTAAGATTGTCTTACTACTTTAGGAAAATAATTCATAATTCATTTTTTAAATGTTGGAATTAGTCTAATTTCAAACTGAAAAATTATGTGGTTGGTATGACTCATAGTGTATTTTTTTTTGTTTTAAATGACATTTTAGTATAAAACACATGAGACAAAATCAAAAAAATGAATATTTACTTGTATTGTTTTGATACTTTATACAATGATCCTTATGTCATTTGTGATGTTTATGAATCCTCCATATGTCAATATGATGCATTGAGTGATTGGTATGAATTCAAATTGACTTTTTTATTTAAAAATGAAATTTTAGTTCAAAAGCCATGAAACATACTCATAACAGAGAAAACAAATTTGGATTCTTTTGGTACATTTGGACTAAAATCCATATGTCATTTGTGACATTAATGAATCCTCCACACCTCAATCTGATACATGACATTCCCAATATGACTGAAACTATATATTTTGAGTCTTAAAATGACATTTTAGATAAAAACATATGTGACATACTCAAAATCTAGAAAAAATATTCATATTGTTTTGATACTTTAGGAAAACAATTCATAAATAATTTGTGACATTTTCGAATTTGCTGTACCTCAATATGATAAACTGTGTGGTCGGTATGATTCAAATTGTGAGAATTTAGTTTAAAAATGAAATTTTAATAATGTATAAATATTTATGTTTAAATTATTTCTTTATTGTATTTATAAGATAAGAATTATTTTCTTATACAAGTGGATTATTTTTCATTATTTGGGGTTGTTTTTTATTAAATTACACCATGCTTGAGATTTTTTAAGAGTGGGTCAGGTGCCAAGGAAAACAAAACCATTGATGTTTCTGAATGTTTGTGATAAAACATACTTTCTAATATAATTGTACAAAATAGTGTTGGAAATGTTTATAATATTGTGTTTTATCCTATATTTGTGATGTGTTTTGTTATTTCAATTAAAATATGATTTTTTCATATACGAGTATTTTATGTTGTTGTGTGTGGCAATTTTAACAACACATTATAGCAGTATACAATTTATTAGAACTATTTCTATCAAAGATAAAGGAACAAATTCTTGAAATCTTTTTTCATGACGATAAAGGACACCCTTTATCATTTCAGTTTTGGAACTGATAAAAAGACCCCCTTTTTATGATGATTAGAATAACATGGGTTTTTTAGTAGTGATAAAGGGGTTTTCTAGCACTAACCAAAGTGGGATCTGTAGTTATCGGTTCGACAAGACAAGAATGTGGCCAAAATAGAAACATTCCTAGCATAAGGAATAAATATAAAAAATATAGATATATAGTAATTAAAATGAAATAATTAAAATTATATTAACATGAATATTGAATAATGAATTTGATTAAAGAGAATTGAATACCAAATTCCCATAAGATTAAGATTTAGTATGGGGGGTATTAAAAATATGACTTGTATTTTCATAATTATAAGGTGAATACATTTGATGGCTGAAGAAGTTGACATTAAAGGGCACCTAAATGGGTCAAGTATTTATTCTTCCCCTTTTTTCTTCTTTTCTAGTTATGTTTCATTGATATATTCAATTTTATTTTTCACATAAGGACCTATGAATTTTTACACATCTAAGGTATTTTCATGGTTTCATCACCACTATCAATTCCCTTTGTCATGTATTGTCCCCCGGGGCCCATTCTATGACTACCCCAGTCCTACCTCCCAAAGGCTAGGGGATGAAGACTCCCACTGAAGATGTCAACTTAAAAGTGGGAGGCATTTTCCTGAGCACCTGTATGCACTCAAACACCCAACCACAGCCCAACACACTGATGGGGGGGAATCAAGTACCACTAAAACAAGATTGAGTGCAAGTACAATTGAAAGTAAGTTGCCCAGAATACAAACCCAACAACGAACTGAAAATAGCAAGTAAAAAATGAAAACCCTGATGGCCATCCACATAAAACCAAAACTGATCGTGAGACTAGTGAATCTATTAGAAGCGGAAGTATTATATCCTAACTGCATGGTCCTATTGGGCCCCACCAAGTCCTAGGACAACAAGTCCACCATTAAATCATCTTTCGATCTCGTCTCCCTGAGCACCCTAATCAAAACTATAGTCATCTACACCAGACACAACATGCGTGGGAGAAGCCCATACAGGGGTGAGTAACACAGTACTTATTAGGGACCCCAAAACAAAAGGAAGGAATACAAAAAAATTCCTCAATGTAAACCATGGAACACATGAGATATCACACTAGGTAGATTCTAGTGTAGTAACATTATCATCATTAGTCACATCATCAAACACCTCTGCTATAAGAGAAATCCTCCTCTAGTGAGTACAATGGGCCTATCATGTCATGAATAGGTGCTTCGCACTAACCTTGGAATTCATAGGTACTCCTCCCCATTGTGTACTGTGGGCCTGTAAATTCATAGAGAGGTGCTTCCAAATAGTCTTGGACAACTGAGGTACTCCACCTCATCATGTACCATGGTCCTGCAAAGTCATAGAGATTTTCTTCCCACCATTGTCCTACAAAGTCACACAGAGGTTCTTCCCACTAGGCTAAAAGTCAGTAGTCTTCAGGTCTCAGCTAGTCATAGGGTTCTGTATTTAGTGAACTTGGGAGAAATGGTCCTCAATACCTTATTCACATCTCAATATCCACTAAAGTCACTATATAATATGTCAAAATATTCTCCTCATTGAGAGGGTCCCAATGCTATAAACGACTCGTCAATCAGATGTGCAGTTTGCAAGATATGAATATTTTAGTAAGTAGGGGACTATATGTGATGGGCCTCGGTTTGACCCGGTCAGACCGACCCAACCAACTAGGCCCGGGGGTCCCACATACCCTGGTTTATTCAGACAGACTCGACCTGACTAGGTGTGAGTCGAGGTCAGTCTGGACTGGCCTGGCCAGTGGGTCATGCCCAATAGGCCCTACTAGACCCGACCTGGTTGGTCGACCGTCCAGCCCGCTGAGTTTCCTAGTGACCCAGTCTAGGATGGCCCATGAAAATAGGTACGGGTCTGGCCCGACCCGTAGTGGCACGACTTTCCCACTGAGGAGCGGCCGCATGGTGCAGCCAGTGCTGCCGACAATCCAGGAAACGGCTTGAATGCCGCATCGAGCTCCCCCTGTGGCCCCACGGGCATGGGGCCCTTCCACCATCCACAGTTGATGGACCATGGATTTTCCAGCCATTCGGATGGCCCTGAAGTGGTCCATCGCTCCGTGCGGCACCCCGCCTGACGCATCATCCTCCAGCATGCCATAGTGGCAGATGAGCCGCTACTTCCTGATCAATGCGGCCCGCCGGTGCGGGCCACCTTCTCCATGTGGCCAGTGTGACCGACTGCCAACGATACTGACATCAGCACCAATGCACTGGTATAGTGTTTAGCGGGATACCATATGTGCTCCGGTGGTATATTCTTTGAGCCTTCAATGTTTGTGGCCTCTGGGGAGGACCCTCTTCATTGCAAGGATCACACACAAACCATTCCATCATTTTGGGGGTACGACCACCATGCTATTCAAATGAGGTGGCACTCGGGTTTTGTTCATGTCGGCCCGAGGCATACATGTTAGAGGTTTAAATATGGGGGAGGTTCAAGGAGTTCTATTCAGTCATTCATTCCAAAATTTCAACCCCAAATAAAATAACTCCAATAATAAATCACCCTCCTGCATCACACACAAATCATGGATCAAATAGTTCGTGGGTTGATCTGTGTTTGTTGATTTTAGAAAAGGCAGGGAAGAAAATAAAATAAAAAACCCTACCAATTATGACGTCCAATTCTATGACATTTGTCCTCGAGGGATTATGATGTTGTGATCGCTTCGCGGATCTGATCATCGAAAGGTGTCGAAGATGATGAAGTTCTACATACGTTCATCACTCTTCTCGGCAGTGGAAGTCCACCAGTGGTTCACCAGAGAATCCACCAAAATTTTCAACCTTATTTCCCCATCTAATAGAACAATAAATTTAAGAATTTCATAATGTTCCCATTATGATGTGACGTCGTGTCATTACCATGTTTTATTTAAGAAAAAGTGTCGTTGTTACGTGTTGTTAAAGCGTTGTTACACTGAGAGTTAACAAGCCATCAATGATTCTAATTAATGCATATCGTCACTTCCTTATCGCTGCCCTACAACGTCGATGTCTGCCACACAACTGTGAGAAATAAAATAAAATAATTATTTTAAATTCTTTTATTATATGTCTCAAAAATTACCAAAAATAACATTTCCACTCGGCCCTTTCCGAGTGATGTTAAGTTATTTCTAGAAGAATCCCAGCGTTTTGAATTCAATGGTGCCACCATATTTTTAATTCAAGCACCGATTAAAAAGATATAAAAATCCCCATTGCAATTTAAAATAAAGTACCTTAAAAAAAGATCAAAATTCCATTCTCGGCTCTTCGGACCTCAGAATAACATGCTGTCAAATTTCATGGTTTCAAAATAATTCCATATAATAATATTACATGAACATTCCGAGACATTATAGACTTTGTTTCCTATATCTAATGGTAATTGATGCATTTTAATTAGGGTTTTAGTGTTTTGACTCATTGGTTTCTAATCTGAAGAGTATTTATGTTTGGATATTAGTTCTTGGTCAAGATCTAAATAATAGTATCCTAAAACATAGCGAGACATGTTGTTCACTATAAATAAATTGTATTTAAATAATGAATAAAGTATCAATGTTTGGTAATTGAGGATAATATTTGAGTTTATAATTTTATGATTGTTGTTTCATTATGTTTTTATATTGTATTCATTATGTATCAAATTTTTATACTCTATATGCTTGGAAGATGGTGTAGATAGGTTTGGTTTAGTTTTATTTTTCTTCTATGGAAATCCACTAGTCCAAATTGAATAAGTTCAATCAAAAGTAGATATTATCATCATCCATGACTTGTAAGGGGGTGTTGTTTAAGTTTTCATATGAAATTTTATTTTAACTCATTTACTTTTATATTATATTCAGGAATAATTATATGAATTTGTTTTTATTATCAATATGTTACAAGGTTAATATGTTCCCTTCATGATGTTCCTTCATCTCCCTTTGTTTCTGGGGCCTGTTATTATTTTTCCAATCCATCTCAGTAATAATCAATGGGTTTTATCATCATCCTTTATTAATGGAAATTTCCTTTGCATCGTGGCCATCCACTTGTTCTACTTAAACTAATAGTTCAGTTCAGGTATTCCATATAGGCTTATGTGGTTCACTTTGGTCATTTCACCTCCTATTCATGTTAGGGGGATTGATCACCCTCATTGGTATCCCTTCAAATAATTTGATTTTTAAGCTCTCTGGTTACTTTTCCCTCATCTATTAGATGGAATACCAAGCTCTATTTGATATCTACTTAAGATAATCTCTGAGAATTTTCCTTTCATTATTCCATGTATGTTCTATTAAATATAATTTGGGTGGAAAATCTATCATAGACATCTTTCCAATAGAGTTTTCAGACCATTCGTAGCTCTGGTACAGAATTTAAGATCATGAATAAGTATGTCACGCTACTATAGATATTGGTTTCATCAACTCTAGAAATATCCTTCATAAGAACAAAAAATAACTAATGTTATAATAAACATTAAAATCCAATTACTTTTATTAGTTCTACAAAAAGCATTGATAAAATGCCCACTCATTGACACTAAAAAAATAACTGATAAATGGGGTATATTATTAGAGTTTTTTTGGTACATAAAAAGTTACCATTTATTATCACTATTCCTAGTACTAATAAAATGAAGGCTGTAATAGCATGCTGTTGAAATTATAGCACTTTGTAGAAAATAAAAAAGTTAATTTCAAATAAATTTACATTAGAAATGAAAAAACACTATATTATGATCATTTCAAAAGTTTGTTTATATAGGTACATTTTTACATGAAATTTCAAAAAATATCAACAAAATTTAAAACATTAATGTTCAGTTGTATTTGGCATAAGACCCCCTCTCAAAAGAGCTTGATCATGGAACATGTTTCTAAAAAACCACCCATGTTCGAAAAAAAGAGTAAATACGTATTAAAAAAATTATTATTTTAGTAAAACTATCAGGAAATAAATTAAACAAAAATAAAAAACAATACATTAATAAAATGTCCCTTTTAAATTAAAAACATACACTTCAAGAAATATTGGGAACATCCTGTTTTAGATTAATGTGTGGTTAATTTTTAAATTTTACAAATGGTGCATTTAAATTTTTTCAAAAACATCAATATAATATGATTTCATTTTCTTGAATTTAAGTATCTAATGATTGTTTTGAAATAAAATATCAATTTTATACTAAATACACACACTTCAGGTCATACTTGGAATTACTTGTGTCATATTAATTTGCAGTTGACTAAGACACATCACAATTGATTTATGGGTCATTTTACTAATGTTTTAAGAAAATAAAAGTCCCTTTTCTTACTTTTAATTATATTGATTTTTATTTTCATCTAAAATGAAAATTTTAAATAAAAACACACACTTTGAGTAATGTCATTCACACCAAGTGTTGGATTGATATGTTATTGAAACCTAAACATAAAAAATGAATTAAGTAACATTTTCCTAATGTTCCATGTCCATTATTGAGTTTTTTAAAGTTTTTCATTGAGTGACACATGGTTTTAAAAACAATTTCATTTTAAACTAAAATCAAATAGTTTGAGTCGTATCAGTCAAACTGTGTGTTAGATAGTCAATGGAGTGATTCTTATGTGTAAAAGATGAATTATAGATCACATTGCTAATACATGAAGACATTTTTAGGATTTTTAATTAGTTTACAGTGAGTGCCATATCTTTTTAATAAAAATGTTAATTTTTTAATTGAAAAACACATTTTGAATCATACATTTCACACCACTCATCAGATTGAGGTAAAACTAATTCTCATACAAAACAAATGACTTATGGACCGTTTCATTAATGTTCAAAAATAATCTGACTATTTTTACTTAGTTTTGTGTATTCCATGCTTATTTTATCTTAAATTGTAATTTTAAAATGAAAACACACATTTCGAGTTATACCAGTCAAACTTTGTATTGTATTAAGGTCAAAATGATTCTTTCATTTAAAATATAACTTATAGATCACTTTTCATATGTAAAAAAATTATAAATGAATTTTATTAGTTTTGAGTATGTCACACCTCTTTTGAATTAAAATGGAAATTTTAAATAAAAAGAAAATTTTGATGTTACCATTGACACCAAATGTATGATTAATTTGAAGTTGATTACTATACATGAATAATTATTGTAGAGTCATTTTTATAATGTATAAAGTCAATATGAGTGTGTTTGGACTTAAATTCGCCTTTTAAATTGAAAACACATAGTCTAAGTCTTACCCATACCAACATAAGTCAGATGGACATGTGACTCTTAAATTTCAAGAATGCCTTATGGATCATTTTATTAAAATACAATGATATCATGATCATGTTTACTTGGATACAATTAAATTTTTTTAAACTAAATTATCAATTTAAAACCGAAAATTCACAATTGGAATCATACGTGTCATATTTTTTATGCGATTGAAGTAAAAATGATTCTTGTATGTAAATTTTTTTATAGATCAATTTCATAATGTATCAATACAATCTAAAAGAGTATTACTCGTTTTGGGTACGGCACACATGTTTTTAACTAACATGACAATTTTAAACTAAAAACACACATTTCAAGTCAAATTTTCCACACTGTTGATTAGATTGAGGTATAGATGATTTTTACATGTAAAAACTGACTTATGGATCATTTTCATAAATTATCAAACAAATCTGAATTTGATTTCTCAGATTTGAGCATGTCATGTGTATTTTGAACTAAAATATCAATTTTAAATAAAAACACACACTTTGGTAATACTAGTCACACTATATACAAGATTAATGCATGGTTGAATCCAAAATTTCATAAATTAAATAATGCTTATTCTCATAATGTATCATGATAATATATGTGAATTTTATAGCCTTTTAGTTAGTCATACAAGCTTTTAACTAAAATATCATTCTTAAATTGAAAACAAGCTCTTCGAGTCATACCAGTCACATCGTATGTTAGAATGACATGTGGTTGATTCCTACACATAAAAAATTACTTATATATCATTTTTATAATTTATCAAGACATTAAAAGCATCTTTTCTTATTTTTTATTGTGTGAAATTCGTTTTCAACTAAAACAGAAATTTTAAACAATAAAACACACATATGAGTCATACCTGTGACACTATGCATCCGATAGAGGAAAAACTGATTCATATACATCAAAATGACTTATGGATCATTATTTTTAATGTATCAAAACAATATGAATGAATTTACACAGTTTTGAGTATGTCACATGTCTTTCTAACTAAAATATCATTTAAAAAAGGAAACATGCACTTTGGGTCATATTGGTCATACTAAGAATTAGATTGGAATGTGGTCGACTCATACACATCAAAAACTGACATATAAATCATTTTATTAAAAGATTATGACAATTCATGTACATTTTATTATTTCTCATTTAGCGGTGCACATTTTATCTAAAACATCATTGTTACACTAAAAGAACTCATTTTGATTCATACCTATCACACTGTGTATCAGATTGGGGTACAACTAATTCCTAGACATCACAAAATACATATGGATGATTTAACTATAGTATCTAACATATCTGATTTTGTTCTCTTATTTTTGAGTATTTCAAGCATCTTTTTAACAGAAATGTCATTTTTAATCAAAAACCACACGTTTTTGGTCATATCGGTCATATATGCATAAAGTTGCGGTACTACTAATTCTTAAAAATCATAAATTACTTATAGACATATTTACTATTATATGAATATAATATTTATGTATTCTTCTCAATTTGTTGGAATGTCACATGTCTTTTGAACTATAATGTTATTTTAAAAAATAAACACAAACATTGAGTCATACAAGATACAACGTGTGTAAAATTAAAATATGGTTAATTGTTATAAATCAAAAATTATATAAGGATTATTTTCTAAAAGTTTGAAGACAATATGATTTTTTTCTTGGTTATGGGGGAGAGGAAAAAATTATGGACTACAATTCCATTTTTAAATTTAAATCTATCACATTAGTCATAGTAGTGAAATTGGGATTCACATCAATATGTGGATGATTCCTACATGTCACAAACGACTTATAGAACATTTCAAAAAATATCAAGACAATATTAGTTAATTTTTATTTGTTTTTAGTGAGTGACATAATTTTTTAACTAAAAATACTATTTTAAACTAAAACCATATTGTTTTAGTTATTTGTTAAATGAAAAATCACAATATTGAAAATAAATAGATAAAATAATACAAATAGATCTATTAGGAGAATAAATAGTATACGAGGGAATCATGATGTCTTTATAAATTCTAACACCATGTATTCAGCCCATTAATTTCTAAAAAAATCCTTTCCAACTTCTGAATAGGAGAAAGTCAACAGTCTTGGTAGTACACAAAAAATATAAATAATGTAATAATAATGTTTTTAAATTAAATTGCAAAGACCATCCGAAAGAACTGTTAGGGGATTCTAGTTTCTTAATGAAATATGATATCTTTCATAATGATTCCCACATAATAATTAAAATATTTTATGTTGGTTTGTTTCTGAAATTTCATACACACATACAAAAATATTAATTGTTTTTTATATATGTTATAATAGTGATATATTATTATATATATCATAAGACTTGTCTACTTGAAGAAGTTTATATGATTATGTGCTCATGGATTGTCTTCATGTCCGGATTTTGATGATATTCAAATGTTTTCAAACTATAAAAAATCCTTAAATCACAATATAAAATGTTTAACTTCAACTTTATTTGTAAAATGTTTCATATAGTTTGTTAAAAATTATTAAATGTCATCACATGTGGTCAATTTTTTTATCCATGAATTAAATCCAAAAATAAATATTTGGAGTCTTTAAATTAATTTTAGCATGAAACCATTATTTCCAAAAAGGACATAATGGAAAAAGTAAGGAAAGGAATGAAAATATATTTGATATGATTAATTTAAAGATTATTATCCAAAATCATGGGTATTAAAAAGAGTCTATTGTCTTCAGGTTTTTTTCAAACATTTTTTCCAGTGTTTCCACTATTACCAAACATTCCTCTCGACCCAATGATCCTTTTTTGGTGTATAAGTCATGTGAGGACTAATAAGTGAAATTTTTTTCACATGGTTTTACCTTAAAATAGTACTTACATATACCCCTACAAAAAATATAAATAGTATCAAACTATAATTTACAGAGTATATCAAAAAGTGGAAAAAATTATGGAACAAATACCTTATGTATGAATTTAGAACTGGGACTTCAGGAAATTAATTCTTGAGGATTTAATTTATATTCTCAAGAGAAATAATTTTTTTAAATGGGGACACAATACATTTGTTCTTAAACATAAATTATGATCAAATAACTATTTTTAAACATTGTATCCTCAGAAACAAGTAATATTAATAAATTTAGACATTGATCTAGAAGATAAAAGGTACATTATGATGGTCTGCCAATCAGTTGGTTGATCCTTTATATTGTTTTGATTCAAAAATTCATTTCCCATTCCCATTCGTTATTTACAATAACATTCATTAGTTCAACAATTTTTTCATAAATTTGCAATGTTTTCTAATGAAAAATAAATTTTAATGGAATACATCCTTATTGATATATATTTTTATAGGATCAAATGGCCATTATATAAATGTTTTAAAAGTAAGTTCAGTCATGTGAACATACAAATCATCAAGGGGAACATATATCTCAGTGATCGACTTATGATCTATGGGAATCCCCACACTCACACGAGCTTTTATATGTTTTTTGTGTATAATATCTCGTTGGATAATATAAACTGTACCCATCAAAATAATGAGATATGTGGGTTATGATAGATATAAATCATTGTTATTTTCACTATAGGGAATACAATTATAGGAAAGGAATTATTTTTTCCTGATTCAAATTTCACAGAAATAGTTATGATAAAATTGATTAAATCTAGTAAGGAAGGCCTTTGAGGGAAATGAACTCCATTAAGTTAGTGAGGGGTTGGGGTCTTCAAGTAGTGGTTATTTTTTATTGTTTGGCATATTTGAAGCCATACCAAAATATTATCTAACAACCCATACTTCCAATTATTTTTTTCTTCTATATATTCAATTCAAGTATGAATCTAATCTATTTTATTATCTTTATCTACCAATGCATTTGTTTTCTCAAAATATGTACTAAAGGACACTCCAAAACCCACGTCTATAACACATCTATGTTGTTCTAGCCTTATTAAGGACACTAAAAGTAGCAACTCATCAGGGAAAATAGATGATTATTCCTACGTCTATAGTAGATAAATACTATAGGAAAATAAGTAATCATTTATATATAATTACTATTTAAATTAGATTTTTTTATTTCATACATGCGCATGATTCCAATACTTCTTATGTATTCTCATCTACTAGTATTCAATATTTATTTACCTGATCCTCCTTCTACAGCACAAGATGTGGGATGATAGCGGATTAAGATTTTGATTCATAGAAATATATATAAAAAATGAAAATAATTATTCTATTTTTTATTACACATAAAAACATTACTATATATTTAGAATAAATACCATTTTTTTAAGTGAATTATAACCCATCCTTTCTTTATGGTAGGGGTATATAGGTTTTTCAACAAAATACAAAATTTCAATGCATAGTTGATGTTTTCTAAATTAACAATTCTTATTAAAATGTTATTAAAACTTACATTTTCAGGTAATGTTATATTTATCATAATATAGATGAAAATACACCTCCTCACAACCAAATAATAAATGCATTCCATGATTTCAGGTTTATCATTTGTGCATACATTTGTAGTGGGTGCATGTTTTCATTCCCTTAAACATGCTTGAGGTGATTCTTTATAAGAATTATATAAAAGAATCTATGATACATTTTAGTTACCGTTAATAAAAATTTCATTTAATATTAATCTTGTATAAATACACTCCTCAAGGGATAGTGATGAGTAAATCAACATTTAATTATTTTGTTTTTTTAAATAATGAATGAATGTCATAATGTTTTCCAAATATATTCCAAAATTAGTGACTTAACCTATATAAAAACATCATTTAACATATCTATATCCATTAAACCATGAATTCTAGTGTTGATTCCAATGTAAATAATGAATTTTGACTTGTTGGGGTTAACAGACTAGTCATTTGTATTCTATCCAACCTCATATTGGACACACCTTCCTCTTGGATTAATATTTTTTTTATAACACCATTGCACTACGAGACACAAAGTTTTTTGGGAAATATTCTGCTCACTATATAATATTTCCTCAGTATAAAAATCATCAATATTTTGTTCCGAATTATAGGTAACATCAGTATGAAAATAAACTTATTGCCTCCTTGCATTAGGAGAATAAAAATGCTCAAAAACCTATAGTTCAAAAGGATTTATAGAATCAACTTTTTTAGAAACCATTATCGATAGAAGTGGTTGAAAATTTAATTTATATTATGTAAATGAAATAGTGAAATGATTATAATATGACACAAGACAATTTATATTAATAAACATACCATGATTATTGAACTCTTTTTTCCATTAATGGTTCAATTGATTTAACCCCTCTATCGAGCATCCAAATCCACTCATTGTAGCCTCCTTATACATATAAGACCCCATATATATTGGGACCTAATATGTAATAATTATGAAATACTAGTAAAAGGGTTATCATTATTTGAAATGAGATATAACACTTCAATATATTTTTTTGATGACAGAACAATTGACCACTTTCTGTTTACAAGATCTAGAACATAATTTTCCCGAACTGCCTTTAATTCCATTATAAAAAATTCATCTTTATACCAATATTGAATCCAATTTTACAAATGTCAATCAATATATTTAACTACACTCCTATTATCAAGCCACCTACATTGAAAAATATGTAATTGGAATGTTGTATAATCTAACTCCCATATTTCATTGATGAGGCCAACATATGATATATTCACAAAAATTTTATTTCTATCTTTGGGACTAGATACATGCATAATTTCATACAAAAGTGTATTTCCACTATTTTTCAGGGTACCTCAGTCATCATGTTTCTTTATATAGAATTTGTAACCATTAATTTCACAACCATTATAAGATAATAAATGAACATGGTACTCTAACTAGCTATGAAAGTCTTTCTGATATTGAATTTATATTTGAATTTAACTTATTAAAAATATTGTCTTGAGACCATTCTAGAAATAATTTATTTTGGATATTTTATATAAAAATTTCATCCCTTTATTGATTCAAATACCTAATATTTACATTTTGAATTTCATCATATGGCAGAACCTCAAAAATATTTTTAAGAACCTAAATATGATAATGATCCTTCTCTATAATAGTAAATTCAACCCCATATATTCTGTAAATTCATTTACCCATTAGCTTCCCCGTGTGATCAGAGTTTGGTAGACAAAATCTTTCCACATCCTACAAGATTTTGGTACAAAATTAAATGAATTCCTCAATAATATTTCACATCAAAATGCAACATGGTGTTTTACTTATATTATTAACATACCTTTTGAAAATATTCACATACCAATATATGGGGTATAACCATCTATAATGTACAAGACCACATTTTTATATCTCTCTAACCAAGTAAACCATCATGTAAACCATAGTATCAAATAATGATGATAGGAAGAACATACCAAATTCACATAACATCAAAATAATTTCCTTCTCCATAGTTATAAATTTCATTGGGTCTAAAACATCACTGGGTATTAGTTTTAAAAAATATATATTGTTCAATATATAACATACATTATTCAAAAAAAATCAATATAAAGAAACACCACTTAAATCTTTTATCAAAACATGGAAATCATGGGATTTCATGCCCTTTATCTTTAAAATAATCATTTATAGTAGATTCTTAATATTTTATGAATACCCATCTAGAGCCTTTACATTATTCAAAAAGTTGAAAAAAATATCTTTCTTACCTGGAAGGAGTGTAAGCTGTTGGAGGAAGAAAAGTCCATGTTTCACCCTTTACTAGTGCCAACTCTTCCCATATTCCCATGTCAATCATATCCAACCTAGCATAAATTTCATAAATTTTATAGGTTCATTTAGTAACACACTGATAACACTATCACATACATTTTTTCCACATACATGACATTAAGAAAATTTTAAACGTACAACCAATTTCTTTTTGATTTTTTTTTAAAAAAACTGATCTCTTATCCAATATGATTTTTTATGGTTCTTTGATGATGGTTTACCAAAAGTTGTGTCAATATATTTTACATTTCTAAACTGTTGATAAATTTTTAGTAGAGATAGTGTTGTACCTTCTTTTGAATTTGCATCAAATGATGTAATCCTAGATATATATTTATGTCATCGGGGAAAAGTATAAGATATCGAATAAACATGGTATTATATGAATGTTTTAAACTAAAAAAGAATATACCATATTCACAAATGGGACACCCTTGAGTTCCATTAATGCTATCTCCAGGTAAATATATGTAACAATGAATGTCATTTATCAAACTATACAATATGACTCCATCATGAAATATTTATTTTTATAAGAAAAATTCAACGTCAAACTAAAATCTACATTAATTTCAAATCATCTATAAATGGAGACAAATAAAAATAAATATCAACACACAGTTTTGTTGGTACTAATATAATTAGAGATAAAATAATTTATTTAACATCATTCATAAGAATTGTGGAATGTTATAATTTATTAACATTATCGGCCATGCACTATGAGTGTAAATTTGTAATAAATAAGGATTAAACCCATATGTAGATATTGCAAGATGAAGTTTTCTTATATCATTTAAAAATTTAGTATACTCATAATCAATCATCTTCCATTGAGGAGAGTCTTATAGGTGAAGAAGTTTCCCATATTGATTTCCTGTTTCTATGTACCACAATAATTTCCTTATAGTATCCTCACATCTATATAGGAACCCAAACATAGGAATTATTGGAAAGTGATGTAAAACATTTCAAGGAAATGATTCATGTTTTTTGTATCGAGGTGAAACACACTTTAGGATGTTTAATAGATTCATATACTTTTCAAATAATATATATTTATTTTTAAATGCATGAATTCATTTAGAGATCAAACCCAATGAATGTGGCATTTGTTTAGTGTCATATTTATGTCAAAAGAGTTGTATTATCATATGGTAGCATATCATTAAATAGAGTAAGTATTTTCTTAAATCTAGGGTCACACCATAGGATTATAGAATTTACATTATATATCTTCAGTATGGATGAATATATTGTATATTTTGCAGAACAATCACACAATGTTGTGTTTACACAACTATTTGACAACTGAAACTATTTTAGTCAATAATGAAGTTCATCATTAACTATAATTTTCATTTCCTCTTTATGATCTTCATTATTTTTTACACCTATAATCATATCCTAGATATGGTCTCAATTATTATTCACAGTTATAATCATATTTGATGTTCCATAAAATGATGTGTTACCCCAGCCACTAGCTATATTATTTTCCCCTTGTTTAGTCTATCATTTATAACATTGATCAATTCTATGACATGTCAAGTGTTCTTATAGCTCATTTAAACTGATTAATCTTGAATGAAATAAATTTATACATTAACATAGGATTTGATATGGGTTATATAGATGATATTTTGAAAACATTATGAACTCTGTCACCTAATCCTCATATAATTTTTTATACTATTGACATCCATCCATTTTCGATCAAAATTCATCCTATTTGATTCATTGATATCAATATTAAAAAAATAAATAAATAAACATAAAGTGTGAGCTCATAAAAATTATGGTACGTTCATAAAGAATCAATTTTACTTTATGAATCCATTATTGTAATATAATAAGATTAGAATTATGCATATTGAGATTGTTTGGTAGTGGTGTAAATCATTGAAGGAAGGGAATGTGTGGTATCTATAATGTTACAAGGAATCTACTTAAATTTTAATTTATTAAAAAACATAGTGATTAGGGATGCATTTTGTAACTTTCATTGGTGGCCATATAAAAAGATGGAGGAGTTTATTTTTGTTCATTTCATCACTTGGTATGTGGCATTCTAGGTGGTGTTTCAGTGACACTATTCGTAGGATTATAAGTTATAGATCTTTTTTTATAGTTGATGAAAATGTTATTAAGGCATAATTACCATGTATTGAGAACCCAATATTTGAATAAAATCTTGAATTTACATCTAATTAACAAGAATTCTCATGCTACGGTTCTCAAGAAATTGAAAAATTGAAGAACAGTCTAGTTGGGATTTGGAGAATGCTTCAAATTTGAACAATTCACATGGATAAAAAGATGAATCCAAAAAGAATAATTAAATTTTTTATGTCTATAAGGACCAACAAAATTCAACACAAGTTGAAGAAGTGTTGTAATGGGATCCGTAGAATGCCTCTTCCCAAACTATTAATTGGATTATAATCCCTACTACTATGTATCACATGAAAATAAAACACGGCCTCCATTGAACCAACAGAGGGAATCAAATCTAGAAAAATTTAAAATGGGAAAATATGAGTGAGGTTTATCCAATACAAATATATATATAGATATTGGGAATATTGGTCATGATTCATATTTAAAGAGTGAACAGATTTCTATGTGTAGATTTAATGATAGTTTTGAAAGTCCCATAACTCGGATGAGGGTTCAAATAAAACTGTGGGACAATGTCCATGGGATGAACCAATAAAGTCAACTGAAAAAAATATGGGAGTGATTACATAAATAAATCCATTGGTGGATGTAATGGATGCACACTGGGCTAAGATAAAGAGTGAAAAAACTGAAATTGCCACATAATAATTGGAACTCAGGTTGGGATGAAAGTGGAAGGATGCCTCAATTCGTTCAGCAGCGAAAGAAAATACTACGAGTGAATATTTATAGAAATGATGCACTCCGAATGAATCAAAGGTTAACATATTTAACTTGGAAATTTTATGATTTCAGTTCTGTAGATGATGGTGGCAAAAAATAATTCCAACCCACATTATCAGTGAAGCCACCAAGCTAGATTATATTTGAAGAAGGGTTATGCAAATGACTCATGTTGTTAGGGTTATTTATCTAATACCAAAGACTGAAAAAGAAGTACCCTCGTCTTATGAGGGAATGGAATTTCAGGGACGAAAATCCTACTATTGGAATGCTTACTACAAGTCGACAATATTTGGACTCATTCATTTCAAAGGAATACGACCTTATTTATAGTGATGAACCAATGATTTTAGATCAACTAAAGAGGAGTAGAAATAATAACATACCTTTGGTTTTGAGAGGGTTGATCTTTCAGAGAAATTTGAGGGAGAGATATGGGAGAGGATGAGTTATGTGAGAGATTCAATGGCGTGAAGAAGTGAGTTCTATTAGGGTTGAATTTATAAGATCGAGAAGGGTTTTATTATTGATAAAAGAATATGAATGATTAAAACATATTTATATCATCGTTATAAATTTAGCACTCATGAATATTGATTTTATCAGCTCTTATAACTTTATCGATGAAAAAATCTATATTTACCAGCCATTTTTTAATCATCGATAAAAACAACATCAAATAAAATACAAATATATTAAAAAATATATATTAAAATGAATAAATTATAAAAAAAGTTAAAAGTAGTTAACTTTATTAATCAATATATAATGGTAAAACCATGAATGTTAAAAATGGGTGAAATTGTATAATTATAATCAATAGAGTTCAAAAATATTTTAAAAGTGGAGAAGTTTTAGTAATTATATAATTTATTTAAAAATAAAAAAATTAATATATATTAAAATGATGACGAATACAAATTGAAGGTATTAAAAAATAGTAAATAAATATGTATAAATATATATTACAAAATGGTTAAATTCTAAAAAATATAAAAAATAATAAATATTGAACATAAATAAATAATTTTAACTGAAATTATTGAAAATGAATAAATAAAATTTAATATATTGCTTAATTATTAAAAGAATGAATTCATAAATTTATTACTTGAATTGTAAAAATGTAAAAATATGAAGAAAATAATAAAAAATAACCTCAAATAAATTAAAAATACACGTTTCAAAAATTTTAATAATATTATATCGTAATAAAGAAAATTGAATAAATATTAATAATATAAATTATAAACATTATAATAAGACCAGAACACAGTAAAAAATTATGAATAATTCTTAAGCTTAATTAAATGAGTTATAAACATGTACAAAATTAATGAAAATATAAAAAATTTCATTTAAATAAATAAATTATATAAATTTCAAAAATTTTAAAAAATATTAGAGATTAATAAATGAAATTTTTTAAAGGTTAATCAAATAAATTAAAAACATATTAATATTATTTAAATTTATTAAATAAATATGTACAAATAAATTTTAAAAATAGAATAAGTTGTAGAAAATATTTAAAATTATTAAATATTACAAAAGAATATATAATATCAAATAAAATAATATTAAAACTAAATAAATAGAAATGAATAAATTACCAAAATATTGGAAAAATTAAATTCATAACACAAATAATGTGAATTGTAGAAAATAAAAAATTGATAACAATAAATAAATATATAATGTTAATTAAATAAATAATAAAAATTAAAAATATGAATTATATTTACTATTAAAAAATTTTAATAGTAAAATTAAATTAAATTAAATTTACACACATATATTAAGAATGAATAAATTCAAATAAATATGATTACATGGTTTTATTAATTATGTAAAAATATGAAACATAGTCAAATAATATTGACGGTTTATATATTAAAAAATTAGTTTAATATAATTACTTAATTAACTATCGAAAGACAAAACTGGTGTTGGGGATGGAATAGTTTTGACTTCAATTTCATGCCAAAATGGTGTTTTTATTCTAAAAATGGTGTTTTCACCACAAATTGCCTGGGTTGGAGATGGTTATATAGGACCAGTTATATAAATTTCAAACATATAATTTTTTTAAAACATACTAAATAAATACAAATCAATAATAATCATATTAATTACAAAAATATTTAAAATATTAAAATATTGTTAATAAATATGTAAAAATTTTAAAAAATGAATAAATTATGAAAATTTTAAAAATTAAATAATATCAAAAATACTTTTTATTAAATGAAATAATATTAAAAAAGGATAAATAAAAATAAATAAATTACATTAAAAAAAAGTTATTTCGTAACATTAATTACATGAATTGAAAACAAATAAAAAAGATTAAAATGAATAAATAAATAAATAATAATATTACTAATTATTGATGTATGTACTACATAGGTTGTATATAAAAAATACCATTAATTATTAACCTTTATGATTTTTAATAATAATTAAAGATATTATTATTTAATTATAAATATACATATTTAAAAATATATAAATAAGTATAAAAAATGAATATATATTAAAATTTAAGGGATATTAATGATTAATAAATTACATGAAAAACTAAAAATAGATAAATATTAAAAATGAATAAATAATATTAAACTAATAAATAGACGTACACATACACACATACATACACATAAATATACATGTATAGATACATACATTTACATATTGACATATATACATACACATTAGCAAACACACACACACACACATACACATACACATACACATACACATGCATATACATAAACATACACATACACGTGTCTATATGCACTGTTCATCAGCGGGTACTGTAGCGGCGGCAGGGCATTGTAGCGGCGGCGATACTGTGCGGTACTGTAGCAGCAGGTTACTATTCACAGAATGTGAATTGGCTTTAGAATTTGGGCCTATGGGCTATGTAATGGGCTACAAGCCCACTGGGCCTTCGGGATATGTAATGGGTTTCCCTCTACCAGTTAAAAGAGGAATTTTCTTTGATTTAATAATAAAAATGAGGCTTTGGCCCCAACCTTTAAAAAAATATGAATATGTACAAATCCATGCATATACACGTACACATATATGCATACACATACCCATACACATACACAAACACATACACATACACATACACATACACATACACATACACATACACATACACATACACATACACATACACATACACATACACATACACATACACATACACATACACATACACATACACATACACATACACATACACATACACATACACATACACATACACATAAACATACACATACACATACACATACACATACACATTCACATTTTGGGTCCTGAAAACATTGGAAAGAGAAATTTAAATTACCTAATGAAATTGGAAAAGATTGGAAACTAAACAAAGTGATAAATTGAAGGAAAAAAGGACTAAAATGGGGAATTAAAAAAGGAAAATAAGACAGACTATGATGAAGGAAACCCTTCACAGATCACCACTCTGCATGGATATCCACTTCACAAAGATGCCAGTGAGTAGAGATATTACTTGGATGAAAATGGTGACACTAGCTCTACAAAGGAGGTCATTTGCAGGATGAGTTTGGAGAAATTATACCCATGCACTGCATCCCCTATGGACTCAATCGATCAGTGGGAAAGGAAAATATAATGAATTCATTTTAATGAAATGAAGTTTTCTGTGGGACTGAGGCAATAGTAGTTTCCTCCACGGATTTTAATCCTATGACCTCCATTGAGTAATTCATATGTGGGCTATGTCATGGACACGGGATTCTTAAAACAAGGATAATGAGCTCATAAAAAACAACTGGCTACACAAGTATCTTGTTCCCCACTTCTCAATAAATAGAGTTCAAGGGGAGATAATGGAGAATAAAATTTTTGTAGGATCGAGGATCAAAAGAAGAAATAAAAAGATCTGAAGAAGCTGGAATCATTCAACAATTCATTTTAGGTAAAGAAACTTCCAATAGTGCTAATAAATAGAGTACAATTAAAATTGGTAGTTTTCATGCTGAAGATACCTAATGGGAATTCCTGTCGAGTGTCACAGAACCAATGCTCTTTTCACCACTAGGGGCCCTGCATAACAATATTATATAAATATGGAACCCTAGTATTCATATAAATTCACTATGTCGGTGGAATTCAACCCTATGTAGTAATATTCAACATTGATGGAACTAGACCAAATTTAGCCAAATTCTATGCAGACTTCACTTAGGTCCCCATAGCACAATGGTATACAAACAACCTCTTTTCCCATGTATAAACATGCTATGTGGAAAATCCATATCCCTCATGAGGACCTACAACATGAAGTGGGTACCATATGACATTCCACTTCTTGACCCTAATAATTCCATTCCTTCTCATTAGTATTCCCCTTGCTGACTATTTTATGAACCAGTCCAATAGTGTCATGCCTAGGCCATTTCCAAAGTTTCCAGATACTTATGATAAAAGCATTGGGTGCACTAGAATTTCCATTTTAGTTTGCATAACTATGTTAAGAAGAGACGTTTTGATTATCCCAACATTAATGCAGACCCCCAGAATGACCATAAGATTACATTCCCATGGTAATGTGGGGTTAGGACATGGGATACTCACATGTAACTCCCCATTTCAGGTAGGAACAATGGGGGATCACACATTCATTTCCTTTTGATAAGGAATGAGATCCCCCCCAAACAAAATTCAGGGCACTCCAACTAAGGTGATCCTCTATATTGTTTTTAGGAGGTTTCAACTATCCTCATATCTACTCTAGCCTAGGACATATTCAGATAGATCACAAAATATTACTATCCTGGATATGAAAACAAAAGAGGAAATGGACACACTCAAAGACCCATTCTCTCTCCTCCATTGAAGATTCTATACCATCTATCAGCAGATGAAGTGGAATGTGGGATTTTTAGATCCACTTCCCCCACTTGTTTCTCAAAAAAATCATGGATCATGTGGGCTTAGAAGTTGGTATAGATCATGAAAACTAGATGACCCTAAAGAACATGTCTTTTATATAAAGGTAATCCCCAATAGCAATCTAAATGGGCCTCCTACATGGTATAAGCCCCAATCAAATATTCTCAAATGGGAAAATCACCTGCATAAGCCCCAACCATGCTCCCTCAATTTTATTCCTCTAAAGATTTCTTCCTAGTTGATACTGAACTATGGGGGATTTTATTTGAAACTATCTAGGATACATAGAAATCCTCCATATGGTACAAACCCGACATCCAAATCAATCTAATATTTTTGAGCTACATCCATGGTAGGGTCATTTCCCTGAGGAGACCACGCCCTTTGTGGTATCTCGGGTTGCTTCACCATAAGTCTAACACCTCACTTTACTAGGAAACATTTCTCCTATGGGTCCTTATTGCATGACGTTAAACTAAATGCTTGATTCATTATCACAGGAACTTAAAAGCTGATGTGTCTAGTAAAGTGACACTAAAATACATGTGTTCTGATTCCACTCATGAGGATACATAGGAATCCCTTCTTGTGGGTCGATCCCAACAGCAAAACATCTTCTTTCCCCTGGATGAAGATAAAATCCATATCGCCATCTCAAATGGTTTAAAACCATCATTGTCTAAGAGAATGACCAAATAATCAATGATTTATCTATAAAATTTTAATATTGATAGATACCCTCTAATAAATATAGATCATTTCATCTATGGGGTACCTTAGATATATACAGATGATTCCAAACGCATGCATAATCATGATAAAATTCTCCCCTAGGGATACACTGTGGACACATTATTGGAAATGAATTAATCATTCAGGAACATATAAACATAGCTAAATCTACAAGAGTGATAGAATATGAAATAGTTCCCCCCAAAAGGGAGAGATGAGACTAATTTACCATCCTATAAACCAATATGAGTTCTTAAGTGTTATGGAAAAAACCACCCAAAAAACAACCGACTTTGGAATGAACGTCCATGAATCATGGATGTGAGAGTTGTTGGGTGTTTCTAGATCTATGAAAAAACCCACTGGAGACCACTAATGATATTTTCAATGATGTAAGTGATTACGCACCAATTAAACCCTATAACCGAACCAATGGGCCACATTCCCCAATGAGACAAAACAATAAAAATTTATTTTAAAACAAACATAGTGAACATGATGTGAAACACTTAACTATGGAACCTTCTTTACAAGATACCAAGGATATACTTCCCATTAACCATCAGAACATTTTTTTTACAGGAATATAACATCTTCAGATGAAACAAAAATAGTGAACCCCACATGAATCTTTAAACACGGTTGCAGTATTACCCAACTGAGGGCTCTCTCACATCCAATGAGAAATAGGGACAACGAAGACAATCAATTATTCATGAGGTCATTGGATTATTCTTCTTGGGGTTTTTTGCATTTGCTTATGACAATATGTTGAATGGATTCAGAGCTACCTTCTATGTAATGGATTCTTCAAGAGTCTCGTAGAGATGCTTGTCCATCAATGCGGTGGCTGAGTCTTCAATGAAGAAGATGAATCTATCACATAACTGGTGTCTCTAATACTGGCTTTCAAACATGCTGATCTGGGAGTACCACCATAATGGTACACTCCTCTCAGAAGAGGTTTCAATATGGGCCCTTCAATCAGTGAAATCTCATAAGCCTCCTCATCAATAGTGGCTAACATTCCATAATAGAGTGTCCGACTAGCCATCTCCAATCATTTTCATATCTTATCCTCGAAAAGTGACATTGAGTACCTCCCTTAAATTAGGGGAGTGGATGAGGTTATCATCAATGACTTCATCACTACTGTACAGGAGCCCCACTCATGGGCCCCTACCAAAAGACATCACCACAAACACCACATAGATCAACATCCTCATTTCGTGGAGAATACCACTTTGTGTATCCCCTTTTGATGGTGGATATATGCAACTTCCTCGGACATCTTGCTGAGGGTGAATAACATATGACTAGTAAAAGGTCATCACCCAAATTCCTATGAAATATATCCACCATAAAAATACGATGATTCTCTAAGAGAAGATATATATTATTTCTACCCATTAAATATCCCTCCATACTTATATGGAGACACAATACGAGAAAATTCATATTCAAGCTAATGATCGTCAAAATCTCCATACAAGTATGGTGGAAAATTATAGGCATATGAAAATCCTTGCAGATTCTTAAGAATACCATCATCCAAATTAGATGAAAACTAGCCATAAGTAGACTCAAATCCATATTTATTCATTCCATTCCCATCATGAAAATAAGACAACAAATTTTGGGTAGTCATGCAACACTTCCAATGCATATAAAGCCTTCCAGTCAAATACGGTGGCAATACATAGGCAGATGCACATTCATGCTTACTAAAATGAATCCCACCGGTCCAATATGGTGTAAAAATATACAACTAGAGTCAAAATCAAATTGATTCATATCAAACCAATTAGATAAATATTATAAACTAAAATCATATGAAAATCCCAACTCACAAATTTGAGGCCCACTAGTAAAATATGATGGAAACTAGGGAAAATAGCTGGCATATCCCAGCCATGAATCTGGGGCTGGCTCATTCCTCTACCGAAACAGCGGAGAACCGCTAGTATCCATGGGCAAAACATGGTTTACTGAAGAAATCAAATAATCCTTCGTCAACATCCCAATGGGAATACACACCCATTCTAGCAAAAGGCATCTCTCAACACATCCTAGAAATGATGGAGGATCATACCTCAATTGGTAACCATATCCTCCAAAACAATGAAGGTGTAATCACATATGTGGAAATATCATGGAGTCAGGCCCACTATCCAATCTCCCCATGTGATGTGACTCTACCACATAATAGGATGGTCACCCCGGGGGTAGAAGTGCATCCCAACTATAGTTTAGGGTGGTTTTAAACCATATTCCATGATAAATTTAAAAACAAATGGGAAGAAATACAAATTATAACTGGGGAACACGAGTCCACCATGATGGACACTCTAGGAAGGTAATGTATCCCTACCCGAACAAAAGATTCCCATCGGCGTATACCAATAGCCTCATAAGAACCACGAAAATAGGAACCCATATATAAAGGACATTACCAATAACCTGAGGCCTTAATTTCCCACAAGAGAGTTCAAAAAAATGAAATGTTCCAAAGGTCTCTAGAAAATAAAGAGCACTTTCATGACCCTACTCTTTTGGAATATAGGGTACATGAAGCCATAAAACATTTATTAGTAGAGACTTAGGGTAATTTCAAACCATTACTAAATTACAGAAGCATCAGTAGCAGTTGTGAAGGCCCTCCCCACAACATTGTTACCATCAACTCTTAAGGTCCTCCCTAAAGCATGAACCTGGAGGCATACTTCGTGGGAAATAAAAGATCCGTCATGAGATCCTATCTCTTGATGAGCATCACAGTAGCCCTCCACGTGAAAAGAAGATAGAATAGAAAGAAGGTCCTCCCCTTATTATTGTCTACCCTGATGGTCCACCATTGGGTATACATTTTATATATTTTCCATGCAGTCAGACATCAAGACATTATGGTAGTCCTCACTATGATGGTAGTCACTACGAAGATCCCCCCCCCCCCATAATGACATCAAGAAACAAGAAGGTCCTCCCCTTGTTGTAGTCCATCCTAAAGTCCCTCCTCAGGATGTGAACTATAAAAATTCACCCCACATAAGGATATTAAGCCAAAATGATATCCCTCACCATAATGACAGCAACCGTAATACTCCTCCTCATGGAGACCTCTCAATTCAGCATCAAGGAACTCACCTTGTTAAATTTCACCCTAGTGGTCCTTCCCAGGACATGCAATGTATAAATACTCCTAGAATTAAAACATAAAACTAAAATGGTTTTCATCACCATTATAGTACCAACTATGAAGTTCCTACCCACATTCATGTTCCATATCAATAGGAAGGCCCTCCCCTTGCCAAATAAACATGAGAATCCCTCAATTTTAAGGCACTTAGAAATACAGGGTCAAACATGTTTGATACTCTGCCAATGAAAAGTGACACCCTTTCTCTACTAGAAGATTTTCCAGGGCCACACTCATCATCCAAGCCACCCCCATACTGTTCATATGTCAATGAGATCTCTATAACCCATACAGCTTGTGATGAAATTACCAAGAAGGGCCCAAATTTGGAAGAACAAGTAGTGGAATCTCTGATGGATGAAAAAATGGACATGTTAATCTTGAGAATACAATTATCCATGAATGAAATACCTATCAGGTTTTGTACCGCAACCACTTATTAGTTCGACATACAAAGGGAATTTTTAGAGGAATTCATATATGAAATTCTCCACATTATTTGGACAACCGTCTGCCACCTAAAAACAATGTTCTTACCCTATAATGGGTATATAGACTATATTAAAATAATGGGATAGATTAGACAATACATAGACATAGCAGACCTCCCATCTACACAATGACTGCAATTAGAGAGGCAGAAGAATGATCTTGAACTGACCTACCACAACATGCTACATAAGTTGCATCACCTAGTCATTGATGTCCTGTCTGACCTTCATATCCAAGGATGGGGACAGAATGGAGCATTTCACTGAACCCCACTTCCCATCAAGAATAACCCATAATAAATAAAATCCTACAACATCATCATCCCAATATGGTAATCAAATGAAATTCCTTTGTAGGATAGGTGGTATCCTCAACATGAGTTGGAATTAAATAAGTCTCAAAAGCATCATCCCAAATGAGGGTGAGAAATTGAAAGAATACTAAATCAGGCTACCAAAAACATTCTGTAGGCCTCTCATTTATGGGTGTCCAATAAAATTGCATTTCTACAGTCCTCAGAAGAAAATAATTCATGTATGGACTCGATTCCATATTCAGATCACACCCGAATGAGAATGTATTAGATGAAGAAAGTGCCAAAAATAGTAGCACTTTCCATAATATGGGACAAGCCCAACCCCATAGGGTTGGGGGGATTTTTAACAAAAATTCCCCTATAAGAAAAAAAACATGGGTCGAGGTATCATAGAAAAGGAATGGGAGATACCGTAACTAGTAGGGTTAGAGTTATTTTTACCATAATGACCCACACAGCTGATGTATGGTTTTCCCACATATGGCTGATGACAAGTAATGGGGTCAACCAATCCATCCCATCTTGTGAATCAATTACTCGACATATGGAAACATCACATCATGGTCCCCTCTAAGTTATTATTCATCAATAAGCACAAAAATAATACCAAAATAGAAATGGAAGATCAAATAAGGGACGAAAGAAGCTCCCCTACCATTCGATATTCAGAACCCCACCTGAAATGAATTATGAATTGGTGAAGGTTATAGAAATAAATCCCGTAGAACACACTGAGGATAATGAAAATGTAGAAGAAAAAGTAGAGGGTGGTTCCTCCTAGAATCTAATCCACACCAAACCTAACAATGTGCGTACTTAGAATCATAGAGCCACCATACATTTGGGTGCTCCATCAGCTAATACATCATTACCTATTTTGTGAACATCCGATAAGGAGAATCATAAATGCAACTTCACATACAAACCACCACCTCATCCCAATGAGAACACATCCCATATGCTTGAGGAGATGTTCACTCATCAAGAAGAAGAGATGAAAGAGTTATGTAAAATCAATGTTGTGATACTCCTAGATATATGAACTATAGAATAGCCTCTCAACATCCTCTGAAATAACCTCAACATACACTCCAACTGGAGTGCCTCATCCATAATGGTTTATCCTGATGAATAAAGCAAGGATACGAGGTTCATCTTGAATAGTGAGAGAAAAATCAATCTACCATAATCCAATCCTGACGAGATATCATGATTCTCCACCATCTAGGAAAAAACTCAAATAGGTATAGGTAAATACAAAATGAAAGGCATGGATGGGTATCCCCCTCAAGTACCATAAGTACTGGCATGACATAATCTACCCCTAGTTTCACAAGCCCGTTATTTGGTCCAATATAACTTGCATTAGGGGTTTATGAATACCATCAAGCCATTGGAAGCTCGATTTGAATCCATGGATGGACAATTTACTCAAATATAACCATAACATTATCCATACCCTGATTGGAAGAGTAACATTCTGCCACCGCCAAACTTTGGGAACCATGTATTCATAGTATTCAATGGATTAGGTGAGCCCAAACAACATCGGATGCATTACGCTTCTTAGTGTGATCCCATGATCGGAGCTCAGTATAAGGCCCCGACCTTAAACATTAATTAATATTGAATTAAATGAATAATTCACATTGAGGTTCTTTTCAGGTTTAGAGTTTTAGAGAATTAGATCATAAATCATGAATTACATTCCAAATTTAAACAAAGTGGTTACATAGTATTCATTTTTTCCCATCAATGGAAACATATTTAAAATAAAACATAGATTCTTTCTTGACACTTCCTTGACACTATCATCATATCATGAACCTTTCCCTTGACCTGTGAAAAACATTTCAAAAACTTGGGATGAGCATGAAAAGCTCAGTAAGGGATATAAAAGTATGAAAAGAAAACATTCGTCCATGTATGAAATCATACTTTACTCATAAAACATAAGTATTTTAATATACCTCATCAAATCATGAATAAATCATAGAAATCATAAGGCGTAAAGGTAACATGAGGAATTCATAACATTAATACGTAGGGAGTAACCCTCTTGGTTATGTTTGGAATACCCATCGTAGTATATTCCCTAATTCTCTTTGGAGAAACCTTAACATTTAACCCCTTGGCGTTACCCAATGCATTGGAGAGCTATATCGGCCTCACCCACCCATAGTTTATCACATAACCACCCGTTTTCATAACAATGCCCATGAACCATAACATAAACGTATCACATAAACCATGGATAAAGGAAATATAAAATTTCCACATTTCAATCATAATATAACATTTTAGGATATTGAAATAATGAATCCATTAAAAAAATCCATTTTTAAAAACATTTAAAACTTTTAATAAAGAGATTTTTGAACCAAAGTTTCCCATACCACCTTGAAGCTTTTAAAATTTTAAACCATTAATATCCATATAAATAAATCCTTAAAACCATTTTTAAAACATGTATACTAATAAGAACAAATCATTAAAACATTTAAAGTTATATTTTGGTTAAAGGGTTTTTACCCAAATTAGAGACTCTTGAATACAATAATTGACAAATAAAATTTATTCAGAACTTTATCATATCATGAGAATAAATGGATTCATGATATAATATTCCAAAGGATAGTATATACACCATATAATAGTGAATTGGTGCATAACAACAATGAAGTCTCAATAGAAATGTAAAATGTGATGAAATCCCTTATAAAAAAGGTATCCTTAAATTAAGGATAAATCAATCTCAAAATTATGTGTGAAAAATATAAATATTCCCAATATAAGTGGATATTAAGTGTAAAACAATAAAAGGTCATTAAAACATATTAAAATGATGACATATTCAATAACTACATGTTGAACCCAAAGAAATCTAAATTGGGTTAAAAAGTTCCCTTGGTAAAATTCGACAGCCTAACGACGTCACTTCAAAATTCAGAAAATGAGTTGATGAGAGATAAAAAGGGTATCTCATCACTTGGACATAAAATTTACATCAATAAGGATATATAATAACATATACCAACATAATATTATGTGAATTAATATACATAACAAAAGAAGTCTTTTAAAAAGAGGAGGGTGAATGGTTCCATTACCGACTTGGGTAACTTTCGAAACGTACACCCCATTGAAGAAGTGTCATAAAATGAATATGTAAATACCCATAAATGGAATTATATTACAAAATAAGTATAATAATGGTCAGTACATACACCACTCAAAGGAAATGGTGGAAAATGTAGCGTAAATCTCATGGGAATAAAAGTGAAATGAAAAATCCCTTACGAAAACTCAGCAGCCTAACGGCGCCACTTAAAACTTCCAAAAATGGACTGATGAGATAAAATAGGGTCTCTCATCATATTGAAATAAAATTTACCGAAATAGGAATATAAAAGAACATCCCCGAAAATAACAAAGAGGTGCTTATAAGAAGTGACATATAGGAGAGTACTTAAAAAGAAAGGGAGGGGTAAGATCTCTTACGAAAATTCGGCAGCCTAACGGCGCCACTCAAAACATCCAAAATGGATTAATGAGAGAAAATAGGGTCTCTCATCATATGAACATAAAAATAAAGTAGGATTAATATAAAAGAACATCCCAATCATAAGAAATATGGGCTTAAAAGGAATGAAATAAAAGAGTGTACTTAAAAAGAAAGAGAGGGGTAAGATCCCTTACCTCGTGTCCGACATGACTCGATCGTTCTTTAATCTCCTGAATAATAAAATTTGGTCAATTTATAATTTCATAAGGAACTACTTTAAAGATTATTATTCAGTTAATAACACATATTATAATGTTATAATAATTGGTTAATAAAGTGAGATCATATCAGACGTTTTTGTTGATGTTCTGTACATGAGTAAAAATCGAACTTGTTGGAAAAGAATTTTCCATGTAGTTATAGGTACATCATATAAAGAATAGTATTGATGTTTTAAATATCATATATATCCAGTATATATTCATTTTATACTATTCCATAGCATTTGGAGATAAAAAATTAAAAGCACAGTTCATGGAGACGGTAGGCCGTACGTACGCATGAACACTACTTTCATTTTTTGTCATATTAACGGAATAAAAACAAAATGAGAGATATATATATTTTAATTCCAGAATGATATCCATCATTTAGATGTAATATATTACATATATATATCCATTATATATATGTATTTATAATAGTACATAACATTTGGAGATAAGAAATGAAATATACTGTTCATGGAGACGGTAAGCCGTATGTACGCATGAACGCTACTTTCATTTCTCTTTTTTGTATTAAATGAAATTAAATAATAATTATATAAAGTTATATTATAATTCCAGTAGGATATCATATGTAATACCATTAATTCCATCCTTTATACATCCCACATATGTCATTAACGAATCAAATCACTTTGAGGGGGCGGTAATCCGCACTTCCTAAAATGTAGATATCGCGTTTACCCATAATGGAAACCATAAAGGTATTCCATAAATGAAAAATACATAAGCTTAAGGAAAACATAAACATATTATATATCATATATAATTATAGTGATATCATAATGGCCACCTTTGAAGGTGTTAAAATAATATTGAACAATCATCATTTCGTGAGGCAGTAATTCACCATCCACAGAAATAGTATGTTCTTTAACCATTAGACGGAGGTGTGTGAATGTGTAGCTCTAATAATTATTATAAAAACATCATAGTATATTTAGGATACTGTTTTTGTTATAAAAAAATTAATAAAAAGAGTTTAGGGATTTGGAGAAGAAAAATAATACAAAAGAACAAAAGGGAGGACAATACCTTTAAATCGGGTAACTCTCTTTGATTTGAGCTCAAAGGCTTCCTTGGAATAGATTATGTCCAAAGGGAGGATTCAATGATGAATAGAGGGATGCAGAGAGATGAAATGGGCAGGGGTTGGCCGAGCAAAAGGCTTTAGAGGTGTGTGTATGGTGGTAGACTTGGGGGCCTTTTATAAGAGGAGAGGAGGGGCACTCTTGGAATGTTATAAATTATTACTTTATTATAAAATGATTTTCTGATTTAAAAGGTCCCAAAAGGATATATTTCTAGGATAAGGCGATAAGGGTTCGAAATACACCAATCCAGTAGGTTTGTGACAAGTTTATGACTTAGATTTGACCCTATCTTCTCATTTAATTTAAATCGTTCATTTACGAGGTAATCACTACATCATCACAGTGTCATAAATAAATGAATTTATTTAATGTCTAAAAACTATAAAAAAACTATCATGATGTGGGAACTATTTTTAGCTTTCTAATTAATATTTATAGTCAAATATATGACTTATATAACCCCATGTAATTTTTTTTGTAAAACAACACATGTTTGTGACATTTAAATTTTAACTTTAAATAAAAAGGTATTTATGTCATTTTCCAACCAAAGTGGCTCCATGGGGTACCCAAGATGACCCATGTATTTTATTGGTCGTCCATGAATCATCCCATGAGGGTAGGACATGTTTCTAGGTCATTTCATATTATTAAAACATTATTTTTACCTTAAACTACACTAATTACCTCTAATCACGATTAAAACTTAAAAGCTACTATTCACCAAAAAAATTATTTAAATCCCATTGAACCACATTTTAATTCTTAATTACAACCATGTATGTTGGATTTTTGAAATTCAAAACACATAGGTGGTAAAATTTCATTTAAACGAAAAATTAGTTTTTTAAGTACCACTTAGTGGTTTCACTATTCATCAAAATTGAAATTTTCCAGAAAAATACCAAAAATTCACCCTAATATATATTTGATATTCCAAATTCAGAAATGATTTATATTTTAAAAAAATAAAAAAATATAATTTACATTAATTAATTTAATAATTACTTCCCGCTGTCAGAGAAAATAGCGTGTTTTTATGAAACAATAAGTATCAAAAGATTGACACTAGTTTAAGTCCAATTTCAAGATGAAATAAATTCCAAGGACCACTATTGGATTAAATGGTAATAATATATTATAATTTCACTTTAAAAAAAATTCAAAAGTAAATCTAATTATATAAATAAATTATATTAAAAATAGGTTTTGAATTAAAATACAACATTTTTCACTATTCATTAAAAAATGAACTTTATCGGAAAAATACCAAAAATTTACCCTAAGTAAATTCTGATGTCCCGATTCTAAAGAAGAATTTTCTTTTTTCAAAGATAACACATAAAATTTTCAAAAAGGGGATTTAAAAGAGGTTCGCCATCAAAAGGCGGTTAATCGGCCTTTTAAAGAATATTAGAATGTTTACGCTTAAAATTGGATTCATTCAGATTTTTAATCCTCTAACATTTATTGTAAAAATTAAAAAATATTTTAGAAACATATATAATCATTTTTTAGTTAGTTCTATCCATTCCCACCATTACAACAGCTAGGCGTTAAGTACCATTTAAAATAATATTATTTTATTATTAGAGTGCACTGTAAGATTTCCAAGAAACTTGTTGTTGCGTATTGGGTACACCATCAGGCATAGCGTCTCCTTTAAAGTTATATTAATATTTTATTCCAAAATATGGATAAATATAAAAATTTCATATTCTTCATTTACCTGGGGTGTCACATCCTTCCCCCCTTTTGGTAATTGTGTCCTCGCAATTTTAAAATTGGGCTTGGAAACTTCATTGAAAATCCCACATCGGAACAAGATTCAGTAAAACAATCACTTTAAAATAAAGAAAGAGAAATACAAAGGTCACCGGAGTAAACCCATACTAGGATTCCATGTAGTAAAACATAGATATGGAGGAAAAAACAAAGGGTCATGTTCTGAGGGAGAGTGATAGTAAACATGTCTAGGAGAAAGTTAACCATAAGAAAATAACAAACTTGTGATGGGTTAAACAGTATTTGATTCTCCAGTAGGAAAAGTTAACATACAACATTTTTGTTTTAAGCTACTCTTCATTGAGGAATTTATTTTTTGAGCTTAACTAAATCATAATGAAACATACTTACTTGTGACGTAGACTTTCAACTTTTACTAGATCCCTTAATCAAACTCATATTTTCTTCAAAAGACTAGTATTTAGGAATACTTATTCGCATTAAGAGTACTATAATCAACTTCTTGAGAATCACCTAATCCACAAAAGGGAACTATATATTTCCCATATCTTTAGACAAAATCCAAAACCAAAATTTTTAGTATGAGATCATATAATCCACAAAATTATAATCCTTTATAAAAAGAAAATCTATTCTTAATCTCCAAAATTTGTCCAAAAAAACCCAAAGTTCAACGAAGACCATTCGATAAACAATTATACATAAAATTATTAATAGTAAACCAATCTAAGATTAAAACCCAAATATTTTAAGGATTTAATCACATAGTCTTCCAAGGTATAAATTAACTTTTTTCTCCAAATAACATCAGTTTCTCTTAAATTCTCATATTGAAAAGTAATTAACCTAATCACATATCCTCGGTGATAGGTTAATCATTTCCATAGATAACCCAAAATAAACTTACTCTTGATTCCGAAAATCATCTAACTAAAAAGAATTAGTCAAACTAACTAGGGACTTCACATAGTCCAGTAGTAGGCGATAAATACCAGTTGCACTTTGGTTGTGGGTTCGATTCCCGAAGCTTTGTCCGACGTGACGGGTTGTCACATGGTCTGCGTGTTGTCCTTTTTCCAAAACCAAATAATTCTTAAAACATTCCCCAAAACTAGATAAAATCTTCAAAAATAATCATAACATATTTTAACCTCAATTTTATCTCATGCCTTTCACTTTCCATCCTAATATATAATAACACATAATTACCTCAAAAGTAAGGATCATATAAACCCGAATGGTTACCTTTATAATTATTACCTGAACTTCCACATCGATTGGTCATCTTGTACATGATGCATTACAGAACTTACCAAGGTTCAAGTGGTTGATCATGACTCCTTGATAGTTGTTTTAGAACAACCACGAGTTTCCTCATTGAATCTTCCATTACATCTGGCCTCTTAATCAGAGAACCACCACAGTTTCCTTCAAACCCATTTTCACTTTGGTGCCTACTAGATCCATCCATTTAATAAAACCAGAAATGTCAGTGTGAGTATATCAACAAAACCATCATGTACTAATGAGGAATATAAACACTAAGATATACTTACTCATTCACTTTATCTAAAAACTATGACTCTTTCTGAAATCCTAGCCATTATGGTAATGTCACTTATAGTTAGAGAATACCCTAACCTCTAAAGTTATCTAAACCGACCTTTGATACCAACTATAATGCCTCGGCCTTAAACTTTACTTAATATTGAATTAAATGAATAATTCACATTGTGGATCCTTTCAGGTTAAAAGTTTTAGGGAATTAGATCATAAATCACGAATTACATTCCACATTTAAACAAAGTGGTTACATTGTATTCGTTTTTTCCCATCAACGGAAACATATTTAAAATAAAACATGGATTCTGTTTTGACACTTACTTGACACTATCATCATATCATGCACCTTTCCCTTGACCTGTGAAAAGCATTTAAAAAACATGGGATGAGCATAAGAAGATCAGTAAGGGATAT
Source organism: Viscum album (assembly GCA_963277665.1). Lineage (NCBI taxonomy): Eukaryota > Viridiplantae > Streptophyta > Magnoliopsida > Santalales > Viscaceae > Viscum > Viscum album. Next base: position 1,038,647,967 of record OY728129.1, read on the forward strand.
AAAAGTATGAAAAGAAAACATTATTCCATGTATGAAATCACACTTTACTCATAAAACATAAGCATTTTAACATACCTCATCAAATCATGAATAAATCATAGAAATCATAAGGCATAATGGTAACTTGAGGCATTCATAACATTCTTACGTAGGGAGTAACCCTCTTGGTTACGTTTGGAATACCCATCACAGTATAATCCCTAAATCTCTTCAGATAAACCTTAACGTTTAACCCCTTCGCGTTACCCAATGCATTAGAGAGCTATATCGGGCTCATCCACCCTTAGTTTATCACGAAACCACCTGTTTTCATAACAATGCCCAAGAACCATAACAAAAAAGTATCACATGAAACATGCATAAAGGAAACATAACATTTCCACATTTCAATCACAATATAACATTTTAGGATATTTAAATAATGAATCCATTAAAAAACCATTTTCAAAACCATTTAAAACATTTAATAAAGAGATTTTTGAATAAAAGTGTCCCATACCACCTAGAAGATTTTAACATTTTAAACCATTAATATCCATATAAATAAATCCTTAAAAGAATTTTTAAAACATGGATACTAATAAGAACAAATCATTAAAACATTTAAAGTGATATTTTGGTTAAAGGGTTTTTACCAAAATTAGAGACACTTGAATACAATAATTGAGGAATAACATTTAATCAGAACTTTATAATATAATGAGAATACATGGATTCATGATATAATATTCCAAATGATATTATATACACCATATAAGAGTGAATTGGTGCATAACAACAATGAAGTCTCAATAGAAATGTAAAATGTGATGAAATCCCTTATAAAGAAGGTATCGCTAAATTAAGGATAAATAAATCTCAAAATTATGTGTGACAAATATAAATATACCCAATATAAGTGGATATTAAGTGTAAAACAATAAAAGGTCATTCACACATATTAAAATGACGACATATTCAATAACTACATGTTGAACCCAAAGAAATCGAAATTGGGTTAAAAAGTTCCCTTGGTAAAATTCGTCAGCCTAACAGTGTCACTTCAAAATTTAGAAAATGAGTTGATGAGAGATAAAATGGGTATCTCATCACTTGGACATAAAATTTACATCAATAAGGATATATAAGAACATATACCAACATAATAATATGTTAATTAAAAGACATAACCAAATAAGTCTTTTAAAAAGAGGAGGGTGAAAGGTTCCCTTACCGACTTGGGTAACTTTCGAAACGTACACCCCATTGAAGAAGTTTCATACAATGAATATGTAAATACCCATAAATGGAATTATATTACAAAAGAAGTATAATAATGGTCATTACATACACCACTCAAAGGAAATGGTGGAAAATGTAGCTTAAATATAACGGGAATAAAAGAGAGATGAAATATCCCTTACGAAAACTCGACAGCCTAACGACGCCACTTAAAACTTCCAAAAATGGATTGATGAGATGAAATAGGGTCTCTAATCATATTGAAATAAAATTTACAGAAAGAGGAATATAAAATAACATCCCCCCAACATAACAAATAGGTGCTTAAAAGAAGTGACATAAAGAAGAGTACTTAAAAAGAAAGGGAGGGGTAAGATCTCTTACGAAAATTCGTTAGCCTAACGACGCCACTCAAAACTTCCAAAATGGATTGATGAGAGAAAATATGGTCTCTCATTATATGAACATAAAAAGTAATATAGGAGTAATATAAAATAACACCCCAATCATAATAAATATTATCTTAAAAGGAATGACATAATAGAGTGTACTTAAAAAGAAAGAGAGGGGTAGGATCCCTTACCTCGTGTCCGACATGACTCGATCGTTCTTTAATCTCCTGAATAATAAAATTTGGTCAATTTAAAATTTCTTAAGGAACTACTTTAATGATTATTATTCAGTTAATATCACATATTATAATGGTATAATAATTGGTTAATAAAGTGAGTTCATATAAGACGTTTTTGTTGATGTTCGGTACATGAGTAAAAATCGAACTTGTTGGAAAAGAATTTTCCATGTAGTTATAGGTACATCATATCCAGAATAGTATTTATGTTTTAAATATCATATATATCCAGTATATATTCATTTTATACTATTTCATAGCATTTGGAGATTAAAAAATTAAAGCACCATTCATGGAGACGGTAGGCCGTACGTATTCATGAACACTACTTTCATTTTTTGTCATATTAATGGAATTAAAAAAAAAGAGAGATATATATATTTTAATTCCAGAATGATATAAATCATTTATATGTAATATATTACATATATATCCATTATATATATGTACTTATAATAGTACATAACATTTGGAGATAAGAAATGAAATGTACCGTTCATGGAGACGGTAAGCCGTACGTACGCATGAACACTACTTTCATTTCTATTTTTTTGTATTCAATGGAATTAAATAATAATTATATAAAGGTATATTATAATTCCAGCAGGATATCATATGTAATAAAATTTATTCCATCCTTTATACATCCCACATATGGCATTAACGAATCAAATCACTTTGAGGGGGCAGTAGTCCTCACTTCCTAAAATGAAGATATCACGTTTACCCATAATGGAAACCATAAAGGTATGCCATAAATGAAAAATACAGAAGATTAAGGAAAACATAAACATATTATATATAAATATAGTGACATATTAATGTCCATCTTTGAAGGAGTTAAAATAATATTGAACAATCATCGTTTCGTGAGGTAGTAATTCGCCATCCACAGAAATAGTATGTTCTTTAACCATTCGACGAAGGTGTGTGAAATTGTAGCTCGAATACATCTTATAAAAACATCCTAGTATATTTAAGATAATGGAGTTGTTATATAATAAAGTAATAAAAAGAGTTTAGGGGTTTGGAGAAGAAAAATAAAACAAAAGAACACAAGGGAAGACATTACCTTTAAATCAGGTAACTCTCTTTTATTTGAGCTCAAAGGATTCCTTGGAAAGGATTATGCCCAAAGTGAGGCTTCAATGATGAAGAGAGGGATGTGGAGAGATGAAATGGTCAGGTGTTGGCCGAGCCAAAGGCTTGAGAGCTGTGTGTAAGGTGGTATAGGTGGGGGCCTTTTATAAGAGGAGGGGAGGGGCACTCTTGGAAAGTTATAAAATATCTTTTATTATAAAATGATTATCGGATTTAAAAGGTCCCAAAAGGATATATTTTGAGGATAAGGTGATAAGGTTTTTAAATCCACCGATCCAATAGGTTTTTTACACATGTAAGACTTATATTTCACCCTATCATCTCATTTAATTTAAATCGTTCAATTATGAGGTAATCCCTGCATCATCACAGTTTCATAAATAAATTAATTTATTTAATGTCTAAAAATTATAAAAAAAATATCATGATATAATAAATATTTTTAGATTAATAATTAATATTTATAGTCAAATATATGGCTTATATAACCCCATGTAAAAATTGTTTTAGTAAAACAACACATGTTTGTGACATTTTAATTTTAACATTAAATAAAAAGGTATTTATGTCATTTTCAAACCAAAGTGGTTTCAGGGGGTCCCCAAGTTGACCCATGGATTGTCTTGGTCAGACATGACTCATCCAATGATGGTAGGACATGTTTCTAGGTCATTTAATATTATTAAAACATTATTTTTACGTTAAACTACACTAATAACTTCTAATCACGATTAAAACTTAAAAGTTACTATTCACCAAAAAAATTATTTTAATCCAATTGAACCACATTTTACTTCTTAATAACAACCATGTATGTCAGATATTTGAAATTCAAAACATAGATGTGGTAAAATTTCATTTAAACGAAAAATCAGTTTTTTAAGTACCACTTAGCGGTTTCACTATTCATCAAAAATTGATGTTTTCCAGAAAAATTCCAAAAATTAACCCTAAGAAATATTTGATATTCTGAATTCAAAAATGATGTATATTTTAAAAAGTTCAAAACATATAAGTTACATTAATTAATTTAATAATTACTTCCCACTCTCAGAGAAAATAGCGTGTTTTTGTGAAACAATAAGTATCAAAAGATTGACGCTAGTTTAAGTTCAATTTCAAGATGAAATTAATTACAATGACCAATATTGGATTAAATGGTAAAAATATATTCTAATTTCACTTTAAAACCAATTCAAAAGATAATCTAATCATATAAATAAATTAGATTAAAAATAGGTTTTGAATTAAAATACAACATTTTTCACTATTCATTAAAAAATGAACTTTATCAGAAAAATAAAAAACATTTACACAAAGTATATTTTTATGTCCTGATTCGAAATAAAAATTTTATTTTGTCAAATATAACACATTAAATTGTCAAAAAGAGGATTTAAAAGAGGTTCGCCGTCAAAAGGTGGTTAATCGACCTTTTAAAGAATATTTGAATGTTTATGCTTAAAATTGGATTTATTCACATTTTTAATCCTCTAACATTTATTGTAAAAAGTAAAAAATATTTGACAAACATATATAATAATTTTTTAGTTAGTTCTATTCATTCCCGCCATTACAACAGCTATGCATTAACTAACATTTAAAATAATATTATTTTATTATTAGAGTGCAACGTAAGATTCCCATGAAAATCATTATTGTGTATTGGGTACGCCATCGAGCATAGAGTCACCTTTAAAGTTATATTAATATTTTATTCACAAATATGGATAAATATGAAAATTTAATATTCTTTATTTACCTGGGGTCTTACACTCAGAGAAACAAGAAGCAATGAAACTCAGATGCTTCATGTAAACCATACACAACTCAACCTTTGTATGGTATACTAGTTTTCTAGAGCAATTGATTATTGTGTGGGAGAATCTATAACGGGAGTTCCTTTTCCAGTTCAATTGAATACTACTAAATACAATAGTCAGAATCCTCTTGAACTGAAAAAATAAGAGAATGAGGGAGTCTCAGTCATCATTTCCTCATGGAAGGGGTTGACCTGGTCCCTGAATTGACCTCCCCCCAAGATGAGATGATTTCTATATACATCAACAATCTATGTGATGAATTGTGGACACTTCTCATCCAGGGAAAATATACTAGTTGGTTAGGATATTTATTTTTTCCATTTCTAAGAGAATAGAATATTATTTATAATACACCAAGATCATGTCGCAGGTAGCTTCATCGGCCACCAAAAAGATGGTGGGAAGAGTGGAAACAACTTCAATTATGCACAATCCACCCCCAGTGCCATCTCTAACTCCAAGACCTACACCGAATAATGCAAGACCTGTTGGATGTCAATAGAAACCCATGCTTTGACAAGGCAAGTAAAGGGGTCCCAATAGAAATCAATTTAAAGAATGAAGGCAATGAGTTTACTCATTTTCTGATGACCAAGTTTGTGGAAATTTTAGTCACTATGAAATAAAACTAGCTCCATCTTCTATAACATAAAAATGGATGATGAATTTTCTCTCTAAGACAGAACATATTATTTTCCTTTTCAATGGATACTAGGACAAACCATCCCATAGTGTGACATCTTTAAGGACCTTCTATAAAGAATGATAGATTACATGCAAGTGAAATTGGGATAGGCACATGAAAAAGTGTGATATGTATCAACCACTTCCCCCAATGAGGTAGATGAGTGTCAAAAAGTTTTCAGTAAGAGAGAATTTTTTTTCCGATAGATTGATGAATCGAAAGACAATCAATTAAACTTAAAGAATTTTTCCATCATAGTTGAAGCAACAAATTGAATCTCTAGTTTCCTATACTACAACACAACCAACATCCTCAGATACACAATCTTCTATAAGATGATCTTGAAGAAGGTTTTTTGATGAGGAAAGCAAGGAGCAAGTGTAGGAAGATGAATTTGTGTCAAGGCCATGATTAGCCTTGACCCTCTCAAATTTCATGCCATAAAATATAAATGAACGAGAACCACCTCTCCTAAAAACACCACCCAAATAAATTGACCAGGAAGAGACATCATTGGAAGAATAATTAATTTTAGGATTTGTTAATTTCATTCCTTTAATATACCCCTTCTCTGATGACGAGTATTGATATGAACCGGAGTACATCACATTTGATCGGGGAACCGGAGGAATATGTTGTATGATTCCTGGATTCCACATAAGACACAAATGTAGAAGAAACTAAGCTTATGGATGCACGCTCATGATACCATCAATGTTTTAGAAACATGGGGAAGAGGGATCTAGTGGAACAAATAGGAATATGGAAATTCCACCATACATTTCATAAGACACTCCGGACCAATCATTTCGGAGTATCAATCAGAAGAAGAATATGTGTCCAATTTCCCTCAGCACATGGGAAAACCTATTCAGCTCCTCCCCGAAAGAGTGGAAGCTCTTCCAGCTCTGGTAATGAGGGCCGATCCATCATCATCAACTAATTTTACAGTGAAAGAGTATCCACATGCTAGGAAATTACTGAACGTTGGACCAAAAGTATGATATTATGAAGTAACATTCCTTATTACCAACAAAACTATCAATCATATAATCTATGAGTTTGTCTAGTTTCCTTTGGAAAAAAACTTATAGAATCTTTTCTAAGTCCCCATGAGTTTGAAACTAATGTGACCGCCACTGAAGTCTATTAGGAAGAGACTTATACAACAAAATTCCATGGAGTGATCTATTTTACATATCATGATGATGATTCCATTATGCATGGAAACATCAGACCCTTATATGTGGCTATCATGGGAAATGGTGTGGATGTTCATAAAGTATTCATTGATATTGGTTATAGAGTTAATCTTCTCCAAATGTGAACACTTTTTCGGCTGGAATGTAAGGAATAAAACATGATTCCCTCAACCAAAACCCCACTGGGTTATGAAAAAATTGAGCAGAAACTGTTGGTCCAAATCAATTTCAAAACATGATTCGGTGGCCTAGTAACCGACTCATAATTTCTGGTTATTCAGAAAAATAGGGCCTTTAATGTTCTGCTAGGAAGGCCTTGGTTGCACCATCATGTGGCGATTCCATCATCCTTCCACCATCACATTAAATATTTCACTAATGGACAATGTAGGATGTAATACATCGATAGGTCCAAATTCGAATCATGTGGGTCACACTATATCAATGATAAATTCTATGATCAGATAGGGAAGTGACCCTCAGTTGATGGATTTGACTTGGTCACCACCCCAAATAGTTTGGAGATGATCCATGCCGACCCCATCAAGAAGATTGATAGTGAATATATACTTCCCATCAATCAAGTTGTGTGTGGGAGTCCCTATTCGAACACTTATTTGATAGTTCCCATGATTTCATTCATAACCCATGAGTCCAGTAGCATTGAAGAATGTGATGAAACCCAATATAACAGTGAATTCTATGACGGAAATTCCCCTAATCCTTCCCAAAATATCTATAATGTCCCTGCCTCACCTACTGAGGAAAAATAGTAAGAATGTACCATTACCTCACTTGTTCCATCATCTTTGAGAAATCCCCCACCATCAACGAGGCTTGCAGAAGTCTCTCTATCCACTAAGGGTCAACGTCTCGACTCGCATACTATCTATGGAGAGCTTATCTTAATGATGTTTTCCCATTTAGAAGAAGAATAAGATGAAAAATGATGGGGAAGAAGAGAAATATGATATCATGGATGCACATCCCACATTTTTGGAAGGCGTATGTACCACCATTGATGAACTCAAAGAAATAAATTTGGGTATGGAAGATGATCCATGACCTACCCTGATCAGTGTATCCATGACTTATAATAAAAAAGAGGTGAAAAAATCCTCCCTAAAAACATTGAGTTGTTTTTTCCTAGAACTACACAAAAATGCTAGGAATCGATCCTGAAGTGTCCACTCACCACCTAGTCCTACCAGATGACCATCGAAGTTAAAAATATATAGTTTGAAGAACTCACCCGACACATTGGTCAAAAATAGATGCTAAAGTTGATAAGACCACCATATCCAACATTATTTAGTTAATATCCCATTTGTATGGCTAATATAATCCAAGTTAAAAATAAGAAAGGACAAATTAGAGTATGTATCGATTTTTGAGATCTCAACTGGCCCTGCCCAAAAGATGATTTCCCAGTCCTGATCACAGAATTGTTGATCGATGAAAACAACAGATATCAACACCTCTCTTTCATGGATGAATATTTAAGATACAATAAAATATGAATGGGCTATGAAAATGAGAAAGCCACTTCCTTCAGGGACCCCCTAGGATTATTTTATTACTGGGTAATTCCATTCATTCTAAAGAACGTCGGCACCCCATATCAACACTCCATGCACAACTATTTCAATCCCTTCAGAGGATAGTTATTTTAATCCTATTTTGATGAAATTATTGTTAAATCATGAAAAAATCTAGACCAACTAAAAGATCTTGAATTAGTCTTCGACAAACTGTGACAACATAACCTAAAAATGAACCACTTCAAATGTTTTTTCAGTATTATCTATGGGAAATTCCTGGGCTTGATCGCATGTGGCAATGATGTCAGCCCCTAAATGAAAAAGTCTATCCTTGGTATGTCCCCTACTCATAACTTCATAGAGTTGAGAGGACATCAAGGACATCTAGACTACATTTGGAGCTTCATAACCAACCTTGCAGAAAAATACTTTCCCTTCATTAGGCTAATGAAATGGGGGGGGGGGGGTTAAATATCAATGTTTTAATGAATATCAAGAAGCATTAAAAATTATAACCAAATATATCTTAATTCTTACACTGCTAATGCGCCCGTTGGAGGAAGATCAATCATTTTGTATATAACTATCCTGGTATGGTCCCTAGGAAACATCCATGAATAGAAGAATGACACCAACAGTGAAAAAAGACTTTACTATCTCAGCTGAACCATGTTCAATGTTGAGACTTAGTATTCAGATATCATGAAGAGCTATGTGGCACAAATATTTTCTATCTAGAAATTGAGACATTACCTATAGCATAATTATGGCCACTTGTTCTCATGATGAAACCCACTTAAGTATAGTATCAGCTATCCATTATTGACTTGATGTTTTTCATAGTGGGTGGTCTTTATACAATAGTTTGACATCCATTTTGTGACTTAAAAATCCACCAAAGGCTAGGCACCATTAGATTTCCGAGGAGAGTAACCCATGGAAGAAATAACTTCATCCGAAGATAAGTTTCCAGATGAATATATTTTCACTATAAAGGAAACTCCAAAACATGAGAGATTCATTTTTATGGAACATCCAGATGTCCAATGGAGAAAGTGATGGAGGACCCAAAGCTTAAAAAAGTAGGGCTAAGGATCATACCCATATCTATAGAGAAGGTCATTCTGCCTTAATACTTCCTACTTTCAGAGGGGAGTACAAAAAGTGAAGCAGAATACTAGGCTCTTATTTCAGTGCTAGAGATGTTAATTTAAGTAAAAGTAAAACACTTGAAGAGAAAAATACATTCAGAACTATTCATCAAGAAATTTAACATTGACAATGACATCAAAAAGTAAGAGCTAATCAATTTTTTTGATCATGTATGTGGAATGATGGAAAAATTCCCTTTAGAGCTGATGTTATCATATATCCCATTGTCGCTAAATTATCAGTCTAATGCATTGGAAAATGAATCCACAACTCTATATAACCCATATCCGGATGAAACATTCATCAGCATGATGCACCACCAGATGTTCTCTCCATTCGTTCAGGTTGATACAGAAGAAATCAATGAAATCAGCCCTATCCCTAAGACATTTGGCCCAACCACTGGTTGGAGGAATCCAATCACACACATTCTCTAAAAGGGATAAATCACCCCAGATATAGCTAAGAGGGATCAAATTAAGATATGAAAAATTATTATTTTTATATAAGATATCTCAAATCCTTAAAAGGTCCTCTATAAACAAGGCCTTAATGGGGTTCTTCTCGGGGGCATTGATGGATAGGAGACTATTGTCATCATGAAAGAAGTATACAATGGAGCCTGTGGTGCACAACAATCAGGATCTACGATTACCAATCAAATTTTAAGGATTGGATACTAATGGGCCACTATGACTCTGGAATGAATTGAATTTACCATGAATTTTCATTCATGCCATGTTCATTCAAATTTCATCCACCATCCCCCAAAGTTACTTGACACAACCAAGTACTGTTGGATATTTTCCATATGGGGAATGAGTGTTGTGGGACCATGTACACCCTCCCATGATGAGTAATTAAAATATATGATCACATCAAACAACTTCTTTTTCAAATGGGTAGAAGCTGTAACCCTCAATGAAGTCTGGGTAGGAAACATTGGCAGCTTTTTGAAAGCCAATATCATCACCACATTTGGTCTCCTCCACATCATATTGACGGAAAATGACACGGATTTATATTACGATGAATTGTAGAAATTATATCAGGAGTACGGTATCGAGACAAAATATTCATTACATTATCAAAGAGTGTCTAATAATAGATATCATCCTTAAACAAAACCTACCCAATATACTCCAAAAGACGGTAGAAAAACACAAGAAATCATGTCTAGATAACCCCCTCCATGCTCTCTGGGATTACAAGACCACCACCCATACCACTAATCAAGCAATTTCATATTCATTGTTATATGTGATGGAGGGGGTCCCACCTATCAAAGCTCAACTGCCCTCACTCCGTGTTGCCATTTTTGACAAATGATTCATAGATGAGCATTTCCAAAAGTGACTGGATGAATTACAATTACTCTATGATAGGATATTTCATACCTTGCATAATTTAGAAGTTTACCAATACCGGATTTCAGTATCGTTTAATAAAAATGTGTTCCTATGGTCTTTCCTTGATGGAGAAATAGAGTTTCTCCTTATAACATTGATGATAATTGGAATAAAACCACCGAAACTGGAAACAAAATGGGTGGGACCACATGTAACTCATATGGTCTACTCTAATGGATAATAATCCTTAATTTCAATTGATTTATGGCTCATTATAGTTCGTACCAATGCATGTTTCCTAAAAAAATATTTAATGAATCAAAATGAGTCTTTTCTAAGTAAAATTATGTTAAACTGTTCGAAAATGTCCTGAAAAAAGATGTTAAACTATAACACCTTTTCCTATAAACATAATGTTAAACTATATGGATCTCATCCTGGTAACATGATTCTAAACTGTACAAACATGTCCTAGAAGAAATACTTTAAAATGTATGATATCCAACATCCTTACCTAATGATGTTAAAATGAATTCCCAAAATGTCCATGTTTTATAACAGTAAACTGTGTAACACCAAAATTTTCTCATATGAGAGGAATTCACCTCTAACATTTTTCACCAATTATTTTGTATTAATGAACTAAATTTCGCTTGATTCCTTCCCTTGAGGGATACGTACTAACACCCAGACCAATGTCTTGGGACCAACCATCATCTAAAACATTCCCCACTCCATGCACATGAAATGAACTAGTGAAAGTAGGATTCTTCACATAACTACATGAAAATTGATTCATATTTTAAACAATATACATATGGATTCCATGTTCTTATATCTTGGTCTATCCACCACATGATATGAATTTCCCTTATTGTACATCACCTGTATCAGCATTGTGGGGAACCCATGCTGCTCCTTGTTTCTCACAACGAGCATAGCTCACTCGAGCAAAGGAATTGCGGTAAGGTCTTACCCTCCCAAGAAATGCATAAAGATACAAAATAGTCCCATTTATCTTCTAAATGAATGACAATAAAAGGAATACCATGAGTCCTGAACACATGACGCTAAACTAAATGGTATTTCAAGAACTATTTTTGGTTTTATTCTCATTCACATGGGAAACGTAGTGAGACCCGAACATTAATTTTTATTTCCATCTACGAAATTTCCATTTATTCACACCATTCTGCCTTCATCCCAAAAATTAGACATTAAAGTACATTGAAATCCATAAACTTCCTACTACTTGATTCCTATTCTCATGGGATACTTAGTGACACCTAGTCCTTAAGTCATGGGCCCATCCATGAACAAAAAAAGGTCCTTACCCCACGTATGGGTGAAACTTACATGAAGAATCCTCATCAAATCAAGATGCATAGATTCATTTTTGATCTCATGGGATATGCAGTGACACCATAATTTGGGCCCAGCTATAACATTCAATCAATTTCATGTTGCTTCACCGACATCCTTACTACATGATGCTAAAATAAATGGTTTTTTGAGAACTACGTACGACTTGATTCCTACCCTTGTAGGATATGGAACAATGCATGGATATCACATCATGTCCCAACCTCTCCTAAAAGTATAAAATGAACCCTTCCAGACTTACAATCCAAGTTGATGTGGGGGACTTCTAAACATGTCGTATTTTTAGCACCACTATAAAAATACTCCCCCTGATACATGAATCATATCTTCATAGGATGGTTTTCAAGAATTATGTGTGTATTGATCCTTGTTTCAACAAGTTACATAGTGATACCAATATCCTACATCATTGAACTTGCCACCATAACAATAATTCCCCATCCTCTAAACATGAATATAGATTATTGTAGAAGGTTTCAAAAATGGATTCCACATCTATGATTTTTTAGGAAATCAAAACACCCCTACATATGAGCCAGATCTATGTAGGGAGATCCATAATTTATGGATAATTGTAGCATGATTCTTTCTTGTGTGTTTAGAAGGATCCTTTCCATTCACCATACTCTACGTCATGGGAATCTCATATCTTCATAAATCTCCATTGACTCTGGAAATGGATGATAAGTGTCATGAGGAAACCACCTCTTGACTATGCACAATATGTCCAAATGGATCTTCAAAAGTTCCCCACAAAAATGGATTCCCAACTACAGAAAAACTCATTCTAAGGATATGAATTTCCAACCTTTGTATAACCCAATTGCTCCCATGCCTTGTATCATTTCTCCCAATATGAGATTCCCCATGATCGTAGTTTACATATTCTCCCCACTTCATGTTCGGAGCATTCTAGAACATCATGGACCAATTTTATTTGAAGTTAATCACGATTTCCATGAATTACAATATCCACAACAAGACACTAAACTAGGATTCTAGTGTCCTACTCGCAAGAAATTAAACTACCAGGAAACAGTTTTAATAACGTGAAATTAAATTTCACAACATCCAAAACCAAATGGTGGTTTAATTCCACAGTGATTCCAGGTTTCATTCATTATTGTTTAACCACCCCAAAACTAAAAATTCCCTATATCAATGTGTGGTTCAGGATCACATAGGTCATTTTAACATCATGATCTATGTATCACTTGACTCATTTCCTCACATGATACATGGTGGCAGATCAACTTTATTTTTAGGGCCTATACATCAGACATAAATATTCCCATTATCACCGTGTACGATCAAGATCTACATGGGGATAGTGGGATCAAACTGAGGGTTTTCCCCCATACTCCCATGAATGATATAAATTGTTATTATGGTGTCCAGTGTGATCTTGGACTCACTGGTATACTCGTATTCAAACAACTCCCACTCCGATGCCTCAGGTAGATCTTTATGAGAAGATTTCATGTGGGTATGTCCTTACCCCAAGACATTATATAACCCAAAAAATCTATATTTTGTATGGGTTAGTTCTATGAAAAAGGAAAATATTCCACCTTAGTGTGGGAAAAATATATTTATCATTTTCATTGGAAAATTTTTAATTGAAATACCACTTTCACATTCAGGTACCATACTTCCATAAACGACACTATGTGCTCTGAATGTTTTGAATACCCAAATCCTTTAAAGACCATCAGAAATGGACGGTCAGCGTCTTGAGAACACCTCTTCTAGACTATGTACAGTATGCATCATTGGTTGTACATAATTTCTCTAAAATGAGGCTTTCCAACCAGAGAAAAATTTATCCTCAGAAGAGGATTCTCCTATCTCAGTACTCCCTAATGGATCTCATGCCCCTTATCATTCAATGGATTTAGAAACCCCAAGGCTATAGTTTATATAAATTACCCAAATTTTCATTCATGAACATGGTAGAACATTTTCATTCAAGATACCATGAAAAGGGTGAGTCATTTTCCCTTATTGGGTCAAAAAAAGTGGTAAACCTCAAAACACTGGGTTTCACGATGTTTAAATAGTCTCATGTTTCATTTATTTGTTACAGAATCCAAATTCATGTTGGATATGTATCCTATTCATGATATAAATTGACATTAATACCTTTTTTACTTTTCAAACACTCACTCCGTTGACAATAAACCCCTTTTGGTCATGAGAAATACAAACTCCCATTAAATCACCATGACTATCATAAATGGATGGTTAGTGTCATGAGGAATCATCTGCTTGACTCTATAAAATATGACCTAGTGTCTCTATATTATTTCCCAAAATATTTATTCCAACGAGAGATGAATTCATCATATGGAGAGGGTTTTCCTATCTCTTTACATTTTAATGGATCTCATGCCCCATGGTGTGTCATGCCCAAAAATAATAAAACTAGGGTCAATAAAAATTCCTCATCCACATTTGAAAAATATTAATGTATACTATGTCAATATATCACATTGAGTTCCTAGATCTATAAATTAATTGTTAAAGATGTTAAACCTAAAACAACATTAATGATAGTTCTGCTTGCATGACATTAAAGTCGCCACAAAAAGAGATGTGAAACTGACTAGGTCAAAAACCTGTATGGGGAACCCAGGGTAAAAGTCGAGTATCAACTCAATAGATCAAGACATAGTATAGTTTATGAAAGATATAATGAAAAAAATATAGACACAATTTATTTTATTTTGAAAACCTACAAGGGGTAGCCTAAGAAAAAGTCAAGTTATGGCGACTAAGCCTACATCATTACAGGATTAAGAATAAGATGGGGTTATAATATTAAAAAATAAATAAAAATTATAGGGTCTTTCATGTGACCCAAGATATATTCAATTTACAATTGTTGATTCCTTTGTCCAATATTAAAATATGAGCATACATTAATTATTTCAATTTAATTACTCTAGATCATGATTCAAATCAATATCTAGTGATGATTTTCATATGGTGAGAAAATATAGGAAAATTAGGGAGTGAAATTTTTTTCGATTCATTTAATAAGGACAGAGGGACATAAATAACAAGGATAATATCTATTCAGGTAATATATGATAGTTACAAGAGTTTCATATGGGATTCAAAAATTTGTATTAGCATCTGGTTTGCTTCCTCAATGGAGGGTTAATGTTCTGGCAGGGCTGAAGTCTTAGAAGATATGCTAGATCGAAACTCTTCCACCTTCTCAGCCATTTCAAGTTTGGTATTTTCCTCATCATCTAGTAGTTTTTCCGATCATTGGCCACTACATAAGTGTGTTCATGTCTTACTTTATATGGTTCAACTATTGATTCAACTTCTCCACTTCTCACCAAAGTTGATCTAATCAGGCCCTTTTCTCTGTCAGTTCATCCTATTAATTTTCTACATTCCCAACATGGTCAATGGATTCATCAAGAAACGTTTTCTGAGCTGTGGAAAGATGATATACAGACTTAGCAGTAGATAGGTGAGAATAAAGAAGGCTGATTCTTTCCCTGGAAGTGGCCACATGCTTCACTATATCATAAATATAATAATAATCAAACCCTCCAAACCCTAGGATTTAAAACATGTGATGTAATCTGGGAATCTTCATCGACATATCTGCAAGATCTGTTTGATAAATAAACCTCAATATATTTCTCCACACATTTTGATGTCTAAGAATAAGGCTATCTAGGACCTCTTATTCGGCATCATAGTCACCCAAAAGGAAGAACATATTTCAAAATGAGTTCCACCAATTAAGTCCATGATCCAATTACCTTAGTGTGACTCGACCCATCAAAATCCAAATCTATAGAAGTATTAGTAGGAGACGGGTTGAGGTACTAATAGAAACTCAAAATTATTTTGGTTGTGACACTGAAATTAACAATAAAATATGTGGGTACGAAAAAAACCTAGAATGGGGGGTGATAGTTGGATGGTTAGAATTATAACCTCCACCTTCCAGAGCATCAATACCTCCAGCCTCCAACAAGGGATCACCACCCGATTAAGTTATTATTGCATCTTAAATATGTTATTGAATGTCAATGTCATCAAAAGGAATATGTGGCTTGAGTTCATGCTAAACTAGGTTGGTTCCTCCCAGAAAATCTCTTAAAGAAATAGTATTAACATGAATAAACATCTAGGGAAATGCACAATGGTGAGTTCCAAACCTCTCTAGGCTTGGATCATTTCTTCCCCTGTGGTAATACCCTATAGAAAAGCAGGATCTGGATGTGAAATTGGGTCATCGAATCCTAAGGAAAAAAATTACATGAGGGAAATATTTATTTGTTTTGGGATATCTGATCTCATAGGATTCACAATCTTCTAGTGATTTATGGTGATTGGGGATCCCAATCCTGCTCAGCCGTCACCCTCAGAGTTGTCCCATCCATCTCTAGAAGGGAGGGATCAACACGCTCAGTCAAAGTTTCAACTTTCAATGAATCCCCCACTATTGGGGTAAGGGATATCTAATCCAGAACATATTCCCTCCATGGAATAGGAACACCCTCTACCTCCTTGTTTTCCCAGAATTATATGAGTTTCTCCGTTACAACCACTGACGATATCTCCAACACTTCTGAAGTGGTGGGAGCCATTAATTTCTAGGCGATTTCTTCTTGGTTACATTTTAGTTATACATCATTATATGTGCAATATAATTGGTAAAAAATTTAATAATTTAGTATGAAAACCAGTTAGACAGATATGGAAGTTACTTATAATCCATGAATTTATGTGTATCATCAGATGAGATACCTATCGACATTTTGTGGTATTCCATAGGGATGACACTCTTGAAGGAGAAAAAAGTATAACGAGAGGAGGAAACACCCTAGTAGGGTTTGAGAGTACTACCACCATGTGCTCAGTATCCCCAGAAGAACCCTCCACAGTGTTCCCCATGTCGGAGGGAAAACACCCCCTAGCTGCAGTACCTTTAGGGTGTACGCCGGAAAAGATATCCTCTACTAAGAATCCTCAGACTCCAACATGTGTATGGAATAATGTTTAGGATCCTAACAATTTGGGATACTAAGCTTGAGGTTAGAAAATATAACTACCTCTCATTTTTTATCACCCATATTTGGAATCACCACAACATATTTTACCCAATAAGACCAATAAGGTTGGTCCCTAGAAGAATGAAGGTATGTGTCCATCTATTTTAGATACACCACAACTTCACATGGATACTCGTGAGTAGAAATCCAGTTGGGGGAAATGGCTACTCAAAATCCAGGAAACTCAAAGGGCTCTTCTTGTTGTAGCTCCTATATATCTTCATTAGAAGCATTTCCCCTTATGTTATCAAAGAGATTCTAGGACTTCAAGAATGAGTATGTGATGTGAATGAATAATGTGGGAGGATATTATTGGTGATATGTCGGAATTTTTGTTAACCATAACCATTTTTAGGTGCCTTGGCGGCCTTGGAACTCCCAATGGATGGATGTCTGGGAGGATCAAGACACAGGAAAGGAATTTCCTCTACTTCAGTCATAGAAAGAAAATTAGTAGTATCATCACCCCCGAAGAGTGTCCTTCATAATTATAATTGTTTTCGACCTATAGTCACACTATGGAGAGTACTCGATAGGAGTACATACAATGATTATTCCAAGCATGAATCAGAGTTTTGATATCCTAAAGGAAATCATTCATTACCTCTGGATCGTCATTGAAAGAAATATTACCACGTGTTTACACATAGAACAAATTGGTAAGAGGAACCTCATTATCTTGAAGAAAATCCCACAATATGTGAGGTTATTGAGCCTGAAAAGATTCAAAAAACCTTAGATAATCCCATTACCTCTAGGCCACAGTAAAGGTATTGTCGTAAGGGATGGACGTCTGGTCTTCAATATAGGCACTTGCAATATAAGAAGTTGAGCCCCAATCTCTCAAATCCTTCATTAGTGGTTCATAAAAAAGATATTTCAGTGTAAAATTTTAGGTATGGAATGAACAATAGTTCTCTTTTGTTTCCATTTATCCCTATATGCTTTAGGGATTATGATAATGGGAATCAGCTTCTCCACCCGAAAACATGAGCATGACTAGATCTAAATATCAACATAAATAGTTGTGAGGGTGGGTGGAAAAACCCCAATGTTTAGAAGTTTAATCCTGTACTATGTGTCTTACCAGGTTAACATTATCCACAGTTGTTGAGATATCATGATATTCATTTCATGGCATGCAGTATTGAGAGAAGGATGTTACAACTTCTGGACATAGTTGAATTGATCGAAAAATATTTAATGCACATATCCCTTGTAGATAATTTCCCAAACTATTTGGGAAACCAAGACACCCTCTCATAAAGAAAATAGTTATCCCTACTTAACAAAGCACTTTAATTCATCATTTAATAAAACCCATGCAGAGGAATAGTAAGGATCATAAGTAAAGAGATCATGATAGTTGATTCGAGCAATCAATTTTCATTCATTCTATTCATTTATCACATTCTACTTATCCGGTATCACCCTTTACATCATCATAACTCTGATAATACAGTAAAGATACGACCAGAATCTAGAACTCGTGATTGGTTAAGGACTTATGAATGGATAACCTCCCATATGGGATCCCATATGACCATAATGGTCAGGGAAAGGACCTACTATCTAGTGAGGTGGACTCCAATCACCGATTTGGCCCATCAAGAGAGAGATTTTTACCACTAATGGTATGACCGTATTGAAAAATTTTCCAGAGGCTAGTTGAACCACCATGATGAAGGTTGTTACTATAATCCTAGGACTAGAGTCACATACTAGTAAAATCTCTCCGCTGAAAAACGTGTATGGAAATTATGAATGTCAAAAAAACTGATCGATGTCATGAACATGTTCTTATCCCCATTCGCAAAACTAACCCTCCACCAAGATTGGCCAGTAGGAACCTGCTCATCTTTGGGTATCAAATGTTCGGTATTTCATTGTTCTGTATGCACAGGGCTCCTTAAATCATTGCATATAAAATAAATTAATTCTATCAGAAAAGGGGATTCCATGCTTTAGGAAAGGGTTGATATTATTTTTAAGGTATTTTTTATATCAATTAGTTTCTTAGAAAGGGGATGAGTCCTATCATCATCATACCAAGAAGAAGGAGCTGGTAGAAACTCATCATACATGTCTCCAATGATGGGAAACCCAGAAATTAGTCATACATCTTAGAGAATAATACCGACCTCCCCATAAACTAAAGGAAATATATTTGTATATGGGATTCATCTAATTAATATATGTGGAATGGAAGAATGGGTTCAACGGGCATAGTTTTGTTATTCCCAAACATCCTTATATAGCCCCCAATGTTTTATAATTCAGTTTTGAATTCCTCACAGATTTAGTGATCCTAGAAAGGCCACCCCCATTCCAAACCGAATGAACCTATAGAGTGAAGGTCCAAGTTAGACAACCAACATTGTTGTTCATTCACCATGGCCTTTCATGCAATGCTTTGGTTGCAGTGTGCCTTGTCATATGACTCTCATTAAACACTCTCTAGTGATCATGAGGTATATTTCAACAATGATACAACAGTGGTATCATTCAATATGAATCATCCCATTGATGAATCAATACTCGAGGAATATCACTATATTCAATTATCTAAGATGTGGGTTGGTTGGACAGTCGTAGTGGTAGATACACCACATCATATGGTCAGAAAAATCTATAAATGGGAAGCTTATATGATGTTGGATATTCATTATTACCGACACTATGAAGTTGAGATAAAGAATGAGGAAAAGGAAAAAAGGACTAGACTTTCACCTGAATCTATCATGTATTTTTTCTTTGCCTATGTAGCTGAAAGGGAATAAGGAATTATAGAAGTATCCTGTGATGGGTATATCTTTTTAGTGCATCAATAGTTCATGTTTTCCAACACAAATTGGCCAAGGGATTAAGGTAGTCTGCATAACTGGAAGTCCCATGAATGAATGATCTGCAAAAGATTTCATCCCCAAACCGACAGTTTGAAGAAGACTGCAAGGTGTTGGCCCACCTAGAATTGTCATGTGAACTATCCATATCTTGGAAAAACCGAGCCAAAAATTGAACCCCACTATGAAAAATTATAAACTCATCGATCGTACATTCAATTATTCAATTCATGGAAAAAATTTTTCATGAAGAGTTGTAATACGAGGGACTAACATATTGAGAATGTTTCGTGGGAGTTCCTTGTGCACCAAGAAATATAGTAAAGGAAAAATTACATTGACTCCTTTATATAGTTATAGTCCCCCTCATATGGGTACACCTACGTTCCAAAAACGATTCAAATCAAGACCTCTTTCTACATCAGAATAGCCTTCTCATCATCCTGAGCAGACCCCATTCCGATGGGGGGAATTTGTTGGGTCCCAAAAAAATTTCAAAGGAAATTGAAATTATCCCATGAAATTAGAAAAGGAAGAAAACTAAAGAAAAGGAATAATTGATGTAAATAGTTTTAAAGGAGAGAATTCAAAAAATGAAAAAAATCTAGGTCATGAAGGAGGAATCCCTTCATGGATCACTGCTCTACTTAGCGATCGTCATTTTAAAGAAGCATGGAATTGAACCATTCGCAGGAGGAAAACATTAGTGCTAGCTCTGAAAATGTGGTAATTTGCGGGACGATGGTAGAGAAATTCTCCCCACACACTATATCCCACGTAGCCTAAAATGGTCTGTGGACAAGGCAAGACGATGGATTCCCATCAATGAAACAAAGTTGTTCTTGGAATCATGGTGGTGAATTTTGTTTCCACTGACCATAATCATGTGGCCTCCTATGACAATGCCCTTCGCCATCCAGGTCATGGTCTAGGGCTTTCGCAAAAGGAGGATCACTACCTCGTTACAAAGAACTGTCTACACTAGTATCCAGTTCCCGTCTTCTCAATAAATAGCATTTGAGGGGAGCCAAAGGGGGATAAACATTTAGAGGATCGATGATTGAAGGAAGAAATTGAACACTTCATAAAATATGGAATCTATTGAAAATTCCCTACATGTAAATACACAACCATATTGTTTCAGGAAGAATAATAAAATTAAAATTGGTAATCTTCAGACTGAAGATCCATCGTAGGAATTCCCCCCAAGAGGCAAATAACCAATGCTCCCTTTACAACTAGGGATCCAATGTTGCAAAATTCTACAAGTATAAACCCTAAACCACATAAAAATTCAATACACAGGAGAAATGAAGCCCCATTTATAAATATTCTACATGGATGGAACTCAACCCTATGTATCCAAACACTACATAGACTCCATCCAGGTCTGTGTACCACAATGGTACACATACAACCTCTTTTCCCACGTAGTAACTTGCTATGTATAATAGCCCCTATATAGTGTTAGAACCTACTATGTGATGGGGGGGGGGGGTATCGAATGGAATTCCACATTCCCTACCTGATCATTCTCTTCTGTCACCTTAATAGGCCCCAAGTCAACTCTTCTACAAACTAGTCCAATGACGTTAAGCCAAAGAATTTTCTAAAGCCGCCAGACCTGTATGATAAAACCATTGGGTGCACCAGAATATCTTTTTTAGTTTACATACCTATGATATGTGGAGACATGTTGATTATCCTAGTAGTAAGGAAGACCCCCAAAATGACCATAATTTTACATTCACATGGTAACATGGGGTTTGAATTTGGGATAATCACATGTACGTCCCTCTTTCAGGTAGGAAAAAAGGGTACCACACATGCATTTTCTTTTGATAAGGAGTGGGATCCATCAACATAAAACGAAATTCATGACCCTCCTATTAAGTTATTCCCTTATCTTTTATTTCCAGAGATTTCCACGGTGCCCTTATCTGCTCTAGCTCAGAACATATTCAAATATTCCACTAAATACGACTATATAAGATATGAAAACAATGGAGGAAATGGGAACACTCAAAGAAACTTTCTATCTCCCCCTTCATGCACTAGTACCATCTATCAGTAGATGAAGTGGGATGTACAATCTTCATATCCACTACCTCCTCTTTTTTATCACATCGAGCATGACACACATGGGACTAGAGGTTGGGGGAGATCCTGAGATCTACATGGCACCAAAGAACGATCCTTCTCTATAGATGTAAGCCCCAAAATCCTTCAAAATGCGCATCCTATATGGTATATGCCCCGATCAAGTATTTTAAAAAAGAATATCGCATACATAAGCCCCAATAATTCTCCCTTAATGAGCATCCTCTAAAGTGAAAGTCCTAGCTGAAAATGAACTATGAGGTCTTTGATTCCCAACCAAAAAGGATTCATAGGAAGCCTTACCGAGTTCCAAAAATGACATCCAATAAACCTAATGTTTTCTGGGATATAACCTTCGGTGCGTAACATCCACCCAGGAGACCACATCCCTTATGGGTACCTCAGGATACTTTGACATAATTCCCACCACACTTGAATCAGAAACCATTCACCTATGTTTCATTACCTCATGATATTAAACTACATGGTTGCGTCCTTGTCACATGACCTTAAAAGTTGATGTGTCCACTAAGGTGGTACCAAACTACATGGGTTAATATTTCTCTCATGAGGATATGTAGGAATCCCATCACGTGAGTTCGATCCTGACCTCAAAATTGTTCCCTTCCTCCATGGATGAGGATAAACACTAGAGCTCCATCTCACATTCTGTGAAACCAGCATTTTCATAAAAGAACGAATATATCATCCCAATATATCCATAAGAGGGATACATTGATGGACAACCTTGAATACATACTAATACATCCATCGATGGAGAACCATAGATACATTTAGATAATTCTAAACCCATGTGATATCATGAATAACTACCGCCCTAGGGATATACTGCGAACACGTGATTGGGAATGAACCCAAAATTCAAGAACATATGAAAATAGATTAAATCTAGAAGATAGTCCCAGAATAGGTAATAGTTCCCCCCAAAAGGGTGAGATGATTCCAAGTTCCAATCCTATCAACGATTGTGAGTTCTTAAGTGTCATTGGTTAAGTCACCCAACAAACACATAAATTTGAAAAGAAGGTGCTTGAATCAGGGATGTGAGAGTCATTGGGTGTTTCTGGCTCCACGAACAAACCCATTGGAGACCATCGATAATGTTATAACCAATGACAGTGATTGCACACCTACTAACCCCTACAATTGAACCAATGGGTCACATTCCTCTTCGATACAAAATAATAATGTTTTCTTGAGACAGAAAAATGGTGAACCTAATTTGAGACACTTAACTATAGAACCTCCTTCACAGGATAATGAAGTTACACTGCCCAGTCCCCATCCGACCATTTTGTTCCGGGTACATAACAACTTTAGACGAAGCAAACATAAACACACACATACAAATACACATACACATACACATACACATACACATACACATACACATACACATACACATACACATACACATACACATACACATACACATACACATACACATACACATACACATACACATACACATACACATACACATACACATACACATACACATACACATACACATAGACATACACATACACATAGACATAGACATAGACATAGACATAGACATAGACATACACATACACATACACATGCACATACACATACAAATTGACATACACATACACATACACATACACATGCACATACAAATACACATACACAGACTCATACACATACACATACACATACACATACATATACACATACACATACACATATCCACATACACGTACACATAAGCGTACACAAACATATGCATATGAAAATACAGACACATTCAAGTATTTACACCAAAAAACATAAATATAATTAAAGACACATGAATGCACATAAATACACATATATACATATTCATATATACATTCATATACTACATAAACACACACACACACATACATACATGTACACATACATACACATACACATACACATACATACATACAAAAAAACACGCACATACACATACTCACACATACGCATTCACATTCACATACCCTTAAAAATATACACATAAACATACACATGCACACACACATACCAATACCCATACATATGTACGCGTACATGCACATTCAGATACACATATAAATAGACAAACATACACAAACATACACATACATTCACATACATACACATACACACACATACACATACACACATACATATACATGTACCTATATATACATATACACATAAACACACAAACAAATACATACACACATATAAATATACATATTCATACACATGCACATACACACATGTTTACACATACACATGAACATACACACAAGTATCCACATACACATACATACAATTATGTAATCATATATGCACATATACACATGCACACATACATACAATACATATTCACAAAAACACACACTAACACACTTAGACAACATATGAATACCCATACAAAAAATACAACACATAAAACACATACACCCACACACACAAACAAACATATACGTATATCCACATACAATCACAATCACACATACACATACATATGCATTTACCTATATTTTAAATTATTTAGTATTAATATAAATATATAAATTAAAATACAAGTAAAATATTAAAATAAATATATTCATTTATATATTTATATTATTATTTAAATAAAATATTAATATACTACATTTATATTATAATTATATAATATTTTGTAATTAATGTCTATAAATATGGTATTAGACATTTTTTGACCAATATAAATTTGATAATTACATATATATAATTATGAAAATATTATTGATAATAATTTTTTATTAAAATTTAGATAAATCATATTTATGTATTATATTTACACACATATATAATTATTGAAATATAAGTATAATTTTAATAGATATAAATATGTATATATAATGTAAATTATTCCCTACGACCATTAACAATTCCTTCTTCATTCTGTTACAGGTGAAAATTTTATCATCACTAAAAAAGTGATGACAAATTAGTACATTTATCTAATATAAAAAAAATTACTAAGGGTACCATTTTATTAGTACTTTTTTAACACTGTTAAAATTTACCTGTATCAGCACTTTTTCCTAGTGCGAATAAAAGTTACCTGTTTATTTGCATTTTTGTTTTGCACTGATAAAATATAGTAACTAATATCACATGATCTATGGTAGTGTCACCTTCAACCGGCAGTTAAAAAATAACTTTTGATTAATAGTGTGGTTTTTAAGGATCTGTAAGATTCATGTTGTACATTATTTTCATTTCATATATTTATTTTCTTTTATTTGTTTCTTTAAATATTAATTTTATGGTTTTTTGTTTGTTTGAGATTAATAAATAGAATGTGTAGTGTGGTGTTATTACCATGCATGTTGGATCCCAAAGGATCTGAACCACGTTAAATCCTATATTCATTTTATTTCATTTAATTTTATTATCTTTTTATTTAATTTTTTGTTGTTATCATCTTGATATTCAAAAATCACAGGATGATTTCATTTATTATCTTTTTTATTTAAAAACTATTATATCAAACATATTAACTAAAAACATGTTTATTATTTAATGATCTTTGGTTATTCTTATGTTCACATCCTTTAGATTTTTCCTAACAAAATGTCATCAAAGATAGCAAATAACAAATATGGAACTTAATATATACAAGATAGACAAGTTGTTTTTGGTGACAAATGACATCAAATTTTAACGAATAAAAATAAAAACCCTTCTTGTAAATTAGGTACACAAATATAATTTACATATTCATTGAATAAACTATAGTTTCTTAATATAATGATTGAAAAACAATAACTACTTTTCCTGATGTCACATTTGACATCTTAAAAAATGGTCTATACCCCGATTCTCATATCCATAAGCGCAAAATTACTTAGAAAATTATCTTATGAAACACATTATTCTAATATATAGTTGAAGAAAGATAAACTATATATTACTAATTCACTTTTTGTTCATTTTTATAAATAAAATTGGTCTTTACCACTAAAACGAATAAAAGTACTCTAATTTTGTCCAAACATGATGAATTTAATAGTATTCTCTTAGAAAATTCTAATATTAATTTTCGAATGGAGACTGAAGATCTATATTTTATATTTTACATTTATCTTAATAGTTACTATATTAGTATAGTAGAAACGATGATGTATGGATCAGAATATCTAGAATTAGATGAAGTTAAATCGAACTTATTTCTTAAAGAGTTACATGCCAAACCTAAAGTCAATCTTGAGACAAAAAGAATACACAATAAGGATAAAAATAAGAATTATAATAAGAAACAAAATAATAAGGAAAGAAACAATAACAAAAATAAATCTAAAAATAGATCAAATATTATGGGGAGGATGGTGACATTTTATATTTTTAGAAAATATATAAACACTACTCCAAAGATCCAGAAGCCTAAAAAAATGTCAAAGATGAAGAATCTATAAATAAATCAGTGTCTTTTGATCCTGGTTATGATACTAGTAAAGTGATTAATGTGTCCAAGAATAATCTATTTAATTAATGTGTGTTATATTCAGAATATTATTTCCAAATGTGTCATGATAAAGTCTCTTTTCTTAAATTAATTTAGAGAGTATAATGATAGGTTTTGGTAGACAAAAATAAGTGTATATTTAATTGAAGAGAATAAATATTTCTATAGCCTCATGACTACTCAATTTTCACCTTTCTTGTAAGGTGGTTCCCAAACATATATAGAAATTTGATCTCACTAGGTGTATTAGACAAAAAAATTTAATAATAGGTCTTATTCTGGATGGGTAAGGATATCCAAAGGCTCTTGGATTTTTTTCAAGGGATATTTAGTAAATGAGATTTATGTTTTAGATAGAATAACTCACTATAGTATGAAATACAATTCATGTATAAAAATCACTAATAGAATTATTATTTAGCATAGAATATTTGGGCATGTTAGCTCTAAGGATCTAGAATATCTAAGTCAACATTGGTTAATAAGTAATATAACACAATAAAATCTTCCATTCATTGATGATTTTGTTTTAGGGAAGTCAAGAAGAGTCATATTTAATTATTCATACTTTTAAATCTAGTAACCATCTACAGTATATCCATTCTGAATGATGGGGTACATCCAATACTATCCCCCATGGTGGAGGATCTTATTCCATGACCATTATTGATGATTTATATAGAAGAGTATGGATTTAAATTCATAAAAAGTCAAATGTCATTATAAATTATAATACCAGAAAATATCTTTTTGATAATAAATTTGGAATAAGGATTAAATACATAAGAATAAATAATGGTTTAGAGTATCTTTTATCCAACTTCATATATTTTTATGTCCGATGGTTTTTCTAGGCATCTGAATATTAGGGATACATCGAAAAAATGTATTGGCATATAAATGAACTATACTGTTTTAGGGAAAGTATAATGTAATCCTTCATATTAGGTCTTACCCAAATCCATTGGGGAAGATTCCAATACTATTATAGTGTATCTTATTAATTTATGTAATTTAATTGAAAACAATTTAAAAATTCATAAAGAACTATGGACTAGTCGGACCCCTTTCGAGGTCTATTTAAAATTATTTGGTTGACTTCTTAGGCATATATAAAAACTAATAAACTAGAAATCAGAGACCATAAATGTGATTTCACAAGATATTATAAAGGGGTTAAAGGCTAAAATTTATGTGTTGATAAACACAATTATAAAAAATGCATAATAAGCTATGAGGTTTTCTTCTATTAGTATGTTTCAACAAAAGCTAAATATATCACTAATGAAAAATGTCATGAGGCTCAATACGATAATGATCAAGTTGAAAGAAAATGAATGTTTTTTTCTCTTACTAATACTAATCTGTTATAAATCATCTTGAATACTAGTCACAGTCTCTCCCACATACTAGATTTGATTGTGATCCCATAGAGGCTCCCACTAACTAGTAGATTACTTAGGATAGTTCCAGGAGTGTTCTAAGTCCTCTTAATCATTTTAACCAACATTTCATGACTTTTTTGTCTTCTCATGTTTCCAAGGACATTGGGTTCATGGTTCCCTAGACCTATTGGAAGTCCATAAATGACAGAGACTCCAAGAAGGGGGTATTTTTCATGGATGATGATGAGAAATATTACAAAGAAAAAATCACGTAGTTTTTTGATAATAATAATAATAATTTCAAATATATTATATGTAAGTGGATCGTAAAAAAATTCATATAACAACCATGACAATAAAATAAAATTTAAAGTTAATCTTATAGTCAAATGTTTCTTCCAAAGGGAGGGGATTTACTATTCTGCAATAATTTATCTGATTGTTTAACATTCATCAATCCATTTGTAACTTAATTTTTATTCTTATTATTATCAGAACATTGATTAGCCTGATGAAGAAATATCCCTCCAGTATCGTGACCTAAATGAGGCTATTTACATTTATCCAGTTAATGGAGATTAAAATAATTTCAAGAACAATCATGTTGGTTCATTTAATAAATACTTATATGTTTTAAATAAATCATATAGTATATATTATTTAATGTTTGACACATTCCTACTTAGAAAATATTTTAATATAAGTAATCATGATGCATTTTTATATTTTCAAAATTTCAAAATAATTATTCTTTGAGAACTTCTATATGTCGATTACATGGTTATCATTTGCAAGGAAATGAAACTTATCATTTTTGGTAATTATTAACTGAGATAGGTGTTTGAAAAAAAATAACTATAATATTATAATCTAATATTTGGGGAGTAAATAATTAATAATATATATAATAATATTTTATACATATCATAACATTGTCATATTGTGAAATTATTATGAGATATATTTTTGAAATCTTGAAACCTGCTAATGTGGCAATGATTTTTTTAATCATTCTCCTTATCTATATCATTATACATAATATGATGATGAATTTATGCATAAGTTTCCATATTCTAGTATAGTGGTAAACTTCAAGTATTCCCATATATTCACTAAATCTAATGTTTCATAATTTGTTTACAATCTTAAAATAATTTTTTTACAATCTTAGCACATTTTTTTTACAATTTTTGCATATTTTTAGTAATCCCAATAATCCACATTAGATAGAAATAAAATTATTTCTTAAATATTCTTATCAAGCACTAGTCTTATATTTATGTTATTAAAATAATGTTGATATTACTATCCCTATTTTTAGTTAAGTAGACTCTGACTATATAGATAATAGAGATACCATCAATTCTCTCACATGATATATATTTACAACATATAAAGGACTGGTATCATAAAAATGAAACATGAAATCCATGGATCCCCTATCAACCATTTACGCTCAATATATTACCATAACTAGGCCAATAAAATAAGCTATTTGGATCAATAGTTTTATTTATGAACATATTATTAGAAATTTTGTAATTATAATAAACTTTGATAAAAAAATTTCATTACATCTGTCTAAAAATTAATTTCTCCATGATTGTTCTAAGTATACTGACATTAGATTACATTTTATTAGAGAAATAATTGAATTAGGATATGTGTGCATATGATTCGATGATAATATAGATTATAGTTTTACTAAGGTCGTGAAATTATCAAAATTAAAGAATTGTTTAGGTTTAGTGAATTTGGTTCCAATTGTAAGAAAATATGTTCAAGAACATCACCAATTTCAAATGAAAATATTGTAGATTTATAGATTTAATTTCTATATAAAAATAATTTTTTTATTTCTTCCTTTATATATTATATACCTGGAAAATTATTTGAATTTGTTTTTATGAAGAATAAGAAATTAGGTTTATATTTTTGATTGGGACTATTGTTTTGGGAATATTCCATTAGTCCCCTTTGATTTTATGTCCTTCTCAGTAATCCGATATGGGTTTCTTACGTGTTTCAGATTATGGGATCCATTCTTTGCATCATGGAAATACAGCTTTCCCACTTATTCCACTTGTTCAGTATGGGCGTGCCACAAAACCTTCCACAGTTTTCTTTGGTCATTTATTCACCTGATCTTATCATGGGGATTGATTAAACTATATAAACTCTAGTTTTCCCATGTAATACTCTGGAAAATATCTAGGAATATTTCTGATGGCAAGCTCTATGTCGGTAGGGGATTCTAAGTCTCAGAGAGCCTCAAAGAGGTGATAATAAAATATTAAATATTTTACATCACACATAGATAGTTTCTAAAATGTAGAATAAATCCCATTTAGAGTATCTCATCATAAATATAAGACCATGGTTGAGTTTAGAATGACAGGATTACCCTAGGAATTATATATTGTTGGTCAGCATCGAGTGCTTGGTTGGATACAACCATTGGTAGGGTGTTAAATAGTAGTTAGCTAATTTAGTAAAATTATTTAATAAACCCTCCCCCATTTGGATTTATTTTTATAGAATGGGTATGTGAGGTTCACTCCAATGGTGATAGATATACCAAGGAGGAATCTAGGTGAGGAGGTGCTTCTGAACCTTTTTTGGTGTTGATCATCACTAGATCGAGGTGTAGTAGTTTCTGGGAATTATGTTAGTCCAAATGCTTTATAATTTTTCCACAAGGTTGGTATATTTATGAACATTACATCAAAATCCCATTTGATATATTGTTTTATGATTTTAGAGCCCTATTATGACTACTACAGATGCCATGTGGGTAGATCAGACTGTTTTATGTTGAAATCTGGGGTTTTGGGTGGCTCATAGGGGATTCCCATTTAGAATTTCTGATCACATGACATGTAGTGTTGGAACACATGTCGTGTGTTCTTATCATTTGGGGAAGATGAACATTGGGAACTACACACTATTAAAAATTGGTACACACCATGTAGTAAGCCTAGATCATGTGTCCAAGGACATGGACAGACTCATCGTGTTGAGGGATGTGGTCGTGTGTTAGTACAAGACCAGAGCACACAAGCATGAGTTACGATACATAGACATGTCCAAGGAAACAAGCTTCACAACCAAGTGGAAAATATTGTGCACTAAGGGTATATGCCTTGTATGGTGAAATGGAAACCCAGACCATGTGTAAGTGAGAAAATAACTAGATATTTGGATTAGGTTACACACGATGTGGCATTGGGTACACACCATGTGACTTTTGGTGCACACCGTTTCACATGGGGTAAATGTTGAGAAGTCCCATTTATACATGTTGATTACCAATATGTGGAATATATATGGGATGTTTACCAGAGACACACCTTTTGCTTCTGGTACATTCAATTAATTTCTCTTAGAGGCTTATCCCTAATGATTCGGATGGATCCTAAAAGTAACCTATGATAATTATATTTACACATAAGACATTATGGAGGGTATGGTTTTAGAATTAGTGATGTGACATGGGGTGACATTTTGGGTTGATTATGTACACGATGTATAGTCTAGTATTAGATGAGTGAGGTCAATTGTTCTATTCCTATGAGTCTTTGGTGAGGCATCAAATCCTGGTCCTGAGATCATAACCCCTTTATATATTCCTTGAGATTTTACAATATGGATAAGTTCCCTTATTCTAGAGTGAGTTATCTAATTCCAATTCTATGAGGGTTTAGTATGGAATCTGGTACCGATCATCAAAATCCATACCCCAACGTGTATCTGAGATCTATTCGATTTGAAAGTCCAAGATTGATCCTCATTTACTTTGTGCTCCCTAGGCATGGTCACTGGAATCCTTATAACTTAAACTACATGAGTTTTGATTCCCTATATTGCAGTATAAATATTGAAGGGCCAGGTTTCCCCCAGTGAGACCTAGGTGTTGTCCCCTATCTATGTATCGATCTCTTTAGTTTTCTCTGATGATGTTATCCCTAGGTGGGATTTATGGAATCCTCATGATGAACTCTACACGAGCATCTATCCCTACTTAGTGAGTTGTTCCAAATTTTGGTTGGAGTGTGATAACATTTCTATGTACCATGTTTCAACTAGGTCTCATAGTTTTCCCCCAACATTTTATTGATAGATCCCATACTTGAGCATTATTTTCCATTTAGTTTCAGTTTTAGTTATATGTGACTATGAGTGGTTATGGGAGTGATCCCTTTTCCATGCTTTGAGATATACCAGGTCACATGGTAACTTTCATTCTAGAGGTATCTGATGAGAATGTTCTATCAGATAGTTACCACAATGTATGGTACTATTATAGCATAATCATAGGGATTACTGATGTTTGATACATATTTGATGTGTACTATAAGGGGTAGAAAGGTTTGTGGATTGAGTAATCCTGGATGAGCAATGCATTTGATCATTGAGTTGGATTCTATGGCGAGCTTCATGGTTTAGATCATGAGAGTTAGAGTCTGTTATGATTATATCTAGGTTATTCTAGGTGAATATCTACTATGTGTCATATTTGTTTGACATACCATGTGGTAATGAGCTGACAAGTCATGTATAAATGATGGATGTTAATGATTGGGTATTCTAATCTCTCTCTCTCTCACTTGGGTTTCCGTATATTATGTATTTTAGTCAAGATAACTATTTTATTTTAGTATTTACAATTTTTTTATTGTTTTTAGGAACCTACTGGGTATTTGTATAGTCACCCATTCATGGGATTTTCCCACAAATGTTTTTTCTTTTGAGGAATAAGGTATCATAGAGGTATCCATGGAGGATCGAGAGTCGGTGAAGTATTGTTCTGGGATAGATAGACCGAGTTGCACATAGGTCATAAATTTGACCACAATCACCTCCTATAGTGTAGGTTATAAACTTCTAATATTTTGGGGGTCTTTTATTTTTCCTTTTTATGATTTCCATTAATTTTTTACTCTATTTGATGGTTATAGATATATACATGATTTTTATCAGTTTTTTTATTATCTTTTCATTGTTTCCTTGATATGGATGTTTGTGCATACATACAAGTACCATATGCTAAAGCCTACCATATCTGTAATATGTCTACTAAAAAATGGTTTATAACCCTTTTTATATAAGGGGAGGGATTTAGGCTATAGTATCGTATCCTTATGCAATTCAGGATGGCCTTGATTTGTTTGTTCATAACATATTTGTATCAAAGGTAGTACATTATTTAGACTAGAGTTTGGAATTTTATAGCTACGAGACTGCATTGAGATTTTTGGTGATATTGTCAAACTATCTCGAATTTTTCTATCAGGCCTAGGACACTAGTGTGGGTGTAATAGTTGATGTATCTATCCACCAGAACATTGATAATTATCTTGTACACTCAAAATATTTAGGAATAGGTTTTTGGGAAACTTTGGTACATGCTTCATATAGGATAGGATTGTGGCTTCTTTTCCATTCTTGAGCCACCTTCCAATATATACTATTTTACCATGTCATATATTGTCTTATTTCAGGATGTTTCCATGATGACATCCTTTAGAGTTTATGTAGTAGGTTTCAGGATGTTATTGGATGAGTGATGTGTCCTCCATGTAGGTTCATGGTCACACAATAGTTTTTCGTCAATTTGGATTACTCAGTGTGCCTTCCCCCATTGATTATTGTGTATAACCGCCTATGAATGTTGCAGTGGATACAAAATTCTAGCATGAGCCATGTGTGGATATATTGGTGCTTGAAGATGTTATGTAAGGATCATGAAAATATCACGAGATTCTAAGGACAGGATAACCTATGGTCCCGGTCCAGAAGGACCCACTAATAGCAAGTTTGCGATGTAATTCATGAAACATGAGGTTTTAATGTTAATAAATACATTGATGAAATATTAGTCCTTTGAGGATGAGAAATTTTTTTCCTAATTATTGGAGTGGACATCTCACATAGGATTTTCTTAATTATTGTACTTTAGGAAGAGATACAGTCGATAGACTACATAAGTAGAGGTGAAATTTTTATTTAAGAGGTCTATAGGACTAAAAAAAATGAATTGGAGATGGAAGAGTGGTATGCGATAAATGGAAATGTTAATTTTATCCACTACCAACACCCTTAGGAGGTAGAGTCTAAGACCAAGAGGTTGATGGATAGTGGGTATCTACAGGTGATGGAGGTTTTTAAACTAGAGTCTGTGATAGTGAATAGAGGTATGATCTGTAACCTTTATACTTCCACAGTAGTATTGTTAGAAATAGGTGTTAGATACCCCTTAAATGGAACTTATTGCTCATGTTTTATCAAGGGTGACACAATGAATTTGTGGAGCCCTATGATGGTGATGTTTAATTTGGATTTACACTCACAACCAAGAGGGAAACTCCCCCTACTAAGATGTGTTTCTACAATGTGTTACAAAAACTATGCACACATATCAGTGCCTCCCAAAGTAGATAGTTTCAAAGTGTGGAGGATGAGTTCATTTGAATTCTAAGTTTGTGGATGTTTAGTGTTATTTGGTGTCTAATTAGGAGCTGATGGGGATTTAAAGGTGAAAAAAGTTAAAGGATAAGATTTAGGCAGCATGTGATTATGAACTAGATACTTGAAGTCTAGTTTGAGGTATGAAATAAGAACTCCTTTCCTCATTTGAAGTTTCTATAGAGCCATGAGCCACTTATACATAATTTTACCCCCTTTGTGAGACATGGTGACAGTAGTGGATAATTTCCAGCTCGACCTTCGTGTTAGAGGGATTCCTTAGGGTTTTATGAGTTG
Source organism: Viscum album (assembly GCA_963277665.1). Taxonomy (NCBI): domain Eukaryota; kingdom Viridiplantae; phylum Streptophyta; class Magnoliopsida; order Santalales; family Viscaceae; genus Viscum; species Viscum album. The sequence goes on from OY728129.1 coordinate 1,038,682,724, forward strand.
TGGTGTAGTTGGAGGTTTTTTGAGGTTTTTTAAGACCCAATGTGACCACTTGGGAAGCCCTATGTTGTTCGCCTAGTAGGAAGATGAGTGATTGAGGTTAGAGGTGATGGAAATCACACGGCTCGAGTGATTTTTATAGGGTAGTTCCCACAATTATGAATTTCTATCATTTTCACTGGTTTTTAGAAATGAGATGGTTTTTTAAGTTTGGTCTCAAATTTGGTTATCACTAGCTCCAGGTACGAGTGGAGATTAGGACGAATATTTCTTCCAAAATACAATGTGGTTGTCTGATTTTATTGTGGTACCTTTTGGAACATTAGATACTATAGTAGTGTTTTGAAACAAATGAACCAGAACCCTAACCCACTTTTTTGTATTGGTTCTGGTTATTCTTATTTGGTGACATCCTAGTTTTCTTTGTATTAGGAGTAACATACACAAGACACTTAAGGATAGTTTTGAACATGGTCCAAGAGTAACAACCTTTTGGGAATCTGTATATGTATTGGTTATAGTCATAGAAATTCCACCCACATAGATTTTTCTTATAGGGATATAAGAGTAAAGGTAGATCTTGGAAAGGGTTGTGGCAGTGATAGCTTGAAAAACACCCAAGGGAATGGGAGAAGTATCAGATGCTTGCAAAAATGTTCTCAATCTACTGTAGCAAAGTGAGGTGATGGAGTTTTTGATTTGTTTATAATTTCATCCAATTGGTTGTGGTTAGTATAGCATATCTAGAGTTTATAGCTATTTAAAACTACATTAGCAGTAAGACATGGAGGTACAACTTGTAGTTTTTGTTTGTAGGGTCTTTCATAATGGGTACCCACTGGACATGTACTTGATGGAATATCTGAAGGTGGGGAGTGTTTCACCCTTCTAATGAATGGTTATAACACATGAAACATGGTGATATGTGGTTCTAAGGAGGAATATGCCCTTGGAATTCACCCAGGTGAGGGGTGGTGATGCCATTATCCTTTGGAATATGGTTTGGTTCCCAGGAAAAATAGACTTTTATAGTTATAGAAAACATTTTTTTGGGTTTTCATGATTCATTTGGGACATGGATGGGATGATCTACTTGAACTCAGTGGATTTTGGTTATTGTGGATGTGACCGCTCTACCACCAGAGTAGATCCTTTGTAGGCCATATGTGTGGGACCCTATAGTTCACTTCTATATAGGATGAAGTTATTAGGATAGAATGATTATCTTCCTAGAGTTGGTTCTAGTAATGGTTTTGAAATATGAAAAACATCCAGTGGAGGATGAGGTCTACTATGAAATGTTATGGGTATTTGTAGAATGATGAAGTTGTCTCTTAAATTTTTAGAGGAGGTCTTGTCTTTGGTTAGATCTTGCCTCATTGAGGGTTACAAAGAGAATTTTGGTTTGGGAGTCCTAGTTGAGGGATTAGAATTTTCCCTTATGTGTTTTATTTTTCATTTTAGAATGAAACTAATTGATTTTGGGGAGTGTTTAGAGACACTCTTTTTTCAATGTAAGCCTTCAGAATATTTCTAAAAGTATTTTTAGAGCTAGGAGCTGAGTCAATTTGGAATTAAGAGGCCCGTAGAGCCTTGAAGCGGTGATATTAAAATATTAAATATTTTATGTCACCAATCCAATGATTTTTTTGAAATGTCAAAGAAATCCCATTTGGATACATGAATTTGAATTCAGAGGTGTGGTTATTTCTAGAACATTAGTATTACCCTAGGTGTGACATATAATTTTTTGATATCAGGTGCTCGGTTAGAGGTGATCGTTGGAGGGGTGTTAAATAATAGACTATTAGTATAAAAAAATCATTAATAAACCTACCCAATTTTTCATATTTTGTATATAATTGGAGGGGATTTTCTCTCCCATGGTAATGGATATATTGTGGAGTAATAGAGGTGAGGAGGTTCCATATGACCCTATTTTTTTATGCTGATTATCACCAGTTCTTGGTGCAAAAACATCCATGAACTATGTTATATCCAAAGAATCGAATATTCACCATAAAGTATCCATATTTAATATATTTACATCCTTATATCCTTTGAAGAATTATTTTAAAAATTTAGAGACCTATTTTGACTCCTAGTGATGCCCTGAGGTATATATGAGGGTTTCATATAGAAATAAGGTGGGTCTCAAGGGATTCCAGTTCCAAATTACCAACCACACAACATGTAGTGTAGAAACAAAAACCATGTTTTCTTACAATTTTCTTGACGTAGAATCTTTGGGAATACACTCTGTTTACTAGGGTTAAATGTCGTGTAGTGATCCTAGATTGTGTGGCCAAGGACATGGCCAGATTTTCCATGTCAAGAAAAATGGTTTTGTGCCTGTACATCACCAGAGGAAGAAAGTACAAGTTTAGTTCTGTGGGACCAACCATGGACATAGGATAATTCCAATACAATAGGAACATTATGTGTACCATGGGTACATGTTGTTTGTGGAGACATGGACAGTGAAGCCATTTTTAGGTGAGGACACACCCAGATCTTTAAAAAAGGTCACAAGTCATGTGAGATGGGGTAAGCACTATAAATTCCTCTTTCTATATGCCGAATACTAGGAGGGGACATGGAACAAGGCCAGTTATGGGATTAAAAATGCGTAATGTGGGTACAAGACTTGTACTTCCCTTATATACCTCATCCTCATGCATCTCCCTCTTCCAGAATCAGATGGAGGCGCATGAGTATCCTATCATCAGTAATATTCCAGATAGGATACTATGGTATCCATGGTTTTAGCATTAGAGATGTGATGTGAGAGGACATTGGGGGATTCTAATGTTAGTTTGGAATAGAATAGTATCAGTTGAGTAAGATCCCTTTTATTATTATTATGGGGGTTTAGTGTGGCATTGCATCCTCTTCATAGTATGGTGACCCCATTATAGCTTCCTCAAACTTGTAAAATGTGGTTGTGCCCCCTTTTTCTAGGGAGAGATTATCTTAGTACACATCCACGAGGGTTTAGTTTGGAATATTTTCACATGCATGATACTTCAAAACCCTAACTGGATTAGAGCATGTATCACTTTGAATGGTCTGGACTGAAAATCATTTACATTACTCTTCGTAAGTAGGGTTGTTGGAATCAACAAGACCAACACTACATGGGTGTCGAACCCCTATCTAGAAGGATAAATCAGAAAGGGCTAGCTGTACCCTTAGTGAGGAATGGGAATTGAACCCAATATATGTATCAATCTATTTGGTGTTCTACTGTATCCTTTCCCTAGGAGGGGTTTATGGAATTGGCATACATAACACTGCATGAGATTTGATCCCCTTCCTAGAGAGTTGTTTTAGATTTGGGTTGTGGAATGATACCCTTTCTATGTATCGTGTTGTAGATAGGGTTTCTAGTGTCCCCTAATTTTCCTAGGAGATATCCTATACCAAATATTTATGATCTCTTGAGTTCAAGTTTGGGATAGATGTGTCTCCAATTAGTTAATTGGGTGACCCCCTTTCAATGTTTTAATATCTATCAAGCCACATGGTGACATTCCTTATGGAGTTATTCAAGGAAAATTTCCTCTCATATAGGTAACACAACTACTGATAGGGTTAGTCCATTATCTTAGAAATACACTCTATTTGATACATATCGGTTGAGTTCCATTAAGGATGGAAAGTCTCATTGAGTGTGTAATACCAGAAGATTGATATGTTTGATCCTTAAGTAGGATTCTGTGTCTGGATGTATGGTGAATGCCATGAGGCTTGGATTTTGTTACATATATATCAAGGTTATTCTAGTAGACCATTCTGTATGTGTCATATTTTTTTGGCATACTAGTTGGTGATGAGATAACGAGCCACGTATAGTCTAGGGATGGTCAAGGTACCATTTTCTACTCTCCCTCCCTATTTCTTAGGTTTCCACCTCAATATTTTGGTTGATCTGAATATTTTATTTTCTATTTTTTTCATTTATTTTTGGGGGTTTGAGAAGCTAATGGGAATTTTTATAAACACCATTGCACAATATCTTTCTGCACATGTCATTTCTTGTGAACATGATATGTATCTTAGAAGTTTCCTTTGAGGATAATGATTGGGTGGATCATAGTTCTAGGATAGATAGTTCATGGTGTGTACTGGTCGTGTATTTGAAATAATTTCCCTCCTTCAAAGATTGTTTGACTATTTTGAAGTTTTTGTGGGAATTAATTTCTTGATTTAATTCTTTCAAGTACTTTTGCACTCATTTTTTCGGTTTTATATCTATGTATGAATTTTTTAACAGTTGTTTTTCATATCACTACAATGTTTCATAGAGAAGGATGCATGTGTTTTCATATAAGAACCATAGTCTAAGGCACCCCATGTGTGTGATTTTTAACTTAATGCTAGTTAGTATCCCGTGTCCTATTATGGGTAGGATTCGGGTTGTAGCATATTGGAATTTTAACAGTCAGGTGGGTGCTAGTGGGTTAGGTCATTACACAAACCTACATAAAGTTCCTTTATCGAATTCGATATTTTTGGCTCCCCGATACCTTTTCAATCATTTTGTGGAGGTAAACCCTATTTCCATTTGTAATCTTATTAGAAGACGCTTTGAAATATGTTCTCTCACCCATCCATGAATTTCTCATCAATAAGAATATGCACATTTGACCTATCCTAGATGTCTTTTCGGTGGTGTTTTATTCAGGGTACACCTCTTGTGCATGATTTTTTATCAAGAAGATGACCATAAACTTCAAGTAACTATCTATGAATCTCTTTTAAATAGTTTTAAGGATATCTTGGATCTGTAAGACTCCAATTGTACATTAGTTTTGAATCATTGTTTTATTTTCTTCTATTACATAGAATATATATTTTCAATTTTGAATCTTGTTTGGATTTGTTCATTTTTTAAGCTTAAGAAAAGTCTTGTGTAGAGGGGTGTTTTTATCATGCATGTAGGATCCCAAAGGATCTAATTCACAATAAATATTGTACCCCTTATCTCACTTTTTATTTTTAGGTGAGCTTCCTATATTGTTTTTATTATTCATATGTTTATATTCCTAAAGAAAATTTTATTTGTATTTTTTATCTTCATTAATTCTAACATATACTATCACACATATTATGTGAAAACAAGACCACTATTCAGCGGCCCTCATATTTTATTAGGAATATATCTTTATATTATCCCTAACAGTGGGAACATACATTGAGGGACGTAGAATGGGAGACGATGTTTTCACAAATCACAAGTGTGAATCCAACAAAAGATTTTAATTCTATTATTATAGGCTCATTTTCTATGTTTTTGGGATGGGAATTGATAGATAGTGGTGGGCTTAATGTGGTGAGATTGTCACCATGAAATATTTCTTGTTATATTTGGATGAAATTTTGAAATGTGAGTAGAATTAATCCTAATTCCATAGATGGTTCAAAAAAATATATGTAGAACCTCATACCCAGGTAGGTATATATAGAGTGAAAGGCATGTGTATTCTCATGATCCAATATTGATATCACATTAAGGCCCTTGTTGTTAATGATATATTTGAATTATTCAAAATAAAAATCCAATAAACGCTACAATTTCCCACCTTTAGGTCTCATTGTTTTAACATTTAGGATGTGATACAAGATAATTATAAGTATTTAATAATAAAATTTTAATTATAACTTAGTATAGTTATAAAATTATATTAATATAATAATTATATTATATATATCAATAAATATGAACCATAATGTTTTCCATAACAACTACTAAGTTTTATAAAAACCAACACAAACCAAAAACACTTATAAATTATAGTCTATATCATTACAGATAATAGAACAGACAAAAAGGTTCCTTCTATCAACTTTTTGTTTAGTGATCATAAAAGCACACTTTAAAAATGAATTTTTTAAAACTAATAATGGGTACTGTGAATAATTTAATATATATATAAATTTAAATACAATTTATATATCATTAATTATATATATTTATCTAGGGCTCGGTTAAAAAATTTCTGGTGAAAAAGGACAATGAAAATAGATGAAGTCAACTTCCATGATTTCTATAGATTTATCTTGTTGCCTTTTTAATGTTTTCTCCATCTAGGTTTGCTAATGAGAACTATATTCCACTTTCTGATATATCCACAGGTGAGATAATAAAAGAGGGGTAGCCTGATTTTTTCTCCCACTATGATGGGATATGGAGAAACAATAGCTTGTTTTCCTTCAACCCCATGCTCTCTCAATCAAATTAGATAAGATATTCTCTATAAGGATCACTCAATTGAACCAAAAAGGCATGAAATGAATTTCCTCACACATAAAATCTAGGAGAAAACTAGAGGAAGGACCACGAAAAAACTTGTGAGGGGAAAACCTAGGATCCCTATAAAAAAATCAAGGAAAATAAGGCACACATGAATCCATAGTGACTTTTAAATGGTCACAATCCATTGAAGAAAATATAGTTTGTGCTAAAAATTCCTAAAATATGACACATTTTGAAATTGTATTTTCTAGTAAGAAAGATGAAGTAATGGAAGGAATGAAAAATACACCAGGGGATATATCAACAACATAATCAATTTATTAAATGCATCACAAAAAATAGAAAATATTATACTTATAAGGATATAATTATTGAATGGGATGTTAGACTTCTGAAATAGGCTAAGACAAAGGCCCAAATGGAAGCAGTCCCATCACATGATATAGATCTAGAATATATAAATGTTGAAAATTAAAATGATTAATTAAAATAATATTAACCTAGAGTCAAATTCAGCATCCAATTATTAATGGAATTGAATAATAGTTCATAATTATTTACCTTGGAAATAAAATATTTAACATATACAATGTTCAACACAATATTACACATCTCTACCATATAAATTAAGTCATAAAACTCATGATGATTTTGTGGCACCAAAATTGGGTAATTTAAGAAAAAACAAAAAACATTAAGCTATGATATAGTACAATAACTATTTGTCCCCCAAAAATCATCAAGATAATAAATGGATCCCAAATTTAATGACATTCAAAACTAATTATAACAATAATCAGAATTCAATAAAATCTAATCCTAAAAAAACACATAGATGCACTTAGATGATTAATCCTTTATGATAATTCCATCACATAATTCTCAACCCAATATACAAATAACATCACGCACAAGAAAAAAAATAGTACCCATCCACTAGAAACATTTATGAATAAACACATCATAGAGATAGTAGTGAAATGATGCAAAATAGTAGTGAAAGAAACCACAAAAAATTATTTCTTAGAAAAAGAAAAAATAGAATGAGTGTCCACTTTAACATAGAAAAAAGGATAAAAAACATACACCGCTAGATCTATAATTTAATCTTATATTCAACAACCTTAATGAACTAGGAAGCCTTTTGATACAAGGGAAAAATTAATCCTTAATTATGGTCAATAATCACTAACTAATGAGAAACCCACCCCCACATATTTCAATATGACATTTTCTCAAGAATAGGGTATAACTAAAAGTCACATAAATATCCACGATCATATGGAAAATCAATAAAACATGAGAAAACATAAGAGATATAATTGAATTTAACTAAAATCCAATAGAAATACATTATATTCTTCAAGAAAATGACATATATGAATTAATCAATATAAATAGTAAGATTACACCATAACCTATATGATGTTCAATCATCACTAAACTTATTCACCTGTCACAAGAACTCTAAACACTACTGAAGAAAAATAACAAACCATAATTGGTAAAAAAAACCTAGTGAAAATACCCCAAACTGAGAGAATACATTTATCAATAAACTGACATTAATAGAAAATATCTCTTAATGAAAATACATTGAAACATGAGACAAAACAATATACTTGATAACTCTACAACCATACCATACTACTAACCAAATCCCTCTCTATGGCCAACCTCACTAAACCTATCTACCTAAAAACGCAAGAAAAAACTAGGAGTACCTATGAAAAGGTATTTACATATCAAAAATAGGAATACAAGATATAGGAAACAAATTATATTATATTGAAAGAGAGTTACCGACCTAGCTTATTAGATGACCAAAAAATTCTATATTATAATGTAGAACCATAAGAAATCAGTTTAAATAAATAAATATGAATTATGAATGTTGATAACACAAAATTATTTCAATTTTTCTCTGATGTTAGTTTTCTGAAGCCATGTTGTGGTGCAGTATGCATTCAAGGGACAAAAAAGGTTATTATGTTTCATTTTGGTTCATTAAAATCCAAAAATGAAATATAAAATATATATTTATTATACCATTGTACTACCAATACACATGAAACAATATTCATATAAATAGATTCCAATAATAAGGAATAATCAAATGAATACATTCTGCGTAGTATACCAAATTATAATGGAAGTCAGAACAATTCAAGGGTGTGAACATCTACAAAAAGAATACAACAATTTATCTAAGAATACTATAATAAGCATAATCAAATTAGATCACAATAAACTAGAAAATATATACATTTATATTATCAAAATTGGTTATTCACCAATATAGATCCCCCTTTTGTCAATTCTAGAAAATCCATTTAACAATTCTTAAAGACAATTGGTATTCTAAACACTGATAAAATGGGCCCCTTCTATCTATCCTAAAAATAGAACTCACAAAAGGACACCTTATCCATGACAAAAAAATATTTGATAAAGGGTGTACCTTATCTATGATAGATTATCAATGATAACAGTTCCTTATATATTTTCTATAAATAGCAATAATAAAAGAAATATTTTTGTGGCATGCTAGTAAAAGTATAGAACACTACAAAAAAAATAAAAAATCTAAAAGAATTAAAGTGTACATCACAAATAAAACAGAAAAACTATATGATAGATATTTAAAAACATGGTTTGTAAAATAATATTAGTAAGTATAAATCATCACTAAAATTTAAAAATATCAATGTTCCATTATCATTTTCCCCTGAACCCCACTCAAAAGAGTCTGATCATACTATCAGTTACTGAACAAAACACCCCAACAGAGGAAATAGAGTTCACATATATAAGAAAAAACCATGTTATTAATAGTATAGAGAAATAAATTAAACATAAATAAAAAACAATAAATTAATTAAAATTGAATTTTAAAATTAAACCACATATTTTTATTTATACTGGTCACACCATGTATTCGATTGAGGTAGGAAATATTCCTAGATTTCAAAAATATATTATGGATTGTTTTAAAAAAATATCAAAATAAGATGAATGTTTTTTCTTGTGTTTTGAGTCTGTCACAAGTATTTTGTACTAGATTCCAATTTTTAAGTTGAAAACACACACTTTGAGTCATATGAGGAACACCATGTATCAGACTAAAGTTCATTAATTTCTCTAAATAAAACATTACTTAAGAATCATTGTCTAATAGTATCAAAATAATACGAATGTTTTTTTATTACTATTGAGTATATCAATTGTGATCTGAACTAAAATGTCAATTTTATACTAAAAAATACACACATAGAGTAATTATAGGAACACTATGAATTATATTGAGGTGTGATTGATTACTACATATAAAAAATTTCATATGGAATATTTTTCAAACGTATTAAGATAAGTCTATCATGTTTGATTGGTTTTTAGCTAGTGGATTTTTTTAATTAAAATGTCAATTTTTAAATAGAAAACATGTAATTTTTATTATTCTAGTAACATTGTGTATCAGATTGGGGTACGGAATATTTTTACATGTCAAAAATAACATAAAGGGAATTTTCCTAAGGTATCAAAACAATCTGAATGGGTTTCTCAATTTTGAGTATGTGACATGTTTTTAGAACACTAATATAAATTTTAAACTCAACAAACACTTATAAAGTCAATCGGGTCACATTGTTTATCAGATTATGTTTCGACTGATTCCTATACATCACAAAATACATATAGTCAATTTTCCTAAATTATCAAAATAATCTGAATATCTTGCAGGATTTTGACTACGTCACATGTGTTTTGAACTAAAATGTAAATTTGATACTAAAAACATGTAATTTGAGTCATACTAGACACATCATGTATTAAATTGATGTCTAGTTTATTCCTACATGTCACAAATGATTTATGGATCATTTTAATAATGTATCAGAATAATCTAAATGTATTTTCTTAGTTTTGAGAATGTTGTATTTTTTTTGAACTAAAATAACATTTTAATGTAAAAACCCATAGTTCGAGTTATACAGGTCACACTATGTGTCAGATTGATATGTGGATGATTAATTCAAATAGAAAATAACATAATAATAATTGTATTATAGTATCAAGATAATTCAATAATGTTTTATAGGTTTTCAATGAATTAAATATGTTTTTAAATAAAATGTAAAATTTAAATTGAAAACAAACACATTCAGTATATGTCACATTGGGCGTCAGATTGATGTGTGGCAGATTATTACACATCAAAAATGATTTAGGGATCATTTTCCTTAAGTATCAAGTCAATATGAACATGTTTTATTTGTTTTTAGTTATTAACACACTTTTCTATCTAAAATTATAATTTCAAACAAAAAACATACATTTCAAGTCGTATCGGTCACACCATGTTTCAAATTGAGGTGTGACTCATCCCCGATAGGTTTCTATTATTTGTTAGGGAGGGGAACATTTTAATTTTTCTTCAAACAAAATTCCTTCATACAAGCCTCTATATCAAACATATATATGTTCCTTATAATGGATATAATTTGAATAAGGTGGATAAGTTCTTTTTTAAAATAATTTAATTATTGAGGGATTATATAATAATCAAAACATTCAATATAAGAAGGATATATGTAAAACTAGAGTGAGGTTTGAATTTGGATAATAATATCAGTTTATTAGTTGACATATTATGAAAATAGAAGCATGATATTCATTAAATAGCGGAAATGACTTTTCAATACTAAATTTTATTTTATTTTTATTATCTAATATGGTTTTGATTGATGATTTCACCAATAGTATAAGAAAATGATGATGGGGGATAACATCCCAGGCTGAAAAATACCTTAATGCTTCAATACTATTTTATCATGGTTATAGTGCCGCCAAAAAAATTAGCGACATATATTTCATTAATGAAAATTAATATGGACCAGAGATTTATTAATATAAATATGAACTCAAGTTTCTTTGTGTGGGATTTAGTTTTGAAAATATCTATCAACTAGTTATTGATCATTTAAAATATTCACCTACCATAAACCTTCTTATATCAAACACTCTTATTTTTTATTCTCCAATTAATTCAAAATTATTGGTTATCTATCAATATTGTTTAAAGGATTCAAAATACGTAATGCTTAAATATGAATATTATCTATCATTACCCATGAGATTTTTTTTTGTAATATCCTAAAGTGGGAAACCTTTTGTAGGACTATAACACCTTTCCCTTGGTATATGTGAGCTTCTATTCGAACAAAATAGTCACTTTAAGAAATTAATTGAAGAAAATTGGTGTGATCATATATTTTTTGGGTGAGTAATTATTATTTTATTCATGTTTCATGTATAATGTATTCTCCTCTTCAATCTTAAATAAATAGGTTCTATCTTTTATGGCTTGTTCCAGGTAGTTGAAAGCAATGTATGTATTGTTAAAAGATTATAAAAAATGTATAAAATGTATGAAATGGATTAGGAATTGGAAATGTCAACATTAGTATCCCATGGAAAACATACTCTATGGATCATATTTGGGATTTATTCCCCAAATTTCATTCAACCAATGCATAGATGGAAAAATATATGGAAGGAAAATATATGAATATATGGAGGATGTGATTTGTTTTAATGTTATATATAAATTTAAGGATGGCCTACGATTTTTATTTATGATAAATTATATCCCTCCACACTCAGCCCCCATATATCCTGTAAGTATTCAATCATTGTTAGAATATATTTGAATGATGCTTCCATAATGGGATACATCCCGAGTGGGTGATTTCAAGGACACAATATCCATTAAATGGGTGAAAAATTTATTTGGGTATGTGAACCCAAACAAATAAATGATGTTAATTGATATGTGGGTAGATGTTTTCAATGAAAAGGTGATCCTTTCAATGTTTAAGGATTTTATATCCCATATATAGACTCATTCAGCCATGAGATCCCTAAAATCAGAGTGACAGTTGAGGCTAAAAATGGATGTCAGTTTCTTTCCCATTCCAGTAAAACTTATTCAAAAGTCAAAATTATAGAATGAATCTATATATATATATAAGTTAATTATAGTAGAATACAAATAATATGGCTGAAATGAAGATTTGGATCCAAAATCACACCATGCTTTCGATTAATTAACAGTTGATTCCCACACATCAAAAATGACTTAAAGATCATTATTTTAATGTATCAAGACAATACAAGAGTTTTTTATATTTTTCCATTTACTAAATCACATTTTTAACTAAAATTTCATTTTAAACTGAAAACATGAACATTGGGTCATACCGGTCAGATATTGTTTGGGATTGTGGTTAATTCCAATATGTCAAAAAATAACATATGGTTAATTGTTATAAGGTATCAAGAAAACATCATATTAGTTTATTGAGTTGAGTGAGTGACACATATTTTTAACTAAAATTTTATTTTTAAACTGAAAACCAAAAATTTGAGTCATATTAGTCAAACTGTATATCATATTATGGGGATAATAATTCTTAAACAACACAACCAACTCATGCATCGTTGTACTAAAGTATTAAAATGATCTAAATGTGTTTTCCCTATTTTGAGTATGTGTTATGTTTTTTGAACTAAAATGTCAATTGTAAATTGAAAACACACATTTTAATTCATACCAGTCACACTTTGTATTGTATTTACATGATACTAATTCTTACACAACATAAATCACTTATAGATTATTGTCCTAAAGTATAAAAAATATTAATTTTTCCCTCTGTTTTGAATATGTCATGTGTGTTTTGAACGAAAAATTTCAATTTTAAAATACAAATTAATAGATAAAATGATGAGAAAATTATCTAAAAAATTAATAATAAGTATCCTTTTGATTATTTATTTATATATTTAGACACAATGTAATATTCACATTCGTTTCTGAATAAATTTATTTCTGATTATGAATACGAGTACTTTCAACAGTCATGGTAATACTGAAAAAAAAGTAAATAAGAAAATGACCAATATATATTATAAATTAAATTTTAGTTATAATAGAAAATGCATATTAGGGGATTATGGTTTGTTTATCAAATATTATATCTTTAAAAAATTTTAAAACATAATAACTATAATATTTTTCATTAGTTTGTTTTGGAAACTAAAGAAAATTTGAGAAAAATGACTAATTGTTTTGGATATTTGTTTTGATAGTAAAATATTATTATATATACCATAATAATTATAAACTTTTATATGTATATAGGTATTTTGTGGTTACATAATATCCTCATTCCAAAATTTTGATCATATTTAAATACTAACCGGTCCTACAAAAATTGATTAAAACATAATATTAAATATTTAACTTAATGTTTATTGTAAAAATATTGAACGTTTTTTTATTAAAAATTGATAAACATTTCTATGTTTGGTCAACTTTTTGGGTATCCATGCTTTGAATCTAGAAAATAAATATTGGTAGTATCCAAATTGATTATAATGAGAAACCAATAGTACCAAAAAAATGTAATGAAAGGAATACAAATATATTTGATAAGATTAAATTCTATAGTTTTATCCATGCATTTTCGGTATTACAAAAAAACATTCAGAAATGTTTTTTTTTTCAAACATAACATCTAGTTTGTCAAATGTTAAAAAAAAAATCATTCAAGGAGTTTTTTGTGTTTAACTTATGTGATAACTAATTATTCCAAAAAAATTCACATGGATTTCCATTCAAACAATACTAATATATACTCTCGAAAAAATATTAATAGTATTTTAATATAATTATCATATTAGATTGGCTATTGTATATAAAAATTATGAAAACACACCTCAAGTATACATTTTCAATTTTCTCTTCTAGATATATATTCTTGAGGATTTAAACAATATTCTCAAGACCAAAATTGTCATTAATGGCCTATACATACATTTTTTCTTTGAAATCATTGACATACATAACAATTTTTTTGAATCTCCTAATATTGTAATATTAGTAAATGTTGAAGTTAAAGATGCGGGTTCAAGGTAAATTTTAAAGGTATTTTCAATTTATTGGTTTATTCGTTATATTTTTTTGATTTGGATATCCATTTTACCCATTCAATTTTTGTGTATGTAATAGCATTCATCTATTTATGAATTTTTCTTTAATTTTTAAAGGATGTAGAAAAATAAATTAGAAAGGATTACCTCCTTATAAAATTTATTTACAAGATAAAATGGATATTTTATGAAAATTATAATAGAAATCTCAATAATATAAACATCCATATCACCAAGGAGAATAGGTAGCTCGTTTCTTGGATTGTGAGCTATGTGAATCCCAACTATCACATGATATTTTAGATGTAGTTTGTTTTCTATAATTTATCATTGTATATTGTCCAATGTACCCCGTCCAATATGGTAACAGGTTTGTGATAATAGATATAAATCACTATTATTTTCACCCAATAGAATATCTGATCATGAAAGGTATCATTTTCTACCTAAATAAACTCTCAAAAAAATAGTTATAAAAAAATTGATTACCTCTATTAAGGTATACAATTAAGGGGAATGTCTTGCCTCAAAGATGATGGGGTTGGGGTGGGTGGTGTTAATATTTGTGTTGTATTTTATATTGCATTCTTCCTCCTCTTTTACATCTTACCAGAACATTTTCAAATAACTCTAATTACATATTGAAATTTTAATCTAGAATATATATTCATTTCTATATATCATCCATTTTATTATCATTATCCCAGTTTGAATTTCATTATAAAAATATGTTTTTTGTGACCCCCCAAAACCTACACCTCTGAAATATTTATATTGTTCTTCATACTTTTGGTAAACTAGTAATATGTGTTTGTATGGTATAAATAATGATGATTCCTATGTATAAAATAGATAGAACATTTAGGAAAATAAGTAAACATTATTACATAATACCAATTTAATGTAGGGGAAATTGTATCATGTAATACATAGAAATTCTTCCCGTACTTTTTGTGTGTTGTCATCTATTAGTATCCTATACTTATTTACACGAGGTTCATTCTAAATAATATGATATGGGATGGAAATTTATTTTGTTTTTTATTCCTAAATATGTATATAAACAAAGGATCATAATTATATTGTCATTTTAGGCCCCTTAAAATTTTTATAATATATTTAAAATACAAACCATTTTTTCATGTGAAGTGTACCCCATCCTTGATTTATGGTAGGGGTACATTGGGTTTTATATATGATGATTATATTCAACAGTTACTAATTTTTTCATAAATTAACAATTCTTAATTAAAGTTACTAATATACTTACAGTCATGTAACGAATTACAAATCACAACGTACCTAAAAATATTACTCCTAAAAATGGATAATTAATTCATCCCACATTTATTATTTTATCATGTGTGCATAAATATATTGTTGGTGCAAGATTAGTTTCCATTTAATACCCCTATGATGATGATTTATATTAATTGTATACAATCCTCTATGATCCTTTTTAATTGACATTAATATAAATTTATTTCTGTAGTAATCTTTTATAACTGCACACTGTAAGGAATAATGAAGGGTAAATCAACATTTCATTATTTTTTAGTAAAATATAGAAAGGATGTCATAGTATTACCCTGATCTCTTATAATATTAGTTTCTTAATAGTGAGAATAACATTGTGACACATATCTACATTAAAAGGAACATGAACTTGAATAGTGATAATAATGTAAATAATGAATATGAAATTTTAGGGGTCAATAGTATGGTCCCATGAATTCCATCCAACATCAAATTTTATGCATCCTCTACTCACATTAATAATGTTTTTAACACTATCACACTACGATTCACCTATTTTTTCTTAGACATAGGTTGTTAAGATTTTACCATATCCTTTTATTCAACATCATCAACAGGTTATTCCTCATTACTTGTGTCATTAGTAAGTGAAGGAAATTATTATTCCTAGAAATTGGTAGAATCAACTTGTGGGGAAGCCTATTTTCACTAAGGATCAAGAACATTGACATGTGTAAAAACATTATGTTTCTATGTAATAGTGGATCCATCATGTAGATAAAACTAATGTTTCTCAGGATTAGGATCATTAAAATGTATAGAATATTTTTTTTGTAGAAATGGTTAAACGTTTAATTTAGATTATGTAAATGCAGTAGTGAACAAATAATAATATAGGGTAACATAATGGATATTAGTAAATATATTAACTATTCATCAAAATTTATTTTATATTTAATGTGTGAATGGATTTAGCCCCTCTATCGATTATCCAATCACATCATTTTGATCTACATTGACATAAAAGAATCTATATAAATTGGGACCACTTAAAATTTATTGTGATGTCCAAATGAAAAGGTCATCCTTAGTTGAATTGATATTTGAAATTTTTTAGTTTTGGCCAATAGGAGAACAATTGTCCACAATCTATTTATGGGATCTATTACATAAAATACATGTAATTCTTATTATTACATGATAATCAATGTGTCTTCATACCCTTCCTTACTGAAATACACTTTCTTGATTCCCAATTAATCTATTTTTGTTTCAATATTCTTATCAACACACTTTTTTTGAAAAATAATTACTTGGAATGTTGTATAATCAAACTCCAATATTTGTTTAATGATGACATACTATAACATATTAGCTTATATTTGATTTATATCCTCAGTACAAGTTGCATGCATCACTTTAGCCACAAGTGTGACTCCAATATTCTGTATGGTACTGCGTTTATCATGTTCATTTTAATTGAACATATAACCATTAATTACAATACCATAGTAAGATAATACTATCACACTAGGTCCTCTGTCAATCTGTCAATGTTTTTTTAAAATTGATTTTGAATTTTTAGTTGACTCCCTAAAAATATGGTATTGAGACCATCCTATAAACTGTTGATTATGTTTTTTCGGTATCCATCTTTCATCCCTCTATAGATTTATATAACTAGGAATTACTTTGTAGGATTCAAAATATGGTGCAAGCTCTAACGTTTTATGAAAAAAGTTGAGCCTACTCCCACTCTGTAAGATTTATTTTGACAACATCTATTCTATAAATCCCTTCACACATAAGCCACCCAATTTGTTGATAATAAGGTAGACCAATGCTTCCACTATCAGACATATATTCAGTATATAATTCAATAGCTTCCTCAACAATATTTCACTCCACAATATAACCCTCTAGACGAAATTTATTTTTGACATACCCATTTATAATATTAATTGACCAAATTATTGGGTAAATCTATCTAAAATGTATTGGAACACATTGTTAAATCTCGCTAAACAAGTAAACCATAAAGTTAATCATCATATCAGAGAATGAAAGTGTAATAAACATCTATAATTCACAAAATATGACAAAAATTTACTTTTCCAAAGCTAGAAATTTCATCATGTCTATAAATTTACTAAAAATAAATTTTGAAAAGGAAATATGTCATTACTAATGTATGATAACAACTCTTAGTAAAATTGAAATGTAAAGCCACATGCATTAGATATTTCATAAAAATATGTCAGTCATCTAATTTTAGACCTTCAACTTTAAATTAGTCATTGATATGATATTCTAGATATTATGAACACCACTATGGAACCTATACATTATCCAGGAAGATGAAAATCCAATATATCACATTTCTGGAATTATTTTAGGCAAATTGATGAGGAAAATTATTTATTTCACCCTTTACTGATTTCACCTCTTCTGGTATCCCCATATCAATAATGACCAACCTACACAAAATGTCATTTTTTTTCTTCATTTGAATTTCGAAACATTCCAGTGACCCTGTCACATTATTTGTTCTACATGAATGACATTAATCAAATTTCTAAAGTATAAATAATTCAATCATAATAATTCAAAAAAAACTAATCTCATTTTTTCAACCTATTTTTGTATAGTTTTTCAAAGAAGTTTTAAAAAAATTGATGTCCATAGATTTTAATTTCTCAAAAAATTGATCACTAGTTAGAGTATATGATTTTATACCTTCTTCAAAAATCACATTGAAATATTTCATCCTAGATCATATTTTATATTATTGGGGTAGAAATTAATGATATCCTTGAAGCATACTCTTCAATGAATGCTTCAACCTAACTACGTGTTTACCTTCTTCATAAATGGGACACACTTGAGTTCCACTAATTCTAGAAAAAAACCAATTTATATATGTAGGAAAACCATTTATCATCCCATAAAACATGGAACTCAAAATGAAATATTTATTTTTTTAATAATCATATAATGTAACACCTAACATACACATTAATTAAAAATAATTAATCAACAGACACAAATAAACTTCAACATTATTAGCTAGTTTTTTTCGTCCTAATATAAGAAGACAACCCATAATTTATTTTTTCCTCAGTCATAAAAATAGTGGAATGTTATAATTTTCTTAAAAAACTAGTCATGTATTGTGAGTACTACTTTGAAAAGAAAAAATATTCACTCCATCTGTAGATAGAAAAAGACAAAGGATTATCATCTCATTTAGGAATTCATGATACTCATGATTAATTTTCTACCACTGATGAGATTTTATTGGGTGATGATGTTTTTCCTATTTATTTCTTGTATCTATGTTCCATGAAAATTTTATTGTAGTCTCCCACTTTTATATAAAAAATTAATCATTATAAATATTAGAATGTACTATACTATTCTTGAACTGATTGATTCATATTTATTGTATCAAGATTCACAATGCTTTTATATTTTTTTAAGTGATTCATATGACTTAAAATTTGAACCCATTCGTTTGGGTAAGTATGTATTATTTTAGAGATTATACTCATTGAACATGGTATACCTTTAGTATCATATGATAAAAAAGGAATATCATTTTAATGTAGGAGTAAATCATTCAAGAGTGATAGATGTCCAGTAATGTTGGTGTCACTCTATTCATTTCTATATTTTAAATTATATAAATTTAGTATGGAAGAAAATGTTGTACATTTAGTACAACTAGTTTATAATGAAATATTTTCACACTATTTAACATTTGAAATTGTTTTTTGATAATAATGAGGTTCATCTTCAAATGTTATTATAATTTAGTAATTTTTTTTTCATCATCATTCACACCTATAATCATATCCTCGATATGGTATTAATTATTGTTCACACTATTCATCAGAACATATGATCCATAAAATACAATGTCATCCCACTAAATAGATACATTCATTTTCCCCTTATTTATTCAATCATTTTTAACTTCAATCAATTTTGTGATAGCTCAATTACTCTAAAAATTCATCAGGATAAATTATTCATGAATACAAATAGTTTAAACATAGACAAAGGATTTTAAAAGGTTCATATAAAATATATTTTTAAAATTTCATTAACTCTTTCACCCCATCCACATACTCTTTTCTCACATTATTAACATTTTTCCATTTTCAATTCAGATTTTGACTATTTGATTTAGTAATAATAATATTTAAAAAAATAATTAAATACAAAGAAACTATGTGATGAAATTCATAAAAGGCCATTCATAGACAATCATTTAAGATACTTGAATCCATTGTAATAAGATAATATGAGTCAAATGATTCATATTGAGATTATTTTGTGGTGTTGTAAATTATTAAAGGAAGGGAAACTGTGATATCTGTAAATTCACAAAGAATATAATTAAAATTTTTTCAATTGTAAAACTGAGAGATCATGGAATTATTTTATAACTTTTCTAGGTGGGGGTAAAATAAGTGGGAGGATTTGATGTCAATTAATTTCTTCACTTTTATTATTATTGTCCAGGTGGTGTTTTAGTGATTAGAATACTAGGAGTTAATGTTGATATTTTTTAGATGATAATAACATTGATAGGTATCAATCACCTTGTCCTCAGAACCACATTCTTGAAGAAAATCATTGATTTAATTGATTTTGGATGAATGATTAAAATTTTACCAATAAACATTCTATGTTGGGTCCACAAAGTACATCAATGAAAATTATTATTATGGTTGGAATGAACAATCAACATTAGAATAGGTTGAAGAAGTTTCTTAGTGGGATCAACAGAAACCCACATATCAAAATAATGATTAGAGAATAAGACTAAATGCCTAGAATAACCAATATACAAAAATTAGCCTCAGTGGAACTAAAATCGAGAATCGAATCTGGAAAAATGATATACTTGAAACTAGGAGTGGGGTTTTAACTAGATGAATGCAGATATATATGTTTTTAATGATTCTCACAGTTCCAATTTATGGAGTTTAAGGTAGTACGAGTATAGATTTAAGGAGAGTTTGGAGAGTCCCCATAACAAAGAATGTGTTTTAAATAAAATTGTGGGTCTATATATATGGGATGAACCGATTAATGCAAGTGAATAAATAATATCAAACTGATGAATTGAATATATCCAATGGAGATCAAAACAAATAAAAGTAAGGAAAAGTGAAAGAAAACACTGAAAAAAGCCCAATTACTAATTAGAAACATGGTTGGAATAAAATATGAAGGAATCCTATATGAAGTTAGTAGGGTAAGGAACTAATATGAGTGAAAATTTACTAAACTAGGAAACTACAACTCAAAAATAAGGTAAATTAAGTCAACATCTAAATTTTCATGCGGTGAGTTATCTAGTGCTACTGGATGAAATCAAATCCCACCCACATCTCAGTGGGACACCAAAATAGATTACCTTTTAGGAAGGATCCTATAAATTATTCTTCTGGTTGGGGTACTTCATCAAATTCTGAAGAATAGAAACACCAGACCAATTCTAAAAGTTTATGGAATTTGGGTGATTGTTATCCTATATTTTCCAGGCCTACCACAACTTGACAATGTTTGAACACATTAATTTTAAATGTGAAATAAATTATTTATAACATTTAAATGGTGTGTTCAAATTTCATTTCTAATTAAATAATATTTTTTTAAATTAAATTAATTGAATAGGAATATTTTCATGGTCTATTGATTTTAATAATTTAATATGGAATAACATTTTAAAAATTTATATTTCGACAAAATATAAGAAAAAATGTTTAATTGTATTTAAATGTATTATAATTGGAATTCTTAATACAGTTTTTCATATTATTTTGTTATTTATTGTCCCTTATTATGATATGCAAGTGATTTCTCCAGGCCCAAATATGGGAATATTCACAAATACTTGTGGAAGTGTAAATCATTTTAAAAAATGGTTTTAAAATAAATTTCCTTCATAAAACATCTATGAATCATAGAGAATTTAATTTCTTAATTGTCACAATGCCTATGTTTTTGGCATGGCTATACTCTTGGTAATGATGTGTGCATGGGTGGTTGATCCCTATAAGAAATAGTGATGAAGATGCATTAAATCTGATATTTGTGGAATTTTGAGTAGGTATCGTGGTGTCCAACATCTAATATACTTTTTAGATGAATATTTTCAGTATAGTGTAGTAGTGAAAAGTGAGATTAAGGATAAAAACCCAATAAATACTCTGCACTAAGCTCTATTAATGGTATATCAACCCATTGATATGTACATTCACCTATAAATTAGAGGGTATGTGGTGTTACTAGGGAATCTGATTTGGATGAGAGGGACCATACCGGACTTCTTATTACCTAAGAATAATTTCTCTCAAGATGAGTAATAAAAAACATGCACAACTATTTGCACAAGAATAAGTCACATACCATAGGTGTTGACAGGGTTTATTAATCTGGGTTGTTTAAGGGGGAGTGATAGAAGAGGTCGTATTTCAAAAGAGAGATCGAATGCCATGAAGAAGTAGTTTCTCCCAGGGATGAATTTATATGATCAAGAAGGGTTTTATCAGCACCTTCCAAGAAGCATTGATAAATATGACTTTTATCGACACTAAATTAATATGGGGCAATAAAACCCATCTTTATCAATGATATAGTTTTAGAATTGATAAATTTAGGTTTAACTGGGCTATTCATTTCATCACTAACAAAAATTGTTTAAAATAAAATACAAAAATACTAAATGAATATATATATATTTATATGAAATAATTATAAAAAAATAAAAAATAATGAACAATTTTAATTAATATAAAATCATATATTTCTGATTGTTAAGAATGAGTGAAATTAAATAATTAAAAAAGAATTGAGTTGAAAAATATAAAAAATGGACATGTTTTTGGTAATTATGTAAATTATATAAAAAATGAATATATATATATATATATATATATATTAAAATATAGTTGAATACAAATTGAAAATATTAAAGCATAGTAAACACATATAAAAATTGAATTCATAAGATTAATTACATGATGTATAAACACATAAAAAATGTTGAAAATATAAAAAAATTGAATTTTAATATTTAATTATATAGATTTCATAAATTTGAAATTTATTCCAACATACTAAATAAAATCGTATATATATTAATCATATAAATTAAAAACATATTATGAATATTAACATTAGAAAATAGTAATGTACAATTAAAAATATTAATTGCATTAATCATAAAGACATACAGAAATAAATATAATATAAAAAAAGAATTAAAATAATTTACTTATATAAATTTTAAACATTTTAAAAATATTACAACTTAATACATAAAATTGAACAAATATTATTCATATAAATTAAAAGAAAAATTAATAATAATAAAACAAAGTAAATAACTATGTAAAAATAAATATTAAAAATTTGAATAAATTTTAAAAGTATTAAAAATTAATAAATATGACAAAGGAATAAATACTATCAAATGAAATAATATGAAAAATGAATAAAAAATAAATAAATTTCAAAAATATTTTAAAATGTGGATTTTAAAATTAATTTTTATAATTACAATCATTAACGATGAATAAAAATGAATAAGTAGAAAAAAATTAATGATATAGATAAAAAATTATTAAAAATGAATTATATAGATATTAAAAAAATATAAATAATTTATTTAAATCAAATTAAATTAAACACGCACATATATTCACAATGAATAAATTAAAATACAGATTACTAAATTATTTGATAGGTTAATAAAAAAATATGAAAAATTAGTTTAATAATATTTACTTTTTATATATTGAAAAATGAATTTAACATAATAACATAATTAACTACATAAAAAACAAACCAGTGTTAGTGGTGTCGTATGATGTGGTTAAATTTCATTCCCAAATGGTGTGGGTTAGAGATGGTCAAATAGGAAACAATTATATTGATTTCAAATATATTAAAAATATTAAAACTTTATACATAAAAAAATGAATTAATATTAGTCATATAAATTACAAACATATTGAAAATATTGAAACACGGTATATAAATTTGTAGAAATTTCAAAAAATGAATAAATTCAAAAAATATTAAATATTAATACATATAAAAAATTGAAAAAAACAGATTTGGTGAAATAATATTAGAGAAGAGAAATAAAATATATATAAATAACAATAAATATTAAAAAACGTTAATTCATAACAATAATTACATGAATTTAAAACACTTAAAAATTAATAAAAATTGAATAAATAAATACTATTATTATTGTTAATTATTTGTGTATGAACTGTATTTATTCTTTATAGAAAATATAATAAATTAGTGACATCTAATTTTTTTAATAACCAATTAAATATTAATTATTTAATTAAAAGTATAAATATTTAAAAATGTCGTAATTACTATCAAAATTAAATTTATTATAAAAATATTAAACGAATACATATTAAAAATTAATAAACACGCATAAGTACACATAAAAGCACAAACACGTACATGTATATACATACACATACACATATATATACATGCACATACACGTATGTGTATGTCCACAAACACCTACATACAGTGACATACACATGCATGTACATACATAAACATCAATATATGCATTCACAAATAGACACATATACTAAATAATCATTTATATATTCACATACACATACACACACAAAAACTAATGTATATACAGATAAATACATACATAAATAAATGCCACTTCAGTAGTGGTGAATTGGTGAAGTAGAGGGGTATAACCATGTCATTCTTTGGGAGGTACATGGCTCGAATCCTGGGAGTCTACTATTGGGGTGAACCTCCCCCTAGGATCCACTCACCTTGTCAGGTCACCTGGTTCCTGACTGGGTGGGAAAAATGAGGCATGACGCAACGACACTAACAGATTTCTGAGTCAAACCATCACTGCTCAGGTCATCACCCATCAGGATGATCTTCCATCTTGGTTTGCAACGGCTTCTTCCCTAATAGGGCTCTATCTAGAGTTGTCCATTAACGTGGAGGGGGTGTTTTCATGGTGTGGAGGGTTCGAAAAGGCGACACCTGGGAAATTTCCTTTTTAAAAGAAAAAAACATACATACATATACATAAAAATACATTTAAACATACATACACATACACATTGGCATATATACATACACATACACATACACATACAGATACACAAGCATCCACATACAGATACAGATACACACATACACACACATATACATAGATAAATACATATGTACACATACATAAAAATACTCATAGACACACAAACACACACATATTCATACTTATACACATGGATATACCTACACAT
Source organism: Viscum album (assembly GCA_963277665.1). NCBI lineage: Eukaryota > Viridiplantae > Streptophyta > Magnoliopsida > Santalales > Viscaceae > Viscum > Viscum album. The sequence continues at coordinate 1,038,707,570 of OY728129.1, forward strand.
ACACACACACATGCATATATATATGCATATATACATATGCATACACGTACACATACCAATATGTATAAACACACACATACATTTATATACATGACTATGCACATACATACACACTCATACATACAATACATGTACACAAAATAACACACACACACCCAACCCAACACATTAACACACATAGAACAGACACACACAAAAACATCCATATTCATCCGTATGAATACATATACAAATACGAGTATGTATATATTAAATTATTGATACGAATATAAATATATAAATACATATATGTATCAATTATTTACATAAAAATATTCATTTTTATATTATTTAATTTTTTAAATAAAATATCAGTATTTAATATTTATATTAATTATATAAACAATTTTTAATTATTGTATAGAATTTCATTTGAACATAGATTAGTTGGAGATCTATGGTCATCTATGGAATCCTTGTGGTTTGGGATCGGGTGTTCAATACCTACCACAACCCCCTTTATGAGGAATGTATTTAGAGATGAAGGCATGGAAGTGGATGGGGATGCTGCGAGGACTGATAGTGTGATGTTGACATTTAGTGATGGAACGGTGGATAATGGGAGACAATGGACTTGTCTCTATTATAGGTGGATGTAGACAATGGAGACAACATCATTAGATTGGTTTTCATCTCTACTAGATATGGATTAGGGAAATGGTGATAGTGGACATGGCTCAAACATGTTACGAGGATGGAAAACAATGTTGTGCCACTAGAGATAGGTGACGACATGCTAGGTAGAAGAAAATGAAGGCTTTTTCTATATCAATGAAAGAAGGAGGGGAGAAGAACACACATACAAGGCATATACTCAAGGCGAACCTATGGGGTTTGGGTCTTTGGGTCATGTTGTCATGGGATTAAAATCCCAGCAGGCCTATGGTCTATGTAATAGGATCCATCTACCTAGAAAAACTAGAGGGGTACGTTTGGTCACTTGAAAAAAATGGGGGACTTCAGCCCTCCATATTAAAAAAAATTTCATTAACAAACTATTAATCATTTTCAACAATTAATAAAAATTTGATAATTTGTTTTATATAAAATTATGATAGTAAGATTGATTTTTAATTAAATGTTAAGAAATCATATTTAAATATTATAATTACATATATATAATTTTTGTGATAAGGATATTTTTAAAAAATATATAAATTCACACATATAAATTAAATTATTCACTGATACCTTTATCATCACTTTTTATTGAGTGTTGATAATAGTCAACATTGAATATAATTAAATATTTATTAATGATTGTATATAACCAGTCTAAACCAGTAATAAATCCCAAATAAGTATAATATAATGAAAAAATGAGCCAAAAATATATATGTAATAAAAAAGTCCAAAATTGAAAAACTAGAAAATAGATTTAGGAATATGTTCAAATAACAAATTAGAAGGTATAAGAACTTTTATACAAGAATATGAACTCAAAACCAGTTGACATAAATCCCATAAAACATATTAAAATCAATCCATGAAAAGTAAATTATATGTGAAGCTTCAAAAATTTAAATGATAAAAAGAAATAATAGAAAGTTTTAAAATGAGAACATGAGGATTTTTGGGCTTCAAATGATTTTATTACATGTGTAGGGATCATCACATGATATAAATATATAAAGAAGTTGTTATAAGAAATAGAAGATACATAATCTAATTGATATAAATATTCACACAAACTCAAGATGAAAAATTATTAATTTCACACCATATTTTAAAAATATAAAATAGAAAAAAACAAATGATGGACCAAAAACACATTACTAGGGATTGGTCCCAACATTTCTAATGTAGACGGTCAGGGAAAATCTCAAGATTCATCATCATTGATTTATATATAGTTCTACTTGTTTTCCATCAAGATATTTGATCTATAAGTTCAGGAACCAGAACTATCTACCTATTTTCAATCCATTTACATAGTTGTTAGATAAAGTGGAGAATTTGTAACTCATGTCCTACTATGGATAGTCATGGAGAAATTTAATAATCATCTCCTTCCTACCATTATCTCTAGGTTAAACTAGAATATATCTCCACTATATGTTTCTCTTGATATCACTGTATAGGGGAGAATCAAAATAAACTCACATATAAAGATGATGAGACCCATAGAGGATGCCCCACCAAGAAGCCAAAGCAAGTAACACACTTAAGACCACCACAAAAAATAAATGTAATACAATTATGAATATATATATAGGGTTATTATTATGGATTATGATCCATGAATGTATTCAAAATTGGCTCTCAAAACTACCAGACAATGGTAAGTAGTAAAATGGGATTTTATAGTAACAAATAGAACAGATAAAAGGTCCAAACTAACACCCCATGGTGTATATCCACCACATGATAAATTTAATCAATGGATCAAAGAAAATAAAAAATATTTTCTTTATAAGTTGTGAGTTATGGAAATAGATGTATGCCCGGTGTAATAGTCCAAGAAGGATGTCCAAAGGTAAATAGGCCTACAGAAATTTATAAATCTAGAATATAGAAAACATTGAAATTAAAACGTAGAATGAAAATAATATTAACATACATATGAATTATTTAACAGTGAAATTGAATTCCAATTTTAGAAGATATTATGGTTTATGGGTGGTGGTAAATAATGATGCATGATTTGTTTTAAAAATCCGGTGACCACCTTTGATAGATACAAATATTGGATACCACCAAAGGAGGTATCTGGTTTCCTCTTAATCATTTTATAACATTTATAATATTGTTTTATTAATCTATCCAAGTTCATGTTTCACACAAAACACCCAACACAATGTTTATTTTCATGTTTCTCAGTGATTTTCATCACGATTTCATTACCATCAACTCTCTTGGTTGCCTCTATCTCATAGTAATTAATTAATTTGATTTGGGGATTTACAAGTTTCTATGATTGTTTGTTTTTTATCTTTTTTCATTACTGTTTATATGGAATCTAAAAATTCCCAAAATAGATTTTATCCAACTAATAAAAATTCTGATAACTAGATTGTTGATAAAGATAAGTGGATTTTATCAGTTCTTTTTAACAATGATAATGTGGTCCTTTATCGTCCTGTTTTCATAACTTATAAAGTATTCCATTATTAGTGCTAATTTATAGCACTGATAAAATATTTAAAAAATATTGTAAATAAAATTCAATGAACATCCTCCCCGAATTAGTGCCCATGGGCTTCTGTTGTCTTAATGTTGGTGAAATCCAAGGGACCCCCACCCCCCGCAAATGAAATCCTCACCAAATTCTCAATCATTTGAACTCCAATGAGTTTTGAACAACTCCAAAACACTTTATAAATGATAGACCTTTTCACTATCTTGACTAATTATTTCTATTAAATAATGATATATATATATATATATTATTATATATTTATTCAAAATGATTTTGTGTGTATAAATATATATTAACATATATCTGTAAATTTATTTGTGTCCATATATATGTGTGTATTAATACATGTATTTATATGTATTGATATATTTTTGTGTATTTATATATGAGTGTATTAATATGTATTTATGTATTTATATATGTGTTCATTTATGTGTATAAATGATTATGTTTTTATATACATTTATTTTAATATATATGTCTATATTTATATATTTTGTGTGTGTATATATATATTTGGTGAAATATGTGTTCACATAAACTTGCTTCAAAATGTGCACATATATTTACATATTTATTTTTATAACTAACCCTCCATTTTTATCATTATTTCTTTTATATCACAATGAACCTTTAGGTTCAGGTCAACCAACATTCAATTCATAATTATATATATATATATATTTATCACTCTAAAAATTCTTAAATAAATTCATTTTTATATGAACTTTTTTCATATTTAAATATATTTGTATATGTATATTTACAAAAATTCCCTTAATTTATTTTATTTTATTAATAATATTTTTATTACTTAATATAATTTTAATAATATTTTATGATATAAATTATGAAAATAAAATCTATAATAAAGATTTATTGTGAGATGATTTAATTTTGATAGATATGTATTTTATATAGGTTACACTTTACCAGTGCCAAAATATCGTTCATATACATTTTATTTACAATGCTTAAAAACACACATAAAGGTAACGTTGATTTTTTGTTTTGAAAGAAAACAAAATTTTATTGACAAATAACCACTTGAAATAAACGGTTTTAATGGTAACCATTATAAGAGATAAAATGGATCTAATAAAGAAAAACCTTTATAAGGGATACAAAACTACTAACAAATGTCTTGATTATTTATTAAAAATGCATACTAATTTATTTTTTTTCATAAAAAATAAAAATAGAATATTATTTTAAAATATATTATATTATAATTAATCATTATGTTCAATTAGGAAAAAAAATAACTCAAACCATTATACCATGAAAACTGATATAACATAATATGGTGTTATGAGAAAAAAAAAGAAAAAAATATTAAATACTGAAAATAACTATTTTTAATGATTAAATTAAACTTATTTTTCAATATAAATAAAATAACATATGGTCAACTAATATATATTTTAGTAATATATTTTTTATTAATATTTATATACACATAACTTTAAATCCAAAAATATATACACATACATACAAACACACAGACACATAGTGGGGAAAACTCCCAATTTGAGACTTTTATAGGAGCCATTTACGAAAGATGTTTTTTATCGAAAATACCTCCAAGAAGGATTTCAAGGCCAACAATATATGTGGAAGGAGTCTTATCTATTATTCCTCTAACTGGGACGATGCTACCAGTATAGGGGGAGGAAATTCATTAGGTAGGTGAAGCACCCAAACCTCTTTTGAGGAATATAATTTCCCCACCTTAAAACTATAACAATTGTCCTATAATTGTATGTTTGTAACACTCTATGATTCCTTGAACATTTTTCGAGAGGAGAAAGAAATAAGTAAGCATGCTTTCTATTATAGATATAAGTACAAAATCAATATATGTTAAATTTTTGTGTTCTTTCATCACTACTACATTGTGCATGAAATTCAGTGCTAGCATATCAAATGGACAAAAGAACCATGTTTTAATTTATTTTTTAGCACATATAAAGGGAATCTTTGTATGAGTTTTCTTATAGAACTGATAAATGGTATATTTCATAAAAACATTATTTATAATTAATAATCATATATTAATATATATATATATATTTATATAAATATAATATATATTTTTAAAAATATTATTTATAAAAGAATAAATATGCATTTACACTTAATATATATGATATTTAGTGAAAAATAGGTCATAACATAATTAAAATGTAATATGAATTAATGAATATCAAATTTGTATTGAGTAATATTCATTTAATTACAATTGTGTGACATAATATATCAATAAATTAATGAATGAGCTAATATAGGTTGAAAAAAATGAGTTGAACTTCAAAAAACCATACCCATTGATTCGAGTGTCTGTTTGGGATCTACAACATATCAAATCAAATATTGAGAAAAAATATATTACATGGTGACTAATGTGTTCTTCTTTTAGTGCTTATTTTGGGGGAAGAGGCCTAAAATGCATCCAATATTGAGTTTTTTTGTTGAGTTACCATAATATTTGATCATTTAATGGAATTTCAGCCTCGTTTGATGGGGTTTAGTGGACTTTTTTCAGTAGAGACTAAATTTATTCTATGATAATATATTAATATGGATATTATTGTGTATAATTTTATATTTTTCTATATTTTTTTGTCATATAAATTTATTTATATAAATATTTTCATATAATAAATCTATTTTAGAAATAAATATAGAATAATATTTACCCTAAAATGTACACAAAAATAATTTTATCTATTCATTTCATATTAAATAAAAGTTTTTCAATTTTATTAACCTTTAAGAAAAGAATATTTAAATAAATATATACTCATATAGGTAATGTTTAAACAAAACTATGTTCAATTAAGTAAAAAATATATGTGGCTGGGGGGGATCTCAGGAGTTCTCTCCTCTCTACTTTTCCTTGGGTTTTTTTACATGATGTTAGTGGCTAGGAGTAATGGGTCCATAGATTTCTTGATTAAAATGGTTGTCGATAATAAATTTTTATTTGGTGAGGAGTCTCTTTTAGGTGTTCCAATAACACCGGATTTGGTGATATTCCATCTATTGGTGGTGTTTGGAAGCCTTGTATTTCTAGTTCTCCTCATATCGACATTTCCCCCATACCCCCTATATGGCTTCCCATTGACCACACATCCATTTTCTTTCTTGTATTGGAGTGGAGTTTGGTCTTATCAGAACCCCTCAAATGTTCTTACCATCCAGTCTCCATGGGATTTGAAAATTGAAAATTATATGTTTTTAGGGAATCAACACACATGATGAATTCGTAAATTAGATGATTTATACATCTGGGTTGGTGATGTAAGGGTAGTGGGTGGATCCCGTTCATCAGGGGGAATGTCAGTTAGATGTTGGAGGACTCAATTTTTGAGATGATGGTAAAACATATGGATGTATGGACATATGGTACTTTGGGTAATTTGGTCCTCCTGTTTAGTATCCATAGGAAAAGTAGGCACATGGAATGTCTATGTTACAAAACGACATATTTTTCATGTGGCATAAGCAAGAGAATATTTTCGGTGTTTTTGGGGAGGGGGGTTAAAATAGGGATGGCTATGTAAACAAATATCATCTCGCCATATTTCCCATGTTGTGGTATGTATGGGTTCATATTCACTTGTTTCTTGTAAATTGGTATGGGTCTAATGATGTAAATTAATTGGTTGGCAGTGTTGTAGGCTTTCACATAATCATCATCGAGAAAGGAGCTTAAAAGATAGATAGGTGTATTTAATCCTATCATTAAAACTTCCACTAAAAAATCATTATGGTATGGAGGGGTTCCCTATCAAGGTGCATCAGTCTCTCATGATGAGACAATTTTGATGGGGGAAATGTACCACTCATGCTTTGTACCATGGGTGAAATGTCTCTATGGGGGGGGGGGATCTGACTATTGGAACAAATGGGAGTAGGCTGCCAATGTAACGGGTAATAATGTATTAGTACGTTGGTTCACTAATTTTCTAAGGCCTTTGTACCTCTGCATCTATGATTCATCTTATAGGTTCCCTCTAAACCCAATAAAAAGGGGGTTTTCATTCTTTTCTAAATAAAAGGGATATGACCCCAGTTTGTTTGCAAAAAACATAAAAAAATATATTTTTTTTGTATATTGTAATATGGGTAAATAAATACATATATGTAAATATTTTTTGGTGTATGTGAAAATTATAAATATTTACATGTGTGTGTTTGTGCGTTTCAATATTTTGTTGATACATCAAATACAAATGTATTTTTATAAACATATCATTATCATATAATATTGTATATTAATGTATTTACAATAGAAATTTATAAATAAATTATATTTAAATTCTATATAAATATAATATATAAGTAAATATATAGATATATAAATATAAATATAAATATTTTTTAAATTTGTATCAAAATAGACCATATATAGATATATTTTTAAACTTTATTTTAAAATAATTATATAAATACATATAAATATACGAATAAATATACAGATACATATATAAAAAAAAATTAATGACATATATATAAATATATAAATAAATAGATGTATCACAAAATAATATATTTATATCTAGATGGTGTTATGGTAATGGAATTATCCGTTAGGGGAAGAGGTCAGAGGTTCAATTCTAGGTGTGAGTAAGGTTGAAGGGTGTGAAAGGTTTTGGTAATGGGGATATAAAGTGATAATAAAGGGGGAAGGATTGAGAAAAGGTCTGGTAAGTTAACGAGGGTAACATAGAATAGTTGAAGGGGATGTCAGAGAACTGATAAAAGTTATTGTTAAAACAAACATTTGGTAAAAAAATGTGTTTTGAATTTTATTGTTTTTAAACAAAAGTGCTCACAAAGGCCGCATAATTTTAAGGGATCACTTGGTGTGATATATTTTCTAGCACTAAAAACCAATTTCGACCGCTTTTAAAAGAATATTTTTTGTAGTGTTTTTTATTCTATTTTAGTGTTTGATTCCCTCATCTTGGACTTCCACTACCACAATAAAGTGGTATTAGACCCACCAAATTTATGGTGATTATGAATCAGAGGAGTTTTCCATTGAATAGAAAATTCAAAGTTGTTAGAATAAATTATTGAAGACAGATTTTGGAAGATATATTTGAGATGATATCAATGGTGAAAACAACATAAAAAAGTGTGAAAAAATGCCAGTATATTTAGAGAATGTTTCGATTGACTTTGGGTTGCTACAATACCCATGTCCAGAGAATAAAACATTGTTCACATAGTCAACATGTTTCTAGTGACTCTGACAGTAGAATCTCTAGTGAAGCATTTTTTAATTGATCTCAATCATTGATTCAGTTTTTACCATATCTAGATCGAATTGATTATTTTTTCAGTGATCCAGGAGTCAATAGTGACAATTATTACCATTTTAGACACGTGAATGAAGTTTATTTTTTTCATACAAATACTTCATAAATGGAATAAATTCTAGTATAATGATTAATGTTACATATTTTAATCATTCTATCTATATTAAAAAAGGGTATATATTTTCTTTAATAACTACTTGTGGAATCCAATAGTGGAGGATACTATTCCCATAGGATTGTATTCAAAAGGATCTTCCACATGAAATCGATCTAATGAGAATATGTCTACCAATACATCTCCGATTGATGTGGAGTAAATAATTTTCAATAGAATGTGCACTGCACAAATCAAACAGTGGATCAACATTATTATATTCCAAAAATTTTCTAATTAACATGACGTTTCTATTATTCCATAGAAATTGAAAATTATACATGAAAGGAAGACTACACATAATAAAAAAACTGAAGATCAAAATTGTCATCATAATGTATAAGGATAAGAAATATATATCATATAACATGGGTGAGTTTGATGGTTTGGATTATCAGTTAGATTCCATGAAAATGATAGTTGATGATGAGTTTTAAGAAATCATAATGTTGAGTTCTTTATCGATTATGTGGGACACATGTTATGTTAGTTGAAAATTCAACACCTGATGGAAATATCATTATTGAAATACGAAATGAGGTAATGATAAATTAATATCATATAAGAATGAATAAGTAATGTTTTGTGATAGAGCCTAACATGAAAATAGAAGAATTTACAAAACGGAAAAAATTATCTGGATGAATTTTTCCACCTGAAGGAAATCTATAAATCACTAAAAGGAATTTTATAACACACCAAAAAATATTTTATCTCAACACCTGAAGGATGTTTTATGTCAGCAAAAGGAAGTTTTGACATACCCATGTTTATATAATTTCTTGGAACTAAATATCATCTTAACTGGGATATTCAATTTGATCTCCACATCCAAGAAGACACTATATACATGGCCCTCTTTCATGAATCTCATCATTCTACATCATTTATTCCTTTGTTTTCTATGTTTGACACAACATAATTTTCATCATCTCTTCACATAAGCTACTAAAAATTCTATATAGCCTTCCTAGTTTTCTCTAGGTAGCTAAATCTTTTATACTATCCTACTTTTTGTCCTAATCATGTCCCGATATATAAGGTGGCTCAGACACCAATCCTATCTCAAAGAATATAAAAATATCTCAATTTTACATATATCTTCCCTTATATCTATTTTTCAATCTTATATCCCTATTTTATCTCTAATATTCAAAATTTTAAAACCAAAATATTCAAAAAAGCACCACCTGGACTCACAATTTGAATACTCCACCAACATCTTCACAGGGATTGTCATATCCATCACCATCTACTACACCATGATCAGATCTATCAAATCAACTCCAACTTAGTAAAATTTCCATGTTCATTAGATTATCCATGTTGACATTGGAATGATTCATCACACCATTTGAATGGGTTATATGTGTATATCTATAGAAAAATCCCCGATATGACTCTATCACTACATGTCAATCTTCTCAAGATGGTTTGGAGAACCTCCGTTGATACCAATTACAAGGTCTGGAGGCTGACAGTGTATGCAAAGCAGTAAAAAAACATAGAAAATTCACCCAAATTATTTTTCAACTCGAAGTGATTTTATAAATCAACTGAAGAAATTTTATAATGCACCTAGATGATTTTTATCACAATAGCTATAAGTATTTTTTCCTCGCAGAAAGGAATTTCCACACACCCACATATATACCATTTCATTTTACTGCTGATCATCACATCATGGACATGCCACATGATCTCTATATAGTAGATGACTTTTGATACATGTCTCTACATCATGGATCTGATAATTCTCCATTGTTTATTCAATCATTTTCTATAATGTACACACCATCACATTCTCCATATCATTTCATGAACTTCCAAAAATATGATTTCCTTTCCCAATTATATCTAGGAAACTAAATCTTACCTAATATCCTTATACTTTTTCATCTCCATGGAGTCCCCATATATATAGAGGAACATGCACCACCCTTATCTAAAATATAATTAAAATATCTTCTTTTTCATATCTTATCTCACATGTATCTTTTATTTCTAAAATCCTTTATTGATTTTTTCTCTATCATATTGAAAATTTTAATGAAGAAATATCCAAACTAAATGTACTACCGAATTATATTCTCCAATAAATGAAAGACAAGGGAAGAAGAAATTATAGGGAATAAGTATAGGAAAATAACCCAATGATCAAAGTCCTAAAATGAGGAATCAATCCAAATCATGATCAAGATACAACATGAAGTGTAACCATGGTAAAAATCTTGTGCACTTCACCTAAGAGTGTCTAATGTTGATTGAAGTGAAAAGTAATCAGGAAGGTAAAACCTAAAATAATAATGTTATAGTTTTAAATTAATAGATATTTATTATTTTTTAAGTGCATATCATCCATTGAAGCCAAGACTCAACATGGGTGATTGATTTAATGGACTCCTACTATGTCACAACTAGATGATATTTATTCTCATGTTATACTTCTGCGAGTTTTATACATGTGATGGTGAGAAATGATGGTGTATCCAAAAGTACTGTTATTAGTAATATTTTTTTGAGAATAATATTAGATATAGGTTACTATTGAAAGATGTGATGGATGTTCCTAATATTCATATAAATATGATACCACTATATTAAATTATTAATATGAATACATTAGTTTTTTAGTGATGGGTAATAGAATCTTATTAAAGTTAATATTGTAATTGTCAAATATAATAATAATAATTATCTTTATATAAAATATTTATGACCATATATAGGTAAATTTAATGCTATTAGAAAATAGGTTTCCATAGAAGTGTGTAATAAATGACTTGGTCAATGACCGGTAGAAAAATTAAAATGTTCTCTAGGAAGGATATCTTAGAACATATTAAAGTTGCATATTTGTATAATTTTTTTGATTATATCTTGGTATAATAACATATAGTTTCTTTTTAAGGCAATTTACCATCCATAAAATAAAAAATTGAAGATTCCACACACCCTCATGTTAGCCTGATAAGAACCATGTCAATGGGAGGTCTTATTTATCTTGTGATTTTCATAGATGATCAATCTATGAATGTGTGGGATTTTGATTTGAAAACAAATGATCGAGTGTAGTATGTTTTCAAGAAGATTCTTTTGAATATGGAAAAGGAAAAATTAATATGATTAATGTTAGTTTGTGTGCATAATAGAGGAGTGTATCATGGTTTGTTTGAATAATATTGTTGGAGTTTTGACATGATGCAAGAAAAAACAGTACCAAATACAACATAGTATAATGATGTTTTAGAGAGGATGAATATAACTACAATTGAGAGAATTAGATGTATTATCTTCAATAAAATTATTCCAAAAACCATTCGGGGAATGCAATAAGTATTGTAGTTGATATTATCAACCTATCTCCACCAGTTTCACTAAGCAGTATTGAAACAAAACGTTTTTGGATAAGTAAATATGTTTCAAACAATAACTTTAGAGTATCTGACTATATGAATTTGTACACATACTAAAATATGTGAAGAAAAAGTTATATGGAAAGAGAAATTAGTGTATCCTTTTTAGAAACACTAATATGGTATTTGGATACAAACATTGATATCAGATTAGGATGAGGTATTTATAAGTATGGATGTGATATTTCTAGAAGATCAAATGAATGAAAATTTTGAGAAGATGAAAAATATAGAGAAGTTTTAGTATGAGGAAATTTATTTTAATTTTTAACTAGTTTCACCTCCATCAAATTCAGACACTCACAATGAGTCACAAGGTAATATGCCTCCATGTGATGAAATATCATAATCTAATGATATTCTAGAATATATCAATCACTAATCATAATTAAGGATATCCACTTGAGAGTGTCAAATGATTTGTAGATACTCTTTGATGGGGGAGATACATAAATTTTTTATTGTGTGATCAGAAGCCTATAGAATATGGAATGTAAAATGCCGTATAGGAGGAGAAGTAATCCTTGCGCAAGAACCATGCATTTTAGTTGGTAGAGTTACCCAATGTAAAAAAGAAACATAAGAATAAGTGGGTGTATTGAATCAAATTTGAAAATAGAGGCTCCAAACCAAACTATATATCCATGATTTCTATGAAGATATTTATAACAAAAAAAGGTATTGACTTCCATGAAATTATTTATCTTGTGGTAGAAAAGTCATCTATAAATTTTATCCTTTGATTGAAAGAAAATATAAACCTAAAAGTACATAAATTGGATTTAATGACCGCATTCTTACAAAATTATCATAGAGATGACTTATACAAGGAGAAAATAGTGAGATTTCAATTTAAAGGTAAATTAAACATGGTATATGAACATAAGAAAAAGTTATATGGTTTGAAATATGAAATAAGGTAATGGTATCAAAAATTTGATTCAATCAAAGAGAAAAACGAGTACATAATAATGATGGTTGATTATTTTGTTTTCATAAAACAGGTTTCTAATAGTAATTTCATTATTATTTTTTCATTATATTGATAATAAATGGATTAATTATAGAGATAACACCAAGATTAATTGGTTGAAGAAGGAATGGAATAAGACTTTTTGAAATAAATGATCGAGGAGAAGCTACAAAGATCCATGGTATAATGATTACACATGTGATGATGAATCACATGATATGAATATCTCTGGAATGATTCATTGAGAATATTATTTAGAGAAAAAACATGAAAATGGTGGAACAATTTAGTACTCAACTTTTGAGTGATTTTAGGATCGTGATAAGGAAGGTTCCATCAACTGAAGAGGAGAAAACTGAAATAGAGAGATTTTATTATCAGTATGTGGTTGGAAGTATCATCTATGAGTTGGTGTACACCATACTATATATTTATCTCACTATTGACCTTATGATAATATTATTATTAGATCTTGTAATAGAGAACTGGAAAATGGTAAAATAGATGATGAGTTATCTACAAGGTATAACTTATCATTGTTTATGTTTTAGAAGTGATGAACCTATTTTAGAAGGATATACAGATTCATATATGGATGGAGGTGTATACACGAGGAAATATATATCTAGATACCAGATATAATTTTTAGGGGAATAGTTTAATGGAAATTCCAACTTGAAAATTGTGTTTTGATGTCTATTATAGAAGAAAAATATTTCAAAATCACAGAAGTTTTCAAGGATATGTGTTAGATGAAGAAGTTTCTGCATAGTTTGTGATGGATTCAGGATAATTTTATTCTCTACCCTGATAGTAATAACTGTATTCCTCTCAAATATAATTAGACATTATATTCTAGGTCAAAACATGTTTATGTGAGATATCACAAGATCCAAAATGTATAATAAGGAATATTATTCAAAATTGATAAACTGAACACCAATGATAATGGGTCACACATGATGACAAAGGTTCTACCGAAAGAGAAGCTAGAATCCAATAACGATAATATGAGTCTGCATTCGAACCCAAATTGTTCAAGAGGGGGAGATTTGGGTTGTAAACTCTTAATTAGTGTTACTTTTACAAGAGTCATTTACGAAGTCTGTTTTTATTGGAAATACCTTTAACTAGGATTCTACATTATGAAATAGCAGTGAAAGGAGTTATCTTTATTTAGCATACAATTCGATGGATGTAGTCAGGTGCAGGGAAGAAAATTATTCGGGTAGATGAACCACCTAAAAGAACATTGATAGATATGATTTTACCTCCTTTAAAATAAAAAATATCCTAATGGAAATGGATATTTGTATTGTCACACCCCGACCGCGGACAACAGTAATTTTTCTCCTCTCTTGGTCCCGATTTAAATTTTTCGGAGTTTAATTGCGATTGGTGGTTTTGCGCCGGTGCGCGGTCACCGCATCGCTAGAAGTTACCGTGCTTTCAGCCCGGGTGACTATGTGCTCACCTGGCATTTTAAATACTAATGTTTTTGCGTTGACATTTTATTACTCTCACTATTTAAATTGTGTTATTACTATTTCATTTATTTTTAATTTTATATGTGTTTATATATGAGTATATGTTATGTATATATATGTATATATACATATATGTTTGTTGTATTTATGTTTATATGTTTTTATAAAGGTATATGTATATACATATGTCTATAGATATATTTGTGTTTATATATGTGTGTTTCCTTATTATTATTATTTTTTTAGTGGTTTTATTATTCTAAATACTTTGGTTATAATAATTATTATTATAATTAGCTAACTTATTATTTTATTGTTATGATTATTATTATAAAGTTTTATTATTATTATTATGAGGTTTTACTAATATTTTTGTTATAAATTTTTATTTTTATTTAGATTAGTTTTCATTATTTTATTTATCCTTTTATTATTATTATTATCAATTATATATATATATATATATGTAAACCTAAACCCTACCCTACCCCTACAGCCGCCACTTTTTTCCCCCTCTTCTCTCTCCCTCGTTTCTCTCCCGCTCAGCCCAGGCGCAGCACCTCGACCCGGCACGCTCCCTCTCCGCCAAGCCAACCGCCGGCCTCCTCCTCGTTTCCCTCCTGCACATCATCCCGCCGTTCCAACCTCCCTCCCCTTCGGCCGCCGGCCCGCCTTGCCCCTGCCTCCGGCGTCCGGCACCGCACCACCGGCCTCCGTTCCGGCGAACAGCTCCGGCCGTCATCCCCTGCTTCTCTCCTCCACCCCAGCTTCACGCAGCCCGTGCCTCCCGACTCCCTCCGCTCCCCGCACCCGGTCTCCGCCTGTTCCCGTCGCCGAGCCCCACTCCCGTCCGGCGGATCTCCCATGCACCCTGCTGTCCCGGCTCCCCCACTGTTCCCAGCCTTCGGTTAGTAGCCGGCTCCGCCCCAGCGCACAGCCAGCCTCCGGCTGTTGCGGCCCCCTCCGGCGCTCCGTCCCGAGCCCGCCGCCCTCCTCTGCTCCCGCGCGCGGCCAGCCTTTGCTCTCCCCCTATTCCCGTCGCCGACCCGGCTCTCCCGCTCACCCCCTCCGCACAGCCGCGCCGTCCCCGCTCCCCACCCCTTCCTTCTCCCCTACGCACCGCCATCCGCCGCCTCCGCCTCCCTGCTTCCGGCATCCGCGCACCCCTCCCGGTAGCCGCCGCACCTCCTGCGAGTTTTTTTCCCTCCGCTGTAAGCTTCATTTTTATTTTCTTATTTATTATTACGTTTTGTTTTATTTATCATGTTAATAACATTATTATTATCAATGTTATAATATTAATATTTTTCTATTATTATTATTGTTGTTATAATATAATTATGTTAATATTATTATATTATTATTATATTATTATTGTTACAATTATTATTAAATTATTACTTTATTATTATTATCATATTATTATCATGATATTATTATTATTATTATTATTGTAGTTGTTATATTATTATTATATTATTATTATTGTTATTTATTTATTCCCTTGATTATTTTTGTATGGGTTATTTACCTATATATCTAGTTGCTTATTTATTTATTAATTAATTGATTATTTATTTATTTATTTATTCATTTATGTATTTGTTAATTAATTAGTTATTTAATTATTTACTTATTCATTCTTTCTTTCATTTATTGATTTACCTATTTCATTATTTGTTCAATTATTTATTTATTCATTCAATTATGTATTATTTTAGTTATTTATCTATTTGTTTATTCATTTGTTCATTATTTTATTCTTTTGATTATTTATTTATTATTGTATTTATGTCTTATTGTTTATTTAATTTTCTCTTTATTCAACATCGGTGTTTTATTTAATTTGGATAAATCCTTATTCTTTCGCGGGATGTGTTTTGAAAAAAAAAATATCAAGCTGGTTCCTTTGCTTTGGTTGTTCGTTTGTTTTGTTCTGAGTCAGTGGCTTCGTGTTCTTAGTTACCATGCGTTTGTTTCAGCGTGTTGGCGAGGTAACCCTATGACACCGCAAACATCGGCTTGCGCGTGCTTGTGCGCCAGTGCGAGGTATACTGTGTCGTCATATCCGAGCTGCGTCCTGAGGTAGGTCTCCCTATGCACTTGCCTCTAAATTAAGAATTTATTTATTCCTTGTCCTTTTATTAAATTTCAGTAAATTTAAGAAAATAATATTAAGTAGTTTTTTTTATTTGCTGATAATGCAAACTGTTTAATTCTAGCATTTCATTAAAAGTGTTTTCTTGGTTTCAATTGTGGGATTTCATAGTAATGTCGCTAAATGGTTCTTCCTGGGTAACGAAAGACATGTTGAATTGGGTTTTGAAATGTTTTTGGCATGTGTAAATTAGTGAATGTACTGTTTATGGAAAATGGTGTTTTCTTATAACCTTGATTAGAGAAAACGTCGTGTGACCTTTTGAAATTGTTTTTGGAAACTTTACGTGTGGTTCTTGGTTGACGAAATATGTTTTCCCTTGTTGTGTTATTAAAAATAATGTTTTCTAGGTTGTGAAAGTTGGTTATGTTCTTGTTTGAGTGTTTCAAAGAAAGGGGTTTTTGCGAAATGATTGGGTAATGACATTTATATTTCTAGAAAGGTATTTTTGGCGTGCGTGAGTTTTGAAATCTTGTTTGGGTGTGGAAATGGTGACTTTTGTGTGCAATATCTTGTTTGGCCTGCGATATGAGGAAGAAACATACTATGTGAATGTGAAACTTGTTTGAGCACACGGGGAAACCCTGGGTATCTAGGTGGGCAGACTAGAACTAGTGCGCTAGTGAGCCGGATGGGTGTCGTCCCTGTTTCACTTAGCTGGATTGACGATTGCAACACTAACTAAACATATGATATCTGAGGTTCGTGGCCTTCTAAGCCACGTGTTCTGAGGGTCGTGGCCTTCTAAGCCACGTTTTTCTGAGGGTTGTGGCCTTCTAAGCCACGTTTCACCGAGACACGAGGTTCTAGGGTCCCACGCGAGCTAGATGAACCTTAGGGGATTTACCCATAGTGCTCTACCATCTCTGGAGTGGTGCCTGCCGTCGGCATACGGGGGACCACTTGGGTGTGAGTGTGTGCGTGTGTGAGTATGTGTGTGTGTGTGTGTGTGTGAGTGTGTGAGTGTGTGTGTGTGCCCATGGTTATTGCTGATAACTTCTGTTTTATTTTTACTTGCACTTGGTTTTCCTTGCCTGTTTTCTTTCAGTCATATTTCACAGCCTATACTGTTAGACTTTGAGAAAAAAAAATTGGTTTTTAAATGAAAATGATTCACGCGCTTTGGGTTAGATTTGAAAATGTAACACTTTGCTTTTCAGAATGAGTTTAAAACTAATGAAATGGAACTAACTTTCGAAAAAGAATAAGGGAGATGTCTCGTGTTTGATTTTCATGTAAAACATTATGAAAAATTACTTTTGTACGTTATAGTTCAAACCTGGATTATGTAGATTCTATATTTACTGGCAGTGCATTGGGATTTTGTTATGAGGCTCACCTACTGAGTACTTTTGTGCTCACGCCTATCTTTTACCACTTCAGTTGCAGGTTCCTTGTGTTCAGGTTTTCCTGGCTTGAGTCGCTCAGTGATGGGGCGACGTTGGTTTGTAGTTGGGAGGTGACCCGCGAGGTCACGTTGAGGTATGTCGTGGTTAGTTTTGTTTATGTCTTTAGTGTTTGCC
Source organism: Viscum album (assembly GCA_963277665.1). Taxonomy (NCBI): domain Eukaryota; kingdom Viridiplantae; phylum Streptophyta; class Magnoliopsida; order Santalales; family Viscaceae; genus Viscum; species Viscum album. Next base: position 1,038,725,789 of record OY728129.1, read on the forward strand.
CGTTTGTTTAGTTTACTTTCGTTCTTTTGATCCTGTTTTTAGTTTGGGCTAAAATCGTTCCCAACGATTGAAACTTTTAATGCCCGGCACTTGTTGCCATCCCGGGGGGATCGGGAACGCCCCTCGGGACTTTCCGCGGACCGGCTCGGGTGACCGGTTCAGGGTCGAGCCAGGCTGGTTCGTGACAAAATGGTATAAGAGGTGGTTCTTGTTATTTGGGTTGTCCGGTAGAAGGAGATTAGTTCTGTCGGAACTCGAGGGGTAGGTACGGGAAGAGCGTCGCGAACTCTTGCTCGCACTGATCCTCGAGTTACCAGGGGTAGTTCGGGAATTGTGTCCTTGTCTTTTCTGGTTTTTCTTGGATTGAGAGATAACAATGGAGGTAAGCCGACGTTACGTCGTAATTTCACATGGAGTAGTGACCCATGTGGAGTTCGAGTACGTGGTTTGAATTCCTCCTAGTGGTCGAAACTGACTTGAGACATGGCTCACTACCATGTCGTCAGGTTGAGCGTGACTACTAGTCTCTCACTTCTGTGGTTGATGCAAATTTGGATGCTGCTTTTGTTTTGGTCTGTGTAAGTACGTTGTTTGAAATGAAAAAGAGTTTTTGAAAATTGGACTGGTTTCTTCTAAAGGACTTTAAATGTATAAAATGGGTTTTAAAACTGAAATCTCTTGATTTGAAAATCTGTCGTTTGCTTGGAATTGGTTAAGAATGGTTCAGGATGAAAACCCAGGTCCTCTTTATGAACATTTGCACATGTGTGAGAATGCATGGAAACTGTGTGTTGATGCACGTATGAATGGAATGTGGATAAAGACACGTGCAACGGGTCATGGGAGTACCTGGGTGTGTTTGAAATTTAACGCTTGGATTTGTTTCCAAAACTGGTTTAAAAGGGAAAATGGTTTTGGAAAGTTTTGGTTTGAAAGTGGATTGGTTTTTGGAAAGTGATCTTGAGAAAGGGTGGTTTTGAAATCAAAAATGAAAAGGGAATTTTAAAGAGGAGATTTTGTTTTGGGTTGTGTTGTATTTGTTTGGTCCTTGTGTTGACTGTTTTTGATGAAGGCGCTTTTATTGATGTTGCTTCGGTTTGATGTTGGTTTTGGCCTTGTGTTCTATATGTCGCTCAGAAAATGCCGCCCAGAAAGGTCTCTAAGGATTCGGATAAGTCATGCCCAGTTTTTGGTCCTCCTCAGACTTTGCCTATTCTCCATGGTGATCAGGGTCCGTTAGAGGTAGTGGAATGGCTCGAGGAAGTGGAGCGTGTCTTTAGAATGTTGGGAACTCCCGATAATGTTAAGGTTCGTGCAATTATGGAGTTGTTTGAGGGTCCAGCTCTGGACCAGTGGAAGATGGTTACCCCACCATCAACGCAAGGTAAAATGACGTGGTATGTCTTTAAAACGGTTTTCATCCAATGGTTTGTACCTGAGGAAGTGAAGTTGGAGAAAAAGGGAGAGCTTGTGAATATTCAACAAGGTCAACGGACGGTGAAGACGTATGTTGACCATTTCAAGGAACTGATTCCCTTTTCTCCAGAGGTAGCGTCGCATGAGCTCATGAAGGTCTCTCTTTTCTCTGGGGGTCTTCGTCCAGAGATCAAGGAGCGAGTCCTCCCTTCTAAAGACCCTTGTTTCGAGAAGCTCGTGGAGGAAGCTTTCTTGGCTGAGTTAGTTTCTGGTGTGCGGGTGGTTAATACTTCAGTGTCCCCTGTTGTTGTTCGTAAGAGTTCCCCCTCTGGTGAGGAAGAGGCGCTAGAGATACCTGTTCCTAAGGAGTTATCCCCTTTGGTTCCAGCTTCCAGTTCATCAGAACGTTCGATGGTATGCTTTCAGTGTGGTCGTTTCGGGCATTTAAAGTCGTCTTGTCGCAACCCTCCGAAGACGTGTCATCGCTGTGGTTGTCTGGGTCATCTGGAGAAGTTTTGCAAGAAGCGTCCCTTGAAGAGGAAGCTGTGATGGGAGAATGTCAGTACCTGACTGTGAGGCAGAAGATGCTTCAGCCATCAGAGCCCCAGCCACAAGTCTCGGGGTGAAGCTCGCGCACAGTCAGGAGTTCCCAGGGTTGTGAAGCCTTGGTCCAAGTTCTGTCTTCCGTGTTGACGGTGAAGCAATTAGAAACCTCTTCCATACTTGTTATCCTGCTACTGAAGTTTCAACAGCGTTGTAAATGCGTAGTTTTTCTATAAAGTGATGGTGGACTGGTTCTATGATAATCTAAGCAGACTTGTCGTGTGGAGGCGATATTCTAAATCGTGTGTCCTTCTTAAAAGTGTGTTTGACTCTCGTGTGGGTTGACCTCGTTTTAGTTATGTTTAAAATGTGGTTATGTTTCGTGGACTTCGGTGGAACATGTCTCCAATTTGATGTTGGTTAAATGTTTTCTATGGGTTTTCCCTGGTGTTGAAGGTTGTTGACTCTAGTCGTGGGTTCAAAGTCTCGATGGAGGTGTTGTTTTAATCGTGTTATGAGAGTTGGTTTGAATCGGTTGGGAGTTCCCGCGTTAACCCCCCCTTTTTTCTAGGGTTGTCTACTTAAATGGTCATCTTTTCTGCACTAGTTGAGTTCTTATGGTGGGGAGAACCCCTTCGGGCTCTCCCCTCACCCTCGGACCCCAGTTTTCTCTTGAATCGGTCGGGTGTGACCTGTGTAGAGTAAGGTCATCCCCGAGAATTTCAGTTTTCTTCAGTACTGTTGGGCATAGACTTGGATTTTTGGCTGACTTGTGACCTGGTGACTTTCTAGGGGCAGAAAGTGTCTGTGGTGGGGAGAATTGTCACACCCCGACCGCGGACAACAGTAATTTTTCTCCTCTCTTGGTCCCGATTTAAATTTTTCGGAGTTTAATTGCGATTGGTGGTTTTGCGCCGCTGCGCGGTCACCGCATCGCTAGCAGTTACCGTGCTTTCAGCCCGGGTGACTATGTGCTCACCCGGCGTTTTAAATACTAATGTTTTTGCATTGACATTTTATTACTCTCACTATTTAAATTGTGTTATTACTATTGCATTTATTTTTAATTTTATATGTGTTTATATATGAGTATATGTTATGTATATATATGTATATATACATATATGTTTGTTGTATTTATGTTTATATGTTTTTATAAAGGTATATGTATATACATATGTCTATAGATATATTTGTGTTTATATATGTGTGTTTTCTTATTATTATTATTTTTTTAGTGGTTTTATTATTCTAAATACTTTGGTTACAATAATTATTATTATAATTAGCTAACTTATTATTTTATTGTTATGATTATTATTATAAAGTTTTATTATTATTATTATGAGGTTTTACTAATATTTTTGTTATAAATTTTTATTTTTATTTAGATTAGTTTTCATTATTTTATTTATCCTTTTATTATTATTATTATCAATTATATATATATATATGTAAACCTAAACCCTACCCTACCCCTACAGCCGCCACTTTTTTCCCCCTCTTCTCTCTCCCTCGTTTCTCTCCCGCTCAGCCCAGGCGCAACACCTCGACCCGACGCGCTCCCTCTCCGCCAAGCCAACTGCCGGCCTCCTCCTCGTTTCCCTCCTGCACATCGTCCCGCCGTTCCAACCTCCCTCCCCTTCGGCCACCGGCCCGCCTTGCCCCTGCCTCCGGCGTCCGGCACCGCACCACCGGCCTCCGTTCCGGCGAACAGCTCCGGCCGTCATCCCCTGCTTCTCTCCTCCACCCCAGCTTCACGCAGCCCGTGCCTCCCGACTCCCTCCGCTCCCCGCACCCGGTCTCCGCCTGTTCCCGTCGCCGAGCCCCACTCCCGTCCGGCGGATCTCCCATGCACCCCGCTGTCCCGGCTCCCCCACTGTTCCCGGCCTTCGGGCAGTAGCCGGCTCCGCCCCAGCGCACAGCCAGCCTCCGGCTGTTGCGGCCCCCTCCGGCGCTCCGTCCCGAGCCCACCGCCCTCCTCTGCTCCCGCGCGCGGCCAGCCCCTGCTCTCCCCCTGTTCCCGTCGCCGACCCGGCTCTCCCGCTCAACCCCTCCGCACAGCCGCGCCGTCCCCGCTCCCCACCCCTTCCGTCTCCCCTGCGCACCGCTGTCCGCCGCCTCCGCCTCCCTGCTTCCGGCATCCGCGCACCCCTCCCGGTAGCCGCCGCACCTCCTGTGAGTTTTTTTTCCCTCCGCTGTAAGCTTCATTTTTATTTTCTTCTTTATTATTACGTTTTGTTTTATTTATCATGTTAATAACATTATTATTATCAATGTTATAATATTAATATTTTTCTGTTATTATTATTGTTGTTATAATATAATTATGTTAATATTATTATATTATTATTATATTATTATTGTTACAATTATTATTAAATTATTAATTTATTATTATTATCATATTATTATCATGATATTATTATTATTATTATTATTATTGTAGTTGTTATATTATTATTATATTATTATTATTGTTATTTATTTATTCCCTTGATTATTTTTGTATGGGTTATTTACCTATATATCTAGTTGCTTATTTGTTTATTAATTAATTGATTATTTATTTATTTATTTATTTATTTATTCATTTAAGTATTTGATAATTAATTAGTTATTTAATTATTTACTTATTCATTCTTTCTTTCATTTATTGATTTACCTATTTCATTATTTGTTCAATTATTTATTTATTCATTCAATTATGTATTATTTTAGTTATTTATCTATTTGTTTATTCATTTGTTCATTATTTTATTCTTTTGATTATTTATTTATTATTGTATTTATGTCTTATTGTTTATTTAATTTTCTCTTTATTCAACATCGGTGTTTTATTTAATTTGGATAAATCCTTATTCTTTCGCGGGATGTGTTTTGAAAAAAAAATATATCAAGCTGGTTCCTTTGCTTTGGTTTTTCGTTTGTTTTGTTCTGAGTCAGTGGCTTCGTGTTCTTAGTTACCATGCGTTTGTTTCAGCGTGTTGGCGAGGTAACCCTATGACACCGCAAACATCGGCTTGCGCGTGCTTGTGCGCCAGTGCGAGGTATACTGTGTCGTCATATCCGAGCTGCGTCCTGAAGTAGGTCTCCCTATGCACTTGCCTCTAAATTAAGAATTTATTTATTCCTTGTACTTTTATCAAATTTCAGTAAATTTAAGAAAATAATATTAAGTAGTTTTTTTTATTTGCTGATAATGCAAACTGTTTAATTCTAGCATTTCATTAAAAGTGTTTTCTTGGTTTCAATTGTGGGATTTCATAGTAATGTCGCTAAATGGTTCTTCCTGGGTAACGAAAGACATGTTGATTTGGGTTTTGAAATGTTTTTGGCATGTGTAAATTAGTGAATGTACTGTTTATGGAAAATGGTGTTTTCTTATAACCTTGATTAGAGAAAACGTCGTGTGACCTTTTGAAATTGTTTTTGGAAACTTTACGTGTGGTTCTTGGTTGACGAAAGATGTTTTCCCTTGTTGTGTTATTAAAAATAATGTTTTCTAGGTTGTGAAAGTTGGTTATGTTCTTGTTTGAGTGTTTCAAAGAAAGGGGTTTTTGCGAAATGATTGGGTAATGACATTTATATTTATAGAAAGGTATTTTTGGCGTGCGTGAGTTTTGAAATCTTGTTTGGGTGTGGAAATGGTGAATTGTGTGTGCAATATCTTGTTTGGCCTGCGATATGAGGAAGAAACATACTATGTGAATGTGAAACTTGTTTGAGCACACGGGGAAACCCTGGGTATCTAGGTGGGCAGACTAGAACTAGTGCGCTAGTGAGCCGGATGGGTGTCGTCCCTGTTTCACTTAGCTGGATTGACGATTGCAACACTAACTAAACATATGATATCTGAGGGTCGTGGCCTTCTAAGCCACGTGTTCTGAGGGTCGTGGCCTTCTAAGCCACGTTTTTCTGAGGGTCGTGGCCTTCTAAGCCACGTTTCACCGAGACACGAGGTTCTAGGGTCCCACGCGAGCTAGATGAACCTTAGGGGATTTACCCATAGTGCTCTACCATCTCTGGCGTGGTGCCTGCCGTCGGCATACGGGGGACCACTTGGGTGTGAGTGTGTGCGTGTGTGAGTATGTGTGTGTGTGTGTGTGTGAGTGTGTGAGTGTGTGTGTGTGCCCATGGTTATTGCTGATAACTTCTGTTTTATTTTTTCTAGCACTTGGTTTTCCTTGCCTGTTTTCTTTCAGTCATATTTCACAGCCTATACTGTTAGACTTTGAGAAAAAAAAATGGTTTTTAAATGAAAATGATTTATGTGCTTTGGGTTAGATTTGAAAATGTAACACTTTGCTTTTCAGAATGAGTTTAAAACTAATGAAATGGAACTAACTTTCGAAAAAGAATAAGGGAGATGTCTCGTGTTTGATTTTCAAGTAAAACATTATGAAAAATTACTTTTGTACGTTATAGTTCAAACCTGGATTATGTAGATTCTATATTTACTGGCAGTGCATTGGGATTTTGTTGTGAGGCTCACCTACTGAGTACTTTTGTGCTCACGCCTATCTTTTACCACATCAGTTGCAGGTTCCTTGTGTTCAGGTTTTCCTGGCTTGAGTCGCTCAGTGATGGGGCGACGTTGGTTTGTAGTTGGGAGGTGACCCGCGAGGTCACGTGGAGGTATGTCATGGTTAGTTTTGTTTATGTCTTTAGTGTTTGCCCGTTTGTTTAGTTTACTTTCATTCTTTTGATCCTGTTTTTAGTTTGGGCTAAAATCGTTCCCAATGATTGAAACTTTTAATGCCCGGCACTTGTTGCCATCCCGGGGGGATCGGGAACGCCCCTCGGGACTTGCCGCGGACCGGCTCGGGTGACCGGTTCAGGGTCGAGCCAGGCTGGTTCGTGACATGTATCCTTATATGCATCCTATAATATTGTTCTTTAGTGGGAAAGAATAGCAAGCCCTCATTTCTCATGTGGGTGTATGAACACCACATAATTACATTAAATTTACTTGTTCATTAATTGTTTTCATTTTATGTGATTTTTTCCACATATCATACTTCTGCTACACCAACCTATGCATGCACACATACATATATATACCATAAAAATTTCTTTTGGAGGACTGTGTAGGTCTTAGACCTAGATTATTTTGGAGGAGTTTTCAGGGCTCTATGTTTATTCTGAATGAAGGCTTGTATTGGAGGATCTCTAATGATGTTAACATTCGTAATTGGAATTATCCATGGATGGAAGAAAATAAAATCCTTAATCCCACATCACTACAAATATCAGAGCATGATGATTTGATATTCAAATATTTTATTAATGATTATATAATTGTTTTTAATCATAATAATCTTGTCACATTGCTTCTATTTTGGTAATCCCTTTGATGTAAAAATATAGGGGTTAAATGATGTTGGATAATGGAGGCCCTAGTGTGATACTTGGTATAGTATATTTGTAAATTTGCAATCTATTTTTTGAAGCCCTAGGATCATACTCTATAGAATCCAATTTGTAAAATCAATGTGTCATAAAAAAGAAAATCTCATTTAATGGAAGGTTTTAGATAAATTCACCCAACCAATGATCTATGGGCCAAAAAACACTTTTCAGATATTGTTTTTTGTCTAATTTTTCAAACTGATGCTAAAAAAGATTTCAAAGTTATTTTTCTTGTCCTCAAGACTCATGTTTATGGAAGTTCTAATATGATATCTATCAGGAATGATATAGAGGGAGTGGAAATGTGAAGTAGGTTACCATGGTTTGGATCATTTTTATTACTACTAATTATGTTTACAACCATTGTTTCTAAGTTTGTATAGTATGGTTTAGAAATAAATTAGTTTTCATTTAACTGCATCTCCAAGGAGGATATAGTTTTTTTCTAAAAAGATCAGTGTTCGATTTCATATTGATCTTATAATAATGCACTAACACATCTCTCAATGAATAAGGACACATTTCCAAATGCAATCCACCTCATATGGGTGTTTTTTAAATCAACACCAATGTTTTTGTGCATGGGAAAAATATGACTTGACATGGGATTATTATTTGTGATGAGTTGAGATCTCTTTTGAAAGACTAACATAAGGTTGTATAGGTGAGGTGGTGTCTATCCATTATAGAAGTAGTGTACATTCATTCCAATTTTGAAATTTCAATCTCGTATGGATAGTTGAATTTATTGTAATTATCTAGTGAAATAAACAAATCCATGGTATTAGTTTTTGTAACATAATATATTCACAAAACATAATATAAACACATTAGGATTCAAGCTAAAGTAATAAATTCCTAAAAAATTGATACAATAAATTAAAATAAAAAATTGACGGGCACAATAAGCTGAAAAATATTCCCTGATAATAACACAAACAACAGAGGAATGAAAAATAACACAGGGATGTCATGTGGTCCAGACAACTTTGGACCTATTCAATGGAAAGAAAACCACCCAATATCCTTTTATTAAGAAAATAAAATAAATTGAAGATTAAAAAAATAAAATAATGAAACATAATAAAAACAGACTCAAACAAGAGGAATAATATAACACATCTGGGCATATGAATAAAAAAACAAAACATTGAAAATTTCAACAAGAAGAAAAAAAATAGATCAAGACCCACATTACCGATGTAGAATCTCACAAGCACAAATTTCATTAAGATCATTTGTAACCTATTTATCACACGGATCTTCCACAGTCGCACACTCTCAACTAGAACAACACTTCCAAAATCATCCATTAATGGGGTTTCCTGTAGATCCAACAACAATCTATATGTATCTAGATCATCCCTTTCCTCTCAAAATTTATCTCTTGGTTCTCCCGATCAATGTTTTCAATTATTTAAAACTATCATGATAAGAAGGGATGTGAGGAACTTAATGTCTTAAGAATAAATCCCTCAAAATTCCTTCAAAAATATTAGAACAAGTGTTTGATCAAGGATATTTTTGAGGAATCTATTGCATTAAACCACGAAAGTTCAACTATACATAATTGTATTTATAAGATTCCATTCATAAAGATAAATATATTTTTCTATGTAAAGATCTATATCCCACTATATAATTTTTGTTCCCCATTCATAAGGGTAGACCGACACTATATAAGGGTGTACACCGACTAGATAATGGTCACAACCTACTCTATAAGGATAACACATGCCTTGAATAAAGGAATAAAAATTCTGGTGTATGGGTATCACACACCATTCATCTTTTTTGTAAAGGTAGGTAATACCACATGTGGATGTACCCTAATCCCTACATAAAGGCAACCCAAAAAACTAAAATCCTACATAACTATAAAAAACAACTTATGTATGGGTTATAATTGGAAAATAAAAACCATTTAAGGGTTATATACCCCTAAAACAAGGGAAAGATAACCTCACATTTAGCTAAACCACCTCACTTAAGAATGACATAAACCATACAGAAGGGAAAAAAACTAGCCAAAATATACAAATACTAAATATAAGTATAATTAATACTTATAATGGTGAAATAAAATAAAATATGGAATTATTCATGAAATCAATAAATCAAGAAAACGAATTTCACTTTTTAGAAATTAACCTAACAAATGGAATAAATATCGACCCTAAAAAATAAAACATAAAGCAGACAAGGTTGATGTTATTGTGGGATTATACTATCCTATCATATGAACTTGTTCAAAAAAATCATCAATAAAAAAATTCCATAAGATCAAACATGATCATCCTATCCTAAAAACCCTCCCATTATATACACTGGTTTCATATTTATGCCCATAGAAACATATATACTGCTAATAACTGCTAAAAGAAACATAAAAAAGAAACTGCATTAACTAGAACTAATTCTTTCTCATACTTGAGATTCTCATCACCACATACTTGAAACTAGATAAACACATTCCATCAGAGGTCTCAGTTAGATCTCTTATGTCATTATTACTCCCAAAGAAACTGGGGTAGTACCAAATTCCTCAACTATAATGAAACATAGAAAAATAGGAATATAGAATACAAACATGATCAAAAGTGGAATAGTTCCAACGAAAGTATTATAATTAGAAAAAAACCATAGGAAAACAAAATTATTTGACAAGAGATAATTCTATATTTAATCTTAAACAGATCAAAACAAAACTAGCCCTACCCACATCCTCTCTTTTGATGGAGGGCCCCTTCAAATCACATACAGAGCCACTCCCATGATTGGTGAATAATGGAAGACTAAAGTTACACCCAATCTATACTAAGGTATTATAGTAATACTTAAATAAACTTTTTTACATTCAATCATAGAGTATACCACATTGTTTCTAGTTATATAATCCCTAGAAATATCCCTAGAGAAGTTTCTAAAATTTGGTATATATTTCCACAAATATAGTATTTAAAAATTTTAAACCATATATCATCCTTTACATATTAAATTTTAACTTTTGGATAACCCTTGAAACATAGAAACATAGGCCCATATGTAACCCCTTACCCATAACCTTCTAACCATGAATTGGAAGATCCCTAGACAAGATAGTCGACTTCACTTAATTTAATGTGATGGAATCCCTCTCATACATCCTGCAATATCTAACTGGATAGAATGATTCGTCCTAGTAATTAAAAAAATATATGAGTATTCATCATCATGAATATCATCACCTATAATGTATAAATATAAAACCATCTCATTAATGAGTCTTTACAGAGGTTCCAAGGAAACTTTTAAAATTATAAATATGTGTTCTCTTTTGAAACATTCCTAAAAGGGATATTTTCATGTAAAGATGATCAATATTAAACTAGATTGCGCTATAGGATGTCTCATAAAATACTTATTAGAAAAACTTATCACCTAGGGCCAACAAAAATAGGGAATGTCATTTATTTAAATTATTACCTTTAACATCCTTAAAATAAAGAGTAGTCTTACAAATCGAAGTGGAAATGCTAAATTTTTTTTCAAACAGCTAGGGAATATTCAAGTCCACTAGGGAAAAGAATAAAATTAATCTTTACAATATAAAAATTAAAACCATTAACTATATCAAAATTATATACCACTAATCTATTCAACAAAATCTTTAACAATAATCAAAACTAGATATAATAAAAATATGTTTTGGTTATTATCTGGGGAAACACACCACTCAAAGGTATGAGGTATTGTCACACAAACCAACCACACAATAGAATTTAAACACAATTGTAATCTATATAAAAAAATATTTCCCAGAAATAAGATAAAAAAAGAATAAAAAATTTATGTTCATTGTATCATGAAAAATATAGAATTAGAATAATATAAACAAAACTTGAAATAAAATGAACATAGGGAATTTTGATGGTTTAGACAAATTTGGTCTTACTCCAAAGTAATAACACCACTATACAATGTTTTATTAAGAAAAAAAATGACATAAAATGAATAGAAATTTAAATAAGGAAACACAATAAGAGAAGAATAAAAAACAGAGAAGAAATATGACTCTTACGCACATGGGAACCAATAGTAGTAAGAAAAAACAATGAATGCTTCAATAGGATGAAAAAAAGTCTAAATGAGATGCCATTACAATGGATCGATCTCACCTGTAAAAATTTATTCAAGACCCATTGTGGCCAAATTCATCATCCAATATTATATGGCCTTAAGATAATCATTAGAACATCACTCCAAGAATCATTCACAAGTGGTGTTTCTAATAGGGATGTGAACATAATCTCAGTCTCTGAATTATATAACCCTCCTCAATTTCTCTCTTTGTTCACCGTCCCATAGTTTTTTGATTATGCCTCTATAAATACACTATAATAGACCTTAGGAACTAAAAATAAAAAGGAAAAATCCCCAAAAAACCTATAACAACTTCAAAACATGTCCTCGATTGATGAGATTCTAGAAGAAGTTGCAGAAACTACACTCAAATGTCTAGTTTTTTGAAAAGGTAATTATAATCTTCCCCACATATAGGTAAACAAACAATTCTATATATATTTCTTTTTCACATTACATAAGGGTCACTCAATGGATTCATATGGGTAAAATGACACTATTTAAGGGTTATAACCCACTATATAAGGGTTGACCCTCACTATATAAGGGTCACAACGTCCTTATATGAATGTACCACATCACTCGAATAAGGGAAGAATGCGCCATTCCTCTACCAAGTAATGGTATATCAAATCTCACGTGAATTTAAATCGATCCCTACATAAAGGTAACCATATATACTCAAATATTACCTACGGGTATTAAATAACTTATGTAAGGGTTATTCATGAATAGTCAATACCGTGTAAGGGTAACATACCCCTCACATAAGGGTAACATACCTCATGTAAGGTTGAAGCCACCTTATGTAAGGGCAACATAAATCATGTGTAATGGTAAAAAAATATTATATAATATTGAAAAATAAAATATTACCATAATAATTCCTAAAAAATGTTACATCTCACACATCCTCATTGGCATGAGAAGAGATGGGTGTGTGTTGCTAGCCCTTAGGTGTCTTCCCCAATACACCAAAGGATGGAAATAAATTCCAAGGGTCTCATACACATGTAGGGAATAAGTTTCCCTTAAAAGACAACCAAACCATAATAATTAATAAAATAGTCCACAATATGAGGCATGAGAACAAGAAAATACAATCCAATATAAAACTAAACCAAAAGAGAATATCAGAGTACAATTAGAATCAACATGAAAAAACCAAATCAACCAAAAATTGGAAAAATAAAAAGCACCAAAGGTACTAACTAGAAACTCCCAATTAGCTCTATCCAAATCCACATACCTAGCCCATGGTATCAAGAATGACCACTGAATAATTGGGTTTCCTTTCCTTTACATGTGATTCTTTATATAACATCCATAAATGTACTATAGTTTCTTTGCATGGGGTGAGTATATATATCAGTAGTATTTCACCAATAACATTTGAACAAACACCACTAGGATAAAACTTGTTAGCACATTTTATAAAACAATTTATGCGATGAAAAAAAATTATAACAAAACCATAAATTAATTTTCCACAGTATGAATCAATTTTCTATCACATTCCATTTTCAATGAAAAAATTAATAAACCCTTATACTATTTCGCAATTTGTGATTTAAAATATTATTTTCCATTTACACACAAATGTACAACATACATAAACACAAACTCGGTGTTACCATTGATTATTGAACTACACCTACATACTTCATCCCATTGGTTGTAGTAAGTCAGGACCATTTTCCATCCCATTCAACTCATGACCAACAATTATGACCAAAACATGTGAAACCTTTTTAATAACAATCATTTATTCCAATTAAAATTATTTAAAAAATTAAATTACTTCCATCAATCCAACTGTATTTTTAAAATAACTATTTTAATATTATAAAAAATATGATTCTTTTTAAAAAATCATTCAATTTCCATAATTTCCAAAACTATAAATCAAATGAGAATTTACATAAAATCACACCATGATTTTCACAATAATTTCAATAAATTTTATCAATTCTAAATGAATCCTTCATGTTCTAATCAGCTGGAATAAAGACAGAATACACTTACCTCTCAAAATTTGGTAAAAAGGATGAATGATATAACAAATTCAAAAAACCAGAAGAAAACTCCAAAATCTAACCATAGATCTCATCACCATCAACCAATTAAAAAATACCTCATATGGATTCCCATGAAACAACATTGATATATACTCTATGGATTATATCTATTGTTTTGAAATATATAAGAAGAAAAAATCTAGTATGACCGAAGAATAACAAGTACTTATGGATGAAACTATATCTCTAACAGATTGAGATCACCTAAACCTTACTCCTAGGTCAAAGGTAATTTCTAATCAGTCATTGGGAGGATGAATAAATCTTATTTTGGGAGTATTAGGTGAAAATGAGTGATTAAGAAGGTAAATCATATTCAATCCAGTATTTTTGAATCTAATTTTTTACAGTGCACAGTTATGGTAAACTGTTAGGAAAACTATACTCTAACCATGCATGAGGTATTTCCTAAAGAAACACCTCACATGGTTTGACCACATGGTTATAAAAACCACACACCAACCATGGTATTACCCTCTTTCTAGTATTGTGTGTTTTTTCTTTGGAATCTGCATGATTTCTATAAACCATGTTCTAACTATAAGCCTTCCATGGGACCCTTTTTTCCAATTCATGATTTCCTTGAGAAGATTCATAGTTTCTAATATATATGATCAAACTTTGCACCTCCAGAAAAGCTTCTAATCATGTCAAATATATTTTGAACTTATTGAAAATTAACTAGAATATTATATAATATTAAGATATATAAATAATGGTTAATTTACCAGAAACTGGGGGTGATACTCTCTCCCCCCATTGGAATTTCCATTCTCAAAATTAGGAAGCATTCATTTTATTAGAAAAGTATAGGAAATTACTCCAATATTTCCTTTTCACACTCCAATGTTTCTAACTGAATCCATCCATGTTTCCACAAAACATGCACTTAATTTTAACACTCCATAATTTCTCTTTCCTATCAACAATTTCAGCCAGCACATGAACTGACGTAGAATCCAACACTAGGTTAATTTGATATAATCAAATAACATGGTTAGTATTTGGTTGATACCTTTTCAATTTAGATAAATGAAATACATTATGAACTAAATTGAACTATTATATAAACTTAAACCAATATACCACCCCACTAACCCATTCATGTATTAGAAAAGAACTATTTTTCAAGGAGATAAATATACATGTTTTCCAAAATGATTATACCTAAGCCTTGGAAGATTCTCTAGATAACATGCCCACTCACCTCCAATGACAACAATCACAGACAATGATCCACATATGATTTTTGACAACTCAAATTCATCTCCATTATTTTTCTAATCAACTGAATATTTTCTATTCTATCTTAGACAAGTCTCATTCAAAATAACGATGATTCAATTATTTCCTCACTAATAAGTGGATAAATACAAGAACAACCATAAAATGATTCAAAATGAGCCATATGTTTCATGGCCAAATAACTGTTATTATATAAGATCTCTACAAACAGCATGTACTACCCCCATGAGCCACCAAAATTAAAAGAAAACAAAATACAACAACCCCTAAATACTAATCATACCCAAGTTCTAAATCCAGATACCAAGCCAAGGGTATCAAGAAGCTCCACAAATGAAAAAGGATACCTTTCCTTTACCTATGTCTTGATATATAACATATTAAAATAGTTTATAGTTCCCATGTAGGGTGTGAGTATAAAACTCAGTAGGATTTTAAATGAATTCCCAATACATTTCACTTTGACAAAACATGTTAGAAAATTTTATAAAATAGTTTAATCAATAAAAAATAGATTATAACAAAGTCTTAAATCTATTTTAAGGTAATAATAAACAAGATATCACATTAAATTTTAATTGAATAAATTAAAAAAGCCTTTAAACTATTTATCAATTTGTGATTTAGCTCAAAAATTCCATGAACAAACACATCCACTACACTTGAACACACATTATTTGTGTTACTATTTAAGGTGGAGATTCACATCCATTCTCACTCACGTTTATGGTTGTCTTTCAAGAACATTATCCATCCCCTTTAAATAAATACCAACAATTATTCCCAAATCATGTCAACCGATTTCAATAAAATCATTTCATTCCAATAAAATAATTTCATTAAATGCATTACCGTCTTCAAACCAACCATTATTTGAATATCACTATTCAAACATTTTATATAATGGGGATTTTTGAAAAGTCATCCAATTCCTATGATTTCAAAAGCTATAATTCAAATGTGAATTTCTATAAAATAACACCATGATTTTCACAACAATTTCAAAAAATTTATTCAATTTGAAATGAATACTTAATGTTCTAATCATGTGGAATTGAGAGAGAAGCCACCTTCCCCTCAAAACTTGGTTAAAATAAAAAACATCATAACCTCTTCAAAAACACGACTTAAAACTCCTATGTTCAACCTTGGATCTCATTCCTTTTAACTCATTCGAAAATTTATCAGCAATATTCCCATGATACAATATATATCAATCCTCTATAGACTAGATATATATTTCTAGAAGAGAGGAGAAGAATAAATATAAAAAGAATGATGAAGAATGAGTACTTACCAGTGAAACCCACATTCCAATAGACATTTTATTTCCAGGCCATTCCTCAATATCATAGGTAATTAACTCTAAATCCTTGGGAGGAAGAGGAATTCATGTTTTGGGATTATTATGGAAAAAATTGACTGATGAGGTAAATCAAATTAGATCCACAATTTTGGGATCTAAATTTTAATGCTGCATGGTTATAGAGCACATTTAAGAAAACAGTGTGCTATCCATGCATGAGCAACTTCATCAAGAAACACCACACACAATTGGAAGACAATGTTAGAAAAAATGTGCACCAAATGTGATATACCCATTTAAGCCTAGAATGAGCATTTGAAATTTATCCTTAGAAATAAGATATTTTGAACAATGAACAATGTAGTACAGAACTATTAATAATTTTGTTTATAAGAATATTTTATAATATATATAATAGAAATTTTATTGAATATTAATTTTATGTAAATAAAGATAATATCTTTTGGATGTACAACAGGATATTTTTCATAAAACTATTTTATAAAGGGCATAATGTCATTCCACTTTGATTAGTTGAATTAATCATTAATGATGAATTATTTAAATTGAATTTATTAACTATATAACTATATATATGAATTTAAATCCATATAATTATGATTACTAGTCATATATTCATTGAAATATCATATTAATTTTGAATTTTTTTTTCCAAAAAAATGATTTTTAGACTTGTTTTCCGATATCAATTTTAAATTAAATTATTCCATTTTTTTATATTGACTTTGATAAAAAGGTTTAAATATTTGGAATAAAATTAATTAATATTATTTAATAATAAAAACTTATTTTTTAATAAGAAATATTAAGAACAATAAAAAATTAATTAATGTAGTTTATGTAAAAGATGGATTACTGATGGTTAACCTAAAACGAGTAGGGTTAAAATGAAAAAACACTTAATGAAACAAAATTGGTTGGTTTTATTTAAACAATAACATTATTACCTTAGAATATGATACATTTTTAGACATATTTCTAATGAACTGAAATAAAATTATTGAATATCTTTGAATCATTACAAGTGTTCCACTCACATCAATTATAAAAGTTTACCTACTCCTCAAACACATTCACACCACTCAAGACATATATCCCAAAAACAACCTACCAAAATCTATCTCCATAATACGCATAAAACTTTTTTTAGGTTACATTATTCCCAAATTACTAACCCTATGTTTCTTAATAATAAATATAAAGGTGGTTCTTCTAAGTGAAGTTAATTTCATTCACCAAGATCTTTTTTTAAATTATTAATTTCCCACCATCAAACATGTATTATATTTTACAATATAATAAAACCATTATATAAAATATAATTATATGCTATTATGTTAATGTAATAATATTTATCCATATACTTCTCGATAAAATCGAAAATAAAACCAACACTCACGTGTATGGTGGACTACCGCCTCACGAACCAATGTAAATTGTTTTCCAACACCAAATTACATGGATATAGAAAAATAATAGAACCCATGAAAAAATATGATCATTAAAAAATAATATAAATTTTTAAAATTTAATATATCATCTACATCCTTACCCTTTAACCCATTAATGAAAAGATAATGTCACTCATGCGCACGTACGACCTACCATGTCCATTAAGCAATGTGATTTATTTTCCATGTTCCAAATTTTCATAAATATTTTAAACATCTATATAATGAATAAATATGATATATAGAAATTTAAAATAATTTGGGAGATTATGCAACTATATCCTATTCATAAAAACCATAACTTATGAAACATAAAATTCATGAGAAAATGATGTACTTAACACCTGAAACAATGGTAATATTGAAATATTATTAATGAGAGGGTGAGAAAATTTTATAAGGGGATCGTATATGATATTGTAAATACAAATATGGTTATGTTAAATATTAATATCATTTTTATACCCATTATATATTAGGTTAAATCATGTTCAACTAAATGGAAGAATTAGGTACGGGGTTTCTCCACAATTTATACTTTATTGAGAAATAATTTTTATTATACACCAATTCACTGTTAAGTGGTTTATATACCACCCATTTGATTTGTTTAACATGAATAACTAATTATAAATGATTATGAAATTTCCAATTAACTTATATTAATTTAAATGTTTTCAATTTAAATGTTACCAAATAAGTAAAAATGTATTTTAGAATCTCCATTTTTGGGATCGATCTTAGTTTCTTTGAAGGAATATTAAATCCTACCCATCTTAAATATATACCTATTTTACTATACTATAGAACATTTACTATATTTGGTACATGAATCAATAAATGAAATGTTTAATGTATAAATCTATTTTATTTTTAAATTAATTGTATTCATTTCTCTTCCATATCCATGTTTTTTCAAAATACTCTTTTAAAAGTCCATTTATTTAATCTAATGATTAATTAAGAAAAATTTATGTTATCCAAAACTTTTTATAATAGTTTTTAATAAAATATTTATTTTTTTTTTAAATTATTGTTTTTTTACATTCTTTGCAGAAATTAAAAATGATTGTTTTTAACATATATGAACATAAAAGACTACCCTACCACCATTACTATTGGGAAGAAATATCTCAAGGTAACATTGAATCATGTTTTAGGAGTTTTCTCTTGTTGACAATGCATGTTTTTTTGTTGGAAAAGAGGATTTCCATGGTGAGTTTTTGAGTTCTAGAGATATTATTGACTTTCAATGTTTACAAATAACCATGAAAAATAAATTAATGATCTTGATGTGGTACAAAAAATAAATGATACAAGGTTGTTCCCTTTTCCACTGTTTTCCAAATTTTGGACATAAAATTTGATAAATGGATAAAGGTGTTTTTGGGAAAGGAAGGTGTGCAAAAGATCTGGAATGTGCGCAAAATATTTTTTGTGTGCACATGATTAAAGATTGTTTGAAAACATGTGTGAAAGGCATGTTTCAGAATCAGAATGCTGAAATATGGAAAAAGAATGATGTGTACAAAAGATTTGAAAATGTGCAAAAAATATGAGTTTTTGTGAAAGAGGTTTTCACACCTAATGGGACATAAAATTAGGTTTTGTGCACATGATGGGAATATTGCGTGATGGAGTGAATCATCTGTGCTGGGTCTGACGTTTCCTATAAATAAGAGGTGACACCCCCTCATTTGACTTATCTCAACATATAGAGATAATATGAGCTCTACATCATCTAAGAATATTAAACAAAGGTTGTTGTAAGGAAGATCTTAAGTTTCACACAAGATAAGGAAGTTTCACGTAAGATTTGAGAAGTGTGTAAGATTGAAGTTGTTCTCAATGGGTGTTTTGTGAAAAAGTGGAAACTTGGGTATAATGAATTAAAGTTGGATCAGTGGCACATTAAGGGTTTCATGAAAGATTTTATGTTTCCCAGTAATACTCCAGTAAAGTGGTATTCATTAGTGGATGAAAGATAGAATTCAATATAGGAGATATATACAGTGGATTTTGCATTCATTAGTGGTAATGAACCAACCTACAAGTCCATAAACTATGTGTGGATCCCTTCAAAGAGTAGTGAGGAAAGGAAGAGGAATATGATAATCCTTCCCACTGGCAGTGATCTAGAGGAAGAGACACATGGATTTACCCTTGGGCATGTAGTGAGTAGTATGTAAACTCTATAAAGGCAGTGTTATTGGGAATATAATATCTAGCCTGAACCTTGAGCTTTAGTGGATTTGGTTTATCAACACTTTATTGTTGTATGATCCTAGGGAATAGCCCTATGAGGGTGAACCAAGTAAAAATATATGTTTCATGTGCTTTCATTCCTACATCACATTCAAAGCATCATCATCAGATAAGGATGAAAAGAAGAGATAATTATAAAAAGACATGTCAAAATAAAGTAACCCTTATAATAAAGATTTCATGATCTAGTGTGGCAGGAATAATTTTAAAAATAATTTCCATACCCTAAATCACCCCCACTCTTAGGGTATCTAGGCCCCTTTTGGACATTATAATAACTATTTTATGATATTTGTTTCGTAGAAACATTTTCAATTGTTTTACAATGAAAAATATTTAATTATATATTCTCTTAATATTTCAAAAACGTTTCAGTATTTTTCTAAGGGACATTATTTTATTACAAAACCAATATTTTTTATGAACCGATGATAAACTCCCATAAATTTTATGGTTGTTAACTTTCTCTTGAAACATTCCATTTCTTGTGATCATTGGAAAATAGATTAATTTTAAATATACATAGTATTTATATTATATATATGATTATTACATAATCTATATACCATTTTTACATAAAGTGTTTTACTATGAATGCTATTTGATTGACTGCGGAATTTTTTGATAAATACATGTTATTTACTCCACAATGATATTATATGGAAAAGAAATATTTTATAAACCTTGATTAATCATTCAATATATTTATAATGGATTGGACAAGAAATGAAGGGTGGGGCATGGATATAGATAGACTCTCGATGAATAGACTAGTCTATTGAAACATATCATTTGGATAAATAAAATGGATCTTTAGTCATTACCAAAACATATTTTTAAAATATATTGGTGCAAGGTCTGAATGATGTTGATAACCAGACATCTGAGATCATGATGTCAAATATTTAGAATTTTGTTCATAGAGAAATTGTGGGATGCATTTTAGGGTCAAGTTATCAGTCAAATGTCATGTATTTATAGTTATTTACCTTTATTTAATGAGTATTACATATTTAATCATGATATATTCTACTATATGTAACCATTACTAATAATTTGAGCACACCATTATTATTCTTTCATTCTCTAGGATATGAAGTAGAATTATCTGATTGAGTTAAAGGATGAATTTTTTTACATTACATTACCTTATATTTTTTTGAAAATAAAAATTGGGTATTGGGTATGTATTGGGAACTCCAAATATTCTAAATAGATTGGTCCATCAGGATTAAAACCCTTATATATACACCAATGTAATAAAGTAACCCCTAACTCTAGGTTACTGGAGTTGGGTTTGTTATAGTTTGTATCAGAGGAAGTTTTGTAGTAGCCACAGGAACTAGATTTAGGAAAAAATAGATTTGGGAACATAAACCTCTACCAGAATTCGAGGATATTCATAATAATGGAATAATAACATAAAATATTTGTTAAGGTAGAGAATTTTTGTTTTTACTAGAAATACATCCCCTTAGAGATACATAACGTGGATGAGTTTTTTGGCATATATACATCCAGGGTTAATAACCCGAAAATGTTATGATTTGAGTATGTATTGGCCATCATTCTAGTGCATGGGGAGTGCTCCCTTATTGAATAACTAGTCTGAGAATACCAATTGAAATTCTTATGATACATCACATTTTCATTTAAAATTATTATGAAATATTTTAAAATATTATTATATTTTAAGATATCTAGAGTTTTG
This sequence comes from Viscum album, assembly GCA_963277665.1. Lineage (NCBI taxonomy): Eukaryota > Viridiplantae > Streptophyta > Magnoliopsida > Santalales > Viscaceae > Viscum > Viscum album. Next base: position 1,038,747,359 of record OY728129.1, read on the forward strand.
GTGTAACCAATCCACATCTTATAACAATTTAATAGTTTTTAGATTTAAAAAATATGCCCATATTAATGGAAATAAGATCAAAATGAGATCTATTAAATATATATTCATAGGATATTATCAAGTGGTTATGGTTTTTAAGATTTGGGTTGTCAAACTAGGGCACCAAAAGATCATTATAAGATGGGATGTAATTTCCCATGAGTCTGTAGATTCCAATTCTAATGTGGTCATTAATGAAAATTATGACATGCCTAAAAATGAGTCTATTTATACTAATAAAAAAACCATTACTGAGGATATGACCAATATTTCTCTACAATAATAAGACCCTCAGGACCATAATGAACATGATTCTCTTATTGAATCCGATTTTGTGATTTTAGAGGCTCAAGTTGATTTGTAGCTTATGTGGGGTAGAGCTAGGATGGTAATCAGACCTAAAACTCAATTTAACCAATACAACATGGAATACATTACATTAGATGTTCCCCAGGATATTTAATCTATAAATATCCAAACATATAGTCAAGATATAAATGAACGATACTCTAAGAATGAGGTCACTTCTATATATGATGAAAAGAACTCTTTAAAATATAACATCTTGTGGAATATTGTATCTATGCCACTGAATGACAAAGTAATTGGCTATAAATTTTTTATTAAATGTAAAAATTATAACCCTAATTAGAATAAAATCATGTTTATGTCGCATATTTCAGCCAAAGGTTTACTCTAGAGGGAGTTAATTGATTATTTTATGATTTTTTTCCTATTGTTAAACATTTAACAACACATTTTCTACGTTATTTTTCAGATTATTATGTTCAAAAAATTTAGAAAAATGATTAAAAAATATAATTCTTTTATGGTTTTATAAATGTGACTGTTTACATGAAACCACCTGATGTTTATTAACATAATTTCATAGATAATTTGTTATGTATTTTGAATAAATCTTTATATGGTCTAAAGAGATCATCTTGGAAGTTGTATTTGATGTTTGATGAATCCATGCATAAAAGTTATTTTAATGTACGTAATCATAATAGATGTATATATTTTAAAACTATTAAATCTATTATGCACTATTTCCATCTATACAATGATGAAATGAATATTATTTGTAATTAAATAAAATCTATCATTTCTATTAAGTCTCAATTAAAATATGTTTTTTTAAATAAATGACCTAGGTAATTCAATGAAAAATTTAGGAATGGAAATAATAATAAATTGAGGTAAAATATTTCTATAACTATCTCAACATGATTACAATCTTCAAATTATTATGGTTTATATCATTGAAAGATTAAGATCTATCAATATAATGTTAACAAAACTTTTAAATCTCATACTTTTTAAATCTCCTTCTATAAGATGTGATACTACGTTTATATCTAATATACCATAATTTAGTTTAATAAGTAGAATCATATATGCAATGATTTTAACATGGCTCAATATTTCGAATACTATTTAAATTCTTTGGAGATTTATTATTAATCATGAAAATCTATATTGTAAATCATTTAAATAGATACTTATTTATATGTTTCTCAGGATATATAATTCTATTTTTTATTTGGGAAAAAGGATATCATTATTGAACCTATTATTGATCTTGTAGATTCATATTATACTGGGAATATAGATACCCATTTGTAGCTTATAGGGCATGAATTTACTTCATGTGGTTGAATGATGTATTGTAAATGTAATATACTATCCATGGTGTCCCTATCAACAACCAAAATAAAAATATACAGCACTGATTATGGATTTTGAAAATTCCATTTGGATCAATGGTTTTATTTCTAATATAGTCATAGAAATTCTATAATTATTATAAACTTTGATAGTTAACTTCCATACCCTTGTCGAAAAATTTGGTATTCCATGTTAGGTCAAAGAATATTGGAATGAATTTAAACATCATTAGTGGTTTCATTGAATTAGGAATCGTGTGTGGAAATAAGACACAGAATGATGAAAATCTGACTAATTTCTAGACAATGGTCATACTTCTATCCAAGTTTAAGCATTGTTTAGACTCGGTGAACTTGGTTCCAATTCACTGAAAATAGGTGTAATAACAACTACATTTTCATATGAAAATGGTGGATATTTTTTTAATTTCCATTTGATTTTTTATTTAGTTATTCTATTTAATCATTTTTATGAATGCATGAAAAAGTGAATTTTTCAATTCTCATTTTATTAATGTGCTCTTTTTATTCGGTATATTAAGGTGTTTACCTTACATGAGGCCCTAATCTATTGTATGTGCTTCCAATTTTAATCTTACTTGGTTGAACCTGACATTTATGTAGCATGGTTTACACTTACATGAGGCCCTCACTACCATTACATTATTTTAGATTTACCACTATATAAGGCTCCAATGACCCTTATGTAGAGAAGGGCTTGCCTGCATACAAGTGGTACCGTTACACATTTACCCTTACGTATTGGGGGACCAACTATATAACTATATAAAATAGGTCTATTTTCATTTACGGATTATAGAACCATTTTCAAATATTTTTACATGGTTTATTTTTAATTTTGAAGTACTCCATGGCACCCTATGATTATATTGAAATTTGGGATCATATGTGTCTTTTTCATGGGAATTAATCAATCAATATCGTCTCATCCTCCCAGAGAAACTCATTCAACCCATTTCGTTCTGAATTTTCTCACTCGGATGTGGTGGAGAGAATACATAGTTCTATATGAGATCTTCATATATGAACATCCAATATTCAGTAAGAAGTTATTTTATGGATTCCCCTTCACCAACAAGTGGTGTGGTAAAATCACCATAGATGGTTTCTAGTGGAGACTGAGACCAGGTGTACTTTTGGTTAACTTTTTCAATTTATAATAAAGAGATCGTAATCTTCATCTGGTCAATGAAGCTTTCCCAGACTATAGTAAGACTTTTTAGGCTTTGTGAGAACCTTTTAAATTCATTAGATACATATCTTAGTTGTTTTATAATGTTTTTTCTTTATGTCAATTATTTTTTGGTTTCTGGGTTTATTTTCATTTTTTTCATGAGAATAATAAAATGTGTATGCATTTGGTGGTGTTCATGATGTGAACGCAGAATCCCAAAGGATTTTAATCATGTTAAATCTTGTTTCCAATTATTTTATCCATTTTTCTTTATTTTTCATTCGTACTAGAACCAGTCTTTAATATAATGGCCCAAAATTCCATCAATCTGTTTTCTAATTATATGGAATTATTACGAGACCAGGATCTAAGAAAAACCTAATTCTGAGGCCTTAAGTGTCCCAAATGTATTTTTAACTTTTTGAAGTTAATTAAATAATCATGCGAGCACGTTTTTCAAACTTTTAAACTGATGCCCAGAATGAAAATATTAGGGAACTGTTGAACTCAGAGCAACATGATTCAATTATAAGAGGTATAACATGGGTCGGCACAGGACAACAATGGAAGTTAGTTTTTAGCCGTAAATAAAATAATTATCAATTATTATTTTTTATTTTAAAATAATTATAACACCTAAATGGTAACTCGATTAGAAATTTGGGAGTACATTTGAGCTCGTGAGGGCGTGATTCCCTTCAGTGGAGTTTAACCTTGACAATCATAGGTCTAGGGTAAACGATATTTTTTCACATGTTTTTAAGAGATTTAAAATGGAGCATGTGTGCAGTTTTGGGAAATTCAAAATGGGTACAAATATTGAAAATATTAGGGCACTGTTGCATCCAGAAAAGTGACACTACCTAAGAATGGACGTAACTTTTATTGGAGAGGTTCTTCTAGAAATGAAAGTTTTCATTATTTTCGAAAGAAAAATAAAATAACTGAAAACATTATTTTATTTATTTATCTTCACAATTGAGTTGTGGCATATCCGCACTGTGGTGAAGCGACAAGGTTATGATGATCAAAATTAAATGAATCACATTAAGGAGGATCTTAAATGTGTAGTGTAATGAATCATTAATTAAATTGTAACAAATAAGCTATTGCATGAATAAAATAGCGTAACGACGTGCCGAAGAAACATATTAGAAATGATACAATGAATTTATCTTTTAATGAGATAATGAGATGGAGAATTATAACTAAAATATCTCTAAAAGATGGGGAAGGATTTATCTCCAACGAAGAACATTGGAAAATCAGAAAGCGATGATGATTCCTCAGATAATAGATATAGGACCAGAGATCAATGAATGCCAATGAATTAAAATGGATCAACACCAACAACAATTCTTCTATAGGTAGGGGTTTACTTTTGTGTTTTTAGTTTTTCCATTCTTTATTCAAAAACAATGAACATAGATCAACCAACAAACCGATTGATCTGTGAGTCGCTTGTTATTGCTGGAGGGTTCCCTTTCTCAGGGATTTTAATTAGGGTTAATTTTTATAAAAACATAATCTAATCCACCATGTGTTGAATACTATAACATGGAGGTTGTGGGACGACACGAATAAGGCTCGGTCCCCTCTGCATTTGTGTGTTCCTGTGCGTTCTTCGTAGCTGAACATCCAAGTTGATTGAGTTGCATTTCCAAGTCCTTGGCATGGGATATGACACCCCATGGAGGTTTGAGTCATAGATGGTCCAAATAATGCACCACGAGGGTAGACCCAGTGGTCTGCAAACAATTTTTCCGATGTTCAACAGTGGTGAGCCGTGTTGGACATGGATGTGGCAGTGTGGGAGGGGCCTTATTTAGTAGGTCGGTGCCTGACCGAGGTGGGATGCGACCATCTGGATACGTCAGAAGGGAGGCCCACACCTTTAAGTCCACAATGTATGATGGCATGAAGTCTAGAATGGACAACATTCAAGAAATAGGGGGTGGTTGGATTAGCCGGCCGTGACACGCATGAACCAGATGCCACCTAGCATCCGGGCTGGATGGGATTGGCAATCAGTGCGTGTTGGGATAGGGTACATAAACTAGGCCACTAAGTAGCCCAAGCTATATTATGATATCAGGATAATTTAGGGTCACTTGGCAGTCCAGACATGGAAGGAAAACTGGACCACCAGTGCGGTCTGGGCAGAAAAAATCAGTGTCGCTAGGAGACCCAATGTGATGGACCCACATCTGAACCAGGCTGGGTCAAGCAAGGCCCAACGGCCATGGCCTAGTGCTAGGTTGGACCAGATTGGCCCAAACCCAAAACAGGTCGGGTCGGGTCGATCTAACAAGGCCAGGTCAGGTGAGACCGCCGAGCTTTGTTGCTTGGGTTAGTCCGACCAGGTCGGACTGGGCTCGGACTCAACCAACCCCTGTTTACTAAAACACCCATATATTTCAGACCGGGCGTCTAGTTGGGGATCCGTTTGTGACATTGGAACCATCAATATGAGATGGTCCTTTTGGGAGAATCTAGGTGTGTTTTTGAAGACGTTGGAGGAATAATTATTGATTTTAAAGTAGTATCTCCTGATACAAGCAGACTTTGTCCATAGTTGGGGCAAATCTTTTGAAGACATTATCGGAAGGTTACTCCCTTGATGACTCAGGGTGTGGGTACTCATTATACCTCTACATAGGTATAGACAGGACTCCCCACATCATGGATGTGGGTTCATTTCCTTTGGGTAGTTTCCTCTAGGGGGTGTGGGGTTATTCTTCTGTTGGATTAGGGCATGGGTTCGTAGAGATATTTATTAAAGAAGAGTAGGTACTCCCCTATGGAACTAGGAAATGATTCCTCTATCCTTAGAGTTAGTAATCCCCTACCATGTTGGTAGAATGTTCTCCATTATAGGAGTCAGTACTTCAATGATGTTCTATGGTGTGGGTCCTCCTTACTCTTAGTTCCTGCAGAGTCGGTACTCTCCTATCGTTCTAGGGTACAGGTCCTCTATCCTAGGGTCAATACTCCCCTAAGGTACTAGATTGAGGGTCCCCCACAATGAATAAACATACAGAGTCAATACTCCCCTATTTTACCAAGGTGCGGGTCCTCTTGTCACTGAGTAGTTCTCCCCTACCAGGTAGGGTGCAGCTCCATGATATACTAAGTTGTACTCCCTTATTGTAATAGGATGCATGTCCTTCAGGAATAGTACTCTCATGTTGGAACTAGGGTGCATGTCCCCACTTATGAATAGTTCTCTCCTGTCTCTAAGTAGAAACGGGGAGCAGGTCCTCCATAAGATTTGGATCTCCCTCAATTTTAGGATACAACTACAAGGAGCGAGCCCCTCCTCTTGAAGAGTAAGATTCCTAAATTGGAGCTTGTTATCCCTCCAAGGATCGAGGTGTGGTCCACTATTTACAAGAGTGACTGGGGTATCATAAGATAGACTAGAGTAGTGCTTCCTCAACTCTGTATAGTGGTGAGGTTCATGCCTCTTCACTTAGGTTTCCTTAGTCATGCGTTGGGCACATGAATATGAGGACTATACCTCTAGTGTAAGACACTAGAGTTTGACCTAATTGAATTTTACCAATGGAGTACATCTCTCATATGGGTGCCACTAGAGATGGATGATCTTGTGGAGTTTGATCTCATGGTTGTTGTATTATGACTTGAGCTTCAGTTAGAATCCTAAGGCAGGAAATACCATTGGCACCTCTTGTTTTCTAGTATCTGAGATGAGTATTTCTTGATGTTTGGGTATGTGTAAGGGCATGTACCTGACAAGTGATAACAATGATTTTCTTCATGGCCATTCTCTTGTGACTTATCTATGTGATTTAGGGGAACCCTACTATGTATTTTTTTACTAACCCCTACACGGGATTTGCCAGTATATCTTGTGTCTTGTACTTATGAAATGAACTTCGATAGAGACCTCAACGACCCCACACCCGGAGGTTCCCAATGAGTTACGATAGGCAGGACATACTTCCACAGCTTCTGATAGCCACTCTATGTCTACACTTTAGGTGGGGTCTTCTGTGGGTGTCTTACCGAGATCTTTCCTACTTTCCTGTTTTTAATTTTTCTTTTTTTTGGGTTTTTATTCTGACCCATTTGACTTATAGCATATACCTTTACGGATTGGTTGTTTAGTGGCATGCATGTTTTCCTTTCTCAGGGGTTGGGACGTGGTTATGTGTGTATATGTGGATATAGGTTCTCATGAAAATTCCTCTCACTCAAGGGATAATGCCTTCGGAGCTAGTCGCCAGGCCCTAGCCTTTGGGCGGTGCGGTTGGGGTAGTCATGACAGGGGACCTGGGGGACTAGTCATGAAAAATGGGTATCAAAGGAGGTAGGGTTCCACCTTTGGACTGAAAGTAGTGAGTTTGGGTGTAGTTCCATACTGATATTGTTAAGATGTTCAGGGTATATGTATGGGAATATACCAAACTAGAGAATAGTGTGAATTTACACAATGCCTTTCTCTGGTGATTTATCTTGGGGATTTTGGGTTCCCTTACTATGTATTATTTTAATCACCCATGCATAGGATTTTCACGCATGTGTTCAGTCTAGGGAAGAAGACATACACTTCGACAAAGACCTCGGTGGTCCGACAGCAGGCAGTGCCTGATGATATATGATAGGTATGACGTACTTATATATCTTATGATATCCACTCCTTATATACCCTTCAGGTGGGGTCTTCTGCAGACATTTTACAAAAAACATTTGCACTTTACTATTTTCAGTTTTTCTATTGTTGGGTTTGTGTTGTGGCCCATTTGACTTATAGCTTGTACTATTACTCAGTGGTTGTTTAGTCTCATGCATGTTTTTCTTTCCAGCTGTTTGGGAAGTGGTTGTGTGTGTGCATGCATACCGGTACTAAGGAATATTTCTTCCACTCATGGGATAATGCCTTCGATACTAGTATCCCTCCCCTAGACATCGGGAGGTGTGCTTGGAGTCGTCACGGAATGGGCCCCTAGGGACGGGTCGTGACATTTAATCATGAAAATTGTATTTGTTTTGTTAAAATATTTTTCATTTAGAAATCATTCTATAAAACCTATTAAGTGATAACCAATATGCTATTCAGTGATCCCTGACTATTGTTTGGGTAGTATCCTCAATACTTTCCTTAATAGTTTTCATTATATAAGTTCTTCATTGTTAGAATAAAGCGAACCACTATTAGCACTATGTCACATCATTGAGGGGATATGTGGAATCCATTTGCTGAAGTTCCCCTTTCCCTCAGAACATGGTAAAATTACATATTTAAACATTCAAAATACATTGTTTCCTTCCAAAAAAATATTTCAAATCAATTTTTTAAGAGACGAGTTGAAAGTGAAAATATTGATTAATAATAAAAAATTACTTTAGTAAAAAAAATATTTACAAAATATTATATATATTTAATGTGTATATAATAAAAATATGTTTAATTTTATTTACATAATATATATTCTAAAAATTACTATATTATAATTATAAATTTATAGTAAACAATATATATTTTTCAATGTTTAAAATAATCTTATTTCCAATTATAAATATTTTAATAATATATATTTTACTAATATATGTAAAAAATATTAAAAAATATTTTAAAATTAAATATATTTTACTAATAAATTCATGTTAAATTTATTTAATAGAAAATTCGTGTATGACATAACATACAACAAAAAATGAAAATATCATTTAGAGGGAAATGATTATTTCAAACTAAATGATTGACCCAAATCATAATAGGTACAATGTTAATCAATTCAACCATAATTTTTGTTCCAAATTAATAAAATATTAAAAATGTAATATAATTACATTACATTTAATATTAATACTATGAAAAATTGCAGAATCAATATCTAACTAATAATAGTAAATGTGTTATAAGAATGAATAATTAACCATCATTTGTAACACTAATTAATTTTAATTATATAAGGAAATTTTAATAATATTTTTTGAATATATGAAATATACGTATTATAGAAACACATTAGAGGAAATATAAGAGGGGAATTCTCATTCCATATTCAATTAATTTAAAATTCATATATGCATGCCCAAACATATAATTATTAAAACCTTTAGACAAATTCAATAATAAATGAAAAGAAACATTAGAGTAATGAACAGTGGATATATAAAAAAATGAATAAAAAATGAAAAATATAACATTGTAATTAACTTCTAATAAAGTTGATTAAAATTTCTTATACATCCGGAATTGATGTTAATTGAACAAATTGTTACAATCCTTTAAAGATGAACCGTCTTTGCTGAATTTAGAGTTGATTAACTCATATATATCAATTTTTCTTCATTTGAAAGTGATGGAACCAATACTGTAATTAATATACATAAAAAAATGAATTATACATAATAATTTATGTAAAATATGTATCAATGTAGGGTATATAAACCTAACGATGGAATACACTATTATAAAAATGGTTCTTATCTGATTGGACCTATTTAATAATATTAGATGATCATAGTGTAACAATAAATGAGGAATAATTTGAATATTCATAGATCATATAGCACTATATTGTCTTACTGAAAGTTATATATTACTTTTTAAATAATAGATTGTTAGGAATTAAATAACTTTAATTATTATTAGGGGTAAATTTGATATTTTCTAATTGAATTAATTGTTTTAAAAAATTATAGTTTTTTTTAAAAAGTTTAAAACCAAATTAAACAAAGGGGAAAAATGTATAGTGTGTGTAAAGAGTTTAAAAAATATAAATAATAGGAATTGAAATTGAATATATAATTTTTAATGAACAATTTATAATAAAATAATATATATAAATAATTGCGATGTTGTTGAAATTGGAAGTTTACAAAGTTAATAAAGTATCTAATAAGTATGAGAATAAATGAACTGTAATTCAATGACAATATGTTCTAAAAGAAACAAAATACACTACAACGCATTGATAAAAATATACAAGTGTCATTAAGAAATAATAAAAATTAAATATAAAAGAAACTCCAAATTTGTTCATCTTCTAAACAATTTGGTGTCTTTTGGAGGAGTGAACGTCAAAAAATTTCAATAGAAGTTTTATAAAAAATAATTATTTCTTTTTCATTTACAAAGAATAAAATATATAAATTACTCTTCTATTTTTTTTAAAAATATGTTTATTTTTCTTAACATTTTAAATTTATAAAAGTGAGAGTACTATACTGTATCAAAGAGTACTCAGATTTTATAGTAAAAATGTGTTTATAATAAATTTTGAGTACTCATAATTCTCAATTTTGTTCACACAAAAATTTATATTGACATAATATGAGTTTTCTAGAGTACTCATATTTCTGAATTTTATAAATTTATAATGTACTCTCAATTGAGATTACTCAGATTAACCAAGAGTACTCATATTTCTATATTATCTCAAATGATAGTACATAGATTTCACAAGGGTACTTAGACATTAACAATACTCAAAATTTTAATTATATATATAAGAGAACTCCAAATTTATTGAAATGGTATATATTAGAAAAAGGGTAAGAAATAATCATATATTACTCTAATTTACCAATTTTAAATACAAAGATAGTGATATAAATATTATAAATTTATATTGACAATATAGTACATAGATTTCTCAATCATGTGATTCACCTAAGTATTATTTATTATATCCAAATTTAAAAACATATTATTATATTTATTTTTATACTATTCAGAAAATATATTACTCAACTTAAGAGTACTATATAGATTTATAAATCAACATTATGATTACTATTATTTGTTAAAGATAAAATCACTTATAGAGTACTCTTTATTTCAATAATTATGTGAATTTGTGAATAAAATTGAGAAATATAATTGTGTTCACTATTAAAATTATTCACTCTAGCGTTTGTTTTATAGAATAAATGGAATATATTGATTTTTATCATCATTATCTTTGTAAATGGATTTTCTTTATTATATCAATGAAGTCTCACCCATCATATAACAATACAGTATTGATATAGTGCTACATGAATTCGGTCAACCATACACCATGTTGTTATTTCACATTTTTTACAATATATACAGAAATAACACAGATAATTTCAGCTGAATAGTTTAATGTGTATGAGAAATTAATATTCAAATAATTTCAATTTCATAATACATTTCCATAATTCTATTTTCTAATTTTCTTCCATAATTAATTTACGTAATTGATTTGTAACTCATTTTAATAAATCAATTGCGTAATTGTTTAAATTTTATAAATAATTCATTTCCATAGAGTTAAAACTATTTGTATAATTCCGTATGAATACACTATAAATTTAATATATATTTAAAGTAATTAATTTTATTATCTTATAAGAAGTTAGAATGCAGTCTTCATTATATTTAAATGATATAAACTCTGAGATTTAAAAAAATGTAAACCAATTAAATGTGCTATAATGCATTGAATGTAATCGTAACAAACGAAATGAAAAGTAGAAGACATATATTAGAATAAATTTTTTAATATAGAATTAAATTATATAGGAAAAAATTATTACATATTTTTGAGTACAATGATGACATTAATATTACACTTGAATCATGTTTTTGGGATCTTCTATCAGAAGAAACTCCTTGAATGAAAATAAACATTAATATTAATTTTAATTACTACTCAGATTCATGACAAAAGTGTTTGTATGTAGCTAATAACATCCACTCATTTTGAGTATCCAAATTATTATTCTTGCGAATGAAAGAAATTAATCCACATCATTACACAGTAATCAAGAAAAGGAAGGATATAAAATAAAATTGTAGTGCTATTTTATAAAAATTAACATTAATTCATTTGAAAAAAATTAAATACTTGTAAAATAATCAACTAATAAAACATATACCTCATATTCAAAATATAAATCAAAAAATATATTCATTCATAAATAATAATGAAAATAATATAAAAAACTAGAATTATAAAATATTAAAACATTATACCTGAAACATACATCAAAAAATAAACACACCAATGAAATCCAAAATTACTATATCAGAAAAACGTTAAATATGATAAATGTTCGGAAAGAATCCTTTGGCATAAATTTTTATATCACAATAATTGTTTTATATAACTAGGTACACAAAAAAACCATGTAAGATGGTCTGAACTATCATGGGAAAAATAAATTGTAGCTAGGATAAAATGATATTTATTGGAAATTATTCAAATTGTCTTGTACACTATTACAACTATATTAGTTAGTGAATAAAAATGTTGAAGAAAGTTGAGTAACCTGTATTTTCTTAGAAAAAAACCATTTAAAACCACTTAAAACACTCATATTTTAATTTCAGAAAACATTATCCGTGCTAATAAAAGTCACTAGTGTTTTGTTAATATAAATCATCTTATAAATTAAAATAAAATTAATTGAATAATTAAAAAAAGTCTTCTACCAATTAAATTCATATGAAAGCATCAAAATTGAAAACAATGTGTTTGGAAGACATTAAAATAAATTTGATAATATCTTGAAATCATATTGAATTTAGATCTAGAATAAAGTAAACCATGATCAATGATAACATAAAATATATTCTATAATTTAAAATTCATGTAATACTAAAAATGTTGTTAAACAATGTGGAATTTGTTTTCTTGTTTAGTTATATTCTTATATAGGTGAGCTATTTAACAGGATTGACCTTGAGTATTTTTAGAATGTTGGGAGAAATATATTACAATTTAAAATGATGGAATAGTTTACATAATAACATGAAATGGATGATCTACTTGTGGTTTTAAGAAGTGAGTTTTTAAATGATTATAATGTAGTACTAATGAAAAATTCAAATTGACAAAAATAATATTGTTTTAGTAATGGAAAATTTAGGTCGAATAAAATATAATTGTGGACACATGAAACATATTTCAAATATCCTGGGGATACAGTGGTGATGTTCCAAAAAACATAGGTTGTTCTGATAGTTTTAGGAACATTAATAATTTAGTAAAAGAGGAAGTACAATCACATGGTTGGAAAAAAATTATTCAATTTCGTTTAAATCAGAATTTTCAGTTAAACTATGTGAGAAAAGACCTTAATTTTTAGGAATCTACCTCATGGGAATGAAATTAAAATCCATTATATAGTATTTCCCCTACATTTTCAATAGACATGATAGCTGTTGAAAAAAAAAACAAATTTAATAAAAATTAATAATATAAATGTTTGAATGAAGAAAATATAGTCAGTTTAAAATAATATTTTCAGAATAAATACAAGATCACATAAAAAAATATAAAAATATAAATATCCATAATATATATATATATTAGAAAAATTAAAAAAAATTATTTTAGGATTTATATTTAGAGTTTATATATATATATATATATATATATGTTGTACATAGAAAATAGTAAGGGAAACAAAGAATCCTAGTTGTGTTTTTAGCCACCAAAAATCATTCACCTTAAATTTAACACTAAAAATATTGATCTTTTCAGGACCCACTTTCATCCCTAATCCTTAAAACCAAATAATAAAAATTGAGACCATTGATGCCTAACAATTAGGCATTGTTCAATGGTGCTTATTGAAAACTTGTTGTAACACTTACCACTCATGTGTTTCTACGAAAATATTTTAGTATTTATTATTGAAAGAGTTTCCTTCCCCCTATTAATTTATTTTTTTCATTCAATAATTATATTTTCCAATGCATCCCAAAAAGTTTCTTCATGGAATGTCACACAAATTCTCAAGATCATATGAAGTTTCAGAGCTTCCCAAATTCTAAAAAAGCCACCCATGAAGGAGAAAACTATTGGACATAGAATATTTAACCCAAAAATATTAATAGGAAGAAAAATAAATTAAGATTGGCTGGTTAAAAAAATTTATTGTTCAGGGAAGGATGATGATATTACCTATTGTGGAAGAGGTGGGTATTTTTTATCCGACAACCCAATTTTTTCCATTAAAAGAAAATGTTAATAAGTAAATGGGATGTGTGGATACAAAAAACTGGTAATTACATCTTTACCAAAATAGGAATAATATTATATTTACACAACACATGATAAGATATATAAAAATGTAAAAGTTGATTGATCAATTTTGACTAAAAACTTGCACTTATGCTATATTTGACATCAATTATTATGAAATTTTAGGGGTTCTCCAACATATGATAAATAAAGATTTATCATGAACATAAAATCTTGTATAGAGAGAAAATATTAGTTGTGAGAGGACATATATTAAGAAAATAACATTTACATTGCTTGAATATATACCCGCTCTGATTGATAATAATATTTTATCAAGAACACGATTACTCGGATATATAAATAGAATAAAAATAACAGTTTCCAATTAAAATAAATACCTTCTTGTACTGATCATGGTTCATTACCAAGAGAATACCTACATGAATATATAATTAGAATAAAATAATGGGGTTTCAAAATGTTTTATTTATCCTGAAAACACCTCTATGAATTTTACAATAACTAACATATTATAAAACTCATGACATTGAAGAAAAAACAAGGTGATAGATGCTTAAAATAGGCAGACATAGAATTTTGAATGTTATAAAATGTGTGTAGTAATTAACACATAACTGAATGGATTAAGTATATATATATATATTGAAGATGAAGCAAAATTACAGTTTTAGAGACAGATTTTACTTTATCACTAGACATTGAATTTAATCCCATTAAAAATAGACCAGAAAGCTTTGTTACATAAAATAGAATAAAATTTGTGGGTTATACAATTAGTTTTATAGGAATTTTGGTGAATATGGATATAAGAGATAAGTGGAAAGGAAAAAGAAGAGTGAATAGAAACTAAAAAATACTAAATTATTTTTTTACTGATCCCCAATATCTATATTTAACAAATAAAAATCCAAAGTTAATCAACAAAAAATAATACTTCAAAATTAAACACTTAGATATATAGGTTGAAAAAATAAATATTTTTGGGTGAACATGACCATGAATTTCAATATAAATTAGGCTCATGTATGAAAGAAAGGTTTTGAATAATTTTTTATTAGACTCACCATTATCCATATGACTATCTACATCCATCTCCCAAACAAATAAAATATTTGTTGAATTATATAAAATAAAAAAAGAAAAAAAATAGGATTCCACATAATATAACTAAAATACAAGAAAACCCACCACTACCTATGGAATGGCAATATATGCAGTATTCAATTGAATCGACCTGAGTAAAAAATTTCAATCCCATGTCATTAATAATTCTAGAAATAAATAAATAGAATATATAAAACACACACACATACATATCATTATATATATATATCAAAATATTTATTTAGAATATATAAAAATGTGTATATATATATTTATTAAAGTATATATTAAGAATATATATAAGATTATATATATTCTAATCATGTATTATAATATGCATTATATATATTGAAAATGTATTTATATATATGGATATATATAATAATATAAATATATATCATGATAAATATTAAGTAAATTTAATGTCACTCTATTTTAAACATTTACATATACATATATATATCAGAATATATATGAATTACATGTGTAGTATAACCATTGAACTTATATATAAACATGCATACTTACTCTAGAATACCTCCAACATTTCATTTCTTCATTATCATGAACATCCTAGATAATATCTTCCAAATACATGAACAAAATACTAGTTTAAAATAACCCACATTTCATGATGTTACATTTATGAAATATCTCCAATAAAAAATATATGAATAGTTTTTATAGAAATATAAAATAAATATAGATTCTTACAATATAACATAACAATAATGTCTTGAAAAAACTATCTTTGAGTTTATTTTATCAATATTTATTCATAATCTTATTCTTGTAATTACTTATCATTTATCATAGTTTATGCTTTTATAGATGACAATGGAAACAAACGAGTTATTAGTATGCTATTATAATGTGGAATCTTCAACAAGAACCAAATTCACTAAGAAATTATATAAAACCACAATAACTATTAAAAACTTTTAATAAAAATGTAAAAAAATATATTAACAATTAAAATATTCTTCTTCGACTGACGTATTAAATATTCCTATGAGATTTTAAGAAAATGAAATCATATTTTTGAATTAATAAAAATTTATAATTAATTATTCACATTGAAATATTAATTATATTTTTGATCATAAGTTATTGGTATATGGAAATACTGATAAATTTTTATACTTTCACTTAACAGAAAACTATAACACAAACACAAATGTTGTGAAAAAAATCACAATTATATTTATCAGTGAAAACAATAGTAGATATTTTGAAATATGGTAAAATAATACTATTTATATAATACAAATAATATTTCATATATTCACAACAAAATAGAAGTAAGAATATCTGGAAAATATTGTAGTTAGATCAAAATACAGTTTAATGTGTAAATAATAATACAGATAATATACAATTAATCTAATATTTTATATTTTTTGTTAATTAAAATCAAATAATTTTTTTCCTAATCTATTGTAAGAAAAAAAATACTAGATTCCCAAGGCTTGTGGAAAACATGGTTTAGACCTTTGATACAACAAATGTTTGAATATGTATTGTAAAATTCATATAATGCAATAATAATGAAGTGGGATCCAAATAAATCAGTGATACCATGATAAAGTCTTAAAAATTTATGTTTGTAAAAGAAATATTGTTGAATATATAGGTAATTACATATTATAATAGAATGAAAATTGGTTCATAGGGGAGATTGGGGGAAAAAGAATGTCATAAATAGAAATCCATTTATAGTGGTACATTGTGGGAAGAAAACAAAAATAATAAGCATGGTGCCGTACCATAGTACTTATATTTTCTAGGTTCATAGGAATAATGAAATTAGTGAGAAAAGGATTCCATGAAAAGGGTGGCGGTTTGAGAAAAAAGAAGTCAAGAGAAGAAATAAAACATCAGGGTAAGATCATAGAATTATGAGTGTGGAGGTAAGACTAAGAATGGTATCCATATAGTTCTAATGAATATATTGGATGAAAAACAACTAAAATAGATGAAATTTAAGTCCAAGGATTGTGATATTTGAGTGTAGACATAGAATAGAGCAATGTATCAATAGTTAGAAAGACATAGTTATGATTTTAAGGGAGATAATCAGGTGAGAGTGGATACAATGACAAAAAAAGTAATTGAAGAAATATCTAACATTAGATCAATCATTATCCATAACATGCAATGATTTTTTTCATCTAAAATATTCAATATTCATCCATAATTTCATCTAAAAATAACTTGAAAACTACTTTATAAAAAATTAACAATACAAATAACAAAAATAGAAATTCTATAAAATTTCATACTGTTACAGAAATTTCTAGAAGTGTGTATAAATTAAGATTTATTGTAGACATACACATGCCTACAAAAATTCAATATTATGGGAACCCTAATAGGTTTGTAAAATTTAATTCTGTTTATGTTTATACAAAATACAAGAAATGTTTTTTGAGCTATGTTCGAATTGTCCTCACTCACATCATTCACCTTTTAGATAAATTCGATGTAGTTGGTGGAAACATGTCACAAAGATGTCCTCTATTTCAACTTTTTAGAAGCCATAATAAGGGGGAGGAAGTTTAATTGGGTGTAGGTTTAGGGATCTAGATGATTGAGGAGGTGGAATTAGGGGTGGGATTGGGGGTCCAAACAAAATGATTCACCTGTGCAAATTCACATCATGTGAAAAATACCAAATATATTCTCCATGTGTATTAATTTGTATTTTTATTCCATTAGGTATATTTATTTATTAATTTGTAATACATTATATTTTAACAAGTTTGAATATCATAATTGAACGATATATCTCCAAAGATATCATCGGTTCATTTCAATTACCATTTTATTTTGAAGAAGTGATATTACAATTGAAATTAACAAGGCAGTAAAATAATAATTGGGGTGATATAGCTATGTACATTATATTAAATATTATAGTTCATATATATATATATATATATTAACTCCATTATTGAATGATGGGTATATATACCATATCAATTTCTTTACATTAAAATAATGAAGCAACCCACAATATTTGAATTGACACAATGTTATGTACTAATATCATATTGCAAGGTTCAAGGAGGTTTTCATTGACAACTATATTATTTCATTGTTTGTTTACTATTTTTTTCATTCCAAAAGTTAATATTTGTTTACTTGAATAAATCACAAAACAATTACCTACTCCATTATAATATTATTTCTTTACATAATCAATAACATTAAAACATTCATGTTGGAAGATATGCTCTTAGTCTCTATACTATATCCAGAAAATTTATCAAGGTGTTGCTAGAATGTGTTTGATCAAATTATGTAGATTTCAGTCCGGTCATAATTGGTGTTTAAATATATTCCTAAATTTATTAATTAGTTATAATTTTTTTGTTCTTATTCATTAAAAATTCAACATATTTTTGGTTCATAATAAAATAAACCCTCTTTTAGGATCATTTAATTTTTATATTATAATTCATATTTTATGTTTCTTCACAACACAATCATTCATGCTATTAGAAGTGTGGTATTTTTATAATTTTTGAAATGTACAATGGTTTCTCATAGTTCTCTCAGTTATACATATCTAGTGTTCAAGATCCAATTCCTGTGTTTGGGATCATGTCATCTGTTTATGCATCTATAGATTCATATTTATACTATTGGGTTTAACCACATTCTACTCTTCTACCTATTACATCAGCATTAATTTTATTTACCACTAGTTTGTAATCTAAATTTCAAAATTAAATTACATTTCTAGAAATCATTATATATTCCATAATATTCACAAAATTTTCCCTAATTTATTTACTAATTTTGAAATTCTTTTTTATAGAAAAGAAAATATTCATGGGAAAACTCTATATGAAATTAGTATTTTATGCTTTAGAATAATGTTTTAACATATTTTATTGTATTTTGATAATTTCAGTGTCCATTATTCAAGAATGAATTAATTATTTAATCTTATGTATTATGTTTATATAATAAGCAATCATTATTGGAATTACTTTTTTATTTTGGTAACATTTAATAAATAATGGTGTATTATTGTATTTTTCAGATAAAAGGAAGCCTTCATAGGAATAGATTCTCTAAGAATTATTGTATAATACCAATTAGAAATCTTAACATATTTTATCGTATGTATAGAAATGAAATATCAATAATTTTGGTATGAATTTATTAACTAATTTTAACCTCACATGATTTTATATTAATCAATTATTATTAGTAAAATATTTTTTTTGGGGAACATAAAAAATGATGTATTATTATAACTTAGTATGATCAATTTAGATTTCTTATGTTAATTTTTCTAGCCTTCAATAATAGGATTTAGTGATATCCACTCTATGAAACCCATGATAGAAAAATACATTCAAAATTCCCTGATTTCCTTCTTTACACAAATAAATTTCATTTACGTTGTTCTCTATTCGATGTGTTCACTACTCCTTATATACTATAATTATTTAAAATCTGTGCATTTGATTATTTAAATTGAGTCTGTATACTATAATTGTTTTAAATAATTTAGTGTTTGATTTTTTTTAATTCCCTATGGGAATGAACTATATATTATGTGGTGAATTATATTACTGTGAAAATCACCCAAGATTCTGTCTGAGGATATTATAACATGCATTTTTTATTTATTTTAATGGGGATATGTATTTGGGATTATTTTGGTTTTATGGTCAACAATATTATTTTAGGATTGTTCCTAAATATAAGTTTACTACTCAGTATAAAATTTTAGTGTTTTCCAGATTAATTTTTTTGTTTCCTAATTTCTCACTATTATACATAAGGGTATGTTCATGAATATGATAAATTTAATAGTTTTAGAGAAACTAAAAATGTCACATTGGAATCTCCATTATAATTCATTTTTTATATAATTAACTTCACACAACTACCTCATATGTTCACTACTAGAATTTTATTCGACAATCCAACGGTATGCTTCAACATTCAGGTAGTAATGAAAATTGGGCTTACAGTTGAGATTAATCCCTTCATTGAAGCGTTTTTAAATTCTCACTCATTTATTTAGTAAAATAATATATAATTCTCTAATTTTTAGAACCTTACCATACCAGACAACCGAAGTTATCGAGAGTCATTATAACTTGTTGTGATTTTATGGTTTTATATCTATATTTTATGTCTCGAATGTGAAAAATAGATTTTTAATTTTCAATCAATGCATTACTATAAAATTAAATTTTCATATCTCATTTAGTTTTAATAATACAATACAATCTATATTTATTATCATCAATTTTGGTAAATAACACCTACTTTTTTATCATGCTCATTTAATGAAGGATATACTGGAATAAAACATCAATATTGATTTATTCATTAGTGTTGTGATGAAATCAAAAGTTTCATAAATAATTTTCAATGTTTTCATAGATGATAAAAAACTCAAAAGTTCTCCAAATATCGTACTTCATCAACTATAGTTTTGTATTCTTACTTTTATCACCAAAACCAGTTTGCATGTGCCAGTTCTATGGTTTCAAAGGAAGAATGATCCAAAGAGTGTATTAATTTCAATTAATAATACCATACATGGTATGTTTCCTGTATCATGTCTTTTATCATGTTGAAATAATCATTAATGATATCTCACCACTATACATATAGGTAAGTACTTGAGGGCCATGAATTTCAATGTTTTTAGCATATGAAAATGTCTCGAGGAATTTTCATGATATTTACTTTGTCCTATAATGGTTCAGCATACAACTACTTACATTTTTCACTACTAGGATTTTCTTCCATATTCTTATTATATATTTACAAAATTAGGTACTAGTGAAAATCAAGATAGTGGGAAATACTAATCAATTCATTTAATTGTTACGAAATTCTTACTCATTTATAAACTAAAATAATATCTAATTTTATAATTTGAAGAATATTACAATTATGGAACAATTAAGATATACATTTTAATTATATCTTTTAATGGTTCTATGGTTTATATCCTCTTTTGAAGTCTCATATATTATATATTCATTTAGAAACTAGAAACTGTGGATGACTATAAAGAAATAATTTTGATTCTATATGAATTACTATTAAAATACATATTTAATCCAAGTATACTATCATAAAAAAATTTATTTTTGAGTTGGATAACTACCAAAATTAATATTTACTATAAACAACATTTGATTATAATATAAATATATGACCTCAAGATAGTTTGTATAATCACAATAAGAAAGATTTTATAAATTTATAAACTAAAAAATACAGCAAATCTGTAGTTTGAAAACCCGATGATCTAAGTTATTTTAAAATTTCTATATTTAATATTTTAAATATATTTTTAAAAAATATTTTTTAGATTTATTATAGGGAATATATATTTTTTATTTTAATTATATCCATAGTTTAGTGTAATAAATAGTTTAAATTAATTTTTAGAAAGATTAATTTTTTTATTCAATTGGATGCTATTTCTACAATGATTATAACAAAAATATATGACCTAAGATTAACTATTTAAGGATGGTTATAGTGTATTATAAGAAAAAATCATTTTATGGATGGTTGTAGTATACTTTTTTTTTTGTTTCAATAGTATCAATTTTAATGTTATATGTTTCATTCTAATAAAACATATTACCTCAAAGCATATTTTTTCCATAACAACTCTCTATTTGAATGTGGTAAACAATTATTACTTTTTCTTTACTTATATTAATTTTAAATTATTTTTTTAGAATAATTAATATTCATGTTTTTTATAATAATACATTCTTAAAAGGATTTGAATTTTGTTTTAAAGGTGTATATGTTTTATCAATACTGGTTTTCTAGAAGATAAATTGAATCAAATGTGGTGGATTTAATTTCATGGGTCCTATTTGGTGACCTTTAATTTTTAGGTGATCATTGATGTTCTTTGCAAACATGTAAATCTAGGAGGTGTTGTGAAAATCCTATATGAGTATTCATATCTTGTGCAATCATTGATGTATGTTTACAAATTCCTTGTTCTATTTTTATATATTATTAATTTTTCTAATAATTTGATTCATTATGTCAAACATCATTTTATATGTATAAAATACATTAATATTGTTTAAAAACACATGTATACATGATCAGGTAGTGAGGATTTGTGTCCTAAAGAACATGCCCATCCCTCACACCAATTTTCTACATCTCTAGTTTATGAGATCCATTGTGCAATAACATGAAGTTGTAGTTGCAATGAAATAAAGCTAAAAATAAGCTAGTGGAGTAAATAAATTACGAGCTGTAATACATTCTCTGCCCTTTGACAAATGTAAGTAAAATTTAAGGAAAAACTCATTCATTTATAAGAAAAATTTAAATTCTAATTATAAAATATAATCAAAATATTGTAGAAATTAAACATTTATCCATATATTACGGTGGTGGAGTTTGATCAGTGAACATTTTTTGGTTAATATATGTATGAAGCATGATACTTAAAATCATGGCATGTTGATGGCACTAACACTATTGTTTCTTATGATATGGTGAGTTTTGAAATAGTCAAATACATACAAAAAACAAATTTTTAGTAACTATTTCATAGAGACTTAGTGAAATATAAAATTTATTATTTTTGATATAGAGATAACTTATTGATTTATTTGTAATTTTGTGATTAATGCTGAGGAGTTGTTTTAAATTAATTGAATAAACTGTGTTTTAATTTTCAATAACTCAATAAAGAGTATTTGTTTCTTATTATTTAATCTCTTTATTATATTTTTTTAGAATAAAAAATAATTCTTTACAAATCTATATATGTTTTGTCATATTACATGAATATATATTTATAATATTAGAAAAAGGGAGAAAATTATAACAAATTGGGCATTTAAATCTTTATTTGTAATCTATGTCAATATATGTTATAATCGTAGTTAAATAATTACTGGGTATTATAATATACAGTATAATATCAATCTATTTTTTATATTATGAAATTATTAAAAATAGATAATTTTATGTACTAATTTATGTATAAAAATTCATATCATTTACATTTGATATACTCTCTAAAGTCATTTTATCATTTGGAATCACAATCAGAGTATCAAAAAATTGTAATGTAATAAACTAGTAATAATATGAAATATGTTTTTAACATTCTAAAATATCTATAATATAATATTTAGAATATAATTTTAATCACCAGATAAAATTACATTTATATACTAAAATGGAAAATATGGAAGAGTGGGCCATAAATAAGAATTGTTTTGGAATTTTTAGTGAACCATCGAAGGAAAACAGGGTGGCATAGAACTATCATAGGAATAAAATTGATAAACCAAGAAATTAAGTATGTCAGAGCGTAGAAATGAATGAGGGATAATTAGTGGCTATCAACTAAAAAGAATATAATTTCGTTTCCATAAAAAACATGGGAGCTTGGTAAAATCATCTCCATGCATCCCTAAATAAGCTCTTCCATACATACAACTAGGTTCAAACAACAGGTGAGCCTAGTTTTCCCATGGGCTTGTGAAACACACCGTATCATGAAAAAAAATGTGCACCCCAACCGTAGTCTCCTTTGCTATGGAGATTAACTCCTCCCACACCACACACTCTCATGGTGGACTCACCCTAATGTGATTATCCCACCCCATCTCCCATTTGATATTGGTTTTTCCTAATTCCCGCACAATCCATTTGACAGATCACCTACCCACCCTATAACCAAGTTACCCTCTCATCACCCATCAATGATTTTTCAGCTCTCTTTCTCGCCTCACTTGTCTGACGTTGATCTCAATACATCAATTCCACCCAAAAGGTTTTCTTCACCGCTCAGGTTATTTATCATAAACCCCCCACATCATATTATCCCATCCCCCACTTAGAGATAGGTTAGTGATCCAGATGAATAGATATTTTCTTTAGTTTTTTTGTAAATAATTTTACTATATAACTATGAGGAACCATTTTCCATAATTTCATAGAAATTGTTTGATTTGTGGATTTTCTATCTACACCTTCATATTTTTATGTGTTCATAATATTCTCAATTTATTTCATTTATTTTTATAATTATTTTATTAATTTTTTTGATTAAGTTAATATTCTATTTTACAACTGAGTAGATTTTTGATTTACAATTAAAAGATATGATTTTAAATTTTTTTTTCTTAGTTTCATTTATTGAATTTTCTTATATTTTTTATTCTATTAATCATCATATTCTATAATATAATCAATCCGTTATCAAACTGGATTTTGATATTATTCCAACTAGAGAACCCATCAAACTCCCCTTGAAGTTGACTATGAAGGATAGAACATATGATCCATGGAAGAACAGTTATGGACTTATTCCCTCCTCTAAGAAAGAAATGAAATCCAGATTTGTCAAGAAAGAATAATCTTGGATAGATAATCACTACATGGAATGATCATGATTGTAATAATTTAGGGCTAAGACACCCAAAAATCATTCTCCTAGATTTTTTAGTTAAACCCCAAAATATCCCTCGACAAAAGTAGAATATCATGTATACATCATACACATTTTGTACAATGGGTAAAAAAATCATGGTATTGGAGTAATTTCAGTTTATTCGCTTATATATTAGATTCCATTGGGGCATGTGGGGTCATGAATATGATGAAATAATTTTACATAGTCAGTTTTATGTTTTAATAACAGCTAATTATTCAATCATATTACCTATCATTTAGGAGTAAAAAAAGATTATATGAAATAACTATTTAAATTTTAGTGATAATATTTTTTTAATATATATATTGTTTTATGAAATGATAACATTTTTATGTGTTGGTAAATTAAATTGTTAGGGTTGGCCTAGTATATAATGCATGTATACTTATCACCCTCAATGACCAGTTAATTTCCTATTATCAGCTTGTTTTAGGATGGTGAACACACCCTTTTTTGTAAAGGGAGGCTAGTGGGTGGTGGAAGATGAGGTGGGTGGCTAAACCCCACAAAAAACACTACGGAGGAATGCATTGGGTGGGGGAAATGAATCCTATAAAAGGGGGTCTCCCCCAAAGATTTCATTATCACCTTCTTCCAGCTTATCATCAATATAAGTCCATCATTATTTGAGCAGTATTTATGTGGATGTTTTCCCACCAATTCAAGAGATATATTTACAAGTGTTTTATCATTTTAATAGTGAGAGTATTTACACCCACTTTCACCCATAGTGATCCTTCAGTTTTCTCATGGGGTTTTACACCATTTATTTTGGGTGATTTTTCACATTACATATTGTGTCAATTTATTATATTATTTTTCATTTAATTTTATCTCATAATTATCACAACACCATGGGAAAATTAGTTTTTGGTCACAACAAGTTCTATCAAAGGGATGGTTATGTCCTATTTTGATTCACATTTTTTGGTATTAATAATTATCCTAATTTTTATTATTCTCTCTATTTGAAACTCTAGTTGATCGGTCGGATTATATATATTTTTAAATTATAAAATACATCATTATGAAATATAGGAGGTTCTTGACTAAATACAAGTCCAGATATAGGTGAAATCTGATATTGATCAATTTAACAAGTATATTTATTCATTATAGGAAATAAAGATATAGGAAATATTAAGGAATAATAATTTTAAACTAAAAAATGGATAAAGACTAAAGATGTGATGATGGAGTGCAGTTCTAGTGGTATCCAACATTATGACATGGACAGAAATGTGGAATGTACTTCTAAAAGGGTAGATATACTAGTCAGTGAAGCGGCAATGATTATCACACCTTGACTTTTAAAATAATTTTATTTTATTATTTCCTAGATTCAAGTTTTCTTTTCTAGGATTGGGATGAGTGTTGAATAAACAATTTTGATTTTTGATGATATTTGTGGGCTCCGAATAGGTGCATGGGCCTCACACGGTTAGTGGTAACCATGCGATCGACCCAGGTGGCGGTGGCGTTGCTTGATATTTATAATAAAATTGTATGTTGTTGTTATTACTATTATGGAAATGGTTATTAATATTATTATAAATGTTTTTATTAATTTTTTTATCATTATTAAAATAGTTGTTGATATTATTGTAATTATGATTATGATTATTATAAATTTTTATTTTCATTTTTAGAACCTTAAATATACAATAGATACCCACTTTCCCCTAACCCACTATGCACAACAGACCACCTGGGCTGCCCAACATGAAGTGCATGACCCCAATCCCTCCTACCATTGTATTGGTGATACCCTCTGGTCGAAACTCCCCTTCTCACCGCAACCTCCATCCGGAGGTCCCCTTCCCATTGCGCCCTGCTTCTGACAATCCCCTTCCCGTAGCGCCCTCCTTAGTCCAACAACCCCCATATCGGCGCACCCTCCTCTGTCTGATGGCCTCCCATTCTGGCGATGCTCTATTTTTTCTGATGTCCAGTATTTATCCCCCCTTTTGTGCGACCTCTGGTAAATCTCCATATCCTTCTTCTCAATTCCAATGATTTTATAGTGGGTTCTAGGTTTACTGAACCCTAATGGGTTTTATTTTCATAGAACATGTGTTTCCTTCAAATTTAGGGTGTGTGTTTGGTCTTCATGGTCTCTCTCACTCTTTCATCAAGGTTTTTATGTGTTTGCACACCACCCAAGTAGGCATTTACATCTTTTCCTTTTCAGGAAAACACCATGGATGCTTGCATGTGTTCAATAAATTTTTAAACATGATTTAAAAATTTATTATAGCCTTAATTATTTTTCTATGGTGTTTATAAACTTTTATAACTTATTAAAAAATGTTTTTAAGCAATTCATATGTTTTGTTTATTTGAATTTACAAGAAACAAGTGTGATAATGTTCAAATTGTGTTTTTTTGAAATCATTGGGTGATTAGGGAAATTTTTGACATTAGAAATACTTATTTAAAACAGTTAGATTATGATTTGGACCTTTTATAGAATACAGTTTTTTTGGAATGATGTGTATGATACTTTGGAATGTTCTACTGGGTTTAAAAAAATGTTTCTTACCAATTTGGTAATTTGGTGGAGTTGTTTAGTTTGTTAAAAATTAAATGGTGAATTTAAGGAAGCATATTTGCATTATTTCATGGTTGGTCTAGGTGTCACATTGAATATTGGAACATCCGTGGTTTACAAGGTGCATGCATGAATGTTCCCTCAAATAAAGATGACACATTAAATAGTGATTTTCCTTAAATCCTGGTTTCTAAAATGGTCCTTTGACTTTTTTATAATATTGGTACTCATATGCAATTTGAAAATGATGGTTTTAAAATTCTATTATTGGAATAATGGTTGGTTGATATTTTTTAGATTATTTTTGGTTTTTAGAAGATAGGGAAGATTGTTTAGCATCTTTGACTAACTTGTGAATTCCTATCTTGGCTTTGGAACTAGTTTTGAGGAGACAAGGGACCATTTGGAAAATGTTTAGTGAAAATGAACGTTTAATTTGTTTAGAACTAACTATTTAATTGATTTGGGAAAATGTGTCTAAAATATTGAATTCAAGGATCTGTTTTTAAATTTTCATGATTTCAATGATATTCTTGAATGTTCCTCATGGGTATAGAAATGATTTGGAAGCATTTTGGGAAATGAATTTTTAGGTTTAAACATAAGGACATGATTAGTAGTGTAAGTGTAAAAGTAGTATTAATATTGTCTTATAATTAGTTTTTCAATGATTTTTGTAAAGGCATTTAGATTTCTAAAACTAAAGGCTAGTATAGAAACTTTTGTGTTTTCAATGAAATGATTTTAATGTCTCAATAATGTGATAGCTTTGTTGGAACCTCAGTTGATGTGATATATATACACATATAGGGAACCGTTATATAGGATTTCCCTTTTTTGTGCCATCACGTAGTGGATGTCTATGTTTTGGGTCGGCAAGTGCGGTGGTAGAAGGTAAGGTGAGTCATGCATATGACAGCCTCCTCCTCACACAGTTTATTTATATCTACAATGGGTTCCTAGTAATATTTTAGAGTGTTGAGTGAAGTTCTTAATCAACCATGATTAGAAGGATTGGTACCCTCCTGGAGTTGTTGATTTGCTGAGAGGGGTTTTCCAGAGGTGCTACAAGGTTAGAGCAGCCAATTTGCTATTGTCTTAAGGGATTAACCATATGCTAACAGGTGGTTTTAAACTATGTACATTGAAGGATTTATCTAGATATGTTTATGAATTTCCATGGGGTTTTTATATATTTGTTTATTTGAATCTACTACACATAATTTTCCAATTACATGGTTACTCTATTTTCAGAATTGACTAGTTTATTTTTATTCTTCCCTGTATATATATTTCTTGTATATCTAGTATAAAATGGTTTTGGGTTTTGGTTTTTAAATTGGTAAACTCAAATTTTGAACATGTAAGTGTGGTGTGGGTTGTTTTAAAATAAAATACGTGTTGTTTATTAAAGTGTGAAAATCTATTTTTATAACTGTATTTCAAAATAGCATCAACAGAATATTTTTTGAAAAGGAAAGGTATAGGGTCTATGGTGATTTAATACTAAGAATTTCAGTGTCTACCCTTACTTAATCTTTTCAACTTCAGGTTCTAGTATTGGATCAATATTGTAGCGTGCATGGTCCTGTGTCAGGTGGTGACCCATGAGGTTAGATGGAGGTACTTTGGGAAACACACCATTATATTATTTATACTGTTTGTGTAATCATTTTGTCTATTATTTATATTTATTTGTATTTTATTTTGGGAAAAAAATTCCCACTTTCATGTTATGATGCCCGACACTAGTTTTTAGCATGTAGGGATCATGCATGTGCTTCGGGCCATGTCGCAGACCGGCTAGGGTGACTATTTCAGGGTAGAACTAGTTTGGTTCATGAATATATCATATAATTGGAAGACCATTATATTTGGGAATTATTGTAGATGGATATTAGGACTATCGAGACTCGGGAGGTCGGTGCGGGAAGAGCGTCATAAACTCTTTCTCGCACTAACCCTCAAGTTACTATGGGTATTCTGAGATTGGAGACTTTTGTCTTTTTTTTGGATGGAGGTATAACAACGGAGGTGATGCAATGTCATGTTGCAATATCACATGGATTTGTGACCCATGTTATATCCAAATTCCTAATTTAATTTCCTCTTAGTGTTATTGCCTACCAGGGGCATGTCTCACTACCATGTGAGTATGTTTAGAATAGAAAATTGTCCCTCTACATGCACATTTTAGTGTAAGTGGTGGTTTGTCATGGTTTCATTGTATGTAAGTGATGTTTTTGGATATTTTTATATTTTTCTTGTTTTTGAGATGGTTGATTTTGGATTAAGGTGTATTTATTGATGTTTAATTAGCTTGATATCAGTTTTGGATTGGCGTTTTATATATTGTTATAATAATTCCACCCAGAAAGGAATCCAAATTTTTCAATGTGTCATGATCAATTTTTTAGCCATCTAGGAAATTTACTACTCTTTAAAATGATTAAGGTACATTAGAGACTGTGGAGTAGCTTTAAGATATCAGTCATGTCATCATGGTATTGGGAACTCCTGAAGCTTTCAGAGTGCAAGTTATATTGGGTCTTTTCAAAGATCTAGATTTTGACAAATGGGAGTTGTTATCTATACCTTCAATGAAAGTAGTTCTGATGTGGGATGCCTTCAAATAATTATTCTTCTGGTGGTTCATTCCTAAAGAGGTTAATATGATTAAAAGGGAAGAGTTTATGTGTATTCACCAATGACAATGGATGGTGAAGGCATATCATTACCATTTCAAGTAACTGGTTTCCTTTTATATGGTGGAAGTGTCGTAGGATTTGATGGAGAATTATCTATTCATTGGGGGTATTCTTACAAATATCAAGGAGTGGTTCCTCTATTCATTGTAGCATCATTTTATGAAGCATTCTTATCTGAGTGGGACTTTGGATCAGAGACGATTGGGAATCCAGCACATCAATTTCCTCAGGAAGGGTTCCCATCAGATGTAAAGTATAAGCAAGGGGAACTTTCTTCTATGAATCCTCTTTTAGTGGTTTTGGTTTTTAGTTCATCAGATAATCGTCATGTTTTACACATGTGTGGCCATTTTGGGCACTCGAAGCCGTCATTTCGCATCCCTATGAAGACGTGTCATCATTGCAGATGTGTAGGTTATATAGAGATGGTTTTTTAAAAAGCCTCTCTTGAAGAATACATTCTAATCGGAGGATGCTAATGCATAAATATGAGGAAGAAGATGATTCTACCATTGGAGCCCCCACCATAGGTATCGGGGTAAAGCTCACACTCTTTTAGGAGTTACCGAGGGTGTGAAGTCTCGATCTGATTTTTTTGTTCAATGTTGGGATTACAACATTTATATACTTTTCATTCATGTTTTCTGCTATTGATATTTTTCTTCAGTTGTATGTCTATTGTTTCCATAGGGGATTGTGATGATCTAGTTCTATTGTAATAAAAATATTTATGTTTACCATGATATGGTTTTCAGAACTGTGTGTTTATCATAATGTGTGTTTGGCTCTTATATGGGATGGTTTCAGTTTATTGGTGCTCATTTTGGGAGGATTAGTTTTTGTGAGATACACGAATGGTGTTTCTTGAATTTTGATTAATAGAAAATTACATTAATTAGTACCCCCCCCCCTTATGTTGGGGGTTTAGTTGACGTGAGAAAAGATCATAGTTCTAATGGATGGATTTCTTCTCTAGTGATATAGAATTTGGTTTGGATCGGTTGGGAGTTACCATGTGGCCCCCCTTCCTAGGGTGATTGTTTGGGTTTTAATGTAAATGCTCATAAAATACATGTGGTTAAGAGAATCCTCTCACGTTGTCCAATTTTTTGGATTCCGGTTTCATCTAGATTCACCAGGTGTGACTTGGGGAATAAATAGCCACCCCAGAAATTCCTTGTTTCTTCTAGTTCTTTTAAGGCATGTACTCCATTTTTGAATAACTATCGTCTTGGTGAATCTGTGGGGGATGAATGTTATGTGGTGGGGGGAATTTCCACACCCCAACCATTAAAATTATTTTATATTATTATTTATTGGGTTCATGTTTTCTCATTAATATTTAGGTATATTGATGGTTTAAAATTTATAATGTTTCAGGATTTTGGTGTGTTTAAAATTAGTTCACGGGCACCACATGGTTAGTGGTAACTATGTGGTCATCGCAGGTGACCATGAGGTTGCGTGATATTTAAAATAAGTAATTTTTTTAGTATACCTATTATTAAAATGGCTATTAATATAATCATAAATTATTTTATTACAATTTTTTTATTTTTATCATTATTAAAATTGTTATTGATATTATTATGAATAACAATATTATTATTAATATTATAACTCATTTTTTATTTTTCTGAACCCTTAGTCTTCCCTATAGCCCCCTTTCCCCATACACATTGTAAATAGTTACCCCTACTATCCTCTCATCATGTAGCGCACAATCCCATCCCCTCCTCCCACTTTCACCAATGACACCCTTTAGCTAGACGTCCCCTTCTCGGCACGACCTCCATCCAGAAGTTGCTTTCCCAGCATGCCCTCTTTATTCTAGTGGTACCCTTCCTATAGAAAACTACTTCATCCAAAAACCCTCATCTTGGTGCTCACTCCATTATCTGGAGGCCTCTCATTCCGGTGACGTCCTATTCCAGCAAATCTCCTCAGTGTCTCTCTCCCTTGGGTGCAACCTCTGGTAAATCTCCCTCTCCATCCCCTTAATTCCTTTGATATTAAGGTTTGTTATTGGTTAACATAGACATAATGGATATTATTTGAGTAGGACTGGTGTTTCCATTGAATTTAGGGTGTGTGGTTAGTCTGTGAGGGCTCTCTCACCCTTTCATCAAGGTTTTGTCGCGTTCTCAAACCACCTAGGCTGGCTTTACCATCCATTCCCTTACTGGCAAAATCCATGGATGCTTGAATGTGTTCAATTAATTTTTAAACATGATTCATATCTTTATTTAATCCTTAATTAGTTTTTTATTCTATTTATAAATTTTTATAACATTCTAAAATTCATGTGTTAAGTGATTCATTGGTTGTATCTATGTTAATTTTCATGAAATGCATTTGAAAAAGTGAAAATTGTGTTTTCATGAAAACATCAGGCTAGTTGGGTGGTTTTGGAATATATATATATATATATATAATATGGTAGGATTATGATTTTGACCATTTTGTGAATCATAGTGATTTTGGAATGATTTCTATGTTGTTTTGGAATGTTCTCTTGGTTTAAAAAATGTTTGTTTTCCATTTTGAAATTAGGGGGAGTCATTTGGTTTGGTAAAAAGTAAGTGGTGAATTTATGGAAGTGGTTTTGAGTTCGTTCATGGTTGGTCTAGGTGTTCCATGAGATGTTGGAACATCAATGGTACACAAGGTGCACACATGGTTATACCCTTCAAATAAATATGGAACTTTAAATAGTTTTTGTCCCTAAATCTTGGTTTTTAAAATGTTTCTTTGACTTTTTAATAATAATGGATCCCTTATGAGATTTAAAAATGATGGTTTTAAAATTTTATATTTGGAATTATGATTGGATGGTATTTTGAAGAAGTAGTTTTGGTTTTAAATGATAGGAAAGCCTGTTTGTAATCTTTGACAAACATGGGAATTCCTATCTTTATTTTTGAACTAGTATTGAAGAGGCAAGATACTGTTTGGAAAATGTTTATTGAAAATGTAATTTTACTTTTTTTAATAAATTACTATAGAATGGAATTTGGGAAAATGAATCTCAATGTACGAATATAATGACCCAATTGGAAATTTCCATGCTTTCAATGTAATGGTTTAATGTTGATCATGGTTTTAGAAATAATTTGGAAATGTTTTAGAAAATGTATTGGAATGTGTAAACAAAACGGACTAGTTGGTAGTGAGGTGTAAAAGTATAATTGGAGTTTCCTTAGAATTAGTTAGTAAATGTTTCTTGTAAAATCATTCAGTTATGTAATGCTAAAGGCCGTCTAGTTACTTTTTTTCAATGAAATGATTTAAATGTCTCAATAATGTGAATGACTTGTAGCCACCTTGTTTTATGTGATATAAGCACACACTCACACACACACAGACACACATAGGGACCCCTATCTAGGATTTCCAATTTTGGGTTATTTCATAGGAGATGTTTGTGTTTGGTGTAGGCAAGTGCGGTGGTAGAAGGTATAGTGAGTCACAAATATGAGGGCATCTTACTCACATAGTTTATTTATTTCTACCTTGGGTTATTGGGAGTATTTTATTAGATTTAATGACATTGATGATCAACCCAATTTGGACAGGTCGGTACCCCCCTAATGTTGTTGAAAATACATGATGAATTTTCTACTAGTGAGGCTAGGTTAGAGTAGCTAGTTGGATATTGACATAGGGGCTTCACCATAAGTTAGAAGGTTTTTCGGAACATAGTACATGAATGGATTTTTCTATGTATTTTTTGGAATGCCCAGGGATGATTTTAATATATCTATTTTTTTAGATACTGCACATATTTTTCAGATTAATCTACTAGTCTATTTTTAGCATCTCTTGGTTTATTTTTAGTCTTCTGTATATAAATATTTTTTATAGATTTGGTATAACCTGGTTTGGTGTTTTTGAGTTTTAAATGGAAAACACATATTTTAAAAATATAAGTGTGATGTGGGATGTTTTAAAAGAAAATTTGGGTTGTTTATTAAAGTGTAAAAATCTATTTTTAACTATATTTCAAACTAGCATTAGTGGACTATTTTCGGGAATAGAATGGTTTGGAATATGTGGTGATTTCCTACTGAGAATTTTGGTGGTCACCCCTAATTTTTATTTTCAGTTTCCGGATCTAGTTTTGGATTATTCTTGCAGTGTGCATGGTCCTCTATCAGGTGGTGAACCACAAGGGCACCTTGAGGTATGTTTGGCTCCATAAATTTATTTTATTTCTGTAGTTATTGTTATCTATTATTTGTGTTAGTTCAATTTATTTGTCATTTCTTTTTGGATAAAAATATTTCCCACTTGCTTGTTTTGATGCCCGAAACATGTTTCTAGCTCGTAGGGATCGAGCACACCCTTTGGGCCACATCACCGACTAGTTTGGGTGACTATTTCAAGGTCAACCTAGGTCTGTTCATGAAAACAACTAATGGAAGTGGAAATCATCTTAACAATTCATCGATAATCATCTCAGGAGAAACATGGAACATGAAGACTCCCTGAGAATGTATTAACTAGTTTTAAACAATCATGGAAGGAATTGTTTACATGGGGAACAATAAAATTATGAATATAGTTGGATTTGGAAGCATAAATCAAAATATAAATTATAGTTTTTTTATCCATCCAAAGAGTACACAATGAGAAGTGCCTAAAGAAGAACATACTCTCTTTGGTACAATTTTATGAAAATGGGTTCCAGAATCATATTGAGAATGAAGTGATAAGAATTGTGATGTGCGTTCTTATGGTAATGAAGGTGAAGAAGATCTCAAAGAACATGTAAATTATTATGGGTGAATCATAGATAGTTGTTTCATCAACTACCTTTAATGATGCTTTGATGATGTTATGGTATCATAAGCTTAGCCCTATATCATAATAGGGCCTGAAGATTCATAAATATCTGAAGTTTCAACTTGGGATTACAATGTAATCATTACCATTTAATGAGAATTGTTTTTTGAGAAAGAAAAATAGTTTAATGTTTAGTATGTCTACATCATGATGGAAGGAGATATTAGTGTTTATCCAATACGATTTATGGAAAGCAATAGTGTATCCCTAGTATGAGAAAGTTACATTGTATTCATAATTGAAAATTGTTTCTAGAGATGTTGGTTGTTCCCAATCAAGAGGAAGGAAAAATGTTCTTGATGTCTTCAAAACATTTAAAGCATATAAGAATATTGAATCTAGAAATAAGATAAAGTTTTTTAAGACTAAAAATGTTGGATAATATACAAGTGACTTGTTCGATTTTTTTATCAGTAAGAAGGAATCAAGAGACAATTCACTGAGTTGTAAACTACTCATTAGAATGAAGTAGATGAGTTGATGAAAAAACATTTTGGATATAAAAAGCATGATGTTAAGGACTGAATGAATTACCAAAACTTTTTGTGCAGAAGTAGTGAATAGAGCCAGTTATTTGATCAACGGATCTCCTTTACTGGTGATTAATTTGAAGAAACTGATAGAGATTTGTAATGGTGAACCTGCTGACTATTCATGGTTACAAAATTTTGGAAGTCATGTATATTCAATGTTTAATTACCTATATTGATTGAAGGTGTATTTAACATCCATGAAATGTATGTTGTTGGGGTATGCTGATGGTGTGAAGGGGAATCTATTGTGGGGCCCAACCACGTAAAAACTTATCATCATTATAGAAGTCATTTTTGGAGTATACAAGGCCAAAATTAAAATAGATTGAGACATGGAGAAAAAATATAGAATCTAAAATAGTAAAAGCAATAAAAAATCCAAAGAAGAACATGTTTCCTATGAGGCATTACCAGAGAATGATGATCAATTACTAGTTGATTCTAAACCACGATGGTCAACTTGGGAGAAAATAGAACCACTATAGTACTCAGAATATGTCACTGAGAGAAATATTTCATACTTCTTATTGAAAGAGGATGGAAAGACATCTTTTTTGTGGAGGTGACCCGGAGTCCAGATGTATCCTCATGGATGGGGGAAATGAAGGAGGGAATCAAAGTCCTACACAAGAACAAGACATGGGATCTAGTTCAATTACCTAATGGAAGGAAGGTTATCAATAAAAAATTGTTCCTTAAGACCGAGAAAGATGAAAAGGACCAGGTGGGATTGTATGGTTCAAGATTGGTGGTCAAAGGATATTCTCAAAATGTAGGTATTGATTTTAATGAAATATTTTCCCCAATTATTAGACTTTTGACTCTTTGGATAGTTATGGAATTATGTGAAATATACAGTTTACATCTAGAGAATGTAGATTTAAAGAATAATTTTATTCATGTAAATCGTGATGAAGAGACATATATTATCCTACTAGAAGGTTTTGTATAATAAGGAAAAGGGAACATGGTTTCCAGGTTGAACAAATAACTTCATGGTCTTAAATAGGAACTGATGTGTTGGTATATGAGATTTAATTCCTATATCATGATCCTCCGATACATCAGATTTCATTCATATCATAGGGTATATTTCAAGGGTTCATTCATCTATTGTATTTGGATGACATGATGGTTACAGGACCCAAGAATGATCAAATACTAGAAATAAAGTCACAATTGGATACCGAGTTTGATTTGGAGGACATGGTAATAAAAAATAGTATTATTGGGATACAGATTAAAAATGATATAAATAATGGGAATATTTTGGTATCATTTAAGAATTTAATATAGAATTTATTGAAATGCTTCAACATGAAAGACTGTACGACAATATCAACCCTAATCCCTATTAATTTCATGGTATCCTCTATGATGAGTTTGAACAATATAGTAGAGAGGATTGAGATGTCTTGAGTACTTTATGAATTATTAGTGTGGATTCAGATGTTTGATATAGTCAATACTATACCATACTTTACAAAATATTTGAGAGTAGATAGTGGGTACATAGAGAATCCAGGATGGGAGCATTGGATCACAATGAAGATGATTATATGATACATCAAGGAGACATCAAATGATGCATTATGTTATGGAGGATGAAATTTCGCTATCATAGGTGATATTGATTCTGATTTTGAAGGTGAGTATGATCAGAGGAAATCCATTATTGGTTATGTGTTTACTCATGAAGGAGGAAATGTGAGATAAATTTCAATGTTATAGTTAGTTGTAGATTTATCCAAGATAGATATAGAATACATGGAACATACATGGTCCAAGAATGAGGTGATTTGGATGAGAATGTTGTTAGAGTAGATTGGGCATAGACATAAGAAATTTCCTTTGTTTTGTGATAGTCATCATTCCTTGCACATGACAAAGAATCCATCATTTCATTAAAGGAAAAAACATGTTGGGGTATGATATCACCTTTTCTAAGATGTGGTGGCTGAAGGAAGTGTGTACATGCCAAAAATTCACAGTAATGGAAATATAGAAAATTTCATGATGAAGGCGATTATCTATGATAAGTGTGGATGATGTAATTCTTGGAGTGGGCTCACAAAGAAGCAAGTATCATGGTTTGGAAAATATAAAGGATGTGTGGAGAGGTGTTTGGTTCTTAATAAAATCTCTAAGTGGGAGATTTGTCTATAGCTTTTTTCTAGGATGGTGGTAGTTTCCTTCATTTTGGTCAAAGGAGGCTGGCAGGTGTTGGAATATGAGGTGGGTGGCAGAACCCCAACAAACCTTAAATTGGATAATGTAGTGGGAAGGGGGATATGCATACTATAAAATGGGATCTCCACTAATTTTTTCATCGTTGCATTCATTGGGTTTCTCGTCACCGGTAGTCTATCATTATTCAAGAAATATTTGTGACTCTGTTTTCTCACATATTCAAAAGATATATTAACATGGGTTTTTCCAATAAAATAGTGAGGGAATGTGTACCCATTATTACCCATTGAAATCCTTCTATTTTCCAAATGTTTTTTAATCCTTTCATTTTGTGGGATTTTCCTCATTACATATGGTGTCCATTTATTTCTACATTTTCACTCTATTTTATATCATAATTATCATTACACAAGTGGGATAATTAGTTCGAGCAGAAAAATTTCTATCATCCACCACTGCCCCCATTAAATTCATTGA
Source organism: Viscum album (assembly GCA_963277665.1). Classification (NCBI taxonomy): domain Eukaryota; kingdom Viridiplantae; phylum Streptophyta; class Magnoliopsida; order Santalales; family Viscaceae; genus Viscum; species Viscum album. The sequence continues at coordinate 1,038,785,143 of OY728129.1, forward strand.
CATGGGGAGAATAACTATTAATTATTCCTACACACCCATAGGGGCCAAGATCAGGTTTAAGACACTATAGGTCATCCTCCAAATCTCCACCACCACCATATGAGTAGAGAACCAGAGTTGATGTGAGAAAGGATGTCGCCATCCAATAGAATCTAGACATAAGGGATTATTATGAATTCAGAAAACATTTAGAAGCCCATTATTATAAATTTTTGGATCATTGATTCCATGTCTCCCAATTGTCTGGACATGTGTCAGGTGAGTGTGCCATTGGTGGGGGAAATGGGGATTTAATGGTTTGATGGATTATGTTTGAGATGGGTTCGGTTCCGTCATCATATCTCGATAATCTAATCTAGTGGTCCACATTTAAGAATCCCAATCCAAATTTGACGTTTTCATCATTCAGGACTTCTAGGTTGGTGCTAACGTTTGGGGCGGTGGTGCCGCCACAAATGATCATTGCGAAGCAATTGTTGGAGTTGATGACTGTCAGTGGAGGGATGTTCGCAGTGCCATGGGGTTGGGCATTGATGGCAGGGGTGGTTGTGGTGGTGGCCCTATTTCCACTCCATTCGTTGGTTTCTATTTAGAAATAGTATTGAAATAAATAAGTCCTTAAAATTTCATCAAGGAATCGAAAGACAATATGCAGAACCTATTTTCCATGTTGGTTTATATATAGATATAGTGGATGGAATTTTTCTTCTGTTAATCCAAAATTAAGATCACAAAAATCATTTATATTTTCTAAAACAACTAAGAAATATCTAAAGACCTTTTATCTGGAACTAATTCTATAAATGTAATCAATTTTTTAAGTAATTAATTAATAATAAGTAAGTAATTAATATTTAGTTATTAATAAATGATAATTAATATTTTATAATTATGTAATTATAATTAATAAAAATTAATAATTAAGTAATAATAAATATTAAATAGTAATTATTAATTATTATTTAATTTCTTATTAGGAAAATATTTATTAATATTTATTATTTAATTTTTAATAATTAGTAATAATTAATTAATTACCAATTAGAAAGTAATGAAGAACTATTAATAATTACTTAATAATTTTAAATAATTAATAATTATTATTCAATAATAATAATAATAATAATAATTAATTATTAAAAATTAATTCATTATTAATAATTTGTTAACAATTATTATAAAATCGGTAATTATTAATGATTAATAATTTATTAATTAATAATAATAAACTACTAATTAATAAATACTGTTAATTAGTAATTAATATATATATATATATATATATATATTAGGTGGTTGGGGGAACAATTAAATCACACACAGACACACACACACACCTCACACACATATCAGAAAGGCTGAGAATATCCCTCCAAGGGGACAACCCACCCATCAAGCATTATTTATTTTAAATGGATGGTCTAAAGGGATAGTGGAAATAACACCCATTATATGGCCCATAACCCCATTTTTCTTGACTAAAAGCCTCTCACAACATCATCCAGGCATTATCCTACCCATGTCACCATGGCTGCATCTTGTCTACATCATTGCCAGCCCATATTATGATTATATTTTCATTTTCTCATGTCATGATCATATCATCATGTACATCATAAATACCCCAAGGGGCTTGTCAGGATTCAAACATTGGTCTTTTGTATGTAGGATTATGTTTTTTTACCACTCAGGTGCTACCCCAACAATAATTATCAATTTATAATCTTCAATTGATTAATAGTTTGAAATTAATTAATAGTAATTAATAAATATTTAATAGTAATTAATTAATTATTAGAAATTTAAAATAGGCCTAGGATCATACTTAAGTTCCCATACCATTTATTAAAAAGGAAAAAACAATACATTATGGGTGATATGAGGTCTGACAATGGGGACCACCCTTATTAGGGAATCATTATTGTACAAATCCAATGAAAAAAGAGCGACCCATTCTTGATTGCATGAATCTCACAAAGGCTACTGTAATTGCCTCTATCAAAAGGATGTTAGCCATACCTACACATATTTTCTCTTTCTCAAAGATCCCATGTGGTTTCACTGACTCCCTTTATTTCTTTTGATAACTATGAAAGACTCCGTTAAATATTTTGTTCAAACTTTAGATTATTTTTTCTATATTTAATGATTTCAAAATAAATGGTTTAAGGAATTAACAGTAACATGAGCTTTAATAAAATATTTATGTTACTATTGTATGAAAATTAGAAAACAAAATGAATTCTATATTATCATAATTTTAGAGTCTTCATGAAAAATAGGTAATCTGAATTATGAGATACAAATTACTTTCCCCTGTCCAACTGAAGCTCTATGAGGATATGATGAACTAAATAAATGGTATATATAGAAAGAGGATATTTCCATTGGATGATAAACTTAAATATAAAAATTATATCATTATAACTAAACTTGAGAACATTGAAATCTGACTATTAGAGGTCTGGTTTTTTAAATAAAATTGCACCCCATTGATCAAAATAATGAAATGTGACTAGAAGAAAAATCTGAGAGCTACAAAAACTTGAAGTATTAATGTCCTTATATGCTAATTTACAAATAATTGCTTTTATTTTTAAATGTTTTGATATGGATTATTACTATGAGGATATTAGTTTAAAATCATAAAACATTTAGTTTTGAATTTCCTTATTGAGGGACCAATTAATTAGTAGGAAAATCAGTCGACCAGTTAACTAGCTGTCTAACCAAGCTATAGGTTAAGTAAAAAAACCCAATATACTTGTTTATTAGTGGGAAATATCATGCTACTAGTAATTTTAGTGAATGAATGAAGAGAATGGTCTTTATTATAAGAGAAATTGAATTACCAGTAGTAGTAGTGAAATTCTGATCATGATAATTGAGGCCATCCCAGGTAAGGAAGAAAGAGGAAGGATTCAAGATTTATGAATTGGACACCTTTCTATAGGTTTCACTAAAGGATACCTTTGATCAGTTAAAAATATCTACCATTCACTATTCTTAAAAAGAGATAATTTGATAACACTTTTCGGGGTATTTTATTGGTAAATCTATACTCCATAGTTTGTGTTAATTCCGTTGTGTAAATACTATTATCAAATTTCCAATAAATATAATACCAATAGTTTTACCATTCCATTGTGAATATTATATTGATTAGTAATTTAAATTAATTAATCATAATCAATATCCCTATGATTTTATATTATGGTTTTATCATTTATTTAGAATACTGATACATTTATAATGGACATATTGTATTTTTTTAATTCCAATAATATTTTCCAGTGTGGCGGAATAAAATTTATAGTTTATTCTATGCTAAAAATAATATATATTTTAGTATTTATGACATACCTTTAATCCAAATCCTATATTTTGTATAAGTGAAATGTTTTTATATAAAAAAATGATCATGACAATTCAATTTTTTTGTTTTTCTATTAGAATGTCATATTTTAGTTTCCCTGCACCTAAAAAGATTGTAGAGATTGGTTTATATATGAATTATTTTTATGTTGGATCCATGGACAATATTGATCCAGATAGACCACCTAATGTTTGGAAATTAATATGAATATTGGAGACATATCATGGAAAATTATTTTACTAATAAATTAGTTGAAAAATTTATTATTCATACTGAAGAATATAATGTTCATGAAAAATTATCATGTAATATTAAAAACAAATAGAAAGAATAATTTAAGTTTAATTTCAGAGTCAAAATAATCTTTAATTTTATATTGATATAAATATATCGAAAAAAAATTTCTTCTTGTCGAAATGCATGTGGAATTTGGAAGAGAGAAGTAAAAAATGGTCTAAAATAAAAGGACTCCTTGAGCCCAATTTAATGTGATACTTAATTAGATATTTCATTTAAACAATGTGGAAATAGTTGAAATATTTATAGATGTCATGAAAATTATCAAAAATGTAGAAACATTTAAGGGAAAATTAACTAATGAATCTCTTACAAATCTATCATTATACTGAAAGTGATATCATGAATCTGAAATTGATATTGATGATAAAAATTAATCTATTTCAGATGAAGAGGAAATAAATTTTCAAAATATTGATGAAATTAGAGTCCATATTTCATAATGTGAAATTATGTACCAAAGGTTGTATAAAAAAACATTCTATGTCTAAAGAATAATATGATGTAAAAGGAAATCATTATAAAAGTTTAGTAAAAGCTCATTGAAATATAAAGGGTGATTAGAAAGCCTATTTTATAATTAGAAAATTCAATAAAGAAAATTTATAAACTTACTGATGATCTGAATGAAAAAGATAATGTTTCAAAATCTGAAGGTACCAAGTCAGATAATTTGAAAAACATGAACAAATACAAATATGTTACTTTCTCAAGATGAAACTGAGTTCTTAAAACTGAATTATGAGATTGAATGCTTGAATAAAATATTTCCAATGAAAACTATAAGAAGAATTATGTTTGAAAAGATGTAAATATAGATACGGTTGAACATAAATACATCTGGATTCGCTTTTAAAACTAATTGAAATTAAATCTAGTGGTCAAGATATTATGTTCCATGCAAAATAATTTTTGCACCAAATTTCAATAATGATGTCATTAGTAGATATTGTTTTCCTTTAATGTTGTTCAATATTTTGGACAACACAAATATTTCATATCATCCGAACCTTATACATATTAATAAAAAGAAATTATAAGATATGATTTCTAGTGATTCTATTTAAAAATACTTCAAAACTAAAAGTGGTTTATTTTAAAAATAAATAATTATAAATATAATGTTATATGAATTGAAACTTCAATACCTATCACTGATGCCCCCCAATATTTCTAATTTACATATTAAAAAATATGATACTTTTTCAAAATGGTTTTATTTTTTTGTTTCATTTGTTCTCTTTATTTAGGAAGATTATATGTTGATTTTATAGATAAGTATTATCAATTTTTAATATTCTATTGAAATTAATCATTTTATAATCATTTTATAGAACCATCGTCCAAAGAAGAAAACCAGGTTATTCATGAACAGAGGAAAACTTCCATATTTTTTAAGAAAAAAATTTTCATTTATCTTAATTTTAATGAATAATTATATAATTACCATATTTCAAAAATTCTATTTTTTCTAAAATTTAATTTCTAGTATGAATCAATAAATATCTTTTATTTATCTAATTTTTAAAAATTCCACTTAAAACTAGTAAAGAATTGTAATTTTAAAAAAAATCAATTAAATCCAAAAAAATATATATGAAATCAGGTTTCTTGGAGGGATTAAATCTAAACAGTTGGATCAATAAAATTTATTGTGATATATTTTATTCAATAGAAAAAATTATAAGAAGGTGTACCTAGATTTGGTTGGACACATTCATTTTAAAAAAAAGTTCATTTCTTAATATTTTTAGGATATTTTTCATTGTCTTCTGAATAGATTTGTCCTTCTACTTCTAAAATGTCATCAACTAGATAAGTCATGTCTAAATAAATTATTTTATAAAGTATAATAGATTCCGATCAACTTGATAAATATTAATTCATGATAAAATATAATATGAAATTTCAATTTTGTATGAAAATGGTTTCAATTACTAATGATCACGATCTGCATTATCCACTTTTAATCATCAAATTTTTTAGTTCAACAATGTTTTTAGAATAATTCACTAGGAAGGTAATGTTTTTTCATTTCATATAGATGTTTACTATTATGTTGAAAAAATCAATCGAGTTTTTGAAAGTACCATTTGAAGGGTAATATCTATTAATTTACAATAAAGATTTTATTATTTATAGGGATTTTATAAAACATGGAGCTGAAAATAATATTTTCATAATCATTTAGAACATTTATAAAAATGGATAAAAAATCAATATTTTAAAAAATATTTTGATATAAAATATATTATTTTTAAAAATTATATGATTAATTCTACAAGTATTTAATATTTTTTGTAATTTACAATAGGATAGAACAATTGATCATAAATGGTCTAAAAGATAATGAATTGATGATAAATGTGATGGCATATGAAAAAATAAAAGTAATGGTCTGAAACTGGATGTCAAAAATGATGAATTTTTTGGAAACATAGATAAATTTGAATGAATATGATGATTTTGTTTGTAAACATGGAATTTACAAGCTAAATTAAATTGGATAAGTATAAAGAAGAAAGAAGGGTTGAAAAACAGAAATTTTTTAAAATACAACCAGTATCGCAGTGTGACACATATGGTCCTACATTGACACAACTTATTGAAATTTGTATTCTATAATCTCTGGTCATAAAAGAATCTAAGGTTACATATCGATGATTTTACACTAAAAAATATCTACGGTGTAAAAAGTTTTCCTTCGCCCATATATATCCATATTTGAGAAATATTAATTCCCAGACACACCCTAGATACCCCATTATAGCTGGAGTCAACCCTAATCACATTTATAATTCATTTATTTCTCATGGGTATTATTATGAGACCTATAAATATATCTATATGTGTGTTTTAAAAAAACTATTCTACATGTATTTTCATTGCACTGTAGGATGTAGATGCTCATACTTTTAGGTTTTTATATTTTTTATTTTTAATTACATTCACATGTGATCCAAATTAATATTTTAATTACTATGTTTCTCATTCTCTATATCTCAATCATCCAATCATAATTTCATTTTCACAATTACCTTTTTCCACCTTGACTAGTTTATCTATATAATGGATTGTGTTTGTATCAATTCATGGCCTTGGGGGAGGTTTCACTATGTTCTAAATTATTGATCTTTAATTTGAAATTATTTTAATTCTATTTAGGGTGTATGTGAGGAAATTGCATGAGTATGATAGCCATCTAGAAAAAAATAATTTTTCAATCCATTTTTTTAATTGATTTACTTCTTTTCCATCCATTATATATGGTAAAGATTTTATAGAATGGAGTTTAGGACACATGAAGTGTTGAAATAAAATGAAGTGGAGCTGTATCTTTTAGAAATTTCTTTTTTGATCGATGTGTTATCCTATTTGACTATTATAGGAGGTGGAATTTGGTGTCGTAAATAGGTTTCATGGCCATTCTAAAACCCCTCACTCTATAAATAATAGAAAAGTAAATCATTTTTTCTGTTTCATTAAATGAATTAAAAAATTAAATTTAAATGAAAAATAAATAATTAAAGAGCCCATGAATCCCAACCCTATGACCATGACCTTTCTTCATAACCCACATTTCATCTAAATTTTCATCTAAATTTAGTTTTTTGGTTTGTATTAAATTATTTTATAAAACCCAAATCTCATATTTTATTATTTTCATAAACAAAATAACAAAAAAATAAGCACATTAGGTGAATTAGGAATAGTGATTGAACTAACTGCATATATCCTAAAGTGAGATGACACTGGTCAGCCTCTATCATGAATTTGGAAAATAAATTAGTCTGTGTAATCCCCTTTGATATATACATACAATATAGTGTACTTATTGTGGATATAATTGGTATTTCATTCATTATATTTAATTTCACATTTTTGTGTATAATTGTTTTTTTCATTTATTAGAAACATACATATATTTTATCTAATGATGTATTCAATCTACAGTTATAATTAATGGGTATACTACTCTGAGGTAAAACTATAATAATAATAAAATCATAAAAATTATAATTTATATTCATTGAAATAACGTAGAGAAGATGTAGAAAAACAGAATCACCATGCTAAAATGGTGTTAGAAAATCGCCATGCATTAATAAAGGAAACCAACCCTAAATTAGTGAAATATCCAATTCCATCATTCAAAGAGATTTCCCAAATTATTATTAATTTCAATCAATTTGATGAAGTAAATGAGGATTCACTTGATTATTTAATCAACCTCGCTCAACCATTACTAGAGGATATTGATGATGAAAATTTCTCTATTAAGCGACATGTGGGAGGGAAAAAAGATCGATATAACATCTATAATGAACACGAAGTAAAAAATGTTATTAATATCCTTGATAGAGTAGAATATCTAGAAAACTTGTAAATATCCCTCACCCTATAAGTAGAAGAAACCAACCAAGTTGTGGAATTTTAATGGAAAATGTAGGAGACAATATTACATCCTCCCTTCACTAAAAATCATCTACGAGATGTGATTTTCAATGAATAATTGATTCATCATGAATAAAATCTGAGGGATAATCCTTTATTAAAATCAAAATAAATTCATTTACTGAAATTTTTCTTGAATATTAATATTAAATATTTTGAAATTTCATATTTTTCTGATTCATAATTTTCATGGAATGAAGTTGGTGAAAAATAAAATGCATTTATTGAGGAACAAATAGAGATCACCAGATACATTGAAAATTTTTAGATGAATCCCATGAAGTGATCCAAGTGTATCAGTATGAATAAGTAGAGACACAGACTACCTACATTGAAGGGGAGAAATTCCTTATTAATTCTTCAAATTTAAATTTAGTAGAAGATAAATTAGAGTCTAAATATTCCTTTGATTATTATTTTTATGAATAACACTTTGAGAAACCAATGGAAAACATAAAAGTTGTTACAAAAGTGGTAATCATATGGAAATATGACCCATACATCATCTAAAACCTTACATGAAATCTATACCTTATTAAAAAGGGGATGATCTAGGGTACCCTATACATGGAGTCTATCAAAACAAGAACAATGAAGTGAAATCTAAAAATATTTTGTGGTTGATGTCTAATTAACATCTCCCCCCAACTTAATTTTGATGGTAGATGGTAGTTCCCATCTAGATGTTGTGAATACCCAAGTACCAATTGGGGGATTATAACAATATTTATACATATTTTATTTATCTTATTTCTAGGATTTAAAATTTTGGTTAGTTTTCTATTTATTTTATGAATATATAAGCATAAAACCTTGTGCCTTTATCATTTGAGGATTACGTTTAAATTATCCTCTAACTAGTATGAGTTTTTTTTTATTTTTTATGTCCATGATGTTTATTGAAAATGGATACAGGAGAAGAAACTCCTAATGTTTCAATGTTTTTTCTAAAAAATAATGATTTAATCATAAAAGGAATATACACTGTAAATGATATTTTAAATAATAAAAATTCTATAGAATAGAATTTCAAAGGAACCAACCCATGAAATGTAAAGATTTTTTAAAATGGGGAGTATGGGATTCAATTATTTAATTTATATTACCCCAATAATTGTAATGTACATTTTTGACCAATAAAAAAAATGAAAATCATAGGGCCCACTTTGAACTATTGAACTCTAGTGTCAATCTAGGAGACATTAATTAATTAGGATACTCATTATTTTGTATTTTATTTTTCTCTTTTAATATGATTAGAATTTTGAAATGGATAAAATAATTATGAAGGTTAAGCATGACAAAATTAAATTGATAAATCAGGATTTTGGGGAATATGGTGATTTGTGTAGTTGAAATTATTATTAGTTTTCATGTTTATGAATTTCTAAAATTGTTATTGATTAGTTTATTAATTTTTTTCTTGCGTAAACACTCTATCCAAAATATTCCTTAAGAAAATAATTAACTAATATTTCATTTTTCTTTATATAATCAATTTATTGATATATCTAGACATGGAATCTTCTATGACATTACTAGAATCTAATCTATGTTATGACTGAATAGATTCAATTTAAATACTATTGAAATAATTTTAGTTGATTTTACCTTTATCATTAGACCCACAATTTGATGAATTCAAATTTTCCCATAGAATACTAGAATGATCATGGTAGAAAATAAGATACATCATAAGCCTATTATATCTATTCCTACCCTACTCAAAACATATTTCCTGACATTAAAAGTACCAAATATCTGGGAAGGTTTTTTATGGTTGATTGGGATGTATTACATTGATGAGACTATGCATATGGTTAATGATGAGATTTTGGGATAGGCCTTGTATCATTAATTGTATAGTATTCATCATCTATCTTTCTAAAAAAATATAAATAAAAGAATAGAAAAATGAAAAAATGGGCTATTTCTTGGTAGGATAACAAATTATAATTTTATGTCCATTGATTATTTGTTGTATGTGTTTTGGTGGGGGATATGAGGTTTTCATTTTGTAAAACGTTTAAAAAATAAGAAAAGAAGAATAAAGAGTCAAGTGGGGTAATTCATTCATTATGTTGATTTTTATCATGTGCCTACTTTGAGTGTTGGGGCTAGGAGATAACATTTTTTTAATGTATTCTCATTGGATTTATACATATATTAAAAAACAACAGAGTATAAAATAATATAGATGGTATAGATGAACCGAGATTATGAATGGTTTCAAATATAGATGGTAGATTATATGATGGTTTCCAGAAAGTATGTTCTGTTCAGACAGTAGTTCAAGTTAGTATTATAGACATATTTGTTTCGTTTATCACTATTGAAATTGATCCAACATATAATACAATAGGATATTTTATGTGGGGATTCTAAAAAAGATCATTAATAAAATATTATATATTTCCTTGACATAGATTGCAGTCATTGGTCGCCACTTCCTAAAAATTAACCTTATTCAAACGTTCAAAATAAATGGGTTTTCCTTGAGAATTCTCAGCATGTAAAGAATCATGAAACATTTCATTCTCTTTTTTCATAGATATATGATGTATCATAAACCATTTCAATCCCTTATCTTTCACCCATATTAAATTAATGCGGATATGGACTAATAGGTCTCGTTCTTTTTTGAAACAAGGATTCAAAAAACATGATGATTCTATGAATAATATCTAAATTTTAGAGGTCAATTATAATGGATGAGGCATTCACATGCATCTGAGAACTCTAGGAAAACAACTCATGAGAATCCACATAAATGATTCAATCCACTTGAGGTGAATCTGGAAGAAGAACTACCTTCTTGAGGTATTAGAAAAGGAACAATGTCTATATTGGTGATAGATGATGGAAAATAAACTTAAAGCATCCTCAATATCCACACTAAAAAACAAATTATTTTAACCACTCTACCATTTAATTATTAAAACATTATATACATTCTATTCAATTATAATATCAATATATGATTAGATTAGTTTATAGCACTGGAAGATGATTCAAAATCATGAGAACTAACAACAGAAAGATCATGTTCAACTCGAATAGATACCACATGAATAGGAGAAACCAATTCCATAAAAGTAACTGTCTAAGGTTGTATGTAAACATCAATATCCCTTCAGTTATCAAGAACGATCAATTCTAGAGAATCTTCTGATTCTGAACACGAATCTTTCTCGGAATAAAGAACTATAACCCCTTGAAATATTTCCATTAGCCACTTGAAAATAATATTATTATTTACATTAATTCATTCAGTATAGCATGAAAAAATATCTCTTATTTTCTTAGAGACACATAAATAATCTTCTACAATGGATCAAAGATATTCCATGAGATGACTGATATTATTATTCATTCACATATCAATTTCAGCACTATTATACCTAACGTATTTTTAAATATCTTAGAATTCACCAAATAGATATTTCTTCAAATATTGAAAAATTATAAGTGAAATTAGATCCTTGTGAAGATACTGGATCTAAGAGAGAATATAACTTAATTATAACATAACATGATCAATTCTCTTATGAACATTTAGAACAACATGAGGTTATGAGAGAGTATAAACAATAATAGCAGGTCGAAATGTCTTTATCAATTTTAAATGGATTATCACCAAACTTTATAAAGTGTATATGGTTTCATTCATCTCTATCTGAAAATAAATAAACTCTTCAAAAAATTATTATTATAGAACTGGTTGTACAAAAGAATGATTTTTAAGCACTTAATCCTGATACGCTTCCAAACTATTATGCACATTAAAATCATCTATGATTGGAAAAACATCATTCAATCCTTTCATCAAACATATAATCACTTCTAGTTCCTTATAAATTATTTTAAAAGTAGCAACATGATGAATTGATGTTTTAGTATGAATACATTGAATCATTTTTGTTTGTGCATCCAATATACCCAATATCCTATTAAAACTTGACTTAGAACTAGTGGAATAATTTAGTTCTCTAATACCATATTTTTAAGAGACAATGTCAACCTATAGATTATAATAACCTGATATGTTATTGTCAAAATCATCTATTATAACTGAAGACATAGATTTATTTCTTGATCTATATAAGATTTTTTACTATTAGTAGGAACTTCCTCATGATCAACTTGAAGTGGGGATGTTATAAGATGTATATGGGAATGGTCAGAAAATCCTATAACCACATCATCCAACCATTATTTTACAATACATTATCCTAGGAGAAATGGATCCACTGTATGATATTATACCTTGACCTCAGATATTTCTATAGAAGTAGGACCACTGGGAATATAGTCTATTGTACTTTACAAAGGATCTAAAACATTTGTCTCAATGAATTATTCCACTACATGATGAATTACTTTAGTGGACTCACCATCTCAGCTCTGAGTAGCCTCTTCTTGACTTTTAACATGATCAACTATGGTAAGAAGTTCTATTAGCAGTGAAGGCTCTGTTCTAGCAGGCACCACCTCCTACAATCCCCTAGTAGGAACCATCTTGGTAGGTGACACATCCATATTTTGTGAGGTCAGAGTTTAATCCCCCATATTCCATATATTCTTAATATACTTCAATCAAGGAACATAAAGTACAATGTCATAAATAAAAAGTTGTAATAAATATATGAAGGAAAAAAGTGTTACTCTTGTGAATCTTTACTACATCTTCTTCATTTTAGTCAATATATTTTATTTTCAAAACCATGGAAACCAACCTTCAATACGGGTAATAATTAATCTTATCCTTTCCAATGAAACAATTATGAAAAATGCATCATCTTCCTTAGTAGATTAAATTCCAAGTTATTGATCAGAATTTAACATAAATACATATAAAAAAACATTATCCATATCAACACCTTGAATGGCCCTTCTCTCCTATTCCACAAGAAAATGACAAAAAATAAGCCCCCACTCATGGAGAAAATTGAAAATCTCCATGATTTGGACTGATGAAAAAATCATAGTATTTTCATTAACACTTTAAAAAACCACATCATTAGTTTAAATGAACTAAAATTCAAAAGTACTCATAAACTCATGAAATTCTAAGTCAAACAGAAAACAAGACTTCTTTTCCTAAAACACATAATATTTACCTTGAAACTAAATTCATTTCTATAGAAAAAACTAATTCAAATTAATCCATCCTATGTCAATGAATTTTTCAGTATGAGTTCTATAAGACACAATAATATTTTATTTCATAGAATAACCAAAATTTCCATCATCTTCACAGTTTTAATTTCCCATAGAAGATAGGGTCATTAGATTTTTTGGAATGGAAACAAAATTTTCACGGTTTAGGGAGACATTCCGACTTAGAGAAGAATATATGTATGCGAATATAGAATACTTTGAGTTTCATTTGAGTTTTAAATCAAGGAATCGAATCTTTGAATACTTAGGTACTCTAATGGGTTTTAGGGTTTATTCTAACTAATAAAAAAAAATAATTGAAAAAAAAATCTTTCGTATATGCGCTACACTATGGAATATTAACATATAAATCAAAATTTAATATTAATGACATAAAATTAATTAAGCTTGTTTAAATTTGAAAAATACAGTTCTCTATTATTTTAATCAAAATTGTCACATGTAAGGGGTTTAGTAAAAATATCTGATGAAATATTCTCAATAAAAAATAAACTCCTGAGTAATATCAACATTTTGAGCATGATCTCACATGAAATGATGTATGAAATATATATTCATTTTTTTAAAAAGATGTATCAATTTTTAGAAATGTTGATTGCAAAAATGATATAAATTTTAATTAAGACTTAATTATAATTGAATCCAAAATCCATCATGCTTTGTTTCATCAAAAATATATATGAAAAATATCTACATGATTTAATATATTATTCTTATAGAGTAGACAATGAAAAAGAGTGTTGTTTCTAACTCAACTCAGATACTAGGGATTTTCCTTGAAAATAAATGAATACTGAGGCACTCTTCTAAAATAGTTTAGAACCACAAATGTTCGCACCAATGTATGAATTTAATTTCAAACCATATGATTTTGTAAAATGTAAGGTAATGAAATTTATTCCTTTTAAATATATTAAAATTGATTTCTCAAAATTTATATGAGATTCTTTAGGATTTTCTTAAAATATAGAACGTAGATATACATAAAACAGAATGTCTATTCAAATAGTTGTTAAATATAATAAATTCCCAATTATTTCTCTATTAATATTGTTATAAACCAGTTTCCCAACTTCATCCAAGTTTAAATTTTCATTAAAACTCATATGATATGTATGTACATTGAAATTTTCAAGTCCAAATTATTTATGTAAGTAATGTATTTATTTTATTTTATATAATATATTCCCAAATTATTTTTTAATAAATATGAAAAACTGAAAATTAATTTATCTCACCCATCATACTAATTTTTTTTAAGAAGAATCATCAGTTATAAAAAATCATAACAATGTTTTTTATTTTTAGAACCAATGATCATATCATCGATATATATATATATATGAAAAAAAAATATTTTATGATGAAGTTTTATTTAATATAGTAGTATCTTACATACCTATTAAAAAACCATCTGATCAAATAAAAGAACTCAAATGATCATAAGAAGATATAGGTTCTCATTTAAGTCCATAGAGAGCTTTGGTATGTTTAAAAACAAAATTCCAAAACTAAGGGTATTCAAAATAAGGTGGATGTTTAACATCGACATCCTCCATAAGATTATTTTAGGAATGATGATTTTACACTAATATGATATAACATGGAATTCATATATTATGCATTAGATACAATAATCCTAATGGCATTTAATCTGGCTATAGGTGTCATGGTCTCCTCAAAATATTTACCCTCCTCTTGATTGAAACCTTTTTCTACAAAAATAGATGTATTCCTAGTGATCACACCATGATCATTCTATTTATTCCTAAAGACCACATTTTTTTCCTATAAGAAGTTAGTCAGTAGGTCTATCAACTGATTTCCAATCCTTTTTCCTCTTGAACTGGTTTAATTCCTTTTTCATTTATAAAACCCAACCCTCACCTATTAAGACTTCTTCTATTGGATTATCTTCTAGCTGAGATTATAATTCATAAAACACCACAGGATTTCATAAAATCCATATAGTCATAATTCCTTCATTTAGAAATCTTATAATTATTTCTAATGGATGGTTCTTAAGGTTTCTAGAATTTCATGGTAGAACACATTTAGGATTGTTGGTATCCATGATTTTAGTATTTGGTTTTGGAAAATCATGTTCCAATTCATAATCCCTTTTATTTTCATAATGAGGATTTCGTATCATGTTTTTAAATGAATCCCATGGTTACTAAATTTTAGACATTTGTGATCCAATGGACCACTTTCATCAAATTTCACATTATTTTACACTTCAAAAATATGTGAACTTTTCATGAAAACTCCATGTACCTTCGAGTTACTAGAATATACAAGAAATAAAACGTAATCATCTTTTGGATCAAACATACCAAAATTATAAATTGGTTTTAAAATATAATCATTACATACAAAAATCATAAAGTACCCAAATTTGGAATTATATTATATCATATCTCATAGAGTGTTTTTTTTAAAATAGGTCTAATTAGAACTCTATTTATGAAATAACATGTTGTATTCACATCTTCATCCCAGACCTCAATAATCATGTAATATTCACATAAAATTATTCAACAAATTTCTTTCTATGTCTTATTTAACCTTTAAACAACACAATTTTTCCAAGGTTTCCTAGGGGAATAAAAATTTTGTTTGATATAATGTTTTGAACAATATGAATTAGACTTATTATTTTTAAATTATCTTCTATTTAAACAAATTAGATCGATATTTTTGGCATCTTTCAATTTTTGAACTTGTTGGACAAACATTTTCAAAATAGAAAAACATTCACTCTTAACACATAAAAATAAAACCTTAGTAAATATAGTAAATTCATCAACTAAAACATAAATAGATTATTTTATTATTAGTCTTCAAACTACATAATTCTAAAAAAAATCCATTTGAATTTTTTCTAGTGTTTTGGATGTATAATCCTCTTTTATCAGTTTAAAAGATCACTTCTGTCACTTGGCCATTCGGCATGCATCACACAAATTATTTTTTATACAGTTATAAGTTGAGGTAATTGTGAAACAAAATAATTTTTATATAACTTTATCATTTAATAAACATTGTAATGTAAAAATATTAAATTTATTATTCATTATTCATATATATTTAACATTTGAATAGTTTACTTTTTTTATACTCATACAATTGACATCTAGAGTTTAGATGTCTCTATTCTAGGTGCCTTAAATTTAAGACTATTTTCTATAAATAATGAACAAGAATTATTTATAAAAATAAATAAAAAAACTATGCATATACCATTTATCATTTATTTTTTGGGGCATTTTTCTCTATAAATACAAATCAGACAAACAATTGATTGGTTACACATATTCTCTTGAGTCCAAAAAAATTTAGCAACTAAATATTTGGGAACCAAAATATATTTGTGCTATCCAGAATATTTGGTACTGAACTATAAAAAATAATTTTAACTTAATGAATTTTTAGTTCCATATAATTGGTCATTATTAAAATCACAATTGTTAGCATAATGAATTAATTGTGTATAATGAAACCAAATAATTTTAGAGAGTTTCTTTATTTTAATACTAGGAACAAAATAAATTTTATAAAATCTTGGCTTATCATTATGGATTCCTATCCAAAAATTATTTTTATAATTTTTATAAATTAAAATGATTTGATTTAAATTTTTTTCTATAGTAAAAACTCTATCAACATCTTTAATGTAGTGATCTTATTTTTTTAGTTGTTGAATCATATTACCATGTTGAACACCAAATGAAATAGAATATTCAATATTTATTTTTAAATCTATTATATGTTTATTCATGTACTCTTTTTCATTAGCCACATCACTATTGTAATTTATACGATATATATTTTTGTTTTTCAAATATTCATATTTAATTTCAAATATGGTACAATATTCATTTAATTTTTCATATAAGAAATATTCATTTTCATATTCAGGTTCATTGTCTAATAAATAATATTGATGTATATCATTTGAGTGTTCTAGGAATAACATGTTGTCCTTATCATAATAATATTCAAATCTAGATTCTAATGATGAAACATCAATCGAATCCTCATGAGCACTTCTTGTTTCCTTCATGGATTTCTTACCATTATTTTTGTATCTAAAAGTATTCAAATAAATATTCTCTAGATTCATCTTGTCTTGTAGTTGAGGAAAATATTTATTGATATGTCCATGTTTACTGAAGTCATAAAATCTCTCTTATTTTGAATTTATATAATACTTCTCATAATTATTAAAGGGTTTCTTAAAGCAAATTTACTTATTTTAATGTTTTTTTTCTGAATTTCATTGGAAATTTTGAAAGATAACTATCTGAGTCAGATATTTTTAAAGTATCTTTATCAAATGATTCACCTTTTTGAATATTTTTATCATATATTTATGTTTATACTTTTAGGGAATCATTTTACTTCTTAATTAGTCCATTTCCCCTTTCTTCATCTGCAATATATTCCTCATACATCGTCAAAGTGATGATTAGTAATTTTACTTTGATGTTCTTCACCTCTGTAGACTTTCACATAAGATTTATAATTCCACACCACTTAGGGTTTAAAACACTTACCACATTCAAGAATTTCTTATTCTTAGGAATTAGTATTCCTAGATTAATAATATTTATTACATTCCCTAGAATTATTCCATTTAACATGGATATACAATAACCTTCCATCATTGTAAATGAATCAAAAATCTGTTTTATGTATCATAGATGAGGGATCTTACATTATCTGTACCTTCATTAGAATATGAAATAGTAGTCCACATTTATTGGGATGTTTAGCATTGAGATACTCTATTGAACTCATATAGACCTAATCTAGTTATTATCATATTCACTGATTTAAAATTTATATTGTAACTAGCTTCAATATCTACATACCTAATTTCCAATCGAGGATTTTCAATTTCATAAGGCTTAACAATTTTGAGATAAACCTTTAGACTAAGGTTATTTAGTTAGAAAATCATCATTGACTTCTATCAATCATAATTTTCACTGTTTAAATATGGTGACAATAACATATACATAACTTCTCTATTTTCAGTCATAATAATAATTTTAAAAGATATTTAAAATTAACCCTTTTATAACTAATAAATCAAGAGTCACAATCATTGATACCATTTTATTGGTAAGGATTGAAAAATAATCAACAAGGTGGGAAAATTAAGTTTATTAAATTTACATTATATAGAAAAATACCCTCTATAATACTGATTATCTTTAAGTTTTTTAATTATAATAAGAAACAGTTGAATATAAAAGCTGATAGAAAATAAAAAAACATAGAGAAATATAGTCGTTCTAGGAAAGTAAGTCCCCATGTACACTCCACCAACACTCTCTTCCATGAGTTTGGTGATTTATATAGAAATTCCGTTTTCCAGGTACTAAATTTTTTTTTTCTAGTGACTATACTACTAATTTAATTCTATCTTAACTTGTTACAAAAGAACATAATATTTCAACTATGCTCTATTAAGGGATTAAAATAACAATTTTTTGATATCTTATCATGAATATTTACAACAATAGACAAGAAAAAAAAAATTTTCTACAGATACATAACATATTTGTAAGGTATAATTGAAAAGGGAATAAATTACGTGGTTTTATGATAATAAAATAATGAAACTTAAGGAGAATATTCTAAATTACATCACAGATTGACGTTGCTGAAAACCTATAGAATATCAAGTTTCTATGTTGTTTTAATGAAAACAATTGTGCAACATAAAAAACTTCACTTCTTCTTTATATATCTCTATATATCAATTATTTTTAAAATGAAATCAGATATATATTCTATAAACCACATGGTATATTTTTCAATAAATCGAAATCAAACCTTCTATTTTTTTCATAGAAAATGGTCTATCAAAATTTTTATTTGAGACATGTACTTTTCACAACAAACGGTTTATCCCATAACCGATTTATACTTGTAAATCAATGTTGCTAATTTCAATTTGATATCCAAATTGGATCAATAAGGATTTTTAGGAATGTGGATAAAATTTAAGTAGAATATTGGAATTCCATGTTTGATTTCACAATGAATCCATTTTAAAAATATGACTACTTCATGTAACCATTTTATGTAGCCTATTGATCTACATAAACATATCTCCATGTAGCCAAAATTCGTAAACAGATGGTTTTTTAGAATTAAAATAATTACAAAAAAAGATCCATAATTAACAATAAATGAAATTAATATCCAAAAGCACTTAGAAATAATCTTAAAAGTGATGGAAACACTCAAAAACAACATCATTATTAAAATATAAAGGATATTTTTGATCATCAAAACCAAAAGTATATGGGTTTTTTTGAACAACATTAGTTTTACAACATGAATAACTTAAAATATCTTATATATTCAAACCTCATATTTGAGTTTATTTTTATTAATTTTATACCTAACCTAATTCCCATAGACATATGGAACATAATGAACATTCATTATGATTAATTTTTATTTACTTATTTACATGGTAGTGATACTATATTTCTTGCAAGCCTTTGGTATGTGACATATACATGACATGTCTACTTTGGTTCACAAAATTTATTACCTTGAGAGATGATAAAACAGAATTCAATGTGAGGTAGTTTTAATTTATCATGTATAATAATTATTATTCAGAAGTTGAAATTAATGTAACAAAGAGAACAATTATTTCAAATGTGGAAAATTAAGATCTATTATTGGCTTATTCCTTAAAAGAGTGAAGAGTTGAAGGATTTTTTGCATGAAATTTTATCAATTATCTCTTATTGAAATTCAATTAATTAGTTTACTTTTGAAATTTAACTATTGGTAGAGTGATGTTCTATTGAAATTTTGTTGAGATTACATTCTTGGGGAAAAGGAATTTCATTATGAGTGGGAATTAATAGAACAAATTTTTTCATGATTATATTGATATAAAATATATTATTCTTTAAAATTAAATGACTAATATTCCTTATATTTAATTGTTTTTTATTATACATACATATGTGAAATGATTATAATTAAGCTAAAATAGGATTAGTTGATGAAAAATGTGATGGATTATGATAAATGAAAAGTAATGGTCAGATTCTAGATCTAAAAAATGATGATGTGGGTGGAAAAGAATCCAATTTTGATGGAAATTAATGATTTAAATGATAAATAAGGAATTTATGATATAGAATACTTTGAATAAGTGAGGTGTTGGGTAAGAAGAGATAAAATTGGGGAATTTCAGACAATTCCACATGCCTCACTATTTGATGCATATGGCCACACCATGATGGAATTCCCCAAATTCATACAATCATAATTTTATGCTATAAAAGATTCCAAGGTCAAAGATTGGTGACTTTATGTTTTAAAAACACAATTCATAATGTAAAAGGATACCTAGGAAGAGACAAATTCCAATTTGATGGAAATTAATTCCTAAAGGTGTCGTGGAGACCCCGTTATGACTTGAGTCGACCCAAGACACAATTATGTTGCATTTAAGGAACTTGATTTTGTGTTTGAGGCCTAAAAACGAATGTTAATGGGTGGATTAAAGAACAAACTAGTTCCCAAGGATTTTTATTACACCATGGGATGGGGATGTCATTTATTTTAGGGTTTTCATTATATTTTTGATTTATTTTTAAATGTTACATTAATTAATGTCTTAATTAAAGTGTTTCCCATTATCCATATATCTCCATTACAATCCAAATTTCTCTTTCACTCTTCCCTCATCTAGTTGTGATTTATTTCACTTTGAAATGTAATGTAAATAAGTTATGGTTTGGCCATGAAAAAAGTTTTTTCAATTTTTTTAATTATTATGAATTTTTTCAAATTTTTTTAATTCAATTTGTTTTGTGGATGAGAGAAAATTGCAAGGGTGTTGTGGTTTTCCACCATGATATTATTTTTTAGTCTGTTTATTTTATTTTATTTACCCATTTCCCTACCTTATCTCAGGTAAACTATTCATATTATGGTGTTGAGGATACTTGAATGGATTAAACAACGTATGGTAGAGATTAGCCTTTTAGTAATTTCCCTCTAAATCTTGGTGTTATCCTAGTAAACTATTGGAGGTGATGGGATTTGGTGTTCCAAATAGGTTTCTTAGGCATGATAAAATCCCAAAATCAATAAATCAATTAAGATTAATTAATTTATGAGGATTCATTAAATGAATTTTGAAATAGAATTTAATATATAAAAATATTATTAATGAACCTGTGTAACCAAACCGTTGGAACAAGTCCTTTATTCATAACATATATTCTTTCTCTATTTTCATTTGTATTTATGTTTTAGTTTTTCAATACAGTATTCTAAAAACCCTAGAAAATAATAAACAAATATTTCATTGTTTTCCAAAATAATAAAACCCCCAAAAAGACATATGTTATGTGAATTAGAATTAGTGATTCAATAGAATGTGATGCTCCTCAAGTGAGATGAACTCGATTATCCTATATTCTTTATAAGTAAAATATATTATCTTTTGTACCACCCATAATAAGTAAGTCACTAGAAACCTTATACTAGAGGATATGATTTTATTTATCTTCATTTTTTCCATTCCATTATTGAGAAAAGGATAAAAAGATTATATCAAAAGCCATGATGTTTATTGATTGGATTATTTAGATGGAATCATAAATCCCAAAGTAAGAAATTTCACCTGGTAATATATCAATGGTATCATAATTTGAAAAGTTAAGATGAAAATATTATTTCATTAGATAATTATAAATAGAGTTTTAATAAATTCATTGAAGTTGGAATATGTGGAAAATAATGAATACTCAAAAAGAAAGAAAGAGAACAGTGTCAATGTGGATGCATTCTATATTTTAAAATTAATTTATGATGAAAACATGATTAGTTTTGTAGAAAAATCATCCATAGTTTCTTCTATTTAATTTTAAAATTTATATGAAATAAATTTTAAGATTGTATAAATGTGGAAAACATATAAAATTTCATCTTTAGATAAGGAACCTTGGAAGAAGCCTAAAACATATTAGAATGTTTATATGGTTATAAAGAAATAAATGAACAGTAAATTAAAATATTTCAAGAAAGAATGAATTTTTAAAGAAAAAATGATTTGAAGATCAGATAAAGACGATTATTGATACCCATACTAGGATACAAGAGAATAAAGTGAAGGAAGAAAAGAAAAACCAATAATTAAAATAAAAGGGAGATATATAAAAAATATATATTTTACAAAAATAAAAAGAATATGTAATCTATGAAGATAAAATATTCACATGTTGAAAAAAATTATTCTATGAGTAACTAATAACGATCATGCTATTTTAGAAATTCAATTGACATTAAGGGTCAACATCAAAGGAAAATGAAATGTTATTTATCCCAATGTATCTCAGAAGTTATCCTCACTATATTCACCTCAATGGTTAACTAGAACCCATTTTGAAAATCCAAATAATGTTTAAAATCAGATGTTAAACCATGTAAACTTTAAATTATTCCAAAAGATGATTTTATAAAGGTGATTTATTTTTACAAATTATTTGATAATAAAAGAGACGTTCAATCAAAGAAAATTATAGAAAAATATTAGAACACTCATGAATAATTAGTAAAAACATCAACTATAGTAACTTCTTCACCATATATAAAAATATTTTTCGGTCAATCTCCTCAAAATAAAGTTCTAACTCATTTTCATCCAAATCATGTTCTTATAAGAAAACTAATTTTAATTGAAACAATATAAATTATGATCCATTTGATGATAAATACCCCTCTTTAAAATAAAAATGAATTAGAAGAGAGTCCGTTTCTTTCTAAAGAGTAAAATAACAAGAAGAAAATTTTACCAGAATCTATAACTTTAGTAACTTCTCAATCCTTTGATCGAATGTTGAATGTAATCATAATTTGGAAAAGGAGAATAACAAAAAACATCAACATGATTTGAAAACATAGTTCTAGTATATCTTTTTTTTTCAAATTCTTATTCAACATGTTTATAATCCACATGATCATATTTATTTGATAGATTTTTAAGATACTTTGTATTTTTTTAATGAGTATATTTTTATTACCAACATCTTGTTGGTGAATATTTTTTTTTCAGGTAACAATGTGTTACTAGAGAAGGTTTAAAAACAACCCTCATATGTTATTGTTGAAGGTTCTTAAGAATGTTTTCACACCATGTTTAAAAAAAGTTTCATTATTTAGTCATATGTTAGTTTTAGAATCTTCATGTTCCTAAAATTATGAACATATTCATGATCTTATGTGATCTTGTAAAAATGTACATAAGTTTACTTCTTGATAATTATTGAGTTCCAGGGTGTATAGAGTTGAAAGCCCAGTATAGCGGTGTTTCAACTAATGAATGGATGGGGAAGTGTGACGATAAAACAAATGAGTCTACTGGATAAAGGAATATAAGGTTTTAAATAATTTTTTTATGATGTTCCTATTGTAATGTGACTATGTTTCATGTTGTATGATATTTGATGTCATGAAGTCAATATATTCTTACTGAACGAATGTTGTTCATTAAAGATAACCCCACACACATGTGAAAAGTTGCATAGAAAAGAGAAGTATGATGTTCGTTTGACAATGTGATGTTTTAAATGATTCTAGACAGAGTTCAAATTGATATTTTTTTAAAATTAGATCAAATAAATAATTTGGAATAATTAATCTAGAGGAGATGGGATAGAAAAATATAAATAGTGGTATAGCACTGAAAGATGCATTTCTATAAGAAAAACCTTTATAGATGTTAGACTACTCAGACATATAAGGGATCAATCGATTCATGAGTATTAATTTAATAATTACAATGTCAGAAGATATAATAATATATAAAGTTATACTAGACTGAGTCTCATGAAATATTTCCTATATAATGTTTGAGAAGATGTACGATGAAGCATATAGAGGAATTCCAATTTCATTGGACAAAGGAAACCGGATGAATTTTTGTGAAAAAACATTAGATAGAAGAGGAATATAAAGATTGCTAAATAATGATATCAATGTGTACTAGACTATTCCAATAATAAAATTAAAAATTGAAAAATGGAAGTTATACAGAACACTATCTGAATGATGTTATTTTGAAGAGGCACTAGATGCTCCTTTACCAGATGAAGTTTTAGGGATAATTAAATTAACATTGAAAAATACTTAAAAATGATGACGATATATTATTCATTCAATGTTCATTATCTTTATAAGTTGATAAAATTTTGAGAAAAGTTAAATTTTAAAAAATAATTATAAAATATATAGAATGTTTGGGAGCCATCCAATAAAATTGAGTAGAGTAGGAAAATTATAATTTTGTGTTTTGGGATCCTTCCCTTTCTTTTGGAGTAAGCCTATATAAAGGGGTGAATTTATAGTATGAATGTATATTGTTCTTGATTCATTGGGATTTTAGGTAATGAATATTTCATTGGAGGATCAGTATGAATTTTCAACCAAGGAAACAGTTGGTTGAGAAGATTCACCAAACAAAGGTGAGTTATAAACATGCTCACGGGACAATAGTATAATTGATGGAAGTATACAAAAAGGTAACAAATTGAAGTGTAACACACAAAGGTATAAATAATATAATAATAAGGGTAGTATAATGAGGTAGTATAAACCATGGTGCTGTAGATGAACGTACAAAAGATATAGACATACCGAGTGGTGTTTTAGAGTGTATTAGATAGAGTTTATCCAGATAGTATTTTTGAGCTCGTTTGTAATATTTTTATATTGTTTTTCCTAGGAATATAATAAAAAATCATTACTAAGGTGTGTTATCATAATTACATCCTTGGAGATAGAAGTATCCTTATAATATTTGGTTAAGTTTATTTCACTTTTTAATATAGTGAATTCCAATGTATTGATAAGAATCACCATAAAAAGAACATAGTCCCCCACATTGGGGGAAGACCTTGTAAATATTTTTTTCGATAATCTAATTTCATATATTTTAATATGATTATCTTTAGGATATAATATTTAAAAATTATTGAAACTCCAAAAATATTCAAGGGTTAATTTTGAGAGAAAATAAATTATAAAAGATCACCACTTGTTTAAACCCCAATTTCAAGGTGGTCCAAGCATTCTTCATAATATCAAGGGGTATTAGAGCCTCCAGTTTACCAATATAGGATCATTAAATTTATTTTCATGAATACATTAATCCCAATTAATTGAATAGTCATTCCATCCTTTTTCTGGAAAAAATATTCATGGATTGTAAAATTGCAGGGCACCCAATATTCTATCTCTTTGCCTGGAGGTTATGACTATAGTGGGGTTTCTAGAAAATAAAAAATACACTCCTATGAAAATCATGGTTAAATGGAATCATGATTTTTATGGGATATATTGAACTACTATTCTTATTTCGTTATCATAAAAATTAATACGAAGGTGATAGGTCTCAAAATAACTGTGGAGACTTCAGACAAACCTGAATGCTTCTTCAAAGGAAATATAAATGTGAATGAATAAAAACATAAAACATAGAGAATAAGGTTTAAAGATAGTAGAATGTATGAATATAAAACAATTCAGTAAAACTTCACGTGATATATTGAAATAGTTAGAAACATCATAGGATTCAGATACATACTAGATGTTTAAACTATTTTTAAGAATTTGATGAGAAAAATTCCAAATTGGTTTCATAAAAAATCATAGTTTTCAAAGAAAAAATGAATTATTCCTTAATTAATTCTAAAACATTATTATTGAATATGTGATAAAAAACACTGTAATATTGAAAAAAAATATTAACAAATAGATATCCTTTGAAGGTATAAGAAAACTAAAAAATAATGATCATGAACTTGAGTTTCTTTCTCTCAGTGATTCAAAATATAAATAACATAATGATTAAATGGATGATAGAATTATGTACCATATCATATAATATTACTGAAAAGGTAGCTAAAATTACAAATCAAACCTACCACTTAAATGTCTTGAGTGCAGATGGATTGGAAATTGTTTTATAAATTTTTTGAAAAAGAAAAATGGATAATATGATAATGATTCTAAAACATATTTCTTGTGGATGAAGTTGAGGAAAAAATCATAGGTAGATAAAATATATTATTATGAAGAATAAGTTTACTGGAATCAAAATTGTATTTTAATTTAGAATGTTGAGTTCAATTCCTCTAATAAAATTTCATCAAAAATTAATCCACTAAAAAATATTATAAACTAATTTTTTAATAATGAATAAAAGGATAATAATTTAAATAGTTAATAAGAAGAATAAGGTGAGGAGTCCTATAGGTAACATTATCTTAAATTATAACTTGTGGTATGTGTTTATAAAAACACCAAAACATTAGAATGAATTCTGAATATGGAAGAAATAAAGTGATAAGAATAATAAAGGAAAGAAATAATTATTTAAAAAAGATGATGGGTACAATAAATAAATTAAGAACATTAAGATGAATTTTTTAGAACAAAGATATATAGTAAAATATCTTGATGAGAAACTTACTACAATGAAAGAAGATCTATATAGGATTAAATAAATATTTTTCTAGGATAATACTTCCTTAAAGGAATATAATGAAAAAATCAACAATATTTTAGAGGTTAAAACCAAATCAACTCAAGCTTCTGAAATATATTTTCCTAAGAATGAAGGGAAATATACACCAACCAAACATAAATAATATTTTTATTATTTTAACCATGCAGTGTAAAAAACTACTATGTGAATTCCTGGGTAGAGAAATGATGTGTTAACCACATCGTATAAATGGAAGTTAAAAATAACCAATTTATGAACATTTACCCATACCAAGGGAAATCATGCGTATAACTATGTGTATAAAACCAAAAAATGTAAAATATGGAAACAATATATTTCGATATAATATCTTTGTTCAGTGGATATTATCAGGGTTTTGGTATATCTGGTAACAATATGTGTAGCTGTTGAAAAAAAATTATCTCCTTAAGATAAGAAAAAAGATAAGTGGGGACAGTAATGGATGTTAATATATAAACTTTATAATGTTACAGGAAGGAAAAAATAATTGTCATATAACGTTAAAAATATAGCATGTAAAAATCGACTAGGCTAATTGGAGGATGTTTTTAGATTTTGTGACCATCCAGGACACTATGATGAATAATGTCCAAAATTACATTCAAGAAATGATTTTTATTTTATAAATTAAAGGGATGTTGGGATGAGGAAAATTATAGAAAGATGTTTTTTTGTTGGGATTGCATTAAAAGCTATAAAAATATAAAAAAATGATTATTAATAGTGTTATTTCATTATATATGGTTGGTGATGAGAATATCTTGAAAAACCTTAATGAAATAAAGTATGATAAGTTTCATTCAGAAATGACAGTCCCTTAAAAAATAGTGGAATTTTATTGATCGATATTAATGCCCATAAACTGAATTCAAATGAAGCTATATTTATTGATGAGGTTAAGTAAAACCTTCTAAGTTTTATCCAACATTATGATGATAGTGGGGAGGTTTTCTTCGAAAAATATTCCTATATCATCAAATGTTTTAATGATGAAAAAATTTCCACTAAGGTATAAATAACCACTAACAATCATTTAAATATTTTAGATCCTTATAAATCATGTTATATTAGTGGTTGGAAAAAAAATTCTCTGATGCACTGAAGACTCGGGTAACATATTCAAATAATTATGAGAGTTTCATTAAAGAAATATGAGGTAGGAGACATAAAATGATGGAAAATAATAGATGATACAATTTTTGAGTGTTTCTTGGATGGAATTATGGTTAATGGAAGACTTATGAAATTTTTAATTCAATTAACCAGATTCCTTAAAGTCATTAAATTAGATATTTAAGGGATAATGAGACATTAATAAATAGAATTTTATTTAAAAATTATTAACCTAAAAGATGATTACACTCATATGAGCATTTTTATGTTAATAGGACATAAATTAAAGACCATGATAATGTTCAAATGTATAAAAATACTGAGGTGGATATGATTTTTAATATACTAGAGAAGATGACATACGGTGAAAGGGAGTATATAAGTGAATCTTATGAATCATACTTGAAGAAAAATAGATTAAAACAATAATAAAATGATCCTTATAGTCAACAAAAAATTGAGCGTAATAAGATAAAAATTTATGTTTAGTATAAATGAGAAGAAACATACTTTTTGAATACAAACATTCAAAATTCTTATCCAGAGAAGTTGTAAGTATAGGTGTGCATGTTCAATATAGGGGTTTAATTCTATTGGATTAAAATATGACTCCTTTTAATATATTGTATAAGAAAAATAATATAGTTAAATACATTAATTATGTTAGTATTCTATTATTAATAAAGATAAAAAACTAGATCTAAGAAATATTAATAAAAAAGAAGAAGAAACAATTTTAATGCGATATTCAGCTAAAGAAAGATAAATTGAAGATGAAATGTTTATAAAATTTAGTCGACTCATTTATATTAATTTTATTTAAAAGAATACATAATAAATTTTATTGAATATGATGATAAAGATTTTAAAAATGATATAATTATGTCATTAAAATAAGTTAATGTGAAGGAATATGTCTATAATCTTAAACATGTAAAAGTTGATTCAGATCAGTCCATCAATAAGGAAAATATAATTGGCAGAAAACCACTATTTTTCAAACCAAAAAAAGAAAATATGATGAATGTAATAACATCATCAAATATCAAAAATCATTGGTTCATAAAAAATTAAATTGATATTTGAGAAGCATACTTCACTTATATCATATGTGAAACAAGGTTTAGTTTCAGAGGCAACTGAATATATTTAATGGTTAAATTCTATAAAATAATAGTCAGAGAAAATGAAAAAATAAAACATGTGATCTAGTTCAATGACAAGTAGGTAATAATGTTATAGTGAAAAAATAGGTGTTTATAAATAATTTCAAAAATCATGGAAACATTTCATGAAATAGATCATGAATTGCCTGAAAAGGATACTAAATAGTGGAAGTTACTTATTTTGAATAAATTTTCCTCTAATTTCATTACTAGAATATATTATAATTTATTTGATAATTTCTTTCAATTTAAATGTAAATTTTTATCATATGGTTGTTAAGTCATATTTCATAAATGTAGAAATTTAAAATGAAGCATAAATTATGAAACCCTAGGAGTTTATACAAGATAAATATGGAACAATGGTGTGTAAAATGAAAAATATGTTTACAATCTGAAATATTCCCCTCATGCCTTGTATTTAAAAAAATTTCATCTTATAAAGTTATTGAAACTTTCTGAGGGAAAATTTGATACCAACCTTATATAGAAGAAACAACCATTGGTAACCTAATTTCCATTATTTTATTATGATATAATATTTATAGGAGAAAGAGATAAAACATTTTAAGAATTGTCTTAGTAAATAGTGAATATATTTTTGATTCCAATGCTTTGAGAGTCAAATATCTTTCTAGGATTGAATGTTCAACATAAGTGAAAATACATAATTCCTTGATAGGAAAGTTATTCTAGGCATTGTAAATTGTTTTTGGAATGTAAGACTAAAAATAAGTTTCTACACCTATTCTATTAGTGTGATGATGAATAATGATGAAGCTCAGAAAATCATGAAATAGATGTACTTTAAAAATTTGATTGTTAGTTCACTCTATCTTACAACATTATGATCTAGAATTGTGTATGTTGTAATTTTGTTTGCATGATACCAATGTGATCCTATGGAATCAAACATGTGAGATGATAATAAAATACTTATCTATGGTAAAGGATCATCAAAATATAGACTAATGTAAAGAAAAAGTAAGAGATGTCTCTTCTTGGGTTCAATGATGTTGATTGGGCAAGAGATCGTAATGATTTAATATAAAAATTTGGAGGAAAATTATTATTTGGATAATGTTGAGTGATCAGGAATAGTAAGGCTCAAATTTTTATTACATTGTGTATAGAGGAAGAAGAATATGTTACATCCACCTATTATTGTATGAAAATTACATGGTAAAATGTTTCTGTGGAGGATTTAAGAGTGAATTTTAGATTACTAATTTAGATTATTTATGATAATCAATGTTCAATTGATCTGTCTGAAAATACTATACAATATTCTAGATCAACTAAAATTATTATAAAATATCATTTCAATAAGGATAAAATTTCTAGTGGATTTTGTATAGTTTAGTATATCAAATAAAATAATTTTTTTTGATGTTTTCATATTAGCTATATGAAGAGAACAATATGAGGAATTGTGGTTGTAGCTACATCTTTAAACTCTGTCAATGACTTATGAACATCCATATGAATTCCTTCCCACTATACTGAATTGGATTCTATTATCAAAGTGTGATAAGAATGTATAACTTACACTCTATATTTTTTGAATCTGAAGCAGGTGTTATCATAAAGGGGGGAGTAAAATATTTATTTTCAGTTTAACATATCATGTCTATAAAATTTATTATCATAGAGGGATGTAATACATTATAAAATATTTCATAAACTGGATAAATATATTATCTATGAGAAATAATGTGGTTTGATGACTTTCTTAAAAAATTTCCATTGTGTTGTTAACAATGTTTCTAATAAATCAAAAGGGGGATAATGAATTTCATTTTGGAAGTTTTCAATGACCATTTTCATTGTTATGAACATCCAATTTGTGAATGTTTTTATTTTTTGGATAAAATGTATTGTTTGAGATGGTTAAGAATCTTTCTATACGTGTTACTAATGAAGATATTTACAGACATTTTCTTACTGAGTATAATAATTCTTCCTTTTTTTGTTTGATGATACATTGTTTATTATTATGTGCCTAATATGATGAACATAATCATGATCATAGAAATGTTTTTGAAAAGGATATGAATATTTTATCCAAAATAATATTGTGTTATAAGATGTACAAATTTCAAGTCATTATATGGTGAAGTTGCAACTAATGAATGAAAATCGATGTATTTAGTCAAACATAACATGTGTAACTGACTGTCGAATATTAATTTTTCAATAAAATAATCAGTATGAAATTTTAATTGTAATGTGATTAAGTTTCAATATGCATAAAATTTGAAGTTATGAATTCCTAAAGATCCTGCTAAATAAAGGGTATTCTGTAAAGTTTACCAGAATAATAATTGAAATTTTATATCAGATATATATACATGAAGTTAGACTTATTGTTTAACTCTAATAAATATGCTATATTGATGTCTAACAGAAGAATGTTTAAAAAATCCATCTTTGTAAGAAGTCTATAGATGGAAGTCGATGGTGATTGGACAAAGAAATATATGGAGTTGTGTAACGCCCCAATATTTTAAAATAGGAACAATATCAAAGATAGAAAATATGACACACAACACCAATTTTAGAAGAGAATGTAACACACTGAGACTTTATGACATATTTATTTTTAAATAAATTCAATCTCCAACATTTATTGTGATGTATGAGAGTTAGGATTAAATTATATGTGATACTAGATTAAAATATTATTATTTTCACATGACCGTTATATCATAGGTGTTAGTTTTTTGGGTATGAATAATACTAAAATAAATTAAAGAAATAATTTTTTTTACACATTTAAATTTTTTTAATAGTTATCTATTTATTATTAATAAAATAAGATTAATTTGAAAGAAAATGAAATGTTTTTTGAAGTAATATATTTCTCTAGAAGGGGTATCACTCATTATTTGGGCACATAATTTTCAAATAATTTTTACTATCTTTAGAAAATTTAATTTAAAGTATAAATTTAATTTTGGAAATCATCATTTCAAAATTACCATTGTGTTATTTTGGGATAATTTTCTAAAAACATTAATTTTTGATGAATAGTTAAAATTACAAATTTTTATTGAAAATTCCATTTCCTTTTAAAATAATTAATATAGAAATTATATTTTAAAATGGGTTTTAGGTAATATTAGTTCTAAAAATTAACTATTTTAGGTCATTAGAATCAATTTCATTTTTAATTATGATATTAAAATATTTTAAACTTTTGATTTCTTTTCTTAGGATATACTATATTTGGACAGGTCAGTAGGTATAATTTTAAATTGAATTATACAACTTCTTTATATTGAATTTTGAAAAATGGAATCAATATTCTGAATTAGAATAATTTATAGTATATAATAATTTAATCATAAGTTTTTTGTCATAATGAGTAGTAAAAATAGTAATAATTATTTACCACAGTTAATGTAAAAATTGGGTTACTAGGGGTTATAGTAAGAAGAAAAGGGTTAAAAATGAGCAAAAATATGTTTAAAATCAATTTTCTAGACATATTTAAACCATTTATCCTCTAAGGTTCAGGAATGAACCATTTTGATGATTTTTGTCTCGAAATTATATGTGTACCACTTTTTATTTTCAAACTTTCCATGTGTTTTCTCTCCCCCACTTATAAACAAACACCAATATAATTACCGATTAAATAATAAAAATCCATTTGGTTCGACCAAAAAATAAAAAAATATATTACAAAGTAAACTAGACATTTCTTCTAGGACATAATTATTTTTATTAAACTCTCATATGAAGGCTTTATGTATAAACCTATTGGGGTTCTCTGAAGAAGTGTTAAAATTATTAACATGCATATTTATTTTATTTATTCTTACACCTACTTTAAATATTTTCTAGTATTATAATATAATTCAAATTTATATCCTATATAAAGATATTTTATTATGTTAATTACATAACTTATTTCTTTATCCACTTCAATCAAATGAAAAATGAAACAATCAATCGTGTGCACGGATGACTACTGTCTCATGAACCGATGTCATTTATTTTCCATCACCAACTTTCAAGGATGGACATAATGATGGATTTAACATATATATATATATATGATATTTATTTCATTATTATAATTTTTTAATTATGATATCATATATACCTTTTTAACTTTCTATTCTGTGGGGGGATAAAATAATATCGCTTGAGTGTATGGCAGAATAACACCTCACGAAGTGATGGGATTCTTGTTTGTATAAACTTTATATATAAGGTTGTAAGGAGAATGTAAATGAAATATATTATATATTTATGACCACATAATTATAATATAAATTTAATATCACATTAAATTTCCTACAATCCAATCCGTTGGAAATAATAATTTTGCATGTGCGTACATATGGACTACCACCTCCATTTAGCGATGTGAAATTATTTTCATTTTATATTTACTTGGATGGTAATATGTATATATTTGAATAATATAAATTCAACATATAAACTAGTAATTATTTGGTAAATGTTAAGTAACATTTATTTTTCTTTTTTACATCCATCAAGAATATGGAAATAACGTTAATACTTACATACGACCTGCACCTCTATGAATGGTGTAATGTTTTTTATATCTTTAAATTTAAGGGATTAAATTAATTAAATATATATAATGAATATATAATATATTTATATATTTTCATAATGATTTTATATGATGTTGGAATGAACAAATAAAGAGAACTAAAATTACTAAGCCAAACCATTCTTGAAAAATAATGAAATTATCACCATAAATATTGTTATTAAGCAAGGATTTATAATAAATAGGTCATACAATTCGACTATAAAATAATTTAGGACATGATTTAAATGATTATGGTTTTTTATATATTTATAATAAATCAATATTTATTATACAATAAGTAAAAACATGCGTGTGGGAAATCAGACCTCTGGTATAGTTCTCTCGTCTCACTATTACTTCCATGATACATATGCCATATTAACCACTTATTATTTTGTGTGGGGTACACAATCAAAAAATGGATATTTTATATTTTGGATCCATGTATAATAATGGTATTTAATGTTTTATTATATGTTATTTATTTTATAGGGATTATGTTTGAAAAATTTCCAAAATTGGTAAGGGCGTATTTTACAATCACATTATTTATCAGAATAGATTATGAATCAATTTCATATGATGAAATCATAGGATATGTCCCTGAAGTAACATATTAATTTTAGTATCCTACTGTTATTCATAAAATATTCAAGTAAAATTAACATTTTCCTTTTGTTTTTTTAAATTATTGGGAAAATAAATTTTAGTAAAGCTGGCTTTATTTCACTTTCCTGTAAAAAATAATTTTCTATTCCATGTTCATTTTTTAAAAAGTGTTTTCAAATAGGATTTCAAATTTTTTTAAATAATTTCTTAGATATATTTTTAGCTATTATTGGATTTTAAAAAATTTACTAAAAAGAAACTTCCCCTCATTTTCCAAACAAGGTCCTTTTTGATGTTTTACCCATGATGTGAAAAGAATATTTTCTTGAAAAATATCTCCAAATATAGAATTTTTCATATCCATGAAATTTTATTTTTCTGATTAATACTTTAAAACATTATAAGGTTCATTTAAAAGGAAATGTTTTTCCAAATATTATGGAAATATTTATTTTTGAAATGTAATTTTCAAAGAGAAAATTATATTTTCATGAAGAATGTTTTTAATGATATTTTTATGGTATTTTTATTCATCTATGATGAAATTTTTTATTTTAAATATGATCCATTAGGAATATGTTATAATGATACCATCATTATTATGTCACCATATGTTTTATGATAAATTTTAATGGGGGTGTAGAATTTTTACACCATTCACCATATTACTCTAAATGGTTTGTACTTATGTTTATCGACTTGGGAATGTATTAAAATTTAATATGACCGTTTTTAGTGTGACTGTTTATATTGATTATGTTTCACCAATTTCATTTTAAGAATTTATTATATATAGTAACTGATGGGAATTACTAACTATTTACCATTGATGCATTGGTAGGTCAGATGAGACCAAGTTGCTTGGGTTTTTGGACAAGGCCATACCCCTTTATGTATGATTACATAGAATGAGGCATTTATGGGATAATTATGAAATCTGATACTATGCAAGTAACATCCCATTATCAAATTTCAGGTATATATCATATTTCATTTCAATTCCATATTTGTTTGGTTATATTTTCAGGCATTTGATGATGGAGAGTCTTTTTTGGGGAAAATAAACAAAATTTTAGGGATGCATATTTCTTGGAATTAATGGATTATGGGGATTAATGTTTCAAAGGATTTGTGGGGTTCTCCCCAAGTTCTGGAAACACTACAGATGGGTTGGGTTCTTTTTTTAGAGTCTGTACTATTCACTTCTTACTGTTAATTTTCACATCGAGAATTGTTACATGTAATGTATTGGTTTCTATGAAGATGTCATTATTTATTTTGAGTTTTAATATTTTGCATGTCATGAATTTGGTTCACATCATGAAATGGATGATGTCGGGATTTTTAATATGAGGTGATATTTTTTTCATTCCATTTTGAAAATTAATATATTCCATCATGAATTGGTTTTTAATGTATCCCGAGGAAGTCCTTAAGTCCTCCAGGCATGATCAAATTGGGAATGTATATTATCGAAAACAATAATAGCTACAAACAAAAAACATAGATGATATATGGGGTTAAACCCATAGAGATTGGGAAACACAAAGATGAATATATCAATCAATGGTCTTGTTGTACCAATTTCAACTAATTTCATTTTTTAAAATTAATTAAATGAAAAAAATAAATAATAGTGAAGTAGATAGAAATGAAAAAATATAGTGGTAATTATTTTCTGTGGAGGATTAGTAAATATATTAACTCATATTTTCCTGGAAAAAAACATATTAAATAGCTATATAACCATTAAATTTTATTGATATAATAAATCATCAATCAGAATCATTATTCCAAAGCTTCATAATTCATAATTATCTCAGGAACAAAAATAGGTAAAGAAAATTGACCTCAGATTTACAAAAGTAAAAGAATAATCTAATTCAACAGTCATTAAAAATTATCTCAATAATATTGGTGTTAATTCACTATTTAAGACCTTTGTTGAATGAACCAATTATGAATAAAATAAATGTAATAGAAAAATATGATACTTTCGAATAAAATTATCTTACATATGAATGAAAATTATACTTTTTTATTGCACACACCATTTATCGAATACCAGTATCCTATATAGGGTTCATCCAATCATCACCTGATTGTTTCCAAAGAATAATAAAACAATAACTATAGTAAATAATATAGTGAAGAATGAATGAGAAAGGGAATAATGAAAATGTTTCTTAATTAAACAAACTCTCTTATAAAAATAGACTGGATTATAAAAAAGAAGAAATAAAAATAAAAACCAATATACCAAGAAAAAATTATAAGTTGTAACCCTAGCATCAGCCTCATAGTGGTTGAATCCCGACACCTCAAATCCATCACTTTTCCTTTGTTAGGATCCCATATTTATAGGCCCTGAATTCATCAAAGGGTTTATCCGGGCCATAAATGGTGTAATATAGTCATTATAGGGTTAAACGAATGGGTCCCATTTGAAAATATAGAAAAACAAATATATACATCTCTGTTAAAGGATTTCATATCATGTAATTTTTACACAATTTGTAAAGGGAGGGGATAAACTCAAAACTATTTTCTGCACATCCCGTCAAGTATTTTTTACATTCATTGTATATTTTTCACTTTATTCAATGTTTAACTAACATGTAATGTCAATATATAGAACTACAAGCCTTGTTTTCACTCATTCTTCACTTTTGAGCCTTCAGAACACCGTGTGATCATACCACATTATGGGAAACCATCATTCAGTGTGAGTTTAGAGGAGTTTGGATTTAATATTAAATCTCAGGTCCATCATATTATCATCATCTTCTTTTTCACCTTTATATTATTACTAATGTTTCTAATAAAATTATAATTTAGTAAACATTGATATCAAGCATGCATCACATATTAAATTAGTTAATAATTCATTAAAAAGTTTATAAATTACATGCATGTAATGAAACAATATAGAGAAATCAAATACCCCAGACATTAATATTTGATCATCAAGGAGATAAATCTCAATACCAAAACATTAAGGGTCCGTACATTTAGAATAGAATTTTCCATTTATGATACTCATAAAATAAGTTTTAATTGAATATTATAATAGAAAAAAATATACCCAATAGGGTACTCATAAATCATGCTTAATTTATAAATTTCAATTCAAGTCACTTCCCCTTTTCAAAAACATATTTTACCCTTTCATCAACATATTTAAAATTTATTATTAATCTGACATTGAATTTTACACTCATCATTCAAGGTAATAATTTAATGGATTTAAGGTCATACCTAATGTACGTACTCCAAACTATATCATTTCATTGAATATATATTTTATACCCCATAAATAAATATATCAAAATAAATCTTGAGGACATTTAAATTAGGATAAAGTTTTTTGGAGGATATTAATACGTTGGTATAAATATTGAAAATGTTGTAAGGATTCATGAGGTGGATAAACTCTAATGTGTAAAATATGATATTAAAAAGATATGATCAATGAAATAATCCTCAATAAAATATAATATTATCTCTAATTCTTCCCAAATTGTATAATAAAGGGTCGGAGATGATGTAATCAAATTGAATGAAATACTATATTGGTTTCAATTTTTTATTTCATTTTTTTCGGAATGTTGTACCTAGGTTATGCCTCACATCCTCCACCTAACTGTATATGATTTTATGATCCTCGGTCGGGAATTGGTGATTTGTGACCTACCAAAGAAAAAAACCAATTTTCACTATTTTTTAATGTCTATATTTGAATAAAATTCACATCTCTAACCTAAAAACATATGATAAATAATCATCTATCTAAAAATGATGAGTTTTTATTCTGTCAATTCCCAAACCATTTTTATTTACTTTTACATGTTATTACAAATACTAGGATAAATAATGAAATAATGAATATAAATATGATCCTTCCCTATAAATACCATGAAAAACCCATATAGTATCCTCTCAAGATAGAATATCACATCTCCACCATGAACTACCCCCACTAATTTAGAAGAACATCACGAAAAATACAATGGTTTTGGTGGGAATATGAAACCATGGCTTGTAATATGGATCAATCTTAACAATGTCATCCCTAGATTCTATAGTCTTTGAAGGATCAGTGTACATATAGGTCTTAGGGGTAAAATAGATCCTCAATAAATCCTTAATCAATTTAAAAGTAATATTTTCTAGTTGTATATTTGATAAGATATGAATAAATTTTAAAGTTGATTTACATGCCCCATGTTTCACTCTAGAAATATGTTTCTCAATATAGGAAATATTTGGTCTAAAATATTTTCTAAAATTGAAAAAAATATAATTCAATCATGTCATGGCGTGAGAGTAAATAATTAGTTTACTCAAGGAATGTTTCTAGGAATCAATATTGGGAAAAGATATCATATCATAAATAATTCTCATGAAATTCTAAATTTCTATATAAAGGTGACTTTTAAAATGAAAATTTATATCTTCTAAATTTATGGGCATGATATTTCAAATTTTTCAACATGTAAAAATAATTATCCTAACTGATAATGTCTCAAATATAAATGAGTACAATATAGACAATTCCAACATTTATAGGACAATATAATTCAATTAGGTTTAGTCAATAATTTAATTCATTTTTTCTTGTCAAAATATTTTGGAAGAAAACCATGGGATATAAAAATATAAGAAAATAAAAGAGTACACCCATTCCATTTATGCGTTTTAATTTTTTTTCTCGAGTAAATTCAGACCTGGTTTTATGATGGAAATTTGTATCTCATGATGTGAATTTATCTCATGATGTGAATTTTTCATGTAAGAATAATTTCATTTTTTCATTCTTCTTGATTAAATTGGCCTATAAAAAGTAAAAACTTAATGTAGATGTCCTTTTAAAAATATAATGTATTTGGATCAAACAAAAAAATAGATTGAAAATACAGACAATTATTAAACTAATAAATTAAAATTAATCTAATTTCTAAAAAAAATTAAAATAGAGGTTTCCTACCTGTATTTCTTATTTAAGGTATATGGGTATACCTTTTATCAATATTATCTAATTAAGACATCATGCAGATCTAACCATCTTGGATTTATCAAATTTTGAATGTTTATTTCATTTGTGGTAGTTCTTCTCTTCCTCCTCCATTGGTCATTCATAATTGGAAAAAGTGGTGGGATACAAATTAATGATAAATTTAATGAAATTATTGAGTAAATGAAATCTGAATAGAGTTTTTAGTTCACTCACTCCACTACAAAATATAAAATATATTTAGTTGGTTCACATTCGGTAATTAATTCTTGATTCAGTTCCCCCATTATTAAAATATTCTTTTGAAAATCATATGAGGGTGTATCATTCTTATTTGGTGTCTAGAATCCCTTTTAGTTCATTTCATGTTTCATCAACACTATCTTCCTTCACGTTTTCTTCATTGATTCTATGACTTGTAGTACTTAAACCTCCTATGTCGCGTTCTCTTCATCCATCAAATAAATAATTTCTATTATATTTACTTCGAGTCTACTTTTTAGAGTTATAAGTTATTTCCAATGTTCTTATTGGTCCTTTTTTGTGTACAAGGGATTAATTGGTTTATAATTCTCCTTCTTCATGATCAAATGATCCATCACATTTATAAATATGAGTATCCTCCTTAATTTTTCTCTTGGCATCTTCAAACTCAATTTTTATTCTTATTTTTTCTGTCAAAATTATGAACATACTCTTCCATATAATATTATTCATTTTATCCAAACCATTATATACCAGTATTAGATTTTAAAGGTAATTTTTATTCAAGGGAATTTCAATTTGAAATAACATGAGAAAGGTGAGAATTAAATTCTCCCATTTCCATGAGCTATTTTTCATTGTCATATATCATCTTATCCGTCACATGAATATATTTCCTGAGTAAAATGGTATGTATATATTTTTAGTTCTACTCATGGGGTATCTAGAAAGAAGTGACTTATTTAGAGTACCTCTCATCTTTATAATCACTTTGGATGACCTGATAGTTGGGTACTCCTCTATTTGGCTAGTATTAGTATTTATCCAAGTATGAAATCTATAATTAATCATACTCTTAAAAACAAAAATAATTATTATCATATTTTTGATATGACCATGCTTTATATTCTAATGCTAACCATGTGGTCGGATACTCATAATATTCAATGAACTCTAATAGTGGAGTAGCATAAGAATGATGTGACATATAATATGTACTCCACAACACCAACTAATACTAGGAAAATAATATTGAGAAATATTAATAATTATCTAATAAAATTAATTTTTAATGAAATAACAAAAACCAAACTAAAATTAAAAAATGGAAATGGGATAAAAAAAGTCTTTGAACCAAGAAATTGGTCTCAAGTCACAAAATATTCTCCGCTACCCCCCAATAATGACCCCAAAATTCAATTCTTTTAGAGGACATTATTAAATTCTTAGGGCATTAAAAACTATAAATTTAAATTATCCTTAAAAAAACTAGCTATAAAGGTGTATCATATGGTAAGTACTGGGTCAAACACAGAGAGGGAAGGAGTCATTGGGATGAAAACTCTCAGTCAAAGGCCAGGTTATCCAAATTTATATTCAGTTTATTTTATTAAAATAATTAAACAATGAAAACTAAATAATTATCTAGTTGACAGAAATATAGAAGTGAGGGGAACTAGTTTCTATCAGTAGTATTACTAAATACATTAATTTAACTTCACTGAAAAACTAACGTATTAAATTTCCACACAACCATTAAATTTTATTGATATGATAAAAAATTCATACCATTCAGTCTTCCAAATAATATTAATTCATTTTGGAATAATGAACTTAAAAAGATATACCACATCAAGATCATATGGCCAAAAGAAGAATAATAATCTAATTTAATGGTCTTGAATAAATAATCACAATTATGTTGGTATTGGTTCATTGTTGAATACATATGTTTAATGGATTAATTATGAATAAAATAAATTTTCCAAATAAACATGATATAATCAAATAAAATTATTTTACGAGTGAATTAAAATCAAACATGGTGGGTTCAAACCCCCTTTACAAAATTCCTCTATCCCCTATTAGGTTTTTCAAATAATCACCAGGTGGTCACTAATGATGAACAAAAAAATACCCATAGTGGAGATACTGGTCAATTTATAATGAGATAAGGAATGAAGAATAGGGATTTCAGTTATACTAAATATTATTCATCATTACAATTAATTATAAAAAATAAAAAATGAAAACATAATCCTATATATGAAGAATGAAATCTGGGTTGGAACTGTAGTGGAAGTGTCCCAATGGATGAATCCCTATTACTCTAATACATCACTATTATATTTGACAAAACCATATTTATTTTCATTTAATTCAACCTAGGTGGTCCCAATATCATAAATGGTATGAACTGATTTTTCGAGGTCAAACCCACGGGTCCCCATCGAAATAAGTTCCAAATACATTCATATATTTTTCTTTAATATGATTTAACCTCATGTAATTGTTACAAAATGTGTGAAGTGCAGTTCTAAACTCTAATATTCTTTCTTCACTTCAAATCTTTTATTTTTTTTACAAGACTTTTTCTTTTTCTTAACCGGTAATTTTTACATGGCATGTTTTTTCAATACCCAGTGCCGGAATCCTCGTTCGCTCGAGTTCTTCATTTTGGATCCTATGAATCATTATGTGATCATACAAAATCATGGGAACATTCATTCAATATGAGAATTGATCCATTTGGATTCAATATTCAATAATAGAATCATTATATTTCTATTGTCACACTATAACTCTTCACGGACCGCATCGAAGAGCATTTATGCATACAAATGTACGGAAAGAACAATGTTTCCAAAATATATTTAACCACATACAAAATACTTTAAAAAATAATCCCATCTATTCAATGATTTGAATATATTTACAGAATAAATATTTTTACATATATTATTTTTACAAATTTCATATAAAATAAAATTCATTAGCAATATAAATAGGTGAATTTGTGACCATCAAAAGAAAAAAAACATTACAAAATTATTGAATCAAAACATTCTCAACAGTTATAGTTTTCCCAATGATTTTTTTAAAATTAAATTAATTTTCTAACAATTATGAAATGGGTTTATGAAATGGTTTCTAAATCATGGTTTTGATGAAATGGTTTAGATAATGTTGCACATGGGAAGCCTTGGGTACTTAGGTGGAATGTGTAGTAATATACCTCATCCATTAATACTATCAGGGGGGGACACTCATGGTGAATTCTAATACACCATAGTCCAGTTGTTCTATGTACTTATTTGACATTTTTGGGAGGTTCAATTTTTAAGGTGTTTCTTTTCTCTCTATATTTGATTCATATATCTAGAGGCTTTAAGTGAGGTATTATTTATGTTTGGATATTAGTGTCCAAGGAAACTTGCAGCATTGTGATCCATGGAATGATATTTTCTATGATTTTGGTTTGTACTATATTTGATATGATATGGGATAAATTCTTTAATTTGAATGATTTGATGTGTATGAAATGATTTGAAACTATTTTACTCAAATTATTTGAAGTTGTTTTGCCTAGATTATTTTTAATAGTGGGAAAAAGTGAAACTTTTTACCATGATTTAAAAAAACATTTAACTAACTATATTGAGATAAATTATTTAAATATTAGGATGTAAAGATTATTTTACCAATACATGATATGGACCACCTTGGTGGGATCCTAAAGTCCCTATTTATCTCAAAAGCTATGCACCCCTTCAATGATGAATAGACCCTATTATGTATTTCGATATATGAAAAGTCATGGTGACACCATGATGTGGTGTGTTTTTTCTGCTATGTCTTGGTAGCTTGTGGTGAGATAGTGGGAGTTTTCCCACACTATATCTTGGATTAGTTGATTTAATTTTATCTATCCTTTTCTATTGGTATTTTACCTTGGATATTTTTATCAACTTCTCAACTATGTCGATTCGGTTGCTTCTTTTATAATATGACATATATTTATTGTTTTAATATTATGCTATTTTTACTATTGGTTATATATTTATGTCATTTTTCCAGCTTAATATTGGGTGAAATTACTACCCCCGGTTTTTGTTGATGCTTGGGTTCTAGTTTATATCCCATTGGGTTCAAGATATCCCTTCGGGTGTGTCATTGTTCGATTTGGATCCCGGTTTGTGAGGGTATCTGAGTTAGGATATTCACAATGAATTCCCTTATTAGGTGATTAATTATATATCTTCAATGTGATCATTTGATTTGTAATAATTTACGTGGTTATGTTTCAACCTCATATGATAAATTATATTTCATTATTTGATCGTTCCTAATTCCTACCATACTAACTAATGTATTTTATTAAATGGAATATGTTCTAGTTATTTACTATTATATTTTAATAATAATTATTTATTCATGATATCATCCATTGTAAGAATACCCTTACTATGAATGTGAGAAAACTCTTTTCTTATGATTATTTCCCTAGGATGCCAAAAAGTATATTATGGATGATATAAAGGGTTATGATAGAAATAATAATGACGCACTCGAAGAAAATACTATGTTTTATTTTATGTTCTCAAATGTAATGTGAGATTCATTCATGTATCGAGTTTACCATGACTTCTAAACTATTCATTCCTTTGGGATCTGATTTTTTCTACCTTACACCAATGTAATAATGTAACCACCATATTTAGTATACTAGGGTCTAGGTATTTAAATATGGTATCAGTGTATGTTTTTTGGAACCTTTTTATCAATATATAGAGAAACATTGATTAGGGAACATATCCATATGATAGAAGTTTAGGATAATTATAGAATGAATTCCTAATGTTTTATTGGAAAAGAGATTATGGATTTTTTTCCCATAAATTCATTTCTTTATAGATACTATA
This sequence comes from Viscum album, assembly GCA_963277665.1. Classification (NCBI taxonomy): domain Eukaryota; kingdom Viridiplantae; phylum Streptophyta; class Magnoliopsida; order Santalales; family Viscaceae; genus Viscum; species Viscum album. Next base: position 1,038,829,416 of record OY728129.1, read on the forward strand.
AGTTTATGTGGATCGGAAATAGATGTACACAAGGGAAATAACCCAAATAAAGGAACGTTAGACCGAACTCAAGCATTACCTCGTATAAAACAATAGGCCTTACTTTGCACCTATTTTGATACTCTCAGGGTTTATTATATTGTTAAATAATATTTATTTTGGAATCCATTATGTTGGATTCTAAAATATTTTTATTATTTGAAAACATTCCTAATGAAACCATGTTTGTGATTATTAGATTTAATATCCAGAATTTTTTTAGTTTATGAGAATAATTTTTCTAGTTTTGGGATTTTACATTATGTTTCATAATATTATGTACTAATCTTATATACAACAATATTTTTAAATGGATCTTATGAAAGTAACAATAACCATATGAATCTATATACTAAATGTATGTATTTCCCCACTGTTAATGATAATGAATCTGGAGATGGATATTTAGTTGGAACTGAAAAAATTATAACCATATTGGGGCACCAGACTTGTGTATTGAGTTATAAACATTCCCATATGGAGTATTATTTTGATACACCATGTGGTGTAGAAATGGTACACCACTTTATGCATTATGAACCTACATCAATTAATGGGACTACAAATACATTTTTAGGTAAGCAATGGATGAGTTAAATAGATAATATATTACTTTGTTTTGGTTGAAATGAATGGGTGGAAGTTATTAAGAATGTTTATTATATCTCAGGAGGTATATATAAATGCTGGTAGTTGGCTCAAAAAACAATTTAAGGTGAATTAATAGAAAACACGGAGTGGATGGATTTTACAACAACCTTTTTTGAAAAGTATTTTCTTCATGAGAAATGAGAAGATAAAGAGAGAAAATTAATATTTCAAATGAAAAAGGAAGATAAAAATGTTTCTAATTATGAATTAAAAATTACAAGGACAATAAGGAATTATATAGACTATATATATATTTCATATAGAAATGTTGACTATTTCTCGGATGAGATTAAGATAATTTTTTTGAAGGGAACTAGTCTCCCAAACCATCTCATCATATTAGGAAATAATATCATGTGATATCAATATAGATAATGAATTATCCAAGACTTATATATTATAAGGGACACATGATAAGAATAATAAAAAAATAAAAAAATATGGATAACGATATTAAGGGAAATATGGATTTTCCCCCATGTGATATTTTTTGATATAAACACCCTATAATTTTAAAAAAGGGAATGAGGTTTTTCTACAAGAATGGAATTAATAGCAATCATTATTATGATTACAAGGGAAGGAATGAATTTTCCAATTTAAATGATTCAAAAATAAGGAGTCATGGATATAAGAAAATGAATACCCAATATTTAAATGGAATTTAACTCAAAAGAATCTAATGGATCAAGGTGAAAATTAATTTATTACATCAGATGAAGTAGAATGATTAACGTTCCTATGTTTGTATTATGTAAAATATTCCGTATTAGTGTTCTATTAATGATATTTAGATTATAATAATTTTGAATATATACGTTTATACTTAAGTAATTATTCTTTAAGTATTTGAGATAATATATTGAATGGTACCGATTACCAGGAAAAGTGATGTAGTTGAATGTTAAACTTCTTGGAAAAATGAAATGTTGTGCGAGAAAACCCCTCAATAGGAGACCAATGTTTAGATAAAAATGATAAAGTGGTTTTTATGAGGTTATGATTTACCTTAAATATAACCTCATAGACTTAACAAACCTAGATACTAAATCAATTTAGATAAATATTCAGCACATTAAAATATGTTAGTGGACCATAATAGTTTATTTTATTTGGAAACATTGAAAAATAATATTCTTACATGGTGAAATATCCTCAAAATATCCCTTAAATATCATACCATATATTTATCTTAGATGAAACCTTTATTCATAACATGGGGAATATAATCATAAGAAAAGGGTGAGTTTAAGAGCTCTGTATGGGTAAACAAGAGCGATATGTAATCATAATAGGAGAATAATATTATGAGAACCTGATAATAATAATAAATTGTCATACCATTCATATCAATTATTATAACTATAATCCATTGAATAAATATTAGAAGTTAAAAATTGATTAATCTCAGTGAAATAATAGAACATGAGTCATGAGAGAATAAATTTGGAAGAAGGCATAGAATTGTGGAGTATAAATAAACATATAAAAACATTCCCTATAATATAACGTCCATTTTAGAAATATATCATGTCACATCATGGGTTTTACACCTACTGGGATGGATACACCACCATCCCTATTAGTTGTTCTTTCCTTACCAGGGATCAAGTTTCCCTATCATCCCGTAGTGGATCGGGTTTCCCCATCTTCCTATAGGGGATTAGGTTTCCCCATCATCAAGAGTGGATCAGGTTTCCCTATCTTGAATAGTGGATTGGGTTTCCCTATTTCCTACTATGGATCAAGACCATTAAATTTATACCCATAATTTTATTATGAGATGAAACACATTACCCAATGCAATAGATGTAGACACAAGTCCCGCCCATCACATAATAAAATCATACACACATGTTCCACAAGATTATAAATCATTTATCATATCATGACCCATAATAACATATGTGTTTAATAAAATACATATCATGAATCAGAAAATGAAATGGGTATCATAAAAATTTCAACGCATCATTACTAATAGAAAAAGATATAGGTCTAACGATCATTTCATCAAAATATAACCTATGAAAAGAAGCGGTTTTCAAAAAAATATATCTCATGGAAGAGAACTTGGTATAATAAACATAATTCCCTCAAAAAATAATCCATTCAAGAATTAATATGAATGTTATTATAAGATCATATCCTAAGAAAATCATAAACTATAACAATTTCTATCATTTTAGATTGGTAATGATTTTTAATGACCACAACATTTCTTAAGGAAAAAAACCATTCTTTTAAAATTTCTATTCATAAAACCATTTAAAAAATCCTTTTCTTATAAAGAATTATTTACCATTTATTTTAATATATTTATTGAGTAAATATACATTATTTTTTGAAAAATTATTTTAATTTTTTTTTAATACCATCTCTTATGAAAATAAAATTTATAACTTATAAAGGAATATTTAAAACATTTCAAGATCCTTTTTCCTTGGAAAATTGTAAAAGAAGTTGGAAACAAATTTAATAAAATTTTTCCTAGAAATCATATAAAGGAATAATGGAAAAATTTGAAAACAATTCCTTTAAAATCTATAAAATAAGATTTAAACCATTTAAAACTCTTTTTAAATGAAAAAAACCTTTTAAAACCTTCTTATTTGAAACTATCTTTGAAAACATTCAATGTAATCTTTGAAAATCATTTAAAACACTATATGAATTAATATAATGTTTAAGAAACCTTTTTATTTGAACATAAAATTATAAAAAATTAAAATGTTGAATAGTTGGAATTTTTTTCAAAAAAATTAATGGCATCAATTTCCAATGGAATCTTCAATGGAAGGATGGTATTGATGTAATATACATCCATATATACTGAACAATCCTTTTATGCCATAAGTTTTTAGACAAGTTCCTCGATCAAAAATTGATAAGAAGATTCATTTTGGAAACCATTTTTTAAAAAGAAAAAATGTGTAAAAATCTCAATTTAGTATAATAGGATAATTTTAAAACATTTTTGAAAACATTTTTTAGAAAACATGTTTTTGAAAGATTGCATATTTCTAACCTAAAGGAGAAATAACGTCAGATTCACAAAAATTAATTTAGTAATTATCTTAAGTACCAATGTGTAAAAAATGATAGCATTAAATGGATATAAAATTATTAACCATTGTTTATGAAAGCTCATGATATTTATTAAGATATGGATTATAATATTTTATTAATGGTAGCATAATCCTAAACAAGCAGGATAAATGATGAGATTATACCAATAAACTATTTCTATTTTGGAAACATTAAAACTTAATACCCATTATATAATAACACTAAATTAATCTTATAATATCATTAAAATTATAATAATCATGATATGACATGTCAAAGTTATAGTATATACACATAATAAAATCATATAGGTGTATAATTAAACATGTGTCTGAAATAAGGTAAATTGAGACAAAACTGCATTACCGATTTGGAAAATATATAACAAAAACCCCATGAGAGGGTGGTCATAAATTTAATATGTATATAACCATTAGTATATTTAAAACTATAATTTAATAAATTAATTGTTATTATATTCAAAATAGAAAATAATATAGTGGGGAACCTTGAATATATCTCACAGATATAAAAAGTGAGACTACAAAACCCTCACCTTCAGTTATGAATTTCATCATACAAGTTCAACCCGCATTTATAATATGTATAAGTTTATTATAAATAGAAAATAACAATATTCTTATATATAGTAACATATATTATTTGATAATGACTTTATATTATCCATTTATTAACAATTCCATTTTAATTTTACATTTTGAGGTAATAACAACTGTTCTTTTGAATGATTTTTAACTTGTTATTCTGGATCCACATAATGAGATCCTGATTTAGTTATTTCAAAATTTCAAATAATTATATAAATAAAATATATATTAATTATATAAATATGTATAATAATTTATAAAATATAGAAATATGAAATGGAAAACAACATTCATGGAGAGGCTAGGCTGTACGTACAAATAAATGTTGTTTCCGTTTTATTATTATATTAAAAGAAGGAAGGTAAATTATATATAAGTATATATATATATATATATATTATCATTATAGTATAATTATTATTTAATATATATAATAATATTTTACTAAACCCATCCTTAATACATTCCATGTTATGTGTGAATGAATCAAATCGCTTTGAGGAGGTGGTAGTTTGCACATCAACAAATGATATTATCATATTTACAGAAAATGGAAAGGATGAAGGTAAGATTTATGTAATAATTATAGAATTATAAATAAATAATAAATATAATATATATAATATAAAATTATTATTTCCATCATAATTCCTACAATGATATGTGGTAATGGAAACTTAAATTAAATTTTTTCGTGATGCGATAGTTCTCCTACAAAAAAAATTTATGTCTGTTATCCATTAGGTGGAAGTGTGTGTATGATAATTTTTAAACATTAGATTAAAAAGGTAATATTATATTGAGTATAATTATGTTATTATGTAATAATATAATAGTAATAATTGAGTGGGTGGGGAATGAAAATAAAATAAAAGATCTTGTGGAAGGGTGTTACCTCATCTTTGGGTAACTCCTATTTGTCTATACCAAATGAATTACTTGGTTAGATGTTTTTTCCAAAATTGACATTTCTATGATAAATTAACGTATTTTTAGACATTAGTAAATTATTATATGTATGATCCAACGTTACTTGAGAGTTGTGATGAAATGAGGGGTATGAGTGCCTTTTTCAACAGAGGAGGAGTGAAATTCTTCTAAAATTTTGAAATTGGAATTAAAACAATATTTTTCCATAGAAAGTGGCTCAAATAATGGTATATATTATTCAATACTGATTATATAATCTATATATGAACATTAAATATCTTTTTTTCACAAGTTTTTATTTCATTTTGTGCCTTACGTTTAAGGTTTATTGCTTTGTTAAGCTATCTTTCTCTTAATCTCTATAATTAATTTTAACTAATTTAACTAATTTATATTTCAAAAATCATAGTTTTACATATTAAAAATTAAAAATTATTATTAATAAAATTATTGAATGCATTTTTTTAAATTATAACCAAAAAAATTGGCTGGAATTAATTTTCACTTAACCTCGTAGACGTGTCCTGAAAGAGGGTTTTTAAAGCGAAAAAGTACAAAAGTTTGAAATTTTTTATATTCAATTTCAATGTGGAATTGGTTACAATTGAATTGATTTATTAATTTATGTACTTATTATCAAGTTATAATTTGGAAAAAAATTAATAAATAACTTATCTATATAAAAAAAATTAGATTAAAAAATGGGTTTGAATTAAAATTTAGTATTTTTCATTATTCCTTGAAAAAATGAATCTCTCTAAGAAAAACCATAAATATTACGAAATTAACTTTTGATATTATGATTTATAAAATAAATATCAGCTTTTTAAAGAAAAATTATAAATTTTTCTAAATTTATATTTTATATGGGTTCTCCCTTAAAAGGTGGTAAAATTAACTTTTACAAAAAACACATCTATTATACATAAAATTGGATTTAATATTATCTTGTTATTATGAAATATATTGGATGAGTATCAAAAATATTGATTGAATATGTAATATATAAATTATAATGAAAAAATTAATCACAAGTTGTTTTTTAATTTATTGAGATACAATTGTGTTTGTACTTAGAAAAAGAGTTTTCTTATAAATGTAATATATTCATTTTTAAATAGTTCTTACATTATATTATAACAATTGATTACCAACAGATTAATTTATATAGATTTTTAAATAATATTTTCACAATTTTTTTAATCTTATTCAAATCTTATAATCTAATGGCTTGGTGGTATAAATATTAATATATTTATACTAATATTAATAGTATATTTTAGTTCAGTAAAACTCATCCATGAGCATAATGAATATTGTCAAAGGTACTCTATATTATATTTAATAAAATCCAAAAATACTGTTTGATGTACCAAAATATAAAATAAGTGTTTCTTATAGTGAATTATCAATTTGGTGCTATGTATAATGAAATCCACACTTTGTGATTTTGTAAAAGAAATGTATATTCATTGTTCTAGAAATGAAAAAAAGGTGTGAAAAGGATTAAAATAATTTGTAAATAATTTAAAAAATATGAGGCTTTTACATTCTACTCCCTTTATAATATTTTTTCACATAAAATTCATCTGGGTTATCAATGGGTTGATACTTGAATTTTCCATTCATAGAAACTCACATAATAAAAATGAATACTAAAACTTACCTTAAAAAAATATTGAACCATAATGGTTAGACAAATTAATTAAAAACAAGTTATATACATTGGAGAATATTGTTTGGGAGTGAATATTGGACATGGTGGGAAAGATTACATAACTATAAATATCAATAATGATGATTGATTAGTAATAAGTGAATGAATAATGGAATGTAAAATACCTAAAAATATAGATATGAAGTGTTTTATAATACCATCAATTCCCCAAAAATAAAGGTATTAGGATAAATATTTCATAATATTATTTTCATAAAGTTTAGGAATTATTTTAATATCTATGTCCTCCAAATCCTTCTTTTCATTTTCAGAAATCCACTTTATGGCTAAGTGGTAACATCATAAATACTAGATATAGTTCCAAACATCACCCAAATAAACTTTTACACAACAAACCGCATCCCAGAATCCACATTCAAATTTCAAATTTCAAAAATCAACCATTTGGAAAACCAAAATCCCGAACAAGCGAACAACCTGAGAAACCAACCTTCGGGGAGACACCTCCCCTCCATCATCACCATGATGTTATATCATCTTAAAACCATCACCACCATCACGTCATCACATAACCTAGACATCAACCTCATCAACTCATCCCTAACAACCTCTTCTCCGACCACCACCACATGTACTCGCCATTGTCTTGGAGATCCTCCCTTACCAATACTATAATGAACAATAATCCACCACCACCATTGTCGTCGCTGAAAAACACCACACTAAATAGTCGAAGCACCTAAACATCATCAATTCATCATCTCCCATCACCAGAACACATACCAGAAAAAAAAAAGAATCAACAGAATGAATATCTTACCACATGGAACACATATAACCACTGAAACATCACCTCCCAACTCTTGCGTGACAACCACCTCGCTAGACCGACACAGGGAGGATAGGTGATACTAGAAAACAGTGACGTGTAGGAGAAGTATAGAGTCTTCACAGTGAGGCAAGATCTTCACCGAAAGTACCCATCCAAACAGAAACCCTAACATCACATGAACCCATGTCAGGCCACTTGAAACCCCCCACCACAATGCACAACAAAACCCAAAACTGCATGGAATCCATCATTCCTGACCAAACAGGAAGGGAGCAGTGTCTCTAGATGACAGACATGAGCACAAGTGGGAAAGACTTCCACAGAATTCCATAACCAAGGTCAACCCAGAATCACCATAAAACAACATCGATGAACCTTCACAGGAAAACCATAGAGCACCGATCCATTGAAAATATTTATTTAAAATAGAATCACTACCCTTGACCACCATGGAAGGAGAAGGAAGAAAATGGGATTAAAACTCTAGGATGAACACTGGACTGAGACCCAAAAAAGTTGAAATGAAAGGGAAATATGTAGAGGGGCCGAATATGAAACCCTAAAGAAAAAGAATCTGGGATGAAACCCATGGAATAAGGAAGGAGATATCTCCATGGATCTCATCATAAGAAATAAGAGGTCAGGAAGACTCACCAACCCTAGCGGATGGAGTCCGAGGAGGGATAAGAGAAGTGATCTCAGGAGAGTGCATCGAGAGAGAATAACACAATCAGGTCCATTCAACCAAAATATTTTACTATATATGTAAATATGTTAATATACATACTTTATTTTATTCCATTTTTATTTTCAAAATCAAACCATTTGATTGTTCATTGATTGATTTACATTTCAAATCTTACTCCATGAAATGAATCTATATTTTTAGTTCTTGAGGAACTAAGAAATAATGATATCCATAAATAAAAATAAAGTTCATTCCGTCTCACTTTATTGAAATATAAATGTTATAAAAATTTATCCAATATGAATAAGTCCTTATATAGTGATATAATAATTTAATCTCAAAAACCCCATCAAAATTTATCCTAACAATTTCTAAAATGCTAATCCTTGTAACCCTTCTAAAATATGAAAGTACAAAACTCTATAAATAAGGTTATTAAATTTCTCTAAATAATTTTACTATTAATCCCCCATATATCATAAAGTAACCCTTTTTTTCATATATCATACATGGTAATACCTTCATCGTGTATTTTTTAGAAATATTACAATAACCAAAAGTAACACAAATCCTTTTTGAAAACATGCATGTTTTCTTATTCCAATGTTTATTGGATATATTCCATATATCCAAATATTATGTAAACATCATCAATGATAGAGTAAACCACTTTTAAACAAATCCTTAATCATTTTAAAGTTAATCACTATCATCCAATTTACTTATTCATATCGAACATATATTTATCCAAACATCATTACCTCAACATTAGTAACATAATAAGAGTTAAAATTCCATTAATATTTTATTTCCTATGAATATCACCTTAAGATTAAATCAGATTCCATGTTCACTAGAAACATTCCACATATTGTTTTAAATAATTATAAAAATAAAATAAAATTTCCAATCCAAATATATTTCACACTATGTAATTCTTGAATCTGAATACATAAAACATTGATTATTACACTTTATCCTTAATAAATTTAAAAAGATACATTATATTATTTCTTATAAACTATTTCATATAACATTTAACCTATAGTATCATCATCATTGGTGATATAACCAAGAATGGTGACAAATTTATGATTCACTTTGGGAGATTTCCATATAAGACATCAATTTTCATAATGACCATTCAATCTACAATTAAAGAATTTACCCTACAATGGTGTATTAGGGAGGCCAAGATTCATACTCATTGCATCAACCAAAATCTTTTTTTCCATTTTCCATTATGTTCTTATGTCCTTAATTTCCAAAGTCAAAACATATTATTCTTCTTATAATATATTCACTTGGGTAATTGTTTCAACATTCTCCACAAAAAAGAAACTGAATCTTCTTTCATCCACAGTCTCTAGTACCCAAACAATTTGTGAACTCATTTATTCACTTATTTGGTGAGGCTAGTAGTTGGATGTGGTACAAATTGTTAAATAGGTTCCATGATAATTAACTAAGCATGATCAAAATATCCTTCCCTCTACTGACCGTCCTATTTGATTTCCCATAAAAATATTGTCTGTCGAATTCAACGTTAATGAAAATATTTATAGTTCCTATTATCAACTAAAATAGAAGGCATAGTGTGAGAAAAACCAATAATAGTGTAAAATAACCTAATCATGGAAACTCAATTATAGAATGTCTAAATTAAGAATCTATATTTTAAATCTAAGACACATTAGGATTATCATTTGAGAAATACCTTGACATATCATTTGAAATATACCTAGGGATCTGAAAATAGTTTTCACATCATAGATTCAAAATGTTGATTAATCCTTACCATTCATACAAACTATAATGAACAAAGATTATCATACATGGAAATTTCATCATTTTAGATGAAAATTCAACACATTACCAAAATATATTCAAAAGGAATATAATAGTATGGCGTCTTTGGAGACATTTAAAAATAATCTTATAACATGGTTAAATATATTCATCACCTCCATTAAATATCATTACCTTTAGTATTACTACATAATCCCATTAATAATATTCTAGGGAATGGAAAATTATGAAAGGGGTGATCTCAGATGCTTAATAAGGGTTGATAACAGAGAAGTGTAAGCAGAACATGAGAATAAGGGAATGATAACTTGTTCATAACAATATAATAACATACCCTTCATATCAAGTATCATAATAATAATTCAGGGAATAAATATTCCAGGCCTATAAGACATTAATAATAAAAAAATCATAGAAAAATTATAACAAGACCCTAAAATTGATATAAGACACAGAATTTTAGCATACTTATAAGCATATAAAAACATTCCCTATAAGTCAAGGCACATTTAAACAACATAATAGGGAACATCATGGTGACTAAACCAACTGGGCAGGACACACCGCCATCCCAAGTCACTATCCAATCCCTATAAGGGATCTTCATTCCATTTATTCTCATAGGGTATCAGGTTTCCCTATCTTCTATCATAGATTAAGCTTCCCCATCATTCATAGTGGACTATGTTTCTTGGTCTTATATAGTGGATTAAACCCATTCACTTGATTCTAATAATTATTTCATGATATATAAATCGTTACCCAATGCATTAGAGAAAGATATATATCCCACCAATCACATAATAAAATCATACATACATGTTCCACAAGACAATACAAATTTTATCATATCATGACCCATAAAAAACATGGGTTTCATAAAAAAATATCATGTCCCATGAACTAAAATGGGTTTCATAAACATTTAATCACTCATTGAAAATAGATTGTTTTCATAATCAATTTATTAAAGCCTAATGTGGGAAGATAAATGGGTTTATAATGCATATAAACTGTTTAACTAAAAGGGTGTTATAAACACCACTCTATTAAAACGAGACTATTTAAGAAAGAGTATGAATTGTATTCAAGGATAAAAACCCTAGTAAAGCATAAAATATTTCATATTATGTCGTGTTATTTGGATATGGATTTTGAAATATTTATTGGAATATTTCTTATGGAAAATAACCATTCATAGATTTTTTTTTCATAAAACCATTTCAAAAACCATTTTCTTATAAAGAAGGCATTACTATTACACTCAATAAATTTATAAAAAATATAATTTATTATTTTAAGAAATATTTATAAAACTAAAACCTTTTGAAAACTATTTTCATTCAAAATAAAAATGAAAAATTATGAATGAATCTAGAAAAGACATTAAAAATATATTTCCTTGAAAACTTATAAAGGTCAATCATAGTCATTTTGAAAAACATTTTCCATGAAAACATTAAATGATAATTATAAAATGGTCGAAATTTTTTTTCGTTTAAACCATATAAAATAATATTAAAAACATTTAAAATTGTTTTTGAATGTTAAACATTTTTTAAAACCATTTTCATTGAAACTAGCTTTGAAAAAATTTAAAGGAAGCATTGAAAATCATTTAAAACACTTCTCGAGTCATTAAATTTTTTTCAAACACTTTTTCTTTGAAACCATACTAAAAAAATAAATTCTATGAATTTTATGAAAAATAATTTTTCATAAAAGTAAATATTTTTGACATTAAAAGGACCCTTTAATTGAAGGATGGTCTTGACGATGGAAAAATTTAAATAAGTCTAACATCCTTTTTACACTATACAAGTTTAGAATAGTTCGTCGATTATAAAATGAAGAGAAGATTCGTTTTGAAATCCATTTTGTAAAAAGGAATAATAGTTGTTAAAATTTCCTTTAAAAATCATAATATAATAGTTAAAAAATTGAAACCATTTTTAGAAAACATTGTTTTGATATAACAAATATTTATGTCTTAATAAAGAAATAATGTCAAATTTGTCTAATTTTTTTAATAATTAAAACAAGTAATAAAGAGTAGTAAAACGCTACCATTACATGGATAAACATGATTTATTAGAAGATTTTAGAATTCATGACTATTCTTAAGATATGTATTATGAAATTTCATCATGCGAAGAATAATCATAAAAATACCTGATAAAGAATGACATTGTAGCAATAAACACCACTTTGTAACATTAAATCATAACACAAAAGAGATAATAAAATTACATGATGATTATAATATAATTAAAATATTAATATTTATGATATAACATGTAAAATAGATAGTATGTACACCTCATAAAATAATATTGTTATATAATAAAATATGTGTCTCAAAGAAGGAAAATTGAGGCAAAACTACCTCAACGATTTGGTAACATTTGAAATCAAAACCCAATGAAATAGATAGAATAAAATGAATATGTAAATAAAAAAAAAATTATTTATAAGTATCATAGAATATATTCATGGGAATTATGTACACCACACAAAAGAAATGAGTGGCGAACATGGGATATCTCGAATATAGAAAAAGTATGACAAGAATACACTTACATTAAGTCTTGAATTTCATAGTACATGTTTAAAATTCTTGTATAATACATATGATTTTTTTTAAAATCCTTCAAAGAAAAAATTTATTATATATAATACCATATATTATTTTATTAGTAGTTATATTACTCATTTATTAATAATTAATTGTTAATGTTATGTTTTGGGTAATAACTGATTTTTTATATATAAGTTTTTACTTGGTATTCTTGATCATATTACTTAGATCAGGATTTAATTATTTATAATGTTTAAATAATGATAAAAATATTACATATATTTATCAAATAAATATTTTTAATAATCTATGTATGATATGAATATGTAATTTTGTACACCATTCATGGGGACGATAGGCCCTAAGTATGGATGGACACTCTCTCTGTTTTGTTGTCATATAGAATAAATGAAAATAAATGTAACAAATGAAATGAAATAATATATATATATATATTATCAATAAATTAGAAAAATTATTTCATATAAATAATATAATTTTACTAAACCAATCCTCCATACATTCCATGTAATGAGTGAATGAATCACATAACTTTGATGAGGGGGTAGACACACATCCACATACGAAATTATCATATTTACACAATATGGAAAGAGTGAAGGTATGTTTTAAGTAATAATTATAGAAGAATAATTAAATGTTAAATATTATATATATAATATAAAAAATTTATTTACATAATAATTACATCCATCATAGGTGGTATTAAAAAAATAACGACAATATTTCGCGAGGCTGTAGTCTATCGTACACACAAACGATATGTTCATTACAGAAAAGAAGAAAGGGTGTCTATGATTTAGTCTAACCATTATATTAAAAACATATAAGTATATTTATGATACTATAGTTTTTATATAATCATGGAATAAGAAAAATTTAGAGGGTTTAGAATTAGAAAAACCAAACTGCTTGTGGAAGGGTGTCACCTCTTCTTTGGGTAACTCATTTTTATTTTCACTAAAGGGATTACTTGGTTGGATTTATTTTTATGAGGGGATTATAAAATTAATAGAAATTTTGTTAGAGGTTATTTTTATAGATTTTGTATGATTCAGTGTATCTTGAGATGTGTAAGGAAGTGAGGGGGTGTGTGACTTTTTAAAAAGGTTGAGGAGTGGAATTTTTGTACATTTTTGTAGAGGGAATTACACCAACATTTTCCCATGTATAATGGCTCATGTAATTGTAAAAATACTTGGAAAGGGATTATAGTGTCAAAATTGGAATACAAAATGGATTTGGGAAAATATTCAAGGTCATTTTGGGCCTTATGTTTTAGGTTTAATCATTTGTTAAGTTAATTTGTCTCTTAACCACTTTAACTAATTTTAATCACATTGACAATTATTTTTGGTTAAAAAACTATGTCAAAATTATTATATATAATAAATTATTCTGATTAAAAATATGAATTCAATTTTTACAAATTTTAAATAATATATTTGAAAAAATTAATTGAAAATTAATATCATAGATGTTTCATAAAAGCGTGATATTAATGTGAAAATTCCAAAACCTTTGTAATGTTTTTATATCCAATTTAAATATGAATTTCTTTATAATGAAATAATTTTTTTAATTGATGTATATTTTATCTTATTAAACTTATAAAAAAAATTAATAAATAATTAAACAATATATATATATATATATATTAATTAGAAAAAAGTAGTTATGAATTAAAATATAGTTTTCTTCATAATTCATCAAAAAATGAAACATCTCTCAAAAATAAAAAAAATTTACCCTAAGAAAAGTTTTATGTTTATATTTAAAAATTAATTTTATTTTTTAAAATAAAAATTATAAAAGTTTTAAAATTTATATTTAAAATAGGTTCTCCATTGAATGGTGGAATAATTATGTTTTAGAAAAATTGAATCTTTAAATCATAAAAATCAATTTCTTTTTATATTATTACAATAAAATATATTGGTTGAGTATAAAAAATATTTATTGAATATAAAATATATATAATTATTTTAAAATATTAATCAAAATTTACCTATTTAATTATTTGAGATAAAATTTCATTTTCACATAGGAACGTAAATTTCATAGAAATGTAATTTCTTTATTTTCAAACAGTACCTACATTCACTTATACTAATTTATTACCAAAGGATTAATTTTATATATTGGTGTAAATCATTTTTAAAAACATAAGTTCGTATTATCCATAACATCCATTTCAAAGGCTAGGTGGTATCAATAATAATATTTTAATAATACAATATATAGTATCTTGTAGTTAAATAATACGCATCCTTTCATACAACAAAATCCATATAAAGGACTCTATATTATGTGTAATACAATAGAAACAAAGTGGTTCATGTATCAGAATATAATATTATTTTTTCATTTTGAACAGGTTTGAACTCATTTTGGGTATAATGCAATACTAACATAATGATTTATTAGGACAAAAGATATATTTAGTGTTATGTGAAATTAAAGAAAATATTAGAAGTATTAAATTAATTCGAAATAAATTATTAAAATTTCAGGGTCATACCACTACTGGAAATCTGACCATTCCCAACGCTTCTATACCAATGGTTCATAAAAACCGTTGGTATAGGTTCCCTTTCCCAATGGTTTGGCCAAACCGTTGGGAAATCCCACATTGAGGCCACCTTTCCCAACGGTTTGGGAAAACCCTTGGGAAAGCCCACATTGTGGGGACCTTTCCCAACTGTTTTGGAAAACCGTTGGGAAAGGTATACCCAATCCCAACGGTTTGGCCAAACCGTTGGCAAAGCTCCACTTTGTGGACATCTTTCCCAACGGTTTGGCCAAAACCGTTGGGAAAGGGTATACCTTTCCCAACGGTTTTCCAAAACCGTTTGGAATGGTCCCCCATGGATCAACCTTCACCCAGAATCAAACGAAGGCTCAAAATCTTTCCCAATGGTTTGCAAAAACCGTTGGTATAGGTCTATACCAACGGTTTTGACATCCATTGGTATAGATCCTTTGATTTTTTATCATTTCTTCTTACCCAGAACATTATATAAATCAAAATTTAATATAATTATGAGAATACATAAACATATTAATGTAATTATATACACAAAAGTCATGTTAGGTTAGTGGTTAAGTCATTCAATAATAAACTAGGGGTGTTGGGATCAAATCCCAGCGAATGTTTTTTTTGAAATACATATACCAATGGTTCCACAACCGTTGGTAAAGATTTTCATATTAATTATACCAACGGTTTCTGAAACTGTTGGGATAGCTCTATACCAACGGTTTTCGGAAAACCGTTGGTATAGACCTATCCCAACGGCTTACATGGCCACGGTTCTCCAAACCATTGTTATAGGCTATACCAACGGTTTGGAGGCATATACCAACAGTTCAAAACCGTTGGTATATGTTAGTTTTCCAGTAGTGTACATTTATGGTTGATCTTACATTTTATGTATTGGTAGTTATGTTTTATTACAATTTGTTAACATTATAGGTAGTCTCTTCATAATATTTTGTAAAAAGGACAACACGCATGCTAGGTGATGACCCATTTCATCTCGTATGGTTGAGGGGAATGATCCCATAATCAAAATATGATAAGGTTACTGCACCTACCACTAGACTATGTGATGTTTTGTTTAATATTTTTATAATTTAGGTTAAATTAATTTACTGATAAATATTAAAGTAGATATAGTAATGCTATTATTCATGTTTAGAGATGTATTTTTTATAATGGGAAACTTGTTCCTACCATATTGGTTTTAGAATACATTTAGTGAAATATGGAAAGAGTTGTCACTATTTTATGGATCTTAGAATATATTAAAATTTAATTTTAGTGTTTCCAGAAAAAAATTCATTTTTAGATATTCATTTTATGGAGTAATATGTGAATTAGTAATTGAATTAAGTAAAAACGAACGTTTAAATTTTACATATGAAATATAAATAAATCAAATAAGTATATTTAATAATATTCTTAAAAAATAAAATAGTTCCGCATTTTTAATAAAAGGATATTGAATGAAAAATTATACCATATTACCTTATACCTGATAAATCAGTTGGACTTTTAAATCTTCATAGATTTAACATTATGAGTTTATTAAATTCTTATTGATCATTCACATTCATGTGATCAATTATATCAATTAATATATTTAAAAATCTACAATTTTCTTCCATGTCCATATCATCACATCCCAATAAGTTTCTCCTATTTGAAACCTAGTTATACGTTATTCTAGATGAACACTTTTCTTAAATTTATGTCATATAAATATGATTTCTTTAAAACTGTTTTTATGATGGGGAATTTCGAAAATGGTATATTAAAATATCCAACTCTTAATTTTCATGATCAATATTAAATTATTAAAAAGAAATTTATTTAAGGGGGGTATAATATAATTCACCAAGATTTTAAAATAAAAACATCATATTATATAGTGCATACGAAATAAAAAAAAATATTACATGAAATAATATCGTATCTAGACTATATGGAATATTACATTATATATAAATTCAATCTCTATGATATCTTACGTTGCACACAACATAATGTTGAAACAAAACATAATACACTATTAAAATATTATTATTTAAACATAACCATTACTGCAAAGTTACTATGTTGGTGGGTATGAATAGGAATAATTAAATTAATAAAATTCTTTAGATTATAGATACATAGAATATTTTAAATTGTTATCAAATGATAATAAATAAAATTAGAACAATTTGAATGAAAAATGATTGTTTTCAGAGAAATTTTATTTTTCTAAAAGTCGCTTTAGTTGCACATTATTCTTATAATTTAAAAATAATTTTTTTCAAATTTAGAAAATATAATTTAAAAAATAATACTTTTTTAAATATATAACTGAAAATTATCCATTTGTGATGTTTTGAGAATTTTCTATAATAAATATTTTTTCTGATGAATAATGAAGGATACTGATTTTTATTGACAATTATATTTTCATTTAAATAATTTATTGTTTAAAATTATATTTTAAGTTCGTTTTTAAATAAAATTAGTCCAATTATATTTTAATATTTCTAATTTATGTCACTTTAATCAGTTTTAAAATCTATTCTGATATAAAATTATATTGATATTTTAAAAGTTATTCTTTGGAAAAACTAATTTTTTCAATGCCTCTATAAGATTAATTTTAAATTGAATTATTCCACGTCAATTAATTTAAACTGGAAAAATAGAATATATATTTAGATCCATAGTAATTTATATTTTATAATATTTTCAACCTAGTTTTTTTATCATAATATATAGTAAAAGTGTTAAAATTATTTACCACGGTTAATGTATAAATTAGTTACTAGGTGTTGAACTAAAATTATAATGGTACAAAATGCCCTCAAACATCTACAATAGAAATTTAATGGATTTATTTAGACCTTATATCCTATATTGTTCAATAAATTCCAATTTTGAGTAATTTTTTATGAGAAATACATGGGTATCACTTTTTCTTTTTGAAAATTCCTAAATGTACCCTCTCTCCCACTTATAAAAGAACACCTCCTATCCTCCAATATTCAAACTTAGAAATATAATTATTTCAGAAAATACATAACCAATTATATAACTAATTCAATAAAAAAAAATTGAATCCTTATTTCTATTATCAAACCTTCTTAAGCCGGATTTATGTATAAATATAATGGGGTTCTCCAAAGAAGAGGTAAACTTCTTAACGTGTGTATTTGTTTTATTTCTTATTTCACGTCCTTGAAACCATAATTAATTATGAAAATAAAAAATCTTTATTATATCCTATATACTGTTATTTTATTATGTTAATTTTTTTTCATATATCCATCTTCACTTATACGGATTGGAGAACAAATCTGTTGATCGTATGTATAACAGACAACCCCCTCATGAACTGATGCATTTTTTATTCCATCACCACCTTTCACAACAAGATATGATGATGGATTTAACATATTAATATTATGTTTAAGATATTAGTATACATAAAGAGTTATGATATCACTTATACCCATTTAATTTAAATTCTATGGGTGTATACAATAAAGTTACTTGTCTTTTTGGCGGACTATGCCCTCACAAAATGATTTGATTCATTTCTCTCATACCATTAACAATGTAGGTATTAATAATAATTTAAATGTAATATATTGGATATATATTGACTATCCATTCATATTGAAATATAATATCACATATACTTTCTTACCATCTAATCTGTTACAAATCTATAACATCACTCGTGCAAATATATGTACAACTGCCTCTACAGAGCGATGTGAGTATTTTTTTTTAAACTTTGATAATAAGGATGTATTTGATTAATATAAAAATTTACACACACACACATATAAATATAATAAAATTTTTATGGAATGTTTAATTAATTTTTATTTTCCTTTCATTCCACTAATCACAAAAATTGAAGCAACAATCATGAGTACATACGTCATACCATCTCAATAAATGCTGTAATTTATTATCTATCATTAAGATTCATGGATTGCTATAATTACGTATTTAATGAATATATATGATATTTATATAATTTTTTAAATTTTAGATATGATTTGCCTATGATCATATTAAAATAACCAAAATTACTGAACCAAAACATATATGAAAAATAAAGCAATTATCACCCAAAAGAGTGATTTTAACAAATAATTTTTAATAAACATGTCATAAAAGTCTGTAATGAAATGATATATTTTATTTAAAATATTATTATATTTATTTAATAAATTTATAATAAATATATATTTATTATATTGAGTTATAAACCCATATAAAGGAAATCTGATCTAAGGAAATGGTTTCTCATCTCACTTTTACTTTTTGGGAGATATATGCTATATTCACCACTAATTCCTTTGGGTGTGGTATATACTACCATATTGATATTTTATATCATGGATCCATTTATATTAATGGAACATATAGTTTCATTAAAGGTTATTTATTTCCAGTGTATTATGATACAAAAGTTACCAATTTGGTATGCTTTTGTTTTACAATATCCGCATTTATCAAGATTTTTTATGATTAAATATTTGATTGTGAAATAATTTGATATATAACTTGGTAATATTATTAATTTCATTATACTATGATTTGTCATAAACATTTCTTGTAATATGTAAATTTTTCTATCTTTAGAACATAAAATTAGTGAGAAAAATAATTTTAGAAATGCAAGATATTTTTCCATTTTATTCGAATAACCTTTTCTCTTTCATGTCCATGTTTCGAAAAATAATTTTCGAAATGTTTTTAAATTTATTAAAATTATCGATTAAATAAAATTTTACACGTGATTTTATTTTACTTTTTTTAAAATGTATCTTTATATCAATTTTTTATATTTTTTTTAACTTTTTACCAACAATGTTAAAGGAATATTTTTTTAACCTTATCGTCATGTATAGAATTTCCCACTGTTATGAAAAATCATTTTTATAAATAATTCATTGAGATATTATAAAGTTCTTTTAAAAAAAATTATTTTTCATAATAATATGGTAATTTTTAGTTTTTAGATTTGAATTTTAAGGTGAAGAGGATATTTTTCTCATGATTGTTTTTAATGAATTTTTTATGGTATTTCTATTTATCAAAGTCAAAAATCCTTATTTTATTTTTCATATATATAGAATATGTTATAATGATACCATCATTATTTTTTCTCTATATGGTTTATGATCATTTTGACTGGGGATGTACAATTTTGATACCATTCCCCAAATTACTCTGAGTGGTTCAGGATTTTTTTTATTGTTTAGGGACAATATTAAAATTTTATATTCTAGTTTTTTATTTGATTGTTTATTTTGATTATGTTTTATGAATTTCATTTGAAGAATGAATTAATCATAGTTATTGACATGTGGGGCCTTCTATCTCCCAAATATGGATTGGTATGTCTCATGAGATAAAAAAGATTGGTTTTTTGGCCAAGGAATTACCCATTTATGTAAGATTGAACAGAATGAGTCTATTATGGTATTATTATGATGTCTATAAATATAAATTACCTTATTATGATATTAGTTATTGATTCTCCATGAGATTATTCGATTATTTAAAATATCCTTGGTTATTTTTTAAAGTCATTTCATTATTTATATCACATTATTTGATCAAAATTTATTCATTCAATATCTTGATAATGTAATAAAATGAAAGGAACATGTTTCGATTATTATCCATGCATTAATGATTATTATTATTTTTTATGATTGATTTAATTATACACATACCCTTACAGAGCATTTTATCCGACCCCTTTCTTATTTTCCTATCACTAGGATAAAAATATATATATTCTGATTCATTTATAGTGTTATTATTTAAGAAATAATGATAAAATGAAGGAAAATAATTTGTTGTATTAAATATTTTCAGTTGTAGTGTGAGACACAAGTATGTATCTAGTCTACCAATACTACTAAACTATTCATTCCATTGGGATGTGATTTATTTTGTCTTATGAAAAAGTAATAAATTATCCACCAACTATGGGATATTGGGGTCACGGTTATTAAATTATTTATCAAAAATAGATTCATTTCTATCAGATGACCATGTGCGTAAGTTCAGTCATTCGGGCATCCAAAGGATAAATAGATAAAGGATCATCTGACAATGAATTAATATTTCATAGGAATTAATTTTCTATTAATTTATAACTAATTGTTTTTTGTGAAAAAAATCCTAAATAAATATTGAGAAGACATAAAATGAGCAAGATGAAGATATTAAAATTCATTGGGAAGAGAATGTCAGGTGAGATTTTTTTAAATCC
This sequence comes from Viscum album, assembly GCA_963277665.1. Taxonomy (NCBI): domain Eukaryota; kingdom Viridiplantae; phylum Streptophyta; class Magnoliopsida; order Santalales; family Viscaceae; genus Viscum; species Viscum album. Next base: position 1,038,851,129 of record OY728129.1, read on the forward strand.
TTTAGAAAAAAGAGACATGTGAAGATAATCAAACAGAGAGGTTTGAGTGAACCAGACCAATCCAACTAGAAAATAGAAACTGGATAGGGGGAAATTTCATCGAAAAATACCACAAATGATGTTTTTTGGAAGAGGCACCCGATAAAATTTTTTCTTATAATGTTCCTGGGAGTTCTACATTAATATTATATACTTCAAAATAATGGTAATGGTATTATTTCTTTTAGTTTTGGTTATCTTTTCAACATTAATAAATTTTATAAAGGAAAAGTTAAAAATATTTGAAACCGTCTAGAATGTCTTGATATGTATATATGTAAATGTGGTTGATTGAAAAACTAGAATTTTGCGTTTTTAGCCCATCCTTTATTTTTAATGCATTCCTATATAAAGGGGTGAATGATCAGTATAATGTATAATGTTCATGTACAATATAGAGACATAGTTTGGAATATTTAATAACATGATTTGAAAGAGTTTTCAATCAAGGAAAAAATTGGTTTAGGAGGAGGAATATGACATATGTGTAAGGATCATATGTGCCCCAAAAAAGGTATTATAGAAAGAAAACTAATATACATAGGAACCTAATTAAAGATTTTCATATATTGATAATGAAAATGTAATTTGTCGTTTAGATGAATGAGGAGTGGTGGGTAAATTTATAAGGGAGAGAGTGACACTTTTTACTGACTATCTAAAAAGAGTTTCTGAGTTACCTGATAAAGTTCTTATTAATAACATTTTGTAATTTTGTCTGAAAATATTCTTCTCTTATTTTAAATTGGGAATAGATGAAAACAGTTTTACTAAATGAAGTTAATATAGTTATTTATTATGAGATATAAGAATCTTAATAAAATTTCGAATAATTTTATTTAGATTTTATCACAATGAATTTCCATGGATCCCTAAGAGGCACCGTTGTGTGAACCAAGTTAGGTAAAAGTTATTTTCATATACTGAATGAATTTTATGAAGAATTTATTCTATTTTTTGTCCTTATGAAAAATCAATTATCATCATAATTTTGGTAGGTTGGATTAAATGGGTACGAGTTTCATAATATCATGAAAAAATGATCATATGAAATTCCAACAGTTTTTGTTTTCTATTTTGGAATTTTTTTAGTTAAAATTGTTATCGAAATCTATTTATTTTGAGATAGAAGATTTTTATTGGAAAAAGAAGTTTCTATGAAATATAATTCTCATATGTGATGTTCAAAATTAAATTTTATGAATATTTTTTATTTTTTAATCTTTCAACATTATTTCTTATCAAACCTTTTCATCCAAGATTTATTAAAGAAAATGAGAAAAGGTTGTCGAGTCTTTTTATGTGGTTCCAATCAGATGGATGTTTGTAATGAACAAAATAAGGTGCTTAAATACTAGAAAGTCATAGAACGTTCCAATTTACATTATATGATGATTTGAATATAATAATTTTATAAAAAAACATGAGGAATTCAATATACAATCAATATTTTATAGAAGAATAAAATTTTAATACAAAATTATTATTTTCTTAGCTCTTCAGTATGAGTTGTACCAGTTGATGAAGTTATCTGGTTATTGGAATGTTTGATTTTACTGAATAATTGACTAAATCATATATCACACTTTATGAATCACTAAATGAATAAAAAAAATTATCATCCAATTGTTACGTAGAAATTATTTACTGCCAATGTTGGCCATTCAGAGGAGTTTTGACATCGATTCATTAGAAAGAATGTTAATATCAAAAGAAAATAAGATCTTATGTCCAATCAGAATATTAATCGTTAAAAATGTTGTAAATATTGGGAACATTGAATAATAATTCTATATTAGCTGGGACCAATGAGAAATGAGATTATAGTCCAACCAAAAATATGAAAAACAATAATGTAGTCAACTATTTTAATAAAACAAGACTTTTGGAGGTTATTGTTTTTTAATTTGGGTCACGTGTCTTCAGACAAGGAGTGATGATGATCTATTTAAGTGAAGTAGAGACAGATCTGTCAGATGTATAAAAACATTGATAATCATTGGCTAAAAACATTATTGAATGTAGACTAAGTATTTTTTGAATAAATGAAGATAAGTGGATTTGTATTGAAGATGTTGATGATTTTATTTCAAAGGGGTTTTGAATTATATTAAAGTTTAAAGGATTCTTATAGGAGAAAAATTTCATATTTTTTGTTTCTAGAAAGCATGATAGTGATAATTCATTTATCTCTCATAAGATAAAATCATATAGATCAAAATAATCGGTGTTTTCCATTTAACATATGTTTCATCATAATGAAAAATAGTATTGAAATATCAACTATAATCAGACATTATAATTTATACAATGTTTGAAGAAGTTAGATATTGTGAGAATGTTCATGATGATTCATGAGGAACCTTGAAGAGTTGGGAATCCCTAAAAGATTCAAAGATGGAGTAGAAAAGTAAGTAAAATTTATGTTTCTATAAATTTCATTGATGAGGAAATGGAAAATGGTTTCCTTGTCAATCATATAGTAAAAAACCTATAAATAGAAGGATTAAATTGAAATTTTTAATAATGAAAAACCATTATAGAGAAAATAAATAGATAGAGAACTGAAATTTTTTAAAGAGAGAAAAAGTTTTCTGATAGAGGTTTTGTGAGAATGTTTTTTGGATAGAATAGTAAAATGGTAACCATATCAATCTAAGACATTGGGCCTATGTTTCTTCGGAAAGAAGAAGTGGTTTAAAATTGTTTATAGAGTATTATTTTTTTATATTTTCTATACTGATGAATCAGAATCGGGAATTAGATTGGTTCATTAGACTGTGTTCTGTATAATGTTTAGAAAGGTTGGATCTACATGATGTTGGGTAGGAATGTGATGAATTGTGTATAGAATTTATAAAAAATTTCTTGTTTATAAGGATATAAAATAACATGCTTGGAACCAACGGGTTACTATTTTTTAACATATTACATATACATGTTTTACATTATTTTTTCTAGAAGGATAACATGAAGTTTTTTATTGATCATTTTTCTACACATTTTTATGGTTAAATCATATTTTTTTATCCACACAAAAGGATTGTTTTATAGTGGATTGTGTGGTATTAGATTATTTCAAAACCATGGCATGGACTGTACACTTTTTGTGTAGTAAACCATGTTAATAAATTTGTTTCTATGGATGTTTGAATGTTTTTGTTTTTAGTAATGTAAGAATTATTTAATAAGTGTTTAATGTTTTTATAAAAGAAACATAATATAAAAGGAAAATAGATATTATTGATTCACCACCTCCCCCTCTAAGTGATATATTGATCTTGTGTAGGCCTCTTCAATTGGTAACAAAGTGATGGTTCATTTAGGTTACTTATAGATGATGTTTTTGAAGAGAAGTTATTATAGAGAATTTAGGTAGTGTGAATAGTAAGGGTATTCGAATATTTTTTGGAATGAAATATAATATCTAGAAATATTGGATTTTTTAATATATTATATCTCTTTTTTATGATGTTTCATAAGCAAATTCAGATTGATTTACCCATTTTGATGAAATAACCCTCTAACATCTATGGATAAGCAGAATATCAAGAAATTTGCAAGTGGCAATAATGATTTACTTAAATCAGTTTATTAAATTCAATTCATAAGAGTGAAAAGAGTTTATACTAGTAATGTTACATGGAAAATTTCAATGAATATTCTTGAAGGAAACACAAATGTTAAGAAATAAATGTTACAAAATATGGTGGCTGAAGTATGAATATATAAATTTGGGTATGAATTTTTTGGAAAATCCATTACAAGGGTGCCTGATTTTGTGAGCACCATTATATGACTTTATGATAAGTTGGAAGATTCCAATATTGGTTAAAATATCTTGATAATTCACCCTAATAAGTTTGATACCAATGTTTAGTATTTGTATGATAATGATTTGGAAAATTTATCTTTCTTTTGGAATGAGAAGGGAGAATATTATGAAAGGAAAAAAGGTTTTCCAATAAATTTCATTCAAGGTTTAAAATAAATAAATGTCTATAAATATTCCTATTATAATAAATTTGGTGATTTTTAATATAAAAATGAGTAATGAATTAATGTTGATAAATTCATATCCTTCTTTTCTAAAAATGTGTAAAGAGGTACAAGAAAGTATAATGGGAAACATAACATTACATGTTTTGGATTAGAGTTTCTCAAAACCATACTATGAATTTCCCTTGAAGAAATAATGAAAATTATATTGATGATTATGATGATAAATGACTAAAAATAACATTGAAGAAACATGGTGATAAGTCAAAATATTATTCCATTGGAAATGATAGAATGTTCTTTAAATCCAAAAGGGATTTTTTTATTAATATGATAAAGAGGAGGATATTGAAATTAATGATGAAAAGGTCACAAAATATTTGGATAAAACATGTTTATTGAAAAATTTGATAATGAATAGTTTGTTAGAAGTAGTTATATAGAAGACATTGAGTTATAATTTCATTTGAAAAGTGAGTTGAAAGAATGACTCAAAATGATTAAAAAACCTAAAAAAGAAATCATAAAGGTAAGGAATGAAATTAAAATAGGAAATAGAAAATAATTTATTCAGTAAGAGAATACTGAGTTACATGAAAAAGATGAATTTCTGAAATGTCTTCTTAGAAGAAAAACAATCAAAATGAAAAACTTGGATTTATGTTGACCTAAAACGAATAAAAGTTGCAACTTGTGTTATAAAAAATTACTAAATATGAATAGGGAGTTACAAGTTTCATGGAATCTTTCTCAAATGTTTTGTAATATTCTATAAAGTGTGAATATAATAAGGATCCAATATTACCTTCAATGTTTAGGTGGAAATATAAAATTTTTCCCAAGAAGAATAAAGATGAAAAAATCATGAACATGGGTTGAAAAACAACAATGGAAAATTAGAAGCTTCTAAAAATATAGATTTCCAAAAAAAAATTCAACAGTATATAATTCCAATAAGGATTGGAAGAAATCTGAATTGAAGAAGAATATTTTGACTGATGAAAAAATGATTGGGACTAAACAATTTACAGATGTGAAATATAATAATGTTAGTGATAAAACATTTCACAATTCTAGATAGTATTGATGTTATAGAGAAAATTATAACTGCTATGGTTACAGTGAATACTATGGTGGATTTCAGAATACATCCCATATGCATTGGTCTTAACCACAATACTACAGTTATTCAATGAGTTATAGAGGGTAAATATCAGTGGGGGAGTTAATTCTCTGAATGGAATAAATATAAGAAATAATTTTTAAATTTTTAAAATATGTCCCAAAATTTTGAAAGTATTTGTGAATTAATTGAATTACCTATACATCTTGTAAAAGTGTGTCTTTTTTTGTTAGCAGTATAAAAAATGTTCATAATAGTTCTTGTAATATAGATGTTAAGAAAGACAATGGAATGAAAAAAGATATTTCTATATAAACCTCACCTAAATATAGAAATTTATAACTATCTAGGATCATGTATAGTAGGATTTCTTCTCAAATGATAAGAGATTTAAAATTTTAAAATAATTATAGTGAATTCAAAGAAGGATTAATGATGTTTGAAAATGATGAATTCCTTAGAATCAAAGGTGTTGGAACCACTGTTATCAAGGATAGAATTTTTAAATCCAATAAAGCCTTTCTTGTTGATGGGTTTAAATCCAATATATTTTTTGTTTCTCCACTTTCGGATGAAAAAAATAATTTTTTTTCAGAAAAAATGCTTTTCTTGAAAAAATAGTGGAATATGGAAAATATGTTACAAATTTAAAATGCACCAATAGATACTTGTTTTAAGTTAGTGATGTTCAAAACTCTTGTTACTTAAGCATGATGGAATAAAATATGTTATGGAAAAATATTTTGTGACATATGTGGTAGAAAAACATCATAAAGTTATCAAAGAATGATAGTGTTCATGGCACTATAGATATTTAAATAAAATTAGATTGGTGATGCAAAAAAATTTAGAAAGGAGTGTTTAAAAACTCATTGAATAAGAATGTTGATATTTGGTCAACTGAACCCATGAAATGAATTCATTCATAAATTATTGGGCTAATGAGTAAATAGTAATCTTTTGGGGATAAGTAAATCATTTCTTTCATTGATAATTTTACTCGAATTACTTATATTGTGTATTTAAACCATAAGACTGATTCTCAAAATATTTTTAAAAGTTTTAGAGGAAGTGATGAGAAGGAATATTGGTATTTTGTGATTATGTTGAGAACTGATAGTGGGGGTGAGTTTAAGAATGTAGATTTCAAATGTTATCTTGAAAAACATGGAATTTAGAATGAGTTAATTACACTATACTCACACACAAAAAATTCTATTAAAAGAAGAATAAAATTTTAGTTTCTATGAGGCAAAACTTTTTCACGAGCATAATCTTTATCACTACATTTGGAGGAAATCAAGAAGAAGGGTTTTTTAAATTCAAAATTTTGGTTTCTATAGGACATGTTATGATACGACTCTATATGAAATTTTTTATGATAAAAATATATGTTTGAAACACTTAAGATATTTTTAGAGTTCCTTATTCATATGGAACCAATATGGAAACCTTGGAAATTTTGATCAGAGAGGTCAAGATATAATTTTTCATGGTTGTGCTCTGGATAGAAGAGGATATATATGTTATAACATTTAAATAGGGAAAATTTTAGATTTTATTGATGTGAACGTTCTTGAAAATGATTAGGTAGACACTATACAAAATTATTCAGGTGAGGTAGATTCATAGGATGTAATAATATTTTTTATGTAACATGATATGAAACCCAACTATTTTGATATCAATAATATTGATGAATCAGACTCAGATATTTCCAATGATGGGGTAGAATTTTTTCCATATCACCCTTAGAGGAGGAAACTCATGGAAGCTCAAAAAATTATTAGTGATCAACATCTCAAGGATTAGACAATATGAACATATAATGTTATTAATTATACTTCATTGTATTAAAAACATAAGTTGAAATATTTTAGTGAATATTTTGGGAATACAGAATAGATTCTGGATATGAATAAAGAGTTTCTTCAAATTGAGATTAATTATAATTGGGAACTCATACCAAACCCAAATAAAATAATGTTATTGGTAAAATATGTGTATTTCCATAACAAGTTGAATGATGATAGTGAAGTTATAAGAATCAAAAGAAGATTGGTTTATAGAGTTTATTCAACGATTGAAGGAAATGATTTTTATGGTGCGTTTTCTCTATTTAAAAAGATATAAACAATTATAATATTTCATTCCATTTATTCATATAAATTTTAAGAAACAAATTAGGTGGAATTTAAGTTATAATTTTAGAATGGAATACTCTATGAATAATTTTAGTTTGAGAAACCATGTGGTTTTGTTATTTGGAAGGAATAAATTTATGTGTTCAAGTTGAAGAATGGTTTTTATGGGATAAAGAATGATACCAAGGAATAATATTCCAAATTGTATACTATCTTTATAAATATTAATTTTATGAAAGGAAGAATTGATATAATATGTACATTGATGAAATTGAGGATATTTCCCACATCATTGTTGCATATTTTGATGACATTATCGTTGATGGGAATGATGAATATCATGTGAATGATTTTCTGAATAAATGAATTTTTTGGATATGACCATTATTAGTGTAATGAGATACTTTCTTATGTTCAAAATATCACAAAATATGAACGAATATTTATTCCAAGATAATAATGATTTGAAATTTATTAATAAGTATGTAATGGAAAATTTGAAACCACATTACACCCCAATATCAGTGGGAACCAAGTTGATAAAAGAATGGTAAAGTTAGAAAGTTGATTCTAAAGAGTTTCAGAAACTAATTGGATGTTTTTTATATTTAACTCCCTCAATAATATAAGTTGTTTATATTGCTAACTTATATGAAATATTCCAAATTTCTCTAAAAGAATCACATATATAGTCTTGAAATATAATTATCAGATATATCAAAGAAATGAAAAATTTTAGAATCTAGAATGATAGCTTAGAAAGAATTGATTTTTTGGATATATGGATATTAATAGGGAAGAAAGTGTTATTTATAAAAGATCCAATTCTAGTGGAGTATTATTTCTGGGGGAATGTCTTGTATGTTGGAATACTATGAAACAAATGTTAGTAACTCTTAGAACAACTGATGCTGAATATGATTTTACTACTCATGCTACCACACTACATATGTGGATGAAGACTCAGTTGAAAGACAAACATATTGATGTTAAGTTACCAATACTCTTGGGTTTTGATAATAGATGTTCTATAAATCTTATAATAAATCTAGTAAAACATTATAACAAAGAACATATTGATATCTATTATCAATTCATCAATGAGAATTTGGTGAATAATGAACTCAATAAAGAGATTGTTCTTACATACAAAAAAATTTCTGACATTTTGGTAATACCATTACAGGAGGAATTATTCAAACTGATGTTGAAAATGGGTGTCCAACCTCGTAATATCCAGACCAAGGTACGATTTTCTGTCCATTCTATCATACTTTCTCTTGATAGTGTTTTTAATAGGGTAGAAAAAGAATGTTTCAAATCCCTAACCATAGATATGTGATAATAATTTTAAGGAATAATATATATAGGGGGAGTTATGGATATGTTTTCATATCATCATGTATGTGTGTGAACCATTTAGATTTTTTTGATGTTCTTGTAAGAAAATTGTTATAGGTAACTCAAAGATGTTTTGAGTTGGTGTAATGTTTGAAAATTGAATGTTTAAGATAATTTGTAAGTTACTACTTTTTGGTAACTTGGGTTTTCTTCCATTAAATATTGTTTCCCATAATGTGTTCACTCATGTAGGATTGGAATTGTCGATCAGTTATTCATATCATGGGATTATAAAGTTTCATGATTTATGAACCCTGGCTGACAAGAATATCAAAAAGGGAACATAATTGGGATGACTTTAGATGAATGTGGTTTTCAGATGATGAATGAATATTATGAATAAACTTTATTTTCATTCAATTATAGAAAATAATTAAATTAATAAGTTTTGGTTATCATATAAAAGGGGTATATATTTTAGAAAATTTGATTCAATGTTCATAAGAAAGTCCGTCGATTTTTTTTTTCTGGAAATGTTCTTTGGATGAAAAAGTTTATCAGAATTACTTTGTTTCAAAAATGATTTTTTAATGGAAAAAGAAGATGTAATAAAATATGAATGTCTCTTAAGAGGTTCAACATTAAATATGATGATAATTTTATATTTTTTAATTTTTCAAGATTTTCAATTATCATAACTTTGGTTTCATGCATTGTGAATGAAAGGGAGAAAAGGTGGACGAGTCATTTTATGTGGTGCCAATCAGATTGATGTTTAGATGTAAAGAGAGAAGTTGATTTAATAATAATAAGACATAGAAATTTACAATGTATGTAAAGTGATTATATATTGATTCTAATTTTTAGAAAGTACTGAGGAATAAATTATACATGAAGTAGTTTGTGGAAGAAGAAACTTTGATAAAAAAAATTTGCTGGTCTCAATTCATCGGTATGAGTGGTACTAGAAAATGAAGTTGTTTGGTGACTGGGAAGTTTGAAGTTACTGAATCAATAATCGATTTATATGTTGTTCAATATGATTAAATGAATGAATGAATACTATGTATCAATATATAGTGTTATCAAAATTAGTTTTTTCGAAATCATTTCTGTCATATTAGTTCTGACATTAATCTATCATCCACTAAGTTGATATCAAAATAAAATAGGATGAAGAGTCCAACAAGAGTAAAAATGGCTAAGAAGGTGGGAATAAATTATACCAATGAATAATATAGGTATATTTGTTGGTAACAATGAATAATGAGAACATATAAAGATCATCTGTACGAATGTCATCAATATAGGTAAAACATTTCATAAAACTGATGTTTTGGTTGTTGTTGTATTTCAATTTTGGTAAAGATTCATCAGAAAAGAGGATATATGGATCCATTAGAGTGAAGGAATGACTGAAACATCAGATGTAGGATGATACCAATAATCATTTTAAGCTGACCTTCATTAGACGTGGTTTGAGGAAGTCTTGAACAATGGGAGAGATGGATATTTTTTAAGATATTGTGCATGTTTTTTCAATGGTGTTTTAAATTATAAAGAATTTTTTATGATGTTTATAGTATAATAATTTGTATAATATATTTGGTATGATTATTTGGAGTGAGAAGTCATTTTTTCCATATGATCAAATTGTACAGTAAAATAGAATGTGATTTTTTATATCTACATCAGTTTCATTATAATGAGAAAAGTATTAGAATGTCAACTGGTATCAGACTGAAGAAATGTTGTGTAGTATAAATAAGGATGATATTGTGATAATTTTTTATAATTTATAGAAGAAACCATAAGAGTTTAGAAGAATATAAATAGTCAAATAAGGAGTCAAAATGTAAGTCAAATTCTTGTTTTAGAAAATTTAGTTTTCGGGAAAATGTAAATTGTTTCCCACTCATTCCTCTATTTGGAAAACAAATAAATAAAAGTAAGTACATTTTACTTTATACTGAAAGAAAATTTTACATGTTCAAAGAGATAGAGAGATAGAGTGCTGAATATTTTAGAAGTGGGAAAAATTTATGGACATAGGCTTTGAGAACAAGTTATCTAAACAAAAGAAGAATTTGGTTATCAGATCGGACTGAGTCATCAGATTCATGTTTCTAGGTAATGAAAAAGTAATTTTGAATATTTAATAAAATATTATTTATTATCTATTTTCAAGATTAATGAATTATCTAGAGGAATGATACTGAACCACCAGACAATGTTTTTTTACAATGTTTAGAAAGGTTTTTAGTTACTAGGTACTATATAAGAATGTTAAAAGTTGTATTTTGAGTAAATAAAAATGTAAAATATGATAAGGTAACACAATATATTGGTTATAAAATACATTTGAAGGTTTGTTAATATGTGACATAAATATTTTTATGTTATTAATGCTATATGTAGCACACACACTTTTTTATTGATCATAGTGGTACAGAAGTGTAAGGGTACATCATAATTTTTTTATCCACATAAAATAATTTTTTTTCCAGTGGATTGTGTGGTATTTAATTATTTAAAAACCATTCCAAGGACTAGATACTCTTTTTGAGTAGTGAAACTTTTAAATATTTTTGTTTTTTTGTTTGTGTGAATGTTTTTTAGAATTGATATTACTCTTTAAAAGAGGGGAAGGTTGTTGTAAATGAAATATAACATGAAAAGAAAAATATATCTATTATTCATTACACCCCCTCAATGATACATTGATAATGGGTGGTATTTTTCAACACGATAAGGATTTAGTAACCCACACACATATTAGAACTTGTGAATCTTTTTTTCCATATATTAGTTTCTTATTTTTTTCACTCGACTTCAGTTGAGATTAAATGTTCAAAATGATAAAATCTACAACAATTTATAGGGGTTCATTTCAAGAGAAAAATAAAATAAAATATCAACACTAATTCATACCCCACCTTCTATGTGGTCCAAACATTATTGAGAAATTCAAATTTCATATAAAAATATATAGAAAAATATGTACTCAAATAGGAAATAGATCTTTATGACCAGAAATTGAATAACTACATAGTGTATTAGAGACCGATTTAAGGATGTGAATATAGTTTACGAGAACAATAATTCACTCCATACAAATTATAACATTCTATTTAATAATTCCACAATATATTATAATATTCTAAAATATATATAATGAAAATCGTATGTAATTAATTCTTCAATTGGAGACCTAAGGAATCACGTGGTACATTAAAATCATTAGCTAGAAGACAAAAATATGAAGATCGTTATCTATAATAAAAATTAATATGAGTATTATTAAATATTAACATCATTATAATAAAAACTTATAGTACAAGGCTTAATGTTTAAAGAATAAGAATGAAGATATCTAGATAATGTTTCATAGTTAAAATATAAGTGTACTACTAAAGATAAAATTATTTTAGTGAAATGGAAATACATCAATAATCTAAAACCCATGAAAGAAAAATAAATTAATATATACTATTTTTATAAATGTACTATTTTTTGAAATAATTAGCTCCAAAATCCAATGTTTTATTCAATATTATTAAAGATGATGTTATTTTTACATGTATTTAATATTTATCTTCTTATGATTTTATTTCCATTTACAACCAGATGAATTATTTACTATTCATATAAACTTTTAAACATCATTTTTCCTCATTTTCCAAATAAGTATATGTTTTTTCATAAGTGTTATTTGAATTTCTATTACATTATTTACACATCTTCTGAAAAACCATAAAGGGAAGTGTTAAAAAAAATTTAAATCAATTAAAAATCATTCATAGTGAGGTATAATTCTTCCCATCACAAATAGGGAGATATTAAAAATGGTTAGAATGTTTTTATATCAAAAAATAATTTTTTTTATTAAAATGAAAATGAGAAGATCATTATTGTTTCCAATGGGTCAAATATAATTCTAAAAGACATAACCTTTTTAGAAAAAAATTGGATTCAAAATAATAAAATTTGAATATATGTTTCTAATGATATATATAGAGTATTTCCAAAATTGATTTTAATTTAATGTTAATTTTTCATATAATTGTTAGTATCTTTCAAATAGGGGTACTATTGAGTTATTTCCACAAATTATTTTACTTGTTTTTAAAATCCATGAAACAAACCATTAAATATTTTTTTGTAACTTATGTTTAATTTTTTATTAACTATAATTTCAATATATATAAACAAATTTAATGAATTTTTGATAAATTTAGGTTTATTAACCTATAGATTGTACTGATTAATGAAATTTAGTTATCCAAAGGAATTCCATAATACGAAATGATTTATATCTTCCTAAAAAACTAGTATTTTAAATTATGAAATATAATTTATTTCACCACTCCAACTGAAGAACTATTGTAGTGTGAAACCCAATCATCGGTATAAGTAGAATAAATATAGGTTTACTAGAAAAGAATAGAATATTTCTACTGATGTTGCAACAAATGTCATTGAGATTTGTGGAATCTTCCCATTAAAATATTTTTTATGAATAGAGTTTCACCTCATAGATATGTTGAATAAAAAGTAACTATAGGAAATCTCTATAATATAAAATCAAATGACGTATTCACCAAAAAAATTTATTAATGTAGTTATGATTTCTTTCATTAGGAGTGGGCTTCAAGATCTTATGATCCTGAATATTTCATTGTAAATAAATTTATCATTCCACGCTGTAGTTGTTTTACCAGGATATAGATATGTAACGATACACATGATATTTTGACAAATTAGTACGAAATCCAATCTACTATTAAAAGAGTGGAAATAATGATCTATAAACTTGAACAGTAGAAGCATCGAGGTGTGAGTGTTTATAATGGGGGAAATCAAGCAACCATTTGTAGTAACAAGGAAATTCCAATTTAACTAATCGGTGTCTTCTTTAGTGAGGAAGATAGAGTCAAGATTTTGGAATTTTTAATGGGATTACTTTCATCATGTTTAAATTAAGGATACCTCAATTCAATTATATTTAATTACAATTCAATTTTGTTTAAAATTAATAATTTTATAAAAAATTTAGTTCTTATTTTTTTGGTAAATATATAATCCATAAATTGTTTCAATTCCACTATGTTAATCCATTATTCAGAATATTAATTAATAAAATACTAAATGTTTTATAATTTAATAGATCATACTTTTATAATTGTTAATTTAAAATACGTTGTCAAAAAAATTTCACCCTATTTTAATCTTATGGGTTCATTGGTTGTTTTTAATATATATTTTTTTATTATGGAATTATTGGAATTTTTTAATTCCATTACCTTTACCACTTGAGGAGGAAGAATTCATATTATAGATTTTAAATTAAAATTAATCCCTTTGTGTAGTATTATTTCTATACCTCTCATTTTGATCATACATATTGTTTTTCATCTAAGGATGACTATGTGGATCTTTTATGCTTGTCCTCTTCACTCATGATAAATGTTTCCTTTTTCTATAAGAGGTCCCAAATATCTATATTGGGATTGGATCCTAAATTTATCTTCAATTTTGGGGGATATAAACTCTAGTAAACAATGGTAATCAATAATACTGAAAGGTTTGGGATCTATCATTGAAAAAATGACCTCAAACTGTAAGTGAATCCTTTTTTCAATTTCCATACTAAGGCATTCAGGTGATATGTCAATATCATGATACTCCTACATTATTTTTCAGTCTAATTTAGCTAACTCTTTTTCCTCACATTTTTAATAATTAATTTTTTTAAACTTCCATAGATAAAATCTGTAATTTTAGAGAAGTGAAGAGGGTATAATGGTTGATTAGAGTATGAATCATTGTGAGGATAAACCACCAAGCCTTTCCAATAGTCATTATCCACCTCAAGATGATAGCTCTATTTATCCTTAGGTGAGAGATTATGTAAATAATATGAAGTAGTTGTTATTACATGGATTTACCCTATTAGTACTAGATGGACCTGAAGTAAGTAAGGCCCTCAATGATCTCGTATGATTAGAGCTCCCATGATCCATCCCATTTGAACAATAATCCTTTAGTTTGATTTTAATTGAAGTACCATCATATATTTTCCTTTTAATTTACCATTGGAAGATGAAAAAATGTGTTCTTGGAACAGTTATTGATCATCCTAAACTTGAGGAGCTACTTCCTCATCATATTGGCCCCCAATAACATCAATTTTCACATCTTCTCTGCCCTTTGAAAAAGCATCATAAAATGAAACATCTATATAACTCAATAGATTTTAAATTTAAATATCAAAAACATTATCATTGGATTCATCTCCCCACTAAAAATGTATTCTTATCCTGAAAGTAGTTCCTCATATATATATCCATGTATGATCGTACAAAGATATGGCTATTCATAAACAAATGATGTGGTAATATTGGGTGACTTACCTTGGGATTCTGGTCCTTGGGATTATGATTGTTCAAAAACATCCCTATTTCTAGAATGTAGTGAATTTCATTGTGGGATTAAGACCCTCATCCTATTATTATTTATTGAATATTCACTTTCACAATAGGATTCCCAATAGTCCTTGCCACTCAATTACAATCCAGATATACCCAAGAAAAGTTGGTTCCTCCCCAACATGGCCATTCAGGCCACCCTTAGAGAGATCCTTACCCGCATAAAAATGATCAATCAGATTATTTCTATTACAATACTCTTCAACATGAACCATATGAGAAAAGTAGCCACAAAATATTATCTTCCCACATTAATTCCTTCAATGTCCAATAACAATGCAATCACCAAAAAATTGGGGAGTCTTTCATTTTCAACTCACAAATCAATTCCAACATTTTTGGTGGATAAAATATCCTTTTTAATTAAGGTCTAATTTATATCCACATCAACAAGTAAATTGGAAAAGTTCCCAAATAAAACTAACTTGGTATAATTTCCCATTTTAAATGGAACTCCATGAGCATAGATATTGTTATGTTAAATTATGTGATACTAGAGAACTTGGTTCGACCCATAGATTTGGAATCATAGCCGTAAAAAATTCGTCTTAATAGAATAAGGACAAAATTCTTGAATAAATTCATGAATGTTGAGTGATCTACGTTTCTGGAAGAGGGAATCAAAGCTCCATGCCATTTTCCTTTGATCGTCTTATTGAAATTGGAAATAAAAAAATCCATGATTAAGAGAAATTCACATTCAATCCTCATAACCCAAAATATTATACTCTACCAACAAGTTATTCAAGATTCTATTGAGATACATCTTTTATGAGTACAATACCAACAGAAAAATAGAACACACAATGGTCTATGTTACATAAAATAGAATGCTTATTTTTGAAAAAAAAGCGATGAGGATACATCACATGGTTGGATCTCAAAACCATACTAGTGAACTCCAAGAATCAATACAAGACCTAGGCCCCACTTTCTTCCCATGCGGATTGACAAAAAATTGGAGGTCGAGACTAACAAACAAAACCCATAAAGAGCTTCGTCAGTATTGAAGTTCAAATCACATGACAAAGCCATTGTCAAACCCTAGAAGATCAGATAAAATAGTAATTAATTATTAGTAATTGAAAATTAATAATTACAATGTATTAATTACTAAATAAGAATTAATCAATATTTATTACATAATAATAATTGATACTGATTAATTAAATAATAATAACTGAAAATTTGTAGTCAATTAATCACTATTAATTATATAAATAATGTTAATTAATAGTTATTTATTATTATCAATGGTTAATTGTTAATTTATACTAAATAATTATTTAATATTTATGAATTTGTAACTATTAAATAATTAATAATTCTTAATTTAGAACTAAACCACAAAATAAGTTTTATTACTGGTTACAATTTTTGAACATGTAATAATACTTATTTATTTACTATTTATTATTAATTATTAACTAATTATAAATTATTATTATGAATTAATATTTATTAATTATTAATAGTTACAAAGTAATTAATAAATAATTTTATTAATTTATATTTTCTAATTTCCTTTAAAATTAATTATTAATAATCAATTATTTTCATTTTAATACTAATTATTATTTATTAATAAATATTTATAAACTATTTTTTATTAATTAATTACTAATTACTAATTATTTATAATAATTTATATTTATAATTTATTAATTATTAATTACTAATGACTAATTATTATTAAGTAATTACTATTTATTAAAATATATTAATGAAAAATTAATTATTAACCATTATCAATTGATTAAAAATTATAATCAATTAATTAATAATTAATAACTAATATTAATTATTAACTAATTAGTAATTAATTAAAAATTTTTAATTAATTACAAGTTAGTAATTTGTATTACTTAATTAATAATTAATAATTATTTTTAATGAATAAATTAACAAATTATAGAATTAATGAATAAATAAATTATTATCTAATTAATTATTAATTAACTAATTACAAAATTGTAATATTTTTTTATTAATAACTAATTATTAATGATTAAAAATTTATTACTAATCATTCATATTTATTAAAAAATTTCTAATTACATACCCGTTAAGTAATTAATTTTTTTTATTAATTAAGGACTCATTATTTTTCTAATTTTTTTTGGCTGAATCCCCTCTAATATTAAACAATGAAAAGACCTATTCTATTTAATGTAGAGAGAAACTCATTTCTGGGTCCATAATCCCAGAGGCACCAATACCCATCAAATGGCATGTTGATTTATCACAAGCCTTCACTTTGTCTCACATTGTCCCATGCATGCCCACGCCTTAACCACAAGATGCCAATAACATTCTATGTCGCCCATACAACCCCATGTGTAACACTACCTATTTTCCCACGTTGTTGTCCCCATGTACCAACACAACTAGAATTTCTCCATTATTATCTTCTATGTCAACTACCACCAATGGGGCCCTCCCTATCATCACACATGGAGCCAACATGCCTAGTTTTTTGTTTCTCCACCCCTTAATTTAATTGGAAAAAATAGATAGATGGGGATATACCTGTTTCCCAAGTTGATAATAAAGGTGCCGATTCAACTCGAATGATATCCTTTTTTAAAAAAAATGACACATTATTAATCAATATTAATTAACTAATATTAATTAATTTGAAATTAAAAACAAATTATTAAATATTAATAATTTTTTATTAATTATATAGTATTATTAATCATGTACAGTAAATTGAGAAGAAGAATCCCACATTGAAAATATATAAGTATATCTAGGGAAACAAAACCTACAAAAGAGACCTTTGAATTAATATTTCTATTTTTATATTTATGTCATGACCCTTCCTTAGGGCCCGTGCCATGACTACCCCAAACCCACCTTCCATAGGCCTAGGGCTAGAGACTAGCACCAAAGGTGTAAATCCAGATAACTGGGAAGGCATTGCCTTTATAAAAGTAAACAAAACACCACAGAGTACAAGAGGAAGTAAAACAATAAGTACAAAGATAAGTGCTGAAAGGTAAATGAGCCAGAATACAAACCCAACTGAAAGTACAACTACAATTGAACAAAGTACAATAGAAAAAGACAACAACTAGAAGAACGGAAGCGGATCCTGGGTCGTCCTCCTCGGATCCTACCTGAAGGGTAGGAACAGATGGCGCAGCTCCTGGATCGTCCACCATGGATCCTACCTGAAGGGTAGGAACAGATAACACTCTCTCCCGTCAACCTCCTCCGTGTGTCGTCTCGTCGTGTGGTCCACCTCCGGGTACTGAATCGTCGAGTGGTCCACCTCCGGGTACCGTCCAGTCCTCGATCACTCAGCCTCCCTCAGCACTGACCATCGTCTGCAACCAACACAACGAGGTGCAGGCATAGCCTATGCAGGGGTGAGTATAATGATACTCAGTAGGGACCCCAAGACCCTCAAGGTCTCACTAAAACCAACAAGGATAACCAAAAAGATGATCTCAACAGATAACCTCTACTTAGGTATATGCAATGCATATACCTAAGTTATCATTTAACCCATCTCAATCATGAGGAAAACACTAAGATCATGAAATCAATAGATAACCACTACCCAGGTATATGCCCATACATATACCTATGTTATCAACTGGCTCATCTCAATCATGACGTAAACACAAGGGTCAAAAGTCTCAGCACAAACCAGGATTTTCATTATCGAAACAGTAACTTATGAAGAGCCCTGTCTCTTGAGTGTATAGTGGTCCTGTCACGACTCCGAGGTACTGCTCACTATCCTAAGACTGCTGAGGTACTCCTCCTGTCGAGCACCGCGGTCTAGCCACCCAAACACATTAGTGCTTCCCGTCGGGGTATGCCACCCAAACACAGCAGTGCACACCCCCTAGTAGCCTGCAGAGGTACTTTCCAGACGAGTATCGCGGGTCTGCACTGTCACACAGGTAGTGATCTGTCCGCCATGTTTCTGCACCCAAACAAATTAGTGCCCCATCCACTGGGCTAGTCGACTCACTCCAAGTCGAGTCGGTCAAGCAGTCGTCAGGCCTCAGTCGGCTACACGGTCTCTGTACTCCATACGCTCGTCTCCAGGAGGGTCCACTCCACGCGCTACAGGTCGATACTCCAAGTATCTCAAATTCCCCCAAAGAAGTATCTCAAAGGACCACCTCGTCATAGGGGTCTCAACGTAACAGACGATGCGTCAATCGGACGCCCGGTCTGTGAGTTATTAGCCTTTTCGTCCTTGGGGCCCGGTTGGTTTCGTGTGCGATCCAACACGGCCATATCTCAACTGTACCCTGAACTCTCATAGGGTATACTCATAGGGTCTGTTTCTCAACGTAATCACCAACGCCGCTGATGGTTCGTCAAACAGACATCCGGTCTGAAAGATATCAGCTTTTCTATTCTAGGGGCCCAGTTGGATTTCGGGTACAATCCAACTCATCCATACTCCAACTGCATCCTAACCTCGGGCGAAGTATTCCAAAAGTTTTGTCTCATCAAGAGGAATTCAATGAGATAGACGGTGCGTCAATCGGATGCCCGACCTGTGAGTTATTGGATTTGTCGTTCCAAGGGCCCGATTGGTTTCGTGAGCGAACCAACCCGACCGCAATCCAACGGAGTCCAAACCTCGAGCGGAGTAAGCCAAAAGTTCCGTCTCATCAAGAGGAATCCAACAAAGTTGACAGCACGTCAATCAGACATCCGGAACTCAAGATATGAGCGTTTCTGCTCCGAGGTCCCGGTTGGTTTCGTATCCGAACCAACCCGACCGAAACCAAAGTTCTCCAAAAGCCTGATTGTAATATACCACAACGACCGTCACGATTCAAAGATCACTACGCAACTGATGGTGCGTCGATCGGAGGTCTATAGCCCAAGATATGGGTAAAAGACAGAGAGTGATCCGAAAACGGGGGGTCTGGGCCCGTACCGACCTCGCCCAACCCCCCTAGGTTGGCATGAACCGGGTCGACCGGACCCGGGGTTGGGTCCGACCCGGCAGGGGACGGCCCATCCCGGCCGGCGCGGCCCAGCCTGGCCTGGGCGCGGCTCGGCCTGGCGGTCCGGTCGGGCGGCTCGGCCCGGCGCGCTGGCTCGCTGGCGCGGGCCAAGCGGACGCGCAAGGGGGGACCGTCCCCATGGACGAAACCATGGCCCCCGCATGGGGGCTGCTCCCTGTCAACAAACGCAGTACGATGCCGCGTCCCGCTGGTCCCGCGCGGCTGCAGGACGAGTGGCCCACCGCCGCGGCGACCCCTTCCCGGCGGCACGCCAGGCACCGCCGCCTCTTGGGGGTCGGCCAATGCCGGCCGCCGCCTCCGGCAACTGGTGCCCCCGTGTCAGCGTAGCATGCCGAAGGATTATTCCACGGACCACCGGACGTGCTACGGTGGTCCGTTTTTCTCTCTGCTTTCGCCAACGGTCCTCCCGGGAACCGTCCTTCACTGCAGAGGCTTCAAAATTAACTTGCAGCCCCGTTTGTCATCACCCTTCAATCCGCGCACAAAAAATCAACCAGCGGAGTCTTCAATCGCCTCCGCGGCCCCGACTCTGGTCGTGGTTTCATTCAGCCTCAACGGCGCCGCGCGACGGCGCCACACTTCTTCGCCGCGTTCTTTCTTGTACCTGCACAGTGCTGTTGCACTGTGCCGCCTTTGTTCGTGCTGCAATGAATCAAATCAACAAAGGGGGAGGAGAGTTAGCCGTGTTTGTGCAGTCCGACCTCCTCTCGTTAAGTTGGTAACAAGCGGCCCAAAAGATGAAGAACAACAAGGAATTTTCACGAACAAAAGAGTATCAACCCAAACAGTTTTTCCCTGCAACAGATTACTCCCAACCCGCAAGGAAAACGTTCGCGGATCAACTAGGTAATAAGTTGATTTGTGTTCTTTGTTTTCTTTAGAATGAAAGAAAATATGGGAATAAAATCATTCTCAAACATAATTCCCTACCTCAATGTTGTCGTCGAACGCGAGTTCGTCACAGAATTAACCGTCACGGAAGAAATGGATCGTCGCATCGCGGAAGGGGCGTCGCAGAAGAAGCGTCGTTGACATCTCAGTACACGACGTCGAATCGTCGATCTACAAGGGTTTGGCGTTCTTCATCGGAGGTCAGAGCGTTGTTCGTGTTCTTCATCGATGAAAAACGCTTTCCTCCAAATCCTCTCCACATCACAAGTTCCAACCGAAATAAAAGAAGAGTTATCTTATTTTATTAACGCACATGACACGTCTGAATTTCAAAACAAATGAAACGAACAATTAATTCAATTAATTAATTGTAATGATTTAACCACCCAATTTAATGAGGCGTTTCTTAACCAGAAAAACACACGGTTGACTTTCATTAAAGAGGGGGGTTGCGGGTGCGTTACATAGAGGGAAAGAAACGGTGGGGCTCGTGTGGGTCCCACCTCACAAAATATTCTATGAAGTGGGTAGGATATTGTATGTCCCACATCATCCACTTAACACAGGTTAAGCAACTTAAATAAAATAAGTTGTTCGCACCATCTTATTTTATTCATTTACTTAACCAAAAAATTTAAAAACCACACCCGATAAAATGCAACTTCGAAAAAAGAGTTTTTAAGCAATTACCGGTGCTGCAAGTTCATCGGTGCCCTCGAAATTCAATTCCGAGCACCGGTTCAAAATTTAGAAAAACCCGCTTGTTCGTTCACTAAACGTACCCGAGCTAATCTTCAAAAAATGATTCCGGGCACACCGGGCCTCGGAATCAGGTTCCGTCAGAAACTAAGTTCTTGTAAAATTACAATGAAAATTTAAGAAAAAAATTTTCCATGAAATTTCCCGGTCTTTACATTACTCCCACCTCAGATCTTTACGTCCCTATAAAGCTTTAACACAAACTAGGGATACAAAAGAGGTACTGAGCATGCATCTCAGCCTTCCGCTCCCATGTGCTTACCTGGAGGTTCCCGTACTGCCAAAGAAAGTGCACCCGAGGAATCGACCGTCCTCGTAGGATCTGCTCCTGTCGATCCTCGATCCCATTGGAACCTTTGTGATAGACACCCCATCGCCATTGTCCAGCTCCCCATGGTCGATGATATGTGAAGGATCACACACGTATCTCCTCAGTTGAGATACGTGGAAGTCGTCGTGCACCTGGTGCAACTAAGGTGGATGGGTTAAGCGGTAAACCACCCCGCCTACCCAGCTGAGGACCTAAGAAGGTCCTTTGAACCTCGTAGATAACTTGCCACCTTGGCCACATCTCCGTAAACCTCGTCGAGGTGAGACCGGTATAAGGACGTGATCATCATCCTCGAACTCCAGAGGTCTCCAAATCCTGTTTAGAACTGGAACACAAAACAACTGCTGCCACGAGGGTATGTTTGACCGACTCAAGAGTGATCGGTCGCACCCTCCTGTGCATGAGTTTATCCTGTTCTTCCTAGAGTTTTCTTTTTGCCGACCAAGGAAAACCCATTCCGACGTTGTAGTTAAACCAAATCCTTTTTGCCTAATTCCATCAATTTTTGTATGAACTGAGTTTTCCCAGTCCATACTCAAACCAACGTCGTAAGGCCTCAATGCTGCCACCAAGAAATTCCAACCGAACTCTCACCTCGAGGGTCTGATCACACAATCAGCGTAAGTGTGATTATTGAGTCTTCTCTCAAGGTATCTCTAGACGTGAGGGTCAAGTATACTGCTTACTGGAAACTATGGGTCTGGGAAATGATTCTTGGAAGGAAGGAATGATTCTTATCAACGTCTGTTACTAAGGAAGCTAGTAGTAGACATAGACTGTCCCTAGAATCATTCATAGATCCATCGGGCCACTCTCCTTAAATCTTCCACTTCTTGAAACATTTAACATGCCCGAGTCTCTAAGACTGGTGCCAGTTTCCTGTTTCTTACTGCACTGTGCAGTCTTCATCCGCTCCTGGATGACCTGCACCTTCTTTGCCTATGATCTGAAAGAGCTGCTAAAATTTATCCTTTTCCGAAAAGAGAAACTCGGTCTCATCCCCTGGATAAACCATGCCCATTTCCTAATACAGTCAGTCCTGACATAAATGATGCATTCATGCCATGGATGACGTCGTAAGGCCTCGACGTAACTACTAAGAGATCCAACTGTCAATCTCGCCTCCAAGGGTTGAGTCACACTGTCGGCATCAGTGCGAGGTCACTAGGTCTCCTCCAGTAGAAATATCGAAAGTGAGGGTCAAGACAACAGTCTTAACTCAAACCACTTAGTATCAACCAAACAAATGGTCAGGAAAGCAAACAAAGATAAGTGTCTTTTTATTATTGTGTCTCATAGTACAAAGACACGAATACAACAACAACATGGAACTAGAAGAACAAGGGATGTATCCACTAGTTCCTCTCTTGTCCACCTACTCCTGGAGCTCTACTTCCTTGTCCACTGCTCGACTGTTTCTCAAGCACCCGGCGCTGCTTCTGCCACGGTGGCTCCTCCAAAGCCTGTGGATCAATATTACGAGGATTCGGACAGTCACGTGCCAGGTGACCCTTCTTGCCACATTCATAACACTTCCTGCTCCTCGTACTGCTGGCTCTGGTCCTCTTGGACCTCTGCATCATCTGTCTACTGCCCATAGATGACTCGGCTACTGATTGAAAACCCTGCGGCAAATGCAGAAGCTCCTGTACACACTCAGGGTGTAGAGCTACAGGCATAAACTCCACCCTGAAGAAGGTGTCGAAGTCTTCCCATGTGAAGGTCATATCATCGCAAAAGTGGAACAAGTGGCTCCACCACCTGCCTGCTGCTGCATGAAGAAGGCTGACAGCAAAGATTATCATGAAGTCTGTTGGCATCCCCAATAGCATGAAGGCTCTCACCACAGCCTTCAGCCAATCCTTAGCCACCTGCGGGTCCGTCTCTCCCCGGAACCTGGGTGGCCTCTAGCGCTGGAACTCATGCAGTGCACTCAAGTGGCGTGCATCGCCTACTGCTGGGGCTGGTGGCATCGGTGGCCCAACGTATGGTAGTACCGTTGGGGCCTCCGACAGTGCCTCAACAGCAAAAGGGCCCTGTACCGAATCCTCATCGCTTGGTAGGCTATCAGTACGCTCATCCCTCTGGGCTCTAGCTGGTCGTCTGTGAAAAGGCATCCTGAAAGAAACAACGTGACACGGTCAAATGTTTATACCTTGTGAGATGACCTGGTTTGAGCTGTTTTAAGTGGAAACCTTTGAAAACAAAAACACAATTAGTGTTTTTGTGCACAAAGTCGGAAATCAGTTGTCAGAGTCCTAGTGTATGGATAAGTCGGCTGCCCGCACCAACACTGGACTCCCTGAACAGAAGACCACACTTGGTACCCTTAACATTATTGCTTCACATAAAGAAAATATCAGAGTTATAAGTTCTGCGGTAGAACCGACTCCTTTGATACCAATTTGTCACGACCCATCCTCAGGGCCCGTGCCGTGACTACCCCAAGCCCGCCTTCCATAGGCCAGGGGCTGGTGACTAGCACCAAATGCGTAAATCCTGAAAACTGGGAAGACATTGCCTTTATAAAAGTAAACAAAACACCAGAGAGTACAATCAGATGTAAAACACTAAGTACAAAGAGAAGTGATGAAAGGTAAATGGGCCAGAATACAAACCCAACTGAAAGTACAACTACAACTGAACAAAGTACAACAGAAAAATACAACAACTGGAAGAACGGAAGCGGCTCCTGGGTCATCCTCCTCAGATCCTACCTGAAGGGTAGGTACAGATGGCGCAGCTCCTGGATCGTCCACCACAGATCCTACCTGAAGGGTTGGTACAGAAAACACTCTCGCCCGTCAACCTCTTCCGTGTGTCGTCTCGTCGTGTGGTCCACCTCTGGGTACTAACTCGTCGTGTGGTCCACCTCTGGGTACCGTCCAGTCCTCGATCACTCGGCCTCTGTCAGCACTGCCCGTCGTCTACAACAAACACAATGAGGTGCGGGCATAACTCGTGCAGGGGTGAGTATAACGATACTCAATTAGGACCCCAAGACCCTCAAGGTCTCACTAAAACCAACAAGGATAACCACAAATAAGATCTTAACAAATAACCTCTACATAGGTATATGCTCATGCATATATCTATGTTATCAAGTAACCCATCTCAATCATGAGGAAAACACCAAGATCATGAAATCAATGGATAACCACTACCCAGGTATATGCCCATACATATACCTATGTTATCAAGTGACCCATCTCAATCATGAGGTAAACACAAGGGTCAAAAGTCTCAGCTCAAACTAGGATTTTCATTATCGAAACTGTAACTGGTGAAGAGCCCCATCTCTAGAGTGTATAGTGGTCCTGTCACGACTCCGAGGTACTGTGCACTAACCCAAGACTGCTGAGGTACTCCTCCTGTCGAGTACCGTGGGCCAACCACCCAAACACAGTACTGCTTCCCGCCGGGGTATGCCACCCAAACACAGTAGTGCACACCCCCTAGTAGCCTGCAGAGGTACTCTCCAGACGAGTACCTTGAGTCTGCCCTGTCACACAGGTAGTGCTCCATCCGCCATGGGTCTGCACCCAAACAAATTAGTGCTCCGTCCACTGTGCTAGTCGACTCACTCCATGTCGAGTCGGTCATGCAGTCGTCAGGTCTCAGTCGGCTACACGGTCTCTGTACTCCATACGCTCGTCTCTGGGTGGGTCCGCTCCACGAGCTATAGGTCGATACTCCAAGTATCTAAAAGTACCATGAAGAAGTATCTCAATGGACCGCCTCGTGATAGGGGTCTCAACACAACAGACGGCGTGTCAATCGGACGCCCGGTCTGTGAGTTATTAGCCTTTTTGTCCCAGGAGCCCGGTTGGTTTCGTGTGCGAACCAACACGGCCATATCTCAACTATACCCCAAACTCTCATAGGGTATACCCATAGGGACCGTTTCTCAACGTGATCACCAACGCCGCTGATGGTTCGTCAAACGGACGTCTGGTCTGAAAGATATCAGCTTTTCCGTTCTAGGGGCCCGGTTGGATTTCGGGTACAATCCAACTCGTCTATACTCCAACTACATCATAACCTCAGGAGAAGTATGACAAAAGTTCCGTCTCATCATGAGGAATTCAACGAGACAGACGGCGCATCAATCGGACGCCCGGCCTATGAGTTATTGGCTTTTTCATTCCAGGGGCCCAGTTGGTTTCGTGAGCGAACCAACCCGACCGCACTCCGACGCCATCCAAACCTCGAGCGGAGTAAGCCAAAAGTTCCGTCTCATCAAGAGAAATACAACAAAGTCGATGAAACGTCAATCAGACGTTCGGAGATCAAGATATGAGCGTTTCCGCTCCGAGGGCCCGGTTGGTTTCCTATCCGAACCAACCTGGCTGAACCCAATGTTCTCCGAAACCATGAGTGTAACATATCCAAACGACCGTCCCAGCTCAAGGATCGCTTCGCAATTGACGGTGCATCGATCAGAGTTCTGTTGCCCATGATATGGGCAAAAGACCGAAAGTGATTCGAAAACGGGGGGTCTGGGCCCGGACCGACCCGGCCCAACCCCACCTGGGTCGGCCCGAACCGGGGAGACCTGACCCAGGTCCGGGTCCGACCCGGCTAGGTGCAGCCCAGCCCAGCTGGTGCAGCCCGGCCCGGCCTGGGCGCGGCCCGGCCTGGCGGTACAGCTGGGCGGCTCGGCCCGGCGCGCTGGCTTGCTGGCACCGACCAAGCGGCCGCACAAGGGGGGATCGTCCCCCTGGACGAAACCATGACCCTCACGAGGGGGCCGATCCCTGTCAACGAATGCGGCGCGATGCCGCGTTGCGCTGGTCCCACGTGGCCGCGGAACCAGCCGCCCGCCGCCGCAGCTTCAGTCGCCCGCCACCGCGTCTTTAGTCATGGCGACGCCGCCGCCTCCTGGCGACCGGCCGGTGTCGGCCGCCACTTCCAACCTCTGGCGTGGCGTGCCAACAGAGTCTTCTGCAGACCACCGGACGCGCTCCAGTGGTCCGTTTTTCTCACTGCTTTCGCCAACGGTCCTCCCGGGACCCATCCTTCACTGTAGAGGCTTCAAAATTAACTTGCGGCCCCATTTGTCATCACCCATCAATCCACACACAACAAATCAACCAGCGGAGTCTTCAATCGCCTCCGCAGCCCCGACTCCTGTCGCGGTTTCGTTCATCCTCAATGGCACGGCGCGACTGCATCGCGATTCTTCACCATGTTCTTTCTCGTATCTTCATGGTGTCGTTGCACTGTGTTGTCTTTATTCGTACCGCAACGAATCAAATCAACAAAGGGGGAGGAGAGTCGGCCATGTTCGTGCGGTCCGACCTCCTCCCGTTAAGTTGGTAACAAGATGCCCAAAATACAAAGAACAACAAGGAATTTTCACGAACAAAAGAGAATCAACCCAAACAGTTTTTCCCCGCAACAGATTATTCCCAACCCGCAAGGAAAACATTTGCGGATCAAATAGGTAATAAGTTGTTCCGTGTTCTTTGTTTTATTTAGAAATAAAGAAATCAAGGTAATAAAATCATTCTCAAACATAATTCCCCACCTCAATGTTGTCGTCGAACGCGAGTTCGTCGCGGAATTAACAATCGCGGAAGAAAAGGATCGTCGCGTCGCGGAAGGGGCATCGCGGAAGAAGAGTCGTTGACGTCGCGGTACACGGTGTCGCGTCGTCGATCTCCGAGGGTTTGGCATTCTTTGTCAGAGGTCAGAGCGTTCTTCGCGTTCTTCGTGTTCTTCGTCGAAGAAGAACGCTTTCCTCCAAATCCTCTCCACACCACAAGTTCTAACAGAAATAAAATAAGAGTTATCTTATTTTATTAACGCACATGACACGTTTGAATTTCAAAACAAACAAAACGAACAATTAAATCAATGAATTAATTGTAATGATTTAACTGACCAATTTAATGAGGCGTTTCTTAACCAGAAAAATGCACGATTGAGTTTCATTAAAGAGGGGGGTTGCGGGTGCGTTACTTAGAGGGAATGAAACGGTGGGGCTCCTGTGGATCCCACCTCAAAAAATATCCTACCAAGTGGGTAGTATATTGTAGGTCCCACATCCTCCACTGAACACAGGTTAAGTGACATAAATAAAATAAGTTGGTCGCACCATTTTATTGTATTCATTTACATAACCAGAAAATTTAAAAACCACACCCGAGTAAATACAACTCTGGAAAAGGTGTTTTTAAGCAATTATAGGTGCTTAGAATTCATCGGTGCCCTTGGATTTCAATTCTGAGCACCGGTTCAAAAGATAGAAAAACCCACTCGTTCGTTCACTGAACGTACCCGAGCTGAACTTCGAAAAATGACTCTGGGAACACCGGGCCTCAGAATCAGGTTCCGCCAGAAACCGCGTTCTTATAAAATTCCAAAGAAAATTTAAGAAAAAAATTTCCTTGAAATTTCCAGGTCTTTACAATTTATACTACATTAATAGAATTAATTTTTGATAAAATAGTAGTTAAAATTTTCTAAAAATATTCTATTATATATATAATAAAAGAAAAGGAAAATTTTGAAATATTTCAATATAAATTTTAAAAATTTGAAATTGTTTTTTTCTTTCCCTCAAAAAAGGACATTAGGTCAGGTAACACATTCCTTTAAATATTATTGGAATATTCATTGGGTAACCTAACATCTTTGGTTCGGGAATAAGGCATGAGGGGACCTAACACAATCATGAGCTTGTTTAAAAAAATAAAAAATATTAACACTTCTATTCTTTTATCAAAAAACCATTATAAAAAAACCTCCTTTAATCCGACGTAAATCATCCTAAATAATATTTTACGAACTACTACTAATTGATACCTTTATTATTTTTTTTTAAAATTTTACTAATAATGAATCTCACAATTTCATGATAAATATTTCAAAAAAATATGTATCTCATTTATTAAACATTAATGTAATGTTATATAATATATATAGGCATTCAAATATTCTTTGTAATTCCAATATATTTTAGGTTTAATATGTATTTTAATATAAAAATTATACGCTAAATATCAAGACATATATAGTAAAATAATTTTCATGTATGTGGACCTGAAATTACGATATACATGTTTTGTGTTGTTATGAATTATCACCCCACACCACTATAGATTCAACATTTTTAAGAGACGTCCTTTATATATACTTGTGGTAATTTTATAAACACTAAAAAATCACTAACCAAGGTCACATTTATCAGAACTAAACAATTAAATTGTCATGACCTCTCCCTCCAATGGTACCCCTACAAGGCCAATAATGATAGAATAGAGATAATGACCCACCGAGCCCTACCTACAGTAGGTACTACGTTGGCGATAAGCACCAAGGGTATACAAATATGAAAAATAGGAGGAATTTCCTTCCATAATAATATGATTGAGAGAAATGATAAATGAACCACAAGAAAATAAATGACATAATATAAATGATCAAACCAAAAGCATCCAACGCAGAATTTATAACATAAACAAATGGAAATAATCATCTTTAAATAAGTACCAAATTTGAAAATCTATGGAAATAATACATTAAGAGACCAATGGTATGGGATAGTATGGTCCATCTTGTTGTAGTTATACCTCCTAGAAAGATGAAAATTATTTTATATATATGGGGTGAGCATACATGTATACTCCGCAGTGGCATACCCTAGTGCTACATGCACAAATTAAAGATAATACTAATGCACCTATGAGCAATAAACATAACCAAAATCACATAAAAATGTCAACTATCCTATGAAATACATACCAAGTAACTCTCAAAAAATAATTCAGTCAATGTAAAATAAAAAAATAATAATCCTGTCGAAATAATGATACCCTACCCTGCTTTCGCGTTGATTTTCTGATCTCAAATCCCATTTTCATATGTGCTAGCACACCCATCTCAATCATACATCACATCATTCCAACCAATTCGTTTGTAACTGGACATAATAACACATCTTGACTGGAGAAACATTGGGAATCACATAACATTTCACCTAAACACACCTAGTCCATTACATCATATCTCATCCAAATTTTCACTAGATTAGTTGTGTAATGTGAGCATGAAGGACATAAACCTCATTCTCGCCAACTACCATACACACCACATCAAAATTCATATCAAAACCTCCTAAACAATCGATGTTGTTCTATTTTTTTACTCTTGTACCACATATCCCATGCATGTAGTCATTTCATGGAATAGATAATGAGAAACATAGGGAAGCCATCCATCCAACCTCATTACCATGATGATAGAAGAAGTACCTCTAAATATATGGGAATCATCACATGGTGATCAACGTGAACAGGATGCATAAAAAAATCCCATGAAAAATTGATGATATATATATATATATATCTCTTCAAAAAATCCCAACCTATGGGTTCACAAAAAAAATAACTAACTCACAACATCACCATCCAACCAAACAACACTGACACTTTCTATTCCACCATTAAATGCATAATACCACCCAATATACCATAAGAAAAATTTCACATTTCATCTTCTTTCCTAACTAAATACATTTTAAATATTTCAAAATACCATCCAATTACATTATCAATCCCATATATTTCATTATCCATCCCTTTTAATTTGACATTATATATGTACTATATTTAACAACAATTCCCATTTTTTAATAGATTCAGTAAACATTTTCATCCCACTAATGAAACCATACCATTGCATTTCAATTTAAACATTATAATAAAATTAAAATAATACACATGTGACTATTGCTACCTGAAACCCAAAAAAACCAATCATCCTCATAAAGGAACCTAACCCCACATCACTACAATTTTACAGCCACGTCCACTTTCTCATCACGATAACCACAACACACCCATTTCCTATTTCATCAAACACATAATACTACCACAACTCATCACATAACCACCTCACATAACAACCATACAAAACTGCCCACCAAACAAACACAAAAACACATCATTACAACAAACTATATCCACACATCACAACACTTTCCACATTACATTAAAATATCTCATTTAGAATTAGAAATGGGAATTTTTAACACATTTATCTTCATTATTTGCGCATTTTTTAACACAATCCCTAAATAACCCAAGGAAACCATTTTATTAACCCTATATTAATTTCAAGAAAATTTCAATTTTTGGTCATGAAAAACAACACACACAAAGGATTTCATCACCACAACAACCACAGTGTAAGAAAACACCCTAATGGCCACAATTTTCAGTTAAGAATTTAGCCCGTATAATCACAATATCAACTATATGATCAAATATGTAAAAACATATAAATAAACCCCTTTTCCCTTTTACTTTCATTTTATATAGGTTGATTATTATTTTTGTAGATGTAAACCATTTTATGAAAGGTAAAGGAATCATACACATCCCACAAGATACAATATCTAAGAAACAAAGTTTGACCTACATAAAAAATTTCAAATCCACTTAGCAAAGATGTATTGAGAGGGAGACAACAATGAAGAACCACGATTAAGGGGATCAATGGAATAGACCTAGAAAAATATCACAAAACACATTATTACCAAAAAAAATATCAAAAATATGTGTTTCCCTTAACACCAAAAATACAAAATTGAGAAACTCAAATAAAACTCATAGATTTAAGGAAGGGGACTCACCTAAAACCATTATGGATTGATCTACAAAGGCCATGGTAGAATGCCACCAAAAGGGGGATGAACGAAAACAATAGGATGCTTTTGGGTCATCCAATAAATTATATAATAGATAGAAAAGTGATCAAGTCTGAAGGAGTATTGGTAATTATACCTAGCATAAAAAATTTAAGACCATGAGACAACCCTTATAACTAGACCACTATACCACTAAAAACTAAAGTAAATTTGACACAACACCCCTCACAAAACAAAAACCCTATTGGTCAAACCCCTCTGGGATTTTTGTCTACCCTAATGCTACATATTGTATTGGGGTGGTGGGACCATGGAAATTAAGGAGAAAACATCCCATAGTCCCCAGACCTGGAAAAGGCTACATCATGATTTGGGACTCCATGGTGCAACAATGGAAATATTACCAGAACTGTGGAGACCACCTTTTACAATCCCCAATTCCATAGCTGATTTCTCTCCACCATTGTGAATAAAGGGCTATAGAAAAAATTTCTCCAAAAAATAGGAATCCCCCAAAGGGAAATATCTCGTCAAATAACTCTCATAGAGCCCGAAGCCACAAAAACCACTCCTATGGAATAGCCCCAGGAGTCACGCCATAAGGATCCTTTTTATTGAATTTTATCATCTACATCTTCTATTTCCCCCTCTAACTACCATTCGATCCTCCGATAGACATAAATATAACTATAATTTCCACAAATTAATGGACTCGAAGGTTCATTCTATAACATCAAATAACTATCAAACTATTTTCACCCTTGATAATAAAAAATTCTAGAAGAGAACGAGGTAAAACGTTTAAACATCCACCCCACAAGATACATTTCAATGATTCGATTAAAATGGAACACCCAAACAAACCAAAAAACTAATCCTACAACCAATAATGACCATAAGATATTTCACACAACTATACCACCACACATCTTTACCATATGAGAGAAACAAACCAGTTTTTAGAACAACCTGTACAACTACCTAAAACTTCATTCATACCAAAACAACAATCACCAAAAACAAGGCACAATAGATCCCTAGGAATACAATTAGTGGAATTATATCATCTATGTTAAGTTATTATATTACTTATTTGAAAATGACTCACCCATTAAGTTTTAATCACATTGAAGAAAAAAAGTACGTATTAGGAATAATATCTCTCCTATTATTTATGTAAATCTTATGTCACACAACACATCAAAGAAAATCCCTTTCTATAACCATTATGATTTAAAACATTACATAATCTGGTAAAATAGAATAAGAAAAACCATTACAAATATTAATACAAATCATGGTTCCAGGTACACATATGCATCTCTCGCTCCTAAGTACTCTCCTCTAGTCCAATGTACCCCCCAAATCATATGAACGAAAGGAATTATACATCTATTAACCACCTTCTCCTAATAAACATGGATACCCACTAGACACTCTATAATCATTATTCACCCACGATATTAAACAACCATTCAATGATATTGGAGTCATAAGGAATATATCTATGAAATCATGTGATAAAGAACACATTGAGAATCTATTCTAGCTATAGAGGAAGTTCCAATAGATATGTCAACTTTCCAATACATCTCAACACTTCTAAAGGGGCAACACACTTATGAAATAAATTTCTCTTACATACAAACTTCAACTACACATGTTGAGAGGATTCCATTTGAAGAACCTTTATAGTGTTTTGTTTTAACAAAGTTTTTTATTTTTAGACAACAAATATTTTTGTGGAAGAATTGTTTTGAGTTACAAAAAGTTGATGTTTCTGGCTTCGGAAGTCTTTCATAAAGAGGATGTTTTTGAAGAATAAGAAGTCAGAAGTTAAGAGTGTTCCTCAAACATTCTAAACAAAATCAGATGATGATTTTCTGATCTTAAAGTAGTAAAAAATCATGAAAAGTTTCATGATAAAAGCTGTTGAAGTAATGTTGGAAAGGGTTGAAGATTTTTTAGCAACATTATAAGAAATTTGGAACCCCAATTTAGAGAAACATTAGGGGAAACCTAGATCCTACTTCTGAGAATGTTACTGTGTTACCTAAATCCTACTTCTGAAAATGTTACCACAGATCTTACTTCTGAACATGTTACCTAGATCCTACATCTAAGCATGTTACCTGGATCCTACTTCTAAACATGTTTCCCAGGTCCTACTTCTGAACATGTTACCTGGATCCTACTTATGAACATGTTACCTGAATCATACTATTGAACATGTTATCCCTAATCAAAAATTTGAACATGTTACCCGAATCCTGAGCAACATGTTGAGAAAATGGGAATGAAAATCCAGAGAGACATGTTGAGAAAACCAGAGTGACAATTCTGAGCAACATGTTGAGAAAATCAGAACCTGAATTCATAACCTTATAATAATCCTGAGCAACATGTTGAGAAAACCAGAATGACAATCCTGAGAAACATGTTGAGAAAACCGGAATGAGAATTCTGAGAAACATGTCTAGAAAACAATAACTTGAATTTGGAACCTTATGAAAATCCTGAGCAACATGTTGATTAACCCGTAATGACAATTCTGAGCAACATGTTAAGAAAACCAGATTGAAAAATCTGATCAACATGTTGAGAAAACCCGAACTACAATGATGAGAAACATGTTTGGAAAACCAGAATGAAAATTTTGAGAAACATGTTAAGAAAACTAGAACCCAATTTCTCAAGAAACAGATCTTCCATAAGGAAATGACATTCCTCGAGAAAGATATGAAGATTTCAATAAGTCAAGCTCGAATTTACACATTGCATAAATCTTGGAGGAATTTAAAGAGGTTTGAATAAGTCAAATACTAATGATTAAATGTGAGTGATTTGATGTGTTTTTATGATTTGAGGAAGCATGAACGTTTTTCAAGTTCCCACCATTTTTTCCAAGTTGCCTATAAATATGTGCCCAGATCATTTGATCATTTTTAACTTTCACTAACATGTTAAAGGAGGAGTGCTAGAGAATTTAATGTGAAATGTTTCAACCATCTAGAACACATTTTCTTGAGAGTTAGATAATAATAGAATTATAATCATATTACCTTCCTAAGAGGATTAGGATTAACTAGAAGATGTTTTCTTGAGTTTTTTAGAAGAAGGAAATCAGAACAATCATTACCTTGTTGAGAAGACCGGTTTTAGAAAATAATATTCAAGAAAACTGGATTGAAGATACGGAGTGAGCATTTATGGAGCAGCTTCAACAAATTTCTTATTCTTGTGTTTGGCTCATTTGTTCATTAAGAAATAGTGTAAATGGAATGGTGTCAGTATAATATTTTCTATCATGATATAGATGGTTTTTAATGGGATTTGGAACAATTTTTTTTCACATTTTTATTATAGTTGATTTCCATAGAACCATGGGAGTGGATACAGCAAAGATGTCGGTTCTCTTATTGAGGCGAAACCCTATGAATCTTATGTGTCATTATTACTTTACATTTCTAGAATGCTTGAGTTTATTGCTAAAGGTTGATAAGGAAATAAATCTTAACAGGTTGCAAGGGTTAGGTTTCTTAATGTTTTGAAACATGTAAAAAGTTATAGAGCTGATTCAACCCCCCTTCTCAGTTGTTATTTGATCCTTGGAACTTCAAGTGGTATCTGAAGAAGGTTCCCTTATTTTATCCTTATCATGGAGAATATAAACACTATAAAAAGAATATGAATTCCTACATTTTATAGAAAGATTCTTTATGGATGGAAAAATAGGATGATTCCTTATCCCCTGTCTCCTGGCCTTGATGTTTTTGATGTTGCTACTATTGGCTTTCCACCTATAGAAAAACTGCTCCTGTGCCATTTACTGATAAGAGAAACATATAAGTTGATTAAAAGGATAGAAATTCTATTACTGTGTACTTGTCAAAAAAATTTATCAAAAGGTGATGGGTCTCACAACATCAGAAAACATGTGGGATAAGATGGACAATGTCTTCGATGGAAATACAAAATCCATAGAGGCCAAGCTATAAATACGGCGTAATAAGTTTGAAGACATCAGGATGAGAGATGATGAAACAATTGATGAATACTTCACCAGAGTTAATGAAACTTTTTGAAACATTAGAGGATCCATATAAGACTTGAAAGATTCTAAAATTGTGAAGACACTTGGGAGAAACTTTCCAGACAGGTTTGATTCTAATATTTCATCTTTAGAAGTTATGGATGATTTATCTCTTGATGAACTGCATAAGTTTCTTGATTCTTATTAAAAGTGTAAATCATAAATATTTAATAAGATTATTAAATATGAAATGGTTTTTGAAGCTATGAGAAGGATGAAAATCCAAGATGACGGTGAAGCTAATCCTTGTCGATCTGATGATAAAGAAGATGAAGAGTTGAATGAAAAAAATCATGTCTCTCATATCCAAGAACAATCGACGAGGAAGAGAAATTTATGGATGGAATCATCCTCTAAAATGTTTTGAGTGTGCAGGAATTGGACAATTTTCTATGAATTGTCTTAAAAATAAAGTTGGAGAATATCAAGATGTCTCTGTTGAGAATCCTCGATGGAAGATGTATAACAAGAATGAAAAAGAAGATAAGACTTCTAACAAATTCAAGAAGAAGTTTTCTGGAAATAAAAGAAGTATGTTGAGAAGAATATTGAATCAGAATCATCTGAAAATCAATCCTTGGAAGATTGAAGTAATGAAAGATTTATAACCTTCATTGAAAAAGTTACGAAAACAAATGCTTCCTTCGAGAGAGAAGAAGTTGGTGAATAATCTTACCGAGAATATCAGCTAAGATATGATCTTCGTGCATGTATTGGGAAAAAAATCTCTCCAGAAATAAATTCGTGTGATGAAGAAAAATCATGAATAATTTTTGGATGGAAGTAAAGATGTTACCATAAAATAAGATGAATACAATCAAGAAATTTTAGGTTACTAACATAGAATTGTTGAATTGGGAATTATGATTGAATATCTTAGAAAGAAGTGGAAATCTAAGGAATAAGAAATAAACAATGTGAAATAAAAACTCATTGAGTCTAAAAATACCCTGACGAAGATGAATGAAAACTTCAACAAAGATACAGAATTAAAAGCTGAGACCTCTGAAAATGCTATGAAGTCTCATTATAAGAATTAGGTGAAATATTCTCTTTCCAAAAATAATGTTGTATCTAATACTTATAACATTTCAGGTTATGGAAATAGTATTAGTAAATCTTGGGTAGAGAAGTTATGTGATAAACTAATCAATCCTACAAAAGTATAAAACTCACTCAAAAGAAGAGATGGCCTACTTCCTGAGTGTTCTAGAGCTGAAAGAAGTTATCAACCTCAACAAAGTATTAATAGGGAAAGATCATTCTTGAATAGAAAAACATGATTTGAGGGCTATTCCTGGTGTTACGGAATATATAGGCATAGTTCTTATAATTATAGGCACAATTTATCTCTACATGGAGTAAGGTTTGGGTAAAGTGGAATAAATAGTGAAAGATGAATGGGTAACATTCTGTATTCACATAAAGTTGAAAAGGTGAATTCTCATGATGTTAGAAACATTCCATTAAAGAATCAATTTGAATGTTTGGAAGAAGTTTGTAGATGATGTGATCAGTTTGCTCATCATGCTGATCTTTGTTTGATACTTCTTCCAAAAAAATTCTTATGATTAGGAATAAAAGAATGTTGAAAATAAGAAGGATGATGAAAGATCTTGTATTGTTGAGACAACTTTGAAAGCAAGTAAGAGGAACAAACCATGGATTCTTGATGTTGGTTGTTCTTCACACATGACAGGCGATATAATAATCTTAGAACATGTTGAATTTCATGATGGAAGAGCAGTTGCTTTTGGCAATGATAGGTCCAAAAAAATTAATTGAATCGGAATGGCAGAGATTGAAGCAGAAAAACTGAAATCTAAGGACGTATTGCTTTTTTGATGGGCTAAAACATAACTTACCTAGTTCAAGTCAAATTTGTGATGATTTAAAAGAACTTATCTTCAGATAGAATTCTTGTGTCAACAAATTTGATAAAAATAGAAAAGTGATTACCGACGGAAAATGAACTAGTGGGAATCACTTTCAAATTGGAGAATCCAATAACTCTTGTTATTTGAGTGATAAAGAAGGAAACTAGTTGTGGAACTGAAAACTTGGTATCCTTCGGTATAAGAACATGAGTAAGCTTTCTAATGTTGATGTCGTTCAGAATTTTCCATAATTTAATAGATGAGATGAAGATGTTTTTATTACTTTTCGGAAAAGAAATATGACTAAAAAAAGTTATTAAATTATTGAGATTCAATCTAAAATATAACATGATATTATTCATTCTGATCTGTGTGGGAAAATGAGACATAAATCAACAAACGAAAATTTATACTTTATCACTTTAATTGATGACTTATCTCGGATGACAAACATCATTTCCATGATGCTTAAGTCAAAGGCTATTGAAATGATTAAATTCATCAGAAAAAGATCTTGAGAATGAATTAGGAGCTTCCATAAAGAAGATGAGAACATACAATGGCACCAAATTCACATGCAATGCTTTTGAAACTTATATAAGGATGTGTGGTTTCAAACATATGTACAGTGCTCACTATACTCCACAATAAAATAGAGTAGTAGAAAGGAATAATTGATGATTTTTGGAAATGGGAAGAAGTATGTTATATGAATACAAACTTTGAATATTCTTTTTCAGTGAAGCTGTTAGCACTGCTGTACATGTCCAAAACAGATTCTTGTTGAGACCAAAAACCAACAGAATTCCTTATGAGATGGGATATTGTAAGAACCCTGTTCTTGTTTTTGAGGTACTAGCTTCTTCTTTTTTCCTTTTCCATAAGTGTTTTTGAGAAAATAAGGAAAATGGGGAAAACTCCTAAATTTCGGAACTACGCACCGTGTACTTTTCCACACGCCTTGTACATTTGGCTGTGTAGGGATGAGCACATGGGGGGTATAGCCATGTCGACGACGCAGGGTGTAAGAACCAAGTACACACCGTATAGTGGAACTTACACGCCGTGTAGTCAGTCGGGAGGCCTAAACGGTAAGGCGGTGGAGTAGCCGAAAGCTGGCTGACAGTACACGCCGTGTACTTTAGAGTACATGTTGTGTACTCATGTCGACGGTTGAACAGTGTGGCGGTGCCACCAAATTAACAGTTAAATTAAATAAGTACACGCTGTGTACTCAGAAGTACATGCCGTGTACATTTATTTTCGGCTTAAAACAGGAAATATCCTCCTCATTTGGCAGAGGAGACACTTGAACCGATTTGGAGCCAAAGGAGGAGGCAGGACCTTTGAAGCTCCACTGGGTGTTCGTCTGGAATCGGTTTCCACCTCGGAATATCCCGTTAGAACTGCACGGGTAAGGGATTCCACCTCTTTGGCTGGTTATTACCAATTCTTCTCCTAACAGGAGTTATTTACATTTGAATGGGTTTTTGTCTTCGTCAGATCTACACCGTTCTTGGGCGTTTCTGGAGTCGGCGTTTGGGTATAACGTTCGTTGGCACATAAGGTAGGTGGCTTGGTGTAAATTTCCAAATGTTGTGCGTTTTGTCCGTTTTTGTGCCACAAACCCATGTTGGGGTGTCGTGAGGCTGCGACTGTTGCTATATATAATTCCTATAATTGCATAGGTTATTAAATTGTTATGATAAAATGCTGGTTGGGATTGTTTCTTAGATCCGGAACCACCCCGGGGGGTGTGTTTCACTGTTTAGCTGTTTGGATAGGATACCCGAGGGTATGCCTTCAATGTATTAATTGTATAATTTCCTTGAGAGGAATTTCTTGTTTACTACATTTTGATATGTTGGGCATTTCCCAGTTACCTGTTTAGCCTGAGGGAGTTGTTGTGATTAGTCTGTGGGTACTGCACTGTTTAGGCCGAGGGCTGTAGTTATTTCGGCCTGAGGGAAACTTCTTTTGTGCCTGAGGGCGATAGACTCTTTGCCTGAGGGCGACACTAGATATGCCTGAGGGAAAAATTCTATTACGCCTGAGGGCAATTACCTGCAGGTTGGGTTCTGCTTACCTGAGGGTAAGGTTTTGCTTGTTTGAGGACGTGGACTGTTTACGTAGAAATGCATTGTGGTGATTTCTAATATTTAATGGATTAAATGAATAATAATATGGAAATATAACTGGTAATTAGTGATTTTTGAGTACTTCTTAGTTTATTGCATTTTACTACTGCACACTATTGTTGCATGCTTACACGTAGTTGGGCACGGGCCTTTGGTTGGTGCCTACTGAGATATATTTCTCACACCCTGTTTGGGTCATGCTTTTTGGCCAAAAAATATTACATTTCTGTAGGTGTAGATAGGGGCAAGAGTCCCTATACAGGTACTAGACTGTTGCTGAGGAGTAGGAGGGAATGGGACCGAGCCTAGGCTCGCGATGCCGCTGCCAACTGTTTTGCTTGTTTTGTTGTACTCTGTATTTTGTTGTACTGTATTGATGTATAACATGTTCTGGCTGTTTTTGTAGAACTTGAAACATGTAGCATCATCACTTCTATACTGTTGGTTATATTCACTCCTGTAGTTTATTTCAGTTGGGTATGTTTACTGCTTCCGCTGTCGTTGTATGTCTATTATGTATTCCACTATGCCACACATTGACAAATGAGGGC
The DNA here is from genome assembly GCA_963277665.1 of Viscum album. Taxonomy (NCBI): domain Eukaryota; kingdom Viridiplantae; phylum Streptophyta; class Magnoliopsida; order Santalales; family Viscaceae; genus Viscum; species Viscum album. The sequence continues at coordinate 1,038,891,564 of OY728129.1, forward strand.
ATAGTTTCCACACTATTAGACATGGGCCCTCGCTGCTAGTCAGTAGCCTCTGGCATTTGGGGAAATGTGCTTGAGGTCACATGGCGAACCGGGCTCAGGGCACCCGTTATGTGGCACCCGAGTTCGAGATGTTACAAAGTGGTATCGAAGGGGTTCTATTCATTGACTTACTATTTGGAGACGTAGTCAGGGATAAGAAGAATGGTAGTTGGTAATAAGTTGTGCCTGGGCATAGCTAACCTATATACAGGGAAAAGTCAGTCTACCTCGTATTGCAATTTTTCTGATTTTGCTAATTTTACAGTTGATATGTTTTCACCGTTGGTTGACACACTTTGAGATTGTGCAGTTTATATTTTATCTATGGGTTCTATTTAGTTGCAACCCGATGAGATGAAGGTATGCCATCTCATGCATCATATAGGCACATTCTAGATATCACATGCCATGCATAGTTTCCATGCATTATAGGTGCATTAGAAATTCTTATGTTTTTGTGATAGTTGTTGTGCTAGAAAATAATGTTGTTTTGATAGCTTCTTGATAAATACCTTCCTTGTGATATGGTATTTTTTGTTTGAGCTTGTTTATAGAATGGACGCCAAAATTTGGTTTTTTGGGATTATGGGCCCACATTGACCGGAATTTGGTGGACCATTGACTGTTTATTTGTTATAACACATATAAGATGTCAAACTTCGATTCATGGGGAGTGTGGGCCCCCACGGGTCGGAATTTGACACTTAGGTGTTGGTCTCATTTTTTTATTGGGTTCCGATGATTTTTATGAGGCATATTTTCCGAAACCCCAGTATACACGCCATGTAGTATTTTATACACGTCGTGTATGCTCTTCTGTTTGGGAAGAAAAATGAACTTTTAGAGTACACACCGTGTACCCTGAGTACACGCCGTGTAGTCTCTTCATGTGTCACAAACCATGTGGGCGGCGGCATGGGGTAGCGGAGGGCTTGGGTAAAACACCTTGTGTAGTTTTTGTACACGCTATGTAGTGTTGACCTGGGGACTCGACCGTGTAACTAACAACACGGGCTGGTGTCACCTCTCCCTGAACACGTCGTGTACCTGTGGGAAATCCCGTGTAGTCTGGTCCGAGGACAGACCATGTGGAGTTAGCCTTGTGGCTGGCAAAAGGGGTGGTGTACACACTGTGTGAGGGTGTAACACACCGTGTAGTGTCAAGTTGAGTAGTTGATTGTGTCACAGACGATACGAAAAGTTGGAAAATAACACTGTACATGCCATGTAGATATTATAAACGTCGTGTAGTTTTGTTCAACAGAAACCGTGTGACTTAGCTGTGTAGAAGGACCCGGGCAGGGTAAGGGAAGTCAAGTACACGCTGTGTAGTCATTGTACACACCGTGTAGTCTTGTTTTTCTAATTTTGAATGCCTTCTTCCTCTAGTTTCATTTGTGGTTCCTTCTCTTTTCGGTCATAATAATCTTTAATCTGAGGCATGTTTTTGACCTTGTAGTGTCATTCCACCTAGACGACCGTGAGTTATCCTCCAAGAGAGTGGCGACGATTATACTCCGGAGATGGTGGGCCATGGGCTACCAGTTGATCCTCCAGCAGAGCCAGATGCGGCGCCAGATGCAATACCAGACACAAGCGTGGAGGCACAGTTTTGTGAAGGCTTTATGCAGTTCATGCAGACCTTTCAGGGAGCACCGCATGCTGATACAACTATGGCTGAGCTAACTCATATCTTCCAGCAGCAGCATCCGCCTACGTTTTTAGGGGATGGCGGACAACAGGCTGCGGAGTCTTGGCTAGGATCAATGCAGACTATTTTTGAGCATCTTGAGACGCTTCCAGGGCGGAGGGTCAAGCTCACGACTTACATGTTGCGTGATTCCATCAAGAGGTGGTGGGATGTTACCACCCAGTCATAGCATAACAGAGACATGGCATGGGAATATTATTAAGAAGTATTCGATGACTTCTTCTTTCCCAAGATGCTAAGGGAAGATAGAGCTCAAGAGTTCATGAATCTGCAGTAGGGCTCCATGTTGGTGATGGACTATTATGCTCGTTTTACGATGATTCAGCGTTTTTCATCCATGCTAGTGGGTGATAAGACGTTGAGAGCTAGAAATTTTGAGTATGATCATCGGTATGACATCCGAGCACTTGTAAATGTTTTCAGGCTGCATACTGTACACGCGATTGTGAATCAGGCGCTGATTAGAGAGAGAAACATGCGGGAATCCAGTGGTGTAGGCCCGGGCGGTTCATCCCCAGTTACTGGTATTATTTCTGCTAGCAAGAGGAAGAGATAGATGGACTTCTCTCTGGGTGGCCGTACTAGCCAGACAGCTTCTTCAGGAGGTCCGGTCAGGTGCTACCAGTGTGGCAGAGAGGGGAACAAGAGACCACAGTGTCCACGAGACCCAGTGGAGTGCCGAGCTTGCAATAAGATGGGTCATATGCAACGCTTTTGTAGGGTGTTTCCACTAGTGGCTAATGAGAGGTGTTCTGTACAGACTCCGCGTACGGGAGCAGGACCAGTGGTTTCTTACCAGTCGGGAATAGGAATACGTCAGGGAGTGCAGGCCGAGATGGTGGTCGGGGCCGTGGTAGCCAGACATCAGGATCGCAGAGGCAGCAGGGCGGGATAGCTCAGGGTAAACAGACTTTGTCACATGGCAACATCATTGGGCAGGAATATGCAGTGCAACAGACCCAGCAAGATCTGGATCCTGGACCTTCGACAGTCAGAGGTACTATTCTAGTATCTTGTGTCTTATCTTCAGTACTTTTCAATACGGGTGCTACACATAGATTCATATCTGTACCCGTTGTGGAGAGCCTTGGGCTCTGTGTTTCTACCTCTTCCGATATCATTACACTAGACACTATGTTGGGGACTAGGATGGCTGGTGTGCATCAGTGCAAGGAGTTCCCCCTTGAGGTTGGTGGGTGTCACTTCCTTTGGGACCTCTATGTCCTGGAGAGGACGTGCTATGACGTCATTCTCTGGATGGACTGGTTGGTTCCCTTCCGAGACTCCGTAGACTGCTATCATTGCTGGGTGTGTATCACGTCACTAGAGGGCGGGGAGTTTCTATACAAGGTCGAGTGGGATGTTCAGGTGAGTCGAGCTAGACCAAAGTATCATTGGCAAGGTGGAGTCACAGCCTAGATAGGGAGCTTATATCTGGATGATCAGGGGATTGTCAGATGGACTTCCCTATAGTTGCCGATTGTTTCAAGTATGTCTTCCCGGATGACTTTTCAGGTCAACCTCTGGTGCGCGAGGTATATTTCTCTACCGAGCTTGTGCCCGGAGTAGCATCGATATCCATTCCGCCTTATAGGATTTCCACACCTGAGTTGCAGGAGCACAAGATGCAGTTAGAGAGCTATAGGCGAAGGGTTTTTTCTGACCCAGTACTTCTCCTTGGGGTTCTCCGGTCCTTTTTGCGAAGAAGGCGGATGGTACCCTCAAAATTTGCGTGGATTATCAAAATCTAAACCAGTTGATGGTTAAGAACCGATATCCCTTGCCGAGGATAGATGATCTGTTTGATCAGCTTCGTGGAGCACGATTGTTATCCAAGATTGACTTGATATCCGGATATCATTAGCATCGCGTTAGACCATCTGATATACCTCTCACAGCATTCAGGAGTAGGTATGGTCTATATGAGTAAACGGTTATGCTGTTCGGACTGACGAACGCGCCACCAGTTTTCATGGCTATGATGAATCGATTATTTCATCTGTATCTTGATTCATTTGAGGTAGTATTTGTGGACATCATCTTGGTGTACTCTCACACTCGACACGACCATGCCACCCATCTTGAGATCGTATTGAGTACACTGAGAGAGCATCGACTATATGCTAAGCTCTCAAAGTGCCACTTTGGGATGAACCAGATTCACTTCCTCGGTCACATTATTACAGAGGCAGGAGTTGCAGTAGACCCAGAGAAGGTGAGAGCAGTAGTTTATGGGGAGAAACCTAAGAATGTGTTTGAGATACGGAGTTTCCTAGGGTTGTCTGGTCACTACAGACGGTTCATACAGGACTTCTCCCGCATAGCAGGACTGCTGACAGGTCTGACTAAGAAGGGTGTGAAGTTCACTTGGTCAAAAGCTTGCGAGACAACTTTTCAAGACCTGAAGGGAAGTTTTACATCAGCACCGATCCTGATACTCCCAGAACAGGGGAAGAGCTATACAGTTTACTGTGATGCATTAGGGATTGGGCTGGGAGCTGTTTTGATGTAGGGTGATCGAGTTGTTGTGTTTGGGTCTCGGTAGTTGAGGCCACATGAGAGGAATTACCTAACGCATGATCTCGAGTTGGATGTAGTTTTTCATGTGTTGCATTTTTGGAGACACTATCTATTGGGAGATAATTTTGTGGTTTTAACTGACCACAAAATCCTCAAGTATATCTTTACTCAGCGTGACCTGAATCTGAGGCAGAGAAGGTGGGTTGAGTACCTACAGTCCTTCGATTTTGAGCATGACTATAAACCTGGAAATGGTAATGAAGTAGCTGATGCACTGAGTAGAAAGACTCAGATACAGGCAGTGCAGGAGGCCAGTGGTGAGTGGAAGATCAGGGCTTTGTTCTCTGAGATGCATCTAGAGGTGCACGATAGTCAGTGGCACTATCTGATTGAGGATGATATAACTATCTGATTCAGAAGGCTTAGTTCTATGGGAGTCGGTGGCAATTAAGGACCCTCCTCCCAGTTACACAATAGGCGATGATGACGTTTTGCGTTTCCATGGACGTGTATGGGTTCCAGGGGATATACGTGAGGAGATGATTTGGGAGTTTCATGCTTCTGCTTGGGAAGTTCATCCCGGTGTTACCAAGATGTATCGAGACTTGAGACTTCAGTACTAGTTGCCGGGTATGAAGAGAGAGATAACTGGTTTTGTTACAAGGTGTTCCACCTGTCAGTAGGTGAAGGCAGAGCACCAGAGGCCACTAGGGTTATTATAGCAGTTGCCCATTCCAGAGTGGAAATGTGATGATGTCGCGATGGACTTCGTGATGAGATTGCCGAGGTCAGCACGAGGTAATGACGCCCTGTGGGTTGTTGTGGACAGACTCATGGAGGTAGCTCACTTCTTTCCAATCAAGGAGACCTTCGGTGTAGACATGTTCAGAAGGCTGTATGTCCGAGAGATCGTACATCTTCATGGGGTCCCTCATTATATCGTTTCAGATAGGGATGCCTGATTTACGTCTTGTTTCTGGCAGAGTTTTCAGAGGGCGCTGGGTACACAGGTGCTTCTAAGCACAACATACAACCCTCAGGAAAATGGCCAGTCAGAGTGGACGATACAGGTGCTAGAGGACATGTTTTGTGCATGCATCATAGACTTTGGGGGCTCTTGGGAGAATCATATACCCTTAGTCGAGTTTTCCTATAACAATAGTTTTCAGGAATCTATTGAGATGGCACCATACGAGGATTTATATGGTAGGCCATGCCGATCACCTTTGTTCTAGTTAGAGTCAGGTGAGGTAGCTTTACTTGGGCCACAGCCTGTACAAGAGACATCAGAGCAGGTCCCGTTGATTCATAAGCGGATGGCTACCGCGCAGTCTCGTCAGAAGTCTTATGATGATCGCCGCAGAGAACTTTTGGAGTTCGTGGTCGGGGATTAGGTTTTCTTGCGTGTTTTTCTGAGGCTGGGACACAAGTGGATCAGGAGACAGGGTATTCTTAAACTGAGGTATGTGGGACCATTTGAGATTCTATAGATAGTTGGGATGGTTGCCTATCGGTTGCAGTTACCGCAGCGGTACCGGGCCATGCACGATGTCTTCCACGTGTATCAGTTGCATCGCTACCATTCAGAACCGTCTCACACATTTCATCCATAGGATGTTGATCTTGGGCATGATGCATCCTTTGAGGAGCATCCGATTTGTATCATTGACAGGAGCATGAAGGTTCTCTGAGGCCGGTCAGTTCCTCTCATACGGGTGCTATTGCAGCATGGATGAGTGCAGGACGAGACCTGGGAGCGGGAGGCTGACGTACGTGCTCAGTGGCCAGAGCTATTCTAAGCTTATTCTTCACCTACTGGAAGGGAAATTTGGGGGAGAATTTCTATAATGGGGAAATTTTATAAGAACCCAGTTCTTATTTTTGAGGTACGAGCTTCTTCTTTTTCATTTTCCATAACTGTTTTTGTGAAAATAGGGAAAATGGGGAAAATCCTAAATTTTGGGACTACATGTCGTGTACTTTTCCACATGCCATGTATTTTTGGCCCTGTTTGGATGAGTACATGGGGCATGTATCCATGTCGGTGAAACAGGGTGTAGGAACCGACTACATGACGTGTAGTGGAACTTACACGCCATGTAGTCCGTCTGCAGGCCTAACTAGTAAGGCGGTGGAGCAGCCGACATCTGGCTGACAGTACATGCTGTGTACTTTAGAGTACATGTTGTGTACTCATGTCAATGGTTGAACAGTGTGGCGGTGCTGCCAAATGAACTGTTAAATGAAAGAAGTACACACCGTGTACTCAGAAGTACACTCCGTGTACTTTTTTCGGCTTAAAACTGGAAGTAGCCTCCTCATTTGGCAGAGGAGACACTTGAGCCAATTTGGAGCCGGAGGAGGAGGCCAAACCATTGAAGCTCCACTTGGTGTTTGTTTAGAATTCGTATCCACCTCGAACGATCCTGTTGAACCGCACGGGTAAGGGCTTCCACTTCCTTGGCTGGTTTATACCAATTCTTCTCCTAACATGAGTTATTTACGTTTGAATGGGTTTTGTTCTTCGTCAGATCTATGCCATTCTTGGGCGTTTATGGGGTTGGCATTCGGTTATAATGTTCGTTGGCACATAAGGTAGGTGGATTTGTGTAAATTTCCAACTATTGTGCGTTTTTGTGCATTTTTGTGCCACGAACCCATATTGGGGTGTCGTGAGGCTGAGAACGTTGCTATATTTAATGCCTAGAATTGCATATGTGATTAATTTGAGATGATAAAATGCTGTTTGGGATCATTGCTTGGATCAGGAACCACCCCAGGGGTGTGTTTCACTGTTTAGCCGTTTGACCAGGATACCCGAGGGTATGCCTTCAATGTAGTAATAGTAGAATTGCAATGAGAGGAATTGCTTGTTCACTGTATTTTGATATGTTGGGCATGGCCCGGTTACCTGTTTAGCTTAACGGCATTGTTGTGATTAGCCTGTGGGCACTGCACTGTTTAGCCCGAGGGCTGTAGTTATTTTGGCCTGAGGGAAACTTCTTCTATGCTTGAGGGCCATAGACTCTGTGCCTGAGGGTGAAACTACCTACGCCTGAGGGAAAAATTTTGTTACACCTGAGGGAAATTACCTATGGGTTGGGTTTTTCTTAACTGAGGGTAAATGTTTGCTTGTCCGAGGACGTGGACTGTTTATATAGAAGTGCACTGTGGTGATTTCATATATTTAATGGATTAAATGAATAATAAAATGGCTATATAACTAGTAATTAGTGACTTGTGAGTACTGCTTACTTTATTGCATTTTACTACTACAGACTATTGTTGCATGCTTACACGTAGTTGGGCACTGGCAATTGGTGGGTGCCTACTGAGATATATTTCTCACACCCTTTTCTGGTCATGCTTTTCGGCCCAAACAGATTATGTTTATGCTGGTGTAGATAGGGGAAAGAGTCCATATACAGGTACATGACTCTTTCTGAGGAGTAGGAGGGCATGGGACCGAGCCTAGGCTCGTGATGCCGATGCCAGCTGTTTTTCTTGTTTTGTTGTACTCTATATTTTGTTATACTGTATTGATGTAGAAGATGTTCTGGCTATTTTCTTAGAACTTGAAACATGTAGCATCATCACATCTATACTGTTGGTTATATCCACTACTTTAGTTTATTTCAGTTGTGTATGTTTACTGCTTCCGCTATCATTGTCTTTTTATTCTGTATTCCGCTGCACTACACATTGACAAATGAGGGCGTAGTTTCCCCACTATCAGACCTGGGCCCTCGCTGCTAGTCAGTAGCCTCTAGCATTTTGGGAAATGCACTTGAGGTCATGTGGCAAACCGGGCTCAGGGCACCCATTGCGTGGCACCCGGGTCCGGCATGTTACAAGTATAACAAAAAACCTTCATGGAAATAATTCAATGTTTTTGTAAGTCTATGCTTGTTCAAAATCAGAAATCTAGACATAAGAATGATTGATAATAAAGTTGAAGAAGAAATATTTATGGGATATTAATCAAATGGAAGATGTTACAAATGCAGGAACAAACGTTTACAGATGTTGGTTGATTCATATTAAGTAATGGTAATTGAAAATCCATGTTCCTTCACAGCATCTATTAAGAAAACTGAGGAAGATAAATTACAGAATACCCACAGAAGTGAAAGTGACTCAGATGAGTCACATGTGGAAGAAAGTGATACTCGGAAAGGAAATGTGAGTTTTCCTACCTTACAAAAACATGTTGAATCTAAAAATATTATTGGGAATCAGAATGCTCTAGTTTAGAGAATATGGAAGTTAAGATTAGGAAATCAAACTTCCCTTATCTCAAAAGTTGAACCAGAATCAGTTTCATAAGATATTCACCATAAAGAATAGGTCGATTCTATGAATGATTATCTTGACCAGATTGAGAAGAATGAAACATGGAAACATTATCCAAGTCTAGTAAATAAAAATGTGATCCGAACCATTTTGGTTTACAGAAATAAATTAAATGAGAATTGAGAAATGACAAGAAACAAATAAAGTCTTGTGGGTAAAGGATATGCATAGGTGGAAGGTGTGGATTTTGAAGAAACTTTTTCCCCTGTTTCGAGGTTGTAAACTATTAGAATGTATCTTATAGTCACTGCTCATCAAAAATACAAGGTTTATCAAATGAATGTGAAGTTATATTTCATAAATGGTGAGATTGAGGAAGATGTTTACATTGAATAGCCTATTGTGTTTTTTCTTAATGAGGATGAAAACAATTTTTTAAAATTAAATAAAGCCTTGTATGGGCGGAAACAATCACCACGAGGATGGTATTCAAAGATTGAAAATTCTTTGAGAAAGAAAAACTTTTCTAAAGGAATGGTTTATAGAAACTTGTATGTTAAAGATGTTGACTCCAGAAAATTAATTGTAATCATTTATATGGATGATATAATTTTTTCTGGAGATGAAGAAAAGGTCTGTGCAGAGTTTCTTGAAGAGATGAAGAAATTTTTTGAAATTTCAATGTTGGGAGAATTAAATTTATTCCTTGTATTACAAGATCAACAACAAAAAAACTACATTTTCTTATCCTAGGAAAAGTATGACAAGAAATTGATTAAGAAGTTCCAGATGAAAGAATCAAATAATGTTTAAACTCCTATCTAAATGACCACAAATTTGAGAATAGATGAATCGGGAAACAATGTGAATCAGAAAGACTTTTGAAAGTTGATAGGAAGTCTGATTTATCTTATAGCTTCAAGGCCATATATTGCTTATGTTGTGACTCTATGTTCCGGGTATCAATGTAATCCAAAAGAATCACACATGTTGGCAGTTAATAGTATTCAGATATATGTTAAAGGAACAACTTCCCTTGGGTTGTTATACAAGAGAATCAATGAGATGAAGTGTCATGGTTATACTGATGCTGATTGGGCTGGTGATTGTAATGATAGAAAATAAACATCAGGAGGAACATTTTTCTTAGGGGAATGTTGTGTGAGTTGGCATAGTAAGAAACAATGTTCCGTAACATTAAGCATAGCTAAATCCAAATATGTTACAGCTACTCATGCTTGTACCCAAATGATATGGATGATGGTCCAGCTATATGATTTGGAAGTGAAAGTTTCTAAACCTTTTAAGATACATTGTGATAATCAATGTTCCCTTGATATTTCTTAGAATCATGTTAAACATTCAATATCAATACACATTGATATAAAGTCTGATTTTTTAAAAGAAAATGATGATGCTAGATAAGTCTTGATGGAATATATTTCAAAAAAGTATCATATTGATGATATTTTTACAAAAGAAATGTCAAAGGAAGTGTTTGTTGAACTGAGACTGCAACTCCATGTTCAGCCTCCTCCCATAACATCCTAAAACTCATAAGTAAGATTCCCCCATCCTGTTTGGATTATGTTAACAAAGGGGGAGAGTAATTAACAACGTTTACATAGATTTATTTTATGAATATGAAGTTGTGGTTATCATATAATGGGGGAGAGAGAATGAAAAATGAGAGGGGAAAAGAAAAGTGATAAAGATAAAGATAAAAGTTAAGGGGGGGGGGAGTTTGAGTAAGGTGAATTTTATCCTAACATGGCCACAAAAGGTTCTTATCATCGAGGGATGGAAATCCTTCAAAAAAATTACTTTATCATGTAGTTTGGTGTCAAGAAACTCTCTTTTTGAGAAAGGATATGTTTTGGAAAAGTTCAATAAAATTGATTTGTGAAATTTTTTTATAGGTGAAAACTTGTTAACGAAAGGTTTCCAACAAACCCAAAGGGGGAGATTGAAAAAACTTTGTGGTATTTTATTATCAATGTTTTGTATTTGTTGAAAAATAATAATTATTTTGAAGAATGTTTTTGAGTTACAGAATTAGGAAATTGCAGGTTGTGAATGTTTTTATTAAAGAGGTTGTTGATGAAGAATAAGAAGTCAGACGTAAAGAAAGTTCCTCAATCATTATAAACAAAACCAGATAATGCTTTGCTAATATTAAAGTTCTCAAAAATCGTGAAAAGATTTATGATAAAATCTATTGAAGAAATGATGCAAAGGGTTGTACCTTTTTGAACAACATTATGAGAAATTCGGAACCTGAATTTTGGGAAACCTTATGAGGATACCTGGATCCTACTTTTGAAAATGTTACTGGGCTACCCGGTTCTTACTTCTGAACATGTTACCCTATATCCTAATTCTAAACATGTTACCAAAATCCTATTTCTATGCATGTCACCCAGATCCTACTTCTGAACATATTACATGGATCCTTCTTCTGAGCATGTTGCTAAGATCCTACTTCTGAACAAGTTACCCGGAAACTACTTATGAAAATGTTATCCCGGATCATACTTCTGAACATGTTACCCGAATCCTGAGTAACATGTTTAGAAAACCAGAATTACAATCCTGAGAAACAAGTTGAGAAAAATGAAATGATAATTCTGAGCAACATGTTGAGAAAACAAGAATCTAAATTCGGAACCTCATGACAATCCTGAGCAACGTGTTGTGAAAACCAGAATGACAATCCTAAAAAACATGTTGAGAAAACTAGAATGAGAATTGAGAGAAACATCTTGAGAAAATCAGAACCTAAATTTAGATCCTTATAAAAATCCTGAGCAACATATTTTGAAACCCAAAATTACAATTCTGGGCAACATGTTAAGAAAATCAGAATGAAAATTCTATGAAACTTGTTGAGAAACCAGAATGACAATGCTGAGCAACATGTTTAGAAAACTGGAATGACAATTTTGAGCAACATGTGGTTAAAACCCAATCCTGAGTTCTTAAAAAATAGATATTCCTTAATGAAATGTTATTCTTTCAGAAGTATATGAAGATTTCAATATGTCAAACTTGAATTTCAACATTGTGTAAATCTCATAAAAATTTAATGAGGTTTGAAGAAGTCAAATATTTAAGATTAAATGTGAGAGATTTGCAGAGTTTTTATGATTTGAGGAAGTAGGGATGTTTTTCAAGTTCTCCCCTTTCTTTTCCAAGTTGCCTACAAATATGTTCCCATATCATTCACTCATTTGTAACATTCACACATGCAGAAAAGGAGGAGTGCTGGAGAATTCAATGTGAAAAGTTTCAACCATCATTAAGAAATTTTCTTCAGTGTTTGATAATAAGAGAATCTTAATCATCATTCCTTGCTAAGAAGATAAGAATTATCTTGATGAATTTTTCTTTAGTTTTTTAATAGAAGGTAATCGGAACCATCGTTACCTTTTTAAGAAGACCGGTTTAAGAGAATCAGATTCCGGAAAACCAGATTGACGATTCGGAGTGAGCATTTGTGGATTAGCTTCAACAAAGTTTTTGTTCTTGTGTTTGGCTCATTTTTTTTTTAAAAAAACATTGTAAACTGATGGGAGTCAATATAATCTTTCCTATTGGAAGATAGAAGTTGTCTAATGGGAGTCGGCGCCAGTTGTATTCACTTTATTATTATAGTGGACTTCCATTGACCCATGAGAGTGGAAAATGGCCAGGACGTTCGTTCTCTTATTGAGGTCAAACCATGTAAATCTTTTGTGTCTTTCTTGCTTTACCATTCTTGCATGCTTATGTTTCTTGATAAAGGTTGATAAGGAAATAAATATTAACAGGTTGCAAGGGTTAAGTTTCATAATGTTTTGAAACTTATAAAAAGTTAAACAACAGATTCAACCCCCCTTCTTAGTTGTTATTTGATCCTTGGAACTTCACCTTCAAGAACACATGGTCTCCAACCGAGAACTCCAATGACCTCATCCTATGATTGACATATGCATTCTACCAGTCCTAGGTTTCTTTCATCCTCTCATGAATAACCCAATCCTTATATATCATTATCTAAAACACATCTACATCATTAATTAATGACTCCTCAACCTTGATCATTCACATTTTAATACAACATGATCACCTATATAAATCCTCAAAAAGGGAAATCCAAATGCGTGACTCAAGGATTTTATTATATAAAAACTCAATAAAAACAAATTTCTTTTCCAATGATCCACTGAAGTGAATGATACATTCCCACAACATTTTATTAATCATATTGATAGAATTAATCATCTACCGATCCATATAATGGTGTAAAGTAATAAAAAGCTGTATTTGAGTTCCAAATAAGGTTTCAATCCCCACATTACTCATCAGGTAAAACGATCATCCTAAATTATGAAAATAGGCCTTAGTATTATTTGAAACCACACCACCTCATCCACATACCTCCTCAATAAAAGGTACATGATGCCAAACTCAATTAATTTCTATGATGTACACTGATTTCATCAATCAATCCATGATTACCCATATAGAATTTGAACCTAAGTACACGTGGGGTAGCTATGTGATGAAAACAATCAAAATATCATATCATTTCTACTCAACAACATCCAAGGGTTGAATAATTCCCCATAACGATAGTGCTCAACCTTTACATGATGAATAACCAAACAACGAGCCACCAACTCTACCTCTTCTCATTTCATTTAGGGATACCAAAGCCATGTCCTCAGTCCATGTTACATCTTGGAAAATCATTAATGTACCACAAAATTTTACTTTTATAACTCACAATGTACCCCCTCATGCATCACTACTGGACCAAAAAAACTCTCTTGAAACAAATTCTGATTCCAACCTTCCTACAACCATCCCTCTACAGCATCACCTTGGTCAACATGATTGCACATCACCTCTACCTTTGAGTCTCCCCCATGAGACTCTTCCACCTATGGAATTAGAGAAGACTAAAATTTCAAATGAGATAAGTAACCTTCACCATAAATCACCCATGCATCTAAATGCATTGTTCCAACTCCTCCATAACCCTCTAAGAATATCATGACTCTAGAGAAACATCCTTACACAAATTCCAACTCAATTTTTTGTCTATAACATTCAATTTTTTAGAGGTGTAGGAGATCTAAAATTTATTTTCTTAATGAAAATCCATCCACATATAATTCCACATTTTCAAATTTCAATGAAAAAATATATACCTCGTTTTATTTTGATCATTGAAGACCACATAGTGCTCCCCATTGAGGTATTGATCCCACAACATCAACACAAGAAAAACTATTGCATGATTCAGATCCTGGGTTCCATAGCTATGATCATGGAGAACAAACTTCTTACAATCATAAGAGATAATTAATTTTTTCTTAATCAAGATTAATCCCAAGCCCATATGAGATGTATCATAAAACACCTCAAATATTTCTCTATTCCCTTGAAACCTAATCATTGAAGTGTTGGTAAATCTCCACGTCACATAGTCAAATGATTCCTAAAACTGATCATTCTTGAAAACGTTATGGTTTTTCCTGGTCAAATCTAACAATGGGGCTTCAATATATGGGATTTAGTATATGGACCTCCTATAATAACCTGCAAGTCATAGAAATATGCAAGCTTCCACCACATTCGTGGGTACTGTCCAAGAAATATCTACCTCAACCTTTGACGAGTCTATAACTACACCATGATAAGAAACAACATTCCAAAGGAAATGAACCTATAATGTATAGAACTTGCACTTGAAAATATTTACATCTATATGGTGGTGTTGAAGAACATGAAAGATTTGTTTGAGATTATCATCATGCTCTTCCTCTGACATTGAGTGGAAGAATATTTTTTGATGAACTATAATGTCTTGTATTTTCAGTGTATTATTTTTAAATATTATATGAAATTATTTTGAGACCAGGATTTTCAACGGTGTGCGACTCGGATGCCAAGAGCGCTTGGAATGACTGTCAGAAATAAATTAAAATTTTAATTAGTGTGTGCGAGCTATTTTCCTTAAAATGTGAAATTACTTTTAAATGGGTTCCCAGATTAGAAATTTGAGGGCAGTTTTACGTTTTGAGCAGCTACATTACCTCAGTAAGGGCATAACATCGAGTGATGTAGGTCATCTGCAAAAGATTGTTTGTGGATGTTTTAATTGATATTAAATAAAATAATAATTTATTTTATATTAAATGTTTCCATAACACAACGGCACTTTTTTTTCTTTAAATAGGCAGGAGCCCAGGGTTATACTTATAACCCGGGAGAACGCCAGAGAATCCTCTAGAGCATTGGAGAGGAGCCATCCTTTGAGGATTCTTGGTAGACGATGATAGTGAGACATATCAACACATCTCAGATTCGACGAACCTCACCAACGAATGTGATGCGGTGATCATTCTTAAACTGAATCGAGGAAGGGGTTTGTTATTTTTATTTAGTCCTTCCATGTTCTTTGATTAAATGATGAACACAGATCAACCCACTAATAGGTTGATCTGCAGATCGTGCATTCATGCGGGAGGTATTTATTTTATGTTCCATTTTAGGTTTGATTTCAGAAATAGAGTTGTGAAAATTGTGGGATTATCTTTTGATTCACCCTATTGAATCCTTCTAGCTGGAGTGAATTGATGCCATGACGAATGACGGCAGCTGTGCGTTCCTCTTTTGTTTATTGATTTTTTTCTCTTTTTAATCCTTTCTTCTTCGTGTTCTTTGTGGGGTTATGAATGATGGATCATTTTTCGTCTATATCACAATGCAAGGATTCCAAATTGGAGATCCGACATTAAGGCAACCTACTAGAGGTATGGCGATAATGGAAGATGAAGAATCGACTTGGATCAGGAGAGATATTTCTTTGAGAAATCTTCACACTGGTGGATCAATACATGTTTTTCAGGGCCGATTGAGGGATGGAAAACAACTAAGACGATGTCAGGATGTCGGGGAGACCTTAACATTTGAGTTTTGTGGAAAACAGATCATCAGATCAAAGATTGGAGCAACTCTGAGGTGTGACGGAGCAAGTTCACATTTCAATAATTTTCTTGAACACAAAACGTGTATGTAGAAGAACACGCCATGTGTTACCAAAGGTGGAATCTTGGATTTGAATGCGACCCATGATGAAGAACATGATGTGCCACTGGAAGACACAACGTGTGGGCCCCAACTAGCGTTGGTTGGAGTTTCTAGTGACAGGAAGCAAAAACATGGTGTATTCTCCAAAGAACATGGTGTGTGGGTTCTTACGCATACATGGAGTGTATTGTAGAAGATACGAGAACACAGGTAGAGTACACTCTATGTAATCCACCACATAGCTAGATGAGACCAGTAACATGGGTCACCCCGTTTACTGATTACATGAGTTGGCATACATGGGATGAGGGTGTGTACGGGCACATGACCAATGTACATGGAGAAAACCAAAGATACATTGACAAGGTCTATGGTCCTTCTTACACCCCATGTAGTTTCGTTTTACACGATAGGCCTTACTACCCAAGTCGTTACCCATGGGTAGTACCCGGAGTCAAGAGACACGGTGTTTGATCCCTTCTACACACCATGTATATCCTTGATCATGGAATGATCCTCTTTTCCACAATTTCCTGGACATGATTCATTTGGGTTTGTTCCCATTTTTCTCGTTCCACTAAAGGGTAGGTATTATTTCCATCCACATGAGTATGATCCCTTCTGTAGGACTTTACGAGATAGAGTAATTTATCCCTCCAAGAGGCCCGGAGTGAGACCCCTTATCCATTCATAACCCTAGGTAGAGTCAGGTATCGATGTGGCTAATTTAATGGGAAGCTGACCCTATACTTAGTTGGTGAATCCAGATGGGTGGCGGTATCTGCCAAGCCCCTGGCAGTGATCCTCATATGTGTAACATGATCTTTCCCCACTCAGGAGTGTGTGCACTAGGAATGAGTTTATCTACCTCTCATGACCTTTCTCAATGTACATTACTTCTCAGACGGATGTCATCAGAGCTCTCAAACTCGTAGAGTGAGTTCTCCCAGATGAGTGCCTTAAAAAACCTTTGAACTGAATCCCTGGTGGAATTGCAGTTGTGTGACTTATCTCTAGACTATGGTTCTAGGTTTCGAGTATATCTGGATTGTGCTTCCCTTTCTATATGATTAGTATAAAAATATTGTGTAGAGATGACCAATCCTATACATTTTGTATTTCTTTGTGGTTTTTGGGGTCCTCTACTGTGTATTTTTATACTCACCCATGTACAGGCTTTTCCTGCACATGTCGTGTCTTGTGCAGATGAGCGTCCTTTTGACGGAGTCCCGGGAGGACTAGGTCCGGACTGAGATTTCTGAGTTCCATTCAGGATGAGGATGTCCTATGACTATGAGCATCAGTCCCAGTACCTCTTTGCACAAATAGGTTGGACTTTGTAGTTTGCATACTCATGTTATTGTGTTCTTGTATTCTGTCCCAGTTTAAATTTCACCACTTTACTTTTGTGGTACTCTGTTGGTTGGGTTTAGTCATAGGAATGCATTTTGTTCCTCATTGGTTTTTACATTTTAGTATGTGTGGGATTGGAGATGTGTGCATGTGTACCAGAACTTAGGAAATTCCTTCCTTGTTAGTGATATGCCTACTTGTTAATAGTCAGTAGCCCCAGTCCTATTGGAGGCGGGCTTATGGAGTCGCAGAACAGGCCACATTGAGACCGGGCGTGAATTAGAGGTATCAGAGGTGGTCAATTCTACCTTAAGACCAAGAGACTGTGAGATTGGTTTGGGGAAATAATGTTAAGTGTTTTGAACTCAGCTTTCTAGACAGAGACTCTGGTGTTGGTGTGGGCGACCGAGTATCCATACATCATGACTCAAATAACCTACTTTTCGACTCGGTACATGAAATTACCAGTTGAATGGAAGTAAAAGAATGGCACATGCATCATATAATAATGGTTTTTGTTTTCCAAGAACTTTGTGTTAGCTATCCAGATATACTCATTGACCATGGCACATCTTTTTTCATTACATGATTCCTGCATGAAACATACTCTCTAGGATTCAGCAGCATGATCATGAGGATTACCTCTTCAGTGAAGAGGTTTCGATACAAGGACCGGTTCTCTACCGTTTCCTCCAGGTGGTGCACTTGCTATACCACCACTAGTGGGGCAGCCCGTGGTACCTGTAGTATCGATAGAAGAGTGTTGTAGGATGAGCGTGCTCCATGAGTTCTAGAAACAGGGACCTCTCAGATTCTAAGGTGAGCCCAACCCTCAGGTTGTTGAGGACTTTCTTGAGGTCGTGACCAATGATTTCAATCTAGTGAGGACACCAACAAACTAGATGGTGATCCTGGGAGTGAGCCTTGTTCAGGTTTCAGCGGGATGATGGTGGAGTCTGACCACGCAGACTCATGATGAGGAGACTCTTTCGTGGATGGAGTTTGAGAAACTCATTAGGTAGGAGTTCTCTCCGGTTACGGTGAGGGAAGTGCCAATATATGAGCTTCTTCTTCTCCCTAAAGGCATTTTGACAGTAGCTGACTATTATTTTAGGTTCACCAACCTCTCCAGGTACTCGATGGATATGGTATGGGACCAACACTTCAAAGATCAGACCTTTGACCCAGGTCTATGAATGTTCATTTGAGATAGCGTCGTGACTCTATGTATTTATACTTATGCGGGAGTTCTCCAATAGGCCTTGGTGATTGCGAGCTTCTTGGTGGAGCAGAGACAACTGAAAATAGTCAGCAACAGGCTAATAGGTGTAGACACCTCAACAGTAGGGATCCGATTTCAGTAATAGTGATTAGGATGTGTGAGATGTTATAGGAGGACCCAAGACAGGGGTTTGGTAGTCCATGGATCTTAGGATGGATCCAGTCATCCTAGGGATAAGCGATGTTACTCGTGTGACGATATTATAAATCTTGCTAGAGACAATCCAACTCGGCGAGCTGCTCATAGGGAAGCGATGGATGGACCACTGAGGTAGAGGCAGAGAGTGGAGCAGACAGAACCACTAGGCGGCGGACATGGAAGATGAGTAGGGAGAGTTGATGGTGGTGGAAGATGCTTAAATCTACTTCCACCACCACCCCCAGGAGATCCGTACCAGGCTCAGGGAGTTGGGAGATAGATATTGGGACACCTATATGTAGTCGAGGAGTTTGACCGTGGGACTCCATGGATGCTCTGAGGTATGATCTGTTTCTTATCGACATTATCTGACATACTTATAGACATGGGTTTCAATCATTATTTCCTCACCACCTGACTCCTTCGAAATGTTGTGATTCTAGTAGAGCTGTTTAATTGACCCTTACGCTTGTAGACACCTACGAGAGGAGACTCAAATATCACACACCTTTTTAAATAGTGTTTAATCTTATCCTTCTAGGTGAGAGTTTCAGTTGGAACTACTTTGTTGCAGCGTCGAGGATTTACAACATCATTCTTAGGATGGATTTGTTATCTTTTGTCCATGCCCAAATTGACTACTTTAGGTGATGTGTGCAGTGTGTCCGTAGTAATGGGATGAGGATTTCCTTTTTTTGTGAAAAGGAGTCCCAGGCCGCACAAAATTGGCTCTTGAATAGGATTTTTCAGCCAGTCACACATGAGTTGGCTACCATTACCCTCAGAGTATTAGATGTTGTGAGATTTCAGTTCCCAGCAGTAATGGTGGAGTACGAGGTCGTCTTTCCTGAAGATATTCCAGGACTAGACCCCCTCCTATAGATCGAATTCTGCATCGACATACACCCCAAGATGGAACTGATTACCTCACCAGCATATTCGATGGCTCCTGCAGAGATTCACAAGATAAGGGTGAATTTTGAGTATTTAAAGAGAAAGGGTTTCGTAAGACCCATTGTATCAACATGGGCGGCCCTAGTATTGTTTTCCATTAAGGAATATTATTTTTTGAGTTTGTGCATGGATTACCAATTCCTGAATTAGGAAACGGTTAAGAACAAGTATCCACTTCCAAGTATCGACGTCCTCTTCGATTAGCTAACATGGTCCCAATGGTTCTGGAAGGATGACCTTCGATCACGTTACCACTAGTTAGGAGTACGGGATAAGGATATACCAAAGATGGATTTTAGATTCCACTACAGTCACTATGAGTACATAGTGATGCATTTCGGTGGGAAAAACTCCCCTTTAGTGTTCATGGGACTGATGAACTGTATCTTCCTCCCGTATATATATTGGTTTATAGTGGACTTCATCGACGACATAATTGGGTACTTGGTGAAAGTGGAGGAGCACATGAGAAACCTACAAATGGTTCTAGATGTACTCTGAGAGCACCAACATTATGGGATGATCTCAAAGTTCATGTTCTGGATTCAGGAGTTCCACTTTCTGGGACATGTCATTTCAGTAGATGGAGTAGATGTGGACCCATCCAATGTAGAGGCAGTATTGGCATGGGATCCACCACAGAGCATGATTGAGGTGCGAAGCTTCCTTAGGTTGGTAGGATATTACCAGAGATTAGTTCTTGATTTCACCAGGATATCAGAACTGATGATGTCCTTGACCAGGAAGGGTAAACCCATCATGTGGATAGAGAAGATCCAGCAAAATTTCTAGTAGTTGAGACCATGTCTGACGAGCACCCTGATTTTCAGATTTCTAGAGGAGGTTGTCAGGTACGTAGTTTTATGTGAAGCATCAGGTAATAGGATTCGCTGTGTCCAAATACAGAGACAAGCAGTGATTTATTTTGTTTCAATCTAGCCCAGGCCACATGATTAGTACTATGCGATCCATGATCGTGAGTTGGTAGTGGTAGTCTTCGCATTGAATATGTGGTGACACTACTTTATGGGCATGTAGTTTATCAACTAATCTGACCATAAGTGCCTCAAGTAAATATTCTCATAGAATGATCTGAATATGATATAGAGGCATTGTTAAGAGTTCCTTTAGGACTATGATATTTAGAACATCTACACTCATGGGAAAGGGAACAAGGTGGCTGATTCTATTATCAAGAGATCAAGCTCCCAACTGTTGAGTGAGGCTATAAAATAGTTGGCCTCATTTCAGTTATCCTTCATGGATTGAAAGGATTCAACATACCATCCATCAATCGTTGTAACCCATCCACTCATATAGAGAGTTATGGAGGCACAGCTTGGGGATGTCCACTATGAGGTTTTACGTGCTCAGTTATCCATGGGATTTTCTCCAAATGGATATTTGAATGGTGGGGAGAGTGTAGTTTTTTTTTTCAGAGGATGCACTTTTTTATCAGTAGCGCTGTGGGAGGAGGTCATGAGGGAGTTTCATAAACCCCCCTTAGTGGTACATCCCAGAGTGGTGAAGATGTACCAGGATCTCCAAAGATAGTTCTGGTGGTCAGACATGAAGAATTTAGTATCAGAGTTCATTTCTTGATGCCTTACATGCAATTAGGTGAAGGATGACCAACAGGTTCCAGTGTTATTTTTCACCCCTGGAAGTTCAAGAGTGTAAGTGGGATAGAATATCGATGGAATTCATGATGGGATTACCATATACATTGAAGAGGTATAATTCCATCTTCGTGATCGTTGACCAACTCACCATGTCGGCTCACTTCTTATCTATTAGGGTGAAATGTTCAGTAGAGAGCATAAGACACCTCTACGTATAATAGATAGTTCATCTTCATGGAGTTCGTTTGACAATACTCATGGATCCTGTTAGATACAAAAATATGAATACCCTGAGAGGGGGGGTGAACTAGGGTATAACTAATTTTAAATTAAAGCCCGTTCTGATCTTGTTTCACTATTGAGAAAAACACTCATCTCTCTCTTTCTCGTTGCACGATATCAACAGAATGTAAAGAATGCACAAGACACAACAATTTTTACTTAGTTCACCCTCACAGGGCTACATCCAAGGAGCATACACCGGAAATGTTCTGATGTACCAAATCCAAAATAAGCACACTGCTGTTTACAAGGTTCAGGATAGATCACTTCTATTCCAAGACACACTGCTGTTACAATGTTTAGGTTCTACTCACTTCATTCCCAAGGGTCACTCCTTGTTTCTCTCTCTAGATCACTGCCGGTGGAGAGGATCACCTTCTTCCTCTTCCTTTTCTCACTACTATGGAAAGGATCCACTCACATTTTATAGACCTGTAGGTCTCTTAATTATCACTAATGAATACATCCTTTATTGTAAGTGGATGCTCTGTTGAAGTCCAACTTTCACCCATAGATGAATCCCACATTGCACTGAAGGTATCAGGAAATCTTATAGCTTCCACTAAGTCTTGAATCACTGTCGTACCTCAACCATACTTGGAGTCCTTCTCTAATCCAGCATGCAAGTCAAAATTGGTGTGCAATTCCACCTCAACCACTTGTGTGACACAAGATTCTGCTACTCCCAACTTTTGTGACTCACTTCCCTTCTCACCCAAACCACCTCAGGCGCACAACTATCACTTGGTGCGCAACTTCCACTTACACGACCACACCACACTTGCGCGCTCACCACCCCTGCGTGATGAGAGCTTTGATTTTTCTAAGTGTTGAAATCTTTACCGAATAAGGAGGGGTCAACCTGTATTTATAGGAATGTGGACACCCTGTGCGACGACGCACAATTCTCCCTTCGACGCGACCAACCCTAGACCATGAGTTCCACTTATCCCTTTGCCATATTTTTATATTCTGATCTTGAAATTCATTAGGTGTGAAAGTTTCCTCTCTTTCAAGTACACGGTGCACAAGTCCATTTTCTAAAAACACTTTTCTCTATTTGTCGATTTTCAGGCGCAAAAATTTGGTAAACACTGGAAAATGGTGCCACCTTGTATCAGCTCTTTTTGTACCACCTATAGATCATACATTACTTTGTCGACATTCTTGAATCAAACATGGATCATTAACCACAACCCTTGAACTTGACATCCTACCATGAAATCCCTTTTTCCATCAAACACAACACAGATGTCCACATTGTCAATAAACACAATTACCTCAAAAATGCTTCAATGATACCTTGAGGGATTTTTCCCAACAATCTCCCCCTATGGCTTTTTGACAAATCTTCCATAAAAAGATAAATTGTTAATTATTCAGCCACCATTGGCCTTTTGCGATTCTGATAGCGATCAAGGATTTAATCAAGACATACTCTAATCCCACATGAGAAATGCTCGTTGTGAGAAACAAGAGTAGATGAATAGTTCATCAATGAATCACTTAAACTATGACACCCACTACTGACACCAAACTGATTCCAATTTTTGGAAATATTCTTACCACATTCCCACATCACTCTTCTACTTTTATCATGATCCTCAGCTGTCGTGATATCTGTTCTTTGATCAGTCACTACTAGCATCGTCAAATTTAATACTCTCCCTCTGTCTCATTGCTCTCCACCTATCTCACTACTCCACCTATCAGTTTCTCACCATATCAACTAAGATTTATCAAATTTCCAAACTGTCTCCCCCTTGAACAATCACTGTGTTCTCCCCCTTTGTCAACAAACCCAAAGGTCACTCCTTTGTTTTCTGTAAGAGATTAGATAAAGCATATCAGCACATTAAGGAAAAACAGACAACATACCTCGGGGAGAGGGGGTGTCCACATCCACACTCTTTCAAGTGAGGGGAGTCGAATGAACTCTTAGAGACAGTCGATGTATATAGAAATATTCCCTGGGTAAGGCCTTTGATAGAATGTCTGCAACCTGTAGCTGTTTTGGAACATACTATAACTTCATGATTCCTTGCTCAACATTCTCCTTGATAAAATGATACTTGATCTTAGTGTGCTTTTTACTTGAATGATGGATGAGATTTTTGCTAAGATTTATAGAACATGAGTTATCGCACTAGATTCTGATCAGAGACTTCACTTCAACTACCATATCTTCAAGCTATTGCTTCATCCATAATAACTATGTGCAAGTTTGAGTGGCCACAATATACTTAGCTTCTGTGGTGCTTAATGAAATGCAACCTTTCTTCTTGTTTAGCCAAGAAATACACAATCCACCAAGATAAAATGCACCTCATGACGTTGATTTTCAATCATTTGCTGATCCGGCCAAATCTACATCTGTGTAACCCAATAACACTAATTTAGATTTGTTATTATACGTTAGACCAAAATCCACGGTGCCTTTGATATACCAAATTATTATTTTCACTGTGAGAATGTGGGTTTCTTTTGGATTGCTTCGGTAACGTGCTGATTGGCATGTGTCAAATACAATATCAGGTCTTGTTGCTGTTAGGTATAGTAAAATGCTGATAATTTTCCTGTATTTAAGGATTTTAACTGCCATGACACTGTCATCTTTTGTTAATTTCATCCAGGTAGCAACCAGAGTCTTCATCTACTTGGAATTATCCATTCCAAACCTTCTTTGAACCTCCTTGGCATATATATATTGAGAAATTAATGTTCCATTCCTTCCTTGTGTCACCTTTAGGACAATAAAAAACGTTATCTCTCCAATCACTGACATCTAAAACTCATTTTTAATGAATTTTAAGAAACTGTCTCCACTGAGCTTCATCTGATCCGCTAAAAATTATGTCGTCAACATAAAACAACACCATTAACCCTTGATTACGGTTGTTGTTGAAGGAGATATTATAATCAAATCCACTACGTTGTAACCCAAGTATCATCAAATACTGATCCATCCTTGAGTACCATGCTCTTGGTGTTTACTTCAACCCATATAGTTCTTTCTTCAACCGATAAACATTATTCTCATCTTCATGGATGAGAAAACCATATGGTTGTTTAATGTACACCTCTTCTTCTAGAATCCCATTCATAAATGAAGATTTGACATCCATCTGGAACACATTGAACTTTCTTAGCACTACTATGGCTAAAAATAATCTAATTGTCTCCAACCTTGCCACCGGTGCAAATGTCTCATCAACAATAATTCCCTATATTTTGGAGTATCCTTTACACACCAGTCATGCTTTCTTTTGAATCATTGTGCCATCTTCGTTCTTTTTGTTGCAGAAAAACCAATTTAGTCCCAATGACATTCTTATCTACTGGCCTTGAAAAAATCTCCCACATATGATTCTTCCGAATCTGGTCTAATTCTTCATTCATAGATTGAACCCAGTACTCATCTTCAGCTGCATCGGAAAAACATTTTGGCTCTTCTTGAGATAAAAACGATGTTTGCTGTAATGATTTCATTTTTCGAGTCTGAAATCGAGATGATTTATTGCCAATGATATTTTTCCTGTCAATTTCAGCTCGACTCCTTAGTATCTTAGAAAATTCATATTGTTTATCCTCTTGCTCATCATCAGTATCTTCATCTAATTTAGCCTCTTTCACTTTTACTCCCCCCGTGTTACTTACCTCTTCATTCCATTCTTCCAGAAACTGTTCAATAGGTCGTTGAGTATTCTGTTCATCTTCAACTATGGTGACATCATTTATCTCAACAATTTTCCCAACCTTTTTTTGAAGCATTTATATGCATTGCTTTTCCCTGAGTATCCTAGGAATATCTATTCATGTCTTCGTGACTCAAACTTCCTATGATTTTCATTGTTGAGAATGAAACACTTACTTCCAAAGAATCAAAAGTATTTCAACTTTGGATTCTTTCCGTACCACATTTCATATAGATTCTTCCCTTCCTTCGGACACATTAGAGACCTATTTTAAATATAGACCGATGTCAAAACTACTTCCTTCAGAAATTTATTCGGTAGGTCCTTTTCAATAAGCATTGTTCTGGACTTTTTGTTGATGATCCGATTTCTCCTTTCAACCACTACAATATATTGGGGAGTTCTCATTGATAAAACTTGATTCCTTATCTCGTGTTCCTCAATATAGTTTTCAACTTGACTATTTTTTAATTCAATACAATTATCAGTACGAAACTTCAGAATTTTTTTCCCAAGTATCATTTCTGATTCCCTCCGATAATGATTTATGCAACTTAACACCTCTTTCTTATGGGTAATTACAAATACTCAGTCCATTCTGTTATAATCATCAATTAAAAGAATATAGTACCTTTTCACATTTATATCTCGTGGTGAGATAGGTCCACAAACATCAGTATGCACTAATTCAAGCACTCTGGTGGATTTCTGTTTCTTTGGCCTGTATGACATTATAATGATCTTACCTTGTTGGAAACCATCACATGAATGAGTATGATCAAATGATATTTTGGGAAGGTCTCTAGAAGAAACACACTTTACCAGATCTTCCATGGATGGTTGGCATAGATAACCATGTTGCTTATGCCACATATGGTTTTCTTCTTCTCTGGATAAAAGGCAGGTATGTTTTTCCCCACTTATAGGGTAAATATTTCCCTTTGTTCTTTTTCACTATAGAACAAATAATCCATAATTGTCGTTCACAACACACATATTCCTGATAAATTGGATAGAGAGCACAGAGTCACATAGTTGACTGACACTGAGCAAGATATGACTAAGAACCTCTACTACCAAGACATCAACATGTCTCATTTCTTTTCCCCCAACTTTAGCCTTTTCAAAACCAACAATCTTCAGCCCTTCATCATTCCCAAACATGAAAACACCTTCTGTTTAATATTTTATGCCAGTAATGAGATCATGTTTCCCTATCATATGGGATGTGGAAGCACTGTCAAGGATCCATACTCCTGAACGATCTGAAGCTATAAGGGCAATTTCCCCAACTACTGCCTTCTCATCCGTTTTCTTTTTGATCCATGTCTTCAACTTCACAATTGGTGTGGTTTAGAGAACTTGATCTTCCTTAGAGTGTGATGGACCAACTTCATCCTGTAGTTCAAAAAAACAATTTTGTGTTTTCATCTCACTTTTTGATTCCTTAATTGGTTTTTTATGACCGTTCGAGTTTCATTTTGGCACACTCCTCTGTATGATTGATGTGTAACATATAGCCATGTGCCCAAATCCTCTAAACCAAAAATAGTGACCTTCAAAGGATTCTCTAGAAAACCATTATCTATTTGACTTCCACCTTTGTTCTTGTTCCCTTTGATATCTCATCACTATGGAACACACATACTGTGAATGTCCCATCATTCCACAAAAATAACACCAGATATAAGGAGAATTCCTTCATGTTACTTCAACACTACGAGTTTCCACTTGGGATCTCTGAATATTCCAATTCTGCTTTATGCCCAAATCAACCTTCAATCTTGGAGTGGGTGCTTGTGATCTAACATCAATATTTATAGGTTTTTTTAGATCAAGCCCCAATAAGGCCTTAGCATCTGAGCTCGATTACTGCTTCTTTCCTATTAAACTACTAGCCTCTTCTATCATCTTTTCTGTCTTCTGAATGACCTTCCTTCCTGATATCATATTGAGGGTCATGTGTTTTTCTTGATCCTTCATTTTTCGTTGCAGACCAACAAATTCTTTTTCAAGTTCTTTGATACATTTGACCTGCTCTTTTCCAGTGTTAGTCAAACAATCAATTTCATTCTTTTGTTCTTCAATTTTAAGGTTATACTCAATAATATTTTTTGAGCTCTCTGGTGTTGAATATTTTAGTTTTTCAATTTCCTCTAACTGTTCATACTTTTCTTCATCCTATTGTTTCATATAATGTTTGGCATCACGAACTACATTATTTTCTTTATTCATTTTGCCACTCCAAACGTCTATCTATTCAAGAGTTGCTTCCAATTTGGGTTCCTTATCAACTCTTCCTTCAACTTCTTCCTCTACATCACCTACGTCCGTTTCTTCTTTTTATTGAGAACTACCGATGACCATCACCATGGCATTTTCCCCATAGTCTTTACAGTTTTTAATCTCTTTATCCTCTTCCTCCTCAAAATCATTTTAACTATCAAATTCATGATAAAAGAAGATTCTCATTCTTGAAGAAATTTCTCTGGAATTGTTTCTTCCATTTCACAAATGCGGATGCCTTGTTCTTTGGAATTTCAACTTCGTCATCATCCATATCGTTATCTTGAAACTTTTTGGGGAACCTTTCCGCATGATGTCCAACCTTTCCACATCGAAATCATTCTAGTGGAAGCATCCCTATAAAATTTCCTTTTCCACTTTGTAGATTTGATGAAAGGAATGACATCACCTCATCTGTCACTTCTTCCTCCTGAGAATCTTCAATGGTGAGATTGTTCAGGGCCTTAAATGCCACCTCTTTGAATTTCCCCTTTTCCACAGTGTCGTTATCATCATTTCTCATTTCATATGCAACAAGAGTGCTGTGTAGGTTATCCAATGTTATCTCTTTCAGGTCTTTGTCTTCCAAAACAGAAACTTTCATATTGAACCAAGGTGAATGTTTTCTCAAGATAAACTTCACAATTTTTATGTCTTCAATAACTTCCCCAAGACCTCGCATGTCTTCCACAACAAAATTTACCCTGTCAAAAAAATGAATTAAAAGATTCATTCGGGTTCATTCTTCGATCTTCATACTTGTTCCACAGAACTTGCAACTTTGCCTCTCGGACTTTTGTATCCCCTTCAAATATATTCAAAATACTTTCCCACATTTCATGTGATGTTTTTCATGGAATCACCTTTGTATAGATAAAATTTGAAAGGGCTCCACCTAAATCATTAATACCCTTCACCTCAAAATCTAAATCCCTTATTTCAGCTTCTGATAATGCTTCACTGTTGATATCACAGGAGATACCATAGATAGATACAGAAAACACATCCTTTCCCAATGATCATAAATCGTGTTGCATTCGATTATTCCATATCTTCAAATTACTTCCATCAAAGATCTAAATCTCTTTCTGATTAGTGACCTCCATTGAGAGAAGAACTAATATAAACCTTTTCCTTTGATACCAATTGTTAGGTCCACAAGGCGGAATACCCTAAGAGGGGGGCGGGCGGTGAATCAGGGTTTGACTGATTTAAAATTAAATCCCGTTCTGATATTGTTTCACTATTAAGCAAAACTATCTTCTCAATCATTCCCATTGAACAATATAAACAGAATGTAATGAATGCACATGACACATCAATTTTTACATGGTTCACCCTCACTGGGCTATGTCCAAGGAACAAACACCGACAATGTGTCGATGTACCAAATCCATTATAAGAACACTGCTGTTTACAAGGTTTGGGATAGATCACTTCTATTCCCAGGCACAATACCTTTATAATGTTTAGGGTCATCTCCCTACTTTCCCAAAGGGAAATCGATATTTCTATCTCTCTGGCTCACTGTCGGTGGAGAGGATCACCTTCTTCCTCTTCTTTTGCTCACTGCTTGGGAAAGGATCCACTCACAGTTTATAGACATGTAGGTCTCTTCATTATCACTACTGAATACATCCTCTGTTGTATGTGGATGCTTTGTTGAATTCCAACTTCCAACCATAGATGAATCCCACTTTTCACCGAAGGTATCAGGAAATATTCTAGCTTCCACGCAGTCCTGAATCACTATCGTACCTCAACCATAATTGGCTCCCCTCTCTAAGCCGGCGTGCAAGTCTTGATGTAGAATTCAAAACTGGCGGGCAAGTCCACCTCAGCAACTTGTGCGACACAAGATTCTTCTACTCCAAACTTGAATGACTCACTTCCTTCCTCTCCCAAACCACCTCAGGTGTGAATCTATCCCTTAGCGTGAAACTTCCACTTGTGCGACCACAACACACTTGCATGACCACCACACCTGCGTGATGAGAGCTCTCGTTTTTTCAAGTGTTGAACGGTTTACTGAATGAGAAGGGTCCGACCTGTATTTATAGGCATTTGGACACCCTGGGCGACGACACACAAGTCTCCCCTTGACGTGCCAGTCTCAGCGCGCAAGTCTCTATCATCCATACCACTTGCGTGACAAACCCTAAAACATGAGTGGGCCTAATCCCTTTGCCATATTTTTATATTCTGATCTTGAAAATCATTAGGCATGCAAGTTTCCTCTACTTCAAGTACAAAGTGCACAAGTACCTTTTCCTTAAACACTTTTCTCCATTTGTCGATTTGTAGGCCCAAAAATTTGGTAAACACTGGAAAACGGCGCCCCCTTTTATCTGTTCTTTTTGTACCTCATCTAAATCATACATTCCTTTTTCGATGTTCTGGAATCAAACATGGATCATTAACCACAACCCTTGAACTCGACATACCACCATGAAATCCCTTTTTACATCAAACACAACACAGATGTCCATGTTTTCAACAAACACAATCACCTAAAAAACGCTTCAATGTTACTTTGAGGGATTTTTGCCCAACAATCGCCCCCTTTGGGTTTTTGAAAACTCTTCCACAAAAAGATACATCGTTAATTCTTCAGCCACCATTCACCTTTTGCGATTACGATAGCGATCAAGGATTTACTCAATGGATACTCTAAGCCCACATGAGCAATGCTCGGCGTGAGAGACAAGAGTAAATGAATAGTTCATCAATGAATCAGTTAAACTCTAACACCCACTATTGACACCAAACTGATTCCAATTTTGGGAAATATTCTTACCACATTCCCACATCACCCTTCTGCTTTTATCATGATCCTCAGCTATCATGATATCTATTTTTTGATCAATCACTTATAACATCGTCAGATTTCATACTCTCCCCCTATCTCATTGCTCTCCCCCTATCTCCCTACACCACCTGTCAACTTCTCCCCATATCATCCCTGATTTATCAAATTTCCACACTGTCTCCCCCTTGAACAATAACAATTTTCTCCCCCTTTGTCAACGAACCCAAAGGTTACTCCTTTGCATTCGGTATCAGATTAGAGAAAGCATATCAGCACATTAGGGAAAAACACACATCAAACCTCGGGGAGATGGGGGTGTCCACATCGACACTCTTTCAAGTGCGGGGTGTCGACTGATCTCCTAGAGCCAGTTGATATATGCCATAATATTCCTTGAGTAAGGCCTTTGTGGCAGCGTTGTGGCCTTACAATGTCAGTCTTAGGATGGATTTGTTATCTTTTTTCCATGCCCAAATTGACTGCTTCAGGTGAAGAGTGCAGTGTGCCCGTAGTAATGGGATGAGGATTTCCTTTGTCGGTGAAAAGGAGACCCAGGCCACACAAAATTGGCTCTTAAATAGGAGTGTTCAGACAATCACTCATGAGTTGGGTACCTTTACCCTCATAGTATTAGATATTGTGAGCTTTCAGTTCCCATCTGTAATGGTGGAGTACGAGGATGTCTTTCCTGAAGATGTTCCAGGACTACCCCCCCCCCTCTGGAAGATCGACTGACAACCAAAGATGGAACCGATTACCTCACCAGCATATCGAATGGCTCTTATAGAGCTTCACAATGTAATGATGAATTTGGAGTATTTAATGAGAAAGGGTTTCGTAAGACCCATTTTTTCAACATGGGCGACCCTAGTATTGTTTTCTGAGAAGGAAGATGAGTGTTTGAGTTTGTGCCTGGATTACCAGTTCTAAAATTAGGAAATGGTTAAGAACATGTATCCACATCCCAGGATTGATGACCTCCTCAATTAGATAAGAGGGTCGCAGTGGTTCTGGAAGGTTGAACTTCGATCACGTTACCACTTGTTAGGAGTACGGGACGAGGATATACCAAAGACGACTTTTAGATGCCACTACATCCACTATGATTACTTAGTGATGCCTTTTGGTGGGACAAACTCTCATGTAGTGTTCATGGGATATATGAACTAGATCTTCTAGCTGTATTTAGACTGTTTCATTATGGAATTCATCGAAGACATCATTGGGTACTCGGTGTAAGTTGGGTAGCACGCGAGATACCTACAAATGGTTCTAGACATAATCTGAGAGCACCAGATTTATGGGAAGATCTCAAAGTGAAAGTTCTGGATTCAGGAGGTCCACTTTCTAGGACATGTTATTTCAGTAGATGGAGTAGATGTGGACCCATCCATGGTGGAGGCAGTTTTGACATGGGAGCCACCACAGAGCGTGATTGAGGTATGGAGCTTCATTAGGTTGGTAGGATATAACCAGAGATTAATTCTTGATTTCACCAGGATATAAGAACCGATGATGGCCTAGACCAGGAAGGGTAAACCCATCATGTACACAAGGAAGTTGCAGCCGGATTTCTAGTAGTTGAGACCGTGTTTGACGAGCACCCATATTTTGAGATTTCCAGAGGAGGGTGTCATGTACGTAGTTTTATATGAAACATCAGGGAATAGGCTTGGCTGTGTCTGAATACAGAGACAGGCAACGATTGATTTTGTTTCGATCTAGCCTAGGCCGCGTGAGTAGAACTATGCGACCCATGATCTTGAGTTTGTAGTGGTAGTTTTCACAATGAGGATGTGGTGACACTACTTTATGGGCATGTAGTTTATCATCTACTCTAACAATAAGAGCCTCAAGTAAATATTCTCACAGAATGATATGAATATGAGATAGAGGCATTATCTAGAGTTCCTCTAGGACTATGATTTTGAGATCATATAAATTCATGGGAAAGAGAAAATTGTGGTAGTTTCACTTATCAAGAGATCATGCTCACAACTGTTGAGTGACACAATGAAATAGTTGGCCTCGTTACAGTTATCCTTCATGGATAGAAAGGATGCAACATACCATCTGTCGATGGTTATAACCCCTCCACTCATACATAGAGTAATGGATGCACTGCTTGGGGATGTCCACTATGAGGATTTATGTGCTTAGTTATCCTTGGTATTTTCTCCTAATGTATATTTGAATGGTGGGGAGCATGTAGTTTTTTCAAAGGACGCACTTTTTTATCAGTAGCGCTGTGGGATGAGGTCATGAGGGAGTTTCGTAAACTGCACCTAGCAGTACATCCTAGAGTGGGGAAGATGTACCAGGATCTCCAAAGATAGTTCTGGTGGTCAGGCATGAAGAATGTAGTAGCAGAGTTCAGTTCTTGATGCCTTACATGCCAGTAGGTGAAGGATGACCAACATGTTCCAGTGGGAGTTTCTCACCCCTGGATGTTCAAGAGTGTATGTGGGAAATAATATCGATGGAATTCATGACGGGATTACCATAGACATCGAAGGGGCATAATTCCATCTTCATGATTGTTGAATGACTCACCATGTTGTCCCACTTCATATCCATTAGGGAGAAATGTTCCGTAGAGAGAATAAGACACCTCTACGTACAAGAGATAGTTTAGATTCATGGAGTTATTTTGACAATACTCATGGATCGAGTTATGTACACAAAGCTGAATACCCTGAGAGGGGGGGGGTGGTGAATCAGGGTATGACTAATTTAAAATTAAAGCTCGTTCTGATCTTTTTTCACTTTTAAGAAAAATACTCTTCTCTCTCTTTCCCATTGCACAATATAAATAGAAAGTAATGCATGCACAGGACACAACAATTTTTACATGGTTCACCCTCACTGGGTTACATCCAAGAATCATACACCGTCAATGTGCCGATGTACCAGATCCACTATAATCACACTGTTTTTCACAAGGATTGGGATAGATCACTTCTATTCCGAGGCACACTGCCTTTACAATGTTTAGGGTCAGCTCACTAATTTCCCAAGGGTCGCTCCCTATTTGTCTCTCTAGATCACTACTGGTGGAGAGGATCACCTTTTTCCTCTTCCTTTTCTGACTGCTCTAGAGAGGATCCACTCATAGTTTATAGACATGTATGTCTCTTCATTATCACTAATGAATACATCCTCTATTGAATGTTGATGCTCTGTTGAAGTCCAACGTTCACTCGTAGATGAATCTCACTTTTCATTAAAGTTATCGGGAAATCTTCCAGCTACCATGTAGTCTGGAATCACTGACGTACCTCAACCATACTTTGTGCCCCACTCTAAGCTGGCGCGCAATTCAAAAATCGCGCGGAAGTTCACCTCAACCACTTGCGTGACACAAGCTTCTGCTACTCCAAACTTGCGCGACCCACTTCCCTTCTCACCCAAACCACCTAGGCATGCAACTATCACTTGGTGCACAACTTCCACTTGCACGACCGCACCACACTTGTAAGACCACCACACCTGCGCGACGCGAGATCTGATTTTTCTAGGTGTTGAACTCTTTACCGAATGAGGAGGGGTCGACCTGTATTTATATGAATTTGGAAACCCTTCGTGATGACGCGCAATTCTCCCTTCAACGCGACCAACCCTACAACATGAGTTCCCCTTATCCCTTTTCAATATTTTTATATTCTGATAATGAAAATCATGAGGCGTTCATGTTTCCTCTCTATGTACACGGTGCACAAATCCCTTTTCTAAAAACACTTTTCTCTATTTGTCACTTTTCAGGCCCAAAAATTTGGTAAACACTGGAAAACAGCGCCACCT
The DNA here is from genome assembly GCA_963277665.1 of Viscum album. Lineage (NCBI taxonomy): Eukaryota > Viridiplantae > Streptophyta > Magnoliopsida > Santalales > Viscaceae > Viscum > Viscum album. The sequence goes on from OY728129.1 coordinate 1,038,925,429, forward strand.
TGTATCTACTGTTTTTGTACTACCTCCAGATCATCCAGTCCTTTATCGATGTTCTTGAATCAAACATGGATCATTAACCACATCCCTTGTACTCGACATGCCACCATGGAATCCCTTTTTCCAACAAACACAACATAGATGTCCATGTTGTCAACAAACACAATAACCTCAAAAATGCTTCAATGATACCTTGAGGGATTTTTTCCCAACAGATTGAGATGGCATATTAAAATCTTGGTTATGGAAGGAATTGCAGGAGGCTTTCAGGACTCATCTATTCTTGGGAACAGTGTTCTGTCCCTAGACTGATAGTTAGATGGAAAGAATCATTCAGGATATGAGGATATGTTGTGGGCATGTGTCTTGTAGTTTCTCCATAGTTGGGAGTACCACCTACCACGGGTGGAGTTTGCGTACAATAAAATCTACCAATCAACCATTGGTATTGTAGAGACCCAAAGCTTAATGTATATGGAAATTAAATTACTTTTGCAGAATACTTAGTACATAACAAAAACAGACACACAAGTATCATAATAGTTTAGTGTCTTTGGAAACTTGGAACGTAATTTTCTAATTGTGGTGAAAGATCTTCAACATCACCCATAAAGATCTTCCCCTTTTTTTCTTACCTAAAAACATTCTTTATATCCTGGGGAAATGGAAACATAAAAAGAGTGAGATCAAAAGCTTAGTAAGGGTAAGCATAGAGAACACAAAACAATCCATAAACATTTGAATGAAAAAACATGACCATGATATTTAAACATCAAAATCTTGAGCAAAGACATAAATCGTGGAAGTACGTAAGGCATATATCATAATGGAACATCAACCATGATAAAAATATAATGGGAATAAAACATGTAATTGTGGCAACCATTCAGAACATGTTATGATTTTCATAGTAACCGAGGCATTGCTGCCCAGACCATCTTAGTGGATAAAGTATGTTTCTGAATCGAGTTCACTCCTCGTTTCAGTCCTGTAACACTGAACTGGATTAACTTGTCGTTCCAGCCATGTCTATCTCATGAGATATAAATTGTTGCCCAATGCATTGGAGGGAGATATAGGTCCCACACATCTCATAGTGAAATCCTTCTTACTTGTGCCACAAAATAAACTTAAAACATTCATCATAACCCAATGAATAAAATGGGTTTCATAAACATCATCCAATCATCACATAATCCATATCAAACAATTGTATATTTCATCATAATAAAAGTGAAACCATGTAAATCATAGAGACATTATACATAAAATATTCACATATAAAATAATTTCATCTTAGATGGAAAATGGTTTTGATAAAACACTTGAAATTAATTCTTTTGGAAAATATCCTTTCTTCTTCAAAATCATTTTCTTTTAAAAAAATCAATGAATTTTTAAATGAATTTTTTTTTGATGAAAATAGTCATAAAATCTTGTAGAGTAATCTTCATGAAAATGAGGCGTTATGAAACCGTAAAAATCTGTTCACGCCTTATAAGTTTAAAATAACATTCCTCTCGTACTTTCGTCGGAAAAGTCAAAAAGTACCTTGTATCGTAAACAAAAGAATGATTCCTTCCATTCGATGTGGTAAAAGTAAAAAAAGGGTAAAGAAAGACTTTAAACAGACAAGGAAGAGTAGTAAACATTTTATGAAAACATTTTAAGAACATATGGACATAGATAATAAACATAACCTCAGTAAATACTTACGAATAAACAATCTCGGATAAGAATGAGATTGGAATAATTATCCCTTACCTTAGGTCTGGTACACTTCGTACATATCTGATCCTCCTGTATAAGGATTTAAATAATTTCATTTACTTATTAAAGAATAATATTCATTGTTATGATATCATATATGGTTCACTGAAGACATTATATTACCCGTTCTTTGGTAAGTTCCATGTTAAAGCAGCGTTTTGGGTAAAATCGTTTTATTTATCGTACATGTTTGGACTTGTTGTTCCTGATATTATTACTTATATCCTGATTTAATTAATTCCCGAACATAGAACATGATTTATATGTATTATATATTAATCATATACATATATATATATGATAGATTGGTAAATTAAATGAAATACACCGTTCATGGAGACGGTAGGCCGTACGTACGCATGAATGCTATTTTCGTTTCCTTATTGAATTTAGTGGAATTAAGTAGATGAAATACATATATATATATACATAAATCAATTATTATTATTATTTCATAAATTTAATGATTACTTATTATATATACTTTATAATCATTCATTAATGGTTAACCTGGAGAATGAATCTCATCGCGTCGTGGAGACTGTAGTCCGTACGTAGGCACAAGCGATGATATCATCCCCATGATCGTGGAATTGTATTGAAGTGTATGTATAGTATTTCATAATAAATATAAATTTAAAATAATCATATATAGTTATTATTTACACCATTATATCCATCCAAGTAAGGTGGTGGTGGAAAATAGATTACACCATGGCGTGGAGACGGTATTCTGTACGTACGCACGATCGGTGATTTCATTTTTTGTAGGATGGATAGATAATGAAATAGGGTTGTTTCATACTTATAATAAGATATAAATATATGAGTGATACTTATGTTATTACTTCATAATGAAAAACTAAATAAGAAGAAGTGGAAGAAGAAATAAAGTTGAAACAATCGGTAACGGACATTACCTCTTCTTTGAAGCGTATCTTTCAGACCTCCTCTTAGGGTACTAAAATTGGTCTTTGAGAAATACCAGGACCTCTTGGATGTTTATAGGGAAGTGGAGAAGAGAATTGGGTAGGGTTTGGCCGAGCTTGAATCCTCCAAGTGGTGTCAGGAAGAGAGGGAGGAGGTGCCCTTTTATAATGGAGGAGAGGGGCACCTTAGGAAAAACTAAAACTATTATTTTATTATAAGTCATATTCTGTTTTTAATAGATCCAAATTGATTTATTTTGAATCTAAGGTGGGGATGGGTCAAAATAATCTCATCCAATAGAATTTATACATGTTTAGGTTTCTATTTTAACCTTATCATTTATATTTGACTTTAACTTAAATAATTTTACTTTTACCGTGTATTCTTGTTTTCTTACACTATAAGGTTAATAAACTTACTATAATAAGCCAAAATAACCACAAGTTATTTATTATTAATATATATAACCTATAATATGTCATTTGGCCTAACTATATATTTTTAGGAATAAAATAACAATTAATAATATAATATTTGTTTTAAAAAACTATTTTATGTCAATTTTGACACTATATGGTAATTGATTTTTGTGAAAATCATAATAGAATTATTAGTTCGAAAAAAATTAATGAAATAAATACTAACATGTAATATTAACCAATAATTTTTTTTAATTCTTAAAAAGTCTCAAATTAAATTTATTTGGGTATTTATAACTTCAATTATGTCAATATTTCATTAATAAGATAATTTGTGCATCATCATTGTGTCATAAATAAATTAAATTATATAATGTCTAAAAATTATAAATAAAATACCATTTTGTAGTAAAACTTTTTTATTTCTAATGAATATTTATAGTCTAATTTATCATATGTATACCCCTATATTAAAAATGATTTATTTATTAAACATTGATTTTAACTATTTTAACCCTTCTTTAAATAAATTAATAATAAATGTTTAAATCTAATCCAAGTGGGCCTAAATAGTAATATTTTATTCCTAAGGTTGTTTTTGGTCGAATTACCCTTATCCAATAGAATTAGGACATGTGTTAGGGTAATAATAATATCATTTTTACCCTTAATTACCCTATTTACTTTTAACCGTGGTAAAAAAAGTAAAAAGTTACTATTCACCAAAAATTATTTTTATCTCATTAAACCACATTTTAGTCCTTGATATTAACCGTGTCTCTCAGATTTTTGAATTTCCACTAACATAAGCGGTAAGATTATGTTTTATGTGAATTTGAAAATTCTTCTAGGAGGTGGGTAAAAGACCGTGAAAAGGTCAATAAAATTTTTATATATCCAAAATTATTATAAAATGAATCCAATGAGTTACATTGAACTTATATAGGTATTATGTATCAATTTTGACCTAAAATAAATTTAAATAAAATAAATAACTATTTAAATAAAAATTCGTGTTTTGAATAGTAACCTAGTCTTTTCACTATTTATCAAAAATTGAAAGTTTTCAGAAAAATACAAAAATTTCACCCTAGGCTAATTTCCATATTCCGAATACAAAAATGAAGTCCATTTCGAAGGATAAAATTTATAAAATTTCAAAAAGTGGGTATTACTATTCATAATGGATAGTTTATATAACATATCGTTGTTTAGCGAAACATGGTATTGTGTACAACACACGCTATCATGGAAGGTCGCAATTGTGTGTAATGCAAGCCAAGTTAGGGATGCTTGTTGTGCATGCTCCTTTTGGTGTAGAGTAAAACACAAGACATTAATGAAATTAAAAATAATATTTTTCATAAAATCTCAGGCTGTTACTTCTACCCCCCTTAAAATGAATTTCGCCCTCGAAATTCGTCGGGGTTATAAATGGTTTACTACTCGAAAGTTTATTTAATAGAAAACCACATCATAAAAAGGAATACCAAAAAATGACTTTAAAAACTAATGTATGAAACATAACTGTTACCCAAATTAACTGATCACTGGGTTTCCACATAGGATAACATATGTGAAAATAGGGATATGGAAGAGAAATCTAACCGTCATGTTCTGATGGAGAGTGGTAGAGAACATGGATAGGAAAAATCCAACAATCACAAAGCCATAAATTTGTGATGATCTAGGGTACCATCTGATTCATCGGATATAAGGGAACTAGGGAAACATTTTTGGTATTCAATATCATTTCCCTAATGTTGAAGAATTTGAAATAGAAGAAGTGATTACTTTTTTTGGGTATAATCTCACCGTTTTTCATGCCTTGAACAATTTTCACATCATCTCTTTAAGGAATGAAGTAGAATTTTTCTTTTACGATGTTTTTTCAGATCAAACGATATAATTATAGGTTATTCCATCTATCTCAAACATATTTAAGCAAAAGTTATATATATAAGTCCATCTATGGTGAGATTAATCATATATGTTTCCAAAAATGGACTTATACTTCATCTATCATACCGCTTAATATAATAAAAAAAGTTTCTAGTAACCAGGTACTTTCTGTGGCCAGTGGTAAGCAATAAAGGCCTGTTACACCTTGTCTGACGTGATGGGTTGTCACCCATTCTGCAGGTTGTCCTTTTTTTCTAAAAATACAATATTATAACATTCCATCAATAATATTTAAAAAGTTATAGCCTTAAATAATACTAACTTATGCCCAACATAATCCATTCCAATCTTTAGGCTTATCCAAAATACTACAGTCCATTCTCATATTATAGTGAAAATGATGACCAGAGAGTTCATATAACAAGCATGTCAATACCACCATTGATCCCCATATATCATAAGATATGTCTTGTTGGTCACATTCCAAACATTCAAAGGCCTTAATCATGTGTTCTCTTGAAAAATGAATACCCATTGAATCTTAGTGAAAACATGACTGCTGTCAAAAGTTAATTCTTTCCACATACCAAAAACCCAAAATTCAATATACCCAAACCATGATATAACTATTTCCTTATATCAGTCATGAGCTCATGAATACAGTCAAATATTTCATTTTTCCTTATCCCTTCATTATGCGCATATCATCTTCTTTCCAAAAATATCACAATCACTTTCCATGGTTACCAATACCATAAAATTATTGAAAACCACAATAGACCAATACATAAATATTCCAATATTCCACGATACTATATTCATCATTATTTCATAATCCCATTACATAAACACTTAATCATTACACCACATCATTTTCATATTCAACATCACCAATAGTGATCACATGTGTCTTCCCTTTGTCCTTTTCCTTAAGAGGTTTCTCCCGTATATCATCATTAAACCTTGGATTAGGGCATTGATTAGCACAATTCCCCATTTCATTTCACTTGATGCATTGAAGTGTTGGTGGTGCGTTCTCTGTATTCTTTTCTTTATTCACATCATTTGCAACCATTTGTCCATTACTTCGACACTCAGCAGCTTGATGACCTTCTTTTCCACAATTAAAAAAAATTTCTAGTCCCTTTAACAAAATCTCCGCCATGCTTCTTTCTAGACTATGAGCATAAGGAAACATTCATCTTATTTTCACCATTATTCTGAGATTTCTCCTTGAACTCCATCTTTCATTTCTTTTCAAAGCCATGACATGGATATGTAACACCATCTTCTATTTCTACCTTGATAGCACAACGCACAATTTCTTCATAGCTAATGAAGTCTATTATAGTTAATGTTGTTCGAAGACTTGGTTTTATGCCACTAAAGAATCGATCGATCTTACTCCCAGGTTGGATAATAATACCAGAAGCGTACCTTTCAAGTCTTGTAAAATTTGCTTCATAGGTACCAACAGATTCATCATTCATTTTCTTCAGTTCAAGAAACTTTTTCTCCATCTTTGTTTGATGAATACGAGGGAAGTACTTAATGAAAAATAAGTTCTTGAACTCATCCCATTCCATGGACTCAATTTCATCTCTTGGCCTCATATTCTTGATAAGATTCCACCATTGATCAGCCTCACCTTCCAAACGATATACAACTAAGATGAATTTATCATGTTCCAAACATTGATGAACTGAAAATATCTTTTCAGTGGTACTGATCCATTGTTCAGCAACAAGTGGATCAGAAGACCCACTGAAAGAATGTGGATGTTGCCTCATGAAGGACTCAATAGAATATTGTTACCTTCTCTTCTCATTTGTAATTCTAGAATGATTCATTGTTTGTGTAAGTATAACAATAAGATTTTTCACTCCATCTCCCATAACATTGGTTTGTTCAGGAGAAAAACCATTGCATTTTCCATTATATTGATCAACACAGTTCCTTCGGGTTCCACCCATCGTCTAAAACCCAAAAAGAATAGTGTGAGAGGAAAAAATCATGCTAGGGAAAATACATAATAAAGGGGGAGTACCATCAATATCTAACATCTTAGGTTTAATTATAAGACGTTACTGTAATTCAAATATTATAACATATACTTACACTTAACCTTAGAGACATCCCAAGACATACCTTAGAAATATCTCTTGGGATCTCACTAAAGTTATCGCATCCTAGTGTCCAAAGGTTGACTAAACCTTTCCTCTAATACCAACTGTAGAGACCCAAAGTTTGACGTACATAGACATTACATTATTTTTGTAGAATACTTAGTACATAACAAAAACAGACACACAAGGATCGTAATAGTTTAGTGTCTTTGGAAACTTGGAACGTAATCTTCTAATCGTGGTGAAAGATCTTCAACATCTCCCATAAAGATCTTCCCCTTTTTTTCTTACCTAAAACCTTTATTTACATCCTGGGGAAAAGAAAAAAAAAAGGGTGAGCTCAAATGCTCAGTAAGGGTAAGCATAGAGAACATAAAACAATCCATAAACATTTGAAAGCAAAAACTTGAACATGAAATTTAAAAATCAAAATCTTGAGCAAAGACATAAATCGTGTAAGTACGTAAGGCATGTATCATAATGGAACATCAACCATGATAAAATATAATGGGAATAAAACATGTAATTGTGGAAACCATTCAGAACATGTTATGATTTCCATAGTAGCTGAGGCATTGCTGCCAATACCATCTTAGTGGACAAATTCCCATTCTGAATCAAGTTCACTCTTCGTTTCAGTCCTATAACACTGAACCAGATTAACTTGCTGTTCCAGCCATGTATATCTCATTAGATATAAATCTTTACCCAATGCATTGGAGGGAGATATTGGTCCCACCCATCTTATAATGAAATCATTCTTACTTGTGCCACAAAATAAACATAAAACATTCATCATAACCCAATGAATAAAATGGGTTTCATAAACATCATCTAATCATCACATAATCCATATAAAACAAATGTATATTTCATCATAAGAAAAGTGATTCCATTTAAATCATAGATAAAATATACATGAAACATACACATATGAAATAATGTCATCTTAGATGGAAAATGGTTTTGATAAAACACTTGAAATGAATTCTTGAAGAAAATATCCTTCTTCAAAATCAATTTATTTTCACAAAATTCAATGAAATTTTAAAGGAAAGGTATTTTGATGAAAAAGTCATAAAATCTTGTAGAGTAAGCTTCATGAAAATGAGGCATTATGAAACCGTAAATATCTGTTCACGCCTTATAAGTTTAAAATAACATTCCTCTCATACTTTTGTCAGAAAAGATAAAAAGTACCTCGTATGGTAAACAAAATAAAGACTCCTTTGATTCGATGTGGTAAAAGTAAAAAAAAGGTAAAGAATGACTTTAAACATACATGGAAGAAAATTAACCATTTTATGAAAATTTTTTGAGAACATATGGACATAAATAATAAACATAACCCCTATAAATACTTACGAATAAACAATCTCGGATAAGAATGAGATTGGAATAATTATCCCTTACCTTAGGTCTGATATGCTTTAAACGTATCCGAACCTCTTGTATAATGATTTAAATAATGTCATTGACTTATTACAGAATCATATTCATTGTTATGATATCATATATGGTTCACTTATGACTTTATATTACCCGTTCTTTTGTAAGTTCCATGTTAAAGCAGCGTTTTGGGTAAGATCGTTTTATTTATCGTACATGTTTGGACTTTTTGTTCTTGATATTATTACTTATATCCTGATTTACATAATTCCAGAATTTAAAACAATATTTATATGTAATATATATTCATCATATACATATATATATGATAGATCAATAAATTAAAAGAAATACACCGTTCATGGAGATGGTAGGCCGTACGTAAGCATGGACGTTGTTTTCATTTCCTTATTGAATTGACAGGAATTAAGTAGATGAAATACATATATATATACATAAATTAAGTATCATTATTATGTCATATATTTCATGATTAATTATTATATATACTTTATAATAATTCATGAATGGTTAACATGGAGAGTGAATCTCATCACGTCGTGGAGACAGTAGTCCGTACGTACGCACGAGTGATCATATCATTATCATGATCTTGGAATTTTATTTTAGTGTATTAATACTATTTAAGAATCAATATCACTTTACAATAATCATATATAGTTATTATTTACACCATTATACCCATCCAAGTAAGGTGGTGGTGGAAAATAGATTACACCACGGCGTGGAGACGGTATTCTGTACATACAGATGCGCGGTGATTTCGTTTTCCATAGGATGGATAGATGATGAAATACGGTTGTTTCATACTTATAATAAAATATACCTATATGAGTGATACTTATGTTATTACATCATAATGAAAAAATAAAGAATAATAAGTGGAAGAAGAAATAAAGTTGAAATAATCGGTAACAGACATTACCTCTTCTTTGAAGCATTTCTTTGAGACGTACTCTTAGGGCACTAAAATTGGACTTTGAGGAAGTCCAGGACCTTTAGGATGTTTTTAGGGGAGTGGAGAAGAGAATTTGGAAGGGTTTTTCTAAGCTTGAAGTCTGAATGTTGTGTGAGGAAGAGAGGGAGGAGGTGCCCTTTTATAAGGGAGGATAGGGGCACCGTAGGAAAAACTAAAAATATTATTTTATTATAAAGTCATATTTGGTTTTTAATAGCTCCAAATTGTTTTATTTCGAAGATAAGGTGGGTATGGGTATAAATCCCTTTATGAAATATAATTTAGGCATGTTTAGTGTTCTATTTTAACCTTATCATTTAGATTTAACTTTATGCTAAATAATTTTATTTTTACCGTTTCTTCTTGTTTTCTTACAGTATAAGGTTAATAAACTTACAATAACAAGCCAAACGAACCCCAAGGTGTTTATTATTAATATATATAACCTTATCTAAGTCATTTGGTCGAACATTAGATTTTTAGTAATAAAATAACAATTAATAATATAATATTTCTTTTAAAAACTATTTTATGTCAATTTTGACACTATTTGGTAATTGATTTTTTTGAAACTCATAACAGAATTATTAGTTCAAAAAAAGTTAATTAAATAAATACTAACATGTCATATTAACCTATAAAATTAGTGTAATTCATAAAAAGTCTCAAATTTAATTTCTTTGGGTATTTATAACATAAATTATGTCAGTATTTCATTAATAAGATAATTAGTGGATCATAATTGTGTCATAAATAAATTAAATTATTTAATGTATAAAAATTATAAATAAATACCATTGTGTTGTAAATATTTTTATCTTTCTAATGGATATTTATTGTCTAATATATCTTATGTATAACCCTATATTAAAAAATATTTATTTATTAAACTTTGATTTTAACTATTTTAACCCTTCTTTAAATAAATTAATAATAAATGTTCTAATCTAATCATAGTGGGAGTAAATAGTCATATTTTATTCCTAAGGTTGTTTTTGGTCGAATTAAACTTATCCAATAGAATTAGGACATGTTTTAGGGTAACAATAATATCATTTTACCCTTAATTAACCTATTTACTTTTAACCGTGGTAAAAAAAAGTAAAAAGTTAGTATTCAAAAAAAAATTATTTTTATCTCATTGAACCACATTTTAGTCCTTGATATTAACCGTGTTTCTTGGATTTTCAAAATTCCACTCACAGAAGTGGTAAAATTATTTTTTATGTGAATTTTCAAATTCTCCTATGAGGTGGGTAAAAGACGGTGAAAAGTTCAATAAAATTTTTATATATCTAAAATTATTATAAAATGACCCCAATTAGTTACATTGAACTTATATAGATATTATGTATCAATTTTGACCTAAAATAAATTTAAATAAAATAAATAATTATTAAAATAAAAAGCCGGTTTTTGAATAGTAACCCAGTGTTTTCACTGTTCATCAATATTGAAAGTTTTCAGAAAAATACCAAAATTTCACCCTAGGCTAATTTGGATATTCCAAATCCAAAAATGAAGTCCATTTCGATAGATAGAATTTATAAAATTTCAAAAAGGGTGTATTACTATTCATAACTGCTAATTTATATAACATATCGTTGTTTAGCAAAACTTGGTATTGTGTACAACACACGCTATCGTGGAAGGTCGCGATTGCGTGTAATGCAAGCCATGTTAGGGATGCATGTTGTGCAAGATCCTTTTGGTGTAGAGTACAACACTTGACATTAATGAAATTAAAAAGAATATTTTTCATATAATCTCGGGGTGTTATAGGTATGACACCAGTTGAGGATCTTTATGGGAGACCCATTCGGTCACCGCTTCGCTAGACTGGCCCCGAAGATTCAGTATTAATGTTTATAGAGTTGGTGCGAGCTACCATCGAGATGGTGTAGATCATCCAAGGGAGGATGGAGAGTACACATAGCCAGCTGGAGTATTTTGCTGATAGTCGACGGAGAACTCAGGAGTTCGAGGAGGGATAACATGTCTTCCTCTGGGTCTCACCTCGATGATGGTTACAATGATTTATCCAGGGTGGAAAGATATCCTCAATGTACATCAGACCTTTCCAGATACTTCCCAGAGTTGGTGAGGTTTTGTACAGCTACAGTTGCACCGGGTACATGATGTCTTCTCCATGTCGTAGCTGAGGAGGTGAGTTCATGACCCACAACACGTCATTTACTTGGGTGAGCATGACATAAAGAGTGTGGAAAAATTTTTTGAGTACCTGGTGGATATTGACTATAGGGGAAAGTGGATCCTTCATAGGTGATCGATACCCTTTGTACACGTCTGGTGGCTTTAAGGTAATCTTCAAGAGAGCACGTGGGAGCAGGAGGCTCAGATCTATGCCCAGTACCAACATCTTATTGAGTATCCTTGTTTTGGATTTTTAGGGACATAAATCCCAAAGGTAGGGGGAATTTAATGTCTCATATTTTTCGTGTATTATTTTTAAATATTATATGGAATTATTTTGAGACCAGGATTTTCGATGGTGAGTAATTCTGAGACCCAAAATGCTGGGAATAAATGTATGAAATAAATTAAACTTTTAGAATTTCACGCACGATCTATTTTCCTGAAAAAGAGGAATGACACTTATACTGGTGACCAGATCAAAATTCTGAGGGCACTATTGCATTTAGAGCAGCGACTTTACCATAGGCAAGGCTTGACATCGACCAACATGGGTCAATTACAAAAGATACTTTTGCGATTTATTAATGGTAAAAAATAAATTTATAATTTAATTTATTTTAAATGATTCCATAACACAGTGACACTTGTTTTCTATAAATAATCACGATTCTTGTGGTAGACTCATAACCCTATAGAACCCCCTATAATCTTATCAAGATTTGTAGGGGAGCCAACCATGGAGGATTCTTGGAGGATGATGACAATGAAATCGATCGACTCATCGTAGATGTGATGAACCTCACCAAAAAATGTGACATGGCGATTGTTCTACAACTGAATTAAGGCACGATTTTGTTATTTTTATTTTTTACTTCCCCATTATTCGATTAAATGACAAATGCAGATCAACCCACGAACTGGTTGATCCGCCGATCGTCATTCAAACAGGAGGGAATTATTTTTTGTTTCTTATGGGGTTTGATTCGGTAAATTAATTTTTTATAATTGTTGGAATATCTTTTGATTCACCATGTTTAATCCTTATTATGGGAGTGAATCGACGCCATGTCAAATGATAGTGTAGGTGAGTTCCTCATTTGTTTATTGATTTTTCATCCTCCTCTTAACCCTGCGTTCTTCATGTTCTTCATGGGGTTATGAATAATGGATCTTTTCATGTCTGTTTCACAACGCAAAGATAAAAAATTTGTGATCGGACATCGCAACAACCTACAGGAGGTGCAACGACGATTGGGGACAACGAATCAGCTATGATTGGGAGAGATCTATCATCGAGAGTTCCTCATGCGGGTGGATCAATAAGTGTTTTTTAGGGTCGATCGGATGCCCAAAAACAATGTAGACGACTTCGGGATGTCAGGGAAACCATAACATTCGTGTTTCGTGGAAAAAATAATATTAGATAAAATATCGGAGCGACACCGAGGTGTGGCAGAGCAGGTTCGCATTTTTGGAATTTTCAAAACACACTGCTTGTATTCGAAAAAACACGCCATGTGGTACCAGTGATGGTGGCTAGGGTTTGAGAGTAGTACGCGAGGAAGAACACGATGTGCCTCTATGATGAAACAATGTATGGACCCCACCCAGCAGCAACTAGAGTTTCGAGTGACAGGAAGCACAAAAAAGGTGTGCTCTCTAAAGAACATTATGTGTGGGTCCTTATGCAGACTCGAAATGTATATCAGATGACACATGGACACGGGTGGAGTACACACCATGTACTCCACCACATGTCCGGATGAGGCCAGTAACGTGGGTCACCCCATGTACCTATTAAACGGGTTGGAATACATGTGTTGAAGTCATGTATGGGAACATGACTAGCATACACAGAGCAGACCCCAGATACCTTGACACAGTGTGGGATCCTTCCTAGATGTCGTGCAGTTGCGTTTTACATGACAACCCTTATGACGCATGCTGTTAAACATGGGTAGTACCCAGAGTAATGAGACACAATGTGTGACCCCTTCTACATGTCGTGTATATCCTGGAACATGGATTGATCCTCTTTTCCACCATTCTATGGACAAGTTTCGTTTAGATTTGTTCCCATTTTTTTGAATTCCCACATCAACCTTTTCAGTATCCTTTAACCTTTCCAAAAGAAATGGTTGAGAAATAATTATATAGAGGATTGATGATGTTCCCTTATTTATGATTCCTGTGTCCATCATCATAAAATATATGAACATTGGATCCTTTTCAATTCTCATCATGGATATAAATTTTGGGTCCTTTCTACACGGAGCATCTTCCATCTTGTTTGGTTCCAAGGGTGGTAATGGATTGAGAATTCATAGTATGCGATCATATTTATCCATCTTCATTGTAACATATTCAAATATTCCTCTGTGAATATATACTTGTAGCTTTTTTGGTCAATATATATTTCACACTTCTCCCCATAGAGGCAATATCACCAAATTTGTAAAGTGAATATCACTGTAGCCAACTCCAGATCATATGTTGGATAGTTTTTCTCATGGACTTTCAATTTCCTTGAATTATTATTAATGAATTTTTCATTTAGCATCAACACACATCCCATGAACATCTTTAAATAATCACCAAATACAACAAATAGTTATCCAATTGTGGGTAATGTGATCACGTGCATAGTGATAAGCCTCATTTTCAACTCCTTGAAGCACTTTTCACATTCATCCCTCCAAGAAAACTTGACTCCTTCCATTGTTATCTTGGTAAGAGGGTTTTACGATTGATATAAATTTGTCACAAATCGGCGATAATATCTTGCTAACCCACGGAAGCAACAGATATCCTTCACCGATTTTAGCCTCAACCATCCCTCAATTACATATATCTTGGGTGGATCCACAGATATCTCATAGTTTGTAATTATATGTAAAAATAATAAGACCTCCTTCAACCATAATTCACACTTCCTGTACTTTTCATAGAGCGTCTCCTTTCACAAGGTCTGTAGTTTACATCTTAGATGCTCCTCATGCTCCTCCATGGTTTTGGAGTATATTAACATATCATCAACAAAGACTAATTTTTTTTTCGAGGTAATCTCTACATAATTTATTCATCAAATTCCATGATTACTTATGGAGCATTAGTGAGTCCAAAAGGCATTAATATAAATTCAAAGTGCCTGTACCATGTACAAAAAGCCGTTTTAGGGATATCCTCCTTCTTCACCCATAATTGGTGAAATACAAACCACAAATCCACCTTGGAGAAGTATTGTTCTCCAAGTATCTAATCAAAAAATTCATCAATTTGGGGCAGATGATACTTGTTCTTTATTGTGATTTTTTTGAGCTCATGATAATCAATGCAACGGCGCATTGACCCATCTTTCTTCTTGTCGAAAATGGCTCATTCACCCAGTGGTGAAGCACACTTGAATATAAACCCTTTAACCCAATTATCCATTGGTTTTTTATTTAGACCATCAAGCTCCACAACATTCATTCTATATAGAGTCTTAGATATTAGCAATTTCCCAAGTATAAGATCAATCGAGAATTCAACATCACTTATAGGAGGAAGACCGGGAAATTTATCAGAAAACACTTCTGTAAATTTCATAAAAATATGCATGTCTTCAAGGATTGTTTCTTCCTTAAACTCAATAATATGATCAAGATATGAATGCTCAAAGGGTAGTAATATCCACACTTGAGATGATTTTTCTAAAGAATATTTGTCCTCCTCTTTTCACTTGTTCAGAATCGGGGGTCGAATCACCATATAGAGTTCGATATCCCACTCATGGAAATATATGTTCGATTTATATAGGAAAATCCAATCCATTCCATGAATGGAATCAAATTCCACCAGAGGATTTATGATGAGGTTTTCTGGGAAGTTCAATCCAAAAATCGTGACAGGGGAGGATTTAAATTCATGGGTTTCAATTATTTACCCATCAGATGTTCTCACAGACATCTTTACTTCCACAATTTTGTGGTGGTGTTGGTATTGTTCAAATAAATATCTGGGATATAAAAGAATTCATAGAACCAGAATTAAAAATTTTGTTTTTCATTCTTCAATGAATAACTAGCGTGCATGCCACCACATCATTGTCAGGGCTCACGTTTTGTGGTGGTGATGTAAAAAGCTCACCCTTGCTGCCTTGGGGGGTGTTTGTTTCCTATGAAAACCCATGTATAAAAGAACTAGTTTGAAACATACCCTAGTAATTTGTAGTTGAAGCAGTGAACAATGCATTGAGGATTGAAAGGAGAGTTCCTCTCCCCTGTCATAGCCGCAAGTTTTTCTTGTCAGCTATTAATGGACAAGTTCCATTTTCTTCCACACCTAATGAATTTTCTCGTCCCCTTCAATAAATTTCCAGGGTTCTTCTTTCTGGACCATTGGAAAACGACGTGCTATATTTTCATAGGACCATTAGATTTATCTATCAGACCACCATAATTAAGGTCCAACTCACACTTCCTATCCCTATGATTCCCCTAAGATTCATTGATCTCCATTTTGACATCAGGGGAAAATCGTACAATTTACTCATATCTTTTGATGTTACGGATCACTAGGTCTTTCCATAGGCTTGGTTTAAGCCCACCAATGAAGGGGTAAACCTTTCATTAGGGGGTAACGTTAATGCTGGAGGCATATCCTGAAAACCTTGTGATGTTCTCCTCATATTCCATAATGTATTTGTCACCTTCTTCACTTTAGGGAAAGGAACTCTATTTCCATCCTAAGTCGGAGGGTGTGAGGAAAATATTTAATACAAAACATTTTCTGAAATCCAACCATTCCAACACCTCAATCTCCTCCTCTGGCTTTTTATTTTTTATTAATGTACACCATTAACAAGATTCACCCTCTATATGATCAGAATCCAGAAGAACATTCCCTTGTTTGGAACATTTAAGGATGGAGAAGATATTTTCAATGGAGTTGATCCGTTGTTTAGAATGTGATGGATCATATGATCCAATAAAAGTAGGAGGCCTTTGTCTTATGAATCAATCAATTGAGACTTTTTTTCTTGGGGGGTGGGGGCGTTGAGTGTTACTCTTAACACCTGTTTATATTCAAAACATCGGTTAAGTAAGAGATTATCATGAAAAAGCTTTCAATTCCCACTCCCATTGAATTGGGAATCTCATTAGAATAGTCATCACAATGATCTTTGCATCGATTGTTAGCCAGAGTCCTTCTATTACAGGCCATTGGCTTGAATAAAAGGAGAGTTAGAAGTAACACATAAAGGGTAATCCAATGACAAAAAGGGATAACTTATAAATTAAAGTTATTTCCTTAACATATCTATGTTATACCTGATCGACATCCAAACATATATTTTTAGGGGAATTTTTTTAATTCCCATAATAATGGTTCATACTATGCATAAGAATTTACTAAAGCATATACCTTGGGAGTTTCATAACCAAGAGTGATGTAAGGCCCAATTTTGTGCACCAGTTCCCATTCGAGTCTAGCTCAAAGCCATGTTTTCGGGTTTTACCCCTACATACAACTGTGCTAGGGCCGCCTCTACCTGCTCGTATTTGGACGGAGATGTATTTTATTGATAAGAAACATACTCAATACTAACCAAAATTTAGGTATATTTTTATTATACTTAGTCTTATCCATAAGGCATTCAGAAGGGTTTTCTAATCCTAATCCAAAAAAATAAATAAACCTATACTCGAATACCAACTATAAAACCCCACTTTGTTTTACACACATGAACATGATTTATTACATAAACATGCACTTAACACAAAACTGAGGATCAAGAGGTCTATTTTCTTGGGAAATTATGAATATTACATAAAAACTTAGAACATAAAACACAACATCTTTGTAAAAAACTTCTTCTACATGACCACAACATTCCTTCGTACTTAGCATTGCATGAGATAACCTAAGGACATGCATAAGAAAAGAGTTATCTATAATTCCTAGTAAGGGAGTAATAATGGAATAACATAAGGAGTATAGTACTTTATTGGAAATAGGAATATCAATGGAGAACAAGTGAAATATGAACATAAAGGAATGATATAACATTATTAACATTACATCGAAATGATGAAACAACATTTAAATTGATATTAGAATGATCCAAGGCTCATTGACCATGGATCATGAGTAAACCCGCATTGATGTTAAGTTTATCATGAGTATAAAATCATTGAACTTGACATATCATGATACTAATATTTACCCAATGCGTTGGACCACTATTAGGGTACACCATCTTAATCATTTCATTTCTAGCGTAATTGTGCCACATGGATCATATAACGTAGATTAATTAAACACCACCATTTATTCCATGATAAATGAAAGTGGAATTCATACATGAAACTATATAATCCATAAGTAAATGTACATAAATGTGAATACCCTTAATAGATAAATGGGAAAGTTATTCTATACCCAATGGCTTTGGGTTGGAAATTCATTGTGCAATTTCGACAGCAAATATATCATTAATCATCACTCAAACCATTTGGAACTCAACCAAACCCTGCTCTAATATAGGAAATGAGAGGGAATTCGTTGTTATTTACGTTTTGGACAACACACATTAAACAAATCAATACCAAAAACTATACAATGGTTTTCCCATGTTTTTTCCCAAATAAGAGTAGAGAAAATTAATTTATATTTCCAATTTCTTAACATATTAAAATATTAGGCTTTCTTATGTGGTGGTGAGTCACACTCTCAATGAAATTATTTTCAAAATGTTAACATGTTTTATAAGTATTGGAGGGTCCACTAATGATTTCTAAAATAAACAAAAAAAAATCAAAAATCAAATTATTTGAATTCTAAAATAGATATTGGCCTAAAATAACATTTATATTATTTTATTACATAACTATTGGGTCATTATGATGTCATAAAACAAATTATTTAAACGGTATTTTATTTTTACCCAAAAAATTCAAATATCTCAAAAAATTAAGAAAAATTACCCATTAGATAATTTCAACATCTTTATTACAAAAATAATATTTATTTTAACTAAAATAATTTCTAAATATATGAATTTTCATAGTTAAAATAAAAAATGGAATTTATCGAAAATTCATTGGTTTTGATGAAAACAGCTTTCAAACCTTAATAAAAATTCCAATTGTATTCATAGAAAATTATAAAATAATTTATATTTAATAGAAAATAATTTTTTAATAATATTTTATTAAAATGTATATTATTTTTAAAAAAATACATTAATTCATCAAAATAGATTTCATTATATGAATATTAACTAAAAATACTATTTGGGTTTTAAAAACTTTTTTCAATGTAACAATAATAAAATTAATGTATATTATTTATTATATCAAAAAAAATATTTTAAATAATCATTGTGATAGGGTCTTGTTACATAACCCGTTATAACACCCGCATATGACCAAAGGGAATGGTGTACGATGGGGATAAACTCTTTGGGTGGCTCAGATAACATCGATCAGTTGGTAATCTCTATCAACTTCCACTTCTCCCATAGTCCATTCCATTCAAGCTTAACATGTTGAATCTTGGATTCGGCTTGGTCATGAGTGAAGCAAGTGATTCCATCTCCTTTCTGAGCTCCAAAAAAACGGGCTTTGTATGGAGCAATTCTACTGGATTAGGCTATCACTTACTTTGTCTGAGTAAAATGGATTTTTTAAAGCCCAATATTTATACAAATCATGTGATCACTGATGAATGTATATATTAACAGTGGAAACAATTCATATCAGTATTTTGAAATTAAAAAACAGAAAACCAAGGAAGTGCACATTTTATATAACCATTTTAAATAATAATACATTGAATTAGATTGAGAGGAATTTTCATTAATAAAACATTGTGTCATTGGAGTGGGAAATATGTATATGATGAAAATTCCCTTCTTTAGTTCTTCATGTGTAAGGAGGATAGGTGTTATGAAAACAAGTACCCAAACCCAAATGTTAGTGATGACGATCAACATCAGTATCATCTAAAACTGAGGGTAAATGGGAAATATCCTACAATAAATATTTATAAATAGGGGTGTGATAAAAAATGGTTAAATATACACTTATCATCCACTATATAATTTATAATATCATATTTGATTTTGGATCTACACACATATTCAAATTTAAAGAATTATATGATTGTATAGTGATTCCACCAAAACATTTGATGTGAAATTAGAATTCCAAAACAATAATCGTTTGAATATTTTATATCAAGTATATGGTTACTCTACGATTTATGATTGTTGGAATTTAGTTCCTTAAAAAAAATTCATTCTTCCCCTAGTAGAATTCATTGTCATATTAGGGTTGGATTGGATTTATACGCATAATTGCTACATCAATTTTGAGGAAGGGAAGTTATGTTTGATATTTTAAAAAAAATAATCTTTTATCATTGTGGTGATTTTTATGAACTTAATATAGATATTACATCAAGTTTATTATTCATAATTCACATTTAGATGAATTTTTTTCTCAAATGTTTGGGGAGAAACACAAAACCAAGGATATTCCTATTTTTTGGGAATTTGTGGACGAATTTACAAAATAATTTCCTAGACTTAAAACAAAACGTGAATTATATTTCTTCATCTACCTCATACCTAGTTCAACACTAACTTCAAAGACTCCCTATATAATGTTTCTAATTGAGTTGTAGGAATTGAAGAAAAAACTCCATGAAAACTGTAATAAGGTATTTATTCAGCCACATGTGTCGCCCTGGGATACAAATGTTGTTTTCATGAAGATGAATGATGGATCAATGTGAAACTGCATTGATTATTGGGAGTAGAACAAGATCACAATGAAGAAATAGTATCATATTCCCCACATTTCAGAATTATTTGATGAATTGGTTGGAACTCAACACTTTTCCATGATTGAACTTAATTCTAGATGTCATAACATGTATGCCAAGAAAGATGATATACCCCAGATTACATTTCATACTAGGTATGGACACTGAAAATATATATTAATGCCTTTTGGAATTACTAATTACCCTTCTATATTCATGGATTTGATTAATAGAGTCATTTGATATTAATTTTATCTGTTAGTAGTAGTCATTATAGATGAAAAATGTATATTTTCAAATAGAAAGGAATAGCATGAATAAAACAATATAATTTTACTAAAGACACTTAGGAAGGTAAAAATGTATGAAAATTTTATAAATTGTTAATTTTTCCTACAATAGGTTTCATTATTGGGTCACATAATCTCAAGAGAAGGTATAGTATTAGATCGATCAAAGATGAAGGCTATTGTTTATTAGTTAAAACCAACTATGGTGAATGAGATCCTCATTTTTCATGGATTATCTAGATATTATCAATAATATTTGGACAAATTTTTCTGACTATGTAATTCACTAACCATGTTATGTCAGAAGGGTTCAAATTTCTTCAAGATATATGAAGATGAGAAAAAGTTCAATGAATTGACGAGAAGGTTAGTCGGCACACCAATCCTTACATTTTCCTATAGTGGATAAGAGTTTGTAATCTATATGGACATATCCATGAAGAGACTAGGATGAATTATTATGAAGAATAACATTGTTATTGCTTGTTCCTCTAAGTAGTTTAACATTCATAAGAAAAATTAACAAACTCATGATTTGGAGTTAGAAGTGGTATTTTTTCTATTTATGATGTGGATTAATTATCACTATAGAGAAAAATTTGATATATATAATGATAATAAAAGTATAAAAAATATATTAAAATTGATGGAGTTGAACATGCTCCAAATAATACAGTTAGATCTAAAAATGGATTTTGATTACTCAATATATTACCACCATGGGGAATAGACCAAGGTGGCTGATGCATTGAGTAAAAAGAATAATTCATTCTTATCCATGATGAGGTTTGATAAAGATCCAATATTTCAATATTTGAAAAGGATAGATATGAAAATATTGATGTAAGGGGAAAATATTATCTTACTCAACTGAATATTCAACCCTATATCTAGGTAAATATTAAAGAGGCGTAGAGGGAAGATGTAGAGATGAAAAATATGATTAGAAAGTTTCCTGAGTTTATCCATGATCAGGATGAAATGTGAAGGTTTAGAAACTTAGTATGTGTTACTTCCATACCATATTTGAAGGAGTAGCTACTAGAGTAAGCTCATATTTCTTCATTCTCAATTCATCCTATAAGTACAAATATGTATTGATATTTAAAGGAACCCTTCTGGTGTGGCGTCATGAAGATGGATAATACTGTGTTTATATCTTGGTGTTGGTATTCCAACATGGTATGAGAGAAATACAAATGTCTAAGGGGATGTATCATCCATTACCTACACCATAATGGAAATGGATGAATATAACTATGGATTTTCCCATTGGACTCCCCAAAATTATAAATGGTTTAATTTTATATGGGTGGTTTTCAGTCACCTTAATAAGTCTATGCACATAATTTATATCAGAGTAGACTTCTCTCTGGATCAACATTCCAGGATATAAATTAATGATGCTAAAAAGATTCAGCGAGCACACCTTTCTATTGTATTTGATTAGGATCTAAGGTTTACCACAATGTATTGGAGAAGTATTCAGTATGCACATGATACAAAATAGAGTTCATGAAATATTTATCATCCTTAGATGGATGTACAGTCTGAAATAACAATTAAAACCCTAGAGGATAATTTTAGATCTGTTTAGTTTTATTTCAATGGTGGTTAGGATTAAAATATTCCTCTATTTGAGTTTTCTTATAGAAATATATTTCACTTAATCAGTCAAATGTATCCCTTTGAATCCCCCTATGAGTATAAATGTATAGATCTAACTTTTTGGTATGAGGGTGGAGAAAGAAATATTTTGGGACAATAGATAGCTAAAAAAATGATATAGAAGTTTAGAAAATTACATATCATTTCCAGGATGGTCAATGTTAGCAGAAAAGTTATGTTGATGACCTTTGACGTGACCGAGAATTTGAAGTGGGTGAGAAGGTATTTGTATGAATTTCTCCACAGAGTAAAGTTATGATGTTTACAAAAAAAATCAAAACTATGACCTTGTTATATCAATAACTATGATATTATTTATCATATCAGAATAGTATAATATCATTTGGAATATCCTCCAAATATATCCCAAGTCCATGATTATTTTCATTTATCTCTTTTGTGGAAGTACAATCCCAACCCTTCATATATATTGAACTCCAAAATTCTATTTCCGGAAGGGGATCTTTCTTAGAGGAACAATGATTTGAAATTATGGATTATATAGAGAACGTTATATAAAAACTAAGACCACTCAACTTGAAGAAATAACCAGTTATAGGAAGCAATTTTAGAACTAGAGGATATGATGAGGTATAAGTTTCCTAATTTTTTCATATCACAATGATGAATTTCATGTTTGAAATTAATTAAGGGGGTAGAATACTACACCCCAAGGTTTTGTGAACATTAATTTAATAAAATCATAATATATTAGGTATATTGTAGTATGTTACACTAATTAAAACATTTATTATATGACACAACATGATAATCATTTGCTACATGCAACACGAACTTGCCTTGTGTTACACGCAACACTGAGTTTCTATGAGGCATAATTTTATTATTATAAATTATTTAAATGAGATAGTTACAACCTAGAAATTAAACATAGAAATATCAATAGAAATTAATACTTTTTAAATATCATTTATAATAGTTTAATATAGATAAAACATATTGATAAAAAAACATGTAATACTTGTAATGTCTTTATATGCATGAAAATATTATTTACTCCAATAAACCTTTTTTCATGTCCTTATTTGAAAAATAATAAAAATTATTTTTGACACTCTTAGAAATATAGTTTGATATGATAAACATCATTTTTGAATTCAAAATTTCCATGTTATCTTAGGGTGAATTGTTTGGTTTTTTATGATAAAAAACATTTTTGGGTGAATAGTAAAGAAATACGAAATTTTAATTCAAAGTAGAATTTTCATGAAATTTTAAATATATTGTTTAATTATAAATAAAGTTTTTTTTTTAATTTAAAAATCGATAAATTATATATTTATAATTCTAATTTACGTCATTAAAATCATTTTTATATTGAATTCAGATATTAAATCTTAAGGAAATTTTGAATATTCCCACTTTTAAAATTTCTTTCTCTTTATGTTTATATTATTAGAATTATACCTAATTTTCTTATCCCTATGAATTGAATGTTGAAAAATAGATATACATGGTTTTAATCAATACAATACTTATACGCTAATCAGATCATATTAATTTTTGACAAAAAATATCAGTGAAAGTCATTAAAATTAAATACATTGATTAACGTAAAATTAAACTTAAAATGAACTAAATATTAAAAATGGTGCCAAAATAACCTATCCACTTGTAAAAAACCAATTTAATGCGAATATTTAGTCTATAAAAAGTCAATTATTGAGTTTTTTTTCAATTTCTAATGATTTCTTTAGGTACAAACAAGGGTACAGTTAACTTTTTTTCATAAATTCCATGTGTGTCCCCTCCCTCCCTAATAAAAGGACACCACCATTATCCCATATTTAAACCTCTCAAAATACTTATGTAGGAAAACATATTCCCAATTTACTTCCCAGATGTCCCTAAATTCTTCCAATAATCCACCCTTTTCTCCATAATGCAACCAAGGAAGACCATTGGTTCAAACCAAAAGTAGGTACCCAATGAAGATGTAACATCCTTCCTCAGGATCATTTCATTTATTTTCTTTTTCCAATACCTAAATTATTATTATTCAAGGAATATATAATAGATTCAGTATCCATAATATACTTATATGTTTTGGTGATAAGGCTTCAACCTACACTTATACACACCTCCATCGAATGGGTAACAAACTAACCATTCTTGTGTATGTTGAACTACCACCTCACAAAATGATGTAGTTCATTTATCCCTTTACCACCTATAATTGTTAGTAATTATGATGAAAAATATATTTTTATATGATATATATGATAGATATGATTTATTTAGGCTTCTATAATTAATATATAACACAATCCTTCTTTACTTCTATTTTGTGTAAACACAAACATTTTGTTTGTGGGTGTGTGGACTACTGTGTCCACAAAGCAATGTGATTCATTAACATTATACATGGAATGAATTATATTTTATTTTAGTACAAATTTATTAGATTTATGAAAAAATTGATACATATGAATTAGTATTTATAAAAATATAAATATATATCAATTACTTTCTTTCATTCAATGTGAAAATTAAAGGGAAACAATACTCATGCGTATGTATAGCCAACCATCTCCAAGAATGGTGTATTCCATTTAATATTTCCATATTTCCAAGATTATTAAAAATAAATATATACTATATATATATGATATTTATATCATGTTTTACATTATGAAAATCATGATATATGTATGAGGACCATATATATAACAAATTAGGACACATGCAAAAAAAGTGCTCATTTACCTAAATGTACCCAGAACATGGAAGACTGAAAATATGGGTAATATAAAGACATATATTGTATTATATATAATAATATTTTACTTTGGTCGATTTATTATATATTTATAATAATTATATATGATTTTTTAATGATTATTATGAGATTCAAGACATGTGTAATGGGGATATCCAATCTCACTTTTATTTCTGTGAGATTTACTCCTTATTCACCTTTCATTTGTTTTTCACGGGGTATATACAGTCCATAAATATATTATATGATTATTATTCTTAAATTTATGGGTATTTATATAACATTTTTGATATAGTTTTCATTGGGTTTATATTTCAAGAGTATCCAAATTGGTAAATTAGTTTTGTCTCAATTTTCTATCTTCGAGACAAATGCCATAAACTTCAAAACCCATTATTTTAAAAACAACATTCAAAAATGATAATTTAAGATGATTTTCAAGGAAAAAATATTTAAAAAATATTTTATGGTTTTTAGTAATCCTTTATATGTTTTCAGATAATTTTCAATGAAATAGTTCTGCAAAAAAATTTCAAGCTTCCATTCAAATAAAAATGTTTTCAACGTGTTTTAATGATTATTTTATAAATTTTCAAGGAAAATGGATTTCAATTTTTTTTCTAGCATCTTATATATTTTTTCATGTGAAATTAAATTCAAAATTATTTAAATATTATATATAATGTTTTAAAATAAAAGGTTTTAAAAAGGATTTTTTTAAAAAAATTTTTTAAAATAATAATGTATATTTTCAGCAAGAAATGTTTTTAAATGTATCTTTAAAAATTATGTTCCCTCTAAGATGAAATATATTGGTTTAATTCATAACATTACATGAAATTACCCAAAGGATTCACTTATATTATTTCTTTGAATGGATTTTGTTTTGATGTCTTCTTTTTTATGAAAACTGTTTCTCTTTCACAGGTTATATGCCTATGATACCAGATTCTTTTCATGGGTATTGCTTTGATTAAATGATTATGAAACATATTTTTATCCATATGTTATGTTTTTATTACATTTTTATGATTCCTATATTATTTCATGGTTTATGATATAGTTTTTAGGATTTTGTGTCACATGTATGTATGATTTCATTAAGAGATAGGTGGTACCTATATCTCTCTCCAATTAGTTTTGTGATAATAAGGGTAATATGAGCTCAAAGGGTTCACATGTTTTATCCGAATCCAAAAGAAAAAGGGTACATGGTTTTTAGACCAAACCCAAAAAAGAGGGTACATGGTTCGTATCCCATACCTGAAAATAAGAGGGTACACTGGTTGTAGCCCAAGCCCATAAACAAGAGGGTACATGATTTATAATCACAAATCCCAATGTGGTTTCATTGGTTGTATCCCAATCCTAACATGTTAGAATGATTATAGTATGTATTATTGACATAATATTTTCTGTGCTTATATGTATGCCAAAATATTCTATGTCATATTCCTTAGTTTTTATTTCATGGATTATTCTCTAGATTCCCTTATGATTCAGGTATTTTGAACTGCTAATCATTATTCTATGATTAATGTTTATGATCTTTGATCTGTAGGGTATTATCTTATAATGTCTGGATCATGTTCTCATACCCTTATGCTTAGGTTTATGATTACATATCCGTATTTTTAACCCTCACCACGCATCTGATCTCACACATTTTTATTTTTCCATTTCAAAGGTTATGAAAATATGTATTTTGTATGATGTATCTATAAAGGGGGATAGCCATGGAAAAAAATATTGTGAGATAATGTAGAAAATTTATGTTCCATTTTTTATGATTCAATGTCTACAAAGTCACTAATATAATGTGGTCTTTGGGAATCTATTTGTTTAATGTTTAAAGTATTTCAAAAAACTGATGTAATGTTAATATATGAAATGTGGGGTTCATTATAGAGGTACATTTACAAGAGGAACATCTTAATATTGACCTCTATCTTATCCATCTCCCATTTTTGGATCAAAATCACGATACATAAATAGTCTCAACAGCAGATAATTATGAGGCTCATGTTGATCCTATCAACCTACACCAAACTACGCTCAAAGAACCATCAGGAACATAATCTAGTGATGATCATTAACTACATAGAAAAATAGACTGGTCCAAATCTCTATAGAGAATAATAAAAACCAAAACCCCTAGAAGGATAGATGGGATTTACCTATATTCGACTCCACACTTGTAAAAACCTCAAAGGACCGGACACCTAAAAAATGTTACCCACTACTATCCTTCTCAAAGAGCCCTACTTGAATCATTCTCACAGTAAACCTCATCAAGTATGCATATTTTCGAGAACCTATTCCTTCTTCAGAACCAGCTTATATATTTGAAATTTATATGTAGTAACTACTTACCAAATCGAAGGACAGATCCCCAACTCAATATGCATCACACATGACTCATCATCAAAAAAATATCATGGGGGAAGCATAATAGGTCCTTGAACATGATACTAATGTACCACAAAGACACACTTATCTAATGAAGAGATAGTAGCTTCTTCTTTTTCCCTTCCATCATTTCTTATGAGGTAAACTCTGCAAGGATATAATTTTGAAATTATAACCATGAAGCATGTTATTCTTTATCCTATCAATGGTACATCATCCACCACTAACTCCAAACTCCCTGCAACTGACTATCATAGTTCAAGACCCAATACTTCACAGAGTCCTAGTTCAAATTGAAATAGATATTGAGATCCTCAAAATAGATCTATGTCACTAGAATGGAAACGCTTCCCATGTACATCCATAAATCAAGCCACTAAAAAGCATAAAATTCCCTCTTCAGTTGATATTCTTCCTCAATTGGTTAAAATATTTTTCAATCAACAAAATCATATTATCGAACCTAGACTAAAAAAACAGACAAAGGCAATGACCATAAGACATATCATTAAGAGAAGCATGATTTCATAATCATATTAGTACTGAAATTTTATGACACTATTTCAATTATTTAATTTTATTTCCCCAAGGTAACCAAAATAAGATGAGAGAAAAAGTCATATATGGTGTGAGTACCTCTCCATGGTCTATAACCTACAGGTGATTCCGCCTCACATGGTTGTTTTATTGGATTAGATTCATTTAGTCAGATCATGGGGCCCCTAAATTCCCATGTTCTGTCATGTATTTCATGGCCTACATTAAGCATAGTGATCAATTGACACTATTTCATTACCAAACAATGTAATTATCATTGTTACTAACTCTAAAAACCATCATATCCCTAAACTGCCACCTCTAATTCCACTATGTCACGACCCCCCCCCCCCCCCCCACTACGGATTCCCATTCTGGGCCAGCAGGAATAGAAGATAGATATTAACCCCCCACCCCCCCCCCATGTCCCACATCCAGCAGGCCCCGAGATGGAGACTAAAATTGAAGGAATACAAATATAAAAATTTGGATACATTAACCTATATAATAGTATATTTAGGATACATTAAAATTCATTCAATAAAACTCCATAATATTACATGAAAGTGAAAAAAAATATCCCATAGTTCATCCATAATGTAAATATATTTACATAAATATATTCTAATATGTACACAAAATTAAAAACTAAGGAATCAACTTAGAAATAGCCTAGAGGTTTGAGATATTAATTTCAGGAAGAGTCCACATAGTCATCCTAAAAACCATAAAATCTATTCATATTCATGGGGTGAGCATAAAATTATACTCAAAAGTGTCCTACTAAAGTCTCACATGAATATGTGAAAAGTAAATACTAATGAACCCATGGGAAAACAACATTAAAAAACACCAAAACATGTTAACTATAAAATATCATAATCACAAAGGAATGATCAACAAAAAAGCTGGCAAAATAAAATAATATAAAAACCAAAATATTAATATAATGGTTCCACACACAATTATCCCAAAGATTTTCTTCTCTCACAGCCAATATCAGATTTCTTAGTACTCCCATCTCCTCTGTACATAAAATCATGCTACGAACCCCCCGTGCAACTAAACATCACAACACATCTCAACTGAAGACACCAAGTCCACCACATCAAATCTCACCCAATGTCATCTAGGCCATTATATAAAATTTCAACTACAATAATAACTAGTGTAGTATGGTATCTTGCACATGAATGACCCTAACCATATTATCTAATCCATCCATGAATGACCCCACCATAATCTACTTAATAAACTCATCATATATCAATATTGTGACCTTTTTAACTTCATTCCATTATATCCCGTACATGAAAACATCACCTGGAAGAGAGAGTGGGAACGAAGGGTTAGCTAGCCAGTTGTCATCATCACCCATGATATTAAAAAAACACTACCCAAATATATGGGTGTCGAAATATGGTGCTCTACACTAGGAGATTATTTGTATAAGATTAAAAGGAAATCACATGATATATATATATATAGCCTCACAAAATTATAACCTATGGGTTCACAATAACACACTTACCAACTCACAACATAAAAGTCAAATTGAAAATGCCACAACATTCATTGCCACAACTAAATTCAATACAGCACACAACATGACACAATCAAAATTTCACATTTTATCTTATTTCTCAAAATAATCCATTTTCCCAATTTCAAAATAATAAAAATTTCCATTATCCAAACCATTAATTTAATTAATCATCACATTTATCATCATAATAACATAAACCGTATTTAACCACACTTCCAATTTTTCGAATCATTAATTTCCCAATTCCATCCCATTACCAAAACCAACCAATCCCATTTCAATTTCAACATTACAATTTAATTCCATTACTACCTGGGTGACTAGCACAATAGAACAAAACACAAACAAATATCCATTAATCATCATAATCCCAACCACCCCCACATGATCATCATTTCATAGCCACATCCACTTCCTCATCCCTATAGCCTCATCAAGTCCATCTCTCATCTCATCATGCACAACACATCACATAACTACCCAAAATCATAATTACACTTCACCGCTCCACCTCACAACCACACCACAACACATCAGACCCTCATACTACAACCAAAAGTCAAAACACTATTCCCATTAAATTCAAAATTCAATTTCATATTTAATAATGGGTATTTTTTGACATTATAATTCCCTTTTAAGGGCATTATTACACAATCCAAAAATCTCGCAGTGAAAGAATTTTATTAACCAAATATAATTTGTTATCTAATTTCCATTTTTAGTGATAGAAAAAACATTAAGGTTTCCTTCACCATAAAAACCACAACCCAATAAATGGTCCCAATTACCATAATTTTTTGTGGGTAATTATTCCTATATAGTAACAATATCTATAATAATATCAAAATTGTAAATACATGCAGATCATACCCCTTTTCATTTCATGTTCAACTTGAACCAATTAATTTTCTTCATTATGTTTGATGAAATAAATCTTCCCAAATGCAATTAATGAATAACAATCATATATAATAAACTAGATGAGTAACAAAATATACCCTACCTAAAACTAATATTTTAGATCCACTATATGAGGTTAAATTAAAAGGAAGACAATTACCCCGAATATCGATGAAGGAGAACACTACGATCAACCAAACACAACATCCCAAAAAACCTCCCTATCAAAAAAATAATAATGTGTTTCCAATTTCCAAATCATTCCCCATATGAGAAACTATATGAAAACATGGAAAATGAAAGATGTGTCCCACCTTCAACCACCACAGACTTATCTCTAAAGGCTAGGGTTGAAATCCACTGAATGAGGTATGAAAGATCACCTTTAGAAACACATAGGTTTCCAAAGAAATGATAGAATAGAGGGTAATTCCATTAGTCTATAGGGGTTTTGGGTTTTAAAACCCATCACTGAAAATATAATACCTTGGTTAAACCATAGGACCGCACCACAATACTTCTACAAATTGATGAAACTATGGATTACCACCCCTCAAAACACCACAAAAATACCATTCAATGTCTTACATGATTTATGGATATCATTATGATGAAAAAAACTATAATGGGTGGTAAGAACATAGTTTGGAGAAAACATCATGAAAAAGACCTAAGATGTGGTAGAGGTTGTACCACAGCTAGGTACTCAAAGATGCAATGGTTCAAATTTTAGAAAAACTAATAACACCACCTCCTTTGAACCTCTATGCCATAGAAAAATTATCTGTGTTGTAGGAAATTGAGGGCAACACCACACCCCTTTCTCCACAACCCATGAACCCCCCAACAAAAAGGTTCACCAAGAAAAATACCCTAAACACCCTATACCGCATTATCCCTCTATTAAACTATATAAACCTCCCTCCAACCGACACAACCCAAATCTCCACACCACAAGGATCCTTCTTATTGGATTTTCATAGCTATAACCACCATTCATCCCTCAAAATAATATAAGAACATTTTCTAAAAACCTCTACCAACATAATTTTTATAATTCAAGGACTAGAAAGATCAGAATGTTACAAAAATGATAATACAGAACCCATTATCTATATTCATTTAGAACACCTAAATATAGATGGTCCATTATCAACCATAAAGTGAATTTTCTAAGAGTTGAAAAATGATATAATTTATGAATTAATAATTTCTATTCTAGGAAATATCATATTGTACTATATACATCCATTTATATTTATATAAATATAATATACTTTCTTAAATATTTCATTTATAATACTAAAATTATATTTACCATTAAAATATAGTAACTTTAGGGAAATGTTTTTAATAAAATAATTTAAAATTAATATTAATTAAATAATAACAATTATTAATGAGTAAGATATATTTAATAAAACAAATTTGGGAAAAACATTTATTTTGTAAATTATTGTCATATTCTATGTTGAAAACAGGACATGAACATTAAATTACCATTGATTTTGATAATTGGGTCATTTTTTCTTTATGAGCCATCAAATCAAAGATGGTTGAATGATCAAATATGTATGGTAATTTTTTAGTTGGTAATAAATTTTTTATTTGCCTAATTAGGTATGGAGGGTCTCTAAAAATGAATCATTAGTTGGGATACTCTAATTTATGATCATTTGATGTAATTTCAATGTTGATTAAGATTGTGTTATTTTATTCTTTTAATGGTGATAGAATTTATTCCCTTGGATGATATTCAAATAGATATTATTATATTGAAATTATTACTGTTCTTATATTGTAATATTATTTTGATATATATATATATATATTCATATATAATTTTAATTTTATAAATTAATATAACCACTTATATATATATATATATTGTTTTTTAAATATACAAACCATATGAAAATAAATTAATTAATGACACTAAAATACGAAAAAAAACATTCACACTAATATACATGTGAATATAATCTTTGGGGATAAGTTTAGTATCCACTAAAAAAAGAAGTCCCACTTAAAAGAATTATAAACTCCATTGAATGTTAAATAATTAGGTAGTACAAACTAAAAACATAGATTTAGACGTATTATAGGACCTTAATGACTGAGCAAAAATATGGTTCAAGGCCCTTGAAGTATAAATGGAATAGATCATTTTTTACTTATCAATTAGACATATTTTGGATCCCAGATGGACAATGAGATCAAAATCTACGGCCATTGTAATTTCATGTCTTATTTTAAACTTGTTTTAAAATTATAATTAATTTATTATTTTATTCTGTTACTAAAAACTTATTAAATATCTATTACTCAATAATAATTAGTAATACTTTAATGAATATTATTTTTTAATTAATTAATAAAATATTTAGAACTAAATATATTATAAATTAAGTGTAAATACCTTTTTAGTATTACATAAATTACATTTAAGAAAACATATTACTTTTCAATAAATATAAATTTATTTATATATATTATACTATGAATGTATGTAGAATAGACGTTTTTTATGAATTTCATCTTTTAAGTTCTATTTATAGCTTCAAAAGATAATATATTTACCAGTGCTATGAAAAGAGATGATATAGAGGCACTTTTATCAACACTATAAATTAACTAATAAATGGTACCCATTTATTAGTATATTTTCCTGTTCATATAGAGGAATCCTTTATCAATACTTTTAACAAGCACTAATAAATGTCCCCCTATATCTTTTTTTATTCAATCATAAAGTGTATCACATAATAAATGAAAATATGTACTAGTAAGGTATATAGAATTTTATATATTCTAAAAAAACATAGCTTGAGACCATGAGTTTGGATATCCAAACCAATAGATTCTTTATTTAATTAAAATATAGAATTACAAGGGGGATAAAAATTGAAAACAATAGACTACTCACTTCCATAATATGATAAGAAAAATTTTCATATAAAAATATTTAATAATAATCCTTCAAAGTTAGTTGTGTAAGAATATTTATCTTCCGCAACCTGTACATCTCAGGTGATGACTCCACCTCTATAATTTTATATTTTCTATGTTCTTTCAACACCAAGATTAGAACTAGAATTCCATAAGGTGTTGTTGGACCCTTAAATATATAAAAATCTTATTCTCTAGATGAAATAGTTCCACAAGCCTTGTCCAATTCCTTCATGAATAAATCCCCATTACATGATCTATTCATAAATTTATTCTTTCTAAACAAATTCTTTTTCATATATTTAGTGCGAGGCTCTGACTAGATTTTTTTTTACTCATACCAGTCTGCTAGTGAATCTCACCTATATTTTCTGTGTGTAGGGGGTATGTATATGGGTTTATTGATTCATTTTGTATTTAGCATCCCCATCCATCTATGTACTAGAACATGGATCTATCTCAAAACATTGGTTCTCAGAAACATCTTCCTGGGAATCCAATAATATATCATAATTTCTGGAAAATATATGTGAGGAATGAGCCACTTTATGTTAATAGTTCTTGAAAAAATGAACATCCACATGGATTGGGATCCGTAGACTAGTTGTTAGAGTATAGTTCTTCTAATTATAACCACTTATCAAAGTCTTCATTGGAGTAGAGCCATGGTCTGGAGCCCTTAGCCTGCCCAGAGAAAGAGAATCATTGAAAATTTTTAGAGGGCTTACCATCCATATCCTCATTATGGGAATGATTTCCAATAAAGAAGATCTATTCTCATTTAATGGATTTATCTTGAATATTAATACTGAACTTCTTGAATATAATGTCTAAAAAGAATTATTGTATCTTCAAAACAATGGAGTGACATATATTATCTCTTTGAAATAAATATTGGGAAGTTAATAGAATGAAATTATAAGCAGTTGGTGTAGCCCCATACTGTGGTCCAATAATATATTTTAATATAGGATGATTAGTAGATAATGTACTCTTAATTATATGTGACTTGGTGTCAGTTGTAGGTATAAGGCCCCGGCCTTAAACCTTACTTAATATTGAATTAAATGAATAATTCACATTGAGGATCTTTTCAGGTTTAGAGTTTTTGAGAATTAGAACATAACTATTACATCTCAAAAGATTACAAAGTAGACACTTCTACTATGTTTCCATAATAAAAAAACTCTTAAAAAGAAAAATGTCTAGTTCCATGTTTTATATAGCATGACATTCCCTTGATCCCATACTTGACCTTAATCCACATTAAGTCCTGTGAAAAACATTTCAAAAAAAAACTTGGGGTGAGCATAAAAAGCTCAGTAAGGGATACACAACGAATGAAAAATGTTAGTTTTTCAAAGATCAAGTAAACCATGTATACTCTATCAAAGTAATACATTCACCTTCATGAAGTAGTAAAAACTCTTCACTGAATTAAGTATCGTTACATACCTTTTTGTATCTAAAGGATTTTCATAAAACCCATATAAAGAACACATAACATATATAAAGGTAACTTGGTACATAAACATAGTTAAGTGGAATAACCATATGGTGACTTCCACACATATCACTTAATGGAATAGCCATACGGACAACTTACATACATACTTAATGGAATAGCCATACGGCCGACTTCCATACCCAATGCATTGGAGTTTATAACGTAACCACCCGTCCTGGTATTCACGGCACCACACGTCATATGGTTTATCATGTAACCACCCGTCAAATGTCCAAGTACCAATATAAAATCATAAAACATAAAACCAATATAAAGGAATGATAACATTTTCCACATTTCAATCACAATATATCATAATAGAATCCTTTATCAAAACCATTTTCAATAACAAAATACATAAAAGAGTATATGGTATTTATTTTAGTTTAAAAACATTACGGCTTGTTGAGGAAGCCAAAGACCAAATAATACTCGAGGCGCCAGAAAAGGTCGTTGTCACCGCGTACGTTAAAAAAACATTCCTTTTTGTCATTTAGTAAAACGCATTATAGAAAAAGATTCTTTTTGTATAAAAGTAAAAGTCAAAGGGGTTTATACACCGTATAAAACAAAGTTGTTTATAAAACGAAATATGCCTCAATGAATGGAGATTGAGACGAAGTCCCTTACCTCGGGTCCAACTTGACTCGATCGTTCTTTAATGTCCTAAATAATAAACATGAGTTAATTTCTACTTGATTAAGAACCTTTTTAAAGTTCATTATTCCTTTTATATCACTTATTTCCATGATATAAACATTATGTAACCATTTAAGTTAATAATGTTTGTTTTGTCGATATTTGGTTCTTAAGTCGAAAGTGGACTTCTTACAATTACATGTTGTTCGTGTGGTCAAAGGTTCATTATATCCAGATTGACATTCCTGATTTGGATATCATATATATCATATATATCCAGCATATACATGTATTTATAATATTACATAATCATTTAGAGGTATGAAATTAAATGCACCGTTCATGGAGACGGTAAGCCGTACGTACGCATGAACGCTACTTTCATTTCTTTGTCATATTAATGGAATTAAAACTAAATGAATGTTATGTATATTTTAATTACAGAATTATATTCATAATTTAGATATATCATTCATTATATATATCCATTATATACATGTACTTTTAATAGTACATTACATTTGGGGATAAGAAATGAAATGCACCGTTCATGGAGACGGTAAGCCGTACGTACGCATGAACGCTACTTTCATTCCTATCTCATAATTCAATGGAAAGAAATAATAATCATATAGAGGTATATTATAATTCCATTATAACATCATATATAATAACTTTAAATACATCCTTCATACGGCCCACATATGGCATTAACGAATCAAATCACTTTGAGGGGGCGGTAGTCCGCACTTCCTAAAATGAAATTATCGTGTTTACACATAATGGAAACCATAAAGGTATGCCCAAAATGAAAAATAAATAAGCTTAAGGAAAACATAAACATATTATATATTATATATAAATATAGTTTCATTTTAATGGCCACCTTTGAAGGTGTTAAAAGAATGTTGAACAATCATCGTTTCGGGAGGCAGCAATTCGCCATCCACGGAAACAGTATGTTCTTTAACCATTATATGTAGGTGTGTGTAAGTGTAGCTCGAATACTTATTATAAAAAAATCCTAGTATATTTAGGATACTGGATTTGTCACAAAAGAAATCAATAAAAAGAGTTTAGGGGGTTGGAGAAGCAAAATAAAACAAAAGGACTCAAAAGAAGACATTACATTAAAATTGGGTAACTCCCCTTGGTTTGAGCTCCAATGCTTCCTTGGGAAGACTTCTGCCCAAAGTGAGGCTTCAAGGAGTAAGAGAGGGATGTGGAGAGCCAAAATTTCCCGGAGTTTTCCGAGCCAAAGGCTTTGGGAGTGTGGTTAAGGAGGTAGAGGTGGGGGCCTTTTATAAGAGGAGAGGAGGGGCACTCTTGGAAAGTAAAGAAAAGTCACATTATTTTAAAATGGTATTAGGATTTAAGAGGTCCCACATTGATTTATTTCGATTATAAGGTGATAAGGGTTCGAAATCCACTCATCCAATAGGTTTTGGACATGTTTAGGTCTTAGATATTACATTATCTTTCCATTTTATTTAAATCGTTAAATAATGAGGTCATCGTTGCATCATCATGATGTCATAAATAATTTAATTTATTTAATGTCTAAAAATTAAAAAAAAATACGATGATGTAAAAAATCTTTTTATATTTCCAATGAATTATTATAGTCAAAAATCTGACATGTATAACCCCATGTAAAAATTGATTTAGTAAAACATCTCATGTGTGTGTCATTTTTACTTTAATATTAAATAAAAAGTTATTTATGTCATTTCCTAATAAAAGTGGCTCCATGGGGTCCCCAAGTTGACCCATGGCTTTTATTGGTCGGCCTTGACACATCCAATAAGGGTAGTACATGTGTCAAGCTCAACTCAAATTATTAAAACATTATTTTTACCTTAAACTACACTAATTACCTCTAATCGCGATTAAAAACTTAATAAGTTTCTATTCACCAAAAAATTATTTTAATCTCATTGAACCACATTTTACTTCATAATGACAACCATGTATGTCGGATTTTTTAAATTAAAAACACAGAAGTGGTAAATTTTCTTTTAAACGAAAAATCAGTTTTTATAAGTACCACTCAGTGGTTTCACTATTCATCAAAAATTGAAGTTTTTCAGAAAAATATCAAAAATTCACCCTAAGCTATATTTGATATTCCGAATTCAAAAATGAAGTCCATTTCACAAAATTCACAACATATAAGTTTCATTAATTAATTTAATAATTAATTCCCGTTGTCAGATCAAATAGCGTGTTTTTATGAAACAATAAGTATCAAAAGATTGACATTAGTTTAAGTCCGATTTCAAAGTGAAATTAATTCCAACGACCACTATTGGATTTAATGGTAAAAATATTTTCTAATTTCCCTTTAAAACCAATTAAAATGATAATATAATCATATAAATAAATTAGATTAAAAAGAGGTTTTGAATTAAAATACAACATTTTACACTATTCATTAAAAAAATGAACTTTATCGGAAAGACACCAAAAATTTACACAAAGTAAATTTTGATGTCCCGATTCTAAAGAAGAGTTATATTTGGTCCAATAGAATTTATAAGACTGATCAAAACTATATTTAATGACGGTTCGCCATCAAAAGGTGATAAGTGAACCCTTAGTGAAAATTAGGGTATAAATGCCTAAAATTGAATTTCTTCCGTATTTTAAGCCTTTATCCTTTATTGGATAAATGTAAAAACATTTAAAAACATATATAATCATATTTTAGTTATTTCTATCCATTCCCGCCAGTACAATGGCTATGTGTTAACTAACATTTAAAATAATATTATTTTATTACTAGTGTGCAATGTAAGTTTTCAAAGAAACTCATCATTGTGTATCGAGTACGCTATCAAACGTAGAAACCCCTTTTAAATAAAATTAATATTTAATTCATAAATATTAATAAATATGAAAATTCTTTATTCTTTATTTACTTGGGATGTTACATCCTTCCCCCCTTTTGGGAATTGCATCCTCGCAATTTTGTTCACTTATCAAAATAAGTGGGGGTATTTATCCCTCATAGCATTTTCAAATTCCCACATTGCCTCTTCAACCATATTGGTTTTCCACAAAAACATTACCTGGTGGATTACCTTATTTCGCAACACTTTCTCTCTTCGGTCAAGAATCTGGACTGGTTGTTCTTCATAAGAGATATTATCTTCCACCTGATCTACCTCTGGGCTCAAAACATGAGATGAATCTGGCATATACTTCCTCAACATCGAAACATGAAAAACATTGTGTACCTGAGATAAACTCATAGGTAATGCCACTCTGTATGCAACTGATCCAACTCTCTCCATAATTTCATGTGGTCCAATGAACCTTGGACTCAACTTTCCTTTCTTACCAAATCGCATCACACTTTTCCATGGAGAAACCTCGAGAAAAACATGATCACCTACCTCGAAAGATAGATCCTTCCTCCGGTTATCCGCATAACTCTTCTGCCTGCTCTGAACTGTTCTCATGTGTTTCTGAATCAACTGAACTTTTTCTACCATCTCTTCTATCAATTTGTGTCCCATCGGCTTCCTTTCACCCACTTCATCCCAAAATGATGGAGTTCGACACCGCTTCCAATATAATGCCTCAAATGGTGCCTTCTGTATACTGGAATGAAAACAGTTATTATATGAAAACTCAACCAAAGAAAGATGTTGGTCCCAACTTCCCTGATAATCCATCGAACAAGCTCATAGAATATCCTCCAAGGTCTGAATTGTTCGTTCTCACTGCCCATCTGATTGAGGATGAAAATCTGTAAGAAAATTTAATTCAGTACCCAACGAATTCTGAAGGCCTTTCCAAAAGTTAGAAGTAAACCTGGGATCACGGTCAGATACAATGGAGAGAGGAACTCCATGTAACCTGACTGTCTCTTTAAGATACAAACGGTAAAGTTGATCTAGGGAAAAATTCTCTCGTATAGCAAGGAAATGAGCAGATTTAGTCAAGCGATCAACAATAACCATATTGCATTATTACCTCGAGATGTCCTTGGTAATCCCACAACAAAGTCCATGGATATGTTTTCTCATTTCCACTCTGGCACTGGTAAAGGCTGAAGCATCCCTTTAGGTAACTACCGCTCTGCTTTAACCTGCTGACAAGTCAAAAACTTCACAGTAAAATCAGCAATATCTCTTTTCATTCCATCCCACCAGTAATACTCCAGCAGATTTCTGTACATCTTAGTACTACCAGGATGAACTGAAAACGGGGAACTATGAGCCTCACATAACAACTCATTCTTCAACTGTGAATCACAAGGCACACATAATCTCTTCCCACTCCTCAAAACACAATCATTATCAAATATGAATTCAAGAAACTTACCTTTCTGAACCAGCTCTACCTTTTTCTGCAACTCGCTGTCTTGCTTCTGTGCTTGCTTGATTCTGTCTGATAGAGAAGATTTCACTGATACCGAAAACAAAATAGAGGAACATCCTGCACCAACAACTTCTATGCCAAATTTCATCAAATCAAAAACCAATGGATCTCGTTACAAATGTAGCATGGTTAATAAAGCATTACATTTTTGACTCAAAGCATCGGCCACTTTATTTTCTTTTCCCAGATGCTAGTGAATTATACAATCATAATCCTTGATTAATTCCAGCCATCTCCTCTGTCTCATGTTCAATTCTTTATGAGTGAATATATACTTTAAACTTTTGTGATCAGTATATATTTCACACTTTACTCCATACAAATGATGCCTCCAAATTTTTAAAGCAAAGACAACAGCAGCTAATTCCAAATCATTTGTTGGGAAATTTACCTCATGAGTTTTCAACTGACGTGAAGCATAAGAAATTACCTGATCATTCTGCATTAGGACACAACCATGTCATTTCAATGAAGCATCACTGTAGATAACAAACTCACCATTCCTGGAAGGAAGTGCAAAAACTGGATCATTCACCAATCTTCTTTTCAACTCCTAAAAACAATCATCACATTCTTTTGTCCAGATAAACTTAACACCCTTCCGAGTTAGCTTAGTCATTGGACTAGATAACCGTGAAAAATTTCTAAAAAACCTTCGGTAGTAACCTTCCAAACCAAGAAAACTACGGATCTCGGTTACATTTGTGGGTCTTGACCATTCTTCAACAACTTTGGTTTTAGCATGATCAACAGTTATTCCATCTTTTGAAATAATGTGACCCAGGAAAGAAATTTGTTGTAACCAAAACTAACACATGATGAATTTTCTATATAGATTCTTTTCTTATAAGGATTGCAAGATAACCCTTAAATGACTTTCATGCTCCTCTTTAATTTTAGAAAACACCAAAATATCATCAATAAAAACAACCACCATTTATCACCTGAGTCAACTAAGCCATCACTGCAACAAACTGTTTAGTTCTCATTCTGACCATCTCAGGATACTGATTTGAAAGTTCATTTCCCTCTGTATGCCTTCCCAGAAAATCTGTTTTATTCCCTCTATGAAAAACCATTCTTAACACAGAAATATCTTAGGCAAAGCAACATGGTAATCTGTATATGCTATATCATTTCAATCATACCATAACTTAATTTATAATTTTACACTTTTTTAACTCTTAAAGTTGTTTAAA
Organism: Viscum album; assembly: GCA_963277665.1. Taxonomy (NCBI): domain Eukaryota; kingdom Viridiplantae; phylum Streptophyta; class Magnoliopsida; order Santalales; family Viscaceae; genus Viscum; species Viscum album. Next base: position 1,038,966,685 of record OY728129.1, read on the forward strand.
CCGACCTCTGATACCAACTATAAGGACCTAGCCTTAAACCTTAGTTAATATTGAATTAAATGAATAATTCACATTGAGGATATTTTTAGGTTTAGAGTTTTTGAGAATTAGAACATAACTATTACATCTCAAAAGATTACAAAGTAGACATTTCTACTAAGTTTCCATAATAAAAAAACTCTTAAAAAGAAACATGTCTAGTTCCATGTTTTATATAGCATGACATTCCCTTGATCCCATCCTTGACCATATTCCACATTAAGTCCTGTGAAAAACATTTCAAAAAAAACATGGGGTGAGCATAAAAAGCTCAGTAAGGGATACACAAAGAATGAAAACTGTTAGTTTTTCAAACATCAAGTAAACCATGTATACTCTATCAAAGTAATACCTTCACCTTCATGAAGTAGTAAAAACTCTTCACTAAATAAAGTATCATTACGTACCTTTTTGTAACCAAAGTATTATCATGAAACCCATATAAAGAACACATAACATATATAAAGGTAACTTGGGACATAATCATACTTAAGTGGAATAACCATACGGTCAACTTCCACACATATCACTTAATGGAATAGCCATACAACTAACTTCCATACATACTTATTGGAATATCCATACGGACGAATTCCATACCCAATGCATTGGAGGTTATAACGTAACCACCCGTCCTGGTATTCAAATCACCACCCGTCATTGGTTTATCACGTAACCACCCGTCAAATGTCCAAGTACCAATATAAAATCATAAAACATAAAACCAATATAAAGGAATGATAAAATTTCCACATTTCAATCACAATATATCATAATATAATCCTTTATCAAAACCATTTTCAATACCAAAATACATAAAAGAGTATATGGTATTTATTTTATTTTAAAAACATTACGGCTTGTTGAGGAAGCCAAAGACCAAATAATACTCGCGGCGGCGGAAAAGGTCGTTGTCACCACGTACATTAAAAAAACATTCCTTTTTGTCATTTAGTAAAATGCTTCGTAGAAAAAGATTCCTTTTGTATAAAAGTAAATGTCAAATTGGTTAATACACTGTATAAAAGAAAGTTGTGTATAAAACGAAATATGTCTCAATGAAAGGAGATTGAGACGGAGTCCCTTTCCTCGGGTCCGACTTGACTCGATCGTTCTTTAACGTCCTGAATAATAAACTTGAGTTAATTTATACTTGATTAAGAACCTTTTTAAAGTTCATTATTCCTTTTATATCACTTATTTCCATGTTATAAACATTATGTAACCATTTATGTTAATAATGTTTGTTTTGTCGATATTTGGTTCTTAAGTCGAAAGTGGACTTCTTATAATTACATGTTGTTCGTGTGGTCAAAGGTTCATTATATCCAGATTGACATTCCAGATTTGGATAACATATATATCATATATATCCAGCATATACATGTATTTATAATATTACATAATCATTTAGAGGTGAGAAATGAAATGCACCGTTCATGGAGACGGTAAGCCGTACGTACGCATGAACGCTACTTTCATTTCTTTGTCATATTAATGGAATTAAAACTTAATGAGAGGTACGTGTATTTTAATTCCAGAATTATATTCATCATTTAGATATATCATTCATTATATATATATCCATTATATACATGTACTTTTAATAGTACATTACATTTGGGGATAAGAAATGAAATGCACCGTTAATGGAGACGGTAAGTCGTACGTACGCATGAACGCTACTTTCATTTCTATGTCATACTTTAATGGAAAGAAATAATAATGATATAGAGGTATATTATAATTCTAGTATAACATCATATATAATAACTTTAAATCCATCCTTTATACGTCCCACATATGGCATTAACGAATCAAATCACTTTGAGGGGGCGCTAGTCCGCACTTCCTAAAATGAAATTATCGTGATTACCCATAATGGAAACCATAAAGGTATGCCCAAAATGAAAAATACAGAATCTTATGGAAAACATAAAAATATTATATATCATATATAAATTTAGTGTCATCTTAATGGATACCTTTGAAGGTGTTAAAAGAATGTTGAACAATCATCGTTTCGGGAGGCAGAAATTCGCCATCCACGGAAACAGTATGTTCTTTAACCATTACATGTAGGTGTGTGTAAGTGTAGCTCAAATCCTTATTATAACAACATCCTAGTATATTGATGATACTGGAGTTGTTACAAAATAAAAGAATAAAAATATTTTAGGGGGTTGGAGAAGAAAAATAAAACCAAAGGACTCAAAAGAAGACATTACCTTAAAATCAGGTATCTCCCCTTGGTTTGAGCTCAAAGGTTTCCTTGGGAAGACTTATGCCCAAAGTGAGGCTTCAAGGAGTAAGAGAGGGATGCGGAGAGCCAAAATGTTCAGGGTTTGGCCGAGCCAAATGCTTTGAGAGTGTGGGTAAGGAGGTAGAGGTGGGGTCCTTTTAAAAGAGGAGAGGAGGGGCACTCTTGGAATGTAAAGAAAAGTCACTTTATTTTAAAATGGTATTCGGATTTAAGAGGTCCGACATTGATATACTTCAAGGATAAGGTGATAAGGGTTCGAAATCCACTCATCCAATAGGTTTTGGACATTTTTAGGTCTTAGATATTACATTATTTTTCCATTTTTTTTAAATCGTTAAATAATGAGGTCATCGCTGCATCATCCTGATGTCATAAATAATTGAATTTATTTAATGTCTAAAAATTATAAAAAAAATACTATGATGTCAGAAAGCTTTTTATCTTTCCAATTACTATTTATAGTCAAAAATATGACTTGTAGAACCCCATTTAAAAATTGTTTTAGTAAAACCTATCATGTGTGTGTCATTTTTTACTTTAACATTAAATAAAAAGTTATTTATGTCATTTCCCAATCAAATTGGCTCCATGGGGTCCCCAAGTTGACCCATGGATTTTCTTGGTCGGCCATGACACATCCAATAATGGTAGGACATGTGTCAAGCTCATCTCATATTATTAAAACATTATTTTTACCTTAAACTACACTAATTACCTCTAATCGCGATTAAAAACTTAATAAGTTACTATTCACCAAAAAATAATTTTAATCTCACTGACCCACATTTTACATCTTAATGACAACCATGTATGTCGGATTTTTGAAATTAAAAACACAAAAGTGGTAAAATTTCATTTAAACGAAAAATCAGTTTTTATAAGTACCACTTAGTGGTTTCACTATTCATCAAAAATTGAAGTTTTTCAGAAAAATACCAAAAATTCACCCTGAGCTATATTTGATATTACGAATTCAGAAATGAAGTCCATTTTAAAAAATTCACAACATATAACTTGAATTAATTAATTTAATAATTAATTCCTGTTGTCAGAGCAAATATCGTGTTTTTATGAAACAATAAGTATCAAAAGATTGACACTAGTTTAAGTCCGATTTCAAAGTGAAATTAATTCCGACGACCACTATTGGATTTAATGGTAAAAATATTTTCTAATTTCATTTTAAAACCAATTCAAATGATAATCTAATCATATAAATAAATTATATTAAAAAGAGGTTTTGAATTAAAATACAACATTTTACACTATTCATTAAGAAAATGAACTTTATCGGAAAGATACCAAAAATTTACACAAAGTAAATTTTGATGTCCCATTTATAAAGAAGAGTTATATTTGGTCCAATATAATTTATAAGATTGATCAAAAATATATTTAATGACGGTTTTCCATCAAAAGGTGATAAGTGAACCCTTAGTGAAAATTACGTTATAAATGCCTAAAGTTGAATTCTTTCCGTATTTTAAGCCTTTATCTTTTATTGGATAAACTTAAAAACATTTAAAAACATATATAATCATATTTTAGTTATTTCTATCCATTCCTTCCAGTACAACGGCTATGTGTTAACTAACATTTAAAATCATATTATTTTATTACTAGTGTGCAACGTAAGTTTTCAAAGAAACTCATCATTGCGTATCGAGTACGATATCGAACGTAGAAACCACTTTTAATTAAAATTAATATTTAATTCATAAATATTAATAAATATGAAAATTATTTATTCTTTATTTACTTGGGATGTTACAGTAGGTGTCGTTAATCTATCATTTCCATAATACTTGATGTGTCATTTTTTGATTTATCACCATCTTTGATAAGGTATGTGTGAAATTTTCAATGATTTTATCACATTTTATATATCCAGATTTAGGATGATTTTCTTCTCAAATGATAGGTGAATCTAGCTCATGTTCACTCTCACAGGATCATGGTTCAATAATGTTTTTTAGAAACATATTCAGTTGTTGATGTTGAAACCCGATTCACCTCTATGATGTTGATTCTACCATTATCTTGATATGATATACAATCAATCTAACCAATCTTCTAGCTCATAAAATCATTTATAATATTTTTGTTGTGATCTCTATGGTCACATATATCATGATCTAAGAAAATGAAAAATCTATTTTGAGAGTGCCCTCATGGGATTCATAGTTTCTTTATGAGACACCTCCCTGATCCATTAATTCATTGTCTATCAACCTATAGGGACTCACTCCTATAATTAATTTTCTACATTTATCACTATAATTTTTTTATTAAAAATCAGTACAATATAGATTGAGTGGTTGTATCTTTTCCACATACTACCAGTTTCTTATACTCATTTATCATATATGTTATTATTTTTTTAGTCTAAACACACCACACATCAAATTGACGTGGCTTCACATACTGTTCACAAATAATTAATAAAATTTTATTTAATAATTTTACATGAATTTGAGTCCTTTTGTTATTGTTTTGACCATTACATGTTTTTTTGTAGTTTAAAGCACAAATAATGTGTTTTCAGTCATCTCAAACAAATGGTAACTCCAATTATTGAAAAATAAATCCCTTTATTTAAAAAATTAATACAGAATTATCTTCATACAATTTTACAGAAATCTAAAGTCTTTCATATGGTATTGACTCACTACTATAGAAACATGCATTATCAGTGCTCAAAATGGGCTTTAATAGTGCAGAAAAGCGTTGTAAAACTCAGCACTGATAAAGGGGGTCCCCTTTATCAGCACTAATAAATGGTTTCCTTATCAGTGCCTTTTTATCACTGATAAAGGATCCATTTATCAGTGCAAAGAGAGCATTGATAAATGCCCTACCCACTATAATGTAAAATTCTGCAGCAGCACACCAAAACAAGACCTGAAATCAAATCCATATATCAACAAGTATACCCATTCAAAATAAACACAAAATTAATAAGGTAATTTCAGAAAGTATACCCAAACAAAAAGTATAAACATACACCATTAACACATAAATCATAATTTAATTAAATTCATAAATAATTCAATTCAAAATTCAAGTGGTTGGAGGCTGTTCAAGGGTTTGGGGTGGCTGTCCAAGGGGGGTAGGGGGTGTTGGGGGGGGGGGTATTTGGGGGGATTGGGCTATCCAAGGGGGGTGGGGTGGTATCCAGGGGTGGTGGGGGCTGTCCATGGTGGTGGGGTTTTCCAGGGGTGGGGGTGTCCAGGTGGTGGGGTGGTGTCGAGTAGGGGTGGGGGATCTAGGGGATGGGGTCGGGGGGCTGTCCAGGGGGATGGTGGTGTGTCCAGGAGAGTGGGGGGGGGGGTGTTCATGGGGGTGTCCAAGGTGGGTGCAGTGGTGTCCAGGGTGTTGGTGGGTGGGGGGGTTTCTAGGGGTTGGGGTGTCTAGGGGGTGGGGTGGTGTCCAGGGGGTGGGGCAGTCTAGGGGGTTTGTGGGGCTGTCTAAGTGGGGTGGGTTTCGTGTCCAGGGGGTGGGGGGCTTTCCAGGGTGGTGAGGTTGTCTAGGGGGTGGGGGTGTCCAGGTTGTGGGGTGGCGTCTAAGAGGGGTGGGGGTGTCGTACATGGGGTTGGCAGGTGTCCTGGGGGTGGGGATGTCAAGGTGGGTGGGTGGGGGGGGGGGTTCTAGGGTGGGGGGGTGGGGGGGGGGTTGTCCATTGGGGTGTGTAGGGGGTAGGTGGTGTCTAGGGGGTGGGGTGGGGCTGTCCTGGACGGGTAGGGTGGTGTACTGGTGGGGTGGGGGAAGTCCGGGGGGTTGGTGGGACTGTCCAAGGGTGTGGGGTGGTGTCCAGGGGGTGGGGTGGCTATCCAAGGTGGTGGGTGTGTCTCGGGGGTGGGGGTCTCCAGGAGGTTTGTTGGTGTCTTGGAGGGGTGTGGGTAGCGTCTAGGGGGTTGGTGGGTGGGTGGTGACTAGGGGCGTTGGGGGGGGGGGGTGGGGGGGTCCATGGGGGTGTCCAGGGGGTGCGGGGGAGGGGGGGCAGCGGGTTGGTGGGGATATCTGAGGCGGTGGGGTGGTGTCCTGGGGGAGGGGTTGGCTGTCCAAGGGGGTGGGGGTGTCTAGGTGGTGGTGTGGTGTCTAGGAGGGGTGGGGGTGCCATCCAGGGGGTGGGTGGGTGTATGGGGTGTGGGGGAGTCCAGGGGATGGGGATGGTGTCTTGTGCATTTGGGGGGCTTTCCAGGGGTGGGGGTGTCCAGAGGGTGGGGTGGTGTCCGGGGGGTGTGGGGGGGGTGTCCAGGCGGTTGGTGGGGGCAGTCCAAGGGGGGTGTCCAGTGGGTTTTGGGTGGCTATCCTTGTGGGTGGGGGTGTCTAGCTGGGTGGGGGTGTCCAGGTGGTGGGGTGGTCTCTAAGAGGGGTGGGGGTCATCTAGGGAGTGGGGGTGTCCCTGGGGTTGGGGACCGTCCAGGGGGTTTGGGGTGTCCATTTTTAAAAAAAGAGTGACACATTGAGTGATACCAGCCACACTATGTCATGGATTGATGCGAGGTTGACTTGTACATGTCACAAATTACCCATGGATTATTCCCTTAAAATATTGACACAATCCGAATGCGTTTGGTCAGATTATTGTAAGTTAGTTGTTGTTTTCACATAAAATTCTGTCTATTTTGAAGAAAAGAGATACATTGAGTGATACTGGCCACACTGTGCCTCAGAGTGAGGAGGGGTCTAATCGTACATCATAAATGATCATTGTAATGTTCCCCTAAAGTATCAACACAATTTGAATGTGTTTGGTCAGATTTCCGTACTTCAATTGTTGTTTTCACTTAAAATTCCATCCATTTTAAACAAAAGATAGACACATTGAGTGATACCTGCCACACCATTCCTTAGATTGAGGCGGATTTGACTCTTACATGTCAAAAATGTCCAATGGGTCATTCCCATAAAGTATCAACACAATCCAATTGCGTTTGGTTGGATCTCCATATGTCAGTTGTACTTTCCACTTAAAATTTTGTCCATTTAAAAAAAATATAGACCTTTAGTGATACCGGACACAACATGCCTCAGATTGAGGTGGGGTTGAATCTTAAACATCACAAATGCCCAATGGATCGTTCCCCTAAAGGATCAACACTATATGAATTTGTTTGGTCAGTTTTCCGTAAGTCAGTTATAGTTTTCACTTAAAATTTTATCCATTTAATACAAAAGAGAGACACTTGGATTGATTCCAGCCACATCGTGCCTCATATTGTGGATGTGATGACTTATACACATCAAAAAATCCAATGTACTATTCCTCGAATGTGTCAATTCAATCCGAGTTTGTTTGGTTGTACTTACGTACATCAGTTGTTGTTTTCACATAAAATTCTGTCCATTTTAAACAAAAGAGAGACACATTGAGTGATAAAAGCCACACAGTGTCTCAGATAGAGGAGGGGTTTACTCTTACATTTCACAAATGACCCACTTATCATTACTCTAATGTATCAAAAAATCCTAATGCGTTTGTTTGGATTAATGTACGTCAGCTGTTGTTTTCACTTAAAATTTTATCCATTTTAAAGAAAAGAGAGAGACATTGAGGGGTACCGGCCACACCGTGCCTTAGATTGAGGTGGGGTTGACTCATACATGTCAAAAATGACCCTTGGATCGTTCCCCTAATATATCAACCCAATCAGAATGCGTTTGGTTATATTTACGTACATTAGTTTTTATTTTCACTTAAAATTGTGTCCATTTTAAACAAAAGAGAGACCGTTTGAGTGACACCGGCCATACCATGCCTCATTTTGAGGTGGGGTTGACTTGTATACACCAACAATGGACCATGGATTATTACCCTAATTTATCAACCCAATATGATTGCATTTTTTCAGATTTCCATAAGTGATTTGTTGATTTCACTTAAAATTTAGTCTATTTTTAACATAAGAAAGACACTTTGAGTGACACCAGCCTCACCACGCATTGGATTGAGGTTGGGATGAATCTTACACATCAAAAATGTCCCATGGATATTTCCCCTAAAGTATAAACACAATATGAATTCGTTTGGTTGGATTTCCATACGTCAGTTGTTGTTTTCACTTAAAATTTTGTTCATTTTTAATAAAAGAGAGACACTTTGAGTGAAACTAGACACACCGTGCCTAAAATTGAGTACTAGTTGACTCGTACACTTTCCAAATGACCCATGTATAGTTAAACTAATATATCAACACAATACTAATGCATTTGTTTGGATTTATGTATGTTAGTAGTTGTTTTCACTTAAAATTGTGTCAATTTTAAACACAAGAGAAAAATTTAGTGATACTAGCCCCACCGTGCCTCAGATTGAAGAGGGGTTTACTCATAAATGTCTCCAATGACCCATGGGTCATTATCTTAAATTATGAACATAAATAGAATGTGTTTGGTCAGATTTCTGTCCTTCAGTTGTTGTTTTCAGTTAAAGTTATGTCCATTTTAAACAAAAGGGAGACACTTTGAGTGTTACCAGACACATCATGCCTCATATTGTGGAGAAGTTGACTCGTACATGTCAAAAATGACCCATGTATTTTCCCCCTAATGTATCAACACAATCAGAATGCGTTTGGTCAGATTTCTGTACATCAGTTGTTGTTTTAACATCAAATTCTGTACATTTTAAACAAAAGAGAGACATTGTGAGTGATACCAGGAACACCATGCCTCGGGATAAGGAATGGTTGACATGTACATGTGAAAAATTACCTAGGGATCATTCCCCTAAAGTATCAAACTAATCTGAATGCGTCTGGTCATATTTTCATATGCCAGTTTTGGGTTTCACTGAAAATTCTGTCCATTTTAAAGAAAAGAGTGACACTTTGAGTTATACCGGACACAACGTGCCTCCTATTGAGAAGGTGTTTACTTGTACACTTCAAAAATTACTCATGGATCGTTCCCCTAAGGTATCAACACTATATGAATGCATTTTGATAGATTTTCGTATGTCAGTTGTTGTTTTCACTTAAAAGGATGTCCATTTTAAACTAAAGAGAGATATTGAGTGATACCGGCCACACCGTGCCTTAGATTGAGTCAAGGTTGACTCATAAGTGTCCAAAATGACCCATGGATCGTTCCCCTAACGTATCATTACAATCTGAATGCATTTGGTCCAATTTCGGTATGTCAGTTGTTGTTTTCACTTAAAATTCTATCCATTTAAAACAAGAGAGAGACACTTTGAGTGATACTGGCCACACTGTGCCTCATATTGAGTCGTAGATGAGTCGTAAACGTCAAAACTCACCCATGGATCATTCCTCTAATGTATCCACACAATACGAATGGCTTTGGTCTGATTTATGTACATCATTTGTTGTTTTCACTTAAAATTATTACCCTTTTAAATGAATGAGAGACACATTGAGTGACACCAACCACATTGTGACTCAGATTGAGGCTATGTTGGACCGTCCACATCAAAAAAGACCCACAGATCCTTCCCCTAAAGTATCAATGCAATCTGAATTTGTTTGGTTGGATTTACGTATGCCAGTTTTTGTTTCACTTAAAATTCTGTCCATTTTAAACAAAAGAGTGACACTTTGTGTGATACCGGTCACACCGTGACTCAAAATGAGGTGGGGTTGACTCATACATATAAAAAATTTCCCATCGATCATTCCCACAAATTATCAACACAATACGAAAGCATTTGGTCATATTTATGTATGTCAGTTTTTGTTTTCACTTAAAATTCTTCCAATTTTAAACAAAAGAGAGACATTCTGAGTGATACTAGCCACATCTTACCTCAGATTGAGGCGGGGATGACTCGTACATGTCAAAAATGACCCATGGATCATTATCATAATGTAACTAAAAAATATGAATTCTTTTGGTCGAATATGAAGGTATTTTGGAGATTCTTCTGGTTTTTCTTATCCAAAGACCAAAGAAAAGTGGTTCATCATTCCTGCATGTTACTAGTGAATTTCATCTATAGAGTATCCATCCTCTTCCAAATCAATTACATCTGCTTCGTTGTCTCCTGAATGAGACGATCTCAATGAAAGGCTACCTCTACTACATCCAGCCAACATAAGGGTGCATGACATGGCCTATCGTACAAAGCCTAATAAGGTGACATCTGAATAGTTTCTTGAAACCTACTTTTGTAGGGAAACTCCACAAGAGGTATATACTTCTCCTAAGAACCTCAAATATCTAGAATGCATGCTCAAATCATATCCTCAAGCACCTGAATCATATGCTCGGACTTGCCATCTGTCTATGGGTGGTATATTTTACTCAAAAGTACATGTGTACCCAAACCATTCTAGAGCCCCTTCCATACACAAGAAGTAAAAAAGAGTGTATCTGTATGAAACAATGGAGTGTGGGACTCCATGAAGACATATGTTCTCTCATATGTACAACCGTCCCAACTCATCAACACTAAAGGTCTCCTTCATTAGCAAGAAATGAACGACCTTAGTATGTCTGTCAATGACAACCCATACTGCATCATTCCTTTGAGGCGACCTCAGCAACCGAATCATGAAATCAATCGCGATGTCATTCCACCTCTACTCAGGAGTGGGTAACTACTGTAGAATCAATGCTGGTCGCTGATGCTCTACCTTCACATGATAACAAGGGGAACTCCTTGTGATGAAACCAACAACATCCCTCTTCATACCTGGCCACCAATATGGAAAGTGATGATCATGATACATCTTTGTTACACCGGGATGAACGTCCCAAACCGAGGAATGAAAATCCCACATCATCTCGTCGCATATATCTACTGGCACCCATACACGTCCCTGGAAATGCAAGGTCTCGTCCTCACCTATGGTCCATCCAAGAATATGGTCCGCTCTTAACACACATTCCCATAAGACTAGGCTATCGGAATATGATAGTTGCCTCATTCATACTCGTTCAAGAAGTGTTGAGGTAACAGCTACAGAAGAAGTAAAGGTTTGCCCCTATCATTCATGCACCTCCAAATGCATATCCGAGAACAGGGCCATCAACATTCACTCACTACTGGCCTCCTGAACTGCATATATCCGAGTCCTCCTACTCAATGCATCAGCCACTACGTTGCCTTTCTCTAGCGTGAAGGCAAGCTCAAAGTCAAAAGTATGAATGTACTCAACCCGCCTTCGCTGTCTCAAATTCAAATCACGCTGAGTGAAGAAGTACTTGAGACTCTTGTGGTCGGTGTAAACCAAAAAATGCTCTCCCAAGAAGGTAATGTCTCCAACAGCGTAAGGCATGAACAACATCTTACAACTCTAGATCGTGTGTTAGCTAATTCCTCTCGTGTGGCCTCAACTGCCGAGACCCATACACAACAACTCCATCTCCTTGCATAAGCACAGTACCAAGACCGATACTTGAAGCATCATAATAAATAGTATAGCATTTTCCTGGCTCTGGAAATACTAGTATCAATGCTGAATTCAACCTACCTTTCAGCTCCTGAAATGCTGACTCATAAGAATATGACCATAAGAACTTCTCACCCTTTTTAGCCAAACTCATCAGCGATGCTGCTAAGTGTGAAAACTCATGTATAAAAGGACTGTAGTATCTAGACAGCCCAAGAGATCTCCGAAACTCAAAGAAGTTATTTGGATTATCCTAGGAAACTATGGCATTCACTCTCTTTGGGTCTACTAACACTCATGTCTCTGAGATAACATGTCCTAAGAAGTGAATCTGATCCATCCAAAAATGACATTTTGAGAGCTTAGAATTTAACTGATGATCTCTTAGTGTAATCAAAATGATCTCAAGATGGGTAGCATGGTCATGTACAGTGTGAGAGTATACCAAGCTATCATCCATGAAGACCATCACGATGGAATCCATGTATGGATGGACCACTCAGTTCATCAGTTCCATGAAAACTGCTGGTGCGTTCGCGATACCGAATGACATAACCATATACTTGTATAGACCATACATGTGCCGGAAGGCTGTAAGAGTTATATCTGATAGTCTAATGTGCAACTGATGGTAACCGGACATCATGTCATTCTTAAAGAACACGGGCTCCTCGAATATGATCAAAGAGATCATCAATCCTCATCAAGGGATATCGGTTCTTGACCATCAACTGGTTCAGCATCCGATAATCCCCATAATGCTTGAGAGTATCATTTTCCTTATTCTCTAACATGACAGATGAACCCTAAGGTGAAGTACTAAGTCAAAGGAAACCCTTTTTCTGCAACTCCACAATCTTCTTCGTGAGCTCCTTCAACTCTATTGTGACAATCCTATACGAAGGAATGGACATTGGTGCCGCTCCAGGAACAAGCTCAATCGAAAATTCCACCATGTGCTCTGGAGGAAAACCTGAAAATTCCTCTAGAAAGACATCTCTGAAATTATCCACCACTGGTGGAAAGTCTAACTGTGATGTCCTCTGATCATCAAGATGAAGACTAGAAATCTGGTCTGTAACACCTCATAACCCATGATGCCCTGGACCCGCTCTGCTTGCCTGGACATCCCGTTCACCGTTATGAAGAAATGATATGCCCTCTGGTGATATGAAACTCACCCTTCGGCGATAACAGTTGACGACTACCTTGAAAGAAACTAAACAGTCCATTATGAGAATGAAATCATAGCATGTAATCTCTAGAACATAGAGGCCCCATAGGAAATGACACCCACCAAACTCTAGAGGGTACTCCCTGTACTGACATACACTAGCCGTTCTAGTCCCCAACGGAGTGTCTAACGTCAAAATATTAGTGAAGTAAAAGATATAGAGCATGAGGTTCTATGTAATAGCTATAGATATAAATCTATGAGAATCACCTATATTGAAAAGAGTTGAAGATAAAGCTGAGGCAAGTAGGATCATACCTCAAATTGTAGAAGGTCCGAGATCCTACTCCTGCATGGTCTACTCCACTGCAATGGTCTGGTATGCTCCATGTCCCTATGACCCTACCTGACCACTCTGATATGATATACTCTGCGGTCACTGAATGACTGGTGATAGACCACCACGACCATAGCATCTACTTCAACCTGAAAGGCCGTAAGAACTCTAGTTCCCTTACTGGTGGGAAACTGGTGGTGCTTCTCTGGAACACAGAGTCATAGAAGAACTCATGTCACCAGCTACTGGTGAGAAGATCTGACAGAAGCGATGAAGATGACCCATCTTGCTGCAAGATCGGCACTCCACTAGGTCTCTCTGGCACTACGGCCTCGTATGTTCAGCCCTTTCACACTGGTAGCATACCACCAGACTACCTAAAGGCGTCTCTTTCCTCCTTGGATCACCACGCGAAGACTCCTTGCGGCACATCCTACTGTCAGTAGGAGGGATGATAACTCTAGATGTCGATCCGAACCGGCTCAAAACTCCAGAATCCCTCAAATTGTGCTCTGTGATCAGTGTTTGGTTGACGATATAAGTGATATAAGTAAACTAGATGATGTTCCCATATGATCAGATTTTGTGCCTCAGGCCATCCTTGAACATCCTTTCCCTGAACAACTGGTCACCTCTTGAAATAGGAGTGAAGTGTTGCAGCTAGGTAAAGTGGGGGGAATACTCTATAACAGAAAGAGTACCCTACTCCAGACTCATAAACTCTCAGGCTCGATTGGCCCTCAAGGTATCTGGATAGAAGTAGTCATAGAAGATTTTCTGGAACTCTTCCCACATCATAACCTGCTGGCATCTTGCCTATGAGATCACCTCCCATAACCTCTTGGTGGAGACCCAAAGAATATAGGTAGCGAGATTGACCCTCCACTCTATAGGCATCTCCATATGCTCAAAGATCGTCAGCATAGCTTCTAGCCATGACTCCACAGCCTGGGTTCCCCCATCCCTTGAGAAAGTGGGATGAAGCTATTGCTGGAAAACCTGCGTCAAATCAGCCATTGACAGGGCAGTAGGCGGTGCCCCTGAAAGGTCTGGATCAATCTCAAAAAACCTTCCTTGAACTATGCATCAGCACCGGTATTATTTATAACTGTTGGTGCCCATACCAGCATTACAGGAGGATCTGCAAGAAGTCCTGGATCATCCATGTCTGTTGTCTGATCACCGCATGGCAACTGGAAAACAACCGGAGGACATCTCAGTGACATGACTCTATAAGGTCAAGAAAAAACCTTAGAGAAAGATCATCAAGGACTGAATAATAGAAGCATAATAAGGGAAAAATAGAATGAAAGAATTCATGTTTTACAATACATGACTACACGGCATGAGCAATTCCTACATAGCGTGTTCCCTTAAGTCATTCACATGGGCATGTACTTCTTCCACAACTAGCTATGTAACACCCAAACACAAGACGTTTTCTCTTAACACACGACATGAAATTGAATCCTCCTTCTCTGCCCATGTCCTTCTGCACGGTTAAGCCACACGACTCTCCTAAGACAAGACTACATGGCATGTTCATGGTAGACACAATGTCTACTAGAAAAGAATCACCTGGCCTGTGTTGTTAGTGAAACGACCTGACACATGGCTCACACTACATGAAATGTTCTAGAAGGACACGACATGTACGTGAAAGGATAACACTGACCCATGTTGTTAGTGAAACAGTTGGGAAACTAGTTAAGACTACATAGAGTGTTTAATCTTGGAATGGTGTGTATATAATATCATTTATCTGTTCGTGTTGTTAGTTTCATAGAAGTCACTACTACAAATACGGTCATTAACAGCACAAAAAATGGGCTTTAACAGCGCTAAAAAATGCTGTAAATCTCAGCGCTGATAAGGGGGGGGGGTACCCTTTATCAGTATTAAAAAAGCGCTGAAAAAACAACCCATTATCATCACTAAAAGAGATCAGATAATTTAGTGTTTTATCAGCGATCCTTAGCGCTCATAAACTGATCCTATATCAGTGCTTCTTTAGAGCTGATAAAGGTGTAGTTTATTAGTGATTTTTTTAGCACTGATAAAAACACTAGTTATCAGCACTAAAAAAGCGCTGATAAATTCCCTCTCTGCTGCTACAAAAATATCTGCAGTAGCACACCCGAACACCTACAAAAAAAATCAGAATCTCAATAATCTAATTACAGAAAGTATACCGATAAAAAATTAACTCATATATCATAAGATAATTAGACCATGTATAACCATAAAACAAGTATACTTGTTCACCATTAACATATAATTCATATGTTAATTAAATACATAATGAATTCAATTCATAATTAAGGGGGTTGGGGGCTGTTCAAGGGTTTGGGTGGTTGTCTAAGGTGGGGGGGGGGGGGGGGTAGGGGGTGTCTTAGGGGCTTTACAGGGGGTGGTCTGGTGTCCAAGGTGTTGGGGGGGGGGCTTTGTGGTGGGTGGGGGTGTCCATAGGGGTGGGGGTGTCAAGGGGGTGGATTGGTGTCCAGGGGGTGGGGGCGGTCCAGGGGGTGGATTGTGTCTGGGGGGGCTTTCCAGGGGGGTGGGATGGTGTCCAAGGTGTCAGGGGGGGGCTTTACAGGGGGTGGGGGTGTCTAGAGTGGTGGGGGTGTCCAGGGGGTGTATTGGTGTCTAGGGGGTGGGGGCAGTCCAGGGGGTGGATTGGAGTCTGGGGGGATTTCCAAGGGCTGGGATGGTGTCCAAGGTGTCAGGGGGGCTTTAGAAGGGGTGGGGGTGTCTATAGGGGTGTGGGTGTCCAGGGGGTGGGGGCCATCCAGGGGATGTATTGTTTTCCGGGGGGCTTTCCAGTGTGGTGGGCTGATTTCCAAGGGGTCGGAGGGGCTTTACATGGGATGGGGGTTTCCAGAGGGGTCGAGGGTGTCCAGGGTGGTGGATTCGTGTCCCTGGGGGTGGGGGTGGATTGGTGTCTGGGGGGGGGCTTTCTAGGGGGTGGTCTAGTGTCCAAGTTGTCGTGGGGGATTTACAGGGGGTGGGGGTGTCCAGAGGGGTGGGTGGTGTCCAGGGGGTGGATTGTTGTCCAGGGGGGTGGGGGTGGTCTAGGGGGTTGGTGGGGATGACTCGTACATGTCAAAAAGTACCCTTGGATCATTCTTATAAATGATCAAGGCAATCCGACTGCGTTTGGTCAGATTTTCATTGGTCTGTTGTTGTTTTCGATTAAAATTGTCTCCATTTTAAACAAATGAGAGACCCTTTCAGTGCTAGCGGCCACACCGTGCCTTGGATTGAGGCGGGGTTGACTCATACACATCAAAAAGGACCCATGGATCATTATCCTAAAGGATCCATAAAATCCGAATACGTTTGGTCAGATTTTCATAGGTCAGCTGTTGTTTTCAATGAAAATTGTGTTTATTTTTAACAAAAGAGAGAGCCTTTATGTGATATCAGCTACATAGTGCCTCAGATTGAGGTGGGGATGACTCATACATGTTACAAAGGACCAGTGGATCATTATCCTAAAATATCAACACAATCTGAATGTGTTTGGTCGAATTTCCGTAGGTCAGTTGTTGTTTTCACTTAAAATCGTGTCCATTTTAAACAAAATAGAGACCCTTTGAGTGGTACCGGCCACACCGTGCCTCATATTGAGGCAGAGATGACTCTTACATTTCAATAAGGACCCTTGGATTGTTCTTATAAAAATCAAGGTAATCCGAATGTGTTTGGTCATATTTTCATAGGTCAGTTGTTGTTTTCAATTAAAAATATGTCCATTTTAAACAAGAGAGACCCTTTGAGTGATAGCGGGCACACCATAACTCGGATTGAGGCGGGGATGACTCATAAACTTCAAAAAAGACCAGTGGATTGTACTCCTAAAGTATCAACACAATCCGAATGCGTCTGGTCAGATTTCCGTAGGTCAGTTGTTGTTTTCACTTAAAATCATGTCTATTTTAAACAAAAGAGAGACCCTTTGAGTGGTACCGGACACACCGTGCCTCAGATTGAGGAAGGATTTACTCGTACATGTCACCATGGACCCTTTGATCATTCTTATAAAAGATCAAGTCAATCCGAATGTGTTTGGTTAGATTTTCATAGGTTAGTTATTGTTTTCAATTAAAATCTTCTCCATTTTAAACAAAAGAGAGACCCTTTCATTGATAGCGGTCACATTGTGCCTCTTATTGAGATAGGGATGACTTGTACAGGTCACCAAGTACCCTTGGATCGTTGTCATAAATGATAAAGGGAATCCTAATGCATTTGGTTGGATTTTCATAGGTCAGTTATTGTTTTTAATTAAAACTGTGTCCATTTTAAACCAAAGAGAGACCCTTTGAGTGGTACCGGCCTCACCGTGCCTTCTATTAAGGCAGGGATGACTCTTACACATCACCAATGTCCCCTGTAACGTTATTATAAAATATCAAGGCAATTCGAATGTGTTTGGTCATATTTTCATAGGTCAGTTTTTGTTTTCAATTAAAATTGTGTCCATTTTAAACAAAAGAGAGACCCTTTGAGTGGTACCGGCCACACCATGCCTCGGATTGAGGCGGGGATGACTCATACACATCAAAAGGACCCGTGGATCGTTCCTATAAAAGATCAAGGTAATCCGAATGCTTTTGGTCCGATTTCCATAGGTTATTTATTGTTTTCACTTAAAATCATGTCCATTTTAAACACAAGAGAGACCCTTTGAATGGTACAAGCCACATTGTGCCTCGAATTGATGTGGGGATGACTTGTACATTTCAAAAAGGACCCATGTATCATTCTCCTAAAGGATCAACACAACCTGAATTCATTTGGTCGGATTTTCGTACGTCAGTTGTTGCTTTCACTTAAAATCGTGTCCATTTTAAACAAAAGAGAGAACCTTTGAGTGGTACCGACCACACCATGCCTCGGATTGAGGTGGGGATTACTCGTTCAAATAATAGAGGACCCGTGGATTTGTCTCCTAAAATATCAACACAATCTGAATGCTTTTGGTCAGATTTCCGTACATCAGTTGTTGTTTTCACTTAAAATCGTGTCCATTTTAAACAAGATAGACCCTTTGAGTGGTACCGGCCACACCATGCCTCAGATTGAGATGGGGATGACTCTTACACATCAAAAAGGACCAGTGGATTGTTCTCCTAAAGGATCAACACAATCCAAATGCGTTTGTTTGGATTTCCGTACATCAGTTGTTGTTTTCACTTAAAAACGTGTCCATTTTAAACAAGAGAAACCCTTTGAGTGGTACCGGCCAAATCGTGCCTCAGATTGAGGTGGGGAAGACACGTACACATCACAAAGGACCCTTGGATCATTCTCCTAATGGATCAACACAATCTGAATCCGCTTGGTCAGATTTCCGTAATTTAGTTTTTGTTTTCACATAAAATCGTGTCCAATTTAAACAAGAGAGACCTTTTGAGTGGTACCGGCCACACCGTGCCTTGGATTGAGGTGGGGATGACTCGTACACATCAAAAAGGACCTGTGGATAGTCATCATAGAGGATCAACATGATGAAAATGCGTTTGGTTGGATTTCCATAGGTCAGTTTTTGTTTTCATTTAAAATCTTGTCCATTTTAAACAAAAGAGAGACCCTTTGAGTGGTAACAGCCACACCATGCCTCATATTGAGGTGGGGATGACTCATACATGTCACAAATTAACCTTTTATCATTTTCCTAAAGTATGAACCCAATCATAATGCGTATGGTTGGATTTCTGTATGCATGTTGTTGTTTTCACTTATAATCGTGTCCATTTTAAACAAAATAGAGACCCTTTATGTGGTACCAGCCACACCACGCCTCGTATTGAGGTTGGGATGACACGTACACATCACCAAGGACTCTTGGATCGTTCTTATAAAATATCAAGGCAATCCGAATGTGTTTGGTAAGATTTTCGTAGGATATTTGTTGTTTTCAATTAAAATTGTGTCCATTTTAAACAAGAGAGACCCTTTGAGTGGTACCGGCCACACTGTGCCTCGTATTGAGGCGGGGTTGACTAAAATGCATAAAAAACAACCCATGTATCTTTCTCCTAAAGTATCAACACAATCCTAATGTGTTTGGTCAGATTTTCATAGGTCAGTTGTTGTTTTCACTTAAAATCGTGTCCCTTTTAAACAAAAAAGAGACCCTTGGAGTGGTGATGGCCCCTGCAGTTGTTGCACGAGGTGAAACTGTCACATGAGAAGCTGAGATCAATGAAGACCTTCCCAGCCATGAACTGAACAAAATCCATGATGTCCTTCCTCTGGAATGGGCTTCTACCTTTCCTTTACTTTGGGTTTAAAATTACATTAAAGTCACCCCCAACAAACAATGGATGGTGGCCCGGATCGAAGGTATTTTGTTCAAAAGGACAATCAATCCCCCTCAATTTTTTAAAATACAAATACCATAAACACTTTAAAAACAAGAAATTTTAATTTATTTTGGAAATAATTCCAAAAAAAATTCAATAAACAAACACATGCCAAACCATTTTGAATTTTATTTAATTAATCAACTTATCTTTTTTTAAACCACGATTTTAATTTATAATATCAAATCCACCAACGGTAGAAGGAAACCTAATTTATTTCAATGAAAAAGGTTAATTCACAACAAGATACCATCCAATCCATATATTATATTCATTAATAGGGTTATTTTGTGCTTCAAAATGATCAAAACATGTCTTACCAGCTTCCAATGGATAAAATACGAATTCATGAAACACATGAATCACAAAAGGAAGATATAGTATAGAAACACCCACTTGGAATATTTGGCATCAAAACACAACGAATCTGAATGACTCCACTCAAATGAAGAAAATTAAATAAAATAAAAGGGATATCAATAAAAGGTAAAAGAGATACTATAACCATAATTCCCCATAAAAATTATAGGTATACTAAATACCATGGCTTCCATAACCCCCAGGAACAAAGAATCAAGTGATGGAGAGAGATTGAAGTTCAAAAAAAATTACCAAAACAGGATCACCATTTAGAATGAAACATCAATCCACCAAGTTATCAGGATAGAAGATTAAAACTATCCAAAGGGGCTCCCATGGCATGAGTGGGTTGATTTAAACTTGAGGGGGGAAGATAAAATAAATAAATGGGGGTATCGGGGTGCAATTACCCTACTACCTCGATTCTTTCTCATATACAACGACACCACTGGCTAGATAGTGGCCCTCACAAGCTAGATAGCGGTTATAGTATAAATGTTATAACCATAGGTTATCACACTGGCTAGTCACTATAGACCCACCAGCTAGTTGATGGCTATAGAATATTTTTGTATCCATTGTGAATCCCATTTCCTATCCAATTACCATCACCGACCATTTAGTGGACCACATGAAGCTTTTCAACCTACATGTTCACGTACACACCTTCTATGGTAGTCCGAGACATCATATGACCCCTCAAGAAACCAAAAAAACTCAAAGAGAATTGATTTGATGAAAGAGATACTGAGGTGTTACAATTATCCCCATCATTCTGCTTTTTATCCAAATAAATATTCTAGTTCAAAGGATATAAAATGATGAGACAAAAATAAATTCCACACAATAATTATTGTGTGGAAAATTCACAAAATATAGAAAGATTCACTGAATAGAGGACCACTACAAAAAAAGTAAAATGAATAGATAACCAATATTCCCAATAACCCTTAATTTATATCCTCCAATGAACATCATACATCAACAAATGACACGTCTACATCACTAGGAAGAGAGAAAATCCCAATAATGTCTAGAGACATAGAATAGGTAACCAAACCATTTATATTTTCACTAAAATGGTGGGACATAAGATAAAAATATACTAAGAACACATCCCTTCAACCAAATGAGAGACTAAAACCACTAACCATGAAGAACCACTAAGAGCATAATTCGAAACCTATGGAAAGGTACACCCAAAACATACCAATGAACCCCAATGAAATAACACAATCAATATCCATCGATGATTAAACCAACAACAATAACAATATTAAAAAAATATTTGGAAAACATTCCTTAAAGGGAGGTCTAGAAAAATGAAGAGGGTGTTGCGGGCGGCAGAGGTCCGGCAAACCGAAGATGGCGTTGCGGGTAGCGGAGGTCCGGCAACGCGAACTCAGCGAGCGGCAGAGGTTCGGCAATGAGAAGCGAGGGTGGAAGAGGTCCAGAAATGCGAACTTAGTGGGTGACAGAGGTCCATCAACGTGAAGCGAGGGCGGCGGAGGTCTGGCAACGTGATGTCAGCGGGTGGCAGAGGGTATTCGAAGGGTTCCAGTACCGCGAGAGATTTAGGTAGTGATAAAATGAGGGCACTGTGTAACCGAATTTATAAAAAAATGTACTATGTTTTTATCAGTTCTAACAAAGCTCTAACAAAGACTACTTTTATCAGCTCTCTTTTAGCACTGATAATGGTACTCTTTATCAACGCTAAAAAAGTTCTCATAAATCCTTCCTTTATCAGGGCTAAAATTTTAGCGCTGATACAGAGATTCTTTATCAGTGCTTTTCTAGTGCTGATAAAGGGTATTTTTATCAACTATTGTTTAGAATTGATAAAGGTTACCCTGTATCATCACTAAAATTTTAGCGCTGATATAGGGTAACCACTATCAGCGGTCTTGCTTAGTGCTGATATAAGTGGGCACATCCCTTGCCCGTTTTTATAGTAGTGAGGACACAGGTTCAACACTACACTGCGTGTTCAATGGATACACAGTGTGTCCCACCATACATTCCCCATTTCGTGTCTCTACCCACATGGCCTATGACACAGTTAGAGACTACACGGCATGTACTTAAGAAAAATAGATTCTTCATGAACAGAAGAACACATGTCATGTACTGAAAACTACACAGCATGTATTCTAGGTTTTTCTAGACAGTAAGCCACAAAAACTACTCTAGAGCCCAACAAAATACTGAAACGAACATTAAAGGAACCAAATTCCTATTTGTGAGGGCCCATAGTCCCTGCGAATCAATGTTTGGCATCTTCTACTTGATATAACAAATAAATCAAGGCAATGATCCACCAAATCCCAATCCATGAGGGCCAATAACACCTCAATAACCAATTTTTGGGGTCCATTCAATACAAACCTTACACAACACAATACATTATCAAAACAGCTTGTATTCTTATCACGTAATCTATCACAACAACATGCATATTTTACACAACATCTATCACAACAACAAGAAATCACTAATGCATCCTAGATGAGAATGCAAGAATGACTGACATGTTATTTCTTGCAAGGGCCTATATGATGCATGAGAAGGCATACCCTCATCTCATCGGGTTGAGACAGAAATATAACCTCAATAAAATCAATAGTAAAAACCCAAAAACATGTGAGTCAACCAATGGTGAAAATCAGATCAACCATAAACATGAAAAACTATAATAAATTGCAATAAACAAGATAGATTTTCTTTTCCATGTATACGGGTCAGCTAAACCCATGCACAACGTATTACCAAGTACCTGTTCATTCATATCCCAGGATAAAGGCTACAAAAAGTAAATCAATAAAAAAACCTACTTCTGATACCACTTTGCAACATCCTCGTTCCATAAGCCACCCAGAGGCGCCCCATATCCGGTTGGTCACATGGACTCAATCACATTTCCCAAAAGCTAGAGGTTTGTGACTAGAACCGAGGGCATTGGGTGTGATAGTTGGGAAACTATACCCCCATTTGTAGAGTACGTAGTGGAAGTAAATATATATACAATAGCAGAAGCAGCAATAATACCAAATAATAGTAATAGTGGAAGACAGATATAGAAACAATGTGAGTATGTATATATAATGATGCATGACAGATATATGTCTAGGAGAGCTGCCAAACAAGTCACAATACTGAATATAGTACTAAACAAAAGTACGAATGGAAACTAGAAAAGTAACTCCTCTACATCACAAGCCTCAGATGTGTCTCATGCTCTCCAGCTTTAATGCAATCAAGTACCTGAGGTGGAATGGTGATTTCCCTTGTCTAAACCTGCAACAATATAATCTGTTTGGGCCCAAAAGCATGGCCCAAAAACGGTGTGAGACGAATCCCAGAAGGCGACCACCACAAGATCCATACCTAACAATTAGTGAGTATACGGTAGGTAAAAGTAAAGGAAACAAAAAATAGGAAGGAACTCAATAATAAAAAATCCATAATCTCAATATCAAGAAACAACTAAACAAATAGATAACCACAACAGGTAACCCTCTGGGAATCACACTCAGTCTAACCCCTTTGGTCCTCAGTAACAAGTACAAGAAACCCTCTGGGAAGCACACACAATCTCAACCCTCTGGTAAAGCTACTGTATAGAATCTCTGAGGAAGCACTCACCACCAATTACCACTATAGTCTCGTATCGGTACTAAAGGTTGTCTAGGGAAGCACTTATGTCACATTCCCTTTATGTACCATGTCGAGGAAATACAGACTCTATGAGGAAGAACTCAACTTCAATTCTCCCTATGGTATCACATCATAATAATATAAAAGACACTCTGGAGAATCCCTTACATCCATTATTATTATGGTCTTCTATACTAGGTTCTCACGGCCTTATGTAAATCAACAAGTATAACATCACGTAATGGCCAAAGTAAACCTCAAGAACTACTTGGCTAGCATTCTACAGCAGAAGAGCATAACAGAGCAACATTCACATGGTCCAACAATAATAGGCATGGGAAAGTAGTAACATCCTAACAGTCAAACAAGACCCAAAGGTAAAAACCGGAAAAACATGCATGTGAAACACACCCAAAGCACAAAAATTCACCCTATTCACAAATAATATAATCTAATAAAGCATACAAGCATAGTAGATAAACAATAAGGATAAAACAGTAATCTCGTTATACCCCATTCATGGGTATTTGGAAAATTTACCCATAAAACTCAAAGAATTTCAACAGAAAGGCACAAACCACATACCTTGGCATTGGGAGATCAATATACTTGAACCTCAGGGAATGAATTTCCTTAGAACACCATATATATATGAAAACGTATAAAATGTTCAACCCATGATAACTCCTAAAAGAGGAGAAATCAAGGGATGGTTCTCTATGAGAAGAGAGAACTCACCGATGCTATTCCAATGCAACCGACTGAGTTCGATTCGAAGAAAGAATTCTCGCTCACAGGCTCGTTGAAGTGCCATGGCCGTACAGAGCTCTCGGTTGAATAGAACCTTGAAGATCTGAGTTCTGGCGATTAGATATGACCCCCATGCATTTAATGAAAAAAATTACATGGTGTGAACTTCTGAAGTACACGACGTGTAGATGCCTTTTTCGTACTCCGCTTTAGGCAGCCTTCGGGCCATCACACATGGCCATGTGCAAGGCCGCTACACGGCCAGCACATGGCGTGTACTCATAAAGTACATGGTGTGTACTTCAGAAATTTCTAGAAACTCCTCTTTTCTCAAAAACTCAAGGAAAAAGAAAAACATACCTGAAAAGAAGATCTGGGTTCTAACATCCCATTAATTATCTTTCTTTTTCATATTTATTGGATTTAAAGTGAATAATTGGTTCCAATAATCAATGTGATATGCAGTGTGATAATTTCCCCAATGATATGCCAAATATGATGGGAACAAGTGCTCAAATATTTATCATAGTACTTTCTCAACTAAATCAAATTGAGAATAATAAAATGAATTGTGTGGAAAACCCTCATTTTCCAAAGAAATAAATTCTTTTCACTGAATACTTCATGTGATAGAGGCCTTCCATTTTTAGTGGGTCTTCTGATCCCCTCCTCACAAAACAATGGATTAACTCCATTGAAAAAATATTATCTATCCTATTATTCTTATTAGAAAGTGAATTTTGCTGGAAGTATATCATTTTGAGGGGGAAGATGATCAGTGGTGGACATTGATCAAGAACACAAAGTCTAATGGGGAATTTGATTCCATTTATTGAGAATATTTCAAGAAAATATATTTCAAAATTTTCCCCCAAACCCACCATATCAAGATGGAAAGGTAATTCCTCATACTAGAGAAAAAATAATATGATTCTATGATTGAGTACAAGTAACATATCACAAGGCGTGTATGATATGCCTCTGGCTTTGACATGAACAATATCTTTAAGGTGGATCGCTTCTTTAGAGGACTTAATTAGTGTTTATGAAAATCATTGGCGATTCGAGACATAGAAATTCATTATGAGAATGTCTTTTGGGAAATCAAGGATTAGATAGCGATCAGAGACTCTCAATGTTATTGTGGGCCTAGTGAAAAAAATAGGAAAATAGAGTTTAATATGGGTGATAAATCCCATTATGGAAATAATTCCCTATATCGCAAGTGTCAAAAGTGTGGGAAGAAGTATCCTAGAAACTGGTTAAGGGTAACCAAGATATACTTAAAATGTGGAAGAGAATAGAATTTAAATAATAACTATTGAAGGTATATAATGATTCCCAATAATTTGGATGAATAATGGAAGGTTGGTATCAACTCATATCTAGTAGTGTAGTGTTACAACTATAAGAAACATGGGAATTATGCAAACCATTTCACTATGACAAGGGATGTTGGAGGCAATAAACAACGAATACAACCAAGGAATAATGAAAGGGGATATTCAATCATTTTTATTGAGGTGGATCCTGAAAATGATGTAGTGGTAGGAACACTAGTTATTCATTCCATAATGGAGAACAAGCTATTTTATACTAGTTCTACACATTATTTTATGTCTTGAATGTTTTGTATAACTATTCAATCACCTACACAAAATTTGGAGGTTGATATATTTGTGATAATAAGAAATGGGAACATTATTGCATCCAATTTTTATAACTTATTCAAGGCTAATTATTTGGAACTGATCCTACCATTAGATCTTATCATACTCCCTTTGGTAGTGTTTGATGCTATATTGGGCATGGATTAGATATCTTTATATAAATCCAATATCCACTGTCGGCAATGGCATATCAGTCTTCTCATCCCATATTTTCCACCTATTCAATTAAAGTGTAAGTAGGATGATGAATCTCATTTAGAATCATCATCTCAATTATGGAAAATGATTCCTTAGGAAAAAGAATATTCAACTCAAATTATTGAGATAAAGGTGAAAACGTTTTCTCTAAAACATACCCATTGTGAGGGATTACACCGATGTGTTCCCCAAATAGTTTTATGGTATTCCTCCTATTAGAGAGGTTAATTTTTCAATTGAACATATATGAGGATATCTACCTATATCAAAGACACTTTATAGAACGACCATTGTTGATCTGGAATAACTAACGAATTGACTACAGGAGAATATAGAAAAATGTTTTATATGCCCAAGTACTTTACCATGGGGTTTTCCATTTCCCTTCATTAAGAAGAAGGATGGTTCACTATGTCACTAAATTTATTACCATGAGATCAAAAAAATAATTGTAAATAAGACGTATCCCCTAAAAAGAATAGTTGACTTTCCGATTAGCAAAGTGGGGCCAGTAATTTCTCTAAGGTGGACATTCAGTCTGGGTATCTCGAATTAAAGGTGAAGAAAGAAGAGATTCCAAAGATGACCTTTAGAATTTGGTATGGACAATATATGTTTAAATTGAGTCCCTTAGAACTAAATAATGCTTCAAATATTTTCATGGATTTAATTAATATAGTTTCAAGAAATGTTTTTGAGAAATTTGTAGTAGTATTTATTGTTGATATTCTGACATACTTCAAGATCACATATGAACACAAAGATAATTTGATTACTATGATAAAGACGTTATGAAGGGGGAAACATTATGAAATTTATAGTAAATGTGAGTTCTGGATGGAGGAATTATACTTCTCGGGTAATGTAATCACCAAAAAAGGGATATCTTTAGACAATTTCAAGACAATGGAAATCGAAGAGTGGGCCATGCCAAAATCTGTGAAAGAGATCCATATTTTCTATGGAATATATGGTTATTATCGAAGTTTTTTTAATAAAATTTTAATATTTTTCAAAACCACTAACAAATCTGACTCAAAAGGGGGAAAAGTTTGTTTGGACTAGTGAATGTGAATACTACTTTAAAGAGCTGTAAAAGTGTCTTTTCGCAGCACCAGTGCTCACACAACCTACAATTGGGAAACAATTTTTGGTGCGAAATGATTATTCAAACTAGAGATCAGGCTTTGGGATGATGAAAAATGATAAATTGTTATCTTACACCTCAAGGAAGTTAAAAATACTTGAAAAAGTTTTTCCTACACATGATCTTGAGTTAGAAGCTATGATCTTTGAGTTGAAAATCATGTGGGATTATATTTTTGGGGATAAGAATGAGATATATAATTATCACAAGAGTCTCAAATACATATTCACATAGACGAAGATAAATATGCACTAGTGAATATTGTTAGAGCTCCTCAGGGATTATGACCGATCAATCCACTACTATCATAGTATAGAAAATAAGTTAGCAGATGCTCTAAGATGAAAGGATCATGAATCTTTAACAATGATGGGAATTGAGAAGGATATGATATTCTAATACCAACACATAATGAAAATCGGAATTTTTCATGAAGAAACACCATCAATCCTTCCTCGAATTATTTCTCAACTATCCCTTTTGGATAAAATAAATGATAATCAAACAATGATGTGGAAATTAATAAGAAGGCGGATTCAATGAGAAAAGGGATATCATCATAGTTAAAAATAGATGAGGAAGGAGTCCTAAGATTTTGGTCATGATTATGTATACCATCCAATCCAGATATAAATAAAAAGCTTCTAAATGATTCATATAGCCCAATCTTCTTTTTTCACCCCGGGTGCACAATGATGCATTGACATTTTTGAGAGAAATGTTTTTGGGGGAAATATGTAAAAGTAGATTGCTGATAATTTTTGGGGGAAATTATTATTTTTCCGTAAAAATTTCTATTTATTTTTTGAATACATTCTATCATGGAAACATATATGACATTCTCATTTGTTCATCCTTTTGAATCCATTATTTCATGGAAACATTTATGAAACTATCATTTTTTATTCATTGTAACGTGATCATGATACCAATTTCTTTCCATGCGTAACCCTTATGATTATTATTCATGTGGTTCACATATTAATAAACATTAAAAATGTGTGTGGATAGGTTGTTATCTAATTATTAGTTTAATTTTTAGTCTCATGATACGTCATGTTTGGACATGGAGGGAAATTGATTCCATTATGGGACAGTGTCCACCATGTCTTAGTGGCCATCCTTGACTCATATGTATGACATGTAATATGTTTTTTTCATATTCAAATTATTTTATTATTATATTTTCCCATGTCATACATGATATTCATCCTTATGTTTATTCATATTCCATTCATTTTATGTCCTAATGTTATGCTTTCTAACTCATGTGTTGTGTTTTATTCCTATGCTTGTTTCTTTACTCACCTTTTTACCTAATCCCTTATGTTCATTCATTTCCCAGGTTACCCTATGTAGTTATAGGATCTCAATGAAATATTGTATATCATTATAGAGAGTAAATAAAAGATATTTTCTTGATGTTTAATTATGAACCTAATCATTCAAAAAAACTTGAGTTTACGACCATTGGGTTGTAATTTTGTGGTTAATTATGCTTAAAATCATGTAATGATTTGTGTAAAAGTTTAGGTCTACTATTGTAGATATGAATTAAAAGGTTGTGGATCTAGTAATTTTTTGGACGGTGAAGTATATTATAGATTTGAAGGAATGTTTGAGTACATTTGATGAGGGAAATGAACAACTATTAGGTAAAGATAGGGAAACAATGGAGTGTATGTGCTAAGGTGAGGATGAACCAGATCAAAAAACATGATTTTATAAAAAAAAATCATTTTATAGTATATTCATTATTATTACTATATTCATATTTAATTTTATTATATCCATAACACCATATAAAAATTTAGCAACCATAGAACGAAATGATGCATCTAATAGGGGATGTATGTTTCCTCTTATCTCTTCTGTTTTTGGTTTAGGTAGAATGTATCATTTCATATTTATATTTTTATTAAAGTCACAAATTAATTGGATTGGTCTGAATAACTTATGAGAATGGTAATCACGTAATTTATGATATGTATGAATCAACTGTGCATCAATCTGATGCTTGATTTATTCATTATGATAGAAATGTTATTATGGTCATTTATATATATTAATATTAAAAGTCATGTATAAGGTGTATAAACAAATTTAACAAAAATTTGATTCATTTAAAAATGTTGGATAATGGTCATATAGGAATTTATGAACTAAAGGAATTAACTATGAATTAATAGGATGCATTTATTTCTCATTATGTTGTAAAGTATTATTTTACTTTTATGATATCATTAAAATGAAATATCACAAATCAGGGGGTAAAAGATGATAAAAAAATTCGGATTATTGTAAAAACATAAGATAACAATCATCAAGTCATCTATGATATATAAGAATCAACCAAACATCAATTTGATTCTATTATTTATCATTATGATTGATACCACCATTTAAAATTTTATTCTTTTACTAATATGAAATAAATTCAATTAATGGGTCAAAATTAAGTAAATTAAAATTACATGATGTGAAAATAATGGGAAATTATTATAAAGTCATTTTTCATCCGTAAAAATATATTGAGCCTAAAACCAATTCTTGGGTTGATTTATATTATAGAATGTGTGATTTCAAATTATTTGCACTTATTAATAAATGAAAAATCACTCAATTATGGGTTAAAAACAATGCATATGAGCTTGGATTAGTTGAAATATTAGGGAAATAATATTCATGTTATTTAATATTTTGATGAATCAACCTAAAATCAATATACTAACTACATTTTGTGGTATTATAGAAGGTGTATTGCTAAATTTTTATTTCTATGAACATGAAAAAACATAAAAATGTTGTAAAAATAACAGAAGACACTTTTTGGAGTAAAATTTTAATAAAATGATTACCAAGTCATTTATGATATATAGATATTATTTGTGTGCCAATAAGATGATGGGATTTCTCATTATTAGGTACAATATTATTTCCCAATTATTCTTCTATTAAAATTTCATTTCCCCCATTTGGGTGTCCAAACAAAGAAAATTAAGTAGGAATAGTTTTAAAACATAGGATATTGATCATTAAGTAATTTAGGATCTATAAGATTCAACCACATTTAAATATTATTCTTTGATAGCTCAGTATTATCAAAAACATTTTTTACCATTTATATGATAATTAATATGGAATATCTCCTACTAGGGGGACAAAACTGAGAAAAATATATGAAAATGATGTGAACATTGATGAAAAAAATACCTAGATAATTTTTTATCTATAATAGTTACACACACTTAATTTCTATTTACAGTTTTACTAGTCTAATGGAATGCATGATTTAAAATTATTTATACTTCTTAATAAAAGAAAAATCACCCAATTAGAGGTCAAAACTGAATAAAATAGCTTGGAGTTTATTGGGAACCATGGACAATGTGATTGAGTCATTTAAGATCTAAAAGAATCAACCCTATGTGAATCTTATTTATTTTTAATCTATATTATAGAATTTTCATCTGGACATCACACGTTTATTAAAGTGAGAATTATTTAATTGGTGTGTATACAAAGAAAACAAACTTTTATTATTGTAAAGAATTAGGATAAATATCTTTTATTAATTTTTGATCTATACTAATCAACTTTGATTCAATCATATACTTGTATTTTTTGGTATGATTGGATGTATTGTTTCACTTTTATGCTTTTTTTTAAAATAGAATATCACTAATCAAGGATTAAAAAATGATGAAATGTATTTACGTAGGCTTTAAAACAAAGGAGAATAATCATTATTCCATTTTTATCTTTCAGAGTCATCTAAACAAAAATAAATTTCTCAGATTTGTCAATATGAATCAAAACATTGTTTAACCTTTTATATTTCAATTAATATGACATATGTTCTAAGGGGATTTAAATCCAATAAATTGAGAATCATTTAAAAATATCTAACAATATCTCTTGAATAATTTTTTCTTCGTAGGAATCATCTCTGCCTCAAAATTATTTTTAGATTTATTAGTAAAAAAATCATTACTTCATATAATTAACATGTTTGAATTAAATTACAAAAACTGTAGTTAGGTTTATAAGGATAAAACAATATTGGAATATCATGAGGACTTCAGAAAATGATCATCCATTCATTTATGATCTACATGAATCAATTTGTCATAAATTTTTATAGTGGTTTCATAGGTATTATAGAATGTTTCATATGGCCTTTAAATTTTTATTAAAGGAAAAAATCACAAAAAATGGTCCAAAAGGATCATTTTTACTTGTATTTTACTGAAAAAATTTCAAATGACCATTGAGAAATTTTTGATTTTTAGGAATCAACCGCATTCTAATTAGATTCTTAGATTTATCGGTATGATCTGAATCGAAATTCACCATTAGACTTTCATTAAAATGAAATATCCCCAATAATGGATCAAAATAATAAAACACATTTGGACTGGTTTAGGAATTTAGGATGATGATTATTGAGTATTTTTTGATATTCAAAAGTCAACTACACATCAATTTGATACTAATATTTCATGTTATAATTAGAAACAATATTTAACCTTTATATGATAACTAAAATGACATTCCTATCACTAGGGGTCAAAACCAGGAAAAAAGATGAAAATGATGTTAAATTCATCAAAAATATTTATTAAATAATTTTTGATATGTATAAATCAATTGTGTCTCAAACCGATGTCTGAATTGATTGGTATAATGGAATGTATGGTTTTACATTTTTATGAATTATTAATAAAATAAAATTCAAATATGAATGGTTTAAAATCAAAGAAATGATATTGTATTAGAGTAGAAAACATGGAAAATTGTTACACCCAAATATTTTTTAAAAACATTTTTTTGATAGGGTATTCAACACGTAGCAAGAAGTTTGAATATACCAGGATATAATGATAAAATAATATAATCTAAACATTCCCATTATAAAAAAAACATTAAATTGGGTGTTATGAATAAGAATAAATAATTATTTAATAATAATCATGATGGATAAGGAAAATATATCGATAAATAAGAACTTATTTTATTTTTGAAATATTTATAGGCTTCAATAATTATGATGGATAAGGAAAATATATCGATAAATAATTTTGATTAACGTAATTTTTTTAATCAAAATTTCAAAATATCTTGGGGGATATTTTTTTGTATTTTTCTAACATGTTATATTATTAACGAATACTCAAAAATACTAATTTTGTATTTAAAATATCCATTTCATTAGAATCATTTACAAAGATATATATATTTTTTTAAAAATGGAATAAAAATAAAATTATTTCAATTATTTTATGAATAATCCAAATTATTTTATTGTACTCAATTCCATTATTTAGTTTAATATAATAACTTCTAATACTTATGAAAACTTATTTTTTGGAAAACTGATATTTTATCATGTATACAGGTTTAATATTACATTAAATTATTCGACTTCAGTGAATTTAATTGGGAAAAATATATTACATATTTTGAATCAAAATAAAAAATAAAATATAATAATTTACAATTAATTTTTGGACTTAATGAATATCAAAAATAGTAAAAATTAATTACTGTTGGTAAGGTTAAAATGAGTTTATTGGGGGTTAAAATCAAATTTTAAGGGTTAAAATAACAAAAATCGTTTCAAATTCCTATTTTATGGCCATATTTATACCATATTCCCTATAAATTTCGACAATAAGTTAATTTTTACCATTTTTTAATGTGTAAAATGTGGGTATAACGTTTTATTTTCCAAAATCCAAAGTATGTTCTCTACCACACTTATAAAAGGACTCCAACTATACCCACACATGTTCACATAAAGTGGATTTTATTTCATAATATTCCTTCCAAAATAACATCCTTACTACCCTCCACAAATACTAGAGTCATTTTTTTTTGTCAAAAATCTAATCTATAGAGGCTTTAAGTATAATTCTAAAGAGGTGTTCTGATATTGATGTGTCATTCTTTACCGGGCATCATTGTTTTATTTTATATTCCTCCTTATTAAATATTATTAAATAATTATGATATAATAAAATAATTATCTACCATATAATAATATCTTATTATGTTAATTTCGTAACTTAGGTCCATCTCCCCTTCCATTAAATTGGGAACTGAACCCTAATTCAGGTGTACGACAGACAAGTGCCTCAAGAACCGATGCAATTTTTTTTCTATTATAGCCTCTCACAACCATTGATGATATGGGATTTTAAATTTATATATTATATTAATTAGATATTAATTTTTATTTAGAATTATGAAAATTTATACCTTATTACCTTTCTATCCATTGAAAAATGATAACATTGTTCATGTGCATGGTGAATTAATGCATCGCAAAGTGATGCGATTAATTTTTTTAATACCACATAACATGGATGATATAAGTAATTGTATTTAAAGAAATAATATGATATTTATGAGATAATTATCATTATATAATGATAAACTAACACATACCATCATTCCATCATGATTGTTGAAAAATGGAAATGTAACTAATACGTATGTATGACTCATCATCTTTATGATAGCAATTTAGTTCATTTTTTATAAAAATATTTCATGGTTGGTTTTAATAGAATAATTTATGTATAAAAATAAATAAAAATTTCGATTATTATTATGGATATGAACTAATAATTAACCCTTATACAATGTTCAACAAAATGAGGTTGTTTTTTAATTATTAACAGAGTGTGCCAAAAAGCACACGATGTAGGCATAAATGAATAAGTAATTAAATATGTCATTACAATAAATGATATAAATGGTTTATTTATGATGTATTAAACATATAATGTTCCTTATAAAAATACTTTTAATTTTATTATATAGGAGATAAAGTACATATATTACATTTCTGGACTCAAGGTAAGGGATTTATCATTTCATTTTTATTTTTATGTGACATATGCCATATTTTCCACTTATTGTTTTTGGGTTTTACATACTACCCTATTAATGTTATAACATGAATATATTTATATTTATAAAATTAAATTTTTCATTTGAATTTACATCTTTCATAAGGGTTATGAGTCAAATCTAAAAAAGTGGTAATGGTTTGTTTCACAATCCCAACATTATTTTGGACTATTTATGTTTATGACCCAATTTGAGGTATTGTAGGAAATTTATTTCACACAAAAATATTTTATTATAAATTGGTTTATCAACAAAATTTAATGTAATAATACCATTTTCCACTATTTTGTAATTAAAATTAATGAGAAAATGCTTTTAAGAAAATATGACATTATTTTTCACTTCGATCAAAAATAAATTTTGTTCCATATCAATGTTTTTCGAAATTATTTTCAAGAATGTTTTTAAAATTCTCAAAATGATTTATTAATGAAAGTTTTATCCATGTATTAAAATGTCTTTTAATTATTCTTCTTATCATTTTCTTAATGAAGAACTTTTTAATCTTTTTTCAATAGTGTGAAAGGAATGTTTTTTAACTTATATGACTTGTACATAATTACCACCATCATAAAAACTCAATTATCAAAATATTTCATTATAAAATTCCATGGTTATTTTTAATGAAAATGTTAAATATAATACTTTTTTATTTTTTATATATTATTAACAAGTGATTTTAACTGAAATGGTTTTTTTCACAAGGAATATTCCATGCAATATTTTAAATAAATGTTCATCAACAATGATAAAAATTGATATTATGTCTTTGTTATAAATTATGTATCTAAGTATCTCATTTATATACCTAAATTATTCTCACATAGTTGTATAGTGTAATACTTACCTTATTTCCATATCTGAAATTCCTTCATTATATAATTTATTTTTATTATGATCTGATACAACATTATGAAACCGATTTTCTCTCCATGTGTAATTTTTATGTTTATAACTTATGATTGATTTTCTTTTTTAAGGAACACATAGATCCAAAACATGTATGATTGGTGCACCCAAATAGTGATCCAATTCATTGGATAAATCTTTAGTCTCATGAGTCGTCATGTATATGAATAGGTAGAAACCTAATTTATTAAGGTACTTTTTAGACCATATTATATTATCTTAGAAGTAAGCATTGACTCAAGTTTAAGTAATTTTATATATTTCTTCCATGTTTCCTGTAATATCATGATATTATGACACCATGTTCTTTATTTTATTATACTATATAATTTCTCATGATCCTTCTATTTTATGATAACATGTTAAACCGTGGAATCACTTGTTATGTTTCCTTACCATGTTTATTATAGTATTGGGATTTTTAGCACAACTATTCATTATATATTTTACTAGGTTATAATATAAAATTTTAGGGGATCAACATTATTTATGAGTTGAATAAGAGGAATAAAAATGAATTTAATTAGTTTTCTTTTGATGTGTTATGAACCTCTCCTTCTAAAGAAACTATGCGTTTTCAATCCATGTTTTGTAATTAATGTATATTTATTTTAAAATTCATGTCAAAATATGTGTCAAAGGATAGGGTGACTATAATTGAAATTCCATAAAGGTATATTTATTTTGTTTATTAGGACTATAATACTTTACTAAGGACAATATGAACAATTATAAAGACAATCCTAAGTATATGTAAATATTCTGGAATTTTGGTGATTTTTTTAGCGATTCGTTTCCACGAAATTACATCATTTTTTGGTTACTACTAGTAGATTTTGATCTATAATAGTTATACATATGAGTAATAACTTCAAAAATGGTTCATTTATATTTGAATTGATCAACACCTAGTGTATAAATATTTTCCTAAATGAAAACATTTTTTGAAAATCCTGAAAGATATGTTAGGGAAATATATAGGCTATTTACAAACCATCTTGAACAACTTGAATACTTGATAATCATTGATGATCTAGTTTAAACCTAATGGGTATTTAGTTGATAATTATAATTTTTATCATTATTTTAAACGAATAAATACACCTTTAATGGTTTTAAAAATGGCATATTATGATAATTAGGTTTATTTTGTGAGACATTTATATTAATATAACCCTTAGGTTTAGTATGGGTTTTAAAACAAATTGAGGAAATTACCATATTGTTTGGTGGAAATGAGTTTCATATTATTGGAAATCATTAGGGTTTATCATATATTTGATGTTAAGGTTATAATATTCCATTAAGAATATTTTTTTGGGATAATAATATATATAGAGAACTGTAGTGGTTACAAACTGATTTGGTGAATAAGTTTATTTTAAGGACGTTCATCATATTATGGGAATATTTTGGAATGTATATTAATATATTTTCAGAAAAACAAAAAACCACATATGGGGTAAAAACTCTTCATATCCATAATGTTTATGGGGATTTAACTCACTACTGATGGGTGGAAAGGGTGCAACACCCACCACTCACCTACATGATATAATAGTTAGTTTGATAAGGTTTTTACTAAAATAAGTTGATATATTAATATTAATATGATATTGGGAAGCATATTTTAGTATCAAATCTTTTTGATTTTTTAGATTTTTAGTTGATTAATGATATTTTAGCAAGTATTTAATTGAGTTATGGTATATTTAACCCCTTTTCCCAATATATGATTTAACCAGAATGTATATATGGGAAGAACAAAATGAAATTTTTTAATGTTGAGGTTATTTTTTATGTAGTGATAAATAATTATTTAAGTTGAATATTGGGTTTGGAGATTAATATGAAAAAGAATTATTTTTGGGAATTATATTACATTGTTCAAATCATTTTCATTTTTTTGTTAACATTTCAATACAATTTCAATAACTAGACATCATTTTGTTGAAGCAATTGATCCAAAAGAATTAAATTTTAGTGATTTAGGTATGAAAAATTCATCTTGAATACTCATAATTTGGAGAAATATATGATATTGTGGTGAAAAATAATAAAAGGATAAAATTATACATTTCAAAAAAAAAATTAATCAAATGGTAAAAATATAACACTTTTTGAGGAAAAAGATATTTAAATAAAAATGTTATTCAGTTTTTATAAAATGATGGTCTCTTTTACCATTTAAAAAAATTATAACATTATCTAATAAATGTATATTATTTATAAATAAATTTTTCCACTTGCCAATAATGATATGATATGTGAAAATGTAGTTCTGATATGACATTAATATTTTCATTTCCGATGTTTTAAAAGGAATATTTAAGTACTCTTTTAATGTTGTGGGTTTTTCATAAAGTAATTTTGGAATAAAAAAGCCTTCATTACAATGAACA
This sequence comes from Viscum album, assembly GCA_963277665.1. Lineage (NCBI taxonomy): Eukaryota > Viridiplantae > Streptophyta > Magnoliopsida > Santalales > Viscaceae > Viscum > Viscum album. The sequence goes on from OY728129.1 coordinate 1,039,004,239, forward strand.
AGTTAAAATTTTTAGGTTGAAATTTATTGAAGAAGGGTATAATGTAACACCCTGAGATTTTAAGAGAATACTATTTTTTATAGCATATTCAATACGCAACAACAAGTTCAAAAGAAATGTTATATAATATTAAAATATTATTATTTAAATAGGACCATTATAACATGGATTTTCAATTTTGAGGTATGAATAGGAATACAACCATTTTTTAAATATATAATGAAGTATAATTAATATATATTGATAAATAAGTACATATTTTTTGGAAAATACTTTACAGGCTTTGAAAATACTTTTTCTTAAAAAAAGAATGTTATTGATTTTTGTGAACAAATGTTAAAATTAATTTTTCCAATTTAAGAATTTTTATTTTAGAACCAAACTTCATTTTCTGAATCAACAATTAAAAATTATCTTAGCATGAATTTATGGTATTTTTCTAAAATATTAAATTTTTTAATGAATAGTGAAAATACTGGTTTTTTATTGTAAAAAACTTTTCCATTTAAAAAATTTACAAATTATTTTTTTTAAATGGTTTAAAAGTAAAAATAGTTAAATTATGTTATTATTAATCTAATTTATTTCCTTGGAATCTATTGATTTTATAATTTTTATATAAAAACATTTTATACATATAAAAATATCGTCTTTGGAAAACCATTTTTCCTTGTGTCTATGGTTTTACTTATAAATTTATTTATTTCACTTCTATAAATTTAATTTAGAAATATTAATTAGATATTTTAAAACATTATAAATAATTTTATATAATACATACCCATTTTCTTCCATAATGAATAGTAAAAATAATTAAAATTAAATAATGCAGTTAAGGCTAAAACAGATTACCCGATGGATAAACTATTAAAATATGGGTTAAAAAACCTAAAAACTTGTAAAAATACTATTTTATAGCCATACATGGACCTTATATATTCTATGGTTTGATAATGAGTCATTTTGGTGCCTTATGGAATGTGTAAAATGTGAACAGAACTTTTTCTTTTCAAAAATTCAAACCATGTCATCTTCCCTGCAAATAAAAGGGCATCGCTCACGTCACATATTTTCACATATAATGTCTTTTTTAAGAAATTACATGTACAAATACCTTCATTAAATCGTTGTTCGTGTGTATGGCGGACTACCACCTCGCAAACCGATGTGATTAATTTTCCCAAATCTTTACTAATGATATTTTATGATGATTTATTCAATATTTTTATATTATATTAAATAAATATCAATTATTATTTAAATTTAACAGATCATATACCTTCTTACCTTATTATCTATTTAAAATGATAACATCATTTGTGTGTACGGCAGACTACCACATCATGAAGCGATGTGATTTATTTTTTTATTTCCATATCACATGAATGGTATACATGAGTGTACTTAAATAAATAATATTATAATTATTATATAATTATAATTTTTTAAATATAAAAAAAACAATCCCTTTATTTTTTTCATGTTCATTTAAATGTTGAAATGTTAGTCATGTTTACGCACAGCCAATCGTCTCCATGATTGTAACATTGTTTATTTCTCTCCAAAACATATTTCATGGTTTCTATAAAAATTATAACTAAAATATAAAAAATAATAATTATTTTATGATTAATATTTTAGAGATGATGGAATAATTACATATTTGACTAAATTCAACACACTGATACCATTTTGAAATTTTGAACTGAGCATCCTCAAAACAAACCGATGTGGACATAATGAATAAGTAATAAAAAATTTCATTTAAATAAATGAATTAAATGGATATAATATATTTTATTCAACCAAGATATGGTTATTAAGAAAAATTTAATTGATCTTAGTTTATTATGTAGTCAATAATGGTAATAAACAACAAGACTGAACTGGAGGTAATTGACTTATCATTTCACAATTAATTTTTTTAAGACATATGCCTTATTCAGAAAATATTTATTTTGTGTGGTGTACATATTTACCCTTTTAATATTATATAATTAATCTATATAACTTAAAGGTATTTAATTTTCTGTTTTATGTTACTTCTTCCCCTATTTGTGCATAAACGTTTCACGTTTTATTACAATTTTAGTCTCTTTGGTACTTAAAATATTTTGGGAAAATATTTTAAAAAATGACTTCATTTCTCTCTTTTCTCAACAATACCTTTTCTTCCTTATTTTTTTTCTAAATATAAATAATGGTTTTAAACCTATTAAAAATATTTATAAAAAAAATATTAACCATGTATTAATTTTTACAAAATGTTATACAAGGAATATTCATGCCATTTTCCCAATGAGGTACTTTTTATCCTTTTTAAAAAAATGTGAAATGAATTTTTTTGTTATATATATGGTATGATTGAAATTACACATCATCATTATCAATCAATTCTTTGAAGATTCCTTTATAGGTTTCCATGGTTATTTTTTAATAAATTGAATTTTATAATATATTTTGAAAAGTTTATATTTTCAATAAGTGATTTCAATGTGAAAATGGTTAATACAAGTCCTATGTTCATATCCCAAATATCATTATATGAAATTTCATTTTATTATGATATGAGGCAACATTATGAATCAAATTTTATATTCAGGTTTAATCCTTATGTTTATTCCTTATGATTTATTTTCTTTTTATGGCACATAAAAATCATGAACAGGTTATTATGGGTGTGCCCAAATAGTGCTCTAAATGCATTGGGTGAATATTTAGTCTCATTATTCATAATGTATGGGAATTGAGACTAAACATAATAAATTATAGTATTTTATTCACCATTTTTTACTTTATTTTATGTTATCCTTGATTCATATTAATTTCATGTTGTGTGTTTTTTCCAAACATTCTATGATGTAATGATATTATAATAAAATGATATTTATGTTATTATCCCATTTGATTACTCATAATCCTTATATTTTGTGATATAATGTCATACCTTTGACTCACTTTCTATAATTACTTTTCATGTTTATATCCTTACCAGGATTTTTATCTCACCCTTTTCTTTATGTATTTCACTAGGTTATCTTATGATGTTTTAGAATCCCAAAAGGATTTTGGAGCTCACTTAGGAGAATAAAAATGTCTTGTCATAGGTTTATTTTGATTTATAATAAACTTATTCTTCCAAATACACTAGGGATATTCAATCCATGTTTTTTAGATAATTGATTTTTGTGTTAATATTCATGTTATAATATGTGTAAAATCCATTAGAAACTATAAGAATGTTCTTTATATCATTTGTGAATTTAATAAATCAACCCCACATTAATAAAATGGTTGGTTTAATAATTTTCATAGAATGTTTATTATAGTCTTCAAATTTTTATTAAAATGAAAATTAGATAAAAATACTTAAAATTATTCAACCACACTTGTATTGGTGACGAAACATAAGAAAATTATCATTGGGTGATTTATAATATATAGAATTCATCCGCATGTCTATTAGATTTTTCAATATCTTAGTATGATCCCAAGTAGTAAATCAAAATTTTGTTCTCATTAAATTGACACATCTCCCACTAATGGTCCAAAATTTATAAAACTCATTTATACTATTGAAAAAACATAAGATAATGATTATCGAGGCATTTATATTCTATAGGAGTCATATTCCCACAAACATGATACTAGAATTGGATGTTGGGATAAAAAAACTATTTAAACTTTTATACATTTATTTATATGGCATGTATTTTATTAGGGGTCAAAAATAAGAAAACATGTTTCAAATAATGTGAAAATCGAGGGAAATAATAGAAAAATAATTTTTGATCTAATGAAATAAACCACAATATAAACCGATGACCTAATTGATCAATATATTTGAAATTATGATTTCATATGATTAAACATTGTTAAAAAAATACAAATAACTAAGGTAGGGGTAAAAACCAAGTATATGATATTGATTTATAACTATAACTTATGATATGGTCTCTCTTTTGAATTCTTTAACAAGTGGCGTGATGAGGGTTTTGGCACGGTGATGCTGGTTCTGGTTGAATGTTTTCTAATTTGAATTCTCGCATGTGAAATGTTTTCATTGGAGGTTGTGGTTGAACCATGGTGTATCACCTTTTCCTTAAAAGTGTTTCAATAATAAAAATTTAATTTTCAGGTCAGGAAAAATATCTTCAATTCATTTACTATATGTTTGTTTCAACTGCACATCAATCTGATACCTGGTTTGCAATGTATGATTGAAAATGTCATGTGGATTTCAGAATTCTATTAAACTAAAAAACTAAAATAATAGGGGTTAAAACTAATAAAACAAACGTGTTTTGGTTTAAAAAATAGGATAATTATCATCAAGTCATTTATGATCTATAAGAATTAACTACGCCTTAACCTAATGCTTATATTTCTCAGTATTATCCAAAGTAGATTTCCCCCTTTATGATTTTTTAAAATTACATATAACCTATTAGGGGTCAAAACTAATAACATGAATTGGGATCAGTTTCAAAACATAAGATAATTATCATTGAGTAATTTAGGATATTTAGGATTCAACCATGCATTAATCTAACATTTGAATTTCTCAGTTTGATCAAAAACACTAATTAAACTATTATATATTTATCAATATATAGTATCACCCTTAATGGGATAAAAACCAAAGAGATATATTGAAAATGATGTGAAAGTATAAAACAGTGATCCTAGAATAATTAGGGGTATATATGAATCAATAGATCCATAAACTAATGCTTGTATTGATTATTATAATATAAATTTTGATATAAATTATTACCCTTTGTTAATAAATGATAAATCAACTAGGTAGGAGTAAAAACTGAGAATCAAATCTCAAATTACCGTGAAAATTTATTAAAAAAATAGTAGTTTAATTTTAAATATTTAGGAATCAACTTCATGTTAGTCCAAGTCATACTTATTGAGTATGATAGAATGTATCATGTGTCCATCTCAATTGTATTAAGGTTACCAATCAAAAAAAAGGGGTCAAAATTGAGAGACTTTACCACGAAAGGTTTAAAATATTATTATAATGATCATTGAGTCACTAATGATCTATAGAAATCAATAGCGTGTCATTCAGAATCTTAGATTTCATGGTATGATCCAATGTATCATTTCACCTTATTTTAATTCATTAAAATTATATACCATCTATTAGTTAGTCAAAACTATGAAAACACATTTGTATTTTATTCCCAACAAAATATAATGATTACTGAGTAATTATAATCTATAGTAGTCAACCAAAAATAAATTTAATACTATAATTTCACAGCTTGATCGAAAAACCATTTAACCTTTTATGTGATTATGTATATAACTTATATACCATTATGGAGTTAAAACTGAGAAAAAAGGTTTTGAATGACGGGAAAATAGAGGAAACTTTTTATAGACTCATTTTATGATCTTTATGAATTGATCATGGCTCAAACTAATGCCTGAATTGATTACTATAACAGATTGTATGATTTTATATTATTAACACCTTTTAATAAGACATAGATCGTTATAGTAGGAGTTAAAACTATGAAAACAATATCATGTGATCATGAAAACTTACTACAGTGATTTTTGATTAATTTCTAATTTCTAACAATCATTTCTATGTCAATATGATGAATATTTTTGTTAGAGTGACTGAAATTTTCAAGCAACATTTACAATTTTAATAAAGTGATAAATCAAGTAATAAGGGTTAATACTAAGAAGAGTCACTTGATTTTCTAAAAAATGATAATAATTATCACTTCATTGATGATTTTTGGGAATTAATTATGTACTAATCATAAGCACATATTTCTTGGTATTCTTAACATATATTTCACCACTAAACTTTTACTAATGTGATATATCATATTTTAGGGATTCAAAATTGAGAAAAAGCATCTTGGATTCGTGTCAAAACATTGGTTAATGATCCTCAAGTCATTTATAGTCTATAAGATTCAACCAATAATTAATCTAATCCTTGGATTTCTTGGAAATTTTTAAAACAAAATTTAGTGTTTTTAGGTTTTTAAATATGACATATTTCTTATTAGGGGGCTCAAAACTGAGATAATGGGTTTCTAAGGAGTTATAAATGGTATAAAATGATCCTCAAACCATTTTTAATATGAAGAATTCAATTGGGCATCACTTTTATTCTCGAAATAATATTTATAGTGGATATTATGATTTCATATTATTAGCACTTCCTAATAAAAGGAAAATCACATAGTATAGCGTAAAAATGAGTAAATGAGAACATATAAGAGTAAAATATTATTATAATGATGATTGAGTCATTTGTGATCTATAGTAATCACCCAAACAACAATAAGATGCCTAATTTTATCACTATAATTGAACTTGTCATGTGTTATTTCTTGTTTGAAAGTGACAATCCATGTAAATGGGGTCAAATAGAAAAAATACACCTAGATTGGTAAAAAATAATATAATAACAATCATATATTCATTTATGATCTATTGGAATCAACCACACATCAATCACATGATCACATTTATCAGTATATTCCAAAGTAGCATCTCAACATTATGATTTATTTATGATGATATATAAACTACCAGCTATCGAAAATGTGAAACCACATTTTGATTTGTGTAAAAATAAAGGAGAATGATCATAAATTAATTTTTGATTTTTAAAGAGTCAACATAGCGTCAATATGATATTCATATTTCTTATTATGATCAAAAACACCATTTAAAATTTTATAAATTTATTAATATGATATATCTCTTTCCAAGTTGTCATAATTGAGGAAATGAGTTGATAAGGATGTGAAAATCCAAAAAAATTACCCCCATACCATTTTTGATCCTTTTGAATCAAATATACCTAATTCTAATGCCCATATTAATCAGTACAATGGTAGGTAGGATTTTATATTTTTAACACTTTTTAATAATGGAAACATCACTCAAAATTTGTTAAAACAGAGCAAATGAACTCCAATTAATGTGAAATCACAGTAAAATAACTACATGTTGATTTATGATATTTTAAAACATAAAGTATTAAAATCCAGTTTATTATTTTCTTGGGAATACCAAAAACAACTTTTTAGTGTTTTATAACACTAAAAAGTGTGTGTACTTCTAATAACTATATTAAATTATAATATATTGATGTAATGTAATATAAAAACTACTAGTAAAATATTTATGATGAGTATGAATAGAAGAAACATCAATATGATGTGTAGTGTGTTCGTACTGATTGAATAAGTAGCTATTAAAGAACTGTTAGTCTTTTAAAACTTGACATGGGGGTAAAAACAATAAAACAACCACTTATTATCATGAAATCATAGGAAAACTACAATAGAATTATTTATGAAATATATGGAATAACATACCACTAATTTGAGTTTTCATTTACTCAGGATGACCAAAAGTTCCTTTTAATGGTTCAAAACACTAAAGGGTACATGTAGTGGTAAAACCCATAGAAAATGAACTCATATTTATGTCAACTCATAAAAAATATTCTTTTAATTATTTGTGACACATAAGAGTATATGGAACATAAAAAAGTTGAAATTTTCTCGGTCTATCTGGATCAGTAGTTCATAAACCACTGAGAATTTTTTAAAAGATGTTCCATGGGGTCAAAAACAAGAAAACAACCTTTGATATTTGAGAAATTTTATAAAATAATGTAAATTTATTTTTATATTTTAAAAATGAAGTTTTGTCGATCTGATCTTTTTTCCCTAGATGGCCAAAAAAATTTCTTCAGTTTTATAGAATAATAAAACATGTTTGCAATTTTAAATACTATGGAAACATTTTTATGAAGTATATGAAATCAAAGTAAAACTATTTTTTATTTTTTTATGTGTATGAGTAAAATTGATGTAAATTTGACAAACATTGTTCTCAAACAGACTAAATAAGTTGTTATTAAAAAAATAATAGTCCTTAAAAATGTGTATCAGAGGTTCAAAACCAATGAAAAAACCACTGATTTTCCTAAATTCATAATTCAATGGCCAAATATTTATTTTTTAAACATAATCACTTATGAAACATCAATATGAGTATTTTTCCTAAGACACTCTAAAACTCCGTTTCTGTAAATTAAATAACTAAAACATGGGTGTGACAGTTAAATTTATAGAAAAAGAATTCATATTCTTGATAAATATTAAGAAAACTGTATTCTAATTATTTATTATATGTATGAGTATACTTTCTTTTGATATGATGTGTGGTGTTATCAATTTGATTTAATATATTTTTATTAAATAATTAAAAATATCTGAGATCATAATCCATAGGGTAAAAATGAAGAAAAAAACTTTAATTATAATGAAATCAGAAGGAAATTACTATATGTAATTTTTTTGAAATATAAGAACTGATGATGTGTTAATTTGAGTTTTCATTTTCTCAATATGAACAAAAAATCTTTTTTATTGTTTTAAAGCACTAAAATGTTAATGTGATGGTCAAAACTATAGAAAAAAACCTCATATTGATGTAAAAACTTTGGGTTGATAACCATTAATTATTAATGACATGTATAAAAAGACACCATATCAATCTGATTTGTGATGTGTACAATAATTCAGACTAAAAAAAACAGGGCTGATAATAATATTACCTTATTGTTATATAATTTAATAGTTATCATAGAATCTAACAGTTTATTAGTCTTGTATATCTATATATATATATTAAAGTTGGAGTCCTAGGAATAAATAATTCAACTTTGACTACAGATATATTTGATGAATATACTATTAATAAATCATCTTATTATATTTTGTTCATTTTTCTGAATAAATTTAATGTAATAATTTCCTAGGATATAAGTCACATTTTTAGGGTCATAGTAGATTCCCATTATGAATAGAACATTGAAGTGATATGAATAAATTTTAAAATATGGTTTTATGGTTGGATAAATTACTATTATTGGATAACTAGTATTTATACTACCACGTGTTAGTACTCATAATAAGATCACGAATCGTTTAATGAGGTTCACACTTGGTAATCTCTAAGACTTCAGATTATGAGAATAGACCAACCAATAAGAATTCCACTTGTTTTGGTTTCATCAGATATTCTTGTATGCAGGCATGTGTAATGGTGATTAGACTTTAATATTATCATTGATTCATATCATGACACGTGCACTTATATTTACAGATCAAAATTATCATGTCATATATTGGAAGAAAGTAGGGTATATTGGGTGCAACACGAATGTCATGTTATGAATGGATAGGTAAATGATTGATTTTCCACATCCATATTTAGAGAATTTTTTATATTATCCTTATATTGGAAGAGAACCACTGCATTAACTTCCCTGGCCATGTGGTAAATATAATTTAATTTAAGATAATCAATAAATGATTTATCAATTATATAGTTTGATGACACATATGTGAAACCTTCTTGATCAAATATTGATATAAAGAGATTATATTACACGGTAAGCATTCATACGTGGTCTTTTACATTATGACGTTATGTAATTTATCGTGGGTTCCTTGGACCACTACTAGTCTATAACATTGGACTTTAGGCAATACCTTCTAATGCCAATGAGAAATATACCTTGAGGGTTTTACACTATGTGTTTCCATTGATCTCAATTAAATTCTACTTAAATTTAATTATTAGAAAACATATTATCCTCAAGACCGAGGAATTATTTTTTCACGTTTTATTGATCACAAGTATTTATTGATTAAAAAATATAAAACTAAATATTTATTTGGGTATTTAATAAATTAAAAAGAGTTTGAATGGACTAAAACCACATCTGATGATAAATATTGATTTATAAGATAGTAAAATAATATTTTCTGTTGTTTAATTTATCACTGATTCCATAAAATAATAAAATTATTATTATTATGCCACATGGGGTTTGATACATATTGTAATATTATTTAATCTTCGATACAATATTAAATAATATATTAACAAAACCCCAATATTTATTAATAAATGGTTATGTTTATTGTCTATGGTTAATCAAAAATTGATATTAGAGAATCATTGTGCACATCAAACTACCCCCCCCCCTCTCCATCAAACTCATCATCTCTTCCACTCAAGAATCAGAAGAACTCCTTAAAGCCTAAAATGATCATTCAATGATCAAGAATAATGATAAAAGACAATTGATTTTATATCCTAGCACTCAAAAATAAATTTGTATTGATTGGAGATTAGAGGAGAATGTGTAGATTACCACTAGAGGGATTCTACACATGAATCCTACAATACGCTGATGGTAACCCGAAAGGGTCTTGGAAGATAAACAACATCATCAAAGAAAAAAACCAAAGATAAGGTAATTATTTCTTTATATCTAAATAAATTAATTATAAATTTTTTTGAATGTTCTTCTCCCATTGTTTTGGGATACTCTATGTCAAATAAATATTAATATAAAGCCCTCTAAAGGTGCTTACACACTACTCAAAACCTTTATGTGGTATCAGAGTAGTCACATTTTAGATTTATAATTATTAATTAAAATTTTTATCTATATTTCCAAAACTAGTAAGATGATCATTTCAAGAATTATTCATTATTTAATATAATTTCTTAAATGAACATTCCCAAAAAAACTCTAATTCCTTCATTCAAGAATAAAATTTTATGTAGTTAGCTAATAGATAAATAATTACCGGATATTCCATTGGGAAGTGCCAAAAATTATATCCGGTAAGACTGGATTACACAACGTGTAATCAGAGTACACACTATGTACCCTAGTGAGCTTTATAAATATTTGGCGGGATACACTACAAGATGAATAATAATTAAACATGGTTTATTTATTTCACTCCATGTATATACTGGGATAGTCTAGAACATGACATGTCTAAGTACACTGCATTTAACTAGAATATACATCATGTAGTCTATATGGTTTAGTGGGCAAATTTAGACAAACTATGTGGTAAAATACATGGTGAAAAGCATGTGATACATACAACCAGGAGCATTAATCATGTACACAACAGATATCGAGTGCACATGGTGTGTAATTCATTAATTATCATATCTGAATTAGACATTAGGAACCTCAATGACTAATGTTGACACATGGAATATGAGATACACACCATGTAGCACGAGTGTACACATCATGTAATCACACGTCCAAAGAACATGATGGTTCCATTGGTGGTTTTTTAGGCACACATAAAGTAGAGCACATGGCATCTAGCATGTTAGTGCATTCCTTATAGTCCAATCGAGGAACATACTAAATCCCCTATCATGTATCTCAGGTAAATGGAATGAGAGATACATGAAATGTAACTCGAAAGTACACTATGTGTAGTATCTAAATAAATGATAGTATTAGATTACATTAAATTTATAACTACAACACTGAAAACTTATCATGTTGATTGGAACCTATTATTATTGAAAATACAATAATATTTTTAATGAATTTTAAATTCTCAATTAATTTATTGTAAAAATCTATATTTATTTGGTCTACCATTTATTTTTCATGAATGCATTTATGACGTGTATCACCAAGAGAATTATTTATTTCATTAAGATGAAAGGGTTTTAATAATTAATTAATTAATGTAACTTTGTTTATCTTAATAATAAATAATGAATAAAAATGAATATTAATTTATTATACTATTGTGTAACTGTTGCATGTGTATGACTATTCAAAATATTGACCATAACCAATGTATAAATTATCACTATTTTATTTATATTTATTTTAAGGTTTCTGAATTATTAAATATTAAATTAAATTTCATGGCCTTAGATTCATCCCTCACACTATTATTTTATAGGACATGCGTGTCAATTGTTATTTATGTAAGTCACCAAAATAAATACTTTTGTTATGATCATCTACGTGTAAGATAGAAATACATGTAATAAATAGGGTATCCCAAGCCATAAGGAGGAAATAAAATATTGAACCCAGACAATTCAAACCCAGGTGATGCATAGGTGGGACTGTGGAATGTTGAAACTCTCTGAAAGACCCAGACAGTGTATTATTTCATTAAATTAAATGGTTGATTTACTTTTATCTCAATAAATCAATCGTTAAATAATATCATTATTTATTGATTGATTGATTGATTTATTTATTTATTTATTTATTTTATGTGAATTCATTATTTATTTTATTGATTTAATTCCTTGAGCACAGAAATAAATGAACTATTGTTGAAATATTGAATTTATATAAATTGTTTATGTTTCATTGATTTATCCAAAAAAGGTAATTACTTATGTAATATCCAATTAATATTAATAAGGAATGTAATAGAAGAAAGAGGATAAAATTTATGCATAATAAATAAAATCCCTTAAATATATATTTTTTTAGACATTCCCATTCATTACTTTATTAAGAATGAAACCAATAGAACTATGTGTTTGACCAAACCATCTTGGGACACTTAATTTTATAGAAGGAAAATCTAAAGAAAATTTGTGTTAAAATTAACTATTTAACATCAAGTGGATTATCTCTTTCTAGACTTGGAGTAATTTGGAGGATTGTGTTGAGGAAATCTAGTTCATGATTTTATGATTGGGAGGTCTAGTAAATAGATGATGGATTTGAATGCTCGGTATTTTTAAAGACCTGTCTACCCAAATACCTTAATGTAGCTTGACCAATACTTGTTGGGGTTGTGTGAAGGGGAATAAGAATCCTTTCCACTATAATTTTCAAGAAACTATACATTCTGAGTTCAATGGTGAGGGATTATGAGTCTTGATGAAATATTGGTAGAGTTAATGAAAATTTAATTATTATTATTTCTCATATAATATTTAATCAAAAAAATTACTAATTATTTTTTATTTTAAGTTGTAAAATAAAAGGACATCTCGTCATTCACACTATAACTATGATTCATATTAGTGAATATTATCTACTGACTAGATGTAACTTCCAAGATTGGTTCCCACACCTTTTGGTTGGGCTATTGTATGGAAATAAATATTACTATCTAGAATCCTAAATTCCAAATATTCCATCCAAGAAGGTGAGTGATGAAGAGTTCCTTATCTACAATAACACATAAATGGCTCATTTGATGTTCAATGTTTGATCCTATATTATATGTGTAGTGAACATATGAAGTCTCATAAAAATATGGATTTATATGGAATACATGAGAATCTCTATGTTCTATTTGAGGAGAGAGAAATACATGAATGGTTTGAGATCTTTAAAGAACTCTTTTACAGTAATACTGTGTAGGGAAAGCTATATAGGAATTGTATAGTCAAGATCATTATCTATATTAATCTCTTAGAGGTTCTATGGTTTAGTCTCCCAGAATACCTGTGCACCGATATCAATCATTCATCACACCCATAAATCATCACAATCTTTGCTATAAATTTTAATATAAACAACATTTAGAATACTCTTCCATATCTCATCATTATTCATCCCCATGTAGATAAGGAAAAAAGTATTAAAATCCTTCTATACTTATGGTGAACATATTTTAAGGTAAATTGAAGAGATACAATAAACCAACATATTCAAACCCTTCCAAAAATTGGAAAATCAAGGGGAATGAAAAAAAGAAGGATGTTATTTTGTTTTACATGCTGCAAGACTGGCACTAAGAGAAAAATTGAACTCATTATAAGAAGAAAAGGGAAGCTCATGAGAAATTTTTATTGATTGAAATTTATTTTTTTCTATTAATTGGGAAAAATATATAAATTACGTTCTATAAATATTTGTTCAAATATAGAAACCATGTACATTCTTAATTATTTACTGAGGGCAAGTCGATCCTTGATCATCCAACGAAACTAAACATTATGAAGTTGCAAAAGGGGATTGCCACCTCAAATTTCCAACTAGGATTATCTGGGTTTTAAAAGATAGTTATCATCTATTATATATTACAAAAAACAATATTTATTTATCCATACTTGATACATAATGAATTATTTTCAATTTTGGGAATAAATTTTGAATCTTTTATAAGGATAACATGTTTTATGGTAAGGAACTCCTAAATAAGGATCATTATGAGTTGTTTTAAAAAAAACATGTAATGGAAATTAATAAAAAATACTACTTTACATGACTCACACCACACCCATATTTAGCATCATTATCTAGGACATGTCATTGAAAAATATTTGACTAAATTTAACCAAGATGTATAATTATATTCTTTTAAACTTAGACCAATTGATGAATGTAATGCCAGTATACTAGGTTAAATGAATTAAGTCCCATTTAGCGGGAGAGGTTAAAGTGCTGAAGAGATTTTTGAATTAGTCAATAATCATGTCAATAGGCAATTTATTATTGCACTAAGGGGTGAGTAATCATACTTATTAACTTTAACTAATGATTTTAGTTGTTATATATATATACCTATACTTAATAATGTATAAGTAGGATTCCTTCGAAAAAGTAATGGAATACAAGAATGATGTTTAGAACCATCATGGTTATAATATTAGGAAACTATACTTATAAAGTGGTGGAAAATAACTTAATAAAGACTTAATGTATTAATTATTAGTGTTTTGGATGCTATATAAACTCACTCCTTATACACATCAATTGAATGGAGTGAGTGAATGGAAGAAACACACACCCATTGGATATAGTGAGATCAATGGTGACTCATGTAAGTATTCTATTATCATTTTTGGGATACAATTTATAAACCTAATCATACATACTATACAATGTAATAAATAAATCGATAAATGGTATTCCATAAAAACCATTGAGTGAAAGAAAACCCTGATGTTGAAATTACATGTGTGGGGTAGTGAAGTATTTGTTAAGACCAATTTAGGTTGAAGACATGCACCCAATGAAATAATGGGTACTATTATAGGATACCCCAAGGAAACAAGGGGATATTATATATATGACCCCTCAAGAAAAAAGGTAATAGTGGTAAGACACACCATATTCATTTAAAGGGATTACATCTCTAAAAAAGATTGTTGTAGTTGGATATATTTGAAAGATGTCTAGGCTCAAGGTACACGGGAGTTGGTATAGGAACTACTTCCACAAAGCCCCTTGGAAGAAGAACCTCTAGAGATAAAATTATTATATAGGAGTATAATACATGTTAGAGAAATAGAATTCTATGTTTTCTAGTAAACAAGGATGGTGAAAAATTATAAATATATAATAATTATCCTCCAACCTATAAAAATTAGAAGTGGAGTAGATGTTCCCATGTTGAAAGAAGACATGAATTCTAAAATGGGTTCCATGTACCAGAACTGATTTTGGATTTTGGTAGATCCTCTAGTAAATGTAAATCCCATTTTTAAAAAATGGGTAATTAATAAGAAACTATACATGGATGGGAATTTCAATACCTATAAGTCATGAATAGTTACAAAAGGGATTAAACATTGTCAAGGCCTAAACTATGATGAGAACTTTTCACCAATCAAAATACTAAAATCTATCCAACATCTAATTTCCATTATGACCTTCCATGCCTATGATATTTTTAAATATTATGTAAAAATATCCTTCTTTAATGGGAAGCCTTAATAACAAGTCTATATGAAAATCCCTGAAAATTGTGACACTCTTAATAATGAAAATAATGTTTGTAAATTTAAAATATCATCTTATGGATTAATGAAGGAATACATGCCATGGAAAATTCATTTTGATGAGGGAAAAATGAAGTTCGTTTTTATAATGTATGAATATGAGCCTTGTGTTAATAAAACGTTTCGATGATATATTAATTATTGGAAAGGATATACATATATTTTTTTATGGTAAATCCTTGTGGAAAAGATTAGTCTCTGTGAAGTACTGAAGTGAGTAAACATATATTCTTGGTGTAACGCCCCGACCCTAGTTGCCTAGAGTCGGTGCATGATTACATAACATTGGCATGATCACAAGAAAGATCAAATCTCGAAAGACCGATTGGTTTAGTAGCCTTGGAAACACTATATATATTCATAAGTTTTACATTACATCATAAAATGAAAAACTACTACAACAACATAATGTTTCCACAGTCCACACTATAATCCCCTCATAATATCCTTGCAGGTCATTCATAACTTACATCTTCACTTCCTGGGAAAAATAAAACATAGAAAAGGGGTGAGCTCAAATGCCCAGTAAGGATAACAATATAGCGGAAACTTTCATAAATAAGGATAAACATTTAAGGCAATGTATAACTAAAACAAAAGCCTTTTAAATATGAACTTTCAACATGGTATGGCATAAATAAAATGAAATAATTCCATTTACTTATTCACATGGATATTCTACTAATCGAATAATCACATGCAAAAATCAATAACCACTTTCATAATGTTGGAATGCATAATGCCAGACTATCATAACCACATAGCCAAGGCCTCGTGCCAAGACTACAAATAAGATTTTGTCAAGGCCTTGTGCCAAGACACTAGTTTGTCTCATGAGACCTACCGATGCATCGAGGAGCTATAGCGGGCTCCACCCGTCACATATTAAGTCCAATGCTTTCCCATATGAAAAGGTTTAAACATAACATAAACATTCATATTAAAACTAGCATATGAAATGTCAATACTTTCACCATAAACTATGAATGGTATAAAAATAGCACATCCACAGTCAAACATATCACAAAACCTTCAATACTATATAGAAGTTTTGTATCATAATAAATCAACTTCAAATAATCTTAAAATCCATCAAAGGATGTTGACATAGATGAAATCAAAATTCTTTTTAAAGAAATATCTCCTTTTATTTTGAAATAATTTAAGATCCATATAAAATAAAACATTTTCTTTGAAAATATTCTTATAAGCTTATAAGGGAAGCTTTGAAGATTTTATAACGGCGGAAAATAGCCGCACCCGCCGTATAAGTTAAAAATCATTCTTACCTTAATTCTGTCGAAAAGGTTAAAAAGGACCTTGTTTTGAAAATGACCGAAAGATTCCTTTATAAACCACTTATAAAAGTCAAAAAGGGTATAAATGACTTTAACTCATATTCTAGTAAATAGTAAAAATGTTTTGAAATGAATTTTTAAGAAACATGGATGTGGATGATAAAGAGATCCCAGTAGATTATTACGTATAAACAACCTTGGATAATGAAGAGGTTGTAAAGTAAACCCTTACCTTGTACTTTTACTTGGTTGGGGTAGGTTAACCTCCTGTATAATGGTGAAATAGTTGTTATTAAATTATACAAGAATCATATATATTAATATGATATCATATATGATCTTTTAACATTGATTTGTTAATAATATCTTAGAATTATCGTCGTTTGAGGAGTTAACTTACTCATTTTCTTTTATATGTTTTGTTACATAAGCCATGGTTGTTGTATCTTATTCATATCCAGAATGATATCTAGTCCTTAAACATCATTTTTAAATCATCAAATGAGAATTATACTTGAATGGATACGATGGAGAATGAATCTCATCGCGTTCGTGGAGACGGTAGTCCGTACGTACGCACGAGCGACAATATCATTATTTTGATATTAAAATAATATATAAATGGATGGTATATCATATATACAGAATCATTAACATGTTATATTTATTATTTACATGAGTTACACATCATTATTATACCCATCCAAATAATAATATATTGAATAACAATTACACCACGACGTGGAGACGGTAAGCCGTACGTACGCACGTATGGTGACATGTTTTTCAAAGGGTGGATAGAATAATGAATATGGTTGTACCATATTTATAATAACATCACAGTATATGTGAGATACTGGAGTTATTATTTTATAATGGTAAGAACAAAGGAAGAAGATGTGGAAGAAGAAATGAACTTGGAGAAGGGTGGTGAAATCATTACCTCTTCTTCGGGTTCTTCCTTTTGATTTGATCAAAAGGGCTCCTTATGTTGGCTTTCTGATCAAACTAAGGCCTCTAGGTTGTAGTGAGGGATGTTGGGAGAGTATTTGGGCAGAGTTTGGCCGAACCAAAAAGGCTTTAGAGGTGTGAAGAAATGAGAAGGTGGAGTGCCCTTTTATAAGAGGGGTGAGGGGCACCTTTGGAAAAGCTAGAAATATTAATTTATAATAAATTCATATTCGGTTTCTAATGGCTCCAAAGTTGATTATTTAAATGTTAAGGTGGGGATAGGTCGAAAACAACTCAACCAATAGAAGTTAGACAGGTTTGGGTACTTATATTAACCTTATCATTAAGTATTAACTCTAAGTTAATTAGTTTCACTTTTACAATGTATCTTTGTAGTTTTATATAATATGGTTAATAAACTTACTACATACCTCCACGCGACCCCCAAGTGGTCCATTAATGATGAACTTATCATGATATAAGTCTCTTGTCCGAACCTTGGATTTTTAGGAATTTAATATCAATTAATAATATAATATTTGTTTTAAGAACTCTTTTATGTCAATTTTGAAACTATTCAATAGTTGATTTTTTTGAAACTCATAACAGATTGATTACTTCGAACAAAGTCAATTAAATAAATCCTAATATATCATATTATCATATAAAATTAGTTTAATTCATTAAAAGTTTAATATTATATTTATTTGGGTATTTATAATATCAATTATTTTAATTTTTCACTATTATGGTAATTACTGCATCATCATTGTGTCATAAATAAAATAAATTATTTAATGTCTAAAAATTATAAATAAAATATCATTATGTAGGAAATCGTTTTATCTTTCTAATGAATATTTATAATCTAAAATCCAACTTATATAACCCTATGTAACAATTGTTTTGCTAAAAGATATATGCTTGTGTCATTTTTGTATTCATTTTGACTTAATTAAAATAAAGTGTCATTATCACTTACAAGTGGATCCATGGGGTCCCAAAATTGACACAAAGATGCCCATG
This sequence comes from Viscum album, assembly GCA_963277665.1. Taxonomy (NCBI): domain Eukaryota; kingdom Viridiplantae; phylum Streptophyta; class Magnoliopsida; order Santalales; family Viscaceae; genus Viscum; species Viscum album. Next base: position 1,039,023,129 of record OY728129.1, read on the forward strand.
GTCGACCATGTATCAACCAATAGGGTTAAGACACGTTTTAGGGTAATTTAGTATTATTATAATATTATTTTTTTAACCCTTATTTACCGGATTTACCCTTAACCATGGTAAATAAAATATTTACCGCAGTAATTATTCAAAATGTCTAAAAATAAAAGTTACATATTTACACAATTTGAACATCCTGATTCCAAATATGGAATCCATTTTCCTAAATTCTAAACACAGATGTGGCAGAAATTAATTTAAAATTAATTCACGCTGTCAAAACAAAAAGCGTGTTTTTAAGAGATAATAACTATCAAAAGATTGACACTTGTTTATGTTCGGTTTAATTGTAAAATTATGTCCAATGACCAACATTATATTAAATGGTAAAAATATATTCTAAATATACCTTAAAACCACTCAAATTCATAATTTATCAATATTAATTATTTTGATTAAAAAAGTTGTTTTTAATTAAAATTTAGTAATTTTAACTATTCATCAAAATATAAAAGTTATCCGAAAAGTACCAAAATTTCACCCTAGGCTAATTTCGATATTATGAATCCAAAAATGAATCCCATTTTGAAATATAAAATATATATAATTTCCAAAATTAGTTATTACTATTCATAACGGCTAGTTTAATTGGTTGTTAGAACTCGGTGTTGCGTACAACACACGCTATCACATTATTCAAAGAGAAGCGTACCGTAGAAGCTTGGGATGTTTCATTTTAAATTTTTGATGTCCCCATTTAGTAAAAAAGTTTAAAATATAGTATTTAAAAAGGGTTCACTATTAAAGTTGATAAAAGTGCAATACTGAAAATGAATTTGTTCTTGCATTATATCTAAGAAACTCATAATATGGATTCTAAAATTATAAGGATTATATAAACATTAAAATTTATCTAATACTATTCATAACCTCTTTTGAACGGCTTGTTTGGTAAGTCATGGTGTGCTTGAACTTGGTGTTGCATGTAGTGAAAGTTATTGTATTATTTTGAAGAACTAACACACTATGAAATCTTGGGGTGTTACATTCTCCCCTCCTTCAATAAATTGCGTCCTCGCAATTTGAAATTGTTCTTCAAAAATAAAAGTTTGAAAATAGATAATATATTTGTGGGAAACCCCACATCGGAAATTGGGTTACTAAAATTTAGTCTTAATATGAGGAAAAGAGAAATGAAAGGGTCACCACCAAATTATGATCTTGATTAGGAGAACATTGGTGGCAATTTGAGACATATAATTGGAGGAAAAACGTAAATATTTATAGGTAGTGATTGAGGTCATCATTCACAAACAAGTATAAAATTGAGGTCCTTAAATTCATCAATCTATGATGATTTGAAATACCATTGGTTCAACAAAACATAGGGTATTAGAATAACACATTTTTGACGTTTCAAAATATCTTAGTTGAAATCCCACATCGAAAAATGAATTAATGAGGCCTCTATAAAGAGTCGAAAGTATGAAGATTACCGAAAATAACACATACTAGGGTTCCATGTAGTAAAATATGGATATGGAAGAAAAATCTAACCATCAATTACCTAATGGAGAGTGGTAGAGAACATGGCTATGAAAAGGCCAACAATCCCAAATCCATAAATTAGTGATGATTTAAGGTACCATCTAGGAAAACATTTTTGTTCTAATTTGCTTTTCTTAATATTGAGGAATTTTTTTATGAGATTGGCTAAGATCATATAGAGATATACTTACTTTATAATTAGAGTTTTATCCATTAATAAATTTATACCACATACTCATCTTTCACTCTAAAAGATAATAGAATGTAAAAAAAATTCTATTTACACTATTCGTATAGGGTTCCAAAATAAACGAATTTATAATTCATCTAAAAGATCTTTTAATAAAAACTACATTATTTAATCCGGGACATCTCGTGGGCCAGTGGTAGGTGATACACCCTTGTCGCCCTTCGGTTGCGGGTTCAAGTCTCGCAGCCTTTCCGGACGCGACGGGTTGTCGCCCGACCTCCGGGTTGTCCTTTTATGGAAATCCAAAATAATCCAAACTAGAACTATCCAAAATACTTCTATCCAAACTCACAGTCCAACATTTATAAGGAAGGTAAACATAATATAGATCCTTTTTACCCCGTAATAGCATATGAATACCTTCATCATGTATTACCATATTCCTTATTGATTACATTCATGTTCCCTTATTCCATATAGAATGCTGGATATACTTCATTAATCCAAAAATGTTTTAAACCCCAACAATGATGGAATATACAAATCATTAATCAGCTTCAAGGTAGTCAATAATATCCAATATAATTTATCCAAATCAATCATGTATTATTCTAAAATCACCACCTCGGTATCTGAACCATATTATGGTTTATCTTTCTCTCAACCATATATTTTCCAAACATTTAACCTGCTACTGAGTCACTTTTCATTGATCCACACCATCTCAAGTCCTTAATGAAATAGTACTGCAGTACAATCCTTATATACTCCATAATTATTATAACAAGTACATTTTTGATACAACACTCAATTGATATAATCAACATAATAACTCTAATCATTCCTCTTAATCTGTGGTAGTATCATAACTTGATTATTATCCAATAGCATCATTTGCAGCATAGTCTGATGACTGGGACATAGGTTCGCGTAGTGTCCAAACTCCTTGCAAATGAAGCATTGTACATTTGAAACCATTTTCATACCCTTGCAGTCATGTACTTTGTGCCCTTTTCCTCCACACTTATAACAAACCCCCATTCCTTTCAGGCAAGTTCCAGGGTGTTTCTTTCCACAGTTACTACATATGGGAAAATTCTTCTTTTCCCTCTTCCCTTTATCCATCTTTCTCTCTTCTATCCTTTTCTTCTCTTGCTTCCCTTCAAAGCCATAGGACTCAGTAAACTCTTTACTTATCTTATCAACACATGATATTATTTCTTCATATGATGATAATACATGGTAGACTATTTCTCTTATAAATTCTAGCTTAAGACCATGAAAGATATGATCCTTCCTTCTCTTTGGATCATGTGCATTTCTGGAGTTCTCATTCCTTCTACTGGGCGCCATTTCTAAACAATGGAATACACTAGATCAGTTTATGAATCAAAATACATAATCCCATACTTATAAAACACTTAACATAAATTGAACTATTTATGGATATAATCCATAATCATAAAAATGTCTCATTTGAGGATGTATATACTCATAAACCCTTCATAATGGTTTGTAAAGAAAATGAGAATTATCCTAAGAATATCCCCCGGGAGTGTCGTAACCAAGAGTGCAGCAAGGCCCGTTGTCGTGCACCATTTCCCGTTCGAGTCTAGCTTAAAGCGGTGTTTTTGGGTTTTACCCCTAGGTACATCTGTGCCAGAGCCGCCTCTACCTACTCGTATCCAGACAGGGATGTATTGCTCGGAAAACTCACAAAATCTATACAATACCAAAATTCTAGGAAGTTCTTCTATACTAATCCTCAAAGTTCATCTTAGGTCTACGTGCTCTAATCAGAGTTTATCTAAATCTAGATTCCAAGGTTTGTACTAAACTTCCTCTGATACCAACTGTAACGCCCCGACCCTAGTTGCCTAGAGTCGGTGCATGATTACATAACATTGGCATGATCACAAGAAAGATCAAATCTCGAAAGACCGATTGGTTTAGTAGCCTTGGAAACACTAGATATATTCATAAGTTTTACATTACATCATAAAATGAAAAACTACTACAACAACATAATGTTTCCACAGTCCACACTATAATCCCATCATAATATCCTTGCAGGTCATTCGTAACTTACATCTTCACTTCCTGGGAAAAATAAAACATAGAAAAGGGGTGAGCTCAAATGCCCAGTAAGGATAACAATATAGCGGAAACTTTCATAAATAAGAATAAACATTTAAGGCAATGTATAACTAAAACAAAAGCCTTTTAAATATGAACTTTCAACATGGTATGGCATAAATAAAATGAAATAATGCCATTTACTTATTCACATGGATATTCTACTAATCGAATAATCACATGCAAAAATCAATAACCACTTTCATAATGTTGGAATGCATAATGCCAGACTATCATAACCACATAGCCAAGGCCTCGTGCCAAGACTACAAATAAGATTTTGTCAAGGCCTTGTTCCAAGACACTAGTTTGTCTCATGAGACCTACCGATGCATCGAGGAGCTATAGCGGGCTCCACCCGTCACATATTAAGTCCAATGCATTCCCATATGAAAAGGTTTAAACATAACATAAACATTCATATTAAAACTAGCATATGAAATGTCAATACTTTCACCATAAACTATGAATGGTATAAAAATAGAACATCCACAGTCAAACATATCACAAAACCTTCAATACAATATATAAGTTTTGTATCATAATAAATCAACTTCAAATAATCTTAAAATCCATCAAAGGATGTTGACATAGATGAAATCAAAATTCTTTTTAAAGAAATATCTCCTTTTATTTTGAAATAATTTAAGATCCATATAAAATAAAACATTTTCTTTGAAAATATTCTTATAAGCTTGTAAGGGAAGCTTTGAAGATTTTATAATGGCGGAAAATAGCCGCACCCGCCGTATAAGTTAAAAAACATTCTTACCTTAATTCTGTCGAAATGTTAAAAAGGACCTTGTTTTGAAAACGGCCGAAAGATTCCTTTATAAACCACTTATAAAAGTCAAAAAGGGTATAAATGACTTTAACTCATATTCTAGTAAATAGTAAAAATGTTTTGAAATGCATTTTTAAGAAACATGGATGTGGATGATAAAGAGATCCCAGTAGATTATTACGTATAAACAACCTTGGATAATGAAGAGGTTGTAAAGTAAACCCTTACCTTGTACTTTTCCTTGGTTGGGGTAGGTTAACCTCCTGTATAATGGTGAAATAGTTGTTATTAAATTATACAAGAATCATATATATTAATATGATATCATATATGATCTTTTAACATTGATTTGTTAATAATATCTTAGAATTATCGTCGTTTCAGGAGTTAACTTACTCATTTTCTTTTATATGTTTTGTTACATAAGCCATGGTTGTTGTATCTTATTCATATCCAGAATGATATCTAGTCCTTAAACATCATTTTTAAATCATCAAATGATAATTATACTTGAATGGATACGATGGAGAATTAATCTCATCGCGTTCGTGGAGACGGTAGTCCGTACATACGCACGAGCGACAATATCATTCTTTTGATATTAAAATAATATATAAATGGATGGTATATCATATATACAGAATCATTAACATGTTATATTTATTATTTACATGAGTTACACATCATTATTATACCCATCCAAATAATAATATATTGAATAACAATTACACCACGACGTGGAGACGGTAAGCCGTATGTACGCACGTATGGTGACATGTTATTCAAAGGGTGGATAGAATACTGAATATGGTTGTACCATATTTATAATAACATCACAGTATATGTGAGATACTGGAGTTATTATTTTATAATGGTAAGAACAAAGGAAGAAGAAGTGGAAGAAGAAATGAACTTGGAGAAGGGTGGTGAAATCATTACCTCTTCTTCGGGTTCTTCCTTTTGATTTGATCAAAAGGTCACCTTAGGTTGGCTTTCTGATCAAACTAAGGCCTCTAGGTTGTAGTGAGGGATGTTGGGAGAGTATTTGGGCAGAGTTTGGCCGAACCAAAAAGGCTTTAGAGGTGTGAAGAAATGAGAAGGAGGAGTGCCCTTTTATAAGAGGGGTGAGTGGCACCTTTGGAAAAGCTAGAAATATTAATTTATAATAAATTCATATTCGGTTTCTAATGGATCCAAAGTTGATTATTTAAATGTTAAGGTGGGGATAGGTCGAACAAAACTCAACCAATAGAAGTTAGACAGGTTTGGGTACTTATATTAACCTTATCTTTAAGTATTAACTCTAAGTTAATTAGTTTCACTTTTACAATGTCTCTTTGTAGTTTTATATAATATGGTTAATAAACTTACTAAATACATCCAAGCGACCCCCAAGTGGTCCATTAATGATGAACCTATCATTATATAAGTCTCTTGTCCGAACCTTGGATTTTTAGGAATTTAATATCAATTAATAATATAATATTTGTTTTAAGAACTCTTTTATGTCAATTTTGACACTATTCAATAGTTGATTTTTGTGAAACTCATAACAGATTGATTACTTCGAAAAAGACATTTAAATCAATCCTAATATATCATATTATCATATAAAATTAGTTTAATTCATTAAAAGTTTCATATTATATTTATTTGGGAATTTATAATATCAATTATTTTAATTTTTCACTATTATGGTAATTACTACATCATCATTGTGTCATAAATAAAATAAATTATATAATGTCTAAAAATTATAAATAAAATATCATTATGTAGTAAATCGTTTTATCTTTCTAATTAATATTTATAATCTAAAATACAACTTATATAACCCTATGTAACAATTTTTTTTCTAAAAGATATATGCTTGTGTCATTTTTGTATTCATTTTGACTTAATTAAAATAAAGTGACATTATCACTTACAAGTGGATCCATGGGGTCCCAAAATTGACAAAAAGATGCCCCTGGTCGACCATGTATCAACCAATAGGGTTAAGCACGTTTTAGGGTAATTTAGTATTATTATAATATTATTTTTTTAACCCTTATTTACCGGATTTACCCTTAACCATGGTAAATAAAATATTCACCGCAGTAATTATTCAAAATGTCTAAAAATAAAAGTTACCTATTTACAAAATTTGAAAATACTGATTCCAAATATGGAATCCATTTTCATAAATTCTAAACACAGAAGTGGCAGAAATTAATTTAAAATTAATTCACGCTGTCAAAACAAAAAGCGTGTTTTTAAGAGATAATAACTATCAAAAGATTGACACTTGTTTATGTTCGGTTTAATTGTAAAATTATGTCCAATGACCAACATTATATTAAATGGTAAAAATATATTCTAAATATACCTTAAAACCACTCAAATTCATAATTTATCAACATTAATTATTTTGATTAAAAAAGTTGTTTTTAATTAAAATTTAGTAATTTTCACTATTCATCAAAATATAAAAGTTATCCGAAAAGTACCAAAATTTCACCCTAGGCTAATTTTGATATTATGAATCCAAAAATGAAGCCCATTTTGAAATATAAAATATATATAATTTCAAAAATTAGTTATTACTATTCATAACGGCTAGTTTAATTGGTTGTTAGAACTCGGGGTTGCGTACAACACACGCTATCACATTATTCAAAGAGAAGCGTACCGTAGAAGCTTGGGATGTTTCATTTTAAATTTTTGATGTCCCCATTTAGTCAAAAAGTTTAAAATATAGTATTTAAAAAGGGTTCACTATTAAAGTTGATAAAAGTGAAATACTGAAAATGAATTTGTTCTTGCATTATATCTAAGAAACTCATAATATGGATTCTAAAATTATAAGGATTATATAAACATTAAAATTTATCTAATACTATTCATAACCACTTTTGAACGGCTTGTTTGGTAAGTCATGGTGTGCTTGAACTTGGTGTTGCATGTAGTGAAAGTTATTGAATTATTTTGAAGAACTATCACACTATGAAATCTTGGGGTGTTACACTTGGGATCAATATCCATAGTAACCAATTCAAGAGACTCCTTATCTTATGTCAAGGTATATATATTGATAATCTACTAAGGATGATCATTATAAAAAAATACAAGAGATTATTGTTTCGAATGTTACATGGCTAAAAACATTGAAATATAATGTTCCCTTAGACACATGAGGAAAGGAAAAGAATGGAACAGATTCCACATTAGAAACTGATTTTATCAGTTATCTATGTTTTGTTATGTAGTATGTTAGATATCCCATATGCTTAAGTGATGTACGAAGATATCAAGATGACCCTGGTGACGTTTATTAGATGGAATCCCAGACTATCCTTAAGTATATGAGGTGTACTATGTATATATTCCAAGCCTATAGAGAAGATGAGGAACTAGTGATCAGAGGATATATAGATTTTAGTTTCTAAATAGATCATGATGACCTGAAATAAAAAAATGGGATATATAATCACATTTAATAGAGGTGATGTGAGATGGAAGAGTTTAAATCAGGATATGGGAACAAATTCTATAATAGAGTATGAATATATTACGTCTTATAAGGTATATAAGGAAGAAGTTTAGATACAGAACATTTTCCAAGATCTTGACATTATTCTTGGAAGTAAATATCATATTACACTCTATTGTGATAATACTTTAGTGGTGACCCTTTCAAATGAGCCGAGGTCACATCAATATATGAAGTATAAAATTTAAAATTATCATCACTTAATATATTTTTCAAAGAGAGGTGAGGTTTTAGTGGGTATTATTTCAATATAATACAACCTGGTTGACCCCTTTAATGATTCATTGACTTGGTAAAAAGAAGACTATCATGTTATTTCAAGCACACTAAAAGTCATATGTAGTTGTCTCTATATCAAGTTGGTTTTTTAAGGTAGAATCCATGAAACAACTAATTTTACATTTATTACATGTATATTCGATGAATATAATATTAATAAAACTTATTAATACATATTATTCATTTTTATACTTGAATATTATCTAATAATATCCAAGGATATCTATTACATTGATAAAATCATAGTAGTTCCCTTACATGATGAGAACTATAATTTACATAATGATATTCTTAAATATAGTTATATTATTGGATAACATGATATGATATGACACATATTATATAAACAATCAGTTGCGAGTACTCATAAGTGGATGAGTCTTCTTCAAACTATGATCTCACATGATAATCTTCAAGACATTAGATTATGAAAACTAAGTCATCAGTAGGAATTCCATATGTTTTTGGGTCATCAGATATTCCTATATGTGAGAAAATGTAATGGTCCTTAGACATTAATATTATCATTGATTTATTTCATGACTCACAATCATAGATTTACTGAAAAAAAATTTCATTCCATTTGTGGGTGGGATGTAGGGTACATTTGTTGCATCATAAATTATATGTTATTAATGGATAACACAAGGAAGGATTTGTTCCTTCGATCCTTATAGATTTATTTTATCTCAATAATTTAATTGGAAAGGAATAATTTCCTTATATTCTATGATCATGGTTTAGTGAAGTTTTTATTTTATAGAGTCCTAGAAAGACTTATCTATTTTATACATTCATGATTCCGATCTGAAACCTGCTTGAAAAAATATTACGATAAAGGAAATATATTAAATATTGATAACTAATATGTGGTTTTCAAAATTGGTTAACTGAGTACGTTCTCATCTGTTCCTTGACCCATTTATATACATTACACTTGGACTTTAGGAAATCACTCATAATTCCATTGATAGTGAATCATAGAGGGTCACACACTAAGTTTTACCATTGATCGCTAATTATTTTTCATTGAATTTTATTAAAATAATTAATATTATTCTCAAGACCAAGGATCAATTTTATTTGAGTTTCATCGAGCACAATTATTTATTAATGAATTAAATACTAAACTAATTATTTATTCATATATTGAATAAATACTATGTAGTTCAAATTTACTAAGATTGTGGATCATCGCTAGAGGGATTCTATACAAGAATCCTTAGTAGTATAATGATAGTACACGAAAGTTTTTTGGATGTTCAAAAATGACGTTAAAGAAAAGATAATAATATTAGGTACGTATTTCATTAGATCTAAATGACCTAATTATAAATTTAATATGAATGATCCTTTCTTAATGTTTTAGGAAACCCTATATTAAAAGATATTTTAATATTACACCGAACAAAGGCACTCATAATGTGATAATTATCATCAATATGCATAAATGTTTTTCAAATTAGACATTTAAACATAAAATGTTGTATAAAAACTCTAAAAACATTATTATCCCTTCTAGTATATCCTTGAAAATTATACATAGTTATCTTGTAGGTTTCATGAGGAAAGGAAAACAAAATATGGGTGATATTAGGTTCTCAATAAAGAGTATCATTCAAAAAAAATCTATCATAGAATATGCATGGAAAAAATAATATAACAAAATAAATGTTTAAACTAATTCTATAATCGAATAAAAGTGAAGGAAAACTATATCCTTGGTAATAATTAAAAACGTAGACAATAAATACAAAGATCAAACTAATGTAATATATAATGTTGGATATAATAAACAAGTGTTTATGTTCTCGTACTAATACATCATATATAAAATGGTAATAATATGACAATACCATAGCCTATCTTTCTCTTGAGGACAACTGATTCATCATGGGGCCATCTATACTGAGCCCTACCCATCAATAGTTATGTCTAGTGCATTCATTATATGATTTAACTACATATTTCATAACATTCCCTATGGTGCCTATTTTTTAATAATGGAGAAATAATAAATGGATTTCCATATAATGAACACATGGAAAATAAATATTTCTCCATTCATTGGAATAATGTGGTTATCTAGGAGAATATCCCTACATCAACATAGAAAATATTGTGTATTCTTAATGTAATAGGAATTACCCGTGTCAAAGAAATAATTATTAGGTGGTAGAGATGGTAATTTAAATGATTGTGGTTTTCAATAGAATATGGTAATAGAGTTCACTAGTTTAAAATGGCGTGATAATTATTTATTAAGGTAAAGAGAATGTGCATTGTAAAGATAATTTCCCTGGGAGGGTCTATCCAGGTGTTTAGTCTTAGGCCCCCTCAATATGCATTGAGTGGAGATTCAACTAATATTAAATGATTATTTATTGGGGTGATTACCCCTTAGAGCATCTATCCTATATCCATACCCACTTAACAGTTTCCATAAAGTGATTTATACTATTATAAAAATGGTCTATAGGGTTAGAATTTTAATGTTGGTTCTTCAAGAACCATCATTGGAATACTATTAATGACAGTTCTTAATGAACAATGTTATACCATCTACATTATGAATATTTTTAACACAAGTTTAAAAAAACTAATGATAAATACTTGGTATATTTAAATACTATAGTTTATTTTGTTTCATAGGATTTTATTTTACTAGTCATTGAGCTATATTCAGCTTATGAATCAAAAGTTTTGTTTATTAGATTTTATTCTTCTCTTCAACTTCTAATGACCGTAACTTTTGATTTTTATGTCAGTTTTTGCTCCATGACCAGTCAAAATGATGTCTCATAAACAAAATATGAACTTCTAATCAATTTTTTCAAATTTATAACATCGTTTATTTTTTAAAAATATTCTATAAATGTTTTAAAAAAATTTTAATGAATATTTTATATGATCATTATCAAATATATTTTATAAAATATTTTTAATATTGATATTTTAAAAATGTTAAATTATAAATATATTGTTTATAATATTTTCAAAATTATTTTTCTAACTAAATGATAACAGAAAGGGTATTTTACATTTCATTTAAAATAATTAATGAATCTAATTGTAAATAATCACAAGACTCTAAAATGAGGTATCATTTTTTTCATAGCGTGCTTTCAATTTACAAGAACCTGTATAATATTTATAACGTTTCGAGTTAGAATTTTTACCTAATATATATAACACTCATTTTACTTTTTTATATATTTTAAATCTAGTCTTCTTTGATCCAGTTATTTGTTTAATTTTTTTCTTTATTCAATGATTCATCGATGGTAAATATCATTATGCTCTCATCATTTTATTCTTTTATTATTGGTTTCCTTCAATGGTACACATTTTAATGAATTGTTTTACTTTGAAAAAGAAGACTTATTCCAAACAAGGTGATAATAAAAATCATCCACATGAAATTAACTAATCAGATTTTAAAATTATTTACCAACAAAAATTGAGAAGGTTGCATGAGTTCTTCTCATAGAAAAAAATGAATACCAACAAGTGATATTCAGATTCGAAAAATATCGACCTAAAAAATGTATTAAGTTGAATATTTTGGTTTATTTTTATTATTATAATATATTTTATATAGTTTTTAGTTTATGTATCTCATATTTGGTCTCAATCCATTAATTTTTATTGAATTATTTTTTTAAAAAAAATCTAAAACTCTCAATGGACATAACTTTTGATATTTACATATGTTTTATATTTATGTCCATTAAAAAAGAATATTGTGAAATAAACTACACCATTATATTTGAATTCCATATTTATAAAATTATTTATTATTATAACTAACATTATACATGTATTTTTATATTTGTTATCATAATAATTGGTGTTTAATTTTCTAGAATTATGCTTCCAAAATCATTTATCAAAATAACTATGGATGATAGTCTCTAATATAATAATTTTAACATTAGTTTATATAACTAATTTAAAAAATAACACTTAAAATAATATCTTCCATAAAATCTAATATAAAACCAATGTTAAAATGTATAAAATTGATGTAAAAATATATTCTTATACTTGTTTTAATTACTTGTAAAACCTAACAAAAACACCTTACTTTCCAAAATTTAGGATTTTTAAGTATAATTACCTCTTAGGTAACATTTAAATCCAATCCCCTTTGAAAAAAAGGGAATGAAATTGAACATAAAATTATTTTAATTTAATATAATTAAGGATATATTAAATCAAATATGTATTATATACACCATAAAATTTAAATTAGGTGTATAATAAAAAACATGTCTCCCAGAAAAGGAATTTTAGACAAAAAAGTTCCATAACTTTTATTCTACTTAGTCAAATATACTATAACCACTTAGATAAAAATATAATTATCTTAATATAGTTTTTAAGAAACTTATACCTACTGATAAAACATTAATATCTTAATAAAAACCTATTTATTACAATCATATTAGTGAATTTTATTTAATTTTTATTATCGAAGGTTATTAAAAATGATGGTCTATTTTATAATAGTTTTATAATGGTGTTGTTGATTATGGTTTATTGATAAAAATTACATCATAAAGTATCATTTCAGTTATTATAATTGATGTTTCTTGACAATACATAATGTTCTATATTTACCTTATAATACTTTCATCCATGAATCTTGATAGTGAGATTTCTTTTGTGCTTCTTTCCATAGTTTTGGAAAATAAAGGGTTGTATTGTAATAATAAGTTAAATATTAGTATAACCTTTCCAAAATATAAAACAAAAATTATTTTCTCATTAATTTATATTAACCCCATTTTTTACTATTCCCTAGTCATCCATTATCTAAATTTATCACATTATTCATGTAGGTTCATAAACCAAACGATACTAGAATATACTACAATCTATGTTTGAGTATGGTTAAGAAAGTTATTATTTTGGAATAATATATTTATTATTGAATAATAATGATATAATTTATATTTTTTAATATATTTAAATAATTTTCAAAATTTGTTAATAAAAAAATTATTTATAACATGATATATTATATTGTCGAGGTGGTAATCTTCCAAAATCCTTGAAGGTCATTTTCATTTTTCTTAATGGAAATTCATCAATTGGGTTAGTGGATATTACCATGATATATATATATATATTAATCATACTATAAATACCTAATTAATCATATAATTCTATGAAAAATAAATGTGAAATTGAAATAAAGAAAAGAAATAATTTTATGGAAAATTCATTACTTACATTGAGAACTTGAGTTTCCCCTTGGTGGACTCCTTAGAAATAGAGGAATTAGGAAAAATTAATTCTTCAATATGCTTAACTAAGTGAATAGGGGTTATAGAGGAAGTAAATAGGCTATATTTTAATGAATAAACTAAAATTTGGGATTATTATTGAAGTCTTGTTGAGTGTCCCATTTTATTTGTGGTGAGATTGACATGCAAGTAAATATTTCATCTAAATATAAATAGGGAAGCTTATTCACATTTAAATAAGACTAAAAAATTTATAATAATGTATTTTAGACAATTTTTGATCGACTAACATATCAAAAACTCTATCTAAAACATGTTTTTCAACATGTTACTCATTTTACACCTTTAGTTAACCCTTATACCCCTTTCGGCTTTTACTGCACCACCATGTTTTAACCCTTCTAAATTATATATTTAAAATATAAATATAATATTACCCTTAAAAAAATATTATAAAACTAACTTTAATATCATTATAATCTAATTGAATATCTAAATAATTTAAAGGAAACTTTTAAAGAAACAAATTTAATACATAATAAACCAATTTTAGGAACATGTTGTTTTACCAATAATTTTTCTTAATAAATTTATTATTGATTATTAATTTAATGAGTGTCACTATATTTTTATATTGGTTTAATACTTATATTATAGTAATTTTTGAATGTACATTAATAAATTTTATTGTATAAAAATTACCCTATTTAAAAATACAATTCAATAAATATAACAATTTTACTAATACTGGTATAATTATATTTATTCCAAGAAATATTATTTTTCCCTTAATAAAGAAACTAACATTTTTATATAATATGAAAATAATGATCTAAAATATAAAATCAATTTTTTATATTTAATTTATAAAAGTTATAGGAATTAAATTTTAAAATAAGTGAATAAAAACAAATTGTACAGTAAAATATTTCTTAGGTTTAAAAAACATTAAACACGGGTACTATAAATCAACATAATATACTCAAATAAAATAATTTTCAACCTAAAATTAACTTTTTTATCATGAAAAATATTTTATAGGTTTTAATATATACTTACATCTTGTAAATATCATAAACACTACGATTCTAATAAAAATATTATCTTTCACTATTCGACAAAAAATTCCTTTATTTTAGAAAAAATAATAAAACTCATAAGTGTATTTTGATATTGTTAATCCAAATATGAAATCCTTTTATAAAATAAAAATTATATTATTTTTTAAAATTAACTCTAAAATATAATAACGAATAAAGGATCTTTAGCGTTTTAATTGGGTAATAGTGTTTTTCTGTAGTTCTCACCTTATATAGTAGGTCCATAGGTATTATCTCCTCCAAACTAAAAACATTAATCTTAAAAATTAGGATATATGGTATTTGTTAAAAAAGGTGGTTACTATTTATTTATATCTTATTTAGGACCTAATGTTTCGTCCTCTAGTTTTTATTTCTCCAATGGATTTTCACAAGTGGAGATTCTAAAACGCTTGATCTCTACTATCAATGATTTTGAAAGGCTCCTCATTATAAGAAAAGATAGGTTCTAAAAATATTTCCTCATCCATAATTAAATTTGTTTAGATATGGAATATATTTTATTTTTAATGAAACATTTAATATGTTTGGTACTTTAGAAAGGTTGGGTGGCATAGCCAATCACCAAGCTATGCAACCAATTTTTTGTTAAAAAATTTAAAAAGTCTCATGGTGTCCATAGATTAAATTCACATTATTACTAAATCTTGAAACATCATTCCATGGTTACAACATTAGGAATTCATTACCCCCACATATAATTCCATGTCCTTCCTTTGATTATTATTATAAAACTTCATTCTCTTTTGAGATTCTTGGAAAAGATTTTGAATAGTCTATACATTCCCAGTTGTCTCCATCATAAGTTTTGGTTATACAAGATTAATTTATCCACCTTATTAATATGTAGTTGGAGTTCAACATATCTTCACACATAATGATTAATATGGTTTGATTTTTATTTCTTTATTTATTTTATTATTTTATGAAAATTATACTGGATTTAGATAATGATCCCATGTTCCTTAAAATACAAGAGAATGTAATCTTATTTGGTCTAAATTTTCTTTTAATACTACCCATAATTTTGGGCAATATAAGTTCTCCATAAATGTACCACAATGTTGAAACCCTTACAAATACTCTTCTATAATTTTTATGTGAACCAATAACCCTAATTAGATAAAATATATTGAGGTTACCCATAAAGTACTATTATTTCATTGATATAGAGCTATGAAAGGTGTTTAGGGGTAGTTCTTCCTTTACAACTAAGAAATGTGAATAATTGGTAAGGTGATAAATGATGAAAAAATATAATAATTCATACATGGAGTCTTCATAAGCCTAATCAAAATTTCCATTTTAATAGTATCCCGATGTAAAATAGGTTTAAGAAGATGTTCCAAAAAACCCCTAGGATGTTTTCATTTAGAATTTAACTATGGGAATACAAATATTCTAGAAACATAGTTATATTTTTCTATTTTTATAAAACCCCAAAAAAATTTATCTAAAATCCATATTAATAAATTTGATACCATTGTATATAGATAAATTTTAGCCATAGATTTCATCAAGTAGATATCTCTTAGTCTCTGGTTTGGATGAAACACATAACCACCTTCCACACTATAACACTCCGTTTTTTATAGAGGAAGTCAGAAAATTTCTCATCATTCACTACTTTTATCCTATTTTGTATATATTTATTATCCTTCAAGTATATCACTCTATTTTGCAATAAATATGGTTTAGAAAATTGCATTGAAATAGAATTATGGTTCTCATTGCATAAAAATTAAAATATCTATATTTTCAGGATCCCAGAATATAATATACTTATTATTTTTCTTAATTGTTAAATATTCACAGTCCCTCATACTAAATCCATTAGTATCCTTATTTTACTTCATATGTTGGTAGTTCATCATTAAATCATTTTCCTTGAGTCGATCTAAGTAGCTTATTTTCCTTAAGTTGACCTATTTCTGAGAGAAAATATAACTGAAATGTTTTTGGACCTTATATATATCGTGTCTTTCACCATAAATATATTTCCTCCTTGTAAAAAATGAAAATATTACCAATGCCAACCCAATGTCATGTTCTGGAGAGTTTTTTCATGAATCTATAATTTCCATTATTTATAAGGATCAACTAAATCATTTTGAATAAGGTCACAACTTATTCATTTCATTTATTTATCATTTTATTTTGCCAATACATTTTGTCATGGTGGTAAGGTTAATAAAAGTGATGTAACGTCCTGGTTCCGAAATCCACCCAGAGGCGCCCCGTACCCGGTTGGTCACATGGCCTCAAGAACATTTACCCAAATGCTAGAGGTTTCCGACTAGCAGTGAGGGCCTTGGGTGTGATAGTGGGGAAACTATGTCCTCATTGGCAGAGTACACAACGGAAGTAAACAAAACAAACAATAGTGGAAGGAGTAAATATCCAACAACAATAAACTACGGAAGACTAAAACAATAAACAACTAGAGCACACATGTTTATATGAAATGATGAACGATACATATATCTAGGAAAGAAGCCAAACAATTCACAATGATGAATACAATACTAAACCAAAGTACAAAAGAAGAAAAATAAGCAAATCATTAGCATCTCAAGCCTCGGCTTAGTCCCATGCCCTCCTGCTCCAAAGCAATCAAGTACCAGAAGTCTAAGGGTGAGTGCCTTACAGTCAGTGAGTTTATGGAAAGTAATAGTACAGTAAGTAGTGAATAGTACAGTAAACTGTAGGCAGTAAACAATAAGCAGTAACAGGATGATATACAACGGTAATCAATCCATAGAACTACCCACAGATAAGAAAACAATTAACCACTACATGAACCCTTCCGAGAGGCACTCACTGCCAACCCCTCTGGTCTTATACAAGAAGTACCCACAAACCACTAAGTAGTGAACTCAGCCTAACCCCACTGGTTTGGTCATACGAAAATTATAAGACTCTATGGGGAAGCTCACTCTGTCAATTCCCTTTTTAGACAAGGGTATTCAAGGACTCTCTGAGGAATATCACACGCTCTAACCCTCTTATAGCCCCAATGTCTAGAAACTCTCTGAGGAAGCTCACTCGGTCAATTCCTCCAATAGTCTCGGGTCTATCACAGACTCTATAAGGATGCTTTCTCAGTCAATTCATTCTCTATCCTGGAATGGTTTTAATGAAATTTCAATCTAGGTAAATACTCCTTGAGGAAACTCACTCGTTCTACACTCGTGTAGTCTCTAATATCCAAGACTCTCTGGGAAGCTCACTCGGTCTATCCCCTATAGTCTATAATGTCCAAGACTCTCTGAGGAATCTCTCTCGGTCTCCCCTCCTAGAGTCTATAGCACCAGGTTCTCACAGTCCCCTATTCTAGTTAGTGCATAATAATGCTATAATTCCAAAGTACGCCTACAGAGTTACTTGGGTAACCAATCAATAGAATAACAAGCATGTCCAGAATATCACTCCATCTTATGGTCAAAAGGCTAACAAGACCCAACGGTCGCAACAAGAACAAGGCATGAGAAAAACATCCAAGCATAGCAGTTATCCACAACATGATCAAATTACCTCTACACAGGCATATAATAATTTCGGAAAAACAACAGGGAAAAACGGTAAACATGCAATACCATGTTCATAGGTATTGGTGGAATTTGAACATAAAACACAAAGTCTTCAAAAGTTAAGGCACAAACCACATAACTTGAGGCTAGGAGATCAATATACATGATCCATGAGGCTTTATTCTCCTTATAACGGTGTTGATCTATGAAAACACACAAAAATTTCAACCCATGAAATCATAAGAAAGAGGTTAAATCATGGAATGAAAATCAAGAAGAAGGAAGAGCTCAACATTGCGGGTCCAATGAAATCGACGATAGAAGATTCGGAAAACAAATGAATATCAGGGGCTCGGAGAGTGTTCGCAGTCGTACGGGTGCTCTTGGTCGATGAACCTGGAGAAGATGTTGTTTTTGTCGATTAGGCGTGACCCCGATATGTTTAATGAAAAAAAATGAAATTACACAACGTGTACTTCTGGGGTACACTGCGTGTACTCGGCCTTTCCGTACTCCACTTTTAGAGACCTCTGCATCACCCCTACACATCGTGACTGTGGCCAAGACACAACCATCACACAGCCTGGAGCTGCATCAAAGTACAAGACATGTAGTTATAAAGTACCCAACATGTATTTTGAAAATTTCTTGATTTCCCTCTTTTTCTCATACAAAACCAGAAAAGGAAAAACATACCTGAAACGAAGATTTGGTTCATACAAAATTCCTTCATTAAATAAATTCATTCCTTAATTTCCCTATAGAGGCATAGAATAAGAAACCCCGAACAACTCCGGCCACTGTGATCATACATCGGCCTCCCTCTCCCAGGTCTAGTCATGTACTCGCCCGTTCTTCCATACCACCCGTACGAGAGAGGAGCAGACCGACCACAGAGAACCTTCATACTATGATCGACAGTTTGAATAGGATGCTCCTCAAATGATGCATTTACATCAAGTTCAACCTACTCGGGTTTAAAGACATGAGACATGTCTGAAAAGAAATGTCGGATCTGAGAAATGTTGAAGACATCGTGCATAGCCCAGTACCTCTGAGGTATCTTCAACTGACAGGCAACCAGCCCAATTCTCTCCAACACCTCAAACAGCCCGACGTACCACAGTGAAGGCTTACTCTGTCTCCAAATCCTATTGTGTCTCAACCTCGGTGCGACACGTAGGAATACCTGATCCCTAACCTCAAACTCAAGAGTTCATCTCTACTGATCGACATAATACTTCTGTTGAGACAGTGTTGTATCCATCCTCTTCTGAATCAACTCAATCTTCTCTGAGGTCTCCTGAACAAGACGAGGTACCATCAAAGCTGCCTCTCTTACCTCCATCAAGCATAAAGGTGATCGGCATGGCCTACCATACAATGCCTCATAAGGTTCCATCTAAATAGTCGCCTGGAAAGTGTTGTTATAGGAAAACTCCACAAGAGAGATATTCTTCTCCCATAAACCTCCAAAGTCTAGAATGCAAGACCAGAGCATATCCTCAAGCACCTGAATTGTATTCTTAGACTGGCCATCTATCCAGGTATTGTATATTGTACTCAAAAGTACCCGTGTACCCAAATCCTTCTAAAGACCCTACCAGAACCGAGAATTAAAGCACACATCCCTGTCTGAAACATTGGATTGTGGAACTCCATGCAGACGTACAATCTCTCGGATGTACAACCGCCCCAGATCATCAACACTAAAGGTCACCTTGATTTGAAAAAAGTGAGCAAGCTTCGTAAACCTATCGACAACAACCCAAACAACATCACAGCCTTGGGGTGACATCGGTAACCCGATCACAATGTCCATCGCAGCATCGTTCCACTTCCTCACGGGAATGGGTAACTACTATAAAATCCCTGCTGGTCACTGATGCTCCGCTTTCACATGCTGATAAGTAGATCATGTCATGAAAAAACCAGAAACATCTCTTCATACATGGGCACCATCACTGGCTGTGTAGAGCACGATACATCTTGGTGATGCCAGGATGAACTGCCCAAACTGAAGAAAGAAAATCATGCATCATATCCTCGTGTATGTCTACTGGAACCCATATGCATCCTTGGAAATGCATGATCTCATCCTCGCCCACTATCTATCCAGGAAGATCATCCTCTACTGATACACTCTCCCGCAGGACTGGGACTTCTGAGTCTGATAGTTGCCTCTTCATACCCGATCGAGAAGAGTAGGGGTAACATCTACAGATGATAGAAATGTCTATCCCGGTCTGTCATGAACCTCCAAGTGCATATTAGAGAATAGAGACAAAAGCTTCCACTCACTACAGGCCTCCTGAACTACCTAAATCTGAGTTCTCCTACTCAACACATCAGCCACTGCCCTTCCTGGTGTATAGGAAGTCTCAAAGTCGAAGGACAAAAGATACTAGCCCCACCTGCGCTGTCTCAGATTCAGATCACGCTGAGTGAAGCTGTACCTGAGACTCAAGTGGTCGGTGAAAAACCCAAAGTGATCTCCCATAAGATAATGTCTCTAACAGCATAAGGCATGAACAATATCTGCAAACTCCAGATCGTGTGTCGGGTAGTTCTTCTCGTGTAGCCTCAACTGCCGAAATCCGTATGCAACGACTCCATCTCCCTTCATAAGCACAACTCCCAAACCGACACATGAAGCAACACAGTAGACTATATTTCTATTTCCCGGACTTGGAAAGACTAGTATCGGTGCTGACTTCAATCTCCCCTTTAGTTCCTGAATGTCTGAATCACATCAATCTGACCATAATAACTTCGTCCCTTTCTTGGTCAGACCTATAAGCAGTGCTGCAAGGCGCTAAAAGTCTAGTATGAAATTCCTGTAGTATCTATCCAGCCATAGAAATCATCGCACCTCAAAGACATTCTTCAGCTGCTCCCAGGAAACTACAAGTCTCACTTTCTCTGGTTCTACTGACACTCCTATCTCTGATATTACGTGACCAAGAAGTGAATTTGATCCATCGAAAAGTGTCATTTCGAGAGCTTAACATATAACTAATGCTCTCTCAGTATACTCAAAACAATCTCAAGATGGGTAACATAGTCATGTCATGTGTGAGAGTACACCAAGATTTCTTCCATGAAAACCATCACGAAGGAATCCAAGTATGGATGGAACATCGGTTCATCCGTGCCATAAAAACTGCTCGCGCATTTGTGAGACCGAATGGCATGACTGTTTACTCATATATACCATACCTTCTCCTAATGTCTGTAATAGGTATATCTGATGGTCTAAAGCACAAATGATGATAACCAGACCTCAAATCGATCTTCGAGAACAACCGGGCTCCTCGAAGCTTAACAAAGAGTTCATCGATCCTCGACAAGGGATATCAGTTTTTGATCATCAACTGGTTCAGCTTCCGATAATCCACGCAAAGCCTAAGGATGTTGTCTTCCTTTTTCACAAACAGGACAGGTGAACCCCAATGAGATGTATTGGGTCGGATGAAACCCTTTTCCTGCAACTCCACCAACTGTTTCTTGAGCTCCTGCAACTCATGTGTAGCCATCCTATAAGGAGGAATGGACACTGGTGCTGCCCATGTCATGAGCTCAATCGAGAAGTCTACCTCACATTCTGTAGGAAAACCTGAAAATTCCTCTAGAAATACATCCCTGAAACGATCCACCACATGATGAAAGTATAACTATGAAGTCCCCTGGTCATCCAGATATAGACAGGAAATCTGGGCTGTAACTCCTCCTAGACCATGAGGCTCTGGTCCAGCTCTACCTTCCTAGACTTCCCACTCACCACTATGAAGAAAAGATCTGCCCTCTGGTGATAAGAAACTCACCCTGCGGTGATAGCAATCGACGATTTCCTAGAATAGAACTAACCATTCCATACCATGAATGACATCATATCCTGTCATCTCTTGGACATAGAGGTTCCATAATAAGTGACACCCTGCAACCTCAAGAGGGAACTCTCTACACTGACGTACGCTACATGTCCTCATCCCTAAAGGTTTATCAAGATTCAACATGTCAACAGATTAAAAGAAAAAGAGCCTAATGCTCTCGACAACAGCAATAGAGATAAAACTATGTGAAACACCAGTATCGAAAAGGGATGAAGATAAAACTGAGACTACTAAGATCGCACATAGAACTGTAGAAGGTTCGGGATCCTGCTCCTGATAGGTATGCTCTACGGTTAATATCTGGCCTGTACCGGGGCCCTACGCCCCTGGATGACCACTCTGAGATGATGCACTCTGATATCTCTAGTAACCTGGTGACTGACCCCCACGACCGCGACCTCCACCTCAGCCCGAATAGCCGAAAGAACTCATGTTCCCAGAATGGGGAGAAACTGGCGATACATCTCATGTACGCGGGGTCATAGAAGAACCCCTACCCCAAGCTAAAGGCAAGATGATCTGACAAAAACACTGATGATGGCCTATCTTTCCACAAGATCGGCACTCCATCGGATCTCTATGACACTGAAACCTAGTATTCTTGCTCCTACCACACTGGTAGCATAATACATAGCTACCCGAAGAGGCATTCCGTCTACCCTGATCTCTTCGAGTAGACTCTTTGCAGTGCTTCCTGCTATCAGTAGGAGGAGCACTAACTATGGATGTCGAACCACCCAGGCTCACTCCTCTAGAATCTCTCCGATTTCCCCCAGTGATCAGTTCCTGGTTGATGATAGAGGAGATCAATGTCAACATGAAGATATTCACCTGGTAACTGATCTCCTGCCTGAGACCATCCTCAAACATCATAGAAAGGAACAACTCATCAATAGATGGAATCAGCATGAAGCGTTGCAGCTCGGTAAAGCAAGAGGAGTACTCCATAAAAGAAAGAGTACCCTGCTCGAGACTCATAACCTCCCAGGATTGACTGGACCTCAAGGTCTCTGGATAAAATTAATCATTGAAGATGCGCCAGAACTCATCCCAAGTCATACTCTGTTGGTGCCCGGACAATGAGATCACCTCCCACCACCTCTTGGTGGTGTCTCGGAGCATATAAGTGGCATGATTTACCATTTCCTCTAGAGGTATATCCAGGTGCTCAAATAACATCCGTGTGGCCTCTATCCAAGACCCTACAGCTTGGGGTCCTCCATCCCCTGAAAAAGTAGGAGGATGCTGCTGCTGGAAAACCCACGCCAACTCAGCCAAGGATGGGGCAGGAGGAGGCGCTCCCTGAATGGTATGCATCATCCTCAGGAAGTCCCCCCTGAACTGCACATCGGTTCCTACAACGGGTATAACTACTAGTGCCAAGGATGGCACAGCAGGACGATCTGCATGAGGATCTGCCGAAGATCCATGATCGTCCATATCCGGTTTCTAGTCACTGTCTGGAAACTAACGAACAAATAGAGGACGTCTGAGAGGTATAGCTCTGAAAGATCAAAAGAAAACCATAGATCAGGATCATCAAAGATAAAGAACACAAGAGTACAAAACGGGAATAGGGGAAAAGAACAAACAAGTTTTACAAAACATGACTACAGCATGTATAAAAATACACGGCGTGTCCTCTTAATATAGACACATGGGCGTGTACCTCTATCACAACTGGTCGTGTAACACCCCAGACTACACGGGGTGTTGTCCCCAGACAAGGAGGGTACTGGATCTCCATTAACTTGCCCGAGTATCCTTAAACAGTTATCCCACATGGTCCTCTTAACCCAACACTACACGGCGTGTTCATTAAGGACACGGCGTGTACCAGACAAGGTTTTAGAAGCCCGTGTTGTTAGTTACATGGCCGGCTACACTGCTGACCATTACACGGCGTGTTTCGAACAAACTTGGCATTTATAGAAGAAGATATCACCGGCCCGTGTTGTTCGTGACACGGCCGGGTACCTAGAATGGGCCTACACGGCGTGTTTATAACAAACACGGTGTGTACAACACGAGATTCCTTGGCCTGTGTTGTTAGTGACACAGCCAGGTACACGGCTCACTACTACACCGCGTGTAACGACCGTACACGGCGTGTTCCAGAAAATATTTTCACCACCCCGTGTTTCTGCTACCAGAGTCAGGGACACTGTTTAACACTAAATGTTGTGTAGTCAAGTACATGCCGTGTATTCTGGGTTTTTCCGGGCAGTAGCGCAGAAACTGCACTGAATCCCAGAAAACCCTGAAAAACAAACATGGAGGTTTCCAATTCTGATCCGTGAGGGCCCATACATCCCACAAATCAAATCTTGACATCTCCTACATACCATATACAATGAAAACAAGCCAATGATCCACAAAACACCAATTCATGAGGGCCCATAACACCTCAAGAATCGAAATTTGGTGTTCATTTCAGTAAAGGTACAATAAAAACAAATTCTCAATTAAATCAAAGGGATTCTATCAAACATCAATCACAACAGGATGCATAATCTACACAACTTCTATCACAACAACATGCAATCGCTAATGCACCCTAGATGGCATGACATGAATGCATGGCATGGGATTTCTAAAAAGTTCTAATATGATGAATGAGATGGCATACCCTCATCTCATCGGGTTGCGACAGAAATAAAACCGCAATAGCACAACAATAACAACACAAGGCATGTGAATCACTCTAGGTGAAATCATATCAACCATAAAATCTCAAAACCAGAAAACTACAATAAACAAGGTAGATTGGATTTTCCATGTACACGGGTTAGCTACTCTTGGGCACATCTTATTACCATGTACCGAATCTGTCCTATCCCTGTATAAAAGATCCAAATATTAAATCAAGAGAAATGAAATCCTTTGATACCACTTCGTATCGTCCCTATTCTAGAATCCACCCATAAGCCCCCTGTACCCGGTTGGTCACATGGCCTCAAGCATATTTCCCCAAACGCCATAGGCTGTTGACTAGTAGTGAGGGCCTTGGGTGTGATAGTGGGGAAACTATGCCCCCATTGCGAGAGTACACAGCAGAAGTAAACAAAACAGCCAATAGTAAAAGAGTAAATATCCAACAACAATAAACAGTGGAAGAATAAAACAATAAACAACTAGAGCACACATGTATATATGAAATGATGCATGATAATTATGTCTAGAAAATAATCCAAACAAGTCACAATGCAAAATATAATACTAATCCAAAGTATAAAAGAATAAAAATAAGCAACTCCTCAGCATCGTAAGCCTCAGCTTGGTCCCATGCTCTCATGATCCAAATCAATCAAGTACCAGAAGTCAAAGTGTGCTTGCCCTTGCCTTTACCTACAACAACATAGTCTGTTTGGGCCCAAAAACATGACCCAAATAGGGTGTGAGACTAATCCCAGTAGGCAACCACCTGATGATCTGTGCCTTACTATCAGTGAGTATATGGCAGGTAATAGTACAATAAGCAGTAAACAGTATAGTAAACAGCAGGCATCAAACAGTAAGCAGTAACAGAATGACATACAACGGTAAAAAACCCACAGAACAACAAGAAGCAGAGAAGCAAACAACTAACCACAATAGGACCCCTTCCGGGAGGTACTCACAGCCAACCCCTCTGGTCCAATCCAAGAAGTACCCACAACCCTATGGGTAGTGCACTCAGCATAACCCCTCTGGTTTGGTCATACGAAAATTATAAGACTCTTTGGGGAAGTGTGATCGGTCAATTAACTTTATAGTCAAGGGTAGTCAGGGACTCTATGGGGAAGATCATGCAGTCTTACCCTCTTATAGCCCCAATGTCTAAAAACTCTCTGAGGAAGCTCGCTTGGTCAATTCCTCCTATAGTCTCAGGTCTTTCACAAACTTTCAAAGAAAGCTTGCTCAGTCAATTCCTTCTCTGACCTGGAAAGGTTTTAAAGAAAATTCAATCAAAGTGAAGACTCTCTGAGGAAGGTCACTCGGTCTACCCTCCTATAGTCTATAATATCCCAGACTCTCTGGGAAGCTCACTCGGTCTATCCCATGTAGTCTATAATGTCCATGACTCTATGAGGAAGCTTACTCGGTCTACCCTCCTATAGTCTATAGCACAAAGTTCTCACAGTCCCATGCCAGTCAGTGCATAATAACTCTATAAGGCCAAAGTACGTCTATAAAGCTACTTGGCTAACTAGTCTACAGCATGACAAGCATGTCCAGAATATCACTCCATCCTATGATCACAAGGATAACAAGACACAAAGGTCCCAACAAGAAAAAGGCAAGAGAAATACATCCAAGCATGGCAGTTATCCACAAAATTATCAATTTTCATCTATACAAGCATACAAGCATGGGAGGAAAAACAATAGGGAAAAACAGTAAACAAGAAATACCCCGTTCACGAGTATTGGTGGAATTTGAACATAAATCTCA
This sequence comes from Viscum album, assembly GCA_963277665.1. Lineage (NCBI taxonomy): Eukaryota > Viridiplantae > Streptophyta > Magnoliopsida > Santalales > Viscaceae > Viscum > Viscum album. Next base: position 1,039,049,795 of record OY728129.1, read on the forward strand.
AATACTTCAAAAGGTAAGGCACAAACCACCTACCATGAGGCTAGGAGATCAATATACCTCAACCACGAGGCTTGATTCTCCTTAGAACAGCGTAGATCTATGAAAATGCAACCAACGTTCAACCCACGATATCTTGAGAAAGAGGGAAAATCATTGAATGAAACTCAAGAAGTTGGAAGAGCTCACCACTGTGGTTCCAATGCAATTAATGGCAGTCAATTCAGAAAACAGTCAGAGGCTTGGGGGCATGGAGAGTTTTCCAAGCCGTACGGGTGATCTCGGATGAATAACTTGGAGAAGAAGGTGTTTTCGTCGATTAGGTGCAACCCTGGTCCATTGAATGAAAAAAAGAAATTAAACAGCGTGTACTTCTGGGGTACACGGCGTGTACATAGACTTTCCGTACTTTGCTTTATGAAACCTCTGCATCACCCCTACACATCATGTGTATGGATGGGACACTGCAATCACACAGCCTGGTGTTGCATCAATGTACACGGCGTGCACTTATAATGTACATGACATGTATTTTGATAATTTCCTAATTTTCCTCTTCTTCTAAAAAACGACCAGAAAAGGAAAAACATACATGAAATGAAGATCCATGTTCTTACAATTGAATTATCAAAAATATTATTTATCTCTTCCAAACATTCTTTGAATTCCATTGAGCATGTTAATTTCACCCCATTACATGTCACCACGGTTTAAGGGTTGGTGAGTCATAAAATTTTTAAACAAAATACTTATTGTAAACTAATAAACCCAGGAAACTACATGTATCATAAATATATTTTATTTGTAACCATAATTTAACTACATTTTTCATGGAATATATAAAAAATATTATATCCTTGGAGGAAATATTACAATGAAAATAACCATAGTGGTTTAAAAAATACACATTATAGATTTATCCTATAATTCATTTTCTATAAGGGTATCAAAAATTACTTGTAGGTTGTGGTCATGCGCTCTATAAAATTTAGTGTGAATCAAGATATTATGAATGAATACAAACAAAAATGTATCATGAAAATATAAGAATACTTTATCCCCCAATTCTATTTATATAGAAGTTACATTAGTTAATACAAAATTAATTAACTTAAACTCTTAATTTATATACCACATTAAAAATATAATCTTTGATATATCCTTCTTATTTAACCATGATATATGATAACCAATGAAAGTTACAAATTTTTAAAATAATGATATCCTTTAATTTAATCAAATAATTCATTAATATATGTTAAATGGTACATATTATATGTAGTAATGGTATTTAACTCCTTGTAATTGATGAAAAATCACAAATACCCACTGTACTTTTACATAAAAATAAGGGGGATCCCCATGGTCAAACACTAGTGCATATAAATCATTTATTACAAAACTACTATAGTTTTCTCTTATATTCTACCAACTCCACCAGTGACATTTTATAGGGAGTTTTTGATATCGGTCATGAATCAGGAATGATTTTAAGGGAAAACTCAACTTCCTGCTCTGGTGGATTACCATGTAATTCCTATTAAAATAAATCAACATGTTTTCGTACAGTTTATACATACTATATTTTATTGATATCCTTACAATTCACATATAATCTTTTAACATCCCCTTCAACCAAAATTTAAATAAACTGAGCTACTAGAGGAGGGTCTAGAAATGGATTGGGAGATAAATCCTCCCCCATAAAAATAACGGGATGATATATCCAAATAAAAAATAGTAATCTCATTATCTTAGTAATAAATTATTAATTTGTACATTGAGATACAATCCATACCAAGGATTATGTGTAAATAATCCATGGTTATAAAAAGCATATTTACTAATATGGTATATTAATGAATCCAAATAGATATGTTTCTATAAATATTTTCTATAGAAAGATTCATATTGGGTTTCTTAACAAAAAACATCATTCTTAGAGTATTGAGGGATGAATAAATTATCTTTGCTCATATTCATTATATTACTGATTTTGTAGATCCAGAATCAAATAAATCATTAGATACTTTTATTTTAAAATTAATATACCTCCTATAAAATTATTTGTGACTTCAAACCCAACGATATTAATCACATAAGAATGGGATTAATATCTAGTCCTTATATAATTAAAATTCCATTGACGTTTTGGGAATTAGTTTTAATTATGTCGATTATTCTTAGAGTTAAATAATTGAGCATTAGAAACTTCTGAATTTCTATTTATTTCACGAGTTTGATGAAATTTTCTCTATAACCCATTCCCTTAACTCAAGTCCTCAAGTGTTTCTTTAAACAATTATAACATGTGGGAAATTCAACCCTTCCTTTTTTCACATTTTTATAATTTTCATTATGTTGTTCTCAATCAATCCCTTATTCTCCATATTTCATTTGAATACACTATTCATGGAGAAATCATTTTCCATCTTAATAGTACATGAGACTGTATCCTCATACAATAAAAATGTATTGCATACTAATTCTATTTAAATTATTATCTTTATCCCATCAATAAATTTTTTTTACTTCTTTCCATTATATATATATAATAGGTAACATTTCTAGATAACCTTATAATGTTATCCTCATACTCAGAACCATATTTCTCATCTTTCTATTTGAGATTGAGGAATTTAATTTCCATTTTATCTATTTATTTATTAGGTAGAAAATTTTCAAAGAATATTAACTTAAAATATCTTCATTTAATGTTATTTATCTTTACTTATCCTTTAGGGTACTGAATTAGTGACTTCAATTGATCCACAACTCGCATCAAATGATATACTACCACAATGACTTTTTCCATTTCACAACATCCCAAAGAAATAAATTTATTTTCATCATTATTGATCCATATTTCATCTTCTAAAAAATTAGTAGTTTAATTGAATGATATAGGTTTGTGTTTTATAAATTGGTCCAATATAGTTACACCACATTATGGATTATCATGTTTCTCAACGAGGTTAATGTAATTTTTTATAACTCGGGTAAGTTGCCTAAATAATTTTATATATTTTCAACTCTAACTCTATCCACATTTATTTTCTATAGATAAATATACCTACATTGATTATAGGAGTTGATATGTTTTCCATTATATATGATATTATCCATCTATAAAAAATGAAATGCATGTAATTTTCATATAATATAATTGCAAACTATAATTCTTATTAAGTGTTTATAAAAAATGTAGAAAATGTTATATGGGGTTTTCATAAAAATTGTAGCATCTGACTAGGTTCTACTAAATCTAGTCCCAAATGATTATACTAGAATTAAATTGTTACCAAATGTTTCTACACGGACTCTAAAAACCCAAATACATTGATAAAATTATATTTTTTATAAAAAATACATGATTTCCCAATTGATCAAATAACTTAAACATCTTGAAAGACTATATGCGAATATATTTTCACATTACATGGTAAAAAGGTATAAATATTAAAAATCCATGATAATGTTATTATTCATCCGAGAATATCCTTGTAATTACACATGGTTCACTTATATGTTACCTATATAATGGTAAATATAATAAGGGTGAGATCATGTTCTCTATAATGAAAATATACAATGGAATTTATCAAATCATAATAATGGATTAAATAATATGGTATAAATTAATGATTGAAATAATTTCATAATAAAATGAAGCATTGGGATTATTAAGTTCTCGATAATAAATAAAAACATAAATAATAATTACAGATCTCATACTGATGGAATGCACAATATCAGACATCATAAACATATTGTTCAGGCCTTATACCAAGACATTATATTTAAATGGGTATGGAATATTTTAATACGCCGACTAGTTTGTCATAGGATACACATTGACTCATTAAGATGCTATCTATACCAGACCGTACTTGACTATAAGAAAGTGTAAGGAATTTATTAAATGATATAACAAGTAATTACATCACATTCAATAAGGAATATATTACACAATCCGGGAAAAAAAATAGTTTTCCATATAATGGAAATTCAGACAATTGTTATTTACCAATTCTATGGAATAATAAGGAATTGTAAGAGAATATATAGATATCAACATATAAATATTGGGGTATTCTTGGTGTAATATTACATACCATTCTCAAATAAATAATTATAAGGTGGTGGATAGGGTATGTTCAATATTTTTTTCATCAATAGAAAATTGTAATTGAGTTTGGTAGTATGCAATTGTAAGGAACTAAACCCAGAATCTCATAATCGGTGTATACAACCATTAGATTGAAATTATTAAAAAGGAAAAAAAATCCAAATAAACCAAAGAGTTCAGTAGTATTGGTAAACCAGATATATACATCAGTCTTGTAATACAAATAAATACACTAATTACAATAGAAATTTTATCTTGGATAATAACTTTATTCCATCTAGTGTATCCTTTCATATATTTCTTAGAACACAAATTTGATTCCTGGAAAACAAACATGAAAAGGGTGATCTCAAATTCTTAGTAAGGGTAAATCATTGAAAAATCAATATTAAATCAATGAGAATAGTCAATATGGAATGGTAATAACTAAAGACACATTCCATGAAAATAGTAAACATGGAATGAATTTCATAAAAAATATGGAAAGGTAAATAACTAAAAACACATGCCATTAAGATAAATGGATGAGGTATAATTAATATGGTTTTTAAAAAACTGAAAAAAAACATTCCAATTAATCAATAAATTGATAATAAAATGCATCCATATATATGCTGTTGAAACATCTCATGGAAAAATAATAAGTGTGTCTAACTGAGGGAAATGCTTAATTATTAGATGCCATGTCTCCTAAATACATGGTACCTTTACTATAAAGACATATCATAAGACAGTTTATCATATCAGGTAAAAACACATATAAGGATGACCAACTAACTCATCCCATGAGATTACCGATGCATCAAACTGCTATCTATAATTGGTCCCCCCTGTCATACCTATCAAAAGAATTCTTAATATATCTAATAACCAATTTGACATTGTGACTTATCAAATATATATATAGATTATAAGATACAAATTTATAAATATTTCCACAGTTAATCAAATAACTCTCAAAGCACACATTGTATGTAAAAATGGGATATAGTTTAGGAAATATTCATATCCATGATAATTGATATGGATATTTAGTGTAAATTTATTATTTAATTACCACTGGAAGTTGAGTATTTCAAAGGAATAAAGGTAGTGAATGCCAATACAATCTTGTGTCAAAGAAATCCAAAAACATATAGAGGAATAATAAGGATTGAATTAATACAACATATCCTCAGTGCAGAAAATAAAGTGTTTTGTCATTAATGAATGAAAATACTATAAAATTATATTTTGAAAACATTCATGGGGAAAATTTATTTTTTATTTAGAAAATAATAATAAAAATCCTTTTCATTGAAACTCACATAAAAAATAATTTATAATTTACCTATTAAACATGAAAATGAAGCTTCAAATAAATGATGTTAGGAAGATATTTGTTTGTATTACAAGGTAAAAAATAATATTCCATGTGCACGGTAAAATGGTTAGAAAAGTTACTTGTTCAAAAAATAAAAAGAAGATTACATAGAAAACATTATTAAAATTAAACTAGGGTAAACAATTATTTAGAAAATCATTTTTTATTTATAAAAAAAATATTTTTAAAACCATTTTAGAAATCATAGTTTTTAGAATAATACAGGTTCTCTGACAAAAGATATAAATGAAGTCCAATTTTTATAAAAACATCTTCTAAAATTGTTCAAGTGCAAAGAGTGGGAAAAATATAGAATTAGATTAAATAGTCATGAATAATCAATATATAGTGAAATTAAGTGGTATATTATAAAATCATGAATTAATTTCTTTTGAAGGGAATTCAACTGTAAATAACCTCTAATAAAATGATATTGTGAACTAGTCCCTTAAGAAAACCATAACATTGATGTCAGAATAAATAAATGAATTTTTTGTGTGTGTTAAATTTAAATACACATGAAAATTGGGAAATAAAATAATATATTGCAAAAATTTATTAAAATCATAATCTTATAATTTTAATAATAATGAAAATGTAATATAACCCAACGAAAAGAAATTGGGTTATGAAATTATTTACCACATGGTAAATTTTAACTCAAATCCCATTAGAAGATATAATTAAAATAGAAACTAAAAATAACATGAATATAAAATAATTAATGATATACTAAATCAAATTTTTTGTAATTTACCCCTTTCAAAATAAGTGTTAAATATGACCATTATCTCATAAATCTAAAAATGTGAGATGCAAATATCTTACATTACATTTCCTTTTCAGATGGTTATCCTTTAAATTACAATACAATGGTTTTAAAAATGTAAATAAATTATTCCAGATCCATATTAAGATTTATTATATATGTTATATTTTTATAATAACTTTCTACTCATTTTTTAGTAAACATTCATTACGTTCACTATTTTAGGTGTTAATTTCTTGTTTCTTTGAGTATGTTTGGACTTCTTACATGTGGTACCTATTAGTTATATTATTAATTAATCAAATACATAATTTTAAATATAATATAATTATCATATATATTTATTATATATTTATTTATAATAATCCATAATATTTGAGGATAAGAAATCAAATTCACTGTTCATGGAGACGGTAGGTCATGTGTACACATTAGTACTACTTTCATTTCTTTTTCACGTTAAAAGAATGAAATGTTAATGATATATATGTAAATTATAATTTAAGTATTATATTTATTTCATTAATGACTCATATATTTAATAAACCCATCCTTTATATGATCCATGTATAGTGTCAATGAATCACTTTGCTTTGAGGGGAGGTGGTCCACCCTTCCACAAACGATGTTATAGTATTTCCATAAAATAAAAAGAATATATGTATGTGTTATAAAGATATTTAAGAATAATAAATACATTATAAATAATATATATATATATATATATACAATATTTAAACTAGGTGTCCATCAAATTTTCCAACCATTATAAGTGGTCAAAGAAAAATGATCGACATCGTTTTGTGAGGATGTAGTTCATCTTACACACAAACGATAACTTTGTTACCCATTAGATGAATTTTTCCAATAATTATAGGCAAAAAACATAACATAAATAAATATAAATATATTTAAGATACTTATGATATTATATACTCATTGAATAAGATTATTTTAGGGGGTGGATAATGAAAATAAAGAAAAATAGAATGTGGAATGATGTTACCTCTTCTTTGGGTAACTTCTTTTGGTTTTCACAAAAGGGGTTCCATGGATGGATTTATGACCAAGATAAGGCTTATAGGATAAAAGGAATGATATTTATGAGCTATTTTCATAGTTCTTGGTCTATCCAATGAGTCTTGAGAGGTGTTAATAAGTTAGAGTTGAGAGTTCCTTTTTATAGTGGAGGAAGAGTATCATTTTTACAATTTTTTTAAAATGGAATTCCACCCATATTTTTTATATTAAAATCGAATCAACTAATGTACCAAATTATAGATGAGTGAGTATACTGTTTAAATAGGAACATAAAATGTATTTTTGAAATGTTTCTTGGCCACTTTCCCTCTTAAGCTTAAGGTTTAGTCCCTTATTTAGGAAATTTTCCTCTTAATCGTTATAATTAATTTTAATTACATTCACTAATATTTTTGGTTAAACACATGGTTGAAATTATTATAAATTATAAACTGTAATTATTATAAATATTTATACAATTTTACCAAATTCTAATCAAATAAGTGGAAGAAATTAATTATAATTTAATCCCACAGACATGTCGAAAAATAGGTATTTAAAGTGAAATGTTCAAATATTTTTTGGGTTTTTATATTAAATTTCTAAATGAAATTGATTCCAATGAAAAATATTTTATTAATTTATTTTGAATATATCTTTGTAAATTTTAAAACCATTCATAAATATAATTTAACATAATAAATAAATTAGATAATAAAGTATATTTGAATTAAAATTCAATATTTTTCACTACAAATCAAAAAATAAAACATCACAGAAAATATGAAAAAATTACCTTAAAGTATTTTGGAATTTTTATTTCTAAAATAAAATTTATTTTTACATATTAAAAATATGAAACTTCAACTATTTATATTTAAAATAGGTTCCCTATTAAAAGCCAGTATAATTGCATTTAGAAAAATGTTTCTTTTTATGCGTAAAATTTGTTGTGTTCTTATCTTATGCCTATGAAATCTATTAGATGGATGACAAGAATATTTTATTTAATATATAAAATATACATTTCATTAATATAATTAATTATTTTAAATTATTTTAAATTATTATGATAAAAACCCATTATGAGCATAAAAACATTTCATTTATATTCAATTTATTTTTATATACCTTAACAATTATGTTTTTTCCAATGAATTCAACCATAAATTTTCATAAGTTACGAAATAATATTCATAAAATATAGTTTGATGGAAAATTTATATCTTATTATATATAAATAATAATGATTTAATTATATATTTTTGTTTGGTAAAACTCGGTTTTGTGTGTAACACAAGTCAATGAAGAAACTCATTGTTGTTTGTTGATTCATGCTAACTATGTATTGAAAGAATTGAAAGATATATAATTTATTTAATATATTTAATATATTCAATATATTGTAAATTATAATGATATTATATTACCTTACATTATTTTTCTTTCATTTCGTACCCTCGATTGAATACGATGTTCCTATTTTAGAATTTCAGTGCGTTACATTATCCCCCCCATAACTAAATTGCACCCTCGCAATTTAAACTCAATCTTGGAAATATATTGTTGGATATTTCATATGTTTAAATCCAAAATCATGAAAATTGGTCATGATACATCCTCTAGGAATGAGATAATGTGAATTCAAGGTCGTATGGACTAATAGATAGATATGTTTCTAAGTATGAGATCATTAGTAGAAAGTGGAGATATGTACAAAGAGGAAAAGAATATATATTTATATGGATTATTTGAGGTAAATGATCACTAATAATTGAATTATCAATGAAGATTTGAGGTCCTAGAATTTATAAATCTGTGACAATTTAGAAGACCATCATTTTAACCACAAAACAATATATTATAAAGAAAAGAATTTCAGATCATTTTACAAATGTTGATATATTATTTTACTGTATATGAATATGAATAAATAGACTTAAATAACATATTTATATAAATAAAATTTTCATCCTTTTTTTATTCTTTGATAAATTTATAATTCATCAATTACTTCATGAAATGGATATATAGAAATTAACTTTTATTCCTGAAGCACTAAAATACACTTTTAACGGATCGTAAGGCCCATAAAAAGTGTGATAAGTTTTTAAATTTTTCTCTAACTATATTCCAAATAAAAAATGGTTAATAAATTAATATATGAACCTAAAAATTGATACTACTTGTTCTTCAATAATATTAATTCATTAAATTTTTCAAATATAATCAATAACATATTAATAAGGACATTTTGTAGGTCAGTGGTTAGAATTAAACTCTTATCATCCTTTAGTCATGGGTTAAAGTCCCACAACCTTAACTAATTTTTGGGGTTTTAACCCAGGATACTGTTTTTCCTTTTCAAAAATTATGTTAATAAATAATATGGGAACCCTTGAAATTTATTCATTAAATAACCATTTATATAATATTTTCAATACGTGATCAATACGTAAATAGTTCTTCCATTTATTTCCACATAGGTATCTAGTCTAGGGTTTATCCTTTAGAAGATTGAATTGACTTGAGTAATTCCTCGGTTCCCAATATTTAAGGCAATGATTAATAAATGGATCATTAGGGTAAGATTTATTTCCTTTATATTTATTAAATGATGGAAATAAATCCTCCATATATATATTCTCTCCACCACTCTAGGTCTTTAAAACTTACATCCTTTTCTTATTTAGTGAGTTCGAGGGATATTTAATGTATATGTTGTTAAAAATATTTCTGGAAAACTGATTATGTAAAAAAATGTTATATTTCACTCATATCATCATCTAATTTGGTTTCTCATTATCACTACCTTTTCCTTCATATTAAATGTTAAAAAGACTCTTTTGGGTTTCATCCATTGGCTAAAACATGAAAACACAGTGCGAGTAACAACAATCATAGTAAGTAAGTCATATGATCATTTATAGGAAATCTAAATAAAAATTATTTTTTAAAATCTAAAGCACCATAGGTTTATTCTTTATTATTGATTTTCATCATATTTTCAAAGCTTTCATTGTGGTTTTTAAAAAAAAATAATTAACCTATGAATTTCACCCAGAAGTGTCACATCATGTGTATAGTAAGGATCATTTTTGTGTACCAGGATGCACTCAAGTCAAGCCTAACACACCTTGTCAGAGATGTTACCCAAGGTCCATCTATTCCAGAACCACGTCTACTTGTAGTATCAATAAAAAGATGTAATTAATATATTATCGACATGATATCTACCTTACTAAAATTATAGGATGTTTATTTATACTTATCCTTAATGTTCATAGAAGGGTTTGGTTCCCTAATATAATTTTTCAAAATCTATTTTATAAGGTTTCTATTAATCTTCCTCTCATATAATCTAGTGCGACCCAACCCCATAACTCCCATGTTCATGCCTACTATAGTTACATTAGAAATATAATAAGTAATAAAATCTCATAGGACTAAATAATTTAGTAGTATTGGTAGACTAGAAACATAAATGGGTCTTGTATTACAAATTAATATGTTAATTATAACATATTTTTTTATTTCTTGGATAATAACTTTATTCCATCTAGTATGTCCTTTCATATCTTTCTTAGTACTCATCATGGATTTCTAGGTAAAGAAAAAAATAAGGGTGAGATCAATTGCACAGTAAGGGTAAAGCATAGTTGAAGAAATAATGAATCAATGACAACAACCAATATGGTAAGGTAATAATGGAAGACACATTTCATGTAATCAATAAACTGATAAAGAAGTGCATAAATAATATTACAAGGTAAATAACTTAATACATATTCCATTTAAATAAATGCATTTGGCATAATCAATATTCCAAAGAAAGAGACTGAAAACACTTTCCATTTAATAAATAAATTGAAAATGTAAAGCTTCTATAGATATATAATTGGAAAATATCAGTGATAAATAGTAACTAAGTTTGAATGAAAGAAATTCTTATGTATTGGATTCTATTTATCATCAGTACATGGTACCTTTACTATCAAGAAAAATTCACTAGATTGATTATCATATCTCGTTGAAACCCAAATATGTATATCAGATTGACTCATCTCATGTGACTGTTGATGCATCAAAGGGATATCAATAACAGATCCCCCCACATTTCCTACATGTCCAAAGAATTCCTCATATATCGAATAATATATTTAACAATGTGCCTTATAGAATATAAATATGGAGAAGAAGATACATATTTATCAATACTTCCCCAATTAATCAAATAATTTTCATGTACACACCATATATAAAAATGGTATGTGGTTTAGGCAATAATCATATTCATGAAAAATGATATAGATATATAAGGTAAGCTTAATGTTCAATGATAACTATAAATTGGTTATTTCAATGGAATCTACGTAGTGAAATCAATACTATACATGGTAGAAAAATCATAAACAATGCTTAGGAATAATAAGTAAGAAATCAATACAATATATCCCATGCTGATTAAAATAATGTTTTGTTGTCGTTGATGAATGGAAATACAAAAAATATATTTTTAAAACATTCTTGAGGAAAATACATTTTATATTTTGGAAAAAAGGATTAAAATCATTTTCATTGAAAATTACTTTTGAAACAAATAAATATTAATATTATCCTTTTAAACATGCAAAGGAAGATTAAATTAAATGAAAATAAGTAAATTTCTACATGTTGTATGAGTTAAAAATAACATTAATTTTTCACGATAAAAATTTTTGAAAGGTTCCTTGAAATTATTACATGAAAATAAAAAAAGGAGTAAAAATATATTTCATAAAATGAGATTACTTTATTCGGAAAATGATAAGAATATTCATTTTAAAATATTAGATTAAGAATAAAATGGTAATACATCTTTAATAAATCATTCTTAATGGTTTAACAACATATTTGAAAACATTTTTTAAAAATTGTGTTTTTTGATGAAAAGAGGTTCTCTAACTAAGGAGGGAAATGAAGTTGGGTTTTCTTAAAAACATTTTATAATTCAGTTTAAGTATAAAATAGTGTAAAATGATACAATTAAATGAAATGGGTCATTAATTAACAATGTATAATAAAATTAATTTTTTTATTAGATAATATTAAAATAATTTCCATGATATAAATACAAGTGTCAACCATCCGGAACAAAATGAGATTGTGAAATAAACCATTGAAAAGACAATAAAATTGATGTGAAAATAAATAAATGAATATTTTATGTGTGTAAAATGTTAATGCACATAAAACATGTGGAAATAAAACAATATATACTAAAAGGTTAGTAGATATATAATCAAAGAATATTAAAGAAAATGGGGAAGTAATATAACCCAAAGAAAAGAAATTGGGTTATGAAATTCCTTACCACTTGGTAAATTTTAAGTCAAATTCCCTTAGAGAAAATAATTCATATCAAAACAAAAAATAACATGAAGATAAAATAACTCATGATATATTATATCAAAATGGACTGTAGGTACACCACACAATATATGTAAATAGTTAATATGAGATTTATCACACGAATGTTCAAAATCGAGATAAAAATCCCTTACCTTGCATTTTATTTTCCTTAAAATGTTATTAAAAATTATTTATAATGGTTTTATAAATGTTAATAACTTATTAAATAACCATATTACTATTTATGATATCATATATCATCTTATTATAATATCTTACTACTGATTTGATAGTAATCATTCTTTATTTTCACTATTTTTTGTGTTAATTTCCTTCTTCTTTGAATATATTTTGACTTGTTTTCTAATGTTACTATTACGTAGTTCATTATTTAATCATATATAAATAAAACCATGACTTAATAATAATATATATTAATTATATATATATATATATAATAATCCATAATATTTGTATATAGTAAATGAAATGCATAGTTCATGGAGATAGTAGTCGTACGTATGCATAAACAGTACTTTCATTTTTATTTAATATTAAAAGAATGAAAATGAAATGACATTTATGTATATTATAATTAAGAATTATATTTATTTAATATATTTCAAATATTTTTAATAAAACTATCATTTACATAGTTCATGTATAATGTGAACAAATCAAATCGCTTTGAGGGGGTGGTAGTCCACACATCCACAAACGATGTTATTGTATTTCCATAAAATGGGAAGCAAAAATGTATGTGTTGTATAGATATTAAAGAAGCATAAAACAAATTATATATATCATATATAAACAGTTTTTCCATCATAATTCCAAACCATGAGAGGTGGTAAAGAAAAATTGAATGGCATTGTTTCGTGAGGTGGTAGTTCGTCGTACACACAAACGGTAAGTTCGTTACCGATTAGATGTAATTGTGTGTATGTGTAGGTAGAAACCTTAACATAAAAAACAAATTATATTTATGATACTTATGTTATTATATAATTGTGTGATAATAATATTTTAGGGGTGGAGAATGAATATAAAGAAAAAGAGAATGATGAAGGATGTTACCTCTCCATTAGGTAACTCATTTTTGATTGCACCAAAGTGATTACATGGATGAGTTTATGAGAAAGGTGAGACATCTAAGAAATGTGTAGGTATTTTTAAACGATATTTTGTAATATCATGGTAAATATAAGGGTTCTTCAGAGGTGTGATTAAGTGGGAGGTGTGGGTGCCTTTTTGTAGTGGAGGAGAAGTGGCATTCATGTAGATTTTTTAAAAGGGAATTCCACCCACGTTTTTCCTATGAAAGGATGCTTAAATAATGAATAAAATTACATAAAATAGAGTATAGGCTAAATATATTAATATCCAATATAATTTTTACAAGTTTTTAGTTTATTTTTTCTCTTTTGATTAATGTTTATTCCCTTGATAAGGAAAGTTTCCTCTTAATCATTGAAATTAATTTTAATTACAATCGGTATAATTTTTGGTAAAAAAATATAACCTTATTATTAATTATAAATAATTTTGAATAAAAATATTGATTCAAATTTTCAAAATTACAATCACATAAGTTTTAGAAATTAATTTAAATTTATGCTTGTATGCAGGATGGCAAATTGGGATTTTAAAGTAAAATGAAAAAAAATCATGGTTTTTACATTCAATTTCAAAGTGAAATTGATTCCAATGTCCTAAAATGGATTAATATATTAAAAAATTATCTAATTTAACTTTAGAAGAAATAATTAATATAACATAAATGAATAAGTAAATTAGATAAAAAATAATTTTTGAATTACAATTCAGTATTTTCACTATTCATGGAAAAAAATAAAACCTCATAAAAAATAAAAATAAGTTAAACTAACATAATTTTGATTTTTAAATTTCAAAAATTAATTTTATTTTTAAATAAAAAATATACCTAGGTTCCAAAATTTAAATTTATTGTAGGTTTGATATTAAAAGGTTGAAAATTTTCCTTTAGAAAAATATTGCTTTTAATATGTAAACTTCGATATGTAATAATATTATGACTATCTAGTCTATTTTATGAATGTAAAAACTATTTTATTGAATTTATAAAATATATATTTCATTAATATTATTCACTAATAGTAATTAATTTAATTTATTGGTTTGAAACACCATTGTGAGCATAAAAACATTTTTTTTATATTCAATTAGTTTTTATATTAATTTCTAAATAATTCGCATACAATAAATACAACCATATATTTCCTAAGTTAGATAATTCTATTCATAATTGATAATTTACTGGAAAAGTTATCTCTTGTTATATTATCTACAAATTATTTAATAATATATATCTATTCAGTAAAACTCTGTCTTACGTGTAACACAAGTCATTGAAGAAACTCATTGTTGTGTGTGATGCATGCTAACTAAATACTTTGTGTATTGTAGAATATATAATTTATTTAGAATAAAAATATTTTTTAAATTGTCCATATAATATATTCTCTTACATTTATGGTTTTTAATGTCATATATGCTATCGAATATATTATTATTACAATATAATTTTGAGGCGTTACAGTAATGGTAGAATATCAAATAAATGGTAGAATTTTTTTTAAATGTTTATAAAGGGTATGTAAATTATCCAAAGATTGTCCATATGGGGTTTACAGTAATTAGTGAAGTCTTCGGCCCACTTAACATGAACCATCTAAATATTGAGTTGATACTCAACCATCCATTTGTATGGTTATTACCCCTTGGTTTTTTTACCATATATGAATTCAAATTCCAATATGAAAATAAGAATAATATTTCTAGGAAATACATGCACTCAATTTACTATCTAAATTTTATTATTTTTTGGAATTATTATTTTTTCGGTAACATTTCAATAAAAACCACTTTTAAATAGGGATATTGGAATGGATCTTCATATACCAAAAATAATGTACAATTAATTTTATAATAAATGAAATATATTTAATTGACACCATATATTTGAAATTATGTTCATAGTACAAAACTTGTATTTGGGAAAATTTTTATCATATGAAAAGACCCTTATCTTTAATTCCACTTATCCAAATGTTCTAAAACATCTAATATACAAAATATCTATCTTAATCACTTATTTATGAACAATATTCAGACTTATACCTTTTATAAATTTCATTTATAACTATTTATTTCAAATATATTAATATTTTATATTTTATTTTCATTATAAAATGTTTATATAATAGTTTATTTGTTAAATATTAGTTTGGTAATGGTGGGGTAGATTCTTGTATATAAATAAATATTCAATAATTACAATATAATTATAGGTATAGGAATATATTTTTTACAATAATATATAAATTTCTAAGTTCATAATATAATATTTTTTCTTAATTTCTAAAGGAGACATCAATAATGAACTTATTTTGATAGTTTTTTATTAACCCAATTAGGATAAATACCCTGAGGGGGTGAATCATGTTATGACATATTAAAAATTATTCCACTTCAGATATTTTTTAATTGTTAAATAAAACACAGTTCTTTGTCATTCCCATAACAATTTATGAATAAAATTGATATAATTCACAAGACACATCATTTTTACTTTGTTCACCCTCACTATGCTATGTATATGGAGCGTACAATGGTAATGTGCCGATTATACCAAGTCCGCTAGGCCTCACAACCAAGAATGGTAGTTCAGGCTATATCTCTTCTATAACCAGGATCAATTCCATTACAAGTTTTAGGGTCATCTCATTACTTTCTCAAGGGTAAATCTCTATGTCTCTTTCTCCAAATCACTATCAGTGAAAAGGATCAACATCCTCCTCTTCCTTCTTTTAATACTCTTAAAAGGGATCCGCTCAATGTTTATGTACTTTTAGGTTCCTTAATTATATCTAATGAGTACGTACTAAGTTATAGATAGATTCTCTAATGATTCCCCAATTTCATCCATAGATGAATACCACTTGACCACATATTTACTAGGCAATGCCTTCTGAAAAACATTCAAAATTCTCACTTCCTTTGCATTGATCCTCTTTTTTGAAGGTAAAATATCATTCATAAAGCTCATAAGTTTCATGAAAATAACTCAGCCTTTATGAGGAACAACTCTTTCATGAAGATGAACTGGCCTACGTAAATCTCCTTCCTTTCATAAATCTTACATAGCCTTTGTGGATTCCCTTACTTTCACAATCATCAAAACATTCAGTTAGATTTTTTATCCATCATCACTTTCTTCACATGAAACTAATTCATGTACCACCTTCAGAAACCAACTTTTTAATTCCAGAGCCTTAATATTTTCATTAAGTTTCTCTGGTTTTTTGAAGGGGAAAGGGGCCTATTTATAGATTTTTTCACTGATTCCAAAACAATTCTTCAATGTCATCACCATTCCGCGATGCTCTAACTTTTCCACCATGATGATCCCTTTTTCATGTTGCTCTAGAGAAATTCTATCATTCATGATTATTGTTCTAATCATGGGGATTTTTTTCAAAATAGTTTTCATTTGTGATGCTTGTCATTGTCATATAGATCACGGCGGCTATCTTGGATCCTTTATGAAACACCCTTCATGAAGCCCCTCTTTTTGGAACTCGTGTCTTGGAGATTCTTCCAAATTTTAAATCAAAAAATATCTCTAGATGTCCACAATATACCTTGGAAAAATTCTTTGTCAACAAACACAACCAACTGGAAAAATACTACAATGTTACCTTGAGAGATTTTGCCTAATATATTTGATAAACAAATGGTGTTATACAAACAATAAGTAAAATATTAGTATTACCATTATAGAAATATAAAAAACATTATTTCGTCATTTATTTATAATTAAATGATTATTTAGGTTTCCATATGAAAAGATTATTTATATTTATATCATTATCCATGTAGGTGGTTAAAACAGGCCAAAACAAGAACACACTATAATCTACGTGTGGGTCTAGTTATAAAAGTTATTATTTTGGAATAATAGCATTATTAAAGAAAAATAATGATATTATTTATATTTTTTGATGGTGTAGAATATGGTCATAAGTTATTTTAATTAATAATAATGAAACTATATGGAAAATGACAAACTTTAAATGGTTAAGGTGGTTTTCCGCACAAACGCAGGAATAACAATTTTTTCATGAAAAATTGGAAAGGTGATTAATGGTTCTTCCCATAATATAAAAACTAAATTGTACTATTAATATTTATTTCATTATATAATTTTTGAAATAATAAATTTTAAATTGAATGTAATAAAAAATGTTAGGAAAAAGTTAGTTTTTACGTTACGAACTTATGTTTTCCTTGAAGACTCCGTAGAAATAAAGAAATTAAGAGAGAATATTGTGTCTAGAAGATTTGGGAACATAAACTAGATTATAGTGTAAGTAAATATGATATATTAATATTATAATTCTAATATTTTATAGTTGCATTGAAGGATTGGAGGGGGGACCCTTTTTTGTAGTGAGACTGATATTCTTGTAAACATTATATCTTAATATATAGAGAAAATATGTAAATTAGGATCCAACATGGATAATAATAGAGTGAAGATATTTTTATATGTCTATAAATAAAAAATCAATTATGAACATTTTTTTAACATGTTAGTGCTTTAACCACATTGGTTATCCCTTTTTACCCATTTTAGCTTTTATTTCAGTAACTATGATATAACTAGGTAATTTATATTTTACTAAAAAATATATGGAAACTAATATTACATATTTTTTATGTTATGAACACAAATTGACACTCCAAATAATCTAAATAGATTTCTAAATAATTCAATATTAAATATTAAATTAAAATAACTAATACATAGAAGAACATTTTAATAGAATAAATTTTGTTTTTGCAATGATGTGTTCTTCATCTTATTTACAATTTATTACCAATTAAAAAATGTTAAAGAATTTATATATAGGTTTAAAATGTACATTACCTTCATTTTTTATAATAATTATTTTTATTATATAAAAATTACTCATTGTTAATAAAACAATTCTATAAAGATAACACTTTTAACATTATCATGCTAATTAACATTAATCATAAAAATATTATTGTTTCCCCATAAAATAAAAATGATCATGTTACATAATATGAGAATTCTGAATCAAAATATGAATTAAATTTTTTATATTTGTTAATTTCTAAAAGAAATGGAAGCATGTTCATAATATAAGTGAATAAAAATAGTTTTTAGTGTAAAATATTACTTTTGTTTCTAAAACAGAGAACATGGGTTTTTTAAATTAAATATTGTATTTTTAGGTTAATAATTTTACTCCTTAAATAAATAAATTTTGGCAATTTTTTATTTGTTTTTATGTTATGGAAACCTCTTGATATAGTACGAAAGGATACTATTATAGTAAAAATATTATGGTTCAGTATTCACCTAAAAAATTAATTCAAAAACATATAAAAATACACCCTGAATGACTTTTTACATGATTAATGTAAATATGGAACCCATTATAAAATATAAACCATTGAATTTTAGAAATTAAATTTTTATTTATAATCATAAATAAAGGACCATTAGAGTGTGAAATATGTAGTAGTTTTTTGTGTGGTGTTCTCTTGCAATAGTAGGGTCCTGGTTATTGTTGTGTGTTATAGCCGACTAAACAAGAAGTCCTTAAATAAATAAAAATCTTGAAAACATTCTTTAAGGTTTAAAACTAAAAAAGTGTCCTCTAATTTCTATAAAATCATATAGAAATATTCATAGAATACTTTCGAAAATCTAGGGAATGAAAGTGTGTCACTTTATGTTATAATTTTCCCAAGATTACCAAAAATTCCTTTTAGGGTTTCAAAACACTAAAATGTACACATAAAGGTAAAATCATTTAAAAAACTCCTATTAATTTTGAATCATATGAGAATTTTATTTGAATATTTTTTATGTGTGTTATTTGATGGGACAACAATCAAATATGTGGTGTTCCTTGAGTGATTAAATAAGATGTTTTCAAAGAGGTTAATGTCTCTAAAAACATGTGTCATAGGGTCAAAAATAAGAAAAGGCCTCACATTTTAAAAAAATTTAGGAAATATATATTATAATTATATTTGAAATCCCATGACTAATGGACATTCAATCTATGTTGTCCTTTGGCTACAATGATCTAAATTGCCTTTTTAGTGCTTTAAAATATTGAATCATGTGTGTAATGGTCAAAACCATATAAAATGGCCCCTTATTATTGTTAAATAAAAATAAATTAATATTTTAATTAATTTTGATATTTATAAGTAGAAGTAATGTCAATTTATCATCTATAGTGTTATAACTGACTAAATAAGAAGTTCTTAAATAATTAAAAGTCATTTAAAAAATGTCTAGAGATTCATAATAAAGAAAATGACCACATATTTTGATGAAATAATACAAAAATAACCATATATTTATTTTTATAACATAAATAATCAAATAATTTCAATTAGAGTTATTTTTTGTTCGATATGATCATTAACACCTTTTAAATTTTTCAAAACTCAATAAAGAGAATCTAATGGTTAAAAAATAGAAAAATTATTTGTGTTGACGAGAAATGACATTGAACCTGTTTATAAATTATTTATGATATGTACAACCAAATTTGATGCATTTTTTGAATCACTTGGGATGAATAAATAGTTCATAATGAATTATTATTCTTTAAAATACATGTGACAGAGGGTCAAAAGATAGAAAATGTCCTTTATTATCCATTATATCATAGGAAAGAAACCATATATTGATTTTTAAAATGTAAAAAAAAAAAGTGTTAACATGAGTTTTTATTTTCATGGGATGGACAAGTACATAATTTTGTTTTTTCAAACACTAAAACGTTTTTTAATGATAAAAACTGTAGAAAACTAACTCATAATGACATAAAATAATATAAAAAAGTATATGTGTTATTTTTTTTGGCTATGATAAAATGGGATGTTTGTTTGACATGAAATGTTATTTAAATGGACGAATAAAAAGTTCTTTAGGAATTAATAGTCTTTAAAAACATGTACTAGTGATGAAAACTAATAAAATAGGATTATATTTTCTTAAAATAACAAGAGAACAATGGTATATTTATTTTTGAAATATAGATACTAATGGTTTATAAATCAGAGATATTTTTTTCTGAAGATAAAAAAATCACAATTTTAGTTTTTTTAAACACTAAAATGTTCGTGTAGTGATCAAAACCA
The DNA here is from genome assembly GCA_963277665.1 of Viscum album. Lineage (NCBI taxonomy): Eukaryota > Viridiplantae > Streptophyta > Magnoliopsida > Santalales > Viscaceae > Viscum > Viscum album. The sequence goes on from OY728129.1 coordinate 1,039,070,702, forward strand.
TATAAAACAACCTCTAATCCTTGTGAAATTATAGGTAAACAATATTTGACGTATTTTTAATGTTTTGGAGAATAATTCTATTCAATATGATGTTCGGCATGATCATAATGACTGTATAATTATTTGTATGTTAAAAAATTAATTAAAAACATGTAATACATGAAAAGTATATGACCATTGATGGTTTATTATATATCTCTGTTATTTAAATAATATAGTGATAAATTAAGTAAGGTAATGGGTGGGGTGACTCACCATATGCATATTGTCCCTGGATTACATGATCGAGTAGGAGGCTCATAAGGGAACTATAAATCTTGGGTGGGATTCGTCAAAATATATCTTTTATTATTTGATACAGCATGAGGTGACCCGGATAATCATGAAAAAACCAAGATCAAGTAATTTATAAACCATATGAATGGTAATATTGATATTTTCCATTCTCAAATTAATTATAGAATAACCATAATATTGGTGAATCATTTTTTATCTTTCACTATGTGTGATATTGGTGAGAAAAACTATATTGAATCACCGTTGTCTAAGAGTTATTATGAGGAAAATGACTATTACATCCAAGAATATAATTATCAAAAAATAAATATATAATACATATGATAAAATCATGGAAAAGTTCACTCATTAGTTATAAAGGATGTTGAGAAATCAGTTGGATGGTTTAATGATCTTTGGGAATTCCATATTGTTGAAACATGGAATTATTCCAAGACCCTTGCAGGTAAGGATACATTACCTACTAATCTTCATACTTTTAAATGATTTGATGGGATAATGTTTTGGGATACACTATATTATAGTAATTTTATTCTATTAACTACTTAAGAGTTATCTCTTAAACATAGTGTTGGTCACCCTGTTCATTTGAAGACACCTCAACACTTTTCAAACAATTTATTGATGTATAAAAAAATAATTCTCAAGACAAATCTGGTATTCTAGAATGGATCACATATAATGGAAATCATCCCCATGATAATGTTGTAGATGATAAGTCCTCCAAGAATAATTCCAATTATTCACCTACTATGGGAAGTCCAAAGGGTCCAGACTATTCCAATGCTCTTTTGAATGATTTAGAAACTGGTCAATATTTGATGGATTGTACAGAAAAAACAGGTCCAATCATCCCAATTCATTACTCTATTTTAGTGTTCAAAGACCATGGACATACGGAGGCTCATTAATGTCACATTTTTCAAGAATTAATGATGTATCCGAGGTTTCCATGAAAGTTTTAAGTGAGAGAAAAAGTGTAGAGTCATACCCCTCATGATAGAGAAAACATGACTACTAAATCTATCTTTCAAATGAATTAGTAGTGTTATATGATTCCCCCTTAGATCTGTTAGGTGAGAGTCAACAGTAGTCTTGTAAGATCTCATAAAAATGTGTTTAGTCGTATTATCACTCTAGATCATCAAAAAATAATATGTTTAGAATGATTGAGAATTGATATAGATCAAGTAGTAGGGACTCATTCCTGAATAAATGTGACAAAGATCACGGAAAAAGTTCATCCAATGAATGAGATCCACAGGTCTATAAGGGTCCCATCCCACCTGATAACAATGCTAGTTCTCATGTTCATTTTGAAAAAACATGGAAAAAGAAAAAATCCTAGATTAGGGGAATCACCTGATAGTTTGTGGTTATAGAAGCTAATTTTTTTCCAACTGGATTAGGAGGCTTCCTCCTTAAGCTTGTATTATTATTAGGTAATTGTTTCACTAATTATGGAGTTTAAAATTCCATTATTTTCATATTTTTATCACCCCATTTAAATATTTATTTTAATTCATTTACAAATCCATGGGTTTGAGTTTCCAAATTCATGGTCTGGGGCTATCTTTTATAAGAATATATAACTAAATATATAACTCACTACTATATTTTCCAATTTTTTAAGTGATATCGGTTACCAGTTTTGATAAAAATGCTCATAAATGGGTGGAATTTATTAGTACATTCAAAATCATTGATAAATGAGAATTTTATAAGTGATAAAAAAGTGTTGATAAAAGTGTTCCATTTATCAGTGATTTTTTTATTGCTGATAAATGTACCAATTTATTAACTATTTTTTAGCACTTATAAACTGGTTCACTTTATCAGTGCTAAATCACTTTCTTTTAGTGCTGATAAGTGATGTAGTTCATAAAAAATTTACATTATAAAAAATAATTGTTTAATATATAGGTATATTTATATTTTTTAAAATATAATTTATTACATTAAATGTGATTTATATAATACTCTATACATATTTACACATAATATGTAATAGATTTAGTGATAAATGGTTTAAAAATAATTAATATTAATATTAATTAAATTTTTTATTACTAGTATTTAGTAATTTATATTTATTAACATTTTGGTTATATAAAAAATAAACTAATAGATTATTCTTTTAAAATAAGTTGAAAACATGACATAAACTTCAAACAACCATTACTGTTGATCCTAATGTCAATTTGGGCTCAACAAGATGTCAAATCAAATATTGAAAAAATATTTACTCCATTTATACATTAGGGGACAATGATCCATTTTTCTTATTAGTCAAAAAAGGGCCTAATTTCCTTAAATGATATGTATTTTGTTGGGATTCACTAATTATTTAACATTTAATGGGATTTCAACTTATTTTAGAAGGGTGTTATTATATTTTTTGGGGGGAGACTGAATTTATACCCCAATATTATAATCCTATGGATATTATAGTGTCAAAAAATAAATGTTTTTAATATTTTATGTTATTTATCACTTAAAATAAAAATATATATACATATATTTATAAATTTACATATAATTATTTAATTATATAAATAAATATTTAAATATATTCACATATAACATGTTTTTTATCTATATAAAACATATAAAAATAAAAAAATCCTATTCTATTTTTTTACCTAATATTAATATATGAATATTTATATACTTCTACAAATATATATATATAATGTTTTTAATATAATTTTTTGTGTGTGCTAACAAACAAAAATATGTATTTATATATATTTTAATATATATATATACATACATATATATACATACATATATATATATATATTAAAATAATTGTCTATTGAAATATATATATATACACATATATAAAAATATTTCTTACAATATATACTAATTAAAATTTGCTACCCAAGTGGTAAGGGTATTTAATGAGAAGGTGGATGGTGGGGGTTCAAATCTCACCCACAAAAAATACATTAAGAGATAAGAGAGTAGGTTTTTGGTGGGAATTGAGGGGGTGGGGTCTCATGTCTGTGTTGATAAAGCCCCCTATCATTGATAAAATAAAATTAAAGCGTTTATAACGGCGTTATTTGTTGTAGTGTATGTTTATTAATATGCATAGACATATAATTATATATATGAATGTATTTATATATTTATATTTGTACATTATTATAAAATAAACAAATCCTTTTTTTTAAATAGAATGGATAATAAAATTTTATTTCCATATGGTTTATTAAATTTGAAATATATATATATATATATGTATAAGTGGTTAGATATTAATTTATACAATTAAATTTTTATTTTCAATTATATATATATATATATAAAATCAATATGAAAAATGAAAACTACTTCAACACCATAATTTCGATATAAATTTAATATGATGGAATATATTTAGTCTACAATAAACGGAGATAAGAAGACTGCCTTAAACAACATTGAAAATTCCATCGATTTCTAACAAATTATATTATCCAAATGAATGATTCAGTTTTGGAGACCTTAGGAGAAAAGTTTTAGTTGAAAATATTGGGTTTCCAAATACATATTAATATCAGACATAGTAGATCTTTCACAATGTATTATTGGATGTATCATTGAAAAGAAAAAGGATACCCATGTCAAAATTTATTTTCGTTGGAAGTTAAAGTCACGTTTTAAATTTATCTTATGGTGATAAATTTTTAAAAGTTCCCCAAGAACTAATAAAGGATATCTCTTCAAAATACCTAATATTTAGTGGTGTTGTGTGAGAATTCCCAATACCACCTAACATATCCAATGTAATGTTAGGTCTAGAAACCAGAAAAATATCGTATTTTACATGTAAAAATATTTATAATATATTTTATATAACAATATGTTAATTAAAAATGATTTAAATTTGAATTAAAACAATATATTTAAATACATAAAATTATTATGTAACACAATAAAAAATTTCAAACAAAAATATATGTTTAATTTTGAAAAATATACCTAAAATAGTGAGATTCTTTGTCTTTAAAATTGAACATAATTATATTTTATAAAGGGGTGAAAATGTCACCGATTGTTAGAAGATTATTTAGAATGATTTAAGATGGACCAAAGACAAGGGGTTATATAGATTTTATAAACGAAAAAAATAATAAATGGGTATATGTTTTAATTTCTTTTAAACTAGGTTGCAAAGGCATTAGGGCCCCTAACGTTGTTCTCCAACGGAAAAGGCCTTAGAGGCCCTAATGTCTTTACCTAGAATATTGAGTCGCAGACGTTAGCAGCCCTAATATCTTTTGTGCAAGGTAAGAAAAAATATTTTTTTAACATTTATATTTGAATTTTTATTTTTTTATTTTCTTTTCAATTTATATAAATGTTACAAATTTTTAGCAGAATTTAACTAATAATTTATGCAACATTACTTCTATTAATGTTGTTTGAAAATGTAATTAATAATATCACCCATAGTGTCATTTTATATTGTATGTTGTGCCAGAAATCCTTATAGATTTTCAATGTTGTATTTAGTTTCTCATTTACAATTAGTGAATTAATAATATAATATTATTAATGTTACATTATCAATAATTATTAATTGATTTATAATTCGTAAATAATTATAAGTAATTAAGTAATATTTAGTAACTTATTAATAATAATTATTAGTTATTAATTAGTCAAAAAAATATTATTAATTATTAATTATACATTTCTTGTAACTGATTACAAATAAGTTAATAAAACTTTTTAATTTTTAATTAAATAATAATAAAAAATAATTAATAAATAATTAGTAATTAATGTATAAAAAATTAAAATTTTTATTAATCAATTACTAATTTATTAATTAATAATAATCAAATTAATATTTATTTATTTATTTATTTATTTATTTAATTATTAGTTAAGAATAATTACTTATTATTATGTAATTAGAAATGATTAATAATTAGTAATTGGTTAATTATAATTATTTAGTACTTAATAAAAATATTATAACTAGTAATTAATTAATAATAATTTATATTTTATTTATAAAAAATTGGAATCTTTAATTGATTAATTATAAATAATAATTTTTAATTGATAATAATTAATAATTTTATTAAAAATGATGGGGTCATGCCCCTTTATTAGGAAAATATGAAAGGAATCCCCTTGAAAGCTAGGAGGGATCCCATTACACGACAATTCATCCTAAATGCATAATAACCTGATAGTCCAAGTAGAGTAAAAAAATCCCTAAGGGACATAATAAAAAATATCCAAAGAAAGGAGCACTATGGGACCTAATGTCTAGAAGCCCAAAAACCATAGACTATTGCCACCATTCGTTCATGCCTTTGATGGCCACTACGCCTACACCGATAAGTCGACGTCGTATGTAGGGCGAGTGATGTCTGACACCAACACCTAGTGGACCACTCCCTACATCTCATCAGTCACACCTCACAACTGAAGAGCATCAAATAGAAGGGGGATCAGACAAGTTCCAAGACAAAGGTCTGTGAAAACCTCTCCTAGCGATGGTCCCACACCAACTCCGTTCACCAATCAAAAAGGTTCCCCCACACCCTGTCATAGATTCATCACCTTCTCCGTGATCAGATACCATATATCTGAGGATTTATTGTCATAAATAATTACCCAAGGATCACAGGTTTTTGGGACACCACCCATGGAGGCCGCCATTGAAAAACTTGTCATGATCTCCCAATAACGGGAGTAAAGAGATCGGTTTCCCATGTCAAACAAGGTATTATCTTCAATGTTTCCAGTAATTTACCTCCACCATCGGATGGTGGTATTCCATATGTTTTCTTCTAAAACATTACACATGATTCTTCCAATGCCACAACTTGTAGAATTCCTCTTCTTAGGATTTCTATGCTAGTGGTTGACCCATACATAAGGATAAGATTTGAATTCGTCACTTGTATCACCGTCGCGTGTAGCCTTCCCTTGTCTTCAGGCATTTTTTCAAGAAACATAGTTCCCTGTACCAATTAGTTATGTATGAGTTTCACTATGTTCATAAATAAATGGGGTTTCCTGTACTTAATATGGGCTTCCCACCAACTATTAAAATAATGATTATTAATAATAATTATTTTATAAATATTAATTAATTAATCATATTAATTAATTAATTCATAATAATTTATTTTTAGTCAATAATAATTACTTATTAATTAATAATACTTACTTTTAATTTTTTAAATATTAATAATTAATAACTAGTAATTGATAATAATAATTAATAATCAGTTAAAAATGAATAATAACAAGTAAGTAAATAAAAAAATCACTAGCCTATAAATAGTAATTAATAATCACAATTATTTTGTAATTTTGTAATTAATTAAAAACTAATAATTATTTAATAATTAGTTATTAACCAATAATTGTTAATAATTAGAAATTATTTAATAATAATTAATAGTAATTATAAAAAATTAACAAATATTTCAAATTTACTATTTATGTAATATTGATAAATTAATTGAAAATAATTAGGTATTATTTATTAAAAAATAATATTTATTAATTATCAGTTAATAAATAATTATTAATTTTTATTCAGTAATTATCACATATTAAATATTTTTTATTAATTTCCATCTCACATCTCAGCCTAAGAAGAAGAGTCCCCAACAGTTCCAGAATAAACATTCAATAATGCCCAACAACCCACACATCTTCCCTATACATGCATGAAAAATGTGATCAAACACCATATCTTGGTACTATCCAATTTGGGTGGTATACAATCTCCCTAATGGTTTTAGGTCGCATCACAAGGATGCGACATGGTGAGGAAAGGGTCCCTCTACCTTTTGAGTTAAAAGTTAAGTCAAACCTCATCTCGCTACAGATCCACATAGCCAAGAGGTAGTGTCTCATGGTTGAGGACCCACTCCTTTCCCGGCTGGATGGTTCATGTCTAATGTCATTGATGACTCATGTCGGACCCTGCTATAGGGTTGCACTCAGAATAAGTTGAGGACCCATTTTTATCCCAGCAAGAGGCTGCCACTCTAGTCTCATCGAAGACCCATGCCAAACCCCACATGAGTCTGCCACTCGGAATTCACAGATATTCCTACTTGATCTCTTATATTGTCCAATACAGCCTAAAGATGTGACATGCTCAGAACACCTCACATCATAACTTGAATTCCAAAAAAGAAGACACCATCGTTATCTACAAGGAAAAGCATACTGGGTGGGCTATATACTTTCCCGAAATGGATGACTAGTGAAAACAAAACATTTCACCCCAACATGCATGAATGGGTCATCATGGGTCCATGTGTAGACCCTGAATAAAATATATGAATCATACCATTGTGATCTTTGTAGAAAATGCATAGGATTGACTAGTCATTTGTCTAAATCGAACAGTGGGTGAAAAAGTCACATTTAACCGCAATACGCCTGAATCAGGCTTTGTGTGGTCCACACATTGTTCTCGATTTGAATACCCAAAAATTTTATCAAAAGATTATCCTCATTATCTAGATCATATCTCCGTTGAATTCAAGTCGATTGGACGCCCCACATCAGACGTACATTCGAAACAGCGTTTGGAAAAAATTATAATATTATTATTATTTTAGAGTGTTTTATAATCCCACTCCATGAACAGGAAAAAGCTACCACACATTTTTCTTAAAAAGGCTGTATCCAATGTTGGGTTGCATCACTACTGATGATGAGAAAATCAAACACCACATGGGGGAATTATGCTGGATTAAACGTTATAATTATAATATTATTATTATTATACTAAATTATAATTTAATTAAAAAACTAACCTCCCACCCCCATGTCACGTGTAGCACTGCCCTAGGCCGCTGACTATGCCTCTCCACCATAGCTCATCGTCCCACCTAACCTCTTCCTACCGTTTCGACCCAAGCCTAACGGCTAGCTGCCGCAACAACCACTACCTGACCGGACCGCCCAGCTCATGCCACTTCCCTACCTCCGCATGAACTAACTCGCCAGAGACACACCTAGGATCCACGTCGGACCACCTCCGCCGCCACCTTTCTCACACCTCACTGCATATGATCCAACCCAAAATAAATAAATGAACATTGATCTGGGATCCTCAGACTAATATCTATATAGATATAATCCTCACTCGATGATATGTTGATGATTCAATGTGCCGAAAAGTAGACGCTGATTTCCATGGAGAACAGATGAATAATGTGAAAATAAAAGGGACCCAAAGCATATACCGATGTCCATGTTGGTTCTTACATTGATGATGTTTAGAAATGAAGAAAAATATTGATAACGAACAAATTTTCAATCAATATTTTGAATCAAAAATCCAAAGAAATAGATCCTACCTCGATTTGATATTTTCATCATTGACAGAACGTTCTCCATGATTCTCCTCTGATCCACCAAAGTTCTGTTAACTATTTTCCAAGAGAGGAATGAGAGAGGGATTTTCCATCAGTTGGTAGAATTATGGGCCAACCCAAATCAGGTGCCTATAACTACTTATTTATTATAGGTTAATGAGAAGTTTAACCATATGAACCAATGGTCATGGGATTTGAACTTGTCATGCCCTCTCATTTTAGGTTTCACTTAGGTAAAAGAGGCCATTAAAAACTCAAAGATAGTACACAATTTCCAATCTGAGACCCCATTCAAAAGTTATTAGATATGATGTCCAAGATAAAATAATTTTTGTTAAAAAAATTTATTTAAGAATACACCCTTCATGGCTTTTTTGACAAAAGAATCATGCCAAAGAAAGCTATACCCCTCCCAGGGTAAATGCCATATTATAGACTCAACCACACAGTCGTATTTATGATATAGGTTACCATTTAAGAGTTATCAAATTTCCTTCACCAGCATAGTATAAAATATAATTAATATTTTTATAAAATTTATTCTCGCACGTTGGGCCTCAGAATCGCACTCGGTCTCAATACCCAACTCTGAAAAAATAAATATAAATATTCTTAACTCTTCCAGAAAAAATGGGTCTCTACATCATTCCATCTTTCAAGATTTTCATTCTCGAGCCTTTTATTTGTAGGTTTTCTTGTAGAATTTTTGTTATGTCCTTTGAATGATGTAACAAAAAATTTATTAATTACTAATATTTAGTTATTATATGATCCCACATACTGGGGTTAGAAAATGGATTTCCAACATGATTTAGACATCAATATTGAAAAATCTCTTATGGGTAGTGAGGGTTATCTTATGATTTCGAATTCAATCGATGCACAAGGGAAGAAGGTGGGTCCAAGTCTAGGAATGATTTTAGGAGTTTTCTAGCGTTGTTTTAAGATTTATCTATGGGAATTATCCCCACAAAAGGATCCAAAATTCTTGTTACAGTTTACCAGGATGTTATTTTGGAGTGACTATACCTTTATATGTACTCATTTGTTGTTAGTTTATTAATCCTAAAAGACACAGATCCACAATTTTTCGACCAGCTGGTTGTTAGAGTTTCCAATATTTGGGATTTTGTGGATAGGAAGTGATTTTTTCTTGGTAATTTATTTTTTCATTTATAATTTCATGTAGATGATAGGAGGAAATTCCATAGATCGTAGAATCCCTATTCTTGGAACCAGGCTCAACCTACTTTAATGAATAGATGCAAGAATTTTATCCCTCTTCAATTAATACCACTATTTTAAGGCATGGATCAAAATCCATAGGTTGAAATGGGTTCATAGGAATCCTAAAATTCTTTATTCCATTACCGCTACTATTGTATTTTTGTTTATAATGGAAAAGGATACCAAACCAGTTTGGTTTCAGAACTTTTCCTATGTACTTATTAAGGTTGATATGAATTCTACCGTAATTTATAATGTAATTTTATCCTTTGATAAGGATGAAATTAATTTTCAAGTTGAATATATGATTGTTCTTATATTTTGTGATGATTTCATAGTTATTGGACATTCAATTAATCCATTTTTAAAGACATGGTGTGTAGGATCTATTCTCATAAGGGTCATGATGACAAAGATAGAGAGAGGAATAAGACTAGTGAACATTTTCATGTAGTTAAGGATCTCTCTGATGATGGACTTAATGGGAATGTAGAGGTTTGGACCTCTTTGTATTGGGTAGAATTGGATTATACTAAAGAGGAAGGGACTATTGAGATTCTAATTATGGAAGTTAGTTATCGTAAAATCCATGGGGTACAAGGATCTATATATCAAAATGAAGTCCACAGGACTTCAAAAATAGGGAATTATTTGAACATAACTAAGACCATGGTTCAAAATCCCATAGAAAGTCACTCTTTGGTGACAACGTCTAAGGTTCGTGGATGGCTAGATCAATATATAGGCATGGAGGACTGTGGAGTGGTCACTCCTTTGTAAATGAGTACACATTTCCAATATAGAAATGTCTATTGGGTGAATGATATTGATGTATAAATAGAAGGTAAATTAAGTCCTGTAGAGGATTCTTTTAAATATTTTCGATGAATTGTTATGTAATATGTGAAAATTGAATTTTTTGATGGCAAATATGATGAGGAAACATCTTCTCAAGATTAGGATGATCAGTATTGGTTACTAAAAAACAAACCATCTACTTATAATGTAAAATGCATGAAATAAAATAATTTTGGCACATCAATGAAACTAATCCTAAATGGATCTTCTTCCAATGGACCTAATCCGGGGAACTCAGGGAACACCAGACCATAGGGAGGATCACTAAATCCAAGTCCATTTTATTCAAGTATAGAAGTAATCCAGGTACCATCCACCAAATCATTTTCATTATTAAATGTATCTCCAAGGAATATATGAAGATGTTATCTTGATGTGGAAAATGACTAAGGGAAAGTCTTTCTGGTTACTCTTCACTAAGATGTCTATTATTCTCACCTTTCATACCCCCTCTCCTATATGAAATTATGAAGTCTATCTATGATAATTTTTGGAAATCCATGATCGAATAATGGAAGGAGGAAAATACTTTTATTTTAAAAAGAAACGTATTTCTGGAGGATCATGATATTTATTGGTTTCCTCAAGGCCTTAGTTATGCTTTGTAATAATTGATTGACATTTATGATGATGTCATTTATGAAAAAATAGGTCCTGAAATCGTCTTCATACATAATTACCATGAAGTATTAGAATTCAATTCCTTCAACATTGATGGTTAAATTAGATAAAAAAATTATATATTTTGGACCTTTCATGGAAAATTATGCAAGGGATCACAGGTGAAGAGACCAAATTTGGAAGATTGACTTCATCATCCTTAGATGAAGAATGGGATATGGGATCAAAATTAATGGTATAATAATTATACTAATTAATGGGGGTGAATTATAGTTTAAAAAAAATAATTATTTTTCTTCCTCAAAAATAGATAAAAATATCAAAATTAAAAAAATCTTATAATCCGAGAATAAATGTATTTGTAATACAAACTACCGATAAAACTACGAGATAAAATCAGAGAGATAATGTTTAAGAATTAGAATTTTAAATTACTAATCAAATTAATATGCAAATTGAAATTATAAATCTATTATTAATTTATTAATAAACAAATATATAATAATATTATTATATTTTAATTAAAAAAACAATAGTGTCTAGATTTTCCAGTCAAATAACCCTTTAATTTGTTATATAATTATCACTTTTTGGCTTAAGTGAATAGTTGGTCTTTATAACTGATATGATGTATCATTGAATGTAACCTATAAAAATGAATCATCTTCTTAATGGTTGATTCTTGGCTATATCTTTCATACCCTTTATGGACACATCCAGGTCAGTCATAATTTCCTAGATACTAAATCTGGTATATTTGTTTCCCTAATTACTACGATTGGTATGTTAGTGATTTAACTTTAACAACTATTAGTCCAATATTCCCAATCCTTAACTGATATAATGGGAAAAAATTAATAAAATAAATTCTATATTATTTTATAAGGAAATCCTCATTATCAATATCATTACCAAAAAACACAAAAATAAAAACAATTGAATGTACATTAATTAAAAAGTTGTTGAATAATTCAAGTGATTTTATATATTAGTGTATTATTATAGTCACTTATACTTATTTTGATCCATGAGGTGTATATCTATTTATAAAAAATCCACCATTTGTTGTATTATGAAAAAAATGAGTCCAGTTCAAAACAAATCGATAGTATATTTTTATTCAACTTTTAATGGATGTATCTTAGTTACATTTCTACTTATGAGTTGGTTCAGCACCACTACAGTGCTTCAGTTGGACTGCTGAAAGAAATCTATATTTCATAATTCAAATCACTAGTTTTTCATGAAGACCATAAAATTTTTGTATAATATTATTTATATGATTATCCGATTTTCCTAAATTAGAACCATATTTATTTTTTTAAATCATGAGTTTTTGAAAATTCATTAAATAGTTTTATATATATTGAGATCATTGAAGAAAAAAATTAATGTTAGAAAATAATATTTAATGAAGTTTTTCATGGTATTAAAAATATGTAAAGTGAGAAAATTAATCAACAATATCACCCTTTTAAAAAAATAAACACTTAAATAAATATTAAATTGAATTAAAAATTACTTCTTGTATTTCTCCCTATATATATATTCAAATTAAAATATATAAATTTTATTCACTAAATATATTTCAATTTTTAAGAAATGTTCTCTAATTTGGAAGTGTGTATATTTATTAATTAGGGTTTGATGACTCTATTTGTATTAAAAAATAGAAACACCTCTTTCATTCTGGGTGGAAGGGAACCCATTGCATTCATCATAGATCCAGATGTGCACATGTAAACAGAAATGTGCCCATGATGGCCTAATAATCACTACTACAATAAAGACATTTAGAGACCTCCAAAAGCGGTCGCTCTAGGTCTTTAGCGACCGCATTGCGACAGATTTTGGCGGTCGCAGTTGCTCCGTCGGTAAAGACCAACAGGGACCACCATTGGCGGTCGCTAAAGATTATATAAAATATACAATGTATCATGTTCCCTGGACATGGAATATGGTGTGAGATAGAAGTGGTGGGACTGGCACTATAGTGTGGAAGACCTTCGAAGATATGGTTACCGGCCATGGTGGATCTCTGGCGGCTAGAGGGAGGGGTAGGTGAAACATCAGGGGGATCACGGTAGGTGGTCGAACATTGGGGGCATCAAGTTCAGTGGAGGGTGTGGTAGAAGTAATGTGAGGCCATGGGAGGTGGTGATGGGGGGTGACAGATGGTGGCTGGATAGTGGTGTGGGCGACAACAGGCTAGTTGTACTGGTGGTTTTTGGGGAGGACAGTGGCGAGGGAAGGAAAATTCCAGCTAATTTTTTTCCCGCATTTGCAGCCGCCAATGGCGGTCGCTAATCCTATCAATAATGACTACCATTGGGGGTCACTCGTGTCCCTTGGTGCATAAGCCAATTTTCTAGAAGTGAACATACCAAATGTCCCATGTCCATTAAAACCATTACCACCAATGCAATTACCTTATTATTCCTTCACCCTACTCTATTAGAGGCCTCCCACCCCTTCTCTACCATGGGAAGCCTCTTGGATAGGCCTGTATACACCGAAATAACAATCCATGCCCATTATCGAACAGGGGTCCCCATCACCACTAAACGGTGTACCATCAGCCTATAGATTCATATGAAACCTCATTAAGGGAAATCATCCTCATTTACCCAATCATCTCCCTTACACCTAAACTATCATCCCAATGTCACATATTACCTAATGTGCATGATCACTATGGAAAGTCAGCCCCACTATCAATGTAATCACTGTAATCAAAGTGATGTCACCCCTACATGTGCTCACTCATGGGGAAGAAAATCCAATCCCCCATTGATAATTGGGGGAAATGTGGGAAAAACTAGAAATAAAACCCAAGGCATACTGTATAAACCTGGAGAGTCACAACCAAATAGGTTGGGACTCATATGTTATTTAGAAGCACATCTCACCATTTGAATAAAAGGAATCTCAAATTTTTCTTTTAAACAAGGTTTTTTTGAAAGAAATATATTCTCCCCCCTTTTCATATCTCCCTCATTAAGAAGAATAACATTCTCCCTTTTTATGATATATTTATGATATATTTTAATTTTTAATAAAATTCTCCCCTTTTAGGGTTTTTTAAAATAATGATAAAGAAAGGAATTTTATGTCAAATTTTGCTTTTGAATAAAAGTGTTCTATATGTAGAAAATGAGATAAAAAAAATTTTATAATGGTTATGTGTTCTTTAAATCATTCATATAATTTTAAAATGGATACAAAATCATTAAAATATTGGTAATAATGAAATTTACAGATAAAACCATCATTAATAATCCTAAAAAAGATTATAAGTTGGAGTTTATTATTATGAAAAATAATAAATATAGAAGGGAAAATTATTATTTCATTTTATTAATTAGGTGTTTTGGATTATGGATGTATTTACATTGAACTATAAGTATTTCATCTTCAGTTTAGAACTTATACTGAAGATATACAGCTTTCTAAAAATCTTTCTTTCCTAAACTTTCAATTTAAGGTCTGGTTATACCTTTTTTCCTCTAAGTAGATTAAATTCTAAATCTACTCATTAGAATATTCATTATTCTTGGTGATCATCATATTTTGGTCTCTATCTATTTATTTTGAAGTAGCGTGAGATTCGTTTGGTCGTCAATTGAAGATGAAATTTCCTCAAATTTTCATCGAATATCTTCTGGAATTACATCATGAAATATTGACTTCTCATAGATAATTTTATATTTTTGATTGTGAGAAATCATGTGCTCACCAATTGAATTCACATACATAACATATAATTTTAATGAATTTTTCAAATTATGTACTTTCTAATCTGGAATATCTATTTCCTATTTGACATCCTGTAGATCTTCTTTGACTTTTTTATAGAATTTAACATTTCTAGGAATTATATCTTCACTGGGTGTGGTTGAATTAGTGATTATCCTTTATAATATATTTTATCTTGAAATTAATCCTTTGTAAATTTTTAGATTTTATATCCCTTTTAACATTATATATCACTGACACACACATGAAATGATTGGAAAGTAATTTAGGGAACCCAAGATTTACAAATTTCACTTCCAGTGTGGTTGACTATGATATTATCATCATGAATATCATTGTTCCACAAAATATACTATGATAAGAAGTGAATAAAATTGTTCCCACACCCTTTAAGATATATTAATCTCCCAATAGGTAATTATATTAACTCATATCAGTTATAACGTTTTTTTATATTCCCAATCAAAAAAAAGGTATGAAATTTTTTAAAATATCACACAATACACTATCCAAAAGAACCATGTCAGGTACACTCAAAAAAAATCCCTGTGATAAGTCTCCTTCCAGTGCACCACTATCCGCCACACCACAAAACACTACACCTTACTGTGGTGCACCTCATAATCCACTAGATATACATCTGTTTATAATACTTTATTCTGGTACCTCTATCATGAAGACATATATCTGTTATACCTTTTTTCAGTGCAATTATGTACCACCCGCCCATTTCTACTACCTAATCCTCAACCAAGTATTTCCTTGGTTGGAAATTAAAAATGAACCTCCAAAAAATATTCATAACTTTTTATATCTCACATATAGGAATAATGTACATTTGTACTATAGTTTCTCCCATTTTTATAGGAAATAATCTATAATAAGGGGATGGATCCCAAAAATCAAAATTCTAATTTTATAACTCAACTATATTTTTTATGGATACCTCTTAAACATTATTGAAAATTTCTAATGTTTCTTTAAAAATAATCATTTACAAACATTTTTAAAGTAAAAAGTTATATTTATCATTTAAATAATTACATACCATTATCATTATTAAGAACACTAAAAAATTATGTGAAGATTCTGAGGACTCCATCTATAAGATGTTTTTACAATGCATCATTATAAGAACATTGTGTCATATATTGCTCTTCCCATTTTCTCTCTATTTTGACTGAATTTTATAATTAGCTTGGTCTGATACACTCTACTATCTCTGTCATGTTCTCTTCACATGCCTCTTTTGTCTGATGGATTTTAAAAAAGTTCATCCGACTTTATTTTTCAAATGAATTGGCATATCTTCTTATGATTCTACCTATATTCAATACAACTTCATACATTAATTGGTAAACAATAATCTATCTGGTATAACTTTTGTAGAAATATCAATAAGAAGATGTTATAATTATTTTTTGAATGATCATTCTTCTTTTGATCCCCCAGAATCCTATCTGGTTGATCTTATAAAAAATTAAGCTAATAAAAATGGATATCTCTATATGATACAATGCCTTATCATTCTATGTTCGATCAAATTTAGGTTCTTTTTTTATAATTATTTGTCTAAGAGAATATTTAAATACCAATCCAATGGAAATTAAATTTTTATCATTAAAAATGGCACACTATACATTGACCTCTATATATATATGTTGAATGTAACTTTTCACCACTCAATCCAAAAAAATTTAGAGAACAAAATTCATTCCAAAATAATATCATGACTTTGTAACCTCAAACTTCATATAGATTGAATCATCATATCTTCTCAATTGGAACTTCATAAAAACAATTAGACTAAAAAATTCATATATCTATATCTAGTACAATCATTACTTTTGGATTCATACTTCCCTATTCTTCCATGAGTTACAACTCTACCCTTTGATAACATGTCCTTTTTACTGCCTATTACTAAATATTTTTCTAGATAACATATTCTATGCCTTTATAAATACACATAAAACTCATATGGGTTCAAGGATATATCCATGATGTTAGGGACTTGAATGTCATTAACTAATTTTCAGACTAAATA
The DNA here is from genome assembly GCA_963277665.1 of Viscum album. Taxonomy (NCBI): domain Eukaryota; kingdom Viridiplantae; phylum Streptophyta; class Magnoliopsida; order Santalales; family Viscaceae; genus Viscum; species Viscum album. The sequence goes on from OY728129.1 coordinate 1,039,087,868, forward strand.
AGGATACTTTTTAAAACCCTGTATGAAAACATTCTTGAGAACCTTCAATAATAACACAGTAGTAAAATTTGTAAACCTTCTCCTCCAACACATTTTTACCTTAAACAAAAAATACTCACAAAAAAGATATAGAAAAAACATGTAAAACTCATTACAGAACAACAAAAAGGATTCTCAATCATAACATTTGAATTTTTTAGAAACATTCTTCATAGTAAAAAAATCTCTATATTAAAATTTTTCTTCAAACCATAACCTTTATCATTGAAATATTTTTAATATTATACTATTCGATTATGTAATTTTCTATGGAATGTTATCCCACTGTGATAAGAATATTTTTACCCATGATAAGATAAATTCCCCCTCAATTGTTTCCAACGCTTTTTTATGACATCAATAGATTCTAATTCAAACAATATAGAGAATACAGTTGTATATTCCTCTACCTCTTTAAAAAAAATCTAAAGAACTATGCGGCAGGGGTTCTTATGTACTTTCATAGGTTATTGGTGGAGGCTGGACAAGTAGTTATATCCTCAATTCATCAAAACATTATCTAGCTATATCATTGTTGAAAATATTATCAATTTGATATTTTGTTGAGATATACTCAATCATAACATCTCTAAAAGAAGCTTTCACATTAAAAAATAATATTTAATATAAATTTTATTTTATCTAGAATTTTGTACTATAATTTTAGAGATATCAATGGAACTATGGTCATCAAAATGAAACTTAAATGGTTTTCTAACATTTACTCTCAAATATTCTAGCTGTTGTTTTTTATGTATCATTTTCATACAATACCAAGTTGTGAAAACATATTTTACTTTCATTTTACTAAAATTAACATTACGTTGATTCTTATTATTCAATATCACAATACATTCTACCAATTATAATTTCCTCATGTTTTTTATTTTATGTCATTACAATCTCCACCACAATCTGCATCTGTAAACCCATGAAATTCCATATTATTACTTCTTCTACCCATAAATCCTTAATTTTATGTTCGTTAAACATGCTAAAGTGTTCTATTATCTTTTATAATGCATGATTTCTTAGGATAACTCATATATATTTCACACAATGTCACAAAATTCACAAGTTATGATCCTAAAGATATAATATAGGGTAAAATCACAATTATCTTTAAGAATTCCTTTATATTAAGACTTTTCCCAAATTCATCTTTACTCATCATTATTCTAATAAAAATTGGTATAGAAAATTATTTTGATTCCTCTTTGAAATTTTTTTTATAAACTCCTAGGAATACATTTATCATGATAGAAAGTTGTATCTTTCTTTATATTGAACATTAATTCTAGATTGTATGTTAACTCACTAAACATTTCTTTCTCCAAGTTATTCGTTATTTTCTCAAAAAAATACTCAAAATTTTTATCTTTTTCTCAAACAGAAATTATATCATAAATATAAACAATGATAATTTGGGAACTTCATCTTATTACATTCATATTAAATTATTAATCAACCTTTCCTTTATAAATGTTTAAATACTCCATGAAACTATCATGTTTTGAATACCATGCATGAGGGGAATGTTCAAACCACAAAAATATTTCATTATATTACACACTATGGTTCTATCTTTATCAAATATGAACCCACTAGGTTAATCAATATATAGTTCTTAAATTTCGATATTTATGAAAATGACGTAACATTCAACTAAAGGCCTTTTAATATTTAATGAGAAAAAACTAGTAAGGAATTATTATAGTTTCCAGTCCTAAGACATGGTTAAATATTTCTTCAATATCAACACCATCATCCTACGTAACCTTTGAAAGCATTTCATGGTTTAATTCCTAAAATATCCCCATGTTTATTGAGTTTAAGACTGAACACTCATTTTTCCCATATAAATTTATTTCTTATCATTCTTCTAAAAACCTGATTTTAATTTTTGTTAGTTCTATATAACTACTCATTCATAGAATTTAATCATTATTTATGTTCTAATTCCTAGAAAATTGACCATGGATCCACCTGTGAGATAAGTAACATCATATTCTCGAATATCAATTCTATTATTGTCGAAACTAAAGCATCTTGATTTCTAATAACATTGTCAAATTTATCATATTTTTTTAAATACTATAATTTTGGTTATTTTATTCTTATCTTAATTTCATCATCACTATAATTATCAGAATCAACTTGCACAAGTCTAATAACACAATCATCTTTCTTCTCATTATCTTCTTTAGAAGTAATCATGAAATCTTTTGCAACATATTCCTTATGATATTCAATGACCCTTTTTAAAAAAATAGATTTTTAAAAACTTTGACAAAAATTAATCAACCAACCTATGTAACAAGTTATTCACACAATTTTATATTCTTTCATTAGTTAAATATAACATGAAAATTCCAACATCATCTTCATCATCACACATTCATGGATCCATAATTTTCTCTTATTGTAAAAAATTACTCCAAAAAAACATTATAGTATTTCACTATGAGATTTTTATTACACCATATATCAGACATGGTAATTTTTTATTCCATTTTATGAAAATTCATGTTTTGAACATTCATAGTTTTACTTATAGCTTCTCTATAGAAATTTTTTGAATATTTTTATTCATCAAACATGATTCTTTATATTTAAACTAAAAATCTATTTTTTATTTACGATTATCCATTTTATCAAGGACTATAGGAATCCCTGTATTGGTTTTTTATTCTGTGTTTCGTCAGAAAGGATTTAAAATCATTTATTATGTACTATTTTTTGTTATATATCCTCAACATAAATATATAAACACCAATATTCTTTTCAATATTTCTTCCAAAACACTTGAACATTTTTTTCATCCTATGATTTGTGTATTATGAACCTAACACTAATCATATAAGTAAAATAATAAATGGAAGTTATAAATTACAAATAAACTTATTTTGATTGATGTCTTATCATCAAATAAAGAACTGAGTAAATATGTTCAAGTGTTTTGGTGGATTGAGTTTCATCATTCTTATGTCTTCTAATATTTTTACTTCCTTTTTAGAAATGTGCTCAAACAAACACCATCGTTTCATTTTAGTTTTAGGATGCATCTTACCATATATTTCATTGAAATATTTCTCAAAATATTCTAGACTATTTTCCCAAGTCTTTGGTGCCATAACTTATTTTCAATCTCAATACATAGATATCTAGTATCTATATTCTAAAAATTAGTTTTATTGGTTCATTCTCCCTTAGTAAATATTTTACATCTTTAAAACATTAGATCATACATGAATATTTTCTACATATATCTTCATCACCATAATAAATAATATGGATAACAGTAAATAAGTTTTTCTTAATTCCAACAACAAATAAAACTTCATTTGGATTCAATTTCTATGCTTTAATATCAATTATTCTAATTGCACTAATTTTTAATGAACTATTATTTCTAAATTTAATTAATCCCCCCTCATGTTATTTTATATTTTTCTAGATATTTTCACCACCTATCATATGTAAGGAACCCCCACTTTTTCCTTTTTATAGATTTCAGATTATATTATTCAACAAAAAAAACATTCTTAAATTTTTTCTTCCTAGATTCCATTTATTTTTTGGAAAAATAAATTTTTTCTTGATCCCCATGGGCTAGAAAAAAGTTAATGGACATCATAATAAATCCTTTGGGGGTATTTTTTCACAAATTAGTGATACATAAGTTGAATAAATAAAAAATTACAATAGCCAAAATAAAAAAATTTAATTACAATTAGGGCATAAAAAATACCATGATCCAACCCCTTTACATATACAAGATCAAAAAAAGAACCAAATATTAATAACAAAATAGATACCACATTAGCCAAAAATAAAACAACTAAAATTAAACATGTGAAAATACCAAACCATCACCAATTAATTTCTAGTTTCTCACTACCACCCACTCTCCAAACATAATACATGATGAAAATGAGGGATCTAATTGGGAAACTAAGGCCTATAACTTTTTAAGTGTTAGAATAAACTTCTATTACGTCACCATAACTCACTGAAACTATGAAGTTTGTTTCATACGGAAATTCAAAAATAATAGTTTGAAAATAGAGTTATGAAGTAGTTTTTACAAATATACTATTCATGTAATTAAAAAAAATCCAAAATGTACTTTCAAATATTTCCACCATTTTGTTTCCCAAAACCAGAAACATGTTTTTTGAATACAAATCCATCAACCAAATACATTTCGAAACCATACACACTATTAATATATCTCAAAAAACATACACTTGTTTTATCAAAATAAAAATGGTTACTTTAAAACATTATATATGATGAATCCATCTTAAAAAACCCATTTATAAATCCACTTTAAAGTACTCACACATGATTTATTAAAAATTGAAAATTGGTTTTCATAAACATATTTGATAATTAATTTTCAATGAAAAAAACCCTACTCATATAAGTTAAGTACAAAAATCACGAGCCACACACATATATATCAAAAGGAATATAAAAATGAAACTTAATAAATGAAGGTACTATATCCAAGAAATCAGTAGAATTGATACAACCAAGAATAAGATTAAAATCCCCTTAATCAGTAACTCACTAAGAAAACAAATGTGTCATGGTCCTACCCAAAGGTTACTAACATTACAAGAATCAAACCATAATTTATAACCACTTTAAATAGATACGAGTATATGGTGAGTCTATATCATCGTCCGAGTAGGCATACAATACTCATTGGAATGGAAAAAACCCACATGACCCTTGCCCCTAGTATGAATGGTGGGAAACTAGCAGTGCGTGAAAAAACATGAAGAACAAGATTGGTCTTCCATTTATTAAATAGTTTCCCATGAACAATAAGGAATTTAGGCATATTAAAAAAATGGGATAGTCTAATACACAAGTTCAAACTAAAACTTCCCTCACCCAGAACAACCAATGACAGAAATTCACATACACATAACATACACTCAAGGTAAAACAAGCACATTCCCACATATGGGGACAAATAAGAATCAAATAGTGATAAGTTACCCACACAAGGGGTAACAAGAATGGGGAAATAAAGGGTTCTAAACTCATATACCATTTATTACAATTGTTTGATTTGGGCCTTAAACAAAAAAATGGATTTTAATTTGAATACCTTTCACATTTTATAAAATAAATTCAGAACACCATTTGGAAAATGGTGGAAATTTTCCAAACGTATAAAACATTTCAATGTCAACCCTATTCAAGTAATTTATTCTTTGAAAATCTAAAAAATGAACAAAACCTTTATTTCCATCACAATTTTCATAAAACACCACTCAAAATATTTTAAGAGATCCAAAAAATATCCCATTTATTTTTAAATTATACAAAGATTCCATTCAATAAGTATCATTCTATGTTTTAAAAAAATTGGGACAAAAGGCCATCCATTTCCACCAATCCAATTAAAATAATACAATAAGGCATTGAAAAAGGTTTAAGCCACACAAAAATTCAAATCACCATGTTGAGTACATTAAAACTCCCCTTTTTACAAACCATTTAAAGGCTAACACCTTAATTTGAATCCAAATACCTTTTAAAGTATTATTTTCATTAATCAAAAACCAAAACTAGACCAAATCCCATTTCAAAACACGGAAATAATTTCAAAATCCATATTCCTTTTCAAAATAATCTTATCATCTTTAAAAAGTATATTTTAATCATGAAAACTTGGAATTTTTAAGAAAAATCAACTATACCTAGATCCAAACATTAATAAATGGCTTCAAATCACCAAAGGGATATCACATATATTTTGAATTATATATAAATTGAATTTCGAATGAAAATGAACATTATAATTCCAAAATAAAATAATTTCATAGAAACTCCTACCTCAAAGAGGTGGAAACCAATCAAAAATGTGTCTAATTAAATAGATACCAAATAAAAAAGTAACAAGACTTTCCCTATAATCCATAATATAACAAAACCCAAGGTTAGAACCACCATAAACACAGTACATAGATTGCATAATTGATTAGGGTTACAAGAGGAAGGGGAAACCCAATAAACTAGGGAGATGAAGTAGTATAGGATAAAGAATAAAATAATTACTATGTAATAACTTGAAAAACACCCAAGGAGGGGAAAGAATCCAATCAAGAAAGAAGGTGGATCTCCTTTATTACCCCTAGTGGTCAGCTTATGAAAATGGGTATAAGTGGCGGTGAAAACCTCTTAAAATCAAGGAGGGAATTTTGGAAAATACCTAATATTTAAACAGAGATACAACTCACAAGTTTTAATTGCATGGTTTTCCAAACTCCGTTCCAACCATGTAATTATAACTTCCTAGGCCCGGAAACACCTGTCATAGTTATTTCTGAGAGGTCACATGGTAAAAATAATTGTATTCCTCACTTTATAACCACCACAACCTTACATGGATTTTTGGGGTTCCCTCCCATGGTTTTAAAAACCCTGAAAGAATCCATGAAAATTGGCCAATCAAAAATTTTATAGCTGACTACATGCATAGAAAATTGTTTACCAAACCATTCACTATTTATATGTGACACGATGGACATACCAAGGACCACACATTGTTTCTCTTAGGGGTCATATATCATGGAGTAAACCATACAAGTAGTGTGATGAAAAAATTCTCAACGTTCAAAATGAACTAAAAAAGATTCTCATTAAGGGAATCAACATGGTTTCTCTCAAACTTTTCACATTAACAGTGCATAACCCTAAAAAATTCCATGTTCTAAACTAGAACTCAATAGAAATACATCCCAAAACTCCACTTCACAAAATAACTCAAAAATAAAAACATTGTGACATTAGGGTATCACAAAAACCGCACCATGCCACTTTTTACCCATAGAATGTATGTGGTTGAATCAATGGTCAATGGAAATGGAAGTTCCCATGATGGCATAACCAATCAAACCACTCACCATGGATTAACCTCAAATCAAACCACTAGTATCCCAAAAAAATGAGTTCCTCAACATTTAGATGATCAATTTGGTAACATATAAGGTACTAAATGTTTCTAAAACAAAAACATAGAAACCGAAAACCAAAATCCATATAAAAAATGAAATTCCTAAAATTGGCTTCTCGCCATTTAGATTTCCTCTAACATGGTGTAACTAGAGAAAAACTAATGATAGACTAATCCCCAAACAGTGAACAATCACAAGAGAAACAGACTCTCAACCACAAGCTATACTAAACCCAATATAAATAAGATCAATCACAATATCCTCAAAACTGTGAGTAGATCACTCACCTCGTTTCATGGTACACACATATATCCTAGAGTTAAAAAATTGATCACCCTCACATGGAACATCCTAAAAATGTCCCAATACCACACACTAGTTAGTATACCACACTCAACTAGTTTATCACATACCTTAGTTACCAAATTTTTCACCCCAAGGATTCCCTCATGTCTAAATAATGAGAAAAATTTGTATTAACCAAGGATCATGAACCCTCACTATCACCAAGAGATGTTTTATCAAAAAAATAGGCTCAAAGAAATGATCACATTCTATCCAAAAACCACTAAATAGGGTGGGAGAGATTGGATACGTCCCTAAAAATAACAAAAAAAATTCATAAAAAAGCACTCAAATCATCCATCAGAACATCCCAAAGGGAATCATCCACCATGAACACCAAAAAAAGTGAAAAACATCAACATAACCCAACCAAAACCAATTCTCATGAAACTGAGGTCAAAAACACTAAAGTAAAAGTGCCAAAACATCCATTCCATCCTCAAATGGATTGATCTCATGACCTATTCCCCATACAAAGATTTTGTAACTTCTCTTTCACAATAGGGGAGGAACCAACAACTCAAACAAGCTTGTGTATAACCAAAAAACAATCTCTCAGAAACTTTTACTAGGAAGGATTCAGGTGTTGCAATTGAATTTAGGGTCACCTCAATCTCTTCCAAACACAAATTTTATTCAAATCTCAATTAAGGATCTATATCCACCACAACACATAGAGTCTAATAGGCACCCAAACTAAAGAAACATTCAACCATTCTGGTGAAAAACAATAACTAAGACTTGAACTACCCCAATCCATGTCCCAAAACAATAACCAAACTATTCAACCCAATGGTAGTAATCAATGCCACCATAACAAGCCCTCAAATTAGGTACACCACAATCACATAAAAATAAAATTTTCTTTTGAAAACAACCAATTAGAAAAGGAATTTAGAAATCCACATCCACTATGGAATTTCTCATAAATAATTACAATGAAACATTAAAAATAAAACCATCCTTGGTGGAGCACACCCATTTCCAAAACAAGGCAATCCAAAAATAAAAATCTTTTAAAAAAAAATTTATTATTGGAAATAAGAATCTATAATATTTTTTGAAAATAATTTCCCATTTTCAAAAAATTTCCGAAACATGATTCAAAGACACAACATCCTTTCAAAACAGCTCATCCTCTAAATTCAACAAAGGACAAACCAATTTCATAAAAAATTTCATAAAACCATTGGAATTCACTCTTCTTATTTATTCACAAAACCAATTGTTTTTAAAAAAAATCAAAAAACCCCTTTATTTTCTAAAACAAGGTTTCTAAAACAAATCACACACAAATCACTACACAAAATACTACTAAGGATAACATATACCACACCATAAAAGGGGTAACCAAAAACTCTTAATTCCACCAAAAATAATGGAAATTAATTTTGGATAAATATAAAATCAGTTGGATCCCAAATATGCTAACTGATGATAAATAGTGTCACACATTCCTTGACCACCATAGTTTGTGTGACTAAGTTTAGTCTATGAAACACAACATAAAAACTGGATATACTAGACCACATGGGAACTATATCATTTCATACATCATGTGAGATAACTATGAAGCTCATGTTCCCTTCCACCTTGAAGAAAAATAATGGTCCTTCATATCACTTAATAGTCATGGGGTTCCCAACAACATCAGTTACATCAAAAACCACAATAAATAACTTATGTCAACCTCAAATTCAAAATTTAAAACCCCAAAACACCATACAGCCTAAATATTGAGATGGGAAAGGGAAATCTAGACTATCCCTATCCTTACATATCAAGATCTGGTATCCTTAAACATTATTTAACCAAGAAATACCCAAATAAAAAGAGATAAACAATAATCCTACGTTCCTACAAAAGTAACAATCAAACTTCTAATATCATTTTTTAACAAAATATCCTCAGTTTCCATCCTTTCCAAAACCTAACCCGATTTGTTACAAAGCTCAAAGGGTGTTACTGATCCCCAGGGTCTAGTGACAAGTGTATGTGAATCAAAGGATCTCCTTTATATTTGTTTCCTAAATCAGATATACAATAATGAAATAAATAAATACAATAAATAAATAAATAAATTGGACCCTAAATAGTTCATAACAAACTACCATGATTCATCCAATTTGTGTATATAATATATAAAATCAAAAATAATCGGTATAACTAGGTAAAAATAAGATACAAAACAACCTATCTAAAAACCAAACAACAAAAAAACAACTCTACTCATCCTCTAACCATCACCATGAAACCTATGATTGCTCAAAACACTTATACCACACCATGTCATCCATGAAAAACATGAATGATCCAACTAAGAACCTAGAACCAAAATTTTTGTAGGAGTGATCTAAAAATCCCTGTTAGTCATCACAATACTCAAAAACTATGAAATTAATTTCATAACTCAATTCATCAATGATAGTTTTAAAATTAACCTATAATGAAGTATTTACATATATACAATTCATGAAATAAAAAATAATTCCACAATCGACTTTCAAAACTTTTCTCCTTTGGTTTCTCAAAACTAAACACATGCATTTTGAAAACAAATCTATTGAACAAAGCTATTTCAAAACCACACACATTAGTAACATTTCTCAAAATGATATCACACTTGTTTTATAAAATTAAAATGGTTACTTTAAAATATTTCAATGTCCAAATCCATCTTTAAACACAAATTCCATCTCAAATTCCATTTAATGTACACACAAAAGTGTTTTAAAAAATTCCAAATAGTTTTTTAGATACATATTTGAAAACACATTTTTAAAGGAAAAACCCAATTCCTATGGTTTAAGAAAAAGAAAAAGGTAATATATATATATGATAAGGAATATAAAAATTCACCATAAGAAAGGAAGGTCCAATATCAGTGAAAGAAGAGGAAATGATAAAACCAAGAATTAGATCATGCTCCCCTCAATTAATTGATCACTACAAAAACGAATGTGTCGTGGTCTTACCCAAAGCTCACAAATGAGGAAAACCATTATCTATAAGAGTATAACCTCCCTAATAATATTTCATAATATTATAAGTTCATACCATCATCCATTTATCCTACATAAGCCTCATTTGAGTGAAATCCCCCAACCTAGCCCTTGTGGTTTTCTTGATTGGTGGGAAACTAGCAGCATGGGAATCAACTAGAGGAACAAGCTAGATATTCCACATAGTACCTAGTTTCCCATAACCAATAATAAAGTAATTCATAGTATAAATGATCCCATTCTAAAACATAATTCCTAACTTGAACAATCCTCATACTTAACACCAAATTAAGGAAATCCACATACACATAACTTGAACTTAGTGAATAATAATCACATCACCACACAATGGTAGAAACAAGCATCATATAGTGATAAGGAACCCAGATAAGGGATTATAAGAAAGGTTGCATTAGGGGATCCATCTGCATACACCGTTTAAAACAAATATTCCAAATGGGCCATTAAAACCAAAACACGGCAAAAAATTCAAATCCCGTTCACATTTAATAAAATAATTTTCGAACACCATTTGGAAAATGATGAAAACCACCCAAAATTTTTATAAAAATTAATGCCACCCCTAGATAAGGGCTTTATTTTTATAAAATCTAAAATATTGAAAATTCATTTATTTCCATCACAATTTTCATAGAACACCACTTTAATCATTTTAAATGGTCCAAAAAAATCCTATTTCTTTTAAAATGATACAAAGATACCCTTCAATGAGGATAATTCTGTTTGAAAATTAAAACAAGGCCAAAAGGAAAACCATTTCAAACAAACCAATTAATACAATCCTAGTTATTATTCAAGGGGTAAAACATTAACACATTTCAAATCACCATTTCGAATAAATTAAAACTCCCCTCTTTATAATCTATTTAGAGGTTAAAACCACACTATGATACTAAATTCATTTTAAAATATTTTTTTCATACATTGAAAAGAAAAACTAGTTCAAATCCAAAAAATCAACATGAAAAAAATTTCAACATCGATACGTAATTTTACAATATCTTAAAATATATAAATAGTCCATTCCATGAATTAAAACATTAAATATTATTGGAAAATTAGTTATTGAATCTCAAAACATTACGAAATAGTTTTAAATAAACAAAGAGAGATCAAATATATTTCTAATTTATTAAAAAGTAAATTTATAAAGATCAACAACCTTATAATTACAAAATGAAATAATTGCAAAGTGAAACCTACCTTTAAGAAGTTGAAACAAATATGAAACATATCGCATTTGATGGCGACCACAACAAAAAGAAATAATACCTCTTATACCAGACATAAGATACCAAATACCAAGGATTGAACCACCCTAAACCCCATCCCTATATTTCACAATCGATTAGGGTTCCAAAAGAAAGTGGAATCCTAAGATTGATGGGAGAAGAAGAAGTAATGGAGAAATAGAAAATTAATTACCTTGTAAGTCTTGAAAAACCCCAAAGGAGGGGAATGAAACCAAAAGAGGAAGATGATGGATCTACTCCAGGCCCATACTAGTCAGTAAAAATGAATGGGTATAAGAGGTGGAGAATCCCACCTAAAATCAAGGATGTTATTTTTGGGAAAACCAAAAAATAGTAAACACCTAGAAAACACACGTGGTTTTGATCATTATTTTCAAAATCATGTTCCAAGCATACACTAGCCACTACCTAGGTCTAAAACCACCTCACATGGTTACCTTTAATAATTTACATATTTAAAAAACCCGTGATCCTAACTCTAGAGTCACCATAGTCCTCACATCGCCTCCTAGGGTTCCTCATATATATTGAAAACCCATGATAATGGAATGAAAATGGCTCTTCAAAAATTGTAGATCCAACTGCACACTTTCCACATGGTTTACCAAATAATGAAAGAGTCATGCGCCACACCACATACACACCAATGACCCCATAATGGTTATCCTAGAGCTTCATGGGTTGTACATTACTATGAAAAAATAGTGATGAAAACCCATGTATGTTAGAAAATGAACATAAAATGATTCCCACAAAGGGATGAAACAAGGTTTATCAATCTAGTCCTAGAGTAGTGTCTTGGGTTGTCTCCAGTATGCCTCTACGACATGGATTTCAAGTGTCTTGGAAACTGTGGAGTGGATCAATGGCCTTAGTGTGGTTTTAGTGTGGATAAGGTTGTCTGTGGATTTCTCATCTTTGCAAAGGCATGAATCTACGGTGGTTCCGGCCTGGTCTTCTGGTGTGGATCACAGTCAGCTACTGAGTGGTCTATAGGGGGAGCATCTATCGGATTCTAGTATCTTCAAAACTTCTTGTAGGTTTTATTTTTGGTGGTTTTCAAAGGTGATGAATTTGGAATTTCATGGGAGTGTTTTCATCACATCGCTGGTATTCCTTACAGGCTGTGGTGGGAGTGGACATTGTAGGGCTCATTTCTATAATCAGTGGAGGTGTTGTTTTTCGTGAATGATTCACGGTGAATGGTCAATGACGGTTTGATTATAGATGGTAATTATTTAATGGTGGAAGTTGATTTCATCGATGTTTCTTTTCAAAGGATTGAATTATGTGGAACCAGACTTAACTTCATGGAACTTTCTTTAGAGGAGGATATAGAGCTGGAAATTTATCTTTGTATGCTTTTTGGTATTTCAATTTTTGAGAGGGTATGGCATCAAGAATTGAATGGAGCCTGTGATTTTAATATAGTACACTTGCTTTTTGAATAGCCTTTCAATGGTATAGAGCTTCACTATTATCAAATACTGGGGCAGAGTGGTCCCGTGTTGTAATTCTTGTTTTACTATTTCTACCATTTGAGTGTGATTTTTCCTATATCTAAGAAGTCTTCTTGGGTTTTACCCCCTTCTTCCCATTAAAGGGGTATTTATTTTTTAATAAAAAAATTTAAGGCCCTTGGGCCATTGGATGGATGGGTGTAACATGATGAAACATTATATTTGTTAAAAATATAGTTCTTACATATTATAACATTATTGGTATTCTTTAAATATTTCAACCACTAATTTCCATTGGTAAGGGAAAACATTGTTCACGGTGTTATTTTTAACTTTCATTGATTTGACTTGTTTCACACAAATTTCTCAACCTAATAATCCATATATATTTTATAAACAATCATGGTTCGAATATTCAGATGAACACTAATTTTATGTGGTTTTATATTTAACAAAATATTGAAAAAATAACATTCAGTGGCTTGAGATGTTTCATATTTTAGCATTATGTTTTTTAAAATTATAATTATATTTATTTATAGAAGTTAAAATATAGATACACCTTAATTAAATCATACATATATTTTCTTCCTTAGTAGTAAACATCTCATCAAGATATTTCAACATCTTTCCTTATTTATCAACTTTCAACTTGATTTCTTAGTCTCTTAAATGTAACCATATTTCTTTTTAAATAATTATTCCATTAATGTATCCTTATTCTCAAATTTTTTATTTAATATTATGGATTATTTCATGAGTTTTTTGTTTTCATCAAGTAATTTTAGATGTTTTGATCATTATAAATATTCAATATAGGTTTATTTAACTTTTCCCTCACCTCCATTTGATGTATTATCTTTTCTTTCATCATTAAAAAATATGGTTATAAAATTATTTAGTTGTTCTCTTTCTGTTGAATTGTTTTTAGAAGAATTGTACACAACCTTCTTACTCTAATAAATATTTTCTTCCACTAAACATGTTCTTACTTGTATTAGATTTCTTGAAATCTTTATTAGTTTTTCTCCACTTCTTACACAACTAATTTTCTTCAAAATAATTATCATATTCTCCAAAAATAGTTTTTTGAGAAATTCCTAGAAAAATTTCCAATCACACCAAAAGAAAAAAATTATGGTGGATTTTTTCATTTCTACATACCTCTACACATTCAATAATTTTTAATGATATGTTAAATACTTATATCCTTAAATTTGGTATGAACTTCTTTATCTTCAAAATCACTATGATCCAAAACCTCATGTTTATGATATCAAATTACTAGTTTCCTTGAGATTCAAAATCTATCTATTCATTAATGTTATTTTTTTATTTTGGTGATTTCCTCATCTCATATTTAGATGGAAATGTATGTAATTCAATAAGGAATGATTAATCATTATCCTATAAATATGATATTATAGGATAGACCCTATCATCATATTCTTATTTATGATCGAATATTTATATAAATATTTTAATCCTATAATGTTGAGAACTGCTTCATTTACTCAAGTTAAGTTGTAATAAATTATTTTAACTTCATCTATCCTAGTGTCTTTAAACCTGCATCTTAATATTTTAATTTTTGCCTCCTTCACTTTTATAATTCATTGAAAGCTAAATTCTTGTTTTTCCCTTGTTTCATAAGTTATTTTTAGACCCATAAACATCATATAATCATTTTATGATAATGAATTAAGATTATAATTTTGATATTTCCAATAAACTTAAATATTTGTTTTAATAGAAAATTTCATCAGCACATCACTCTCTATGGGTGGAAACCCAACTATATTTGCATTGATCACCTTCAGGATAAGAGACAGAAGATAAGAAATCATTAATTTTTTCTATCTATGAATATATTTTCTATATAAGAGATAAATACATATAATATTAAATGGGTTTATTCTATCCATGATTATAATTATAAGGATACTATATTAGGAACATAGAGGCTCTGATATAACATGAAGTTCTAGGGAATGTTATGACCACTTAAAGAGGGGTTGAATCAATGATGATCTTTAATAATTTATTTTCACCTGAAATTAACCCCTACAATTTTTTAGAGTATCATTCCATTTAAACTTTATATCTAAAAAACACTCATATTTTAATTTAGGAAATTAATTTAAGGCTCACAAAATTTACATGGTTCTCCCCTAGTGTGAGGGAATTCATCTATGACGTTGTGAATCTCATCGGTCTATGGAAATTCACTATGATAACAAGTGAATAAAATTATTCCAACACCCATTAATATACTTATATCTCTGAACATGTAATCATAATGAATCCCATTAGTAAAAAAATTATATTTTGAATCTAAAACATTATAAGAACCAGTGTAAACTAGCTCCCAAAACATTATATCGAAGAACTATATCTGGTAATATTATAAAATATACCTAGTAAGTATCTATAGAGTGTGCCTCCATAAAATATGCATCTATTTAATATAACTCTTATTCTATATAACATATCTATGTCCAGTACACTTTAGTTGAGTACGTCTATCCGGTAGACTTTTTTCCACTATACCTTTTTCTGATGCACTTGTGTACAACAAACCTCTATCTACATCCTCTTCATCAACCATGTGTCTCCTTGGTTTTAAAATCACTTTTCACTAATAATTAAATATTAAAATCTTAATTTATCTATCAATCATGAACAATGTTCCTTATTATTATACTTTCACCCATTTATTTTGGTGCACATTCATAATAAAGTGTAGGCTCGAATAACTCAAAATTCAAATTTTCTATCTCAACTCAATTTTTTTGGATGCCTCTCCAACATTTATGAGGTTCATTAGAAACTCAACCTTTATAAACATTCTTAAACATTGAAAGATAATGTACATGAAAATAATAGTATATCATCTTCATTATTATAGACTTTATAAACATTGCGTAATGTTCCTAAATACATCATCCAACAACAATATGTCTGGTACCTCTTCATAAGAACATACATTCCATTACTATTTTATAGCACTTCAATCTATCCTGTTTGATTTTTCTGACTGGCTCAGTCTAGTGCACTCAACCCTCTATGATTGGTACTCTTTATATACCTCTTCTATCTAATCGATTTCAGAAAAGTTCATTTGGATTTCTCTTTCTGCGAAATTGTCCTGTCTCAATGTATATCATCTGTTGTCCACTCAAACGTCTTATAAGACTTGGTTCAAAATGATTTCTCTATTATAACATCATAGAAATGTATTTACAATGAAAATTGAAACTCTCTATCTGATCCACATCATTCAATTGATCCCTCATATTTCAGACTATCCAAGCATTATTAAAATTTCATCCAATATTAATGGATCTCTTCTTATGATAAATTTTTTAGATTTTTCTATATTATCAACTTTAACATCCTTATTTGTAATTATTATTCCAACAAACATTGTAAACATATTTCTATTGGAACACATCCTAGAATCGATCACATTATCACACTATCTGGTGAACTATAGACATCTCTTACTGATGTAACTATTCAACTATCCACTCAGTCACCTTTAGAGATTAAACATCACTCAACAAAAACTACATGAATTTATAACTTTGAACATATTATCAAATGAAACATCATTAAATTATTATTGGAACATCAGAAAAAAAAATTAATTGAAAAATTCGCATGACCTTGGCCGGTAGACTTGTTCCTTTGTAATTTACAATGCATTGTCCATTTATTAGTTATAACACTAACATATCTGGGCTTTAACTTATACATATTACAACTCAGCATTTTTTTAGAAAGAAACATATTTATCTTTGTAAAAACTAATAAAAACATAGATAGGGTCATGAATATTTTCATGATTTCGGGAAAATTAATATTAAAAAAGAATCATCTATTTGAATAAGGAAACATTCTTAAACACAGTAAGAAAACATTCTTACCCACCTTCTATAGTAACACATAATGATATTTTCTTAAACAACTCATGTAAATCATTCAAACCTGAAACACATAAACATTCAAAAACATGATATTCTGAAAAACTCTTCAAAAAAATAAAAATGAACCCCATAATCTATCAAATGAATTTGAGCTTTCTGATTTTGAACATGTCGCATTTATCATTGAGGAAAACATAATATTGAACAATTTATAGGAATAATTCTGATGTTGGGAGTCATTATTGTTTCCATAATTTTGAAAATATAAGTTTTTTTTCAATGTATTGATTAGTTACAAAATTTTTGGATTCTGATGAAATTTCCTTATTATTATTTTAGTCCATAGAGATAATTGGTTTATCTTCTGATTCACTAGTATTTTAAAAATATGAATCCTTAATATCAATTAGATAATCATATATAGAATTTCATTCAACAATAATTCTCATATAAGAAATTGATGATGAAGAACTTGATTTATAAATTATTTCTAATTATATTGAAGGAGGATGATTTTTCATGGATGGTGAAGAATTATCTACAATGAATGTTCTCACTGATGATTCAAGGGGGGAAATACTATACTGAAATTATATTTAATTAAATTTTTCTTTCATTTCAATTTATTTTTTTATCATCAATTACTATCATAAAATATTCCTCTAGAACAACATATGCATGAAATTTATATGGTAGAACATATGGTTTTTTAAATTCATTTGGATTTTCAATAGGAATTCTTGTTAACCTTCCAGGTGAAAATATTTAGTTCAACTTTTTATATATATTAGGTGCATTACTTTTCCCTTTTCTATGAATTCAATCATCCCATTAAATTGAATTTCTAAAATATAATGTTCCTTAATAATTACTCCTAGAAGAATTTCATAATAAATATATGATCGATTTTCCTTCATAGATTAACTTTTCTATTTATTGACTTTTAGTAACATCTTTTCAATATATTATTTTACTTTTTCTTATTTTTTTTTATTTTCATCCTCTATATTCTTCTTCAGGAACCTACTATGGATATCAATATGATTCTTTATCCAACCAAATAAACTTATCTTATTATTAAAATATTATTCATTATCATGATAAAATAATTCATCTATAATTTATTTCTCTTTCTCCATAGAAAAATTCTCAAATTTATCACATTGTTTAGGATTTTTGTATGTTTCTTATTTGAAATTGAAATTTCATATTCATTCCTTTTAGTTGTAATCTTAATATTTCCTTCATCTGATTTTCTAATTTCTTTATAATGAACTACAAATTATTTTTTTACTAACATCATTTACTTTTAATTATACATTAATCTCATTCTAGATATCATCTTGAGGTTGATATGGTTTTATTTATATCTTTTAGGGAGTTATTTATTTTGAAAATCTTCCCCATTAAATTTTTTTCTAAAACCCTATTATGAAGTCATCCATACAAAAATATTTTCATTTAAACTATTTTTAGATAGATTTGATATATGACCCAACAAAAATTTCCAAATTCAAATTTTTAACTCTCAACAAACAATCCAATAGATATACACTCTAGATGTTTATAAAATGCTTCTCTCATTTTCTTAGTAAAATAAATTAAAAAACCACTAAAATATAATCTTAATTTCATGTAGATGGTGTCCCGTTTTATGCACTTTTTTAGTGATTTTGAAAACAATTTTTTCAGCTACAGATTTTAAGAAAATATCTATAATTTTCAATGAGTTTTTTGTTAAGAAATAGTGAATCCCTTTCAAACAGTTCTTCTAGAAACTTAGGAAATTTCTCCAATGTCATAGTAAACATTAGGATGTGTAGAATAAATATTAACTTCTTAATTCCATCATATTTTTAAAAACATTGAACCATTAAACTATCTGATTAATAGAGGATAGTATAGCTTATGTTCTTAAGTAGTTCAAAATAATTTCAGATAACCAAGATAAGTAATTATATCATTCAATATTGATTTGAAATTCTCCAAAATATCTAGATATATTAACCTCTATTTAAAAATTTCTATAGACAATACTTCTTTTGTTGATGCCATTTTCGAATTGGAATAAGGAAAAACATTTTATAAATAGAAAAAATATTCATAAAAACTTCAATGGATTCACTTCCATTCACACTGAATATGTCCAACCCACTATAGGTCCACATATGTATAAATCTATCTTTGTATTATTAATTTAAAAAAAATTATCAAATGGTTTATATTGAATCCTTCCAAAACCAAATGATATCATATATATTTTAAATGATTTATTTAATATTTTTAAATTTTTTATTATTTACTAGTTTTAAATTTAATTTTAAAAATTATGGTAAATTAAAAATACATCAAAATTCAGATTAGAAATAAAATTCATTAAAATAAAAAATATATTCAAAATCTGAACATCATATAGCTCTTCCTTAAAAATCCGATGAACTAAATATTTTTTCTTGAGATATTTTAAGATATATATCCTTCAAAAAAATTTGTTATAGTGGGTTCCCTAGACATAACATTAATAGTACATTTGGATTACCATGTCTTGTATACAGTAGGTTATGCATGATGTACCCTTAACATAATAGTGTTTATATTTCAACATTAACTATTTAAATGGTATATTTCATATATTATTTTTCATTACAAATGTTTATAATTGTTCCCATACTATTAGGTGTTGGGTAGCTCAGAAGAATTGCGATTTCATGTCAATAATGCCTTATTTTCTGATTTCGAGTAGTTGAGATCCTCGGGGCTAATCTTCCAATTGGAACCTAAATTTTTTTAAGTTTCATTGGAAGTTAATATTTACAGACATGTGTAATGGTTTACATACATGGGATTATATTATTATTATATTCCATTTTATCATGTACTTTAATGAAATGAAAAATTTTACTGTATTAAAGTCATAGCAAGGTATCTTGGATTGTGTGCAACATTTTTTGTATTCAATAAATTGAATAATCTAGATTAAATTTATCATGTCTAAAAGGAAGTAATATCTTAGGCCTATTTGATTAGTAATTTTTTACCTCCAATAATTCCATCGTTCTTTTAAAAAAAGGCAATCCCATCATGTTAGTTCAATGAGAAATCAACAATGAAATGGTTAGGGATATTATGTTTACATACTATTTTATGATATATAATGAGGAAAATGAATTAAATTACAGGGAATTTATTCATTGGAAAGGTTGTCATTTCATAGACTTTTCCATATCTATTTAGGGGTTTTGACGGATAGACGGACTATGCTCTTAGTCTATAAACAGTATTTATTGCGAACAACATAAGGGCCTAGAGTGTCACACAATAATAGTATTCAATGGTCTTACCAATCCTGATGAATAGGTGTTTAGGACATGGTGGGTACCACCATAGAGTCTGGGATATGTTCGAGGATATATGACCATCATGATATAAATAAATTCATATAATTTTATTTTAGATTAATTAGTATCAAATTTGATTATTAATTGTATTCAAAAGTAATAAATTGTATAAATGGATAAATATTATATGAATGGAAATTCTTTTAACATTAAAGGTTAGTTTTACATTTGTGAGAACGTCGACCCGATTTAATGGCTTGGTTTTATCATATAGAATATTTAATATATAGATACAATGTTACATAATTTTAAATTATATTTATAACCCATATGGTTGGTAATAACACGTTTTTTATGGATTATTTAGTGAGTAATAAAAATCCAGGGGGAGAATGATACAAATTTAGGTGTTTTTTACCTCCATATATCAATAGGTGGGGGATATGATGTCTGGTAATATTCATCCAATGAATTTTATAGTTTCTCTCTCATCAATCTCTCTCTTCCTAGAGAGAGAAGATCCAGATACAAGTATTTGATTGAAATTCATCCTCCTAGGTCAAAGTATCAGCATAACGGCGATTGTCGGGATGCCGAATTTTTTGTCATGTATCCACTCGAGGACCTAGAATTCAATGATCGACACTCACACAAATGTTCAATGCACATGTGTTCGGTATACAGGGATCCAGATTAGGTTCCATCTAGCAATGGTCATTGGTGACAAATGATTAATGAATGCAGATTCAAATAGAACAAGGTATTCTTTGATTTATTTTTTCTTCAATAAAATCCTTCATGATCTTCAAGGATTCGTACTTGACTACATTTCACTAAAGATTCTGTTGTTACATTGATTACCTGTGAAATATTTTAAATCCCAAACACATCTACTTACATTGCCCATACAAGTACATTAAATTGGTAGCAGAGAGATTGTGGGACTTTTTGAGCCAAGAAAAATTAAATTTTAAATAAATTAACTAAATTACTTCCTTTCCATATCAACAGATCTGAACAGTATTTGATCTGTTCATGAACAAGTAATTTAAACCATTTGAAAAATTTAATTTGAATCAAACATGTTTTTTATGAGTGTTCGAATTAGTGAACATTTTTTTTGTTTTATTCTAATTTGTACGTGATTCTAGAATTTGGGGGAAATTCTGGTCATCCCCCATCTTAGACCCTAGTTTTAGTAATAATTTAATTGCTATAATAGTTCAATATTTTGGGAATAGACATAACATTATTGTGGAATCCTAAAAAATACAAATAATATTATGCTTTTAAAAAAAGTTGACATGTTTGGGAAAATCTATGCTATTCGGTCAACCAAACAAACAAACAATTAAAATAGAAGCGGGGTCCTATAATCTAGATGTCCTAAAAAAACATAGAAAATTATAAAAATATGCGGTTGAATGTTGTGGATTCCGCTAAAAGACAACCTTTAAAGAAGACAGTTTTAATTTAAAAAAATAAAAAGAGCTAGTATTTTTCCCCTCCCCACAACCCCAACATGGGATGAATCTTGGATGTATTCCCCTCACTAGAGTATCCTCCAGCCTTTTGGCTCCCTTACCCCACCAGGACAACACATAGTCACTATCGTATCATTCCCCACACTGACTGACCACCCACTAGACCATATAACCACTTCTCACTACCCTGGCCTCCCTCATACCACTTTATCCCTCCACCATAGCCATTATCCCTAGTGTGCACTATCATCGTCGTCACCTCAGCATCTAGCACTGCCATGACCTTCTATCACCATCCCCCTCTACCATTAGATCTGTCAAAGTGGTTGGTCATCAAATTTACCAATATTTCCCTCAGCCTCCCCATCAACCTTATCCTTCTTCCTACTCAATGGTGAGTGGGTGTGTGTGTGTAACCCATATGCCAATCGGGAACTCCACTGGCCACCAATGGGTCTTCGAGACCCTAATCCACCTTGAAATGGTCTTCTCAACCCAATACCACCTTTCACTTGTGTGTTCAAACTCGAATCATCCTGCACAGGTTTTCCAACCTGGAACGATCTTTGGGGGGGTCAGCCTGACCTGTAATGTTATTAGGATGGGTCTTAGGGCCTATAGTAAATTTTAAACCTCCTAGAAATTTTTTTTATTAATTTATAGAATATGATAATAATAATAATAATATTTGAAAAATTATTTAATTTTGGAATAATGTGAAATTAATTTTAGGACTGAATGAAATAAAATTATTTGAATTTAAATAAATAATTTAATTTATTTAATTGACCTTAATATAAAATTTAATGTAATTTAATTTTTTCACGCTTTTATATTACTTATCTCTCTCTCTTCATCATTGAACAATCAATTATTTGTTTGGGAAAATTTTTATTTAGTTAATTACTACAATGACTTGAAATGATTGTAATGTATAATTTTTTTAAATGTTATACAAATCATCTTTATTCATTAAATATGTATATGGTACTACACATCAATCAATTTTATTTTATATTTATTGGGAACTTCCAAAGACCTCATCACTTGTGTGTGAGTATATTTTCATTACGATGATGATATAATAAGTTGTACACCATGGTATGATGATGTAATATTTCATATGACATGTGGAATATTGGACCGAGGTGTGACCGATAATATGAGTCATACCCAACTTTAGTATAATACATGTAGGGTCGAAGTTAATACATTAATTTTTAATGAATCAATTGATAAAGAATTATTAAAATTATTTGAGTACTTTATTTATTTTTTATATTTTTATTATCGTTTAGTGCATTTTCATGTTAGTGTGTGAAGGTTTCGGGCACAGCGGAAGCGCGTGGGTGGATGTTCCCACTTGGATTTTTGTCATTAACAATTATCAATCCGGTATCAATACAAAGATAAATGCCTGTCTCTATGGATCAAATCATAGAAATAGAAATAGAAAAAGGAATGTCTCATAACCCCAATGTTTGATCGTTAAAGGTTGATTATAATTAATTTAATCAATTCAAAAGGAGTACCTTTTGGTGTTCTTTCTTCATTGATATTATTGATCACGTTTCGATGTGATTCATTGTTGCGTCGTAGAAGCCAATTGTAGACTTCATCTAGTGGTGATACAAACATGCACCTCGTATCTCTTGACGTCATCAAAGGAGTATCTGGGTGCTAGCATGGAGAAACCTTTTCTTGCGTTGTCCACCTTAGATCGTCCTGATCTACTGATAGAGGATCTCTCTCGGTCTTGAGGGCATTCTAGAAGGAAGAGGTTCTTTCGGCCTTGAATGAAATATCCAGAATTGTTTTACACAACTATTCTCATGTGTTCGGAAAATAGATGGGGTTGTGAGGATATTTATAATCATGTTTGACGTTGTAGAGTTACGACAACAAATAAATTAATTACGTGTTTTATTTATTTCATTTACTCCCTTTTTCAATCCCCACGATGAGTCATTAATTCCTTGACATGCGCCCACAGTGATTATAATAAATATCAATTAATAAAACGATATTTCCTCAAAATCCTGACTGAAAAAACTACACTGCGTGTATTATTAAATACACAGCATGTACTTGTTTTTCATTGAAGACTACATGGCATGTACATTCAATGTAACCAGTGTGTATATCTTTTTTTCATTTATTTATTTTTTTCCACAATGAAAACTATACGGCATGTACATTAAATAATGCATGGCATGTACTTGTTTTCAAAACAAAACTACACGGTGTGTAATCATTTATACATGGCGTGTACTTGATTTATTTTATTCTTCCATGAACATTAAAACGATTTAGGCTTCCTTGAATAATTATTAAACCATATATGGGAAAAATCATTATTCTACTTGAGATACTTCAATTCACTTAGTGTGTGACCCTCTAGACCCCTTTCTTGTTGGAATTGGGCGGGCTTGCCTAATGTCCAAGATTACTATCTAACAACGGTTGAAGGCACCCAAGAGAAAGAAGATGACGCCGCATTGACGTATCACCTCATACGAATGCTTGCTGTGTAATTTAATCACTTTGCCTCAATATCTCATCTAGCAGGTTACATGGCAGTTTCATAAACCTATATGCTTGATCCATTGTTCTTTGACTACCTGAAATAAACTCGTCATTTACACCATGGCCATGGAATTTCATACGACAGTTCTATTTCAATCAAAGGGACGAGATACCAACTTCCTTAAAAGGAAGGGAAAATCCTTCCTCTACTTATCCCTTAACAACATGTCACTCACGACGCACCCAATGTACCCGACTTCCTTCCAACTGTCTGCGTGACGGTTTTCGTTAGTAAATCTATGTGCGTGAGTCATGACATGAGTTAGTGATAATATTCTAGTCTAAGGACCATTACACACGCTCACAGATTGTAATGTCTGATGAAACCAAGACATATAGAATTACTATTGGCGGGTCTGTTCTCATAATCTCCCATCTTGGAGACTACCAAGTGGGAACTACATGAAAGAGAGTCTCATCTTCATACGAGTACTCGTACATGATGGTCTTTATACTATGTTTCATATCATAGTATGTCATCCAGCTGTAGAACATTATTTAATAATATTTTTATAGCATTTCAAGGTTCTCATCATAGTTGGGATCTTCCATGACCTTATTAATGCAAAAAATATTCTAGGACATTATTGTATTATAGTCATGTAGAACAATGAACAATATACAATAAGTAAACATTCTTATAATCAAAGTACAAAACAGTTGGATCTCAGGACACCAACCCTTATAGTGTGATCACATTAAATAAAAAACATAAATGCCACGATTATTTCAATTTAAGATGAGATGAATTTTTTTCAATTTACTTCATAAATATTTGTGTGTGAAATGAGAAAGTATATGCATATCATATATAAAATGATTTCATTTATCAAGAAATAATAAAACCCTTCAAATAAATATTAATTCATAACACCTTTCTTTATGTAAATTTGAACAAATCCTTGTGTGTGGGGTTCTCATTAAGCCTAGTTCAGCATGCCTCAATGTAATGGAGAGTTCTTAAGAGACTGATGGGTTTCCATAACTAATGAGGTGTCAAAAAAGTATTAATATCTAGTTTTCACCATCTTTACAGGAAAATCCTTGGGTAAATCATGTTTTTGTTTTTTTTTTGAAGCCAGGACATCACCTAATAGTTGAAGGATCCATGAGTTAATAGGGTTATCTAGTAACACGCCTACATTGAAACCCACTTTATAGTGATGTAGACATAGCATAGACTATGAGGAGTGGTTTCATAGATCCTTTCAACATAAATACTCTAGAAACTAAGTAATCTGAATATTATAGTGAGGGATATAATAGTTCAATAAAATATTAGGAGAAATTCAACGATTTAATTAATCAATAATGTCCAATCGGTGTTTAAGAAAAAATGTACTAATTTTCTAGTGTTTATTTTTTAGAAACTATAAAGTAATACCACATGTTCCTGGTGATTTAGTTTGGATAAATAACATGTCCTTACATGAATGATTTTCCATAGAGTAGTATAGGAACTTTCTTGATGAACTAAAATATATTAATTTCAAGCTGTTGGATTCCCCACTACATATTAAGCTACCTTTTGGAAACAAGGGCATGATGATTCTTACTAGAGACACATGTATGATGCATGTGTGTCAAATAATAATTCTATCACAAATTTCCATTTATTTTTTGATATATCATAATGAAATGGATTATTTCAGAAGTTGTCTCATATCTAAGATGATTTCAATGACACAGTGAATAAAAATTTAAATGAGGTGATGATTACATTGAATATGTGTAAATCAAATGATGGATCAAAATCTTCTAATAAACCCATTTCTTATATAATTTTCACCCACTTAATCTAGTATCCTTTAAGATAGATAAATAAACATTATGGAGAAAAACATTAATTACCTGTGGTTAAGATTCATCATGTTGGCAAGAAATTAATGAAATTTTAATCTTTAGTTCTTATGGTGAACATGTGGAAAGAATATGAAAAGCACCCAAATGAATGTTTCAAGACAAATAAACCTTTTAAAATTCCTTGAAGAATATATTTATATCATTATATAAGAGGAATGTTTCTTGGAATATCCTGAGATAAGTCTATGGAAGATTAAAATTCTATGAATTGAATTAAAGAAGCAAACAGTCGCATCTTCTTCGGGTATATTCTTCGATTTCATGTAATCTTTATATTATACTTCATGGTTATTAAATATAGTATTTCTATCACATAAGTATTTTTAAATACACTAACTAACTAATAAAGTAAATTTCTTAGGAAGTATGGTTTTTTCTCCAAGTGGTTGATAAATAGTGATTCCTATGTCAGCGATGAGAATGACACAACATCTAATTTCTAACATTAATGATTATAGTTGAACTATTATTGAGTACTACCCAAAATAATTCTCAAATGTAAATTATATATAAAGAGACAATATTCAATTTTAGAATGAATCTTTTTGTGTTTTCTAATACTCAACCAATATTTTAGTAATATTTAAGTTAGTGGAAATAACTAATGAATACAAAAATGTAAGATTATAATACTGAGTTCTGGAAATATAGTTCATATCCTAGAAAACTAAAATAAATATTCAAAGATATACTAATTATGGTTTTAGACTCTTTTTAGGTAAATACCTAACATATTTTTTCCACATAAACTTATCTAGTTTTAGATAAAAACACTTTAGAAATAAATGTGGGCCATAAAGATTTTTATAATTTATTTAGCTTAACATAGTGAACTATTATAATGTTAAGCTAGTGGTAAATATATAATTCAAAATATTCATTTATGAGTTTTGAGTAATGTAAAATTAATGTACGAAATGAGCTTGGTAAGAATATATGAGTATTTTCATGTGCATGTGCTGAACAATATACTGACCTCTAATTCATCAATCGTGTAATGTAGAGAGGATTTATTCCAAAACTCAACATTTCTTACATAGAAAACAACTAAGATTTTTGTAAGTATGACCGATGAAGAGTTTTACAAAAAAATTGATAAAATATATATATCATGGGGTATTTTTTTAAACACATATTTCCTTATACACATCAGATTGATGAGGTAATTATAATGAGTATCAATGATGATACCTTTTTGTATTTCTAAAAATTCCATTTTTTTCAAGACATTATTCATATATAATGGTGTTATCCCTTAAACATATTCCAACTATAGAAAATAATGGATATCATATGAGTTATAGTATGATATAAATTCCTTATTTCATAATATCATGTGTTTGGATGTCACTAGTTTATTATAGATATAACCAAACTTGAATCGTGAAAAACACAATCTGCATATGAAGTAATAATCCTAAAGATTTCAAATGATGTTAAAAAAATTATTATTAAAAAATTTATAGACAAGTAATAGACTATATTTATATAAAAGGGTGAAAATATCTATTGGAGATATTTAGAGCTTGAAGGTGCCTAAACCATTCCTGAAAGTTACTACCGGTGAGGATATTGTCTTTTTCCAGAATTGATCGCAGAGAAAATGTGGTTGACGGTTTTGTCATTTAGATTCTAAAAATTAAAAGAGCATATTTAGCAGTAACTTTTGATAAAATTCTATGAATAAATATAAATGAATTTATTAATTCTCCCACTGTTTTATCAAGTCCCAGTATCCCTCACCATTGAACTCGGAATGTCCAGTTTCTTTGACATTCTAGTGGAAAGGATCCATATTCTCCTTCCCATAACCCCATCAAGGGTTGATCAAGCTATATGAAGGTATTTAGGTAGGTAGGTATTTTCAAAATCTGATCATAAAGTTCCTTGATCTGTTGAGTGGACTCCCCAATCCTGATATCCTGACTTGGATTTCCTCAACTCTTGCCTCCAAGATTACATCAAGTCTAGCAAGGGCTACTCCACTTGATGTAATATGATTAAGTCAACCCAAAACCTTTCATAAGGTCTTCCTTTATAAAAGTTAGTGTCCCAAAAAGGGTTGGTCAAACACATGGTGTTATTGAGTCTTTCCCTTAATCATGTAACGAATGTCTTGGTCTGGCATAATATGGCATTTGAGGGACGTTATTCTTTATAGGTAGTTTTCCATTATCACTATCTTTTTAATATTAATTGATACTTTCTTAAGTGATTAACCATGTTCTGATAAAGTTTACGAATAGTCCGGTTTATATTTTATTCCATCATTTCATGTTAGTTTTTTAATTATGTGATCGTGACAACACTTACATAATAAATAAACCATGAAATCAAGAAGAATTAAAATAAAATTGCATGATCATGAGCTTCTATTGGTTAGCTTATCCAGTGGTTTTGATAAGCTATCCCTGGCCTAGGGAAAACACCTTGAACCTGATGGTTTGTGTTTTGTAGCTCCCACCTGTCCACATTTGTATCTTCTTGGGTTGGTTTCACCTCAACTTTCGATTTCGAACCATCTACTCTGTTTGGGATATCCTCCATTACATGGGGTTTACATTAAAGAAACCATGGGCATGCATGCCCTACATTTTATTTGAAGAAGGCTCACAGACCAATGAAGTTAAATTAAACAAATTTAAATGAAACCATAGACACATACAAAGGAATTTTGGTCTAGCTTATGATCATCCATAGAATGCAAAGGCATTTTGGCATATTTATAATTCAAATTCTTTTAATCATTCTTTCATTTAAGATAAGTCGCACTCATAGTTAATTAATTATGATCTTATAATGAATTAGTTATTTATCTTAATTTCCTTTCTAAATCTCCTTGAGATTTTTCTCATCCATATTCCTTGTACAGGTCTTTTGTACTTTTGGAGGAAACATGGAGAAATTTCTAGAAAGTACATGGAATGTAGTTTATATTTACACATTGTGTATTTCTTTTCACCCTTTATCCAAAGTACACGTCGGGGCTTTGGCATGTTTTCTATACATTTGATGTTCTTGAGTACACAACATGTAGATAAATCATACATGGCGTGTACTTCCTTGTTACGTGGTAACCGTCTTGGAAATCCCATTTACGTGGTACGCAGCTTCTCCTTTGTACACGGTTTCACATGGGCCGAATCGGACTACACAGCATGTTGCTCCAATATACACACTGTGTAATCTAGTTCCCACGCACCGTTCATTTTGGGTCAACACGGGGTGTTAAAAGATTAGGTGTAATCAATTCACACATCATGGTTTGGAGGAACAGTGCCAGTTCGTTGAACCTAAGTACACAGCGTGTAGTTTTAATTACACACCATGTATTCTCGTGTTGTATAGACAGAAAGAGAAGCTCCTCCGGATGAGTTCCTCATTTTTATTTTAATCAAAAATAAAATTGAAAGTCTATTTCTGTGATATGAATCGATAAATGAAGGAGGAAGAACAGATCTCGTTTTTTCATATTTATAGAATTATTTATTTCAAATTGAATCAAAAAAAATTGCATAAATAATCAACGCAAATTTAATAAATATAATCAAATTTTTAACCTCCCTTTGATACCATTTGAAGGTACCTGGTGCAGCGGAAGCGCGTGGGTGGATATGCCCACTTGTATTTTTGCCATTAACAATGATCAATCCTTTATCAATATTATGATAAACGCCAGTCTCCAGGGATCGAATCATCAAAATGGACAAAGAAAAAGGAAAGTCTCGGAAACACAAATTAGGGTCGTTACAGGATGATTATAATTAATTTAATCAATTTAAAAGGAGTACCTTTTGGTGTTCTTTCTCTGTTGATATTCATGATCACATTCTGATGTGATTCATTATTGCGTCACAGAAGCCAAGTGTATACTTCCTCTAGTGGTGATCCACATGTGCACCTCGTATCTCTGGACGTCGCCAAAGGAGTCTCTAGGTGCACCTGTCATTCCGCCTCTCCACTTTTTTGGTGGGGTGCAGGTTGTTCCTCCTATCCATCTATGAATGGCCGGTGTGTCAGTATTCATCTCTAATCGTTGCGGATGACGACCCACAGCCCCTTTCTCACTGGTGGCACGCGATAGTGCACCACACCTCCACCATGATCGGCTGCTCCGATGACTATCATGGCTTTGTATCGCTGACTCCAATTATAGAGTGTGTTAGCGCACCACCTCTTTCATAGCTGGCCGGTGTCACCGCGCAGATAGTATTCCATAGAGGGTGCAAGGGTAGAAAATTAGTAGAGGGTTCGGTCCGGGTTCGTTAGGATCGCGCCCTATGTGTTAGCTCGTAAACCAGATGGATGATAAAGGGTTTCAAGAAATTCACTTGAAATAAACAAGAATCAAACCCCAATCTCAATAATGATGGTGTGTGCGCATTCATGTAAGCGGGTTGGTGTTATATTTCCCCCACAACTAGCCTCAAATGACATCGCTCGGTCCTCAATCTTCAGTTCAGGGTTCTGAGGTCACTAGTCACCAACTGCTGGAACCAGATCCGTCCTTTAAGGGTTTGGCATCTCGACACATTGTCAGCACTTTCCTGCTTGATGAGTTTATTTTGTCACCTCCCCCCAAGAACTATATAATTATGATAGGGATGGTAGGTGACAATGTTGAGAATTAATGGTGTCTCATTAATGAGGAAGCTTCCTAATTCCCCAATGTCGTTGTCACTTATCTTGAAGGTTAAATCCATTTAATGGATTGACACATCACTGGCCCCACAATCTGCTTGTCCATTGGAGTATAAGAATCAAAATAAAATAATAAAATTATTTTTTTAAAGGCAAAAAACATACATTTTTCTCTATACCTACTGCGGTCAAATAGAAGTCTCCATTAAGCGAATCTCGGTGTTGCAGATTCAACAGTGCCCTCATATTTTTAATTCGAGCCCCGATTCAAATGTTAGAAAACATCACTCGCCTATTTACTGAATATACCTTAAAAAAGTATATAAATTTATTAGAAGTCACCCTCGGCTCGCATCTGTCGAGGTTAGGCTTTCCTAAGGAGAATACGCCCCAACGAGCTCAATGGTAAACTCATATTTTCAATCTGAGTTACCATTTTGATGTTGTGGATTTTACAATAAAATAATTCTCACTTAATTATTTTATTTACAACCAAAAACTAAAATTCATTGGTAGCTAGTGTAGGAAAATGTTAGTATCTTCCTAATGACGGCATACCTTCATGAGGTCAGCTATGGTCTCATCTTTTTAAACCGAGTCAATGTTCGTGAGTTATAATTATTTGAAAAATAAAATCACCTTATTTAATTATTTTATTTACGGTTATTCCATTTTCATGTTCTCTCACAGGGGGCTACACCGACTAAACCTAAGTCACACCTAGGGTAAATCCACCTTCTTGAATGCTGTGGTCCCCTCATATTTTTAATTCATGCCACCATTTATGATTTATTCCACAGTTTCAGGAAAACTATTTCTGAGCGCTAATTAAAGCACTACCAAAATTTGATGGATCATTTTGGGCACTCCGGGCTTCAGAATCACGCACCTTCAAATTTTGCGGTCATGAAAAAAATTCTATATAATTTAAAAAATACATGGAAAATCTTGGACTTTACATTCACCCCACCTTAGGGATTTTCTTCCCCGAAAGGAACATCATAGACTAAGAAAACAAATGGCGGTACTAAACATGAATCTGAGCATCCCGCTCCCATGTGCTCTCTTGATGGTTCTTATGCTGCCAGTGAATGCCCACCAGAGGTATCGGCCGCCCACATAGGACTTTCTCCTGTCGATCCCCAATCTCTACAGGAACCTCTGTAAACATCACCCCATCATCAATGTCCACCTCATCGTGGTCGATGACGTGTGATGGATCATGCACACATCTCCTCAATTGTGTCACATGGAAAACATTATTCAACTGGTGCATCTGTGGGGAAAGAGATAGATATTATGCCACCTCAACCACTCTCCTGAGAATCTAGTATTGTCTGATGAACCTCGGGGATCGCTTGCCGCCCAAACCAGACCTCTATAATCCTCATTTTGGTAATACCCATAGGAGGATATGGTCTCCCTCCTTAGACTCCAATGGTCTTCATCCCCTATCGGCATAAGACTTCTATCGGCTTTGTGCAGCCTTCACTTGATGATAAGTGAAGCATCATGATACAAACTCTGCAACTCTTGTTGGGAACTGAAAACCCAAAATAGATGTTGCCTCGAGGGTAAGGCTGGACGACTCCAAAGTGATCAGTTTCACCCTACTTTTCATGAGTTTATCCTATGTTGCATGGGTTTACACTTTCACTGTCCATGGAAAATCCCATTCCAACATTGTAGATAAACCAAAACCTTTTTGCCTAATGCAGTCAATCTGAGTATGAACTGTGGTTAACCAGTCCATAACCAAACTAATGTCGTAAGGCCTCGATGGTTCCACCAAGAGGTTCCAATAAAAACTCACACCTAAATGGTCAGATCATACCATCAACATAAGTGTGATTATCGAGTATCCTCCAAAAGATATCTCTATACGTAACGTTCAAGACAGCAGTTTAACCGGAATCTCTAGTTCTTGAACAAGATTCATTGAACGAAGGAATGATTAGTTCCTATGTCTACTATTACAATAGAAAATAATAGACAAAGACTGTACCTTTAATCATTCCTAAAGCCCTTGGGTCACACTCCTTGACCACATGTAGCTACTCCCTTCCCCTGTCCTCCAACTCCCTATGCCTAGTGGGGACCACATTGAGGTGGTGGTTGTAACATGTCGCAATGTATACCACCTCATGCTACTCTCCAAGAACCAGTTCCACATCTACTACCCAGCAGATTCATATGCCCCAATAACTTCCTTTTCCCAAAGCATTTTACAAGCCTGACTCTATAAGACTGGCGTCGGTTTTTTAATTTCCCACAGTTATCATTCATTTTCTGCATCTGCTCAACCAAAGAAAATTCAACCAAAAATGTTCTCTCTAGAATACTAACATAAGTGGGAATGAATAGATGAAAATTTATGGCTTCGATGTCCCTAAACACACCTCGATCGGAAGTCCTAACCCTGATGCACTGACCATATTGTATTCATCAAGTACATGGGATGGTCGGTACGCCTCGATTAATACTCATCTACTGACATGTTATCCTACTGAAGCTGTAGATGCTCTAGGGAACAATCATCCCTTTTCTCTTTAGGGAAATAGACCCCCTACTATGAGTAATGTTCCCAATCTTTTCCATATAAAAATTCAACTCTTCATAGGATTAGGATAATTTAAACCCTAAAATCATCCTACAGAGCCACATAGAAGGATCTCTACTAAGGACACTATTTGATTGAATGGTGCACTGGCCAGATGGAAACTCAGCCACCTCCTCAAGCCAATCCTTAGCCACCTGTGAGTTGGGATCGCCTCAGAACCTGAGGGGTATCTGATGTTGAAACACATGTATGGAACTAAGCCTAAATGTGTCCTCTGCTGGTATCGTTGTTTGTAATTGCTGACCAACGGGCTGTGATATGGGTGGTACACTACCTGAACGTACCATACTGGGAAATGGTCCTTGTACCAAGGCCTCATCACCATACATACCATCCACATTGTCATGCACTAATAAGGACTGGCAGCTAGGATTTCCATCGGATCTGCTGGTGTCCCATCTAGGCAGAAAACTCTAGCCATAGCCTCCAACCAATTCCCAGCTACATGGGGATCTGTCTCACCACAGAACCATGGAGCTCTCTGCCGATGAAACTCAAGCAACACACTCAGGCGGTGTGCACTCTCTTCTAGTGGGGCTGGTGGAATCTACTACCCAATGGGGGGTGGTGCTAGTGGTGCACCATTACAATGTGCTAAAATAATAAGGGGGGCACGTACTTTAGCCTCATCGCAGGGTGGGCCATCATCATGTACTCTCTTAGGAATACTGGATGGCTGTCAATGTGGAGGCATCCTGATAAGGAACAGGTTTTCCATAGTCATTAAGTTATACCTGGTGATTGGACTCAATGAAATCATAAGAAAAACTTTTCAAAAACCAACCTAATCCGTGTTTTCATGCACTGATTTAGAAATCATAATTCAGTGTCTGGGTGTATAGAAACATCGGTAGCCACACCAACACTGGATTTCAAAATCAAAAAACCACACTCGTAACACTTAACAATATTTCCACATAGAAAAGATTAGAGTCCTAGTTCAATGGTAGAATCGACTCCTCAGATACCACTTTGTCATGACCCATCTCATTGGGCCCATGCTATGACTACCCCAAGCCCGCCTTCTATAGGCTAGGGGCTGGTGACTAGCACAGGAAAGGCATTTCCCTAAAACAGGAAGTCATTTCCTTTTTAACCTATACATACACAAAGTCCAAGAACACCACAAAAAAGAAACCACGAAGTAAACTGTTCTAGTAAAAGAGTACAGGAAGTAAAGGGGCTAGAATACAAGACCAAATAAAAGTAAAATTACAGTGGAAAGGTAAAAGTACAACTAAAAAGTACAAAACAGCTCCTGGATCTTCAATTGAGGATCATACCTGAAGGGTAGGTATATCTCATGATCAGTTGTCCTTGCATCACGTCACACTAAATGGTCCACCTCTGAGTACCATATAGTCTTGGCTCCCTTAGCCTCGATCAATGCAATCCATCGTGTGCACAAAAAACAACAAGGTACGAGTTAAGTCTGTGTAGTGGTGTGTATAGCAATACTCAGTAGGGACCCCGAGACCCCCACTAGTCTCATAGAGTTCAACAAAGGAAATATCACAAATCAGGACCTCAATATCAAGAACGAAGCAATAGACATCAACTCTACTTAGGTATATCCCCATACATATAAATATGTTATTAATACATACGCATCTCATACATGAGTGAAGAATACCATAATGGTAGCACCATGAAGGTAGAAGAACCACACAGGTAACACCATGGAGACACCACCACGAAGGTAAAAGTACCACAAAGGTAACACCACAAAGATAGTAGTACGACAAAGATAACATTGTGAAGGTAGAAGTACCACATAGGTAACACCCTGAAGATAGAAGTACCACATAGGTAACACCATGAATATAGAAGTACTGCATAGGTAGCACTGTGAAGATTTAAGTGCCACACAGGTAACACCGCAAAAATAGAAGTACCACACAAGTTACACCACAATGGTAGAAGTACCACACAGGTAAAACCCATAAGATATAAATACCACACAAGTAACACCACAAATATTTAAGTACCACATAAGTTAAACCATTGAGATAGAAGTACCATTCAATTAATACCACGAAGACAACACCACAAAGGTTAAATTACCACACAGGTAACAACACCAAGACAACACCACGGGGGTAGAAGTACAACAAAGGTAACACCATGACGATAGAAGTAGTACACATGTATCACCACGAAGATAGAACTACAACACATGTAACACCATGAAGATAACACCCTGAAGGTAGAAGTTTTACACAGGTAACACCACAATGATAGAAGTACCACATAGGTATCACCATGGAGGTAGACATACCACGTTGGTAACACCATGAAAATAGAAGTGCCACATGGGTAACAGACTCACCTCACACCAGTTATAATTTACGTACAAAATTATAGATTATTAGTCGTAAGCTAAATCATTTTATTCTATTATGTATCATTGATTCTGACCCACGCAGGATCGATAGGTAACTAACCCCTGCTGACCCACACAGGATCTAACCCACATAGGATCAGTATGCGTTGACCCACACAGGATCGCTGAGTGCTGACCCACACAGGATCTGACACACATAGGATCAGTATGCACTGACCCACACAAAATCGATGAGCACTAATCCAAACATGATCTGATAGATGCTGACCCGCACAGGATCGATGTTCATTCTTCAAATTACAACCTACCATAGGATTCCTCTCACTCGTTGAACTCGAGTTATATGGAATCTCCCTCTTGATATATCAGTCATACCTTGACCACCACTAATCTCCAAAAATTAGTATCCCAAAGGACCGACATGTTGTAAGGATTTCAACATGACAGAAAGTGCATCAATCGGACGCCAGTCGGTGAGTTATAAGCATTTTTGTTCCAAGGGCCCTGTTGGATTCGGGTTTGATCGAACCAGGATGTACTCCAACTATTTAGAAAACTCATGTGTACAATACCAAAATCACCATCTCGATCCAAGGATCCCAATGCCGTAGACGGTTCATCAAATGAACGTCCAGTTCTTATGATATGGCCTTTTAAGTGTTTATGGGTCCACTTGTGCCCGGGTCTGATCCAACCCGATCGGACCGTGGTAGGCTCAGCCCGACCCATATGGGGGCGGCCCGCAAGGGCAGCCCAGCCCAGAATTGCTGTCTTGCAAGGTAGGACAGGTCCACATGGGGGCATCCTGTTGGGTGGTGGCCCACTAGGCAGGCGGCCTAGCACAGATTGGCGTAGCCCACAGGGGCACGACACACTATCTACCCAAGATGGAAAGGGGGGGTCAAACCCCATTGTTATTATGAATAGCATAGGGCCGTTCAGTTTCATGAAATGGTGGTTCCACATAGGCACCACCGGTTCATTGCAGAAACCGCCGGAGGTGGATGTTCTGCCTTTGTCGCTGCTTCGGCCGTGGACCTCTACTCACCGGAAGCGCGCCGGTCGTGTTGCCTCCTTGCTCACAGGCTGCGCGTCGGTCGTGCCACCTCCCCTTCCGTGGCCGGACAATGTTCCCACTACCTTCTCTGATCACCGCGGCTGATGAGTTGCATCCCCTTGCTCACCGGTGGCATGTCATACCTCCTCCATGGCTGCTCGGTGCTGGCCGCTCTGATGACTACCACAACTTTCTGTTGTGGCCTCCTCTTGAGGCGTGTGTCTGTACACCGCCTCCTTCGTGGTCGGTCTGTGTCATCATGCGAGCGGTATTCCATGGAGGGCGTAAGGGGAGAAAAATGGTGGAGTGTTTGGGAATGGTTCATTAGGCATGTGTACTCCGTGTAAGCTCGTAAACAAGAGGTAGGATAAAGGGGTTCTAGAAATTCACTTGAAATAAACAAGAATCGAACCCCTACCTCAAGAACGATGATGTGAAGGTGTTCGTGGAAGTGTGCCAGTGTGTGTCATCCCCCTCAACTATCCTTTGATGACGTCGCTCGGTCATCGATCTCCGATTCGGGGTTCCAGTGTCGCTCATCACCTCTCTCTAGAACTGGCTCCGTCCTCAAAGGGTTTGGAATCTCAGTACTTTTCCATCACATCACTACTTGGTGAAGCTGTTTCATCACCTCCCCCATGATTCATATAAAAAGTTGAGGGGGAGGTTAAGTAACGACGTTGAGAATTAATAGTGGCTAATTAATTATAAAACATATTAATTACCCAACATTAGTGTTACTTATATTGATGGTTCAATCCATTTAATGGCTTGACGCATCGCAAACCTCCCACTCTACTTTTCCGTTGGCGGATAAGAATGAAAATTAAATTATAAAATTATTTTATTTTATTTCATTTAAAAATTCATAGAACACAATTTTTTCTCTAGACCTACTGCAGTCAAAGAGAAGTCTCCCATAAGTGAATATCAGGGCTACGGATTCAATGGTGCCCTCAAATTTTTAATACAAGCACTGGTTCAGAAGTTAGAAAACGCAGCTCGCCCGTTTACAAAATGTCACTGAATAAAAGTTCATAAAATTATTAACATTCACCCTAGACTCGTGTCGGTCAAGGATAGGCTCCGACTAATGAGAACATAGCCTGATGTCTTCAATGTTACTCTCATATTTCCAATCCGACATATTATTTAGAAGTTATGGATTTAATAATAAAATAATTTTCAATTAATTATTTTCTTTACGGAAAAAACTAACTTTCACCGATGGTCCGCATCAGCCAATATTAGTATCTACCTAAAGAGATCATACCCTCAGGAGCTCAGCAGTGGTCTCAGATTTTATATTTGAGTCACTGTTTGTGAGTTATAACCATTTGAAAAATAAAATAGCTTTATTTATTTATTTTATTTACGGTTATGCCATTTTTGGGTTTTTCTCATAGGAGGCCTTCACTGACTAAACTTCAGTCATGCCAAGGGTAAACACACAATCCTGAACACAGTAGTACACATGATTTTCTTATCCGGGTAACTGTTTAAGAGTTATTCAATTTTTTCAGGAAAGGTGATTACGCGCGCTAAGTAAAGATTAGAAAAACCTGTATTTTATTAATAAGTTTTTTTAAAATATTTTTTTAAAACATGCTGGGTTAAAAATATTTTATAAAATATGCCACAAAGGCAGCATCATAGATGCCGCCTTTCAGCTCCGGTGACAAGGGGCATCGTAGATGCTTCATTTCCACTAAAACCCAAAAAAAGTAATAATATATTTTAAATAAAATTATTTATATTTTTTGTTTTTTATAATATATATATATAAACAAAACAAAACAAAATTGTAGTATAAATTATCTATTATATAAATTCCAACAGTATTGCCATTACATCAGTCTCGATTTTGACAGAAGCTTCCACCGAGGGATCCCTTTTATAAGAGTGGTTACCATGGAAATCATTCTGCATTTCTGATGTGGGATTCTGGTTCTCCCTTTCCTGTGTAAAACATTCTTCATTTCTGATGTGGGATTCTGTTTCAATTACGTGACTTTGAAAGTCTTTAAAATTTAAAATCTAAGACCAATATAAATGAAATGAAAAATATGGATTAACCAAATAAGAAATAGTTGAAAACAAACATAATTTCATAAAAATTATGATAAAAAATAATTTATAAGCTTTCAAAACCACCTACTTGAGACATAAAAATGTTCAAGTACGTGACTTTAAAATCCAATAAAATCTAAACTACAAGACCAACAAAAATGAAACTTAATACATGTATTAAACATATAACAAATAGATGAAAATAAAAAAACCTCTAAAAAAAATTTGAGGTAAAATAATTTATAAGTTTTCAAAAACATATACTTGAAACCTAAAAATATTTCAAGTCCGTGACTTTGAAAGCCTATAAAATATAAACTATAAGACCAAAATCAATGAAATTTAATACGTGGATTAAACATATAACAAATAGTTGAAAATAAAAATAATTTCTTAAAACATGTTGATGGAAAATTATTTATATGTTTTCAATGACACCTACATGAAACATAAAAATGTTTCAGGTACACGACCTTGAAATCCTATAAAATATAAACTATAAGACTGATAACAATGAAAAAAATTGATATATTCAACATATAACAAATAGTTTAAAATAAAAATATTTTCATAAAAAATGGTGACTAAAAATTATTTATAAGTTTTCAAAAACACTTACTTGAATCTTAAAAATGTTTCATGTTTGTGCATTCGAAAGCCTATAAAATATAATTTATAAGACGAATATAAATGAAACTTAAAACATGGATTAAA
Organism: Viscum album; assembly: GCA_963277665.1. Classification (NCBI taxonomy): domain Eukaryota; kingdom Viridiplantae; phylum Streptophyta; class Magnoliopsida; order Santalales; family Viscaceae; genus Viscum; species Viscum album. Next base: position 1,039,127,611 of record OY728129.1, read on the forward strand.
CATATAATAATTTATACAATTAGTTAATTAGTATTATTAATAATTAATTATATAATAATTAATTAGTTAATTAGTAATTATTAATAAATTACTATATAATAATTAATTAGTTAATTAGTAATATAATTATTATGTATATAATAGTTATTTAGTTAATTAGTAAAATAATAATTAATTATATTTATTTTTTATAATTAATAATTAGTAATTATTTAAAAAATTATATAATTATTAATTAGTAAATTGACAATATAATTTTTAATTATATAATAGTTAATTAGTAAATTAGTAATATATTTAGAAATTATAATTATTCATCATAATTATTAACTAGTAATTACTAAATATAATTATATAATAATTAATTAGTTAATTTGTAATATAATTATTCTGTATAATTATTCATTATAACTATTCATTATAATTATTAATTATTCATTATAAATTATTTATTATTAATTATCAATTAGTTAATTAGTAATATAATTATTCATTATATAATTATATATTGTATAATAAGTATTTAGTTAATTATAAATTAATAATAAATAGTTATATAGTGATTAATTTGTTAATTAGTAATATAATTATTATTTATTTAATTATTAATTAGCTACATAGTGATATAATTATTAATTATATAATAATAAATTAGTTAAATAGTAATATAATTATTAATTATATAATTAGTAATTAGTTAATTAGTAATTATCAATCACAAATTATATAATAATTAATTAGTTAATTAGTAATATAATTAGTTAATTATATAATAGTTAATTATTTATTTTTTCGATAAAGATGGAGTTGAGGCACTTTTTATAATTAGTTAATTAATAATATAATTATAAATTATAATTATTCATTATAATTATTAATGAGTATTTATTAAAAATTTATATAACAATTAATTAGTAAATTAGTAATATAATTATTAACAGCATAATAGTTAATTATCAAATTAGTAATATTATTATAATTATAATTTTTCATTATAATTATTAAGTAGTATTATTAATAATAATTAATTTAAAAATTATTTAGTTAATTGGTAATTATTAATAATTAATTATATAAGAATTCATTAGTTAATTACTAATATAATTATTAATTATAAAATAGTTAATTAGTTAATTATTAATATATTTATAAATTTTATTTATTCATTATATTTAATAATTAGTAGATATTAAAATTATTATACAACAATTATTTAGTAAATTAGTAATATAATTATTAGTTATATAAAAGTTAATTAGTGATTTAGTAATATATTTATAAATTATAATTATTTATTATAATTATAAATTAAAAATTATTCAAAATTATTATTTACTTATTAATTAGTTAATTTAGAATATAAAAATTAAATATATAATTAATAATTAGTTAGTTAGTAATTATTAATTATTAATTATATAATATTTAATTATTTAATTAGTAATATAATTATTAATTATATGATAGTTAATTAGTTAATTTTATAAAAAGATAGAGACGATCCCCTTTTTATAATTAGTTAATTAGTAATATAATTATAAATTAAAATTATTCATTAAAATATTAATTAGTATTTATTAAAAATATTATATAAAAATTAATTAGTTAATTTGTAATATAATTATTAATTATTAAAAATGTATTTTATAATTATTAATTATTAATTATACATATACTCTTTAGTTATTTAGTAACCATTAATAGTTAATTATATAAATTATTAATTAGTTAATTACTAATATAATTACTATTTATAATGAATAATTATATTAATAATTAATAAATTGATTATTATATAATAAATAGTTAGTAATTATAAATAATAATTATATGACTAATTAACTAATTAACAACAATATAATTATTAATTAATAATTATAATTAATAATTATATTTATAATTAACTATTTAATAGTTACAATTAAAAAATTATATTACTAATTAACTAATTAATTATTACATAATTAATAATTATATTACTAATTAACTAATTAATTATTATATACTTAATTATTAATAATGAATAATGAATAATTATAATTATTAATTATATTAATAATTAACTAATTATCTATTTTATAATTACTAATTATATTACCAAGTAACAAATTAATTATTATATAAAAAATAGTTATATTATTAATCAACTACTTAATTATTGTGTAATTAATAATTACAATACTAAAAAACTAATTAATTTAAATATAATTACAAATTATACAATTAATAATTATATTAATAATTCGTTATTATATCATTAATAAAGATATTTCTAATTAACAAATTATTTATTCAATTAATAATTAATAATTAATAGTTTTATTACTGGTTAACTAATTAACTATTAATTAACTAATATTTATACGACAAATTAATTTTTATATAATTAATAATGAGATTACATATTTACCAATTAATTATATAATTAATAATGATATTACTGATTTACTAATTAATTATATAATTAATAATTATAAATTATAATACTGATTACATAATTAATTATTATATAATTAGTAATTATATAATTGATATTTATATTACTAATTAACTAATTAATTATTAACTATTTGTTATATGTTTTATCCAACTATTAAGTTTCATTTATATCAGTTTTATAGTTTATATTTTATAGTTTTTCAATGTCATGTGCTTGAAATATTTTTATGTTTCATGTAGTTATTTTTGAAAACTCATAAATAATTTTGGGTCGATATTTTTTATGAAATTATTTTTATTTTATACTATTTGTTATATGCATAATCCATGTATGAAGTTTAATTTATGTTGGTCTTGTAGTTTCGATTTTATAGGCTTTCAATGTCCCGAACAAGATAGATTTTTATGTTTCATGTTGGTGGCTTTGAAAGCTTATTAATTATTTTTTATCATCATTTTTTGAAAAAAAAATCAACTATTTCTTATATGTTTAACCCATTTTTTAGGTTTCATTTATATTGGTCTTATAATTTATATTTTATAGTCTTTAAATGTCATGTTCTTAAAATAGAATCTGACATCAGAAATTCAAAGTGTTCGATGCAGGTAAGGGAGAACCAGAATCCCAAATCAGAAATGCAGAATGATTTCTAGGGCAAGATCTCTTATAAAAGGGAGCCCTAGGTGAGAGCTTCTGTCAGAATCCAGACTTCTGTAATGACAATACTGCTGGATTTTAAATAGGAGATAAATTTGCTGAAATATTTTGTTTATATATATATAAACAAAACAAAACAAATTATAAATTATAAATTTTAAAATAAAATATTTTTTAAAAAAAATTTGTATTAGAAGAAAGGCGGCAGCTACCCCGTCGCCTTTAGGACATATTTTATAAAAAAATGACCTATGTAGTTTTTATAAAATATTTTCTTTAAAGTTATTTTTAAAAAATCACAAAAAAAGATGGATCGTTCTGGGAAATCCATGCCTCAAAATCACGCGCCGTCAGATTTCATAGTCTCGAAAAAAAATCCTTTTAATTAATAAAATTACATGAAAAATACAATTCTTTACATTATGAGCATATAAAAAAATTCAAATCCTCCTTACTTTCTATGTTGTTTTCCAAACAAACTGTCATGATACCTACTACATCAGCATGACACTCATTACCCATATTCAAAATCTCTAAATAACATTGGCTATAATATTTAAATAACTCCTTCATCAATAACACAGGAAACCATACACCACTTTCAACTTCTTAGAAAGAATCATCATAAAAAATATTAATATAGTAATAAAAAATAACAAGATCACCCCATGTAGTGGCATCAACATGTTCATATACATCACCATTTTTCTTTTTCAGAATGTCCTTCATTCTTTTTTCTCTTTTTAGATGATAGAAATACTTTATAACATTACATTTCTAACCACAATTATGACATTCAAAATCTCTCTATTTAGACATTTATTTTCCCATTCCATTTATCTTACCATGACTTCTCTATCCCTAATTAATTTCTGGACTTCTCCCATCATTCCTTCTAACAAAAAGATCTTACTAAAATATCTCTTGAGTACATATCCTGAAATATTCATTCGAACCAATAGATACGAATAAATTGAATTTCACAACACCATTTGGATTCGAATTGGTAAGAGTGACATGCGAATTATCCCAAAACTAGGTCACGTATTAAGAAACTATAACACAAAAAAAAATCATCTTAAATATTAGTACTCATAACATAAAATTGATCAAAATTGCTCTTAATTTACAATATGGTTCATCACATTGTCTTTAAGCCACTGATAAATGTAACCACAAACCATATATTTATCAAACTCTCATTATTCATATGACATTATTATTTTTTTATTTTGAGTACAATACATTGGAATATGTATTCCCTTGACAAAAATAAGATCCTTAATTTTTAATTGTCATATATTGTAGTTGGAACCTATCAAAAAATCGTCATACTATAATTGGAATCCCTAATTTATCTAAATAATATCCAAACCCTTTGATAGTTGATGTTGGGAAAGATGATAATCAACTAACAGGAATATGAACAATAAAGAAAACACTTATTGGAAATATATTTTACTACCATCCAAATAAGAATGAAAAATTAAAGTGAATGCACATATTCTATATATATGTTACGATATATCAAGGATGATATTATAAAGTTTTCGCATAGAAAATGCAAAAAGGAAAACCCACGGGACCTAGTCCAGAATGAATAATCCACAAATAATGAAGAGTACATGGCAGATACTTCCAAAGATGTGTGGTATCTCAAGAATAATACTTTAATAAAAATAGTCGATAAATTGTAGAAATTAGATGCAATATGAAGGAAATATGAATTGAAGAATGGAACAAGATTAAGATATCCAAATAGATGTGACCATGAAGGGTGGCTATTCAATTTCTTAATAAATGATGAAGATAAGAAACACCATGATCATATCAATGTCCACCGCATATGAAATCCAGTCGGACCCAAATAATTTCTCTAGATAGAGATATGAAAGTAATTACCTAAAAACGCTCACTGCACTATGGCCCAAAGAAACTAACCAAAGAGTGGATATGCTCAAAAACATCACATCTCAAAATGTAGCTCCTCAAAACATTTCTATATTTCGTTTTTTATTACCAGGCACGTGGGGTGCCCACATTAGTACCCCAATAGATACGACTATGGAAGAGAAACCCCCCATGTCACCCCAGTCTCTGGAAAACCTCTAAAGCACACTGATCCATGTCGAGCTTTGCAACCCCCCCATCCACATTTTCTAGTCGGTAACCCTATTTTTACCCAAGATGCACCAATTAAGAATGAATACCATCTCAAATTATGCTCATGGGTGTATATGTTTGGTTTTTTAATTAGATTTTCATGTTTTTTGGGGCCATGGGACCATCTCAATTTAATGGTTGCAGGTATTAATAACATCAGACATAAGGTAAACAATAAAAAGACCCAATGAATTCGAGCTAGCCAACCACTCTATTCTAAAATCAAATTTGATACATTGAGTATCCCATGACTACCCGAGTGCACAACATGCACTAAAATTGATTAACTATATCTTCCCCTCCATATATTTTCCCTGTGTGGTGAAAAATTATAGCGGCAAACCATTGTGTAAGAATCATCAACATACAAACTGCATGCACAAACCAAATGTTGTGGTTTTTTAACCAGGAAATTGTGAATCCAATATGAATTCATGACGATCAAAGGAGTTAGAGGGCTTGATGGGAAGAGGATAAAATGGAGGTCATATTACATCATTGAAGCCTGAATTCAGTCTAAGTGTTCAGTATTTTTATTCCCAATTCTACATGAACCTAGATGTTTGGACCACTTTCATATATATATATCTCTTTGGGAAACAAAAAAATGTAGAATGTCTTTTAAAACTACGACAATGAACCATTGCACATTCTCATAGAATATTCACAAAGAAGACCAAACAAAATAATGGGAATAATTTTTGAACTAAAAGAATTGCAAATGATACCTACAACTAAATCTATAAATGCATTGGTTACATGGAACTTGTTGATCATCCGATGATGGAGAGGTCATTACTCAAATCAAAAACTAACATTCCTACAGATCTGAAAAAAAAAATATGCTACTCACGTGGAGAATTTCAAAGCACCCAATGATGCAAGAGCACTCTTCTATAAATATAGCAATATACATAGTAATGTGGAAGTTATTTTTAATTATTTATCATTCTCTTAGGATCACTGTAGAAACTAGGAAATGTCTTCCAAGAACGTTTTTGCAAAATTTCCTCAATTGGGCTTGAAAATTTCGAGGTGCGGCTTTGTATTGCTCATGGGGGTTACTGATGGTAGAGAAGGCATGGGCCCAAAGGGCCATGACCTCATCCTAGCACTGATCCCTAACAGTGGTGTGGCGGTGCGACCCTTGGTATATGGATCAATAAATAAGGCTACGTCTACAAAGGGGAACCCACGGTACCTACGTGCAAACAACAATGCACCACTATGATAAACCTATTTAAAGAAATTAATTTGGCTATGTCCTCTTTCTATTTCCACAGTCTACCAAGAATAACATCAGTGTACAAGGTACTTGTAGGCCACAATTCTAGATCACAATTCACTTGTGTTCCCAAACTTCTTTCTCTTAAGGTCCTATTTTTTCCTATTAATAGACCCTTGGGGCCTTTATTTGTGTGGAAGAATTTCCATGAAGCCTAATTATTGCACTGGTGACCCAAGTGCTTCTCCCAAGCCTTCCAAAACATTCAATGTAGTTTTTTAACACCTATAGTAGATAAATTGAAGGAGGTTCATTGGAATTAAGTTCTTTTAGTGTTTTAAATCCATAACACTAGCACGCCTAAGGCGCCAAGCCCCCCTAAATAAAAACACAATTGCACGCCACCTCTTCCTCACACGGGAACATGAGCACCCCAATTCTGGGAATACTTGTGAATACTCTTGAAGGATAGATCCAAGTTTTTCCCATGTATTATCATCCAGGATGTTATTAATTTAATTGAACATCTAGTTCCCCAATCATACATGGGTGCCCATACTTGTGCACAAATACTTACATGGGTGATTTTATTTTATTAACCTACTCTCTTCAAAATACAATCAAAAATCCTTCTTCAAATCCATTCAAGTCAAGGATTATTCATTATTGGATCCCTTGTATGAATTGTATTATGTTGAATCCTCCACCAAAACCTCTTGAATTATCAAAACTTTGGGAAAGTCACATTATATTGTATCCTATTTGGGTTTATATATCTATAGTCTATGGTTTCCACAATTGTTTCACAATGGCATTAGGATTCATGGATTGTATGTGGGTTTGTTTATATGTAGTCACGTAGACCGTTCTCTTAGGAAGAGTGTTGGGGAGTTCCTAGTTTGATGGATTAGGGTTTGTTTTTTATCATCCCCTTTTCACCTCTAAAATTCAGAACCATAGGTCTCTGGTCGGGAAGCTACAATTCACACCTACTTTTACTTTTTAATAGAGAACAAGTCACCCTCCCCTACCAGAACAATTTTTAGGGAATCCATTTAGGTGTAAGCACCTATCTTTTCCTAAAGGAGTTTGCATTCTTACTTCTCTATATATCCATCACCTTCAATCATTCCATACATTTTACCCTTATCTAATTCAAAGGGAATAGAGTGAAAGATCATCGCCTCTCCCTCTTCCCTAGTTTCCTCGCTATCATCCATCATCCTCACCGTAGGCACGTCCCCTTCCCCCAATGGAGGAGAAAAAGTGTGCGAGAATTTTTTCAATTTTTCACATCCTCTTATTTATCACACTAAGCATGACTCAAGTGTGCATCGAGATTTGTGATGATTGCAAAATTTAAAAAAACACTCATGGTGAATTAATTAAGAGAACTATGATTCCCACCATAATTGGATTATGTATGAAGACTTCTCAGGGCCCAAGATCACTGGATATTCTCTTCAAGAATCCAACCATTAATTCCCATAATCTGAGCATCCTCCTTAGGAATTATACCCTAATTAAGCCCCTAAATCACCAAGGAATCATTTTCTGGATGTAAGCCCAAACACATTTCTCTCAAAGGACTGCACTCTCCTATGAGAACCATCGATCTATGTGGTTTTTTATTTCCATCGAAATGGGATTCGTAGGAAGCCTCCATGAGGTTCAAAACCGACACTTCAAATCAAACATGTCCACCTTAGTCCATATTCCCAATAGGGTCTAATATTACATGGATACACATTTTCTTTCCATGTTCATTGGGCCACTTAGGAATAAGTTCCACATCAAACATTGATTAAGAACCATTCACAGAGATCTCCAAACCACATGAAATTAGAATTTTTAGTTAGGCCCTTCTCAAAAGACTTTAAAATGTATAATATATCCCATTAATAGGATCCAAACTATGAGGGCTCTAATTCTATTCCCAAGGATACGTAGGTAGCCAATTTTATGGGTACGATCGCAACGTTAAAACAAACTTCCATCTTTGTAGATGAAAATAAATGCCAGAGTTCCCCCACCAAGTATCTTAAAAAACAATTATCATAACGATGATTAAAAGAATCTCTAAACAGTATATGAGAGGATACCATTGATGGAGAATCTATAACACATACTGATTATTCTAAATTTCTCAAATACTAATAATTGACTATAAATAAAAAGGGAAACATATATTGTACTGGTTTAATTGATAAGCATTCATGAAAATATCTCAAATATATAAAGGGAGTCATAAAGTAGACTATAATTCACACCCCAAAGGGTTTTCTGAATTTGACCTACCATCCACTCATCCAATGCATGTTCTTAAGTATCATAAGTTCAGAATTAACGAATGCCTTCCTTTGGAAAGAATGATCACTTTTGGATAAGGAACTATTTGATATTTTTGGTTCCATGAATTAATCTAATGGAATCTACCAAGAAGCAGTGATTCTTAAACTAGAACACATGTTACAAGGAACTACGAAATAAAAATGGTGAACGTAATGTGAATCCATAACCACATTAATAGTGTTTCCCACCTTTCAGAACCATATCAATTGATAAAGGATGGCCAAACAAAGGAATCGATCACACGTGTATCCGTCTATAAAATTTTTCTTTAATGGTCATTGTTTTTATTATCATGTTTTCTTTGAACTCCCTTCACTCAAAATGGCTTTCTTTATGTTTTCACTCATGAATGTCTCGTTCATTTCTCAAGATGGATCCTCATCTACTGGAAGGAGTTCATCACCAAATCAGTGTCTTAAATGATGGTTTTCCAATATATTAGTATGGGAAAAATGATATCCTGATACTATCCCATCGAGGGAGGTTACACGATAGGCTCTCTAGGTTAATAACAACCATTGATCGTCTGGTCAGGGATGACTAATGGTCATGAAGCCGACGGTGCCAACCACCGTCTTCAACTATTTTGGGTCCTTATCCCCATAATGCAAAAACCAGTCCCACCCATACTATAGGGAGGTGGCGCAATAGGTCCCTCATGTCCTCAATTCAAAGAAGCATTGTTCTGTATAGATGACTCCCACCAATAATCTCCTCATGAAGAATCACATGGCTATGAACCCCCAACATGAAGGGGGTGTTACCATCGGTTGTTTGCACTGGGTCCCTCAAACTAGGGTGTGAAAGAAAAAACATGAGGGACATTTTCCATCCAACATAGAGTAGGTTCTTACAATTTCCCCCTCCATAGAAGTCCATCAACCTAAGTTGAAGGAAAATAATGAGTGAGCACATACACCCATCTGTCAAATTTCTGCTACCCAGCAAACTCGTCTTGAAGCCACCCACCAATACCTCCACGTATTTCTTATGGATTACTCTGAAAAGGAACATAAAACTATTTAAAAATTATCATCATGTCAGTAGGATCATATTATTTCATTTAAGAAAGCCTTCCAATCAAATGTGGTGCAAACTGGTAAACAAGAACATACACCTGCTTACACACACCAATTCTACCAGAAATCTCATGTGCCAGTATTGATAGAAGTCCGTCAACCATGATTGTTGGAAAACATATAGAAGGAACATAAACCGTCCAACATTCATTAAGCCTAACATAATCCAAGATTGGATGCACTCATAGAAGTTAGTTAAAAAGATCTAACGATAAAACTTAGGTAGACTCAACTATCTTCCCCCATACATAAGTACTATCAATATCCACTAAAATGAAATGTGGGACATGAGTAGGAACATAAACCTACTCTAGATATGGAATGGACATATATTCTCATTCTGGCTACTGATGTCACCAAACACTTCTTTGCAATGGTGAAAGGGAAGACACAAATTCCAGCTCATATTCTGGAATCAAGCCAGAATATCATAACAACAACTTCAGATTTATCAGGGGAACATACACATAACTCTAACCCCACACCTTGTATGACCCATCATCACACCATCTTGGAGAACATACATACCTATGTTCCTATTTAAGAGGGTTGTGGCGAATACTCCCCCATATCAGGGGGACAACTGGATCGAGAGTATTCACCCTTTCCAATTGCTGGTAATAATCCCATTCTGATGACCACTCCAAGGCAGGAACATACAACTACCCATGATAACCACTTCCCCCAACAAGTGGCCCAAACTAAGGGTAATAGAGAATCCAAGATGTAGTCTCTCCAAACATAATTTTAAAATAAATAGTAAATATGTGATCTGGCTCTTCTTAATGAAGGAGTTATTGAAGCCCTCAGACATTTATTTGTTGAAGCTCAAGATCCTACCCTCTCATTACCAAATAAAGGGAGTAGGAACAATAATTCAGAAGTTCCCCATTGGCCACATCATCAATTAGGCTTGTTTCAAGAAAATTCAATCAATCCAGAGAGACTATCTCTGGATAAGAGACATGACAACCCTCCGTGTGGCCAGAAGATTAAGGGGCAAGAGGAGTTATCCCTTTCTGTAATCCTCCATGGTGATTGTAATGGACTGGACCTCTCTGGTCCAATATTTTTTGAAAATATGGTGTTTGAGGTTTTCTAGGAGGTTAAGGTGACTTATCCCCAACACATAGCCAATTTTCCCTTTCTGTGAATAGTAGCATCGGTGACCCTTGGTGAATAGTTCCAATGGTAGATCATTGTGAAAAGTGCATCGGAAACCTTCTGTGAAAAGTTCCTATGGAGAGGTCCAATGGTAACCACTATTTTCTTTGACAAATTTCCAATTATACAAACAGTTCCATCAGGGAATATTTTTATCGGTAACCTCTAACAGTAACCTCTCTTTACTTTTCCAAATTTCCAATTCTATGAACAGTTATATCAGTGAATAGTTCTCTTGGTAACCTCTCTTTCCTATGACAAATTTCCAATTCTATGAATAGTTCCATCGGTGAACAGTTCTATCAGTAACCTCTAATGGTAACCTTTCTTACCTTTTCCAAATTTCCAATTCTATGAACAATTCCATTGATGAACAGTTCTATCGGTAACCTCTAATGGTAACCTCTCTTTACATTTCCAAATTTCCAATTCTATGAAATGTTCTATCGATGAACAGTTCTATCGGTAACCTCTAACGGTACCCTCTTTTTCCTTTGCCAAATTTTTAATTCTGTGACCAATGTTTCCAGAATGGTAGGTGTACAGTGTTCTTTCGGTGAGGTTCTAATAGTGAGGTTTATGAACAGTGTTATATCAGTGAGGTTCTAATGATGAGGTTCATGAACAGTGTTCTATCAGTGAGGTTCTAACGGTGAGGTTCATGAGTAGTGTTCTATCGGTGAGATTATAATGGTGAGGTTCATGAACAATGTTTTTCCTTTTCCTTGTTTTGAGTTCATGAACAATGTTTCCAGCTTCCTACAGCTTTAACCCTTTAGCATTTAACAATGATTTAATGTGCATTTAAATAACCATTTTATGTACTCTAAGTCCGATTCAAAGTCCATAACTCCTATATTAATTATTACTAAGGCTTGGGATGTTTTTACTCAGTCAAACCATGTGGTTTAATACAATCCCATTTTAATGGGAAATCAAGCATATCATAAACTACTGCTCTGTTAAATCTTCTAAAGGGGAAAAATATCTTCCTCCCTAATTCTTCTTCTTTGTTCTCGACTATGAGGTGCTAGAACCTTTCATTATATTCCATTGGACTTGCATAATAAAACTTACTCCTAGGATTAGTTCCTCCCTGTTTTTGATGGAACCAAGCATTATCAATCAATATTTGATATAATCTATGTTTTATCATCATTCTTTTGGGGTTCATCTTCACCTATTTTTCCGTTCCATTTTATATCATGTAATCCCCATGCTTCTAGTGGAGTTTTCTTGGGGTTCGGTTGGTGGAGTCATACCATGGTATCCTTGGGTGGCTGCAGTTGTCGCGAGGGGAAGATCGTGACCCGTTTTGTGGATAAAGAATGTCAAGAACTATTTGAGGTAGGAGATTTGTTGCTTCTCGTTTCATTTACATGAAACTATATTGTTAGGATGTTTCATACCATGGGATGAAAATGGAATTGACATAATAAATATTTGATCTGGATAAATAAATTCATATCGATCAAATGGTATTGCAACTAGTTTTTCTAGATAGTCTGATATTTATGCTTGCTTCGTATAGTTGTTTGTTCTTGATGGAAATTGGTAAAGAATGTAAACTGTAATTATTTGATAATTGTCTAGCTAAAGATAAAAATCCATGTAAATGAATCTGGTTCTTCTTGTTGTAATTTTGATATTGATCAAAATAGTGTAGTTATCATGTTGAATTTATTTGTGATAGCTTACTGTTTAGGTTTCCCGAATGTGGAACCTACGTAAAATAAATCAAATCAGTTTATTCAAAATAGATTATTTTTTTGATAATTCATTGAACGGTTCTGAGTTACCCTCTTGATTGTTAAATGGCCAAGATCCAAATTGTTAAAATGTTTGTTTTCATGCTGCTTGGGTTGTGATGTGAGCATGGAGGGTTTTTGTGATATTTTGGGGCATGGAAACTTTTCATTGTGGTTGCAGATAAAGCCTAGAGTGGCGAGATGCATCTGTTTATGTATGTGGGTGTCAGGGACAACACCAGGGATGATGGAAATGGGACGGATGTGATTTTTGGATGCTTACTGATTCTTATTGGTTGATTGTCTTCTTTACCTTTTCCCACTTCTCAAGGTAGCTAGTCTTACATACCCTTCTTCCAAAAGAGGCGAAGACGTGTGGTGTATGCCTCGTGATTTCTGTGTTTAGCTTCTCAAGGGATGATGGGTCTATTCTATTTCTATAAGTGGAAAAGACCCGATGGGTAGTACATCTACTCACCGTGTTGAGCACCATTGTGTTTAGTTTCATATATTGATTTTCTAGAATGCCTGGGAATATTTAAAAGTCATTCTGTAATAAATAATTGAATAAATGATGTTAAACCATGGGGTTGGAGTTTGCTGGATCATAATGATGATGTTGTAATTTTAAAGGGAAAGTGGACTTTGGGTGTAATGGGTATGAAATTTAAAGTGTAAATTTCATTGGTTAATTAATGTTTAAAGAATTAATTAATGTAAAGTGAAACTGATAAAAAGGGAATGAAATAATCTATCAAAGAACTTTAAAATGTAGCGTGCTTATATGATACATAGTCATAGATGTAGCAACCCAGAGTACGAGAGACGTTAGCTTCAGTTGAGTCAAAACTAGGTAATGCCCATTGTGTGTTTTTGAGGTACAGTACATTATATATTTTTTGTGTTTCTATACTCTACTCTACCATGTCAGTAATGGAAACGGACACCCCAAGGATTCCGAGCCCAGGGGGGGGGGGTTTTCCCCAACCTTTCAGTGGGAGGATGAATGGACGACTACCCCCTTTGGCCCTGCTCTCTTCTCTTGGTAGTGACTTGTCCCGGTAGGCACAATGGTTAGTTTTCTGCATATTTGTGTGCAGAGGTCTGTAATGGATTTTGGTTATTCATACACATATATTCTGGATATAGTTTCCTATGGACTACAATAGGAGTAATGTGTTTTGGTTGTGATGTATTGATGATCCTTACTCGGTGTATGGGTTGTAATGGCTTGAGGTATAATACCTCATGTATGATACACGTTATGCGAGGTGTGGTGGCTGCAAGAAACTACCTGGTTACTTTGCTTACCTAGACATGGTGGTTTTGTTACATGAGGTGCATGTTGTGGTACTTCTCCCAGGTGTCTGCAGCCAAACCTTTTTGGAGAGAGATCCTTAGGACGTGCAACATTGGGGAAAATCGGTAAACCAGTGGGGAAGTAGTAGTGTGGTACCCTTGATTTTATTTATTATATGATATATTATTGTATGCGTTTCTTGGTGAGAGTAACCATGGTGAGGTCGGCAACATGGTATACCTGTTTAGGTAATGAGTTGGTTTCACGTTTTGTTCACTATTCTTTAGCATAATTTCCTTAATTTTTCATGAGAGGCTCCGAGGAGGATCCTACTGAGTATGTTGTTATAATCAACCAATGTATATATAAAGTGTTTTTCAGGTCACATGGAGTAGGTTGGAGATCAATCTGGTTTCTATTAGCTTGAGGTTACAGGAGCTGTTTGGGCATGTGGTTGCTGCTGTTTTTACTTTTTTTTAGGTACTTTCAGTTGTCCCCTTTCATTTATAGTTGTTTTTCATGACATTTCATATGTGAACATGGGATTTCTTTTATATTTCAGTTTGATGTTGGAGTTGGTTGGGGTATAACTTATCTCTCTCTTCCATATGTGTTTTCTTAGAGGGTAATGCCTCCCATTTGTGTGTTTTCTATACCCTTGGTGCAAGTCGCCAACCCAGGGCCTACTGGAGGCAGGACTCATGGGTCATTATCTCCCTTCTCACATTACTATCCCAGGAGGGGTATACTCTGTGGGAATAGGTTCATGATAGAGTGGTATCAGAGGATTGGTTAAGGGATAGTATGGAGTTTGGAGTTAGGCACAAGTGAGGTTGCATGGGTAGGTAGGGAAACGGTTTCATTCATGTTTAGAAAGTGATGTTAAACCTAGAGATCGACTGAGAAATTGGTGTTTAGGTCCCCCTATGATCTTATGTATTGACCATTATGATTACAATAACTACTACACAAGGTAATACTAGTTGTAGGGTAGAGACCTAGGAAAGGATTATGCATCATTCTTATTTGTTCTTGTGTTTTAATGGGTAGAACATTGGATAGGATAACCTAAAACCAACGAAAGAAAAAAATTAATTAATTAATGTTGAGTCTTCCATATTTCAGGTTTAGGAGCTCTAACAATTTGTTATTTTATAGGTATGGCTCCAGGCCGATGTCCTCATCAAGTTTGCATGGAAAATGTCTAGTAGGATGTTCCAGAAGATCATTGTACGGTAGAGGATGAAACTGACAACACTTGGTGGAAGACACTTAAAGAGTTTCAGCGAGAGAGTCTACAGAAGTACGAGGGCTCCATTTCAGATTCAGTCCCAGAAGACTGGTTGGAAGAGGTCGAAATAGGTTATAGTTTGATCCATACTCAGAAGGAGCACTAGGTGTCCTTGGTTGTGATGATGATGTGTGGAGCAGCAGGGCAGTGGTGGTTCTTGTTCCTTGGGTATCATAATGAGTTAGTGATCTCAGAGGAGAAGTTTGGAGACAAGTTTATAGTCGAGTTTCTTTCTTCTACTGTGACGGAGTCCTGTAGCCAGGAGCTTCTTACCCTTCAACAGGGGAGCTCTAGTGTTTGAGAGTTTGGAATCCATTTCAGGAACCTTTTATGATATGCTTCGGACCTGAAACCAGTTGAGGAGTCTAGGGAAAGGCATTTCGAGGAGGCTTTTCATCCAGAGATATAGTTCCAGGTCACCCAATTTATAGTGAAAACATATATTGAGGTGATGGTGAGGACATAGGTTGTCGAGAGGACTTTTTTAATAACCGGATCCTCAAGAGAGGGGAAACGTCATGATTCCTCATGAAGATGAGCTGTGGTCGGGGGTTCTTGGTTTTTAGGGCAGAAGAGTTTCCATTTAGTCAGGGGTAGGTCCTAGCCCTTCACAACTCGTTTCTGTAGAGGCAAAAACTCACATCCCTATGCTAAGGGATCAAGAACTTGTTTTTCTTATGGTGGTCGTGGTCATCAGTAGTGGGAGTGCCTTTCCATTTAGAGTAGTCATCATGCACCAGGTGCAGCGCTCCAGGTTCCTCTATTGAGGGAGTTCTGGATGAGGAAGTAGCAGTAGGTTGCTCCAGCTGTAGATCAGTAGAGTGTAGATGGGGTAGGAAGAGGACAACCCCATGACACTCCCCATCCTCAAAGAGTAGAGTGAGTCCATGGTGGTGGTTGTCATCAGGGTCAGAGAGGTCATGGAGGAGGTCATGGTCAGCTTCATGCCCTAGCATTTCCAGCTCCAGGCAAGCCAGATGTTGTTCGAGCTACCCTTTTCTTGTATTCTACCTTGGTGTATTCCTTGTTTGATTCATGAGTGACACACTCCTTCATATCACCTACCCATGTCCATGATTTAGGACATGAGGAAGAGAGGCTTCCAGTGCCCTTGGTGTTGACTACGCCAGTTAATGGTCGAGCTCACTTGTTTGAAGTATGTAGAAACTATGAGCTAGTGTTGGGGTCACATCGCTCTTTGGGAGATTTCCTATATTTAAGAATACAACCATATGATGTCATCCTCAGTGTGGATTGTTTGTATTTGATGTAGGCTATCGTGGAATTCTTTATGAAGAAGGTCATTTTCTTTGGTGCGGATGGAGAGCTGGTGGAATTTTTTAGCGAGTGAGATCCTCGGATAGCTCATAGCTATGTTCCATGTTATCATCCATAATGGTTAAGATGATGTTATGTTCTTCATATGTTCAATAGTTGGTGTTTCCTAGGGTCATAGAAGAGTACCCTGATGTCTTTTTAGAAGATGTTGTAAAATTACCCCCTCGATGAGAGATCGAGTTTTGGATCGAGCTACAACAAGGAGCATCTCTTATCTCTATGTTTCTATTATAGATGGACCCTTCTATGTTACAAGATATACGTATATAGATTCATGGTCTGTTATATTGCGGTTATGTTTGGCCAAATGTGTCTCTGTGGGGTGTAGCAGTTTTGTTCATGAAGAAGGCTGATGACAGTTTGTGGTTTGGTGTCGATTATCATCAATAAACGAAGTGACAATAAATATTTTCTATCCTATTCCGTGGATTTATGATTTATTCGATCAAATGAAGGGTGAAAATTGGTTCTCAAATATTGACTAGCGGTCAGGATATCATTAGATGCATTTAAAGGATGAGGATATCCTGAAGACTGCTTTCTGTTGTTGTCATGTGAATTATGAGTTCGTTGTAATGACGTTCTTCATGACGAATGCTCCAGCTCTATTCATGGGATTGATGAATTTTTTGTTTCATGAGTTCCTAGAAATGTTCGTGGTGGTTTTCCTTGATGATATCTGTGTGTACTCCATAGCTAAGGAGGATCGTGTAGGGCATCTACAAGCCATTTTGGGGGTTCTTCATCAACATCAGCTATTTGGAGTGTTTTTGAAGTGTCGATTTTGGGATCGAGAATTGCATTTCATTGGACATGTTGTGTCCTAGTAGAGAGTATGTGTGGATCCCTTGAAGATACAAGCAGTTGTGTCTTGGGCATCCCCTAAGATAGTGTCTGAGGTGTGATGTTTCCTTGGTCTTACAAGCTACTACAGGAGGTCCATATCCAATTTCTCATGATTTGTGAATTCTCTGATATTTTTTACCAAGAATGATCTGTCGTTCATATGGATTGATCAGTGTCAGGTAGCGGACGAGTATCTAGTGGAGATGTTAGTAAGTGCTCCAGTTATTTGTCTTCTAGCTGAGGGAGTTCAGTTTGATGTCTTCTTCCATGCTTCACGGCTGGGGTTTGGTCGTGTTCTGATGCAGAAATGATTAGTTGTTTCTTATGGGTCTCAGAAGTTTCATCCCCATGAATGTAACTATGCCACCCATGATCTTGAGTTGGTAGCTGTAGTGTTTTCTCTTATGTTTTGGAGACCTTATCATATTGTTGAGCACTTGGTGGTTTTCACTGATCATAAGAGATTGATGTATGTTATTTCCCAGCGGAACTTGAACTTGCAACAACATCAGTGGATGGAGTTCATATAGGAATACGACTTATAAATATCATATACACCTGGAAAGGGGAATGTTGTAGCTAATGTGATGAGTTGATAGTCACTTAGTGATGTTGTGCGTGAATCCGGTGATTCCTTGAGAGAAATGGAAGAACTGTCAGCATTGTATCTTGACATGGGAGAAGGTGGCGGGAATAGGTTATCTTTTTTAGATGACGGTGCAATCCTATATTGTGTAGAAGGTGGAAGATTCCCAGTTTGAGGATCTTGAGGTGGAGGACTGGAGAGACCGAGTTGTTTATGGTGAGGCCCAAGATAGTTAGTCCGGGGATGAATGACACTGAGTGTTGTATCATGGATGGATTTTTGTTCCTTTGACGATGCGTGAGATGGTTCTCTGAGAGTTCCATAGTTCTCCTTTAGCTATGCATCCCGGCATGATGAATATGTATCGATCCTTGAGGAGTCAGTTTGGGTGCCCTGGGATAAGGCGTGTCGTTGCAGAGTTATTGACTTGATGATTAGTATGCGAGAAGGTCAAGTCTGAGCACCACATCCCTGGTGGTTTTCTATAGCCATTTGAGAATCCTCAATGGTAGTGGGAAGACATCTCAACATACTTTGTTACTAGTTTACCTCGAGCTCCAGGAGGACATGATTCTATTAGGTTGGTATTGGATCGCTTATCAAATTCTGCACACTTTATAGCAATCAAGGAGTCGAGCTCAGTGGATGTTTTGTCGAGGTAGTATCTTGGGGAGGATGGGAGACTACATGGAGTTCCAAGAATGGTCATTTCTGATCGAGACCCTCGCATTACTTCTAGGGTGTGGACAGGTATCCCGAATGAATTCGGTTCTCAACTATTCCTTAGAACATATTTTCATCCTCAAATGGATGGTCCGTCCGAGGGAACCATCCAGACTCTTGAAGACATGTTACGCTCTTGTGTTCTTTATTTTGGAGGCTCGTGGATGAGGCTGATACACTTGTTGGTGTTTGAGTACAATAATAGTTTTCACTCTACCAATGGTATGGTGCCATTAGAGGCTTTGTATGGTCGACCATACTATTCTCTATTGTGCTGGACAGGGGTCGGAGAGTCAGAAAATCTCTGACTTAAACTAGTCCAGAATACAACAGAGATGGTTCAGGTGATTCATGACTGGATGACGATAATACAGGATCTTCAGAAATCATACGTTGATCAAAGAATGAAAACCTTAGAATTTAATGTTGGGGATCATGTGTTTCTGATGTTGACTCCCCGTCATGGGCAGTGATGGTTTGGTCATGGGAGTAAGCATTCTCCCTGGTTTTTTGGGACTTCCAAGGTGTTAACTCATGTTGGAGTTGTGGCGTATCGAGTAGCACATCCCCCAAAGATTAGTTGGATACTTGAGATTTTCCATGTATCACAGCTCTGTCGTTATCTTCATGTTGACTCTCACATCATCGATTTGGGAGAGATCGATGATGATGATGATGCAACCTTTGAGGAGCGACCTGTGGATATCCAAGACCGCTTGGATAAGGTGTTGCGCATGCATTCTATCCCCTCTGTTCATGTCTCGTGGGGACATAATGGCATTGATGAGAGCACTTGGGAATGTGAGTCAGAGATATGTGCTCAGAATCCATAGTTGTTTGATCTTTAACTCTTTTTATGTGATGATGTTCCCTTTGTGGTTAGACCTTTCAGGTTTATATTATGAATTTCTTTTGTTGCTTCTTGTGGCTTGCTCTCTTTTGAGAGGTATCTCGATGGGTGGTTGTTCCGACCCCGTTTCATTATTCCTTTAGGCGGGCTTTGAATTCTTGAGGATGATATTGTTTTGAGAGGTATCTAATGTAATGGCTCGGACCTCTCTGGTGCATTCCTTTGTGAAAATATGGTCTTTGAGGTGTTCCTGGGGGTTAAGGTCACTTATCCCCAACACTTTTCCATTTTTCCCTTTTTGTGAACAGTAGCATCAGTGACCATTAGTGAATAGTTCCAATGATTGATAGTTATGAATAGTGCATCGATTTCCATCTGTGAACAGTGCCATTGGTGACGTCCAATAATAACCTCCTTTCTTTTCCAAATTTCCAATTCTATGAAAAGTTCTATCGGTTAACAGTCCTATCTGTAACCTCTAACGGTAACCACTCTTTCCATTTAAAAATTTACAATTCTATGAATAGTTCAATCAGGGAACATTTCTATCGGTAACCACTAACAGTTCCATTCTTTCTGTGGCCAAATTTCCAATTCAATGAATAGTTCTATCGGTAACCTCTAACAGTGACCTCTCTTCCTTTGCTAAATTTCCAATTCTATGAACAGTTCCATCGGTGAATAGTTCTATCAGTAACCTCTAATGGTAACCTCTTCTTCCTTTTCCAAATTCCCAATTCTATAAACTGTTCTATCGGTGAAAAGTTCTATCCATAACCTCTAACAGTAACCTCTTTTTCCTTTTCCAAAAATTGAGTTCTGTGAACAGTGTTTCCAGAATGGTAGGTATACACTTTTCTATCGGTGAGGTTCTAACGGTGAGGTTCGTGAACATTGTTCAATCGTTTAGGTTCTAACGGTGAGGTTCATGAATAGCATTCTATCGGTGAGGTTCATGAACAGTGTTCTATCTGTGAGGTTCTAACGATGATGTTCATGAATAGTGTTCTATCGGTGAGGTTCATGAACAGTGTTCTATCAGTGAAGTTCTAAGGGTGAGGTTCATGAACAGTGTGTTTCCTTTTCCAAATGTTGAGTTCGTGAACTGTGTTTCAAGCATCCTACAGTTTCTCTACTTTAGTGTTTTCCTTTGACAAAAAATGCATTTAAAGCCCTGTTTTAAGGACTCTAAGGCTGATACAAAGTCCATAACTCTTATATTAATTATTCCAAAATCTCGGGATGTTTTTACATGGTCAAACCGCGTGGTTTAATACGATCCTCTTTTAATGGGAAATCAAGTGTATCTTAAACATACACTCTGTTAAATCTTCTAAAGGGATGGGATATCTTTCTTCCTAATTATTCCTCTTTGATCTGGGTTGTGAGATTCTAGAAACTTTAATTATATTCCATTGGAGTTACATAATCAAACATACTCTTAGTATTAGTTCCACTCTATAATTGATGCAACCAAGCAGTATCAATCAATATTCGATATAATATATGTTTTATCAACATTATTTTGGGGTTTATCTTCTTCTATTTTTCCTTTCCATTTTATATCATGTAATCCCCATGCTTCTAATGGAGTTTTCTTAGGGTTTGGTTGGTGCGGTCGTATTGTGGCATCCTCGGGTGGAAGCTGTTGTCGCAAGAGGAGGATCGTGGACCATTGTGTGGATAAGGAATGTTATGAACTGTTTGAGGTGGGGGATATTTGGATTCTCTTTTCATTTACTTTCAACTGTATTGTTTTGGTTGTTACATTCCACTGGATAACAATGTAATTGACATTATAAATATTTGAACTGGATAAATAGATTGATATCGATCACATGTTATTGCCGCTTGTTTTGCAAGATAGTGTGATATCTATGCTTGCTTCATATGGTTGTTTTTTCTTGATGGAAATTGGTAAATAATGTAAAATAGAATTAATTGATAATTGGTCAGTTAAAGATAAAGAGGCATGTAAATGAATATAGTTTTTATGATTTTCATTTGGATGATGATCAGAATGGTGCAGTAATCATGTTTAATTTATTTATGATAGCTTACTGTTTAGGATTCCCGAATGTAGAACCTACGTATAATAAATCAAATCGGTTAATTCAAAACAGATTATTTTTTTGATAATTCCTTGAAGGGTTCTAAGTTACACTCTTGATTGTTAATGGGCCAAGAGCCCAATTGTTAAGATGTTTTTTTTCATGCTTCTTGTGTTGTGTTGTGAGAATGGAAGGTTGTTGTGATATGTAGGGGCATGGAGACATTTGGTTGTGGTGGAATATGACATCTAGATTGAGAGAGATGCATCAGTTTATGCATGAGGGTGTCGAGGAGGACACCATGGATGATGGAATAGGATGGATTTGAGTATTGTATGCTTGCTGATTCTTATTGGTTGATTATCTTCTTTACTTTTCCCCACTGCACAAGGCAGCTGGTCTTACTTACCATTCTTCCAAAAGAGGCGAAGACACATGGGGTATGCCACGTTCTTTTCATGTTTAGCTTCTTAAGGGATGATGGGTCTATGATCTTGAGAGAAGTGGCAATGACTCGATGGGTAGTACATATAATCACCATGTTGAGCCCCCTTGTGTTTAGTAGAATAGATTTTTTTCAAGATCGCTTGGGAATATAGGAATGTAATTCTATAATGAATACCTGAATAAATTATGTTAACCCATGGGGTTGGATTTTTCTAGAACATAATGATGAGGTTGTAATTTTATTGGGACAGTGGACTTTCGGTGTGATGTAGATGAAATTTAATGTGGAATTGTTATTGGGTAATTAATTTTTAAATAATTAATTAACATAAAGTGAAACTGATAAAAATGGAATGAAATAATGTATTAAATCCTTTTAAATGGTTGTGTGCTTATAGGATACCTTTTCATAGAAGTAATATCCTGGAGTCCGAGAGATGTAAGTTGAAGTTGAGTCTAAGAATAGGTTATTCCCATAGTGTGTTTGTGAGGTTTTGTATATTCTGTATTTTTTTCTATACACTACTTCACCCTGTCAGTAAGGGAAACTGACACACCAAGGATTCTGAGCCCTGGGCAGGGGGTGTTTTCCTCAACATTCATGTGGGAGGATGAATGGATGAATACCCCATTTGGCCCCGCTCTCTTTTCTTGGTAGTTACTTGTTCTGGTAGGCACATTGGTTATTTTTCCCCATATATGTCTGTAGAGGGTTGTAATGGCTTGTGGTTATTCACACACATATATCCTAGATGTAGTTTCCTATGGAGAACTATAGGTGTAACATGTATAGGCTATGAAGGCATGAGATTCCTTACTCTTTGTATGGGTTTTAATGGCTTGAGGTATAATACGTGATGTTTGATACACGTTATGCGAGCTGTGGTGGCTCCCAAAACCAACTTGGTTACTTTTCTTATGTTGTCGTGGTGGTTTTGTTGCATGAGGTGCATGTTGTAGTGCTTCACCTAGGTGTCTGTGGGTAAGCGGTTTTTGGAGAGATATTCTTAGGATGTGCGATGTTGGGGAAAAGCAGAAAACTAGTGGGGAAGTAGTAGTGGGGTACCCTTGATATTCTTTATTATATGATATATTCTTGAATGCGTTACATGGTGAGAGTTCCCATGGTGAGGTTGGGAACTTAGTATACCTGTTTAGGTGATTAGTTGGTTTCACTTTTTGTTCACTATGATTTAACATGCTTCCTTTACTTTTGCAGAAGAAGATTCGGGAAGGATCCTACTGAGTATACTGATATACTCACTCTATGTATATATAAATAGTTTGTAGGTCACTTGGAGCATGTTGGAGATCAAGCTAGTTTCTACAAGCTTGGGGATGCAGGAGATGTTCGTGCTTGTGGTTGCTGTTGTTTTTACTTTTTTGGGGGGTACTTGTCATTTCCCCCTTTTGGTTGTAGTAGTTTTGAATGACATTTCAAATGTGTACTTGGTTTTTCTTTTATATTTCAGTTCTGAGTTGGAAGTGGTTGGTGTCTATCTTATATCTCTCTTCCACATGTGTTCTCTTAGAGGGTAATGCCTCCCATTTTTGTGTTTTCTATACCCTCTATGCTAGTTTCCAACTCGAGGCCTACTGTAAGTCGGAATCATGGGGTCATTATCTCCCATCTCACATTGCTGACCTAGGAGGGTTACTCTTGGTGGTGAGGGGGTCGGGATAGTGGTCCTCCCCAAGATGGATTTTTTTGCGAATCTTCTCTCAGTGGTACTATTTCTCATTGTAAAATTAATAACCTAATCGACAATATAGTAATGAGAAAGTCGTCTTATCTTGGGGAATTTTCCAATAAAAGGTCGGTCATGTCTAATGTATTTTCATTAACCAGTGAAATAATTTCTCAATAAAAAGACATCATAAAGGAATGGTAATTATTCGAACCTCCCTTGGAAGATTGGTCTTCTAATGTAGTAGAAGAAAATATACTGATTCCATTGTTTTTAATTAAACAATCGAGAAGTTTCCACATTGGTGAGACCAATTATAAAAACCACCTATAAAAGACGATGTAGGTATGTTGAACATGATAAAGCAATTTGCTAAATGAGAATAACCAGTCATATTCTTACCTTTAGAAAACACTCGATAAAACATTATATAATTGATGGAAGAAGATTGCATTCATGATTTCTGCCCCGACTTATGGAAGACACTTCATCATTTTAAAGCCAAAGTATTACCATATGATGAATATTAAATTAATGTAAAGCTAATAGATGGATTTCAAGGACAAATCAACTTGGAATCTCTTATATTTTCCAGATATCCAACGGTTGAAAAGAAGCAGTGAATCCTTTAATTTGCATGCCACGATGCACTAAAGAGGCTATGTCAGTTAATTTATGATACCTCATCTAGTGTTTTTATTAGAGGAGGTGGTGCACAAGGAGCACTACATTTCACTGCACTCCAAAATTAGAAAATCCCACCAATGTAGTCTCATGAAATATTGTTTCCCATGGTTGGCTACAATCAATAGATTTTGTATATAATCAAGTATAAACTCTAGAACAGGCCTCAACTAGCTCTCCTCAGAGTCAAGCCCAAAGAAATCAAGATGTTAAGATAATTTTGAATCAAACATCTGAGAATATTAAGAAATAATCCATCTTAAAGAATATCAACCATCAAATGGCACAAATGATCGAAATAGCACAGTGGTCTTCCAAAACTTGTGATTTGAGTGGTAGTGAGATAATGAACCCAGCCAATGTCTAAAACAAAATTCGCAAAATTAGAAGTGTAGTTGCACGAATATTAGCTAAAACAGTTCAAGAGCCAACACAACCTATAGGGTAGGGGGATTGTTTAATTCAACCATATAATTAAATAAGAAATGTTTTAAGGATTGAAAAATAAGAAAATTAACAGTCCCATCTTGTAGGGCTGGGGTCTTTTTAACATCTACAATCCCCCTCCTTAACGGATGTTAATTTTCTCCTGATAAGAGAAGAGGAAGAATAGAGAACACACAATTAAACTATCCAAGAATTCACATAAGGTAACTATCCTTCAAACAATTCCTAGTAATTCAACATATAGAAGAACAGAGCCTCATGGAAGATACCAAAGGAGAGGATATTACAATGATACTGAAAAAAAAGCTATCAATGAATTATGAGTCAGTAAAGGTCATTAACACCATTGTAGAAGATCCTCCAGAGAATGAGTCTATTTCACGGGATTCAGAAGATGATGTTATTATCAATAAAAATATACACACTAAAGTAGATGTAGGAGGTTTGCGTACCTGAAATCAGAGGCTTACATAGAATATTGGAATGCCCTCAAGTAACCAAATCACACCCCTCCAAAATGCATCTAACAAGAGGAAAGGTAAAGGTTAGGTCACATCTCACTTTTCCACTATATAAGGTCAATCTATTTTGCTTGATGAAAGATTTTCAACATAAGAAGAGGAGATGAAGAGTTTAAAATACTCAATACAGAGTTACTTCAGTGTAGCATTTCTTCTAGACATGCTCTCTGGGTAGATCCTCAACTAGCACATCCTGTAGGGTCTTCTCAACAAAGAGGATTTTTTGTAACTATAAATGTAGATAATGAATTCCCTCCATTGGGTAAACATCTTGGGTAGGATCAAATTAATCCTTATAAGTCCGTCCCCATGGGTTTTCCAAGAAAAATAATAACAGAACCACCACCAGTGGTTTTTCGGTCATTTCACTAGTTAAAGCTCAAGCTGCTGTACCTGTGTAGGTCCCAACTCATCCGTATATTCCTCAAAAAATTCAACCCAATTGATTCATTAAAAACATGATTAGAAGATATGGAAGAACAGTGTGCACTAGTTAATCCATAAAATATATCTTACCCAAAATGTGTGAATCTGATCCCTCTCCCATCAAACATTGGGAATAATGTAGTCCCAATATTTAATGGATCTATAGATCTAGAATAACACTTGATGAATTTTGTTTCTTTTTGTGACCCCATGATGGGATCTCCTCATCCACAAGAATAAGTAAAGTTTAGTTTTTTGTGCAATCATTACAGGGACCAGATTTTGTATTCTAAACATATTTTAAATCATGATAAATTACTAGATTAGAAGATCTATGTTAGAAATTTCTTCTCTAATTTAGCTCAACACTACCGAAGAAAACAATTTTTATCTCATAAATTGAGAAATATGAAAATTTAAAGAGTTTCAGATTTTATTGCTCGGGGGAAAGGATTAACATATTCATTATATCTAGAACTCTCTCTAGAAGAGTTACTTCTAATTTGTGTCACAAATCTGTGTGATGAGTTATGTAAACCACTAATCCCAATGAAATACACAGTAGGGTTTCGCGATCTTACTTCTATTTCCCAATAGGTGGAGGATTCCTTTGTGGAAAATAACGAAAAATCTTGTGTAATTCTAGCAGCTTTAGGAAGGAGACTAGGGAATGCATAGGCTACCATAATTACACTCAAGAAAGAACTTGTACATGCTTCCACTTCAAAACCTTCATCGTATCAAATGGTTATGCCTTCTAAGTGTTAGCCGTAATGACCACCTCATCAAGATTATTAAAAATATCAAAGGAGACGGTAATTTGAGGAGTTAGTGAACATGTTTTATTCTTTTTGGAATAAATAGGTTCTTAGTTACTTCATCACAGCACTTGAAAATAATTTGGTTCTGTTTTCAAGGAGGAAGAATCCAAAAAAAGAAGGATATGATCATGTTCCAAATTAGTGTCCCTTTCATCAAATGTTGGGGCATCTCATTTAGGAGGGTTTTTTTAAAAAAAACTCCTGTAAAAAATTGTTGACTTTTGAGAAGGGAAATTGAAAATTTCATCATCACAATTAGAATGTGTTACTTCTACCGATCTAGAGGAAGAATGCAAATGGTAGGCATTCAAAGGTAAAAATACACAGAAATATGATAATAAGATGATCAGTAAAACAATCAACCGAACTCATTCTATTCAAAAAACATAGTTGAAATAACTAATTGTGTATTATAGTAATTCTGCCATAACAAAACTACTTTCATCATAAGATTATTCTTCTAAGGTTCAATCCTCAAAGCAGCAACATAATCGGAAGGACAATGAGAAGTTATAAGAAGATGATCTTGTGTCAATGACCATGTTTTCCATGACTCTAGAGGAATTCATTCCATCTATTTCAAAATAATAGGCACCAGCTGGCCAAACGACACAACCATAACTGACCTATCATGCATAATTTTTATCAGATGAAGAATTAATCTTTGGTTCTGTAAATGTTATCAACATAATGGATCCCTATGAAAATAAGGATTGTGGTTATGATGAGCCTGAATTACTTATACCTAACTGGGGAACTAGAGGAAGACTCCAAGATTGAGGATACCGGGGAAGGTGTGGGTATGCTTGAATAAACTCTTTTTACTCTACCCCTTCTCAAACTGTATATATGGTAGAAACTCGTGGGCGAGCCCTTAAGTGGGCTCAACAAGAACACGGATATTCTCCCATGCATGACAGGATCAATCCTGAGGTGATTATTTAAGAGGACCGATTAGAGGTTACACTACTGTTCTCTCAGAAAGTATATAGACCTAGTAGTCTAATCTACCTTAACCTGAAGTATTTTCATCTTCGGTTCTGATATAGGGTACATCTACATCAGGAGCATCATATTCCAAGGAACCTATATAACTACATATCGATGCTGTAAAATGCATACCTCTAGACCAAAAGTATGATGTTTAGAAATATCTAGCCCATGTACCAGCCATGTTTTCAATCTTGGGTGCCTTGAATATTTCAACATATATTCGAGATTCACTTATTGAGGATTTGTCAGTCCACATGAACTGGAATCCAAATTTGCTGCTTCTGAGGTTTTTTGTATAGAGAATGATCATTTAAAATTTCATGAAGTTATATATTTTACTGATCATGATGAAGATGATGTTGTACATGGACACATTAGGCCCTTGTATCTATTTTGCAGGGTCAATGATATAGACATCTGATGATCCTCCACTAATAATAGTTCACGAGTCAACCTTATTCCTATTAATATAGTTTCTCGATCGGGTCTCACTGAATTTGAATTATTTCATTCAACATTAATGTTTCAAGGTTTTGGAAAGAATTAACAAGAACCTCGGGGAAAGATTACACTCAGGACTTAGTTTGGAGAACTTGTGTCTAATTTAGTTATTATTGTAGCCTTTCATAGCCCACATTTTACATTCTTCTTGTATGGCCTTGGCAACATCAGTATGCGACCATTCCTTTGTCATACCACCAATGATGCAAGTATTGTTTCAATAGTAAAATCGAAGCATTGTTTGATGACAAGGATCAGTTCAAAATGTTCTAATCTTAGTATATTGAGACAGAATATTATCACAAGAAGCGAATGAGGTCCATGTTAAAAGATACAAAAATAATCAATTCTCTAAAAGTCTTGGAAAAGATCCTAGCAAAACCATTCAAACATTTGAGTATAGATTAGGTGTTTCCAATCATTAAAATTGAAAGGATAAACCCAAATCCAATCACTCTTATAGTGACTTCCATAATGTCAATTACGGTAATCGAGCCAGACCGCATTGGAGAAATTTTTGATTCACCAAGAAGCAGTGAAATATTAAATGGATTTGTCTTCATATCATCCATCGAACGTCTTCAAGTATATGCTTCTCCAATAAGACTAGAAGAAGTTGTAGCAATACTAGAGGTAGCTAATGATATTGATTCCTAACCCGTCATATCCTCTTCAATTCTCCAGTAAGACCCTTCATAATATTAGGGTCAGAAATGGTTGCATCTTCTTCTAGATGTTAAAATACTAACTCCTCTCTGATCTTTGATAGTTTTCTTCATCACTAACTATGAAAGTATAAATAAAATAAGTGACACATAATGAATAAGAAGAAGAAGATCTTCGGGATTCTCCTCCAGCATTTAATGAAGGTGTATCTTACACTATGGATGTTCTTAAATAAATAAATCATGGTGTATGAAGATGATCCATCCCCCGCACTAATTAGTGAAACCATGAAAACAGAAGAGAAAGAACCACTAATCATTTGGGATTTCTAAAAGAGCATCGAGGATTCAATCAAGAAGCAAAAATAACACACCCAACTCATGCCTCAAAAATTGAAGCTGAAGTCTACAAGATTATTATGGAAATTTTTTTCAGACCATGTGGCTGGACAATATTTTCCTAGAGAAAAATAATAATGGGAAAATTAAATTTTTTAATAATTTCAGAGATCTTAATTGGCATTTTCTCAAAGATGAATTTCTAGTTTTGATAACAGAATTTTTAATTGATGCAATAGTTGGATATAATGCTCTTTCATTTAGGGATGGCTAGTCTGGGTACAATAGAATTTGAATGGACCTAGAGGATGAAAAATCTACCGCCATTAAAGACCCTAATGGTGTGTTTTTCTATCAGTTAATTACCATTGTCTTAAAGAATATGGGTGCAACATATCAATGTTCTAGGAACCATATCAATAAACACTTTTTCTGAAAATTTGTCTAATGTTTTGTTGATGATCAGGTGGTTAAATCTAGATAATTTTCCGATCAGTTGACTTAAATGGATATCATATTAAATAAAATTTAGAAACATAGTTTAAAGATGAATCCCTTGAAATATGCTTTCGAGGTAACCACATGAAAATTATTTGGTATCATTGTATGTTATTTTTCCACAAGAGTTGACCCTTAGAAGATGAAAAAAATCTTTAACATGTCACATCCTCGAAATTTAAAAGAATTATGATGATTTCAAGGACACTTGTCCTATATTCAGGGCTTTATCCTAAATTTTTCTTGCAAGTGTTTACCCTTCACCAAATTAATGAAAAAGGGAGTCACCTATCAATGTAATGAATTATTCTAAGAGGAATTTGATACCCTCAAGAAATATCTCATGAGTCCACTAGTATTAATGACACCTGTTGAAGGAAGTCCACTTATTCTCTATGTCACAGCTTTAGAGAGATCATTGTGTGCCTTCCTTTCCCAAAAGAATGATGTAGGGAATTAAAATAGCCTTTAATATATCAGTCGAACAATGATTGACACATAGACTCGATATTCACGTATCAAGAAGTGCTTCTTGACAATAATATTTTTTGGTCAGAATTTAAGGCACTACCTGCAACATAACGAGGTCCAATTGGTGTCTCGAGGTAACCCACTCAAATTTATCTTCGCTCATCCTATTCTTACCGGGTGTTCTGGCATGGTGGGAAGTTATTTTTCAATTGTTTGATATCCATTTTGGGCCTAAAAAGGAAATAAAATTCCAAGCACGGGTCGATTTCCTTACTAAACACCCATCTGTAGTAGATACATCATTGAATACTAAACTTCCTAATGAAGAGGTCTTACCTATTCAAGAGAGTCCCTAAACATGGGAAATGTAATTCGATGGCGCCTCTAGAAGCCCAATAGATAAGAGAATGTAAAACCCTAAACTCAATAAAGTTGGGTAAGTAATTATACTTAACTCCCTAAAAAGGTATTGTTTCTATATTCCTTCAAATTTTCATAAGGTTGCACTAACAATGAGGCAGAATATCCAACTCTCATCATAGGCCTGGAATTGGTACTCTAGGTCCTAGTGAACCACCTGAATGTGAAAGGTGATTCAGAGTTGGTAGTCAAACAAATCAATGGGGATTAGGCTATTAGGAAAGAAGAGTTAATCTCATTGCATGATTACTCTAGAGGGTTAATGGATGAATTTCCAATAGATCAAACATTGATTTATGTCCCACAATCACAAAATTAACTAGATGATTCACTGGCTAATAATCCATAGCCCTAGAATATCCAAATCAGGATGAGAAAATCATCAGTATTTCACATCTTCATGTGGTTTCACCTTTTGTTCAAACTGGAATGGAGGAAATTAATAAACAATTTCCCTATTTCTGATCCATAGGGTCATACCATGGGATTGATGACACCCATCATAGAATACCTTCAAAACGAATTACTTCCACTAAATATAGCTAAAAAAGAACAAATCAAATGATGAGTGGCCAATTTTACTCTTTATGATAGTCCAGATCACCATAAGATACTCTGCAAAGGATAATTTGATAGAATCCTCATCAGGTGTATTAAAGGAGAAGAAACTACAGTTTTGATGAAATATGTACATGAAAGAGCTTGTAGTGCTCACCAGTATGACCATAGGCATTCTGATCAAATCAGAAGTCTTGGATACTTCTGGACATCAATGACGTATGATTTATTATATTTCACCAAGAAATCTCATCCCTGCCATGTGCATTCCAACTTCATTCATCAACCCTCTATGATGTTACATGAAGCTAAATAGACCAGGTCATTTGCCCCACAGGGAATGGATTTAATAGGACTTTACCCTCCGGTTACGGCTAATAAGTTCGAGTATATTCTTTATAATACTGATTTCTTCTACAAATGGGATGAGGAAATTCCTCTCAAAGAAGTTGGAGACAAAATCATTGTTAGTTTTTTCAAAACTAACATCATCACCATATTTGGGGACCCCATAATATATTGATGGAAAACGACACAAATTTCAATTCTGTTGAGGTAAAAAGTTATATCAGGAGAACATTATCAAATAAAACCATCCATCCCTCTATCATACAGTGGCCAATGGATAGATAGAGGATTTCAATAAGACCATATCAAATATAGTCTAGAAGATGGTGGATAAATATAATAAATCTTTACATAATAAACGTTTTCACGCATTACGGGATTATCAGACTACTACCCATGCTGCCTATTAAGAAACTCCATACTCATTAGGGTACAGAACAGAAACTTTTTTTCAATTGAAAATAAATATCCTTCACTCTGAGTTGAAATATGTGATCAGATGTTTATAGATGAAAAGTCTTGAAAATGACTTTATGAGTTGGAATGATTAGACACAAACATATTGCATATTATTCATCATTTAGATGTCTAACAGAACATTATAGCATGAAATTTTAACAAAAACATTTTCCATCGTTAAATTCTTCAAGGAGAATTGGTATTGATCATCATGACTCAAATGATACCAGGAAAGAAACCTCCAAAGATTGAGCCAATGTGGGAAGGTACTTATTCCATACAAAAGCTCTACTCAAATGGAGCTTATTTCCTAATCTCAATGGATGGAGAGCTTATTAAAACTCCATAAAATTTGAGATTCTTGAAGAAATACTTTGTGTAACTACACCCAATGTCCTCACTACATGACATAAAACTGCATAGTATAATTTTCTCACTAGATGACTTAAAACTGCACAACAAAATGTCCTCACTGTAGTACTTAAAACTGCAGAGTATAATGTCCTCCCAGAATGGCATAAAACAACATAGTATAATGTCCTCACTACATGAATTAAAACTCCACAGTATAATTTCTTCAATGCATGCCATAAAACTACATTGTATAATGTCCTCACTACATTACATAAAACAACACATTATAATGTCTTTACTGCATGAAATTAAACTAAAAAGTATAATTTCTTCACTTCCTGACTTAAAACTGCACAGTTTAATGATCCCACTACATGAATTAAAACTACACAGTATATGGTCCTCACTGATTGACATAAAACTACACAGTATAATGTCCCCACTGCATGACAAAAAAACAATGTATAATGTTCTCCTTTCATGACTCTAAACTGAATAGAAAAAAAGACCTAGATGCAAGACATTAAACTGCATAACAACCATAAGCGCCTATGTTGCATGAGGATAAAATGCATAACATCATTTGTCATCATTCCACGACATTAAACTGTAGGTTTAATGTATTCTCAATTTGATGTTAATAGATTACAAATTAAAGCACCACTGATTCCATTTCTACTCATTAGTGGCACAAGAGTTCCATTCCTCTATATGCCATAATCAGATCTGCATAGGTGTCTTAGTCCAAGAACTATGTGTGACATGATTATCATTTTCAATGAGATGTGTATAGACACCTGGATCTTCAATCTTGGGTTATTCCGCAACCACACAAATTTTTATTTCATGTTTTCTCTTCATATACAAGAACTAGATCTATAAAAAGTTCTCTTTTAAGTTACATGGTTTGATCGTCATACCATTTTGTGTCTTATGTTTAACCATTCTTCTATAATTTATTAAAATCCATGCCTCCCACATTAAATTATACCCGTGTGGGAAATGAATATTCAAGGAATATGTTGGTCTTGATTCTCATTTTAATAGGATATGTGGAGACGCACAGATCTACAATCCTGGGCCCACCCACAATAACCCCCCATTCCTTGAGAATGATTCAAACCTACATAGGGAATGGTAAAAGAACTATATATGTCTTGAGTCTCATCCATATGAGATATGTATTGAATGATAGTCCTAAGTTACTAGTACTAGCCATGGGATAATTTATTTATTTCTCTCCCACTTACAATTAAAAATCTATGTGGGAGTATTCATTTTAGGTTATCTCTTTAGATATCCCACCATGGAAAAAAGAATTTCCCCATTTTACATATGATTCAGATCTATGTAAATGACATTAAACACCTGGCCAATATTGATTCAAAAATTTATCCTCTGCATTTAACATTACCCCATTTCTTATTTCACACTCTTAATCACATATATTTTGAAATCATCATAATATATATTAATTTTTTTTGTGACATAGTCTCTGATATCTGAGTACTCTTCTACATGACTATGCAGTATGTGCCCCTAAGTGGCCTGGCATAAGTTTCCTACATAACAGGCTTGTCAGTCAAAAGACACTACTATTTGGATATGTAGCATATTCCCTAGATGGCCTTTCATAATATGGCTCCCATAACGAGTTTTTCAAAAAATGGTAATTTAATTCTTAGTTAAAGTGTATTTTGTCTCCTTTAAACATTGATAACAAAATACAAGAATATATATTTTAAAGTAATCATTCATGTATTTTTGTCCCATTATATTTCTCTCAATCTGAAAGACTTCAAGACCCTGGTTTACTCATTTCTCTATCCATGTTTTCAAATAAATAGGAAATAACCTTGGATCACATGACCACATATCATATATTGTTTTCATTTTTTGGTCCTAGTTGTATGACCTAAAAACTACAGACATTATACATCCTATGTTTGGGTCAAATATTCGTAGAAAATATATTCCTCTAAATCATTGGAAATCGTGATTCGATATAATCTCTCCATATTCAACTACCATTCTTCATAAACAAAGCTATGTGATTTGGAAAATCTCATTCTCCAAAAACATTCTTAGGTTTTTTAGAAATATAATTTATATCTTTTGAGAGCTATTTTTCTTGACTATTAGTATGTACCCTCATGTGAGCTTTCATAAGTTTCCTACATAATGGGCCTATCAGTCAAAGGATGCCACTATTTGTCTATCCAATATATTCCCTAGCTGGCCTTACATCATACAACCCCCATAAAGGGTTTGTTAAATAATGGTAACTTTTTTTCTTAGGAAAGACTTCCTCTAATGTCTCTTATTCCTTTTCCATAGAATTCTTCAGATCCAAAAATTCCCAAATCAAAGTTTACATTTATTCCCATCTACACTTGAACGTTGTATTATGTTTCCAAACAAATTATCAACAAATTGGGAGAGTCTCAAAACTTTTGTGAAAGCCAAATACTTTAAATTAAATCCATACAACTTCCTCAATTCATTACATAAAACTGAAAAGAATAATGTCCTCATTGTACGTTGTTGAACTACACAATAAAATTTCTTCACTACATGACTAAAACTGCACAGTACAATGTCATCACTGCAAGACAAAAAACGGCACAGAACAATGTCCTCACTGCATGACATAAAACGTCAAAGTATAATGTTCTCACTGCATGACTTAAAACTGTGTAGCATGATATAAAAAATTCCCCTTTCTAAAACAATTTAACCATTCCTTATACTCATTGTTTGTATAGAATTGGTTTTCTTATACATGACATATGTAGGCATAGATAAGCCATTATTCTTAGAATCCCTTACTTGAAAAAGCCACCCATTTTGGTCTTGAGTGACCCAAATATTATTTTCCCTTGTCCATTAATAGTGAAATGTTAAATTCTTAGGAACTCTATTTCATGAATAGCTAGTATGTTTTATCAGAGGTCTTGCATAAAATTTTCCTACATTACAGGCTTGTCAGTCTAAAGATTCCACTATTTGGCTATGCAGCATATTTCCTAGTCGGCCCTGCATAATACAACCCACATAACGAGGTTGTAAAATAATGGTATCTTTGTTATTAGAAGAGACCTCTTTTATGTTTTTACATGTTTTAGATTTGGTAGCCATAAAAATCATGACTCCAGATTCCACTTGAATATATTTAACAAATATTAGAGCAATTAGTAGACATTGTGCCCTATTTGGGATCTAATTTAAAAATTTTTGGTAAATGTTTTTTTATCGTAAATACCATCCCTTTATAGTCCATCATGCATGACTTTAAACAACCAAAAACAAGAGACATGGTACTGAATAGATTGTAAACCCACAAAGGGAACTCATGACCAAAGATGAGTCTCATCTCACTAAATGTACATTTCTGTGTGGTTTAAGGAATATTGAACAATAAAAAGTCAACGGAAATAAATTTTGTGGGGCTGTTTATATAACCACAATAAAAATAAAGCTATGATCACTAGGCCACATGGATTAGGAAAAAATTAGATAATCTTTCCAAACATAACGTATCTCCAAATATAACAAAATGATGTTGTAATGCATCAATGTTCCATACTATTAAAATAGAATATGATTATTTTCATTCCAAATGAAAGAAATTCTCAGGGGGGGGGGTTGTAGACACCATGAAATATCATACATGCACGTTTTCACAAAATTTCATCAACTATGATCAAAAGGTTCACAATGAGACTCTCCATTTTTCATGGGACTCACTGGCAGTAGAGAAGGTACTAGGTAGAAGGTCTAGGATCGCATCCCTGCATAATCCCATGTAGGGGTGTGGGGGACCAGCCCTCGCGGTATAGGGAAATAAATTTGGATATGTCCTTAAAGTGGTACCCAAGGTACCTACACACAAACACATGTGTGCCTCTATGATAGATATTATTGAAGTAATCATTTGGATAAGTCCTCAAAGTGTCACCCCAGTCTATCCAGAACACCATCGGTGCGAAATGTACTTGAGTGTCACAAATCTAGTAGGAAAGACACTTGTGTGCCCAAACTACTTTCGCCCAAGGTCCATTTTGGGATATAAATAGACCCTTTAGGTCTTCATTTGTATGGAAGAATTTCCCTGAAGCCTAATTGTTGCCCAGGTAACCCTTGTTCTTCGTCCATGTCTTCTGAATCATTAAATGTGGTTCTTTAGCACCTAGAAAAGGGAATTTAAGGTGGATCATTGGAATTAAGTCCTTTTAGTGTTCTTAATACATAACACTTTCATGCCTATGGTTCCCAACCTCCCTAAATCAGAAACACTTGCGTACCTACTATTTCTATCACCTGAACTTGAGCGGCCCACATCGTGGAAAACCAATGATTACGCCTGAAGGCTTGATCCAAGTCTCACCCAAGTATTAACATGTAGGTTTTTCATTATATAAGTGAACATCTGGTCACCCAAGCCTTCTTTTGCACCCTTTCTTCTACAACGATTCTTAATTGGAATCCCTTTTTGATACACCTACTTTCATCACCCAATATGCCATCAAGAATTTGTAAAATCCATTAAGGTAAAGTATTCTTCTTAATTGGCTCCCTTATCTAAAAGGGATTGTGTTGAAACCTCCACCAAAACATCTTTACATATCAATCCTTTGGGAAAAGAACATCAGTGTGTCTCCTATTAGGGTTTTTATATCTGCAGTCAATGGTTTCCATCATTTCATTCACAATGGGGTTAGGATTCATTGATTTTATGTTGGTTTGTATATCCATAGTCACATGGACCGTTTTCCCTAGAATAGAGTTGAGGATCTCTTTGTTTGGAGGATTAGGGATTGGGTTCTATCCTCCCGTTTTCATCTCTACAACTCAGAACCTCTTGCATCGGGTAGGGAATGTAAGGTTCATAGCTAATTTTATATTTGAACAATAGAGAAGTATCCCTCCCTCACCAGGACAAATTTAATGGCATCCATCCAAGTGTAATCCCATAACTTTTTTAGTTGGAGGTTTTAGTCATTTTCCTCTCTACTTCCTTCACCTTCACCCCTTTACATTAGAACCTAGTACAATGTAATGTGAACTGAGGGAAGGCTCCTCGCCTATCCCTCTTCCTCGGTTTCCTCTACCTTTTCCACTGTCACCACCATAGGTGTGTCCCCTTCTATCAAAAAATAAGGAAATGTGTGTGTGCATTTGTTGAATCATTCATATCCTCTTGTTTCTCTCATTGTCCGTGACTCACATGGGCTTATAGATTCGCGAGGATTAAAACATTTCCACAAACACTAAAGGAGAATGAACTATGAGAACTATGATTCCCACAATTATTGGGATACGTATGAGGCCATCCTAGGAACCGAGCTCACTAGATATCATCTTCAAGAATACAACCATAATTCCATAAATCTGGGCACCCTACTTATGTAAAAACCTTGAATTAATCCCCCAAATCACTAAGGAATCCTTTTCAGGAAGTAGGAAGAAACTCATTTCTCTAAAATAACTACACTCTCTTATGAGACTCATCAAACTATGTGGGATTTGATTCCCATCAAAATGGGATACGTAGGAAGCCTCCATGATGTTCAAATCCAACTTTTCAAATCAACCTTGTTCTCCTTC
The DNA here is from genome assembly GCA_963277665.1 of Viscum album. Classification (NCBI taxonomy): domain Eukaryota; kingdom Viridiplantae; phylum Streptophyta; class Magnoliopsida; order Santalales; family Viscaceae; genus Viscum; species Viscum album. Next base: position 1,039,165,671 of record OY728129.1, read on the forward strand.
GGCCATATTCCCCAGAGGGTCTAATCTTACATGGAAACCCATATTCATTCTATGTTTCTTGGGCCACTTAGGAATAAGTCCCACACTAAATATAGCGACCCATACTTTACATACATTGTTATTACTTCAAAATTGATGCATACGTATTACAACATATAACACAACCATTAATGGACTGTATAGGTATAGTGTTTTTAGAAACTGGGAAACATAAACAACTGGTTCATAAATCATTTAAGTTGTCTCCCATTTATTTTATCATATATCGAGTCCCTTTTTGGAATATCCTACTTAATATCCTTCTTCCTGACCTAGGGAAAAGAAAACATACAAAAGGGTGAGCTAAAATGCACAGTGATGGAAAACAAAAGAAATATCAAACATATCATATTCATAAGAACATAACATTTTGAAAATCTTATCTTACAAAAGAGATCATAACATGGGATAAATCATAGAAGTGAAATGTAATCCCAATAATCATTACATAAAACATGAATATTTTTTTCATACACACATAATCAAAGAAAATCATTTCTTAGTAGTCAAGACTCATTGCCAAGACTATCTTAGCGGACAAAATCTATTTCTGAACCAAGTTCAGTCCTCGTTTCAGTCTTGTTTCACTGAACGGGTTAAACTGCCATTCCAGCCATGTATATCTCATGAGATATAAATCTTTACCCAATGCATTTGAGGGAGATATAGGTCCCAGACATCTCATAATGAAACCATTCTTATGTGTGCCACAAAATCATAAATCATACATCGTAGCATAACCCATGTAATAAAAATGCGACTCTTAATCATCATGCCATCATAACATAACCCATATAAGATAAAATGACATCATAAAATTAATTCCATCATAAAACAATCAAATCAAAGTAAAAATAGGGATAGAAATTGAAACCTATTTTATCTTAGATGGAAAATAATTTTGATAAAACACGTGAACTCCATTCGTGAGGAAAATATCCTTTCTACTTCAAAAACATTTTTAATTTCTTAACATGTAATACAACTCCAAACTAAAAGAAGATGATTCAAAATAAACTTGAAAACTTGTAAATTATGATTCTTCGAAATAATGTTCTAAAAATCCATTCATGTCATATAAGTTAAAAAAACATTCTTCTCATACTTTGGCCGGAAAAGTAAATAAGTACCTCGTACGAAAAACGACAAAACATTCCATTCATATCTTTTACTAAACACTCACCTACGGGTAAAATTGGATTTAAATAATTTTAGGAGGATATAAATAATATCATATATTTAGGGAACATGGATGTGGATGATAAAATACACCCCAGTAAATACCAAAGTATCAATAATCTCGGATAAAAATGAGATTATGAGATTTTCCCTTACCTTAGGTCTGATATGCTTCGTATGAATCCTAACCTCCTATAATATGGTTTAAATAATGTCAATTGACTTATTGCAGAATCATATTCATTGTTATGATATCATATGTGGTTGTATTTGTATCTTCTTAGTAGTAATATTTCATTGCTACTTATTATTTGGGTGTTTATTGCTTTATGTTCTTATGTGTGTTTTGTCGAATAAATTCTTATTACTCTTTATAGGATATAGATATACCATTTAAAGAATGGTATTAGTGTAATATATATCATATTAATTCATTAAATTCATTTATATAATCATTATTAAATGGATATCATATAGAATGAGTCACATCACATCGTGGAGACGGTAGGCCGTACGTACGCACGAGCGATTATATCGTTCCAATGATCGTGGAATTGTATTGAAGTGTATGTATAATATTTCAAAATCAATAACACTTTAAAATAATCATATATAGTTATTTATTTTCACCATTATACCAATCCAATTAAGGGGGCGATGGAAAACATATTACACCACAGCGTGGAGACGGTATTCCGTACGTACACACGCGCGGTGATTTTGTTTACCATAAGATGGATAAGAGGTGAAATAGGGTTGTTTCATATTAATAATAACATATCAGTATAATATGGATACTGATGTTATTAATTCATAATGAAACAACTAAATAAGAGGGAGTAGAAGAAGAATGAAACTTGAAGAAAACGGTAGAAGGTATTACCTCTTTCTCGAAGTGCCTCCTTTAAACATTCTCTTAGGGCACTAAAGTTGGTCTTTTGAGAATACCAGTACCTCTAGTAGGTTTCTAAGGAAGTGTAGAAGTGAAATGGGCTGGGTTTGGCCGAGCATGAAGGCTCAAATTGGTGTGAGGAGGAGAGGGAGGAGGTGCCCTTTTATAAGGGATGAGAGGGGCACCTTTGGAAATATAAGAATTATTAGTTTATATTAAATCCCAACCCCACATAAAAACATACAAAATTACACATATCAAGAATATTAGATGAGATAGGGTTGTAATCTCATCAAAAAATAAAATTTAGACATGTTAGAAATTTATTTTAAACATTATCAACTTGATTTATCCTTATTTATCAATTTAATATTATTTGTGGTAATAATATTTTAATTTTTAAATTAATATAAATAATTACATATGTGTTGTGAATATTCCATAATTTGACCCTTTATGAGATTTTCGACCATATAAATTTTAATTTATAATTTTTATATATTTTTTTGATTTTTAAACAATTTTATAATATGTTATGTTTATAAAATAACAATAGTGTCAATTTTGATAATATTCATTTATTTGAATTTAAATAAAATATATACAAGAAGATATGTTCGAAATAAAAGTTTTAATATATTCATAAAATGTCATATGAATCTAGAAAAATAGTGGAGCACATTAAATAGTTAAAATATTATTTATTTTAATATTTTAAACCATTTATTTGATATTTTAATTAATAAAATAATTTCAACATCACTATTGTGTCGTAATTAATGATAATTATTTAATCCCTAAAATTTATAAATAAATTCATATGATCGAGATAATTTTATTAGATTTCTGGAGACTATTTATATCATTAGTTTCATGAAGTTTATCACAAATTTAAAATTATTATACTTATAAGATTTAAGAGAGTGACATATTGTCACTTTCCTTGGTTTTAATAATAATTATATTATTTCATGGTCAAAAGTCCATGAAATAAATATATTCCTGCCCTTAGGAGATATGGGTCGACTTTGATTCATCCAATAGGATTTTGGAAGGTGTTAGGGTAATTTTATAATATTATATTTACCCTAAATTACATGATTTACCTTTAACTATGGTAAATAAAATTTACCGTAGTTACTATTCATAATGCCCAAAAATAAAAAGTATCTTATTAACATAATTTGGACCCACTGATTCCAAATATGGAATCCATTTTTTAAAATTAAAAACACATATTTTGTAGTAAGTAATTTAAAATTAATCCCGTTGTTAAGAAAACGGGTTTTAGAAGTTAAAACATTGCCAAAGATTGAAATGTTTTTACCTATGAATTCAAAGTGAAATTAATGCTAATGACATAAATTATATTAAATGGTAAAAAATATATTCTATTTATACTTTAAAATCATTAAATATTATAATTTAACAATATAAATTATCTTAATAAAAAAAGTTTGTTTTAATTAAAAATTAGCATATATTTACTATTCATCAAAATATGAAAGTTATCAGAAAAGTATCAAAAATTTATCCACAGTAAATTTTTATATCCTGATTCCAAAGAAGAATTTTATTTTGTAAAATTGAACTTATAAACATGTCAAAAACTAGATTTAATGTGGGTGCACCATCAAAAGGCGGCCAAATTGCATTTTTTCAAAAATACAAATTTTACCCGAAATTTTTTTTGTTCTCTTACCATGTTCTAGAAAATGTGTAAGATGAATAATAATGTTATAAAATTAAAAATTTAGTTAATAATATTCATAACGGCTAGTCCATAATAATATATTGTTGTTTAGTGAAACCCGGTATTGCGTACTACACACGCTATCGAGGAAGGTCGCGATTGTGTGTAATGCAAGCCAAGTCAGTATTGTATGTTGTAAAAGATTCCGTTGGTGTTGCGTATAACATAAGAATAAAAAAATATTTCTCATAAAATCTCAGGGTGTTACATTCTACCCCCCTTAAAATAAATTTCGCCTTCGAAATTCGTCACTTCATTACAAACAGATGAGGATACATCTCCCTCATAATATCCTCATGTTCTCACGTAGCTTCTTCTAATTGGTGGTTCCTCTATAAAACATTCACCAAGCGAGTGGTCTTGTTCTGTAGGACTTTTTCGCTACGATCCAGAATCTCTATCGGCTGTTCTTCATAAGAATGATCTTGCTCCAGTGGTACAACTTTTGAGCTGAGTATATGTGAAGGATCAGGTATGTACTTTCTCAGGAGAGATACATGGAACACATCGTGAACTTGAGAGAGATTCGGTGGAAGCGCCAATCAGTAAGCTACATTCCCAACACGATCCAGTATTTCGAAAGGACCGATATATCTAGGGCTCAAATTTCCCTTCTTCCCAAATCTCACTACCCTCTTCCAGGGAGATATTCGTAAGAACACTTTCTCACTCCCTTCAAACTCTAGGTCTTTTCTTCGGTTATCGGCATAGCTTTTTTGTTGACATTGAGCTGCTCTTATGTGTTATTGAATAGATCGGACCTTTTCATCCATCTCATCAATAAGATTAGGACCTAATAGCTTTCTTTCCCCAACTTCATCCCAGCAAGTTAGAGTTCTGCATTTCTATCCATAGAGGGCTTCATAAGGAGCCATCTGAATACTAAAGTGAAAGATATTATTATAAGAAAATTCCACCAAATATAGGTGTTGATCCCAACCACCTTTGAAATCCATAGAGCAAGCTCTCAACATGTCTTCTAGGGTTTGAATTTCCCTCTCAGACTGACCGTTTGTCTGAGGATGGCAAGTAGTGCTGAAACTAAACACTGCATTAGAGCATGCTGAAGACTTCGCCAAAATTTCGAGGTAAACCTCAGATCCTAGTCAGTTATAATGGAATGTGGTACTCCATGAAATCTTACCACTTCCTTTACATATATCTTGGCATGTTGATCAAGAGAAAAATATTCTCTAATAGAATTGAGGTGTGCGGACTTCGTAAGATGATCAACTATAACCCAAATAGCATTATTTCCTTTGGATGTTTTATTAAGTCCAGTGACAAAGTCAATGGGGTTGTTTTCCCATTTCCATTCTGGTATGGGTAATGGTTATAAAATTCCCTTAGACTTTGGTCTCTCAGCTTTAACATGCTGAAAAACCAAGCATCGAGAGACATATTCAGCAACATCTTTTTCTTGTCATCCAACCAGAAGTACTCTTTCAGGTCCCTATACATCATCGTGCTTCCAGGATGAATAGAGAATGAAGAACTATGAGCCTCATCCAGTAGCTCCTTCTTTAATTCTGGGATGGGTGGAACACAAACCCGATTCCTAAACCTTATTATCCCATTACAATCAAGGTTGATTTTAGAAACATTTTTCGCCTTCTTTTGTAACTCTACATCTTCTTTCTGTGCCTCTTTAATCTTCACGTGTATAGATGGTTGAACATTCATTTGAGAAAGATAATATTTTTTCACTTCCATTATAATTCCAAGATCCAACCATTATAAATCCATAAATATTGGATCTTTTGTGATCCTCATCAAGGATAAGCTAGCATGGTCTTATCGACTTAATGCGTCTGCCACCTTGTTTTCTTTCCCAGGGTGATAATGAATTGAGTCGTCGTAATCCTTAATCAGTTCCAACCATCTTCTTTGATGCATATTCAGCTCCTTTTGTGTGAAAATATACTTTAAACTTTTATGATCATTATAAATATCACACCTTTCACAATAAAGATAATCCCTCTAAATCTTTGATTCAAAGATTACTGTAGATAACTCCAAATCATGAGTTGGGTAATTTTTCTCACGGATTTTCAACTGTCATGAGGCATAAGCTATCACCATATCATTTTGCATGAGAACACACCCCAGTCCCTTCTTGGATGCATCATTGTAGATCACAAACCTTTCTACACTACAAGGTAGTGTGATCACATGTGCACTGGATAACCTTCTTTTCAACTCCTTGAAATTCTCTTCACATTCCTCCGTCCAAACAAACATAACTCCTTTCCAAGTCAACTTGGTGAGTGGGTTAGATAAACTTGAAAAATCTTTCACAAAAAGTCGGTAATATCCATCGAAACTAAGAAAATTTCATATCTCAAATACTGTTGTTGTTCTCAACCATCATTCTATAACCTCAGTTTTTGCTGGATCCATAGATATCCCTTCTTTTGAGATTATGTGACCCAAAAATGAAACTTTTTGGAGCCAAATTTCACACTTGGTAAATTTGGCATAAAGCTTCTCCTTTCTTAGGGTCTTTAATACAATTCTCAAGTGATCTTCATGTACTTCCTTACTGTTTGAACAGACAAGAATATCATCTATAAAGACTACCACAAACTTATCAAGATAGTCTGTAAAGACTATATTCATCAGATCCATGAAGATATCAGGGGCATTAGTAAGACCAAATGGAGTCACTATAAATTCATAGTGTCCATACCTTGTACGGAAAGCCGTCTTTGGTATATCCTCCCTTTTTACCCTTAATTTATGATACCCTGAATGAAGATCAATCTTGGAAATGTATTGAGCTCCACGTAGTTCATCAAATAGGTCATCAATGCATGGGAGAGGATATTTGTTCTAGATAGTGATCTTGTTAAATTCTCGATAATCAATGCAGAGTCTCATTGATCCATCTTTCTTCTTAAAAAATAGAACAGGTGCTCCCAAGGGTGACACACTAGGGCATATAAATCCTTTATCAAGATTCTCATGGAGTTGCTTCTTCAATACATGCAACTCAATTGGGTACATTCTATAAGGTGTCTTTGAAATAGGCAAAGCACCCGGTACGAGTTCTATTGAAAACTCAACTTCAAGATTTGGTGGAAGACCTGAAAATTCCTCTAGAAAGACATCATCAAACTCCCGTAAAATGGGAATATTATTAATATTGAGTTTCTATCCAACCATTTGAGATAAATAACCCTAATTTAGTGGGAACAATACCCATAAGATTGAAGAAATTTCCGCTGGAAGGTTATGTTCATCCTTGCATCGATAAAAGATCATAGATTGATCTGGAATATGAAATATGACTTCCCTTATTTTGCAATTAATGTGAGCTCCATATGAAGAAATCCAATCCATGCCATGAATCACATCAAATTCTTCTATTGGAAGGATCACATGATTTATAGGAAGCACTTTCACACAAAATTCAATCGAAGAAAAATTGTAAACTTGTGATGTAACCGTTGTGCCATTAAGAGTTGTCATAGACAACTCAACATCTAATTGTTGAGGTAATACGACGATACCCTTAGAAAATTTGTCAGAAATAAAAGAGTGGGTGGATCTAGAATCAAATAAAGCATTACTACTTTAGAGTGGATAGTAACTGTACCTCTCACCACTTCATTGTCGTAATCCACATCACCGATAGTAATTGCATGTGACATTCCTTTTTCTTTGGCCTTAAGAGTTTGTTGACGTCGATCATCATCATCAACACTTGGATTTGGGCATTGATTGGCATAATTCCCCATCTCCTTACACTTGAAACATTGAAGTGTAGTAGGTTCATTATGTGTATCCCTTCCATTTTTTTCATCATTACACATCTTCTTCCCATTATTTCGACATTCAATTGCCCGATGACATTCTTTTCCACACTTATAACATTTTCTTGTCCCCTAAAGACATTTTCCTCCATGTTTGTTTCCACACTTTGATCATAATGGAAAACTCGTCTTTTTTTTCAGTGTGGTCTTTATATTTTCCTTTGAATTCCATTTTCCTCTTCTTATCAAACCCATGTGACTGATGGGTTACACCAATCTCCATCTCAAACTTGAGATCACATCAAACAATTTCCTCATAGCTATTGAAGTCCCTTATGGTTAATGCCCTTCGAAGACTTTTTTTAATGCCACTAAAGAATCGATCGATCATACTCTCAGGTTGGATAATAATTCTGGAAGTGTACCATACAAGCCTTGTAAAATTTACTTCTTAGGTACCAATGGATTCATCATCTTCTTTCTTCAGTTCAAGAAACTCCTTCTCCATCTTTGTTCAAAGAATACGAAGGAAATACTTATTAAAAAATAAGTTCACGAATGTTCCCATTCCATGGACTCAAATTCATCCCTTTGCCTCATCTTATTAATAAGATTCCACCATTGATCAGTATCACCTTCCAAACGATATACTGTTAAGATGACTTTATCATGTTCAGAACATTGAAGAACTGAAAATATCTTTTCAGTGGTACTGATCCATTATTTAGCCACTAATGGATTAGAAGACCCGCTGAATGAAGGTGGGTGCTTCCTCATGAAGGATTCAATAGAATGTTGCTCCTTCCTTTTCTCGTTTGGAAGTCCTCCATGATTCATAGCTTGATAATGTTGTGTGAGCTTGGCTACAAGATTTTTCATTCCATCTCCCATAACTTTTGGTTGCTCAGGGGGACAATCATTGCATTTCCCATCACATTCCGCATTAACACGGTTCCTTAGGTTTCCAGCAATTGACTAAAACCAAGAAGAATAGTGTGAGAAATAGTATTTTTAATAGGAAAACCACATAATCAAGAATAAAATTTCACAATTAAGGTCTTATCAAAGGTTGTTCATGGCCATTTCTAAAACACTGAGATTGTGTTCTATGCTTAGACATATCCTTAGGTTTCTTACTAAGGCTTTCACATCCTAGTGTCCAAATGTTGACTATACCTTCCCTCTAATACCAATTATAACAACCCATACTTTACATACATGGTTATTAGTTCGAAATTGAAGCATACTTATTACAACATTTAATAAAACTATGAAAGTACTATATAGGTATAGTGTCTTTAGAAACTAGGAAACATAAACAACTGGTTCATAAATCATCTACGTTGTCTCCCATTTATTTCATCATATCTAGAGTCCCTTTTTGGCATATCCTACTTAATATCCTTCTTCCTGACTTGTGGAAAATAAAACAAACAAAAGGGTGAGCTAAAATTCTCAGTAAGGGTAAACAAAATAAATATCAAACATATCATATTCATAAGAACATAACATTTTGAAGATCTTATCCTACAAAAGAGATCATAACATGGGATAAATCATAGAAGTGAAATGTAATAACAATAATCATAAAATAACACATGATGCTTTATGTCATACACACATAATCATAGAAAAACTTTTCTTAGTAGTCAAGACTCATTTCCAAGACTATCTTAGCAGAAAAAGTCCATTTCTAAACCGAGTTCAATCCTCGTTTCAATCCTGTTTCACTGAACCGGTTTAACCTGCCGTTCCAGCCATGTCTATCTCGTGAGATATAAATCATACCCAATGCGTTAGAGGGAGATATAGGTCTCACCCATCTCATAATGAAACCATTCTTATGTGTGCCACAAAATCATAAATCATACATCATATCATAACCCATGTAATAAAAATGGGATTCTTAAACATCATGCCATCATAAGATAACCCATATAAGATAAAAGGGCATCATAAAAATAATTCCACCATAAAACAATCAATTTAGTGTAAAAATAGGGATATAAACAGAACCCAATTTTATCATAGATGGAAAATAATTTTGTTAAAACACTTGAACTCAATTCTTGAGGAAAATATCCTTTCTACTTCAATTTTTTTTTTTCCTTTCTTAACATGTAAGACATTTTTAAACTAAAAGAAGTTGATTAAAAATAAACTTGAAAACTTGTAAAGGAAGCTTCTTTTAAATAATTTTCTAAAAATACATTCATGTCGTATAAGTTAAAAAAACATTCTTCTCGTACTTTGGACGAAAAATTCAAAAAGTACTACGTATGAAAAATGACCAAAGATTTGTTTCATATCTTTTACTAAAAACTCACCTAAGGGTAAAATTGGATTTGAAAATTTGTAGGAGGATAGAAATAATATTACATATTGAGGAAACATGGATGTGGATGAAAAAATACACCCCAGTAAATAACAAAGTATAAACAATCTCGGAAAAAAATGAGATTGTGAGATTTTCCCTTACCTTAGGTCCGATATGCTTGGTATGAATCGAACACCCTATAATATGGTTTAAATAATGTCAATTGACTTATTACAGAATCATATTCATTGTTATGATATCATATATGGTCATATTGTTATCTTCTTAGTAGTAATATTTCACTGCTACTTGTTATTCGAGTGTTTATTACTTTATGTTCATATGCGTGTATTGTCGAAAAAATTATTATTAATCTTTATAGGATATAGATATATCATTTAAAGAATTTTAATAGTGTAATATATATCATATCCATTCATTCAATTCATTTACATAATAATTAATCAATGAAGATCCTATAAAATGAGTTTCATCACATCGTGAAGACGGTAGGCCGTATGTACGCACGAGCGATGATATGGTTCCCATGATCCTGGAATTGTGTTGAAGTGTATGTATAATATTTAAGAATCAATACAACTTTAAAATAATCATATATAGTAATTTAGTTTCACCATTATACCAATCAAGTAAGGTGGTGGTGGAAAACATATTACACCACGGCGTGGAGACGGTATTCTGTACATATGCACGTGTGGTGATTTTGTTTACCATAGGATAGATAAGAAGGGAAATAGGGTTGTTTCATATTTATAATAACATATTAGTATATCGGGGATACTGATGTTATTACTTCATAATTAAACAACTAAAGAATAGGGAGTAGAATAAGAATGGAACTTGAAGAAAACAGTAGAAGGTATTACCTCTTTCTCGAAGTGACTCCTTTAAACTTTCTCTTTGGGCACTAGAGTAGGTCTTTTGAGAAGACCAGTACCTCTAGTAGGTTTCTAAGGAAGTGGGGATGTGAAATAAGTAGGGTTTGGCCGATCTTTAAGGCTATAATTAGTTTTAGGAGGAGAGGGAGGAGGTTTCCTTTTATAAGGGAGGAGAGGGGCACCTTTGGAAATATAAGAAATATTAGTTTATATTAAATCCCAACCCCACATAAAAACTTCTAAAATGACTCATATCCGAATATTATATGAGATAGGGTTGTAATATCATCAACCAAAAAAATTTATACACGTTAGGAATTCATTTTAAACATTATCAACTTGATTTATCCTTATTTATCTATTTAATGTTATTTGTGGTAATAATATTCTTATTTTTAAATTATTATAAATAATTACATTTGTGTTGTAAATTTTCCATAATTTGACACTTTATGACATTTTAGACCATAAAAATTTTAATTTATAATTATTAAATATTTTTGTGATTTTTAAACAATTTTTTAATATGTTATTTTTATAAAATAACAATAGTGTCAATTTTGACACTATTAATTTATTTGAATTTAAATAAAATATATAATTAAGATATGTTCGAACTAAATGCTTTAATAGATTCATAAAATTTCATATTTATCTAGAAAATTAGCGGATCACATTAAATAGTTCATATAATATTTATTTTAATATTTTTAAAAACAATTATTTGATATTTTAATTAATAAAATAGTTTCAACATCACTATTGTGTCATAATTAATGATAATTATTTATTCCCTAAAAATTCTAAATAAATTCATATGATGTAGATACATTTATTATCTTTTTGGATACTATTTATATCCGATGTTTCATGAAGTTTATCACTAAATTAAAATTATTATACTTATAAGATTTAAGAGAGTGACATATTGTCACTTTCCTTTGTTTTAATAATAATTATATTATTTAATGGTCAAAAGTACATGAAATAAATATAGTCCGGCCCTTATGTGATATAGGTCGACTTTGGTTCATAAAATAGGATTTTGGCATGTGTTAGGGTAATTTTATAATCTTATATTTACCCTTAATTACCCGATTTACCTTTAACTATGGTAAATAAAATTTACCGTAGTTACTATTAATAATGCCCAAAAATAAAAAGTAGCCTATTAACATAATTTGAACCCACTGATCCCAAATATGGAATCCATTTTTTAAAATTCAAAACACATAAGATGGAGTAATTAATTTAAAATTAATCTTGTTGTTAAGAAAACGGGTTTTAGAAGTTAAAACATTGCCAAAGATTGAAATGTTTTTACCTAGGAATTCAATGTGAAATTAATGCTAATGACATAAAATATATTAAATTGAAAAAATATATTCTATTTATACTTTAAAACCATTCAATATTATAATTTAACCATATAAATTATCTCAATGAAAAAAGTTGTTTTTAATTAAAAATTAGAGTATTTTTACTATTCATCAAAATATTAAAGTTTCAGAAAAGTATCAAAAATTTATCCAAAGTAAATTTTTATATCCTGATTTCACAGAAGATTTCTATTTTTTCAAATTGAAATTATAAACATTTCAAAAACTAGATTTAATGTGGGTGCACCATCAAAAGGCGGCAAAACTGCATTTTTTGAAAAATACTTATTTTACCCGGAAAATTTATTTTGTTCTCTTACCATGTTCTAGAAAATGTGTAAGATGAATAATAATGTTATAAAATTTAAAATGTAGTTAATAATATTCATAACAGCTACTCCATAATAATATATCGTTGTTTAGTAAAACCCAGTATTGCGTACTACACACACTATCGAGGAAGGTCGTGATTGCGTGTAATGCAAACCAAGTCAGTATTGTGTGTTATAAAAGATTCCTTTGGTGTTGTGTATAACATAAGACATAAAAAAATATTTCCCATTAAATCTCAGGGTGTTACACTAAACCTTGACAAAGAACCTTTCACTTAGATGTCCTTACCACCTGACATTAAACTGTATGGTTAGGTCCTTATCACATGACCTTAAAAGGTATGATGTGTCCCATTAAGTGGCACCAAACTACGAGGTTTATAATTCCTTATATAAGGATACGTATGTAGCACATTTTATGGGTACGATCCCAAAATCATAACAATCTTTTGTCTCCATGGACAACAATAAATTCTATATTTCCCCACTGAGTGGCTAAAAAAACTGGTATAATCATAACAATAACTAAAAAAAATCTATAAATAGTATATAAGAGGATACAATTGATGGAGGATCTCGAATAGATATGGATGATTCTAAATTACTCTCACACTAATAATTTATTGAAAATTAGAAGGTAAACCAATGTAATACTTTTTAAATTAAAAAATATTCCTGAAAATATCTCAAATATATAAAGAGAGTCCTGGAGTAGATAGTAACCCCCCCCCCCCCCAAGGGTGTGATGACTCTGAACTCCAATCCTCTCAATCAGTGCATGTTCTTAAGTATCATATCATCAAACATAACGAACACATACCTTTGGATAGTAGGTCCCTTTTAGATAATGAACTATTTGATGTTTCCCATTCCATTAATAAATCCAATTGAAACTTCCTGAAAGCAGTTATTCTTTAACTAGAACAAATGTTCCATGGAACTATGAAACAATCACTTGCTTACTATTGTTTCTCCTTTATTGCATTTCTTTGTTACAGTAACTATGATGAGAAAACACTACGCCATTTCTGGTTGTGCTAAGGATAAATCCCTTATTCCCCCACCTGATGAATTCTGATCAGAATTTATATTGTTACTTCCTCTATAGATTTTAATAGCTTTAAGGGGTTATAGATTTCTTCAAGTTTTGGATTTTAATTTATTCAACTCTTATTATCAAGATTTCACACTCAATCCACTCTGAACTAAATCATTACATGAAATAGCAAGTAGTGGGATAATCTATGGGTGGTCATAGATATTCAATTACTAGGCTGGGAAAGGATAAGCTATAAAATTATCATTGTATTTATCTATCCAAACTGAAATAATCCTATAAGAGTAATCAATGAGATACCAATTGATTAAAGGAAGTGTATAGAATAATTTGAATAATGATTTAACTTGAGAATAAGGAAAGATTTTAGGATATTAATATTTTCTAAATTTTTATTTTAAAACTAATCTATTGTACTCACTATTTACAGTGATTTGAACCCACTAAAAATATTTTATCACATCCATAACAATGTACTCACCAATGAAAACCTTAAGTCCCACTTTTATGTGTTTTTCTTAGGTTAAAAATTATATTTTTGGGAACCCTGTGATAGGCACACATCATATATAGAAATTTAATTGGGGTGGATATTTATTTTGTTTTAATTTTTTTGAAAAGATAAAATGATCAGATCCAGTTCTTCTAACTTCACTAGTTTTTATATGCATGCTGATATAACTGTGCTGGATAGACATTGAACTCTTAAAATCATTAAAAAAGAGGAAATATTGTTTTTCACAATTTCATTGCCTAACTCTACATCCCAAATCTCTTCTTCTATAATATTAACATTATGTAGTGAAAAAAATGGAAGATAATCTTGCTCATGTAAATATGACTCTGTGGTAAATAAATGCACCAAATTTCAACATTAATAACCTATAATTATTATTTAATGAACAAGGTTGTGAACTCTAAATAGTAATGATATATATTATAAATAAATTTCATGGATTATCAGTTGAATACCATAAAAAATAATTTATTTAATTTAAATAAGTATGCAATGGATTCAAAATAAGGGAAACTGAGGCTCAAATTAGTTTGAATTATTTACCCTTATTTATTAAAGGGTAATACAAAGAGTGGATATATTATCTAAGACCTGGAGTATTCAACACACATAAGTTGATAAAGAGTCCCTTACTCTACAAATTCCTCACTAATTAAAAAACTGGTCAACTAAGGATAGAGATATTTAGAATCAAATAAAAATCTCGAGAAACTCCCTGTGATTTTTAGGAGAGGTTCAAAAAACTAAATTCATTCTTCCCACACAAGTGCTATGAAAAACATAAATTCTTAGATATCTTTTTCCAAGGATTTATGAAAAATGATCTAAACCTAATAGATGCTTATTTAATAGGATCACTAATTGAGAAATCACCTATTGATGTTGGAAAATTGATTGAAATAGTATTCACAAATTCCCAATAATTTGGTATTAGAATATCCAATAGATTTTTACTTGAGTTATGAGTATCCACCTCATATTTATTATAAAATAAAATTGATGAACTAACATATATTGTGAGATAGGTTACTCTGAAAAAAGTTCCTGATTCATCACTAACCATACATCATCGGGTCTATCTGATCTGTTTCCCTTTAGTTCATTTCAACATTGGATACCATAAAGTTCAAATAATTGAATGTTTCGATGACATATTCCTAGGGAAACTCTAGAATCAACATGGTGGGAACAAAGGATTCAATATTTCCCCAAAAATCAATTTTTTGTTAGGATCCACAATCAATCATGTCCACCATTCTAAAAGCATTCCAATATGCTTTCTAACATCCTTTCCAACCCCCTCCATTCTAGAGAAAATGTTTTGAACAGTCCATAAGATACCACCAATGACAAACACAAGATAACTCAATGATGGAAATTCTTACATAGGTAATATAATATCAAAATATTCCACAGATGACTCTCACCACTCCTAGATTAGAGTATATGGAATTTAAAAAAATAATCATTTGGATTCCTCATAACCACCCTCAATAATCTAGTAAATCATGGATAAGGTAATATTATAGCTCAACCATTCAATACTATGAAGGAAATTTCACTGTAATTATATTAAGGAGTGGTAAGTATCAGGATAAAAGTGAAGGAACACCCCTATTGATTGAATCTAGAAGTGAAAAACAACATGTAAATAATTAAACATTCCTAGAAAAATAAGCCAAGGAGGAAGAAATCATGGAACTATCAAAGAAAGACAAAGGGAAGGCTAATATGGATTATTCCACAACAACCCCAACCCCCTTACCTATATGGATGCAAGAACCCAAGAAAAATATTGGAGATTTATTACAACATGATATTCTTGATATCATCAAAAAAGTGCAAATCAATATCCCTTATTGGATTCCCACTGTAGTATTCCAAGGTATAGTATGTTCATTAAAAAAATGTGCACTGAAATGAGAATATTCTGAGGGAATGAAAAGGAATGTTTATGTAAAAAAGACTATTCTCTTGTAAACCCAAAATACATTAGAAGTTTAACGACCTAGGTATCTTCTCTGTTCCCATCACTATAAGAGATCACAAATTTTCCAATGCATTATGTGATTTAGAAGTACCAATTAATGTTATGCCTCCTAAGTGGTTGTGATTCTTGCCATCAAAGCCACTGACTAACATGTATGTGTTTTAGAAGATGTTATTATCAGTGTAAATCCTTATCCATTCCCTACTGACTCCTATATTATGAACATGGAGGAAGAAAAAGGTAATAATATGTCTCATATTATCCTAAGTAGGCTATTTCTAAAAACTAACAAAACAATATTAAATTTTAATAAATGAGCAATTTCTATGAACCTTGGTGCGAAAATATTATACTTTAACATAATGGATGCAATGAAATACCCACAAGAGGAGCATACATCTTTCACAGTAAACTATTTTAATGTGTCATATTTTATTAAAAGATAGATTGGACGTTTTGATGATAGTATTTTATTAAAAAAGGCTATGTAACCTAACTATTTTACTACTGAAACTATTTCTAAAAATAATTTTAATTTAGAATCTAATTTATGGACTAAATATTTTAGAGGTATTTTTGACATGTATTCTGTCAATTTTCATAGATTTTCTACTCTAATCTCTACATTACCTATACGGATAGATAATTACATGTCTATTTAATTTCATGAAAAATCCTTTTGGGCTGCCAAAGTTGTTAACTTGACGTTTGGGAAAGATAAAAAACCAAATAAGCTATAAGAGATGGTGCTAAAGAAACAAAGACTATAATCCCTTGAAAATAATATTCTATTCAAGGAAAAATCCAATTCTTCCCCTAACAAACTCAACCAGAAGAGTGATTCTCGATTATGAAACATAGTGTTGTGTCACTCATCCAATATGAAGTTTTTTCCTCGTGAGAATCATTCCATGTTTACTAGACCCTGTATAGTGACAAAAAAAATTTCTATGGAATAGTTGAAATCAAGGAAGTTTATTCATTGAACCTATTCAAGGTGAAGGGATATAAGCTGAAGTATTTATATATATAACTACAAAAATAACACAAGGAGGAGTCACAACTCCTCTGTGCTTCTATTAAATGAAGGAATCCCAGTTATCTCTTTCATATTTTTTTCAAGATATTAATTTTTAATTTTAACTTTCTTGAAAATATGAGTACTACACTTAACAAGAATTGTGTCAGGACTAAGTGTGGGAGAGAGGGACAATGTATTATTATAATATAAATACCTTTTCTTGTTTTACATAAAAAAACTAAAATAATATCAACATATTTTAAGAAACTATTCATAGTTATGGTAGATTTATGTTTTTATTTTGAGTGTAAATAAATAAATCAAGAAAATAGATAAAAAATTGAACTTTTAATGTGTTATTCATTATTAAATTAAAATATTAAATTTTAATATTTCATTGATTATGAAATTACTGAATGTGATTGATTTTTGAATAAATATAATTGTCATGTGGAAATTTTGTTTGAATACTAGGGAAATATAGTAATGAATTAAAATATCATTTTATAATAAGAATTATAATATGCAATACTTGGAATATTGAAATAAATCTCAAGTAACCTAGCCTTAGTAATTAATTTACACCTTAGGGATCCACCCATAAATAAATTCATATAAATATTTTGAACATGGAAGAAAATTTGGAAATTGGGATCCGACAATAAATATTTGATATAATGACACTATGTGTCTGATTATCCCTTTGTATAAATTTTAATACGTTTTTTCACATTTCTATACACATATATTGCTTGAAAAAAATTTAAATTTCAAAAAAAGAATAACAATCCCATATTTAAAAAATTTATTCATTTTGGTGGGGGAAATATTGAACCATGGAATGGGTAATTGAATAATAAAAATAACATTTATGGAATATCAATGATGTGTGAAAATGAACATAGGTTTTAGAAGCTTATAAACAAGGGAAAGATGGAGGTTCAACTTATTAAAATGGTAATTCCACTTAAATAAATAAAATTCACATGTGGAACTAGAATTTTAATGTGGATGGAAGTAGAAAAGTGTGTGAAAGTCACATATAAGGTATAACCATTTAGTGTAAGAATTACTTGAATTTATTTAATTCTGGATGGGTATTTGAAGTACTACAGAACAATCAATATGTTTTGAATTTAATGTTAAAATTGTCTAGAAGTTCAATAGTTCATGTTTGTGGGAGTGATTCAAGCTAAAAAAATGTTTATCATTCATTGAAAATACCCCCTATTTAATTTGAATACTGGGAAAAGTAATGATTTTTGTGATAATGTGACCATTGAACATTATTTTTAACACAGATTAAATATTTTATTTTATTGAATTATTCATTTTTAAGAAAACTTTTGAAGAAAAATATGAATTTTAAAATTTGGAATTGTGATAGTATTTTTTAAAGTTATTTATTTGTGAGTTTTTATTCTTTCATTAATTTTGTTAATACACTGATTGAAATTGAAATTGAAATTTTTCTTAAAAAGTGCGGATTTAATATTTTTAATTTTACAGTCTTGGAATTGTTATTGTAATTTAAAATTATACACTAGAAATTAATTGTGTTTTTGAAAATTATTTTTTAAATTTATTTATTTAAATACGTATGAAATTTTATCATGAATTTCAATTCATAAAATTTATTCAATTTTTATTGTTTTATTGATTTGTAACTCAATCATAAAATTTCATCACTTAAAAAATGTTCTCTTTATGAATTCAAATAGAAGTACATGAAAAAAATTTCTTCCTCCAAAATGCAACCTGTGTGTTTGTGAATATTAGAATAAATTAGGTCCATCATCCGGGTTGTGCTACCATGAGAATGGTAGAGTGATACTCTATTCCACAATCAACATGATATCACCAACCACAATAAAAGTACTACCACCACAACCTGTTACCATCAATTAAAAAAATTTCTTCCACCACCCAACATTCTCTAGTTTTTAAGTGTTTTCTGGAATAAACATTAAAGAACTCTAGGTCCAATTTTTTTAAAAAATATATTGCATGATGGTGGAAGAGACCCAACAACCTTTCAATTAAGTGAAAATGAAATAGGGCCTCTTCCGCTTTTCATTAAATAAATACATGTTGGTATATTTAAAAATGTACATGTCTATATTTTATGATACATATATATTCTGTTTAATTTATTTTGTTAATAATTATTTCATTAACATTTGAAAGGGTTAATTTTATGTTTTTAAGCAATAAATTTTGTGACATGTAAATTAGCTTTTACTTATTATATTTATTATTATTATTATTTTAAATTTTGTTTTATATGTTGAGTCACTTTTTCATATATCCCTACATTGTATTTAAATTTTATAAGCTATATGATTTAAAATTCTCCTACTTGAATACTAATTATGTTTGATGTTTGTGTCTTTGAAATTTAAAAAATTATAAAATATAAATACAATCTAAATAATATTTGATAGACTTACATAACATATAAAAAATAATTAAAAAAATTCATAACTTAAAATAATTAATGAATTGTAATTTTAGTGGAACAATGTATTATTATTTTAAACTATTATAATATTAGTTATAATATTTTTTTACATTCCGTTCATTATCAATTATTTATTAAATTTATGAAATTATTTTTATTTTTAACCCATTTTTTATGATTAGGCTGTGTTTTATGTTTTATTAATATTATTTTTACAATTTATATTTTATAATATCTTAAAGTAACTAACCTAAAATTTAATATTATTTCCTATGTTTCAAGTAATCAACTTTGAAAGCATATAAAATATGATTTATAACTAAAATATAAATGAAAATTGAAACTGTGGATAAACATGTAAAAATGGTTGATAGTAAAACGAATTTCATCATTTTAATAGGCAGAAAACATATACATTAAAATGTAGATTAACTCTATATGATAATGTCCCATACCACATGGTTTTGTGTGAATTGGATTCTTGTATAGAGATCAAAAACCTTAGTATTGGGGTGGAGTATGATGACCTGGGGAGGGCCGATCCTCAAGAGTTGGAACCTCAACTATCAGATTCTCTGTCTGTGTCTTGATGGAAGGTGGTGTCAACTGGATGTCATCTTACACACCACATACTTCTCCTACTAGGTGAGTATAAGGACCTTCCATCATCTCTTGGGGGATCAATACATCATGTGAAGACTCTAGCCCGAAAGTATAAGGCATGGGAAATGACCCTTGATAGATGGTCAGATAATATGCACCCAGAAAAAATTGTGGATATCCTACCAATATATAAGGATCCCCTGGCTCCTAATTCACATACCCAATTGGACGAGGCTAGAATACTAGAGGGCCAACCTCTACCTATGGAATAAGTCTTGCCTTATATGATGTGGTATACGTTGTCATCATCTTGCCTCCTCAGCATCAGCAGCTACTGTAGGATGTTCCTGAGTATGAACCTCCAATCCCTAGGTAGGAACATCATCTCCCAGGGGTGGAAAATAGAAGATACATTCATGAACCACTTTATAAGATGGAATAATCCCCTAGATTGTAGAATAGATCAGTGTTAAGCTAACAACATCCTCATTATTTGTATCCGACATGTGGATAATCTTCTACAGTTGAGTATGATATAAATATAAACAAAATGAATTATAAAATAGTAGAATAAACAAAATGAATGAGATTTATTACTTACATACAATATGCGATGAGTGGTGGATGATTTATTATGGGTTCAAGCTACTATACAACATCTGCATTTCTAGAACCTTCCTCCCCAACATCCGATGCTCCCCTCTCATCATCATTGTTTCACTTTCTATTCCATCATTAAAAAATCCCCATTCAATGTCAGATTTACATGTATATCTATGAGGCAATGTAGTGTTTACTCTTATTCATCATAAGTAGGAGCCTAAATTTCTTGGGATAGATCTTTTTCAATGACTCTTCTAAGTCTACTTATTCATAAAATTAGATGTTTTTATTGTAAAGTTGAAACCTCAACATGTAAATCCTTCATGGAACAATATAACTTCTAGGAAAATAAATATTTTTCTTAGACCCACAGGTTATCAGAAAGAAATATAAAATATAGAATCCATAGTGTAACCGGGAATTCAAAATGTCTATAGTTAATAGACATGACCTCTAGATTTGGTACTAGATTTAAGCAACCATAAATTCTATCTTGAATTTCACTAACGTTTAGACAATCATATTTCCTAACCATTGTTGTTGGTTGTGTGGTATAATAAGATCCTTTGTTGGTTTGAATAACCTCCTTGTAGCAATAGACACATACAAACATGACTCTCTATGTAAAAATATTTTAACAATATTCTAATAGTAAAATTAATATTAAAAATTAGTGTTGAAAATATAATAATTATGATACTGAAATTTTATAAAGTATTTTTATATCCTAAATTATGATACTAATGTTTTATTATATAACATTTTGTACGAAAATAAGTTGAATGTTGTTTTGGAAACTGAGGATAAAATTAGAGAAAACATGAAATAAGTTAAATTGTCTGTGATAAAATGATAATTATGATCATATAAAGTGAAATTAATAAGATCAGAAAAATTAAATAACACATGAATGATTTTCAAAGACATTAAATACCTTGGAATATTTCAACAGAATCGAGTTGGGATGACCTGATCCTTACTTCATAAGTGAAGAAAATTTCAACTTATTTTCAAGTGGTAGTATAGTAACATCTTCCAGCGGGATGTACATAACATTGTAATTCAAAAAATATTTTGGCCCTATAATTAAATAATCATTGTATGGAGAGGCATGCAATTAGAAGGCCAAAAAAAATGTATATTCAAAAGTTAACTACATCTCTTTGGAATATATTATTAAGCTAAAACCTCAAAATATGCTATATTTTACTTCAATTCTAATGTCGGACTCATCTCATCCAATCATTTTTATGTTAAAAAATGTAATGGTATTTCTAGCCTTTTGAAAAGAATCCATGTGTTATTTAATGGGTTTGTTCTTGTCTATTTCACATTATATGATCATAATTATCATTTTATCATTGATAAATAAACCAATTTGGTGTTTTCCCTTATATTTACCTTATTTTCAAAAATAGTCTATGAATACTATGGATAATGAGGGTAGACCATATAGTCATTATGATACTGAAATTTTAGAACACCTTCTAATATCCTAAAATATGATACTAATGCTTTGTAGTACAATTTTTAATCATTATAATGGTATATCCGTAATTTATAAAGAAAATACAAATCGTCTAAAGTATATCCCCTTGGAGTTTCATACCAGGTGTGGATCAAGGCTTGTGGTCATGAACTAGTTCCTGATCGAGTCTTAATCAATAAAGTGTTTTGGGGTTTTACCAATTGGTGTATTTGTTTCATAGCCGCATCCATTGGTAGTATCTAGATAGAGATTTGATTTCTTATATAATAATATTTATTATACCAATGTTTTAGAATGTTTTCTTGAATCCTAAAACATGAAAATAATATTAAAGAGTACAATTTATAACTTTCCTAAAGGTTTCTTCAATGGTTTATAAAGATAATGAGATTCATCTAAAACATATCCATTGACATTAACAAAACTCACCCACAATAAGGGATGATTCATCTAAATCACAGAAGTAACAAATCATATTTGTAGTTAATACTCTTTATCATCTAGTTTTTCATATTTAATTGTAATTCCCCAAACCCAGAATCCTAGAGATGATACATTATTTCATTAATCCCTCATGATCACAAGGAATCAATCCTAAAGAACCAATCAGTTTAGTAGTATTGTAAACCTATATTATATAAATGACACCCCTAATATATTGTGAAAAACAAAATACAACAAGATACAAAATAAAATGAAATAAACTACATCCTTTAATGATTATTCAATTATTTCTTCTTCATATCATAGGGAAAGAAAAAATAATAAGGGTTACCTCAAATGCTAAGTAAGGGTAAGAAAATAGAAATAAATAATGATCCAATAATAATAAATTAATATATAAAGGTAAATAACAGATAATACTTGGCATTTAAATAACTATATAATGAATACAAATATGGCATGGTAAGAAACTTAAACTCATGCCATCTAAATCATTAATCATAGAATGAAATATATCCAAAGATTTATCGACACAAAATTTCATGGATGAATAAAATAAAAATCTAATGAAGAAATTTCATAATTATTGGATGTCATGTTTCATAGTTACATAGTACCTTTGCCATCATGGCCTTTCAAAATATGGTATACAACATATCATGTAAAAACATATGTGATTTGGCATAATTATTCATCTCATGAGACAACTGATGCCTCAAGGAGCTATCTATAATCGGGCCTTACACATTTCATACCAGTCCAAATCATTTCTCATATTTATAAAAAAATTTCCCTATCAAAATTTATATGTCAGAATAAAATATATATATATATATTTATCAATAATTCCCTAGTTAATCCCTTAATTTTCTAAGTGAACCCCCTACGTAAAATTATATACGACTTAGGATATAATAACATCCATTTCATATGAATGTAGATATTCAAGGAAATTCCAAATGAAAAATGATTAATACAATGTAAGTTTTTCCATGATAATGTTATGAATCACAAAATGAAATAAGATTTCAAAGTTAATCATTAAAAATATATTTGAGGAAAATAATTTTTAAACAACCCAAAGTATCCCATACCACTTGAATCATTTAAATCATAAATCCAAAAAAAGGAAAGTTTTTATATATCATGATGAAAACATATTCATGATACAATGTATCAAAGGGGAAAAAACAACATAAAATAAGAAAGTCGTGTATAAGGCGTAGGCCTTACGGAATGAAAAGTAAGATAATAATCCCTATACATTGAAATCATTTTTTGTGTGGTATTTTTCCTCCTATAAAGATGTTTAAAATATTTTACTACATCATAAAATAATCATAGTCATGTTTATAATATCATATATTAACTTCTTATAATATTTTATTACTCTTTTTTTAACACACTTTCATTATTTTAACAATTTAGGGTGTTAATTGCCTAGTTTTATCAAGTATTTTTTGACTTGTTACATGTTGTTCCTATTTCATAGGTCATTATTTCCTCACCTATAGAATGTAAAACAGGACTTAATTTTCTTATTAATTAATTAAATATGTATTTAGGATAGTTTATAATATTTGGATATAATAAATGAAGTGCACCTTTCATGGTGACGACAAGTTGTATGTACGCTTGAACTCTACTTTCATATCTTTTTCATATTAAAGGAATCAAAAATAAATAATAGATATGTATATTATAATAACAGTATAATATATATTTTAAATATGTTACATAGGTTTATTAAAATTATCCTTAATATATTCCATGTATAGCAAGAATGAATCGCATTCCTTCAAGGGGGCGGAAGGCCACACTTCCTCAAACGATGTTTTTGTATTAATGAATAATGGGAAGTATTAAATATATGTGTTATAAAAGGATTATATAAGTATATATATTTAATAAATATCCTATATTTCACATATAAACATATTTTCCATTATAATGGTCACCATAAGATGTGTTAAAGTAAAAATGAACAATCATCGTCTCACGAGGCAGTAGTTCACCGTACACAGAAACAATATGCTCGTTATGCATTATATGGTGGTGTTTGTAAGTGTTATTAGAATTCATAACATAAAAAAATAGTAGTATATTTTAGATAATAGTTTTTATGAAATAACTTAATAATTATAGTACAGGGAGTGTAGAATAAAATTAAGGAAAAGGGATTATAGGAAAACGTTACCTTATATTCAGGTAACACATTTTGGCTTATACAAAAGGGATTACATGAATGTTTGTATTTAAAAGGATAGGAATCAAGGTTAATGTTATGGATTTTGGGAATTATTTGTTCAGATCATTGCTGAGCATAAGTGGTTTTAGAGGTTTGATTAATGGGGATAAGTGGTGGCATTTTATCGTGTAGGAGGAGTTAGACTTTTGTAATATTTTGAAAAAGGAATTCTCCCCACATTTTTCATATTACATGTGGATCCAATAATTTTTAAAAATTAGATCCGAGATATTATATGGTATAAATATTTCCATCCAACATCTTTTGGACAAGTTTATAGTTCATTTTGGTCCTTAATGTTAAGGTTTGTCCTTTATTAAGCTTAATTTAACCTTAATCATGGTAATTAATTTTAGTCACATTCACAAATACTTTTCATCAAAAATAGATTTTGTATTATTATATATTATAATTTATTATTATTCCAGATATGGAATCCATTTTTCATAATTCCAATCATATAATTGGTAGAAATTAATTTAAATTTAATCCGTTAGAAGGGGCGATAATGCTTGTTTTTTTTAAAATAAAAATTTCTGAATGTTCGCTATGTTTTTATAGTTAATTTCAATGAGAAATTGATTATAATGACCCAAATTGTATTAATTCATAAAAATATTATCAAATTAAACTTTTAAACCAGCTAAAAATATAATTTATAGTAATAAATAAATTATTTGAAAATCATTTTTGAACTAAAATTTGGTAATTTTATCTATTCATTAAAAATGACATGTTTCTGAAAAATATCAAATATTCAACCAAACCTAATTTTTTTTAAGGATAAAGTTTATTTTGACATATTAAATCAATTAATGGGACAAAAGTCATATTTAAAATGGATTTTCAATTAACAGTCGGCAAAAAATCATATATAGATATATTGTATTTAATATGTAATATTGGGATTGGTATTATCTTATGCATATCTTAAACATATTATATGAGTGTAAACAAATGGACATATAATATATAAATTTACTTTATAATCTCTCTAATACTGTTAAAATTGAATTTATTATAAAAAACAAGACTAAATAATGTTTTGTTTAAATCGGGTGTTGTGTGAATTAAAATGATATTAAAAAATGTAAAGGAAATATATGGTAAGGTCTAGGGGTGATACACTCTTCCCTTGTAAAAAAATTCTCCTCATAAATTTTAGGGTCATTACATTCAATAAAATTTGGGATTTCTCTATCATAGGATCCACAGATTCCCACATTTCATCTTCCATTTATTCATTTTTCAAGTGATCCTTTACCAGACATTCATCCAATTCCTTAATGTTTTCCCCTTGGTATCAAGAATAATGATGGGTTATTTGAAATATGAAAGGTCAACTTCAAACTCGATTTCATCATAGGTGAGAAAATGAGCTGGGTCAGACATGTACTTCTTTAGCAGATATATAGAGAACACATCGAGAACCCCTAAGAGATATGGAGGCAATGCTAACCAATAAGCTGTCACTCGAGCCCTTTCAAGACTTTTTAAGGTTCTGATATACCTTTGTCTTAGAATTACATTATTTCCAAACCTGATAACACTCTTACATGGACATAATCTGAAGAAAACAATATCTCCCACGTGGAACTCAAAATCAATCCTCTAATTATCGACACAGATCTTTTGACTACTTTGAGAGGATTTAATATGATCTTGTATATCCTTTACCTTTGTTGTAATCTCTTTAACAGGTTTTGGGCCTATGAGTTTCCTTTCACCAACTTCATCCCAATAAGTTGGAGTACAACATGTCTTACCATATGATGCTTATATGGAGCAATTTGAATACATGAATGGAAACTAATTTTATAGAAAAAATATACCAATGGTATGTATTTATCCCACATACCTTGAAAGTCGAGTGAGCATGATGTCACCATGACTTTAATTATTTGAATTCTTCTTTTAGACTATCCATCAGTTTGAGGATGGTAAGCAGTGCTTAAATAATACTCAATGCTAATTTCCTTCAGAAAACTCTTCTTTATTTTTTATGTAAATAGGGGGACTCAATTACAGACAATGGACAGAGGTGCACCGTAATGTATTAAAACTTCATTAATATAGATCCTTGTGATGGGATCAATAGGTAGGTATTCAATTATAAAAATTAAATGTGATGTTTTGTTTGTTGATCAACAATAACACATACTTTCTTGGAGTCTTTGATTGTCCAATGATAATGTCTATAGTAATTTCATCCCATTTACACAAAGTAATTAGAAGAGGTTACGAGACTCCTTTAAGATCATGCCTTACAACTTTCATTGGTTGAAAACCCAAACATCGGGACAGCTAATCTACAATTTCTTGCTTCATGTTATCCCCCAAGTGTTCTATCATGTCCATATACATATTTTTACTACTAGGGTTTATAGAGAAATTTTAGCTATGAGAATCATCCAAAAATTGTATTTTTAGATCAATTATAGATGTAACATAAATCCTCTTTTCTAATTTTATAACATCATCTTCACAAACAATGTCTACTAATATTCCATCATTCACTGAATTTATTTTATTATTTAAATCCACATCATCATATTGAGAATTCATTATTCTCTCTAATAAATATGGTTTTGCAATAATTTAAAAAATTATTGATATCTCGCCTTACTTATAAATTTCCATATCCATATTTAATATATACATGAACATATGATCCTTCTCAATCCTCATTTTATTTTTAATTATGTGATCCTTCCTACTCAAAGCATCTGATACATTAATCCCTTTCTCGGGGTGGTAGGGTATTGATAAATCAAAATATTTGAGTACCTCAAGACACTTCCATTTTCTCATGTTTATCTCTTTCTATGATAATATGTATTTTAAGCTCTTATGATCCATCTATATCTCACATATTTCATCACAAAGATAATGCATCCATATTTTAAAAGAGAAAATTAAAACCACTAACTCGATATCATGGGTTGTATAGTTCCATTCACGAGTCTTCAGTTTATTTATTGCATATGCAATAACATTATCATTTTTCATTAAGACTCATCCAAATCCCTTCTTTGATGAATCACTATATATGAAGAATCCATCATTACTAGATGGTAGGGTCAAAATCGAATCATTAACTAAACATCTCTTTAGTTCATCAAAACATTCTTCTCATATCTTTATCTAGACAAACATAACACCTTTGCGTGTGATCATGGTTTATGGGTTATCCAATCAAGTAAAATTTTGAATGAATTCATGATTGTAACCTTCCAAACCAATGAAGTTACTTTTCCTCAGCTATAGTTTTTGGCATAGGCCATTATCTGACTGATTTTGTCATTGAAAGATCAACGGATATTCCATCCTTTTTAAAAATATGACCAATAAATGAGTCTTCATGGAGACATAAATCACACTGGATAAATTTACCATATAGTGAATCCCTTCTAAAAGATTTATGAATAATCCACAGGTGACACTCATGTTCCGTATTGATTTTATAATACACCAAAAAAAAATCAATGAATACCACAAAAAAACGTCAAGATATTATTTTAATACTATGTATATGAAGCCCATAAAAATAGAGGTTGAATTAGTCAATCCAAATAGAATTAATATAATCTCATAATGTCCATACCACGTCAGAAATAATTTCATCATAATTTCTTCCTTCATCACTCGCAATTTGTGATAACCAAAATGAAGATCAATCTTTGAAAAATATTGTCCTCTGTGAAGTTGATCAAACAAGTCATCAATTTGAGGTAGAGGATACCTGTTCAATATTGAAATGGAACTAATTTTCCTATAAAAAACACAACCTCATGGATCCGTCTTTATTTTTAAAAAATAAGATGGTGGCTCCATGTAGTGAAAAACTGTGGTTAAAAAATCCCTTATTACCCGAATCCTCTAGTTGTTTATTCAATTCCACCAATTACATTGTGTCTATTCTTTTGGGACTCTTTCATTTTGGCCTTTCATTAGAGATTAAAACAATATAAAATTCAAATTCATTCTCTAGGGGATGTCCTTGTAATTCCTTTGTAAACAAATCTTGTATTCATGAATGATAGGTACATCCTCGATTTGAATATTTCCTTCTTCTTTACTAGGTGTCATTTTACCTTCTTCACCGTGTATTTCATTCAATAGAGCTACTAAGGGGGGGTCTAAATAAGAATCAGATGAGGATGCTTCTTCTCTAAAGATAATGGTTTCTATATCTTCCTTAATGATTATAATTTCCTTCATCTTTTAATAAATATTTGCATCATATTTTGAGAGCCAATGTATACTAAGGATTAAATAAAATTAAACCATATGTATGATTATATGGTCGGAACATAAGGCACATTTATGTGTCAGAATGGAGACTGGCCAACACTTCTTTGTTGCAATGATTATTCCCTTAGGAGTTTTGATTGAAAACTCCC
Source organism: Viscum album (assembly GCA_963277665.1). Taxonomy (NCBI): domain Eukaryota; kingdom Viridiplantae; phylum Streptophyta; class Magnoliopsida; order Santalales; family Viscaceae; genus Viscum; species Viscum album. The sequence continues at coordinate 1,039,195,052 of OY728129.1, forward strand.
TTATTAAATCAAAAGGGAAGTGTATAATTTTATTAGAATACTAGGTAGATATAAAAGAGTTATTTGATCCAAAATAAGATAACATATATGATAAATTTTAAGATAGGATTATTTGGACCACCACTGTATCATTAGGTACTTCCACCTCAACTGTAGTGATTTCACAAGATTTTCCATATCCCCTTAGCCCCTCCTTTGTTCGATTTCATTGACACATAGGGTATTCGTTTGCATAGTTCCCCATATCATTGATGTTGAAACATTTAATATGAGTTTTTTCTTTCTTCCCCTTGCATTCATTAACAACATGACCTTTTACTCCACATTTATAAGAACCCACATTCCCTTCAATAATTTCCTTGAGTGATTCTTTCCACAGTTATGACATGATTTCAATTTTTTTATATTCACTTTCTTATTTGATGTGCTCCCATTTTATTTGTGCTAAGAAGACCTTATATTCTCCAGGTTTCATTTTAAGTCATAGGATCATCATAATTCCTTCTCCATCTTCATGGCATATAAAACAATTTCTTCGTATGAAGAAAAATTCTGAGAAAATCGTTCCCTATATATATTTGGCATAGGTCCTTCCATGAAGGGGTCAGTTTTCCCTCTCTATTGTGTATATAATCTATAGAATAAATGTCTAACCATGAAATGTTGTCTTCATAATCTAAAACACTCTCTTATTCCTTTTGATTTAAGAAAAAGTAATTTATCTTCATCTCAATTTGTTGATCATGAGGGAATTATTTATCAATGAATTTTTCCTTAAAATTCATCAATTGTATGAGTTAAATTTCTTTCGCCTCATTAGTATTATTGATCAGGGACCACCATTGATCAACATCACTTTGTAGATAAAATAAAACAAGTGTAACTATATCCATTTCACAACAACCTATGGCCATGAATATTTCTTCCAGTTACTTAATCCTTTTCTAAATGAAAATTGTAAATGTATTCCCACTAAAAAATGGAGGATTCGATCGCATAAAGTGATCCATCATAATATATTCTCTCCATGTAACAGGTTTCTCCATTTGGGAAAGGTTATTTTTCACATCTTCATTATGTTTCTCCAATATATCTATAATTATCTCCGTTATAATACTAGGTGTATTGGTTTTCTTGGTGGGGAAATCTCTACATTTTATATGATTATTAATACAATTTGACCTTCCAGAAGCTTTTTCTAAAAAACAATTGAATATATTGGATTTGATCATAAAATCAAGAATTCCAAATATGGTGTAACGGTCAATATAAATTCATCGTAAATCATTTTTTTGGTTACCTTGAGGGAATGTTTATAATTAATCCTTCATTATTGTAGATAAAAAATGTGAATTATCTCAAGAGTATCACCCAATAGTGTCAAAAATAGTGCGTAGTAAGGCCCATGTTCATGTACCAGGTTACCCCAAGTCTATCCAGGAACATATTGTAGGAGTTATTACTCCACGGTACATTTGTGCCAAAACCGCGTCCACTTGTTGTATCCAGACAAGGATGTATTTCTAAAAATACCCACATAATTTATACCTTACAAAAATTAGAGGATGTTCTTGTATACCTATCATCAATGTATATCTTTTGGTTTTTCTCCCCTAATATATGTTTTCTAAATCTAGTTTCTTAGGTTGTGGTAAAACATCCTTTGATACCAACTATAATGCTTCGACCCCATAATCATGGAGACGATGATTTTTTTTACATTATCATGATTACAAGGAAACAATCCCAAAGGACTGATCTTTTTTATAGTATTTGAAATGAATGTTATATACATGATGCCCCTAATATATTGTGAAATAGGAAATATAACATGATACATAATAAAATTAAATAAATGGAATCCATGAATGGTTATTCAAAAGATTTTTTCTTCATAGCGTAGGGGGACAAAATATAATAAGGGTGATCTCAAATTCTCTATAAGGGTGTGTATAGTGGAATAAATAATGAAACAATTGGAATAAATTAACCTGAAATGTTAAATAAATGATAACACATGTCATCCAAATAACTTGATAAGGAATTTTCGATATGGAAGGGTAAGAAACAGAAACTCATGTCATCTAAATCAATAAACAGAGAATAAAATGAATACATAGATATGTTGATGAAATATATAATGGATAAATAATAACTAAATCTTAAAGAGGGAAATTCTTAATTATGGGAATGCATGTTTCATAGGTACATGGTACATTTAACATCAAGACCTTCCATAAAACTAATTACAACATATCGGGTAAAACCCCATCCGAATTGGCCAAATGATTCGTCTCATGAGACTACTAATGCATCAAGGGGATATCTATAACATGTCCCCACTTATGTCATACCAATCCAAATAATTTCTCATATTCAGGAATAATATGCCTTATCAAGCTGTTTTTGTATTGAATTGAATATACATATTTATGAATAATTCCCCAATTATTAAAATAACCGTCAAAGTGAACAGCATATGTAAAATGATATATGATTTATGAAATAATAATATCCATTTTTTAAGAATATGTATAATCAAGGTAATTTCTAGTGAAAAAAAATTATAATAAAGTAATGTTTTCCAATAAAAATCTAACAATCACAAAAGGAAGTGATATTTGAAAGATAATAATCAAGAAAAGTTTTTAGGAAAATAATATTTAAAGATACCAAATATTCCCTTAACACTTGAAATTTTTTAATAATAATTACCAATAATGAATTTTCTTCATAACATTAACAAATATGATTCATTATATAATGTATCAAAAGGGGATGTGCTGCACAAAAAAAGTAATTTGTGTATATGTCATATTCCTCACAGAAAGAAAAGTTATACAATAATCCCTTACCTTAACCTTTTTTTTGTGTGGTCCTTATCCTACCTTATAATAGTTTAAAATATGTTATTAACTTATATTAGAAACATAATAATTTTTATAATATCTTGTATTAACTTCTGACAATATTTTATTACCCTTGTGTTAACACCTTGTCATTATTTTAACAATTTTGGGTTTTAATTACCTAGTTTTCTGAAGTATGTTTTTACTTTTTACTTTTTATTCATATTTATTATATCATGATTTCATCATATCTATAATTTAATCCATGATTTAATTATATTATATATTCATTACATATTCATTTAGGATGTTCTATAATATTTGGAGATAAGAAATGAAGTGCACTGTTCATGGAGATAGTAGGTCGTATGTACGCCTGAATGCTACATTATTTTCATTGTCATATTAAATAAATGAAAAATAAATAATAAATATGTATATGAAAATAAACGTATCATATATATATTAAATATTTTACATATTTTTATTAAAATTATCCTTAATATGTTCCATGAATAGTGTGAATGAATCACATTGCTTCGAGGGGACGGTAGTCCGCACTTCCCTGAATGGTGTTATCGTATTAACGGAAAATGGGAATTATTAAAATTATGTCTCATAAAAGGATTAAATAAGTATAGATACATAATAAATATCATATATATCATATAAAAAATAGATTTCCTGTCAAAATGGCCACCATGAGTGGTGGTAAAGAAAAAATGAACAATCATCGTTTCGTGAGGAAGTAGTTCACCATACATAGAAACAATATATTCATTTACCATTAGATATAGGTGTATGTATGTTAATGTAGATGTAATAAAATAAAAACATATTAGTTTTTTTTATTATACATTTATTTTTATATAAACCTGGAATAAAAATATTATAGGGAGTAGAGAAGAAAATGAAAGAACATAGATCGTTGGAAAATATTATCTAAAAATATGGTATCTTCTTTTGGTTTATACCAAAGGGATTCCTAGGACGGATTTATGAAAAAAGGAGGATTAAAGGTATAGGGTAGGGATTTAGATATGATATTTATGCAGATCATGGATGAACCTAATTTTTTTGACATGTATATTTAATAAGGATAAGTGGTGGCCTTTTACAGTAGAAGACGAGTGATACTCTTGTAATATTTTCACAAGGGAATTCTCCCCATGTTTTTCATATTTCATGTGGATCCAATAATGGACCAAATTAGACTCAAGACAAGATATGTTCAAAATATTTCCATCCAATATCATTCAAACAAGTTTATATGTCCGTTTGAGCCTTACGGTTAAGGTTTAGTCCCTTATTAAACTTAATTTAACCATAATTATTTTAATTAATTATTATAACTTTCAAAAATAATTTTTGTCAAAAAAAATGTTGGACTTATTAGAAATGAAAAATTATAATAATTAAAAAAAAATTAACCTTTTTCTTCAAATTTTAATCACAGAAGTGACAGAATTTAATGAAAATTTAATCATGTAGAGTGAACAATAATACCGGGTTTTTAAAGAAGAAATGTCTGAAAGTTTTATGTTTTTATAATCAATTTAAAACTAAACATTATTCCAATGAAATTAATTGTAGTAATTGATAAAAATATTACCTAATTAATCTTTAAAAAAATTATAATTATAATTTAACCTTATAAATAAATTATGTGAAAAATAAATTTTGTACTAAAATTCAATATTTTTAACTATTCATTAAAAATGATATGTTTCTGAAAAATAAAAAATATTCACCCTAACCCAAATTTTATATTTAAATTTAAATAATGAAGGATATATTGACATATTATATCAATTAATGTGTCAAAATGCATATTTAAAATGTGTTCTCCACGAAAAGGCGGAAAAACGACCTTTATAAAAATATAGTATTCTATATGTAATATTGTGTTTGTTCATATATTATTCCTATCTAAAATATATTAGATGTCTGTAAAAATATTTAGATGGATATATAATATATAATTTTAATATATAAAATCTCTAAAAGTGTTGTAATTTAATTTTCTATGAAAAATGTGACTAAATAATGTGTTTTTTAAAGTGAGTGTAGTGTGTATTTCTAAGATATCAACAAAATCTAAAAGAAAAATATGTTAAAGTCATGGGGTTCTATATTCATCCAATTTTTTTAATATATTAATAATAATATATCATTATTTAATCATTTCTTAATCATTGATTAGTCATTGGGTAATCATTGGTTAATCATTAGTTAATTATTAGTTAATTATTAGATATTCATTCTTTAATCATTACATAATCATTATTTAATAATTATTTAATCATTCATTAATAATTCATTCAATATTATCTAATAAATAAATAATAATTATTTAATAATTATTTAATAATTATTTAATTGTGATTTAATCGTTATTTAACCATTAGAAAACCATTAGTTAATTATTATTTAATCATTTGTAATCGTTAGTTAATAATTAGTTTATTATTCATTAATAATTTTTTAATAATTCCTTAATCATTCTTCAATCATTACATAATCATTAGTTTAATAATTCTTTAATCATTCCTTAATCATTACTTAATCATTAGTTAAACAATCTTTAATTTTCTGGTCATCATTATTTTATAATTATTTAATCATTCCTTAATTATTTCTTAATCGTTACTTAATCCATAGTTAATCAATATTTATTCATTAGTTAATCATTAATCAATCTTTAGATAATCATTAGTTAATTATAATTTAATAATTAGTTAACTATTAGTTAATCGATATTTCATTAATCATTAGTTGATCATTTTTTAATCATTAGTTAATCATTTGATAATAATTCTATAATCTTTACATCAAAATTAATTAATCATTAGTTAATAATTTTTTATAATTCAAAAATAATTATTTATTAATTATTTAAACCTTATTTAATTCATTATTAATTATTCCTTAACAACTAGTGAATCATATGATACTTATTAGTTATTTATTATTAGCTAATCATTATATGTAATCATTCTTTAATTATATTTTATTCATTAGTTAATCTATACATTGTCATTACTAATAATAACTGTTATTTCTAATCTATATATAAATAAATAAAATACTAAATTTTTAATATTTTCTAAACTAACTAAAACCAAATCAGCTAAATAAATATATAACTTTAAAACAAATAAGGAAAAAAACCTCTAAATGATACTTCACCCAAAATCGATACTTCTTTTACTCCACTCAAACCACTATGCACAACGGAAGATTATTTTAGTGAGAGAAAGAGCGGGATAGAGAGAGATTATAATTTTGAAAGATGGATTAATTTGGAAGTGAGGAGGGTGCTTATTTATAGTAACTTATGGGTAATGGTCCCCACCACCTTCCGCATTTCACCTTTACATTTGGTGAAAGACGATTGCCCCTCAACCAATTCTCCAATACCATTGATCTGTGTCGATGAGAGTCAAATGTGATAGACCCCTGCCTCTTTCAATAAATACATATGGTGGTAGTGCTCCTTCCTCTTTTCTAATACACATTTCCAAAAATAATAACCCAATCCAATTTAAAAATAATCCAAAAACCTGTAAAAAACTCTAAGATTCTGCTACCACATCCATCCACTTTGTTATACTTCTATATTTCTATGGCTCCACTACCACCCATAAATTATACCACTTAATAATAAACCCCACTACCATTATTCAAGATTTATATATGTTATTGAGTTTTTTTAAATGTGTGCATGTTATTTTTAGAAAAATTATGCTTGAAAGGAGACAAGGAGGTGCCGAATTTTCCCCCACGCCCCCTAGATCAGTGATTGGGAAAATGCAATAGGGGGCACCTTTCTCCAGAAGAGAAACAGAAATTAAGCTAGGGGGTGCACCTTTTTCCTACGATAAAATCAAAATGTTGCACCCCCCCCACCCCCACGAAGTGGATCTAGAGGCCTAAAAGAAGTATTGGTTTTATGATAATTATCATTTAGATGTATTATTTCTTATTTAATTTAAAGTTCGTTATTTATTTAATTAAATTATTGTTATCTATTTTAAAATATGTTTTTTATTAAGTAGTTTAGTTAATTATATATAGTTTAGAAATAACATTTATTATTAGTAATGATTATGTTTAGATTAAATTATTATTATGTTGTGATTATGTAATGATTAATGATTGATTATGTGTTGATTACATTATGATTCTGTAATGATTAATGATTTATTATGTAATGAATAATGAAGTAATGATTAACTATTGATTAAGTAATTATTAAAGATTAATTATGTAGTGATTAAACAATGATTAAGAAATGATTAAGTAATGATTAAAAATGATTAAGGTGTAATTAAATAATGATTAACTAATGATTACATATTTATTAAGGGTTGATTAAAAAATTATTAATGGATGATTAAAGGTTGATTAAGGGATGATTAAAGAGTGATTAGGGAATGATTAACCAATGTTTAAATAGTGTTTTACTAATGTTTAAGACAAGATTAACTAATGATTAAATAATAATGAATTAATATTTAACTAATGATGAACTAATTGTTAACTAATGATTAAGTAAGGGTTGATTAATTATTAGTGTCATCTTTTTGGATATAATAAAATGTTATATGATTTTGATGGCATTAAGATTGTGTGGTGATATAAGAATAAAATCTATGTCTATATACAATTAAGTAGATTTGGATCTAGCACAGATGTACCTAGGAGTAAAAACTATGACAAGGGGTCTTGGTCCTTACTCAGGTTAACCTGGTACACAACAATTGGCCTTCTTGCATCCTGGATTTTCACTCCTGGCGGATATGATTTAGATGATTCATATTTCTTTATAAACAATAAAAAAACCATTAATTTTTTTAGAAAATATACCAAGAAAAATTAATATTATATTTTAGCATATTAATATATATTTTAAAATTTCAGAATAAAAAAGATTTTATGGTCAATCCCCATTATAAATAGTACACATAAAATGTTTTGGAAAGTTAGGTAAAAATAGTTTAACACCAAAATAGTTCAATTATCATTGATGAAATTACAATTAAGATCATATAAATTGAAATGGAAAATAACAAACACATTAAATAACAAATTAATGCATTAAAAAATAAATCAAATACCATGTAAATGTACAATTGAACAAGGTTTTGATGAGGCGAGCCTCACTTTGGATGAGAGGTAAAAGAAAGCTTATTTTTAATTAGCATCGAAATAACATCTTCTAAAGATATGTACTTAACTTTTTGGAATTTTCAAAAAATTTCGGCCTTCAAATGAAATCTATGATTTTTTATTAGAAGGTATGAAGCATTTGAAATTTCAAAAGTTTATTACAACTCATTATAATATGTTATTAATATTCCAATTGAAAATAATTTGGATTTTACCACATGTCTAATGTGAGGATCATCTCATCCAAACCATGTTCTATTGAAAAATTCCAATGTATTTCTTGTTTTTTTTAAATAATTAATGTGTTATTTAATGTTTTTTTTCTTCTCCATTTCACTTTATATGACTAAAATTTTCATTTTATCAATGATAAATAAATTCATTTGATGTTTTCCTTTATTTTTTCCTGAGTTTCCAAAACATTATGTGACTTATATTATATTATAATTTTACATAAAGAAACATTAGTATCATAATTATGGGTATAAAAATACATTCAAAAATTTCAATATAATAAATATTATATGGTGAAACATTATTTCAATATTAGTTTTAATATCAGAATCATGATTAAAACACATTTTGGATATAGAGAATCATGTTTTCCAGTGTGAACTTCTATGGTGAGGTTATTAAAACTATGAAAGGATATTATTATAGTACAAAACCAACAATAGTGGTTAGTACAAATAATTTTGTAACAATAATAGAACATCATGATTGAATTTTTGGTTCCATAAATCTAAGACCCAACCAAGAGATCAAGTCTATGAGCTACATACATTTTCAATTTCAAGTTACACTATAACATCTAGCTTGTCCATTGGTTATTGATTAAATGTATTTCCCAACAATAAATTTATTTTCCCAGTAGTTAAATGGTTCCATGATGGAGTTATATGTTACTATTTCTAATATACAACAAAAACTTCCAATTATAAGAAGATGTAGACATAAAAGAGGGGTTGAACAAAGTCTACCCAAAGAAACTGATGTTATTCCATATATTGTGGAAAAGTAAATCATAGATGATATCGCAGATATTAATGTAAATATAACTTTTGATAAGTATTTTTGTAATGATGGAACAAATGGTAACAATACTGCTGATGAGGAGGGATCGGGGAAAGTTAGGGAATAAGTTTATAGAAATCCATTAATTATATAGAAGTCTCAACCCACAATAAATAATCCACCACTCTATAAATCTTAGTCAAAATCAATGACACTTGTGCCTATATTCTACTACAATGTCCTCACACCTGTAACTATGTTTCACAAAGTTCAATTGAATAGCCTTTGTGAGCTAGAAAAAACCTTCTATATTGGATGGTATTATATATGTAGAGACGTATTAAAAAACACACTTAAGAGATTCCACATTGAGAGGCATTGTATATATATAGTTTAGAAATTAAGACGTAATAAATACCTCATATGGTGTGAAAAGTATTTGGATGATTGTATATTATTTGTGAGGATGATTCCGGACATTGTATTTTTTGGTTGTAGAATTTTGAGGATTAAGGCAGCTTATTCTTGCATTCATCAAATCCTAACCCAATAACATACCTCATTGGATAATTAATTTGGTTCATCCATTTTTTTGAGATGATTAGGACATGATGAGAAGTTTCTATAGACCTTGTGAAATTTATGATACAAAAACAATTTGATTATATGTTTTCCTAGAATAAGGCATGGATGGAAAAACAGAAGAAATTTTTGAATGTCTATGGTGATTGAGATGACTTGTATCATGTTTTACAACAATTTTTAGTCATACTAAGACACAAAAACCAATTTTTATTCCATATTTATATTAATTTACATGCGTCTCTTGATAACCAACTTAATCCATCTAATGTTGAATTTTACTGGTTGTTTTGGGCATTCATCCCCTATATCCCAACATTTTTTTCAGAAAAATGTTCATTCAGATTGATGGAATGTTATTATAAAAGATATACAAGGGTTTATTGTTTATTTCAGAAATAAAAGATGGAAACTTTTCACCACTTCCACTTTCATTTTCCATTGTGGAGAAGGAAAACTACGAATCATGTAGTTGGTTATTAGCATGTATCAGCAACCATTTCACCTATATTTAGGGTGTCTGGATGATATCTGATTGGTATCGATAAATTAATGAGCCAATAAATGCATAACCTAATACATGGAGACCCCAAAATTCACATCCTCAATAATACATTAGACACATTTCTAGAAATTTGAGGAATACATTCCACAACGAACCTATGAAAAAGGAAATCACAAGGATATATTTTTAAAGCCTTTATTATTTGATACGTTTTCAATGTAAAGAAGAAATAAATTTATGTAGAATTTGATAACTTATGTGTAGCATATAAGCTGGATCAATGATGAATTGAATAACATTTCAAACAAATCTACAAGTATAATCAAGAAGTGTAGGATTTTATGATGTGTATTCCAAAATAAAAATGGGCATTGGCATATGAAGATGAGAATAGGTATGAATACATGACTACAGACATTGTCGAGTGAATCAGTGGTGTCTTGATGGGGATTCACAAGTTACCAATTACTACACTAGTTCAAGATTCATTATATCAAGGTGTGAATTACTTCGTTGATAGAAAAAAACTAGACTTAGATGGAATTTTATAGGGGTTAAGGTATGCTAGGATCATTTAATGAGAGATTGAAAACAACATTAAATAAGATTCTAGTTATCATGTCATCCATTTCCACTGATAAGACTCTCGATTTGTAGTTTAAGATCGTTCGGACCCCATCAAAAATAGCATCACTGAAAAAATGGTGGATTACTAGAAGTGAGCCAATTCGAATGTGGAAACATCAAGGCCATATGGTTTCTATATACACACGCTATCAAAACATGTACATTTGTGAACATATCATGGGAATCATATATTGATCTGGTATAAAGGATGGACGTCATTTATAATTGTTATATTTCACCATGGTTGACTATCAGTGATTTTCAACAACTCCCAATGCCTAAAGGCTAGCTGAGAGTGATACCAGATATCAACAGGTTGCGTAAATGAGGGATACTAAAGTAAAATGGTATACAGAATGAGATGGATTTGCCTCAAGAATAAGGGTAAAGTTTCAAATGCATTATATGACATCAAGAATGTCAGAACAAAAAATGATGCTCTAATATTGCAAGAAAAATTTCACCCTCTCATCCAAAATGATGTAATGTATATTATGTGATTTTCTAATATTGTTAATTATATGTTTTTATTATTAGATTCCATATTTTGTAAAATTTTCTGACATGGAGAAATACATTTTCTATTAAATAACAATAATCCATTCTTATGCACATTAAAATGGATGTGAAAAGTGATTTGTGGTGGAATTAATGCAAATTCCATCATTCCATGGATTAACCATAAATAAATCATATGAGAAAATCATCATTAAATATACCATCATGTGAGAAATCATACATAAATTAAAAAGAACAAAATTTCATAGTAAACTTTTATATAACGAAGACAAAAATGTTTATACTTATAAATATATCATATCATATCTTACGAAAAACCATTTTATAGGAAAAAAGTATCTCAAAAACAGATTAGTAATATTCATCAAAAAACATAAAGACATGACCTTTTCTTTTTGTAATAAATAAATTCATAAAACAATGTGAATAAACATGTCATATCTTAAATTTTACCATTCGTAACATACTATTGACCATAATGTTATACATACATTTTGGAAATATGACTAATTTCATTTTTTACATACATATAAATGATACCATAATACTCATTGGGCATGCTAGGCATGTTTCCAAGTCTGTTCTAGATGATGGTGATATTCGAGAGATCAGGGTGCATTGAGCACACCGTTTTCAACACACACCACCTCCATCTATCATTATACCATTCATGCATGGTGCTAGCTTCTACGACATTACAATATCAAATTTCATATTCACTGACCATCGTCTACTTGTTTCCCCCATGGAGAGGTGGAGGCCAAATCCACACACATTCCACCTACCTACGGGAGAGATGACCATCACCCTCGAGGATATGGTAGTGCCTTTCTATCTTAATATCTTTGGGGAAGATGTTATTGGGAACATCCACACATTTTTTTGACCATGGTTTGTGAGTGTTAGGCATCAAAGTTTTTGTTAATCATAGTCTATAGATAGTTGATCGAAATCTATGACTTGGTTGGAGGAGAAATTTACACATATGCCTGATGACGTTGATGACTAGACTATCATGTGTTATGCTCGTGCATATATATTATGGTTCATTGGAGGGACACTGCGTGCTGATCACTTAGGGAAGCATGTGCACATGATGTATCTAGTCTTACTGGAGTACTTTGATTGGGCTATGAGGTACAAATAGGGATCCAAATTCTTAACATAAACATATATAGAATTATGCCACATATTCTATAGAGACTACAAAGATCTTGGGTCGTTGTTTCATCCTTTTCTTGATGTGGGCATGGGGGCACATCCCTTTATTCTACCTTGTTCTTGTTGGTCTGCCACTACTGATAGGGGTGCTGGATGTTGCTTCATGCGGATGCGGGTATGATCACTCATCTTTATTGGTTTCTGATGTCGGTAGGAGGTATTGAGTTTAATTTTTAATTATTTATCATTTTTAATGTTGTATTTTACAAGTGGAGTCGGAGACACAGATTTGTCACAGTTCTGACACAACATTTGGGTGCATACCGCCTCAAGTTGGACAGTCTCCTACCTGACAAGGTATGTATATAAAATTTGTCACTGTCTATAAAATTTAATAATAGAATCATTTTTTATTTTTATTAAGGATATTTATTGAAAAAGGTAACATGTCATATCAAATTTAATGGAAGCCATACTAAGCTATACTAGACCAGTTTACATCATACTCCACTACTGGAATTCATGATGATATGTATGTAGTGTCACTTATACACTTACATATTATTGAGTGGAAAAATCCTGATAGATTCAAGCAAAATTTTTGTTGTGTTCAGTCGATTACATTACAGCTGAGGCAGATATGAGAGATTCATCGCATGAAGATAACAGAGAGGTGGGATGAGGACTAGAACTGAGTATATGACGACTATCTTGACCTACAGGGTGGATGTGAAAAGCTTGGTATACATCATATACATATGATGCGATTATATCTTTCAGATTAGGTCTAGTATGAGTCATGGTATAACCTGAATTATATATTGAATATTACCCAACATAGAAGTAATCTTCATAATATGACAAGTCAATAAATTTCCATTAGTTTTTTTACTGAACTATTTTCTAATTCATTTTTAATCTCTTTCTTGTATACTCACATAGTTCATATAATTTGAAAGAGTGGTCTAGAGGTAGAGTGGGTCCTTTGTCAGGTTGGGGTCCATGTAATAGTGTTGGGGCTAAGGTTATCTTATCATGTGATTTAGGAGAGAATCTTCTAGAGTCCATCCTAGAGAGTGGCGGTATATTCCCAAGGAGTGGAGGATCTTTTTTCAGGAACATCTTCTAACAGTTACTGATGATATAGAACCAAGAAAACAATGAAAACAAAGACCACATCATCTTACACGTGATCCCTCACATGTTCTATGGGCATTGGTTGACCCTATAGAAGTCCCACCTCAGTTGATTGTAGATGTGCATCATGTGGCATGGGATCTATCTTTCTTGATAGGATATCCATAGTTCTATCCATCATGGGGTCCAGATCTATCACAACCTTGGTTCCCCACTTTTTGATGGTAGGTCCCTCTACTAACCTTGTGGGAGAAGGATCGGGAGAAAAATACGACATTCAGTGGAAACCTCCTCTCACTGACACATATGTGGAGCATGCAAAGTTTGACATTTTGATGCTTGAGGATCAACTCTCTCTAGGTCATCAGACTCTAACCCAATAAAGATCTCGATGATCTCAATATGGGCATACCCTTTATAGACCACCTAATGGGATGTAATCTCATCGCCATAGAAATTTATTGTACTTGTTCATGCATATTTTTTATATCTATTAAAATGAAGATATTATTGTTTCTATCAAGCATTTTTAAATGATTATCATTTTTTTTAGTTTTCATTGATATTTAAGTCATAGTTTATATTTTAAAATCTTTCAAATTAGACAATTTGAAACATAAAAAAACTTACTAAATTTCAAGTATGTAACTTTGAAATCATATAAAATATACATTACAAAACCAATCGAAATAAAATTTAAAACATAGCCTAAATATCCAAAAAATTGTTGAAAATAAAATGAATTAATTAGATATAATAAATAAATAAAAATGAAAGGAATGTATAAAATTATTATAAATAAAATTGTAATGGTTTAAAAAATACTAATTTTTTAATAAAATACTGATCAAGTTGAAATTTTATAGATTCAAACATACCCTAGGGGATCATTATTTTCAACCAATAACCAGTCACCAACTTTGGTGCCCAAAATTATTTTATATTAAGGGTTATATAACTAATATCATTTAGTTTTCATAGGATATCGTATAAAGATACACTTCATGCCTTCAGGGACCACTTCTGATTCATGTTAAGTCCTTAAAAATTGTCTCAAATCCCCAGGCATGCTTGTTTGGAAAATGAAGCTTCCATTTCAATCCATATATAACTGGTATGGGATACTATATGGAACTTTGTTTGGAACAAGGTTTAGTGTGTATGTTGAAATTTGTAATTAATATCTCTAAAAGGATAATGAAAAACTTGCACGACTCATAATTAATATCAATTTGTACCAACTATAGAATCTTTATAGCCCTTTTACATTGTCCACCAAATAGTTGTTTGGTTATTTTTCCTCGTAAACATGTGTGACATTTTCCATTTTGTTTTAGGGCAAAAATTCTAAGTAATCATCTTCACAAAACATTTTCCAATGCTTATTGTTTACATAAAAAATATGGTGATGTCATAACTGGGTCTGAAATGGGTCCTGAAAACATATTTTTTTATCAATTGTCAATAATTTGTTTTCAAAATATAATATATAAACTAAATTATTGAGTTATGATATACCCTAGAAAATGTTATTGTTATAAAAGTTTCATTCTTTATTTTAGAACATAAAAATAAATCGTTTCATGTCATGGAAAGAAACAAATATGATGTTCTTAGTAAAACTAATAAATTTTAAAAGAAAAACAATCCACGTTAGAAATATTTGGTGGTTTGAACCATGACTAAATCAACCAACCTCATTCCATTAGCAACATATAAATCTGTCTCTCCTCAGGTGATCTTTCAAAATCTACTTTTCTTTTGTATTTGAATACAAATTTGAGCGCCACAAAAGTTATTGATTAAAAACATAACATTTTCAATTTCAAATGTTTTTGAAAAAATTCCAGACAACAAAAAACAAACACAATATATATATATATATATCATAATATAAAATTCTATATATTTATAAATATAATAACTTATAATAAAATATATATTTTGAAATGTCACAGGCCCCCTTCCACCTTTCATGCGTAGTTTTAAAATTATTTTTAACCTACACACATTTAAAAATATACAAAAGCACATAAAATAATAACCATTATTGTATCTTTCTACCACTTCCATGAACCCTAGCCCAATTCAATCCATGTAGAAACTGTTGATCGATATTGAATACCAAGCCTACAGAGTAGGATGATCGTGAAACCTACTATCATTATGTGTACGACCCCATCTAACCTAAGAAATTTAATTTTATGTCGGCATATATTTAGACTAAGACCTCCCACTATACTGTTCGAAGCCAAAGGATATCCATCCATCTCCAGTATCCCCATGCTAAATAAAAGGAAGATACCATCGTGGAAGAGAAAATCCCACACGCGCTGCTTCCAACTGATGTCGCACCAACTGTCACATGACCTATAAAACACACTGATCCACATACATCTTTTCTAGCCCCATTAAATCCTTACCCACACTTCCTAGATGTGTAAAAGTTTAACCAGAAGGATGAATCTCCACTCACACATGCCACCGGTCGATTCTTACTACGGAAGAGGATCCACCACCACCGTCTTCACCCAACCCCGAATCAATGATGACCATCACCCCACCATTGAGAAAGTCGGATGATCTCACCTATGAAAATCATAGAGGAGAGGAACTGATCTCTAGGCTCCCATGAATATTTCCCAGGCCAGACATACGAGATCTGTGGAATATGAAGGGGTCGTGCGCGCCACCTGTGATGAAGAAATCGAAACCTACAATCGCACTAACTAGATGCCTATGAACATTGACACTGGCCAGAGGGAGATGATTCATGTTACCAATCATTGAATAAACCCTATGATGTTTCTTCGTAGACCCACAAACTTGAACCGAATTCTCATACCCATCGATCTCTACCGGAAGTAACCGGACCCAACCCACTACTATGTTTCGATTCATAGATGCCCGATGGTTAATTTTCATGCGTTCCACCATATTCTTACCTAAGATACACCAATTGGGCTAGAATCCCATCTGAAATTATGCTCAATTTCATACTTTTGGTGTGTGTTTTTATTCCTACTTGCATGTTCGACGAGACCTAGCGACCATCATTACATACGGGATGAAGTTGATTTTTTTATACATATTTTATTAATTTATTAAAATTATACTAGATTTAAAATAAATTATAAATTATAAATTATCCATTATATATACTTAAACTGAAATTCCACCGACTAACGTGTCATATCCACGTCGTTCAATGTCTATAAAACATGACTCTCTGTGAAAAAATCCCTACATCCAATGCCATTATCCGGCATTCAGCGCACCTCCATCCCTCAAAATTTCATTCCCTCATCCTCGGGTTTCTGTTTCCTACTATCCGTTGAACCCCATCATGCATCTCTGATACCGCCTACGACACTCCATCATCACCCATCTGCTACCCATCCTTCGCATTCCTTGATCCTCATCTTCGTATATGTATGATTCATGTCTTCGGTAGTCATCTCCCCTCAATCTTGAATCTTCTCTCCAGCTGTGACTCTGCCTCCATGTGATCTGCCTTCGTTTCCTTAGCCTTCAGCTCCACTAACTATAGGTCCTCCTCCTGTGCCTTTTCTGCAACCGGAGACTCCTCCTTTGGCTCTTCTACATCCAGGTCCTCTGCTCAACCCTAGGTTCTCGTGCCCTAGAACACGCAGTAAGTAAGCCCGGGTATAAACCATTGTCAAAGGTATAATCCTTGAGTTTTCGCAATATATTGAAGAAGAACATCTTCTACTAAATAATGGGAATGTGATTCTGATGCACATTGCATACCTGAATATGATTCATCAACTTAGTTTCCAACATTTATTTTTCATTCCATTAAATAACTGGTAGTACTTGATGTTGCAGTGTTTTGAATCATTTAAGTTCCTATTGTCTATGAATTTGAATGGTTTCCAAGGGATCTATGACAAGGTATTTGAATCAATAGCGACTTCATTTCCTAAATTAATGGTCCTTTATTTATAATAGAATTTTAATTAGTTGAATTTTAATATCAAATATCTTCATGTTTAAATGTCTTTGATTTTTTTAGTGTTTTTATTAAATGAATAATCTGTATTATTTTCTATGGTTGATGGGTCTCTGAATCCAAAATCTAATTCGGGAAGATAGATATCTTTTTGTAGAATTTTCGGGAGTCGCAATGATAGAAATTATAAATGAATGAAAATGTAGGAGATAATAAAGCATATAGAACAGACAAATTTACATTGATCAGGAAAAATCCCTATGTCCACAGACAGGAGGAAATATCACTTGAAACGGGAGCAAAAATTACAATGTTTTTCTCGATTAGAAACCCCAGCCCGGAAGGGGATACTTATGTAGAAGAAGATCCACTATTTCTCACAGGATGTCTGCATCACTATAGTGAACAGTTTCCACATTTGTAAAATGTTCTATAGTGTCTGTTGGATGGAAGTCAAAAGTGCCATACTAGTTGACTCCAATGTTCTCACTGCTACCGCATTCAGCTTAACCGGATCTGGCTACCCCAATATAACAATCTCCCACTTGGAGCCAGATCCACTACATTGTTATGCATCGATTCCACTGATGAAGAAAACATACTTAATCTGATTTCTTCTTCTTCTTCACTGAAAAGTGCATGTGCTTTCCATTAACAGCTTCAATTTCAACCTAACGATTCATGAAATGCAAATATTTTTCCACTTGTGCTCCCATCGTGTCCTCCATTATTTTTCATCTCATCCTTAGTTCATAAGTGGAGACCAACAGAGGAACAAAGTGCCTCATCTTCTGTATCACCATGGGATTTTTCAACATTTCTGCTAGATTAATGGTTCCACAAATCTTTTACAGTGTCAGCAACCCATCCTGTATCAAGCCTCTGATGAAATGTTACTTCAACAGAATGTGCTTCATCAAGGAATGAAATACCAGATTCTTTTCAAGATGTATAACACTATGACTATGACAGTGCAATACATGTTCCTCTCATTTTTTTCCCAGTTCATCCAAGAAGTTTTTCAGCCAAACAATCTCTTTCATAGCTTCTGTTACAGAAATGTATTCTGACTCTGTAATGGATAAAGCCACCACATTCTACAATAGTGATATCTCGCTTACCGCAGTTCCCCCATAGGTAAATACATAACTTGGGGTACTCCTCCTACTATCGAAATGGACTCCATGGTCATCATCCACATACCCCTGCAATGAATTTCCTTTCCCAATGCAAAGATATACCTCTTTACAGCATATCAAATACCCCTATATCCAATTCAAAGCTACCCAATGTTGATTACCAGGGTTATCCATATACCTGCTCACAAATCCCACTGCATGTGAAATGTCAAGTCAAGTACTGACCATGGCATACATCAGGCTTCTAACATATGATGCATATTAATGTTTTTCAATGTGCTCAACCTCTTCGTCCATCATCGGAGATTGCTCCTTTGATAGTTTCAAATGGCTCTCTAGGGGAATGAAGACTTCATTTCCCTCCATCATATTGAATCTTCTCAAAACATTCCGAATGTAATCATCCTATGAAAACATCAACGTTCCAACTATTTGGTTTCTCTTGATCTTCATCCCTAGAATCTTTACAGCTTCTCCAAGATCATTCCTTTCAAAATCCTCAGCCATCTGCTATTTTAGATCATTATTCCTCTACATACTAGATCCTGCAATGAGAATATCATCAACATATAGAAGTGATATAATGTATTCATCACCAAAGGACATGATGTAGAAACATTGATCCATGAAACACCATTTATATAAATTTTATACATAAATTAATAAAACATATTATTCCACTACCTTGGTGCTTGCATCCATCAACATAAGCACTTCTGGAGTTTTCACACCAAGTCATCCTTCCCAGACTCTATATATCCCTATGGCTGTTGTATGAAGATATCTTCCTCCAAATCTCCATAAAGGAAAACATTCTGGACATCAAGATTCTCAAGGTGAAAGCCCTCTGACGCCACAATGTTGAGAACCCCCAGGATGGTGTTAAGCTTCACTACTGGTGAGAATATTTTCGTGAAATCCACTCCTTATTTCTATTGGAATCCTTTCACCACCAGCCTTTTCTTGAACCTCCTCTTTACATCATGTTATTCCTTGACCCAGTTGACCCACTTGTTTGGAAATACTTTCTATCCTGTTGGCTTGGGTGTCAGCTCCCATGTGTTGTTATCATTCAATGTGAAAATCTCCTCTTTCATAGACAGCTCCCACTTGCTCTACTCCTTCATCTTGGACTTATCACCAAACTTTTCCTTTGAATTAGTATCAATATGAACATATGAAAAACTGCCAAAGATTTGTTATTGGGATATTCTTTCCTCCTTCCCAGACTAGAGATACTCGGGTAGACGTTCTCTCATTGGTTCAGATGGACTCTTATTCACTAGACATGTTGTTATGTTTACATCATTAGCCCAAAAGGTTTTGGTCAACCACAAGTGTAACCTCATGCTTCTGGATCATTCATTAAATGTCCTATTCATTCTCTCTACCAAACCATTCTGTAGTAGTGTACCTAGAATTGTCTTCTCCCACTAAATTTCATTATAAAAATAGAATCCTCTGAACTCATGACTTCCATACTCTCCACCGTTGTCAGACCTCAAGCATTTTAGCTTAGCTCCTAACTCATTCTCTACCATCGCCTTATACATATGAAAAATCTTAAACACATTCAATTTACTTTTCAGAATGTAAAGTCATACCTTCCTTGTTGAGTCAACAATGAATGTCACATAGAATTGGGAACCTCTATGGGAAAGTACTGGTGTAGGCCCCTAAATATATGTGTGCACCCAAGTACAGCTTCCCCGCCTTCAGTGTTCTCCCTCCTTTTTCTAAAGTCACATTATTCTGCTTTATAAAGATACAATCTTCACATAAGCCAACTTCCACTTACTTCAGCTTCAGTAGAATCCCTTTTGCTTCCAGCACCTTCATCCCCTTCTCACTCATGTGTCCTAGCCTGTTGTCCAATAGTTGTGAGTCTCCTACAGCTTTGAGTGATACATCCATGCCCATTCATGTTTATGTAATGTTGTATTGGGTACCCTTCTTTGCTCGCTGAGCTATGGCCATAGATCCTTTGGTGATTTTCATTGCACAACCAGTGAATGTGGTACTCGACCCTGCATCATCAAGCTGTCCCACAAAAATGAGACTTCTTCTTAAACAAGGGATATACCTCACATTTTCCAGAACCTGCAAGCTCCCACGGTTGGTCTTGATCCATGCATATCCTTTCCCCACAATCTGCAAGGGCTCATCATCAGCATGGTATACCTTTCCGAAATTTTGAGAAACTTAATTTTATAGAAATCTCATATCTGATGTAGAATGGAAAAACAGCATAGAGTCTAATATCCAAGACTCCATCGGGCTATCAACACTCTACAGTAGCGCATCATCAGTTCCTTCAACCACTGTGTTTACTCCACTGGTTTCAAGTCCCTTCCATTTTTCTCTGCACTCCTTCTTGACATGCCCTTTCTCTCTTCTTGTCCAGAATGTAGGACTAGCCCCCTTTTCCTTGTCTCATATTTTCCCTATTGACATTGATCGCACACTACAATTGTCTCGTTGTGGGTATCTTTTTCTTCCTTCAACATTCAGAAAAAGAACTAGGTAATCTTCATAATTCTCTTATTCTCACATCCTCACTCAGGATTAGGTCCCATATATCATTCTAAACTAGTTTGGTATTCCCCGATGTACTGCTTACAACTATTACAATTTCTTCCCAACTATCAAGTAAAGAGGACAATAAGACCAGTGCACATACCTCATCACCAAGATCAATCTTCACCGATGTCTGCTCACTTGTGATGGTGTTGAAATAATTGATGTGGTTTGAAACAATACTCCCTACATCCATCTTCAAGTTGAACAATTGTCACATCAAGTGAACATTATTTACCATAGAAGGCTTTTCGTGCATATTTGTGAGATCTTTCATCGGGTCCACCGTCGTCTTCTACTCTCTGATGTTGAAAGCCACGTTTTTTGCCAATGTAAGGCACACAACTCCCAAAACCTACTGATCCAGTAGCTCCCACTCCGACTGCTACATGTCTGATGGCATCAGACCCAGAAGCGACAAGTGAAACATTTTTTTGATAAAGATAATACCTGATTTTCATCCTACAGAAACGAAATCCAGTTCCATAGAAGTGATTTATCTTCACTTTCCCTTCATCTAGAGCTATCGTTGTACAATTCTGAACCTTCCACGGATACCAGTTGTTGCGGAATCATTGAGAGTCATAATGACAAAAATGAGAAATGAATAAGAATACCAGAGAAAAAAAGCACACAGAACACAAAAATTCACGTGGTTTGGAAAAATCCCTACATCATCAGAGAGGCAGAAATATCACTGAAAATGGGAGCACATATTATAGTGTTTTTATAGGTTAGAAACCCTAGCCCGAAATGGGCTACATATGGAAAAGACGATCCACAGTTTTGAACATGAATTCTGCATCACTACAGTGAACGGTGGACACCTTTTTCAAAAGTGTTGTAGTGAATGTCGGCTAGATGTAAAAGGTGCAGTAGTAGTTGAATCATAAGTCTGCACTACTACAGTTCTGGGCCACAGGCATTTGGCCAAACTGGATTGGGCTACACCAATACAACATCTCTAAGTAGTACATTTAGTGAAGTGTATCAAGCATATACTTGAATTAAACATGAGTTTCTGTAAGGAATATGTTCAAATCTAAAATATGGGTTCATTTCATATATATTTGTGCAATTATCTGGGACTACATGTGTTCTAGAGAGAATGATTATGAACTCAAGCACATAGTATGAGTTGAAATGTGTTAATTAAATGATCTTGGTTGTTGGGAAAATGGTATCTATGTTGCAATTTTCAATTGGTTTGCAATTTCCCAATCACAGTAGTATATGAATGACTACCTTCCGTAGATCTTTTTTCTATGATCTCATTCACACCTAGGAATAATTTTTATGAATTTTCATATATATTATATGAGTTAGTTTTTTTTGTCATGACACATCCTTGGGGACCATGCTGTGACTACACCAAGCCCACCTTCCATATGCCAGGGGATGGAGACTAGCACCAAAGGTGTAATCCTGATAAAAAGGGAAGGAATTGCCTTTATAAAAGTAAACCAACACAACAAAGTATGCAACAGAATGAAGCACTAAGTAACAATAAATAAAAAACTAATTGTTGAATGGAAAGGGGCTAGAAATACAAGCCCAACAGTAAGTATAGTACAACTGAAAATCTAGTACAACTGTATTAAAGTAAAACAGAAACCACTAGGTCATCCTCTAAGAATCCCACCTAAAGGGTGGGTACATATGGCCTCTTTAACAGATCAAGTTTGGCCATCCGATCCATGTACGTCTCACCAAGTAGTCCACCTCTGGGTACCGTCCAGCTCTACAAGTCTCCACTTAGATCAGTGATGTCCAACATCTGAATCCCACACAACATAGTGCGGGCATAGCTCGTGTAGGTGTGAGTATACGATACTCAGTAGGGACCCCAAGACCCCTGAAGGTCTCCCATAATCCACGAGGTTAAACCATAGAAGTAAGATACAATCACAAAGTATCATCCAACTCTACTTAGGTATATGCCCATACATATACCTAAGTTATCAATCACAGTTTGACTCCAACTCTCGAGCCCAAGCACAACCCAGCCCACAAAGGAAAGCAAGTCATTCACATCGATGATATTGATTGAAAGTCAAGAATCATCTCACATAGGTATACATATTTCGTATTGCGATATATAT
Source organism: Viscum album (assembly GCA_963277665.1). NCBI lineage: Eukaryota > Viridiplantae > Streptophyta > Magnoliopsida > Santalales > Viscaceae > Viscum > Viscum album. Next base: position 1,039,218,409 of record OY728129.1, read on the forward strand.
GATCAGATATAGTCACTGATTCATCTAAGCTTTTAGACCCATGTAGGATACCATACAAGATAAGCTATCGGACCCACATAGGATACTAGACCAGCTACTCTGTCGGACCCACTCAGGATAAAAGTACATTGGTCAAACTGTCAGACCCACATAGGATACAAGTATAGTAGTCATTACTGTCGAACCAACAAGGGATTCCAGTACAGTTGTCATCATCATCGTACCCACAGAGGATTCTAGTATGGTAGCCATCGTCGTTGAACCCGTGGAGGATTCCAGTATAGTAGTCGTCGCACTCGCGGCCAGCTCTAGGGTTCTCGCACACAACACGCTCGATTTCGGAAGGGTGCTCTCCTCAGGCCAAGGGGTCGATAAATCAAATATTAAGAAGTTCAGAGGTGATGTATCTTGAAGTTATGTCTCGTCAAAAGAAACCCAACACGACAGACGGCGCGTCAATCGGACGCCCAGACTGAGATATATTGGCTTTTCCATTACAGGGGCCCAGTTGGAATTACGCTCGTTCCAAACGTCGACATTTTACAAAGTTGTCTAAAACACACATAGAGTATCGAGAAAGGACCGCTTCATCGTGGGGGTCCCATTTCCGTAGACGGCGCATCAATCGGATGCGCGGTCTTAATGTTATTAATGTTTAAGTGAAAATGGGCCAGGCTCATCAAGCCAAGTGGGCTGGCGGGTTTGGTCGACCCGGATTTGGCACGTCTGACCCGACTAGTATCGGACTGGCCCGGGTGATACGCACAGCATGGCCTAAGGGGCATGGCCCATCTCGGTGGGCCGCGCGATGGGGGGGGGGGGGGGTAGTTTCCTGAACCGCCGGTGCCGAGCAGCGCCGCCCTCCTGTCCGACAGGCCAAAGCTGGCTGGTCTTCTAGGCACGAGCGGCCCGAACGGGCGAGTTGCGGTCCTCCTACAAGGCACTTGTGGGTGTCGTGGCCTTCATCAACCTGGCCGGATAACGAGGTTTCTGGTTCGCACACCGAAGTGGCCCGCGGAACGCACACTGCGGTTCTCCGCAGCGCAGCGCCCCTTCCGGCACCACGGTCTCTCTTCAGCCCGGCTGGCTTTAGTTGGCCGGTTCTTCTTCGGCCGAGCGGCCTACAGAAATGGGCCACAGTTCCTCTCCATGTGGCCAGCATACGACTACCACTTCCTCTGGTCGCCGGCACCTCTTCTGTCACCGCCTCCATTGAAATAAAACAAGGATCATCGGAGGGTCTTCGGGTCGTGTTCGTTCGGTCCACGCCCTCCGCGTTAGGTGGTATCATATGGCCGAAGATTAAACATGGTTTCAACGAAGAACAAATAAAAATTTTATTCAATTAAAATTGAAACAAACCCCCTACCTCGATTTCAAGAGCGGAGCACGTCAACGAGTCGCGGAAGAAAAACGTCACGGAGGTCAGGCGTCGTAGAAAAAGGACGTCAATTCTGTTGACGTCAGAGTGCGCTCGAAGAAGAAGCGTCGTTGGTGATATCATGTATTTGTTGGAGATATTCTTCATCGAGAGAAGGATGGTGTACTTCTATTTCTCCAGAGCCTTCCCAATCTTCTCCCAACACAACGTGTGAAAAATAAAAATAATAGTTAAGTCTATTATTGTATTCACAGAAGAATACAAAATTCGAACACATTAATTAATTAATTGAAGAGTTCAATTCATTAATTAAAGAGTGTTGGTAATAATTAATGGGATAGATGGAGGTGAAGAGGTCACATTAATTAAGGGGGGAGTTGTCAAATAAATTAAAGGGGGTGTTAATGGGGAGTTAAGGGAAGTTGAAAGGTTAAGGGTTCCTGTGGGCCCCACCTCACATTATCCCCTCATGGGAGGTTATGTGGGTGTCGGCCCCACCTATAACATCCCGTTGTAAGATATAAATACCAAATATAAATAAAATTGTGTACAACAATTTTATTTAATTTATTTTAAATCCCAAAAAAACATTCAACCCGCATAAAACTCAACTGCGGTAATGATCCCCTTAAGTGAATACCACTGCTGCAAGTTCATCGGTGTCCTCGAATTTCAATTCCAAGCACCGGTTCAATAGATAGAGAAACTCACACGTATGTTTACTGAATGTACCTGAACAAAACATCAGAAATTGATTTCGGGCACACCGGGCCTCAAAATCAAGTGCCGTCAGAAACCATATACTTGTAAAATTCCGAAGTATTTAAGAAATAATTTTCCTTGAAATTTCCAGGTCTTTACATTAGTCCGAACTTAGGAATTTACGTCCCTGTAAAGCTACAACACACACTAGGGAAAAAATGGGGGTACTGAGCTTGCATCTGAGCCTCCCGCTCCCAAGTGCTCTCTTTGAGGTTCCCGTGCTTCCAGCGAATGCGCACTATAGGAATCGACCATCCACATAGGACCCTCTCCTGCCGATCCTTGATCTCCATTGGGAACTCCATGATTTTCACCCTGTCATCGATGTTCATCTCCCCGTGGTCGATGATGTGAGACGGGTCGTGCACGTATCTCTTCAGCTGAGATATGTGGAAGACGGCATACACCCAGTGCAACTGAGGTGGAAGGGATAGGTGGTAATCCACCTCTCCTACACTGCTGAGGACATTGAAAGGTCCGATGAAACGCGGAGATAACTTGCCGCCCCGACGAAATCTCTATAGACCTCGTCGAGGAGAGACCCGAAGGAAGACATGGTTGACATCCTCGAACTCCAGTGGTCTCTGTCTCCTATCAGCGTAGGACTTATGATTGTTATGTGTTGTATTCATCTGCTCTTGGATGATCTAAACCTTCTCCGTAGTAGCCTGAACCATCTCTGGTCCAACAAGTGTTGACTCCCCAGGGTCAGTCTAGCACAGAGGTGATCTGCAATGTTAGTCGTACAACAACTTGTATGGTTTCATCCCGATGGTGGAGTGGTAGTTGTTATTGTACACAAACTCCACTAAGGGTAAATGATCCTCCCAGCTACAACCAAATTCAAGGACACACGCACAGAGAATGTCCTCGAGAGTCTGAGTGGTACTCTCCGTCTGGTCGTCCGTCTGAGGATGGAAGGTGGTGCTCAGACGTTGCTACGTCCCTAAATCTTAATGTAACCACTTCCATATCTGTAAAATGAAACGAGCATCATGATCAAAAACAATAGATGATGGCACACCATGAAGCTGTATGCTCTCCTGAATGTAGTGGCGTCTCAAGCTCTCTACTGAGCCCTGCTCTATGATTGGTAGGAAGTGGGCCAAAATGGTGAGTCGGTCTACGATCACCCAGATAGAGTCATGTCCTTTGGATGTACGTGGAAGACCCATCACAAAATCCATGGATATCCCATCCCACTTCCACTATAGGAACTCTAAGGGATGTACCAATCCTGTTGGTACCTGGTGCTCTCCCTTCACTTGCTGAAAAGTGAGGCATCGTGAAACCAAATCTGCTACAAACTTCTTCATACCTGGCCACTAGTGCTGTCATCTGAGGTCCTAATACATCTTCGCTACTCCTGGATGTACTGCTATAGGGGAAGTGTGGAACTCCCTCAGCACATCCTCCTATAGTTCAACTGGTACCATGGTACATCCACTGAAGAGGGTGACGTGCTCCCCTCCTTTAGAAATTCCATCAGGTGCCTGTCCTGAGGATATCTGAGCACATCACGTCTCACAATCAATGTCCCCATGCTAAGCCTACTTGACTCACTGAAGAAGTGGAGGAGTCACTATGAGAGACTGAAGAAAGGATGCTCCATCAATATCCACAAAGGATATCTGCAACGTGGCTAGCTTCTCTGTCGCCTCTCCTAGCAGCCGAATGCCGGATCACTTACTGAGAGCATCTGATACAACGTTCCCCTTCCCAAGATTATGGACTATCTCAAAGTCATAGTCCTGGATAAACTCGATCCATCACCACTATCTCAGGTTACAGTCTTTCTAGTAGAAGATGTACCTAAGACTCTGGTGGTCAGAATAGACTCTAAAGCACTCATCCATCAGATAGTGCCACCACATCTTCAAGGCGAAGACCACTACTGCTAACTCCAGGTAATGGGTAGCGTAGTTATTCTCATGTTGATTAAGCTTCCATGAACCATACACAATCAACACTCTCTCCTACAACAAGACACACCGGAGTTTGGTCCCTAATGCGTCATAGTAAACTATGTACCCAACGCCCTCCTCCAGTAGCCTCAAGATAGGTGTACTGGTCAATCTCCGCCTCAGATTCTGAAAGCTCTACTAGAATCTATCTGACCACAAAAAGGGTTTTACCTTCTTAGTCACGGCTGAAAGTGGTGTTTCAACTCTAGAGAATTCTGACACAAATCTCTGATAGTATCTAGGCAGACCCATGAAACTCTGCACCTCCGACATGCTCTTTGGTGGCTCCCAAGAAAGTACCGCCTTGATCTTCGTTGGATCCACTGCAACTCCAGCCTCTGAGATGACGTGTCCCAAGTAGTGAACCTCTTGAATCCAAAACTAGCACTTCTAGAGCTTACCATAATGATGTTTCTCTCAGAGTGTATCAAGTACAACCCACAAGTGGTAGGCATGCTCCTCCTTAGTGGTCGAGTAAATAAATATGTCATCGATGAAAACATAGACAAAAAGATCGAGGTAAGGCTGGAAGATCATGTTCATGGGACTCATGAACAACGCTAGAGTGTTGTTTACGCTGAAGGGAATAACCAAGAACTCTTAGTGGTTGTACCGACCCTTGAAGGTCATATTATGCACATCCTCATCTCGAATTCTGAGCTCATGATAGTCTGACATGTGCTCTATCTTCGAGAACCATCGTGCTCCCTTGAGATGATCAAAGAGGACGTCAATCTTCATGAGTGGGTACTTGTTCTTCACGATCACCTGATTCAGGTGATGGTATTTGACAAATAGTCGTAAGCTCCCATCTGACTTCTTGGAGAACAAAATCTGAGAAGCCAATGGTGAAACACCGGGACAGATGAATCCCTTCCCCTGTAAGTCCTCTGGATGTGCCTGCAGCTCATGAAGCTCAGCGAGAGCCATCCGATATGCTGGAGTATATATCGGTGTCTTCTCGGGGTACAGGTGTATGTAGAAGTCTACCTCTCTGCGAGGAGGTAGTCCTGGAACGTCGTCAAGAAATACGTCGGCATACTGGTCCACCACAATAGGAAATCTTGGACTCCACACATCAAATGTTCCAGGGATGAGACTATCCAACTGATGTGTGAACGGATTCCCACTCCTCTGCATAAGTCTATCCTGGGCTACAAAGGCTCCTTTCTATCTAGTGAAGGTGAACTTGCTCCCATCCGTGAAGACACACCGCACTTTGCGCCTAATGCAGTCGATCTGAGCATGGACTATAGACGACCAGTCCATACCCATGATGACGTCGTAAGGCCTCTTTGACGCTACAAAAAGATCCCAGCCGAAGCTCTCACCTAATAGAGTAAGCTCACACTACCGACACTAGTGTGTAATTGTCGAGTCTGCTCCTATAAGAGTCTCTAGCCATAAGGATCGAGCCAACGGCTTCGTCGGAATATCTGAGCTACGAACAAGGGTAGGGACAATAAAAGAATGACTTGGACATGTTTCTATAAGTACAGCAACAAGGGTTTAGTAGACACAAATAGTACCTCGAATCATCTCTGGTGCATTGTGGTCATAAGCCTCGACTTCCTGGAGCTGACCATGCCCCTGTCTTCCAGCTCCCTGTGGTCGGGGTGGTCCTCCTGGTGGTGGTGGTGGTAGATCCTTGAAACGTCGTCCACCACTCGCTGCTCGGCCAGCTCCTCTGTATCGTCTACCCACTCCCGGCGGACCACCACGGTCAAACCTCTGCCTCTGCCTGGAAGGTCCCTCTACTGTATGCTACTCGTCCACATGGCGGGTCGGGCAGTCCCGAGCCATGTGACCCTACCCACCACATGCATAGCACCACCTGATCCTCGCATAGTTAGCTCTATTCCGTGTGCCCCGCACAACCGAACCTATATCCTGAGGTCACCCACCTGATGGCCTGGTCCACCTGGAACACTACGACATCTCTCTACTTCCGACTGGAGAAGACTCCGCTACGTGTCTCCATGTGGTGGGCATCGCTACTAGAGACTGCTCAGTGAGGAAGCTCTCCACTAGAAGGGCTCGCTCCAGCACCCCCTCTTGCATCGGGATGATGAGGGGAATCGTTGAAGCCTTTATCTGATGTCTGAGTCCCTGCTCGAAGTTCCGAGCTGTAACACCCCAAGATTTCATAGCGTGTTATTTCTTCAAAATAATTCAATAACTTGCACTACACGCAACACTGAGTTCAATCGCACCATGACTTACCAAAAAAAGCTATTCAAAAGAGGTTATGAATAGTATTAACTAAATTTTAAACATTATATAATCCTTATAATTTTAGAATCCATATTATGAGTTTCTTAGATATAATGCAAGAACAAATTCATTTTCAGTATTGCACTTTTATTAACTTTTAATAGTGAACCCTTTTTAAATACATTATGTTAAACTTTTTGAATAAATGGGGACATCAAAAATTTAAAATGAAACATCCCAATCTTCCACGGCACGCTTTCCTTCAAATAATACAGTAGCGTGTGTTGTACGCAACTTCGAGTTTTAACACACACCACAACCGATCAAACTAGCCGTACTTTTTGAAATTATATATATTTTATATTTCAAAATGGACTTCATTTTTGGATTCGGAATATCGAATTTATCCTAAGGTGAAATTTTGGTACTTTTCAGATAACTTTAATATTTTGATGAATAGTGAAAATTACTAAATTTTAATTAAAAAAAAAATTTTTAATCAAAATAATTAATAGTGATAAATTATGAATTTGAGTGGTTTTAAAGTATATTTAGAATATATTTTTACCATTTAATATAATTTTGGTCATTGGACATAATTTTACAATTAAACCGGACATAAACAAGTGCCAATCTTTTGATAGTTATTATCTCTTTAAAACACGCTTTTTGTTTTAACAACGAGAATTAAATTTAAATTAATTTCTGCCACTTCTGTGTTTTGAATTTTGAAAAATGGATTCCATATTTGGAATCAGGATTTTTAAATTGTGTAAATAGGTAACTGTTATTTTTATACATTTTGAATAATTACTGCGATAAATATTTTATTTACCATGGTTAAGGGTAAATCCGGTAAATAAGGGTTAAAAAATAATATTATAATAATACAAAATTACCCTAAAATGTGTCCTAACCTTATTGGTTGATACTTGTTCGACCATAGGAATCTTTGGGTCGATTTTGGGATCTCATGGTGCCACTTGTAGGTGATAGGGACACTTTATTTTAATTAAGTTAAAATGAATACAAAAATGACACAAGCATATATCTTTTAGAAAAACAATTTTTACATAGGGTTATATATGTTGGATTTTATATTATAAATATTCATTAGAAATATAAAACGATTTCCTACATAATGATATTTTATTGATAATTTTTAGACATTAAATAAGTTAATTTATTTATGACACAATGATGATGTAGTAAATACTATAATAGTGAAAAATTAAAATAATTGATATTATAAATAACCAAATAAATATAATATGAAACTTTTAATGAATTAAACTAATTTTCTAGGATAATATGATATATTAGTATTGAGTCCATTGACTTTTTTCGAAGTAATCAATCTGTTATGAGTTTCACAAAAATCAACTATTGAATAGTGTCAAAATTGACATAAAAGAGTTTTTAAAACAAATATTATATTATTAATTGGTATTAAATTCCTAAAAATCTAAGGCTCGGCCAAGAGACTTATATCATGATAGGTGTGTCATTAATGGACCACTTGGGGGTCCCTTGGATGTATATGGTACGTTTATTAACCATATAATATAAAAATACAAAGAGACATTGTAAAAGTGAAACTAATTAACTTAGAGTTAATACTTAAAGATAAGGATAATATAAGTACCCAAACCAATCTAAATTCTATTTTTTTAGTTGTTTTATATCCATCCCCACCTTAATCTTTGAATAATAAACTTTGGATCCATTAGAATCCGAATATGAATTTATTATAAACTAATATTTCTAGCTTTTCCAAAGGTTCCCCTCACCCCTCTTATAAAAGGGCACTCTTCCTTCTCATTTCTTCACACCTTCAAATCCATTTGGTTCTGCCAAAATCTGCCCAAATACTCTCCAAACTTCCCTTACTACATCCTAGAGGCCTTAGTTTGATCATTAAGCCAACCTAATGATCCTTTTTGATCAAATCAAAAGGAAGAACCCGAAGAAGAGGTAATGATTTCACCACCGTTTTCCAAGTTCCTTTCTTCTTCCACTTCTTCTTACTTTGTTTTTACCATTTTATAGTAATAACTCCAGTATCATATATATACTGTGATGTTATTATAAATATGGTAAAACCATATTCAGTGTTGAATCCACCCTTTGAATAACATGTCACCATACGTGCGTACGTACGTCTTACCGTCTCCACGTCGTGGTGTAATTGTTATTCAATATATTATTATTTGGATGGGTATAATAATGATGTGTAACACATGTAAATAATAAATATAACATGTTAATGATTATGTATATATGATATACCATCCATTTATATATTATTATAATATCAAAAAAATGATATTGTCGCTCGTTTGTACGTACGGACTACCGTCTCCACGAACGCGATAAGATTCATTTTCCATCGTATCCATTCAAGTATAATTATCATTTTATGGTTTAAAAATAATTTTTAAGGACTTAATATCATTATGGATATGATTAAGGTACAACCTATCCATTAAAAACATGGCTTACGTAACAAAACATACAAAATAAAACGAGTATGTTAACACCCGAAACGACGGTAATTCTAAGATATTATTAACAAATCAATGTTAAAAGATCATATATGATATCATATTAATATATATGATTCTTGTATAATTTAATAAAAATTATTTAACCATTATACAGGAGGTTAACCTACCCCAACCAAGGAAAAGTACAAGGTAAGGGTTTGTTTCACAATCTCTTCGTTATCCGAGGTTGTTTATACGTAATAATCTACTGGGATTTCTTTATCAACCACATCCATGTTTCTTCGAAATGTATTTCAAAACATTTTTACTATTTAGAAATAATATGGTTTAAAGTCATTTATACCCTTATGTGTTTTTAAAGTAATCTTTCCATCGTTTTCCAAAGAAGGCACTTTTAACCTTTCGACAAATTTAAGGTAAGAATGTTTTTTTAACTTATATGGCGGGTGAGGCTATTTACCGCCATTATAAAATCTTCAAAGATTCCCTTACAAGCTTATAAGAATATTTTCAAAGTAAATGTTTTATTTTATAATTATGTGACTTCTAAATGATTTCAAAATGAATATTTTAAGAATTTGTGGAAGGTACTCTTTATCAAGATCATGATTTTAAATATTTTAAAGACTTATCTTTCTAAATCTTGTAATTAATGTCCATGTTTTCAAAATGATTTTAAGGATTTATTTATATGGAAATGAATGTTTTGAAATTATATTTCTTTTCAAAAGTTTCAAAGTGGTATGGGACACTTTGATTCAAAAATCTCTTTTAAATTACTTCTTTTATAAATGTGTGACTTTTTAATGATTTAGAGAAAAGAGATATTTATCTCAAATAGATTTGATTTCATCTATGTCAACATCCTTTGATGGATTTTAAGCTTATTTGAAGTTGATTTATTATGATACAAAACTTTTGTATTGTATTGAAGGTTTTGTGTTATGTTTTACTGTGGATGTGTTATTTTTATACCATTCATGGTTTATGGTGAAAGTATTGACATTTCGTATGCCAGTTTTAATACGAATGTTTATGTTATGTTTAAACCTTTTCATATGGGAATTCATTGGTCTTAATATGTGATGGGTGGAGCCCGCTATAGCTCCTCGATGCATCGGTAGGTCTAATGAGACAAATTAGTGTCTTGGCACAAGGCCTTAGGAAAATCTTATTTTTAGTCTTGGCACAAGGCCTTGGCTATGTGGTTATGATAGTCTGGCATTATGCATTCCATCATTATGAAAGTGGTTATTGATATTGTATGTGATTATTCAATTAGTAGAATATCCATGTGAATAAGTAAATGGAATTATTTCATTTTACTTTTTCCATACTATGTTGAAGTTCAAGTTTAAAAGGCTTCTGTTTTAGTTATACATTGCCTTAAATGTTTGTGCTTATTTTGGAAAGTTTCCACTATATTGTTATCCTTACTGGGAATTTGAGCTCACCCCTTTTCTATGTTTTATTTTTCCCAGGATGTGAAGAAGTAAGTTATGAATGACCTACATGGATATTATGAGGGGATAATAGTGTGGACTATGGAGACATTATGTTGTTGTAGTATTTTTTCACTTTATGATGTAATGTAAAACTTTATGAATATATCTAGTGTTTCCAAGGCTACTAAACCAATCGGTCTTTCAAGATTTGATCTTTCTTGTGATCATTCCAATGTTATGTAATAATGCACCGACTCTAGGTAACTGGGGTCGGGGCGTTACACGAGCCCTAAATAACAGGTCCCATAACAAATCCGTGGAGTAGAGTGAGAGGTCACTGAACCTCGCTGAGTACTGAGCTACTGTCATACTTCCCTACTGTAGATGAAGTAGCTCCTAAATCAGTACCGCATGAAGGGTGGATGGAACAAACTCCAAGTGGAAGAGACTCTCAATGTCCATCCAGAGTGAAGATGCCTCGTCATGCACCTGGAGCATCAGGCTCCACCATCTGTCTGCTGCTACATGCAGGAGACTTGTGGCAAGGATCGCCATAAGGTCTATATGAGTCCCTAACAATCTGAAAACCCTGACGACAGCCTCCATCCAATCCTCAGCTACCTGTGGGTCCATCTCTCCGCGGAACCTGGGCGACCTCTATCTCTAAAATCCGTACAATGCACTCAGGCAGAGTGCACTCTCTGCTGCTGGGGTAGGTGGAATCGGTGGCCCAGTGGGTAGTGGTACCGCTGGTGCCTCCACTGTGATGGGGCCTTGCACCGATTCCTCATCTCTCGGTGGGCTACCATCTCGTACGTAACACCGAACCTTAGCCGGCTGACTTCGTGGGGCCATCCTGAAATTAAATAGGTGTTCCACGGTTAAAAAGGTATACCTGGTGAGCTGACACAAAGTTATCACATAGAAAACATTTCAAAGGAAACACACGTGCAATCAGTGTTTTCATGCACTGAGTCGGAAATCAGATTCCAGGGTCCTGGTGTATTAATATGTTGGTCGTTGCACCAACACTGGAATCCTTGGAATGAAAACCATACTCAATACTCTTAACACTATTGCTTCAAAAAAAAGAATGATCAGAGTCCTGCGTTCTGTGGTAGAACTGACTCCTCTGATACCAATTTGTCACGACCCTTCCTTGGGGCCCATGCCATGACTACCCCAAAACCACCTTCCATAGACCAGGGGTCGGTGACTAGCACCAATGGAATAATCTTGATAAAAAGGGAAGTCATTTCCTTCATAAAAGTAAACAAACACAACAGAGTACGCAACAGAAGGAAGCATTATGTAATACTGAATACAAAAGTATGTGCTGAAAGGAAAGGGGCAGTAAATACAAGCCCAAGAGAAAATATAGTAAAACTAAAAAGCTCATACAATTGCAGTTAAGTAAAACAGCAACCACTGGGTCATCCTCCAGGAATCCCACCTGAAGGGTGGGTACAGATGGCTCCTCAGCACCTCGGGTCTGGCCATCCACTTCGTGTACGTCTCGCCATGTGGTCCACCTCTTGGTACCATCCAGCTCCACAAGTCTCCACCTCGATCAGTGATTTTTGTAGTCTGCATCCAACACAACTTAGTGCAGGAATATCCCATGTAGGGGTGAGTACAAGATACTCAGTAGGGACCCCGAGACCCCCGAAGGTCTCCCAGAATCCGTGAGGAAAAACCACATAAGTAAGATACAATCACGAAGTATCATCCAACTCTACTTAGGTATATTCCCATACATATACCTAAGTTATCAATCACAGTTTGGCTCCAACTCTCAATCCCAAGAACAAACCATTCCACACAGGAAAGCAAGTTAATCACATCGATGATAATGATTGAAAGTCAAGACTCCACTCACACAGGTATTCATATTTCATATTGCAATAGAGGTGATCAGATGTAGTCACTGATTCATCTATACAGTCAGACCAATGTAGGATACTAGGCCAGCAAAACTGTCGGACCCACGTAGGATACTAGACCAGCTAATCTGTCGGACCCACTCAGGATACAAGTACAGAGGTCAAACTGTCTAACCCAGGTAGTATACAAGTACAGTAGTCATTGTTGTTGAACCCACAGAGGATTACAGTACAGTTTCCATCGTCATCGATCCCACAGAGGATTCCAAAATGGTAGCCATTGTCGTTGAACCCATGGATCATTCCAGTACAGTAGTCGTCGTATTCGTAGCCTGCTCTAGGGTTCCCGCACACAACACGCTCGATTCCAGGAGGGTCCCCTCCTCTAGCCAAGATTTCAATACATCAACTATCACTATTTTCAAGTTTTATGTATCCTAAAGTTCCGTCTCATCACAAAAAAACCGAACGTGATAGACAGCACGTCAATCGGACGCCCAGTCTGAGAGATATTGGCTTTTCTATTCCAGTGGCCCAGTTGGAGTTACGCTCGTTCCAAACCCGGCCATTTTCCAAAGTCGTCCAAAACTCACTTAGAGTATCGCAAAATGATCGCTTTGTCATGAGGGTCCTAGTTCCGTATACAGCGTATCGATCGGACGTGTGGTCTTAAAGTTATTCATGTTTAATTGAAAATGGGCCCGGCTCATCAATCCTAGTGGGTTGGTGGGTCGGGTCGACCCGGTTTTGGCTGGTCCGACCCGGCTGGTGTCGGACCAGACTGGTGAAGCACGCGGCCTGGCCCGGCTGGCTGAGCGGCTAGTCCCGGGTGGTCACGCGATGTGTGTGTGTGGGGGGGGGGGGGGGTTCCCGAACCGGTGGCGCCGCCCTCCTGTTCAGCCAGCCAAAGCCGGCCAGTCTTCCCGACGCTAGCGGCCCGCACGGGCGGGCCACGGTCCTCCTACGCAGCACCTGCGTGTGCCGCAACCTTCCTCAACCTAGCCAGCTGATGAGCCGGCCGGTTCACCCATCGAAGCGTCCTTTGTAATGCGGTATGCAGTTCTCCGTAGCGCAGCGCCCCTTGGGGCGCCGCGGTCTCCCTTCGGCCTGGAGGGCTTTAGCCTGCTGGTTCTTCTTCGGCCGAGTAGACCGCAGATGCGAGCCACGGTTCCTCTCCATGTTTCCAGCATACGGTCTCCACTTCGTCCGGTCTCTGCCACCTCTTCCATCCCCACCTCCATAGAAATAAAACAAGGATCATCGGAGTGTCGTCAGGCCGTGTTCGTTCGGCCCGCATCCTCCACGTTAGGTGGTATCATATGGTCGAAGATAAAACATTGTTTCAATGAAGAACAAAGAACAATTTTATACAATTAAAATTGAAACAAACCCCAAACCTCGATTTCAAGAGCAGAGCACATCAAAGAGTCGCGGAAGAAAAGCATCGTAGAGGTCGGTAATCGTGGAAAAAGGGCGTTGATTCCATTGACATTGGAGTGTGCCCGAAGAATATGCGACGTTGGTGACTTCGCATTCTTCGTCAGAGATATTCTTCGTCGAGAGAAGAATGGTGTTCTTCTATTTATCTAGAGCCTTACCAAAGTTCTCCCAACACAACATGTGTAAAATAAAAATAATAGCTAAGGCTATTATTTTATTCACACATGAATTCAAAATTCAAACACATTAATTAATTAATTGAAAAGATCAATTCATTAATTAAAAAGTGTTGGTAAAAATTAATGGGAGAGAGGGAGGTGAAGAGATCTAATTAATTAAGGGGGGAGTTGTCAAATTAATTAAAGGGGGTGTTAATGGGGTGTTAAGGGAAGTTGAAAGATTAGGGGTTCGTGTGGGCCCCACCCCACATTATCCTCTCATGGGAGGTTATGTGGCTGTGGGCCCCACCTATAACTTCCACTTGTAGTATATAACTACCAAATATAAATAAAATTGTGTACAACAATTTTATTTATTTTATTCTAAATCCCCAAATATTAACTTTCAACCCACATAAAACGCAACTGCGGTAAAGGACCCCTTAAGCGAATACTAGCGCTACGAGTTCATCGGTGTCCTCACATTTCAATTCCATGCACCGGTTCAAAATATAGAAATACCTGCACATATGATTACTTAACGTACCTGAAATAAACTTCAAAAATTGATTCCAGGCACACCGGGCCTCGGAATCATGTGCCTTCAGAAACCACAGAATCATAAAATTCCAAAGTATTTAAGAAAAACATTTCCTTCATATTTCTAGGTCTTTACATTTTTAGTGTTGGGTTGAGGGTGGGAATTCGTGTTCTTTACATTTGGATTCTTTAATGGAATAATTATTTCCAATTCCATGATGTTAACTATTCTACTATTTTAATAGCTCACATACACACACAAACATACATATATATTTAATATTTTTCTTTTATTAGAGTTATCTTCTGGATCATAAAGTTATGATAGTTATGGACCAACCTGTTGGAAACATGATAGGTAATGAATCCAACTGCTCTATTTGTGAGGATGTTCTTCGGTGCGTATGCATCCATGTCACAACAGATGCATGCCTAAAACTTGAATATTGAAAATCGTAGTCATAGTTTAAAATGTTTGATTTTAAGATGAAATCATTCCTACATATAAATAGGTATATGTTGGGACGAAACTACTATTATTTGGTCCTTGACTGTCATGGGTTTTTCTATTAATTCTCCATATATATTTTTTATTATTTCAGTTAGAAAAATAGTTATCTTATAGTGGATAAATTTAAATAAAATTCCTTTTTTTCTACGTTATATCATTTTAAAAAAACACTTGTTGTATTGTTTCAACTCCTGCTATACATATATATTGTTTCCCATAATTCCTTACTTGTTTATAATATCTTTCTTTGAGATTATTATTCTTTGTTGTCTTATATACATTGAGGAATTTTACTTTTAGATATCATGTTATATTTCCAATTACATTTTTATGGTCCCAATAAATTTACATTATTTTTTTTTTAAATTCAAAAACTATCAATCCATTAATATAGATAACATGTTCAGTTTTTGGTGGATACTTTGTAAAGAAATCAAATTCTATAAGGCATTTAATTATTAGTTTTTATATATTACTTCATAGGTTTATAATGAAAATTTTATGTGTTGCCTTTACAAGATTCATTCTAAATTTGTATCTTAGTGTTGTTTCATTATTTTCTTCACATCCATCCAAATCCGATGTAATTCACAATCTCAATATTTATTCTACAATACATGGACTTTAAAAATAGTGCCCAGTGATCTAGCATGTGTTCTTTGATTCATGTTTCTTTATCACCATATCATGTTTTTTAATGACATAGTAACAATGATTCATGGTATGTGAATCTCACTATTTTTTCATTTTCTATTAAAAAATGTTTCATTTATTTTTTTGTTTTTCGTCATCAATATTTGTAATATATATAATTCATAAACACTATTATATTTTCTTATCAGTGTTTTCTTAATATTTTTATTAATTGTGTTTAATGTAATTTTCTCACTATCATTGCCTCTTCAACATTTTCAGTGTTATGTAGTTTTTTTAGGTATATTTGTTTCAACTATTGTTTTTTATCAAAGAATCTGACATTATTGGAGTTTCGACCATCTTGTGAAGAAGTTATGACATATTTATTCATACTAAAAATATACTGGTTCCCACACCATGGAACACAAAACATTCGATGTTAGTGTACCGTGCCAGAAAAAATGGGAGGAATCAGTATGAGAACACACAATCAAAATTTTAAACATGCCATGGGGGAATGATATGATTTATAGTATACAATATATTATGAACCAAAACATGGATTTGGATTTCACAGTGTGATTGATGTCATGTCCTGGTTCCGGGAGCCTCCCAGTGGTGCCCCGTACCAGGTTGGTCACAAGGCCTCCAGTGCATTTCCATAAATACTAGAGGGTGCCGATTAGCAGCGAGGGCCGTGGATGTGATAGTGGGGAATCTCTGCCCTCATTGGTAGAGTGACACAACAGAAGTAAATCAACAGCAATAGAAGACACAACAATAGCAGCATAACAAACGAAAACAATGGAAGACTAGAAGTTATAACAATTGGAGCACAAATATAAAATGATGTATGATACATATGTCTAGGAAAATAGCCAAACACATCAAAATGATGAATACAGTACTAATCAAATGTACAGAATAAAAACAAGTAAAAAACTCACCATCATCGCAAGCAATAGCATAGTCTCATGCTCTCCAAATCTAGGGAAATCAAGTGCATGAAGTAGAAGGGTGTATGTCCTTATCTATACCTACAACTATATAATCTGTTTGGGCCAAAAATCATGGCCTAAATAGGGTGTGAGACTAAATCCCAATAGGCAACCAGCACAAGATTTGTGCCTAATGGTCATTGAATATATGGCAGGTAAAAAGTAATGAAATCCATAAACAAGTACTCAGTATTAAACAATCTACATTTTCAATGTATTCAATTTCATATATCAACCAATAGAAAATCAACGAAGGTAACCATCATTGTAGTACTCACATACTAACCCATTTTGGTCATCCAAACAAGATAAGAAAGCAGCTAAACACAAATGGTAAACCTCTGGGAAGTTCCCATAGCCTAAGCCCTCTGGTTCTACCAAACAAGAGAAGAATATCTCTGTGAAGTAAACCCAGTCTAACCCCTCTGGTTCAGCTTAAGCATAGACTCTCTGAGGAAGCACTCTCCATCAATTCCTCATATAGTATCGTACAGGTAACTAATGGTGTTATGTGGAAGCACTTACGTCATATTCTCCATGTGGCCCACGTCGAGGAACTATAGACACTCCGAGGAATCACTTACGTCATTTCCCCCTATGGTCTCACATCGCAAAAGTTAACATATACTCTAAAGAATCCCTTTCGTCCATTCCCACTATGGTCTACTACACCAGGTTCTCACAGCACTGAGTAAGTTGAAAAAGCATAACAATTCCTATCGGCCAAAGTAACCATCAAAAATAACATGGCTATAAGTCTACAACATATCAGTATGTTAGATAAACAAATCACTCCATCCTACAATACTCGGCATGGTAAAAACAATAAGGCAGCATAACAGGCTATGGAGGACCAAATGGTCACAACCAGACATGCATGGGTAAACACTTCAAAATGATAGCAGTTAACCTTATTCACATTCAATCAACCTCTACTCAATAATCAATCATTGCAGGAAATTAACATTGCTAAAATAGTAAACACGCAATACCCCGAACAAGGGTATTGGCCAAACTGTACATATAACACAAAGACATTCAATAGAAAGGCACAAACCACCTACCTCGGCGTTGGGAGGTCATTAGACTTGAACATCAATCCTTGAATCTCCCAAGTACAGTGTATATCTACAAAAACTCTCAAAAAATTCAATGAGGGATAACTTGGGAATGAGAAAGAATCGAGAAACGAAGATCTAGAAGAAGGAAGATTTTACCGAGGTGATTTCAATGCAATCAACGACGGTCAAATCGGAGATCTGATGATCAATTGGGGGCTCAAGGAAAGATGGTGGTTTTACGACTTCTCTTGGATGAACTAGACCTAGAAGGAGACGGTTCTGTCCATCATACATGACCCCAATACATTTAATAATAAAATGAATGTACACAACTTGTACTTTTAAAGGACACAAGATGTACTTTTCTTCACCAGCCCCCGTATTACGCGGCATCCAGGTCACCGCACATGGCCGTGTGCATGGCCGTGATATGGCCAGCACTCGGATACCTGTGGTAACTGAGTACACACCATGTACATATAAAGCACATGACATGTACTAATGAAATTTCCAGAAAACACCTTTTTTACTCAAAAACTGCAAAAAAGTAAAACATACCTGAAAGGAAGATCCAGGATCTTACAAACATCCCCCCTTAAAGAAATTCATCCTTGAATTTCCATAGCAAGGTGGAGTAGAAGAATAATACTCAAACAACTTGGGCCACTACAATCGTACATCGATCTTCTTATCCCAAGTCTCATCCTGTACTCACCCGTGCGGCCATATCACTCGTTTCAAATGAACATACCATCCATAGAGAACCTTCGTAATGTGTTCTAAAATATAGATAGGATGCTCCAAAAATGAGGCATCCACCTCCATCTAAACCTCATCGTGTTGAAGAACTTGAGATGGGTCTGAGAAGTAACGCCAAAGTTGAGAAACGGGAATGGTGTCGTGCATAGCCTGACATCGCTGAGGTAACTGCAACCGATAGGAAACCGGTCCGACTCTCTCTAAAACCTCGAATGGCCCGACGTACCTCAGCGAAAGATTACAATGTCTTTTAATCCTATTGTACCCCAACCTCGGTGTGACATGTAAGAAAACCTAATCCTTGGCCTCGAACTCCATAGGTCGTCTTCGCTGATCAGCATAAGACTTCTATCTTGACTGTGCAGTATCCATCATTTTCTGAATCAACTCTATCTGTTCTGTGGTCTCCTCGACAAGATGAGGTCCCAGTATAGTTTCCTTTCCTGCGTCCAGCCAAAATTAGGGTGATCAGAACGGACTATTGTACAAGGCCTCAAAAGGTGACATCTATATTGTTTCTTGAGAACTATATTTGTAGGAAAACTCCACAAGTGGTATTTTCTTCTCCAAAGAACCTCCAAAATCAAGGATGCATGGTCCAATCATATCCTCAAGCACCTGAATCATATGATTGGATTGGCCATCTATCGGGGGATGGAAAGTTGTACCCAAAATCCCCAATCTAACCAAAGCCTTCTGAATTCCCTGCCATACCCGAGAAGTAAAAGGTGTGTCCTTGTCCGTAACAATGGAGTGTGGAACTCTATGTAGTAGTACTATCTTGTGGATGTACAACCGTCCCAGATCATCAACACTGATGGTCTCCTTGGTTGGAAAGAAGTGAGAAAACATTCTAAGTCTATCGATGAAAACCCATACAACATTATTCCCTCAAGGTGACCTTGGTAAACCTATCACAAAATCCATCGCGACGTCATTTCACTTCCACTTGGGAATGAGTAACTACTACCAAAGCCCTACTAGTCACTAATGCTCTGCCTTCAACTGCTAATAGTTGGAACACCTCTTAACCAAGCCATAAACATATTTCTTCATACATGGCCACCAATACTGATGGTGTAGATAATAATACATTTTGTGTACACTACGATAATTAAAGTCCCACATCAACTCCTCATGTATTCCTTCTGACACAGTTACACACCCCTATAAATTCCAAATCTCATCCTCGACTATGGTATATCTAGGAATAGGGTCCTCTCCTAACACACTTTCCCGTAGGACTAGGCCTTAAGAATATTATAGCTTCCTCATTCGCACTCGATCAAGAATAGTACAAGTAACAGCTAAAGAGGAAAGAAATGTCTGCCCCTGTCTGTCGTGCATCTCCAAATGAATCTTAGAGAATAGAGCCAAAAGACGACACTCACTTTTGGCCTCCTGAACTTCCAGTACTTGAGTCCTTCTGCTCAGTGCATCAGCCAATGTGTTCCCTTTCCTAGGCGTGTAAAAAATCACAATGTCAAAATAAAAGAAGGTACTCAACCCACCTTCACTATCTCAAAGATTGGTCACACTGGGTGAAGATATACATGAGACTTTTGTGGTCAGTGAAAACCAAAAAATGATGTCCGTGAAGATAATGTCTCCAGCAATGTTAGGCCTGAACAACTTCTGCCAACTCAAGATTGTGTATCAGGTAATTTCTCTCATGTGGCCTCAACTGCCAAAACCCATACACAATGACTCCTTGTCACTGCTTAAACACTTCTCCCTGCCCGACACCAAAAACATCAAAATAAAAATTGTAGATATTTCCTGACTCTGGCAATACAAGTATTGGTGCTGAAGCCGGTATCCCTTTTAACTCCTGAAAGGCTGACTCGCAATAATCATTCCACAAGTATTTTTCACCCTTTTAGTCATGCCCGCCTGTGGCATTACTAATCATTAATAGTCCTGTATGAAGTGTATTTAGTAACTAGACATCGCTAGAAAACATCATACCTCAATGAATTTATTCACCATCTGTCAAGAAACTATTTCTCTCACTTTCTCTGGGTTGGCTGACACTCCCCTCTATGAGATAAAATGACCCACGTAGTGAATTTTGTTCATCCAGAAGTGAAATTTTGAGATCTTTGCATATAACTGATGCTCTCTTAGTGTACTAAAAATGATCTCAAGAGGTGTGGCATGGTCATGTTGAGTTTGAGATTACACCACGTTATCGTTCATGAAGACTACCATGAAATAATGAATGTACGGATGGAACACTCGGTTAATCAGTTCCATGAGAACTACAGGTGCGTTCGTGAGACCGAAAGGCATAACCATATACTCGTATAGACCATACCTGATCCAAAAGGCGGTAGTAGGTATATCTGATGGTCTAACGCATAACTGGTGATAACTGGATCTAAAGTCAATCTTTGAGAACATCCTGGCCCCTTGAACCAGATAAAATTTATCATTAATCCTCGGTAAAGGATATTGGTTTTTGACCGTCAACTGGTTAAACTTCTGATAATTCACATAAAGTCTGAGGGTATTGCCTGCCTTCTTCACAATCATGACTGGTGAACCCCAAGGATAAGTACTGGGTCAGATCAAACCCTTTGCATGTAACTCCTCTGACTATTTCTTGAGATCCTGTAACTCTGGTGCATCCTTCCTAAAAGGATGTATGGACACCAGTTCCACTCCTGGCATAAGCTCAACAGAAAAGTCTACCTCTCATTCCGGAGGAAAAACGTAAAATTCCTCTAGAAAGATATCTCTGAAACGATCCACCACTTGAGGAATGTTCATCTATGTGGTCCCCTGGTCTTCTAGATATATACTAGAAATATAGGTTGTATCTCCTCCCAACTCATGATGCTCGGGTCCCACTCTGATTTCATTAGCATCCCATTCGCACTTATAAAGAAACTATATGCATTCTGGTGATGTGAAACTCACCCTATGGTGATAACAGTTGGCATCATCATATAAGGGGACTAACCAATCCATTCTGAGAATGACATCATAGCCCATCATCTCTAGGACATAGAGATCCCATAAAAAGTGACACCCACCAACCTCTAGAGGACACACCTTACACTGACAAACATCATCCACTCTAGCCCCCAAATGAGTGTCTAGCGTCATGGTAACAGATGAGGAAAACATATAGATACCAAGGCTCTCCACAATAGAAATAGATATAAAGCTATTGGAAACCCCTATATCGAAAACAACAGAAGCTAAAAATGAGGCAACTAATATCGTACCTCTTACTGTGGAAGGTCTAGGATCCTGATCTTGCTAGGTCAGCTCCACTACAAAGTTCTAACATGCACCAAAACAGTGTGACCCTGCCTGCCCACCCTGATCCGATCAACCCAACTATCATAGAAAGACATGCGACTAGCTACCATGACAACAACCTCTACCATGGATCGAACAACCGAAAGAACTCCAGTTTCCAAACTGATGAGAAACTGGTGGTGTTTCTCCTGAACAAGGTGCCATAGAAGAACCCCTGTCACAATCTTTGGGTGAGAAAATCTGAAAGAAGCACTGAATGTGACCAATCTTACACAATGATCGGCACCCCACAAGGTCTCTCAGGAAATGTGGCCTCATATGGCATCAATTTCGGCATTCGCAGCACACCACCTGGCCACAAGATGATATCTCTCACCTCCTCAGATATTCGCACGTAGACACCCTATGGTGCTTCCTATTATTAGAAGGAGAGATACTAACTCTGGATGTTGTGCCGCCCTAGCTCACTACTCCAGAATCCCTTAGATTTCGCTCCTTGATCAGCGCTTGGTTGTCTATATAAGTGATAGACGTCATCCTGAGAATTCCATAAATACAATATATATATATATGTGTGTGTGTGTGTGTGTTTAATGTCCTAAATTTTATCTTAGGTATTGATAAGTGGTTAATATCATATCGACCTCATTTACCAAAAATGTGTTACATATTTATTTGGCCTGCTATATAAAATGTACCACATTCAAAATTTTCTTATTTAGGGAATTTTGGATGACCTATTGGAATTGTTTTCAAATGTAAACATATTTGAGCCAATTTGTCTACAAAATATTCTTTATAATGAATATGAACAAAGAAATACAAACCTAATCATGTATAATTAAATTTTTTGTATAAAGAATCATTCCATTTTGAATTATCCATTTGAATCATTTTTTCATTTATGTAATTTATTTCTCCTTCATGAATGCCGAATATAAATTTCTATTCTTTGTTAATTAAACTAAATATTTACTACTCTTTTTTTGATTTCATAACAATTTTCCTTCCTTCTGTTCCATTATTATTTACCACAAATTTTTCTTTTTAAATATATTATATATTAATAAGAATTAGTGAGTTTGAAAAATGGACTTCTATTATTGAAAATAATAATTTTATTATAGCACCATGTGAATGCACATGCGAAGTACTACTATTCTTAAAAATAAGATTGAAATTGGGATGAGACATGACAATTTTGGTTTTATTCTAAAGGAAGCAAGGATGATGATGCATTTACAAAAATTAAATATTTAAAAATTTAATATTTTAAAAAATATATATTATTATATTCACTATTTAAAATAAGGATTTTAACGACACCCTACCTCCTCTTTTATCACTGGAATCCACCTCCAATCCTTATTCAGTGATAGAATTTTTTCCCATGTCGGTACGCTCCTCCATCTTCTTGGATTCAAATACAAGACCTCCTTTGCGCAACTTTAGATTTATCAATCCACCATGTTTCTTTGTTATCTATTTTAGGATATATCTATTTTCATATATGTATATAGATATTTAGTAAAAAAAATTATGTATATATTTATTCGTATATTAATATATATTAATATGATTATTTTTAAATAAATTTAAAAAATACTTTTTTTGTTTCCATTTTTATAAGAAAATAAATAAATAAATAGATAAATGCATACATGCATACATATAAATATTTTATGTGGGTATATCTATAAATATAATTATACATATTTATATTTTTATACATATATTACAATATATATATATAATATTTTATTAATAACGACACATAGATATATATATATATACACACAGACACGCATTTATATAGGTAAATAAAAATTCATAATTCATTTTTTTAAATAATAAAATGGATATTATTTTTTTATTTAGATATTCTTTATAATTTTTAAAAAAAATTATATGTAAACCTGTTTACATATTTATTTATAAATATAAATTTTCATGTGCAAATATTTAAAAATATGTACATTTGTGTATATAGTTAATTATACGTAATTGTACATTATGAAAAAGGAACAAATTTGAAAGTCATGATATCCTTTGGATTGTAATCCATAAATATAAATTGAGTCTCCGCCAAAAAAAAGATAAGAAAATCCCCATAAATGAGGTTTGAATTCATTAGAATGTTAAACAATTGGGATATCCCGAGTAAAAACTCAGTTTAGACGCCTTATGGACCTTTTTTGCATTGAAAAATGTTATCAATGTTCCACTTGATCACCATGTATCGTATCATTTTATGATTTTATATTTGATACATGATAGAGACCAAATGGATACCCATATGAAAATTTATAATTTTCAGACATTCGAGTTACATTTTCTACTTATTTTATATCTTTTATTAGCAATTTTATTTTTATGTCTTCAAATTGTTATCAAATGATTGTTACTTTATAATAATTAGTTAATTATTGATTAATATTTTATAAAATTATTTTACAATCCATTTTTTACTAAATATCACATAAAAAACTGTAAATACATATTTATCCTTATATAAATAATATTTAATGAAATATATTATATATTTCGATATAAATATATTCAAATGTAAAAATATTATTTTTTACGATTTATAATTTAAATAAAGTTGAACCTTTATCAACTCTAGTAAAAAACATTGATAATGACTCATTTTATCAGCAATATAAAAAAGTGCTAATAAAGGAGACACATTTAATGGTGCTAAAAAAAGATGATAACTGTGATATCTTTATCAGTGCTAAAAAAATTTGGATAAAGGGGTGCTTTTAACAGTTCTTTTTTTATCACAGCTAAAGAAACCATTTAACAACGACGCTATTTTAGTGTTGAAAAAAAGTGTCTCTTTTATCAACTCTTTTTTAGAACCATTAAAGGGTGGAACTTTGTAAATAGAAATTTGTGGTAGTGATTTAACATGTTTACATATTTGTATTGTTCTTATTTTCTTTTAGTTAACACATATATATTCAAATAATTTGTTAGCAATACCATAATTATTAGTAATTAAATTTATTATATTACAAATATAATTAAGATTTGGTTTAAAAATATATTGTTAAGTACTTTATTAGTAACATCAGTAAATATATTATTTATGTCATTATTAACATATGTAATATTAATTATTCTTAATATTTAATTCAATAATTAATATATATAAATAATTTATTTATTAACATTTAATTAAAATAAAATAATTAATAATACTACATAGTAAGGTAATCATTAATATATTACTTTCTAATAATTATGTCCATTAACATTTTTAAGTTAAAATGTGTTGTTTTTAAGAAATAAATTTTTTGACATGTAAATTAACTTTTTTTTATTATAGTTATGATTTTTTTCAATTATATTTTATATATCCAGTTAGTTTTTCAAAATGCATCTATAAGAAACATAATGACGTTTCTAGTTAGTGTATTTTAATGACTATAAATAATAATGTATAAATAAAATCTAAAAAACATTACACACTTTATGAACATATAAAAACTAAATCGAAATAACAAGCATTTCATATAAAAAATTATGAAAAATAGTTTTAGTGAAATAATATATTGTTGTTTTTAAACATTACATTGGTATTTATATTTTTTTACATTCTTTTTGTTTTTAAATTTTTTTATATTTTTAGACAATGTTCTATATTTCATTTTGACTTTGATTATACAATATTTAAGTTGCATTTATTTTTAAATGTTTAAATATTCTGTTTTTAATCAATAATGTTTGTGTCATATAAATTAATTCTGGTTTGTTTTATGTAGAGACCCGTATCTTGACGTACATTGACATTACATTACTTTTGCGGAATACTTAGTACATAACAAAAACACACACACAAGGACGGTAATAGTTTAGTGTCTTTGGAAACTCGGAACGTAATCTTCTAGTCGTGGTGAAAGATCTTAAATATATCCCATAAAGATCTTCCCTTTTTTTACCTAAAACCTTTCTTTATATCCTGGGGAAAAAAACATAAAAGGGTGAGCTCAAATGCTCAGCAAGGGCAAATAAACGAAATAAAAATCATATCATATCTTTTTGAAAATCATAACCTGCAAAAGAGATCATAATATCTTAACATGGAATAAATCATAGAAGTGAAAATGATATCCCCATAATAATATCATGAAACTTGAAACATTGTGGCATGCACACATAATCATAGAGAATCATTTCTTGTTAGTCAAGACTCATTGCCAAGACTATCTTAGTGGACAAAGTCCCTTTCTGAATCGAGTAACCCTCGTTCCAGTCCTGTTTCACTGAACCGGTATAACATACCATTCCAGCCATGTCTATCTCATGAGATATAAAATCTTTACCCAATGCATTGGAGGGAGATATAGGTCCCACCCATCTCATAATGAAACCATTCTTATGTGTGCCACAAAATCATAAATCATACATCATTGCATAACCCATGTAATAAAAATGGGATTCTTAAACAACATGACATCATAAAACAATTTATATAGAATAAAGGAATTCATAAAAATATTTCCATCACAACATAATCAAATCCATGTAATAATAGTGAAAGAAACAGAACCCTTTATTATCTTAGATGGAAAATAATTTTGATAAAACACTTGAACTCCATTCTTGAGGAAAATATCCTTTCTACTTCAAAAATACTTTTCCTTTCTTAACATGTCATAAAATTCTAATCTAAAAGAAGTTGATTAAAAATAAACCTGAAAACTTGTAAAGGAAGCTTCTTGGAAATAATGTTTTTTAAAAATCCATTCATGCCGTATAAGTTAAAAAAACAATCTTCTCGTACTTTTGTCGGAAAAGTCAAAATGTACCTCGTACGAAAAACGACAAAAGATTCCTTTCATATCTTTTACTAAAAACTCACCAAAGGGTAAAATAGGATTTAAAAAATTTTAGGTGAATGTAAATAATATTACATATTGAGGAAACATGTATTTGGATGATAAAATACACCCCAGTAAATGCCAAAGTATAAACAATCTCGGATAAAAATGAGATTGTGATATTTTCCCTTAACTTAGGTCCGATTTCCTTTATACATGTCCGAAGATCCTGTATAATGGTTTAAATAATGTTATTGACTTATTACAGAATCATATTCATTGTTATGATATCATATATGGTTCTCTTATGACTTTATATTACCCGTTCTTTTGTAAATTCATGTTAAAGTAGTGTTTTGGGTAAAATCGTCTCATTTGTCGTTCGTGTTTTTAACTTGTAATTATTAATATGATTACTTGGATTATGATTACTTATATCCAGAATGTAAAACATGATTTATATATAATATATATTCAGAATATACATATATATAATATATTGACAAATGGAATGAAATACACCGTTCATAGAGACGGTAGTCCGTACGTACGCATAAACGCTGTTTTCGTTTCCTTATTGAATTGAATGGAAGTAAGTAGATGACATACATATATACATAAATATAGTAGCTTTATAATGTCATGTATTTCATTATTATAGCTTATATATACTTTATAATCATTCTTAAATGGTTAACATGGAGAATGAATCTCATCGCGTCGGGGAGACGGTAGTCCGTACGTACGCACGAGCGATGATATCGTTCCCATGGTCGTGGAATTGTGTTGAAGTGTATGTATACTATTTCAGTATCAATATAACTCTATAATAATCATATATAGTTACTCCTTACACCATTATACCCATCCAATTAAGGTGGTGGCGGAAAATAGATTACACCAAGGCGTGGAGACGGTATTCCGTACGTACGTACGCGCGGTGATTTCCTTTTTCCGTAGGATGGATAGATGGTTAATTATAGTTGTTTCATATTTATAATAACATATCAGTATTTAATTAATACTTATGTTATTACTTTATCATGAAACAACTAAAGAATAAGAAGTTGAAGAAGAAAGAAATTGAAAAGATCGGTAATGGATATTACCTCTTCTTTGGAATGCTTCTTTGAATCCTCCACTTAGGGAACTAAGATTGGTCTTTGAAGAAGACCAGGACCTCTAAGATTATTCTAGGGAAGTGGAGAGGAGAAACTTTCAGGGGTTGGCCAAGCTTGAGTGCTCAAATTGGTGTGAGGAGGAGGGGGAGGAGGTGCCCTTTTTATAAGGGAGGAGAGGGGCACCTTAGAAATATCTCAAAATATTATTTTATATTAAAGTCAAAATCGGTTTATAATGGTTCCAAAGGGTCTTATTTAGAAGCTAAAGTGGGGATGGGTCGAAATCCAATCAACCAATAAGATTTAGACAAGTTTAGGGTATTATTTTAACCTTATCAATTAGATTTAACCCTAAGTTAAATAATTTAACTTTTACCGTGTCTTTTTGTTTTCTTTCACTATATGGTTAATAAACTTACTATAACATGCCAAAAGAACCCCAAATTGTTTATTATTAATATATATATTCTTATCTAAGTCATTTGGCCGAACCTTAGATTTTCAGGAATAAAATAACAATTAATAATATAATATTTGATTTAAAAACTATTTTGTGTCAATTTTGACACTATTTGATATATGATTTTTGTGAAAGTCATAACAGAATTATAGTTTCGCGCCAATTTGATTAAATCAACACTAATATATCATAGTAACCTAGAAAATTAGTGGGATTCATAAAAATATTCAAATTACATTTATTTTGGTGTTTATAACATCTATTATGTCAATATTTCATTAATAAGATAATTACTGCATCATCATTATGTCATAAATAAATTAAATTATTTAATGTCTAAAAATTATAAATAAAATACCATTATGTAGGAAAGCATTTTAGCTTTCTAATTAATATTTATAGTCGAATTTATCTTATGTATAACCCCATATTAAAAATGATTTACTTATTAAACATTGATTTTAACTATTTTAACCCTTCTTTAAATAAATTAATAATAAATGTCCTAATCTAATCCAAGTGGGCCTAAATGATAATATTTTACACTTAAGGTTGTTTTTGGTCGAGATACACTTGTCCAATAGGATTATGACATGTTTTAGGGTAATATTAATATCATTTTTACCTTTAATTACCCTATTTACTTTTAACCGTGGTAAATAAAAGTAAAAAGTTACTATTCACCAAAAATAATTTTCATCTCATTGAACCACATTTTACTTACTGACATCAACCGTGTCTCTCGGATTTTTGAAATTCCATTCACAGAAGCGGTAAAATTAAGATTTATGAAAAATTATTTTTTTTTTAACTACCACTTAGTAGTTTCACTATTCATCAAAAATTGAAGTTTTTCAGAAAAATGCCAAAATTTCACCCTAAGATATAATTGATATTCCGAATTCAAAAATGATTTCTATTTTACAAAATTCCCAACATATAAGTCGTGTTAATTAATTTTATAATTAATTTCTGCTGTCACAACAAATAGCGTGTTTTTAAGAGATAATAACTATCAAAAGATTGACACTTGTTTATGTCTGGTGTAAATGTGAAATTACATCCAATGACCAACATTGTATTGAATTGAAAAAATATATTCTAAATATACTTTAAAACCACTCAAATTAATATTTTATCACTATTAATTATTTTGATTAAAAAAGTTGTTTTTAATTATAATTTAGTAATTTTCACTATTCATCAGAATATGAAAGTTATCCGAAAAGTACCAAAATTTCACCTTAAGCTAAATTCGATACTCCGAATCCAAAAATGAAGTTTATTTTGAAAAATAAGATTTAGAGAATTTCAAAAAGTGGTTATTACTATTCATAACGGCTAGTTTTAATAATATTTTAATAGCATATCGTTGTTTAGTGAAACTCGGTATTGCGTATTACACACGCTATCGAGGAAGGTCGCGATTGCATGTAATGCAAGGAAATTCAAGGAGTTGTGTTGTGAATGCTCCTTTTGGTGTAGCGTACAACACAAGACATTAAAAAAAATTAAATTTTTTTTTTCATAAAATCTCTGGCTGTTACATTCTACCCCCCTTAAAATGAATTTCACCCTCGTAATTCGTCGAGGTTATAAATGGTTTACTATTCAAAAGTTTCTTTAATAGAAACCCACATCGTAAAAAAAGAATACCAAAACTTGGATTTAAAAACTAAAGTATGAAATGTAACGATTACCCAAATAAACTAATCACTGGGTTTCCACATAGGTGAAAATATGGATATGGAAGAAAAATCTAACCATCATGTTCTGATGGAGAGTGGTAGAGAACATGGCTATGGAAAATCCAATAATCACAAATCCATAGATTTGTGATGATATAAGGTACCATCTGATTCATCAGGTATAAGATCACTAGGACAACATTTTTGGTTTTCAAGATCATTTCCCTAAAGTTGAAAATTTGAATTAGAATAAATACTTACTTCATTTTGGTACAATCTCACTGTTGTTCATGCCTTGAACAATTTCCACTTCATCTCTTAAATAAATGAAGTTAAATTTTTTATTCATGAAGTGTTAGCAGATCATGTGATAGAATGACGGGTCATTCCATCTGTCTCAAACAAAAGGTTAGCAAAAATTATATACATAAGTCGACCTATAGTGAGATTAATCATATATGGTTCCTAAAATGGACTTATACTTCATATATCATACTGATTAATATAATAAAACTAGTTTCTACTAAACAGGGACTTCCTGTAGGCCAGTGGTAGGTGATAAAGGCCAGTCGCACTTCGGTTGTGGGTTCGATTCCCACAGCCTTGTCCGAAGCGATGGGCTATCGCCCGTCCTGCAGGTTGTCCTTTTTCTAAAACTACATTACTATAACATCCCATCAATAATATCAGGAAACAAAAACTTCTATCCTTAAACAATACTCACTTATGTCCAACATAATCCATTTCAATCTTTAGGCTTATCCATAATATTGCAGTCCACTCTAATAACATAGTGAAAACGATTACCAGAGATTTAATACCATAGTTGATCCCCATATATCATAAGATATGTTTTGTTGGTCACATTCCAAACATTCAAAGGCCTTAATCATGTATTCTCTTGAATACCCATCAAACCTTAGTGAAAACATGAATGCAGTTAAAAGTTAACACTTTCCACATACCAAAATCCTCAGAATTCTATATACTCAAACCATGATATCACTTAGTCCTTATATCAATCATGAGCTCATGAATACTGTCAGACATTTCATTTCCTCCTTATCCCTTCATTATGCGCATATCATCTACTTTCCAAAATATTTGAATCACTTTTCATGGTTACTGGTACCTTAGAATTACTGAAAACCACAATAGACCAATACATAAATATTTCAATACACCATAAAAGTACCTCAACAACATTATTATTGAATACCAATACATAAACACTTCAGTCCATCCACTTCAATGATTGTCCTGGAATAAGTCCTTCCTTGATTTAGAAGTACCTTTTTAGGTCCGGGCATTGAGTTGGGAAATGCCCATGTTCTCCACAAATAAGACATTGAACTCCATAACAGTCTGTCACTCTATGACCCTTTTCTCCACACAGATAACATCGGTCCCTCCATTTGAGGTATTCCTCAAGGTTCTTCTTCCCTTCTTTAGAAATCTCAATCTTCCTTTCTTTATGCTCCTCAACATGAGAACATGAATAATAGTTTATCTTCCTCTTCTTTGATGAATTAGGCATACCACTAAATTTCACCTTGTTAATCATATATCGTGATGACTGATTCGGCATAATCACAATATCTTTCTCTCTAGGAATTACACAATCTTGTTGCTCATAGTCACCAATTTTTCCATTGGATTCAATGTTAACCGAATTCCTTCGGGTTCCCTTCATTAACTAAAACACAAAAAGAATATTGTGAGAGGAAAAAATCATGCTATAGAAAACAACATAATAAAGGGGGAGTATCCTCAATATCTAATATCTTAGGTTAAATTCTAAGATCGTTACCGTAGTTCTAGGACTATATCCTATACGTATACTTATCCTTAGGTACATCCCTAGACATACCTTAGAAATATCTCTAGGGATCTCACTAACGTTTTTGCATCCTAGTTTCCAAAGGTTGACTAAACCTTTCCTCTGATACCAACTTTAGAGACCCGTATCTTGACGTACATTGACATTACATTACTTTTGCGGAATACTTAGTACATAACAAAAACACACACACAAGGACCGTAATAGTTTAGTGTCTTTGGAAACTCGGAACGTAATCTTCTAGTCGTGTTGAAAGATCTTAAATATCTCCCATAAAGATCTTCCCTTTTTTTACCTAAAAACTTTCTTTATATCCTGGGGAAAAACATAAAAGGGTGAGCTCAAATGCTCAGCAAGGGCAAATAAAGGAAATAAAAATCATATCATATCTTTTTGAAAATCATAACCTGCAAAAGAGATCATAATATCTTAACATGGAATAAATCATAGAAGTGAAAATGAGATCCCCATAATAATATCATGAAACTTGAAACTTTGTGGCATGCACACATAATCATATAGAATCATTTCTTGTTAGTCAAGACTCATTGCCAAGACTATCTTAGTGGACAAAGTCCCTTTCTGAATCGAGTAACCCTCGTTCCAGTCCTATTTCACTGAACCGGTATAACCTACCATTCCAGCCATGTCTATCTCATGAGATATAAAATCTTTACCCAATGCATTGGAGGGAGATATAGGTCCCACCCATCTCATAATGAAACCATTATTATTGTGCCACAAAATCATAAATCATACATCATTGCATAACCCATGTAATAAAAATGGGATTCTTACACAGCATGACATCATAAAACAATTTATATAGAATAAAGGAATTCATAAAAATATTTCCATCACAACATAATCAAATCCAGGTAATAATAGGGATAGAAACAGAACCCTTTATTATCTTAGATGGAAAATAATTTTGATAAAACACTTGAACTCCATTCTTGAGGAAAATATCCTTTCTACTTCAAAAATACTTTTCCTTTCTTAACATGTCATAAAATTCTAAACTAAAAGAATTTGATTAAAAATAAACCTGAATACTTGTAAAGGAAGCTTCTTGGAAATAATGTTTTTTAAAAATACATTCATGCTGTATAAGTTAAAAAAAACATTCTTCTCGTACTTTTGTCGGAAAAGTCAAAAAGTACCTCGTAGGAAAAACGACAAAAGATTCCTTTCATATCTTTTACTAAAAACTCACCAAAGGGTAAAATAGGATTTAAACAATTTTAGTTGAATGGAAATAATATTACATATTGAGGAAACATGTATTTGGATGATAAAATACACCCCAGTAAATGCCAAAGTATAAAAAATCTCGGATAAAAATGAGATTGTGATATTTTTTCTTACCTTAGGTCCATTTTGCTTTGTACGTGTCCGAAGATCCTGTATAATGATTTAAATAATGTTATTGACTTATTAAAAAATCATATTCATTGTTATGATATCATATATGGTTCTCTTATGACATTATATTACCCGTTCTTTTGTAAATTCATGTTAAAGTAGTGTTTTGGGTAAAATCGTCTCATTTTTCGTTCGTGTTTTTAACTTGTAATTATTACTATGATTACTTGGATTATGATTAATTATATCCAGAATGTAAAACATGATTTATATATAATATATATTCAGAATATACATATATATAATATATTGATAAATGGAATGAAATACACCGTTCCTGGAGACGGTAGTCCGTACGTACGCATGAACGCTGTTTTCGTTTCCTTATTGAATTGAATGGAAGTAAGTAGATGACATACATATATACATAAATACAGTATCTTTATAATGTCATGTATTTCATTATTATTTCTTATATATACTTTATAATCATTCTTAAATGGTTAACATGGAGAATGAATCTCATCGCGTCGTGGAGACGGTATTCCGTACGTACGCACGAGCGATGATATCGTTCCCATGGTCGTGGAATTGTGTTGAAGTGTATGTGTACTATTTCAGTATCAATATAACTCTATAATAATCATATATAGTTACTCCTTACACCATTATACCCATCCAATTAAGGTGGTGGCGGAAAATAGATTACACCACTGCGTGGAGACGGTATTCTGTACGTACGTACGCGCGGTGATTTCCTTTTTCCGTAGGATGGATAGATGGTTAATTATAGTTGTTTAATATTTATAATAACATATCAGTATTTAAGTAATACTTATGTTTTTACTTTATCATGAAACAACTAAAGAAGAAGAAGTTGAAGAATAAAGAAATTGAAAATATCGGTAATGGATATTACCTCTTCTTTGGAACGCTTCTTTGAATCCTCCACTTAGGGAACTAAGATTGGTCTTTGAAGAAGACCAGGACCTCTAAGATTATTCTAGGGAAGTGGAGAGGAGAAAATTGCAGGGGTTGGCCGATCTTGAGTGCTCAAATTGGTGTGAGGAGGAGGGGGAGGAGGTGCCATTTTTATAAGGGAGGAGAGGGGCACCTTAGGAATATCTCAAAATATTATTTTATATTAAAGTCAAAATCGTTTTATAATGGTTCCAAATGGTCTTATTTGGAAGCTAAAGTGGGGATGGGTCGAAATCCTATCAACCAATAGGATTTAGTCAAGTTTGGGGTATTATTTTAACCTTATCAATTAGATTTAACTCTAAGTTAAATAATCTAACATTTACCGTGTCTTTTTGTTTTCTTTCACTATATGGTTAATACACTTACTATAACATGCCAAACGAACCCCAAATTGTTTATTATTAATATATATATCCTTATCTAAGTCATTTGGCCGAACCTTAGATTTTTAGGAATAAAATTACAATTAATAATATAATATTTGATTTAAAAACTATTTTGTGTCAATTTTGACACTATTTGATATATGATTTTTTGTGAAAGTCATAACAGAATTATATGTTCGAACCAAGTTGATTAAATCAACACTAATATATCATAGTAACCTAGAAAATTAGTGGTATTCATAAAAAGTCTCAAATTACATTTATTTTGGTGTTTATAACATCAATTATGTCAATATTTCATTAATAAGATAATTAATGCATCATCATTGTGTCATAAATAAATTAAATTATATAATGTCTAAAAATTATAAATAAAATACCATTATGTAGGTAATCATTTTAGCTTTCTAATTAATATTTATAGTCGAATTTATCTTATGTATATCCCCATATTAAAAATGATTTACTTATTAAACTTTGATTTTAACTATTTTAACCCTTCTTTAAATAAATTAATAATAAATGTCCTAATCTAATCCAAGTGGGACTAAATGATAATATTTTACATTTAAGGTTGTTTTTGGTCGAGATAAACTTGTCCAATAGGATTATGACATGTGTTAGGGTAATAGTAATATCATTTTTACCCTTAATTACCCTATTTACTTTTAACCGTGGTAAATAAAAGTAAAAAGTTACTATTCACCAAAAATTATTTTCATATCATTGAACCACATTTTACATACTAACATCAACCGTGTCTATTGGATTTTTGAAATTCCATTTACAGAAGCGGTAAAATTATGATTTATGAAAAATTAATTTTTTTTTACTACCACTTAGTAGTTTCACTATTCATCAAAAATTGATGTTTTTCAGAAAAATGCCAAAATTTCACCCTAAGCTATAATTGATATTCCGAATTCAAAAATGATTTCTATTTTACAAAATTTCCAACATATAAGTTGCATTAATTAATTTTATAATTAATTTCCGCTGTCACAACAAATAGAGTGTTTTTAAGAGATAATAACTATCAAAAGATTGACACTTGTTTATGTCTGGTGTAAATGTGAAATTACATCCAATGACCAACATTGTATTGAATTGTAAAAATATATTATAAATATACTTTAAAACCACTCAAATTAATATTTTATCACTATTAATTATTTTGATTAAAAAAGTTGTTTTTAATTATAATTTAGTAATTTTCACTATTAATCAGAATATGAAAGTTATCCGAAAAGTACCAAAATTTCACATTAGGCTAAATTCGATACTCCGAATCCAAAAATGAAGTTCATTTTGAAAAATAAGATTTACAGAATTTCAAAAAGTGGTTATTACTTTTCATAACGGCTAGTTTTAATAATATTTTAATAGCATATCGTTGTTTAGTGAAACTCGGTATTGCGTATTACACACGCTATCGAGGAAGGTCGCGATTGCATGTAATGCAAGGAAAGTCGAGGAGTTGTGTTGTGCAAGCTCCTTTTGGTGTAGCGTACAACACAAGACATTAAAAAAAATTAAAAAGAATATTTTTCATAAAATCTCGGGCTGTTACATTATAATGATAATTTTTTTATTTATAATTTGTTTTGATGTTTATACTGTGTTTTAATATTTAATTAGATTTTTTATATAGTTTATATTATATAAAATTTTAAAGTCACCTAATTGAAATTTAATAACTTTTCCTATGTTTTGTGAAGTCAACATTCAAATCTTATAAAATTAAACTATAAGTAAAATATAAATGAAATATAAAAAACTAGATAATCGTATAAAAAATGGTTGACAGTAAAAAAATAATTTTATCATTTTAATAGACATAAAATAAAATTGAGGATATAATAAATTGTTGTTTCAAATAATTTAAATTTAAATTGACACATGTAAATGAAAGAGTACATTCAAACTCTATGATGAGGTCCTATGCCACTAGATGGTGTATGATTGAGATTCCCATATCGAGATTGTTGACCTTTGTGTTGGGGTGGAGGATGATGAGTTAGAGATGGATCATCCTCGGGTGCTTTAACCACATATGTTTGATGATCTATCTGTGACTCATTAGGAGGTGGGATCTGGATGTCATCATGTGCAGTCAATTCTTCCCCCACTATGTAAGTGGATGTACTTTTCATCCTCTTCTGGGGGAACCATCAGGCCTATGAAGGCTCGGTCTTGAAAGGCGGAGTCTTGGGAAATTTCCCCTAATAAGAGATTAGAACAAATATACCCAGGGAAACCATGGATTTCCTTACCACATAATGGATTTCATGCGTCCTCATGCACATGCACAATCAGTTGTGGATCATCTTTCTGAGGTGTCCCATCTGCTTATAGAATAGGCGAGGCCTCACCCACAACACGACGTAGTCTACGTCATCATTTTCATGGCTCCTTAACCTGAGCCACTATTGTGGGAGGTTCTTGTTCAGAAACCTCCTCTCTAGGGTCAAGAACAACTTCTCCCTATGGTGGATAATCAAAGATACTATCATGTGGAACATGATACACTGACATCGTCCTCTACGCTGCAACATGGTAAGCTGCCTAGTTAAAAACCTCCCCTTCATTTTGATCAGACATACGGATAATATGATGTTATCGATTATACTATAAAGATATTGAAAATGAATTTAAAAAAAGTAAAATAAACCAACTGATGGATTTTTTAACTTATCTGATCCTGAATCCCTCTACTGTGAGGAGTAAGATACTATATAAACTTTAGTCAATACCATGGCTCATAATCGAGCTACTCTACTATAGGGAGTCTCATCATACTCATAACTTTGATACGATATGACACTCTTCTGTTTTAGAGGTCTAGATACTTTACATGTCATCAGTGCCAGAGAACATCTTTCCACGAGGCCAACATCAAGGAATGAAGCACTACTGACTATCTAGGAAGAAGGGGAATGTCATAAACAAATCCAAACAAGCACATGACTTTATCTAGATGGTGCTACTCAACAATATTAAACTGAATTGGAGGACATATATTAATGGAATCATAAATACCATTAATGTAGTATGTAGGAAGCCTATCTAATAGATCCCAATAAGAAATATATGGAATCTGATATGACATGTGACATTTGTTAAAATTGTTTGTTACTAAATACCCAAAAATATAATAATTTGAAATTGATTAGTCAATGAAAGACTAAATACACTAAAATTGGTGGGATCTAGACTATCCTACAAGAGATGATATGCACCCAAATTGTGGTTGCATAAAGGTTAATTCCCTCTTTCCCCTATTGATGGATTATAATCAATCAATTATACTAGTACATCCAATATGGGATTTAATAGTATTAATCTGTTAGAATTTCATATGTTTTTTAATTTTAATTTTGTCTTCTCTTATTATCTGTATTGGACACACACAAAACTCAGACATTAATCATTTCATTTAATAGAAAACGTTGGAATAATACAGGGGTGATCGAATATATTCAATTACTAAGAAAGGTATGGATAGGGGATAAAATGAAAATTTTATTTCTCTATCCGTACTAAATTAACTAGATAAGAGTAATCAGTGAGATGTCAACTGATAAGAGAAATAGTAGTGAATAATTTGAATAATGATTTAACAAGAGATTTCGAGAATGATATATGACTTGAACATTATTCTTTAAATTGATATTAAAATCAATCAATTGCATCCATTATTTTGAACAATCAAAACCACTAAATAAGATTTTAACACTTCCATAACTTTGTCTTCTCCGAAGAAAATATGATTCCCACTTTTTTTCATTTTTCTCGAGTTCAAAATTATTTATTTGGGAACCCCGTGATAGTCATTCACCACATAACTACATTCAATCGAGTGTTTCCTAGTGTATTGTGTGGTATTAGATTATTTTCAAAATATTATAATGACTAGATACTCTTATTGAGTATTGAAACATATAAATTCTTATGTTCCTTAAGTTGTTCTTGTGTGCTTGTTTTCAATAGTCATATCTATTTAATATGAGGTAGAAGGTTGATTCATAATAATGAAAATTTAAAAACAATGATTACAAATTCATGTCATCCTACTCTCTGTGATCATGTATATCATGATTGGTCAGTTCATGAACTAGATTATTTTTCATCATTAGTATCAATTTTATGTATACAAGAGAACTTTGATTCTAAAGATATATTTTTAAGATCTCTGTGGGATAATTTTACCATTAAACATTTCTCATATTTTGAAATATGTTTACCAAATCAAGAAATCATTCTACTATTTTAACTTTTTCAATTGTACTTTCTAAAGTAAAATCACTTTCACTTATGATCCAAGTGTCTTTTTCATTCATAATTATCTTATTTATATTCATAGAATAATTTCTAGAAGACTTGCTTTCATTATTCTTTAACTTTGGACAAGCAGGTCTATTATGTCCTTGATTTCTGTAAACATTGAAAATTAGTTCTCAAATAGCATTCTTCTCATTTATTTCATTACAATAATTTCTTATTATGTTATATTTTTTCATAAATTATTCCTTACAGGTTAGCATGTTAACCACTAGTTAGTTCTTTCTCAATTTATTTGGAATCTTTTATTTAATATTTCTTGGGAATGCTTGTTTTTACATTTCTAGTTTTTGAAGCTTCTTTAGTAAAAAAATCAATTACTCTTTTCCTATTTTTTCATCTCTTTTCAAGAAACGTGTATATTGAATCAATTTTCTGATAAGTCCATCTAATCCAATATTATGGATATTATTAGTATCATCAATTTTTGTCTTCTTATATTCTAATTGTATCATTAAAATATCTATAACTTTTCAATACTCCTATCATCAAATAATTTTTTTCCACCGAGGGATTGTAGACTATTAACTAATTTAATAAATCATAGATTCATTTCAGAAACAAATTCACAAGGGGGAAAATCAAATTCTTGATAATATTCTCTTAACCTAGCTTTTTTAGTTTCATAAAATTATGATGTATTGATAGGTGTTAAATTAATTTTCTCCCAGATTATATATAGCACCCCAAGAATTTAAATTTAAATTTAATATTGAATTCATGAAACTACAAGTTCAATGAAAAAAATTTGTTATAACCTAGCTAATGAACACAACTTTTCCACTTCTTAGATTTGAATTTCAAAAAATTGATATACACGGTTGCCATCAGTACAATATTTTGAGTCTTATAGGATCAACTTAAATTTTTTGTGAATATTAAAATACCCTTAAGAATAGTAACATAACCATATTAATAGTTATGGACGCTTATGAATATAAACCATATCCATGTATGTTAAAATAAAATTTAAGCACTATATAAATGAGAGTGAATATATTATAATTTAATAATTACTTGTTGGAATTTCTATGAGTAATAAATATTTAATTACAATTTCAAATTAATAAATTAATAAAATTAATTTTCATAAAATGTATTCCAAAATTAAAATTTTGTTTTTCCTATGATCCTATGATAATTTTATGAGATGTTAGTCAATTTATGAATGTATTATAAAATTATTTTTAAATTTAAAATCTGTATTTTTCAAGTAAATAATGATTTTATTTAAAAATTTAATTACGCTTATATAGAAAATTATTTTGATAAAATGGATGTAATTTAAGAATTTTACATTTCAAAAAAATTATGAAGTGTAATATTTGGGATTTTCTTGAAATACATGATTTTTGTGAATAGTAAAATTCGATAATTAATGAAATTTGCTAAATAAATAAATTTTTGCATCATTCTTGAGTCATGGATGCTGTAAATGGATATTGGTTTTAAATAAAAAACACATATTACTTGTTTTAGTCACAATAATCAATAATATTCATAGTATTGATCTAAAATAATAAAATAATGATTAAAATAATGGAAAACCCCTCATCTGCTCTACTATAAAACCACCCCTCACTCCCTCTTCTCTTCACTCCAAAAAGACATGAAGCATATCAACATTCTTACCAAATAGTCGTACCTAGTCCCAACCTACATCTAGGAGCACTTGGTGTTTCCAAAAGACCAAAAATCTTTCCCTTTAGGAGGTTCTCCAGGAGGTTATTTCATGAGATAAATACTCTTTGTTTTTCATTTAATTTCATTTCAATTTATATTCTTTTCTTATTCTCCCCTTACCTCATCTGTCCAATTAATCATGATAACTCTAGTATCATCTATAAACTAAAATTATATCATGTCAATGAAATAAGCACTATCAATTTCCTTACTCTCCCTTATTTATTTTATAAACTAAATCATCATCTGGGAGGTGCCAATTTACAACCTTCATGGACGACAAAGTTTGATCTTAAAATTCACCTTCAATGCTATTTAGTAAACCATTTTAATAGTTGATACATATTGTAAAATTTATTATATAACTCTTTATATGTTTTGTATGTAATGTATTTACATAATACTCAATGATAAATCAAAATGAGTTCATTATGATCAATAACCGCTATAATAATATAAACGATTATCAATAATGTATTATCTAATGATTTATCCGCAAGATATGTAACCAAATGATATATATAACCATTTAAACATCTGTATTCTCATTCAAATCATTAAATTCCAATTCTATATAATTTTACTATTTTAAATGAACTCTATCACTTATAATCTAGTGAACCGTTCAAAAAATCAAGGAAACGAACTCTCTGAAACGACAAAATTCATTCATATAACATATCAATAAGGCTAGAAATTTACTTAATAAAACTATAATGAATCAAATAAGTATAGATAATGTTACGTATTAATTAATTATTTTATTTAAATTTATTATCTAGGGATTTAAGGTTGAGCACAGAACACATTCGGACATAAGTTAAGGGATTCCTCATCTCACTACCATTTTTTGAGATAATCCTTATTCACCAAAATTAATTTTGTAGGGTGTATGTATCATGCCCATTGATATATCACATCATAAATATATTTATTCTTCTGTTATTAAATATATCATTTGATTATTATTAATTTTGGGTCATAATATTCGATTTATTATAAAGTGGTAATGGATTCCACTCGATCCTTTATTTTTCCTTCGGGTTATTGTTTCACTATCCTTACCCAATTTTTTGATTATTTATTTTTGTGTATTTATTATATAATATGTTTTTATTTTAAAAAATTAAATATTATGATAATTTAATTTTTCTTTTTGGTGATTATATGTTTTAAAATAGTTTTCTTCTTAATTCTTCCTGATAAACAAACCCGATTCAAGGGAACTTCTCAAATTCTTACACATTTTCAAGTGTACTATATATTATATTTAAAGAAATAATTATTTTTGTGAAATCACAAATTTTATTATATAAAAAAATCTTGGTTCATTTATGGTTTTATGAAAATAATCATTACCATTCTCTTTAAAATCTCATTTCTGTTTTCCATTAAACGCACTAAAATTTTTTATTTCTAAGGATTATTTAAAAACCCTTTTTACATGATTTCACTACATTGGGACAACATTTATGACTCAATTATAATTTAAATTTCCATAAATTTTATTTTTGGGAATACAAGTTTACAATCTTATTTGATGTCAAATAAAAATGTTTTCCGAAATGTACTCTACTTTCCAGAGTAAAAATAAACATTTCTCACCTCACTTTAACATTTATGAGATATATGCCTCATTAAACACTTATTCCTAACATGTGGTGTATTTAATACACTTTTTTATATCATATCAAGAGGCTACTTATTCTCCCGATATTCTAAGGGATTATGAGTTTATTGATTTAAGGTGGTATGAGAAAATTTGATTGTTTAAGGATTATTTATTCAAAAAAATCAATTGTCTCATTTAGAAGTATTATACTCTATTTCAAAATCCTTTGTTGAATCATATACTTCATTGCATTTTATCTATTATGATATCATCTACTATATTTTTTAAGGGTTTCTGATTATATTGATTGTGGATGTGCTATTTTGATATCATTCACCATATTACCCCGAATTGTTAGTGTTTATGTTTAATTATTGGAGAAAGTTTCTTACATTTCATATATTAGTTTCAATATGAATATATATGTTTTTTATGTTCACCCCTTCATATGAGGAATGCATTAGACTTATTAAGTTACGGGTGAGGTCCTATATAGCCCCTCGATGCATCGGTAGGTATCCTGAGACAATGAATTATGGGGTTTTTCCCGTTTCTGTATGATCTTGGAACGAGACATTGACATAATAATTATGATATCCAGAATTATGCATTTGTTCATTATTAAACTAGTAATGGATAGAACATGTGTTTATTTTACTAGTAGAATACTCATGGTTATGTTTTATTATGGAATTATTTATTCAACACTTATTACTACCATGTTATACTCGTTATTTTTTTATAAAGGCATGTGTTTATTGTTATTAAAAATGCCTAATATTTATGATTATGATATCTTATATTGTATTGATTACCCTTAATGAGTATTTCAGATCACCCATTTCATATGTTTTGTTTTTCCTAGGATGTGAGGAATTATATTATGAATGAATTTCACGGATAATCTAGAAGTTGTAGATGTTTCCTGTGGAATTTATATAATTTTCTTCATTTCATGTTGTAATGTTGAACAT
This sequence comes from Viscum album, assembly GCA_963277665.1. NCBI lineage: Eukaryota > Viridiplantae > Streptophyta > Magnoliopsida > Santalales > Viscaceae > Viscum > Viscum album. The sequence goes on from OY728129.1 coordinate 1,039,261,221, forward strand.
ATATATGTATCTAGTTATCTAAAACTATTAATCAACCGGGTCCTTTAGGATTTGATTCCTTGTAATCATGCCAATGAAATGAAATAATGAACCAACTCTAGGAAATTGGGGTTATGGGGTTAAATTTGGTTTTATAGGATTATTATTATAAAACATGGAAACTAGATTTAGAAAATATAGATGAGTAAACAAAACCCCAAGATAGACATTGAGGATAAGCATACAAGAACATCCTAGAATTTTTCAAAGGAAGATATCACGTGAATATTCCTATACAATAATTCTCTCTATTGATACTACAAGTGGATGTGGATCTGGAATAGATTTACCAATGAGTAATAACATGGACCAGGGGTTCTGTGCATGACTCGAGGTAGCCTAGTATACGACAAAATACTTTATTACGCACCAGGATTGACAATCTCGAGGTATATTCTTATGAAAATTCCCATTTAATTTACCCAAAATTTTGAAGTATTTATTCCCCCAATGTAACAAAAGTATATGGTTCTAGGATTTACAAAGGATAAATTTATGTTATATGTTATACCATGTTTAGAGTCACTGAAAGCTCATAATTTAAGGACATAATATAGTATATGGAATTTAATTGAAATGGAGCCTATTAAAAGTAATGAGAGCATCACAATTGTACATGGTAAAAAGAATAAGAAGGATCATATACCTCATGGTATTACGCCATAATTTCAGTGGAAGATAGTCTACCAAGTATCCACATTATATGAGGAAATAGTTTCATGTTTTAAGAATATGTGTAAAAATTTATCTAGGTCAAATGGCATTGAAGGAAAGTAAGTGAAGAAGAGGGTGGAAGAGAAAAAGATAGATAATGGAACTAAGGGAAAGTAGTTTTTCCCACAATTGAGAACTGTGGAAGGAATCACCCTGGTAAATGCTTGAAGGGAATGAATTTTTTTAACATGTGTGGGAAAAAGGGACACCATGTTAGTGATTTAAAGGGTAAGAAAAAGGTTTCCAATGTAAAATTCTTCAACTACAAGGCGATGTTACACTTTTTGAATCAATGTCCCAAGCATCAAAGGAATATACACTGAAGGATGTTACAAGATAATGATCAAGTTATTATACTATCACAGATGAAGTGGAATGACTAATATGCCTATTCATGATTCATTTCATTTGAATATTTTATTAGCAATGTACTGGTTATATGAATTATGTGATATATGTGGATTGTACTAAAATGCTTATTCATTACAGATTTTAGACTATGAGTTTAATGTTACAAAAAAAGACTTTTAGTAGAAAATTAAACTATTTGGAAAATATATGATTGAGGGAAAGACAAAACTAAATATTTACCTGTTGTTGAGATAATGATGAAGAAATGATTGATTTGGATAACTGTTGAATACCTTAGAACTGATTAATGACTTATAGAAAAGTGGTATTGGATATCATTGAATGGAGTTATTGGACGATTCCCATAGATTGAATTCCTCTATACACCCTGGTAGCAATACGATGTATAGTGATATGAAGTAACATTTCTGGTGGGACAACTTGAAATGGGAAATTGATGAAAATATATCAAGATTTTTAGTCTTTCAATAGGTTTTGGCTAAAATACCATATCATAGAGGAGTCATTCATTCATTACCTATTCCAAAATGGAAATGGGATGAAAACACGTTGGATTTTTTCACTAGATTACCAAAAACTCCAAGGAAGAAAGATGCAGTATGGGTTATTGCTCATCGACTTACCAAATATATGCATTTCCTTGATATAATAGAAGATTTTACATTATAGTTTCGTGCTCAAATCTATATTATTTATGTTTTAAGATTTCTTTGGGAACCTCCCTCAATTTTGTTTGATCGTGATCCGTGATTTACATCAAAATTATAGAAAATTATTCAATAATATTTGGATATTGAGCTTCGATTGAGTACTGCATATCTACCTAAAACTAATGTGCAATCAAAAGGATGATCAAGACATTCGAAGACATGTTGAGATCTTATTCACTAGAATTTCAACGTATGTGGGATAATTATTTATATTTGTTGAATTTTTTCAACTATAATATTTTCCATTCTATTATTCAAATGGAACCATATGAATCATTTTCTGAAAAGAGTTTTTATACAACAACATGTGGTGATGAAGTTAGTGAAAGGAAGCTTGTGGTCAAAGAGATTATAGAGGAAACAAAAGAAAAGATAAAAAATATTAGAATCTATATCAAAGAAGCTCAATATAGGAAGAAGTGATATACAGTTAATCGAAGGAGGGATTTGGAATTTCAATATGGAGATCACATTTTCTTGCAAGTATCTCCATGAAGGGTTTTATAATATTTAAAAACAAAGGGAAAATGAGCCCTAGATACGTTATCACTTTTGAGATTATAGAGAGAATTAGAGTTGTGGATTATGATTTTTCATTTCTACCTAGCCTCTCTAAATTACACAATGTGTTCTTTGTCTCATTGTTGAGAAAGTGCATATGAGACAGAATGCATGTCCTGACATCTGAAGGTATAGAATTAAAATCTGACATATCTTATTATAAAGAGACTATCTAGATTTTGAACACTAATGAACAGGTTTTGAGGAATTGTATGACTAAAAGAGTAAAGGTTATTTGGAAAAATAATAAAATTAAGGAGGAAACATGAGATCCTATTGAACTTATTATGAAGAATTACCCAAATCTTATTATAAGGTAACATTCTAGAAATTTTGAGGATGAAATTTTTGTAAGGGTGAGGACTGTAGTTCCCCAAGAATTTACAAATAAATTTAGTATTGAATGTATGAAACACTGAGTCTCTATGAAATAACACTTTGTTAGAACCTAGCCAATGAACACAATTTTTCCGCTTCGGTGATTTGAATTACAAAAGACTGACATACACGGTTGTGATCAGTAAGATAATTAGAGTCTTACATGATCAACTTGTATTATTGGTGAATATTAACTTTCCCTTATGAATAACAATGTACCCTTCAGAATAGTAATGTACCCTTATTAATAGTAACCTCATCCATGTGGTTATAAATAAAATCCATGCACCATATAAATGAGAGTGAATATTTTAAAAATTAATAATTACTTGTTCGTATTTCTATGAGTAATAAATATTTAATTATAATTTCAAAATAGTAAATTAATATAATTAATTATCATACAATTCATTCCAAAAAAATATTTTGTTCCTAAGCCTTTTGGATAATTATATTGGGCATCAGTTAATTTTTGAAAGTATTATAAAACCTGTTTTAAATTTAAAATCTGTATTTTCCGGTAATTAATTATTTTAATTAAAAATTAAATTTCTCTTGTTTATAATATTTTTTTGATAAAATGAAATCAATTTTTGTATTCAACTTATCAAAAACTGGTTAAGGTGATTTTTTGGGTTTTTTCTAAAAAATGTGAACTTTTAGTGAATAGTGAAATTCGTTAATTTAAAAAATATGCTAAATAAATGAATTTATGTAACATGCTTGATTCATGGATGATGTAAATGGATATTGGTTAAAAATAAAATTAAACTATTTCTATTGGTATTCACAAGAATCAATACTATTCAAACTATTGCTCCAAAATAATAAAATAACAATTAAAATAGTGGAAACCACTCTTCTCCTGCACAATAAAATCCACATGTTAGTGCCTCTTCTATTCACCCATATAATCCTTGAAGCTTATAAGTGTTCTTATTACATACTTCTCCCTTGTCCCTCCCCACAACCAGGGTCTCTTTTTCTTTCTTAAATACCAATAATCTTTCACTTAAGGAGGTTCTCAAGGAGGTTATTTGAAGTGGTAAATCCTCTTCCTTTTTCATTTAATTTCATTTCAATTTATCTTCTTTTCTTATTCTATCCCAACCTCATCTGTACATTTTATCGTTATAACTCTAATATCATCTATATACTAGAATTATATCATGATAATGAAATAACCATTATCAATCCCCTTACTCTCCCTCATTTATTTTATAAATGAAATCATCATCCCGGAGGTGCCAATTTACAACCTTCATGGATGACAAAGTTTCATTCCTAAAATTCATTTAGAGTATATTCATGAAACCATTTTATGGTTGAGATAGTTTTTAAAATGTATTATTATTACCCTTTTAATGTTCTATAAGTAACATATTTACATAATACTAAACGATATAACAAAACAAGTTCCTTATGATCAATAACCGCTATAATAATCTAAATGATTATCACTAAAGGCATTATATAATTATTTATCCTCATAATATGTAACAAAATAATAAATATATATATAAGCATTTTTAATTATTTATTATCATTGAATATATTTAATTACAATTATGTGGAATTATACAAATTTTAAATGAACTCCATTACTTCTAATCAAGTAAACTGATCATGAAATTTAGGAATCAAACACTCTAGAATGACAGAATTCAATCAAATAACTTATCAATAAGGAAACAACTTAACATATAAATAATAATTAATCTAATACATGTATATAATGATATGAATTAATTAATTAATTGATTTAAATTGATTATCGAGGAAGCTAATGTCAAGTTCAAAACACATTCAAAGATAACGTAAGGATTTCCTCATCTCACATCCATTTTTTAATATATTCCTTATTCAACACTATTTCTTTTGTGTGGTGTATATATATTTACCATAGAAATATCATATCACTAATCTCCCTATTTTCATGGTATTCAATTTATCTTATAATGATTATTAATTTTTGGTCATGGGATTTAATTGATTACAATGTGATAAGAGATTCCACCCGAACCTTCATTTTACCTTTGGGTTATTCAATCCCTATCATTTCCTAGACATAATGATTATTTATTTATTTTTACATATTCTATATTCTGTTTTTATTTTCCAAAATCATATATTCAGATCAATTCATTTTTCGTTTATGGTGATTATATGTTTTAAAATAGTTCCCTTCTTAATTCTTCCCAATAAACAAACCCAATTATTGGGAAATTCTTGAATTCATAACCATTTTCAAGTTCCCTATATATTATATTTCAAGCCAAAATTAGTTTTTTAAAATCAAAGATTATATAATGGAAATAAATCATGGTTCATTTATGGTTTTATGAAAAAAAACATTCCCTTTCTCTCTAAAATTGCATTACTATTTTCTTTTAAGCACATTAAAGTGTTTTAGTTCTAAAGTTTCTTTAAAAACTCTTTTTTATGATTTAAATTTAGTGGGAAAAATTTATTCCTAAAGTATAATTTCAATTTGTTTATTTTTTTTTTCTTTTCTGGGATATATATGTTTACAATATGGTTTCATGAAAAATACCAATTTTTCCCAAAAGAACTCTTCTTTCCAAAGTAAAAAAGGTTTTTTCTCATCTCACTTTATCTTTTATGAGATATATGCCTTGTTCATGAATTATTACTCACATGTGGTGTATGTACTTCACTTTAGTATATCATATCTAGAGTCTCTATAATATCATCATATTCTAAGGGATTATGATTTGTATGTTTCAAGGTGGTATGGGATACTTTGGAATGTTTAAAGATTATTTCCCAAAAAAATTCAATGGTCACATTTAAAAGTATCTTCATCTACGCAAACATCATTTGATTAATAATATAATTAATTGGGGTTTATCTCCTATAAAATTCTCTACAATTGGTTATTGAAAGGTTTCTAATTATTTTGACTGTGGATGTGCTATCTAGAAGCCATTCACCATATTACTTCGAATGGGTAGTGTTTATGTTTCTTGATTATAGAATGTTATTTACATTTCATATGTTAGTTTCAATTTGAATTTATATGTTTATTAGGTACATATTTTCATATTAAGAATGCATTGGACTTATTAAGCAACATTAGGGGCACTCTATAGACCCTCGATGCATCGGTAGGTCTCATGAGACAAACAAGTTTTTGTTTTTTACCCGTTTATGTATTGTTAGGGAATGAGACCTTGATATAATGATTATGATGTCTAGTATTATGCATTCACTCATTATGAAATAAGTAACCGATAGTCCATATGGTTATTTGACTAGTAGAATACTCGTGATTCTATTTTATTATGGAATTTTATTTTTAGATCTTATTTCTTCCATATTATACTCATGTTTATTTTCTAAAGGAATGTATTTTTTTTTGTTATTCACCATGCCTAATTTTTATGTTTACGATATCTTACGCTATATTGATTACTCTTAATATGGATATGAGATCACCCCTTTCTTATTTTTTTCAAAATGCAAGGAAGTATATTATGAATGAATTGTAAGGTTAATCTAGGAGTTGTGTATGTTTTAGTAGAATTTATATAATTTTTTAGTTTGAAGTTTTAATTTTGATATTATGTATATATCTGGATTTACAAAACTACTAAAATACTCAGTACATCAGGATTTGATTCCTTGTAATCATGCCAATGAAATTAAATAATGCACCAACTTTGGGCAACTAGGGTTGGGGAATTATATTCCACATGTAGTTCCACAAGAATAAATTTTAATATATATATTTCTTTTAATAGTACAGAGAAAAATATTTACGACTCTAAAATTCAATTGAAAATTATTTTTCTCTTCTCTTGTATAAGAAAAACTAATTTTTCGGGAACATTATATTATCTAGTAGGTATAAGAAAATTTTCAACCCCTATATTGATAACATAAGATTCCATTATATCTCTCTAATACTTATATTCATTTCTATAAAAAAATGGGTGGTTTATTTTGAGTAAAATTAAAGAAGGATCATGAAGTGTTTTGAAATTTTCTTATAATAATTACCAAATCAAGTTGAATTGATTAAAACCCTTGTCTAAGGATATCCATGCAATACAATATGAAATGACATAAAATAAAAAAATGAATAATACTATAAAACATATGTACCATACTCCATAGAATCCAGGGGAATGTATTTATATCTATTTTCATTTGATGAGTATCACATAAGTGGAAAAATCATCTCACCTCTATGATGTATCCACGAGCTAATTTGAATAATCCAACATTTACATTGGATTCATCTTCTCTACATGGTATGATAGTATATCTATGTGAAAAGAAGGAAGTTGAAGAGATCTATAGGACTCAAGGAGTTTTGGTCAAGAGTGAAACAATCGCACACACAACAACCACTATATGACTGTATAATTTATAATCTTGAAGGATGATCCTTTGGTTGTCTTATTTATTCACATGTTCAAATGAAAGAATAAACACCAAGGATGAAGTGAATTAATTATATGAATTTACTCCAAATATTTTCATGAAATGAAATAATATAATAAATGAAAGTCATGTGGATTATCAAACAATCCAAATGATAACTATTATAATAGGCAGTATAAATGATATTCTATTTTTATCATAAAAATCCAAATTTTCATGAAATCCATAATATATATATATATATAAGGATTTGGGGAATATCTCAATCAATCTCCCACTTAAAATAAATCCAAATAGACTTTCTGTCATTTCGCCTCATATTTTACATATATATTAACTTGTAAAATTATATCCAAAAAACTTTATGTATATCTTCCAAAAAACTTTTGGAAAATTTTATTTAACTTTTCCTTATGTTAGATCATACAAAATACCTTTGGAATACGCATCCCAGACAATTTAAGATTAACTTGAATGAAATTTTAGAGAACCTGTTTATCTCACAACTCAATCAGCATTCAGTCAATCACATAGTGTGACCCCAGGAGCCTTTATAGTGTGGAAAAAAATATTTCAATAAAAAAATAGATATATATATATATATTTACTGGGCTCTATCAATGAATCAATGCTACTTAAGAAATTTAGGAATCTCGTGTGGTCTCCACCAAACACACGAGTCTCTGTACTTGTGTCCACTAGTCTACATTATACTGAAATTCACATTCAAATAATTTAACTTTGTTAAGACAACATGTGACCATGGCGTACAGAGCATGTAAATCCCATATAGACAATTCATCTGATTTTATTCTTAGAGTATAGAATGATCTGAACAATGAATGCATCACATGTCATCATGCTTTATGGATATAAATATCACTTTCCCCTCATCTGAATATATATATATATATATATATAATTTTTATGTGCGGCCTCACATCCCCACAATTTATCTCGATCGAGGGTCCATATTTCATACTCACAATATGAGAGGAAAAATCACTTCTTCGTTATGATCCAACAAATGACATGATTATAAAGAGACCCACTAACCCCTTAATTAACATATTCAATATATAGAATTGAGTAATTATGGAATAAATGTATTAAAGTTATCATTCTAGGTATATCATCAACCTTGGGTGGTTGGAAATCAAATATAATCAATACACCCCTAGTATTCGAAATATATATGTATGTCACTCCATGTGGTATATTTATTGTGTCATCCAGTGAATAAAAAGAATCTTATTCTTTGTATTGAGCCTCATGAGCATATTTTTTATCATTATACAAGAATCTTTCTCAAGATAACCATAACATTTCATCATAACCTGTAATACTCCATGTAGAACATAATTTAAGGATAAGATCAATGAAATACATTGAGAGGTAAATTATAATTCAAATTCATAAAATTTATACGTATATATACATATATGAAGACAACATGAAAGAATGATAAAATATATGTTTCCATTAATATTAAACATTTTAAAATTCATAAACACTTTGTGAATATTTAATGAAATCATTATAATAAAAGAATTAGTATATAATTTATGATAAAGTTCTAGATTAGCCTTAAGATTTATACACATAATATATTTTTTAACACAATACATCATATTTAATCATCATCACATCTCTCTGTGACCATCTAAAAAAATACTCCCATGAACTCTTTAGAAAAAAACAAAAGAAATATTATTTGAATAATGTTAATATTTAGGAATCATATTCCCAACTGTTCAAATTTTTTAACATATTAAAACGTATTAACTTAACAACATCAAATTTTATGATGTCAAATTATGTTTCCTACTTATAACTCTTACCATGTTCATCCCCATCAACCTTGGAACCCTATTCAATCAAACTTTTTGTTGAAATTATGTAACTACATACATTCTGGTTTATTAATGAATCCTAAATCTATTTGGATATTATGTAAAATCAACTTTATACTTAGATTGGTGTAATTATTTATTAGTTAAATTTGTAATTATTTAAGTTCAAATGTTATCCCTCATGCCTCTTAAACATTATATTCACTTCAGAATACCTTTCCAAGATAACCAAACCATATTTTAGGATGTATAATTTATTTAATTTTAGTACAATTATTTAACAAATAAACAATATAACATATGGTACTTAATTTGTTGAGAACAATTATATTTTAAAATATTAAATTATCAAAATACACAACCATTTTGAGGAAGGGACACATTCCCACATATTTTAAAAAATATTTCGATAAAAAAATTTATCAGGAACAAAACTCTTTTATTCACATATTTTTTTCGAAACCTTTTATATAAATTTATAAATCATAAACCATGTGTATAAAACTAATTATATCATAATTTTTCATAATATTTCTTTGTTATTAAACACATTCATTTATCCATTAATATAAATGTGATAAAAATACACTTATTTTAATTAAATTCATTTGAGCTTGAAAAAATCCTTTATATTCAAGTCCTTGATTGAGTAAATATTTAATTCATATCATAAATATAAACTACAAGTTCAATCAGTTCATCCTTTGATTTTTAACTCTTATATAATTACAACAGTTTGTAAATTATATATTCATTATCACATACCATTCATAATTGAACAATTAATTTCTATAACATCCATACATGACATGATAATTCCATGTATTTTCACAAATTCCATTAGGTATTATTGAAAATCCCATCATATAGAATTTTGATTCATCTTTTCAGGTAACCCAAGGTTTTAATTAACTTGATTATATTCTTGAAGAAACATTGTTAAACTTTATAAATAACTTTTCTTCTTCTTGTTTGAACTTTTTCCCACTATTATTGTCCATATATTTAAAAAATCTAGATTTCACAATACCAGATCTTCCATTTTCAACACTTTTAGAATATCTGATAAATATTTCTGGAATTCAATCATACTATTGAATCATTTTTATAGATGAAAATATGATAAATTCCTTATCCAGAACAAGGCCAATGAAACCTTAAATGAATCACTATATGCTTCCATAAAAATCTAGATTCACTTATAGAACAATTTTTTCACTTTATGACTAAGGAAGGAACTATTATAACACATAGAATTTTCCTAGACAATTATTTTTCTTAAATCACCATAATTTCTTAAAAACAATTCTTAAGATACTAATCATAAGAGCTACTTACAATAAGTTTCTCCTTTGTAAGGAATCATTACAAGGTTTTTCTAGATGACGATGATGATGATATCCTATACAACATATGATTTTATCAGATGAGTATCATTTATAGTTAACTATTTAACAAGGAAATCTATTTAATGGGATCCCTCTAAAATGATGAACCCCTTTAAATTTTCATTAGATCTATTAGTTGTCTATAGTCCATATTTCACTTATATCTCAGTTTCTATAGTTTTTCTCCCATAGATTAAATATTTATGAATGGAATTATTCCAATCATATTATATATCAATCTTGGATAGTCGAGCAGAAGACTCTTTTTCCAATCCATAATATGGATAAACTCTACTATATTCCTCCTATATCCTAATCCTATTATGGAATCCTATCTAGTGTAACTCAAAGAAAATTCAAAAAATAAGCTAACAAGATACAATCTAGGGGAACCCGACATTAGCATGATATAATCAGTTTGATGATTCGGGTCTTAACAAGTGTTTATTTGGAAAGAATTTAACACTTAATATTTGGAGGAGATTTAATCTCACTATATTATCTCATGATATTCCTTATTTTGCATTCATTCTTTTAATACTACGTTTTTTAATCATATTACATCCAAAAAACTAATAAGTTCCAACCATATTGATGTGTAAATATTGACACAACGCGCATGTTTGTGTTACTCACACAAAATTTATGTAAAAAATATACCTACATAACCAAATGAATCATATGCATAATGTACATGAAAACTTCATGTAAAGGTCTAGAGTTATTTGAGATTGAAAATATCCATATGATTAAGATTAGGGTGATAAATATCCCACATCAATAAATGGTGTTGTGTAAAGGACTGAATCTCACGTCCTATCCATGTCTGATGTCTGTGTAGCTCCAGTTTCATAGTTATGGGTTCCTTCTCTTTCGGTGCTTCTGGTGCCTCCCCATGGTACTGTGTAATGGACTGACCAAAACCATGTGAGGAGGATGGCTCAAAATCATATTGGGCGCCATATGGCTCTGAAGCTCCTATTAATGGTAGAAATGGGTCACTGAAGAAGGCCTCGTCGGGACAGGGGGCTGCCATAGTTTTTTTGACTACACCTAGATCGATGTCCATAGTAATCTGTAGAGATGGAATCTGTGGTACATAAGCATCTCTATATTATGCAATATCATCAATCGGTTTGGCTAGATACTCTCTATGTGGTGTGGCGGCATCTACATGAGCCGCTCTCAGATGTCGATATCGTCACGTCTACCCCTCATGATGTGATCGTCTATATCATTCAGCTGGATGTTGTGGTGGTAGTGCATTGTCCTCAACAGGCATAGTAGGGTCATTGTCCTCCTCATGATCTTCTACTAGAGGATATAGATCTGGGTATTCATGTGTCTCATCATCAAAAAAACTGTCACGTATCAACTAGAGATGATCGAGGAGAGCCAACCAGTCCCAATTAACTACATATCGCCTAATATATGCATCCTTTTAAGGCAGTTTTGTATTTTCAAGATGACCTATGGTGTCTTCCTGCAAATGAAATAACATTCAAATTAATTAAAAAAGTTAGTTAAACAAAAATAATAACTCTTAGTAAACATACAAACTGGTGAATGAAAATCTCTTGACGTGTATATTTCATAATGGTGTGACATTGATACTAGTCTACATAATCCCCCTAATATAATTCCCTAACCCCAGTTACCCTGAGTCGGTGCATTATTACATAATATTGTCCTAAACACAAAAGATCAAGTCTTGAAAGACCGATTAGTTTAGTAGCCTTGGAAACACTAGATATATTCATAAGTCTTCCATTACATCATAAAGTAAAAAAAAACTACAACAACATCTTGTCATCATATCCCCTCATATTATCCCTATAGTTCATTCATAAAATACTTCTTCACATTATTGGAAAAATAAAACATTCAAAGGGGTGAGGTCAGATGCTCGGTAAGGATAACAATATAGCAGAAACATTCATAAATGAACATAAATATTTAAGGCAGTGTATAACTAAAACAAAATCCTTTTAAACATGCACTTCAAAATAATATGGAAATGATAAAATGAAATAATGTCATTTAATTATTCACGTTGATATTCTACTAGTCGAATAATCACATGCAATATCAACAACAATTATCCTTATGAAGGAATGCATAATGCCAGACTATCATAACCACATAGTCAAGGCCTTGTGCCAAGACTTCAAATAAGATTTTTTCAAGTCCTTGTGCCAAGACACTAGTTTGTCTCATGAGACCTACCGATGCATTGAAGAGCTATAGCAGCCTTGACCTGTCACTTACAAATTCCAATGCATTCCTCATATGAACAGTCTTAAACATAAAATAAACATTCGTAATTAAAACTAGCATAAGAAATGTCAATACTTTCTCCATAATCCATGAATGGTATAAAAATAACACATCCACAGTCAAAAATATCAAAAAGCCTTCAATACTATATGGATGTTTTGTATCATAATAAATCAACATCAAATAAGCTTAAAATCCATCAAAGGATGTTGACATAGATGAAATCAAAACTATTTGAGAGAAATATCTATTTTTTTAATATTTTAAAAGTCACATAATTATAACAAAAAAACATATACATTGAAAATATTTTTATAAGATTGTAAGGGAATATTTGACAATTTTATAATGGCAGAAAATAGTCGCACCAGCCGTATAAGTTAAAAAACATTCTTACCTTAATTCTGTCGAAAAGGTTAAAAAGGACCTTGTTTGGAAAATGACAGAAAGATTGCGTTATAAACTTCTTATAAAAATTAAAATAGGGGTATAAATGAATTTAACCCATATTCTGTAAAATAGTAAGAATTTTTTGAAATACATTTTTAAGAAACATGGATGTTGATGATAAAGAGGTCCTAGTAGATAATTACGTATAAACAATCTTAGATAATGAAGAGATTGTGAAATAAACCATTACCTTTTAATTTTCCTTGGTCGAGGGTTAGTTTAACTCCTGTATAATGGTGAAATAATTGTTATAAAATTATACAAGAATCATATACATTAATATGATATCATTTATGATCTTTTAACATTGCTTTTTTTAATATCTTAGTATTATCATTGTTTCAGGTGTTAACTGATTTGTTTTCCTTGATATGATTTTTTACATAAGATGTGTTTTTTATGTATAGGTTTTATCTTATTCATATCCAGAATGATATAAAGTTCTTAAACATTACATTTAATCATCAAATGAGAATTAGTCTTGAATGGATACGATGTGGAATGAATCTCATTGCGTTCATGGAGACGGTAGTCCGTACGTACGCACGTGCGACAATATCATTATTTTGATATTAAAATCATATATAATTTTATGTTATATCATATATACAGAATCATTATAATGTTATATTTATTATTTACTTCAATTACACATCATTATCAAACCCATCCAATTAATAATGTTTTGAATAACAATTACACCACGACGTGGAAACGGTATGCCGTACGTACGCACGTATGGTGACATGTCATTCAAAGGATTTATAGAATATAGAATATGGTTGTGCCATATTTATAATAACATCACAGTATATAAAATATACTGGAGATATTATTATAGAATGTAAATAAAAAATAATGAAGAAGTAGAAGAAGAAAGGAACATGAATGAGGGTGGTGAAAACATTACCTTTTCTTCGTGTTCTCCCTTTTGATTTGATCAAAAGGGATCCTTAGGTTAGATTTCTGATCAAACTAAGGCCTCTAGGTTGAAGTGAGGAAAGTAGAGAGAATAATTTGGAAGGGTTCGCTGAGCCAAAAGTATTTGACGGTATGAATTTGAGAGAAGGGGGATTTCCCTTTTATAAGAGGGGTGAGGCGTACCTTAGGAAAAACATAAAATATTATTTTATAATAAATACATATTCGCTTTATAATGTCTCCAAAGTGACTTATTTAGAGGATAAGGTGGGTATGGGTCAACATCCACTCAACCAATATTTTTTAGATAGGTTTGGGTCACTTTATTAATCTTATCTTTTAGTTTTAACTATTAGTTGATTAGTTTGACATTTACCATGTCTCTTTGTATTTTTATATTATATGGTAAATAAACTTACAATAAACTTATAATCGACCCCCAAGTGATCCATTAATGATACACCTATCATTATAAAATTCCTTTAGCTAAACCATATATTTTTATGTATAGAATATCAATTAATAATATAATATTTGTTTTAAAAACTCTTTTATGTCAATTTTGACACAATTGGGTTTTTTTCTGATAAAAATCATAAAAAAATTATTACATCAAAAACAAGTTATATAACCAATACTAATTTGTCATATTAACCTAGATAATTATTTGAATGCATAAAAAGTCTCAAATTACATTTATTTGGGTATTTATAATATCAATTATCTTAATATTTCATTAATATGGTAAGTACTGCATCATCATTGTGTCATAAATAAGTAAAATTATTTAATGTCTCAAAATTATAAATAAAATACCATTATTTAGGAAATCTTTTTATATTTATAATAAATATTTATAATCTAATTTATCTTATGTATAACCCTATATTAAAATTTTTTAGTTAGTAACTATTGATCTTAACTCTTTTAACTCTTCTTCAAATTAAAAAATAATAAATGTCCTAATCTAATCCAAGTGGGACTAAATGAAAATATTTTAACCGTGGTAAATAAATGTAAAAAGTTACTATTCATAAAAATTATTTTTATCTTATTGGACCACATTTTACTCCTTGATATTAACCATGTCTATAGGTTTTTTGAAATTACACTCATAGAAGCGGTAAAATTAAGTTTTATGTGAATTTTCAAATTCCCCTAGGAGATGGGTAAAAGACGTTGAAAAGTTAAATAAAAATTTTTTATATCTAAAATTATTTTAAACAGATTACATTGAAAATATATAGGTATTATGTATCTATTTTGATCTAAAATAAATTTAAATAAAATACATTATTATTTAAATAAAAATTTGGTTTGAAACTATAACTTAGTGTTTTTCACTATTCATCAAAAATTGAATGTTTTCAGAAAAATAAAAAAAATCACCCTAAGCTAATTTCGATATTCTGAATCCAAAAATAAAGTCCATTTTTAATGATAAAATATTTAAAATTTTAAAAAGTGGGTATTACTATTCATAACGGCAAGTTTGATTGGTTTTGGTGTGCGTTAGAACTCGATGTTGCATACAACACACACTATTATATTATTCAAAGAGAATCATACAGTGGAAGCTTGGGGTGTTACATTCTACCCTCCTTTAATAAAATTCATCCTCTCAATTTATTCTCATTATTAGAAACTTGGGGTTGACATTTAAAAATAACTTAGTTGAAATCCCACATCGAAAAATGGATTAATGAGGCCTCTATTTAAAATAATGGGTGGTAAGTTTGAAGGTTACCAAAAATAAAAAATACTAAGGTTCCATGTAGGAAAACATGGATATGGAAGAGAAATCTAACCATCAATATCTGATGGAGAGTGGTAGAGAACATGGCTATAAAAAGGCCAATAATAACAAAGCCATAAAATTGTGATGATCTAAGGTACCATCTAGGATAACATTTTTGTTCAATGTTCCTTTTCTTAATGTTAAGGAATTTATTTATGATATTGGTTAAGATTAAAAAGATATATTATTACATAATAATTAGAGTTTTTTCCATTTGTAAATTTCTACCACAAACTCATCTTTCACTCCAAAATATAATACAACTCAAAAATACTCTATTTATCCTAATCGTATAGGCTTCCATATATAATGAATTTATAATTCACATATTAGAACCTAATATAAACTACATTATACCATCCAGTAACTTCACGTAGTCTAGTGGTAGGGGATAAATCCCAATCGCACTATGGTTGTGGGTTTGATTCCCACAACTTTGTCTGACACGACGGGTTGTCACATGGTCTACCGGTTTTCCTTTTATAAAAACCAAAAAATAAACATTAAAACATAATTCATTCTAACATTTAGACTTATACAAAATAATACTATCAAAAATCATCGACCAAAATTTATAAGGAATTTAAACACAACGAAGATCATTTTTTCCATGTAATAACATGTGAAAACCTTCATCGTGTATTATTTTAAAACATGGTAACATCCTGAATTACCATAAAACCTTATTGATTACATTAATTCTCCCTTATTCTTTATATAATACGGGATATACTCATTATATCAAAAAAAAATTTAAACTCCAACGATGAAAAATAATTAATCAGTTTCAAGGTAGTCAAGAATATCCAATATAATTTATGAAAATCAACCATCTCCTATTCCAAAATCACTATCTCATTATCTGGACCATATTAAGGATTACCTTTCCTGCAACCATGTTTTTTTTACCAAAAGTGTATCTCACTATTAAGTCACTTTTCTTAGAACCATATAATAATAAATCCTCAGTAAAATAGTGCTACAGTACAATCCTTATTTATTTTCATAATTCATATAACTAGTATATTGTTGATACAACAATTAAATGAAATAATCCTATAGTAACAACATAAGAATACTAGTCATTATTCTTCATCTGAGGTAGTATCATAATTTGATTATTATCCAATATCATTATTTGAGGCATACTCTGATGATTTGGACATTGGTTCGCGTAGTGTCCCAAATCCTTATAGATGAAGCATTGTACATTTGACACCTTTTGCTTACCCTTGCGGTCACGTACATGGTGTCCTTTTTCTCCACACTTATAACAAACTCTCATTCCCTTCAAGAATGTTCCAGGGTGTTTCTTCCCATAGTTATCACGTATGGGAAAATTCTTCTTTTCCTTCTTCCTTTTATCCATCTTTCTCTCTTCCATACTTTTCTTCTCTTGCTTCCCTTCAAAGCTATAGGACTCAAATAATTATTTACTTATCTTATTAACACATGATACAATTTCTTCATATGTTGAGAAAACATGAGAGATTATTTCCCTTCTAAATGTTGGCATAATACCGTGTAAGATATGATCCTTCTTACTCTTTGGATCATATATATTTCTAGAGTTCACATTCCTTTTACTGGGTTCCATTTCTATACAATGGCATACACTAGGTCAGTTTATGAATTGCAATGAATAATTCTATACTTAAAAAATACCTAATGTAAATTTAAAAGTTTATGGAAATAATCCATAATCATAAAAATGTTTTCTTTGAGGAACTATATACTCACAAACCCTCCATAATGTTTTTTAATGAAAATGAGAATTATCCTAAGCATATCCCATGGGAGTGTCATAACCAAGAGTGTATTAAGTCCCATTATCGTGCACCAGTTTCCGTTAGAGTCTAGCTAGAAGCGGTGTTTTTGGGTTTTACCCCTAGGTACATTGGTGCTAGAGCCGCCTCTACCTGCTCATATCCAGACATGGATGTATTGCTCGGAAAAATACAAAATATCTACAATTCCAAGATTCTAGGAAGTTCTTCTATACTAATCCTCAAATTCTATATTAGGGCTATGTGCTCTAATCAGAGTTTCTCTAAATCTATCCTTAAATGTTTTCAATAAACATCCTCTGATACCAACTGTAATGCCCTGACCCCAGTTACCCAGAGTCGGTGCTTTATTACATAATGTTGGCATGATCACAAACGATCATGTCTCAAAAAACCGATTAGTTTAGTAGCCTTGGAAACACAAGATATATTCATAAGTCTTACATTACATCATAATGTGAAAAAAAAACTACAACAACATGTTGTCTTCATATCCTCTCATACTATCCATGCATGTCATTCATAAAATACTTCTTGATATCCTGGGATAAATAAAACATTTAAAGGGGTGAGCTCAGATGCTCAGTAAGGATAACAATATAGCGGAAACTTTTATAAATAAACATAAACATTTAAGGCAATGTATAACTAAAACATAAGTGTTTTAAACTTGAACTTCAGCATAATATGGAAAATATAAACTGAAATAATTCCTTTTACATATTCACATGGATATTCTACTAGTCGAATAATCACATTCAATATCAATAACCACTTTCATAATGAATGAATGCATAATTCCAGACTATTATAACCACATAGTCAAGGCCTTGTGCTAAGACTACAATTAAGTTTTTTTCAAGGCCTTGTGCCAAGACACTAGTTTGCCTCATGAGTCCTATTGATGCATTGTGGAGCTATAGCAGGCTCCACCTATCACTTACTAATTCCAATGCATTCCTCATACAAATAAGTTTAAACATATCATAAACATTCATATTAAAACTAGCATACGAAATGTCAATACTTTCTCTATAAAACATGAAAGGTATAAAAATAACACATCCACAGTCAAACATATCACAAAACCTTTAATAAAATATGGAAGTTTTCTATCATAATAAATCAACTTCAAATAAGTTTAAAATCCATCAAAAGATGTTGACATAGATGAAATCAAAACTATTTGAGAGAAATATCACTTTTTTGAAATCATTTAAAAGTCACATAATTATAACAAAAAACATTTACTTTGAAAATATTATTCTAATCTTGTAAGGGAAGCTTGGACAATTTTATAACGGCAGAAAATAGCCACACCAACCATATAAGATAAAAACAATTCTTACCTTAATTCTGTTGAAAAGGTTAAAAATGACCTTTTTTGGAAAATGACGGAAAGATTCCTTTATAAATATCTTATAAAAAGTCAAAAAATGGTATAAATAACATTAACCCATATTTTTTAAAATATTAAGAATGTTTTTAAATACATTTTTATGAAATATGGATATGGATGATAAAGAGGTCCAAGTAGATAATTATGTATAAACAAACTCGGGTAATGAAGAGATTGTGAAATAAACCCTTACCTTGTACTTTTCTTTGGTCGAGGGTTGGTTTAGCTTCTGTATAATGGTGAAATAATTTTTATTAAATTATACAAGAATCATATACAATAATATTATATCATATATGATCGTTTAACATTGGTTTTTTAATAATATCTTAGTATTATCGTTGTTTTGGGTGTTAACTGGTTCATTTTACTTTATATTATTTGTAACGTAAGCTGTGTTTGTTATGGATAGGTTGTATCTTATTCATACCCAGAATGATATAAAGTTCTTAAGCATTAATTTTTTATCATCAAATGAGAATTATTCTTGGTTGGATACGATGGGGAATTAATCACATCGCGTTCGTGGAGACGGTAGTCCATAAGAACGCACGAGCGACAATATCATTCTTTTGATATTAGAATCATATATAATTGGAGGTTATATCAGATATAAAGAATCATTATAATGTTATATTTATTATTAACTTCAATTACACATCATTATCATACCCATACAAATAATAATGTTTTCAATAACAATTACACAACGACAAGGAGACAGTAAGCCATACGTATGCACGTATTGTGACATGACATTCAAAGGATGGATAGAATACTGAATATGGTGGTACCATATTTATAATAACATCACAGCATATAGATGATACTGGATTTATTATTTTAGAATGGAAATAACAAATAAATAAGATGTGGAAGAAGAAAAGAACTTGAAAGACGGTGGTGAAAACATTACCTCTTCTTCGGGTTCTTCCTTTTGATTTGATCAATAGGGCTCCTTATGTTAGCTTTATGATCAAACTAAGGCCTCTAGGTTGAATTTAGGGAAGTTGAGAGAATATTTGGGTAGTTTTTGGCCGAGCCAAAAGGCTTTGAAGGTATGAATATGAGAGAAGGGGGAGTTCCCTTTTATAAGAGGGGTGAGGGGTACCTTAGGAAAAACATAATATATTTTTTTATAATAAATTCATATTCTGTTTATAATGGCTCAAAGTGAATTATTTCTAGGGTAAGGTGGGGAGGTTTCAAAATCCACTCAACCAATAGGTTTTATATAGGTTTGGGTCACTTTATTAACCTTATCTTTTAGTTTTAACTCTTAGTTAATTAGTTTGACATTTACCATGTCTCATTGTATTTTTATATTATATGGTTAATAAACATACTATAAAGTTATAATAGACCCCCAAGAGGTCCATTAATGATACACCTATCATGATATAAGTCATTTGGACAAACCATAGATTTTTTGGAATAGAATGTCAATTAATAATATAATAATGGTTTTAAAAACTCTTTTATGTCAATTTTGACACGATTGGGTATTTTGTTTTTGATAAATTCATAACCACATTATTACATCGAAATAATTTTATATAACCAATCCTAATATGTCATATTAACCTGTAAAACTATTGGAATTCATAAAAAGTCTCAAATTAAATTTATTTGGGTATTTTTAATATCAATTTTCTTAATCTTTCATTTATACTGCAAATACTGTATCGTCATTATGTCATATATAAATTAAATTATTTAATTTCTAATAATTATAAATAAAATACCATTATGTATTAAATCTATTTATTTTTCTAATGAATATTTATAATCGAATTTATCTTACGTATAACTCTATATTAAAATGTTCTAGTTATTAAACATTGATTTTAATTCTTTTAACTCTTCTTTGAATTAAATAGTAATAAATATCCTAATCTAATCCAAGTAGACCTAAATGATAATATTTTATTCATAAGGTTTTTTTCGGTCGAGATACACGTTTCCAATAGAAATAGGACATGTGTTAGGGTAATATTAAGATAATTTTTACCCTTAATTACCCTATTTACTTTTAACCATTGTAAATAAAAGTAAAAAGTTACTATTCACCAAAAAAAATTATCTTATTGAACCACATTTTACTCCTTGATATTAACAGTGTCACTTGGATTTTCGAAATTCCACTCACAAAAGCGGTAAAATTATGTTTTATGTAAATTTGAAAATTTCCTAGGAGATGGATAACAGACGGTGAAAAGTTCAATAAAATTTTTTTATATCTAAAATTGTTATAAACTGATTACATTGAACTAATATAGGTATTATGTATCAATTTAGACCTAAAATAAATTTAAATAAAATAAATAATTATTAAAATAAAAATTCGGTTTTAAAATATAACTCAGTGTTTTTCACTACTCATCAAAAATTGAAAGTTTTCATAAAAATACCAAATATTAACCCTAAGAAAATTTCGATATTCTGAATACAAAAATGAAGTCTATTTTGATCGATAAAATTTATAATATTTAAAAAAGTGGTTATTACTATTCATAACAGCTAGTTTGGTTGGTTGTGGTGTGTGTTAGAAACAGATGTTGCGTACAACACACGCTACTGTATTATTCAAATAGAAGTGTATCGTGGAATCTTGGGGTGTTACACCTGAGCAGATAACTGACTGCGTGCTGTGATATATCCAAATGGAATGATACTAAATCAGTCACTTGCATACCACTGCTTGATATATGATGCATGAAATCACTGCCAGTTTGTCGTTTGTTTTCCTGTAAGAACAATCGAATGTAAATCGGCTGTCTGTCTTGGTGGCATAAGGATATGATATGTGAAACTGAACCGGTGCATGACCCAGTCGGGTTGGTTCCCCTCAATGATGTGGAATTGGATGAGTGTCATCACTACAGCACGATCGTTAACCCTCGCTATGCTGTAAGGTGGAATTGATGCGTAGACATGACCATTATACAGAGTCCATGGAACCTGATATGTAAACTCAAAAAAATAAGTAATATAATGGAATGAAAATGTTAATGAGATTTTATTTAAATAAAGTAAAATAATGATAAAAAACAAATTTGACTATAAAAAATTACTGTTTAACTTATATTAACAGGCCCCATGGCGTCGAATGTCTGTTGAAAGTTGTACACACTATGTCTCAGAGTATGTGCAAACTTCTGAGAATAACTCCACTTTGTTAAAAAAAATTAATATAAAATATGTTTATAAAAACCAATAACAAAAGTACTAAATAGATAAAAGTAATGATGTATACATACCATCCTCCCCGAGGACAGTCCTAAATAGCTCCCTTGGAACTGGTGCGATGGAACGAGGAGAAAGGTGTGGAAAACCCTCCTGAGCCCACATATGTACTAACATCATGAAACCTAGATTATGATGTGAATATTCATGAAAACTGGTACAGAGTGATTTGTACCAATGTGCTAATATTGAAGACCCCCAACTGTATGTTACGGTCTGATCCAGATCCTCATGTAATGGAAGGTACATCATGTGTACCAATGAGGTTGAGTAGTCGACGCACAAGATGAATCCGAGAAGCTAAAAAATGTATGCACGTGTGTGCTAAATAAGAATCTCTTCATCTTAATCATTGGGAATGATGTCAAAATGCTGATGAAGCCACTTCATTCGCAAGCGCGAACCGTGGAGGAAACCTTGTGCGCAGATGACATCAATTCCTACTATCATCTGCGTGACTGCTGCCTAGTCGCCACTAGAATTACCCATAACTGCATGACCATAGATGTGAAAACCATGAATGTAGGTGATTTACTCTAAATTGATGGTCATATCCTCCTCTAGGAGATGAAATATGTGTGTCTCCAGCGGCCATCTCTCAACTAATACAGCAATCAAATGGTGATCAATGGTCTAGAAGTATCACATAGTGACTCCAAAAAATCTTGCGCATCTAAGGTATGGAAAGATAGCTATCGGGGGTGCCTAGTGATGGAAATGATGCACTCAACGAACAAAAATAGGTCTAATAGGTCATCACACCAACATATCATGCGACACATGCATCTCTTGGGTAGATAATAATGGTTTCTCCATCTGAATTTACAAATAGTAAAACATTATTTTCATGTAAGATATGACATTTATCATTTAAGGTATAAAATTTATCATATAATGATTGAAAAAAGCATAAAAACATTGTGTAACATATGTGATCTCCCATGCTGGGGTGTTGGGGTGAATAAATTCGGATTTTCCTCATTTTTGTTTTGTGGCCATTGTAAGTTCATATTTTATTATAAAGTCTAAAAATATTTTCATTTCATAATTCAAATGGTTTTTTCTTTTTGAATGTGAACCTTTAAATGGTTAGCACTGCATGCGTATCTTTAAACAAACAACACCAACTCATAAAAAAAGGAATCTATCTATATAAGAAAATATTTTGGCATCATATGTGGGTTCATTTAAATATTGTATTTTGGTTATTTCTGTTGTTGTTTCTACTGATATAGTGTTTTGGAAGAATAGTGATTTTTATTTGGCTTTATTGGTCAATGAAGTAAAATTGTAACGCCCTGACCCCAGTTACACAGAATAGGTGCATTATTATATAACATTGGCCTGATACATGGAATTGCGTCCCGAAAGACCGATTAGTTATGTATCCTGGCATGTACTTGATACATACATAAGTTTTACATTACAACGTGAAATTAAAAAAACAACATTGTGTCCCCATTGAACACTCTTATATCCCATAGCCTATTACAACAGGTTAATCATAATATGCATATTTTCATCCAATGAAAAATAAAATATAAGAAAGGGGTGAGCTCTGATGCTCAGTAAGGACAACAATATAGGGAAAACTGTCCTAATTAAGAATAAACATTGAGGCAATGTATAGGACTATAACTCAAGCCTTTTAAACAAAAACTTAATCATAATATGAAAATGATAAATCAAATAATTCAATTTACTTATTCACATGGATATTCCACTAGTCGAATAATCACATTTAATATCGATAGCTAATTTTATAATGATGGAATGCTAAATGTTGGACATCATAACCACATAGTCAAGGCCTCGTTCCAAGACTATAAATAAGATTTTTTCAATTCCGCATGCCAAGATACTAGTTTGTCTCATGAGACCTACCGATTCATCAAGGCTCTATAGCGGGCTCCACCCATCTCATAATAAGTCCAATTCATTCCTCATATGAAAGGGTGAAACATAATCTAAATATTCGTATTAAATCTAGCATTCTAAATGTATATATTTTAACCACATACCATGATTGGAATAAAAATATCACATCCACAATCAAACATAACTCATTTAATACAATATAGATGATTTTAGTATGATAAAACTACCTCACTAAAGAATAAAATACACTAAAAGATATTAACTAGATGAAAATAGTCATTAAAACTATTTGAGAGAAATATCTCCTTTTCTGAAAAACTTTTAAATGTCGTGCTATTTATCAAGGAAGACATTTAAAAGAGATTATTGAATAAAAGTGTCTCAAACCACTTTGAAACTTTTTAAAAGGAATTTTAATTTCAAATAATTTATGTCCAAATAAATAAATACTTAAAACCATTTTTAAAACATGGACATTAATGAGAAATATTTAGAATAATTAATATTTAAAACAATTAAAACAATATTTTAGTTAAAGAGTTCCTCACCAAATAAGATATGATTGAATAAAATTAATAGAAAAATAACATTAATCAAAACATTATAATTTTGTGAGAATAATGGGATTCATGATATAATATGTCAATGGACATTATACACACCAAATAAAAGTCAATTGGTGCATAACGACAAAGAGGACTTAAAGGAATATAAATTGAGATGGAATACCTTTAAAATACTGTATCCTTAGATTAAGGATAAATAAAAAGAAATAATTATTTTTGTAAAATATAAATACACTCAATATAATTTTATATTATAGGTATATAAATCGGATTACATTCATACATATTCTTGTAAAAACAAAACCAATTACTTGGATGTTTAACATAATGAATAGAAATTGAGTTAAGATTACACTTACAAAGTTCTTATCAATGGAAAGTGAATTTATCAATGAAGTTATTTTGTGTATCAAAGGTATTTTCATAGAAAGTGGAATGGAAATTACTATATATATAATAAATAGTGATTCCACACATAATCTTAGAGTAAAATAATCAATGTAGTATGTATAATGCCCAATGATTGGAAATTGAAATTTGTAATTCCCTTACTGATTTAGTAACTAACAAAAATTACAACCCATGAATGAAGTATCATAAAATGAAGATTTAAACACCCATAATTTAAATTATATTAATCAAATAATAAATCCATGGGCATTACATACACCACACAAAACGTAAAAGTGGAAATATAGCATGAATCTCAAGGGAATAAGAATTGAGATTAAAACCCCTAACCATAGAAGTTTCCTTAGTATAGGGTAGGTAAAACTAATGTATAGTTGTGAAATCATAGTTATTAAATTATTAAGGATCTAAATACATAAATATGATATCATATATGAACTTCTAATATTTCTTTGTTAATGATATTTCAGTAATATCATTATTTTGGTTGTTAACTTATTCATTTTTCTTTATAGGTTTTATTACGTAAATCATGTTTGTTATGTTATAATGTATTTGATTCATATACAGAATGATATTAAGTGCTTAAAAATTATTTCCAATCATTAAATAAAAATTATTCTTGAATTATTATGATGGGGAATGAATCTCATCGCGTTTGTGGAGAAGATAAGCGGTACATACGCATGAGCGAAAACATCATTATTTTGATGGTGAAATTGTATATAATTGGATGTTAAATAATATATAAAGAATAATTAACCTGTTACATTTATTATTTAAATCATTTATACTCATTATTATTCCCATAAAAATAATGAATTTTTTGAATAACAAAAAACACCATGACGTGGAGACAGTAAGCCGTACGTACACACGTATGATGAATTTGTCTTTTATAGGATGAATAGAATAAATAATATGGTTGTACCATATTTATAATAACGTAATTTTTTGTTGGAGGTATTGGAGTTATTATTTTGTTATGGAAACAACAAAGAAATAGGAAGTGGAAGATGAAAAGAACTTTGAAAGAGGGTGGTGAAATTATTACCTCTTCTTCAGGTGTTTCCTTTTGAGCTGATCAAAAGGGCAACATAGGTTGGATTTATGATCAATGTATCACCTCTAGGATTATTTGAGAGAATTTTGGAGGATATTTGGGTCGGGTTTGGATGATCCAAATGGATTTGGAGGTGTCATTTTGAGATAAGGGGAAGTAGCCTTTTATAAGAGAGGTGAGGGTCACATTAGGAAATCCTCGAAATGTTATTTTATTATAACTCATTTTCGGTTTATAATGGACCCTAATTGATTTATTTCGAATATAAGGTGCATATGGGTAGAACCCCTCTGAAATAATAGGTTTTATACTAGTTTAGGTCACCATATTAACCTTATCTTTTAGATTTAACTATTAGTGAAATAGTATAACTTTCATTGTGTCTTCTTATATTCTTACACTACATGGTTAATAAACATACTATAAACATACAAAAGAACCAAAAGTGGTCCATTAATAAAATATATAATATTATTTAATCCCTTTTTCAAAAACCTTAAATTTTTATGAATAATATATCAACCTGTAATATAGTATTTGTTTTTTATAAACTCATTTATGTCTATTTTGACATTATTTAGTATTTGGTTTTTGTGAAAATAATTACATCATGATTACTTAGAAAAAAAATTATTCAAACAAACCTAACATGTCCTAGTATCCTATAAAATTGGTTGAATTTTTAAAAAGTCTCAAATTACATTTATTTGGTAATTTATAATATCAATTATTTTAATAATTCATTAACAAGGTAAATACTGCATCATCATTGTGTCATAAATAAATTAAATTATTTAATGTTTAAAAATTAAAAATAAAATACCATTATTTAGGAAACCGTTTTATATTTCTAATGAATATTCATAGTCGAATATTTCTTATGTATAAACATATATTAGTTATGTTTTAGTAACTAGATGTTGAATTTAACACTTTTAACTCTTCTTTAAATAAAATAATAATAAATGTCCTAATCTAATATAATTGGACCAAAAGAATAATATTTTATACCTAAGGCTGTTTTTGGTCGAATTATACTTTTCAAATAGAATTAGGACTCATTTTAGGGTAATTATAATATAATTTTTACCTTTATTTACCCGGTTTACATTTAGCCGTAGTAAATAAACGTAAACAATAACTATTCCCAAAAAATTATTTTCATCTTACTGGAAAAAAAATTACTAATTGATTTAAACTGTGTATCTCTAATTTTTGAAATTCAACTCATAGAAGCTGTAAAACTATGTTTAAGGAAAATTTTTAAATGCTCTAAGAAGTTGCATAGAAGACACTAAAAAGATCAATAAACTATTATAATCTAATTTTATTATAAAAAATAATCCAATGAATCACATTGAACTAATATAGGTATTATGTATCTATATTGATTTGAATAAATAAAATATATAATTATTTAAATAAAAAGTCATTTTTTAAACATTAACGCAGTGTTTTTCACTATTTATAAAAAATTTGAAATTTTTCAGAAAAATATCAATAATTCACCCAAAGAATATTTTGATTTTCCAAATTCAAAAATTAATTTTATTTTAAAAAATTCAAAACATATAAGTAACATTAATTAATTTAAAATTAAATACCATTGTTAAAACCAAAAAGTGGGTTTTTATGATGTAAAAACTATCAAAAGATTTACATGTGTTTATATCCAATTTAAATATTAAATTACTTATAATGACCTACATTGTATTAAATGATACAAATATAATCTAATTATACTTAAAACCCATTAAAATTAATAATTTATCACTATAAATTGTTTCTATTAAAAAAATTCAATTAAATTTTAGTATTTTTCACCACTCATCAAAATATGAATGTTTTTAGAAAAGTACAAAAAAATTATCCAAAATAAATTTTTATGCCCCGATTCTAAAAAAGATTTTAATTTCATTAAATTGAATATATAAAAGTTTAAAATATTTTATATAAATAGCTTTTTCCATTAAAAGGAGGTAAAGTTTCATTTTTTGAAAATTACATCTTTTATTAGAAAAAAATGAATTTGTTCTTATATTATGTCTAAGAAACACATAATATTGATTCTAAAATTATAAAGAGTATATAAAATTCAAAATTCAGTTAATACCATTCATAACCACTTTTTGAGCGGCTAGTTTTGTATGTCGTTGGGCGCTCGAACTCAGTGTTTCATGTAGTGCAATGCTATTGAATTACATTAAAGAAAATAACTTACCTTGAAATCATGGGGTGTTACATTCTTTACCTATTTTGGAAATAGCGTCCTCACACTATGAAAATGAGGCTTGGGAACTTCATTGAAAGTCCCATATCATAAAAAAGGGTTAATAACACCATCACTTTAAAATAAAGAAAGGCAATTACAAAGGTCACTGGAGATAACCCATACATGGATTCAATGTAAGAAAACAAGGATATAGAAGATAAACATAGTGTCATGTTCTGATGAAGAGTGATAGAAAAGATGATCAGGACAAAGTTAACAACAAGAATACAAAAAACATGTGATGGGATAAACAATCATTAGTTTCCTAGTAGGAAAAGTAAACGAATAATGTTTTTTGTTTTAAGTTCCATTTTATAATGTTGAGGAATTTATTTATGAGATTGAATAAGAACATAAAGAAATATACATACTTTTTATGTAGTGTTTCATTCTTTAATAAATTTCTACCCCTAACACATATTTTTTTCCCAAAAAAAGAGTATTCAAGAAGACTTGGTCACACCTGAAGCGATAGAATCAACTTCTAGAGAATCACATGATCATCAAAGGATAAAATATATATTTCCCTTATCTTTAGAGATTATCCAAAACCTACATGGTTAGTTGAAGATGAGATGATCCAAAAAGGATAATCCTTTAGAGAATGAAATACTAATCTTAATTTCTAAAATTAAACCAACAATACCCAATGTTTAATAAATATCATTCAATATACAATTTTACTTTAAATCCTTTAATATAATCCTAAACAATATTGATACCCAAAACATAGATGAATTTGATTACGTAGTCTTCAACATTAAAGTGTATCTCCAAATAACATCGACTAATCTTAATTTCACATACTTAAAATTAATTATCCTAATCACATACTATATATGATAGGTTAATAATTTCTATAAATAACCCAAATAGATATAAATTAATAATAAAACATAGATAAAAATACACCATTACTCCTCAAATAAAATCTCATAGTATTTTACTTTCTTTAGGCATATTGTGTTCCCAACATAGTGAATGACTTCCAATGTACCATTTATCACTTAATCACCAAATCATTTTCCTATACTAAGGATATCCATTTGATAAGACATAAGATCCCAAATAAACTTATTATTTATCAATAAAATCATTTAACTAAAAATAATTAGTCATACTAACATGGGACTTCATGTAGTCCAGTGGTAAGCGATAAATCCAAATCGCACTCTGGTTGTGGGTTCGAGTCGCGCTGCTTCGGCTGATGCAATGGGTTGTCACATGGTCTGTGTTTTTTCCATCTTCAAAAAATAAATTTTATAACATTCCCAAAATGTGATTAATTCCTCAAAATAATCATAAAATAATTTCACCACAAATTTTATCTCATACTTCGCATTTTCATCCCAAAATTAAATAACTTGTAATCGCCTCAAATTCAAGGATCATATAAAACCAAATGGATATTTATAACTATATCAACAATAGAATAGATAATTCATCCTAAAATAACATTTTCACATAACAAACTACAGGGTTACACATAAAAGTGAAAACTCATCAAAATTAATTGCATCAACAAAGAGCACTAATAATTTTAAACATGTCACAATCCATTTATTTTTGCATAGGTTCTTCCTTGACCAAGAGGATAACCTATTGAATAGGAAATTAACTCGGGTAATGCCAAGGTCCACTAAATTTAGGGAAAATGACAGTAAATGGATTCTTGGGATCATTTTTTATTTTATTACATAGTACTCATCATTTTTTCTTAGCTATTGTTTAAATTATATCCTACTTTCCCACACATAAATCATTTCTTTGTTCCCTTGAGACACTTTCCTAGGTGTATCCTTCCACAGATCCTACATGATGATAACTGAGTTTTTTTTTCTCCATGGTCTACACTGCTAATGCTCTAATCATTCACTGCCTTTCTCTTATTTGTTGAGTCTTCGAGTTGGTTAATAAATATGTTGTTAATCATATTTTTGGAAAATTGATTTGGCATGATTACGATATCTTCTAAACCTATCAATATTCCATTTTTTTACTCACTTCCACCACCGTGCCCACATTGTACATCATGTTCAATGTAAATATGACTTCCTTGGAATCTAGCCATTGACTAACACAAGAAAGCATAGTGTGAGTCATAAAAATAGTTAGAGAATATCATAATACCTTATTTCCATTATAAAACACCTTATGATTAACCAAGGTTATTTATTCTCATATTATATTAAAATTCATCAAATTGGTTTGTAATGAAAATGTGAATTATCCTAAGCATATCCCCCAGGAGTGTCATAACCAACAGTGCAGCAAGGCCTATTGTCGTGTACTAGGATACCTCAGGTCAAGGTCAAAAATCCTTTTCGGAATTTTCACTCCTAGGTAAATCTGTGCCAGAGCAGCTTGTACCTACTCATATCCAGACCAGGATATATTGATTGGAAAACCTTCATAATATTTACATTACCAAATTTTTTGGATGTTCTTCTATACAAATCCTCAATGTCTATCTTAGGTTAGTGTTTTCTAATCATAGTTTTCTTTATAAATCTATCTTCCATGGTTTGTACTAAATTTCACTGACACCAACTGTAACATCCTAACCCCAGTTACCCTGAATCGGTGCATTATTACGTAACATTGGAAAGATACAAGGAATCATATCCTGAATGACCGATTTGATTAGTAGCTTTGGATGTACTAGATACATACATAAGTTTTAAATTACATCATGAAATAAAAAAACAACATTGTGTCCCCTTTGAACAATCTTATATCCCTTAGCCTATTCCTGTAGGTTAATAGTAATATGCTTATTTGCATCCTAGAAAAAAAAACATAAGAAATGGGTGAGCTCAGATGCTCAGTAAGGACAACAATATAGCGGAAACTATCATTAATACGAATAAACATTTAAGGCACCATATAAGACTAGAACACAAGACATTTAAACATAAACTTCAACATAATATGAAAAAGATAAATCAAATAATGCCATTTACTTATTCACGTGGATATTTTACTAGTCAAATAATCACATGTAATATCAATAGAAAATTTCATAATGATGGAATGTATAATGTCGGACATCATAACCACATAGTAAAGGCCTCATGCCAAGACTATAAATTAGATTTTTTCAAGGCCTTGTGCTAAGACAATAGTTTATCTAATGAGACCTACTAATGTATCGAGGAGATATAGTGGGCTTCACCCATCACTTACTAAGTATAATTCATTCCTCATATGAATTGTTGAAACATAGTATAAACATTAGTATTAAATCTAGCAAACGAAATGTCAGTATTTTAACCAAAACCCATGAATGTCATAAAAATAGCACATCTATAGTCAAACATAATTCATTCAATACAATATGGATGATTGTATTATGATAAATCAACCTCAATCAAGAATAAAATACACTGAAGGATATTGATATAGATGAAAATTGACATTAAAACTATTTGAGGTAAATTGTTCCTTTTTCATTAAAACATTTAAATGTCGCACTATTTATTATAGAAGCTGTTTATAAGTGATTTTTGAATCAAAGTATCCCTTACCACATTGATAATTTTTAAAATGAATTTTAATTTAAAAACATTTATGTCTATATAAATAAATACATACAACCATTTTTAAAATATGGACATTGTTGAGAAGTATTATGAAGTATAAATATTTGAAACATTTAAAGAATATATTTTAGATAAACAGTTCCTAACACAGCAAGAGACACTCGAATTCATGTAATTGAGGAATAACAGTAATAAAAACATTATTATATCATGAGAATTAAGGAATTCATGATATCATATGTCAAAGGACAATATATAAACCCTATAAAAGTGAATTGGTGCATAACGACAAATAGGACTCAAAGGAATGTAAATTGAGATAGAATACCTTATAAAGACCGTATCCTTAGATTAAGGATAAGTAAATAAAATAATTATGTATGTAAAATATAAATACACTGAATATAATTGGATATTCAGTGTAAATAAATCAGATCATATTCACACATATTCTTGTAAAAACCAAACAAAATGACTTGGATGTTTAACTCAATGAATGAAAATTGGGTTAAGATTACACTTAAAAAGTTCCTATCAATGGAATACGAATTTTTCAATTGTGTGATTATGTGTATCGAAGTTATATCCACAGAAAGGGGAGTATAACATCCTACATAAATAATAAATAGTAATTCCACACATAATCTTGGAGTAAAATAATTAATGAAGTATGTGTAATGCCGAATGAGTGAAAATTGAAAATTTAAATTCCCTTACTGAATTGGTAACTTACGAAACATACACCCCATGAAGGAAGTGTCACAAAATAAAGATTTAAAAACCCACAAATTAAATTATATTATGAAAATAATACAATCATTGGTAGTATATTCACCAAAGAAAACAAATAATGGCAATATAACATGAATCTCACGGGAATAAGAAGTGAGATGAAAACCTCATACCTTGTACTTTTACTTAGTATATGGTAGGTAAAACTCCTGTATAATGGTAAAATAATTGTTATTAAATTATTCAAGAACGAAATACATAAATATGATATAATATATGAACTTCTAATATTGCTTTGTTAATGATATTTTAGTAGTATCATTGTTTTGGTTGTCAACTGATTCATTTTTTTATATGTTTCTTATGTAAGTCATGTTTGTTATGTATAGGATATATTTTAATCATATAATGAATGATATTAAGTTATTAAAAATTATTCTAATAATAACATAAAAATTATTCTTGAATGATTATGATGGGGAATGAATCTCATCGCGTTCATGGAGAAGGTAAGTTGTACGTACGCACGAGTGACAATATCATTCTTCAGATGGTGAAATTGTATAAAATTTGACGGTATATCATATATACATAATAATTAACATGTAATATTTTTTATATAAATCAGTTATACTCATTATTATATCCATAAAAATAATAATTTTGTGGAATAACAAACAACCCAACGACATATAGACGGTAACCCATACGTACACACGTATGTTGACTTTGTCATTTGTTGGATGGATAGAATAAAGAATATGGTTGTACCATATTTATGATAAAATAGCAGTATGTAAGAGGTACTGGAGTTATTATTTAGGTATGTAAACAACAAATAATGAAGAAGTGTATGAGGAAAAGAACATGAAAGAGGATTGTGAAATTGTTACCTATTCTTTAGGTATTTTCTTTTGAGTTGATCAAAAGGGATCCTTAAGTTGGTTGTTTTGATCAAAGTAAAGAATATAGATTTTTTTGAGGGATTTTAGGAGGATATTTGGTCCGGGGATGGCTGATTCAAATGTCTTAGTAGGTGTGATTTTGAGAGAAGGTGTAGTACACTTTTATAAGAGAGTTGAGCGTCACTTTAAGAAAACCCAGAAATATTATTTTATTGTAATTAATTATAATTTTCTAATTGACCCAAATAAATTTATATCAATGATAAGGTGGGTATGGGTTGAAATAATCTCATACAATATATTTTAGTGAAGTTTAGGTTATGATATTAACCTTATCATTTAGATTTAATTATTAGTTAAATAGTATAACGTTTACCGTGTCTTCTTGAATTTTTACACTATGTGGTTAATAAACTACTCTAAACATACAAGATAACCTCAAGTGGTTCATTAATGGCATATATAATATTATTTAATCCCTTTTGTCTAACCTTAGATTTTTAGGAATATAATATCAACCAATAATATAATATTTTTTTTAAAAACACATTTATGTTAATTTTGACACTATTTAGTATTTGGTTTTTGTGAAAATAATAAATGGATGATTACTTAGAATTATTTTTAAAAAACCATAACATGTCATATTAACCTTGAAAATTAGTGAAATTCATCAAAAGTCTCAAATTACATTTAGTTGGATATTTATAATATCAATTATTTTAATCTTTCATTAATAAGGTAATTATTGCATCATTAATGAGTCATATATAAATTTAATTATTTAATGTCTTAAAATTATAAATAAAATACCATTATTTAGGAAATATTTTTAGCTTTATAATGAATATTTATAGTCAAATTAATCTTATGTATAACCCTATATTAAAAATGGTTTGGTTATTAAACTTTGAATTTAAAACTATTAATTAATTTTTAAATAAAATAACAATAAATGTACTAATCTAATCCAAGTGGACCAAAAGGATAATTTTTTATTCCAAAGTTTGTTTTCGGTTGAATTATACTTATCAAATAGAATTAAGACATGTGTTTTGGTAATTATTATATCATTTTTAACTTTAATTCCCATTTTTACTTTTAACCGTGGTAAATTAAAGTCATAAACTACAATTCAAAAAAAATTATATTCATCTCATTGAACCACATTTTAATTACTAATGATAACCATTTCTCTCGAATTTTTGAAATTCAACTCATAGAAGCGGTAAAACTATGTTTTATGAAAATTTTTAAGTGTTCCAAGAAGTTGGGCAAAAGACGGTAAAATGTTCAATAAAATTTTATACATCTAATTTTTTTTATAAAAATGACTCTAATGAATAAAATGTAACTAATATAAGTATTATGTATCTATATTGACTTAAATAAATAAAATATATAATTAATTTAATGAAAATAAGTTTTTAAACAATAACATGGAGTTTTTCACTTTTCATCAAAAACTAATCTTTTTTAGAGAAGTACCAAAAACTCACCTTAAGATAATTTTGATATTCAAAATTACAAAATGAATTCTATTTTAATAAATTAAAAATATAGAAGTATAATTAATTAATTTAAAATTAATTCTTGTTTTCAAAAGAAAAAATGGGTTTTTAAGAAGTTAAAACTATCAAAAGATTGACATGTGTTTATGTCAAATTTAAAAGTAAAATTACTTATAACAATTTTACTAAATAATATAAATATAATTTGATTATACTTTCAAAACATTCAAATTCATAATTTAACATGATAAAATATTTTGATTAAAAATTTATTTTTCAATTAAAATTTACTATTTTCACTATTTATCAAAATATGATTGTTATCAGAAAAGTACCAAAATTTTATCCACAATAAATTTTTATGTCCTGATTCTAAATAAGATTTTAATTTCATTAAATTTAATATATTAAAGTGTCAAATATTGGTTTCAAATAGGGGTTTCCATTAAAATGTGGTTAAATATCATTTTTTGAAAATTACTTCTTTTATCAAAAAAGTGAATTTGTTCTTATATTATCTCTAAGAAACACAAAAAATAGATTTTAAATTATATGGATTATATAAAATTGAAAATTTATTTAATAGTATTCATGATAACTTTTTGAAAGGCTAGTTTGGTATGTCGTGGTGCGCTCGAACTCAGTGTTAAGTGTAGAGCAAGCTATTGAATTACATTAAAGAAAATAACTTACTATGAAATCATGGTGTGTTATCCAAATAAACATAAAAATTCGTCTAAAACAGTAAATCAGTAGAAAAAACAATAGAAATAACCAAAATACAACATTTAAATGAACCCACACAAGATGCCGAAATGTTTTCATATAGAGGTAGATTCCTTTTTTAGTCGGTGTTGTTTGTTTAAAGCAGCTCATGTAGTGCTGACAGTTCAAAAATATTTTTAATTGAAATCATGGTAACATTAACAGTTTGGATTTTTTTAATGTATATAATAATTTGTATTTCTGTAATTAAATTATGTAATTTTTCAAATGTATATAATATATAAGTACATTATTTACAGTTACCCTATATAAAAATAAGACAAATTTGATTATAAATGGTCATAATGACAAAAAATATTACATTTACTAACTTTTATAGAAACTGATAGATTACATGATTTATTTCAACCATAAGATGATTTCCCTAGGTGTTTAGGGCGATGTGTCTTTGTATGACCTTCCTAGTGGCATATGTTGCACCTTCGTCCAACTGGCTGTTCACTAGGTCAATCCATATCATTCTGAATAAGAGTAGACTTTAGAGTCCCTTTAGGTCGAAGGCAAGTGTTGTTCAGTAGAAGCGTGGGTGCACTATCAGAAAGCCGAAAATTTGGATATTCCCCGATTGGCATCCACGGAGTACTGTAGAAGGAGTAGATGCTCTCGAGCCGATAAGCTGGATCAACGAACTGCTCCCCAGATATGTGTACATAAGCACATGCTGCAATCAGATGGCCACAAGGATATCTGAGGGCCTGAAAGTTTCCACATTCATAGTAATTCTTCTCTAGTAAAACAACTCTTACACGACCATTACTACAAGACACAACATCACTAGGCTCAACAACCTCAAATCATTTCTCTAGACTATTAAATGAAGTTACACGGTAAGTTGCTTCCTTCTAAAGAATTGTATCTCGCATGCACTGGAAATGGTGTCCATAGCGTATCCTTTTATTCAATCCCTCTTCAGTATGCTTTCCATGTTCTAGAATATATTTTACACTACGATATAAGGTCTCTTGGTCCAAACCTATAATTTAGATTTATGACATTAGACTAATATTATATTATTATTATAGCTCTTCTGAGTAACAGATAATCCAATATACATATTTACCTGGGAATGGTAATTTTTTGAACTCCCTTGAAAACTCCATTTATACATTCTAAAATGTTGGTCATCATGTGACCATATCTCTTCCAATCATCACATGCCAATGACCATTTCTGCTTTGGAATTTACATCATGTAAACATACACTTCCAGATTCACTATGTGAATATCTTGAAGACGCTCCTCCATCCATTGTTTTTTAGACTCATATTCTATCAAACATGAACTCATCTAAATAGATATAAAATTTACTGTGTAAAAAAATTTAAAACGCAAAATGATGTTCATACAAATTTTTAAGATTCCTTTCTTCATCGACTCATTTTTGAACATATATCAAAAACTGCTAGAAATGTGTCGAATATAGTATCGATGATGGGAATATGGTGGCCTCCACGAAAGACCCCCAGACAGTACCACCACCTTGAATTCATGGGATCGATCTGAAATAAGACAAATCCCTTTCGCATCCATAACAAACTCTCAGAGACATCCTAAAAATCAGCTCTATGATGAGAAGTTCTCTTTCTACACAATTGAAAATGCTAAAGGTAGAGGGGCTCGATTTCCATCATGTGTGGAAGAAATCAATAAATTTCCTGTATAATTTCTGTACAGAAATGAGCCATCAATCTATATAAATTTATTTCAATTTCTAAAATCCACCAAAAATGTTACAAATGTCAAAAATAATATATCAAACCCAACTATTGAACGATCAACGTGGTTATGTTGGTTAAAATATTCAGCAGTTTGTAATTGATAGAACACTTGATTACTGTGGCCTAAAACCTCCAAAAGTTGTGGTAAAACTTTATAAGAGTGGTCCCAATCACTGTACACTTTCATAATAACCATTTTTCATGCCTCCCATGCCTTTCAGTAAGAGATTAGATACCCAAAAAAGTTTTTTGATTCTCTCCATCACCGGAACCACAGGAACGTCTTGACATGCTCTAATCATTTCAAAAATAATAGGTGAAACAAGCTCAACATCTAATGAAGAGTGTTCCTGTGATATGATTGGGTTCACACAGGTGGGTGGAGTAAATATACTAATTCACCTTTTGGGAAAAAATATATCAATTCTAGCTCCCAGACACATTTGACAATTCGATTCATATTTGTCACAACGAATCCAAGAGTAATACCTATTTGACTTTTCTACAACATAAGAGTATTGTATTTCAA
Organism: Viscum album; assembly: GCA_963277665.1. NCBI lineage: Eukaryota > Viridiplantae > Streptophyta > Magnoliopsida > Santalales > Viscaceae > Viscum > Viscum album. The sequence goes on from OY728129.1 coordinate 1,039,299,437, forward strand.
TATGATATTATTTTATCACATTTTTCATTGCTTTTATGCTATCAAACTCTCTATAAATATATAGAACAATTTCATTTGACAATCGATTTGTGCCACCAATGATTCAGGGAAATTCTGAACCGAGTGTAATAACTGACCTATCAAATTCTGGCATGCAAATCATGCCTTAAATTGACCATGAAGACAATAGTGGTGGATGGTTCGATGGTCAGTTAAACCTCACATGAGTGGGCATAGACTGTTCTTCTGCTTTCACTTCTTCTTCCTCAACTTCCTCTTCATCTTCTTCTTCAAAATTTCCATCAACCTCAAAATCATCGACCATTGCATCTAAAGTATGTAGAGGATTATCCATTGAAATTGTGGCTGAGGGAAATGATGAAACAACCACTGATGTGGATGGAACATCTTGATGTGTAGGAGCATATGATGCAGTCCCAAGACATTGAGATGATCCAACTTCCAATGTCGATGGAACCTCCATTGTAGCTCTAGAGACATAAAACTCCATCATTTGTTTCATAGGTTGCTACTTAACCATTGAAAGTACATATTCTTAATCTTCATCATCATTTATCAGATAGTCCACATGAAAAAAAATATATGTATATTGAATATGTATGAATGTGACGGACTCTATCACTTGATTCCCTGCCATTTTTATCTTTCGAGGAATTTTCCTTTCCACTACTACCAATGAAGTACATCATCCAACCATCACAATAGCTTCTAGATTTATACTATAACTACATCCTTATTCTGTCTCCTCTATTTGACTGTTCCAATAAATATAGGTATCCATATTTTTTATCTAAAATAAATCGTCGTTATAAATTAAATATGATTAGAGAATCAAAATATGTATACATACTTCTAGTAATTTTGGTTGGAATCCTAATCCCTCTGGAAAATCAATATGATCAAACCATGTTGATGTGTAACTCTTTAAACAACCCACAAGTTTGTGTTACTTACCCAAAAATAGAAGTCAAACATATTCATACATATCCACATGCATTATATGCAAGAGGTACAAGAACAAGTCATGTAAAACCATAAAGTTATATGAAATTTAAAAACTCCACATAAGTAAGCCTCAAGTGACAGATAGCCAACCCCATTCACTTTCCTTGAAAAGGCAATCCTTCAGGAAAGTATGTGGTCCATCCCAATGCCCCTATACCCGGTGATACATTACCCAAGAGAGCATTAATTTCAGGACAACTCTAACACTTAATATGCAAAAAATAGTCAACTACTACATTCAATTTCATAACTTCAATTACAAATTATGGTCAATGTAGATGGAAAACTAAATTAATTATCAAACCCAGAATGTAATTCAAGGGTATACTCTATAAGCAATATGTAACTACTTCTCTAATTAATATAACAACTTCAATAATTAAATTAACAACATCACTAATTAATATAACTACTTCACTAATTATTATAACTACATCGCTAATTAATATAACTACTTTGTTAATTAATATTACTACTTCACTAATTAATTACCTAGTTAGATTTAATTAATTACATATTAAGATTTTATTAATTACATAGTCAGATTTAAGTAATTACCTAGTTTTATTTAAGTAATTTACTTTCTAGAATTAAGTAATTGCCTAAACAAATTTAAGTTCCTAATCACAGTTAATTAAGTGCATAATCAGGTTGAATTAAGTACCAACTGACATTTAATTAAGTTCCTATTCACAATTAATTAAGTTCCTCATCACAGTTAATTAAGTGCCTAATAACAATTAATTAAGTGCCCAATCACAATAAATTATGTTCCTAATCACACTTAATTAAGTGCCTAATCACATTTAGTTAAGTGCCTAATCACATTTAATTATTTTCCTAATCATATTTAATTAGTTTCCTAATCACATTTAATTAGTTGAAAATGATATATAATTAAGTGTCTAACAATAACTAATTAAATTCCTAACGATAATTAAATAATTTCTTCGATAATCCATTAATTTCTTAACTATAATTAACTAATTGCTTAACTATAATTAGATTTCAGTAATTTCTTAATTAAAATTAAATAATTCCATAATTAGAGTTAATTAATTCCCTAATTATAATTAATTAATTCCCAAATCACATTGAATTAATTGACTAATCACATTTAGTTTAAGTAAGTTCCTAAACAGATTTAATTAATGGCCTAATCAAATTTAATTAATTACCTAATCACATATTATTATTTCCATAATCACATTTAATTAATTATGAAATCACATTTCATTAATTACCAAATCACATTTAATTAAGTGCCAAATGACATTTAATTAAGTGACTGATCACAATTAATTAGTTTCCTAATCCCAATTAATTATTTGTTTTAATATAATTAATTAAGTTCCTAATCACATTTAATTAAGTGCCTAATCAGATTTAATTAAGTGCATAATCACAGGTAATTATGTAACAAATCACAGATAGTTAATTTCATAATCACATTTAATAAAGTCCCTAAGAACATTTAATTAAGTGCCTAATCACAGTTAATTAAGTGTCTAATCACACTTAATTAATTTCCTAATCACACTTAATTAAGTGTCTAATCATAATTAATTAAGTGTCTAATCACAATTAGTTAGTTTCCTAATCATATTTAATTAGTTGCCTAATCACATTTAATTAGTTATTTAATGATAATTAATTAAGTGCCTAATGATAATTAATTGAGTGTCTAATGATAATAAATTAATTTTATAATGATAATTAATTAATTTATAATTGGTAATTAATTTATTGCATAACGATAATTAATTAATTTCTTAACGACCATTAATTAATTGTTTATAATTAATTAATTACATACTGATAATTTATTAATTATCTACTTATAATTTATTAATTACTTAACTAAATTTTAAAAAAACTATTACTATTTCTAAATATAATACAATAATTATAAAGTAATTCTATGAATGAAACAAATATTTAAATAAATCAAAATATTAAATTAATTTAAAAAATGAATTACCTAAAATATGAGGAGTGGTGGCTATGCGAGCAGAACAACTGAAGTAGAGAGAGAGAGCCAAAGTAGAGATAGTGAGTGAGTAAGGGGATGGGATGTTGGGGTGGGAATTAGCGAGTGGGGCGCGCCAGTTTTATAGGAATCTTGATTCCTCGGTGCCACTTGAAGTGGCGCAAGGAGGCTAACCCCAAAGGGATCAGCTCCACTAGAAGTGGTGTCGATCATGTCTACTGTACACTATCAGCGCCACATTAAGTGGTGAAATGCTCCCAAAATAGGTCAAGTGCCACTTTAAGTGGCACTTTGACCCATTTCCCTAATGATTTCTACCCTACACCAATTTTAATAAAAAAACCTATACACTATTAAATTCCTACTTTTGATCCCTCCATGAAATTCTGAGGACTTCCTTCAATATCGTGTCTTGATAGAACCGACCAACGTATTTTGTATTGATATACAAATGACACAATCAAAAATATGTTATGATTCACAAATTAAGGAGTAGTAAAATGAGAAACCCACCTATGTTACGATAGAATGTAGATTTTAGTCTATAAATAATTATATTGTAGATATTGTAGATATTTTTTATTGTTACATAGATATTTCATATTATACACAGATTATTACATTAAAATTTAGTGACACACTGATTTCGATTAAAAATGATAAACATACTATAATGTATATTCCAAATTAAGTTGATATGTATTATTATACATAAATTATTACATTACAGTTCCAATTTGGAAAGAATTACATATTTTAATGAACATATTGATATACTTAAATTGTATATTTCAATTCCTAGAGATTATTTAACATAGATTATGACATATATTGAAATAGATTATAATCAGAGGTCCATAAAAGTCAAATTGAATTAATGTTTTCCCCTTAACAGATATTTTGATCTGATTATCATGTAATAAGATTAAACATACACAAATCTATTTTGATATAATGTAGATTCATCAAAAAAATTATAGAAAGTATGCATAATGAAAGAATTAAAATAAAACATTTTTCAAACAGTGGTTGGAAATTAAAACAGTTTTTACACACTAAATTTCATCTTATTCAAATTTACCCATTAATAATACTAAAAAAGGGCTTTATCTGTGCTAAAAAAGCAATGATAATGCATGAAATGATAAAGGATATATTATATCAGCTATGATGTCCCAGACCCAGATGCCACGTAATGGGTTCCCCGAGCCTGGTGGGCAACATTGCCTCAAGAGCATCTTCCCAAATGTCAGAGGTAGCGGACTAGAAGTGAGGGCCTAGGGTGTGTCCAACTTTTCCCTCATTAGTAGAATTTAGCATAGTGGAAGTAATATAAAGGAATATTATATAGCGGAAGAAATATAAATAATATAATAAATAGTGGAAGCAAACTGAGTCAATAGATAAAAAAGAATAATAATTTCTATATCAACTATAACCATGATTATGTATTGACAAGTCACAAGAAAACAAGAAAACATGGATACAGGACAATAGACATAACATGTTCCACAATGTAAAAGAAAAAAAGGCTACTCCAAGCTTCCCGAGAACCAACTCGGCCAACTGCTATCAAGCTCCATCATAAACAGTAAGCAATCAATGGTTCGAAGCCTTATTCATCCCTTTTTTAACACATGCATCCATATAATCGACTTAGGGTACCAAACGGCACCTGGAGAGGGTGTGAGATAAATCTCAGTGGGCCACCACCAACGGTGTCTATATCATCTGGCCCATGTAATGGAATATAGTAGTGTGCAGGCATGTATATATATATAAAGTAAGCGGTAAAATATAACTAAATAACCAAGTATCTTCTTCATCCCTCAGCTAGTTTCTAAACATGTAACTGGTGCATTAATTATTCAATTAACATTTAATGTTAATAGGTCACATGAGGCATATCTAGCACTAACATCACCTCGTGATTGTATAAGTAGTGAAGGTCCCAAGACGTAACAAGGAAACCTTAAAATGATATACAGTGAGGCGGTTCCTTGGTAATAACCATGGTAATGTAAATCTCATGGAATACTAACTCGATAGTATTTATGTATAGCTAAGGGGTAAGATTGTAATCCAAGGATTGTAATCTAAGGAATTCCACAATAAAGATCCTATTGATTCAAAGGTGATCGACCAAGGTAAAAAAGGGTTAATCAATGACCGGGCCCTATGGGCTTTCACTAAGCCACCTACTAGTCAATGTTGGACCAAAAGAGTGTATCTGATGTATCCTATAAGAATGTTGGGGACCCTATGGGAGTATATCAGGCGTATGAGGAATAGAGAAGTACCAGTGTCTAGGTGGGTATCCACCTAAGAAAACCACATCCTTGAATCAGAATGGGGTTCCCGAGACACAAGGTATTCTCCCCTAAAAATCCATGTTGAGCTCATGTCAGTCCATTCCTATGTGATATTGTAATCATGTAATAATTCACATGGTTCCATTCTTTCCTTCCCTTAGTGTGGATAGGTCACGTAAAGTTGAAACAATTTATTTATAAGTATATGCCTTCTCATCCAATAGTGTGGATAGTCCATGTAGCATTGCAACGATTTCATCAAGTCTTAATTAACCATTAATGGATTTTTAGTTAGAGATGTTCACTCCTATACCTTCCATTAGCATGGAAAGGGGTGCTAAAAACATGCATCCTTTATGAAATCTCATTTGTTAAGGCCAAGTTATATACTTAGTATAAATTCCATTTCACATTAAACATTTTATAATAATTTTGAAGAACTTACCTTTGGCAGTTCAGGTGGTGAGCATACATCGTACATTCCATTATGAAATTCTCATTAATAACAAGACATATATTATAAGAAGACTCTCCTTTATAAATTTCAAACATGGCCACACCCGAACGGTGTAAGAAACGTTCCAAAACACGAAAACCCAAATTTGGCATAACCTTCAACATGAGGTGAATTGAGTGGTGGATGTAACCACTAACAACAAATCACATATTTGGAAAGTGCATGACCATATGATTATAACATGTATAATCATAGGATGTGAATTTATGAAGCTACTTCCAATGAAACTAGTGGGCCCCACATGAACATTCCCAAATCAACGAACATTAGTGATAAGTTATAAACCACCCACCTTAGGGTTGTACGATCCTTATCCTTTGGCATCATACCTTGATTTTCCTTAGATCAGAGTTGATCTAAGAAAAGGTGAAAATTTCTCACATGACGATAAAAAGGTCGAGAGAAAAATAGAAGAAGAATGGCTAATGGGGACTCAAGTACTTACCATTGTGCATTCAACATGATGAATGGAAGCTCGATCAGATTCCAGACAAAGGAGATCTCAGGATACCTATCTTTGGCCATAAAAAAGTTCAAAATTGTTGAAAATCAAACAAAACCCTGATGTCTCATGGATTAGTAGTAAATAGTATGATTAATGGATCATTAATTGTGAAAATAGAAATTTACCTCGAAAATTATACTACTCATGGGTTTTCCACACGGTTTATCTAACTGTGTGAAAACCGTGCAAGACAGTTCTGCCCAAACGGTTTGCCCACACTGTTTGATCAAAATGTGTGAAAGCCTTGCCTGGGTACCATGGAAAAAGTGTTTCTCAAATGGTTAGGACCCAGAGTCTTGTTCCAATATTGAATGGTGGATCTATATGAAAAAACATCATCTGCATGGTTAGTCAAATCGTGTAGAAATCTCTTTTGGTATACTTTAAAAACTATGGTCTAAGACAGTTTTTCACAAAATGAAGGTTTCTAGGATCCGAACAATCCCCAAACACCTTTGGAACATTTACTAACATAATATTCATCCATATTAGGTCCAAAGTAAATATTTAGACCCAAAATTAAATAATCCATACCTGAGTGAAAAACCAGATTCTTATAGTATTCCCCCCTTAAATGAACTCTCCCTCGAGATCTCTTTCAAAGGTTAATAAAACATTGTCTTTGAAAAACTATGGACACTAACCTCATACATCTGCTTCTCTATCCTAAGCCTCATCATGTACTCGGTCATGCTACCATAGTACCCATACTAGAAGGATAGACTTGCCTCAGAGAGCCTTCAAGCGTCGATTAACAATGCATACTGAATATTACTCAAAGGCAGCATCATCATCTAACTCAACTTCCTCAGGATCAATGGTATGGGATGGGTCAACATGATCTTGGAGAAGTTATGAGACATTAAATATGTGGTGCATGGCATGGTACCTATGAGGTAGTAGCAACCGATTGGCTACTGTGACACCCCAGGATTTACGAACATGACTAAGTGAACAATGTTATGTTTTATAATGATGTTATTATTTTACATGGTTTGTTTTTTGTACCAATAAAGGGTTTAAAACTAAATAGATGAAAAAGGGGAATAAAGAGAACTGGTATACATTAAAATGTTACATTTCTACAGAGATCAAAACTAACCACGAACACCATATGCAAGACTTAACATGGCCACAACAAGACTGCTAAGAACCACAACTCGAGTAATTAGATATTAATCATCTTCTGGGTCAGTCAGTGTGAAAAACATAATTTCCAGAACCACAGCACACAAAATCAGCACCAATGGGATGAGTAGAGCCATCCTCCCTGGTTCAAGTGTCTTAAAAATGTTAAACGCCTCCCTGTTTTTATAATGTTCCTTTAAGAATTTATAATCTTTATATTTTTTACCGTTGGGTTTAAATTGATAAAGTTTATAATTTAATAAGAAATTTTGTTGGTCATTATAATGCTCTTATAATATTATGGTATTTCAATATTTTAATATGTACAAAAGATTAGAATTATATCTTCGAGTATCATAATTTTGAAATAAAAAACATACTCCTGAAAATTAATATATTTGATTTTACAAAATCCTGATGATATCTATATGGTGGAAAACATAGTATTTTAAAATGTTTTGAAATACATTTCTAAAGGGTATCTATCATAATCGAAAAATATATCTTATTGGTTCTCTAAAACTATATATTTTTAATTGGGGAAAATTATTGGTCTTTTAAAAATAATTTTTTAAATCAAATAGTGGAATATGTTATAAATTTGATTTTTGATTATTAAAGATATGAGATCCTAATATTTATACAATTTTATTATGTTAATTACGAAATATATATCTTTTAAAAGTGTTATATCAAAATATAAATTATTCATCATAATCTACAATGGGATTTTAAATTTCAAAACTATAAGATAAAACAATTTATTTTGTAATATAAATACTCAATTTTTACAAATATTCATGTTTCACACTTTTTTGAAACAAAGTATACTTGTACTATTTGCTTTGTATGTCTAAATAAGTTTTTAATAAAAACAATTTAGTTGGGACCCGGCCAAGCCAAAAAAAGCCCTTAGGGACAAGCCCTCAAGGCCAAGATAGAGCCCCTGGGGACCTGAGGTACCGACCATTGGGATCCCAAGCATGTGTAGAGAGTGTCAACCCGGTCCAATCCGAGCAGAGCTTTGTCCAGTCGCACGCAGGCCCGTGTATAAGGCCCGCGGAACGCATTGCGTGGGTGTAGGCCAAGGCCAGTGGGGGGCCCATGTATAAGGCCCTAGTCTGTGTGTGTGTGTTTGTGTTATTTATCTGAGGTTAGAACGCCAAGGCTTATAAAACACACCTTGTCTTCCATTCGTTTCGATGTGGGATAGATAGCGTGCAATCTGAACCGTTTGATCGAGTTCTGAATAAATCTCGTCCATCTGATCCCTTAGTCGCGTGATCTCTCCCGTGTATCCTTGTGTCTGTCCGATCTCACCCGAGATCTAATCTCGGCCCTTGATTTCATTTAAACTGATCAACCCATCCCCCGCTCTTCCTCAAACTGCCTAATATCCACGTTTATAATCTACGTCATCTATTCCATTTCCACGTCGCAACCCTCCGCCGTCTCCTTCCTCACATCGGGGTCTCGCGCCAGTAGGCCTGCACACCCGAGGATGCCTCGTCCTTCTCCTTTTGCACTGCTCCTCTTGACCCTCGTACACCCCCTCACAGGGAACTGTTTTCTCGTCTCCCTCCATGCCGACCTACAACTCAGGTCAGTCTCATCAAGAGCTCCTAAGGTTTTTTATTATCCCCCCTTCCACATGAAACCCTGATGGCTTCCTTTCCTCCTTCTCTTACTCGGACTCCAAGAAGCCCAACCAACTTACCTTGGTCCGAGCTTCCTCCCCAAAGCAAGGTAAGGGTGCTTGGATGTTTTGTTTTCTTTTTTTGGAGAAACCTACACTTAATACACCTGGTATATATAGTTTATATATGTATATATACCTAATACATACCCCACGGTTTGTATTGTTTTCAAAAGGGTTTGCCATTGTGTTTCAGTATGATACAAATAAGGATGTATTATGTTTTTTTTGTTTAAAAAATAAATCATACTCTCTCATGTTTCAATATATACGGTTTATATGTATATATTAATATGTATGATGCTAACCATCGAGTTTTAGAATGGTTTCTGGGGTGTTTTCCTACAACTTACTACAATTATTACAAGTGCAAGGGATTATTTTTTCTCTGAAAACCCCTTTAAAAATATAGTTCATGCATACAGGTTATCTATATATATTTTTATATAATCTATTTTTCAGCTTTGAATCGACCTATGTATTTTTTTAATAGGACGTTTGTGTTGGTTAAGTTTTGTTTGTTTTCATTTGGTCTTATTTTACAAAACCTCAACATATACAAATATTCGAAATATAATGATTTTTATATGTATATAAATATATTTATAACCCAAACACAAGCTATTTTCGGATTTCCAATATGATCCAGTATGTTATACTAGGTATGATATATTTATGAGGGTCGTTTGTAACTATTTTACCAGGAAAACCCCCATTATTATAAACTTTTCATATATATACCTATATACTAATATACATGTAGTCCAATACAAATCAAATTTATGATTTTTATTAAAATATGGATATCAGTCTTTAAATAATGTTATTCTTTTATAAGTTTTTTTGACATTACCCATGATGTATTTTATGATGAAGTGTGTATTTTTTGGCTTGATTAAAATATTGGAGGATTCGGGATTCATGGGATCATGTTATCATGTTGTGTTCAACAAAGAACCTATTTTGGTGAATGTTATTAGTAAATCCAATTAGGTTTTAATTTATTTACAAATTTAATGGCCTGTTTATCACCATAACTAATGGAAATTATTCTCTTTAGGCATTTCATTTCCATGAAATAATAATTTTAAAGATTCATTATTTATTATATCATAATTTTATATACTTTAGTAGTTATCTTGTGTGCAAATAATGTTTACTAAACTATGTATCCCTTGATTAGTTATTGGCATATTTTGAAATTTTAACTGTCATATCATGTATTAGCAAAGTGTGTAATGGTTCATTATTTATTTTAGCTATTTTTGTACATAAATCATGCCTTTGTCTTGTCACGATAATGAACTAAGAAAGTTAATTACCCAAAGTGTTGTGGGACACCTTGGGTAATATGAAAAGGAATGAATTATTCAAGGTTGTATGGGACATCTTGAATATAAAACATCGTTGAAGTAAATTATGATCTATGTGGCTCACATGATAATTAAGAAAAATTAAGGGAGTTCCCTGATAGCGCTCCAATGCATTGGGTAAAGACTTAATCTCTAGAGATGACAAGTTTAATGATACCTTGGTGAATAACCTTTGTAATTTTTTTTAATGACACCTTGGGGATGCACCTTTGTGATACGGAAATGATTATCTAAGTTTAATGTTGATGCCACATAATTCAAGTTATGTTACAAGTTCTTTTCAAGATGATATACCCATTATTTCAGGACCATTTCCTTTATGTTTTTATAATGGTCTTATTTTGCAAATATAAGTTTGGAGATTGATTTGTGTCTATCACTCAGTAAAATAGTAACCAACATATGAAATTTATGTTGTTTCCTCCGTGCACAACTCTGATTATATATTACTATTAACTATTTTATTTTATACTTAGGTAATCACATGTCATACGTTATTATGATGACCATTATTTCTCCTTTGAGGGAATTTCATAATGGTTTCTTGTATTCCTTGAAAATCATGATTTAGTACTTTTATGTTATGTGTTACAGTTTTCCTCGAGAGAAAGTTCTAGGGATAATTTTAAAATAATGCTTTAAAAAGTTACACTGTATTTATTTTAAAACCTCTTACTGGGCATTCTTATGCTCACCCTACGTTTTGATTTAAAAAAATTTAGGTAATAGCTTTTAGCAGATGAATCATTTCAGAGGTTGCCGGTTTCCCGGATCCCAAGCCACACTCGTTCCTCTGTACAGGACATGATGTGTGTTTTTTAATGCATGCTTGTATTTAAAGACACACATCATGTTTAGAAGGCACCGGCTCCTGGGTTCCTCGAGTCGGGTCCACACAGTTTGTATCAGAGGATCGGTTTGGATAACTCTGGAAAACAAGAACTGAAACAAAAATAATAATAACATATATATATATATATACTACAGTATTACAAAAAAATCAGTTTTCTTAATTTTCAGATGGAAAACGAAGGTAATAATCTTTTCTCTCTCCCCACTTAGGCCTTAGAGACCATTGTGTCTTTAGCTAGCCATGAGGATTTTCTAAACTATGCCCATATCTGCTTGACATAAAAACACCTTTATGACGTGTCCAACTCACCACGGGTGGTTCAGTTACACTAGGGGTAGGAATAGATTACCTCCTTATGATGATGGCCCAGTTTCCCACCAATGTACGTTGGGGAAGGTACCAGGAGAGACTTTTCTGTGTGTTCATGGAAGGTGATGACTTTGGCTTTATGACCCTCGACGTTTTTCAAGAGGCTTCTACTGCCGGTGACCTCTGACTAGCCTACCTCTGTCAAATCTTGAACTTCGGCTTCTTGGGAGAGTTGTTGAACTTCGGAATGAATCCATTCAACTATCTTGTAGACAACAATTGTATTCTGACATCTCCCAACTTCATACCCCTCATTTTAGACATAGGAGACGTCACAGGTGCCCCCAGGAGTTTAACCCTGAATGCTCCTCCTGTGTTTGGTTTAAGGAGATAGGGAGTTTTTCCTCATCGTGTGGAGTTCGTGTGATAAATCATTAGGGGAAACTCAAGCACTGACGTGTAATAATAAACTTTTGTTTACTAAAATGTTTCCTTTCCCTTTCCTGTCTTTGTTTATACCTTTTAATGGTTTTCAACTGATTGAACTATCATCTTAAAATTTCATATGGAAGGAAAAACTCACATGCTATCTCTTCCTATTGAGATATTGGAGATCATTGTGATCAAATCATGTGAAGACGAGTATCATCCCTTCGTAAACCTGCGAGGAACGTGCAAACAATTGTTTGAGGTAAAAAACGGTCCAGATATTCTACACACCTGTCAAGGGAATGCTTACATCTTTTACCGCATAGGCTCAGCACAATTGGTCGAGCGTGAGAGAAGGGGGAAGTACCACTAAGGGCTCTTTCTGTGATTCACCCAAGGCCGGAACAACACGGCCATATTAAAATTTTATGAGGGTGCCTTAGAGGGAAATGTGTGTGTGATCTATATATACCAACTCCTCAACGTTATCCTATATGGCAATGTCTATGATTTAGATATTCTTGAATAAGACATAATTTGGTGAGTTCTACTCACGTTGGTTCATAGGGACATTTCTGAAATATGTACTGTTCAACCCTCCCTCTGGATTCCCAAGTTTTCGGTGCATGAGTTCGACCCCTTATGCCACAAGTTTATCTGGATGGGAGAACTTGAGGAGTTGGGCATCAATGTGGGTCTTCCGCTGAACACACCTGATGAGTACCAATTATGGTGGATATGTTAGAATCAACTTGAAACTTCCTCTTAGTAAATTTGTATGAAAGGAATTGCGAGGACGCAATTCTTTTAAGAGGGGGATAATGTGACGCCCCAAGATTTAAGAACTTGATTAAGTGAACAATGTTTTGTTTTATTGTGATGTTCATGTTTTACATGTTTTTTTTTGTACCAATAAAGGGATTGAAACTAAATATATGAAAAAAAAGTATAATAAAGATAACTGGTACACATTAAAATGTTACATTTCTACAAAGACCCAAACTAACCAATTACACCATGTGCAAGACTTAACATGGCCACAACAAGACTGCTAAGAATCACAACTCAAGTAATCAGATAGTAATCATCTTCTAGGTTTTTTAGTTTGAAAAACATAATATCCAGAACCACAACACACGTACTCAGCACTAATGGGATGAGTAGAGCCATCCTCCCTGGTTCATGTGTCTTGAAAATGTGAAACGCCTCCTTGTTTTTATAATGGTACTTTAAGAAATTATGACTATTATATTTTTGACCATTGGGTTTTAATTAATGAAGTTCATCTTTTTATAAGCAATTTGTTTGGTCTTTATAATGATCTTATAAACTTATTGTATTTAAATATTTTAATGTTTACAAAAGCTTAGAGTTATACCTTCGAGTATCTTAATTTTGAAATAAAAAAAAATTCTTGAAAATGAATCTATTTGATTTTACAAAATCCTGATGATATCTATATGGTGGAAAACTTAATATTTTAAAATTTTTAGAAAGACATGTCTAAAGGGTATCAATAATAATTGGAAAATATATCTTATTGGATATCTAAAACTATATATTTGGAATTGGGGAAAATTATAGGTCGTTTAAAATGAATTTTTTAAATCAAATAATGGAGTATGTTATAAATTGGATTTTTGATTTTTAAAGATATAAGTTTTAAATATTTATAAAAGTTTAGTATGTTAATTATGAAATATATATATTTAAAAGGGTTATATAAAAATATAAGGTATTCATCATAATCTACAATGGGATTTTAGATTTGAAAATTATAAGATAAAACTATTTATTTTGTAGTATAAATACTCAATTTTTACAAATATTCATGTTTTACACTATTTTGAAACAAAGTATACTTGTACTATTTACTTTTTCTGTCTAAATAAGTTTTTAATAAAAAAAATTAGTTGGGACCTGGCCAATCCTAGTATAGTACTATGGGCCAAGCCGTCAAGGCCAAGACTGATCCCCTGGGGACCCAAGGTACCGACCATCGGGATCCTGAGCGTGTGTAGAGGGTGTCAACCAGGTCCGAGCCGAGCAGAGCTTCGACCATTCACACGCAGGCCCGTGTATAAGGCTCGCGGATCCACGTTGCATGAGGTTAGGCCAAGTCATGCGGGGGGCGTTTATAAGGCCCCGGTGTGTGTGTGTTTGTGTTATTTCTCTTAGGGTAGAACGCCACGGTTTATAAACCGCACCTCGTCTTCCCTTCGTTTCGATGTGGGACAGATACCACAAAATCTAAACCATTCAATTGAGTTCCAAATAAATCTCGTACGTCTGATCTCTTAGTTGCGTGATCTCCCCCATGTATCCTTGTGTCCGTCTGATCGATCCCGATATCTAATCTTGGCCCTCAATTTCATTTAAACTGATCAATCCATCTCCCGCTCTTCCTCTAATCATTCTATCTCGCCGGTTTTAATCTATGTCGCTCGTTCCATCTCCACGTCACACCCCTCCATCATCTCCTTCCTCACGTCAGGGTCCTGCCCCAGTAGGCCTGCATACCTGTGGATGCCTCGACCTTCTCCTTTTACACTACTCCACTTAACCATCACGCACCCCCTCCTAGGGCACTATTTTCTCGTCTCCCTCCATGTCGGCCTACCACTCTGGTCGGTCTCCTCAAGAGCTCCTAAGATTCTTTATAAACCCCCCTGCCACATGAAACCTCGGCGGCTTCCTTTCCTCCTTCTCTTCCTCGGACTCCCAACAACCCAACCAGCTTACCTTGGTCTGAGCTTCCTCCCCAATGCAAGGTATGGGTGCTTGCATGTTTTTTTTCTTTTTTCTTGGATAAAACTGCAATTAATACACCTGGTGTATATGGTTTATATATTTATATATACCTTATACAAACCCCTCGGTTGGTATTGTTTTCAAAAGGGTTTGCCATCATGTTTCAGTAGGGTACAAATAAGGATGTACTATGTTTTGTTTTCATTAAAAAAATCATACTCCCCTATGTTTTTGTATATACAGTTTATATGTATATATAAATATGTGTAATGAAAACCATCCAGTTTTAAAATAGTTTCAGGGGTGTTTTCCTACAATTTACTACAAATATTACAAGTGCAAGGTATTATTTTTGCTGTGGAAACCCCTTTAAAATATAGTTCATTCATATGGGTTATCTATGTATATTTTTCTATAAACTATTTTTCATCTTTGAATCGACCTACGTATTTTTTTAAAAGGACATTTGGGTTGGTTATGTTTTGTTTGTTTTCATTCGGACTTATTTTACGAAACCTATACATATATAAATATTCGAAATATACAATTTTGTATATGTATATTAATATATTTATAACCCAAACACAAGATATTTTCGGATTTCCAATGTGATCCAGTATGTTATACTAGGTATGATATATTTATGAGGGTTGTATAAAACTATTTTACCATGAAAACCCCCTTTATTTTACACTTTGTATATATATACCTATATACTTATATACATGTTGTCCAATACAAATCAAATTTATGATTTTTTTTAAACGATGGATATCAATATTTAAATAGTGTAATTTTTTTATAAGATTTTTTAACATTACCCATGATTTATTTTATGATGAAGTGTGTATTGTTGGCTTGATTAAAATTTAGGAGGATTCGAGATTCATGGGATCATGTTATCACGTTGTGCTCAATAATGAACCTATTTTGGAGAATGTTATTAGTTAATCCAATTAGGGTTTAATTTATTTAAATATTCAATGGCCTGTTTATCACCACAACTATTAGAAATTATTTTCTTTAAGCATTTGTTTTCTATGAAATAATTATTTTAAAGATTCATCATTTATTATATCATCATTTTATATGCTTTAGTAATTTTCTTATGTGCAAAGACTGTTTGCTGAACTATGTATGTCATGATTAGTTATTGAAATATTTTTCAATGTTAACTGTCGTATCATGTATTAGAAAAGTGTGTAATTGTTCATTATTTATTTTATCTATTTTTGTACATAATTCATGCCTTTTTCATGTCACGATAATGATCTAAGAATGTTCACTACCCAAAGTGGTATGGGACACCTTGGGTAATATGAAAAATAATGAATAATTCAAGGTGGTATGGGACATCTTGACTATAAAATTCCGTTGAAGTAAAATATGATCTATGTGGATCACATGATAATAAAGACAAATTAAGGGTGCGCCCTGATAGCGCTCCAATGCATTGGGTAAAGACTAAATCACTAGAGATGACTAGTTTAACGATACCTTGGTGAATAACCAAGGTAATTTTTTTTAATGACACCTTGGGGATGGACCATGGTGATACAGAAATGATTGTCTAAGTTAAATGTTGATGCCACATAATTCAAGTTATGTTACAAGTTCTTTTCAAGATGATATGCCCATTCTTTCATGCCCTTTGCCTTTATGTTTTTATAATGTTTTTACATTACAAGTATAAGTTTGGAGCATGATTTGTGTCTATCGCTCAGTAAAATATTATCCAGCATATGAAATTTAAGTTGATTCATCCGTGCTCAACTTTGATTATTTATTACTCTTAACTATTTAATTTTATGCTTAGGTAATCACCTATCGTACTTGTTTATGATGACCATTATTACTCCTTTGAGGAAATGTCATAATTGTTTCTTGTATTCCTTGAAAATCATGATTTAGTACTTTTATGTTATGTGTTATAGTTTTCCTCAAGAGAATGTTCTACGGATAATTTTAAAATATTGTTTCAAAAGTTACACTTTCTTTATTATAAAACCCCATACTGGGCATTCTTATGCTCACCCTATGTTTTGAATTAAAATTTTCAGGTAACCGCTTTTATAAGATGAATCGTTTCAGAAGTTTCTGGTTTCCCAGAGCTCGATCCACACTTGTTACTCTATACAAGACATGATATGTGTTTTTAAATGCATTTTTTTATTTTAAGACACACATCATGTTCAGAAGGCACCGACTCCTGGGTTTCTGGAGTCAGGTCCTCACAACTACCAACCTGACTATCTATAGAATTTCAAACTGCCGACGTAACAAAATGACCACATTCCATGCTTCCATAACCATCTATTTCCTAGAAACGCTGACAAGTGACAAAAAAAAGATCCCCAAACTTGAACTCAAGAGGTATTCGACGACGATCGACATAAGGTTTATGTCTATACTGAGCCGTAGTCTTACGCTTCCTGATTAGATGAACCTATTTCTAAGTCTCCTGAACGATAAGAGGACCTATTAGGGTAGCCTCTCCTGCCTCTAGCCTGAACAAGGGTGAACAACATAGCCTACCATATAAGGCCTAAAAAGGATCCATCTGAATTGTTTCCTGAAAACAACTATTATAAGCGAATTTTATGAGAGTAATATGCTTCTCCCATGGACCACCGAAATCAAGGACACATGCGCAGAGCATTTCTTCTAGAACATGTATTGTTTTTTCCAATTATCCGTCGTTCTAATGGTGAAAATATATGCTTATAAGCACATGAGTCCCCATAGATTTCTATGTGACTTTCCAGAACCGTGAAGTGAAACAATCATCCCTATCTGAAATGATAGTACATTGAACCCTGTGTAGTTGTGTGTTCTCACAGACATATAGTCTTACCAATTAATCATCTGAGAAAGTCTCACATATAGGAATAAAGTGGGATGATTTCTGTAGGGTCCTAAAAATTCTACCAAGAGGTGAAATTCCCCCTAAATTTTCTTTTCAGAAAGAAGCAAGTGATTATACAAGTCTATCAAGGCAAAGGGATTCAAATTGAGTTTCATTTCATTGATGGAACTTGAAAGAATCCATGTTTTCAAGGTTTTTTATGTATCCCATGTACCGTCACTGGGAAAGGTACGTAGAGAATATGGATCAAAAACTGCCCGTTATACAAGATGGTCTACGAACTGATGGACCGTGAAGTGATGTCTAGGAATCAAGGAAAACCGCAAACCACATCAACAGAAATAGTTGTGCGCCGAAGACTATCTGAATTTTGTACTGTGAACCCATCAGTTAGCGGAATAAGAAAACTACAAGAAGCATAGAGGGAGATGGATAGAGATAAGGAAGAACGAAAAAATATTGAGGGAGACCTAGAGGATGCACTCTGGCTTCCATTTTGTTTCATCAGTGAAGCACAAACCACGAACAACTTCCTCCGCAGGTACAACCAGCCACGAACCATAAAATGGGGGAATTAAATAATAACAATAGAACTGAAAACCTAACTAGTAAACTATGTATGAATTAATTCTCTTAGATGAATTTCCCACAAGTGGTAATCCCCTCGACCCTCCTTTAGTATGGTTCTCTGTGTGGTATATCACTATGCGGACTGAACCCGGGCCACATACCCAATAAGTATGCAGATATAACACAAAGTGTTATGGTGAGCCACATACCACATTGGTATGTGGTGGACTATAACCACTCCCGCTTACCACCCCGATATGTGAATGGCCCTTCATCCCACATACCATTACAGTAGGCAAAGCCTTCCCCATCATGCATTAGAAACCAGTGCACAAAATGGGGTGTTTTTGGATATTGTTCCTTCCGGTTCCAACCTCACCTCGCCATTATCGTCCAGTCCTCCATGATCCCTCTGCTAACCAGTCCATTGAAACATGGCCAAGGCCAGCTCCACAACCACCAGACCCATATTCACAGACCATCGAGTGAATCCGAACACCCAATTGAGTCCACATACCCACAATTAGTGTATTCTCAAAAGGCCCTCCCCACAAAGGATCGGGCTTCGGGAATGCCTGTGAGGATAAATTCCCACGGTAACCCTAAGTCTAAGGTTGGGATACTGAAGTGAACCTCCCTGTTCTCAATATTTAGGGTGATCACTTGCGTTTCCATTCAATGAGGGAAAATTATCAGTCAAAGGGGTTATGTTCACTCCACCTTTTGCGAGGAAGAAACTCATCCCTTTATGAAAACATGATCAGGGGCCCTCCCACTAAGGTAAGTATATGATCTTCTAAGGAAGGGTTGTGTTACCTTTAATTCTATTTCACACGAAAAGGTTCATCACTCTGAACCCTCTCCCATGGTCACCCCGGCTTCTTCCACTACGAGCTCTCCCTCCTTCAACAACAGGGGAGGAGGCATGTGTACTGTCGAATCTTCCACAAACTCTTGTTTCTCACGCCAACCATGACTTTCATGGGCTTAATGTTTTGTGAGGATTACAAAATCCACACATTATAAACTACAAGAACTCTGATTCCTAACCAAACCAAGATAGGTAAGAGGCCTACGAGAAGTCTCAATCTCAAAAGGGTTCCCATCAGAAAGGGTCCACCCAATTATGTGCCCAAAAATGGGAAGCTTCCATGCGTAATCCCCACACATTCAGAACTATGTGGCCATTTTTTCATCTCCCGAGGATATATAGGAATCCATCATTATGGACCCAATCTGAACACCAAGTCAACTTCCACCCCATAGATGATGACACACTATAGAAAGAATTATGATATGGTGAAGTCAGTATCACCTCTGTGGCATCGATCACATGCATTCTCAAGAGGAACATGCAAACTAAGGGTAGCCCGTTGGCATACTCTTCGGGAATGAACAATGTAATCATGAATATATGAACATGACATAAATCTATAAGTGTGTCCAGGAACAACAAACAATCCTCCCCCGGAAGGGTGCGGTGAGCATGACCCCCATCCACTCGTCTAATAGAGTCATTTTGTGTTGTTGGCCAAATCTCCAGCCAATGTGCACCTACCTTTGGAAAGAAGGTTCAGGAATAATGGTTAACAGGGCCATTGGGTATTCTTGGCTCAATGAATCAACACGTACGAGACCATCTAATGATATTATATCTGTGAAGGGATGATTTCATGAGTGCTTGACCCCCACACAATCACCTGCATGGGACAACAGTTCCCACATGGATATTCAACCTTCTTTAATGGGTAATGACATCAAACGGGACAAAAAATGGAATTTTAACTCACCAAGAACTCTTCCCTATATGAAAATAAATGGTTGATGATTCTTATATATCCATTTCTGCACCACCCATAAATGTGCCACCTCAGAGGAAGAACAAAAATGGTGAACCCGACATGAATCCTTAACCAAGGTGATGGTTCTATCCTAGTGATAGAAGACAAAATGATACTGCATGTTAGACCATTTTTTCTTCCCCTATATGTGCAAAACATGCCACCTCAGAGATGGAAAAAATAGTTAACTCGACGTGAATCCTTAACCAAGGTGGAGGTTCTACCCCACTCAGGCCCCGTCAACCTACAGCAAAAGAAAAGTGGAAGGGGGCCAAGATGAATAAAAAAATATGCATATGTGTAAAATAATTCTACTTTGACAGTTCTTTCTAGTCTGTATGTCATATATTTGTATTGCAGGTTCACGCAGAACAACCTTCGATCCAATTGACATCCCAAATACCCATGAATATGCACACATTAGTGATCCCGCAGGCGGTTGTGGCCACAACAAAGAGAAAGACCCCTTTCGCCTACCCAACGTCTTCAACTCTAGGTATTCAATACACTAATTTGGGAGTACCACAAAAATGGTACTCTCCCCATGCTGGAGGCCGCAAGATAAGCCCTGTAGTCCGCAATGGATTGCCAGCAGCCTCTTCAGCCGCTACCGGTACCCCAGTGTAAGGCGTCCCCAGTGGCCATCTTAAACCATTTTTGGTGCCTGTCCCCAAAACATGACAATGACTACCTCCCTTACCATAGGAAGGTAGATGAATTCAATGCTGACGACTTTATCTCAAATGCACGGGGGTCCTACACATGGTCCCCGACCAGAGATCGTAGTCTCCGACACCAAACTACCTAGCCTCCTCCCACCGAGGTGGAGCTTATGCTGAGGGCACCCGCCAATGTCCAGGAGACTGGGGACCCTCAAGATTCACGCCATGGGAAGAGAATATATAACGAGGAACATGCTATCACCCTGGTTCCTAATGAGAAGCTACGCCATACTAACATGGTGGTAGTCAACAGGCAGACATATGACACTAACCTCCCCACTCCAGCCCACCATGAAAATTTGGTGGCATAATACAAGAACATGCACATTCATTATAATGCTCGACAGTCCCACCATGAAGACAAAGTGGAAAACTACAGGTAGATTCAGATATCAGCCGATGCACCGTATGTCTGCCATCCAAATAGGTCGGCACTCAGCTACACATAGGCATAAACACCTACTGATGCACAGTAATCCCACCATACAAATAGGGAGACCCTAAGCTACATACATGCACAAACACCTGTTGATTCACATGAAGCCTACCATCCAAATAGAACAGCAATCAAATATGAGAAGATTCAAATTTCTAAAGATGCATACAATGCCCGTGAGAAAAATATAGCAGAAAGAGAGCTAATAAAAACCCCCGCTCGTGAACATGAAGACCACCAGTCAAATGCGATGGAAATCAAAGAATACAACCCACAACAGACTCATTCCTTTTTCCCAACACATGAGAACTGCCAGTATCTACTAGAAACTCTTGGAGGATTGGAGCAGGCACAAAATCATTCTCTGACATTAGAATGATCCATCATACTCATTCCAACCAAAGATGTATCTTAGAACATCTTGAAAATGATGGAAGATTAGACATTGATTCCAAACCATATCCTCCCAACATGTGAAGATATTATCGCATTGGTGACAAAGGCAAGAAATCGGGCCCACAAACCGATTTCCTCGAACAGAATGAATCACGCACAAAATGAGTTAGTCACTATAGAGAAGTTACGAATCTATGCACCAGTCCAGGAGGGTCGATGACAATATCCCATGACATATGGACATCCAAATCATTAACAAATACCCATTCCAATTGGGGTACGTCGGTCTAATGTGGTGGCCTCTCCAGGGCAGTCATACATCCTTTCCAAAACTCAAGATGTTTTTCAGCATATCCCGATGACATCAATGGACCCATAAATATAAGGACCCATATATAAAATCCAATGCCAATAGAAGATGGCCCCGGTCACCCCCAAGAGAGTGCCCATCCATGAAAATCTCCAAAGGCAACCGGAAAATGAATAACACATACATGTTCTCGTTCTGTTGGACGCCAAAGTTCTTAACACCCTCAACCATATATCAACAAATTCTAAAGACCCTATCATTCTATTAAAAAATTATGGATGTGGAAATATCAGTTACGATGGTCCTCCCCGCAATGTTGCTACCAGTAGCTCTGAAGTACCTCCACAGAGAACCCACGATGGATTACTCCATGGGGCAAGAACGATAAATCATGAGAGCCTATCTCTTAATGTGAATAAGGGTAGCCCTCCCCTTGACCTAAATATTGGACAATAAGAAGATCCTACCCTTACATTCATTGTCCCCGATGGCCTTCCCTAGGATATACATTGCAGATATGCTTCTCCCTGTAATCGGATATCAAGTCATGATGGTAGTCCTCACCATGATGATGGTCATTGTGAAGGCCCTCACCACAAATACTATTTATGTGAAGTTTCACCCCATAATAATGTCTTGAAATGAGAAGGAACATCCCTCATTATAGTATATCTTGAAGGCCCTCCCCGGGATGTACAGTAAAGAAATTCTCCCTGCAACTAGGTATCATGTTATGATGGTAGTCCATTCCATGATGACAGTCATTGCAAAGGCCCTCCCTGCAATGACAATTGCTCTGATGGACCCCCCATTCGTGACATAAAGTAGTATGATAGTCCTCCCCTTGCTATAGTGTTCCTTGAAGGTCCTCCTCAGGGTTTATGTCATCAGGAAAATTCCAATGTTCGGGCATCATGTTTCAATAGTAGCCCTCACCATTGCAACACCAACTATAGAGGTCCTCCCCGCATTCAAAATTCATATTGGCGAGAAGATCCACCCCATCCCAGAAAAAATATGACAAATCCATCATATGATAAGGTGCTCGAAAAGGATTCAGACACAATAGGCCCTCCCTCTATATTGAGTGATATTCTATCTCAATTAGAGGATGGCATTGGGCCATGCTCATATTCTAAGACACCCCTACGACCTCCACAAATCAATAAGGCTCCCACCTGAATGGTTGCTTGGAATGAAATTTTTATGAAGCAGTTGAGATAGACATATAATGTAGAGGAGCATCCCGACGAACAACAACATGATAATTTTCTTGTGAGAAAACAACTAGATAGGGATAATATAGCAGTAATGTATTGGCCCATGACCACTTCTCACTTCGACATACCAGGAGAGTTGTTTGGTGAATGCACACATGGCATTCACCATAATATAGGGAAGACTCTCAGGAAGTTAAAATAAATATTTCAACCCTACTAAGGGCATGTGGACCATGTCTGCATGATAAGGGAACTTCTCTGTCTAATCAACCTGGAAACCCTCCAATCTTTCAAGAACCCTTAATATGAAAGGTGAAAGAAAAACATTGATTTGGGTTGCCTCCATGCACCACATAAATCGCATCACCTAATTGGAAATTCCCCTTCAAGAGTTCATATTCAAGGCTGGGGAGAACATGGAGCTCTACACTTCACCCTGCGTCTCGTCCAGCAGCCCCAATGGAAATGAAATCTTGAAATGTAATCACCTAGAGTCAGTAATCAAATAAAACCCACGCGCATGAAATATGGGATACTCAACAAAAACAGGCCAATAGTATGTCTCAAAAGCATTAGGGCTGAAGAGATCAATCCATTGAAAAACATCTGAGTTAGGCGACCGTGAACATTTAATAGGCTTACCGCCTAAGGGAAACCAACCAGAAAGTAGTTCTCAAGCCTTGAAAATTCTATATTCTCTATGTAGGCCCAATTACATACTCAAATTACACCCGCACTAAATTACATGAAATTGAAAGTGTGGAAATAGAGGCAGCTACTGCCGCAATACGAGAACAACCCCAGCGTCTAGGGCTGGGGGAATTTTTAAATCAAAATGCCCCTGTAAGACCAATAGGTCCAGGATATTTTTCTTCTACAGAATAACGAGGAAAACCCCATCCCAGTGGGATGGGGTCATTTTTACCTCAAATCCCCATACAGCGGACATCTGTCTTTCACTATATTGGAATAACAATTGAGAGAGGACTTGCTTGTTCCACCCCTTCTCATGGTTTGCACCCTCCGAGACAAAGGTGTGTTACAACGTCGGACTAGGGATCCATTCGGGTCAATCCTCATCAAGAATTCCAAATAATACACAAAATATTGTGAGAAAGTTCAATAAATTGTGTAGGAAGCCTTCTTACTATTTGGCACCAGGTACACCACAACTAATATGGTATGCCTCAGTGAACATGGTAAACCATAACCCCATGGATCTCACAGGAAATGAAAAAGGAGAAGAGAACTGACAGAATATGTTCTCATCCCAAAGGCATCCATCATCGAGCCTGATGGTGTGCATATCCAAAACAAGAGGGCGGTCCTAAATCTGGGTGCCCCCTCAGTCAATCCGACATTACCACCCCCACAAAACTCCTCCAAGAGAAAAAGAAATCCAAGGTGGTCTTTGACCCGCCTCCTCCTCTCCATGAGAATGTGTCCCTCACCCTCTAGGAAAGGTTCCCCAAGTAGGATGAAAAAATGAAAGAGTTCAAGATAATTAATGTTCATCTACGTCGACAATGTTATCTCACCGAATGTGTTTCCTCTATGGAATGTTAGCAGGTGCTCCCAGAAGAGGTTCCCATACCGCATGCACATATTCTAATGAAGGAATCCAAACATAGAAAATCGTTCAACACATCCTTAGAAGGAAATAAAGACTTCCCCTGCTAGGAAGGAAGCATAAATATATCCAAGTTTACCAACAAATGATGCCCCCAGATGGGTATCCACTAAAAATCCCGGTAGTGCTGACACGCCTTGTCTTGGACCCTACCACACCATATCAAGATCTATCCCAACAGGATATGCATTACGAGGTCTTAAACACCTTCGAGTATCTAACTACATGACTAGAATCCATAGAGGGGTTGAATTATCCAATACAACCAGAGCACAAACCCTACACCAAGTGGGTGAGCAATGTTCTTCCACCACCAAACTTCAAGAACCCTGTATTCTGAGTATTCAATGGCTAGAGGGACCCATAACATCTTTGGATGCACTACGCCTCTTACTATGACCCTATGATAGGAACTCTAGAGATTAAATAATACATAAAACTCAGGTTATTCGTATGAACCCTTCTGGGATCGACTTCCGTATGGTATACTATCCTGCCAGCTAATTCAAATACATGTTGGGAGGATCTCTGGGGGCAGTTTCTCTTCTAGTTCAGTTCGACGCTGCCCAAGAAGATGTTCAGTGATCTCCTGAACTGTAAGAAGTGAGAGAACTAAAGAGTCTCAGACTACATTTACAGATGGAAAGGGTATGACATATTCCATAAACTAGCCACTCCCCTAGGTTGAGATGCTCTCCATGTGCATTGATAACCTCTGGGATGGATTACGAAAACCACTCATCCTGGTGAAATAAACTAGTGGGATTAGAGGATTGTCTTCCATTCCCAAAAGGAGAGTAGACTACTTGAAAATGCCAAATCTTAAGTCCGGAGTGCCCCCATCGACCCCTAAAAATGAACACGAAAGGCTGAAGTAGTTTATGTCACGCTTAAGCCACCCCCAACACTGGCTCTAGAAGTGAGGGCCCCACCAAACCATGTGGGACCCCCTGGACACCATCAGCCACCCCCACCTCAACAAGATGACTAAAATGGTGCTAAAAGAAATTAGTTTAAAGAATTAAGAACTAATGTTTATTCGTTCTAAGATGACTAGGTCCATGACTATTTCATAGCTTCCATGAATTGCATTCTGCTCTAGCTGCCAGAACCAAAGTGAGACGATGAAGTGGGTCTCTATAACCATCTAAATTAATGTTTGTATCACCAGATACCCAGACACACCTTATAAGAATGCTCTATTTTCGAGGATCTCTTGCAAAAGACAGTGGATTACAGGAAATTCAAGTTGGTCCCATAACCATAACAAGTGGTGTATGTTTCTACCACGGACTCAAGAGTGGAAGAGGAGTGGAAAATAGTCACCCGCAAGAAGAAGAAAAAGATTGACAATTGGATGACCCATAATACCGTCAACTGATTCCATGGAATCCTCTAGGAATAGTTGAAACAAAAAAATGCGCCCCCAAAATATCACAATATGACACATCCATCCTCCTCAACCCCACAGTCCTCTAAAGGCCGAAAGGTTAGATATAAAGATCAAGAAGTTGAGCTAACACCAAATCTGAATTCAGTGTTGACACTTTCGGACTTCATGCCAACCGTCGTAGTTCAACGAGAATTGCACCCCCAAATGGTAAAATGGGAACCGCCCAGCCAAATGACCCCACCAAAAAAAGGCAATCAGGTAGGAACAATATCAGATCAAGAACTGATCATCAACTATATTAATTTCATTCACTTGATAGGACCCATATCTGAGGAAAAATATGGCCATGAGCCCAAATTCACCATTCCTAACTAGAGAACCAAAGGAGGAGACCACAGAGGCCGGAGGATTCATGGATGGCATGATCATGGAAGGAGTAAAATTCCGAAACACACCACAAGTCAATCTATTAATTTTGTGGAAACTCATGGAAGGACCCTCTGATAGACACAATAGGGACTAGAATGCTCCTTCGCCCCTATCGGAGGAATCCCAATCCTAGTTATGTTGGTGTATCCATCTGGGAAAGAACAAGTACCGAACCGACCAAGGTATAGAAGAATACCAGTTCAGACAAAAGTGGGATATATGGAAGCACCATCAACCCCTTCTACAAAATTCAAACCATCTAAATGAAAATCACAAACCGATAAAGTGACTGTAAAAGATATACCTTGTCAAAGGAAGCATCGAACTTTATAGTATAAGTATGCCATTTTAAAGTTGATGGCCTCAGAACTAGCAAAGATTTCAATCCTGGATGAGTTGAGCCTATTCGCAGGTCTTAGGGAGGCATTCATTGAATCATTTCTAAGTCCTTAGGTGTTTGAGTCTGAAGTAGTAGCGGACGAAGTCTACTAGACGAAGACCAGTCCCGAAGAATGTCTCACTGTCATCTCTTTTATATATACGGATGAAGAAGCCATTATGAAAGGGCACATAAAACCATTATATGTGTCTGGCATGATAAATGAAATTGATGTTCAGAGGATCTTTACTAATAATGGATCTGGAGTTAACCTCCTCCCGCTAAGAATGCTTAGTAAACTAGGGTATGATGAAGATAGCTTGACACTCTACACTACTACTCTGCTAGGATATGAAAAAAGTCAAAATAAACCATTGGGTTGAATCAAGAATAAAACATGGCTCAAGGATGTCATATCAAATTCCAAATTCCCTATGGTGTGGAAATGTTTTGACTTCAACGTCCATTTAGGGAGGCCTTGACTACATAACACGCTGCAATTCCATCATCATCAGTGAATCAAATACTACACTAATAGGAAAATTAGGATGTTGAATGCTGATAAATCCCCATTGGAATTTCATGAATCACATTATATTAACGTCAAGTTATATGAGACCGAAGAAACACAACTTTCGAGTGACGACATTGAATGGATCATTTCCCCAAATGGATTGCAGATGGCTCCCACCAACCCCTTCCAGCAACTTTGAGAGGAGTATATACTCCCCATCAACCAAGATGAATGTGTAAGTACATGTCTTGATACAGAGTCAGTAGTATGCATGGTCTCTGTTATAACCACCATGTCCAAAGACACAGAAGAGTGGGCTTACACCCATGTTGTCAGGAAAACGCCTACCAAAGATTCTCTCAGCCTATCCTTGGGAAATCAAACACCATTGCCTCACACACTATGGAAAAAGACGATTTCTCTTCCAATATTGGATAAATAATCCCAAAAATCCTTTCTCCATCAGATGAAGAATACAACGAAGATTTTGAAGAAGATGAAGAAGAATAAGAGGAATAAGACCTCATAGATGGCCCTCTTACATTAATATAATGTGTTTCCACCAGAATAAATGAATTTAGGTAGATAAATCTTATAATTTAAAATGTCATGTGATGCACTCTTATCATTGTGTCCATGACTACTGAGGAATAGGAGGCATACATATCCTTCCTAAAGAAGAAATAAGATGTGTTTCCTAAAATTACACGATGATTCCAGGCCTCAATCCTGATGTAACCTCTCACCTTCTAGGATTACCAAATGATCAATGAGGCTATATTTAGGAAGCCATAAGTAACCACCCAATGCTTGTTACAAAAATAGAGGCTAAAGTTGGCAAGCTGATAAAAGAAATATTCATATGGGAGGTCCAATATCCGATCTGGCTGGAGAACATAGTCCCTGTCAAAAAAGATGAATGGATAGATTAGAATCTACATTGAGTGTAGGGACTTTAATCGGAATTGACCAAAAGAATACATCCTGGTCCCGATCACAAAATTGTTTATTGATGCAATTACTGGATAAGAATCCCACTCCTTGAAGGATGACTATTCTGGATACAATAAAATCTGGATGCCCCAATGAAGAAAAGAAGAGACTACTTTTAGGGACCCTCAGGGAGTGTTTTGTTATAATGTGATTCCATTAGGTCTAAATAATTTAGACACTGCATATCAGTGTGCCATGCATCACATATTCAAAGAATGTTTTGTGAAAATTCAACGAGTGTTATGTCGACGACCTGGTAGTTACGTCACGACAGCGTTCGAACCACCTGGATGACCTTGAAACTGTCTTCAACAAATAGATAGAACATAGTTTAAAGATGAATCCCCTAAAATTCACCTTTTTCTTTACCTTGGAAAAATTCATTGGCATCACCGTACACCATTCTGGCATCAAATTCGACCAAAATAATATGAAATCCACTCTATTCATGTCCCCATCTCGCATCCTCACCACGTTTGGATGTCTCTTGCATCACCTCACCTATATTCGATGCTTCATATCCAACATAGCTGGTAAATGATTACATTTCAATAGGATGATGAAGAAAGGAGTTACGTATGAATGAGATGAAAATTGTTAAAAAATAATTTGAAAACATCAAAAGATATATCCTAAGACCTCCAGTGCTCATGCCACTAGTGGAGGGGAGTCTTATCATTTTATAGGTAACTAAAATGGAACGGTCATTAGGCACCCTCATCACACACAAAAATGAAGTTGACAAAAAGAGTATCCTCTAATACCTCATCCAGACAATGATCAATTTTGAAACTCGGTATTCAAAGATTGAAAATAACTGTCTTGTCCTAATCATCGCAGTTCAGAAGCTCAGGAATTACCTACAGCACCATGAGGTCCACCTGGTCTCTTGCTACAACCTTCTCAAATATATCTTCAACTGTCCCATGCTAAATGGGAACCTATCACTATGGGCGGTCATCGTACAATAGTTTGACACACGGTATGTGCCCCAGAAGGCTATCAATGGACATGATTATCACACTTCCAGGTCGAGCACCCCAGGGAAGAAATAGCACTACTGGATGTCGAAATTCCAAATGATGATGTTTTTTCCATCCAGGAGAAGCCCCATACATGGGAAATGTACATCAACGGTGCTACCTGAAGCCCAACAGTGAAAATGATGGAGGATACCAAGCTCAAAAAAATTGTGATGGTGGTCGTACTCGTATCTCAAAAAAATAACACATTCCCTTACACTTTCCTACTTTTGGAAGGATGTACGAAAAATGAATTAGAATATCAGGCCCTCATTGTAGGCCTGGAATTGGCACTCCTGGTGAAACCAAAAAACATAAGAATAAAGTATAATTTAGTGTTAGTCATCAAATAGGTCAATTAAGACTATGATTTCATGAAAGAAGTATTGGTTCCCTTGATGAACCATGTTCAATCATTGATAGAATAATTCATGTCATAACTGACGCTGAATCATGTTCCCTGGCCATAGAATTCTACAGGCGACAGTTTGGAAAATGCAACCATAGTTTTTTTCGATCCCGACCGAGATGAAACAGTAATTAGCATTGCTCACCATCAGATGGTATTTCCATTTATCAAGAGAAAAAATAAGGAAATTTATGAAATTAGTCATGTCCCTAAGCCATATGATCACACCACCAGTTGAATGAAACCCATTACAAAATACTTTTGGAATGGGGAACTCCCAATGGTTAGGGCTGAAAGGGAGTAGGTCTGAAGATGGGAAATTAATTTTAACCTATACAATGGGGTACACCAAGAGATGATTCTCTAAAAACAAGGCCTTCATAGAGTTATCCTGACATGAATTGATAGATAATAGACTATTCCATAACGAATGATGTGCTCGCCAGAGCTTGTGGAACACACTAGTCATCATCCAAGCTCTGTCCCCAAATTCATAGGCTTGGGTATTACTGGCCCAACATGATACATGATTGTGCCATATTCACTAAAATGTGTCATTCCTTCCAAGTACATTCTAATTTCATACACCACCCCGATGATGTTGATTCACACAGCTATATACTCTTAGCCATTCGTTGCCTGGGGGTGGATGTTGTGGGACCATATCCTCCCAATACAGCCAAACAATTCATGTTCATACTCACATTGACCGACTTCTTTTCTAAATGGAATGAAACCATACCCCTTAAGGAAGTCGGGGTGAAAATAATAACCAGATTTGGGAAGGCCAACATCATCAGCAGATTTCTTGCCCCCCATACAATATTGATGGACAATGACACCAACTTATGTTCTACTGATCTAGACAAGTTGTACCAGGAGTATGTAATCAAAGCAAACCGGTCGTCCTACAATCACGCGGTGGAAAATGGGATGATAAACTCTTTCAAAAAGACTTTGTCCAACATACATCAAAAGATGGTCGATAATGACAATAAATCATGGCCAGATAAGCTTCATCATGCTTTGTGGGCTTACCAAACCATGACCCACACTACTACCTTACAAACCCCTTACTCACTAATATATGGGGCATAGGCAGTATTACCTATTGAAATCCAAGTTCCACCACTTCATGTGGACATTTGTGATCAACTGTCCATGGATAAGAAATTACAGAAATTACTTGATGAATTGGAGTAGTTAGATGGATAAGGCTACACTCTCTGCACCATTTTGAAATATACCAAAATCGGATTGCACGAGCCATCAATAAAAATGTTCACTATTGATCTTTCATCAAAGGAAAATTTTTGTCAGTTCTCAGAACCCCGATGATACAAGGAAGAATCCCCCAAAGCTTGAAACAATGTGGGAAGGACCATATGTCATAAATAGGGCCTATTCACATGTAACATAGGCCCTAATATCAATGGATGGATAGCTCATCACTGCTCCCAAAACACGATGTTCTTGAAGAAATACTTCATGTAAAAGTATCTATAGCAAGGTCCAAGCTCTAATACCCTAAGAAATGAGTCATAAAAAATGTGACCCCAATGCTAAATTCTATTCTATCTGACGTTAAACAATGAGTCATAAATAATGTCTCCATTGCAAGTACCAGGCTCAACAACGTCAAAATATGTGTGATGGAAAAAAATCCATCTATATAATTTTCCAAAATCTATGAACTTAAACTATGAGTAATGATAAAACATCATGGAGCTATGGCCCGATCTCTACAGCCCTAAACTATGAATACAAAATGCCAAAAATTTTGTGGCCCAAACCCAATGATGTTAAATTATGAGTTAAAAATACCCCCATATCGTTTGTCATATTCACGTGACATTAAACTGTAAGTAACTCATCCCTAAAACATGGCATTAAATTGTGAACCATTTCCTTGTAGTAAGTTGTTAAACTACATAGCATTAAACATCCTAATTGGGTGACAATAAACTACATGATCTCTCACAGAACTACATGCAGGTTGATTTCTAACCTCTCTAGATGTATAGCGACGCCTAGAGCATTGATCATGGACCAATCCCCATCAATAAAATTCCTCCATCATGCCCCCTATCTACCCACATTCATATGGGAAACCCTTATCACTCCTTATTTCTCACATCAAGTACAAATTCTATAGGCTTTGGATTGGTTATAGATATTCTCTTACGAAGTTCAACTATGGGGTAACATGGATGAACTGGAAACAATCATGTGTAGAATGAATAGTCCCCTAACCTTTGGACCAATCCAAATCGGTACAGGGTACACAAAGAACTATGTATAGCTTGATTCCTTCCCTCACATGATACGTAGCGATGCATCAATCCTAACTCATGGCCCATCCTCACCAAGAATGAAAATGAAAATACACCCATCATATTATCTATTGCCTTACAATTGAAAAGGAGACTTTGTAACCAATCCTTGTTTCTCATATTGAGAATAACTCATATGAGATTAGGATCAGTGGCAGGGATTCTCTTACATAAATAAACCATATGGGAATACGGTAGGCCTGGAACCCGTATCAAGTGAAACCAAAATGCTTTCAAGTGTCCCTAACACATTTATAAAACATTTTTAATGAATATACAATACTACTTGTGGCTTGATTCCTGCCCTATAATGATACATAGTGATGCTCAGATTTGACATCCTCGACTATCCACGAGCAAAAAATGCCCATTTCCCCCAAGTTTAGGTTAGACTTATACGAGGAGTCAATGAAATCTAATATCACATGAAAATAAAACTGAAAAATTCATCAAGAGTTATGTGAGTCTCAGTCCTCAGTATTATAAGATTCTGCACATGGCCCTCAATCCTGAGAAGTCAAAAGATTCTTCTTTCCTCTATACATATGGGCCAGACCAATGTGGAAGCTCTAAGTAGGTCATGATTAATCATGGTCAGGGTATTCTCACATTCCCAGGCACAACATTACAGTTTGTCACACTCCATACCTTGAAAATTTTAGATCCTCATAGTCATTTAAGATCATCTGGGGTAGAAGGCTAGGGTCCTATGGAAACCTTTGATTGACTAATCATATAGTTTCCCAGTGGATCTGCATAAGTTTCCCAAAAAAAGGCCATCAACCAAAGGAAAAAATGTCCTCATGAGAGTCATCTCCTATCTCAGTACGCCCAATGAATTTCACACCCCATGTCATCCCTCTGGATTCAAGACACCCCCAGGACTATGATTTACACCTTATATCATCACTCACGTCTAGGAAATGCCAGAATACCCAGATTGTAGTTAACCTAAAATAATGAAGACCATTATGACACCAAAATCATCCTCACCACATGATGTTAATATGAAATGCCAAAATCTTCCTCACGGTATGACCTTAAACTTCAAGGCCAAAATCTTCCTCACAACACGACGTTAATATTTAACGCCAAAATTGTCCACACCGCACGATGTTAAACTGTAAGGACAAAATCATCCTCACTACATGATCTTAAACTACAAATTAATGACTTTAGACTAAAAAATCCTCCTAATTTTGAATTCACTATTCTTAGACGGTAACATGGAACCCTTGTAATCCCATGTTTCTCAAAACGAGCATAGATCACATGGGCTTAGGGATCTTAGAGAGAGATCCACCATGACATTAATGAAAATAGCATGGGAATTTGGTCTTAACAACATGACCCTACAAGAAATTCTGCAGCTCCCTCCCTCGAGAGGAACCCCATGCCCTTTCCATGTGATGTAAAACAACCTGGTATCCCAAAGATAGAACTAATACCTCACCATGCGTATGAGACATATCTATGAATGGGACACCATTCCATGAGTAAAGTGTAGCCAAAATTTCCCCAATATGTCTGGATACACCCCTTCCATATTACAAACTCCATGTTTGGAGGGATCCTGAATCCCCATAACTCTCCAAGGACATCTAGGATGGAAGGCCAGTGTCTAGTAGACACCTTTCATGACTATTCATATCATGCCCTGGTGGCTCTCCATATGTCGCCCAAAAAACATTTCATCAATAAAAGGAAAATTCGTCCCCTTGAGAGTCATATCCTACCTACGTATGCCCAATGGATTCCATGTCTTATTCCTTC
Organism: Viscum album; assembly: GCA_963277665.1. NCBI lineage: Eukaryota > Viridiplantae > Streptophyta > Magnoliopsida > Santalales > Viscaceae > Viscum > Viscum album. The sequence continues at coordinate 1,039,333,562 of OY728129.1, forward strand.
CCTCCTAATTCAAGGGCCTTCAAAGTCATGGTTTACATTATCCAACTTTCACACATCTTGTATATATCGGAATATACACGCATGGTTCATCTCTAGTCACTTTTGAGGTTTCTAAAAGATATCCCATATTTATGATTGAAGTTGATCAGCATGCAAAAGAAGTGTGGCCCTGCTCGTTTCTAGGTTTCCCTGAGGAAGTTCAGCTAAAAATCCTCTTTTTTTGATTCGGGGCACCGTTGGTCAAAGGTCACGCACCGTATTCAAAATGTTCCCAATCTCCATAATCCTACAAGTATATCGGAAATGGAAGGCTGGTGGCCTGCAGACACCTTTTACTGACTATGCACATCATGCCCCAGTGGCTCTACATAAGTCTCCCGCAAAAATGGCCATCAATCAAAGGCAAATTCATCCCAAGGAGAGTCCTTTCCAGCCTCTGTACATTCAAATTACATTCAAATCTTATCACACCCCCATATTTGGAAAACTTCTGGATAAAGTATTATGTAGTTATTTCTTTCCATGTTCCCCATGATTACTTAATTCCAGAATATAAAACATGATTTATATATAATTTATATTCAGAATATGCATATATATAATAGATCGATAAATGGAAATAAATACACCGTTCATGGAGACAGTAGGTCGTACGTACGCATGAACGCTGTTTTCATTTCCTTATTGAGTTGAATGGAATTAAGTAGATGACATACATATACATAAATCCAGTAGATTTATAATGTCATACATTTAATTATTATTTCTTATATATACTTTATAATCATTCTTAAATGGTTAACATGGAGAATGAATCTCATCGCGTCGTGGAGACGGTAGTCCGTACGTACGCACGAGCGGAGATATCGTTTCCATAATTATTGAATTGAATTGGAGTGGATGATACAATATATCAGAATAAATATGATTTTAAAATAACTATGTATAGTTATTCTTTACACCATAATACCCATCTGTGTAAGGTGTTGGTGGAAAAACAGATTACACCACGGCGTGGAGACGATATTTTGTACGTACGCATGCACGGTGATTTTGTTTTCCGTAGGATGGATAGAAGGTGAAATGGGGTTGTTTCATATTTATAATAACATATCAGTATATTAGTGATACTTATGTTATTACTTAATAATGAAACAACTAAAGAAGAAGAAGTTGAAAAAGAAAGAAATTTGAAAGAATCAGTAGAAGAAATTACCTTTTCTTCGATACGCCTCTTTGAACCATCCTCTTAGGGCAATAAGATTGGTCTTTTAAGTACACCGGGACCTCTAGGATGTTTCTATGGAAGTGGAGAAGGGAATTTGGTAGGGTTTGGCCGAGCTTGAAGGCTCAAAGTGGTGTGAGGAAGAGAGGGAGGAGGTGTCCTTTTATAAGGGAGGAGAGGGGAACATTTGGAATTCTTAAAAATATTAATTTATAATAAATCTAAACCCACGTAAAAACCTCCAAAAATGACTCATATTCTAATATTAGACGAGACAGGGTTGTAATCCCGTCAACCAATCAAATTTATAAATGTTTGGATCTTATTTTAAACATTATCAACTTGATTTATCCTTATTTAATCAATTTAATTTTATTTGTGGTAATAACATTCTAAATTTTAAATTATAAAAAATAATTACTTATTTGTTGTGAATTGTCCATAATTGGATACTTAATAACATTTTAGACCATATAAATTTAAATTTATAATTTTTAAATATTTTTGTGATTTTTAAACAGTTTTATAAAATGTTATTTTTATAAAATAACAATAGTGTCTATTTTGACAATATTCATTTATTTGAATTTAAATAAAATAAATAAAGAATATATGTTCAAACAAAAAGCTTTAATAGATTCATAAAATATCATATGTATCTATAAAATTAGTGGAGAACATTAAATAGTTCATATAATATTTTTTTATTATTTTTAAAACCATTTATTTGGCTTATCTCTTAATAAAATAAATACTACAAAACTTTTGTACAATTATTTAATATAATTATTTATTGCATAAAAATTAAAAATAAAATCCTATGATGAAGAGAAAATCTATTAACTTTCACAACAATACTTTTACTCGAATTTATCATCTTAAAATCAAATATTTAAATTGTTATACTTATTAAATTATGAAGTTGACAACTTTGGAATCATTTAAAATAAAATAATATAAGTGTCATAATCGCTTTTATAAGGATCCAAATGGTCAAATATTCGCCATTTCATGATTGGGGTTTTCATTTACATGAAAAATATGTTTTGGCCAGGGTTTTGTGCATTTTATGGTCACTATTAGTTTAAGAAAAAGTATATTCTTGATTTTTCAATAGATAAACAATTTCTACATCACTATTGTGTGATAATTAATGATAATTATTTAATCCCTAAAAATTATAAATAAATTCATAGGATGTATATAATTTTATTAGATTTCTGGAGACTATTAATATTCTATGTTTCATTATGTTTATAACTAACTTAAAATTATTATACTTATAGTATTTAAGAGAGTGACATGTTGTCACTTTCTTTGGTTTTAATAATAATTAGATTATTTTCATGGAAAAAAGTTCATTAAATGAATCTAATCTGACCCTTAGGTGATATGGGTCGACTTTTAGTCATCCCATATGATTTTTCCAAGTTTTAGGGTAATTTTATAATCTTATATTTACCCTTAATTACCCGATTTACCTTTAACTATGGTAAATAAAATTTACCGTAGTTACTATTCACAATGCCCAAAAATAAAAAGTGACTTATTAACATAATTTGGACACACTGATTCCAAATATGGAATCCATTTTTCCAAATTCAATACACAAAAGTTCCAGAAATTAAATTAAAATTAATCCCGTTATCGAAAGAAAACGGGTTTTTCTTTAAAACATTGCAAAAGATTGAATTGATTTAACCTACGAATTCAAGGTAAAATCAATGCTAATGTCATACATTATATTAAATGGTAAAAATATATTCTATTTATAGTTTAAGACCATTCAATATTATAATTTAACCACATAAGATATTATGATGAAAAAAGTTATTTTTAATTAAAATATAGCGTGTTTTTACTATTCATTAAAATATGAAAGTTATAAGAATAAAATGAAAAATTTATCCAAAGTAAATTTTTATTTCTTGATTCCAAAGAATAATTTTATTTTGTCAAATGGAACTTAAAAACATTTCAAAAACTGGATTTAAAGTGGGTGCGCCATCAAAAGGCGACAAATCTGTATTTTTTTAAAAATACTTATTTTACCCGAAAATTTTATTTTGTTCTTATACCATGTTCTAGAAAATGTGTAAGATGAATAATAGTGTTATAAAATTAAAATTTAAGTTAATACTATTCATAATGGCTAGTTCATAACAATATTATAATAATATATTGTTGTTTAGTAAAACCCGATATTGCGTAGAACACACGCTATCAGGGAAGGTCGCAATTGCGTGTAATGAAAGCCAAGCCAGGGTTGTGTGTAGTGCACAACTCCGTTGTTGTTGCGTATAACATAATACAACCATATTTTATTTATACATTGAATATATATATATATACACTCAATGTTGCGTAGAATAACTTCTATCAAACGAACTTGAAATTGTGTGTAACATGAACCAAGAATAGTGTTGCATATACTGCAAGCTAATACGGTGTTGAGTATAGTGCAAGATAATCTTGGTGTATCGTACAACAGAAGATATGAATGAAATTAAAAATAATGTATCTTATAAAATCTTGGGTTGCTACACAAGAGAACCCCAAGTGGTCCATTAATGATACAACTATCATGATATAAGTCTCTTGGTCGAACCTTAGATTTTTAGGAATTTAATATCAATTAATAATATAATATTTGTTTTAAAAACTCTTTTATGTCAATTTTGACACTATTCAATAGTTGATTTTTTTTGAAACTCCTAATAGAATGATTACTTCGAACTAAGTTAATTAAATAAATCCTAATATGTCATATTAGCCTAGAAAATTATTGTAATTCATTAAAAGTCTCAAATTTTATTTATTTGGGTATTTATAATATAAATTATTTTAACTTTTCACTATTATGTTAATTACTACATCATCATTGTGTCATAAATAAATTAAATTATTCAATCTCTAAAAATTATGAATAAAATATCATTATGTAGTAAATATTTTTATATTTCTAATGAATATTTATAGTCAAAAAGCCAACATTTATAACCTTATGTAAAAATTGATTTGCTAAAAGATATATGCTTGTGTCATTTTTGTATTCATTTTAACATAATTAAAATAAAGTGTCCCTATCACCTACAAGTGGCTCCATGTGGTCCCAAAACCGACCCAAAGATGCCTATGGTCTAAAATATATCAACAAATAAGGCTAGGACACGTTTTAGGGTAATTTAGTATTATTATAATATTATTTGTTAACCCTTATTTACCGGATTTACCCTTAACCATGGTAAATAAAATATTTACCAAAGTAATTATTCAAAATGTCTAAAAATAAAAGTTACCTATTTACACAATTTGAACATCCTAATTCCAAATATAGAATCCATTTTTCCAAATTCAGAACACATAAGTGGCAGAAATAAATTTAAAATTAATTCTCGTTGTTACAACAAAAAGCGTGTTTTTAAGAGATAATAACTATCAAAAGATTGACACTTGTTTATGTCCGGTTTAATTGTAAAATTATGTCCAATGACCAACACTATATTAAATGGTAAAAATATATTCTAAATATACTTCAAAACCACTCAAATCCATAATTTATCACTATTAATTATTTTGATTAAAAAAGTTGTTTTTAATTAAAATTTAGTAATTTTCTCTATTCATCAAAATATTAAAGTTATCCTAAAAGTTACAAAATTTGACCCTAGGCTAAATTCAATATTCCGAATCAAAAAATGAAGTCCATTTTGAGAGATAAAAATTCAAAAATTAGGTATTACTATTCATAACGGCTAGTTTGATCGGTTGTGGTGTGTGTTAAAACTCAAAGTTGCGTACAACACACGCTACTATATTATTCAAAGGAAAGTGAACCATGGAAGCTTGGGATGTTTCATTTTAAATTTTTGATGTCCCCATTCAGTCAAAAAGTTTAAAATATTGTATTTAAAAAGGTTTCACTATTAAAAGTTGATAAAAGTGCAATACTGAAAATGAATTTGTTCTTGCATTATGTCTAAGAAACTCATAATATAGATTCTAAAATTATAAGGATTATATAAAGTTTAAAATTTAGTTAATACCATTCATAACCTCTTTTTAATGGCTTTTTTGGTAAGTCATGGTGCGATTGAACTCGGTGTTACATGTAGTGCAATTTATTGAATTATTTTGAAGAAATAACACACTATGAAATCTTGGGGTGTTACATTCTCCCCTCCTTCAATAAATCGCGTCCTCGCAATTTGAAATTATTCTTCAAAAATAAAAGGTTGAAAATAGAAAATATATATGTTGGAAAAATCACATCGGAAATTGGGTTACTAAAATTTAGTCTTATTATGAGGAAAAGAGAAATGAAAGGGTCACCACCAAATTATGATCTCGATTAGGAGAACATTGGTGGAAATTAGAGACATATATTTGGAGGAAAAATGTAAATATTTATAGATAGTGATTGACGTCATCAATCACAAACAAGTATAAAATTGAGGTCCTTAAATTCATCAATCTATGATGATTTGAAGTACCATTGGTTCAACAAAACATAGGTATTTGGATAACACATTTTTGGTTTTAGGATTCCTTAAATAAATTATAAGAATTAATCTCTTCATAGAATAGGAGAAGAATAAAAATATATTCTTGACAAGTAGTGTTCCATCCTTTAACTAATTTCTACCAAAAACTCATCTTTCACTCTAAAAGATAATAGAATGTAAAAAAAATATTCTAATTATCCTATTCGTATAGGGCTCCAAAAAAATAATTTATAATTCATCAATCAGATCTTTTAAGGAAAACTACATTATTTAATCTTGGACATCACGTGGGTCAGTGGTAGGTGATACACCCTTGTCTCCCTTCGGTTGTGGGTTCAAGTCTCGCGGCCTTTCCGGACGCGACGGGTTGCCGCCCGACCTCCAGGTTGTCCTTTTATGGAAATCCAAAAAAATCCAAACTAGAACTATCCAAAATACTTCAGTCCAAAATTTATAAGGAAGGTAAACACAATGAAGATCCCTTTTTTTGCCACGTAATAACATGTGATCACCTTCATCATGTATTCTTTTAAAACACTGCAACATCCTGAATTATCATAAAACCTTATTGATTACATTCATGATCCCTTATTCCTTATAGAATAATAGATATACTCCTTCAATCCAAAAATGTTGTAAACCCCAACAATGATGGAATATACAAATCATTAATCAGTTTCAAGGTAGTCAAGAATATCCAATATAATTTATCCAAAACAATCATGTATTATTCTAAAAACACTAACTATGTATCAGAACCATATTATGGTTTTTCTTTCTCTCAACCATATATTTTCCAAAAATTTAACCTTCTATTAAGTGACTTTTCTTTGTTCCACACAATCTCAAGTCCATAATGAAATAGTACTGTTGTACAATCCTTATATACTCCATAATTATTATAACAAGTACATTGTTGATACAACACTCAAATGACATAATCAACATAATAACTCTAATCATTTCTCTTCATCTGTGGTAGTATCATAACTTGATTATTATCCAATAGCATCATTTGCGGCATAGTCTGATGACTGAGACATAGGCTCGCATAGTGTCCAAAATCCTTGCAAATGAAGCATTGTACATTTGAAACCATTTTCTTACCCTTGCAGTCACGTACTTTGTGCCCTTTTCCTCCACACTTATAACAAACTCTCATTCCTTTCAGTCAATTTCCAGGGTGTTTCTTTCCACAGTTATCACATATGGGAAAATTCTTCTTTTCCCTCTTCCCTTTATCCAAATTTCTCTCTTCCATCCTTTTCTTCTCTTGCTTCCCTTCAAAGCCATAGGACTCAATAAACTCTTTACATATCTTATCAACACATGATATTATTTCTTCATAAGATGATAATACATGCGAGACTATTTCTCTTATAAATTCTATCTTAAGACCATGAAATATATGATCCTTATTTCTCTTTGTATCATGTGCATTGCTGGAGTTCTCATTCCTTTTACTGGGCTCCATTTCTAAACAATGGCATACACTAGATTAGTTTATGAACAACAATACCTAATCCAAAACTTGTAAAACATGTAACATAAATTAAATAGTTTATGGATATAATCCATAATAATAAAAATGTCTCCTTTAAGGAATTATATACTCATAAACCCTTCATAATGGTTTGTAAAGAAGATGAGAATTATCCTAAGCATATCCCCCGGCTGTGTCGTAACCAAGAGTGCAGTAAGGCCCGTTGTTGTGCACCAGTTCCCGTTCGAGTCTTGCTCAAAGCAGTGTTTTCGGGTTTTACCCCTAGGTACATCTGTGCCAGAGCCGCCTCTACTTGCTCGTATCCAGACGGGGATGTATTGCTCGGAAAAATCACAAAATCTCTTCAATACCAAAATTCTAGGAAGTTCTTCTATACTAATCCTGAAATTCCATCTTAAATCTATGTGCACTAATCAGAGTTTATCTAAATCTAGCTTCCAAGGTTTGTACTAAACTTCTTCTGATACCAACTGTAATGCCCCGACCCCAGTTACCCAGAGTCGGTGCATTATTACATAACATTGGCATGATCACAAGAAAGATAAAATCTCGAAAGACCGATTGGTTTAGTATCCTTGGAAACACTAGATATATTCATAAATTTTTACATCATAAAAATGAAAACTACAACAATATAGTCTCCATAGACCACACTCTTATCCCCTCATACTATCCCTACAGGTCATTCATAATTTACTTCTTCATATCCTGGGAAAAATAAAACATAGAAAAGGGGTGAGCTCAAATGCCCAGTAAGGATTACAATATAGAGGAAACCTTCATAAATTAGAATAAACATTTAAGGCAATGTATAACTAAAACAAAAGACTTTTAAAATTGAACTTCAACATAGTATGGAAAAAGTAAAATGAAATAATGCCATTTACTTATTCACATGGATATTATACTAATCGAATAATCACATGCAATATCAATAACCACATTCATAATGATGGAATGCATAATGCCAGACTATCATAACCACATAGCCAAGGCCTCGTGCCAAGACTACAAATAAGATTTTTCCAAGGCCCTGTGCCAAGACACTAGTTTGTCTCATGAGACCTAATGATGCATCGGGGAGCTATAGCGGGCTCTAACAGTCACATATTATGTCCAATGCATTCCCATATGAAAAGGTTTAAACATAACATAAACATTCGTATTAAAACTAGCATAAAAAATGTCAATACTTTCACCATAAACCATGAATGGTATAAAAATAGCACATCTACAGTCAAACATATCAGAAAACCTTCAATACAATATAGAAGTTTTGTATCATAATAAATCAACTTTAAATAAGATTAAAATTCATCAAAGGATGTTGACATAGATGAAATCAAAACTATTTGAGAGAAATATATTTTTCTCGAAATCATTGAAAAGTCACACATTTATAAAGGAAGTGATTTAAAAGAGATTTTTTAATCAAAGTGTCCCATACCACTTTGAAACTTTTGAAAAGAAATATCATATCAAAACCTTAATGTCCATATAAATAAATCCTTAAAATCATTTTGAAAACATGGACATTAATTAAAAATATTTTAAAAGATAAATCTTTAAAAAATTTAAAATTATGATCTTGATAAAGAGTACCTTTCAAAAATTCTTAAAATATTCGTTTTAAAATCATTTAAAAGTCACATAATTATAAAATGAAACATTTAATTTGAACATATTCTTATAATATTGTAAGGTAATATTTGATGATTTTATAACGGCAGTAAATAGCCGCACCCACCGTATAAGTTAAAAAAAACATTCTTACCTTAAATTTGTCGAAAGGTAAAAAGTGCCTTGTTTGGAAAACGACGGAATGATTCCTTTAAAAAAACACAAGGTTATAAATGACTTTAACCCATATTCTTTTTAAATAGTAAATTTTTTTTGAAATACATTTCTAAGAAACATGGATGTGGATGATAAATAAATCCCAGTAGATTATTACGTATAAACAACCTCAGATAATGAAGAGATTGCGAAATAAACCCTTACCTTGTACTTTTCCTTGGTTGAGGGTAGGTTAACCTCCTGTATAATGGTGAAATAATTGTTATTAAATTAAACAATAATTATATATATTAATATGATATCATATATGATCTTTTAACATTGCTTTGTCAATAATATCTTAGTATTATCGTCGTTTCGGGTGTTAACTTACTCATTTTATTTTATATGTTTTGTTACATAAGCCATGTTTGTTATGGATAGGTTGTATCTTATTCATATTCATAATGATATCAAGTCCTTAAAAATTATTTTTAAATCATCAAATGATAATTATACTTGAATGGATACGATGGGGAATGAATCTCAACGCATTCGTGGAGATGTTAGTCCGTACGTACGCACGAGCGACACTATCATTCTTTTGATATTAAAATAATACATAAATGAATGGTATATCATATATAAAGAATCATTAAAATGTTATATTTATTATTTACATGAGTTACACATCATTATTATACCCATCCAAATAATAATATATTGAATAACAATTACACCACGACGTGGAGACAGTAAGTCGTACGTACGCACGTATGGTGACATGTTATTCAAAGGGTGGATAGAATACTGAATATGGTTGTACCCTATTTATAATAACATCACAGTATATATATGATACTGGAGTTATTATTTTATAATGGTAATAACAAAGGAAGAAGAAGTGGAAGAAAAAGGAACGTGGAAAAGGGTGGTGAAATCATTACCTCTTCTTCGGGTTCTTCCTTTGGATTTGATCAAAAGGGCTCCATAGGATGGCTTTATGATCAAAATAAGGCCTCTAGTTTGCATTGGGGGAAGTTGGGAGAGTATGTGGGTAGAGTTTGGCTGAACCAAAAGGCTTTTAATGTGTGAAGAAATGAGAAGGAGGAGTGCTCTTTTATAAGATGGGTGAGGGGCACCTTTGGAAAAGCTAGAAATATTAATTTATAATAAATTCATATTCGGTTTCTAATGGATCCAAAGTTTATTATTTAAATTTTAAGGTGTGAATAGATCGAAAACCATTCAACCAATAGAATTCAGACAGGTTTGTGTTACTATATTAACCTTATCTTTAAGTATTAACTCTTAGTTAATTAGTTTGACATTTACCATGTCACTTTGTATTTTTATATTATATAGTTAATAAACTTACTATATACATCCAAGATACCTCCAAGTGGTCCATTAATGATGAAAATATCATGATATATGTCTCTTGGATGAACCTTAGATTTTCTAGGAATTTAATATCAATTAATAATATAATATTTGTTTTAAAAACTTTTTTATGTCAATTTTTACACTATTCAATAGTTGATTTTTGTGAAACTCATAACAGATTGATTACTTAGAAAACAGTTAATTAAATCAATACTAATATGTCATATTATCCTAGAAAATTATTTTAATTCATTAAAAGTCTCAAATTATATTTATTTGGGTATTTATAATATCAATTATTTTAAATTTTCACTATTATGTAAATTACTGTATCATCATTGTGTCATAAATAAATTAAATTATTAAATCTATAAAAATTATAAATAAAATATCATTATTTAATAAATCTTGTTAGATTTCTAATGAATACTTATATTAAAAAATAAAACATTTGTAACCCTATGTAAAAATTGTTTTTCTAAAAGATATATGCCTGTGTAATTTTTGTATTCATTTTAACTTAATTAAAATAAAGTGTCCCTATCACCTATAAGTAGCTCCATGGGGTCCCAAAATCGACCCAAAGATGACTACGGTCGAACATATATCAACCCATAAGGCTAGGACACGTTTTAGGATAATTTAGTATTATTATAATATTATGTTTTAACCCTTATTTACCGGATTTACCCTTAACCATGGTAAATAAAATATTTACCGAAGTAATTATTCAAAATGTCTAAAAATAAAAGTAACCTATTTACACAATTTGAACATCCTGATTCCAAATATGGAATCCATTTTTCAAAATTTAAAACACAGAAGTGGCAGAAATTAATTTAAAATTAATTCCCATTGTTAAAACAAAAAGCGTGTTTTTAAAAGATAATAACTATCAAAAGATTGACACTTGTTTATGTTTGGTTTAATTGTAAAATTATGTCCAATTACCAACATTATATTAAATGGTAAAAATATATTCTAAATATACTTTAAAACCACTCAAATTCATAATTTATCACTATTAATTATTTTGATTAAAAAAGTTGTTTTAATTAAAATTTAGTAATTTTCACTATTCATCAAAATATTATAGTTATTTGAAAAGTTCCAAAATTTCACCCTAGGCTAAATTCGATATTCAGAATCCAAAAATGAAGTATAATTTTAGAGATAAAATTTCCAAAATTAGGTATTACTATTCATAACGGCTATTTTGATCGGTTGTGGTGTGTGTTAAAACTCAAAGTTGCGTACAACACACGCTACTGTATTATTCAAAGGAAAGTGTACCGTGGAAGCTTGGGATGTTTCATTTTAAATTTTTGATGTCCCCATTTAGTCAAAAAGTTTAAAATATTGTATTTAAAAAGGGTTCACTATTAAAAGTTGATATAAGTGCAATACTGAAAATGAATTTGTTCTTGCATTATGTCTAAGAAACTCATAATATGGATTCTAAAATTATAAGGATTATATAAAGTTTAAAATTTAGTTAATACTATTCATAACCTCTTTTGAATGTCTTTTTTGGTAAGTCATGGTGCGATTGAACTCGTTGTTGCATGTAGTGCAAGTTATTGAATTATTTTGAAGAAATAACACACTATGAAATCTTGGGGTGTTACAATTCGAGTTGAACCATTTTCGCACCACCCATAAACGCACAACCTCGGAGGTGAAACAATTTTGTTAGTCAGTCAATGACCACCCAAATAGCCTCACTACCCCTCGATGAATTATGTAATCCAACTACGAAATCCCTAGAAACATATTTCTATTTCCATTTCAGGACTAGAAGTGGTTGTAACAAACCTACAGGTCTCTGGTGCTCCACCGTCACCTGATGACAGGTGGAACACCTAGTGATGAAGCCTGTAATTTGACGTTTCATTCTAGGCCACAAATATTGGCATAGAATAGCTCAATACATCTTAAAGATGCCTCGTTGAACATCCCACAGAGAAGCGTGTGACTCTTTCATCTACTCCACTTTCATATTTGCAGGATCCCAGATATGTCCACATAGACACGAGATGTCATATATATCCAAAAACAATGCTAGAGGTGGGTTATCACCGTATATACCTTAACGGAGAACCAAACCTTCAGTATTTGAAAACTGCCTACTCTCCACCTACTCAAGAGGGGAAGAGGTACCAATTATAGATGAGAGGTAAGAATTCTCGTGACTATTATGAAACTCCAGATGACGTTCAGAAAAGAGGTCCATTAACTTCCATTCATCATTGGCATCCTGTAAGTCATGTGTTTGTGTTTTATGACATAGTGAATTAGTGACCACATTGCCCTTTCTAGGTGTATAGGAAAGCTCAAAATCTAAATATTTTAGATATTTGACCCATCTCATCTATCTAAGGTTCAAGTCATGCTGAGAAAAGATATACTTGAAATTCTTGTGATCTGTATACACCACAAAGCACTCACCCAAAATATAATGTATCCATAATTGTAAGGAATGGAAAACTCTACTAGCTTGAGGTCATGTGTTAGGTAATTTCTCTCATGAGGCCTCAACTATTGAGTTTGTTTGCAGTAACATTGTATTCCTACATCAAAATTGATATTAGGAAAATGCATGATGCATCCTAGAAGAGGTTATATCATTACTAGGTTATGAAAGAATCATAATTGGTACTGAGAAAAGCCTCCCTTTCAGTTCCTAAAAGGATTTCTTGCATGTTTCTTAGCACAAGAACTTAACACAATTCTTTGTATGTCCAGTAAGAGGAGAAGAAAGACGTGAGATGTTCTGTAAGAAATTACTACCTTATTCAGCAAGCCTAAATAAACTCGACATATCAAACACGTTCTTGGGTTGCACCTTGGAAACCACATCACTAACCTTTTCAGGGTCAAAATATACTCTTGATTCTAAGATAAAATGTCTCCAAAAGTGGACCTTGTCAATCCAGAAGTCACACATAATAGTCTTAGCATAAAGGTAATGATCTCTTAGTGTTCTCACAATGATACCAAGATGTTTGGCATGGTCGTTACAAGTGAGAAAATACAAAAATATGTCTTCCACAAAAACCATGACAAAATAATCCAAATATGGGTGGAAACCCCTATTCATCAAGTCCATGAAAATGAAAGTCACGTTCATATGACCGAAAGGAATAACAATATACTCATACAGACCATACCTTCTATAGAGAGATATAATATGTATGTATGACGGTCTGACTCACAACTGATGATAACCCAATCATAGGTCGACCTTAGAGAACGTCTTTGATCCTCAAAGATGTTCAAAGAGATCATCTATTGGAGGAATTGGATACCAATTCTTGACCGTAAGCTGGTTCAAACTTATGTAAACAACACATAGACAAAGAGTTATATATTCCTTATTTGAAAAAATCACGAGTGAACCCCAGGAAGATGCACTAATACATTTAAAGCATTTGGCCTCTATGTCCCCTATCTTACAATTGAGCGCCGGATGCTTAGTAGGTGCCATCCCTTATGGGGGAATGGATAGTGGGGCTGCACCTAGAAAAAGCTCTATTGTAAACTCTACCTATCTCTAAAGAGGTAAGATATAAAAGTCAGTGGAAAATAATTCCATGAAATGATCAACTATTGGAGGGAAATCAGTTTGAAGAGATCCCAAATCTGCTATGAAAATATTTGCAATCTGGGAGGTCACTCCTCCTAGACCATGATGCTTCGGTCCAGCTCTCCTAACCTGGACATCCCACTCTCATTTCATAATATAAATGCTATATTTTGGGGATGGAAGGGAGACTCTGTGGAGATAGAAGTCTAAAAAGGTGTGATAGAGGACTAACCAATCCATCCTAAGAATGAAATCGAAGCCCATCATCTTGAGAACAAAGAGATTCCACTAGAAAGGGTAACTGCCCTCAAGGGGATAGTCCCTGCACTGGCATATTCCCTCCATCCATATTCCCAATGATGTGTTAAGGATTATTAAACCATAGTGATATTGTATATGTAGTCTGAGAATTTACATGATAGATACAAAAAAATAGTTTGAAGCACCTGAATCCAACAAAGACGAGACAAATGTAGAGGCTACTAGAATAGTACCTCGTACTATAAAGGGTCCTGCATCCTGATCCTTGGGTATCAGCTATAAAGCATGAAACAAAATGGAATCACATCCCTATGTAATTGATAGAATATCACATTCATGACTGCTCTACCAGTGTTGTTGTTGATAAGGGGTTGGACTACCATGACCATGAACTCCTTTTTGGTGAGACCTATCAGGGCTATTTTAACTCCCCACCTAACGTAGTGTAAAAGAACTCACTCTTGTAGATGGAGCTGATGTTGGTCCTGTTCTACTCAAATTTGGTGGAATGTTTCTACAAAAGCGTGGAATATGACCCATATGGCCGCAATCCTGACACTATATAGGGCCTCTATCACATTGAGGATTCTAATGCCCTGTTATTCCACACTGAGGATACACCACAGAGCTATCACACTGGATACTCTTGCTGCAACTGCCCTGATGAAAAACCTCTAGGGAATGTTTTTTTCCACGAAAGAGCTATTGTCCTACTATGACATTGATCCTTTAAACCTAGTACATGATCAATCCCTCTTGTTACGATCTATGATGGGGTCCTGATCAACTATTTTAGAAAATGTGGAAAGGAGTAATTCATTCACCTGAGTTTAGATTGTATACTAGATCTCATCCACAAAATTTCTAGGACATGAAATATCATCACTAAATAGAAACTATGAAAAGAACTATAAATCATTGAACAGTTCTATATATTCCATAACTAACATATAACCCTACTTGAGATGCATGAAATCTAAGGCTCTGTTTGCTATCTGTGCCTGAGGAGTGAACTGATCATATAAGGAAGTTTGGAAGTCTACCCATAACATGGCCTGATGAAAACTGGCATGGGTTAGCACATCCCACCTATTCATGGCTGAAACCCGAATCATGTATATAGAATGATTGACTCTCTCCTCTAAAAGCATTTCAAGACTCTCAAAGATAGTAAAATGGACCCTAGCAAAGAATCACTAACTTAAGAACTGCCATCCCCTTAAAAAGTAAGAGGATGATGCTGCTGGAACTCGCGAGTCAGATCAGCAATCATAAGTGAAACCTATATAGCACCTTTCATGGACTGAATCAAACATAAGAAACTTCAATGGACTTTATCATTAGTTCTTGGATGAGTTACAATAGGTGGTGCCTCAAGTGTCACTTCTAGAAGAAATACTAGAGGCATATGGCCAACAATGTCTTGATCATGGTCATCACCACCCTCATGGAGAACGAAATGAGGACATCATGGTAGCAGTGGTATAAAAATGATAAGCACACACCTCAGAACATGCTTATAAGCATAAGAGAGAATCACTGAAATAATCTGAACATACAAAAACTCACTACCCAAGGCATACTACAAAACTACCCACTTAGATGGCCAGGTATCGGTAAGTTCTCAAGTATATGTTTAATGTTATACTGTAGTTAACAAATAGCTTCATTTATTTACCTTTCATAAACATGAATATGAGGGATAAGGATGTGCAACCAATTCATTTTATATTTTAGAATTCTCTTTATAATGGATACCCATTTTCGATGAATCAGTTCCCATACACTTATCACTACAAACAATCTCCATTTATTTATTATATAATGGCTCAACTTAATAAAATACTCATCCCAATCCATGATGGTCTATAAACCTCATGAATTTTGGACATGAAATCACTAAATTGAATCCAAAGTAATACATGTACTACTAACTAACACAAAACCACTCAAAATTCACAAGCATATCAAGTAATGAAAAGTAGTGAATTGCACCTATATGACCTGGAAATATTCATGACACGTGAACTCTAGGTGCTTATAATGATTCATTTAACAATTCTTCTTGCCCTCATATCATCATGATAAGGATAAAATAAATTCCCAAACAGAGTAACAATCAACCACAACATACAACATGTGCATCACCCAATAGTGAAATAATATTAACTGTAATAGGAAAAATAATAATACCAATTATAATTTAAGAAACATGGTTTTTACCCTGAACATGGGTTTGCGACAGAAAAGCACGACTTATGAAAAAATCCCAATATTTCCTATTATCCAATCTATTTTCTCAAAATTGTCATGCAAGAAAATAAACTGACTCGGATACAACATTTTGACGTACCAAACCCGGATGCCACGTAATGGGTTCCCCGAGCCTAGTGGGACACTTAGCGCAAGCACATCATCCCAAACTCTATAGGCTTCCAACTACCAGCAAGGGCCTATGGTGTGTCTTTGGGAACACTATGCCCTAACATGTAGAGTGTAGCACAACAGAAGGAATATAAAGGTATTGTAAACAATGGAAGCAATATAAATAATATAATAAACAACAGAAACAAATTGAGGCAATAAATAAATGAGAATAACAATATCTGTATTAACTAGAACAATATTGATGTAATGACATGTCCCTAGAAAACTGGAAAACATGGATACAATATAGTATGCATAACATGTGCCACTAGGTAAAATTAAATAAAGGCTACTCCAAGAATCTCGAGAACCAACTCATTCATAGATTATCAAGCTCTATCCTAAATAGTAAGCAATCAAGTGTTTGAAGTTGTATGCTTCCCTTTGTCAACACCTACAACCATATAATTTAATTTGGGTACCAAACAACGCCTGGTGAGGGTGGGAGATAAATATCAGCGGTCCACCACCAACAGTGCCAATAAAATCTATCTCGTGTAATGGAAAATAGCAGTGTGCTGACATGCATATATAAGTAAAGTATGAAGTAAAATATAACTAAACACCCAAGTACCTGCTTCATCCCTTGGTTTGTGTCTGAACATATAACTAGTTCATTAATTATGAAATTACCATTTAATGTTAATAGGTTACGTGAGTCATAGCTGGCACTGACATCACCTCATGATATTATAAGTAGTGAAAGTCTCAAGAATTTACAAGGAAACCAAACAATTATATCCATTGAGGGAGTTTCGGGGTAATAACCAAGGTAACATAAATATCATAGAACACTAAATAAGTAGTATTTGAGTCTAGATAAGGGCTAAGACTGTAATCCAAGGAGTGTCATACAACGCATTCCACAGTAAGGCACCTACTATGTCCATGGTGATCGACCAAGGTAAAACGGGGATAAGATAATTCAAGGACCTATGGGATTTCCCCATGGTACCTACTGGCCAATGCTGGACCCAAGGAGTGTATCTGAGGTATCCTATAATAATATATAGGAACCTATGATAGTACACCAGGAATATGTGTAATAGGAAATAAACTGAGTCTAGGTGGGTATCAACCTAAAAAATTGCATCCTTGAATTGGAATCAGGTTCCCCATATCCCAGGTATTCTCCTCTCAGAATCCATGCCAAGCTTGAGTCATTCCATTCCTATTTGATATTGTAATCATGTAATAATTCATTTGCTTAAAGTATTTCCTTCCATTAAATTTGATCGGTCAAGTAGAGTTGCAACCTTCTATTTATTAGTCCAAGCCTTGTCTTCCATTAGTGTGGATAGGACAAGTAGCATTGCAACCATTTCATCAAGTCTTAATTAAACATTATGGAATATTCAGTTAGAGAGGTTCACTCCACTACATTCCATTAAAATGGAATGGGGTGCTATTGAAATGTAACCTCTATTCAATCTCATTTGTTAAGGCCATGATATACACTTAGTATAATTTCCATTTTACATTTCAGATTTAAAAATTAGTTGGATGCACTTACCTTAGGTGGGTTAAGTGGTGAGAATACATGGTACATTACATTATGAAATTCTAATTAATAACAATCAATCTATTATAAAAAGACTCACCTTTAGAAGGGTCATGCAAGGGTACACCTGAACAGTGGCTGAAATGTGTCAAAACACTAAATCCAAATTATGGCATAACCATTAACATGAGGCAGATTGATCTGTATGTGTAAACACTATCAACTAATCACATATTTGAAAATATCATGAACATATGATTCTAACAAGTATAATCATGGCCTGAGAATTTATGAAACAGCTTCCACTAATATCAGGGGCCCCACATTTGCATTCCAAAATCAAAAAAAATTAGATATTAGTTATAAACCACCCACCGTAGGGTTGTTCGATCCTTCTTCTCTAGTATCATTCATTGATTTGCCTCAAAGTTGTGTATAAAAAATAAATGGGGAAAATGCTCACATAATGATAAATATTTCGATACTGAAAGAGAATAATAATGACTAAAGAATACTCGAGTGCTTACTATTGTGCATCCAACGTGTTGAACAGAAGCTCGATCTCATGTCGAGCGAGGGAGATATCTTGATCCCTAGCTTTGACCTTCAAAAAGATCCAAATTTTCGAAAATGGAGGAAAATCTTACCGGTTCTCAGATTAGGAGGAAGGAAGAGGATTAATAGATCATTAAAGTAGAAACTAAAAATTTACCTAGAAAATTATCTTGAACATGGTTTTTCCACAATATTTTTCAAACTATGAGCAAACCATGCGAGACTATTCTGTCTAAACCATTTAGCTACACAGATTGATCAAACCTTGTGCAAGCCATGCCTTGGTACCTAGGAAAAAGGGATACTTGTAAAGTTAAGCCACACGGTTGTGTGACAGCCGTGATAGGTGGCTCTTTCTGGAAAAACACCATCCTCACATTTAGTCAAACCATTGGGAAATCCCACACTATTTACACTAAATCATTCGTGAAGCCAGTTTTTTCCAAAAGACGGGTTCCAGACTCCAAACAAGACTCAGACACCATTGGAACCTTTACTAAATCATTAGGAATCCATATTAGTTTGAAATTAAAGACTTATACCGAAATCTAATGGATCCATACCAAAGTGAAAACTTGGTTTCTTACATCAGCACTCGAAAAAAGCATTGTTAAAGTCCCCCTTTATCCGTGTTTTTTAGCTGTGATAAATGGTACATTTATCAGTGCTTGTTTTTAAGTGCAGATAATGGGTGAAAAAATTAATTTTTTTGAGATCTCTACTATCCTTTAAGAACCCAGATCTTTCTTTTAGGCATGTCTTTCCTTTTTCGATAGTTTTTAATAAAAATGGAGTTTCTGGAAATTTTTTAAGTACACGCTGTGTACTTTATGAGTACACCCCATGTACTATTTTTCCACTCAATGTTATGTGTTGGCCGTATCTGGGCCACACACATGCTATGTAGGGATGATGTGGAGGCTGATTTTAGCAGATTACGGAAAAACCTAGTACTCTCCATGTACTCTAGAAGTACACACCATGTATTTTTTTCATTAAATGGATCGGGGTCACGCCTGACACACATAAATGTCTTCTTCTAGGTTTCGTTCGTCCAAGAGCACCGAGGATCTGTGAATCTTCGACGATCCCCTGCCTCTCCGTCCGTTCTCCGATATGAGCACCGTTGATTGCATTGGAATCACAGCGGTGATTTCTCCCTTCTTCTTGAGCCTTGTTTTCCAATTCCTCATATTTCTCATGTTATCGTGGTTTATGTGTTTCAGGCGTTTTCTCATATCTACAACGTTCTAAGGATAATATGTCATCGTTGTTCACGTATATCGATCTCCTAGGATCGAGGTAGGTGGTTTGTGCCTTTCGGTAGAATGTCTTTGAATATTTTGTGAAATTTCTCCAATTCTCTTGAACGAGAATTGTGTGTTTCCCTATTTTTCCCTTGTTTGATTCCATGCTTTCTTGATTACTATATTAGAGTTTTACCTTTGTGAATAGAGTAGTTTTTGTTGTACTCTGGATGTTGGTCAAACATGATTTTCCTGTTAGGCGTTATGCCAGTTTCCATGCCTAGTTGTAGGATAGTGGAACTATTGTGTTGTTTTGCTATTGAGCCATAGAATGATAGACAAGTAGTTCTTGAGGTTTACATGGGTGATACATGCATGCTATGCATGTTTATTTTACACAGGGTTGCGAGAACCTAGTGTAGTGAACCATAGGGAGAATGGATGGAAGGGCTTCTCTAGAGTGTCTTTAATTACGATGTGAGACCATAGGGGGAATTGACTTTGAGTGCTTCTTAAGAGAGTCTATAGTTCCTTGATGCTAGCCACATGGGAAATGGACGTTGAGTACTTCCCCAGAGAGCCTTTATTACGATACGAGACTATAGGGGGAATTGACAGTGAGTGCTTCCCCAGAGAGTCTATTCTTTAGCTGAACCAAAGGGGTGGTATTGTGTTTTCCTACCAAGGGGTTTCTAGTACTTATAAGTTGAACCATAAGGGTTAGGCTGTGATAAATACCCAGGGGGTTACCTCTGTTTTACTGGGTGATTGTTTTTTTACATGTGTAGATTATATTCTAGACTGTAAATTGTAGCAACTATTTTTTTCCTGTTTATTGTTCCTGTACTTTACTTGTCATGTATTCATTGATTGTTAGGCACAGATCTTTAGGTGGCTGCCTACTGGGACTTTGTCTCACACCCTGTTTGGGCCATGCTTTTGGGCCCAAGCAGACTATGTTGTTGCATGTATAGATAAGGGAAGGTTCCCTTCTACTTCAGGTGTTTGACTTGCTATGGAGCTGGAGAGCATGGGACGAAGCTATGGCTTGCGATGCTATTGGAGATTCTATTGCTTTAGTACATTGTGTTCAGTTTTATTTCATCATGTTGTTGTGTTTGCTGCTTTCCATAGATACTTGTACCTGCTGCATCATTGTCATCATTGCTATATATTTATTTTTCTGATGTTTGGTTACAGTTATGTATGTTGTTACTGCTTCCGCTATTGAATGTTGTTTTCCTTACCTCGAATACCTTACCAAATGAGGGCATAGTTTCCCCATTAACTTACCATGTCCCTCGATACTAGTCGTCAGCCTCTTGAGTTTGTGGAAATGCGCTTGAGGTCATGTGACGAATAGGGTAAGGGGCAGAAGAGGAGGGACTCCAGATTCGGGTCGTTACAAAGTGGTATCAAAGGGTTTCTTTTCTCATTAATTACTATTTGAGGCCTTTATCCCAGGATAGGACGGATTCGGTACTTGGTATTAAGTTGTTCTCAGGAGTAGCTAACCCATGTACGGGGAAAATCCGTGCTACCTCGTTAATTTTAGTTTGCTGGTTTTGAGATTTTACGGTTGATATGATTTCACCAAGTGTGATTCACATGATTTGTGTTGTCATTATCTTGACTATTTCGGTTATATTTCTATCACAACCCGATGAGATGAGGGTATGCCATCTCATGCATCATATAGGCACTTTTAGAAATCACATGCCACGCACTCTTTCCATGCCAGCTAGGGTGCATTAGCGATTGAATGATGTTGTGATATTCATTGTGTAGATTATGCATGTTTTTGTGATAGATTCTTGATTGAATATCTACTTCCTTGTTAGAGGATTGATTGTTTTCTACTTTGCTTAAATGAATGCCAAGTTTTGATTCACGGGGAGTACGGGCCCTCAAGAATCGGAATTTGGCACCTCTTTGACTTGTTTTCTGGGTTTTCTGGGCTTCTGTGCAGTTTCTGAGCTGCTTCCTAGAAAAACCCAGAATACACGGATTATACTATTTGACTACATGCCATGTAGTTTTTAGACTGTTTCACTGACCATGTGAGTAGGGACATGCTGTTGTTGAAATAACTTCAGAAACACACCATGTATGGTTGGTACATGCTGTGTAGTTCGGAGTCGTGTACCCAGCCCTGTCACTATCAACACAGGTCGAGGAAGCTCGATTAGAAAACACCATGTTATAAAGCAGCACGCCGTGTAGTCGTGTCCAGGTACCCGACCATGTCACGAACAACACAAGTCAGCGTTACCTTCTCTTAGACGCGCCGTGTTGTTTCGGAACATTGCGTGTAATCTTGTTCAGGTACCCGGCCGTGGTAGGAACAACAGGGGACGGTTTCACCTTCACATATACACGTCGTGTTTGTTCGGAACATGCAGTGTAAGGTTCATCCATGTAGATGGCCGTGTATTTAATAACACGGGATGCCAAATCCTTGTCTAGTACACACCGTGTTGTTCAGAACACGCCGTGTAGTCTCGGGTTAAGTCATACCGTGTGGGTTAGCCATGTAATGAGACTCAGGCAGGGGAATACTTTGCAAGTACATGCCGTGTGTGGGCTCAACACGCCAGGTAGTTTGAGGTGTTACATGACCTATGGGGTAGGGGTGCATGCCCATGTCAGTGGCTTAAGAAGACATGCCATGTAGTTTTTATACACGCTGTTTAGTGGTGATTTGTAACTTGTGTGTTTTCATTCCCCTGTTCCCGTTTTGTACTCTTGTGATCTATGTCTTGTTAATTCTGATCTAATGTGTTCTTTTGATATTTCAGAGATATACCTCTGATATTTCCTCTGGTTGTACGTCAGTCATCAGGCATTGATCAGATGCCAGATATCGCTGATCAGGGACTTCCTGTCGATCCTCCAGTCAGGCCAGCCATGGCACCAGCTGTCATACCAGATGCAGGAACTGATGTGAAGTTTAGAGAAGGTTTTATGAGGATGATGCAGACCTTTCAGGGATCACCATCTCCTACCGCGACTATGATAGACTTGATGCGGGTTTTCCAGCAGAAGCATCCTCCTACTTTCTCAGGGGAAGGAGGACCACAGGCTGAAGAGTCATGGCTGGAAGCCATGCTGACTATCTTCGTGCATCTGGAGACACCTCTAGAGAGGCGGGTCAAGCTAGCTACCTACATGCTCCGTGACACCACCAAGAGGTGCTGGGACATGATCTCACAGGTGGGTCATTAGCAGGTTATGGCTTGGGAGGAGTTCCAGTGCGTGTTTTATGACTACTTCTACCTGGAGAACCTGAGGGCCGACTGAGACCAAGAGTTCATGAGTCTAGAGTAGGGTACTCTATTTTTTATGGAGTATTACTCTCGTTTTACCAAGCTGCAGCATTTCACACCCCTCCGGTAGGGATATGGGGTTTTCATGGAAGGGATGTTCGAGGAAGGTCTCATGCGGGAGATCCGCTCGTAGATGAATCTCTTCCAGTTGACTTCCATCACTTCCATCGTCAACCTTGCACTGATTGTAGAGCGCAATCTGAGAGAATCCAGACCTATGAGCCAGGGTGGTTATGAGTCCAGAGCTAGTGTTCCTCCAGTTGATAGTAGGAAAATCTGTAGGGAGTCTTCGCGTGGTGACCCGAGGAGGCGAGATACATCTTCTGGTAGCCAGGTCGTATGGTACTAGTGTGGAAGGGCAGGGCACACGAGGCCGCAGTGCCAGAGGGACCCACACGAGTGCCGATCTTGTGGCGAGACGGGTAACCATCAGCATTTCTTCCAGGTTTTCTCTCCAGTAGCTGGTGACGGGGGTTCTTCCGTGACTCATCGTTCAGGAGCAGCACCACCAGTTTCTCACCAGTCGGGGAACTAGAGTTCTTTAGGCCATTCGGTCTGAGGTGGAGGTCGAGGTCGTGGCATGAAATCACCATTCCCTCATCGCCAACAGGGAGGTTTAGCTCAGAGTGGTCACGCAGGGTCACAGGGCTGCGGGGCAGTCCAGACTTTTGCGGTAGAGTAGACTTATCTGGAGTAGGATCTCAGACCTTCTACAGTTTGAGGTACGATTTTAGTGTCCTCAGTTTTATCTTCAGCTCTTTTGGATACTGGTGTAATGCATAGCTTTATCTCTATTATTTTTGGGGAGAGCCTTGGGCTCTGTATCATTTCTTCTTCTGACTCGTTGACACTAGACACACCTTTGGGGACGAGGACATCTAGTGTAATCCAGTGTAGAGAGTTCCCTCTCGAAGTTACAGGGTATCAATTCTTATGGCATATCTATGTCCTAGAGATGAAAGGCTATGATGTCATCCTTAGGATGGACTGGTTGGTTCCCCTATAGACAGTCTTCAACTATAATCACCACAGAGAGAGTTTCATTTCACTATAGGGTGAATCCTTTCGTCATAGAGGTGAATGGGATGTTATGATGAGTTGAGCAGTACTCAAGCATAATGGGCTATGAAGGGTGAAAACCAGATTGTTAGTATTTATCTGGATGATCAAGGGACTTCACAGTTGGACATTCCTCCAGTGGTGGATCGTTTCCGGGACATCTTTCCAGAGGACTTTTTGGGTTTTCCTCTGGAGCGTGAGGTAGACTTTTCTATTGAGCTCGTTCCAGGAGTAACACCGGTGTCCATTCCTCCATATAGGATGGCTACCCCTGAGTATTAGGAGCTCAAGAATCATTTGGAGGAGATGCAGGAAAAGGGTTTCATCAAACCCAATACTTCTCCTTGGGGTTAACCTATCCTGTTTGTGATGAAGGCAGAAGGTTCCCTTCGGCTTTGTGTGGATTTTCGGTAGCGGAACCAGTTGACTGGCAAGAACCGATATCCCTTGCCATGGATCGATGACCTCTTTGACCAGCTTCGATGAGCCCGGGTGTTCTCGAATATATACTTGAGGCCCGGTTATCATCAGTTGCATGTTAGACCATCAGATGTACCTCTGAAAGCCTTCAGGATCATGTATGGTCTATACGAGTATACAGTCATATCGTTCGGTCTCACGAACGCGCCTATAGTTTTCATGGCACTGATGAACCGAGCGTTCCATCCTTACTTGGACTCCTTAATCGTAGTCTTTGTGGACGATATCTTGGTGTACTCTCATACTCGACACGACCATACCACACATCTTGAGATTGTTCTGAGTACACTGAGAGAGCATCATCTCTATGCTAAACCCTCGAAGTGCCACTTTTGGATGGAACA
The DNA here is from genome assembly GCA_963277665.1 of Viscum album. Classification (NCBI taxonomy): domain Eukaryota; kingdom Viridiplantae; phylum Streptophyta; class Magnoliopsida; order Santalales; family Viscaceae; genus Viscum; species Viscum album. The sequence goes on from OY728129.1 coordinate 1,039,358,744, forward strand.
GATTCACTTCATGGGTCACATCTTCTCAGAGGTAGGATTATTTTTGGACCAAGAGAATGTGAGGGTTGTAGTCTCTTGGGAGCAACCGAATAACGTTTTTGAGGTACAGAGTTTCTTAGGGCTGGCTGGATACTACAGACGCTTCATTCAGGACTTCTCATGCATAGCAGCACCGTTGACATGTCTGACCAAGAAGGGGGCGAAGTTCTTATGGTAAGATTATTGTGAGTCATCCTTTGATGAGTTGAAGGGAAGATTGACGTTATCACTGATACTAGTCTTTCTAGATCCAGGAAAGAGATATACTGTCTATTTTGATGCTTCAGGTATTGGACTAGGCGTTGTGCTTATGCAGAGATATGGATTCATTGCATACAGGACTCGGTAGTTAAGGCCACATGAGAGGAACTACCCTACGCACGATATGGAGTTGGCAGCTTTAGTTCCTTCCTTATGTTTTTGGAGACACTATATTCCAAGAGAGCACTTTGTGGTCTTCACAAAACAAAAGAGTCTCAAGTATATCTTCACTCAGCGTGATCTGAATCTAAGGCAGTGACAGTGGGTCGAGTATCTTCAGTCTTTTGATTTCGATCTTTCCTATATGCTGGGAAAGGGCAACACGGTGGCAGATGTGTTGAGCAGGAGAACTCATATTCAGGCAGTTCAGCAGGCTAGCAGTGAGTGTCAGCTTATGGCTCTGTTCTCTGAGATGCATCTTAAGGTGCACAACAGACAGGGATAGACCTTCCTATCTTCTGTAGCTATTACCTCTACACTACTTGACCAAGTACGGATGAGGAAGCTATCAGACTCAGAAGGCTTAGTCCTATGGGAGAGTATGTCAGGAGACGACCCTATTCCTGGATGGACAGTGGGTGAGGATGAGATCTTGTGTTTCTAGGGACGCGTATGGGTGCCAGCAGACATACGCGAGTAGCTAATGCAGGATTTTCATTCCTCAGTTTGGGCAGTCCATCCTGGCGTCACCAAGATATATCAGGATCTTCATTTCCAGTACTGGTGGCCAGGTATGAAGATAGATGTTTCTGGTTTTGTCATGATATTCTCTACTTGTCAGAGGGTGAAGGTGGATCATCAACAACCAGCAGGACTTTTACAGTAGTTACACATTCCGGAGTGGATGTCGAACATTGTTGTGATGGACTTCATGACCGGGTTGCCGAGGTCACCTCAGGGGAATGATGTTGTTTGGGTTGTTTTCGACAGGCTCACAATGGATTTTCACTTCTTATCGATGAAGGAGACCTTTAGTGTCGATGATCTGGGACGAATTTACATCAGAGAGCTCGTTCGTCTACATGGAGTTCCACACTCGATTGTTTCAGACAGGGATGTGCGCTTTACCTCTCGGTTCTGGAAGCGACTTCAGAAGGCCTTTGGTACACAAGTACTTTTGAGTATAGCATACCATCCCTAGACTGATGGCCATTCTGAGCGCTTGATCCAGGTGTTTGTGTATATGTTCTGAGCTTTCATCCTAGACTCTGGCGGTTCTTGCGAGAAGCGTGTCCCTCTTGTGGATTTCGCGTACAACAAAAGTTTCCAGGATACCATTCAGATGGCACCATACAAGGATTTTTAGGGTAGGCCATGCCGATCACCATTATGTAGGCTGGAGGCTGGAGAGGCAGCTTTGCTGGGACCTCATCTTGTTCAAGAGACTTCAGAGCAGATAGAGCTAATTCGGAAGAGGATGGCTACATCATAGTCTCGACAGATGTCTTATGCTGATCAGCGGAGACGACCTCTGGAGTTCGAGGTCAGGGATCATGTTTTCTTGCATATCGCACCGTGGTTGGGACACATAAGGATTCATAGATAGGTTAAGCATTCACCGCGATACGTAGGGCCGTTTGAGGTATTGGAGAGAGTTGGGATGGTTTCCTACCGGTTGCAGTTACCTCAGAGGTATCGGGCCATGCACGGCGTCTTCCACATCTCTCAGCTCTGACGTTACTTTCAGACCTGTCCCATGTCTTTCAGCCTAAGGAAGTTGAGCTCAAAGGGGAAGCATCATTTGAGGAGCATCCCATCCGGATTGTCGATCGCAGTTCGAAGTTTCTTCGTGGGCAGTCTGTTCCTCTAGTACGGGTGCTATGGCAGCACAGGCAAGTATAGGATGAGACCTGAGAGAGGGAGGTTGATGTACGATCGTAGTGGCCAGATCTGTTCGGGGTTTCTCCTTCATCGCCTTGTTAGGGAAATTCAGGGATGAATTTCTTTAAGGGGGGATGTTTGTAAGAACCCAGATCTTCATTTTAGGTATGTATTTCTTTTTTCTGGCGTTTTTAAGAAAAATGGAGTTTCGGGAAATTTTCGAAGTACGCGCCGTGTACTTTATGAGTACAAATTGTGTACTCCTTTCCCACTCAAAGTCGTGTGCTGGCCATGTCTGGGCCACACATACAGTGTGTAGGGATAATGTGGAGGCCAATATTAGTGGAGTACGGAAAAACCTAGAACACGCTGTGTACTCTAGAAGTACACACCATGTATTTTTTTCATTAAACGGGTCGGGGTCGTGCCTGATGCACAGAAAGGTCTTCTTCTAGGTTCCATTCATTTGAGAGTGCCGAGGATCCACGAATCTTTGACGATCCCCTGCCTCTCTATCCGTTCTCTGATTTGAGCACGTTTGATTGCATTGGAATCGCAATGGTGATTTCTCCCTTCTGCTTGAGCCTTGTTTTCCAATTCCTCCTCTTTCTCGAGTAATCATGGTTTATGTGTTTCAAACATTTTCTCAAATCTACGACGTTATAAGGACAATTTGTCACCGTTGTTCACAAACATCGATCCACTAGGATCGAGGTAGGTGGTTTGTGCCTTTCTGTAGAAAGTCTTTGAATATTTTGTGCAATTTCGCCCATTCCCTTGAATGAGAGTTGTGCGTTTTCCTGTTTTTCCCTTGTCTGATTGCCAACTTTCTTGATTACTATAGTAGAGTTTTACCTTTGTGAATAGGGTAGTTTTTTCTGTACTCTGAATGTTTGCCGTACTTCCTTTTCCTGTTAGGTGTTATGCCAGTTCCCATGCCTAGTTATAGGATAGTGGAACTATTGTGTTGTTTTGATGTTGAGCCATAGAATGATAGCCAAGTAGTTCTTGAGGTTTACTTTGGTGATATACCCGCGCTATGCATGTTTATTTTACACAGGGTTGTGAGAACCTAGTGTAATGGACCATTCAGAGAATGGACGGAAGGGCTTCTCCAGAGTGTCTTTAATTACGATGTGAGACCACAGGGGGAATTGACATTGAGTACATCCTCAGAGAGTCTGTAGTTCCTCGACGTGGGCCACATGTGGAATTGACGTTGAGTGCTTCCCCAGAGATCCTTTAGTACGATACGAGACTATTTGGGGAATTGACGGTGAGTGCTTCCCCAGAGAGTCTATTATTTAGCTAAACCAGTGGGGAGAGACTGTGTGTGCCTCCCAGGGCGTTTCTAGTACTTATAGGTTGAACCATAAGGGTTAGGCTATGAGAACTACCCAGGGGGTTACCTCTGTTTTACTTGATGATTGTTTTTTTACATGTGTAGTTTAAATTCTAGACTGTAAATTGTAGCTGTTTTGTTTTTTCTGTTTATTGTTCATGTACTTTACTTGTCATGTATTCATTGACTGTAAGGCACAGATCTTTGGGTGGTTTCTTACTAGGACTTTGTCTCACACCCTTTTTAGGGCTATGCTTACGTGCCCAATAAGACTATGTTGTTGCAGGTATAGATAAGGGAAAGCACCCTTCTACTTCAGGTGTTTGACTTGCTGTGGAGCTTGAGAGCATCTGACCAAGCTACGGCTTGCGATGCTGCTGGAGTTTCTGTTGCATTAGTACTTTGTGTCCAGTTTTATTTCAGCACATTGTTGTGTTTGCTGCTTTCCTTATACTTGTACATGCTGCATCATTATCATCATTGCTATATATTTATTTTACGATTGTTTGGTTATAGTTATGTATGTTGTTACTGATTCCACTATTGACTTTTGTTTTCCTTACCTTGTATATCTTACCAAATGAGGGCATAGTTTCCCCAATAACTTATCAAGGCCCCTGCTGCTAGTCGACAGCCTATGGCGTTTGGGGAAATGCACTTGTGGTCATGTGGAAAACCGGGTACAGGGCACTAGTGGAGGGGCTCCGGATTCGGGTCGTTACGCATTCATTTGTTAGTGCTTCCCACACCCATTTAACAGTGCTTTCCCCTCCCTTTTTTTGCGTTTTGATCACTCGTAAACCAACACTTTATTAGTAATAATATTTTGCATTTATCAGTGCGTTATAAAATTATAACCAATTTTTGACCGACCACTCATGCATGGATTTTTTCACTAAACTTCTCCTTTAAAAATTGAACTCCTTGACCAATAATCCATGTTTTTTGTTTTCTATTTTACATTATTTATCTTTATTTATATATATTTACAGTATATTTTTATTAATAATTTCATATAATTATTTGCAAATAAATCTATAAAATCTATGTTTGTGTCAGATATATATACATATATATTTTTTAGATATATTATAAATAAATAATCATTTAAATATATGAGAATATAATATAAATATATATCCATTTATTAATACAAACATATGTAGATGTAAACATTATATATATATATATATTTGTATAAGTATATATACTTTAATATATTTTTATAATTTAATCAATGGATAGATATTGTTTAAAATAAATTTTTAGAATATGTTTATATATAGTATATTTATATATAAATTTTATACATTACATATATATTTATGTGTTCATATATGTTCATAGTCACATATAATTATATATTTACTTATAAATTGTTAGAAATTTATTTATAAACATTTATTTTAAAATACGTTCATATACTATATTTAATGATAATGATAATGATTTATTTATAAAAATACATTTATATATGATATATATATACATAATACCCACACAAACATATATTCACCCACACAAGTATACATTTATATTTCTCACATACACATACAAATATTTAGATAATTTGTATTTATTTACATATGTTAGAATATATATATAAATATATATATTTTCTTATTGACAAACAAATGTTTATATATAAACATTACTTGTATGTGTATATACAAATACATATTACTGCATTTTTGTAATGTATATAAAATGGATATTTTTTATATAAAAAAGAATAATAAATAATTATTTACATTATATTTATATGTTTAAGAATATATTTTTACATGAATATTTTTAATATGTTTTTAAATAATTGAATGATTATAAGTAAACATAAAAAATAATCATATTTTTAATAATAAATAAAACTACATTATGAAAATGATAAAATTTCAAAACTATAATAACAATATGAATTTAATAAACGAGAATAAATTCAATACCCATTAAAAATGAATAAGAATACTCTCTTAAACGAAGTTGAAATACTATCTAATATTAATGAAATATGATATACCAACTAAAAATTCAGTTTTAGAGGCCTTATGAGACATTTTTGGCATTAAAAAAACATTTACCATGGTTATCACTACTTAATATAGCGGATATCCCTTTAAAAAATTCCATTTTATATTGATAGAATCCAACCAAACACCCAGATCAAATGTTCTTTCAGTTTGATGTTTGAGTCATGTTTTCCACTTTTCTTAGACTGTTCATTAATTCAATTAATTTTTATGTCATCCAATTTTTATTAAATGACTATTACTTAATAATAATTATGAAATTATTAATTACTTATATTTTTTATTTTACTTTTATAATCTATTATCACTAAATATCTTATATATTATTTGTAAATACGTATTTAGCCGTTAATAAATCATATTTAAAAAATATATATTATATTTATATCAATATTAATATACAAATATTTAAATATATATTTTTAATGAAATATTTTTTTTATAAAATATACCCTTTATTAGCAGTTAAAAAAGCATTGATAATGGGGGCCATTATCTGAGCTTGTAAAAAATGCTGATAAAGGGGGTGGGGGAGGTGGCTTTTTCATCATTTTTTATTATTGATGATAAAGGGACCCCCTTTATCAATATTTTTATTAGTTCTGATGAAGGGTTCCCTTTATTAGTTCTTTTCAGTTGTGTTTATAAATTCCACCCCTTATCGATGCTATTATCTAAAGCTGATAATGCCTAGCGTTTGATAAACCTGGATTTGTAGTAGTGTTCAAACCATCCATCAACATTGAATGAAACTACACAAGCAACTCAATAAATTCTTTGTATACCAAAAAAATAAAATTATTTATTTGAGTAAGGATCTTTGATATAATAACTAATTGTTTTACATATTTTACTATTTCAAAAATCACCATATAATAATAACCACTAGTGATAGTGCCCTTGACATGCAATGAATGTAAATGTCATGCATCATCCAAGATTATTCTTAGGAAGTTCTATTGATCAAACATCACTACTAACATCAGCTAACAATGGTTTGGTCAATAATAGTTTTTTCGATGTTAGAAATTGAATTAAACAAATTCTTATAAAGGAATGAATATTTACTTCAAGTTAACTTACCTGGGTGAAAGTTAGAAGATAACATTTGAGGTCACAATTGATTCTCTCAACTGGCAAATTTTTAGTTTCACTAGCTCACAACTACCACTTGATGTTCTTCTACAATGTATTTCATAAGCTACATTTCTCAAATGTTGTAGTGAAGAATGGACATGAGCATTATTACACCAATCATTGCTACAAGAACATGCATACATGTTTTTTATAAACAGTATTAATGTATTGTATACAACTAAATGAATGTTTGATATGATGAATCCATTTCATGGGATAATAAATAATATATGAAAATATAATAGAGAATTTGAAAAGATACGTCAAATATTGTAAAAAAATATGCATATTGGGGTTTTACAACACCTCCTAGATTGACATTCTTGTAAAGACTATCATTATTCACAAGAAAATAAAATGTTACCAAACACGGACCATGCAATAGGTTCAACCACAACTCAATATACCAAGTCCGTGGGAAACCATTATTGACCTAACATACCCACCTCCAAAACAAATTCAAATAATTTTAATATAGATCGATAAAAAATAAATAAAATATTTAAAATGATAAACATTGATTTGAAATGAAAATAAGTAATGGAAAAAATGATAATAGATGACCACTTTCAAATAGAATGTTTGAAGAGGGGAAAGAAATGATTTGAGGTAAGAGGTTTTTTTAGAAATAAATATGTCACATAAAAATGCATACCATTAAAAAAAATTAAGCATACTCTACAACCAAGCATAAATAGATTTTTATTTAGAGTACCCTAAAACCAACAATAAATAGTTAGGCATAGGTCATATATTTTTCATGCACATTGAAAATATAAGAGCATCCAAATGAAAAACACATATTTAATCTATCCATTGATTATTATAAACTATGGATTTAATGAAATTTAAAATTAAAAATTTACTATAACAAATATTTAAACTATTTTCAAACAATAGATTTACTATAGTAAATCAATAAATTAAAAAATAGCTTAGGTCATAAATTTTTTTAACTACAAATTTACTGTATATTTTTTTTTAATATATTTAATATAGATTTCCGATAGTAAATATGAAAAAATATTTTTAGGTTATAGATTTTATTATGCTCAATTTACATTTATAGTAGATTTATATTATTATAGTAAGCCAACTTAAAAAAATTGAGTTTTGTTATGCTAATATTCACTAATTAAATATAAATTTTCACAAAAATCCATAGATATGTAAATAAATATTTATATTGTCATCCATAGTTTATAAATTTTAAATGAAGAGTTCACATTTTAGATTTAGAAAGATGATATAAACTATATAACCATTAAAATATACAATGAAAATGCATACCATAATTGGTATAGAATGGAAAAGTTACAAAAATTATAAAATTAAATATTTTTTTCCAATGTATAAATGAGTAAACATTTGGAAAGAATACAATTAATCAATTAATCATAATTTTATTTTAAATTCTCACTAGTACCCGATTGTATTAGTTTTCAGTAGGAATATAGAAAAAATCCAACACAGAAGAATGTAATTAGTTGTGTGCTAATCTATTATAGAATAAATAAAATATCAAGAACATTCCCTTATGATATTTTCAATTGATAAGAAACATTGAAATTCATGGCATTCAAGTATATACCTTAATGTATAGCATTGAGATATAATTTATGAAAATTCCCACTTGATAAAATTCATGATATTAGAAATGTACCAGGTATAGTATTCTTAATTGAATTAAATACACTATTTAGATCATTAACCCATGTGAAAAAGATTGAACTGACACATGAATATTGATTAATGTATTATAAGAAATAATATAAAAATAAAGTTGATGATTTAAGGTAATTAGAGAAATTCTGATTTTCATGCTCATCAAAGAAAACATTGAAATCTTTTTACAAAACATACCCTTTAGGAAAATCACAAACGAATAAATACAGATGAATTTAGAGTTATTTTATACACTTAATTAAATAAGAATGATAACAAATTATTTGTTAATTTCCTAAATTATTGAATATGTAAAATGGATTATGTTGTATTGCTAAAACATTGAGATAAATGAAAATCCAATTTTATTGGAATTCATAGTTAAAAAATTTTAAATTTATAGTTCACATTCAAGAATTCAAATAATTGCAAAAAAAACATAGAACCACTACATGATATAATGAATATGAAAACCTTCAGTAATTATGGCATAAAACAGTCCAACAAATTAAAGACTTATAGATTGTGTCACTGAATAAATAAGTAAGAATTTGAAAGTTGTTAAATGAATGAATAAATCATAACTACTAGAATGATTTTCCCTGGTAACTAAATGTATCAGTATACAATGGGACTATAGAATAAAATTCCAGTAGTGAACATAGTAGGTTGTTGTATGCAGATAATATTAAAAGAAATTAATTATAAAGAACATGCCTCTATGAATTTATAAATTTTTAAAAAATTATGAAATTAAGGGAATTCAAGAACAAAACATTATTTATAGTGAGATAAGAGTCAACAAAAAATTTAAAATGGATAACCCTAAAATTCTATAATAACTAATGATTTAGCATTTATGAACATGTCTAAAAAATGTCCATCCACAATAAAACCAAAATAATCACAAATACACCTCACCCTTAAAATAAAAAATAAAAAGCTTATTATAAGCACTTATGACAAATGATATGGTTATTTTTGTACTAATATACTTCAGAACATAATACATGGGTCATTCCCATATGGAATAAAAAATAAATCAACCACTAAATTCCTTAAATAAATTATAGTATACAGACTCAATTTATATCTTCTTATGCATAGATTCCAAACAATTACAACATATAAGAAGAAGTGTATACATCGAACAGAGAACTACCTAAGTGAAATTAAAATGTATAAAAAAGGTAATTAAGTATTTTTTATGTAATTTTTTATGTATGGGTTTTTATGGAGTGGATAATAAAAAATTCTTTTATTGAAATATAGATAAATAAAAGGAGTAAATTAAATTGATCGTACTAAGTCACACAAGTACATAAATATTTACCATTGATGTTACCAACAAAACCAAAACAATTTATACCATATATGATTAAATACCATAAAAATAAAAAAGGTTAAATTTTTGTAATGAATATATAGAAGACTAACGAATTTTGAATTTCTAAAAAAGCCATAAAATATATTAAAAATACTATTATGAGGTTTATAATAAATATTACAGAATTTATTCCCATGTAGGATTCTTTTTTTTCAAAAATACAATAATAAACAACTGTTTATCATATGTTCCCAATAAAAAATGTTCTTACAATAATGATTGATTACTATATAAAAAAATGTGTTGAAGATTAATCAACGAATTCATAGAAGAATAATGGATACTGCATTTATAATAATACCATAAAATATGTTAAGAACGCCATTCTGAGTCATATAATAAATATTTTAGAAAGATTCTTCCCATTTTGGTTTCCCTTTCCAAAAAAATTGCATTTCAAATATAGTAAAGAACATGTTAATAGAGAAAATCAATCAAAATAAGGAAGCAATGATGAATTCAAAAATAATTTCTTTAACTCTGAAATTTAGAATATATACATGTTGATCAGAAGGTCAATTATGATCAAATAAGTAGAAGAGTAGAATCTTGGTATACCCAATAGTGTAAAGATACATCTTCAGTGACATGATTAGTGGACATGTGCCTATACACCTGAATGGGATATTGATCACTAAATGCAGATAACTTAGTGAACCATGAGTGACTATTTTATGTTCCATCCTTGATTATCCTATGAGATTACTAGTAACATGAAAGAATGAATTATAAAGAAAATAAATATAAGAAATAAAATATAAAAATCAAATGATACTAAAACAAGGTCAATTATATGTTGAATATAAAAAGGGTAAATTGTTTAATGATTATGATATAAATAAAAAATATATAAGTAACTAATTAATTTATGAATATGTTTGGAGAATAATTGATACCTAATTGAAATTAATATAATTGTGTTACGAATTATCCCATAACACCTTACACACTTCTCTTAATATAGTATATAGACTCGGAGTATATCTTTCGTTGTGTATATATCAAAGTAGTTGATTATGTAAAATAATAATATCCTAATGAAGAAGGTAACTGTTAGGTGAAATATTTAGTGAAACAAATACAATATTCTAAAATGAAAAAAAATTAAATAAACCATGAAACATTATAGTTGATGATGATAATCGATTTAAACTTTTCAAACGATATTAGTACATAAAATCATATCAATCAAATAATGTGTGTTGATTTATTATTCCAATGTAATGAAATTGATATGGTACACATAACTATCATTTAATAATGAAATAAACATATATAGATGATAATATATATTTATACATGATGTATAATATTGATAATAATGTACATAACCATACGGACAACATTTTTCTTTTGCAACCTTGTTAATTTCCAATGTAATCTTGCTTCTTTAAACCCAGATGCTAATTTCAATACAACTATGACATATTTGGAGGTATATTATGAAATCAAAATTATGATATTTGGACTTTTAACATATAATTTATTAGGAAAAATAATGAAATATAAAAAATGGTATAAATATTTAAATAAATATACATAGAGAACATTACATGGATTTGCAGAGGATGTGAATTTTCACATGGGAATAATTTCAATTCGCCCCACCAACCCCCCACAAATTCTATCCCATTAGTGTTCTAGATCCATGATCCCACCCCCAATTCATCCCCATCATCCCCCCAATTCTGGGTTCATACAAGATGAAATAGAGGAAATATTTGTGAAATATTTTCACTGAATGCATCAAAGGTATTTAAATTGATAAAGATGTGATGGAGGACTATTTAGAAATTTCTCAATATACAGTTCTATTCAATTTTATATTCTACAGAATTACATCATCCAAATTTGTTAGGGTTCCTATCATAATGCATTTTTTCTACCATGTGGATGGCCATTATTGATCTAAATTTGTACAAGGTTCCTAAAATTCCTTCGAATATATGAAATTTGTAAGAATTCCAATTTTTATTAGTAGTCTGTAAGATGTTTTCTAAAGTATTTTTCAAGTTAGATGCTGAAGCTATTATTGATGAATGTGGATGAATTTATATATAATAAATAGTGCATTTTATGGATGATTATGTATTATGATGTATCTAAAGTAAGATGATTTTTCAGTTCCTTTTATGTTTGTCATCATAGTAACTCACCCTTAAAGTCTTCTACCAAATAAAAATAATGTTTTTCTAACGATTGATACATTCATATGTTATGTGCTTTCACTTGAAGATCCCATTCATTATACATCAATTTCATATATGTTTGTTTTTTTCATCGAATATATCCAATAAAACTCCATGGATATCATTTATAGGAATATATCAACATTCATAATTTCATGTTTATCCATCTATTTTCATTTTATTCTCATGAATTCCTTTTTTTTTCTCAAACCTCCTCCCTCTTCATGGAATGTTTTTATCACTGATTTATTTTTAGCTATGTTCCTTGACATGATCAATTCTACAGTAAGGTAAAATTATACTTATTTTTGTTTTGTTCCACAAATATACCACTATAAATGGATTTCTATTAATAATACCATCTTTTTTCAATTCTACCTTATGAAAAAAAATTCTTCTACAATAATATATATTTAGTTACACAGTTGACCATATTTTTTTTCATAAACATACTTTTTAGTATTTTCTCCCTAAATTAATTATTTATTTGGATCCAAATGTATTTTTATTACATAATGATATTTTTTAACTATTTATATATAAATATGTAGTGTCAGAGGTTTAAACCATGTATTACACAAACATTGTGAAGCTAGTAGGTCTAATTGTATTACCCAAGATTAGGAAAAAAAATATTTGTTTTTTTGATAAAAAAACTACCATATTTTATTTTTTTATGTTGATTATATTCTAATTTACATATTCAACTATATCTAATTCAAAGCTTAATATATTCAAGATATTTTTTCTATTTTTTTGTTCAAATCATAAGTATTTTTTATTCTATAAATACTATAATTTTTTTCCAATTACATAATTTTTACTATTGTTTGCAGTGATAATCATAATTAGAAATTTTTTGGACATCATTTTTTGTGTTGCAAATATGTATTATAATACCATTAAAAAATAAATAAGTGTTTTCATATATCATCAGATTAGTTTTAAATTTTTAATTTACATTTGAGTGTGATTTATTTATTGTAATTTTAATATTAATTAAAATATATAAATTTATTGTCTAAACATATCATAGGATGATTTAATATGTCTGTATTAGAAGAATATTTCAATTGTTAATTTTACATTTTTTATCGATATTAAAAAATTGTTTATTAGTTATCTTGATTTTATATCAATTCTCTATGAATAAGGTCATTATTGAAGAACATGATATTATTGACACATTATGAAGTTTATATAATTTAAAGAAAATCATTATGAAAAATTATTGTAAAAATTTATCCAAGTATATTTGTTTTCAAGATATTATTGACACATTATATTTTTAGACTATATATTAATTTTACATTTCTATAAAATTATTTCTTACATTTTGTATGAGTTATATTCCATAAATGTAACATTTTTATATGTTTATTATTTTAAACTCATATTTCTTTCATGTATTTGGACAATTTTATCTAACATATTTGTAATTTAGAAGAAATAAAATTATGAAGGAATTATAGTAGGAGGATGAATGTTTTTCTACAAGATGAAAGGTTTGAATTCACATTTAGTTCATATATTTTGATATATATAAAGATCCTGAAATATATATATGTGTGTGTTTTGAATATATAGATTTCTAATGTACTTAATATGAATCATTATATATCTATATAATCTAATATATATCAAAATATATGTGTTTTGAATATATATAAACATATTCTAATGTATGTTTAGAATAAATATAATCTAATATATATTCTAAATATATATTTTAATACATATATATATATATATAATCTTATATATTCTAAATATATATTATAACATATATATATGTGTGTGTGTGTGTGTTTTATATATGTTCACACTACCGGAAAACTGAATATTTGCGACGGGCGATTTGTGACTATCTCCCATCGCAAAAGACCTTTTGTGAGAGAGCTCCGTCGCAAATCGCCCGTTGCCGAAAACGGTGTTGCAAATAGGTGTTTTTGCAGCGGTCCTGTCGCAAAAATGGTATTTCCGACGATATTTTTCCCCCAACGCAAATTGGTTTTCATTTATATATTTGAAAGGTATTTGCAATGGGTCATCGCAGATATATTAGTTGTGACGGGTTTTTGACCCGTCGCAAATAGGAAATTTAAATAATATTTGCGACGTAGGTATTTGCGACGGACCGTCGCAGAAATAGTTTTTACGATGGGTATTCTTCCAGTCACAAATGGGATAGTAAAAAAATTACGATAGGGCACCCCGTCGCAAATAATCCCATCGCAAATACTAAAAAAAATAAAATAATTATTACAAATTGTATAATATTATATAAATAGAATAATAATATTAATAATATAAAAAATTTCTATTATTATAATATAAATAAAAAATATATATAATATAATTATGAAATACTAATATAAAATAATAATAATATGAATATAAATAATGTAATATTATATAATAATACTAATATTAATAATATCAAAAATTAATATAATATTATTATTATTAAATTATGTATATAATAATAATATTAATATTAATAATATAAAAAATTATATTATTATAATATGAATAATAAATAATATATATAATATAATTATGAAATATTAATATCAAAAAATAATAATAATATGAATGTAAATAATATAATATTATATAATAATAATACTTATATTAACAATATTAAAAATTAATATAATATTATTATTATTAAAATAAATATACATATTTATGAAAAAATAATATTAATATTTTTAATATTAATAAAATCATAAATTATAATCTTCGCAATATTAATAATAAATATAAAATATTAAATGTGATATTACTAAAATAAACAGACATTAAAAATAATACTGATAAGTAATAAAATATTAAAAAAAAATTAAATCATTCAATATTCGTACTAATAAAAGAGGAATTTTAAATTGTTAATACGACAATAAACTATGAACATAAATGTTTATTACATGTAAAAAAAATCAATGGGGGGGTGGATAATCTGGAGGACCAGGAGGAGATGGTGGAAGAAACTCCATCCCTAAACTATGAGTCAGACGATGCATATACTCCATATGCTCTTGATGTTGCTCCTCACATCGACGCCTCTTCTCATCCTGCTACTGACGCATCTGCTCCTGCCATCGACGCATCTCTTCATCGTGCTACTGAGGCATCTGCTCCTGCCCCTGACACAAATCCTCTATAAGCTGACTCTGAGCACGCAGCTGCTCCTGATACTGTGAGGCAGAAGACGATGTCTCTCCATGAGCTCCTCTCGAGCCAGATGCCGACATTACATCAGTACCATAATAATATGCAGGAGTCAAATGAGAGTCGATACCAACTACTCGGTCCTTTTTGAAGCCATACTGGGTCGCCTGCATCCATGTCGTCTCATCAAAATGGTGGGCACTAGTCTGATCACCCATCGTGTCTTGACTCCCAGCATGTTTCTGAGAGGTCACGGCCTCATATGACTCCTTATGTTTTAATTAGAAATTAAAATAATGAAAAGATTATATGCATTTAATTTGAAAACAGAAAAGAAAATAATACTGACCACAATCTGATGTTGGCGGTCACCTCTAATCTCTCCAGTATCCGGATCAGTGTGCATCCTCCGATAAACGTTGTACGTCGTAATACCGGGCTTCTCGGCTTCCTATATTAATACAAAATAAACAGTTTATATTTAAAGTTGTATAAAATATTAAAAAAATTACTTACCATATGTTCTCTATACTCACTAAATGTATGACTACCAGCTCTTTGCGTCACATCTTGTCTCCCCCGATTCTGCCAACCCAATGTAGATCTCCAATGAAACCCACCACAGACAAAGTGTGTATATAATCCATCCCAAAATTGAGATGAAATGTACTATAGTCGGTGGTATCTATAGGACTCATCAAATTCTGTCACTCCGGCTTTCCTCACAGCCGCCTTTCTCAGATTATGCAAAAACTGACGGAAACGGTCACGCATTGACACCACCCATGCTGCGTGGATAGTGGCGCGCATGCTCTAGTCGATGGGATACCATAAACCCTAATATAAAGTTATTAATAATTAAATTTCAAAATAAATAATATTTAATTACATACCAGACAATGATCGAACATGGCGGCCGGCACATCATCAGGAATCTGATCCCATGTGAGCCAGGGCTGAGAAAAATAATTGTGCAAGATAGCGCTCCCCTGTCCAATAGCTATATGCCTAAAACTATGGAAAAAGAAAAAATAATCAATCAATTAAAATATAAATAAATTAAAATGAAAGATAACTAAAATACACAGGTTACCATACCACCACATGTGCACATTGAATCTATGGGGTGGACGTCGCTCTGGGATAGGATCTAGAATCATCAGTCTGGAAAGACCACACCCCCTCTGAGTTCTCCCTGTAGTGCCAATATCCTGTAGGTCTGATGACTTAAGAACCTCTTCATCCATAGGTAGATCATCCTTCAGCAACTGAAGATATGTTTCTGAGTCCATCTGAAACATGAAATGATTGTTATTAGAAAATATTTTAAAATAACTATTATGTATAGATATATATTTGTTATGATTCTAACCAGCATTTTATTATGTCAATGTTCATCTTAATCATCATCTTCATAGTTGTCAATGTCAATGTCTTCATCTTCCTCGTCAAAATCATCAATTTCCATATTAGTTTCACTTTCATCATCTCTTGTCATTTCAAATTCAGTTGTAACGTCATTGACAACATCGTCACCATCAACACTTAACTGTGGGGTGTCATCCTCGATATTCATGTCTCTTTGTGAAAATGATGTGTTTTGAGGATTGTCCTGAAAAATTTCATTTCCTTGCCCTTCAATGGAACCAAATTTAGTTTGATTAAACTAATTTTCTCTAGATTTAACTTTTATTATACTCCACCAATCATCCAACTCTTTTGCAGTAGGTTGGTATTTTGCATAATAAATTTGATATGCCTGATGAGCCAATAAAAATGGTTCATTTACTGCAAGAAGAATTTTATGTTTAATATCAACAATTCCATGAGTCAGATGAATATTCAAGCCTCTCTCAGTATCCAGCCATCGACATTTAAACATTGTTACATAATTCTGTCACAAATAACACAGTTCAATAATTTCTTCAAGCATGCCGTAAAAGTCAACTTCAATATCTCTATGATGTGATCCCTTCAAAAAAACACAACTATTCATTGTTTTCTTTGATTTCCCGTATGCAAGTGTATGAAAGCGATAACCATTCACTACATATGCATTATAAGAATTAACCATTTTGGATGGTGGGCTACTCAATATACGCAATCGACTATCAATCATATCAGCATGTACAGATACCTGAAAATTTTTAAAACATTTATCACTAATACAAGTAATAAATTTATTTTATATGTAAAACCAAAAAAGAATGTACGTTACTAATTTTTGAAACCAGTTGAAAAAAAAAATTTGTCGACGTTCTTCTAAGCCATCTACTGTAATTTGTGGAAATTGTTTCTTTATATTATCATCATATAACCTAAAAATACAATATGATTAATTTACTGTAACAGAATCTATAGAATAAGGGATATAAGCACTCATTGTACAATTGGTGACATTTCTTCACAATTGAGTAGAACATATGTATGAACTCTATGATGTTCATCATCTGAAAGCCATCTATCATGAACTCCACCAAAGCCAAGTTCGGGCTGATTGACAACTGATAATTGATTGTAAATATCATCATCAACATTCCCCTCGTTCCAGCACATGTGGTTAAATTTTGAGGGATATTTAGATTCAAAATAATGATAGCAGAATAAATCAATTTCCACTTGCAAATAAGCTTCAACAATTTAGCCTTCAACTGATGCTTTGTTACATACTTTTTTCTTCAATTTCTGCATGCATCTCACAAATGGGTACATCCATCAAAACTAAATCGGACCTCCACATTTTGCTTCATGTGGAAAATGTAATATCAAATGTTCCATTAAGTCAAAGAAATCTGGAGGAATGATGTCTTCCAGTTTGCATATAATTACAACAACAGCTTCTTCCAGTTTGCTTAGTGTATCATAGTCTGTTGTCACCGCACAAATGTCTCGGAAAAAATATGATATATCTGTTATCGAATCCCAACTCTTAGAATTCAAAAAACCTCTTAATCCAATAGGCATAAGTCATTCCATTATAACATGACAGTCATGAATTTTTAATCTGGTAATATGACCATTTTTAACACATCTGCCCAAGTTGGAAGCATAGCCATCTGGAAGTCTCAAATCACAATCCACTAACAAAATAATAAGCGACTCTCATTGGTCAGTGTATAAGCAGCTTTTGGCTTCACTAATCTCTGTGATCTGACATTTTTAAACAATTCAAGTTCTGATCGCCTGCAAATTTGGGCAAGATCTAATAGTGCCTTTACATTATCTTTGGTTTTACCCGGTGTATCCAAAACTGTATGAAATAAATTATCAAAACAGTTCTTCTCCATATGCATGACATCCAACGTGTGTCGGACCAACAATTCATACCAATATGGCAGATTCCAAAAAATGCTCTGTTTTGTCCAATTGTGTTCTTTCCCAAAGCCATGAATTTTCTGTTGGTTTATTGTCGGTCCAAAAGTGATGGAAGGTAATGAAAATTCAATTGATTGTAACTTTGTACCTAAGATCATTTTTGGAGGTTCAACTCTTTCAATTCTGCCTTTTCTGAAATGAGATTTCTTTCTCTGAAAAGGATGATCGATTGGAAGAAATCAGTGATGACAGTCAAAATAGCAAGGTTTTTTTCCATTCATGAGCATAAATGCTTTGTTGTATCCTATACAGTAAGGAAATGATTTTGGACCATGTGTACTCCAGCTATATAACATTCCATATGTCAGGAAGTCATTAATTGTCCACATCAAAGCAGCTTTCATTACAATATTCTGTTTCGGAGCAGCATCATATGTACCAACACGATGACTCCACAATAAATTTAACTCATTAATCAATGGTTTCAAATAAACATCAATATTCTTTTTCGAATGTCCTGGGATTAATAATGTCAAAAATATATAAGGCTCTTTCATCAATATCCATGGAGGTAAATTGTATGGAGTTATAAAGATAGGCCAATAGGAATACTGACTACCAAAAGATCCAAATGGACAAAAATAGTCAGTAGAAATACCCCATCACACGTTCCGGGATTCTAAATAAAATGAAGAATGCACTTGATCAAAATGTTTCATGAATCACCCTCATATGGATGAATCAATATTTTACCATTTGAAATATTGGTTTTGTGCATTGACATCATTGTCGTTGTGTTCTGAGACATAAATAAATGCTGCAACCTGGGTGTAAGCGGGAAATATCTCAACTGTTTTATAGGAATCAATCCAAACTTCCATGATTGAGCTTCTTTATACCTCGATTGTCCACATGTGGGACAACTATCCGATGACTCATTTTCACCAGAATATAAGATGCAATCGTTTGAACAAGCATGGATCTTCTGATAACTATGGCCAGATTACGAACCAGTCTCTTTCTCTAATAATAATTAGCAGGCATCACATTTTCTTTAGGTAACAGTGCTTTAACCAAAGAAAATATCTGATCAAAATGGTTATTTGACATTCCATTATCTGATTTAATAGCCATAAATTTTGCAACTGCTTCTAATTTTCTTATCTTGCAACCAGGATATAATGTATCCTCAGCAGACCTGAATAACTTAGCAAATTCAGATGCTTCCAACTCGGAAGGTAAATCAACATCATCCTTGATTTCAGATTGTTGAACGGATGACCCTACAACATCATGTACTAAATTATGGAACCATGATGGATTTGGAATCAAATTATTAGTATCTTCTCTGGAACTGCATTCATCGTGTTGATACCAAAAAATTTAATCTGATTGAAAACCATAACACATGAGATGTTTCCCAACGATGTCAAATGTCTCAAAAATTCTCAGAGCACATTTTTTACAAGGACACTTAATTGTCTCTTTTGAAACAAATTCTGGGTTTGATGATGCAAATGATAAGAAATATTCAATGCCACAAACATATATAGGATTTAAACTAGAACTGTTTGGATTTCCTTACGGATTTATCCAAGCGCAATCATCTAATAATGATTGATGCCAATTTCTTTGTTCCAAATTCATATTTATGTTTCTAAAAAATTTAAAACCGTTACTTTTGTTAAATAATTTTATATAAGAAAAACAATATTCTAAAAAGAGAAGATACATAATTACAGTTATTTCTTAGTAATTACCAATAATTATAGGCGACATAGTTAGTTTGTAATCATCCAAACTAATTATTATTAATTTATCAATACTTAGCAATACATGAAAAAATGAAATATTCTTGAATAATGAAATAAAATTTTGTAATCATCGTTATACAGATTATATTACTAATTATTCTTATTTGTTTCCAGCGGATTGGTGGCAGCTCTTTTGCCTCACGACTCATCTCCTTGCAAGGAGATGGGTCCTCAGGGAAAAGAGCCTCTTTTGTTCGACGACTCATCTCTTTTTAACTTTCTCCCAACTGAAATCAGTATGAAAAACTTTCTCTAACATACATTAGTGCATATTTTTCATACTTATTTCAGAGGGAGAAGGTAGCAAAGATATGAGACGTTGAACAAAAGGTAGCCGCCAATCTACTGGAAGTTGTGCCAATTTATAACCATGTACTCGAATTTATTTCATTATTGATTAATTATTACTAATTATTACTAATTATTACAAATCTCAAGATTTTCAACAGATTTTGTTATATTCTTAACATGTCCAAATCTTAAAGGGTAGTCAATTTTCAGGTCATGCCCAATAAAAAGATTGTGTCAGCCATGTCCAATGTAAACTCTATAATTTTCATTACATTGTTGATCACCTCGCAAGTAGTGTTGCAATAGGACGACACAAGTAATGTCGTTCTCGTCTTTAAGAATCGTTTTTCATGACCCATTACATAGATCATTCTTCCTTGAAAAATTAAGATTACTTCAGTATCTTTCCCATAATTTTTCAAGAAAGAATGGTCTATGTAAAAAATCCATGTGATATGATTCTTATAGATGAGAAAGACATGACTTTGGTTGTCCTATTGCAATGATACTTGCGAGGTGATCAACCAAGCAAGAACAATTATAGAGTTTACATTGGACACGATAGATGTAAACTTTTTATTGGGCATGACCTGAAAATTGGTGACCCTTTAAGATTTGAACATGTTAATAATAGAGGAAAACTTGTTGAAAATATTGATAATTGTAATTTTTTTTAATTGTTTTATAATTTTAATAATATTGATATTTTTTTATAAATATTCAACATATAATAATAAAATAATTTCATTATTAGTATTATTTAATTATTAATATTTGAGTAATATAATATTTTATATTATGTAACTATTTATTTTACTATTTATGTTTCTAATTATATTACTAATTATGTTACTAATTATGTTACTAATTAGAAATGCAGAGATATAAATATAGGTTTGGTGGTTAATCAATCATTGAATAGAAAAACAAACGTGATTGACCGCTCATCTACCTCAGTCTTCTTTTCATTTGTTTGTTGAGGTTGACAGGAAACTTATTCCTCCACTTGTAATATTTTCTTTTAATGTCAATATTATAAACCTCCTCACCTCTATGCTGGCGAGGATGTTGATAATTTTGACAGTAAAAGAAAATATTACATGTGGAGGGAGAAATTTCCTGTCAAGCCTCAACACATAAATGAAAAGAAAATTGAGGTAGATGAGCGGTCAATCACGCTTGCTAATTTTCCTATTTTTTTAATTGTTTCCTAATTGTTTTTAATTATTTCCTAATTGTTTTTAATTGTTCCATAATTGTTTTTAATTATTTCCTAATTGTTTTTAATTGTTTCCAAATTCTTTTTAATTTTTTCTTAATTCTTTTTAATTGTTTCCTAATTATTTTTAATTATTTACAAATTACTTTTAATTGTTTCCTAATTGTTTTTAATTGTTTCTTAATTGTTTTTAATTGTTTCCTAATTCTTTTTAATTGTTTCCTAATTATTTTTAATTGTTTCATAGTTCATTTTAATTGTTTCCTAATTCTTTTTAATTGTTTCCTAATTCTTTTTAGGTGTTTGCTAATTCTTTTTAATTGTTTCCTAATTCTTTTTAATTGTTCCCAAATTATTTTTAATTGTTTCCTAATTATTTTTAATTGTTTTATAATTATTTTTAATTGTTTCCTAATTATTTTTAATTGATTCTTAATTATTTTTAATTGTTTCATAATTATTTTTCATTGTTTCCTAATTATTTTTTATTGTTTCCTAATTATTTTTAATTGTTTATTTTTAATTGTTTCCTAATTATTTTTAATTTTTTATTTTTAATTGTTTCCTAATTATTTTTAATTGTTTCCAAATTATTTTTAATTGTTTCCTAATTATTTTTAATTGTTTCCTAATTATTTTTAATTGTTTCCTAATTATTTTTAATTGTTTCGTAATTATTATAATTGTTTTATAATTATTTTTATTATTTTCTAATTATTTTAATTGTTTTCTAATTATTTTAATTATTCTAATTATTTCTAATCAATTAAATCTAATTATTTCCTAATTATTTGATAATTATTTTAATTAAATCTAATTAAATCTATTTATTTCTTAATTATTTTATAATTATATAACTATTTCTAATTAAATATAAGTATTTATAATTATTTCTAATTAAATATTATTTTTAATTGTTTCCTAATCATTTTTAATTGTTTATTTATAAATTTTTCATAATTATTTTTAATTGTTTCTTAATTATTTTTTATTTTTTCCTAATTATTTTTAATTGTTTGCTAATTATTTTTAATTTTTTCCAAATTATTATAATTGTTTCATTTTTATTTTAATTGTTTTCTAATTATTTTAATTGTTTTCTAATTATTTTACTTATTCTAATTATTTCTAATCAATTAAATCAAATTATTTCCTAATTATTTGAAAATTATTTTAATTTAATCTAATTAAATCTAATTATTTCTTAATTATTTGATAATTATATAATTATTTCTAATTAAATATAACTATTTATAATTATTTCTAATTAAATATATTTATTTCTAATTATTACCAAAACATCCTCTGGGAGTGTCGAACCAAGAGTGCAGCAAGGCCCGTATTCGTGTACTAGGTTACCCCGAGTCAAGCTCGAAACACCTTGTCAGATTTTTCACTCCTAGGTAAGTCTATGCCAGAGCCAGCTCTAATTGTACTTATCTAGACAAGGATTATTTGGTACAACCACTTAATCTAATTATACTATATAGCTACTAAACATTCTATTAAAAAAATTAAAATTAACAATTAAAAAAAATTAACAATTAAAATAACTTAACAATTAAAAAAATTCAAAATAAAAAAAATACCGTCGATATTTTGAAGTAATTTGCGCCTTCTAACTCCTTCTCTCCTCTTCTCGTAAGAAAAAATTAAAATAAAATAAATTTTCTACTTAGAACAGGAAGTTAGAAAGAGAGAGAAAGAGAGATTTGAATGTTCTGGAAAAAAATGTGTGGGGTGTATATATAGGTTAGATTATTTGCGATGGTCTTATTTGCGACAGGATACCGTCACAAATTCTCGGTATTGCGATGGTATCCCGTCGAAAATACCTTCGCCCACATTAATTACGGGTAGCGGTTAAAAGGGTTTTTGCGACGGGCCCGTCAGAAATAACTGCCTGCCGAGAGACTATTAGCGATGGGCGGATATCCCCGTCACAAATTCCTATTTACCGTCGCCGGTATTGGCGACGGGCCCCGTCACAAATACCTTCGCCCGCATTAATTACGGGCGGCAGTTAAAAGGGTTTTTGCGACGGGCATGTCGCAAATAGGTTCCTATCGACACACCATTAGCGACGGCCAGATATTCCAGTCACAAAATTCTATATACCGCTGCCGGTATTGGCGACGGGACCAGTCACAAATAACACCTGCTGAATATTTTTTTGTGATGGGATAATTTACCCGTCGCAAATAGTATTTACCACCACTGGGTAGTTGCGACGGGTAGAAGGCGACCGTCGCAAATAGGCTACCCGCGTTTTGGCGTGCAAACCGCACCATTGCTATTGCGATGGGTCATGTATTTCCGTCGCAAATAACTGACCATTTGCGACAGGAATATATTCCCGTTGCAAATATGCTTTTCTTCGGAGTTTTTGCGATGGGAATAAAGCCTGTCACAAATACCCTATCGCAATAAGCTTTTTTTCCTGTAGTGTCATAATTGTTTAGATTGTTAGAAGGACTACTTTCTTGGGTTTTGCATTTTTTTCTTAGTTTGTGTAATGTACCGGTTCCGGAAGCCACCTAGAGGCACCCGGTACCCGGTTGGTCACATGGCCGCAAGCGCATTTTCCCAAACTCCATAGGTACCTTACTAGAAGCGAGGGCCTTGGATGTGATAGTGGGGAAACTATTCCCTCATTAGCAGAGTACACAGCGGAAGTAACAACACATACAACTGTGGAAACAGTAAATATCCAACGACAATAACAATGGAAGACAGATAAATAAACAACTGAAGAATTAATATTTGTAAATGATGCATGATACACATATGTCTACGAAAACAGCCAAACATGTCACAATGTTGAATACAGTACAAAGGCAAAGTACAAAAGAAAAACAGATGAGAAAATCATTAGCATCGCAAGCCTCAGCATGGTCTCATGCTCTCCAGCTCTAGTGCAATCAAGAACCTAAAGTAGAAGGGTATTTTCCTTTATCTACACCTGCAATAATATAATCTGTTTGGGCCCAAAAGCATGACCCAAATAGGGTGTAAGGGAAAGTCCCAATAGGCAACCACCCAAAGATCTGTGTCTAACAGTCCGTGAATATATTGTAGGTAAAGTACAGTAAGCAGTAACCAATAAGCAATAAATAGGATACAACACAGGAGTAACAATCCACAGTTTCTAGCATATAATCTACAAACAAGAAACAACCACTAAATCCAGTAGAATAAAAATGTAACCTCTAGGTAGTTATCACAGCCTAACCCCTAAGGTTCATCCTCCGACTACTAGCAACCCTCTAGGAGGCACACACAATTTCACCCCTCGGGTTCAGCTATAAATAATAGACTCTCTGAAGAAGCACTCACCATCAATTCCCCCTATAGTCTCATATCATACTAAAGGCTCTCTGGGGAATCACTCAACGTCAATTCTCCCAGTGGCCTGCTTCGAGGAACTACAAACTCTATGAGTAAACACTCAACGTCAATTCCCCCTATGGTCTCACATCGTAATTAAAGACACTCTGAAGAATCCCTTACATCCATTCTTCTTATGGTCCACTACACTAGGTTCTCGCAGCCCTGTGTATATCAACATGTATAGCGTGTGTATAGGACCAAGTAAACCTCAAGAACAACTTGACTATCAATCTATGGCACAACAACATAACAGTACAACAGTTCCATTGTCCTACAACTAGGTATGGAAACTGACAAAACGCCCAACAAGAAAAATAAGCAAGGAAAAAAATATAGAGTACAGTAAAACTACACTATTCACAAGCAATTACCTCTACTCAAGAAATCAAGAAAAGTAGGAAACAACAAGGGAAAACATGAAACACGGAATACCCCGTTCAAGGGTATTGGGGGAATTTGAACAAAATACTCATGAACTTCCTACAAGAAAGGCACAAACCACCATCCTTGATGCAAGGAGAATGATATACGTGAACCACGATGGTTGATTCTCCTTAGAACGTTGAAGATCTGAGAAAACGTAAAAAACACTCAACCCATGATATCATGAGAAAGAGGAGAAATTGGAAAACAATTCTCTAGGAGAAGGAAGAACTCACCGCTGTGGTTCCAACGCAATTGACGGACGCTGAAACGGAGATCAGAGGGAGGCTTGGGAATCTGGAGAAGAATCATAGCTGTACGGGTTATTCTCAGACGACGAACCTTGAGAAGGGATATGTTCCATCCATAAGGCGCGACCCTAGTGCATTTAATGGGAAAAAAAGTACACAGTGTGTACTCCATTTTTTTGTACTCCACTTTAGGTGGCCTCCACCTCACCCTTACACACCATGTGTGTGGCCCAGACACGACCATCACACGGTCTGGCGTAGCAAGGGAGTACACGGCGTGTACTGAGAAAGTACACAACGTGTACTTAAAAAATTTCCAAAAACCCCATTTTTCTCAAAAACTCTATGAAAAGAAAAATATATATAAAAACAAAGACCCGAGTTCTTACAAAATTCCCCCCTTAAATAAATTCGTCCCCGAATTTCCATAACGAGGCGAAGAAGTAGAAACCCAGAACAACTCCGGCCACTGTGATCATACGTTGGCCTCTATTTCCTAGGTCTCGTCTTGTACTCTCCTGTGCTGCCACAGTACTCGTACTAGAGGAACAGACTGCCCGCGGAGAACCATCGTATTGTGATCAACAATCCGGATAGGATGCTCCTCAAACGATGCATCCGCTTCGACCTCAACTTCGTTGGGATGAAATACATGAGATGGCTCTAAAACGTAATGTCGGGGCTGAGAGACGTGGAAGACGTTGTGCATGGCCCGGTACCTCTGAGGTAACTCCAACCAATATGAAACCAGCCCACTCTCTCCAATACCTCAAATGACATGACGTACTACGTTGAAAGCATACCCTGTCTCAGAATCCTCTTATGTCCCAACCTCAATGCGACACATAGGAAAACCTGATCCCTGACCTCGAACTCTAGTGGTCATCTCTGCTGATCAGCATAAGACTTCTGTCGAGACTGTGCTATATCCATCCTCTTCCGAATCAACTCTATCTGCTCTGAGGTCTCCTGAACAAGATGAGGTCCCAGCAAAGCTTCCTCTCCTACCTCCAGCCAGCATAAGGGTGATCAGCCTGGCCGACCATACAAATCCTTATAGGGTTCCATCTGAATAGTCTCCTGAAAACTGTTCTTTTAGGGGAACTCTACCAGAGGGAAATGCTTCTCCCCTTCCAAAACTAAGAAGTAAAGCACACATCCTTATCTGAAAAAATGGAGTGTGGAACTCCAGGCTAACGTAAAATCTCTTGGATGTATAGTCATCCCAAATCATCAACACTGAAGGTCTCTTTGACTGATAAGAAGTGAGCAACCTTCGCAAGCTTATCGATGAAAACCCAAACAACATCTTTCCCTCAAGGCGACCTCGGTAATCCGGTCACGAAGTCCATTGCGGTATCGTTCCATTTCCACTCCATAATGGGTAACTGATGTAAAAGGACTGATGGTCGTCGATGCCTTGCCTTCACCTGCTGACAAGTAGAACACCGGAAGACAAAACCCGTAACATCCCTCTTCATACCTGGCCAGAAGTACTGGCGATGAAGATCCTGATATATCTTGGTGACGCCAGGATGAACTGCCCAAATGAGGAATGAAAATCCCATATCATCTCCTCGTGTATGTCTGCTAGCACTGATACACGTCCCTGGAAATGCAATATATCATCCTCACCCAATGTCCATCCAGGAAGAGGGTCCTATCATGACACACTCTCCCACAGGGCTAAGTCTTCTTTGTCTGATAGATGCCTCATTCGTACTCGATCATGTAGTGTAGAGGTAACAACTACAGAAGATAGGTATGTATGTCCCTGTCTGTCGTGCACCTCCAGATGCATCTCAGAGAATAGAGACATAAGCTACCACTCACTGTTGTCCTCCTGAACTGCCTGAATCTATGTTATCTTACTCAACGCATCTGCCACTGCGTTGCCCTTTCCCAGTGTATAGGCATGCTCGAAATCAAAATACAAAAGATACTCGACCCACTTGCGATGTCTTAGATTCAGATCACGCTGAGTGAAGATGTACTTGAGACTCTTGTGGTCGGTGAAAACCACAAAGTGCTCTCCCAGAAGGAAATTCCTCCAACATCGTAAGGCATGAACAACAACTGCTAACTCCAGATCATGCGTCAAGTAGTTCCTCTCATGTGTCCTCAACTGCCGAGACCCATACGCAATGACCCCATATCCTTACATAATAAAATTTCCTAGACCGAAACCTGAAGCATCACAATAAACAGTATAGCTCTTCCCTGGCTCTGGAAAGACTAGTATCAGTGATGACATCATCCTTCCCTTCGGCTCTAGAGAGGATAACTCACAAGAATCTGACCATACGAACTTCTCTCCCTTCTTGGTTAGACCTGTCAATGGTGCTGCTAGGCGTGATAAGTCCTGATTGAAGTGTTTGTAGCACCCAGACGGCCTTAGGAAACTCCGTACATCAAAAACGTTCTTCGACTGCTCCTAGGAAACTACAACTCTCACTTTCGCTGGGTCCACAGATACTCCAGCCTCTGAGATGACGTTACCAAAGAAGTGAATCTGATCCATCCAAAAGTGATACTTCGAGAGTTTATCATAAAGTGAATGCTCTCTCTGTGTACTCAGAACGATCTCAAGATGGGTATCATGGTCGTGTCGAGTGTGTGAGTACACCAAGATATCGTCCACAAAGACCATGACAAAGGAATCCAAGTAAGGATGGAACACTCGGTTCATCAGTTCCATGAAAACTACTGGTGCATTTGTGAGACCGAACGGAATAACTGTATACTCGTAGAGACCATACCTACTCATGAAGTATGTCAGAGGTTTATCTGATGGTCTAACACGCAATTGATGATAACCGGACCTCAAATCGATATTTGAGAACACCCGGGCTCCTCGAAGCTGATCGAAGAGGTCATCAATCCTAGGCAAGAGATACCGGTTCTTGACCTTCAACTGGTTCAGCTTCCGATAAGCCACACATAGACTGTGGGAACTGTCTGCCTTCTTCGCAAACAGGATAGGGGAACCCTAAGAAGAAGTACTGGGTCGGATGAAACCCTTTTCGTTCAACTCCTCAAACTGCTTCTTGAGCTCCTGTAACTGATGTGTATACATCCTATTGGGAGGAATGGACATCGGTGCCACTCCTAGCACGATCTCAATATAGAATTCTACCTCACGCTCCGGAGGTATACCGGAAAATTTCTCTAGAAAGACATCCCCGAAATGATCCCCCACTAGAGGAAAGTCCAACTATGAAGTCCCCTGGTCATCCAGAAACAAACTAGCAATTTGTGTCGTCACCCATCATATCCCATGATGCTCGAGTCCTGATCGACTCGCCTTAACATTCCATTCACCTCTATGAAGAAACAATTCACCCTCTGGTGAGATAAAACTCACCCTACGGAGATAACAGTAGACGACTGCCTGGAAGGGAACCAACTAGTCCATCCTGCGAAGGACATCATATCCTGTCATCTCTAGGACATATAGATCCAATATGAAACGAAACCATGTAACCTCAAGAAGGCACTCTTTGAACTGACGTACATTAGATGTCCTTGTCCCCAAAGGTGTTTCTAGTGTCAAGATGTCAGCAGAAGAAAGGATACAGAACCCAAGTCTCTCCACAACAGCAACAGAGATAATTCTATGCGTAGCTCCAGTATCGAAAAGAGCTGAGGATAAAACTGAGGCTACTAAAATCATACCTCGAATGGTAGAAGGTTCAAGATCCTGCTCCTGATAGTTCTACTCCATGGCAAAAGTCTAGCATGCCCCACGGCCATGTGACCTTTCCGGACCACTATGAACCAATCCTACCTACTGGCGCTGAAGGACAGGTGACTGACTGCCATGGCCTTGACCTCCACCTCAGCCCGAATGGCCGAAAGAACTATAGTTCCCTGACTGGTGAGATACTGGTGGTGCTACTCCTGAACGACGAGTCATGGAAGAAACCCGTCACCAGCTACAGGTGAGAAAACATGGAAAAAATGCTGACGGTGACCCATCTTGCCGCAAGATCGGCACTCCACTGGGTCTCTCTGGAACTGCAGCCTTGTGTGCCCTACCCTTCCATAGTGGTATCATACTACCTGGCTACCTGAAGATGTATCTCGCCTTCTCGGATCTCCGCACGTAGGCTCTCTACGATGATTCCTGATGTCAGCTAATGGAACACTATCTCTAGAAGCAGAACCACCCTGGATCGCAGCTCCAAATTCACTCATATTGCGCTCTACAATCAGCATCTGGTTGATGATGGACGTGATAGAAGTCAACTGGAAGATATTCACCTACGAGCGGATCTCTTTCCTGAGTCCATCATCAAACTTTCTTGCTAAGAACACCCCACTTCCATCCTGGAGGGGTGTGAAGTGCTGCATCTTGGTGAAACGAGAGGAATACTCTATGACAGAAAGAGTACCCTTCTCTAGACTCATGAAATCCCAGGCTCGATCGGCCCTCAGTGTCTCCGGGTAGAAGTATTCGTAGAACACACGCTGGAACTCCTCACAAGCCATAACCTGTTGATGACCCAACTGTGAGATCACGTCTCACCACCTATTGGCGGAGTCTCAGAGCATATAGGTAGCGAGCTTGACCCACCTCTCTGGAGGCATCTCCAAATGCTCGAAGATAGTCAACATAGCTTCCAGCCATGATAATGTAGCCTATGGTCCTCCTTTCCCCGAGAAAGTAAGAGGATGATGCTGCCAGAAAACCCACATCAAGACTACCATAGACATGACAAGAGGTGGTGCTCCCTGAATGGTCTGCATCTTCCTCATGAAGCCTTCCCTAAACTACGCATCATCGCCTACAACTGGTATTATAGCAGGTGCCAAGGCTGGCCCGACTGGAGGATCAGAATGAAGTCCCTGATCATCCATATCTGACGTCTGATCACTGCCTAACAACCAATGTACAACTGGAGGACATCTCATAGGCATAACTCTAAAAGATCAAAATCATACCATAGACAAAGAAAACATGAACATAGAACAAGGGAGTATAAAACAGAAACATGAGATGGAAACACACAAGATTTAAAAAACAAGAATACACAGCATGTATAAACTCTACACGGCGTGTACTTAACTCTATTACCCTTCTCGTGTCTCCTTTCATGGCTAACCCAGACGGTCTTCTTAAACTGATACTACAAGGTGGGTTTCATGTGGACATGGCCTATAGTAGAAAAGGTTTCATGACCCGGGATGTTAGTTACACGGCCGATTACACGGCTGAGACTACACGGCGTGTTCTGAGCAAACACGATGTGTACTTGAATACTATTACTGACCTGTTTTGTTAGAGAAATGACCAAGTACACAGCTTCCCCTTACACAGCATGTTCAGAACAAACACGGAGTGTATATGAGGAGAGATCACCGACCCGTGTTGTTTGCGACATGGCCGGGTACTTGGAACAAGACTACACAGCGTGTTCATACAAAACACGGCGTGTATGACACGAGCTTCCCTGACCCGTGTTGTTGGTTACATGACCGGGTACACATTCACTACTACATGGCATCTACCTACCGTACACGGCGTGTTCCTATAGATTTTTCTCAATGCATGTGTCTGCTCACACGGTCAGTGACACGGTTTAAAACGACACGGCGTGAATATATAAATTACATGCCATGTATTCTGGGTTTTTCCTGGCGGTAGCTCTGAAACTGCACTGAAGCCTAGAAAACACTAAAAAACGAGCAAAGAGGCGCCAAATTCTGATCCATGACGGCACATACTCCTCACAAATCCAAACTTTGTATCAAATATAGTCATATATAAGGAAAACCAGGTCAATGATTCACCAATTTCCAATTCAAGAGGGCCCAGAACACCTCGAAAACCAATATTTGGCATTCATTTAAGCAAGGTACAAAACAAACAATCTTTCTATCAAACTGCATTGATTCTATCAAAGAATATATCACAACAGCATGCATAATCTACGCAATGTCTATCACAACAACATGCAATCGGTAATGCACCCTAAATGGCCTGGCAAGAATGCATGGAATGTGATTTCTATCAAGTGCCTATATGATGCATGATATGGAATACCCTCATCTCATTGGGTTACAACAGAAATAGAACCACAATATCAACAACAATAACAACACTAGGCATGTGAATCACACTATGTGAAATCATATCAACCGTAAAATCTCAAAACCAGAAAACTGTAATAAACATGGTAGTATGGATTTTCCCTGTACACGGGTTAGAAACTCCCGAGAACAACTTAAAACAAAGTACCAAATCCGTCCTATCCCTAGCTAAAGGCTCCAAACAGTAAATCAAGAGAAAATAATACCTCTGATACCACTTTGTAACGTGCCGGTTCCAGAAGCCACCCAGAGGCACCCCGTACCCAGTTGGTCACATGGCCTCAAGTGCATTTCCCCAAACGCCAGAGGCTGCCGACTAGCAGCGAGGGCCTTGGATGTGATAGTGAAGGAACTATTCCCTCATTGGCAGAGTACACAGCGGAAGTAAAAACACATACAACAATGGAAATAGTAAATATCCAATGACAATAACAGCGGAAGACTGATAAATAAATAGCTCGAGAAGAAATATATGTAAATGATTCATGATGCACATATGTCTTGGAAAACATCCAAACCAGTCACAATGCTGAATACAGTACTAAGCCAAAGTAAAAAATAAATAGAGATGAACAACTCCTCAGCATCGCTAGCCTCGACTTGGCCCCATGCTCTTCAGCTCCAGTGCAATCAAGAACCTAAAGTAGAAGGGATCTTTCCCTTATCTACACCTGCAACAGTATAAACTTTTTGGGCCCAAAAACATGACCCAAATAGGGTGTGAGACAAATTCCCAATAGACAACCACCCAAATATTTGTGCCTAACAGTCATTGAATATATGGTAGGTAAAGAACAGCAAGCAGTAAATAGAAAGCAGTAAACAGGATACAACACAACAGTAACAATCCACTGTTTCTAGCATATAATCTACAAACAAGAAACAACCACTTAGGCAAGTAGAACAAAAAGGTAACCTCTGGGTAGTTCTCACAGCCTAACCCCTAAGGTTCAACCTACGAGTACTAGTATCCCTCTAGGAGGCACACACAGTCTCACCCCTCTACTTCAGCTATAAATAATATACTCTCTGAGGAAACACTCACTGTCAATTCCCCCTATAGTCTCGTATCATACTAAAGGCTATCTGGGGAAGCACTCAACAACAATTCCCCATTTGGCCCACGTCGAGTAACTAAAGACTCTCTGAGGAAGCACTCAACATCAATTCCCCATGTGGTCTTCCATCGTAATTAAAGACACTCTGGAGAAGCCCTTATGTACATTCTCTCTATGGTCCACTACATTAGTTTCTTGTAGCCCTGTGTATAACAACATGCATTGTGCACGTATCGGCTGAAGTAAACCTCAAGAACTTCTTGGCTATTAATCTAAGGCACAACAGCAAAATAGTACAACAGTTCCACTATCATACATCTAGGCATGGCAACTGAAAAAACACCAAACAAGAAAAACAAGCATGGAAAAACATCCAGAGTACATTAAAACTACACTATTCACAAGAAATTACCTCTACTCAAGAAATCAAGCAAAGCAGTAAACAACTAGTGAAATATAGGAAACACACAATACCCCATTCATGGGTATTGGTGGAATTTGCACAAAATACTAACAGACATACTACAGAAAGGCACAAACCACCAACCTTGATGATATGGTACTATATACGTGAACCACGATGGTTGATTCTCCATAGAATGTTGAAGATCTGAGAAAATGTCAAAAAAAATCTCAACCCATCATATCTTGCGAAAGAGGAGAAATATGAAAAAAATGCACTAGGAGAAGGAAAAAATCACCATTGTGGTTCCAACGCATTCGACAGAAGCTGAAACAGAGATCGAATGGAGGTTCGTGAATCCGGAGAAGAATCACAGCCGTACGGGTTGCTCTTGGATGAAGAACCTGGAGAAGGTGTGTGTTCTGTCCATCAGGCGTGACCCCGGTGCATTTAATGAAGAAAAAAAATAAAGACCACTGTATTTACTTCTTGAGTACATAGAGTGTACTCCATTTTTTCCATACTCTGCTTTAGGTGGGCTCCACCTCACCCTTACACACCGTGTGTGTGCCCCGGACACGGCCAACAAACGGCCTGGCGCGGCAAGGGAGTTAACGGCGTGTGCTCAGAAAGTACACGGCGTGTACTTCAAAAATTTCCAGAAACCCCATTTTCTCAAAAAATCTAGGAAAAGAAAAACATACAAAAAAATGAAGACCTGGGTTCTTACAGTTGGGTTTGATTGAATACTATGCATATTTTCTTTACAGAGTAAACAACTAGTTTCTTCTAATTTAGTTCAATTCCAAGGAATCCAAGAATTTCTGTATTTTTTTCTCATAGACGGAGGTAGACAGAGCTTGAATTGTTGCATGGAAATAGATATATCCTGTCTTATGGTTAATGTGGACTCTAATCTAAAATTATTTAAAACCCATTTTTCGCTTCATGAATAAGTTTGATTTATATTGAAAATACATGGTTATGTTTTTTTAAGGATATTTTTTCACCAATTATATGGAAGTGTGTTGTTTTGAAGTATTATTGTATGTTGATTAACATTAGTATGGTATTCTTTTAATATAGATATTATATATCAAGAAATATTTTTGATTTACTGTTGGTTGGTTTATATTCACTCATATTTCACCTCTCCACTCCACTTTCACACCCACATTCATCTAAATTTCTAAAAATCTAACTGTATATACCTCCACTTTCTGTATATTTTAGGTAACAAACCATTTTAGTCCATTGTTATTGTAACACACCGAGATTTTATAAAAAATATGCTTTTAATTTCATTGATGTCTTGTGTTGTAAGCTACAACAAGATTACCTTGCGCTATACGCTACACCATATGAGCTTGCAGTATACACAACACTATTCTTGGATCATGTTACACATAATTTTGAGAGTAGTTATTCTACGAAACATTGAGTGTATATATATAAATATATATATATTCAATGTATAAATGAAATATGGTTGGATTCTATTAAACGAAACAATAGAGGAGTCTTGCACAACACGCAACCCTGACTTGGCTTGCATTACTCGCAATCGCGACCTTCCTCGATAGCGTGTGTTGTACGCAATACCAAGTTTCACTAAACTTCGATATATGGTTATAATATTATAATGAACTAGCCGTTATGAATAGTATCAACTACATTTTGTATTTAATAACATTATTATTCATCATACACATTTTTTAAACATGGTATGAGAACAAAATCAATTTTTCGAGTAAAATAAGTATTTTTCAAAAAATGTAGTTTTTCCTCCTTTTGATGGCCCACCCACCATAAATCTTGACTTTGACATGTCTATAAGTTCAGTTTGACAAAATAAAATTCTTCTTTGGAATCAAGATATAAAAATTTGCTTTGGATAATTTTTTCATATTATTGTTAATAACTTTCATATTTTAATGAATAGTAAAAACACGCTATATTTTAATTAAAAACAACTTCTTTCATCGCAATAATTTATATGGTTATATTATCTTTTTAATTGGTTTTGAAGTGTAATTAGAATATATTTTTACCAGTTAATCTAATGTTTTTCATTGGAATTAATTTCACATTGAAATTGGATATAAACATGTATCAATCTTTTGATGTTTTTGTTTCTTAAAAACACGCTATTTGTTTTGATAACGGGAATTAAATTTAAAATTAATTAATGCCACTTATATGTTATGAATTTGGAAAAATAGGCATCAATTTTGAACTTGGAATATCAAATAATGCTTAGGCTGAATTTTTGGTATTTTTCAGAAAAACTTAAATTTTCGATGAATAGTGAAACCACTTAGTGGTAGTTAAAAAACTAACTTTTTTTAATTTAAATTAAATTTTACCACTTCTGTGAATTTAATTTCAAAAATACGAGAGACAAATTTAATATCAAGGACTAAAATGTGGTTCAATGAGATGAAAATAATTTTTGGTGAATAGTAACTTTTTACTTTTATTTACCACGGTTAAAAGTAAATAGGATAATTAAGGGTAAAAATGATATTATTATTTCCCTAAAACATGTCCTAATTATATTGGATAAGATTAATTCGACCAAAATCAATTTTAGGAATAAAATATGACCATTTAGGACCACTTGGATTAGATTAGGACATTTAATATTAATTTATTTAAAGAAGGGTTAAAATAGTTAAAATCAAACTTTAATAAGTAAGTCATTTTTAATATAGGGTTATACAAAAGATAAATTCAACTATAAATATTCATAAGAAATATAAAAATATTTCCTACATAATGGTATTTTATTTATAATTTTTAGACATTTAATTTATTTATGATACAAAGATGATGCATTAATTATCTTATTAATGAAATATTGACATAATTGATGTCATAAATACCCAAATAAATGTAATTTGATACTTTTTATGAGTTAAACTAATTTTATAGGTTAATAAGACATGTTGGTATTTATTTAATTAACTTTTTCGAACTAATCATTCTGTTATGATTTTCATAAAATTTAATTACCAAATAGTGTCAAAATTGACATAAAATAGTTTTTAAAATAAATATTATATTATTAATTGTTATTTTATTCCGAAAAATCTACGGTTCATCCAAATGACATAGATAAGGTTATATATGTTAATAATAAAAAACTTGGGGTTCTTTTGGCTTGTTATAGTAAGTTTATTAACCTTATAGTGTAAGATAACAAGAAGACACGGTAAAAGTAAAATTATTTAACTTAAAGTTAAATCTAAATGATAAGGTTAAAATAGAAACCTAAACTGGTCTAAATTCTATTGGATGAGAGGATTTAAACCCATCCCCACCTTAGCTTCTAAATAAATCAATTTGGAGCTATCGAAAACCGAATGTGACTTTATAATAAAATAAAAAAATTAGTTTTTCCAAAGGTGCCCCTCTCCTCCCTTATAAAAGGGAACCTCCTCCCTCTCTTCCTCACTACACATTGAGCCTTCATGCTCGGCCAACCCCTGAAAAATTATATTCTACACTTCCCTAGAAACATCCTAGAGGTCCTGGTCTTCTACAAAGTCCAATTTTAGTGCCCTAAAAGGAAGTCTCAAAGAGGCGCTTCAAAGAAGAGGTAATGTCCGCTAATGATTCTTTCAACATTATTTCTTCTTCCATTTCTTCTTCCTTAGTTGTTTCATTATAAAGTAATAACATCAGTATCCCTCATATACTGATATGTTATTATAAATAATAAACAACCCTATTTCTCCATCTATACATCCTACGGACAACAAAATCACCGCGCGTGCGTACGTACAGAATACTATCCCCACGCCGTGGTGTAATCTATTTTTCCACCCACGCCTTAAATGGATGAGTATAATGGTGTAAAAAATAACTATATATGGTTATTATAACATCATACTGATTCTGATATATTATACCATCCACTCCAATTCTATTCAATAATTATGGGAATGATATCATCGCTCGGGCATACGTACGGACTACCGTCTCCACGACGCGATGATATTCATTATCCATGTTAACCATACATGAATGATCATAAAGATTATATAATGAATAATAATGAAATATATGAAACAATAAGGCTGCTGGATTTATGTATACATATATATGTATGTCATCTTTTTAGTTTCATTCAATTCAATAAGGAAATGAAAACAGCGTTCATGCGTACGTACAGCCTACCGTCTCCATGAACTGTGTATTTCATTCCTTTTATCGATCTATAATATATATATATATGATGAATATATATTATATATAAATCATGTTTTAAATTCTCGAATTATATAAATCTGGGTATAAGTAATAATATCAAGAATGATAAGTCGAAACACATACGATAAATGAAATGATTTTACACAAAACGCTGCTTTAACATGGAATTTACCAAAGAACGGGTAATATAAAGTCATAATTGAAACATATATGATATCATAACAATGAATATTATTATGTAATAAGTCAATGAAATTATTTAAATCATTATACAAGAGCTTCGGATCCATACAAATCATATCGGACCTAAGGTAAGGGATAACTTTTCCAATCTCGTTCTTATCCGACATTGTTTATTCGTAAGTATTTATAGGGGTTATTGTTCTCATCAATGTCCATGTTTCCTAAAAATGGTTTCATGTATGTCTAATGTCCTTTTTACCCATTTTTGACTTTTACTACATGGTATATATGGAATCATTATTTTAAGAGGTAATTTTTTACTTTTCCGGCAAAAGTACGAGAAAAATGTTTTTTTTAAGCTTATACAACATGAACGGATATTTACGGTTTTATAAAGCCTTATTTTCATGAATCTTTCTCAAAAATATTTCATGAATATTTTCAACAAAATCCTTTTCTTTTAAAATTGCATGACATTTTGTGAAAAGAAAATTAATTTTGAAGAAAAAATGATATCTTCCTCAAGAATTCATTTCATGTGTTTTATCAAAACCATTTTCATCTAAGATGACATTATTTCACATGTGTATGTTTCAAGTATCATGTCTCTATGATTTACATGGTTTCAATTTTCTATTTATGAAATGATATCCATTTGTTTTATATGGATTATGTGATTATGGGATGATGTTTATGAAACCCATTTAATTTATTAGTTTATTATGAGTGATGTATGTTTATTTTGTGGCACAAGTAAGAATGATTTCAGTATGAGATGGGTGGGACCTATATCTCCCTCCAATGAATTGGGTAAAGATTTATATCTCATGAGATATACATGGATGTAATGGTAAGTTAATTCGGTTCAATGTTATAGGACTGAAACGAGGAGTGAACTCGATTCAGAAAGGGACTTTGTCCACCAAGATGGTCTTGGCAGTAATGCCTTGGATACTATAGAAATCATAACATGTGCTGTATGGTTTCCACAATTAAATTTTTTATTCCCATTATATTTTATCATGGTTGATGTTCCATTATGATATATGTCTTACATACTTCTACAATTTATGTCTTTGCTCAAGATTTTGATGTTTAAATTTCATGTTCAAGTTTATTGCATTCAAATGTTTATGGATTGTGTTATGTTCTCTATAATTTCCCTTATTGAGAATTTGAGCTCACCCTTTTTATGTTTTATTTTCCCCAGGATATAAAGAAAGTTTTTAGGTAAGAAAACAAAAGGGGAAGATCATTAGGGGAGAAGTTGAAGATCTTTCACCACGATTAGAAGATTAAATTCCAAGTTTCCAAAGACACTAAACTATTATAGTCCTTGTGTGTCTGTTTTTATTATCTATTAAGTATTCCGAAAAAGTAATGTAATGTGCATGTACGTCAATATTTGGGTCTCTACCATTGGTATTAGAGGAAAGGTTTAGTCAACCTTTGGAAACTAGGATGCGATAACGTTAGTGAGATCCCTATAGATATTTCTAAGGTATGTCTAGGGATGTCCATAAGGATAAGTATACGTATAAAATATAGTCCTAGAACTAAGGTAACAATCATAGAATTTAACATAAGATGTTAGATATTGAGGGTATTACCCCTTTACTATGTTGTTTTCCCAAGCATGATTTTTTCCTGTCACACTATTCTTTTTGGGTTTTAGAAAATGGCTGGAAACCGGAAGATTCACGATAATGGAGGATATGACGGACAATGGAATGATATTCTTCATGATCAAGAAAATGAAATGAGATTTGGAAGTCTAAACATCGTTATTATGACTAATCATCAATCTCATAATATGATCAATAATATCAACTTTGGTAAGTTTTCCGACTTAGATAATAACAGAAAGACGGACTTTCATGATGATCATAGAGGAAAGAAAGTTCAATTTACCTCATGTAAATCATGTGGGAAGAGGCATCTGAGAGATTAGTTCAAAGGAACTGTAAGATTCATTGGGTGTGGAAAAGAAGGACACAAATACAGTAAGCGCAAAGGAAAATGTTCAGTTAACACCATGGACAAGGATAATGGTATTGCTACGACATTAACATTGATTAGATGTTTTAAATGTGGAATGTATGGGCATTATGCATACCCATTCCCTAAGGGAAAATCTCATGAAAAGAATAAGCATGGTCATATGAGTAGTATTTATGTGGATGATGATGAAGTGAATACAAATGAAATATCATATGAAAGAAATGATGAAGCTCGGTCAGTGGTTTAAGAAGTTAGTGGAATTATTGTATGTTTATAAAGAATAATGTATGGTATTATGGAATAAAGATTCATCTAAGGATTGTTACACTATTTTTTCCCTAACGTATTTGAAAGTATTTGTTGAATGGTACCGATAACCATGGAAGGTTATTCAGATATTTTTGGAAAGTAGATGATATGCACAAAATGAAGG
This sequence comes from Viscum album, assembly GCA_963277665.1. Lineage (NCBI taxonomy): Eukaryota > Viridiplantae > Streptophyta > Magnoliopsida > Santalales > Viscaceae > Viscum > Viscum album. The sequence continues at coordinate 1,039,398,875 of OY728129.1, forward strand.
GATAAGAAGATAATGAGATGTTTGATTGTATTCATGAGCTCATGTTTGATATAAGGACTAAGTGATATCATGGTTTGAATATGTAGAATTTTTGGGATTTTGGTATGTGGAAAGTGTTAACTTTTGATAGCATTCATGTTTTCACTAAGGTTAATGGGGTTTATATTTTTTCAAGAGAATACATGATTAAGGTATTCACATGTTCTTAATTTGACCAACAAGATATATCTTATGATATATGGGGGATAAATGATGGCATTCACGTGATAGTTATGTAACATTTCAAGTAATCATTTTCTTTATACTATGAGCTTGGACCGAAATATTTTAGATAAGCCTAAAGATTGGAATGGATTATGTTGGACATAAGTTAGTATTGTTTAAGGATAGAACATTTTTTGATATTATTGATGGGATGTTATAGTAATGTAGTTTTCGAAAAAGGACAACCTTCAGGACGGGCGATAGTCCATCGCATTGGACAAGGATGTGGGATTCGATTGCACAACTGAAGTGAGATAGGACTTTATCGCCTACCACTGGCCTACAGGAAGTCCCTGTTTAGTAGAAACTAGTTTGATTATATTAAGCAGTATGATATATGAAGTATAAGTCCATTTTTGGAACCATATATGATTAATCTCACTATAGATGGACTTATGTATTTTTGATAACTTTTTTAACCTTTTGATTGAGACAGATGGAATGACCTATCATTCTATCACATTCTCTGCTAACACTTCACGAATGACAAATTCAACTTCATTTCTTTAAGAGATGAAGTGGAAATTGTCAAAAGAACGACCAACGGTGAGACTGTACCAAAATCAAGAAAGTATTTCTTCTAATTCCAATTTATTTAACTTTAGGGAAATGATCTTGAAAACCAAAAATGTTGTCCTAGTGCCCTTATATCCGATGAATCATATGGTACCTTAGATAATCACAAATCTATGGCTTTGTGATTGCTGGCTTTTCCATAGCCATGTTCTCTACCACTCTCTATCAGAACATGATGGTTAGATTTCTCTTCCATATCCATATTTTCTCCTATGCGGAAACCCAATTATGAGTTACTTCGGGTAATCGTTAAATTTCATACTTTAGTTTTTAAAATTATGTTTTAGTATTTTTTTAACGATGTGGGTTCTTATAAATAGTAAATGATTTATAACCCTGACGAATTTCTGGGGCGAAATTCATTTTAAGGGGGGTAGAATGTAACACCCCAAGATTTTATGAAAAATATTCTTCTAATTTCATTGATGTCTTGTGTTGTAAGCTACAACAAGATTACCTTGCGCTATATGCAACACCGTATGAGCTTGCAGTATACACAACACTATTCTTGGATCATGTTACACACAATTTTGATAGCAGTTATTCTACGAAACATTGAGTATATATATATAAATATATATATATATTCAATGTATAAATGAAATATGGTTGGATTCTGATATACGAAACAATGGAGGAGTCTTTCACAACACGTAACCCTGACTTGGCTTGCATTACACGCAATCGCGACCTTCCTCGATAGCGTGTGTTGTACGCAATACCAGGTTTCACTAAACAACGATATATGGTTATAATATTATTATGAACTATCCGTTATGAATATTATCAACTAAATTTTGAATTTTACAACATTATTATTCATCTTACACATTTTCTAGAACATGGTAGGAGAAAATATCAATTTTTCGAGTTAAATAAGTATTTTTCAAAAAATGTAGTTTTGCCGCCTTTTTATGGCCCACCCACCTTAAATCTTGTTTTTGAAATGTCTATAAGTTCAATTTGAAAAAATAAAATTCTTATTTGGAATCAGGATATAAAAATTTACTTTGGATAAATTTTTCATATTATTCTGATAACATTCATATTTTAATGAATAGTAAAAACACGCTATATTTTAATTAAAAAAAAACTTTTTTCATCGCAATAATTTATATGGTTAGATTATCTTTTTAATTGGTTTTAAAGTGTAATTAGAATTTATTTTTACCATTTAATCCAATTTTTTTCATTGCAATTAATTTCACTTAGAAATTGGATATAAACAAGTATCAATCTTTTGATTGTTTTTGTTTCTTAAAAACACGCTATTTGTTTTGATAAAGGAAATTAAATTTAAAATTAATTAATGAAACTTATATGTTATGAATTTTGAAAAATAGACATCAATTTTGAATTCAGAATATCAAATAATTCTTAGGCTTAATTTTTGGTATTTCTATGAAAAACATCAATTTTCGATGAATAGTGTAACCACTTAGTGGTAGTTAAAAAACTGACTTTTTTAATTTAAATTAAATTTTACCACTTCTGTGAATTGAATTTCAAAAATCTGAGAGACACGGTTAATATCATGGACTAAAATTTGGTTTAATGAGATGAAAATTATTTTTGGTGAATAATAACTTTTTAATTTTATTTACCACGGTTAAAAGTAAATTGGATAATTTAGGGTAAAAATGATATTATTATTACCCTAACACATGTCATAATTCTATTGGATAAGATTAATTCGACCAAAAACAACCTTAGGAATAAAATATTTCCATTTTGGCTCACTTGGATTAGATTAGGACATTTAATATTAATTTATTTAAGGGTTAAAATAGTTAAAATCAATGTTTAATAAGTAAATCATTTTTAATATAGGGTTATACATAAGATAAATTAGACTATAAATATTAATTATAAAGCTAAAAATATTTAATACATAATGGTATTTTATTTATAATTTTTAGACATTTAATTTATTTATGACACAAAGATGATGCATTAATTATCTTATTAATGAAATATTGACATAATTGATGTTATAAATATGAGAATAATTGTAATTTGAGACTTTTTATGAGTTCCACTAATTTTATAGGTTAATAGGACATGTTATTATTGATTTAATTAAATTTTTTCAAACTAATCATTCGGTTATGATTTTTGAAAAAATCAATTACCAAATAGTATCAAAATTGACAAAAAATAGTTTTTAAAACAAATATTATATTATTAATTGTTATTTTATTCCTAAAAATCTAAGGTTCAGCCAAATGACATAGATAAGGTTATATATATTAATAATAAACAACTTTGGGTTCGTTTGTCTTGTTATAGTAAGTGTATTAACCTTATAGTGTAATAAAATAAGAAGACGAGGTAAAAGTAAAATTATTTAACTTAAAGTTAAATCTAAATGATAAGGTTAAAATAGAAACCTAAATTTGTGTAAATTCTATTGGATGAGAGTATTTAGACCCATCCCCACCTTATATTCTAAATAAATCAATTTGTAGCTATTAGAAACCGAATATTACTTTATAATAAAATAATATTTTTTGTTTTTCCAAAGGTGCCCCTCTCCTCCCTTATAAAAGGGAACCTCATCCCTCTATTCCTCACACCACTATGAGCCTTCAAGCTCAGCCAACCACTGCCAAATTCTCTTCTTCGATTCCCTAGAAACATTCTAGAGGTCCTGGTATTCTTCAAAGTCCAACTTTAGTGCCCTAAAAAGAAGTCTCAAAGAGGCGCTTCAAAGAAGAGGTAATGTCCGTTACCGATTCTTTCAACATTGTTTCTTCTTCAACTTCTTCTTCTTTAGTTGTTTCATTTTGAAGTAATAACTTCAGTATCCCTCAAATACGGATATGTTATTATAAATATTAAACAACCCTAAATCACCTTCTATCCATCCTAAGGAAAACAAAATCACCGTGCGTTCGTACGTACGGAATACCGTCTCCACGCCGTGGTGTAATCTGTTTTTCCCCCAACTCCTTACATGGATGGGTATAATGGTGTAAAAAATAACTATATATGGTTATTATAACATCATACGGATTCTAAAATATTATACCATCCACTCTAAATCTTTTCAGTAATTATGGGAACGATATCATCGCTCGTGCGTACGTACAGACTACCGTCTCTAAGACGCGATGAAATTCATTCTCTATGTTAGCCATAAATGAATGATCATAAAGTTTATATAATGAATAATAATGAAATATATGAAATAATAATTCTACTGTATTTATTTATATATATATGTATTTCATCTATTTAGTTTCATTCAATTCAATAAGGAAACGAAAATAGAGTTCATTCGTACGTACGGTCTACCGTCTCCATGAACAGTGTATTTCATTCCTTTTATCGATCTATAATATATATGAATATGATGAATATATATTATATATAAATCATGTTTTACATTCAAGAATTATGTAAATTAGGAAATAAGTAATAATATCAAGAATTCAAAGTCGAAAAACATACGATAAATGAAATTATTTTACAAAAAACGCTGCTTTAACATGGAATTTACAAAAGAACGGGTAATATAAAGACATAAGTGAAACATATATGATATCATAACAATGAATATTATTATTTAAAAATTCAATGACATTATTTAAATAATTATAGAGGATGTTTTGATCCATATGAAGCATATCGGACCTAAGTTAAGGGATAACTTTTCCAATCTCATTCTTATCCGAGATTGTTTATTCGTAAGTATTTACTGGGGTCATTGTTCTCATCCATGTCCATGTTTCCTAAAAATGGTTTCATGTATGTTTAATGACCTTTTTACCCATTTTTGACTTTTACTACATGGTATATATAGAATCTTTCTTTTATGAGGTACCTTTTGACTTTTCTGGCAAAAGTACGAGAAGAATGTTTTTTTTAAACTTATATGGCACGAACAGATTTTTATGGTTTTATAAAGCCTTATTTTCATGAATCTTCCTCCAAACTATTTCATCAATATTTTCAGCAAAATCCTTTTCTTTTAAAATTTCATGAAATTTTTTGAAAAGAAAATGAATTTTGAAGAAAAAAAGATATTTTCCTCAAGAATTCATTTCAAGTGTTTTATCAAAGCCATTTTTATCTAAGATGACATTATTTCAGATGTGTATGATTCAAGTATCATGTCTCTATGATTTACATGGTTTCACTTTTCTTATTATGAAATGATATCCATTTATTTTATATGGATTATGTGATGATGGGATGATGTTTACGAAACCCATTTTATTTATTAGGTTATTATGAATGATGTATGTTTATTTTGTGTCACACGTAAGAATGATTTCATTATGAGATGGGTGGGACCTATATCTCCCTCCAATGAATTGGGAAAAGATTTATATCTCATGAGATATACATGGCTGTAATGGTAAGTTAATCTAGTTCAGTGTTACAGGACTAAAACGAGGAGTGAACTCGATTCAGAAAGGGACTTTGTCCACCAAGATGGTCTTGGCTGCAATGCCTTGGCTACTATGGAAATCATAACATGTGCTGAATGGTTTCCATAATTACATGTTTTATTCCCATTATATTTTATCATGTTTGATGTTCCATTATGATATATGACTTAAGTACTTCCACGATTTATGTCTTTGATCAAGATTTTGATTTTTAAATTTCATGTTCAAGTTTTTTTCATTCAAATGTTTATGGATTGTGTTATGTTCTCTATGCTTACCCTTACTGAGAATTTGAGCTCACCCTTTTTATGTTTTCTTTTCCCTAGGATATAAAGAAAGGTTTTAGATAATAAAACAAATGGAGAAGATCTTTAGGGGATAAGTTCAAGATCTTTCACCATGATTAGAAGATTAAATTCTGAGTTTCCAAAGACATTAAACTACTACGGTCCTTGTGTGTCTGCATTTGTTATGTATGATGTATTCTGAAAAAGTAATGTAATGTCCATGTACGTCAAGCTTTAGGTCTCCACAGTTATTGGGTTTCTATTCCATGTTTGAGGAAAAAGTAAACTCTATATGTAAAAAACAATTCTTCATCTTCAATCAAAGACTTCAGTGATACAATTTTTTATGTGTTCATTATAATAAATAATTTTCTACTTTCCCTATGCCATCTTCACATGTTGTAATCCTCCACCACCCTTATTTTTCTTTAATTTCATGAATTTTAGATTTTTTTAGCAATTGTAAAATTTATAGAGGTGTTTTATTGATAAATAATACACACTCAAAGACTAATATTTTATGTTAATTATATATTCAATCTAGTATGTTCTTGATAGAGTGCTATCTTCATTGACAACATGCATATTATTTTTGAAAAACTACTATTTTTGTGTTATTTATAGGGTCAAGAAAGACTATTCTTAATGAAATACTATTTTGGATTAGAGAAGGTATACATTTAATTGGTGTAAATTTTATTATCTCAATATATATCCTTGCATAATTAAAATTATTATGCTATCTAAGATTGTATGTTCTTGATAAACCCAAAATTCCCACGTGTTAGAGAATCCATAACACTTTCAGATAATTAATTTCAAACATAGCCCCTGTGTAAGTTTTATTTTTAAAGGTTGGAACCAAAGCCTCAATTTATTATTTTTATTGAAACGATCTTTTTAGTGTGGGTATAAGGAGACACATTACATAGCCCGAAGGACCAAGACCAAGTGGCCAGAATACAAGGCTTGAAAGCCCATTTTTTGGTCCAAAGGGCCCCTTAGTGAACAGTACTACTATAGTAACTTCACTGCTATAGTTCCTACTATAGTACCCTCCACCGCTACAATCCCCTACAATAGTGCCTCCGCTGCTAAAGTTCTGCTGCTACTACAGTTCTTCCGCTACTCTCTAGATTTTTCTTTTTATGGAAAAAACATTGAATAATGAGATTAAAAATACCCCTCCACCTCCATCACATGTAATATCAAATTTCTTGTTTGAAATATCCATTTACCACCAGAAAAAATGATTGGATTTTTCTTTATATTGTGTTTTTGGTGGTAAGTATTCAATAACTACTACATTTCTCCTTCATGGGTGTTTTTTAGAATTTGGGATGCTTTAGAACTCCATAGAAGCTAGATAATTTTTATCTATCATTATAGGTAACAATTTTATATTGATATATTTGAAAATTTAATTCTAGAATGAAATCCTCATAAATAAGTAGGGGATGGAAAATTTATCAATAAGAAATATTGAAATGTTTTCATAGAAGCACTCGAGTAGTAAGTGTTACAACTATTTTTCAATATATTCCATCAAATAAAGCCTAAGACTTACCCATATAATATTTTTTCCTTTTTTGGATTTCAGGAATGAGGTTGAAAGTGGAACATGAAAAGTTATTGATTTATAGAGTTAAAGTGGAGGTGAATGATTTTGGGAGGCTATAATCATTACTGAGATTCTTGGATACACTTCTAGGTTTTTATATAATATATATATATATATATATATATTCTAAATATACATCCTGAAATATATATTCTAATATTTTTTTAATATACATGTTTTGTGATTATTTATATTATTTTATAAATTATGTATATTTCTAGTCTTTTATACATTTAGAATTAATTAATTTCAAAATACAATTCTTTCTTCATTCAAACAACTTTTTTTTTCAAATGCGGTTTTTTTTATATTGTTTTAGTAGGTACCATGTCTCCAAAAAATATAGGGGGGAATACTAGATAATAGTATTTTCATTCATTCACTTGAGGTGTTCTCCTACACATTAAGGTCATTTCTCTCATAATTTCTATAAAATTTTTAATTTAAACATAATTGATTGCTTTTCACCAACCACCTATATGTACTTCCACTTTTATTAACTTATTCAAGTTTCTAAAACTCTCATAACAACATATTAACCTATGATACTTTTGAAAACCACGATTATATCACTTTGAGATTCAACATATGTTGTATATATCCATAATCATTATTGTTTCTAGAAAAATGTTTCATTACTACCTTTATAGTATTTTTCTATTATTTTATTTCTTTTCATCATCACTTATTTTATATGAATTTTAAAAAAGCATCTATTTAAGACCCCATGTAGATCATCTACTTCATTTTATTATATTGATGTATCCTTCATATTATATAGTAATCTATTTGTCCGAATGTTTGGAAAATACTATTGGTAACTCCCATAAAATTACTCACCTATTTATGATTATAAATATACAAACAATCCAATTCCATTTTTATTCGCTATATTTGAAGTATTAATTTCATTTTTATTTAGAGAATATATTTTATGTTTTCATGGATAATGGTTGGTTTAATATTGGTACTAAATCTTATATGTTTGGAAGTGAATATCAAATGTATTTTCATTACTTTTAAACACATTTGTTTCAAGTTTGATGCATTGTATATGAATTTAATGAGTTAAAGGATTATATTATTCATTTAAGTTGTTTTATTTTGAAGTATAATTTGTTTTCTATTAACAAAATTGATGTTACTTTTATTATAATATATGCAGAATTTCTAAATTTTAATTTGAGTGTTATAAGTAGTTTTTAAATGTTTTTTCCTACAAACTAAACATAGATAACTCAAATTTAATAAACATTTGTATTCACTAGATGATTTTATTGTCATAGTTCATTAACCACTTAGAATGGATGACATTAGATTTCATTTTAACTTAATTGCTATTGATTTTCTATGATATTTTAATCCATGTTATATGGTATTTTTTGTGTACCACATTGGATGAAACATTTACAGTGGTAAAGAAATCGAAGTAATAGGATTCATGACAATAAATTATCATATTTTTAGTTTTCATTGATAAGATAACTTTGGTTTTTATTATTGTTCTTATTTTCTGATGACATTTCTTAGTATAATGCCTTATTATTAAATTATTCTATTTTTTTATTTTAATTTATTTATTGGTGATGTGATATTTTTTTATCATCTTCTTTTCTGAGTTAAATTTTGGATATATTTTTGTAGTAGTTTTCATTTTATATTTATTTAAATGGTTTTAAACATATTCAGTGTTAACTCGTATAAAATAGTCCTAATATTTTATTTTATAATATTTCATTACTTTATGAATAAAATTTGGGATGAATTGATTTACTTTACAAGAATAAGAATATGATCTTCTTACAAGAGTGGTCATTATTAACTACTTACAACCACTTTTTTCTAAAACCTGAGTAGTATTTCTATCTAAAATTACTTCTATTTCTTTATATGATGTTTCTTCTGATGGAAGATCCCAAACAAATGACTCACATACTATATCAATTTCACAATTTTACTCAATGGTGTGTAATAATTTATTTCCTCTATCATTTAATTCAATATTAAAAACTCATTCAAATTGATTTCTTTCACATTATATTTCTACTTTTCTGAGTTCATGTTATACATTATAGTATAGTTAATTATCTTACCTTTTTAATTAACTATGTTTGTATGTTATTTAAAATACAATGAAGGTCACATTATAACTACTAACAAAACAATAAAAGTTACCCCTTTCAATAAGTATACAAATGAAAGTGTATTCATAATGAGTTATATATATAGTTTAAACAATGTGTAATTTAATTATACATACATTTTAAACAATATGTAATTGATTTTTGTGAATGATTTATTCATACAATAAAAAAATAAATTATACCATAGAATTATGAAAAAAATATGAAAATGAATTATGTAATTGAAATTGTATAAAAATGAATTATCCATACACTTTAAACTTTTTGACTCAAATTGTATGCATGATATATTTATATATTGTACAAACATAAGATGTTACATTAAGGTTAAGGGTCAACAGAGTTCATGTATCCCTTCATCAATACTGTATAATTATATAATGGTAGAGACTTCACTAAGCTCACATTGAAAACATATATACTAATATAATTATTATAAAAAATAAATTTAAATCATATATTAGATAATATTAAATGCTACAGTGAATAATGCTTATAGTGAACACATTTATATTTCTCAATTTTATTTCCAAATTCATAGATTTATTAAATTCAAAATTAACATATATGTGATTTAATATTTGGAAAAGTAGAGTACTCTATAGATGGATTAAGAAATATATATTGTACACATCTATTCGGAAATACATTTGTGTGAATTTTTTTAAAAATGAATCAATGAATGTTTGGAATAATATGGAAGTATCACATTATAGTTGGGTAAATAATGTGATTGAGAAATTGTAGTACTCTATAGTCAACACAAATATCTAAAATTGAGAGTACTATTATTATATTTAAAATTGATAAAGTTGAGTACTCTCTAACTACTACATATTGTTTACAACATTGTACTATTTTAAAAAATTGATAAATCTGAGTACTCTTGAAGTTTGAGTACTCTTGTAAAATCTATGTACTCTCAATTGTGAAGATTGAGAAATCTGAGCACTCATGTGAAATTGTTGTACACAAAATAGATAGTAAATTAAAAATTTATAAAATAGATAAATTTGAGTAATCAAGAAATATAAAATCACATCAATATAAAATATATAGTGAATATAATTAAGAAAACATATTAATAATAATTTATAATGTACACATTTGTACAATAAAATTTGAGTACACTTTGATAGTGAAGAGTACTCTCAATTTTTTAAATCTTTGAATTTTATAAATAGTAATATTATTTATCAATAATATAAGAGTATTCTACTGGTTCTATTCTTTTTCAAAAAAAATACATAATTATTTATATTAATAACAAATTAATTTATCTATGGAAATTCATCGATGTTGAAACCGACACAGGACAATTTTTTTTTAATTTTAACTAATGATGATTTGGTTTAGTATTTATTGTATATTAATTATAAATACCATTAATATGTTTTTACAAATGAAATATATTAAATTTTGTTTCATTGAGAAAATATTTTCATTAAAGTACACTTGGTTTAAAATCTTTTTTATTTGTTAATTTATCGATGTTAAAACTGTCATATTTTAACCAACCTTGTATCTTTCTTGTACATTTTGTAGTACAGTTGGTTCAATAAAATCTATATATTAATTTTAATTACATTATATTATGTTGGTATAAACGTTTTTTTAAATAAACTTTACATTTTAGTCCCTATATTTATGTTATTTAAATCTCTTTTTTTAAAATAATTACACACTTTTAAACCATGTTTATTTGTTTTGAAATAGAACATATAACCCTATTGACAATAAAATTAATTATATTTTTACATTTCTATTACATAAAATTCAATAAATAAGATTTGGTATCACTTTATAGGGTTATATGGTCTATAATCATTCAATATTTTCTCCATTTATTGTTGCACTATGATCATTAAATAATCATAAATATATCCAATAAGATTGGATTCCATTTTTATATTATAGTTTTATATAGGTTTGTTCATATACAAAGCATTGATACCTATTTTTTAAATCATATTATATATAATTAATTTATTTGGTGGACTCATTATAGTATGAATTTCAGTACTTGAAATTGAAATATAACATAAAATTTTACAACAGGATGATGGATATGAATTAATCATTTGAAACTATTTCAACATTATCTCCTTTTAGTTTTGACCTTTTTCTAAAATTTTACTTAACATATTATTCACGAATACATTTTCAACATGAATTCCATAAATCAAAAATTGATTCAGTTGTGCAAGTTAGCACTAAATTTAGAAATGAAAGCTCAACTTTAAGGGATCTTAAAAATAACTTCAATAAATAAAAATGAAATATGAAAATAAAAATGTATTCGATCAAGAAAAAATCAATTAATTTGTTCAATTTTTTTGTAATTTATTTTTGTTTTATGCATTAACTATTATTTACTCTTTTGTTTCTTTTTCTTCTTTTATTGTATCTATCTAATGGTTCTAATAACTCAAAATTATAAGTGTGTGTATGTGAATTTAAATTTTAATGATTACTCCATTAAAATAACCCTCCCTAGATTTAATCTAATGTGTTTTTATAATGTGTATATTTCATATTGTCAAGAAATATTATTATAAATTTCATATATAGTTAGATATTAATTTTCATTACAGATGAGTGTTAATAATTAATTATAATTAAACATTTACTAATATTTTCTAGATACTATTTCTTTAATGTATCACAGTTTCAATTTTAAATGAAATATAATTATAATAAATTTGATTATATTTTAATATCTTGGTAATTTTATTGTGTTAATCCCAATGGTTTTGGATCCAAGCAAACCCATTCCTATAAATTTTATTATAATATAGATAAAGTGTCATGAAAAGGGGGATTACAGATACCAGTATGAAAAAACCACAGGTAGCCACGTCCAAAATAAGTGAATAGAACCCCATGATCACAAAGGACCCCCTCGATATTACCTTTTCAATTTCCCACTTTGATACAGCATTGGAAAACTGGTGGCATTACCTATAAGGATGAGTGAAATGAATGTTGATTTGGTCAACGAGATGTATAAATTTCATTGAATCAGACACCAATGAATGGAACCTCTAGCCTTGATGATAAGAAGACATAATGGCTTGGATAAATTCCCACAATTTAACTTTAATGGATTATTTATTCCAAATGAGATGGTAAAAATAGCCTTTAATGAAGCCCCTATGAGTGCAGAAGACACCACCACAACCTAAGTGTTAATCAATTAATTTGGTTAAATCATTTGATGTGAAATAAGCATTTTCTTTATGAATAAAATTTTGAATTTTTGTTGTCTGTTATGTTATATTTAAATTTTTTAAAAACATATATTATATGAATGTTTTAGTAAAATATATTTTTTATCCATACAAGGTTAAATATCTTAAAACGGGGGGGGGGGGTGAATTTGGGCATGAAAGATTAAAACAACCTCTCCTTTAGATATTGTTTCATTATTATACAAAAAAATGTCATTTCCCTTTCTGATAGAAATATATTAATATAATTTAAATCATGCATGAGACACATCAATTTTTCTTAGTTCACCCTCACTGGGATACGTCCAAGGAGAATACAAAGTCAATGTGTCAATGTAACAAATACACTAAGGATCACTACCAAATAAAGGTTAGATAACTTTTATGTCCAGGATCAATAACTTTACAAGGTTTCGAGATAGCTCACTACCTTCCCTATGGTCACTCCCCAACTCTCTTTCGATGGATGACATCTGGTGGAAATGATCACCTTCTTCCACATATTTTTCTCACTACTTTTGAAAGGATTTACTCTCAGTTTACAGACATGTATCTCCATTATTAATAAATAACTAATACATCATCTATTGTAGATAGATGATATATTGATGTTTTACTTCCATCCAATGGATGAATGAAACTCTACCATATATTTACTAAGAAATCCCATATGGTTCACACAAAACATTCATTCATGGAAACTTTGGATAACATGTGCACAACTCTACAACCATGAATGAAATATTTGTTCTTGTTCATGAAATTTCCAACATTCATAAAAGATTTGGTTTATCATAGAACATCATTTTTTGTGAAACTCTTACACTTTTCATACAACTTTACTTCCCATTTTAGATCCATGTTCTTTTCTATGTGAAAAAATTGAGTCGTTGCTTCATGCAATTATTCTTGTGCGTAGATTTTATGATTTTCTCTCACTTATTACATGATTAACAGCTATGATATTCTCTAAAGGTTGGGATACTCAAATGAGGGTGGTTTATATATATTTATAGACATGGCTGACCCTACGTGTAAAACCTGGCATGTCATTCATTGTCCGTAGAAGAAATATATTTTTTCATGGAACTCTGGGCTTGCATGAATTATATGTAGAGAAATAAACATTATTATTTGACATTATATTTAGTTCATAAGATTATTTCACACCTTTTATTGCACACAACTCCTATATCACGAAAAAACCATCTTTCATGCAATTTTAGACCATACGCGCACCTTTTTCCTTTATCTTATTTTGGGATTGAGATCCCAAATCCTGACTACTGTAAAACATTGTTAATCATCATCACCCATGCACACAACATTTTTGTTTTATGAAAATATAATACCTTTTACAAAAAACACCTTTTCCCAGTCTCTAGGTTTTGGAACCCAAAAATTTGGAACAATGGGAAATTATGCCACCATGTATACACATGTTTCTATACTCCTGCTAGAGAATCTATTCTATTTATTGGATATTTCACAACACAACTTGTCAAAAATATATATAGAACTTGAAAAGTAACCATCAAAAACTACCTTTTCAACAAACACAATTAACCTAAAATCAATGCAATGTTACTTTAAGTGATTTATCCCAACATTTTTCCCCTTTGGGTTTGTTAAAAATTCATCACATTTTGATACCTCAGTAATGATTCTTCTATATTATATCAACATTTTATTCACGTGACTCAAATAACGATCAAATATTTACCAAAAACACAATGTATGCCCACATGAGTAATGCTCAATGTGAGAAACATGATTAGCATGAAAAGTCCATCAATAATTCACTTCATTCCAAAACATGTAAACTACATTCATCACAATCTCTAACTATCATGAAATATAACTTCTGATAGATCATATTTATCATCATCTGATTTAAAACTCCCCCTAATTTTCTACTCCCTCTATTAGATTTTCCCCTATATGGATTAAGGCCTTATTTTATCCTCTTTTATAGAATTAATTTCTCCCCCTTATAAACAAACCCAATGGTGACTTCATTGTGGTATGTAATAGGGTAAATAACAAAGATTAGAACATTTGGGAAAACACACCATACCTTAAGGAGAAAGGGTCCCACATTCACTCTTTTTAAAGTGTGTGTAGTTGACCAAACTCCCATAGACAATCTATTTAATTCAAATGCTTCTTTGGGTAATGAATTCATAAAAATTCCTACAACCTGTAGTTCTGTAGGCATAGAATCCCACACCAAAAGCCCCTGCTCCACCTTATCCTTAATAAAATAATATTTTAGTTCATTTTCATTTGTCATCAAGTGATGGACTATATTTTTTATAATATTTATATAACATTAATTATCTAATGGATTATGATGAATGTCTTCATTAGAACTACCATATCACCATGTTGTTGCTTTATCCACTATAACTGAGTGCAAGATTGAGTGGCCACAATATATTCATCTTTTATGATTCTCAATGAAATGAATTCAATGTTTCTTTCATAGATATTAAAGAAGAAATCCTCAAGATATATTGAATCACATGATGTTGATTTTCTATAATCTCATGATCCATCCCAATCTGTATCTATATAGCCTAATAACTATTACTTATAATTTTCATTGTATATAAAACTAAAATCCACAAATCATTCGATATACTGAAGTATTCTTTTTAATGTCAGTAAGTTGATTTTTTGGGATTGATTTGATACCATGGTTCTTTTCATGTGAAAAAATATCCATTTATGTCATTTTTATATACAAAAAACTTCTAATGATATTCCTATATTCTTTTCCATTGACTGCTTTTCCTTCATCTTCCCATGATAGTTTCATCTGGGTAGCCACCAAAGTCATCCTCATCTTGTAAGTATATATTAATAATATTCTAAACACCCCATTGGAATATTTATATTGATAAATGAATGTTAAATTCTTTCCTTGTGTCCCCGATAAACCAAAATAAAATATCAGTTCACCAATCATTGATATTTAAAATTCACTTTTTATGAATTCTATAAACTGTCTATACTGTGCTTCATCTGATCCACTAACTATTATGTCATAAAAATATACCAGAACCACAATCATTTGATTACTATCATTTTTCACATAGATAATGTAATCAACTCTGCCACACTAAAACTTATCTTCTCAAAAATTGATCTTCTATTGAATACCATGCTCTTGGTGCATGCTTCAACCCATATAACACCATCGTCACACAAAAAACTTTGTTCTCATCTTTATGAATGAGACAACCATATATATCTTTATTATAAAATTAAACTTCTAGAAACTAATTTATAATATCTAGATTAACTTCTATTTGGAAAACTTTTATCCTTCTTTTCAATAATAGGGTAAAAAATAATCTGATTATCACAAGCCTCAAAACAGGTCCACACATTTTATCAACAACAATACCCTCTATCTAGGAGTACCCTTTTCCCACTATTTTTTCTTTATTTAAAATATTTTTAAAATCATCATTAATATTATTGCGAAAGACCCATTTCTTTCCAATGAAATTCTTATTTGTTGGCCATTAAAAATATACTCGGTCTAATTCATCACAATTTTTTCATGCTCTTAATTCATGGCCTGAGACCAGTTATCATTTATAATTAATTTGTCAAAAAATTTAGGTTCTAACTTATATAATAAATATTTTTACTCTAATGACTTCATTCTTCATGTTTGAACTTTCCCCAGCTGATCACCAATGTTGTTCTGTCTGTCAATTTCAACATGACTATTTAGCTTTCATACATATATTGATTTTACTTCCTCCTTTTCATCACTGGTATTATATTCTGAATCATAATTTTCCACTTCATCTCCCCCAATGGTTTTTACCTAATCATCACTTTCATTCGGGAAATTTTCCATATATTTTTGAATATTTTGTTCATCCTCTACTATAGTGATATAATTGCTTTCTACAACCTTTCCAAACCTCTTGTTGAAGAATTTAAAAGCCTTTATTTGTCGTTATTACCCGTGTAATATCCCCTTATCTACTCATGATTCAAATTTATGTTGTTTCTACTTATTGAGAATAAAAGATTTATATCCAAATATTTGAAATTTTATTAATGTTGATTTTCTTTACATACAATATAACATACATTGTCTTATCTTCCTTCTGACAAGATAGAGCCCTGTTAGATATGTAGACTTATTTTAAGATAGCTTCCTTCGATAACTTATATGGTAAGTCAATTTCATTAAGTATTGTTCTGGTAATGTTTTTGATGATTGGATTTCTCATCTCAACCACTCCACTTTGTTGAGATGTTCTTACAGATGAAATATGATGCCTTATCTCATGTTTCTTGAGATCATATTCCACCAAACTATTTTCAAATTTTGTACCATTATCAGAAAAAAAAACTCATAATCTTTTGTACAAGAATAATTTTGGATTCACTACAACACTATTCTATGAAACTGAACACATCAGACCTATGGGAGTTGAAAAATTCCCTTTCCATCCTTTTAAAATCATAAATAAAAATAATGTAATACTGCTTCTAGTCAATGGTTCTTGGTGGGATTGGTCCACATACATCTACATGAACTAATTCAAGAGAAACATGAATAAGGTTCTTAAATAAGTTAATAACATTATTAAAACCATTATATAGTGTGTTAAATCATGTTCGACCAAAGGATGCGTAAGGTAAATGACTTCGTCTCAATCTTCATTCATTGAGGCATAGTTTGATGTTATACACCCAACTTCTTTTATGAGGTGTATATATAAACCCTTTGACTTATCATGTAATTTATTAATCTATTATATTTTTATTTAATTTTTATAAATTTTTATTCATTCGTGAGTCTTATAAATTAAATTTTCAAAGTGGTATGGGACACCTTTAATATTTAAGTATTTAATTATAAAATCATTTTTTCCATGTAAATATTTTTGATATTATTTTACATATTTATTTATATATATATATATATATAATGATGATTAAATAATTATATGTATGATTTTAGTTCCATTCAAATGTTTTCAAAATTAGTCTTTTTAAATGTTTTATACGGATCGTTTTGACAAAAGACAAAAGGAATGTTACATTGTTAACAAACACGGTGACAATGGATTTCCCGCAACTATAGCTATTATTTAATTTATAGAAACCTTTGAAAGCGTACATATTTTCCTAAATAAAAACCCTATTTCCATATTTTTTTTAAAAAAATTATTTATTTTTTTAAAGAAAAGGTAATTTTAATAAGAAATTGATTTTAATATGGGTTTATTAATATTTTTCTTCAATAAATTTTCAATGATTTAATTATAGTATTTTCATCTATATTAACACCCTTTATTGAATATTATGATTAATTGATTTTGATTTCTTATGATATCATATAATATATTTCATTGAATGGGTTGCGATCAGTTTACCTTTGGATGTGCAATTTTGATATCATTCTTGGTTTATGGTTAAAGTATTCCCATTTCGTATGCTAGTTTTTAATACTAATTTTAATGTTGTTTATGATTCACCCCTTTCATATGAGTAATGAAATGGACTTAGTTAGTGATTTTAGAGGCCCTATATATCCACTATATGTATATTTACATGTTATAAAACATAATAAATATGGTTTTGGATAAGGCCTTACCAATTTATTTGATTATTGGCACGTTTCCTTGACGGTATTAGATTATTAGAACGAAGCCTTGATGTTATGATTGAGATATCCATCATTTTTTATTCACTCATTATGAATTCATTTACTGATATTCCATGTGATTATTTGACAATTATAATATCCATGTTTATGTTTCCTGGATCATGTGATTATTTAAATGACATGTGTTTCAGTAATTTAAATTTCTATATTGTTTATTCCATATCTACTCATAGATTCTGATAAATTGTTAACCTTTCTGAGCATTTTATCTCTTCCATTTAATCTATTTCATTTTTCCTCAGGATTCTAAAAAATATATTATAACTAATATGTATGTCTTCATAAAGTAGGAATAATGGAATACTTAATGATTTTTTTAATTTTGGGTTTTAGATGTAATGTTAATTTCATGTATATATTTATTTTTCCAACACTACTAAAATATTCTGTCTTTTGGGATGCGATCACATGTATATTATTTTAGCGTAACAATGTAAGACAAAAACTCTAGGATCTCAGGGTCAAAGTCTTTGTAGTTGGTATAAGGGCAATTTTAGTAGAAACCTTAGGAATTAGATTTAAGAAAACATAGATTAGGGAATATAACCTTACAAATATCTTTTAGGATTAGTATAATTATATTATATTATCCTATATACATGTTAATACCATTTATGGAATAGGATAAACCTATAGACTTATATATTGAGAAGGAAATGTTATGATTTTGACATCCTATAAACGATTCTTCATCAATATATCACTATGTTTACCATTCCCCATATTGTGTTTTTTATTTTTATCAATGGATAGAATCCACAAGTTTATAAAATTAATGGTTATACTGATGATGATGAAGAAGAGACTACAAAAGAAAAATGGAAGGAAGAGGGAATTAAGGAAAAAGAAGATGATGCGCAGTTAGATTTTTAAGAATGAAATAGAATGATTAAAGTTCTTATGTATTTGAATTCTAGAATTATTTCATCAATAGTGATATGGTTATAATATTCATGAGTTATAAATGAATTCTATGGTAGTACTTCTTCTCTAAGGATTTAGATGAATAAAAATTGTAATTAATTTTTTTAAGGAGATCAAATATTTGGTATTTGAAAATAAAAGACACATTATGTTGTTTAGGGAATCTAATGTTATGTTAATTTTGGGAATTTAAAGAATTTAATTTTAAAATTTTGGAATTTAAATTTTTTTATAATTATTTTGAATGATTCTTAAGGTAATTAATTATTAAATGTATTAAGTTGAACTTTGGATATTATTGTTTCAGGTTAAAGTATGATTTATCATATTGGACAACCTCTACTAATAATTTTGTTTTTTATAAACATTAATCGGAAGAATGAATGAAATGAAAACCTGACTAATATTTTAAAGTGTGTCATGTATGAAAACATCCATCAAAAACATCCATTTCCTAGTGTAAAATATGAAGTGAAAATTGATCGAAGTCCAACCAAAGTATAAGATTACTCTTAAGGAAAGTAATCAAGTATATTTATTTTCTCAAGTGATTATGTATTTATTAAAGGAATACTAAAACTATATAAAAAGGTTTTTAGAGAAAAAACATTATCCTTTTACTTTTATTTTGAGAAATATATTTTTTAACCAATCATAAATTTATGGTTTTGTGATAGTTATCTTTCTAATGACCAGGTTCTCTATAACTCTCCATTAGAAGTTAATAGTTAGATTTCACTTACATGTCCATGTTATTACTTTCCTATAATTTCATCATATTCTGAATCCTAATTTTGTGGTAGCCTTCTCATTTCCCTTTCCGTCTTATTAATAGAATATTTTATTAACCCAATTTTTGATGTTGTCTTCCAATAAAGAAATTTTGATGTATTAACCGTTGATTTTTGAAGTTCATTTTTAAATTATGAGGATGAAATTTATTGAACCAAGGGATAATGTACCACTGCATGATTTTATGGTATTTATATTTTTAAATTAATTTCTTCGACATCCTACATGTCACACAACACCAAGTTTAAACAAACAATGATATACAATTAAACATCATTATTTAGTCACGACAGTTATAACCTAGTTGTTAAATTAGAGGGAATGAATAATATTAAAAAATTATGAAATTTATATATTATATATTTATTAAAATGTATTAAAATTAATAAAAATAATATTATAGGCATAAGATAAGAATGAATCCAATTTTATGGATTAAAAGGCAATATTTTCCAAATGTTAGTTTTACCGCCTTTTGATGAAATTCTTGTTTTAAATATAGTTTTTGAAAATTTTGTAAATTATATTCAGAAAAAAAACATTAATATTTTAATTCAAAATAAAAAATATATACTTTGGGTTAATTTTTTTTTATTTTTCTAATAATATTAATGTTTTGATGAATATTGAAAAATACTAGATTTTATTTGAATATTCTTTATCTTAATAATTTATAATGATTAATAATATATTTCATTTATTTTAACGTATAATTTGATAAATTCTATATCATTTAATCTAATTTAGGTCATTGGAATCAATTTCACATTGAATTTGGATAAAAAAATTTCAAACAATGGAAAGTTTTCACTTTTATAACCCATTTTCTCAATCCGTTAATGGGATTAATTTTAAATAATTTTTTTCCTATTATGTTTTTAAAAATTTTGAAAATGAATTCCATATTTTGAATCTAAATTTCAAAATTTATCAAAAAGTTCCATTTTAATTTTGGACAATATGAATAAAAAATTTAGTAATTTTTTTTAATTCCCACGGCTAAGGGTAAATTAGTTAATTGAGGGTAAAAATAACATTATGAATATTATAAAATTACCCTATTACTTATAATAATTTTATGAGATGAGTTATTTTCAACCAAAACCATCATTGGGCCAATTTTATGGCTTCTTGGATCCATTTCGATGACTTTATACCATTTATAGTATTTTATTTTAAGGAAAATCAAATATGTCATACTCTTAATTTTAATAAGTATTATATTTTTATGTGGTTATTTAGAATATATATTATATTATAAATGTAGATTTGAAAGATAAATTTTTTTATCTTATCATTTAAGTTTATTTTTAATTTTCATGAAATAAATTGTTTCCTTAAAGGATTACATAATGATTATGAAGTAATTATTCAGTTAATGAAAATATAAAATAAATGATATTGAAAATGATAAAATAAATATAATTTGAGATAATTAATGACATTCAATAATTTTACAGATTACAAAAAACAATTAAGGAATATGTAAAGGTTTTCTGTGAATTTATCATGTGTATTGATATTTTTTAAAGTCAAAGTAATGAATGGTAGAAAAATTGATATTAATGATGTTTTAAAATAAAAAATATTTTATTAAATAATGATGATTTGGTTTAGTATTTATTGTATATTAATTATAAATACCATTAATATGTTTTTATAAATGAAATATATTAAATTTTGTTTCATTGAGAAAATATTTTCATTAAAGTACACTTGGTTTAAAATCTTTTTTATTTGTTAATTTATCGATGTTAAAACTGTCATATTTTAACCAACCTTGTATCTTTCTTGTACATTTTTTAGTACAGTTGGTTCAATAAAATCTATATATTAATTTTAATTACATTAGATTATGTTGGTATAAACGTTTTTTTAAATAAACTTTACATTTTAGTCCCTATATTTATGTTATTTAAATCTCTTTTTTTAAACCAATTACACACTTTTAAACCATGTTTATTTGTTTTGAAATAGAACATATAACCCTATTGACAATAAAATTAATTATATTTTTACATTTCTATTACATAAAATTCAATAAATAAGATTTGGTATCACTTTATAGGGTTATATGGTCTATAATCATTCAATATTTTCTCCATTTATTGCTGCACTATGATCATTAAATAATCATAAATATATCCAATAAGATTGGATTCCATTTTTATATTATAGTTTTATATAGGTTTGTTCATATACAAAGCATTGATACCTATTTTTTAAATCATATTATATATAATTAATTTATTTGGTGGACTCATTATAGTATGAAATTCAGTACTTGAAATTGAAATATAACATAAAATTTTACAACAGGATGATGGATATGAATTAATCATTTGAAACTATTTCAACATTATCTCCTTTTAGTTTTGACCTTTTTCTAAAATTTTACTTAACATATTATTCACGAATACATTTTCAACATGAATTCCATAAATCAAAAATTGATTCAGTTGTGCAAGTTAACACTAAATTTAGAAATGAAAGCTCAACTTTAAGGGATCTTAAAAATAACTTCAATAAATAAAAATGAAATATGAAAATAAAAATGTATTCGATCAAGAAAAATTCAATTAATTTGTTCAATTTTTTTTGTAATTTTTTTTTTTTTTATGCATTAACTATTATTTACTCTTTTTTTTCTTTTTCTTCTTTTATTGTATCTATCTAATGGTTCTAATAACTCAAAATTATAAGTGTGTGTATGTGAATTTAAATTTTAATGATTACTCTATTAAAATAACCCTCCCTAGATTTAATCTAATGTGTTTTTATAATGTGTATATTTCATATTGTCAAGAAATATTATTATAAATTTCATATATAGTTAGATATTAATTTTCATTACAGATGAGTGTTAATAATTAATTTTAATTAAACATTTACTAATATTTTCTAGATACTATTTCTTTAATGTATCACAGTTGCAATTTTAAATGAAATATAATTATAATAAATTTGATTATATTTTAATATCTTGGTAATTTTATTGTGTTAATCCCAATGGTTTTGGATCCAAGCAAACCCATTCCTATAAATTTTATTATAATATAGATAAAGTGTCATCAAAAGGTGGATTACAGATACCAGTATGAAAAAAACACAGGTAGTCACGTCCAAAATAAGTGAATAGAACCCCATGATCACAAAGGACCCCCTCGATATTACCTTTTCAATTTCCCACTTTGATACAGCATTGGAAAACTGGTGGCATTACCTATAAGGATGAGTGAAATGAATGTTGATTTGGTCAACGAGATGTATAAATTTCATTGAATCAGACACCAATGAATGGAACCTCTAGCCTTGATGATAAGAAGACATAATGGCTTGGATAAATTCCCACAATTTAACTTTAATGGATTATTTATTCCAAATGAGATGGTAAAAATATCCTTTAATGAAGCCCCTATGAGTGCAGAAGACACCACCACAACCTAAGTGTTAATCAATTAATTTGGTTAAATCATTTGATGTGAAATAAGCATTTTCTTTATGAATAAAATTTTTAATTTTTGTTGTCTGTTATGTTATATTTAAATTTTTTAAAAACATATATTATATGAATGTTTTAGTAAAATATATTTTTTATCCATACAAGGTTAAATATCTTAAAAGGGGGGGTGAATTTGGGCATGAAAAATTAAAACAACCTCTCCTTTAGATATTGTTTCATTATTATACAAAACAATGTCATTTCCCTTTCCGATAGAAATGTATTAATATAATTTAAATCATGCATGAGACACATCAATTTTTCTTAGTTCACCCTCACTAGGATACGTCCAAGGAGAATACAAAGTCAATGTGTCAATGTAACAAATACACTAAGGATCACTACCAAATAAAGGTTAGAGTAGATAACTTTTATGTCCAGGATCAATAACTTTACAAGGTTTCGAGATAGCTCACTACCTTCCCTATGGTCACTCCCTAACTCTCTTTCGATGGATGACATCTGGTGGAAATGATCACCTTCTTCCACATATTTTTCTAACTAATTTTGAAAGGATTTACTCTCAGTTTACAGACATGTATCTCTATTATTAATAAATTACTAATAAATCATCTATTGTAGATAGATTATATATTGATGTTTTACTTCCATCCAATGGATGAGTGCAACTCTACCATATATTTACTAAGAAATCCCATATGGTTCACACAAAACATTCATTCATGGAAACTTTGGATAACATGTGCACAACTCTACAACCATGCATGAAATATTTGTTCTTGTTCATGAAATTTCCAACTTTCATAAAAGATTTGGTTTATCATAGAACATCATTTTTTGTGAAACTCTTACACTTTTCATACAACTTTACTTCCCATTTTAGATCCATGTTCTTTTCTATGTGAAAAAATTGAGTCGTTGCTTCATGCAATTATTCTTGTGCGTAGATTTTATGATTTTATCTCACTTATTACATGATTAACAGCTATGATATTCTCTAAAGGTTGGGATACTCAAATGAGGGTGGTTTATATATATTTATAGACATGGCTGACCCTACGTGTAAAACCTGGCATGTCATTCATTGTCTGTAGAAGAAATATATTTTTTCATGGAAATCTGGGCTTCCATGAATTATATGTAGAGAAATAAATATTATTATTTGACATTATATTTAGTTCATAAGCTTATTTCACACCTTTTATTGCACACAACTCATATATCACGAAAAACCCATCTTTCATGCAATTTTAGACCATACGCGCACCTTTTTCCTTTATCCTATTTTGGGATTGAGATCCCAAATCCTGACTACTGTAAAACATTGTTAATCATCATCACCCATGCACACAACATTTTTGTTTTATGAAAATATAATACCTTTTACAAAAAACACCTTTTCCCAGTTTCTAGGTTTTGGAACCCAAAAATTTGGAACAATGGGTAATTATGCCACCATGTATACACATGTTTCATTACTCCTGCTAGAGAATCTATTCTATTTATTGGATATTTCACAACACAACTTGTAAAAAATATATATAGAACTTGAAAAGTAACCATCAAAAACTACCTTTTCAACAAACACAATTAACCCAAAATCAATGCAATGTTACTTTAAGTGATTTATCCCAACATTTTTCCCCTTTGGGTTTGTTAAAAATTCATCACATTTTGATACCTCAGTAATGATTCTTCTATATTATATCAACATTTTATTCACGTGACTCAAATAACGATCAAATATTTACCAAAAACACAATGTATGCCCACATGAGTAATGCTCAATGTGAGAAACATGAGTAGCATGCAAAGTTCATCAATAATTCACTTCATTCCAAAACATGTAAACTACATTCATCACAATCTCTAACTATCAATAAATATAACTTCTGATAGATCATATTTATCATCATCTGATTTAAAAATCCCCCTAATTTTCTACTCCCTCTATTAGATTTTCCCCTATATGGATTAAGGCCTTATTTTATCCTCTTTTATAGACTTAATTTCTCCCCCTTATAAACAAACCCAATGGTGACTTCATTGTGGTATGTAATAGGGTAAATAACAAAGATTAGAACATTTGGGAAAACACACCATACCTTAAGGAGAAAGGGTCCCACATTCACTCTTTTTAAAGTGTGTGTAGTTGACCAAACTCCCATAGACAATCTATTTAATTCAATTGCTTCTTTGGGTAATGAATTCATAAAAATTCCTACAACCTGTAGTTCTGTAGGCATAGAATCCCACACCAAAATCCCCTGCTCCACCTTATCATTAATAAAATAATATTTTAGTTCATTTTCATTTGCCATCAAGTGATGGACTATATTTTTTATAAGATTTATATAACATTAATTATCTAATGGATTATGATGAATGTCTTCATTAGAACTACCATATCACCATGTTGTTGCTTTATCCATTATAACTGAGTGCAAGATTGAGTGGCCACAATACATTCATCTTTTATGATTCTCAATGAAATGAATTCAATGTTTCTTTCATAGATATTAAACAAGAAATCCTCAAGATATATTGAATCACATGATGTTGATTTTCTATAATCTCATGATCCATCCCAATCTGTATCTATATAGCCTAATAACTATTACTTATAATTTTCATTGTATATAAAACTAAAATCCACAAATCATTCGATATACTGAAGTATTGTTTTTAATGTCAGTAAGTTGATTTTTTGGGATTGATTTGATACCATGGTTCTTTTCATGTGAAAAAATATCCATTTATGTCATTTTTATATAAAAAAACTTCTAATGATATTCCTATATTCTTTTCCATTGACTGCTTTTCCTTCATCTTCCCATGATAGTTTCATCTGGGTAGCCACCAAATTCATCCTCATCTTGTAAGTATATATTAATAATATTCTAAACACCCCATTGGAATATTTATATTGATAAATGAATGTTAAATTCTTTCCTTCTGTCCCCGATAAACCAAAAAAAATATCAGTTCACCAATCATTGATATTTAAAATTCACTTTTTATGAATTCTATAAACTGTCTATACTGTGCTTCATCTGATCCACTAACTATTATGTCATAAAAATATACCAGAACCACAATCATTTGATTACTATCATTTTTCACATAGATAATGTAATCAACT
The DNA here is from genome assembly GCA_963277665.1 of Viscum album. Lineage (NCBI taxonomy): Eukaryota > Viridiplantae > Streptophyta > Magnoliopsida > Santalales > Viscaceae > Viscum > Viscum album. Next base: position 1,039,425,419 of record OY728129.1, read on the forward strand.
CTGCCACACTAAAACTTATCTTCTCAAAAATTGATCTTCTATTGAATACCATGCTCTTGGTGCTTGCTTCAACCCATATAACACCATCGTCACACAAAAAACTTTGTTCTCGTCTTTATGAATGAGACAACCATATATATCTTTATTATAAAATTCAACTTCTTGAAACTAATTTATAATATCTGGATTAACTTCTATTTGGAAAACTTTTATCCTTCTTTTCAATAATAGGGTAAAAAATAATCTGATTATCACAAGCCTCAAAACAGGTCCACACGTTTTATCAACAACAATACCCTCTATCTAGGAGTACCCTTTTCCCACTATTTTTTCTTTATTTAAAATATTTTTAAAATCATCATTAATATTATTGTGAAAGACCCATTTCTTTCCAATGAAATTCTTATTTGTTGGCCATTAAAAATATACTCGGTCTAATTCATCACAATTTTTTCATGCTCTTAATTCATGGCCTGAGACCAGTTATCATTTATAATTAATTTGTCAAAAAATTTAGGTTCTAACTTATATAATAAATATTTTTACTCTAATGACTTCATTCTTCATGTTTGAACTTTCCCCAGCTGATCACCAATGTTGTTATGTCTGTCAATTTCAACATGACTATTTAGCTTTCATACATATATTGATTTGACTTCCTCCTGGTCATCACTAGTATTATATTCTGAATCATAATTTTCCACTTCATCTCCCCCAATGGTTTTTACCTAATCATCACTTTCATTCAGGAAATTTTCCACATATTTTTGAATATTTTGTTCATCCTCTACTATAGTGATATAATTTCTTTCTACAACCTTTCCAAACCTCTTGTTGAAGAATTTAAAAGCCTTTATTTGTCGTTATTACCCGTGTAATATCCCCTTATCTACTCATGATTCAAATTTATGTTGTTTCTACTTATTGAGAATAAAAAATTTATATCCACATATTTGAAATTATATTACAGTTGATTTTCTTTACATACAATATAACATACATTGTCTTATCTTCCTTCCGACAAGATAGAGCCCTATTAGATATGTAGACTTATTTCAAGACAGCTTCCTTCGATAACTTATATGGTAAGTCAATTTCATTAAGTATTGTTCTAGTAATGTTTTTGATGATTGGATTTCTCATCTCAACCACTCCACTTTGTTGATATGTTCTTACAGATGAAATATGATGCCTTATCTCATGTTTCTTGAGATCATATTCCACCAAACTATTTTCAAATTTTGTACCATTATCAGAACAAAACCTCAAAATCTTTTGTACAAGAATAATTTTAGATTCACTACAATACTATTCTATGAAACTGAACACATCAGACCTATGGGAGTTGAAAAATTCCCTTTCCATCCTTTTAAAATCATAAATAAAAATAATGTAATACTACTTCTAGTCAATGGTTCTTGGTGAGATTGGTCCACATACATCTACATGAACTAATTCAATAGAAACATGAATAAGGTTCTTAAATAAGTTAATAACATTATTAAAACCATTATATAGTGTGTTAAATCATGTTCGACCAAAGGATGCGTAAGGTAAATGACTTCGTCTCAATCTTCATTCATTGAGGCATAGTTTGATGTTATACACCCAACTTCTTTTATGAGGTGTATATATAGACCCTTTGACTTATCATGTAATTTATTAATCTATTATATTTTTATTTAATTTTTATAAATTTTCATTCATTCGTGAGTCTTATAAATTAAATTTTCAAAGTGGTATGGGACACCTTTAATATTTAAGTATTTAATTATAAAATCATTTTCTCCATGTAAATATTTTTGATATTATTTTACATATTTATTTATATATATATATATATAATGATGATTAAATAATTATATGTATGATTTTAGTTCCATTCAAATGTTTTCAAAATTAGTCTTTTTAAATGTTTTATACGGATCGTTTTGACAAAAGACAAAAGGAATGTTACATTGTTAACAAACATGGTGACAATGGATTTCCCGCAACTATAACTATTATTTAATTTATAGCAACCTTTGAAAGCGTACATATTTTCCTAAATGAAAACCCTATTTCCATATTTTTTTTAAAAAAATTATTTATTTTTTTAAAGAAAATGTAACTTTAATAAGAAATTGATTTTAATATGGGTTTATTAATATTTTTCTTCAATAAATTTTCAATGATTTAATTATAGTATTTTCATCTATATTAACACCCTTTATTGAATCTTATGATTAATTGATTTTGATTTCTTATGATATCATATAATATATTTCATTGAATGGGTTGCGATCAGTTTACCTTTGGATGTGCAATTTTGATATCATTCTTGGTTTATGGTTAAAGTATTCCCATTTCGTATGCTAGTTTTTAATACTAATTTTAATGTTGTTTATGATTCACCCCTTTCATATGAGTAATGAAATGGACTTAGTTAGTGATTTTAGAGGCCCTATATATCCACTATATGTATATTTACATGTTATAAAACATAATAAATATGGTTTTGGATAAGGCCTTACCAATTTATTTGATTATTGGCACGTTTCCTTGACGGTATTAGATTATTAGAACGAAGCCTTGATGTTATGATTGAGATATCCATCATTTTTTATTCACTCATTATGAATTCATTTACTGATATTCCATGTGATTATTTGACAATTATAATATCCATGTTTATGTTTCCTGGATCATGTGATTATTTAAATGACATGTGTTTCAGTAATTTAAATTTCTATATTGTTTATTCCATATCTACTCATAGATTCTGATATATTGTTAACCTTTCTGAGCATTTTATCTCTTCCATTTAATCTATTTAATTTTTCCTCAGGATTCTAAAAAATATATTATAACTAATATGTATGTCTTCAAAAAGTAGGAATAATGGAATACTTAATGATTTTTTTAATTTTGGGTTTTAGATGTAATGTTAATTTCATGTATATATTTATTTTTCCAACACTACTAAAATATTCTGTCTTTTGGGATGCGATCACATGTATATTATTTTAGCGTAACAATGTAAGACAAAAACTCTAGGATCTCAGGGTCAAAGTCTTTGTAGTTGGTATAAGGGCAATTTTAGTAGAAACCTTAGGAATTAGATTTAAGAAAACATAGATTAGGGAATATAACCTTACAAATATCTTTTAGGATAAGTATAATTATATTATATTATCCTATATACATGTTAATACCATTTATGGAATAGGATAAACCTATAGACTTATATATTGAGAAGGAAATGTTATGATTTTGACATCCTATAAACGATTCTTCATCAATATATCACTATGTTTACCATTCCCCATATTGTGTTTTTTATTTTTATCAATGGATAGAATCCACAAGTTTATAAAATTAATGGTTATACTGATGATGATGATGAAGAGACTACAAAAGAAAAAATGGAAGGAAGAGGGAATTAAGGAAAAAGAAGATGATGCGCAGTTAGCTTTTTAAGAATGAAATAGAATGATTAAAGTTCTTATGTATTTGAATTCTAGAATTATTTCATCAATAGTGATATGGTTATAATATTCATGAGTTATAAATGAATTCTATGGTAGTACTTCTTCTCTAAGGATTTAGATGAATAAAAATTGTAATTAATTTTTTTAAGGAGATCAAATATTTGGTATTTGAAAATAAAAGACACATTATGTTGTTTAGGGAATCTAATGTTATGTTAATTTTGGGAATTTAAAGAATTTAATTTTAAAATTTTGGAATTTAAATTTTTTTATAATTATTTTGAATGAGTCTTAAGGTAATTAATTATTAAATGTATTAAGTTGAACTTTGGATGTTATTGTTTCAGGTTAAAGTATGATTTATCATATTGGAAAACCTCTACTAATAATTTTGTTTTTTATAAACATTAATCGGAAGAATGAATGAAATGAAAACCTGACTAATATTTTAAAGTGTGTCATGTATGAAAACATCCATAAAAAACATCCATTTCCTACCGTAAAATATGAAGTGAAAATTGATCAAAGTCCAACCAAAGTATAAGATTACTCTTAAGGAAAGTAATCAAGTATATTTATTTTCTCAAGTGATTATGTATTTATTAAAGGAATACTAAAACTATATGAAAAGGTTTTTAGAGAAAAAACATTATCCTTTTACTTTTATTTTGAGAAATATATTTTTTAACCAATCACAAATTTATGGTTTTGTGATAGTTATCTTTCTAATGACCAGGTTCTCTATAACTCTCCATTAGAAGTTAATAGTTAGATTTCACTTACATGTCCATGTTATTACTTTCCTATAATTTCATCATATTCTGAATCCTAATTTTGTGGTAGCCTTCTCATTTCCCTTTCCATCTTATTAATAGGATATTTTATTAACCCAATTTTTGATGTTGTCTTCCAATAATGAAATTTTGATGTATTGACCGTTGATTTTTGAAGTTCATTTTTAAATTATGAGGATGAAATTTATTGAACCAAGGGATAATGTTCCACCGCATGATTTTATGGTATTTATATTTTTAAATTAATTTCTTCGACATCCTACATGTCACACAACACCAAGTTTAAACAAACAATGATATACAATTAAACATCATTATTTAGTCACGACAGTTATAACCTAGTTGTTAAATTAGATGGAATGAATAATATTAAAAAATTATGAAATTTATATATTATATATTTATTAAAATGTATTAAAATTAATAAAAATTATATTATAGGCATAAGATAAGAATGAATCCAATTTTATGGAATAAAAGGAAATATTTTCCAAATGGTAGTTTTACCGCCTTTTGATGAAATACTTGTTTTAAATATAGTTTTTGAAAATTTTGTAAATTATATTCAAAAAAAAACTTTAATATTTTAATTCAAAATAAAAAATATATACTTTGGGTTAATTTTTTTTATTTTTCTAATAATATTAATGTTTTGATGAATATTGAAAAATACTAGATTTTATTTGAATATTCTTTATCTTAATAATTTATAATGATTAATAATATATTTCATTTATTTTAACGTATAATTTGATAAATTCTATATCATTTAATCTAATTTAGGTCATTGGAATCAATTTCACATTGAATTTGGATAAAAAAATTTCAAACAATGGAAAGTTTTCACTTTTATAACCCATTTTCTCAATCCGTTAATGGGCTTAATTTTAAATAATTTTTTTCCTATTATGTTTTTAAAAATTTTGAAAATGAATTCCATATTTGGAATCAAAATTTCAAAATTTATCAAAAAGTTCCATTTTAATTTTGCACAATATGAATAAAAAATTTAGTAATTTTTTTTAATTCCCACGGCTAAGGGTAAATCAGTTAATTGAGGGTAAAAATAATATTATGAATATTATAAAATTACCCTATTACTTATAATAATTTTATGAGATGAGTTATTTTCAACCAAAACCATCATTGGGCCAATTTTATGGCTTCTTGGATCCAGTTCGAGGACTTTATACCATTTATAGTATTTTATTTTAAGGAAAATCAAATATGTCATACTCTTAATTTTAATAAGTATTATATTTTTATGTGGTTATTTAGAATATATATTATATTATAAATGTAAATTTGAAAGATAAATTTTTTTATCTTATCATTTAAGTTTATTTTTAATTTTCATGAAATAAAATGTTTCCTTAAAGGATTACATAATGATTATGAAGTAATTATTCAGTTAATGAAAATATAAAATAAATGATATTGAAAATGATAAAATAAATATAATTTGAGATAATTAATGACATTAAATAATTTTAAAGATTACAAAAAACAATTAAGGAATATGTAAAGGTTTTTTGTGAATTTATCATGTGTATTGATATTTTTTAAAGTCAAAGTAATGAATGGTAGAAAAATTGATATTAATGATGTTTTAAAATAAAAAATATTTTATTAAATGATGTAAAATTTATAAAAAATTAAAATCCAGCCAACTAAATTAGATCAGGCATAAAATTTTGTCAATGATTCAATTTTTTTTGAATATTATATTAACTATTTTATCCCATAAGGATAAAAAACACATGTTCTCATAGTAAGAATTAAATAGATAAAATAAGAGTCAAAGACAAAATATATGGAAAATAATGTGACCTAAACTTGTCTAAAAATTAATGGTAGAGATTATTTTGACCCATAATCATATTATCTCTAATGTAAATCACTTTGGAGGCATTTTTTAATGAAAATTAATTTATACTAATTTAATAATTTGAGAGTTTCCAAAAGTTCCCTTCACATCAATTATAAAAGGGAACATCCTCCCTCACTTCTTCACACAACTTTCATCATTCTAGATCAAGAATGAACCGAATATTTCTCTTCCCAGAATCCTTATCCAAGTTCCTGAGGTCCTCGTCCACTAAATATACTAACTGTATACCCCTTAGATATGTATAAGAATTCATCCACAAAATCACTAGTGCAGAAAATGTTATTTACGTCAGTTATTTTTCATTTTTTACGTCAGTTTTTAGCCGACGTTAATATGGGCGATGTTATAAATAATGTTTTTTACGTTGGTTATTTAAAAATCGACGTAAAAAACATAACATCGTTGTTTTTATCACTTCATTTAGTTAATAACCGACGTGAAAAAACCCCGGGGGTAGGGTTTATAACGTAGGTGATTCTATAACCGCCGTGATAAATCGGGGGGCTTTATCACATCGGTTATACAATAACCGACATTATTAACACGTGCGGGGGAGTTTATCACATCGGTTATTTAATAACCGACGTGATAAAATCCTGGGCGATGGTTTATCACGTCGGTTATTAAATAACCAACATGCTAAACCCGTCCCAGGGGGGGTTATCACGTCCATTAATCAATAACCGACCTGATAAAAGGCCTGGGAAATGGTTTATCATGTCGGTTATTAAATAAACGACCTGATAAACCATTTCCCAGGCCATTTATCACGTCCGTTATTCATTAACCGATGTGATAAATCATTTCCCAGGTTTTTTATCACGTCAGTTATTGCATAACCGACTTGATAAACCATGCCACAGGTGTTTATCATGTCGGTTATGAAAAAAACCAACGTGATAAACCCTTCTCGATTTCTTTATCACATCGGTTATAAAATAACCGACGTGGAAGACAAATATTTAAAAAAAATCGACTGTAGTCCTCTGCCCCCCCCCCCCAAATCATCCAAAAACCAAATCAATAATTTTTACCACAAAAACAGAAAGAGATCAAAACATGAACTAAAGAAAATTTAAGCATTTAAATTGATAACATATAAAACATACCCCACTTGATAGCCTCCACCCTCATGTATACCCCCTGTACAGCCCTCCCCCACCTCACTGGAGCCCCCACCACACCACTAGACTACCCCCCGACCCCCTGGACATCCCCAAACACCCCTCGACAACCCCCCCCCCCCCCCCCACTCTCCTAAATAGCACCCCCTCACCCCCTCACCCCACTTGACAGCCCCCACCACACCCCTAGACTGCCCCGACCCCCTGGACAGCCCTAAACACCCCTCGACAACCCCCCACCCTCCTGAACAGCACCCCCTCACCCCCTCACCCCACTTGACACCCCCCACCACACCCCTGGACTTCCCCTGACCCCCTGGCCAGCTCTAATCACCCTGAGACAACCCCCACCCTCATGTATACCCCCCACACCCTGGACAGACCTCCCCCACCCCATTAGAGCCCCCCACCACACCCCTGGACTGCCCCCCCCCCCCCCCTCACCCTCTTGAACAACACCCCCTCACCCCCTCACCCCACTTGATAGCCCCCACCCCATTGCAGCCCCCACCACACCCCTGGACTGCCCCTTGACCCCCTGGACAGCCCCAAACGCCCCTATACAACCCCCCCCCCCCCACCCTCTTAAACAACACCCCCTCACCCCACTTGACACCACCCACCACACCCCCGGACTGCCCCTGACCCCCTGGACAGCTCCAAACACCCCGGGACAACTCTCCCACACTCATTTATACCCCCCCACCTTCATGTATACCCCCCACCACACTGGACATTCCTCCCAGACCTTTGGACACCCCCAACCCCACTGAACACCCCCCACACCCTTGAAACCCCTCCCCCCCAAACCAGAATCCATACCAGAAAAACTATCATAAGTAGACCAAGACAATTAGTAGATCAAAATTAAACATTCACATATATAACATTCAAAACATACACTGTCAACTTTAAAAAAAACTAAATCCAACCTAAACGACTACAAAATACACAATTACAATGACAATATTCAAAATTACATTTTACATTACAAACAACTAAAATTTAATCAAACCTATAAAATAATTTGACCACTGCACTTGTAAGTGTTTGATGTCTTTAGAATTATAGGTTTGAGGGTCATCAAAAGGATACGAATGAAAAGGATAGTAGTTAACGTGTTTAATTAGTAAATCAAATTGAAATATTATGGAAATGTTTAAGATAAAATCATACCGGGTCAAAATTCACAATTGTCCCAGTTGTCATTATTTCATACATAAATCTTAACATATAATATCTGCATTCGATGATGCCTTGTTGTTCATGAAAATTATTTTTGAATGAGTGTAAATTCAATATATTATTTTAATTTAATAAATCAAAAAGTACAAATTATAAATGGATATTTACCTTCGAAAATACATATTTGATCTTTGCATTCCTTTTCTTTGTGTTTTTTCAAAATTAGTCCCATGCCCTGTTAGAAAATAATACTAATGGGGTAAATTTAAAATTCATTATAATATATAAAACTACTGAGAAATTGAAACTTACTTTTCCAATATTTTCTTAAAACTTTCCCGCACATCATCATGGGCAGATCATATCCAATAAAGTGCTTTCTCCCTTGGGAAAAAACCCCTAACATCCAATGATCACTGATAAAAGGAAATTTAACGTTAGTGGTTTTGTATGTTAAAAGATAATTAACACTTTGAGAGAGATTTGTTTCATACCACTCACAAAAAGGCATCATCCAACATTGTGTGACTATATTCATTTCATGTCTTTCAGTAATATAAAGCATTCATTGTTCCTCATCCAATGCACATGCTTCAGGGGAAATCAATTGCGGGTCCATGAATCCATATACACTTATCATCTCATCCCTCTCACAAATTTTATAAAGATACCTAATACAAAACAGACATAAGTATACATTTTTAATAAATATAACGCAGGGAAAAGGTGTTAAGACTTACATGGGAAAAATTTGCACCACGTTGATGCCCAACTTATCTCTAGTAACAAGCTCCATGATATAAGTTTTCATAATCCCCACATTTATTTCACATCCACAAACATGATATTCCATTGGAAACTCATAATGAACCACCAACAAATTTGAATATCTTGACTATCATTCAAGACTACTAGAACTTGTATCTGATGTCATAACCATTTGTCTTTGTTGTTGTCTATACAATATTTCTTTACCTTTTAAGTATTCCTCTAAAAATAAATTGAAAAATATATTAGTTTTCAAATGATAAAACAACATTAATTAAAAAAAGATATAACATTCACATCTCTATGGTAATGAGTCGAAGAAGTCTGAATGGCAAAATTAAAAAATGGCTGATACTATATCCAACTGTCGCCACCTCATCTATAGGTAATGGTACCCAAGCTGATCTATCTATAATATCCTGTACAGTGACCCTCTGATTCTCTACCTCTAATTGTTGATGATGAACTGTATCTCCTATACAATATACCAACCCATATGCTACTATCTGATGTTGAGAATCATCAACATAAAACTCTCAATAAGTAGGATGCTACGGCGGAGGAGTATGATAAAAAATGGGGTCAGCAGGCTGAGGTGGGGGAGTGGGAGCTACTGGCAGAGGTGGAGGATAAATAATGGGGTCTGCAGGGGGAGGTGGAGGAGTGGGAGCTTCAGTCTGAAATTTTCTTTGCATGTCTGCAAACATAGACTACACTGACACTCTAATCTTGTCCTCCATCATCGCATTAATATTATGAACTTCAGCCTCCAAGGATTCTATTTTTATTATAAACCCCCTCAACGTTTGAAGTTGAAGAACGTGGAAACACTTTTCTTACCGATACTCCTACCGGATATCCTCTTACACGAATAGGATGTTCGGGCCTTCCCAATTATAAAGATAAAATATCTTCCCTCCCAATAGGTGTAAATGTCCCCTATGAACTCTGCTCCTCAAAAGAGTCCTGTATTAATTAATTGAACATTTCTGTAATGATTGAAATTATATGAAGAAAATGGTTAACTTAAATAAATAAAATATATATCATACAATCTTCTCAGGTACGATTATCGATTCATCTGAAAGATATTGCCCTATTTTTCCCTTCCAAGCTCTCTTCTATTTTTCATGTCTAGATGGAGGGGATGGAGGGGCCACCTCTCCAGAGCTTGAAGACTCAGCTCTTAGTTGTTGAAATTTTTTCTCCATCATTTTTTCTTCCAATAATGCATACCCTCCCTGAGATAAACTATGAGGGTATACATTTTTAGATTGGATCTCTTGATGAGCTTTCCTTGTTTTCTGTAAATTAAGAATAAGAAATCATTAACAAAACGTTAATAAGATCGTTTATATAAGAAATCTTATAAATGTTTACACTACCCTTACCAAAAATGACTCTTTTCTTCTACTTTCAAAAATTGTCTCTATGTGTCTTCATCTATAAAAGCATATATACGACATGGATTGTCATGACTCCTATGACCATAAATGAAATCAGATGAGAGGGTTGATTATAAATCCATCCATCTCCCGGAAGCCAACGATAAGAATTTCATCCTGACTCCTCCAGTGTCAGGAATATCAAATGTCATCTGATAAAGAAGAGGTTAACCATATTATATATACTAGAAACATTTAAATAATATTCAATCAATAGCAAAAGATCTTACCAAAATTGTCTCCCATAACTGAGAGATTATCGCATTATCCACACTTCTCCAGTCATCATACAGAATGCTTACTTTGTTCTCAGCCTGATTTGCTACAAAACTCTTAAAATCTTTTGCATTTGGACCTCTAGGAATATCATCATCATCAATCTCAACGACTATCCTCTGATCATGCTTACGGGAAACTGATAATTTTGGTAAACGTGTGCAACCGCGTTTACCGACCTTTGAAATCTTTGTCGTAATAGGAGCATTTGAATGTTCCTCCCCAAAGGTATGACCAATATGCTCATCCCCAGAATCATGTGGTTGATCAACTGAATGATCATTCATTATCCTTCAAATCAAAAAAACAAACGTTAGTTCAAAAATATACAAATTCAAATATTTTAATACTACTATAATCAGAAAATATAAAAGTGTACTAAGTTACGTAATAGTAAACATTGGTAATATGGTAAGCATGTTAAACAATGGTAATGATGGTAAATATGGTCAAGATGGTAAACATGGTAAACATGGAAAACCTGGTAAAGCTGGTAAACATGGAAAAGTAATTTTCATTGAACAAAAAAAAAATAGATATATAATTCATGTAATGGTAAACATGATACAGTAAACTAAAAAAACTTAAAAAAAACAAAAACTTACACTTATTTTGTTTTAAAACATGTTTTAATAAATAAAAAACTTATAACATCTAACATTTATGAAAAAAAATAAATGTAAACAAGAAATAAACATATGTTCCCTGTAATTTTAGGAATGTACAAATGAATTGTTTTACCAATTTCCTTCATCGTGATCGTTCCTTATGGCACAAACCATGTCTTCAACATGATCATCATTATGTTCTGTTAATATTTCCATGTAAGTAGGGATCTTACATAAATCAGCATCTTCATCAACTTCATCCTCACCAACATATTGTCTTTTCCCTTGTAAAACAACATCCCACTACATATCTGATTGATCTATGACATTGAATTTTTTTTTGCATGTGTTGCCATTATAAAATAATCAGTTGTGTCTTCCAATCTATTCAGATTAACAAGTGTCATTCCAAATTCATCGTGTCTGGCACTGTTGTCACTGATAAACCATTTACAGTTAAAAACAAGAACTTTAATTTTAAATTAATCAAACTCCCATATGTCTTCAATCACTCCATAATATGCACTTGATGTAGAAATTGGGTTTTTGTCCTTAGCACTCGAAAAATGCATTGCTTCTGCTAACACCAATACACCACTATTATGAACTGCACTTCTCTTGTCCTGAGCTTTCATATGAAATGTATATCCATTAATGTCATAACTGAACCATGTTATCACATTTAAACATGGACCACCCACTATCCATTTTAATGTCTCGGATACATCTGATCTACCAAGAAAAGTCTTTTTAATCCATGACAAAAAAGTTTTTTGTGCTCATTCAAAATCCACATTTATTTCTTCTTTGGATGACATTGTTTCAACTCATTAATATGCAATGTGATATACGGTTGAGCATCAGCTATGTTATTCAAGATGTATGATTCTAACTTCTTTATCTGTTCAGCTGACAATGATTTGACTTTCAATCCATGAATCCCCTTTCCCTCATTTCTAACTCATTCATGGCAAGATGGAGGCAAACCTATGTGTTGCGCCGCAGCCATGTAGCTCGTACAAAACTCTGCTACCTCCTTAGAAATATACTTTTCAATAATGGAGGCTTCAGGTCGATATGGATTTTTAACATACCCCTTTAATATTTTCATATACCTTTCAAAAGGATACATCCAAAGAAGATATACATGTCCCCAATGCTTTATTTCTCAAACCAGATGATTCATTAAATGCACCACTATATCAAAAAATGTTGGAAGAAAATACATTTCCAACTGACAAAGTATAAAAATTGCATCCTTTTCCAAAAAGTTCAATGCATTCACATCAATCGCCTTGTTACAAATTGAATTGAAAAAATAACACAACTTCATCATAGTCTCTGTGACACGAATGGGAAATATTCCACGCAATACAACTGGTAGAATTTGTTACATCATGACGTGACAATCATGTGATTTCATACCTATCAACTTCATGTCCTTCAATGAGACAAAAAATTTTACATTTTAAGAATAACCTTGAGGAACTTTGATATCATGAAGACACTGAAAAAAGCTAATTTTCTCCCTCTTCGATAATTTATGACAAGTCGGGGAAGAAATGTCAGTCTTCCTTTAGGAGTGGGAGCTAAATCCAAACGTATTCCCATTGACAGTATGTCTAATATATTGACATTCAACCCATCTTTAGTCTTTCCTTTAATATCTAACAATGTTCCAATCATTCAATCACATATATTCTTCTCCACATGCATGACATCAATATTATGTTAACTTCATGATACCTCCAATATGTAGCTCAAAAAAATATTGACCTTTTCTTCAAATATGTCTATCCTTACCAGATATCTGTGTCTTTCCCAGTGTCACATCAAGGTATTTCACCCTCTCAAAATATATATCTAAGGATAAAGGTTTTGGAGCAGTATCAAATTTGTTTGAGCCATTGAATGCCTTTTTTAGACTTTTATAAGGGTGATCCATAAGCAAAAACGTTCGATGACCCATGTACATTGTTTTCCTCCCATGATGCAATTGACAATATGACGTCTGTTGTTCACAAAATTGGACATGCTTTATGCCCTTTAACAATGTATCCAGACAAATTCCATACGCTGGGAAGTCATTTATAGTGAACAGAAGCACTTCATGCAGTTGAAAATATTCCATTTTATAAGAATCATACACCCTAATACCATCAGCCCATAACAGTTTCAAATCATCAATCAACGGTGACTAGTAAACATCAATAACATTGTCATGTTACTTTGGACTAGAGATCATTAAAACTCAACATGAAATATTTGCGCTCATACAAACTTCAGGAGAGAGTTTGTAAATTACCAATAAAATAGGCCATGAACTATGTGTGCTACTGAGGGTTCGGTATAGATTCATTCTATCTGTGCACAACCCTAATCTAAGATTTCTTATTTCATTTCCAACTGTAGAATACTGCGTATCAATTTTATTCCACTATGGACAATCAGCTGGATGACGTATTTTTCCATCACATACCTGCTCATCAGCATGCCATCTTAACCTTTTTACATCATGTGAATTAGAAAATAAATGTTTGAAACGATGAATTATAGGAAGATACCAAAATACCATTAAAGGGAGCTTTGTAATTTCTACATCATCCTGTGATTTCTCTTTCACCTTATACTGTGATGTCCCACATTTATGAAACTCTGACAAAAATTCATATTCCTTATGATATATAATGCAGTCATTCAGACAGACATGTATTTTCTTGTATCCCAATCACATCAGGCATAATATTTTCTTGGACTTGTATTGTGAATCTGGAAGATCGTTATCTTTTAGAAGAATGTCTTTCATCAATTGTAGAAGCTCTGTAAAACTTCGGTCACTCCATCCATGTTTCGTCTTCATGTTAATCAAACATAACACCGCCGACAAAACCATAAAATTTGTACAACCAGGATATAATGGTATTTCAGCATCACCATATGGATGCGCAACTGTCAGTTCTATCTCAATTTGTTCTGCTATAATATCGTGAATCATTTCTTCAATTCCATCGGAGTTACCATCTTGTGAATCATCATCATCAGTGACATTTCGTCCAGTTTCACCATGCAAATCAAGGGCTGTAACTCAGATTAAAACCATGACATATCAGATGATCTTTTATCTCTCTACTTTTTAACTTCTTCATATTCAAACATTTCAGGCATGGACAGAAACAAATGTCACTACTTGGAACATTTCATTTAGAAAATTCCAAAAATGCATCAACAACTTCCACATATTCATTGTTCATTCGATGTTCCGTAATCCAACTTCGACTCATTATTACCTATAACAAATATCAAAAATATATATATATTTAAGATAAGACAAATATAAGTTTATATGAAAAAAAAATCAAAATTTTTAATGTAAAAAAATTTTGAAATATAAAACAAATCTATGCGTATTTAAAAAAATATGCTTGAATATTATTATTAAAACAATATATAGTTAGATATAATAGTTTTAAATTCCATTGAATAAAATAAAACCATGGCACCTACATGGTAGATAGAAAATTGGAGAGAATGGAGTAAACATGAGAATCAAATCATATTTAAAATAAAATTTAGATGGAGAAAATCACATTGTAAATCCAATCATCACAGCACAATCATCATGTCATAATCTCATAAACCACGATGCAGTAGTCAATCCCCCTGTAGACCCCCATCCCTCTAGATATCCCCCCACCCCCGGACAACCCCAAAACCCTCTGACAGGCCCCCACCCCCATGGACAATCACCCACACCCACCGACCCCCTTGGACCCCCCCCCCCCCCCCGGACACCCCCCAACCCTCTAGACAGCCCCCCACACCCCCTGGACAGCCCCCACCCCTCTATACAACACCAACACCCCTCCTGGACACCACCCCCACCCCCTACCCCTTGGACACCCCCCTGGACACCCCCCAACCCTCTAAACAGTCCCACCCCCGGACAACCCCCATCACCTTCTAGACAGGCCCCACCCCCTTGGACAACACCCCCATACACACCCACCCCCTTGGACACCTCCGAACCCTCTGGATAGCCCCCACCCCCGGCCAACCCCCAAAACCCTCTGGACTGGCCCCCACCCCCTTGGAGAGCCCCCCACACCCACCCACCCCCTTGGACACCCCCTGGACACCCCAACCCTCGGGACAGCCCCCTAACCCCCTAGATAGCCCACCACCCCTCTAGACAACACCCCCACCCCTCTTGGACACCACCCCCACCCTACCCCCTTGGACACCCCGTTGGACACCCCCCAACCATTTGGACAGCCCCCCCCCCCCCCCCCTGGACAGCACCCCACACCTCCAGACAGCACCCCACACCCCTCCTGGATACCACCCCCATCCCCAACCCCCTTGGACACCCCCTGGACACCCCCAATATCTGGACAGCCCCCCACCCCCGGACAACCTCCAAAACCCTCTAGACATGCCTTCACCCCCTTGGACAGCCCCCCACACCCACCCACCCCCTTGGACACCCCCCTG
The DNA here is from genome assembly GCA_963277665.1 of Viscum album. NCBI lineage: Eukaryota > Viridiplantae > Streptophyta > Magnoliopsida > Santalales > Viscaceae > Viscum > Viscum album. The sequence continues at coordinate 1,039,441,471 of OY728129.1, forward strand.
GACACCCCAAACCCTCTGGACAGCCCCCCACCCCCCGGATAACCCCCCCAAACAATGGTTTACATATAAAAACTAGGCATGGTGAACAACTAAAAACACATGAATTTAATATATACATTAGCATGAAATAGATGGAATTAAATATTATCAAATATGGATACTTAAATGATCATATGATAATTAAAAATAACCATTGATATTCAACTAGTCAAATGATAACATGTTTTCTCAATAACTAATATCATAATGAGGTAATGGATAATTCAAGAAATCTTAAACATATTGTCAAGGCCTTGGCCAAGGCCACAAAAAATACTAGGGTAAGCCCTCAGCAAAACCCATTTTTATTTGGAATTATGAGACATAGCGATGCATCAAAGGGCCATAGAGGTCAAAACCCATTACATTATATGTCTAATAGATTCTCATATAAAATAGGATAATCATAAGCAGCAAAAACAAATGAAATTTCATTTTTAAATTAGTACATTTAATCAATAACCATTCTATGCAGTAATATAGGTGAATGAGATCATTAGTTTTCAATGACAACAAAAATTACCATCAATGTCGGGCACTCACAAAACAAAATCAAACTAAATAAAAGTAGTTGAGGCTTACATTAATATTGCGAGTCAATCTAATATATCTAGGGTTGATAAATAAGATGATGATGGAAAAAAGAGGTAAGAGGGTTCGAAATCGAAGAATCATAACTAGTTTAAACACAAAAATCGCAAAACATAAATATAGACTATCCGGGAAAAATATCAACGAAATAAATTCGTGGAAGAATTACTTGAGTGATGCGAGTTGAGATGATAGATCCAAGGAGAGTAAATATGATAAACGATGAAGGCAAAACGAGTTTAATGCATCGAGATCGACGAGTTGATTAGGGTTTACCATACGAGAGAGACGAGATGCCGGACTGTCAATCGAAAAAATCGTAAATGAAAATCCACGGGGCTTGTTAATTTTTGAAATGTTTTATAACGTCGTTTATTTAATAACTGACGTTATAAACTGTTTTTTTACATTTATAACATTGGTTATTATAATGTCTGAAGTTATAAATGTATCAGATACAGATTTGTTTACGTCGGTTATTTTATAACCAACGTAAAAAAATCCGCGTGTTGGTTTTTTACATTAGTTATTCAATAACCGACGTAAAAAAGACATCAAAAATCATAGTTTTTTACGTCGGGTATTGTATAACCGACGTAAAAAGCATTCGGTGGGTTGTTTTGTTACGTTGGTTATAACATAAACGACATCAAAAAGGCCTCAAAAGCCGCATTTTTTATGTCGGTTATTTTATAACCGATGTCAAAAACTCATATATAACTCATTTTTACGTCATTTATAAAATAACCGACGTAAAAAAAACCCCCTTCGCGCTTTGGTTTTTTACGTCGGTTATCAAATAACCGATGTAAAAACCAAACACGCGTGATTTGTAACATCGGTTATTAAAATAACCGACGTTAAAAATATACTCACCGCATTTGTTACGTCAGTTATTTTATAACTGATGTAAAAAACCACGTTTCACAGATTATCACGTTGGTTATATATAACCGACGTAAAAAATGGTGACGTAAATAATATTTTCTGCACTAGTGAATAGGAAATAATATTTACCAACTAATCCATGTTCATTTCTTTTTCTACATCCTCTTCATTTGTTGTTTCCATGATAAATTAATAACTAGAGTATCATATATATTCTGAGATGTTATTATTATTATTGTATAACCATATTATAGCTTTTATCCATCCAATGAAAAATAAAAACATCGTGCGTGCATATGTACGACTTACCGTCTTCAAGATGTGGTGTAATCTTTTTTTATCACCACATTACAATGATGAGTGTATTGATAGAGAAAATGTATATATATTGAAATTATGACATGATATTTATTTTGGATAATTAATATAACATCCACTTATTTATCCTTTCACCATTAATGTTATGATATCATTTCCCATGTGTCCATATAACCTACTATCTCCATGATGCAATGAGATTCATTTTCAATGTTATCCATTAATGATTGATTATAAAAATTTATATAATGAAAAAATTTCATATCTATGAACATAATATATTTTTTATAAGAAATAAATTTATCATATTCATAAGAAACATGACTTATATGAAAAATCATACATGGTAAAATGAAGCAGTTAACACCCGCAACAAGAGTAATAACAAAATATTATCTACAAATGAGTGAAAAAATTATATAAGAAGATAATATATGATATAATAAATATGAACAATATTCTAATATTAGTTAATAACATGCTTAAAACCATTATACATGAGGTTAAATAAAGTTTTTCTGGAGGAGGCATAAGGTAAGGGACTTTATCTCAAACTCCCTTCATTGAGATATGGTTTGATGTTATACATCCACCATCTTTTATGAGGTGTATATACATCCCCTTTGAACCATCATGTGAAAAATTTATTTATTATCATTTTATTTAATGTTTTTAAATGTTATTATTTAATGGGTATTATGATATAAATGTTCAATTTGGTATGGGACATCTTGAATCATTAAATATTAAATTATCAAAAAATATTATCTATGTCAATATTCTTTTTATTATTTTATTTATTTTTTTATATGAATATAAATTGATTTTAAATTAAATTTTTTCTCTAATTTGAATTTCATTCAATTTATTTCAAAAGGAAACTTTGTGTGTGTTTTATATGTATTTTTTGACAAACAATAAAAGTAATGTTATGTTCTTAACATACACAGTGACAAGGACTTTCCCACCATCCTGACTATTATTTAATTTCTAGCTTTCTTTGAAAGGTTTAATATTTTATTAAATGAGAACCCCTATAACTATATTGTTGGGATATTTTCTATTTAAAATTGTTATTTTTAAAATAAAATGTTATTTTTATAAGAAATTGATTTTCATATAGGTTTAATAAAATTATTCCTCGTTTAATATTCAATTATTTTACTGTAGTATTTTTATCTATGTAAACACCATTTCTTGAATATTATTTGTAATTGTGGTTGATAACTTATGATATCATATAACATATTTAATTTCATGGTTTATGATCAGTTTGATTATTGATGTGCTATTTTGAAAAAATTCATGGTTTATTGTTTGAGTATTCACATTTTATATGATTGTTTTTAATACGAATGTTTATGTATCACTCATTTCATATGAGGAATGAATTAGAATCAATATATAATGTTCATGTACTTTTATAGCCCCTTGATGCATTAGTAGGTTTTATGAAACACAGTAGATATGGTTTTTAAAGAGTCATTACCCATCTATATCTACTAAATATACTAATCTTAGTTATTCTCCACTGCCATGTGTCACTCTAATAATCCTCCACATCATATTTTTTATACGTGTCAACCCTACATGCCCCCACATCTCTCCTCCGCTCATTTTCACTAACATTTTCTCCCCCCCACTCCTTCTCAAGCTTAGCCTACCCATCGCGATATTCCTCCCCCCCATTACTATTTTCCACTGCTCCTCCCTTCTTCCTTCCGCGCTGCCCACAGCCTTTATATTCGTCTGTTCCCCCAATCTAGGTTTTCTTCTATTTATCCATTCTCCGACTTCACCTCCTTCACATTCTTCCCCCACTCATGATTTCCCTCCCCTCATCGAGGGTTTCCTATCACAATTTTTATTCCCTCATTCCATCTTCATTTCATCTTTAATATGCCTCCTGCAACCCGTTCGAATCAATACCAATCTCCCATAGTCATCTTCCCATTTTTTTCTCTCCATTGCTGACTCTTCCTGCACCTGTTTCACCTTCGACATGATTCCTAATAATATTTCTCTTGTTTCCCCTCCGACTCCCCTATTATGGTTCATGCTGGTATTACCTCTCCGACACTACAACTAGGGTTGTCGCTCGTGTTTCCCCTCCCATAGCCAGTACCCACAAAACACCGAAGGAATATTTCTCACTAATTTTTCCTTCATATACTACAGTTCATCATCCCGAATCCCCTCACCTCCACTTATGTTTCCCACACCTCCCACTCCTTCAGATAATTTCACTTAGAAACCCTCCAGATTCACTCCATCTCATTCCCTAATTCCCTCAAGATTGTGATTTCTATCAACATCTATAGCTCTTGACTATTTCTACTCAATCAAATTTTGACCGATGTGTTGCTCACCCTGTAAAGGTATGTTCTCCTAATATCATTGAAATAATCTTGACTTCAATTTTCAGTATTTCAATTCATATAAAAACTTTTCATATGCGATTACTGTAAATCTATTTTCCATAAAATAATGTACATATTTTAGGATCATTGAATCTTGGTAAATCCATTAATTGTTTTTTTTTCATTAAAATTTTTTTATGATGAAATTCCAACAGCCTCCAAAACTATATATATTTTAGGCTCACTGTTGAATCTTTATTTAACTATTCTACCAAATTTGATTTTATTCATGATTTATAGATTGTTTGTATAATGAATGATCATTGTAATGTTGCAAAATGTTCATATATGTCTTCTTTGATTTAGTTTTATATATCATTATCTCCAGATTTTGAATGAAATGGTAACTCATATTCAAGGTAATTCTCTTGATATCATTTTCTATTAATTTAAATTTAAAACTTTGTCACCTATTCTACTTACTCAGGTATGTGACATGAAATCATTATGTCTTTAAGGAGGTGCGACCTCGACAATGATTAAATATTGTGGCTAAAAGATTCAATGTATTATTGAAGGTGTGGATGATTCCTTATAAAAGGTTTGATTGGAGAGAATTTGTTATGTTTTTTAATTCCCTTGACTGATTACTTTTATAAGGTTATGGATGATCATGTTTTCATGATGTCATTTTGTTTTTGAATCCCATTTAGATAGGTTTGTGCATGTTTCGAATCATTTTTGAAATGTATTGTGAACTTCATCTCTTTTCATCCACCATTGTATGTTGAAATTAATCCATATATAATGTAATTTCTTACATTATATTATCCATTATTGTTGTTTTCAGAATCATTTCAACAATTTTGTCTATGTTTTGAAATATTCTAATTGATTGTGTTATTTGAGTTGAAAAATAACAAATGGTGATATGTGATTCTTAATTTCATGTATCCTTGTCATATTATTTATATTTTAGATTCCATGACGCATGAGAGAGATACTTGAAAGTTATGATTTATGATCAAGGAACCTGGAATAACTTGAACAACTCACTCTTGAGTAGCTTGTAAGTAGGTTGGTGTACTCATCTATTTCTTTTAGAGTCATATCATTCTACCAAAATATACCTTTATTCAATAGGCTTAGTGGAAATCATATCTATCAACCATTATTATATCTCTAAATATAACTATGGTCTGACTATACTTTCCCATGATGTTTCCCAGAAAGAAGATAGACATGAAAAATAAGGGGAATGATCTTTTAGAGTTGATCATCACCACTTGAAGTAGCTAGAGAAGTATCTCGATAGCAGAATGAGTGATGTGATTGAGAATAAGGTCGAAATATCAACCGCTACCTACCCATTTCTGTTTCATTATTCATTTTATTTTTCAACTTCTGCAATATATATTTTCTACCCTAGAAAATTATATTTATAAAACTCTTATGTTCTTTAAATAGTTTGAAATACTAATCATGGTGGCATGTTATATTTCTAAACACATTCCACATCCAAGATTCTTTGCACTGTAGTATTTCTTAAAATGAATTGTAAAATTGTGATAACATTTTGTATTCGTGTTGATCAAAATTTCAACACGACATGGTATTTCTACTTAATCATTAAACTCAATTATTTTATGGAATGAATCATTGATTGGGCGGTACATTAATAATCTTTCATGTTCATGAGCTGAGGAAATTTTCATAAATTTTTATTTCCTTAGTTATTGTAATTCATATCTCATACAATTACCTCATCTCTCTTACATATTTTGGGAGGTACACTAAATTTTGAGGGGCTCATCCTTTCTAGCCTAATGACAACTGTGCTGCCCAGAATTGATCAAATAAACAGATTAGGGAGCTGGGAGATAATCTAATGACCACTCAAGCAGATACTCAAGTTATGCATAGGGGAGCTTATAAGGTTGTCCATTCAATGAATCCTTGAGGTTTTTCTTTTATAATTTCTTTCTTAATTCAACTAAATTTATTTCCTTATTGATTCAAAACAATTTATCTAATATATCTTTTGAGTATATATATATATGGAAAAGTCAGTGTGGCTTATATTATACTGTTAACTGGTTCCAAAATAATATCTTCAAAACAAGATGGTAACAACACCACCAAATCTTGCTTACATGACAAATGAATACTTATGACATATAATGACATTTCTATTTTTTGTTATTTGAGAAAAAAATACATTGATTTTCATGTCATTTGAAATATTGTGATAGTTCATTTAATCTTGTCATTTCCCTAAAGCATGAAGTTCATGATTGAAAACTGAGCATTAAAGGATAAAAAATATTGGAGGTAAAGCTTTTTATATAGCAACGACTTCATTTTTACTTTTGTAGTTTTTTTGGCTATGTAAATTCATGTTACCCAACTTGGACTACTTCATCACAATATACATAATCTGCACCTGCACACACACATGACACACACACACACACCTGATACACTGATAGTGTAATCCTTTCAGAACATAAACATGCCCTACATGTATACTTACCAAACATAAATATATACATATATGTTTTCATAAATGTTTTCCAGATTATATATATATAGAATTTGTATTGGGAAATATTTAAGTCAATTTCTCTAAAAAATATATATGTTACTTATTTTCAAATGATTTTTTCAGTTGAGGCAGCCAGTTGAAACATGGGATCATTGCCTTAGTGTTTTATCATTGTTTTACTAGGATTCATTAAAATTCCTGGATAATATTCTTTTGTACATATTTTCACTTTTTGTGTGCTTCCAATTTTATGAGTATTTTGTTTGTTTATCCTTCAAAAATCCTCACTACTCTTCCCATGAAACGTAGAGATGGTGGGCCTCTTTTGAAGTTTTCTTAAAGGCTTCGAGAAACCTCAAATGTGATGTTTATTGTTTATATCAATATTCACCTTTTAGAAGCATGATTACTCAATAGATAGGGTTGGAGAAATTATTTGCCTTTAACCATGTGAATGTGTTGATTGGTAAAATCAATGGAAGGGAATTTAATGTTTGTACCATAGTTTGATGTGGCTGTTATTGGTTCTAATGTAGGCACATTGGCGTGTAACCCACAAACAAGTAATAACATCCATTCTTGGCAATGGGAATCTATGTGCACTTTGATTCTCAGTTATTGGTTTTGATCAGAGTGAACTTAACATATAATTTTGTTTCCATGTAATTTTCCACGCAAGCTTTGATTTGTGGTTCTTGCATGTAATATTTTTGTAGGATACATGTGTGATTTCATGCCCATAAAAAACATTTAATATTATTTTTTATATTATATTTATCAGGTTTATACATATTAATGTTTTCATATTATTTTTGTAACTTACATATATTCACAATTGAAATATTTAGGTTCATATTTAATTCAAAATTGAAATATGAAGGTTCAGAATTGAAATATGCGGGTTCATTTTTACTTCATAATTGAAATCTGCAAGTTTATAATAATTTCAGGTTTATTCATGTTAATGATTGAATATTATTTGTGTAACTTATATGTGGTTTTCATCATTCCTTTCTCTAATTCCTTAATTCCATATCTTGATGTGGTTTTGAAACTTTAGGTAGACTATAAACACAAAAGATAAAACCAATTGAGTGGAATACTAATTTAGGTTTTACTGTATTTTTTTATTATGGGTACATGGAAGCATAATTGGGAATGTTTTGGATACATTTCAAAATTTCTTTTGAGATTAAAATTTAAAAATTGTGAATATTTTGGATACTCAAAATCTTTTGTACATAATTATTATTGGATTCTCTTAATTATTTGAACATATTTATGGTTATAAAATTATGAATTCTCTTTAATTTTACGTGGAAACCTCTTATACATGCCTTCCTTTCAATGATCTTTCCCATGTTCACCAATTTTTTTTCATGTGTTGACCTCCTACAAATCACCTCTCAGGTGTCGACCTCCTCCACTTTACCTCTCAACTGTTTATATTATTATTCCATACAACTATTTATTCTATTCATGTAGTATCATCATACCTTTCTTCAGCACTTGTCTTAGAGTACTAATGATTCCCATATATTTCTTATTTTATATTGTTTTTTCTATCACTAAATAGACATCCTTTCATCGTACAGGTGATGAGAATACTAAGTTCAGTTTTCTTTTAATTTCCTAAAGTTTTATTTCACTTAATTTAACTATGTTTCATATTTTTTTAGTGCAAACAATATTAAATATTCCAAACACTACTACTATTAATGATACAGTTATTGGTTCTTTTATTCTCTTCTTTGATGCATGAAATTCAACTATATATTATTATCTAAATGGTATTTTCATTGTTGGCATGAATTTATTTTCCATCACATTCATTTTTTATGTTGGATTTTATACTTTCTATCATCTATTCTCTTGGTTAAAACAATTATTTACATTTCATGGGCTGAATAATGAAGATCACCCATCAAACCCAAGCTGTGATGATTGCATTCATATTGTAAGGAAATTTTTTAATTTTTTAAAATGTATGCACTTATGTTTCATTGCATATTCTACATGTACTTATTATTTATATGTCTTAAAATTTGAATTGAATAGAGATTTTGATTATCATGCTACAACAATATTCAGTTTTCCTTTAAATATATTTTTTAATTCAATTTCATGTTCTCAGGTCTTTTTAAGTGGTTGAAAGCTCTATGTTGAAGGTTCTTGGCATGGGTGAATGTATATAATTAGTCAGAACAAATTTGGATGCCCGACTGCTTCCCCATTACATAACTCTAATCAGAAAAACATTAAAACCAACAACACAACACTCTTGAGTTTCTTCGAAGGCTCAGTTATGGGTTTCATGCATGCTTAATGTTCATTTTCATTTTTATATTTATTATCATGAATTGAAATGAATTAGGTTTTCTTTATTTTGACTAATATAAATATGAAAAGAAATCACAATATTCATCTATGACTTTTAATTATTAATACAATTACCATTATGCTTTTATATTTAAGTAAAAGAGCGATGAACAATATTCATATTCCATGGTTTACACTATAGTCTGAACTCATGAATTCATAAAGGAAACTATTTAATATTTTCCAATTATTTATAATGATACAATATCATTTTCATGCCTCAATATTTCATATTATTTTCATGATTATGAACTCTCAATTTTTTCATAGAATGTATTCTAATAAAGAAATAAATTGGGTTGCTATCTTTGTTAACCAATTGAAGAAACAATCTGGATGAATTTGATATGTTTTGACTTTAAAATTTAATATGTTTATTGATCTATTTTTAGAATTTAAAAAAACCATTGTCAACTAGTCATTATTCTACATGAAGTTCATATATATTAACTAAATAATGGGTTGTTTTTTGAAATTTACAGGTACATTTTTCCCCATTACTTATAAACTGGGTTTCATTTAAAAAAGATGTATGAATTACTGTTCTTTTTTCACAGTGCTTGTGAATCACATAAGGTATAATAATACATTTTTATTGGTCATAAAACTATGATTCATCATATTCTATAACTTATTTTTTAAGTGTTATGTACAAATTCAACTCTAATGGAAGGATAAAATAGGGATCTTTTAGAAGGTGGAAGTAAAGAGATGACAATTGAAGGAAGATTATGTACACATTAAACTCTTATAGAACAAATTATTATAGATGATATTGCTCATTGTTCAAAGGCATGACAACTCTTTCATGAAGCTATAATTCTTCGTTATGGATTGACTTCTCACAAAAATCACCATTTCTGTATATTTTATTCTTTTATTATGTATTTTTCAATTTTGTTTCAAATATTTTCAATATAAATATGAATTATTAAGTTTTATAATTTGTTTTAAATTATTAATTATAATAATATATTTATAGTGATGTGCGAATGTACGGGAAGAGTACTAGTATTTACTAATCTTAGGTATTCTCCAATTCCACATGTCACACACATATTCTCCAACCTCATTTTTTCATTACAGGTCGCTTCTCCTGCTATCCATGTCGATCCACGTGTACCCGACAAAACTCCTACCTCCACACTCGCCTCGCTCTACTTCACAATATTCATCCATCCACATCATGACATTCCCCCTTCACTACCCCTATTGAAAACCCTCCATAAAAATCCTCTTCATCGTACGACTCCACCGAAATCGGTATATCAGCTTAAAAGAATTGTGTTGCATCTCGCTATTGCATCTTCCTAGTCTTCGAAACACTACACTGTCACTCCTAACATTCATCGTCATCACATCTACGGATCTCCTTCCCATTGAGAATTCAAGATTTCGATTCACCAGTTTGAAAAGATCCACAGTTTTCGCTTCATCATAGGCTGACATCTTCACCGAGAATGTTATCTGAAATCTACGGTATGTACTGGCTATCGAGATAAGGACTCCACCTCTTTAGATATCCAGAAACTAGGGTTTTGGAAACTAGAACATTCGGTGTCCGAAATCTATGGCCTGTACTGACTACAAAAGGTATTTTCTCCTAATTCTGTAGAAATTTTCACCGATCTACATCATTTTGATCCCAGGGTTCTATTCGAAAACTTCATTGGATATATACCTTACTCCATCAAACCATTCTACAACCACTGTCCTTTTGTTTCCGAATGGTAACCTATCGATTCATTCACATTTGATATTATCTTCCGCAAACTAACCACTTCCCTTTGTTTTCATTCAGTTCTAAACTAATTTATATTAATCCATTATGTATTTTCATCTGATTTGTTTCACTATTTCTTCTTATAATATAATTCATAAACAGATGAGATAGAAGATAAATAATAGGAATATGCCTCAACCAGAGGCTGGAGTGTTGTGCAGGGGATCTCCTAGGGTATGCCTTTCGATGACTGGTTGATTTAAATCACTAAAAACTCATCAAGTTATGTGTTTCATATGTTTTAAACTATTTTTCAACTAAGAGAATTGTTTTTATTGAACTATTAAATATGTTTTCTATACTGTATAAGTAAAATAGTTTTTTTGTTCGTGAAAATTTCAAATACTCTTCTCGATTCTATTCCCCGTCATAAAAACCTGTTTTTTCTTTGAAAATCTATCTCCCTATTCTATTCCTATGAATAAATAGACAAGGGATCATACTTTTCCCTAATCACAGATTCATCCATCTCTCCATGCATCTAGAATATGGTATTTTCTCCTCTTTAGCTTCTCTGTAACATTTCTATCAACTTTATAGTTTTTCATTTCACTATGTTTATCCAAAATGTTTCTTAAATTTTGTTGTGCCAATAATTTTTCAACCGGTATTGGAGAGTTTTATTTGAATTGAACATAACCAGGTACTACTTTTTTTTAAAATTTCTCCATTTTAATTTTTTAGAAAACAAACACCACATTATTGTAAGATTTATTTATTTCCTTGCAGGACACGAAAATTAAAGCATTGGATAATTAAAAGTGTGTTGCAACAGTGACAATGGATTCGTTACAACAGGTAAAACTATTTACTGTAATCAGTTATATTTTATTTATCTTCATTGATTGTTACTGTCATGAAATAATTGGAACTAACAAAACTTCATTATTTCATGTCATTAGCATTTTTCCTGTGATTAGTAAATACAATCCATTTATTATTCTAAATTGGTTAATGTTAAGCATCAGTTTTCAGGTTATATGATTTTAATTTTCAAAAATATTTATTACTTATTCTTTAATGTGAATTGTTTTTGTAGAAATATATGTTCATTGACTTTGATGGTGATGATTCAGATCAAATAAATGTTTCAATGTCTCAAGACTCTGTGGAAACAACAAGAAATCCCAATGTACTACATCCCCCCCTGCATGAATGAAAACATAAACAAAAAGGGTGAAGAATATGATGGAAATTTTCGGAGCAATGCATATGTAATAATCACAAGTTAATGCTTCTGTTCTTTTCAAATTATCAATTCATTTTTTATTTAGAGTAATAACTATTTATTTAAATTCATGAAATATTGTATGAACATGTTTTTTCTATAGTTTTTTAATTTTTGATGACTATACACATAATAGATTACACGGTTTTGTTGGTCACCATTTTACACTACTGAAACACTATGATGATAGCATCTAGGATAGGGGTTGCAGTGTTTCAAATATTGAAGGAAATTCTTGATGGCTATTATTTTAATGAATTTCCTTCACAATGTCTCATCTGATATTAGAGGATTTTCTATTATTTCTATGTTCTCTTATAAACCTGAACCTTCTGTTGAATAACTCAACCTTCTTTTCTGAAACAACCTCTTTTCTCAAAGACATAATTATGTTAAATTTCAAAATATCAATACTCAAACTGATTTCAACTTCAATGATATTCCATTGGAATGACTTCTTCAATCACTCAACAGTTCATTCTTCTCAAGATTTTGGGACTGTTTTCTATGACCAGTGTCTCTTCTTTATATAATATGACATTACTGGATAAGGGTGTTGTTTTTCACTAAAGTGGCTTAAAGCACAATGGATTTTCAAGATTCTGGGCTGTGAGTCCATGGATATGAAATGTCAACTTATGCTAGTAAGTCCCTAAGGGATTTACAAGATTTTATATAAACTCGATTTCTTACTGTTTGTAAATACTTTTGGGGTTTTACCTCCGTGATGTTGTGTTGCATGATTCTATTGTTTTTATGGTTTGATGGATATCTTAGCTTTCTCACACTGGACTGTGTCTTTTTTACCCTGTTCAGTGATCTTCTTTGAGGTCTTGATTCTCTCCTAGAGTTGCAGCCCTATTTGGTTTGATAATAGTTTTTTTTTTCTCTTTCCTGGGATTCTCTCTCCACTGGAATGCCCTTTATTTTCTGATTATCAATTTGACAGCTTTATGGCATTGCATGGATGTCTTATTGATGATTTAGTTTTAAAGAATGGGTAGGCATGGCATGGTCGACTAGCTCCTGTACAGGCTTCTTGGAATGAATTTTCTATTGTTATAACCTCGATTTCAGATTCACTTATTCCTTATTTTAGTGCAAGAATATCATTAGGTAGCGCATGACATACAATTATAACTAGTTATTATAGTATGCATTCTCTTCACTCATGACTATGGGATTTTAATACACTTATTCATTAATAAAAAATATTTAGTACCATGTGAACAATTAAAATATTTAATATTCATTAATAATAATCTTATGAGTTGTTCATTTATTTTATCTGACGGGTTTTATTTTATTGATGGTCCGGTTAAATGATTTGCGGGAAAGGTATTGTTTTAAATGTCTATTTTTCAAATTCATGTTTTTATATGAATATTCCTAATCCTTTTATAATATTTGGGTTAGGACCATTCTCTATTCTATGTAGATGCGCACCGCATATGCAGTATATGAATATATCATATCTTGAACATCCATTATCAATATCCATTATAAAGAATATTTGTCACTTTCCATTTATTTTTCGGGGATTTAGTAAATAACCCTTTCCATGAGTTTGATCTTCCCATTTCTTTTTGGTGGAAATGTTTTTTATAATTTAGTTGATTAACATTAATCTTCTTCAATTGTTGTATTTGTTGGGAAATATTTTTTTAATTGTATATTCTTACATCATACCTCAGTTTTTGAACACCTTCTTCTAGGTGAAACAGTTTACTCTATCTTCATCCACTTTCTGTTGATAATGACATAATGTTTGTTAACTCTGATTTTTATGGAATGCTTTTTTTATTAGATTCTTTTTTTATCTTTTTCCTTAATCCATGTCAGGGAATGGTTGATGATCAACACTGCTGGAGAGTTCATCAAAATGAGGATCTTTCAAGGTTGAGGGAAAGTCGTAAGCTTAATATAGAACATCTCATGAAAGGTTTTTAAATTACAATGTTACATATCTAACACTCACGTGCGAACAAATAAAACCAGACTCACATGATAAAAGATATGTTTACATGGAAGGCTAATATTGGGATGTTGATATGTGATTTTAGAGGCACATGTGGGTTGATGGAATCATCTCTATCCATGGTACTCCAACCATTGTACAAAATAGTAGTTTCTACATTTTTATTAACCCTTTTTTTGGTTTATTTTAATGATATTGTTTTATTTTATTTGTTTTTTAATTGCAGTTGGAAAGGATTCATGTTGAAATACTGTAAATTATTTATCCTCATCATATTTACAATTACATTTTAAATCATGTGAGATTTATTATTCTTATCTTGCCATTTCCCATCCACAGTTCTATGATAGTGATACTCCATAACTTTCTGTTTTTCTTTTTTTCACATGACAACTTATATTTTTATCCTCTATGTTTTACCTTTACTTATGATTCTCATGACACCTTATTTATGTGTAGATAGAAATTATGTCACAAATCCTTAATAAGAAATCAATTCGTATAAAACAAGATGAGTTGGTTCCTACTCTGATGACCACACCCACAAATGGACTGGGGTTGACCTGCTGGAACTGTCCAGCTGTGGATAGGTTAAAAACAACACTTGTTCAAGGTTTGAAACCTAAAAATTATTTTCCCTTTCCTTTTATTTTATTTACATTAGTTATTTTACTATTTAATTACATTTTTCATATGTTTTCTGGGCAGGAAAAAAGCTAGACAGCACCTCATGCACCTATTGAAGATCGAATCATACTGATGTTGGAATCATAAACAAACATCCAATTTCATGTTTCTACTTTTTTTCAATGTTTTTCTTATTTTTTCCACCTTCCTCTTTAAATTGTTTGTGAGACATTTCCCATTTAATTTGAAGGATTCTGTAAAATACATTTAATGTGTTGGCTATAGTTCATTGTTATCTAAGATGTGATTTAGTGCACTCTATAATGGACATTTGTGAGACTATTCATGTAAATATCTCACATACAATGTGTTGCCGCTGATGGTTCCATTGAAGAAATTAGGAAACCCTACATACATTAATAGTACAAGACGCTCCAAGAGATACTCAAATCATCATCCAATTTTCATACCATATGGTTTATTTCATTCAATTTATTGTCTTCATTATTGTCATATCTCCTTCCTGATCTTCTTGCCTCATTCTTGGTATTTTTAAATTGTTTCAGATGATGGTACCATTAAATTTAGAAATGGTGAATGGTGTTCTGTAGGATTCGGCATCATTGTAGTATATGGATAAGATCAACCAGCATAACCATGCCTTTATTGTTACGACATCGGGGTCCTTTTCCAATGGTGTTTCTCAGACAATAAATTCACCCCTTGATTTTATTTAGGTAAGATTCTAGATCTGACTATAATTCCATGATTTTAATTTTCTGCACAACTGCATTCATATCAATAGATTATAATCTATGAAAACAAAACTCTATGACCTTCCGTGTGACATTGAAGCATAGATTAAAACAATTTTTATATAGTATATCATGGTTTGAAGGTGTCAAATACTGGATGTTACCTAAAACTCATATTTACTAAAATCTGATCATTATCAGATGGTCTGATATGCTGATCATGATGGTATATTATATTTTTGAACAAATTTCACATCCCAATGTTTTTTACTAAAGTATTTCTTAAAATGAAATATAACATCATTTTATCATTTTGTAATTTTTATGATCAAAATTCAAACATGACATTATATTTCAATTTGTAGGTTAGTGAACCATAAGTTTCATGAAACCAGTATGTTGTTCATTGATATTGATGAGGAGGTCTCACTTCTATGATATATATTTTAAAGGGGTTATCTATTTCAGTTTTTAGAACACAAAAGTTTAGTTCATGCTATGATTTTATATCCTAAATTTCATATTTTTTTGACATGGAGGACTTATTTTCCATAAGAAGAATTGATGTTTTAGACAATGTTATTATTATAAGATGATGTCATTAAATCTTGTCTGAATTCTTCCTCTGGATTTCATCTAATATATAGATTTTCTGTGCTTCTATTCTATCTAGGAACTATACACTAAGCTATTTGAAAATACTAAAATACTTTTTGAATTATAATTAAATGTTTTATGGCCATATTTTCTCCCTAAAGAACTCTATCATGTTGTTTCTGGAACTACCAAAGGGAGTTTGAAGTGAACATCATGTGGTAATTTTCATATGCTCGTGGATACCCTCATTAAAACCCCTCGATAATTGATTCTCTACCTGAATTGATTCTCAACCTGATGTGAAAAAAAAATATTCTAAGCACCTCACATAAAATCAAGTGATCATTCTGGTAAACATATTTTAGATTTTTTTTGTTCCTTTAATCATACATGTGGTATCCTTCCCCAAATGAACCATCTGATTATTACTGTTTACATTATATGAATCATCATTACCTTCCTCTATCATTCGACTAATGTGTATCGCTTTTTTCAGGATCTCCATTCCATGTCGTTGTGATCAAAATGAGCTTCAGTTGGAGATATGAAGGAAAAATTGATATCACTATATTCTCGAAATATGTTTTTTATGAAATATTGATTCTATATCAATTAAATAGATGTAATGGAAAGTAAATATAATATTCTTTTTATTGTGTATGATTTATCGAAACTGCATTGTATGGTGTAATTCAGTGAACAATTATTTGTAGTAGTGGATCTAAGTCGGTGAGATTTTAAATAAATACTCTTATATGCACTCATTTGTATTATGAGAATGAATAGAAATTTAAGATATTATATAGAAAAATAGATTCCTAAAATCAATCACTTATTTTGTGAATATTCCTTATCATCATGTTTTCTATTTTCATTTTCTATCACAATTTGGTTAGTATAGTTTTTTGAACCTATTCTTATTGTGTCTACACTTATGTTCTTATTAAAAGAATAAACTATGTGTGTTTTAATCATAAAATATACATAATTAAATTGAGTGTATTTTACATAATACTAAAACAAATTAATAGATAATATCATGATTCTCTAAAATGATTCACATATACAAATTTGATCTTTTGTATGGTTTTTTGGGACTTTGTTACACAAAGTTGTAGTTTCATGCATGATATTTTCATACAAAGAAGGTGAGGTATTCAATATGTGATATTAGTTCATTATTTATAGAAGAAATACATCATTTTCTGGCCATTATTCATCACTTAATTTATATCTTTTAGTCATTTTTTTTCCTTCCAATTTTATCTTTCCCTCCAATTATAAAATGACATTTACATATTGTGATGATAGATTAAAGACAGCACATAAAATTATTATTGATATGTTATGTTTTTTTGAATCTTTTTAAATCATGTTATTTCATTTTCATTCATTTTCATATATATTTTCACGTGCATAATATTATTTTTAATTTATTTTCAAAATAATCTATCACTAAAGTTGTAAGTTTATTATATTTTAAGTAATTTTCATTATTAACTACTCTAACTATTAAAACACTTTTGAAAATTATATTTGAATTATAGCACTGTGCATATGAAATGGCGAGGTACTAGTTTATTATATTCTTGAAATGAAGCCTTGAATGGATTAGATTATTGGAAACAAGACTCAATGGTAAGTTTTAGATATCCATCATTATGCATTCCTTCATTATGAATTTAGTTGTTAATATTCCTTGTGATTATTAAACTATTAGAATACCTATAGTTATGTTTCCTATCTCATGTGATTATTTAAATGGAATTAGTTTTAGATATTTAAATTTACATATTATTAATCCCATATTTAGTCATAGCATCCATTTTACATTTACCCTTACAGGTAATTTGAGCTCACCCATTTCATATGTTTCAATTTCCCCAATGATTCCCAGAAGTATATTAAGACTGATATGCAGGGTAACATAAAGGGAAACAATGTAAGAATCCACTAAAATATTTGTGTATTTTATGTTTTATTTATAATTGGAAATTCATGTAGAAATATACATTACTAGAACACCAAACTATTTGGTCCTTTGGGATGTGATTGCCTGTATCTTCTGCTAATGTAACAATGTGAACCACCAACTTTGGGCTACCTAGGTCTCTGTAATTAAATGATTTATGTAGAAAATAGAGTGTAATTTGTATGAGAATATGGAAAATCATTAAATATTTAAAGGATAAGAAAATATATGGTGTTTAATATGGATAGTTTATAATATTCATTCAAAGAATATAAGAGCAATCCCAAAAAAATTAGATTGTAAAATAAATTCATATGTGTTTTGTAACTTTTAAATTGATTCCAATTTAAATTATAAACTCAAATAGAAACACTAATAATTATGAATAGTTAGGTATTAATGTTAAATATATCAATGGTTCAGTATGTACACCACATAAAAGTGAAAAGGAACATAATAAAAAATATGTCTCAATATAGTGTAAATATAGACGAAATCCCTTACCTTATGCCTTACCTTAGTTTAACATGAGTCATACAAATTTATAATAGATTTAAATAAGTTACTGATTTTTAAAAGAACTGTATTTATATTTATAATATCACATATGATCCTTTTATAACATCTTATCTCCCTTTCATTAATAATATTTCATTATTACCATTATTTCGGGTGTAAACTGCTTCGTTTTCTCATGCAAGATTTATCATAGAAGTTCCAATTATCATGAATAGGATATATATTTATAATATATATAATTATATTAAATTTATAAATATCATATTTATTAACCATATATTTGTTTAGTAGAAATCTTAAAATTTGACCATTGAAAATTAATCACATCGCTTCGTCGAGATGGTTGGTCATGCGTATGCACAAGTGAGGTTTTCATTTCCTTAATGGGGGAAGGGTAAGGAAGTAGATGATATATTAAATTTAAATAATCAATAAAATTTTATAATTAACATATATATTCAATTGTTCCATAACCATGACTACCCAAGTGATTAAGTGATGGAGAACAAATTACATTGGTTTGCGAGGGGGTAATCCACCGAACACACCAGTGATGGGTTAACTTCCTATTTAATGAAGAAAAATATGGAAAAATATTATTTGATAAATATAATAAAATATTAGTCTATGGAAGATACTTTTTTATTATATTTAATAATTTAGGGTATAATTAAATGTGATAAAATAACAAGAAAAAATAAAGAGCATGGTGAAGACCACTACCTTCGCTTAGACGATCCCCTTTTGGATCTCTTATTAAAAACCCTAGGACTAGAATTTTGGGAAGAAAAGTTCATATGTAATGTGGATACGTATATTTAGGAGATTTTGCAGTTGTATGTAGATAATATATATGTCTTAATAGTTGTGAATTAGTGAGAGTAGGAGGTTCAATTTTATGATTGAGGATAGGAAAACACTTTTAATCATTCAAATTTTTTCAATAATGGAATTTAGATTTCATGGAAATATGGATAAAACATTTCTCATATTCAAATGGGATAAGGTTATATTCAAAATCCAACTATGATAAATAGTTTTAGAAATTCAAAAAAAATTCATTTTGGCCCTTATCTGTTTTGGTTAATCCCCCAGTAAACCTATTTAAACCAAAATTATAGTAATTAATTTATTATTGTTTTATTATTCATAATGAAAAAAAATTAGTCAGTATTTTTTAAAAAAAAATATAAATTATGATTAAAAAAAATGTGTAATCCTTTTTTTCAAATTCAATTCAAATAATTTATATAATTTAATTTAAAAATAAACCTATAAAATATATTGAAAAATGGTATTTCAAGAAATTTATTTTTCAAGCATAAGATGATCTTACAATAATTATATGACAAGTAATAATCATTACATGAATTTAAATTCATGTATATAAATATATAATATATTAATTTTCTTTTGGTCATTTGTCATTAAATGTAAATTTAAATAATTAAATTGGAATATCATATTTCTTAAAAAATAGTTTTCTAAAAAATATCTATTTTTATCTCTAAATGATTTTAATTTTATTTCTATAATGTAGATAGAAAATACATTGTTTACTCTATATATTATAAAAAATTATCACAAATAAAAGTAGTGATAATTAAATACTACATTTTTTGTTATTCATAAAATCTTTTATCAAAGGATAATTTTAAAAATGCATTCTAGGATTATTTTGACCATGTAAGTTAAAAATCAATATTAATCCTCTAAAATTTAAATTTTTGTGTAATGAAATATTAAAATGTTAATTTTATTATAGTTTTAGTAAAATTTAATGTTTACTTATTATAATTGAAGCTTGGGATTTTCATTATTCTCTATTATAAAAATTTATTCCTTGTAATTTTCATGGATGTTAATTTATATGAAAATAATGGTGGTTCTTCTTCATAACATCCTCTTGTTCCCACATTTCATATTCCATTTCATTTGATCTCCAATTTATCTTTACCAATCAATTTTTTCAGTTCCTCAATACATTATCTCCAGTGTCAAGAATTTTTAGGTTGTCTTCATAGTAAGATAGATTAGGTTACAATTTGATTTCGTCAAAGCGGGATCATGTGTCAAATATGGTATGCACTTCCTTGGAAAAGATATGTGGAAAAAATTATATAATTTGTAGATATTTTGTAGAATTTAAAATCAATAATCCACATATCCAATTCCTTCCAATATTTCAAAGGGTTTAATATACCCGAGGCTCAATTTTCCCTTCTTACTAAACCTTATGTCACCCTTCTATGGAGATAATTTCCAAATAACATGACCTCCCATTAGAAATTTCAAATCATTCCTCCGATTAATTGCATAAATATTTTTAATTATTTGAGAATCATTAATATGAGTCAGAAAAGTATTTACCTTTATCATTTTCCACTTAAAAATTTTTCTCTCTACAATTTCCTTTTCACCAACTACATCCCAATAATATAGAGTATGAAATCACTTTCCATATATTGCTTCATACAATTCCATTTAAATACTTGGGTGGAAAGTATTTTCTTAATAAAAATATACCAATTGAGAATTTTGATCATTCATACCTTTAATGGAATGTTTTCTTAATATAAACATGTATTTTAATTTTTTAATAGTCCTTTTTTACATTTAATAAATTGGAGGATTGTAGGTGGTGCTCAAATAAATCCTAGTATCAAAAGCCTTATGAAGTCTCTCCGAAAATTTCGATGTAAATTTATGATTATGATAAAAAAATATTTTAAAATAGGTACACCATTGAGTCTACAAAAATAATTAATATTTATTCATGAATGTAACCCAAGAGTAAAGTCTTATCTTACAGCAACAAAATTCGCAGATTTGGTTAGGTGATCAATAGTAACCCATATTACATCATTCTTTCAAAAATTATATGTCAATCTTTTGAAAATGTCCATAGTAATTTCATCCCATTATGCATAATAATATGTAGAGGTTAGAGGAATCCTATAGGATGAGGTCTCCCAACCTTCACCTAATGAAAAACCTTGAATATGGACATATAATCCACAATTACCCATTCACTTTATCACACTGAAAATATTCCCTCAAATCCCTATACATCTTGGTGCTTCTAGGGTGAATAGCGATATTTGAGATACAATCATAGGAATAGGTAGAGGTTGAATGAATCTTATAATATTCTATCTACCAAGCTTTACTAAATACAAAAACTAAAATATTGATACAAAATTGATAATTCCATCTTTTATATCATCCAACTAAAAATGTTCCCTCAATTCCTTATACATCTTGGGGAAACCATGGTTTATACAGAAATTTGATCTATGAGCATCATCAACAAAATTTACTTTCATATTTGGTATAAGTATAAAACACAGTATAATTCCCACTTTTATGGTTCTATCTTCATATACAAAGTCTACAAATTTCCCATCATTTACAACATTAATTATATTATGAATATTCTCATCATCATATTGAGAACTTTTTATCTTTTATAAAAAAAATTCTCAATCACTCGAAAAAGGAATGATGTTCACCCTTCCTTAATAATTCTCATATCCATATTTAATAAATTCATGAACATAAGATCCCTGTAAATCCTCATTTGGGATTGAACACGATGATCTTTCATAACCAATGCATTTCCTACATTATATTCATTCCCTAGGTGGTAATGTATTGTAAAAT
Source organism: Viscum album (assembly GCA_963277665.1). Lineage (NCBI taxonomy): Eukaryota > Viridiplantae > Streptophyta > Magnoliopsida > Santalales > Viscaceae > Viscum > Viscum album. The sequence continues at coordinate 1,039,463,713 of OY728129.1, forward strand.
AATAATTAATGATTAATTAGAGCCATATAATTATCATCATATTAAGATATTTTTGTTAAAAGATGTATTTTAGGCTCTTAGGGTTTGTGTATATATAATATAATTCACTATAGAGATAATGTACCCATATCTTCAATGAAAATATTATGGATGCCAAATTAATTTCAAAATTTGGATAGTTTTGTTCATGAGTCTTTAATTTCCATGATGTATGGGAAATAAATTGATCATTATATATAAGGAAAAAACCAAATAATTTTTTCAATGCATCACTATATTTCATAAAACCAATATTTCATGATGGTAAATTCAAAATCAGAGCATTGAACGATTTCCTATTCATTTCGTAAAAATTTTATTCATATTCCATTATCAATGTGAACATTTCCACTTCACATGTAATATTTGTTAAAAATTTATCCAATTAGGGAAAATTTTGAATAAAATTTTGATAGTAGCCTACCAAAAAATTGAAACTACATAACTCAGTTATATTAATTGGTCTAAGATATTATTTTACTTCTTTTATAATCATAATATCAACTGATATTCCATTATTATAGAAAATATAATCAAGAAAAGAAACATCATAAAGTTATAATTCACACTTGCAAAATATTCTATATAACTCTTTTACTCAAAGAGTCTCAATAATGATTCATAAGTGATTATCATGGCCCTCATAGATTTTAGAATACAAAAATATATCATTAATAGACCATAAAATAATATTATAAGGATATTAGAAGAATAATATATTCATTAGATCCATAAAAATAGATGGTAAATTAGTTGATCCAATTAAATTACGGTAAACTCATAATATCCACACCTTGTTTGAAATGATATTTTTGGATTACATCCTTTCTTACTCACAATTGATGATACACAGAATAGATGTTAATTTTTGAAAAATATTAATCTTCATGAATTTTATCAAATAAGTCATTAGTTTGAGGCAGATGATATATGTTCTTTATCAAAAAACCATTTATTTCTACAAAATCAATTTACATCCTCAGGGATCCATATTTATTATTAATGAAAATAATAAGGGATCCCCAATGCCAAATACTAGGGCCAATAAACCCCTTTATCACACAACTCCTCTAGTAATTTCTTCACCTCCACTAATTCCCATGTTTCTATTCTTTATGTATTCTTCAATATATGTCCTTCATTAAAGGTTAAATGAATGGAAAACCCAACTTCATGAACTAGTGGATGTCCACGAAATTCCTCAATAAATACATCAATGTATTTCTATAAAACGGGTACATCCTCAATTTGAAGATTAAATTTTCTATCCTTAGGTTGTTTTTTCTCTTCTCCCCTAGCATTTCTCTATAAAGAGATATTGGGGGTGGATCTAGAAATAAATTAGAATATAAATTCCCCACTCTAAAGATATGGAATTACATATATTATTAATGAATCCTAATTTCATTCTCTTGGAATTAAATTTGTGCATCATATTTTGAAATCCATTCCAAAGTAATGATTATATAAAATTCAACCATAGTATAATAATAAATTTTAAAATAGTCTATTTTTATGTTTTATAATTAATACATCTTGACACACATTATTTTAGGGAGATTCCCACTAGGAGTTTTTACTAAAAAACCCTTCTTATGGTGTAAGGTAAATATCAACTTTTATTGGGGAATATAAAATATAAAAAATAGTATGATGATCCCGAATCAAATAAAGAATTATAAAAGATTGATGATATTATTAAATTAATTTCCACCACATCATTAGGAACATAAAATTAAGATTTAGTGATAAAATTAGATTAGCCTTCTCCCATTGGCATCATTAGTGGTAGATTACCTTGAAACATGTGGAATTGGTGTGGGCAATTCCCCATTTATTTATAGTTGAAACATGGGGAATTGGTATGGAAAATTCACCAACTGATTAGGATAAGTTTTAAAAGTTCATTAATGGTCTATTCTTGAATATGTTTTCCTTTTTTATTAACTATATTAACCCTCAAGGTGTAAAAACAATTGTTGTCACACCATGAGTTAAAAAGATTAAATAATGGTTAAATACAAAAGATAAGGATAAACATGTGACATGAAAATGTATAAAATTTATTATTTAGATTATTTATACCCATAATCATATTATATTCCAAATAACTCACTTAAGATTCATTTTGAATTAAAAATTAATTTATATTAATTTAATATGTTTAGACATTCTTAAATTTACTTTCACATCAATTATAAAAGTGCACCTCCTCCCTCACATTGTTACAGCACTTTGTGACTTCTATCCTGAAATAACCCAAATTATTTCTACTAAAACATAATTATCATTATTTGGGAGGTTTGGTCTTCCAAAAAGACCATCCCAAGATCCGTTAGTTAGAGATCTTGAGGAATTCTTCCAAAGAAGTGGTAATCGTTTTTACCTACTCATCTAAGTTAATTTATTCTTCTACAACCTCTTCACGTGTTGTTTCCATGTTAATGTATTAAATATATTATCATATATATCATGATATTTTATTATGATCATGGTACAACAATATTTATCATTTTATCCATCCTACGAAAAATTAAAACATTGTGCATGTGTATATATGACATACTGCCTTGACGATGCGGTGTAATATTTTTTCATCACCACTTTATATGGATGGGTATAATAATGTAAATAATGGATATATATGGTAATTATGACTTGATATTTATTATTTATAATTAATATACCATCCAATTCCTCACCCTTTCTCTAGTAGGCCTCGACTGACTAGGCCACATGTTCTGCCTGTTGGGCAACAGGTCTGGCCTGATGGGCTGCAGGTCTAGCCTGCTAGGGCGGTTCAACATGTAGGGCATCCTGGGACACAATGAGCGGGCTGGATCGGCTCACTCGGAGGTGGTGGTAGTCACTTCATCCGCCCCGGGTCAGTGCGGCAATTTCCCCGCGTGACCGCCCCACGGTTATCCATGTGGCCCACCAACTGCTGTCTCATAGGACTACGACCCTCTAGCCATGAGTTTTGGGTTGGTGCATCATTCACTGAATCCCCGCTACATGCAGTTGACAGTGGCCCTTATCACTACCTCACAACAGTCTCTACGGTGTTCTCCACCGTCGCGGTGCGCCGCTAGCGCGTCAACCTTCGCACCGCCACACACCGATGTCTGCGGCCTCCTCGGCTCGATGCGACACCCCAATAGAGCTATGTTTCTTCACCACTGAAACCCTATATGCACTACCTTCACCCTTGCATTTCACTGCTGGCATCTGATGCCTCCCTCATGTGGCCGCTATCCTCCCTTCAGGCTGGTGGCCCCATGTCGAAGCAGCCTCCAACCACGGTATCCCTTTGTTGTCATTTCCATTCGATGCCATCTTGGTTATCATTGAGTTGTTAAAGTGGTGGGGGTCATATGAAAAAATATTAAGCGAGGAAGTGGCATACATGAACTCCCACGTTCGGCTGATCGGGCCTTACTCATGTAGGCCTTGATCTGTCCACATAATAAATTTACGGGCGGGTGAATGAGGATTTAAATCAAAACACCGATTCAATTTGGATCAATTGTCCTAATGTTTATCCCAAAATCAAACCCATCCTAAAAGAAAAAAAAACTCATGAATCAATCTATTGTTGGGTAGATCCTCACTTGTTGTTTTAGAAAGAAGGAATAAGAAATAAATTTAGAAAGAATAAAAACCTACCTGGTGAACGTGTTTGAGAAGAGAAAGGATTCATCATAGAAGGTGATCCCTCAACAAAATTCCTAGGTTTGTCATTCAGGGTGAAATATATTGAAGGGAAGGGGGAGTTCTCAATGTTGTTGGGATTTTTTTTTCATCGTTCGGCAACGGTGATCATTCAGTGAATCAAAGTGATTTTTTAAATCCATATCTGATCCCCAATTAATGTTATCCCATTAAATGAAGAAATTCATTGTAGCATTTATGTTACACTGAGTAGCCATTTTTACGTAGTTTCATTTATGAAACATTGTTTTTGTTACTTTATATTGTAGTTGTGTTACAGAACTTCATTTATGGAATAAAGTAGTCAGCTTGTCGCTGCGTTGCAACAAAACTATTTCGAATAAAATAAACATTTTATGTTTCTTTTATTTCTTTTAAACATCTTAAAATTATCTTCTTTTCTCCACCCATGCCTATCAAGGTTAGGCATATTATTTGGTAATTTATTCAATCTAGATGAAACAGTTCCCTTGTAATTTTAATATAGGCACCCATTTAGAAGTTTCCCAAACCGCACACAAACTCCATTTTAATTACCTTAAAAAATGTTAATTGTTAATTCTGGGCTCACCAAGCCATGGAATTACGTTTTTTCTAAGTGTATAATATTGAAATTAACCAATATTATCTAAAAAAGTTTACATGGAATTCATGGACATTACATTACCCTTACATTTAGAGCTTCACGTCCCTATAGTCCAAATTAAGGGCTAAACAAACAAATGGGGGTACTCAACCCAGATTTAAGTGTAACGCCCCGACCCTAGTTACCCCGAATCGTTGCATTATTACATAACATTGACATGATACAAAGACTCATGCCACAAAATTTCGATCAGTGTAGTAGCCTTGGACTTAATAGATACATACAAAAGTTTTACATTACAACATGAAATAAAAAAATAACATTACGTCCCCTTTGAACACTCTTATATCGGTTAGCCTATTACTACAGGTTAATGGTAATATGATTTTTTGCATCCTGGAAAAAATAAAACCTATGAAATGGGTGAGCTCAGATGCTCAGTAAAGAAAACAATATAGTGTAAACTGTCATAAATAATAATAAACATTAAAGGCAATGTATAGGACTAAAACACAAGCCATTTAAACATAAACTTCAGCATAATATTTCAAAGATAAATCAAATAATTCAATTTACTTATTCACATGGATATTCTACTAGTTGAATAATCACATGTAATATCAACCAAAAATCTAATAATGATGGCATGCATAACACAAGACATCATAACCACATAGTAAATGCCACGTGTGGAGAGATTAAATACGATTTTTTGCAGGGCCTTATGCAAAGACACTAGTTTGTATCGTGAGACCTATCGATGCATTGAGGAGCTATAGCAGGATACACCCATCACTTACTAAGTCCAATGCATTCCTCATATGAAAGGGTGAAACATAATATGAACATTCTTATTAAATCTAGCATTAGAATTGTCAAAATTTTAACCACAGTGCATGAATTACATAAAAATAGCATATCCACAGTCAAACATAAGTCGTTCAATATAATATGGATGATTGTATTATGATAAATCATCCTTAATCGAGAATAAAATACACTGATGGATTTTGGCATAGATGAAAATAGTCATTAAAATTATTTGAGAGAAATATCCTTTTTTTCTTCAAAACATTTAAATGTCAAACTATTTATCAAAGAATTCATTTAAAAGAGATTTTTTAATCAAAGTGTCCCATTCCACTATGAAACTTTTTAAAATAAATTTTAATTTCAAAACATTAATGCCTATATAAATAAATATTTAAAAACATTTTTATAATAGGGACATTAATGATAAATATTTAGAGGAATAAATATTTAAAACATTTAAAACAATATGTTAGTTAAAGAGTTCCATGCACAATAATAGATGCTTAAATACATGGAATTGAAGAATAACATTAACAAAAAAATTATAATATCATGAGAATAAAGTGATTCAAGATATAATATTTCAAAGGATAGTATATACACTATATAAAAGTAATTCGGTGGATAACGACAAATGGGTCTTAATGGAATGTAAATTGAGACAGAATACCTTATAAAGAACGTATCCTTAGATTAAGGATTAATCAATGAAATAATTGTGTCTGTCAAATTTTAAAAAAACTCAATATAATTGGATATTAAGTGTAAATCAATCAGATTACATTCACAAATTTTCTTGTAAAAACAAAATGAATTACTTGGATGTTTAACTCCATGAATGGTAATTGAGTTAAGATTATCCTTACAAAGTTCCTATTAGTGGAATGCAATTTTATCAAAGGAGTGATTATGTGTATAAAAGGTGTATACACAGAAAGGGGAGTGGAAGTTACTACATTAATAATAAATAGTGATTCCATACATAATCTTGGAGTAAAATAATCAATGAAGTATGCTTAATGCCCAATGAGTGGAAATTGAAATTTGAAACTCCCTTACCGATTTGGTAACTTAGGAAACATACACCCCATGAAATAAGTATCATAAAATGAATATTTAAATTCCCATAAATTAATGTATATTACAAAAAATAATACAATCATGGGTATTACATACACCACACAAAAGGAAATAGTTGCAATATAAAATGAATCTCATGGGAATAAGAAGTGACATGAAATCCCATTACCTTATACATTTCCATAGTATTGGGTAGGTAAAAAACCAGAATAATGGTGAAATAATTTTTAGTAAAAACTAAAATAACGAAATACATAAATATGATATCATATATGATCTTCTAATATTTCTTGGTTAGTGATATTTCAGAAGTATCATCATTTTGGTTGTGAACTAATTCATTTTCCTTTATATGTTTTGTTACGTAAGTCATATATGTTATGTAAAGTATGTATTTAATTCATATAAATAATTATATTAAGTTATTAAACATTATTTTTAATCACAAAAAGAAAATTATTTTGGAGTGATTATGATGGGGAATGAATCTCAACGCATTCGTGGAGACAGTAAGTCGAACGTACGCACACGCGACAATATCATTCTTTTTATGGTGAAATTGTATATAATTGGATGGTATATCAAATATGTATAATAATTAACATGTTATATTAATTATTTAAATTAGTTATACTCATTATTATACCAATCCCAATAATTATTTTTTTGAATAACAAACAACACCACGACATGGAGACGGTTAGCCGTACGTATGCACGTATAGTTACTCTGTCATTTATAGGATGGATAGAATAGAGAATATGGATTTACCATATTTATAATAAAATAACAGTTTGTAGGATGTATTGGAGTTGTTATTTTGATATGTAAACAACAATGAAAGAGTACATGGAAGAAGAAAATAACTTGAAAGAGGGTGGTGAAATTATAACCTCTTCTTTAGGTGTTTCCTTTTGAGTAGATCAAAAGGGCTCCTTAGGATGGCTTTCTGACCAATGTAAGGACTCTAGGGTTATTTTATGGATGTTGGGAGGATATATGGGCAGGGATTGGACGAGAAATGTGGATTTGGTGGTGTGATTTGGAGAGAAGGGGAATTACCCTTTTATAAGAGAGGTAAGGTTCATTTTAGGAAAACTTCTAAGTATTATTTTATTAAACCAATTTCGGTTTATAATGTATCAAAATTGATTTATTTAAAAGATAAGGTGTGTATGGGTCTAAATACTCTCAACCAATAGGTTTTAGACAAGTTTAGGTCACCATATTAACCTTATCTTTTAGATTTTACTATTAGTTAAATAGTATAACTTTTACCGTGTTTTCTTGTATCCTTACACTATATGGTTAAATATATTACTCTAAAAATCCAATAGAACCTCATGTGTTTCATTACTGACATATATAATATTATTTAATCCCTTTTAAAAATCCTTAGTTTTTTAGGAATATTATGTCAACCAATAATGTTGTATTTGTTTTAAAAACTAAATTATGTCAATATTGAGACTATTTAGTATTTGGTTATTGTGAAAATCATAACAGCATGATTACTTAGAAAAATAAGTATCTAAACAACCCTATAATGTCATGTTAACCTATAATATTAGTTTATTGCATCAAATGTCTCAAATTACATTTATTTGGATATTTATAAAATCAATTATTTTAATCATTCATTTATAAGGAAATTACCACATCATCATTGTGTAATAAGTAAATTTAATTATTTAATTTCTAAAAATTATAAATAAGATACATTTAATTAGGAAATATTTTTATCTTTCTATGGAATATTTATAGTCGAATTTATCTTATGTATAACCCTATATTAAAAATCATTTATTTATTAAACATTAAATTTAACACATTTAACTATTCTTTAAATAAAATAATAATAAATTTCCTAATCTAATATATGTGGACCAAGGGATCATATTTTATTCCTAAGGTTGTTTTTTGTAGAATAATACTTATCCAAATGAATTAGGACATGTTTTTGGGTAATTATAATATCTTTTTTACCTTTAATTACCCTATTTACTTTTTACCGTGGTAAATAAAAGTCAAAATTTACTATTCATAAAAAATTATTTTCATCTTATTAAACCACATTTTATATACTGATTTCAAATTTGTATCTATATTTTTTTAAATTCAACTCACAAAAGTGGTAAAACTATGTTTTATGAAAATTTGTAAATGCTCTTTGAAGGTGGGTAAAAGATGGTAAAAAGTTCAATAAAATTGTAAAAATCTAATTTTATTATAAAAATTTCTCTAATGAACCACATTGAAAAAATATAGGTATTATGTTTTTATATTTAATTAAATAAATAAAATATATAATTATTAAAATAAAAAGTCTTTTTTTAAACAATAACATAGTATTTTTCAAAATTCAACAAAAATTGAATTATTTTAGAAAAATATCAAAACATCACCCTAAGAGAACATTGATATTCCAAAATCAAAAATAAATTCTATTTTACCAAATCCCAAAAACAGAATTAGAATTAATTACTTTTAAATTAATTTTCATTGTCAAAACCAAAAGGAGACTTTTCAAGAAGTAAAAACTATCAAAAGATTGAGATGTGTTTATATCCAATTTAAATGTTAAATGACTTATAATGACATATATTTTATTAAATGATAAATATATAATCTTATTATACTTCCAAATCATTCAAATGAATAATTTAACCCTAAAATTTAATTCGATTAAAAAAGTTTGTTTCAATTAAAATTTATTATTTTTCACTATTCATCAAGATATAAATGTTATTAGAAAAGTAAAAAAATATATCCAAAACAAATTTTTATGTACCGATTCAAAATAAGAATTTTTTTTCATTAATATTAATATATTAAAGTGTCAAATATTGGTTTTAAAATGGTTTTTCCATTAAAAGGTGTTAAAATTGCATTTTTTTAAAATCCTTATTTTATCTGAAAAAATGAATTAGTTCTTATTTTATGTCCACAAAACACATAATATTGATTCTAAAATTATATGGATTATATAAAATTCAAAATTCAGTTAATACTATTCCTAACTGCTTTTTGAATGGCTGGTCTGGTAAGTCATGGTGCACTCAAACTCAGTTTTGCATGTAGTGCAAGATATTGAATTATTTTAAAGAAAATAACATACTATGAAATCTTGGGGTGTTACATTCTTCACCCATTTTAAAAATGGTGTCCTCGCAATTTTAAAATTGGGCATGGGAATTTCATTGAATCTCCCACATTAGATAATTAGTCAATAAAACTGTCACTTTAAAAGAAACAAAGAGAAGAACAAAGGTCATCCGAGATAATCCATACTAGTATTCAATGTATGAAAACATGGGTATGGAAGATAAAATAAGGGACAAGTTTGCATTGAGATTGATAGAAAACATGATCAGGAGAATGTTAAAAATAAGAAAACCAAAAACATTTGATGGGATAAATGGTCATTAGTTTTCAAGTATGAAAATTAAATTGGCAATGTTTTTGAGTTTTAAGTTCCATTTCATAATGTTGAAATTTTTTTATTTGAGATTGAATATGAACATCAAGAGATGTACTTATTTTTTATGTAGACTTTCATCCTTTAATTAATTTCTACCCCTAAATCATATTTTATCCCAAACAATGAGTGTTCAAAAAGACTTGGTCCCACCTAAAGTACTAGAATCAACTTCAAGAGAATCATAAGATTCACAAAGGATAAACTATTTATTTCCCTATTCTTTAGAGATTAACCAAAACCAAAATGGTTAGTACAATATTAGATGATCCAAAAGGATAATCCTTTAGAGAAAGAAATACTAATCTTAATTTCTAAAATAAACCAACAATACCCAAATTTCAATAAATACCATTCAATAAACAATTTTCCTTAAAATCCTTCAATATAATCCAAAACAACATTGAAACCCAAATCTTATAAGAACTTGATTACATAGTCTTCCACGTTAAATTGTATCTCTAAATAACATTGACTACTCTTAAATTCACATACTTAAAACCTAACCACATATTCTCTATGAACGGTTAATCATTTCAATAAATAACTGAAATCTCCATAAATCCATAATAAAAACATAGATTAAAATCCACCATTACCCCTCAAATGAAATATCATAGTATTCTATTATCCTTAGGCATATTCTGTTCCCAACTGAGAAAACGTCTTCCAAAATAACAATTATCACTTAATCACCAAATCATTTTCTTATACAATGAATATCTATTTGATAAGACATAAGATCCCAAATCAACTTATTATTGACCAGTAAAATCTTCTAATGAAAAATAATTAGTCACACTAACATGGGACTTCATGTAGTCTAGTGGTAGGTGATAAATCCTAATCACACTTTGGTTGGGGGTTCGATTCCCATAGCTTTGTCAAACGCGATGGGTTTTCCCATGGTCTGCGTGTTTTCATTTGTCAAAACTATATTTTATAACATTCCCAAAATGAGATAAATTCATTAAAATATCCATAGCATAATTTCAACACAAATTTTATCTCATACCTCACATATTAATCCCGAAATTCAAAAACATGTAATTGCCTAAATTTCAAGGATCATATAAACCGAAATAGTTATTTATAACTATATCAACAATAGAAAAAATAATTCTTCTTAAAATATCATTTTTACATAACAAACTAGATGGTTACACATACATGAGAAAAGTATTCCAATGTAACCCTATAAACAAAGAGCACTAATAATTTTAAACATTTTTCTATCCATTTATTTCCACATAGGTTCTTACATGACCAAGAGATTATCCTGTAGAATAGGGCATTCACTTGTGTAATGTCGAGGTCCCCTACATTTATGAAAAATTATTGTAAATGGAATCTTGGGATTGTTTATTTTCTTCAATAATAATTTATATATTTCCTCATCAATTACTAACTTTATGTATTTATTTCCCACACATAAAGCATTTCTTTATTCCATTGAGATACATTCATATTTGTCTCCTTCCATATATCATGCATGATGGAAATTGAGCTTTCATTTCTCCATGGTCTCTACTATTGGAGATCTTATCATTCACTTATTTTCTATTCATTGTGGAGTTTGGGAGTTGGTTAATATATATTTTCCTGATCATATTTTTGGAAAACTAATTTTGCATGAACACGATATCTTTTACACCTATAAACATTCCATTTCATTGCTCATTTCCACCACCATTCCCACCTTGTACATAATGTTCAATGTTACTAAGACTTCTATGGAATCCATCCATTGACTAACACAAGAAAGCATAATATGAGTCATAAAAAAATTAGAGAACATAATAACACCTTATATTCAATCTAAAATACCTTAGTATTAACTAAAGTTATCTATTCTCATTTTATATTAAAATCCTTCCAATCGCTTTGTAATTAAAATTTGAATTATCTTAAGTATATCCCCTTGGAGTGTTGTAACCAAGAGTGAAGTGAGGCCCATTGTCATGTACCAGGATACCCCGGGTCAATCCCGAAACACCTTGTTGGTGTTTTCACTTCTAGGTACATCTGTGCCAGAGCCACCTCTACCTGCTAGTATCCTGACAGGTATGTATTGCTAGGAAAACCCACATAATATTTTCATTAACAAATTTTTTGTATGTTCTTCTATACTAATCCTCAATGTCTATCTTAGGGTTTTTTTTAAATGTTTTTTTACTAAATATCACTTCCAAGGTTTGTACTAAGCTTCCTCTGATACCAACTGTAACGCCCTTACCCCAGTTACCCAGAATCGATGCATCATTACATAACATTGGAATGATATAAGGAATTATGTCCTGAAAGACTGATCAGTTTAGTATCCTTGCATGTATTAGATATATACACAAGTTTTATATTACATCATGAAATGAAAAACATCATTATTTCCCATTTGAACACTTTTATATCCCTTAGCATATTCTTGTAGGTATATCACAATATTCTTTTTTGTATCCTCAAAAAAATAAAACATATCAAAGGGTTAAGCTCAGATGCTCAGTATGTACAACAATATAGCATAAACATTGATAAATAATAATATGCATTTATGGCAATGTATTAGACTAGAACACAATCCTTTTAAACTAAAACTTCAGCATAATAAGGATAAGATAAATAAAATAATTCCATTTACTTATTCACATAGATATTCTACTAGTAGAATAATCACATGTAATATCAATATCCAATTTAATAATGACGGAGTGCATATTTTCAGACATCATAACCACATATTTAAGGCCTCATACCAAGACTATAAATAAAATTTTGAAAAGGCCTTGTGTCAAGACAATTGTTTGTCTCATGAGACCTACTGATTAATCGAGGAGCTATTGTGGGCTCCACCTGTCACTTAATAAGTCCAATAAATTCCTCATATGAAAGGGTGAAACATAATCTAAATATTCATATTAAATATAGCATAATAAATGTCAATATTTTTACCACAAACCATTAATGGCATAAAAATAACACATCCATATTCAAACATTACTCATTCAATACAATATAGATGATTGTTTTATGATAAATCAACCTAAATCAAGAATAAAATACACTAAGGTATATTGATATAGATGAAAATAGTCATTAAAACTATTTGAGATAAATATCCACTTTTTCTTGAAAACATGTAAATATCGCACTACTTATCAAAGAAGTCGTTTAAAAGAGATTTTTGAATCAAAGTGTCCCATACCACTTGGAATATTTTTAAAAGGAATTTTAGTTTCAAAAAATTTATGTCCATATAAATAAATTCTTTTATAACAATTTTTAAAACATGGATATTATTGAGAACGATTTTGAAGAATAATTATTTTAAACAGTTATAAAAATATTTTAGTTAATGACTCCCTAACCAAATCAGAGATGCTTGAATACAAATAATTGAGGAATAACATTAGTGATAACATTATAATATAATTATAATAAAGGGATTCATGATATAATATGTCAGAGGATAGTATATACACCATATAAAAGTGATTTGGAGTATAACGAGAAAGAGGTCTCAAAGGAATGTATATTGAGACGGAAGACCTTATAATGACCCTATCCTTAAATTAACGATAAACCAATGAAATAATTATTTGTGTAAAATATAAATACACTAAATATAATTGGATATTCTATGTAAATCAATCAGATTACATTCACACATATTCTTGTAGAAACAAAACCAATGACTTGAATGTTTAACTCAAAGAATTGAAATTTTGTCAAGATTACCCTTAAGAAGTTCATATCAATGGAATGCGAATTTATAAATGGATTAATTATGAGTATCAGAGGTATATCCATATATAGGGGAGTGTAAATTACTACCTAAATAGTAAATATTGATTCCACAAATAATATTGGTGTAAAATAATCAACGAAGTATGCGTAATTCCCAATGAGTGGAAATTGAAATTTGAAATTACCTTACCGATTTGGTAACATACGAAACATACACCAAATGAAGGAAGTATCATACAATGATGATTTAAATAACCATTAATTAAATTATATTTCACAATAAATACAATCATAGGGAGTATATACACCCTAAAAAAGAAAATAGTGGCAATATATCATGAATCTCACGAGAATAAGAACTGAGATGAAAACCCCTTACCTGGAAATTTTCCTTAGTATAGGGTATTTAAACCTCTATTATAATGGTGAAATAATAGTTATTAGATAATATAAGAATAAAATACATAAATATGATATCATATATGATCTTCTAATATTGCAATGTAAATGATATTTCAGTAGTATCATTGTTTTGGTTGTTAATTGATTCATTTTCCTTTATATGTTTTGTTATGTAAGTAAATTCCGTTGTGTATAGGATGTATTGGATTCATATCCAGAATTATATTAAGTTTTTAAAATTTATTTTTAATCATAAATTGAGAATTATTCTTGAATTATTACAATGGGGAATGAATCTCATCGCATTCTTAGAGAGGGTAAGTCCTACGTACGCTCAAGCGACAATATCATTCTTTTGATGATGAAATTGTATGTAATTTGATGGTATATCATATATAAAGGATCATTAACATGTTATATTTATTATTTAAATCAGTTATACTCATTATTATACCCATCCAAATAATGATGTTTTTGAATAACAAACAACACCACGACGTAGTGACGGTAAGTTGTACGTACGCACGTATGGTGACTTTGTCATTTATAGAATGGATAGAATAATGAATATGGTTGTAAAATATTTATAATAACATAATAGTATTTAGGAGTTACTGGAGTTATTAGTTTGGTATGGAACCAACAAAGAAAGATGAAGTGGAAGAAGAAAAGATTTTGAAAACAATGGTGAAATTATTACCTCTTCTTCAAGTGTTTCCTTTTGAGTTGATCAAAAGGGCTCCATAGGTTGGAATTATGATAATTTTAAGGACTATAGGTTTATTTTTTGGAATATACGAGGATATTTTTGAAGGGGTTGGACTAGAAAAATGGCTTTGGAGGTGTGATTTTGAGAGAATGGGAAGTACCCTTTTATAAGAGAGGTGAGGGTCACTTTAGGAAATCCTTGAAATATTATTTTATGATAAAACAATTTTGGTTTATAATGGATCCCAACTGATTTATATAAAATATAAGGTGGGTATGGGTATAAATACTTTCAACCTATATGTTTTAGGAAGGTTTAGGTCAACATATGCACCTTATATTTTAGATTTAACTATTAGTTTAATAGTATAACTTTTAACGTGTCTTGTTGTATTTTTACACTATATGGTTAATAAACTTATTTTAAACATTCCAGAGAACCTAATGTGGTACATTAATTACATATATAATATTATTTAATCCCATTGGAAGATCGTTAGATTTTTAATAATATTAAATCAACCAATAATAAATGATTTGTTTGAAAAACTCATTACTCACAATTTTGACACTATTTAGTATTTGGTTATTTGAAAATCATAACAGCATGATTACATAAAATAAAAATTATTTAAACAACCCTAACATGACATGTTAACTTTTAAAATTATTACAATTAATCAGAAGTCTCAAATTACTTTTATTTTGATATTTATAATAAGAATTATTTTAATATTTCCTTAAAAAGGAAATTGCAGCATCATCATTGTTTCATAAATAAATTTAATTATTTAATTTATAAAAATTATAAATAAAATACCATTATATAGGAAATATTTTTATATTTATAATAAAAATTTATAGTATAATTTATCTTATGTATATCCCTATATTAAAAATGGTTTAGTTAATAATCTTTGAGTTAAATACTTTTAACTCTTCTTTAATATACATCCAATTTTATTATAAAATTCAATCCATTGAATCACATTGAACTAATATAGGTATTATGTTTCTATAATGACTTAATAAAATAAAATATATATATATTATATATAAAGTCTATTTTTAAACAAAAACTCACTGTTTTTCACTATTCATAAAAAATTGACTATTTTCAAAAAAATACCTAAAATTCACCCTATGAAATTTTCGATATTCAAAATTCAAAAATGAATTCTATTTTACCAAATTCAAAACATAGAAGTAGAAAAAATTAATATAAAATTAATTCTCGTTGTCAAAAACAAAAAGTAGGTTTTAAAGAAGTAAAAACTATCAAAAGATTGACATGTGATTATGTCAAATTTAAATGTGAAATTACTTATATTGACATACATTGTATTAAATGGAAAAAAATATAATCTTATTATACTTCCAATCCATTAAAATTCATAATTTAACATTATAACTTATTTTGATTAAAAATATGTTTTCAATTAAAATTTAGTATTTTTAACTATTCATAAAAATATGAATTTTACCAAAAAACAACCAAAATTTTTTCCAAAATAAAATATAATTTCCTGATTATAAATAAGAATTTATATTAATTAAATTGAATATATAAAAGTTCCATATATTGGGTTTAAAAAGGGTTTTTGATTAAAAAGTGGTAAAATTTCTTTTTTTGAAAAATACTTCTTTTATCTGAAAAAATGAATTCCTTCGTATATTATATCTATGAAACATATAATATGGATTCAAAAATTATATGGAGTATATAAAATTCAAAATTCATTTAATACTATTCATAACCGCATTTTGAATGGCTTGTTTGCTAAGTTGTGGTACGCTCGAACTCAGTGTTGTGTATAACACAAGCTATTGAATTACTTTAAATAAAATAACTTACTATGAAATTTGGTGGTTTTACACTAAGAATTCCACTCCCAAGTACTCTCCTGGAGATTCCCATGCGGCCATTAAACAGACACCGTAGGAATCTTCCATCAATGAAGGATTCGATCTTGTTGACCCACAATCTCTACTGGGTACTCCACAAATATTGCCCCATCATTAATTTCCAACTCACCCCTGTAAATGACATGTGATGGATCATTCATGTACCTACTTAGTTACAACACAAGGAATACATCATGCACACAGTGCATCTGTGGTGTGAGAGTTAGGTGGTACGCCACCTTGCTATCATTTCTCAGAATCTGAAAAGGGATGAAGAATCTTTGAGACAATTTGCCACCGCAGCCAAATCTCTACAATCCCCATTGAGGTGAGACCTGAAGAAACACATGGTCTCCCTCCTAGAATTTAATGGTCCTCTGTTTCCTATTAGTATAATATTTTTATTGGTTTTTTCAGTCCTCATACCCTTTTGGATGACCTACAATTTCTCGGTGGTAGCCCTCACCAACTCTAGACCCATGAGTACTGACTTCGTAAGGTCTTTACAGCATATAGGTGATCTACATTATCGCTAGTAAAGCACCTAGAATGGTTCCATACCAATGCTAGAGTGGTATTTGTTGTTATATATGAATTCCAACAGTTTTCGGTGATCCTACCAATTATGCCTGAAGTCTAAGATATAAGCATGAACCTTGTCCCCTATAGCGTAGATAGTCCTCTCCATCTGACCACCCATTAATGAATGGAAAGCTATGATCAAGCTATGTTGAGTCCCGAATAGAACAAGTAATCCCATCCTCAAATGTGATGTAAATAATGTGTCTCAATCTAAGACTATGGTCTATGGTACCCCATGGAGTCAAAAAATCACCTGCCTGTAGAGGCACCTCGAGCCCTCTACCTATCCTTTCTCCCAAGTGTGTAGGAAGTGGGCCGACATGGTGAGTCAGTCAATGATGTTCCAGATAGTATCATGGCCCATGGATGTGCACAATAATAATATCAATATATCCATTGAGATACCATCCCATTACACTCTAGTATTACAAGTGGTTGGTTCAAGATGAATGTATCCTAGTGCTCTGCCTTCAATTACAGACAAGTGATGCACCGTGAAACGAAATATGCCACCACATTCTTTATCCCCGATCACCAGCACTGACAACGGAGATCGTAGTACATCTTTTCCACTCTTGTATTATCCACTAAATGGGAGGTGTTGAAATACCTCATAAACTCCTCACGTGACACCAACAGTGCGACCTATGAAATGGATGACATGCTCCCCACATATCGAAAATCAATCAAGAGCATGTCCTGAGGATAACAGAGTACGTCGGGCCTCACATTAATCATCCACGGGGTTTTCTCCCTAATTCACTATATAGGTGAGGGAGTGAAAGTCATAGAATGGTGGTAATATTCTCCATCATCATCCATAAAGGACATCTGCATCAAGGCTAACTGCTCTAACGCCTCACTCAGCAACTACAACCTAGATCATCGACACAATGTGTTTGAAACCACATTCCCTTTCCTAGGAGTATATACTGTCTTTAATTCATAGTCCTGGAGTAACTCTATCCTTCACCACTTCCTGAAGATCAGGTCCTTCGGTGAGAAGAAATTCCTGAGACTTATGTGATCATAGTAGATAGTAAACCTTTCACCCACCATGTGGTGTCACTACATCTTCAATGAAAATACCGCCGCTGGTAGATCTAGTTCATGATTCGCATAGTTCTTATCATGCTATCTCATCTATTGGGAATTGTAGGTGATCAATGATTTCTCCCACACCAAGACAGATCCCATTCTGGATCCTGATGCATCATAGAAAACTAAATTCCCAACACCCTCCACTGGTAGTCTCAAGATGAGGGAACTTTACAGTCTCTACCTTATCTCTTGGAAACACTACTAGAAACTATTCTTCCACAAGAATGGATGTCCCTTCTATATCAAATCTGATAAAGGTGGTTCTACCCTAGAAAAGTTAGCCACGAACAATTGGTATCATCCAACGAAACCCAAGAAACTCTGCATCTTAGTCACACTCCTAGTTGGTTCCCTAGCAAGCACCACTTTTATATTTTCTAGATCCACTACAACTCCAACCTCCAATAAAATGTGTACCTGAAATTGGACCACCCGAATCCAAAATTGAATCTTTGAGAGATTCCCATAAAACTGGTGGTCTTGGAGTGTATCCAAGACTATTCATAGGTGTGCAGAGTGCTCCTCCTGAGACGTTGAGTGCCCATGTACATCATCAATGATGAAAATGATGAAATAGTCATGGTTAGGCTAGAAGATACTTTTCCTAAGTCCCATGAACACTAATAAGTCATTGGTCACACCGAAGGGAAGCACCAAGAACTCATAGTGGCCATACCAGCATTTGAAGGCTTTCTTCGGTACATCCTCATCCCGTACATGAAGCAAACGATATCCCGATATGAGGTATATCTTCGAGAACCATCTCACACCCGTTAGCTAATCGAAGAGGTCATCAATCATTGGGAGTGGAGACATTTTCTTTATGGTCACCTAGTTCAGGTTCTGGAAGTCCACGCACAACCTCAGACTCCCATATGAATTCTTGGAAAATGAAACCGGGGCTACCCACGGTGAAATGTTGGGACTTACAAAGCCATTCTCCTAGAAATACTCCAGTTGTACCTTTAACTCAAGAAGCTCCACAAGAGACAACTGATATGATGGTGTGGATATTTTTGTCATCCCTAGGTACAAATTAATACAAAAGTCTAAATCTATGCTAGGAGGTAATCCTAAGACATTCTTAGGATATATGTCTTCATATTCATACACCATTACAAGAAAGTGAGGACTCCTATCGTCCACTACACCAATGGTGAGTCTATAAAACTAGTGAGTGATTGGATAAACCATATTACGAGAAAGTCCATCCTGAGCTACAAGATATCCCTTCTTTCCGGTGAAGGAAAACCTGGTCGTATCCTCATAGACACATCACCCTCTGCACATTAGATAGTTGATCTTAGCATGAATTATGGATAACCAATCTATACACATGACGAAATTGTAAGCACTCAACGTCACTATTAGGATACCCCATATGAATTTTTTACCTCCAAGAGTAATCTCTGACTATTTTCACTAGTGTGTAATAATTGAATCCCCTCCCGTAGGAGTCTCTAATCGTAATGATCGAACTGACGACTCCACTAGAATCTATGAGCTCCAAAAAATGTCTGTGGAATGGAACAAGTGACTAACAGATGTGTCTATAACAAAAGTAGCTAATGTGGTGAAGACATAAATTGTGCCTCTAATCACCTCTTGGGGTCCGTTATCATAGGCCTCCATCGACTGAAGTTTTCCTCTCCCTATCTACTGGCTCCTAGAGCCTGTGGTGGAAGACTGGGGGGTAGCACCTCGAACCTCCCCCTCCTTCTTCCACACTATCCATTCCCATTCCACAACATCCTCATAGCGTAACACCCTACTCAACCCTCTACCTCTGCTTAGATGGTCCCTCAACCATCCTTTGATCATTTTCATGACATGTCGGGCAGCCACGTGCCATGTGTCCATGCATGACGTATGAGTAGCATACCCTGCTCCTTTGTTGACTCCCACTGCCCCTAGGGCCTCATACCACTGACCATGTGTCCTAGGGTCATCCCCTGAAAGGATTGACCTATTTTTTCTTTTTTTCATCTACCAAATACCCACTTTATAAGACTCCACCGCCTAGTTTCTACTAGTAGCTCTTGCTGCTGGCGCCTGCTCGACTACAAATCTCTCTAAAAAAGGGCTCTATCTAGAACCCCAGCATGAGTAGGGATGAAAAATGATAACCTGGATGCCCCGATCTATCAGCATAGTCCTTTTTCAAAAACCTGGTCCTGAAATAATGGGTCTTGTACCATATTTGCAGAGTAGTGAGAATGCTCGGTGATTCTCACTGAGTACTCTGTCACTGTCATACCACCCTGCTGTAGGTGCAGTAGCTCCTGCATACGCACTGAGCACAATGTCTCTGCAATGAACTTCACTCTTAAGAGGTGATCAAATTCTATCTAGGTGAGGTTCACTACATCGTGCGTCTAGATCATCAAGCTCCACCATCTCCCCACTAAGCTCTAAATAAGGCTCACGGCTAAGATCGACATATGGATGAGTGGCATCCTCAATAGAGAGAAGAGTCGTGTAACTGCGAAGACCCAATCTTCAGCCACTTGGGGGGTCAGTCTCACCCCTAAAACTATGTGGTCTTTGCCTCTGGAACTCATGTAAATCACTAAGGATATGTTTTTACTCTATCAGTATTGTTGTTAGGAACTTCTTTCGGTATGTGGTGGGAATACTGGTGCACCACCTGGTGGGGCCATCTCAACACCAGTCATTGAACAAACTCCTCGTCACTAGGTGTACCATCCTCATAGTCACAAACTAGAATCATGGATGGTCATTCCCAAGGAAGTATCTTAAAATAGATCAAGATGAACTACATTGAAAATATTATACATATTAGGTTCACTCTGATTAAAAAGAACCTGAGAACAATTTCAATTTTTATATGATTCATGCGTCCAGTATTTTCGTGTACCAAGTTCAAATGAAGGACTTGTGGTATTGGTGAATGGAAATGTTGGACACTACACCAACACTAATGTCCGCGAGTCTGAAGGTTGAACTATAAATATTCAACACTGTTCTCCCAAAACAAAACCACATACTCCTGGTGTTTGGGGTAGAACTGACCACCTCTAATGAAAGCTTCTCATGACCCATCCATCGGGGCTCGTTCCATGAATACCCCATGCCAACCTCCCAAATTATAGGGGCTAGATACTGGCACTTAATCCATCAACATAAATGTGGGAGGAATTTTCTAAGTACCTTTACACATGTACACTCACAACCCCATCCCAAAATACTGAAATGAAAAATGAGTGTGCCACTAAGTCAAACATAAAGACTATAACAGTAAAAGTTTAAAGTAAAAGGGATGGAATACAATCCTAAAAAATAATAGTGAAAAAAATAAATTGAAAAGGTCTATAAAAATCTATTCTCTAAAAACCCAACCTGAAGGGCAGGTGTAGAGTGACTGCTAGAATCCCTTGGAGTACGCCTCGCCTATCTGATCTCATTGGGCACTATCTATTCCTGGTCCACCAAGGTCTCTGTCGAAGGGCCAATCATCTGCACTAGAAATGACTTGTGCGAGTGAAGCCCATGTAGGGTGGAGTAACACAATACTCAATAGGGACCACAATCTATAAAGAAAGACCACGAAGGAAAAGTACACATGAAGAAATTGACTTCTCAAATAGGTAAAATCTAAAGGATGGAAGCAATATTAATAGTTTTAATGCTTAACACCTTGTACTGCGGAAGAAATCATCTCGTATGAGTGATTGGGGTCACTAGATCACCAGACCCGCTCGTCACATTGACCATATGTATTACTTAGGCCCACTCATCTCTTGGGATAGCTAGATCCCATAGACCCGCTCATCTCTCAGGCTGTGGGATTTGTTATACTCTCTTGTCTATTGATCCACCTTGATATGTTATACCCACTCATCTCCTAGGATAGATGGGTCACATAGACCTTATTTTCTCTTAGGCTGGTAGAATCACATAGAACCTCTCATCATAGTCTTCTCGATGTAGGCAGCCGTAGGATTCCCGCACATGGTGCACTTGATTACTAGAGGGTCTACTCCTCAAGCAATAAATCAGTTTAACTTTACACTCAATTCAAATTAGTGTATAAGAGATGACCTCCTCATCTCTAGGGTCTTAACTTTGAAAACAACTTGTCAATCAGATGTAAGGTTTGAAAGTCATGCATGTTTGACTAAAAAAGGGATGGCTAGGTCCAGGTCCGGTCAGACATGGTCGGACCGACCTGAACCGACCAGATCCTGGTATAGATTGAACTAACAAATTAATGTATTCAGACCATCCCACTATGAGGGGGAATAATTGGATTTACAGGATGGGGTAGCCACCACATCCACCCCAGGTCAGCGCGACAGTTTCGCTGCATGACTACCCCGCATCATTTTTGTTGAATGATCACCCAACGGGTTGCCGTAGGGACCTTCTTCTGCGGTCATATTGGACCACCACCCACTAGCTGTGAGATGTGGCTCAGTGACACATTGGTCGATGCCCCGTCGGCGGTATTTGCTGGTGTCCATTTTCATCGCCCCACGACGGTTGCCACATGGTTTTCCACCGCTGCCATCATGCCGCCCACCGCACCACACTGACCTCCTACATCTGACCCATCACCCCACTGGCATTGTGGTCTCACACCACTATGGCCTGGGGGTCATAGACTCTTCTGTTGTGGCATGTCCTCGGTGCATACTACCACATACCACCTCCACTGCCGAACCTTCGAGTTGGGGGGCCCATGCCACTGTAGAATTTGTTTACTTCCATTGCGATCCCCCGCCATGTTGTTTATCAATGAGTTATTACGGTGATAGAGATAAAAGTAATAAATAATGGTGGAGGAAGTGTATCACATAATAATCCAAGTAGGATAGATCCGGACATGTTCTTGTTGGCCTTGATCCATCAACATAAGAAATTTATGTGTGTATAATTGAGGATTTAAATCAAAACACTAATTCAACATGGATCTATTTTCCTAATGATTATCCCAAAATAAATCCCATAGTGGAATAAAAAATGACATGTGGATCAAATTTGTGGTCGGTTGATCCACACTTGTTGTTTTAGAAAGAAGGAAAGGGAAATAAATTCACAATAAACAAAAACCTACTTAGAGAACAGGTTCGATCAGAGGAATGATTCATCACTAAAGGTAATCCATCTTTGAAATTCATCGATCCTTCGTCGAGGGAGAGATCTATCAAAGTGGATGGGGAGGGCTCAAATGTTTCTATGATCATCATATGTTGTTATTCATTCTTCAATGGTGATCCTCCAACGATTCAGAGTGGTTTTCCAAATATAGATCTGATCTCTAATTCCTGTTATCCCATTAAATGGGGAAACATGTTGAAGTGTTCCTATTATAGTGAGTTATCACTATTACACTGTTTCATTTCTGAAACAACATTTCTATTACGATTCGTTGTATATTCGGTTCATATATTCATTTATGGAATGATTTAGTTGGTTCATCATTGTGTTACTGCAAAACAATTTCAAATAAAATAAACATTTTATGTTTATTTTATTTGTTTCTTAAAACTTATGAAAATTAAATTTTTCCCTCGACCTATTCCAGCCGATGTTAGGCCCATTATTAGGATATGTCATCATTTTAGATGAAACTATTCCCTCATATTTTTAATCTATCTAATCGTTTCGAATTATCTAAAATCATGCACATGTTCCATTTTAATTAGCTTAAAAAAAATCAAACGTTTATTATTGGCCTACCCAGCCTCGGAATCAAGTTTCATATGATCTTATGGTCTCAAAATAATCCCATTTAATTTAAAAAAATACATGGAATTCTATCCCATTATAGAAATGGAACATTACAATTTATTCTAAGTTGAAGCTTATGTGGGGAAGCTTATAACGAATTTTACACAGCACTGACCCTTTGAGGGTTGTTGTAATGGCTCTTATGGAATCCCAATGATAGAACACATGTTTTAAAGCCTTTGAAAGTTTTTCATGGGATTTATTTTTCTTGTTTTTAGTTCATAAGTTCTATTCCCATTTCAATAATGAGATAGAATAAAATAATTAGACAGGATGAAATGATAGGGAAATCGAGCGAGGAAGAAGATGATCCATTGATGGAGATCCTATTTGTATCTATGCTGGACACACCATTCATGGATGATTATGAGAGTATTCTTACACTGAATATCTTTTGTTTTTATAATTATTAAGAGGAAATAATCCATATTGTATCTTAAAGGAATTATGATATGTGATATCAATCCCTAATAACGTGGTCTTGATTTGTTTTTTTTTGTTTTTCCTATTTAAACTTCACTTGTTTTATGATTTTTTTTGTTCTTATGTGCATAGGTGTTATATTATTCATTTAATTTTAGTATGTTCTTTTTATGTTTCATTCTTGTAATTTTTATTTTTAATAATCTATTTTTCTTGATCAATAAAATTATGTCAGGTGGTATTATTTCCATGAAGTAAGACCATATTTGGATTAACCATGTAAATTCCATAATGTTATTTTTTAATTATTCTTTTTTTATTATTCCCATTTTTTATTTTTCATGATATTATTCCCATTTATTTTTTAATTCTACTTTTTGGTATCTATTCTTTTTGGGAAGTATTTCTTTGGCTATAATACTATCATGTTTAAAGTTTGTTTTGTGGTTGTTTTGTGTGACATTTACTCAAATAATAAATTTGTGTGTTTTACTAGTTAATTCCCCAATATTTGTACCATAGCTAGTTTTTATTGATTCTAAAAATTTCTTTGACTATATGAGAGGTTTATAGTTTTGATTGGGAGATTGATTTAATTTTTTGGAGAGTTAAGATGGATTATTTTATGGTACCGAATGGAATTGAAGACACTCTAGTAGGTTTTAAAAATTAAATTATTGTTGTCTTATCCATTGAGAATACTACTGATTCTTATGAAGATATTGAGCCTAATATTTTAAAAAAATCAAATTCCTTATTATTTTAACCTCATTTGAAAAGGTTTTGCGAAAATTATCCCATTAGACTTATTATAATGTAATATGGTTTAATCTTGACCATCTTAGGATGATTATATCCCTTTAAGGAAGGTTACAATAATAAATAAATCTTTATAATTTCAAAATGGACCCAGGAAACTCTATGATGACTCATTTAGATAGCTTTAAAAAGATGGTGTTTGATTTAGACGGTATTTATGTTGATATTAATGATTGATAATAGTCATGTTTATTACTGAATTCATTAGATGAATCATTCAATATGGTAGCATATTCCATGAAGAATGGTAGGGATTCCATAACTTTAGATTTAGTGAAGTCAAATATCTTGTCCAGGGATATTTAAATTCAGGGTTTTAAGGTGATGGGTAATGGGGTTCGGTATGGGTATGAGTTTATCATTGTGAAGGTTCAGACTAAAGGTAAAATAAAATAAAGAAAAGATGGTAGTCAGTTTAATAAGTGTAGGTTCTGTATGTGTGGAAATATTTTCCATAATAAAAGATACTACTCTGGGAATATGTATAGGGATTTTATAGACCAGAATAATGTGGTATACTCTATTCATGATAATGATTATGTTCTATATGTATGCCTAGAAGACCTTAGTATGGATGAGGATTAGTTCTAGGTTTTATTTAATATGCAATCCTAGGACTAGATCTATTTGTTATTTGGATGGGCCCAATGTTGGAAGAGAGGGCTTGGGTATGGCTATTTTTCCTAAGCTGTCTGGGCTTAGGTGGATACTTATATCTTTCCAGATTTTTATGTTTTCTTATTATGTATTTTATACTACTTATAATACTTGCATTGGAATTGTCTAACTTTTTTTATTTTTTATATTCTACACTGTGTTTTCGTAGTTTATTTATGTTTGAGGAATTTGGTACTGCTCTGTTTTTTTGGGTATCATGGAGACAAAAGAGGGTTGAACGACACCTCTTGTGTAATTTTTTCATTTGGTTGTTGGTATGTGATTATTATAAACTCATGTAAGTTAAGGTATCCATTATAGTTAAATAAATTTACTATATTGTTTTTTATTTCTAACCATATTGCAGTTATTAGTAGTATATGTATAGTATGGGAAGACATATGCCATTGTGGTATATTCTAGGTAGTTGGTCAGACTGAGATGTACAGGTCAGAACATTGGTTCATTTTTTAGTGAATGTTGTCTGAACGAGATTATAGTTTATGATAGTAAAGTTTTTCAAGAATATCTACCTTGTATGATTTATATTTTAGTCTGTAAATTCTAGATTTTTTAAACTTGGAATGTTAATTATGAGAAATTAAAATGTTTTTTTGGACTTCTTTATTTCATGAATAATCTTCTATGGTATGTTATTTCATTGTTTTTTAGTTTTATTACATTTAGATTTTGTTTTAGTATATTTTTATTATTTTTACCCTTACATAAGGTTTATGTTACCCTTATGTGAGGTGTTTTTACCCTTATTTGAGTTTCTGATATCATTATATGAGGGGTATGTTACCCTTACATGGATTTTATTTTACAGGGATAACCATTACATAAGTTATTTCATACCTTTATGTATTCTTCATGTTTAAAGGATTATCATTATGTAGAGTATAGTTTACCATTATGTATGGACTGAGCTACCTTTATGTGTAAGAGGAATATAGTGTTCTACCCTTATGAGAGCACTATGTTAGCTTAACATGATGATCATGTGACCCTTTCATAGTGGGAACAATCCCTTATATAGTGGACGTTAATCCTTATATAGTGTTGGTATACCATTATGAAGTAGTTGAGTGACACCTATACAGTGGGAGAAGGTCCTTTACACAGAACACTATGTCTACCTTTACATAGGGAAAGATCGTAAATTCTTTTACTGAATGATGTCCATTCAAGGTTTGTTGTGAAATACTTTTAAAAAGATTGTTGACTGAACACATGTTTTGATGTTATTGAATGTTGTTCAGGGGATTTATTCTTTTGATTTTATGTTCCCTAGTAACATTATTTCGTTTATAGAGTGATAGAATTGAAAAAATTAGAGACGTTGATCAACGAGATAAATTGATATAGGAAGGAGATGATCCAGAGATGGAGAGCGTGTTCATGGATCTGTTGCTAAAACCATTCATATATGATTCCAACAGTGTTGTTCCCATGGAGATATTGAGATTGTGAATGATATAACTAGGAATGAAACTAAAACAGATTTTTAACTTCTTTTTATACATGAGATTGATCCCTAGTAAAGGTATCTCAATATGTTTTTTTCTTCCTCTTGAAATTTCCCATGTTTTTTGTTTATGTTTTTTTTCATGTGTGCATAGGTGGAAGATTATTCCTATT
Source organism: Viscum album (assembly GCA_963277665.1). Classification (NCBI taxonomy): domain Eukaryota; kingdom Viridiplantae; phylum Streptophyta; class Magnoliopsida; order Santalales; family Viscaceae; genus Viscum; species Viscum album. Next base: position 1,039,491,153 of record OY728129.1, read on the forward strand.
GTTTGAGTATGTTCTTGTCGTGTTTCCTTATTCCAATTTATGTTTTTATCCTTCCATTTATTTTATTTGATTAATAAAAGGATGTCTAATGGTGTTTTTTCTATGAAGTAAGACCAAAGTGGTCTGATCCACATCAATTCCATCTATTTTCTCATTTCTATATTGTTTGTGTTATTTTCACATTATATTTTCCATACAATTGTGCCCATTGATTTTTTAATTTATTTTTTGTATCTATTATTTATGGTACACTTTTCATTTTATCTAATCCTATTGTGTTTAAATTTTTTTGTGTGGTTGGGTTTTTAAAAACTACCTCATACCTTGGAGTTGTGTGTTTCACCAGACAATTCCCAAAAAACTTACTAAACCATGAGAGGTAGAAAATTCAAAATAAGGAAGAATGGTCATTTTTTATATAACATTTGGGCTCTATCCCAGCTTTTAAACCTAAAGATAGACCTAAAAATGGATAAGAAATGATAAAAAATAACAATCCCAAATTTCATCATTTTTTTCTAGACATAGAAAAATCAATGTGGCTTTTAAAAACACCCACAAGAGGAGGATTCAATTTTCAAATGGGTCTTTATTTATCAAGTTATTTGTTAGTGTATTATTTTTAGTTCCATAAAGAAATAAAACAGTAATCTTAATCAACGCAAACCATATCCTCCTTGGTGATCTGGTTAAAAATGTAGTCATTTATGCCTATACCATCCATACTATGAAACAAAGGGTTTAAACTTAATTATTAGTAATGGAAATGATCAAAACCTTGAGAAAAATATTTTTATTTCCAAGACGTTCCCACCATTCCAAAAAAATGATCTCAGTTGAACTATCATAAACTTGATTCCTAAGGAAAACCAAAAATGGAATGGAATGTTGTTTCAGCTTAAATTTCAAAGAGTTGAAAAAACCCATTTTATGATATGTGACATTTGGACTATAGGACATGGGTTGGTTTAATTTATTTATAAACCATCTTGAAAAGGTGATTTTATTTTGGTGGAACATTTAGTTTCCAATTTTTATTCCATAGAGTATAATTAATGGAATTGAAAAATCATATTTATCTTTTAAAACTAAAATTATCAAGCATCACCATGAGGCCTCCCTACTCCAACATAGTTTATCAGATCTAGAATTTGAGAAGAGATAGGCAAATTGGCCCACCAATATTTTTTGTAAAAACCCATGACAGGTTTCCTATGATCTGAGTCACTGAAATAATTATTAAGAAAATATTTCTCTTTGGAATCTTCATGCCCAAATATTGGCGCCAATATGGGTTTAATGATGTTTCTTTTTTCCATACATGGATCATTACAAATGATAATTTTAACACCATTATATACAATCTAATACAAACCATGATTCATATTGCACTCAGATCCCCATACACTCTACTAATTGAAGCTTGGTTTAGGACCCAGATAATCCCCCAAAGGAATTTTTTCAATATATATATGTATGAATACATGTATGTATTGGTTCAACAAATGTATAAGATGATTAAATAAGACACAAAAAATTAATATAAATGAATTAAAACACAAATTTAATGTGGTTCGGTGGTGTTCCAACTTCAATGGGAGAAATGAGGCCCTATTAATTATTTACTATATTGATAAACATCAGAGAATACATGAAGGCTTACAAATATACAATCATAGGAAATTTTTTCTTATTTTAAAGGATTAAAAAAACCATATCTATCAAAGGTGGTTGGGTTTTATATCTACCCAATGAATTTCATCCCCAACCACTAAATGCATCCATCGTGTTAGCTTCCAACCAAAGAAAACTCCTTCTAAATGTATTTTTCAACCATAAAATTCTACATAAAGGTGTTTCTGACAAAAAAAACTCTATAAAAAACACGTGTGAAAGTATCATGAATTGTGATTATCGACCAAAAATCTCCACATAGAACCCAATCTGTGGCTGAATCCAGTACCACAATTTACTTATAGGATTCAAGATTCTCTTTCAGTTGAACCATTTCCATCATTTCGACCCCATTACCAATGGGGCCTATTTTATTTATCTAAAACAATATTTCTTATAACACATTATAGATCCCATGATATCACACATCAATGATTTTTGACCTAGAATAAAATATTGGGTTCTTTCTAAGATTATTAGTGTTATGCCTATCAGAGTAGAGAATGTAATTCTTCTGACTTCTCATCACTTTGTCTTAATCCCTATAGAAACTTCTTTATCCAAATAATCTCATTGAAACATTCAAATTATTTGATATATTATGATTCTATGGTATATTTGGAAGCAAACATTTAAAGATAGAATTTCCATAACGGTAATATCCCCGTAAGTTATATCATGTATCCAAATAGATATTTACACGTTTCTACATCTATAGACATATATGAATCTATATATCCTTATAAAATTGGTTTACCACTTCTAAAACATAAACATTGATCAGTTTTAACATGTAGTTACTATAACATCTATTTTAATATTGTTTAGTGATACTTCATTGGATCTGATGATAACATACTCAAAACACTAATACTATTAGAATTTTTTTTTCTTGTTCACACCATTGCATACATGATACTACCAAATTCTTAATGATAAGGAACATTTTACATTTCAAATTTCTCATTTTTATTTAATGGAATCTGGATTATAATGAGCCGAAAATGAATCAAAATTAGAAAAATAATTGGTTTTACCTTGTTTATGATGAAAAATTCAAGAACGTTTTCATTGTATCATCCCAAAGATATTAAAATCCTTTGATTACTCATTTAATGGGTAATCGTCATGTCAAGAATCTTTGTAGCATCTCATCAATACTTTATTTCAAAAGGGTTGTTCATGTCATTATTCAACCTTTTAATCTTGGTTATATGTCTACCGAGAATCAACATATCATCAACATAAAGAAACATAGTAAGGAAATATATTCTAGAAACCCATTTTATGAAAAAACATTAAACGAAAATCATTCTTCTATACTCATTTTTCTCTATGAATGAGTTATATTTTGGATATCATTTCCTTGATTCTTATTTTGGGTCATACAATATTTTCCTATGTTTTCATACCATGTTTTATTTATCATTGACCTAAAATATTTATGGTTTCTCTATGTACATCTCTTATTCAATATAACCATGTAAGAATTTGGTCTTTACATATAGTTGATGAACATCTATGTAGAGATTTTCTTCCCATCCAAGGAAAAATTGGAAAAACTATTTTTTACTCCAATTGAAAAACATTCTGGGATGTCAATAAAATTCTTCTAAATAAATCCCTTCACAGCCATCCTAGATCATTTGTGTGATTATGATATTCCATATTATCCATTGATTATATACACTCACTTATTCTAGATTTTTTTATAGGTTTTAAATCTACTAAATAAAATATTATGTTTTTTTGAAAGTATCAAATATCCTATTGAATGGCCATTTTTTCATTCCATATTGTTGGGGAGTATGATAACAACATCCTAACAATATGGTTATCCCCTATTATTGAGTATTATATACTCACGTGGTGAGTATCTATGAACTAGATATCCTTCTATAGTGTATCTCCTCAACTATGATTTGGTTGGGATCGATTCTAGAATACCAGATGAAGAAGTTATATAAGTGGATATAGGCATATTACCCCATGATGCATTAATAGTGTCTTGAATTTATACCCATTTTTTGTGAAATAGTTGAGGTAGGAATGGTTTCAAATTATCTGTAATTTCATCATACTATGAAATCTATGAATCATCAGTAGGGGTTAAAAGACTCGAACCATCCGGGTCAGGTCTGGTTGGGTAATTATTTGAAAAAGAATACTCAGGTTCGTTTTATATCTGGTCAACCCATGCATGGGTTGGGCTAGGTCTCGAGCTAGTTAGATATTGACCCAACATGACCTAATGGCTTGACTAGTGTATAGAAAAAATCACCATTACCTAGACAACGGACCCCTCTTCTTTCATTCCCCCCTGCCTCACACTCACAACCACCTCCTCATCCCTTAGACCGCAACGTTCTCTGAAAAGGTGAAACCCTACTCTATCTTTCATCATACTTCCATTGAGAGTGATTGGTGAAACCCTACTCCCTCCATTCTATTCTCATCCTTCCCTGAGCTACCCTCATAGTAAAACCTGGACTCACCATTTCTCTTCTCCTTACCTCATGAGAAAACCATGATCCATCTTCTATCCTCCTCTCCCACCTCCTTTTTCACCTTCCATAAATTAACCACCCAACCAGAATAGCCCAGCTGACTTGCATCCTCCTCTAGCCATCCTTCATAAGAGATCGTGAGAAAGCTTACTCACATGATTTTCCTCCTCCTCTGGGTGTTGTACATGAAGCCTAGTCTAGAGTTATGTAGTTATTTCTTTTTCTATCATGTTCTTTCTTATTATCTTCCTCATTCGTTGATTTTGTTGTGATTGTGATAACAACACCATAACTCAAAATCTATTTATTCATCCTCTTCCCTCGGTGATACAAAATAGAGTCTTTCTAGTGGGTCATGGGTGGGAGTATTTTTCAAAAAATAGCTATCCATTCATGGAACAATGTTGAACAACATGTTGTATAACCCTCCAGTTTCTATAAGAACTAATATTTAGATGAGGTATTATAAAAACCCTTCTATTTGTTACACACTTGAAAATAATTTATTACCTAAAATTATTCACAAGATAAAACATAGATGATCGATATGTCTAGTGTCTTTGGGGACTAGGAACATTACATAACAACATAGAACATAAAACACAACATAAACACAACATGTTTATTTAAAACTTCATTTACATGACCACTACATTCCTTCATACATAGCACTGCATGGGATAACCCGAGAACATGAATAAGAAAAAGGAGAGATATAAAGCCTAGTAAGGGAGTAAACAAGGCATTAAATAAAGAATATATTGCATTTTAGGATACAAAAATATCAATGGAACATAATAGAAACATTAACATAAAGTCACGATATAACATGATTATTATAACTAGGAAATGCGGAATCAACATTTAACATGATATAGGCATGATCCAAGGCTCATTGCATATAGAGAATGATTAAACCCTCATTGAACATGAATTAACATGATTAAACCCTCATTTCACATTACGTATCATGACACTAATCTTTACCCAATTCATTGGAGCGCTATTAGGGCGCACCCATCGTAATCATTTCATTTCATACATAAGTGTGCCACATGTATCATTTAACTTGGATTAATTAAACAAAATCATTTATTACATGATAATATATTGTGGAATTAATACATGAAACTATATAATCAATATGTAAATGTTCGTAAAGTTGAATACCCTTTATAGAGAAATGGTCATGGTATTCACTACACAATGACTTTGGTTTGGAAAATTGGAGTGCAATTTCGGTAGCATAACAATGTGACATAATAATTAATAAAAATGGATGATTAGACAGAAAGGGGTTTATAATCATATTTAAATTAAATGGACAGTAAATGGGTAATATAGATACATGTACTGACATATTTAATGTAATTTAGATTCGTAATACAAAAGATTTTCTTGAATGTTAATGAGTAGAGAGAATTTCCTTATGAAAAATTGGCATGGTAAGAGATGTACATGGGAGGAAATAATGAGAGAGAAAGGGGTCTCTAATCATTCAAACATAAGTAAGGAAGTATAAGGAAGGTTAAAAATCATACAACATCATTTTTAATTGAAAATACAAAGTTATAGAAACATAAAGAAACTTGGACAAAAAAATGATAGAGGAAGAAATCTATTACATGGAAGTGTGATCCCAAAGGCTTGGGAGAGGATTGGGAGAGAATTATAGGGAGTTTGAGGCACATTGGGAGGATTCTAGAGATATTGTGCAGGGGTTGGTTGAGCTAAAATGTCTTGAAGTGAAGAGGATGTGGGAGTTTGGGTGGGATTATAGTAGAAAAGATGGGTAATTCTATATTATTTAGGTTTTGGCCACCACTAATTAAAATAATCAAAACCAAAAACCAACCCATTATATTTGCCCAATTTTTTTAAAATGGGGATTAGAAAACAATATTTTATAATTCTAATTGCCAAAAGTTTTAAAATATTATGCTTTCTTTTGTGGAGGTGAGTCACAATCTCAAAGAAATCAATTTAAAAAGTTGAAATGTTTTATATGTATTGGAGGGTCCACTAAAGCATTGTAAAATAAATTAATAAAAATCACTTTATTTTAATGGTAAAACATATATTGGCCGAACATACCATTTATATTATTTTATTTCACAAAATTGAGTCGTTTTGATGTCATAAAACATATTATATAATTAAATGGTATTTAATTTTCACCCAAAATTTTTACTGTCTCAGAAAATTATGAAAATATCACCATTGGATAATTTTGACAACTCGATTTAAAAAATATTACTCATTTTATCTAAATAATTTTCTAAATATGTGAATTTTATATATTTAAAATAGAAACTAATATTTACAAAAAATTCCTGGGTTTTGAAAAAAATAGCTTTCAAACCTTAATAAAAATCACAACTATATTCATAAAAATTATACAATCATTAATATTAAATAAAAATTAATTTAGTAATAATATTTTTTAAAAATATTATTTAATTATAAAATCCATTAATTCATCAAAATAGATTTCTTAGATGAATATTAACTAAAAATACCATTTCTGCATTAAGAAATATTTACCATGTAACAATAATTAAATGAATGTATATTATTTATTATATAAAAAATAATGCACATAACAATAGTGTGAAGGTATTATTACATAAACCCATATAACACCCACATATGTCCTATGGGTAAGGTGTGTGATGGTGACAGACTCTTGGTGTGGCTCAGATAACATCGCTATGATGGAAATCTATATCAACTTCCACTTATCCTGTAGGAGGTTCTATTTGAGCTTAACATATTGAATATTGGATATGGCTTGGTCTAGAGTCAAGCCCAGGGGTGCCACCTCTTTTCGAGATCAGAAAAATGGTCTTCTATAGAGAAATTCTACTGGATGAGGCCATCACTTCCTTTGCCTGAGTAAATTGGATTTATTAAAGCCCTATATTGACACTAATCATGTGGTCAATGTTTATTGGATATATTAGAAACATTTACAATTCATAATAGTCTTTTGAAATCCAAAATCGAAAAACCAAATAATTACATATAACCATTTTACATAATAAGACATTTAAACATATCTAGAGGAATTTTCATTAATAAAAGGTTGGGTCATTACAATCTTCCCCCTTTAAGAAAAATTTCCCTCAAAATTTCGTTTTCCCACACTAAAATAGATGCGGGTAACTCTGCATCATCCCTTCCTATGATTCCCACGTTTCCTCTTCAAACTTGTAGTTCCCCCATAACATATTCACATAGGGCATTGTCTTATTCCATAGAATGTTTTCCCAACGATATAATAACTTCACCAAATAATCTTTACAGGAGAGGTCATTCTCTAATGGTACCAAATCTGTATTGAGAATATGCAATTGCACTGGTATGTACTTCCTCAAGAGTGATACATGGAATACATCATGTACTTGATATAGGTTTGGTCAGAGTGCTAGTCAATATGCCACTCCTCCAATGCGATCAGGGATCTCAAAAGGGTCGATGTACCTTGGAATATGTTTTCCATTATTCCCAATTCTCATAACTTTATTCCATGGTGATATGCGGAGGAATACCATGTCTTCAATATCAACCTCTAGGTCTCGTCAATGATTATCAACATAGCTCTTTGATTGAATCTGAGAAGATTTAATATGCTTTTGTATAGTCTTAACCTTCTCCACAATTTCAAAACCATTTCTAGACTTAGGAGTTTTTTCTCCCCAACTTCATCCCAAAATTTCAGTGTCCTGCACCTCTTCCCATAAAGGGATTCCCAAGGAGGATTTTGGATGATTGAGGGGAAACTTTTGTTTTATGGAACTAAAATAGTGGAATTTGTTGACACCATCTTCCATTGAAGCTCATTGATCATTCTTTCAACATGTCCTCAAGTGTTTGGATAGTCCACTCAGATTGGCCAACAGTTTGAGGATGATAAGTTGTACTGATGTTCAGATCATTATTCATAGCATATTGAAGACTCTTATAAAACATAGAGGTAAATCTTGGATCTCGATCAGATATAATAGATAGTGGTACTCCATGCAGCCTTACCACTTCTCTTATGTATTTCTATTACAGTTGATCTAATGAGAATTCCTCCCAAATTTCAATGAAGTGTGTAGTCTTTGTAAGACGATCCACCACAACCACAATTGTACCGTTTCCTTTGGATGTCATCAAATGTCCAGTAACAAAGTCCATCATGATGTTCTCTCACTTCTATGTTAGTTTGGGTAATAATATCATCACCCCCTTAGTCTCCGGCCTCTCAGTTATCACCTCCTGACATACCAGGAACATTGATTTATACTCAGTGATCTCTTTCTATATGTTATCCCACCAATAAACCTCTCGGAGATCTTGATACATCTTTTTTTTCTGGGTGAATGGATAAATTTGAACTATGTGCATCATCAAAAAGTTAATTCATTAAATCTATATTTGATAGAACAAATATTTGTAAAGACCCAAAAATTTCAAGGAATTTTTTTTAATTTCTTTGAAATTTTATGAGTCTATGGTTTCTGACGGCACCTGATTCTGAGGCCCGGTGTGCCCGAAATCAATTTCCGATGTTTAGCTCAGGTACGTTCATTGAACGAACGAGCGGGATTTTCTATCTTTTGAACAGGTGCTCAGAATTGAAATTTGAGGGCACCAATGAACTCGCAACACCGGTAATTGCTTAAGGGGACCTTTTCCAATGTTGTGTTTGCACGAGAGGAGAAGTTAAAATTTGTGGTTTAAATAAGAAGTGAATAAAATTGTGGTACAATTTTTATTCTATATCTAAGGTGGTTATATCCTACATGGGGTAGTTGCGGTGGGAGCATGTAACTACCCATATAAGGATATTTGTGAGGTGGGGCCCACATGATCCCCAACTATTCACATTCCCAAAACTCCTTAAACTCCCCCTCTTTAATTTTTCTAACTCCTCTTTAATTAAGAAAACTCTTCCTCTCCCTCTCTCACTCCATTAATTCTTTCCAACCTACCTCTAAATTAATTATATAACTCTAAATTTAATTAATTAAGGGATTCAATTTTTGAATTTTGAAAAGCTTGACATTATTAATTAAAATAAGGGGTGGTCTTATTTTAATTGGGTTGGCTTGTTTTGTGGGGATTGGGAGAGAAATATTGTGAAAAATAAGAGGATTCATCCTTTGTTGAAGTTCATCATCTTAAAATGAAGAACATATCTTCCCCAATGAAAAATGTCGACCCTTCAACGTAGAATGACTCGGCGACCACGGTTCTCCATTCTCTTCTCCCTCCGTGACAAGGGAGGAGACACCGACGTGGGGAACTCGCCAACGATGTCGTGCCTTATTTTCTCTTCTCTGTGATAAGAGAGGAGATGTCGCTTCCTCCTCAGTGCACTCCTACGATGACGGAAGCGACACCGTCATCCACGATGCTCGGCTACCATGGATCTTTCTCGAGGTAGGGGGTTTTCGTATTTTTTTGTATATGTGATTTATACCCTCGTGCTTGGGTATTTAATTACTGGGTGTTTGTATAATTTTTTATGAATAAATTAAACCCTTATCATTGATGAATTATGGATTGAGCCTCTAATGTAGAGGGCACGGGCTAACGAACAAGCCAGACCCCCCGCTGTTTGTTCTTTTGTGCACGGATTGACGAACGATGATGAAATGGGGCTGCAACGGAGTTTGAAATCCTTCACAGTAGTGTTTGGGACCAGAGAAGACCGTCGGCGCATATGGAAGCTAAAACAGACCACCGGAGAAACTCTGGTGGCCTGCGGAAGCTCTTGGAGGCATGGGTCGCCGATGCAGAGGCATCGGCGAACGGAGGTGGCGGTGAGAGTCGTCCGGCCACCTAGAGGCAGCGGCGCCCCAGGGCGCCGCCGGAGAAGACCTGTTGCGGTGACAATCACGGTGGTGTGACACGGTGGATCCCACGGCTGCAAGGGATCCTGGGATGACGGCGGGGTGGTTCTTTACGCCCCTGGTGTCAATTAGCGGGGGGTCGTGCCCCCCCCCCCCCCCCCCCGCTTCGCTCATTTTGCTCGGCAATGCTGGCCGAGCCAGCTCCCCCGGCCGGGCCGAGGTGGGCCACCCGGGCCAGGCCGCTCCTGTCTGGACGGGCCGCGTCAGTTGGGCCAGGCTGCGCCCTACCGGGCCGGACCCGGTTCGGGCCGACCCAGGGGGTGTCTGTCCAGGTCGGACCGGGCCTAGACCCCCTATTTTCGGACTATTTTTGGTTAAGCGGGCATATCTTGAGCTATAGACCTCCGATCCACGCACTGTTAGTTGTGTAGGATTCCTTGGATTGAGACGGTCGTATTGGTATTATTACACTCAAGGTTTCGGCGAATTTTGGGAATGTCAGAGTTGGTTCAAACCTGAAACCAACTGGGCCCTCGGAGCGGAAACGCTTATAACATGAGCTTCGGACGTCCAATTGATGTGTCATCTACTTTGTTAAATTCCTCTTGATGAGATGGTTATTTTGGAATACTTCACCTGTGGCTTGGACGCAGTTGGAGTAAGGTCGGGTGGGATTGTACACCAAATCCAACCGGGCCCCTAGAATGGAAATACTAATAACTTTCAGACTGGACGTCCATTTGACGAACCGTCAGTGGCATTGGTAATCACATTGAGAAACGGTTCCTTTGAGTATACCCATGGGTGTTTGGGATACAGTTGAGATATGGTAGTGTTGGATCATACACGAATCCAACCGGGCCCTTGGGACTAAAAGGCTAATAGCTCACAAATCGGGTGTCCTATTGACGCGACGTTTGTTGAGTTGAGACCCCTATGACGAGTCAGTACTTTGAGATACATACATGTGAGATTACGTGAGACATTTAAGTATCAACAAGTAGCTCATGGAGCGGACACTCCGGGAGACGAGCGTACGGAGTATGGAGACCTTGTAGCTGGCTGAGTCCTAATGACTGCTTGTCCGATTCGAGTCGGAGTGACTTGTATAGCCCAGTGGGGAGCACTACTGTGTTTGGGTGGCAGACCCACGGCGGGGAGCACTATTGTGTTGGGTGGAAGACCTGCGGTACTCGATAGAAGGAGTACCTCTGTAGGATATTATGGGGAGCACTACTGTTTTGGGGTGGCAGACCCATGGCGGGGAGCACTACTGTGTTTGGGTGGTAGACCTGCGGTTCTCGACAAGAGGAGTACCTCAGCAGTCTAAGGTTAGTGAGAAGTTCCTCTGAGTTGTGATAGGATCACTGTACTCGTCAGAGGAGGATCTCTTCAGCAGATGTGGTTTCGATATCATTAATGAAAATCCTAGTTTGAGTTGATTCAATGATCTTTGTCTTTACCTCATGATTGAGATGGGTCACTTGATAACTTAGGTATATGTATGGGAATATAACTAAGTAGTGGTTATCCGTTGATGTCAATGAGATTTTGTGTTTCTTCATGATTGAGATGGGTAACTTGATAACTTAGGTATAAGTATGGTCTTATACCTATGTAAGGGTTATCTATTGAGATCCTTCTTTGTGGTTATCCTTGTTGGATTTAATGAGACCTTGAGGGCCTCATGGTCCCTACTAAGTATCGTTATACTCACCCTTGCACAGGCTATGCCTACAACTCATTGTGTTGGACACAGACGACGGATAGCACTGACCAAGACCGAGTGTATGAGGAGTGGATGGTACCCAGAGGTGGACCTCACGACGAGTCAGTACCCGGAGGAGGACTTTACGACGAGACGGTACTTAGAGGAGGTTGGTAGGCGAGAGCGTTGAGGAGGCTATCTGTACCTACCCTTCATGTAGGATCCGAGGTGGATGACCCAGGAGCTTCTTCTATCTTCCTGTTGTTTTGTCTTTTCCTTTTACTTTTCTGTTGTACTTTCGTTCTGTTGTAGCTTTACTTTTTAGTTGGGTTTATATTATGGCCCATTTACTTTTCATCACATCATTTTATACTTAGTGTATTGATTCCTCTTGTACACTGGTTGGATGTTTTTATTTTTTATAAAGGCAATTTCTTCCCAGTTATTTGGATTTATGCCTTTGGTGCTAGTCGCCAGCCACTGGCCTATGGAAGGCGGGATTGGGGTAGTCACAGCACGAGCCCCTAGGACGGGTCGTGAAACATTGGTATTAGAGGACGTCGATTCTACCACATAACTTATGACTCTGATATTTTTCTTTCTATGAAGCAATAGTGTTAAGCGTACTGAGTGTGGTTTTCACTTCAAGGAGTCCAGTGTTGGTGTAGCGGACGACGTATCCATACACCAAGACCATGACTACTGATTTTCGACCCAGTGCACGAAAAAACTGATTGCGTGTGTGTTTCCAAAAGTTTTCTTTAAGTCGTTAAAAACCAGGTTAGCTCACCGAGCTTAAATTGTTTGACCATGTCGCATCTGTTCAGGATGTCTACACACAGACAATCAGTTAGTGTTCCGAGAGAGTACTCGATGATGGCCCACTGAGTGATGAGGCTTCAGTACGTGGATCGATGCCTGAGATAGTACCTTTGGGTAGTGTTCCAGCTATATCACTACCTATTGGTCAGCAGTTTCGACCAGTGGTAGCGTTAGATGACACATGTAGGCTTAGTGCCTTACACGTGTTTCAGCGTCAGTTACCCCTCAGGTTCCGAGGCGAGCCCAACCCATAGGCAGCTGAGGACTGGCTTGAGGAGGTGGCTGAGAGTTTTTCTAGAGCTAATACAATTTATGCATTATGACATGTTAGAATCTGAGTATTCATCGAGGCGTACCAATCATTCCAAGTACTCTAAGAATATGATATGATCAGTTCTTTAGAGCTCGGAATTCTGAGCGAGGTGTGTTTAAAGGACATACGAGCCAACACATTTCCCCTTTTCATTCCTACATATTCTAGGTTGCTAGAGGGAACCTTTTTGTTTGAATGTTCTTTGGGTGAATGGATACTGCCAGTGAATGTTAGCAGTGGGAAAACAGGAAACCAGTGCCAGTCTCAGAGACTTGGGCACGTAAAATGTTTCAAGAAGAAGAAGTGTTAAGGACAGATGAATCTGTAGAGCAGCATACGTGGAAGCAGAGCTAGGAGAGTAGCATGCGGTAGTGAACATTTCAACAAGTTACAACCATCCACCTTTGTAGTCCCAGCTAGGTTCAGGGATCTGGAGGGCAGGGGAAGAGAGTGGCTGCATGCGGTCAAGGAATACGACCGAAAGGCTCTAGGGATGATTTGAGGAACGATATGTGTAAACTACTAGATGATGTAACAATAGAACTTTATACGAATCATCCATTCCTTCCATGAATCTTCTCCCATACCTAAAGTTTCTGGTTATGCTGTTGACTTGACTCTCGCGTCTGGAGATACCTTTGGGAGGAGACTCGATAATCATGCTTATGTCGGCGGTGTGATCTGACACTTGAGGTGAGAGTTTCTGTTGGAACCTCTTGGTGTCAGTGTTGAGGCCTTACGAGGTTGTTCTGGGTATGAATTGGATCCACAGTTCATACACAGATTGACAGAATTAGGAAAAAAGGTTGTGGTTTACCTACAACGTTGGGGTGGGTTTTCCTTGGTCAGCAAAAAGGAAACCCCAGGCATCACAGGACAGAATCAGGCATAAGATGGTGCATTTGATCACTCAGGAGATGGAAAAACTTACCTTCGTGCCAAAATTCTCCAGAGTTGGAGCACTACTTCTAGCAGAGCTTTCAGGAGCTGAGGTATAGTTTGACTAGTGCACCCATCCTGAGGGAGTTTGTTACATAGTTCTCTGGGATTCATTAGGTACCGGACTCGGGTGTGTCCTGATGTAGAAGTGGGAAGTGATCGCCTATGGTTCATAGTAGTTGAAACTGCATAGATGAGATAGATGTAATTGATAGGAGATGGAGACCTCTAGAGTTCGAGGATGGAGACCACGTCTTTATACAGGTCTCACCTTGATGAGGTCTATGGAGATGTGACCGAAGAGAAAAGTTATCTTTGAGGTTAATCGGTCCCTTCTAGGTCATCATAAGGGTAGGAAAGGTGGTTTACCACTGGGCCTTTCTACCTCAGATGCACCGGGTGCACGGCGTCATCCATGTATCTCAGCTGAGGAAATGTGTGCATGACCTATCCATCATCATTGACCACGGAGAGCTGGATATTGATGATAGGGGAGACTTTCAAGGAGGTTCCAGTATAGGTTGTGGAACGTCAAGAGTGTGTCCTGCGAGGATGGTCGATTTCTTTTGTGCGCTTTCGTTGTCAGCACGGGAACCTCCCTGAGAGCACATGGGAGCAGGAGGCTCAGATGCGTGCTCTGTACCTTCTCTTTGTTTCCCTACTGTGTGTTGTAGCATTATGAGGACGTAAAGCCCTGAGGTGGGAGTAATTTAAAGACCCATAAATTTCAAGGAATTATTTTTCTTAACTTCTTGGGAAATTTACGAGACTATGGTTTCTGACGGCACCTGATTCTGAGGCCCATTGTGCCCTGAATCAATTCCTGATGTTTATCTCGGGTACGTTCAGGAAACGAATGAGCGGGTTTTTCTACCTTTTGAACTGGTGCTCGGAATTGAAATCCAAGTGAATTGATGAACTCACAATGCCGATAATTTCTTAAGGGGACCCTTACCGCAGTTGCGTTTTCACGGGAGGAGAAGTTGAAATTTGTGGTTTAAATAAGAAGTAAATAAAATTGTGGAAAAAATTTTATTCTATATCTAAGGTGGTTATATCCTACATGGGGGGGTTGGGGTGGGAGCACCTAACTACCCATATGAGGATATTTGTGAGGTGGGTCCCACAGGAGCCTCAACCATTCACATTCCCTAAACTCCTTAAACTCCCCCTCTTTAATTTTGCTAACTCCTGTTTAATTAAGAAAACTCTTCCTCTCCCTCTCTCACTCCATTAAATCTTGCCAACCTACCTCATAATTAATTAAAAAACTGTACATTAAATTAATTAAAGGATTTTATTTTTGAATTTTTAAAATCATGACAAGATTAATTAAAATAAGGGGTGGCCTTATTTTAATTGGGTTGGCTTGTTGTGTGGGGATTGGGAGAGAACTCTTGTGAAGAAGAAGAGGATTCCTCCTTTATTGAAGTTCATCATCTTAAAATGGATAACAGATCTTCTCCAACGAAGAAAATCGACCCTTCAACATAGAATGACTCGGTAACCACGGTTCTCCATTATCTTCTTGCTCCGCAACAAGGGAGGATACACCGACGTGGGGAACTTGACATTGATGATGTGCCTTATTTTATCTTCTCCGCGACAAGAGAGGAGACACCACTTCCTCCTCAGTGCACTCCTACGACGACAGATGCGACACCGTCATCCATGATGCTCGGCTACCATAGATCTTTCTCGAGGTAGGGGTTTTTATATTTTTGTGTATATGTGATTTATACCCTCATGCTTGGGTATTAAATTTTTGGGTGTTTGTATAATTTATTATGAATAAATTAAACCCTTGTCGTTGATGAATTATGAATTAAGACTCTACTATAGAGGGAATGGGATAATGAACAAGCCAGACCCTCCACTGGTTGTTCTTTTGTGCGCGGATTGACAGGCGACGATGAAACAGGACCGCAACAGTGTTTGAAATCCTTCGCAGAAAAGTTTGGGACCTGAGATGACCGAAATCGCAAACATAAGTAAAAACGGACCACCAGTGTAAATCCAGTGGCCCGGAGAAGCTCCTGGTGGTGCGGGTCGCCGACGCGGCGGCACCGGTGACTGGAGGTGGCGGCCGGAGCCTTCCAGCCGCCTGGAGGTAGCGGCACCCCAGCGCGCCGCTGGAGAAGACCTGCCGTGGAGACAGCCACGACGGTACGACACGGTGGATCCTGCGACTGTGCGGGATCCCCAAATGATGGTGGGGTGGTACTTTGCACCGCTGGAGTCAATTAGCGGTGGGTCATGGCACCCTGCTCCACGCATTTCGCTCGGCCAAGCTGGCCGAGCTAGCTCCCCCGGCCGGGACGGGGCGGGCCATGCGGGCCGGACTGTGCCAGTCGGGTCAGGCCATGCCAACCGGGCCAGGACTCGCCCATCCAGTTTAGACCCGGACCCGAGTCGGGTCGACCCGGTTCGGGCCGACCCAAGGGGTGTTTGGCCGGGTCAGACCCGGCCTAGACCCCCTATTTTCGGACAATTTTCGGTTAAACAGAAATATATTGAGCTACAGACATGATCGATGCACCGTCAGTTGTGTAGGATTCCTTGGATCAAGGTGGTTGTTTCGGTATTTTACACTCACGGTTTCGGCAAAGTTGGGGTACGTCCGAGTTTGTTCGAACCCGAAACCAACTGGGCCCTCGGAGCAGAAATGCTTATAACTTGTTTTTCGGACATTCGATTGGCGTGCCATCAACTTTTATGGATTCCTATTGATGAGAAGGTTATTTTGGCATACTTCACCAGAGGTTTGGACGCAGTTGGAGTAAGGCCTGGTTGGATTGTTCCTGAAATCCAACCGGGCCCCTGGAATGGAAATACTAATAACTCCCAGATCAGACGTCCGTTTGACAAACCGTTAGTGACGTTGGTAATCATGTTGAGAAACGGTTCCTTTGAGTATACCCATGGGAGTTCGGGATATAGTTGAGATACGGTCGGATTGGTTCGTACACAAATCCAACTGGGCCCTCGGGACTAAAAGGCTAATAACTCACAGACCGGGTGTCCGATTGACACGCCATTTGTTGCGTTGAGACACCTATGACGAGGCGGTCCTTTGAAATAATTCCACGTGAGATTAGGTGACACTTGGATGTGTTGAACAATAGCTCGTGGAGTGGACCCTCCTGGAGATGAGCATACGGAGTACGGAGACCTTGTAGCTGGCTGAGACCTGATGACTGCTTGTCCGATTAGAGTCGGAGTGACTTGTATAGCCCAGTGGGGAGTACTACTGTGCTTGGGTGGCATACCCATGGTGGGGATCACTACTGTGTTTGGGTGCCAGACCTGTGGTACTCGACAGAATGAGTACCTCTGTAAGCTATTAGGGGGAGCACTACGGTGTTGGGGTGGCAGACCCATGGCGGGGAGCACTGCTGTGTTTGGGTGGCAGACCCGCGGTACTCGACAGGATGAGTACCTCAATAGTCTAAGGTTAGTGGGCAATGCCTCAGAGTTGTGACAGGATCATTTTACTCGTCAGAGGAGGATCTCTTCAGCAGTTGTGGTTTCGGTATCATTAATGAAAATCATGGTTTGAGCTGAGTCAATGACCTTTGTGTTTACCTCAAGATTGAGATGGGTCACTTGATAAATTAGGTATATGTATGGGAATATACCTAAGTAGTGGTTATCCGTTGATTTCAATGAAATTTTGTGTTTCCTCATGATTGAGATGGGTTACATTATAACTTAGGTATAAGTATGGGATTTTACCTAAGTAAGGGTTATCTGTTGAGATACTTATTTTTTGTTATCCTTGTTGGATTTAGTGAGACCTTGAGGGTCTCGGGGTCCCTACTGAGTATCGTTATACTCACACCTGCTCAGGCTATGCCCGCACCTCGTTGTGTTGGATGCAGATGACGGACAATGCTGACAGAGACCGAGTGTATGAGGACTCGACTATACCCAGAGGTGGACCTCACGATGAGTCAGTACCTGGAGGTGGACATTACAACGAGACGGTACTCAGAAGAGGTTAGCGGGTGAGATCATTGAGGAGGCTATCTATACCTACACTTCAGGTAGGATCCGAGGTGGATGACCTATAAGCTGCTTCTATCTTCCTGTTGTTTTGTCTTTTCCTTGTACTTTTCTATTGTACTTTCATTCCGTTGTAGCTGTACTTTTTAGTTGGGTTTGTATTATGGCCCATTTACTTTTCAGAACTTCCTTTTTTTACTTAGTGTATTACTTCTACTTCTACTCTGATTGGATGTATTTATTTCTTATAAATGCAATGCCTTCCCAGTTATTGGGATTTATGCCTTTGGTGCTAGTCGCCAGCCACTAGCCTATGAAAGGCGGGCTTGGGGTAGTCACGGCATGGGCCCCGAGGACGGGTCTTGACAATATTATTTTCCAAAATATCACAATTCGTTTTTCATTAATATTGAACTTTTAGTATATCCATTTTCGGATAGTATCCACCTTCTTCGTAATTCCCACATCATCCTTTTGAGCATCCTTTTACAATTCCAAAAGAGACGGTTGCACAATCATTTGTGAAAGGATTGTGGATGTTACCTTCTTTATTATTCCCATTCCCATATTCATCAAATATAAGAAGATTTTATCCTTTTCAATTCTCCTCAATGATAGAATAGTTGGGTCCTTTCATCATAGAGCATCTGCAACCTTGTTCGCGTTCCCAGGGTGGTAATGGATTGAGAAGTCATAGTCTTTGATCAGCTCTGTCCATCATCGTTGAAACATATTCAACTCTTTCTAGGTGAATATATACTTATGGATTTTTTTGATCCATTTATATTTAACACTTCTCCCCAAAGAGGTAATTTATCCAAATGTTTTAAGTAAATATCACTTCATCCAAATCCAGATCATGTGTTGGGTAGTTTTTCTCATGAACATTCAATTTCCATGATGCATAGGCAATGACTTTGTCATTTTTTATAAACAAAAAACATAGGTACTCATTCTATGCATCACTAAATACCACAAAAAAAGTTATCTACTTGTTCGTAATTTGAGAATGGGCACAATGATGAGCCTCTATTTCAACTCCTTAAAGCTTTATTTTCATTCGTCACTCCATGAAAACTTGACTCCATTTCAAGTAAGCTAGGTAAGAGGGTTTGAAAATCATGAGAAATTTTTCACAAATCGAGGAGAATATCTAGATAAACCCAGGAAGCTATATATATTTGTTAGAAATATTAGCCATGACCATCCCTCAACTACAGTTGTCTTGGAGGGATCCATAGATATCCCATTTCTTATTAGGATGTGACCCAAGAATAAGACCTCCTTCAAGTATAAATCACACTTGTTGTCATTTTAATAGATCTTCTCCTTTAGTAAGGTCTCTAGTACAGTTCATAGATTCTCTTCATGCTCCTCCTTGCTTTTGGAGTTTATTAGAATATCATCTATAATGACTAAAATAAATTTGTCACTACTGGAATATTTCCCGATACCCAGAGTTTGAAACTATGCGTATAACACATCAAACCGTAGGTATAGGATATACCCACGGTTTGGTGAAACATGGGCTCTCGAGGTGTCGATATTTCCCTATACCCACAGTTTTGCAAAAACCGTGTGTATAGCCCACTAAAATTTCAACTTACCCACGGTTCTGGTAAACCGTGGGTATAAATTTATGCCCAACATTCAAAAAACTATTGGTATAGAGGGTTCTGCAGCAGCATATATACTCACTATTTTCAACCCTTGTGTATAGAGGGTTCTGCAGCAACATATATACCCACGGTTGTCAAAACATTTGTATAGAGGGTTTTACAGTAGCATATATACCCACCATTTTCAAATCATGGGTATAGAAGGTTTTCCCAAAAAAAACTAGCTGCCCCTCCTTTGTTTCACCTTACTCCTGCAAACCAGAATACGTTTACCATAAAACCACACACCTTCTCCCCTTGAACACCCCCAATACCCACTAAAAACTCACTGATGCCCCTCCCTTCCCCCTGGATAGACCCCCCCCCCAACACCCCCCCACTCCACCCTGGTCACCCCCTATAGCCCCTCCCTTATCTGCTGGACAAACCCCCCATCACACCCCCCCCCCATCCATCAACCCTTGAACACCCCCAATCTCTCCCTGGAAACCCCCTATTTCCCCTCCCTTCTCCTAGGGACAGACCCCCCCCCCCACCCATGAAAACCCCTCCCCCTTGCACACCCCCTCACTCTCCCTTTTGTAACCCCTATAAACCCTCCCTCTCCTGGAAAGACCCCCCAGCACACCCCTACCCCCTTGCGCACCCCCACTCCCCAATGGACAGAACCACCTTGCACACCACCCCTCTGGACTGAACCCCCATTCCCCCCTGATACCCCCACTACACCCCCTAGGAAATCCCCTATGGAAACCCCCACTAATCCCCCTAGACTCCCCTGGGTAGAACCCCCTTGCACCCCCCCCCCCCCCCAATACACATGGACACCCCCCTTGGACCACCTACACCCCCTCCCCCTAGACACCCCATGGAAACCCCCCTAGACACCCACACTGGACCCCCTAGAAACCCCCTGGAAACCCCCCTGGACACCCCCATGCATTCATATATGTGAAAACATGCATAATAATAAACACAAAGAATAAAATAGAAAAGGGATAATTGTAAACTAAGAGAATGTATAAAATATGTGTTCTAAAAAAATATAAAGTTATAGGATTCAAAAGTGCATACCTGGGGATCAACTATCCATCCTTGATAAAGATAAATGTCTAGAAGATAGAATATTTTACACTCATAAGTAAACTCAAAATCATCAATTCCGCAAGAATGTTGTAAGCCATGTAAATTTGATTAAAAACACAAAAAATGGTTAATAATGTCTTGAAATAATTGGTATAAAATAACCATTACCTCATGATTTTTATATTCAAGTCAATCCCAGTTTCATGTCATGGATGAAAATCAATTTCATTGGCTATGTTTTGTTATTGGTTCTCTGCATAGCATGCATCCCTATCCAGCATAACAATAAAAGTCATCAAAAGCAACAAATAATCAAAAAGGAAAAGCCATCAGGAATCAAGAAAACAACAAGTTAAACTCTCTTTTGAGCTCTTTCACCAGCATATATTCATAGCCCCTGACCCCCCGCCTAGATAGTCCCCTTCCCTTGCACCCTACCCCCTCCCTACATAGTCATGTGATGCCTCCTTCCCTGCCCCCTACAAACTCCTGGACATCCCCCTCATCCCAGCACCCCCAAAACCCTTCCCCCTCCCCCCAGACCCCTTACACACTACTCCCCATGCACACACCCTCATCCTCTTCCCCTGCACCCCTACCCTACCCTCTTCCCCAGTACCAGCCCACCCCCCCCCACACACACACCCCTACCCTCTTCCCTAGCACCCCTCTGCCCTCTTCCCTAGCACCACCCCCCCCCCTGAATACTTGTAACCCCCCTACACACCCCCACTGCCCCCTTCCCATAGCACACCCCCTCCCTTACACACACTCCTTCCCTCTTCCCCAGCACCAGCCCCCCTCCCCTTTCCCGAACACCCCCCTTCCCTCTTCCCCAGCACCACCCCCACCTCCCACTACCCCCTTCCAACTACACACCCCAACTTCCCCCTTCCCACTACAAACCCCTCACCCGCACGTTGCACACCACCCTCCCATGCAAAAACATTGTACCTCTTCCCCAACACATTCCCCCCTCTCCTACACACCCTTACCTTCTTCCCCACACCACCAACTCCCCTGAATACAAGTAGAAACAAACCCTCACCCTGCACAACCCACACCCACCCCCTCACCCTTCCTTAACAACAATATTTATGTTATTCAACATGAATAAAATCTAATTTTTCTAATGACTTGAAACTGGCTAGGAAGGTTCACGGTAAAAGCCAACCATTCTAAGAGTATTTGGGCGGCAAGTTTGGTTTTACTATAATATTTCTATTAAAAAATTTATAAATAATTAATTAAAAAATGGGGGGCACTTGACTCTATAAGTGGCACACACTGAGTTTTTTACTGGAGAATAAATTTCCTAAAACTCATTTCCATTAAAGGATAGATGTGCACATTTTTGGTGTACTGCAGAAGCTGAAAAAAACATTGAAGATTTGGGAATCAAGGGGAAGGATGTTTGGTATTTTTTGTTTGTGGGACACATGTGAAAGAGATTGTGGCTGGTTGTAGTTCACAGTGTTAGAAATTTGTGGGGGGAATTTAGTAGGTTAGTAGAATATGAATCAAAATAAAATGACCCCTACTCCAAACAATAATTGGAAATTAAGAACATGCCTTTCTCAAGTGCCCTATTTATAAAATCCATTCAATAAAAATGTTTTATCTATAAAAATATGGTGGGTATTCCACAATTTTTCAATTCTTCAAAATCCATAAAAGCATCGCCCTACTAAGACACAGACCATAGATAACAACATATTAACAGTAATAGTTGACATGAAATCCAATAAACCTCAAATCCCAAATAAGATCCAAAGCAAGATCAGTTTGTCCATTCCATTTTAATTCATTTAAAATATCAAAATATTATGAAAGATCAATTTCATACTTCCCTCGATGATGCTTATAATAAAAGTTCATCATAATGGTGTAGGTGTAAACATTCGGTGACATTCCAGACATTGTTAATTACTCAAAAACATTTTTGATGAATTATATTTCATGTTTGGCATCCCAACACTTCTGTATAATGTTGAAGGACCTGATAATTGGGTAAAAACACAATTTCCTAGCTTGTAAAAAGACAACAATTGCATCGTTGAGCATTAAATGTGTTGCCACAACCATAAGAGGCTCACTGATTACATCACTGAATACAGAATTTGAGCCCTCTGTGCAATTGGGTTGTTCCAATAAAATATGAAAGAGATGATGGAATTCAATTAAAATTAATTGAAATATATTAAGTATGAAATATCAAAACAAAATTACATAGAGGAAACTGTGAAAATTTTAAGGATACAAAATAAATATTATTTCAAATTGAAATCCATTACCTACAAAAATCCACAATGGGGCAAACCTGTTAATGCAGTAAATGTTTAGGCCTAGTGTGGATAGAAACCATAAGCCAAAAAAAATTAATGGATAGTTGACTAAAAATAGAAATGAAAACTTTGAGTACATGAAAATATATTTTGAGTCCCCAAAATTATTTAAACCGTAGTTTAAAATTAAAACGACTCTTTAAAGAATTTTAAAATAAAACAATATTATACATAATAAAATTGATGTGAAACACATACACAAAATGTTTATATATATGATGAAAATTTTTTTTGTAGTGGAATGGGTTTACTACAATTCGATAAAACATAGGTGTGAAAATACAAAGTTCAATAAAACATATCCCATGAATATTGAAACCCAAAGACAAGTTTCAAAGCCAAATGGGTCCCAAAAGATTCAAATTAGTGAAACACACCTTCAAGAAAGATAGGATCCCCAGAAGCACCTACCTGCAACCCAAACTACAAATAACATCATTCAGTCATGACACCAAATGTAACGCCCCGACCCCAGTTACCCAGAGTCAGTGCATTATTGCGTAACATTGGCATGATCACAGAGATCAAGTCTCGAAAGATCGATTAGTTTAGTTTCCTTGCAACACTAGATACATTCATAAGTTTTACATTACATCATAAAGTAATAAAAAACTACAACAACATCTTTTCTTCATATCCCCTCATATTATCCCTTCAGGTCATTCATAAAATACGTCTTCATATCCTGGAAAAATTAAAACATTGAAAGGGGTGAGCTCAGATTCTCAGTAAGGATAACAATATAGCTGAAGCTTTCATAAATAAACATAAACATTTAAGGCAATGTATAACTAAACGAAATCCTTTTAAGCATGAACTTTAACATAATATGGAAAAAGTAAAATGAAATAATTCCATTTACTTATTCACATGGATATTCTACTGGTCGAATAATCACATGCAATATCAATAACCACTTTCATAATGATGGAATGCATAATGCCAGACTATCATAACCACGTAGCCAAGGCCTCATGCCAAGACTGCATATAAGATTTTGTCAAGGCCTCTTGCCAAGACACTAGTATCTCTCGTGAGACCTGTCGATGCATCGAGGAGCTATAGCGGGCTCCACCCGTCACTTATTAAGTCCAATGCATTCTTCATCTGAACAGGTTTAAACATTTCATAAACTATAACATAATCTTATAACATAAAACATGCATAAAGGAAACATAAAATTTTCACATTTCAATAACAAGATATCAATACAACACATTGATATAATAAAAAACACTTTCAAAACTATTTTCAATACCAAAATAAAATAAAATTAAATCTTGGTATTTATTTTTCATTTAAAAGAAAGTTATGGCTTATAGAGGAAGCCGAAACTCAAATAATAGTCACGGCGGCGAAGAAGTCGTTGTCTCCTCATACGTAAGAAAAAACATTCCTTTTATCGTTTAGTAAAAACTCTTCGTATAAAAAGATTAATTTTGAATAAAAGTAATAGTCAAAGGGGTTTATTCACCGTATAAAGGAAAGTTGTGTATAAAACCAAATATGCCTCAATGAAAGGAGATTGAGACGAAGTCCCTTACAATGATCATTTTTTTAAAATAAAATAGATTTATTATTTGTATTAACTATAAGTACACATAAATAAAGTAAAAATACAAGAGTGGACATAATAATATCATGACATAATTTGAAAGTAGGAGATTAACCCAAAGAATGGAAATTGGGTTAAGAAGTTCGCTTACCTCGTGTCCGACTTGACTCGATTGTTCTTTAACCTCCTGAATAATAAAATAGAGTTAATTTCTATTTTAGTAAGAACCTTTTACATGTTCATTATTCCTTTTATATCACTTATTACCATGTTATGAACATTATGTAATTATTTAAGTTAATAATGGTCATTTTGTCGATCTTTGGTACTTGAGTCAAAAATAAACTTCTTATAATTACAAGTTGTTCATGTGGTGCAATATACATTATATCCAGAATTATATTCATGATGTAGATATCATATATATCATATATATCCAGTATATACATGCATTTATAATATTACATAACATTTTGAGGTAAGAAATGAAATGTACCGTTCATGGAGACGGTAAGTCGTACGTACGCATGAACGCTACTTTCATTTCTATTTCGTATTTAATGGAATTAAATTATAATTATATAATGGTATAATATAATTCTATTATAATATAATGTATAATACCATTTACTCCATCCTTTATACATCCCACATATGGCATTAACATTTCAAATCACTTTGAGGGGGCGGTAGTTCGTACTTCCTAAAATGAAAATATCGCGTTTACCCATAATGGAAACCATAAAGGTATGCCATAAATGAAAAATAAAGGAACTTAAGTAAAACATAAACATATTATATATCATATATAAATATAGTTACATCTTAATGGCCACCTTTGAAGGTTTTATATGAGTGTTGAACAATCATCGTTTCGTGAGGCAGAAATTCACCATCCACAGAAACAGTATGTTCTTTAACAATTATATGTATGTGTGTGTAATTGTAGCTCTAATACTTGTTATAACAACATCCTAGTATATTTAGGATACTGGTGTTTTTAGAAAATAAATGAATAAAAAGAGTTTAGGGGGTTGGAGAAGCAAAATAATACATAAGAACACAAGAGAAAACACTCCCTTTAAAGCGGGTAACTTTTTTTATTTGAGCTCCAAGGCTTCCTTGGGAAGACTTCTGCCCAACGTGAGGCTTCTAGGAGTAATATTGGGATGTTGAGAGACAAAATGGACAGGTTTTTTCCGATCCAAAGGCTTTAGTGGTGTGGTTAAGGTGGTAGAGGTGGGGGCCTTTTATAAGAGGAGAGGAGGGGCACTCTTGGAAAGTTATAAAACGTTACATTATTATAAAATTATTTTCAGATTTAAAAGGTCCAAAAATTATATATTTCGAGGATAAGGTGATAATAGTTCTAAATCCACCCATCCAATAGGTTTTTGACATGTTTAGGTCTTATATTTTACATTATCTTTTCATTTTATTTAAATTGTTATATAATGAGGTAATCGCTGCATCATCATGGTGTCATAAATAATTTAATTTATTAAATGTATAAAAATTATTAAAAAACTATCATGATGTAGTAAATCTTTTTATCTATATAATGAATATTTATAGTAAAAAATATGACTTGTATAACCCCATTTAAAAACTGTATTAGTAAAACAACTCATGTTTGTGACATTTTTATTTTAACATTAAATAAAAGGTTTTTAATGTCATTTTCCTACCAAAGTGGCTCCATGGGGTCCCCAAGTCGACCCATGTATTTTCTTGGTCGTCCATGACTCATCCAATAAGGGTAGGACAAGTGTAAAGGTATTTTCATATTTTTATAATATCATTTTTACCTTAAATTTTACTAATTACCTTTAATCACAATTAATAAAACATAAAAGATACTATTCACCAAAAAAATTATTTTAATCTCATTGAACCACATTTTACATCCTAATGAAAACCATGTATGTCAGATTTTTGAAATTCAATTAATAGAAGCGGTAAAGTTTCATTTAAATGAAAATCAGTTTTTTAACTACCACTTAGTGGTTTCAGTATTCATCAAAAATTGACGTTTTTCGGAACAATGCCAAAATTTCACCAAAGCTATAAATTATATTCCGAATTAAAAAATGATGTATATTTTAAAAAATTCCAAAAATATAAGTTTCATTAATTAATTTTATAATTAATTCCTGATGTCACAACAAATAGCATGTTTTTAAGAAACAATATATATCAAAAGATTGACAATTGTTTATGTCCAATTTCAAAGTGAAATTAATTCTAAAGAACACCATTGGATAAAATGGTGAAAATATATTCTAATTATACATTTAAACCACTAAATAGTATAATTTATCACTATAAATTATTTGGATTAAAAAAGTTGTTTTTAAGTATTTTTCATTATTCATAAAAAATTGGAAGTTCTCAGACAAATACCAAAAATTCAACATAGGCTAATTTCGATATTCCGAATCCAAAAATGAAGTCCATTTTGAAATATAAAATATATATATAATTTCAAAAGGTGGGTATTAATATTCATAATGGCTATTTTGATTGGTCACGGTGTGTTAGAATCTCGAACTTGCGTACAATGCAAGCTATTGCATTATTGAAAGAGAAGCGTATCATGGACGCTCGGGGTGTTACATTCTCCCCTCCTTCAATAAATTGCATCCTCACAATTTGAAATTTTTCTATGAAAATAAAAGGTTGAAAATAGAAAATACCTTTGTGGAAAACCCACATCAGAAATAAGGTTAATAAAATTTAGCCTTAATAAGAGGGAAATAGAAATGAAAAATTCACCACCAAATTATGATCTTGATAAGGAGAACATTGGTGGAAATTAGAGACATATAATTGGAGAAAACATAAATATTTTTAGGGATTTATTGAGGTCATCAATCACAAACAAGTGTTAAATTGAGGGTTTCAAAGCCTTCAATCTATGTTGATTTAAAATATTATCAGTTCCACAAGACATAAGGTATTAGGGTAACACATTTTTTTATTTTAATATCCCTTTATTAAAGTTTAAAAATTAATTTATTCATATAATAAGAGATAGGTATATATATATTTATGCATGACAATTAGAGTTTCAACCTTCAACTGATTTCTACCACGAACTCATCTTTCACTCAAAAAGATAATAGAAATCAAAAATATTATATTTATCCTAATCGTACAAGGTTCAAAATATTAACATATACCATTTAGATTAGGAAAACTATTTTGTAATAACTAGGGACTTCATGTAGGCTAGTGGTAGGTAATAAAGGACTCTCGCACTATGGTTGTGGGTTCGATTCCTACAGCTTTGTCTGACACGATGGGTTATCCCCCAACCTGCATGTTGTCCTTTTCCAAAATCTATAGTATTATAATATTCCAAAAATAATCTTCAGAAAAGTTTTAACCTTAATCAATACTATCCAATGTTCAACTTAATCCATTCCAGCATTTATAGTTATCCAAAATACATTCGTCCAGACTTTCTCTAAAAGGTCTCTAAATTCCAAAATCAATTGTATCATCAGATTCCTCAAAAAAAGTAAAACTTCTCTTATTTTCAGATACAAAAATAATATTACCTTAATCATATTAAACCCATAATTAAAACAAAAAGTACTGCAGTACAATCCTTATATATATCACATTATTCTTATAACTAGAATATAATCCTTGAGTCCAAAAGCACCAATAAATTAATTATTCCACTCCAACTGTAGTAACAACATAAGATTTTCCTTGATCCCTTGGCCTTTTCTGAGGTAAGTTTCCCTGATGCTTAGGACATTCATTTGAATAATTACCCATTTCCCTACAATTGTAGCATTCAACGTTGATAGCCACTTTCTTTCCCTTACAATCACGAGTCTGGTGACCTTTTTCTCCACATTTGTAACAAACTCCCATTCCCTTTAGGCAAGTACTAGGGTGATTCTTCCACAATTATTGCATAATGGAAAATTCTTCTTTCCCTTTTTCCCTTCATCTGTCTCTTGTTCCACCGTTCTCTTCTTCTCTTGCTTTACTTTATTGTCATAAGATTTAGAGAATTACTATTCTATCTTGATAGCACACGAGACTATATCTTCGTATGTTGAGAAAGATTTTGATACTAATGCTCGACGGAGAAATGGTTTTAACCCATCAAAGAAACTATCGATCTTACTTCTTGGGATACGTATATAATCTGCAGCATGCCTCGCTAACCTTGAAAATTTAGCCTCATACTTTGCAACATTCTCATCCTCATTCTGCCTCATACTTAGAAATTGCCTTTCCATATCTACTCGAGGGTTACGAGGAAAGTATTTTTCTAAGAAAATTTCCTTAAAATCCCTCCATTATATACTTGATACTTCTTCATATTCCTTTGTGTTTTGAATCAGCGACCACAATTGATCAGCATCTCTAGTGAGGCGGTAAACTTCCATGACAACTTTCTCCCTTTCACTACTCCCCAAGGCCTGGAATATTTTCTCTAAGGAGTTTATCCATTTCTCAGCTACTAAGGGATTTGTACCCCCATTAAATTTTAGTGGTTTTTGCCTCATGAAGCGGTCTAACATTGATCCTCCACATTGCAGATCAGGGTGCTCCATACGAGTAAGGTTATTATTCATAACCTAGGTGAGTTGCCCCAGTATGGTGATAAACTGATCAGCACCAGTTGTATCACCAACTCCATTATAATTATCTTGAGCAGGAGGGAAATCCCTACACGGAGTGCGTGCATTGATACGGTTTCCATTCCTCCCACTAGGCGTCATTTCTAAGAAATGGCATAAACTAGATTAGTTTATGAATCAAAATACATAATTACATACTTGTAAAACACTTAACATAAATTGAACTATTTATGGATATAATCCATAATCATAAAAAAAATTCTTTGAGGAAGTATATACTCATAAACCCTTCGTAATGGTTTGTAAAGAAAATGATAATTACCCTAAGCATATCACCCAGGAGTGTCGTAACCAAGAGTACAGCAAGGCCCATTGTCGTCCACCAGTTCCAGTTCCAGTCTAGCTCAAAGCGGTGTTTTCGGGGTTTTCCCCTAGGTACATCTTTCCCAGAGCCGCCTCTACCTGATCGTATCCAGACAGGTATGAATTGCTCAGAAAACTCACAAAATCTCTATAATACCAAAATTCTAGTAAGTTCTTCTATACTAATCCTCAAAGTTTATCTTAGGGCTATGTGCTCTAATTAGAGTTTATCTAAATCTCGCTTCCAAAGTTAGTACTAAACTGCCTTTGATACCATCTGTAATGCCCCGACCCCAGTTACCCAGAGTCGGTGCATTATTTTGTAACATTGGCATGATCACAAAGATCAAGTCTCGAAAGACCGATTAGTTTAGTAGCCTTGAAACACTAGATACATTCATAAGTTTTACATTACATCATAAAGTAATACAAAACTACAACAACATATTGTCTTCATATCCCCTCATATTATCCCTTCAGGTCATTCATAAAATACTTCTTCACATCCTGGAAAAAAATAAAACATTGAAAGGGGTGAGCTCAGATGCCCAGTAAGGATAACAATATATCGAAAGCTTTCATAAATAAACATAAACATTTAAGGCAATGTATAACTAAACAAAGCCATTTAAACATGAACTTCAACATAATATAGAAAAAGTAAAATGAAATAATGCCATTTACTTATCCACATGGATATTCTACTGGTCGAATAATCACATGCAATATCAATAACCACTTTCATAATGATGGAATTCATAATTCCAGACTATCATAACCATGTAGCCAAGGCCTCATGCCAAGACTACAAATAAGATTTTGTCAAGGCCTTGTGCCAAGACCCTAGTTTGTCTCATGAGACCTGCCGATGCATTGAGGAGCTATAGCGGGCTCCACCCGTCACTTATTTAGTCCAATGCATTCCTCATATGAACAGGTTTAAACATATCATAAACCAAAACATAATCGTATAACATAAAACATGCATAAAAGAAATATAACATTTCCACATTTCAATCACAAGATATCAATACAACACATTGATATAATACAAAATACTTTCAAAACCATTTTCAATACCAAAATAAAAGAAAATTAAATCTTGGTATTTATTTTTCATTTAAAAAAAAGTTATGTCTTATAGAGGAAGTCGAAACTCAAATAATAGTCATGGCGGCAGAGAAGTCGTTGTCGCCGCATATGTAAGAAAAAACATTCCTTTTTTTGTTTAGTAAAAACGCTTTGTATAAAAAGATTCCTTTTGAATAAAAGTCAAAGTCAAAGTGGTTTATACACCGTATAAAAGAAATTTGTGTATAAAATATGCCTCAATGAATGGAGATTGAGATGAAGTCCATTACAAATATCATTTTTTTTATAAAATAGATCTATTATGTGTATTCACTATAATTAAACATATATAAAGTAAAAATACAAGATAGGACATAATAATTTCATGACATAATTTGAAAGTAGGAGATTAACCCAAAGAAAGGAAATTGGGTTAAGAAGTTCCCTTACCTCGTGTCCGACTTGAATCGATCGTTCTTCAACCTCCTGAATAATAAACTAGAGTTAATTTATATTTGGTTAAGAACCTTTTCCATGTTAATTATCCCTTTTATATCACTTATTACCATGTTATGAACATTATGTAATTATTTAAGTTAATAACGGTCATTTTGTCGATCTTTGGTACTTGAGTCAAAAATAAACTTCTTATAATTACAAGTTCTTCATGTGGTGAAATTTCAATTATATCTAGAATTATATTCATTATGTAGATATCATATATATCATATATATATACATTATATACATGAATTTATAATATTACATAACATTTTGAGGTAAGAAATGAAATGCATCGTTCATGGAGACGGTAAGTCGTACGTACGCATGAACGCTACTTTCATTTCTATTTTGTATTTAATGGAATGAAATTATAATTATATAAAGTTATACTATAATTCCAGTATAATATAATTTATAATACCATTTACTCTATCCTTTATACATCCCGCATATGGCATAAACGTTTCAAATCACTTTGAGGGGGTGGTAGTTCGCACTTCCTAAAATGAAAATATCGTGTTTACCCATAATGGAAACCATAAAGGTATGCCATAAATGAAAAATACATAAGCTTAAGTAAAACATAAATATATTATATATCATGTATAAATATAGTTATATCTTAATGTCCACCTTTGAAGGTGTTATATGAGTGTTGAACAATCATCGTTTCGTGAGGCATAAATTCACCATCCACAGAAACTGTATGTTCTTTAACCATTTTATGTATGTGTGTGTAAGTGTAGCTCGAATCCTTCTTATAAAAACATCCTAGTATATTGAGGATATTGTTTTTGTTACAAAAGAAATGAATAAAAAGAGTTTAGGGGGTTGGAGAAGCAAAATAAAACATAAGAACACAAGAGAAAACACTACCTTTAAAATGGGTAACTCTTTTTGATTTGAGCTCAAAGGCTTCCTTGGGAAGACTTCTGCCCAAAGTGAGGCTTATAGGAGTAATAGTGGGATGTGTAGAGACCAAATGGGAAGGTTTTGGACGAGTCAAAATCTTTAGAGGTGTGGGTAAGGTGGTAGAGGTGGGGGCCTTTTATAAGAGGAGAGGAGGGGCACTCTTGGAATGTTATAAAAGGTTACTTTATTATAAAATGATTTTCAGATTTAAAAGGTCCCAAAATTATATATTTCGAGGATAAGGTGATAAAAGTTTTAAATCAACCCACCCAATAGGTTTTTGACATGTGTAGGTCTTAGATTTTACATTATCTTTTCATTTTATTTCAATTGTTAAATAATGAGGTAATCACTGCATCATCGTGGTGTCATAAATAATTTAATTTATTTAATGTATAAAAATTATAAAAAAACTATCATGATATTGGAAATATTTTTAGATTTCTAATTAATATTTATAGTCAAAACTATGACTTGTATAACCCCATTTAAAAATTGTTTTTGTAAAAAAACTCATGTTTGGTACATTTTTATTTTAACATTAAATAAAAAGTTTTTAATGTCATTTTCCTAAAAAAGTGGCTCCATGGGGTCCCCAAGTTGACCCATGGATTTTCTTGGACGTCCATGACTCATAAAATATTGGTAGGACAAGTGTAAAGGTATTTTCATATTTTTATAATATCATTTTTACCTTAAATTTCACTAATTACCTTTAATCGCGATTAATAAAACATAAAAGTTACTATTCACCAAAAAAATTATTTTAATCCCATTGAACCACATTTTACATACTAATGAAAACCATGTATGTTGGGTTTTTGAAATTCAATTCATAGAAGTAGTAAAGTTTCATTTAAATGAAAAATCAGTTTTTTAACTACCACTTAGTGGTTTCACTATTCATCAAAAATTGAAGTTTTTCAGAACAATACCAAAATTTCACCCTAAGATATAATTTATATTCCGAATTAAAAAATGATGTCTATTTTAAAAAATTTCAAACCTATAAGTTTAATTAATTAATTTTATAATTAATTCCCGTTGTCACAACAAATAGCGTGTTTTTAAGAGACAATATATATCTAAAGATTGACAATTGTTTATGTCCAATATCAATGTGAAATTAATTCTAATGACCACAATTGGATAAAATGGTAAAAATATATTCTAATTATACTTTAAACCCACTCAATAGTATAATTTATCACTATAAATTATTTGTATTTAAAAATTTGTTTTTAAGTATTTTTCACTATTCATAAAAAATTGGAAGTTCTCAGAAAAATACCAAAAATTCATCATAGGACAATTTCGATAATCCAAATCCTAAAATGAAGTCCATTTTGAAATATAAAATATATATATAATTTTAAAACGTGGTTATTACTATTTATAATGGCTATTTTGATTGGTCATGGTGTGTTAGAATCTCGAACTTGCGTAAAATGTAAGCTATTGCATTATTGAAAGGGAAGCGTATCGTGGAAGCTTGGGGTGTTACACCAAACACATTAAAATCTCCATTTAAACATTTGTTTAAAACATTTCAATGTACACATAGTTACATAACCAAAAAACACCAAAATGAAAAAATAAATCAATGATGTATAAAAATAATTACATCAAATACTTTTTTTCCTCTAAATCTCATTTATCAGTCACGAACCTCAATCTTCAGGGCATTGACAATATCAAATGAACAATCACAATATTTCAAATTTCCTAAAATATCATTTTATCTTTGGATTAAATTATAAACAATGGAAATTCTAATAAAGGTAATAAGGTTTCATTAGTCATGTAAGCAAGATTTGATGGTGGATGTGTTTTAAAAATATCAATTTAGAATCAGTTAACCATATAATATTAGCAACACTGACTCTTCCATGTTCATTAAAAAAATCTATTAGTTAAAATGTTTTCAATCCATATGAAAATAATTTAATGATGAATCGAGAAAAAAAAAATTGAAAAAAAGTAACAAAATATATACATGACATCTGAGATTTTTTCAATTTTTATGTACCATTTCGGTACATTAATCAATTTAGGTACAATATTGTTGAAATTTTTTGAATAAATACTAATGAATAATGAAATTTGATATTTTAATGTTGGAGTGATACATTAATAATAAGAATCATTATGATTGAATTCATGTTTTGGACTGAATGGACATTTTGTAGTGTGAATTCTCATATCCTCTCAGTTTATAGACTTAAAACTTCCATTGATGATAGGCTTCAAAGTTTTCATTGATAACTAGTTCATTATATAGTATTAATGCATGAATAACTGTGGGAAGAATGAACTTTACAATAATCATCTAAAAAAATCATATCCATTGTGCTACATTGATTATGTTTTAATCTTGGTCGCACAATTCTTAAGAACCTTCTCCCTGAATCTCCTAGATGTTGGAAGATGATCCTAGAAATAAGAAAATCTACCTCATAAGACATAAGGAAAGGTTGTTAGGAAAACTATGTATAAATATACTATAAAAACCATATTATTGTATATTGAAATAAATAATAATAATAATATTCTTGTGGATACATGAAAAAAACTGTGATAAATAGAAACTGGACATTTATTTTATATCAGCTCTAACTGGATATGAAATCAAATAATCTGAATTTTTCATAAATACAATGTGCTTATTTTTCAATCAAGAGTTCATATATATACCTCTTGGAATGATCTTACATAGTAATTAGTACAAT
Source organism: Viscum album (assembly GCA_963277665.1). Taxonomy (NCBI): domain Eukaryota; kingdom Viridiplantae; phylum Streptophyta; class Magnoliopsida; order Santalales; family Viscaceae; genus Viscum; species Viscum album. Next base: position 1,039,525,755 of record OY728129.1, read on the forward strand.
ATTTCTAGGTAATAACTTTAATTGAACCATCATATTCCCTTGAAAAACATGTTCTCCGATGAAAATCAATTTTAGGAAATTATTCAAATCCACCCATTTAGAACCAAAAAAGGGAAAAATCATAGAATGTTAACACGATGGACATATGGGAATAAATATCAAGGAAATTATGAGAATAAACCTACTGACTAAGCCTGGAAATGTAAGATCTCCGAGTAACATGTGTGTGATGTAAAGGTCTACACGAATAACATGGCGGGCTTATACACAGTAGTCGATGGTAATGCATATATTTGAAAATATTGAGGCAGGAGAACTAAAGGAGAAGGTAACCCCCTACCCCACCCCCTGCACCCAACCCCCCCCCCCCCCCAAAAAAACCAGCCCCCCTCCCCCCAGTACCCAGCCCCACCCCCCTGCACCTAGCCCTCCTCCACCCTGCACCTAGACCCAACCCTTGCACCCAGCCCCCTCCTCCAGCACCTAGCCCCACATCCCCCCTTCACCCATCCCCCTCCCCCTACACCCATCCCCCCTCTCCCCTGCACCCATCCCCACCCCCTACACCTATCCCCCCTCCCCCTGCACCCAGCCCCACCCCTAGTGAATATATACTCATGATACAATGAGTTAATTCCACTTTTAGTTATAGATGAGTTACTAGTTTCTTAGAAATAAAAAAATGGGATGCTATAATATCATTTAGAGCTTATTATTATATGTTAGTGAGGGAATCACTTACCCATATGTATGACTAAGGATTCCAATGTTAGCTTTTTGGAAATGCATGTGATCATTTATGCAGAACATTCTAGAATAAAATAAATTAATCATTCACATCTATACAAAAATTCAATTCAAGTTCTTAAAGTACATACATAAGTCTCCCTACTAAGTAAAAAAATGTATGGGATTAATATCCCACCATCACTAATATCCCCTTCCCCATGTCGATTCCCATCATTATCAACATCATCATTATCATAATCATTATCATCAGCAACATCATCAGTAGCCCCATCACCAACAACAGCATTAGCAACATACTCACCAACAAAAGGTATATCGGCTCCACCTTCATCGCCACTATGAACCTCATTAGAAGCACCCAACATAACATTTAAAGATTTCATTTATTCCATATATGATTCAAAATTTTCCACAAACTTTGTTGGAAGCGACTGACTCGAAACTACCATATCTTTCATGAAATGTTCAGTCATTAACTTACTTCTTTCACACTCCTCGAAAGCAATTTTTTTTCCTTATCTACTTCAGAATGAGAGATTACCAGCTCAGAGGCCTGGGTGGCTTCAGTGGATCCCAATGACGATCAATACATAGAGGGTACGATGTTATTCCCTAGTCGACATCGTACTCTCCCTGTGTGATCCTCAACTAATACCATATTTAAATTATCATGTGGACCCAAGTTTTCATCTTCCAAACCATGGAGGGCCTCCAAGGAAGACTGTTGAAATTATAGACATATTAAATTATGAATTTAGTATAAATATTTAAAATATAAATAAAAACCGTTCAATTTTATCTTATATCTATGCATTTACTGCACTTCCATCCTTTTTCTTTCTACTGGAGGAAAATAATTTGGAATGAGGTACATTACCTTTGATGCCCAATGTAGCTTGCTACAAATGAGAAATTCAAAAATCTAGATTAGAACTATATACGAGAAATTCACTAATCTATCTTATGTATATTCAATAATATTTTCCTTTGAACACCCTATATAACATCACAATACCCGGTTAAAGTACCTTGTAATTTTCATGATCAGGCATTGTAGTGCACCCCAATGTGTGAAAATATGTCATTGAATCCTTATTCTTTATTTTATTTCTCTAACAATTCTTAAAATAATTCCAATACATGTAATAAGAATTAAATTTTATATGCCGACCATTAAAGATTCAGATTACCTTAAACTTAGCAATCTTCGAAAGTGCAATAATTTTTACATATTGACTTTTTGGACTGTCGGGGAATATGGGTACCCCATATAATTCCGTACCAACTCTTCTCTTCCAACCAACATAAAACTCATGCTTGTATGAGTGAAAAAACTCCCCAACATCCATCAACCTAGCAGTCTTAGTAGCTTCTCGGTCGGCAAAGTTAAACAGAATCTGCAATGAACATGTTTTTTCATTTAAATACACCAATAATATAGATATGACTTTATAATATTTTTTACCCATATTTACTCCCATGTTTTGTCCTTTATATATTTACTATTTTGTCTCCATGACAATGGTTCTACTGGAATGATATCGTGATACTTGGAAAAGTGTCCATGAAACTTCTACACTGCGTTGCAGTTGGACCTACCATCATATTTTGTTGAACGTAATTCAGCATTAGCCATGTTTGGAGATTCCAAACTTCCATCATCTGAGTGTGACCATGTCTCCTAGTAGAATATCCAACTGAATTAGAAATATAGGGGAAAAGAAAAAATAATTCACGGTAAAACACAACAAAAATAAAGTGATATAATTTGAAATAGTTATAATCAAAAAACCGTCTGCAGATTGCTCAATAGACTCTGATGGATTTGTGGGCTATCCCAAATCAGCAGCCTCTGAAAGATGTGTCTGTTCCAGGGCATGCTCTGGGTGACCTTCATGCAATGGAGTGGAAGCTAATGGAACAAACTCATCAGTTACTGGTTGGGTGGTAGTAATTGGAGGCGGTGTAGACATGGTAGAATATGTGTAGTAGGACGAGGGATACATCATCGGATATGGATATGGTAAAGGTGGAACATATTTGGAGGTATTGTAGTCATTTTATGGGATGAAGAGGCAAAATAAGATGATGGATGCATCAGTGGAATCATCCCTGAAGGCGGAAAATACATGGCATGTAAATAAGAGGGTAGCTAGGATAATGATGGATACATGGATAAAAACATCCCCGAAGACTAAAGAGGATGATGGAATGGTGTGATGGAAGGGGTTTCTAATGGTAGTTTAGTGTGGAAACGGGTATAATGGGTTCTCCATCTCAGTCTAGGAGCATTACCACTCATACCCATGTTAACCGGATTATGAGTCAAATCCTATTGAGTGGAATGTCCCTAAAAATTTGATGAAGAATATTAACATGAAATTATAGGTAATTCCAAAAAAATTACAATTATAATACTCACTGATGAAAGTGAAGGCAACAGATTCTCACAATCTGGTCGTTGGGGATCAAATAGTCACTTCCTTCGACCTTCTGTATTATTTGGCATAATCAACATAAGAATGAAATTTAATGTTTTTAGAAATAGTTTATACAAATCATGCATACTACATACATCTATCAATAATTCATTAGAGGAACCAATTTGACTTCTTTTAATTACTAATTGTACAAATGATTAATAGTAAATGACTAACACATATTTAAAAATTACATTACCAAGTTATATTTGTTTTTAAAACAATATTTAAACCATGTTTTGTACATTGAAATAAATCTGATTAAATGAAACGTCATCAGAAAATACAAAAAGAAACTTTTCATTCCAAACTGAAACATAATTAATGTAATTATAGTAATACTAACCAAATAAACTAATGTTAATATAAATTTAATGAACAGTTAACATATATTGTTTCTTCTATATATTATTGACCACAACTTCAAGTTCAACATCAACTCTCATAATGGGAAAATTTGACTCATCAAAAGAAATATTTTGGCGAACACCAACTGGGACATCAATGGTGGAAATTTCATCACCAGCATCATGAAAAATATGTTTGGGGATTACGTCATTAATGAAACCATAATCCAGTCTTAGATGATCTATCACATAAAACACTTGTTTATCCATTGATGAAAAAATGTATGCTACATCGGTACGCAGGAATCAACTCATGTCAACAACTATGAATCCACATTCATCAATAAATGTACTATGTCATATCATTGAATCAAACCATTTAAATTTCATCCTAGTGACTCTACCTAGAGAGTAGTAATCCAATAAAAATATTTTATTAAATAGTCCACAATAATACACATATTCATATCGTGACTGACTATCTGATACACTGTTATAACAATTTTTTGTAGCGGTTAACATAATCGCATCTTATTGGGTTCCCGTTTTCACCGCTCTATCCATTGTAAAAAAATTATAACCATTGATTATTAAATATTTACATTCACTAACCAATGAATTAGGACCAAAATCCAAAGCTCTCAATTCTTGAGAAACAGATTTAATAAGTAAACTCCACACCTAAAATATATATGAATAATACAATTAAATAGATATTTAAATTTTAAAATAATTAATTTAATGGTAATACCTTTGATTTCAACCTAGAAGTAAACTCTAGGCTATGAAAAGCCTCTATCATTCTTAAAGAGAATGATTTATTAACTCTATATATAATATGTTTATGTTCCCTACATAAAATTATAATAAATGTTTCAGGTATATGTGAAATTTAATATTATGAGATAACATATAATTATACAAATTACTTACTTGATATAGTCATTGAACAAACCACAGTTAAACAAGCCTGTGCGATGTGCCATATCACATTTTTTATGGATCAATGTAGCCAATGTATAAGACTAAACAATTCCTCTTGTTTTGGGAAGATATGGAAATAAGGGCTCAATTTCCCCATATATTTCATCTACATTTCTAATTGTCCAGTTATGTCTTGTGGTGACATCAAAAAAATTCATCAAATAGAAATCCATACATTCTTGAGTCATATTATCCCTCACAATCGAACCTTTAAGATAATTCTTGTTTCAAACATATGATTTCATTTTGTACATATTTCATTCAGTAGGATACATCCACCAATAAGAAACCGGTTCCCCAAGATGTGTTTCAGTAGGGAGATGAACCATTAATAGCAACATGCAAGTGAAAAATGATGGAGGAAAAATCTTTTCCCTCTCACATAAAATTAATGGAAACTCCTGCTGAATATTTATCAAGAATTAATTTTATTACCTTTTAGAAAAAGGTCCTTAAAAAACGGCACAAGATAATCCCTATATCCCTTATATTATCAGATAGAAACTGCTGAATTAATATCAGAATCATTTCATGAAGAAGGATGTTATAATTATGAGTTTTCATTGATTTTAGTTTCACATATCTTCTATTAAATCATTAAGATATGTTACTAGAATAGCCCTCATGAACCTTCATATTCTCTAATAATGCAAGAAATTGATCTTTCTCTGACGGTTTCATCACATAAGAAGCACAACAAACTTTCTATATGTTATCACCGAAACAAACAGGATGCAGCTCTAGTCGAATACCCCAATCCATCAAGTCTCGACAAGATCGAAAGTCATCTTTAGTAGACCAATATTGAAATTCAAAAAAATACTTATCTTTCTTCCAATTTTAAGTTGTTTCAATTTCAACATTCATCCTCTTCATAGATTTCAACTAAACTTTACCAAATGAAAAAAAGAAATCATTTAATTCAGTAACCACATCACTTCCTGACATATTTTTAAGTCTTTGTTCAGTCTCAATGGTATTATCTAACCTATGATGGTTCATCTTGTATTGATGATACATTGGAAAGAATCATTGATGCCCACTGAAACTGATACTATGATAATATTTAAGCCTTATCGATCTTGTATTCCTCATACAAACAGGACATAGAGGTTTTTTCGTCGTGCTCCACCCTAACATCATTATATAAGCAGGGAAATCATTTATAGTCTGTAGAAGGGAAGCACACATATGAAACGTATTCTTTGAAGAAGCATCGAATGTCTGTACAAAAAATACCAATGTGGTTTCAACTCTCTTATTAAAGGCTACAAGTAGAAATCAATATAACTATCTGGATCATAAGGTCCATATATCATTATACTCAAAATATTTAAAGTTATTATCGTACAAATCCATGGAGTATTATTATAAACATGATTAAAAACTGTCCACATGCTATGAGAAGTATGTATCAGACCAAATAGATTAAAACCATTAAGCATAGACCCAACCTAATATTTTCCACCTTAGCTACAAAATCAGGATGTTGTGCATTAAATTCCCACCATGCTAATCCATATGCATGATGAACCAACTCATCATTACCCTTAATTCTCTCAGCATCATTCCATCGCATATTGGATGATATTTCTGCAGACATGAATAGATTTTCATTTCTTGGAATGAATGGAAAGTGCCACATGACTTTCTGTGCCACATGAGATGTTGTTCCATCTTCATTTATCTTCCATAAAGATGTACCACATTTGTTAAAGTCATTATGGTTAGTTTTTTCCTCTCTAAATAAACTAAAATCTTTCAGACAAGCATGTACACTATTAGTATCAAATCCAAGGTGCATTATTAATTTCCATGCCTTGTAATGATTTGAGGAAATATCTACACCACCAGTAAGAAATTCTATAAAAACATTAATAAAATAATCAAAAGTGGTATTATAAATTCCTTACATGGTTTCCCCATGATATAACCACATTAAAAATTCCAACTTGGTGATTTTAGTACATTTCTTACATACTAGAGTTCTGGCATCATCCAATAAAATTTTCACTCTCCCCTCATCATCTTCATTATTTTCTTCATGTGTATTGATATATTTTTCTTTTTTCACTATCATAATATCTCTATCGGGATGATGGACCAATGGAAACCAATTGAATATCAAATTCTACATTCCACTTCATTAATTTTGTCCATGACCAGAAGAACATTGACTCGTCTCTCCAAAGTGATACCAAACATAATAGTTTGTTTGAAATCCAAATTTCATTATATAGTAGCTAACTTCTGACCAGCATAACCATGGTCTTCTAACACATTTATATCATGGAAACTGTATACAAACTCTATCTGGAGCATTGTGAAATGAAAAATCTAAAAAATTATCCCAATTATTTTGAAATGTGGTTGAAAGCCTATCGGTAAAATACATCCAACTTCTATCCATTATATAACAAGAAAAAAAAGTTATCTTCCAATCAAAAATTCCAACCATAATTAAAAAAGGTATATGTACTGTAGAAAATATAACTATTAAAACATAAAAACATAATAGTTAATTAAAATTTTTATTGCAAGTGCCTTAATTTTTATAACCAATTTCAACCCTTTCAGTATGAGAGATAAAATTCATACCTATATCCTATAAAGAGATGATCAACAAGGTAAACCATAATGGTCCATGAAAGGTTTTGTGTCCATGAAAGAGTGGTTTGTGTCATAATAGTTGAACTAAGGGAGAGAAAACAGTTTGTCCTCCCTTAGGTGTAACATAAAAAATCAAAATTTAACATTAGAAGACACCCATAAACATGGGTTATTTCATTTAAAATTCATGGGAGAGATTAAAACATTCACCCATTAACCGAAATATTATAAAAGTGCCCCATATTCATGTAATTTAATATTTTCCATTGGTAAATGTTTATTTAAAAGAGGGAAAAGAAATTTAAAGAAAACCACTTCATCTCCAAGAATGAAAATCATTTAGATAAATTATATAAAACAATCATGGGTATCAAATATTAGTATAAATATTCTAGAATATGAATTTAACAAACTAAATCACTTCATGATTTTTTTAATAAAATAATTAACATGAAACACCTACTGCAGATAAAGTGGAACAAGTCACAACAAGACTCTTAAAAAGGAAATGGTAATTTTGGTAAAATAAATGAATTTAAAATCAATTGAAAAATAAAATAGATGTTATTAGATTAATATCAAACACTAAATTTTACACACACCATGACTAGGGTTATTATAAGAAATTAAAATGAGGGAATTTGAATTAGAATAACCAGGGTAATCTCCCTTGGGATTTAGGTAATGTTTAATGTATCAAATGTCATCGATTAATGTTTTTGATTCTTATGGAATACATTCATTTAATGTTGAATGATGAGTTAACTAGATTAGACTTGATGTATTTGGTTGGAATACCTCCATTGTAAGCTATGGGTTATAATACTACCATTATTTTAAATGTCAAGGATGGTTCCTTGAGTTTAGACTGGAAGAATAGATTAGGAAGAATGGAAGGGATCAGCCCTTTGTATTTTGTGTTATTTCTATTGAGATAGAGTGATATATTGAGCCATCTGGGTTCTCTGGGATCATTATTCCCTTGGTTTCCTTGGTTTTATTACACTTTTACCATTTACGATTTGACATGTACCATGACAATAGACTCACCAGTGATGGAAAAAGTTGATTCAAAATGAATTTGAGTGCCATTGTAGATATCAAGCATCAGTAATATTTTTATTAGACTTTAACATAAATTATAAATTTGTCAAATATTAATACGATAATAAATAATTGATTATTAAATAAAATATCATTGAAAAAACAGTTGAATTTTAAATTTAGGGACACTATCTTTTGATTCATACTGAGTTATAATAAAACCCTGCACATTCTACCATGGATGTCGGGAATCTGAGTTGTTATCAATATTGTATTGTATATTTAGATTTGGTAATGCGCCTAATGTTTTTATTGCATGATTTATAAGACTAATCATGGGTGTTTTTTCCAGGTTGATACTCAAGACCATTTTTCATAGTTTTCATAATTTTATCTTCAAATATTCTAGTTATATTTTTTTAATTACAAGGGATATTTTATTCACTGAAGAAACCATAAACGGAATAAACATGACATGATTCCCAAAATAGGTCGAAAAAAAAAGAGAATTGAGGCAATTCATTGTAATGCTTAGCCTAGCATTGCCAAGCACAAATATTTCTCAAGAAGAATTCAAAAAAGAGTTGTTGTCTTGCAAACAAAAATCCATGAAAACAAATCATCACTAGTACCACAAGATCCATTCTTCCTACAACCTCATTCCACTTAACTAGAGTTGAAAAATTTCAGCGTGATAGTGAATGGGTTTTAAGTATGGTGTAAAAAAACAAAAAAATCCATTTACCAAAGCCCAGTAAACTACAAACCCCAGTCAAAAAAGCCCACAATTCCAATTATGAATCTCTGAACAAATAACTCCATTTACCAAATACTGGTTATACCCCAGCTACCAAAGCCACACTTCAAACTATTAATCCCCTAAACAAATCACATCTAGATTGCAAGTAAATTGAAACAAGAATACCAAAAAACACTTCTGGTAAAGAAAGGGGATTATAGATTCAACCATTTGTGTATATTTACATGTTGGTAGGAAAAAAATTGTGTATAATACTGTTGATCTTGATGATAATGACTTTTAACCCTAAAACTCATTTCTAATTGACCAACTAGATTTCAATAAATCTCAGGGACCTCAACTAAAAGCTCCTAAAAGATATAATGTTTTCATTCCTTAAAAGAAACAAACCATGATTAGATCAGTGAAATGAAAATCTATCCAACCTCTCTGTAAATAAGGCTCAATTCCAACAGATGTCTGTGTTAGAATTTCAATTCTAATCCATGAAAATCAAAGGCATGAAGTGTTATTGTACCCAAATATCTGAAACTTTCATGTTCCTTCTTGTTAATTTTATTGAACCTTCCAAAATTATCTTCATGCACTAAATATTATGAATTATTAAATGTATAAAAACCATAACATGCACCAAACATCTTGTCTCATAACCTTAGTGGATTTTTCGAGCAATTTGGAACGTTTATGTATAAAAAATAGGTTAACTCATATCCAAATGCCACCAAAACCTCGAGCTCTGAACCATAATAGAAAGATGTATAAGCCTCCATTGTCCATTAGGAGATCTTTAACAGAGAGAAATAAATGATGAAGTTCATTAATCATCACATGCTAACAACTTTTTCAAGATATATATAACCTAGTTTTTTCCTTACACAAATTTTACTACAGATCCAAATCCATGGACACCAATTCATTTTCAAACATGACTCCTATTATCCCAAAAAACATGGACTGTTATTTCATTAAACCATACTCAATGAACTATAGGCATCCAAATTCCTGACCTTCAAACATGCAATTGGTTCCTCTCACAACATCATCAATAAATTATATTTGTGCCATAGAAATTTCAGGATGACAAAACTGCAGTGTCAGTGACACCAAAAGACTTGACCCATCAAGAACTAATCTTTCAAATATGAACAACCCCCACCCTAACAAGAAACCAAGGATGCATTACAAAAAAATGACATTTATGAAATGGGTATCACATAAAATTTTGAAATAGCTTTGACTGACCTCAAATAATATGATCTAGAACCTACACCTCCCATATAACTGCAACCACCCATGATTCATGTTGAATATAAAGATGAAAGTATTTCATAAAATTAATTTTTTATTGTGAAGATTGTTATTATTATTATTGAAACATTTAATTGTGTAATTAATTGTATTATTAATATATGTTTATATAAGTATGTTTATATCTAATGAATTTTTAATCAAATATGTAGGTATACTCTCCCACCATACTACATGACACCCTCACTGTTAATCAGAATCCTCCATTATTAGGGTTGGTATTCACGGGATATTATATATACCAATGGTGCAATAACTTATTCTTAGTAGGACATTGTAAAATGGTATTCGAGGTTTTTTTATTCCTACTATTTTGGAACAGTACAAAATAGAATAAGAATGTGTCAAGAAAAGGTATGGAGCTTTTCCTTGGGACTAGACAACCCATGTTTGAGGAAATACAATGTTATCTAGGACTAAATTTCTATTTATTCTATTCAATTATATAATTGTTATAATATAATTGAAAATTTATTTTTCTAGGCCCTGGTAGTGGATTTTTTGGGTTAATATGAAATTTTCATGTGTATTGAAGATAATTGTGATATATATATATATATTGGTGACATGGTGTGTCGTAGATGTGGACCATATTTTGGGGTGTTTGGGGATATTAAGATTTCCAGAGTTTGGTGGTATCCCTATGATGAGGAGGCTCTAAAACTGTAGAGAATTTTTATGTAGGTCAGAGTGTGAGTGAGATTGTTTTGAGATGTGTAGTGATTACTTGGGAAACTGTTGGTTTATCCATGACCTGGGAGTGCGTAGGTCGAAATTAATTTCAATGGGTGGTTAAAAGATAAAATTAAGTATTTTTAATATTAAATTGCATGTTACCTTGAGATGGGGATAAGTGCAACCCATAATTATGACCACTATTCGGCATGTTTTGTGGAGTTGTATTGAGAGAGTGGTTTCTTTATTTAGAATGAATCCAGGTTTGGAATTTAGTACATTCAGACCTTTTATGGTAAACCATCAGACATGTTGTAATTTTTTTAGTAACATTTAGGTGTGTGAGGCATAAGTAAAATCTTCTTTTTATGATATCAATTAATAGAAATTTGACATTATATTTTTTATAGGTGTGTTAGGTGACTTGGGTTCTCTGGGATAAGTACTTATATGATAGTTTTTTCATCCTTATAGATGATTTAAGGACGGGAAGTCTCATTCAGATTCCTAGCCTAGGTGACATTAGTACATGTTAGGTCGAACAACTGCATTCATGGAGTATAGAATATCTAGTGACCATGGGTAATAACACTCATGGAGGAGTTTGGGTTTATGAAAATGGAGATATCTTGTTGTCTAGAGATAAATACACTATGGGAGTTAGTGTTTCAATAGAGTTTATAGTTTTAAATTGAAAATTGACTATGCAAATGGCCCTATAAACTCAGGATAAGATTTTATAATAGTAGTGAGACAAAAAATGAACTCTAGTTGAATTATAAAATAATGATATAATTATGGGTTTTCATTTACATGGTTCGTCATGGTGATACTCCTAGGGTTTCAAGAAACAATATGGGTGCTCTATGCATGGTGAGATTGGAATATAGAATATAAATGTATAGTTTATGGGACATTTGGGATAATATTGATTAAATGTGCGTCATTGGATCTTGGATATAGTCTTCATGGTATGTTTGTGCATGTGCATGTAGCTGCTGAGTTTTGATGTAATCTTGGACCCACCCATGTGTGTAGATATAATAAATTGTTTCAATTGGGGAGTAGGCTTAAACTACATCATGAAAACCCAAACATAGAGCAGGATTGATCTTGAATCAACCTGAAAGTTAAAGATTTCAAGGGTTTTATTGGTGTTATGGAAGGTATGGACCAAAATATTTTTTTATAGTATAATATATCCTACAAAGTGAGAAGAAAAGTATCAAAAAGGAGATTTAGTGTCTGATTAAGGGGGGACTCAATAATATATATATATATATATATATATATATATGAGTTATGACTTCTATCTCGGGGAATTGGAGTAGTTCATATACATTGATTTCCCAATTATAAAAGAATTGAATGTATCAGAAATGAATATGGCCATAGTGGTGGATAACATCATGCATCGATACTAGAACTGGAAAAATGATTTGAAAGATATGGTGTAGGTTTATTGGTATTTCACTGGATTTTCTCGCTTCCTATAGGATAAACTACAACTTGATAATTAAGGGTCATACTTAATTATAGAGTTGTCTAATGAGTGATCAGGTATAGTTGATGATTACAATACACTAGAGTTAAATTCGAAATTGGAAAAAAATGTGGTGGGAATTATGTGATAACTAATTTAAACCATGAATGGATGGAGAACTAGATAAAGAATATTGCTACTAATTGGAAAAAAATCAGTCTCTTAATTACTAGTATTCAATGATAGGGGCTCAAGCAGCTATGAAATCCATAAAAATTTTTACTTCCACTACTAAAAATAAATAGCTACAATGAAATAACTTATTTATCATAAAATAGGGAGGAGAATATAGGATAATTCTTGGATTCCTTATGTGCAAAGGGAATATTATAAAGGACCTCAACAACATGATCCTAAATTAGCAGTGTTTTCAATTATATCCAAAGAACAAAATGCAGTGGCATAACACATTGTAAATGAAAAAGTATGTTGAATTAAAAATGTGAGGAAGTAGAATTTACATCACAGAATAATTCTTATTAATTAAATAAATAATGAAAAAAGGAAAATTTTATAGTTAACTTGTTGAGGCTATTAACATGATCCTAAATTAGTAGTGTTTTTGGTTATATCCAACGAAAAAAACACAGTGTTATAAAACATTATAAATGAAAAATGATATTGTAATAACAATGAAAATAAGTATAATTTACCTCTAAGATGAATTCTTATTGATTAAATAAACCATTCAAAAGATAAATTGTGTAGTCAAATTGTTGAGGGTGTTGATATAAGAATAATTGATTAGTTTAAAAAGAATAAAAAATCAAAGAAAAAAAACCTTCATACCTAGATGCTGGAGCGGGGGGAAGGGAGGCGGAGGCTGGGAAAAGACTCTTCCAATGGTGGGGGAAGTTGAGGCAGAGACAAAGGATGAGATGAGAGGGATCCAATAGGAGATGTTTTTGGAAGAGATGGGGTCGAGAGGGGGGCGTCACCGGAGCTGGGGCCAGGGAGGCGGAGGCCGGGACGTTGAGGCTGAGGTGAAGGTTGAGCGGTCGAGGTTAAAAGTAGAGGCAAAGGCCGAGGAGGGGAGGAGATGGCTGGGATGCTATAGTCGGATGGCTGGGAGGCAGAGGGTGGTTAGGGGAGGAGAGGGTCGGGAGGCAGTGGTCGGATGGCTGGGAGATTGTCGGGGAGGGGAGCAGGGGGCTAGGAGCCGTGGAAGGGAGGGTTTTGGAGGAGTGTGGTGGAAGAGTGGAGGAGAATGATGGAAGTGAAAGTTCATGGAGGGGTGAGATGAAAGAGGGAGGATGAGTGTGATGGAAATAGGTAATTATAGAGGCGGAGTGTGATGGTTACCCACAGTTTTAATAAAACTGTCGGAATAGTTAATAAGAAAATAGATATTCCCATGGTTTTTTTAAACTATAGGGATAGATGCATGGGTAAAACCCCTTTTCCAGTAGTGTGTTGAGGTAATCTTCAAAGAATCTATTCATCGAGTCCATGAATATTTCTGGGGAATTAGTGAGTCTGGAAGGAATTACTATGAATTCATAGTGCTGGTACCTTGTACAAAAAGTAGTCTTGGGGATATCCTTCTTCTTCACCCTTACTTGGTAATATCCTAACTGTAGATCAACCTTTGAGAAGTATTGTGCTTTATGTAGATAATCGACCAAGTCATCAATTCTGGGTAGTGGATACATGTTCTTTATCTTGATTTTTTTGAGCTCATGATAATCTATGAAAAGACGCATTGATCCATTGTTCTTCTTGAAAAATAGGACTGGTGTACCCCATTGTGAAGCATTTGGGCATATAAACCATTTATCTGAAATCTCATGTAGTAGTTTCTTTAGCTCCTAAAGCTCGACAATAGTCATTCTATATAGATTCTTGGATATTGGAAATCCCCCAGGTATAAGATCAATTGATAATTCAACATCTCCTCTAGGATGAAGACCAAAAAATTCCTCGGGAAAAACTATTTGTGAATTTCGTCAAAATAGACTTGTTTTCAAGGATGTTTGTTTCCTTAGACTCAATCATTTGATCTAGATATGCATTCTAATAGGGTAATAACATCCATTATTGAGATGATGGTTCTAAATAAGATTCATCCTCCAACTTTCACTTGTACAAAATTTGGGGTTGATTCACCATATGGAGTGTGATTTGCCTCTCATAGAAATTAATGTTGGCTCTATATATGGAAAGCCAATCCATGACAAGAATTGGATCAAATTCCACCAAGGGAGTATGAAAATGTTAACTGGGAAGTTAAATCCACAAATTATGATAGGGAAGGAGTTATATTCATGAGATTCTATGATTTCCCCATTTTTCATTATCACTGACATCTTTACTTCCATGATTTTTCGTTGTGTTGGGATTGTTCTACTAAAATTTCGGGATATAAAAGAATGTGTAGAACTAGAATCAAAAAGTAAGCTCATTATTGTTGAATGAATAACTATTGTACCTATCACCAATTCTTTTTCTTGGTTAACTTAGGTAGTAGTGATGGAAAAAGATTTTCCTTACTTCCTTGGAGGTTGTTGGGTACCTCTGAAAACCCTTGGCTAGGGGAACTCATTTGCAAAGTGCCTAGGTTTGTTATAGTTGAAGAAATGAAAAATGTGATGATTTTTGAGAAGATAATTCCTCTCCTCTATTGCAACCATGGGTCTTTCATGGATATAGTTAATATCCTAGTGCCCTTTTCTTCCACACCTAAAGCATTTCCTTTTCCCCTTTAGTAAATTTCTAGGTTGCTTCTTTATACACCTTTGGCAAGTTGGGTGCTGGATTTTCATAGCACCATTGTATTTATCCATCATTCCATAAAAATTAATTTCCACCATACACGTCTTATCCCCATGATACCCCTGTGATTCTCCTATCTCCATTTTAACATTGATGGCACATTAGAAAATTTCTTCATAGCTCTCGAAGTCACAGATTTCTAGGGATTTCTGTACGCTATGTTTTTCCCACAAATAAAGCAGTCAACCATGTATTCAGGGGTAATGAAACAGGTAGAGGCATATCGTGCATGCCTTTTGAATCTTTCCTCGTATGCTCGTATGGATTCATTGCCTTTTTTCATTAGGGAAAGGATGTACCTTTCCAACTTATGTCAAAGGGTGAGAAAAAAATATTTATCGAAAACATTTTCTGGAAATACATCTAATCTAACGCCTCAATCTCCTCTCTGGGTTTCTTATTTTTGATCAATGACCAACATTGATCGGATTCACCCTCCATACAATAAGCATCCATATGAACATTCTATTGTAAAAAACATTTAAGGGTAGAGATGAACTTTTCAATGGAGTAGATCCATTGTTCAGTAATTGATGGATGAGATGATCTATTAAAAGGAGGAGGTCGTTATCTTAGGAATCTCTCAATTGTGGATTGTTCTTTCTGGGGGGAGTTGAAATTTCGTCTTGACACATGTTTCTATTAAAAAATTGAGTTAACTGAGATAGTATCGTGAGAAAGTTTACAATTCCTACTCCCATAAGATTAGGCATCTCATTAGAACAATCATCACCTTGATCTTCACATTTGTAGTTAGCCTGAGTCCTCCTATTACATGAAATTGAATGAAATAAAAGAAATTTTAGGGTTCAAACATAAAGGGTTATAAAAAGACCAAAACAGATGACTTATAAAAATACTTTTATTTCCTTAACTTATAATTTATAGGCTTCAATCTATATTATCCATGATCTAATTACCAACATATATTCTTAGGGGCATTTTTTAATTCCCTTAATAATGGTTAGTATTAATTTTAGGAATTTAACAAATCATATCCCCCATTATTTCTGTAACCAAGAGTGTCGTAAGGCCCATTGTTATGCACCGGTTCCAGTTCGAGTCTAGCTCAAATCGGTGTTTTTGGGTTTTACCCCTAGACACCTCTTTGCTAGAGACACATCTACCCGATCATATCTAGACAAGGATGTATTTTCTTAATAAAACACTTAATCAATACTCACAAAATTTTAGTGATGTTTTTATTATACTTAGTCTAATCCATAAGGAATTAACTAGGGGTTTTAATCCTAATTCCAAATATAACTAAACCTTCCCTCTGATACCAACTATAACAACCATTATCTTTATTAAAAATGTAATCATAATTTATTAAATAAAATTATTCACATGATAAAACATATAATATTCAAAGGTCTTGTGTCTTTGGGGATTAGAAACATTACATAACAACTTAAAACATAATACTCAACATCCTTATAGAAAACTTCTTTTACATGACCCCAACACTCCTTCGTACTTGGAATTGTATGACATAACCTGATGAAATTCATAAGAAAAGGGGGAGAAATAATTACCAAAAAAGGAGTAAACAATGCATAACCTGAATAATATAGTACATTTTAGGAAATAATAATATCAATTGATCATAATAGAAACATGAACATTAAGGAATGATATTGCACAATTATCATAACATGGAAATGTGGAATTAACATTAACATGATATTAGCATGATCCAAGGATCATTGAACTTGGAGCATGAGTAAACCCTCATTTCACTTGAATTATCATGAGTAAAATCACATTTCACTTTATGTATCATGATATTAATCTTTACCCAATGCATTGGAGCGCTATCGGGGCTCACCATTCATAATCATTTAATTTCTTGCCTAAGAGGGCCGCATGGATCACATAACATGGATTCATTAAACAACATAATTTATTCCAAGATAATGGATTGTGGAATTCATACATGAATATCTTTTTTCAATAAGTAAATTTTCTTAAAGTTTAATACCCTTGATAGAGAAATGGGTACGGTATTCACTACACAATGACATTGGAATGGAAAATTTCAGTGCAATTTCAGTTGCATAACGACATGACAAAAGAATTCATAAAATTGGTTGATTATAAAAAAGGGATGTATCATCATAATTACATTAAATGGAATGTAATGGGGATAAATAGAATCATTTACCAACTTATTTAATGGAATTTACATTCATAATACAAAATAATTTCTTGAATGTAAATGATGAGAGAGAAACACTTAAGAGAATTTTGGCCTTGAAATGGGTGTACATGAGAGGAATTAATGAGAGAGAAAGGGGTCGCTCATACTTAAACCATATGTAGGGATGTATTGGGGAGCTATAAAATCATACCCCAACATTTTTAATTGAAAATACATGGGTATATAAATATAAAGAAACTTGGACAAAAAATGAGAGAGGAAGAAATCCCTTACATGGAAGTGTGATCCCAAAGGCTTGGTAGAGGCTTGAGAAAGGATTCTTGAGAGCTTGGGGTTCCTTGGGAGGATTTTAGATAGAGTAGGTAAGGGGTTGATATATCTCCAAAGAATTTAGTGAAGAGGAATTGGGATTTTGGATGGGTTTATATTGGAAAAGAGAGGTAATTTTTATTATTAGGTTTTGGCCACCACACATAAAACTAATAAAAACAACATACCAACCAATGGGTTTTTCCCATTGTTTATGGAAAAGGTGACATAAAACAATATTTTATAAGTTTGATGTGTGAACTTCTTAAAATATTAGGTTTTCTTATGTGGAGGTGAGTCACACTCTCAAGGGAATCAATTTAAAATGCTAAAATAGTGTATAAGTCTTGTAGGGTTCACTAAGGGATTGAAAAAGAAATAAAACAAATGTAAAATCACATTATTTTAAGGTTAAAATTTACTTATTACAAAAAAACCATTTATATTATTTTATTACATCCATATTGGGTTATTATGATGTCACAAAACACATTATATAATTAAACAGTATTTAATTTTTACCAAAACATTCGATTGTCTCAGAAAATTATGAAAAATTAACCATTGAATAATTTCAAAGACCTGATTCCAAATATAAAATTTATTTTATATAAATAATTTTCTAAATTTTCGAATTTTTTACTTTTAAAATAAAAACTTACATTTATCGAAAATTCCCATGTTTTGAAAAAAACAGCTTTCAAATCACAATAGAAATCACAATTGTATCCATAAAAATTATCTGATCATTTATATTTAATAAAAACTAATTTAGTAATAATATTTTATTAAATTATTATTTATTCCAAAAATCCATTGATGTTTCAAAATATATTTCTTAATTTAATATTATCTTAAAATTCTATTTGTCGTTTAAAAAATATTTACAATGTAATAAAAATAAAATGAATGTATATTCTTTTTTATATACAAAAATAACGCACATAATTGAAGTGATAAGGTCTTGTTATATAACCCCATATAACACCCACATATGACCTAATGGTAAGGTGTGTGATGGCGAAAGACTCTTGGGGTGTCTTAGATAACATCACTTGGGTGGTAATCTCTATCAACATCCACTTCCCCCTTAGGTGGTTCTATTCGAACTTAACATGTTGAAGATCAACTTGGACTTGGTCAAGAGTAAAGCCCAGCTATACCACCTCCATTCTGAGATAGGATATATGAGCTTCATACGGAGAAATTCTAATGGATGAGTCCATCACTTCCTTTGTCTGAGTAAATTGTATTTGTTAAAGCCCTATATTTATACTAATCATGTGATCACTGTTCAACGACATATTAGCAACGATAACAATTTTTAACGGTATTTTTAAAAAAATCATAAAACCAAAGAAGTGAATATAACCCTTTTATGTAATAAGATATTTAGTTAGATCAAGAGGAATTTTCATTAATAAATTTTTGAGTCGTTACAGGAATACTTCAAATACACATTCAATTAAAAAAATAGTAGGGTGGATTAGTAGGAAAACAATTAATGAAACTACGTGTAAGTAGTCTCCTAAAAATGTAAAAATTCCTAAATTTCAAGCTAGTTGTAGAGTTTATCATTCATGGGATCATTTTCAAAAGAAAAATGGTAGGGATGTTAGTAATTATGGTGGAAAATATAAGGATTTCATATCAGGAAAACATGGAACTAGTAATTTTGATTTGGCCTTCGATAAGTTTGAACAAAAATCCTCACAAAAATCATGAAAAAATTCAATCCAATCATGGTCTTTTGAAGAAGTGTGAAAATGAGGTTGATGGGAGAATTTAAATTTTATAATCTCATTTTAAACAAGAAGATTTCAGAATATATCTTGCTAAAATGATAAGAATTGATGATTGATCATTTAAATATGTTGATAATAATAGTTTTAGAGAATTTATTGAGGTTGTTCAACCTCAATTAAATGTTCTATATAGACATACAATTAATAGGTATTTCTTGTAGTTATATTTGGTTTAGAAAGAAAAATGGAAGTCTATGTTTGATATGTTATATCATATGGTATGTCTTACCACCAACATATGGAATTATTTTATGAATCAGAATTATATATGTGTGATTGAACTTTTTATTAATTATTATTGGATCATAGATAAAATAATAATCAGTGTTTTTTGTTTTTTATCATATAGGGGAAACAATTGGTCGAGTATTTGAACAAACATTGAAATAATTGGGTATTCAAATTATTAATACTTATAACGAGGAAAATAATATTTATAATTATACCAAAATCATTTATTAGGTGAGGCAGGTTAATGATTGGAATGGGTAATTTTATAAAATATAGTACATGAATATAAGATGTAATGTAAATACTTTAAACATTTTTGTTAGTGATGGGCTAAAGGATATATCAATATCAGTTTTTAGAATCATTGTTTCCTGAAAATTTGTAAAACGTCACCTTCTAGATTGGATATTTTCAAGAGCATTGCCAAGGAGTTAAAAATTCCTAGTAAAAATGCCATAATATTTGATGTTCTTATAAGGTGGATTTCTTGTTACATTATGATGGATTTACAGATATGTATGATAATGTATTTATTATCTTTGATAAGTATTTAGGTCTTATAAGTGATCTTGTATGTTAATGTGGGGCTCCTACATCATATTATTTTCGGCATGCTCCTTTGTTTTCCAATTTTTTAAATATAATTTATGATAAAAATATTTAGTTTTTTGGTTCTATAAATATGAGATGTCACACATTCTTTCATACTCTTTGTGACATATATAGAAAAATAATTAAATAGACGAAGAGGAATAATATTATGGTGAGTTAAAAGGATATTGAAACGAAGGTTAATTTTCAAATGTTTTGGTATATTGGTTACAATTTTAATTTTTTCTTACATGAGTTTATTTTTCTTGATCCTTGATATAAATTAGAATATGTTCAAGAATGTTTTGAAATTATGTTTTCTGATTATGATAGGAATTATTTGACAAATAAATTAATATAGTTTTTTAAAAGTCTCTTAGAGTTTTACAAATGCAAATATCCCATCCCAATTGAACAATTTGTGTCAAGTTATCATCAAGATTTATATAGTCATGTGGTTACTTGTGGTAGTGAGAATGAAAAAAATGGAAGGACGCTTATAGATCAAAGGAAATTAAAAGACTGTTGACACAAAAAAAGAATAAACTAGAAAGATATAAAGAGATGAATGATCGTGAGGATGATTTTTATGGATTTGATATTTTATGTTGGTGGAAACAAATGTCAGGAAGTATCATGTTCTCTCCTTAATTTATAGAGATAGTCTAGAAATTCCTTTAACTATAGTATCTTCAGAGTCCACATTCAGTACTAGTGGATGATTCCATGATCCATTTCGTAGTTTTTTGAATCGCAACACCAAAAAGGAATTAATTTAGTACATAATTTGGTTTAGTAAGTCTAAACCAATTTAAATTGACAATAAACTAGAATAAGTGTAAATGATTGAATCATGTAGCATTAAAAATATTATGATTTTCTTTTATCATTTTACATTTATCAATTATAAACATCTATTTCCAAAATAAAAATACTAACATTTTATTTATTATGTTGTGTTTTTAATATATTCCATCATCCGAAAGACATGATCAATGTTTCACTATATATAATATATGAATCAAGGATGATAGAGAACTCCACATTAAGGTATAAATTTTTTAATTTTTTACAAATAATTTTCATAATACTATGACTGATGGTATTCTAGTGTGATACATTCTCACTTTCCCATTAAGATATCACATTTGGTGAGTATCTACTATAATATATTCTCACCTCATATTTTAAAATCATAACCACCACTTTGTCAAATAACATAGTGATTATGTTAATGTATCTATGAAAACAATTTCCCTTTTATTTTACTCTTTGTATATATTATATAGACCATATTTTGATAAATTAGATTAACTGAAACTTTTCTACACTATTAAATGTATACTTGTTTGGGTTTATCTTGAAACCTGAGAACATACAACAATTATTGTCACATTAAAATTTTAACAACACTCCTATCTTCTATTTTATACCCACAAAATTTCCTCTTCTAAGTGATGAGTGAAAATTCATGTTCTTAACATCCTTATTCATCTTGATTTTATCCCACATGTGTCATTATATGCAAGATTAACATTCAAAAATATGAAAACCACTGGTTTCACACTTATGTGAATTACATTACATGATATTTAAATGAAAAATATCCTTAAATGAAGTGTATTAGAGTTAATTCCTTATAATTTCTTGTAGTGTGATATCACTTTGATGAAGGAAAAATAAACCACATATTTTATCAATTAATTTCCATGATTATTTGATTAGTCACATATATTGGGTACACAACTAATACATTGTTTTTATATTATACCCAATAATTTGATGTATTTCATCCATTTTTTTCCAAAATATATAAACGTTATCTTGTTATAAAGTGAAATTTTTATTAGAGTTTTCTGGATGATTTAATAGAATTTTAGTAAAGTCATAAATAAGGCCACTTCACATTCATGAGATCAATTTAGGTAAATATGATGGCGATGTTCCCTAAGGCTTACTTCTTCCAAATTACACTTCACTTGGAATATTATTGTGTTTGCAGACTATGTTATATTTTTAAGATCATTGTTTTAGATTGATAGTACTAGGGGAAGATAATGCAGTCATGGTGAACACAAATACTGATTAGGTGACTTACATACTGAAACTTTCCAATCATTGAATATTTATTTGAACTATAATTATGAGTCTTGCATGTAAAATTTTATTATTTATTCTAATTTTTTAGATAGTAACTTTTTTGATATTTTAATAAGATGATTATGGCCCTGATTTCAGTAATTATTGGCCTAACATGGGATTTTTTAGTTTCAATGTTTTGAAAAATTAAATTGGCCATCTTGAGTAGAGAAATAAAAGGCGATCTAGATGAGTAGAGAGATTCATATTTCAAAAAAATTTACCTCAAATAGTATGGTTTTATTCTTAAATGTTCCTTATATTTTCCTTATTATAATTATTATATTTATGTACAAGGGAAGATGAAGATGATCACTGATGAGTTTGTTATTTTCTTAACAATTCAAACAAATCATTTTCATTTTTATATTATTATTTATTACATCCATTTTTATAAACCACATAAAATAAGTAATCTTATATCATGATTTAATTTTGTTATTTGGTCTTTGTATTTTGGTTCATATTGAGATGCTTCTACAAAATACGGAATCTAATGTAATTTTTTTTATTATAAATGTTATAGAAATTTTAGTATTATATTCTTTTTTAATTATATAAATTACATGAACATTTGTGGTAAAATCTTTTATAATTGAAAACTATGTATAAAACACATTATTTATGGTAAATATTTAATATGTTCAACTCACCTTCAATGTGGATAAAGGATTTTTATATGCGTGTCAAATATATACTAAGTTTTTTTGATATACAATGGAATTAAACTTATATATTTTTCTTACTATTATTATTTGGAAATGAAAAAAAACGACATTTAAAATTAAAAATTTAGTAGACTCTAGTGGGATGGTTATGCAGTTCGGTTTATCAAAACAATTAATACATAGGTCTATAAGCCCTCCTGATAACTCAATTATTTTTCTATAATATGGATTCAAATTTCGTGGACTATTGATTGACATGTATACAAAAATTATTATTTAAATAAATATATGGATGTAGGTTGATGAAAAACGAAGCCTAAATCCTTTAGTGGCTGATACCTACTGGGTTTTTGTTAATTGTTTTCTTCAAAGATAATATTTTTTTAAAGGGTGTATTAGTATAAGTAGATGCTACAAGAAGATTTCTTTGTAGGTTAGTATATAAATATTTATTTGAATTGGGATCCTTTTATGAATTATGAGTTGATAAAGAATAGAATCTATTCGTGGGTATGCATATTTGTTTGTTGTTTTTCTTTTTATGACCCCATAAAATTTACATGAGTGTATTGTATTGGTATTAATAGTGTAAAATGATTTACATTATTTAAGATCCATTTTCATTTTAATGTATACAAAGGAACCATATACATTTTTTATGAGAATTTTGTTTAATTTATTGATTTTCTCATGTACATTTATTTGGAAAGTTCTTCTTTATCAGAGGCTATAATGGGAAAGATATTTTCCGGTAGTACTGCTTTGTTTATTTCAATAATGTTCTATAATGAATTGCATGCATGAGAGATCCTTTTAGTGTGGAGTGAACTACCTCATTAGAAATTAAGGATCTATTTGTTTTATATGGAATAAATGAAATAATAACCAATAAAATAGAATGATGCTTGAGTTCATTCATTTTATTCAGATTTTCAGTAGGAAGTGAAGATTAACCATGTTTTACAACACTAATTACTTGATATGGAAGAGAAAGAATATGATTATTTTTTATGTTGTTTTTAATTCAATTTTTATGGGATCAAATGTCTTAATTTTGTTACTTAGGTAACATTTTGGCTGCCCTTACCCTCATTATTATGCACTATACCTATTTTTCCCATATATTTTGTGTGTTTTGAATTCTATGCCACTATTTTTTTATTTGGTGGTTGAAATTTTCTAGTGTTTTATTCTCATATTTATAGAGTTCTAACCTTCATTATTGTTTATAATTTTTTGTTGCGGCATTGTTATATTTTTATCCATTTTTTATGCCACCCCTGTCTGTTGGATGCCAATACATTTTGGAACCGAGTATGTAGGATAACATTATTTTATTTTGGAATTGGGATCTTTTACATTTTGGATTTCACTTTATATTTGGGTTGGGACTGAGCCAACGTTTTTGGGTTATATTTGTCTACATTATTATAATTGGATGATGTTTAATGTTGGAACCCACTCTTCTGTATTGGGTTGGGTATGTATTTGGGTTTAGATCCATCAGGTTCGGTTGGGTCTAGGTGTAGACTCATTGGGTTGGGTCGGGTATAATGCATACAACCCACGTAAATTGAACCAAGCTGACCTGACCAAAAATATGTTGGGTTGGGTTGTGTCCATTGTCCATAAACCACATAACCCAACCCCATGGGTTGGGTTGGTTTGGGTCAACTAATCATCAAACATGTCACCAGACCCAAGCTGGCCAATTTTTTGGTCTTGGGGGGGGGGGGGGGGGTTGGAACACCCTCAACCCAACCCATGAATACCCCAAATTTTTAGGCTTCATAAAATAAGAAATCCTTTGATCATTATGAAATATCACATCACTAATTCTAACAATCATCTTACTAATAGGACCCCAAAGTTGGTTTCCAAATACCTCATGAGTGCTTCCCATAAATATACGCCAATTTATATTACCATCCATCATTTATCTCTTATTTTTTGAAATGTGTGAAATTTTCATGCAACAAAATAATATCAATTGATTTTAGGAAACATATTTACCTATCCAAAAACATTCTAGTAATTCACAGTTTAGTGTAAATAATGGATAAAGGTTGATGATATCAACTATATTAATCATTTTCTCCCCTAATAGGTGGTTAGTTTCATTGCATTTGAGAGAAAACATTTGAATCTGTCACTAAAGGATATATTTTTTATATCAACAAAATTATTTTTATGTGTATTTGGTAATTATTTTTCTTTCATGATTCGAAAAATTCAGTAGAATTTTTCATAGAAACCATGGCACTCCCCTACATTCTTTGAATAAACACATTTAGATCTTCTATAAGTTACCATTTCTAACATCACATAAAACTTCTTGAAAACATAATTCACATTGTAATTAGTTTTTTTTTAACCTATATTTACATGAGTGACCATCTATAAAAGTCATAGAATAAATAGAATCTTCCATCTAATTAATGCTCATCATTATAACTTTAGTGGGTGAAAATATAAAAACAAAAAAATATCAAATTTTATTAATGAAATAAAGAAGAAAATACATGAAGGTACATGAATCTTAGGCAGGTATAAATTAGTTTAATAAAAAGGATTACACAAGAAAAAGTTCGACACACTTGTGGGGAAGGGACCCCAAGATTGAGAAAATCATGCGGGAATTGTCACAGTTTTCCATAGATGTAAGAAAATCCACCAGTTTGTTACCTTATTGTTATGTGTATAGAAATCTCCTTCTATTATAAATAGGTATTTTTCATCTTCGTATGTGATAAGTGATGGACCAGGGGTGGTATACATTCATTGTATGGTTTTTGGAATCACTGAAGAATCTGTTTCAAAGGAAAAATGATTAATGTTATGAGCTAGGCATACCTTCAGACCGTTTGGAAATATAGTGGCCACATACGTGATCGAATCACCCTGCCATAGAAGCTATAAAAATGTACCAGAACTGACCCTTTATGGTCACAGACAATGCATCCTCCTTTCATAAGTCTAAGGATGCATGAGTCAAAGATGTTGAGATTGAGGCCACTAATGGGAGGAGGCCAAAAACCCATCTACCATGGTTAAGAAAGCCCTAAGAAGAATTAAAATCACTTCTATATTCAATGACATGTTCTAGGGTGCCATTTTTCTCCCACTAATTCACTAAGTAAAACATCTCCATCGAATGATTTGGGGATCAGACCTGCGTTCCCATGTGCCTATTGGGCATGCCTTGATGACGACCATTGTTTATTGTGATCCATATACATCAACAGCATGTAGCTAAAATAATAAACCTCACCTTATGCTCCTCGATGCTAGTTTCCACACCACAGAACTAGTTATGGAGGAAATGGACCACAATATTTCCTTATAAGTCAAGGATAGTGAGAGACATGAAGCCACTCCAAACCATTGTTGTCAAGTATCCTCCGAAACCAATTTATCCTTCCTTTAAGATCCAACAACATAAGCATTTGGACTAAAGTATACTCCCATTACATTTATATCCTAAAACATAGTTATAAAATATTTTATAATCATCAAAATAAATAATTGTTACTTAACATGAATATACTTGAACCATGCCAAAACGTCCAATTCAGTGTGGTCAGTCTTTTCTTGAAGGACAGACCTACATGTTTTGGACAAAAAAATCCTATAGAGGATTTTGTGAACATAAAATGGTCAAGAACCAAATAATGTTAAATTTGATCAAATATTTCCTACAAATGTTGGTGAAGAGTGCCCTGAATAAGAGTAGGGTGATCATACTATATTGAGTATGTGATGCTGGGAGTTGGGAACCCTAGGAAGATGACAGTATTCCGCTTGGTTATAGAACACATATTTAATCTCAAAACATCCAATGATCCTATTAGAGATACATTTGAGAATGTGAATGTGATCATGAATAAAATTCCATAGGAAAAATACCTTCCCACACATAGAATCACGATCCTTCCCATACATATGTATAATAAACGTACCCCACAGAGACCATCCTTCCAACACCTCCCAAACCATCTTCTCTTGAATGAGGTGCATAGAACCCTACACACTAAAATGGTTTATCCCCAAACTGACCATATGTTTTTACATATGTTTCTATGATGCTCAGAGACACCTCCCCTCCATGTGAGAATCAAAAATTAAGGATGTTAGGACCCTATGAATATTCCTCAAACTATTTTATGCACCTTGATCATGGATAGAAGATGCATATGGATAGAGTCTGTGGCACTATTTATGATATTAATCATACCCCCAAAGAATAAGAAGGTGTTTTTCTAGTTGTAAATATAAATAATGATGTTTTTAAAAACCCCCTAAAAATGCTGAACCCAAATCCATTTCTAGGATAAGAGATATCCTAGGTAATCTATGGTAAACTGTTTTTATGATTTCCCATGAGCTCATCAATCAATTTACAATGATGATCTGATCAATGATTAGAGAAGTAGGTGTTGCTTTTATGATGGGTAATGAGCTAGAAACTCCATTTAATATATATTACCATGGTGTGGTTGAAGCCTATGATGGATCTTCTACGTGAATTAATTAAAAATATCAAGTCTTCTATGAAATATAATATGACATATACCAGTGTAATTCCTTTTTCTCTTGAAACAATTAATACAGAAATAGTGAAATCTTTTTTTAATAAGAATGATTAAAGATTATTGGTTCACTACAATTAAGATAGGGGATAAAGGGTCATATTATCTAATTTTGAAATAAAAAAAGCTTCCAAATACGTCCAATTAACCCTTGGAAATAGATCCTTCCTAGAAAAAATTTTTATTCCTCTATGGATCATGTGTCCAAGTCATTTGGGCCACACATTTGTTTAAACCTCATTTCTAATAATACGAACTTTACCTCATCATGGTATAACCTTTTTTAAATAAAGATAATTATCTTTCTTACCATTATAAATTATCATATGTCTGTTGGAAAGAACAAATTTCCCATCATGGAAGGAAATAATTTATCCTTCGTTTTCAAGAAATCCAATGGGTATCACATTGAGGTTAAAATACGTAACATGCCTTATATCATTCGATAGTAACATCCATAAATTATTAGTCTAAAAAATATCAATACTAGTAATTGTTTTATGCACCATCATTTCCCACATTCACATGTTTTTGAAACTCACTGACGTATTATATGAGAAGAAATATCATCTGTTTGTGACATGGTAAGATGTTCTTAAACCAATCACCCATGATTAGTCTTGTATTTCAAGGTTGAAAGGGCCAAATTAAAAAATACCATTCCATTTATTTATGATGAGAGCATTATTATTTTGACTTTTACCTAATTCATTGACTCCTCTTTCAAATTTAGACACTCCCAAAGGTTGTTCCTTGGCTTGCTATAATGGTGTCACTTCATTCCATATCTCAATAATGATTTTGATCACTTTCTTATTTTTTTCAATTAGATCAGGGGTTATTTTCCCCTACTAATTCCCTATCATTTTATCATCATAGGATCTTTAGTGGAAAGATCTTCTGATTCCATAGTACATCCCTCATCCTTCCTTCTAGATTATTTATTCATCATTCTAACCTTCCCCATTTAAACAGTGATATTTATATTTGTTGATTAATTGATGATGGACATGACAAGTGTCTCCAACATATTAATAATAGAACTCAACATTTTGATTTCGTGTAACTCCTTATCAAAAATAATTTTCATGCAATTTAACGGGTCATTAATAAATTTAAACTCAGTAAGATGCTCTGATACATTGTTCTTAACCATATATTGTAGGTTAACAAGTTGGAGTATTAATTTTTCATTATTACATGTGGGATTCCATGAATATATCTTTTCCAAAATATTTCAATTATTATAAGAATATTGTTAATTGGAATATTTTTTAGCTACTCTTTTCAATCCACTATCTAATTTGAGTATTTTACTTTCTTTTGAGAAATACCCTCTCTATATCAACTGGAGAGGTACTCATTGATATATTTCCTCTATATTGATCTATTTTTTAATATTATTTTTAATGAACTACTATTTTCATAGTGGCATCCACTATGTGATTCCAAAAATATTTAATATACCAAAGATCACCCACTTTGGTTTTCTAGATAGCACAATTAAAAGAAGTAAGCTTAATCATGTTATTAGTATTTTCATTCATTTATAAAGGTTAAGTCTCAATAAACTAACAATATGAATGTGTAAAAAATGGTTGAAATTGGGGATCAATTCTTGAATCACAGAAAACAGACTCTTTTTTACCAAGATATGATCAAATTATAATCAATGGTTGAGATCAATTGTTGACATGGATTACTAAATATACCACTAGTGAAGTCACAGGAAACACACCGCTAACATGATAAATGTCTCTTCTATAGGAAGGGGATACTATAGAACCCAAAAGTTTAAAAAATATATCAACTTCATTCCCAAACCATTTTTGATACTGTTTCCACCATTGGATTCATCTAGATGATTTGTTCTGGAATTTGAATTTATAAATTTATTTCGACCATGATGAATTCTCCAATCATAAGAAAACTCCCATGCTTCATCTTCATTTCGACTTTGGTGTCTCTAATACATCTATATTAGGGTACTGAAAGTCTATGATGATGAAATCAAATACAAATAATATAATACAAATTCACCACTACAGATTTCACATTCAAAATCACTAGAAATATTCTTTGTAAGAACAAAACATTTCTCATATCTTAAGCGCACTTAAAATCCTGAATCCTTTATCAGGGATTATTTTTAACACCAATAAAATTCAAAATATATTTTTACCATTTTCTCAGCCTAGAAATATTATTAGTGCTCTAAAATCCCCTTTATCAGCATTTTTTCTCCCCTATGGACCCAACCATCCTTGCTCAATCCCACCCATTTATCAGCACTTTCTAACCCCATTATCAATGCTTTTCATGAACTTCAACCTTACTTATCACTATAATCAAACCTCTAACCAATTCCTTTAATGGATAATACCTTTACCACTGCACCATCTATATTTGTTTATTTTTTTATTATATATTTATTTATTTATATATCCACACAAAATGAATTTTTATTTATATATTTATTCATATAATTATTTACATTTATTTAATTATTTTTATATACATTTTTGAACATATGTATCTATATAGTATCTTTTGAAATAAATTTTATTAACATTTAAATATATATTCATTTTTTAATTTATTTACACTTAAATTTATACATATTTACTTATAATTGTATATTTTTATATAATCTTTAATAATGTACTAATAAATATTTATTATAAATACATTTATATATAATATTTAATTATAATGATATATTTAAAAAAATATATATATGATGTATTTTCATAATATTGAAACACACACACACAAACAAATTTACACACAAACCTAAACATTTATATTTTGAATATATACACAAACATTTTTACACATATGTATTTATAAAATATATTGAAATATACAGAAAAATAAATATTTTCTTCAGAATTTATTCAAACATATCGGGGTCATGCCAGTTTTATTATGAAAATAAATGAAAACCCATGTTTTACTGGGTTGATTGGGAACCAATAACATGACCTATGAGCCTAGAGGCACGACGACCTTATAACATGATTGAACCAAAGGCATAATGGACCAAAGGTTGAATATATGGTTACCCATTTCATGTGAATCCTACACCATGTTGTTCCACCAGTCAACCCATACCCCCTTCCAGAGACTTTTCACCCATGGTATTGGATATGAGTGATGCATCCCCCGCCCCCCCACACCATCAAAAATGTTGCATCATTTTAGATTGATGAGTTATGAAAATGAACCCCTCCGCATTATAATGGTGCATGAGAGGAATGTTGGATGATAGTTGTTATCACACCTATCTCTATTCAAAGATTCCCACCTGATGGTGCTATATAAAAGCATGTAACAATGCCATCTTATTTGTCTACATCAGTAGACCAGTCCCACAACACAAGAATCACAAGAATGGGAACCCATCCATCCCACAATACAGGATAGATGGGAATATTATAGGTTTCATTATACCCATCCTTCATTCACTCCCCTGAAAACAGTAATCATATTTCCATGATTATTCTTCTTGCTAAATGTGTAGGGATATAACCTAGTCTCCACATTTGAATTCATTACCTATGAATGATGGACCAGATGCCCAAATGACCTGAAGGAAAAAAGGCCCAACATCTCTATATTTTTACACCATTTAAACAATTGAGACAACCCATTTACAACCGTAGATCCTCACAGAAAATGAGTTCCAACTACAACCCTTGTAGTTCCGCCCTAGAGGTATGCATCTTTGGACACTTGATGTCAACAAATCCACCACCACAATCAAAATATATTATTTTGACATACCAAACCCAATAATGGGAATAAGAGATAACCTTATAAAAGGGCCTAAGAAAGCTAAGATCCACTAAAAAGTAAGGAGGAATGTGGAAGTTGGAGTATTAGGAAGGCAGAGAGGGGGTAGGGAAGAAACACTGATATAGGGATCACTAGAAAAACATGGCTCCCAATGACCTACATGAGAGGGAAAATCACCAGATCTGGTGCAATATGAACTCTCGAAGGTGAATCCTTTCTAAATATATGATTATAGGGAACAAATATATTTATCATGCTATCTGTATATCCATCTTTCAAGGCCATCAACATCATGCAAGGAAACCCTTGGTGGAGCTCTCTCGAGAGTATAGTTCTCTAGACAACCCCCTCATATATATTTGTTTTTTAACAAACACATGTTTATATAAAAACACTACTTTTATGGGTATATAAATATAATAATGAATTTTTATATGTTATATAAAATGGATAATTTTTAATTTAGAAGAAAATAAACTATACATGTTTATTCTCAAATAAATGTTCCAGATAATATTATGAAAATTTTATTTTTATAATTAATTTATTATTTGTAAATATTTAATTATATATATATATATATATTTAATTATAAATAACACTAAATTATAGAAAAATATAAAAAAACACAATAATATTGATATTACTATAATACAATATAATAAATTAAGTATATATAGAAAAAAGGAAAGAAACTTCCTTCAAACGAGGCTAAAATTCTATCAAATGATTAACAGTTAAGGTATCATAACAAAAAGACTTTGTTTTGAAGTATTTAATTCCTTTTTATCCTAAAAATATCATTATGTAGTATCCTATTGAGTCACCACATTGTGTAATTTTTTCTTAATATTTGATTTAATATATGGTAAAGTGCAAATAGAAACCTGAATTAAAAGTTATGGCTATTTGAAGTTCAACTCATGTTTTAAACGTATCTTAGAGCCTTGTTAATTAATATAATTTTTATGTCTCCCAATTGATATCAAATGACTATTACTCAAAAATAATTATCAAATTATTAATTAACATTAATTTTTAATTATCATATAATCTATTTTCTCTAAATATCATATATATTACGAGTAAATGCATATTTAGTATTACATAGATCATATTTTAAAAAATATAATATTTGTATTAATAGAAATATATTAATATACTAATATATTATTTTTTATGATATATAACCTTTAATGAAATATATCAGTTTTTAATATTATTGTAACATCGATAAAGGTCACCCTTTACCAGCAATAGAAAAAATCACTAACAATGGTTCCCTTTATCCATGATAAAAAATGTTTTCACAAAGTTTCACTTTTATCGATCATTTTATCTAGAGTTTATTAAGGGTAGTACTGAATTTCACAAGATTTGTAATAGTTATGGAAGAACAGACAAATTTAATGTAGTTCAATGGTGTTCCTACATCCATCGGAGAAGGGGGTCCCTTTTATTTATTTCATATTTGGATTATATAGAATATATTAAGGGATATAAACTACTAAATATAGGAGAATTACACATATTTTAAAGGTATAAAGAATCATCTTTATCAAATGTTGTTCAAGTGGTTCGCCAACCCAAATAATTCCCTCCCCTGAGGCTGGTTGTGTCCACCAATTTCACTATAAACCAATGAAAACTCCTTCCACAGCTTTTGCTGACCTGGAACTCCTACCTAAAGGTAATACCAACAAAAACAACTTTCATAAATGAATCTTGTAAAAGTATCCCAAATTGGGAGTATCCCCACAATGTGTGTTTTTATGTGTGTGTGTTTTCTTATTTGTATGTATATATATACTAAATATTAAAATTAGTTTATTAAAATATATATTATTTAACCAGATGTTAGTACATTTATATTTAAAAATTAGTTTAATTTACTCATTAAAAATATTGATTTTCAACAATCAATAATTCTATTGTTTATTATTTTCTTCACATCATTTTTTATATTGGATATCATGGTATAATGGTTTGAGTTTTTATTTTCCTATAATAAATATAATAAATAAATATAAAATAATATTTTTACAATAATATGACATGGTGATTTTTTATGAAAAGTAAAATAAATTGGAATAAATTTATACAAAAACCATATGACCTTTATTTGTATTTTTTTGGTATTGATAAAGGATTTCCTTTGTCATCACGATTTTATCCCTCATAATGGGTACCATTATCAGCTTTTATTTTTAGTTATTTTTTATCAATATAATGTTTAAAAAAATAAATGTTGGCTTTATGAGTGTTTTTAAGAATTATAAAGGCCTCCATTTAACGATGTTATTTTATCATAGATAAAGGGTTCCCTATATAAAATAAATATATAGAAATATTTTATAATCATATAATAAAAATTTATTAGAAATTTTATTTTCATAATATTTATAATAAAATATTTATAAAATTATATTAATCATTAATAAATTTTTAATAATAATTTAAAATACAACAAGCGAGGTATTATAAATTTAAATATACAATTATATCTAAAAATATATAATGTTTATATATAAATTAATTTTTTCATTATAATTAGATATATATATATATAATATTAATGTTATGACCTAAATTTAGGCTGAACCGATCTTTAAAATTCATGGTCAGATAAAATAAAAAATTGATAAAATGAGTGGTTAGTGATAAATATAAATATAAATATAAATGTAGAAATATATAGTAATATTTTGGAGGAAAATATATACCAAATTTCATTATACAAATATATATATTCACATACAGACACACAAGTATATAAATACACACATAAAGTTGCTACAAAAAACACACAATCATACACATATAAATATTTATTAATATTTTTGTATACAAAAACATATACATATAGAAAGAAAAATAAACATAAATATAAATACATAAATATATATAAATAAACTCAAATATAAATATACATAAATATATAAATACATAATAATACTTTTATTTATACACATATATATAAAGACACACATATAAAAAAATTGACACATATGAATTTAAAAATATATATTAATATATTCGTATTCACAAGAACACATTTTCCAAAAAGATATATACTAATTTATATAAATTTGTCATTATTTAATGAAAATAATTACTCCGGATAATGATATTGTTTCTCATCCAAAACAATTTATACAATGGTTTAAAACATCTCAAAGATCAAATGATTGAGATATTGGTGGTGATTTCATTCACGGGTCGGGTTTCGTGGGACTGTAGTAGTAACAAGCCAATGGAGGACCTTTGGCCCTCATTGGGGGGGATTTTTTGAATATTATTTAAAATGATTTTGAAATATTTTATCAGTACTAGAAATTATCACTGATAAAGGAATATGTTATTAATGATAAAAAGAGATAACAAAAGGAAACGTTATCCATGTTAAAAGTGCAAATAATGTTTTCTTTAGTTTGTTAAAAAATGAATTATTGGTGATTTTTTTGTGGACAAATGTAGTTTTAGAACTTTTATATCCAATATCTATAGTAATGAAAAAAATGAAATAACAAAAGAGGGAAAATTGTAAATCTATTACTCAAATGCATTAATTGACACGATAAAGAGGAAACCAAGGCAATTTATGGTGTTGATAACATGATTTAAATCCCTAGAATATTTGACAATATAAAATGTATGGGGTGTTTTGTGTGAAAAAAATAAAAACAAATGGATCGATGAAACCCTACTAAAAATTTGAGAAAATGTGGAAGAGGAAAATAGGGGCCTCCTTAGGCGGTATCCAATATTTTTAGCTATTAATGGTGATCAAACATTTATTAAAAGAAATCATGTCTCATTGTTTACCCTCATCTATAAAAATTAATATAATGTGAATTTGGAATTCATTTTTCTAGTTAATTAAACGATGTGAATGTCTATATGATTTTCATTCTATTTTTTAATTTCAATATTTTATATTTTCTATATTTTTACTTTGTTCAAGGATTATTTCCCTTCGGGCCTCCTACATATACTATTACACCTAGACTACATCTCTTTACCTAACTCATATCTTATTCATGAAATATTTTTTATTTTCTTTGATCCATTTACTAAATTTATCATTTGATGGATATATACCTTGGAGTGTTTTTTAGAACATTTATATATTCCTTTCCATACTATAAATTCTACTTTTACTACATGTCATACTCATGAAGATTATAGTGCCACTTCTGAATTCATCCATATATTATTAGATCTATTAATACCCCTTTAGATTTTTTAATACATGTTGACAATGATTTTGTATAGGGATACTACGTGTGTTACCTATCTTCATATTTTTGGTGAGGCTTCCTCCGTGAACAACACCATCATTCTACATGAGGCAATTTTGAGTCTCCCCTATGTAGTGAGATCAATTGATACTTCCCTCTGGTGAAATAGTTTTTTTCGACTAAGAGATAATGGGAGAGAAGATGTCATTTTGAAATTACTCCATCTCTATAACCAGTTGGAGATGATTTCTAAATTTCCAACTTTTTCAACTACATGTGTAAATGGATTGCAATGAGGTAGATTTTTTTTGTTCTTGAACACCTAGTGAAATATAGAAAAATCAATTATTATGAATATTATTATTTTCACCAACATTCTACATCTATAAATGCGATGATGGGCCAATGTAATGGGGTATCGGTCCATCATTTTATTTTTATTTATTAGTTTTTAAAATATGGTTTGTAATTATTATTTGCATCCTATGCATGTGTTTCATTATCCTGCATTTCATTATCTCTCTCCATTTTTTTAAATATTTTATAATAAAATATAACTCATGTGTTGATCATTTCTAATGTAATATTATTTGTGAAAACAAATAAATCATTATGGGATTGTTTTAATAATTGTTTTATTTATTTTTTCTCCTTGAAATTGTCGAATGTTCAATTACGTTTAATTTTTCATTGATTTATTTGAATATATTTCATTGGATACTTTACATCTAGTTTTTATTTTATGTTATAGTATCAAAGTGGTTTTGTATTCCATTTTTTTCATTGAAAATCTAAATATATTTTTTATTATTTTTCAATTTTGGAATTGTGGTTCTTATAAGAATTTTTTTTGTGTTGATCATTTTTCACTTTAAAACACTATTTTGATCTTGATTCCTATTTTAAAATATTTATGTACAGTCACTACTACAAATCGCCTGATATTTTGTGTTGTCCTTTATCTGTGCTAAACAAAAATAATTGATAATGGTCACAGTGAATAATTTAATATTTATGTTTATATATTTATATTAAAATATGTAGATTTATAATTATATTATATAAATATGATTTATAAACATTTTTATATAAATGAATCTTATTTCCACAATTTTATGTAAAAAAGATATCAAATTTATATTAATCTATAAAAATGTTTAATAGTGTATTTAATTACATTAACTAAAAAATTTGTATATAATTAATATAAATATGATATATTAATATTTTATTTAAATAATTATATAATATATAAATGAATATATTTATTTTAGTATGTTATTCATATATGAATTTATATATTTATATTCATATAACTATTATAAAATATATGTACGCGTATCTCTATATATATTCATGAGTATGTGTTGGGATGTATGTCCATGTGTATGTATGTGTTGAATTTGTGTGCATGTGTTCTATTGTGTGTGTTTGTGTGCATTGTTTAAGCGTGTGTATGTATATGTGTGTGTATGTTTATGTGTATGTGTATTTTATGTATGATATTATATGTATGTATTTACATAGACATGTATGTAAATGTAGGTTTATATTGTAACGTCTCGAACCATGTGCCACACATCGGTGCTCCGAGTTGGTTGGTCACATGACCTCAGGCATGCCTCCCCGTATTCCATAGGCTACAGACTAGTAGAGAGGGTTTAATATTGATCATGGGGAGACTACACCCTCTTTATCAACATATCACAACAACGAAAATAAATAAACAATAGTCAACTGAATAACCAAACATAATTTCATAACTAAAATAGACTAATATCACATGATGAACCAAAACATGAAGACAAAATCCAAATAAAAAAATAATAGATATGTCATTCCATAATAAGTGTATATTTTGTAGTAAAAAAATAAAATAAAGACACAATGACAACTCCAAATGGGTCTCGGCACAATGTTTTTTTCCCTTATACTTTCTCCATCTCCACACAACCATCTAACATAGGGATCTTAACCTTATCCTCTCCGGAAAACATGATTTCTATTCGAGTATTGACTAGGACACATGATTATGGTTTGAGTATAACTTAGTAGGCCACAACCAATGATTACTAAAAAATATCCAGTCAATAAATGTGTATGAAATTTTATACAAAATAAATTATGTGTCACAAGATAAACAATTTACAAATTCAATTATTCTTTATTTAACCACATAAATCCCATGATTCTTAAGGACAATCAAACCATAAAAACCCGCTTTGGCCCATGATGGATTCTGAACCATATCAAATTGGAAAACACAGTTCATTATAACAGATGCAATTTCATTATCCATTTCATTTGAATTCATAAAATGACAAGTTGGATCAATAGTCCAATGCCAATATCATGAGCGTAGAATGTCATTTCTAGAACCCTGTGGGTTTTTGGGGCATCAGTCCCTATCCCAAACCCCATGGGTATTTGGAGAATCATTCCATGTTCTATAAAATAACATTTGTATGCATTCATTTGGTCCTCAAACATCCTAGCTATCACCCTGTGGGTATTTGGAGCATTAGTAGGTGTCTCACACCCCATTTGTCAATCAATCACATATATCACATATATCACATTTCCCAAATGTAATCAACATTAATCCCCCAAAAATATTTCAAAACATGGTATACCATTTCAATTATCAATTCATCCCAATTAATTACTTTAATCACATGGAATAATATGAATAATTCATCATTAATCCATTCATCAACATTTAATAAAATAACCCATTCCCAATTTAATGTTATTCCAATTGTCCCATTATTTCCATTATTAGTTAAATCCATATTTCAACTAGTAACCAATTACAAAATCACATATAATTTACCAATTCCCCAATACCAATATCCCATAATTTCAATAATCGCATCACTCCATTAATTAATTAATCGATTAATTTATCTAATTCAAATAATTACAATTTCCACAAATTCAACCCATTCAATTATTACATGTAAATTAAATTTAATAAAATTAAATTCTAGATGTAATTTACCAATAATGACAATTGATGTTTCAAAATTACATACGCGTAATTAAATAAGTATTATGGGATTTGTAATTCCGACCGCCTAACTCAAGGTCATTGATGACGGTTCGCCAAAATAATTCCCCAATTGAATATGAATGATTAAGAACATGATAATGAATAGGATCTATAATAAAAACACAAATCCAAGATATATCAGAGTTAGATCTATCAAAAACTAGATCCAAACCCATTCCAATAGAGGAAAACTATTCTCTCTTCCCTGAGAAAGAGAGAGGAGAGAGAGAGAGAGAGAAAAACCTAATCGATAAGAAATATAAACCATGAGAGGTGCATATCTATCAAACATATATTTGATTCTCTAATAACAGAGTTAATAAACCCCATAAATCAATCTAGGAGACTCCAAAAATATGATAAAACATTTAGGGTCATGTAGGGTAGAATTATGGTGAAGGGCAGGTGTTCAAGTATTTTAAAACAAATTTTCTTCAGATTTAATCTCACACACACGATTTCCTAGGCTGGAGAATAGGGTTTTTAAAATCATGGACCCTAACTATATGCCTCTTCAATAGGGGTTCACAATTACTTTTATTATGTAGAATAGTTTTAAAATACATGTTCCAACAATGAAATCCCACTCATTTATGGGTTTCATGGTTAGTTGGGGTAGGGAACACGGTTTAGGAAAACCGTTCTCTAACAGTGTATTACCCAAAAACCCTCCAAAAACATAAAAATTCCCACCAAATCTCCCCAAATAAAACCCCAAACTATATATACATAAAACAAAGAAAAAATACTACATATAAATTTTCGTTATAAATCTATAGAAAAAGGTCTAGATCTAATAATATAACAAAAATATAACTAAAAATCCTCTAGTTGTAATCCCAGGTATGTATATAATTCTGAGAAAAAAGGTATGGCCATTGAGCCCACTAATTGTCTTCTCCCATCCATCATTTCTCTTAATCAGGCCAATTTTACCACAATAATCAAATTTTTAGTATCATCTATTCCCGCAACAATTTCATTCTATGATCTTACACACTTATCTGATGCTCCTCAAAGGATGCATCGATTTCAATATCTATATCTTGAACATCGATCACATGAGAAGTTTCAGGTGATACCTCCAAAGCTGTAAAACAAAAAAGAAGTTTTTCATAGAATTATACCCATCTAGATGGTCTAAGAAACACTCCAAAAACCCAATTATCTACACTACCTCAAACAGTCCAACAAACATGGGTGCCAACTTTCCCTGTCTCTGAATCCTATGGTGAACAATATATATAGCATGTGAAGGAACACATGATCCCCCACTATAAACTCAAGGGTTTGATATCATCTATTGGTATAAAACTTATATCTACAAAGATCCATATGCATAAACATTGGAATCAGATGAACCCACATTGACGTCTCTTACATGATACTCGGTCCCAAAACACTATGACTCACATGCCTCCATACAATATAGAGGTGATCTTTATAGCCTACCCTAAAGTCCTCATAGGTTTCCATCTGAATAGTTTCACGATAACTATTTTTATAGGTGAACTCAATGAGTGAAAATTGATTCTCCCATGACCCAACGAAGATAAGAACACATGCTCATAGAATGTGCTCATGTACCAGAATACTATGCTCTGACGACCTCTCTTTCTGTGGTTGGAAAGGTATTTTTAGTAAAACCAGTGTACCAAGAACCTTCTACAAACCAAGTATCTCATCTAATCCACTACGAAGGTCTCCCTTATATGATAGAGATTCACTAAATTCTTCAGTCAGTCCACAAAAACCGAAATAACTCCATTATTCTAAGGCATCCTTGGGATACCTACCACAAAGTCCATAGTAATTTCATCCAACTTCCACTCTAGAATAGGAAATGGATGTTGTAAAACACCCATTTATTGATTCTCATCCTTCACTCGTTGATAAGTGTAACATCATGTCATGAACCCTATTATCTCATTTTTCATTCCAAACCACCAAAGCTATCGATGTAGGTCATGGTAAATTTTGTTCAAACATGTATTCACTACCCACTTTAGGTATGGAGTCCATGAATTAGAACCTCCCACAGACATGTATGCACAACTACATGGACTTTGGACATAGACGACCTCATCACTATATATATTCCAATAATTAGGTGAATCATCACCTTCCAGGATTTACCTTAAGTCCAAACACTATAGATCCTCATACTGCCTATCTCTAATCCAAATCAAAATTTTATACTCCACTGATAATGAAATGGGAGTCATATTCGCATAGATATCCAAAACCACAAGATGCATATTAGCTAGTAGAGTCATCATCTTCCACTCTGAAATAGACCCATGAACTACTTGAATCTATCTTTTCCTTATCCATTTGTTAAAAACATTGTTTCCCATCCTGATTGCATGTAATTGCTCAAAATCCTATGAGTAAATGTACTTTACACACCTCCCAGTCTAGTGATGAAAATCCCACTGTGAAAAGATATACCTAATGATTTTTTGGTGGGTGTACATAGTAAAATTATCTCCCAATAAATAGTGTCACCCACACTTCAACTCATAAACCACTATAGCTAACATGAGGTTGTGTATAGGATAATTTCAATCATGTGGACTTAAATGTCATGTCATATAAGATAAAATTTGATCACCCTATATCAGTACATCTCCATGAACGATCACAAATTCATGAAATAAACATTGTAAAATCCCCTCCTAGATGGAGTATGACCAATATTGTTGTCATATTTAATCACTTAATTAACTCCTAGAAGGCATTCTCACATACTCTAGACCATTCAAACTTAATCCCATTCTGGGTAAATCTCAAAATTTGTGCTTCGAAGTGGGAAATGTCCTCAATGAACCTCCTATAATATCCCAAAAATCCCAGAAAGATACATATATCAAATTTTTTTCTATTTCTCCCATCAAACTAGTACCTATACTGTCTCTGGGTTCACTAACACACCTTAATTTGAGATGATGTGAACCAAGAAGTGTAACTAATCAATAAATAATTAAATCATAGATAGACTGTCATAAAGTTGATTCTATCTTAGTGCACTTAGGATGGTATCTAGATGTTGTGCATAATCATAACACATCCTAGAGAACCCAATGATTTCATTCAAAAAAACAAAAAATAATCCATGTACATGTGGATGATTCTACACATAAAGTCCATAAATATAATATGAGCGTTCGTCAACCCAAACAACATAAAAAATTACACCAAAACTACATACATGATTCACAAAGAAACCTTTATATATTTGAAGGTCTAACTCTCTACCAATGATACCCTAATATAAATTCAATCATTCATAAGACACAATCCCCTCTCAACTGGTCAGTTATACCATCTATGAGTGGGAGAGGACATCAATTTTTCACTATCATCCAGTTCAACATTTGGTAATCAACACATAACCATATCATCACATCAACCTTCTTTGAAAAAAAAACTAGAGAACCCCATATAGACAAACTTAGACAGATAAATACCTATTATATTAACTCTTCCTATATAGTATTGATCTATTTAACCATTTTTTGTACCATTTTTATAGTGGAATGGAAACTGGATCAACTCTTGGAATGATATCAATAATAAACACCACATGTCTCTTTGGTGGTAACCCTAAGAATCCATTATTAAATACATCTTGAAACTGGTCTGCTATTGGTGGAAATAAATCCTGATTCACACACCCATCATCTAGAATATGACTACCAACATTAGTGGTGAGATCCCTATTTGCTGATGAACTTGCCTTGAATGTCCTGCCGGGATAACCCACTCTCCATGATGTAGATTGTGATGTCCCAAGCCCAGATGCCACTTGATGGGTGCCCCGATCTCAGTAGGACACATGTCCTCAAGAACATCTCTCCAAATGCGAGAGGATACTAACTAGTAGTGAGTTCCTATGCTGTATCCATGGGGAGACTATTCCCTCATTACCAATGTGTTGAGCAATGGGTCAGAGTAAAAATAGGTTAATAAAAGAAGAAATATAAATAAATAGAAGGAATAGTGTAAAATAGAGACAACATTAATAATGACTGAAAAAACTATAATAAAATTCAAGAACCATTGATGATATATCATGCACTAGAATGTTGAAAAAAATGTATACAAACCACATGCATAACATGTTCCACAAAACATAAAGGAAATCAAAGACTACCCTAATAATCTCAAGTTCCAAAATGCTCTTATGTTATCAAGCTTCATAATTAACAACAAGAAATCAAATGTTTGAAGCCATATTCTTCCCTTTGTCAACACCTGCAATTATGTAATCTAACCTAAGTACCATCAACACCTAAGGAGGGTGTGAGATAAATCTATGTGGGCCACCACCAACAATGTCTATAACATCTGGCCAGTCTAATGGAAATGTAACATGGTGAATAAATTCATATATAAAGTATATTAGTAAAATGTAACGAAAAACCCAAGTAACTTCTTTAGCCCTCATCAGGTGTCTCATCTTGTAACCAATTCATTAATAATGCATTTTACAATTTATTTTTATTGTTCATGTGAGGAAGATACAACACTGACTTCACCTCGTGATACTATAAATTGTGATGGTTCCAATATGTAATAAGGAAACCATGAGAAATTATATTTAATAGTGAATTCCCAATGTAAAAATGAAGGTGACGTAGACCTGAAAGATCTCCAACTCAGTAATAATAGTATCTTATAATGGGGTAACAGTGTAATCCAAGGAGTATAATCCAAGGAATTTAAAAACAAGGTTCCTACTGAGTCCTAGGTGATCGGCCAAGGTAGAATGGGGCTGTGCAAAGATAGGGCCTGATGGGCTTCAACCATGACACATACTTTTCAATGAAAAATCCAAGGATTTTATCAAAGGAATCCTATAATAATATTAAGGGGTCCTACGGTGTCATAGCGAGCATCTAATAATATAAAATGATCAATATATCTAAGGGAATCAACCTATTCCATATGTATCCTTGGATTAGAATGGGGTTCCCAAGTGCCCATAGAAATATCCAATCATAATTCAAGGTGAGTTCGAGTCAGGCCATTCCTATTTGATTATGAAGTCATGTAACATTTCATTTGGTTCAATCCTTGTCTTTAATTAGTGTGATAAGGTCAAGTAGAATGCAAAATCTTTATCAAGTAATTTGGTTCATGAATTTCTATTAATTATTCTAATAAGAACAAGTAGCATAAAACCATTGATTAAACCCTTTTAAGGCATATTCCATTATTTAAGGTTCATTCTGTTACCTCTCATTAATGTTGTAAGGGATGCTACTGATATGAATCCAATTAATAATTCAAATATAAAAAAAAATTTGAATCACTTACCTTAGGTGGGTCAATTGGTACGCATACATGGAACATTCCATTATGCAATTCACTATATAAATCAAGATTATTAATATAGAAACACATACGCTTAGAGTGGTCTATCCAATGCACACCCGAATGGTGGCGCACATTTTTCAAAACACTATGAAATAATTTGGGAATAAGAATCAACATGGAAGGGAGGAAGTTGTGTTCATAACCACCAATGATTAATCACATATATGAAATGAGAATATCTATACGGTTATAACAAGTATATGCATGGAATATTAGTTCTATAAGCATCATCCGATGAAATCAATGGGCCCCACACAACAAATCCAGAACCGAAGAACATTAGGTATGAGTTATAAACTACTAAACATAGGGTTATACAATACTTCTCTTATGGTTTTGTCCATTGATTTGGATCTAATAGGAGTATATGTAAGGAAAATAGAAAAATTCCCATACCCTGATATGTCGATCAACTGAAAAATAGAAAGAGAACTGCTCAGTAGGACTCGAGTATGTACCGTTGTGCATCCAACATGAATAAAAAACCATAATAGGTTTCTAGATGAAGGGAATCTATTGATTCCATGTTTAGATCTTCAGAAATCCCATAATTGAAAGAGAAATAGTTTAATCCTACATAAGCTCG
Source organism: Viscum album (assembly GCA_963277665.1). Classification (NCBI taxonomy): domain Eukaryota; kingdom Viridiplantae; phylum Streptophyta; class Magnoliopsida; order Santalales; family Viscaceae; genus Viscum; species Viscum album. The sequence continues at coordinate 1,039,570,583 of OY728129.1, forward strand.
GATTAGGGAAGATTGCGGTTTCTTAATAGATCATTAAGAAAATTTTTGTAAATTTACCCATAAAATTAGCCTATGAACGGTTTGTCTGTAGGGTTTGACAAACCATCAGAAAACCAGGCATGATTACCTAGGTAGAAGTGGTTCTCACACGGTTAGGTATCACACCTAAGCACTAACCATGAGAGGAGTCTCTTTCTAGGAAAACACAATTCTCACAGTTTTCCGAACTATATGCTAGGCCCATCGTTCCCCAAAAATGGGGTTTTAGGCTTTGAACATTCCCCAAACACCAATTATTCCTATACTAACACATTAGGTATCTAAATGGGGTCTTAAGTAAAAAAGTTAGACTTAAAATTAAACTATCCATACCTGGGTGAAAAACCGGGTTCTTAAAATCATCCCCCTTTAAAAGAACTCATTCCCAAGTTCAACGTCCAGGGTTTGAGAAACATTTTATGAGAACAACACCATCCAATGGGTATATATGTTGGCCTCCCACTCCCATATATCATCTTGCATGCAGCTATGCTACCGTAACACCTACACCAATGAAATAAACTAGCCTCAAAGAACCTATGTACTATGGTCAATGATGTGTAGTGGATACTCCTCAAAGGTAGCATCGAAATCTAACTAAACTTATTCATGATCAAAAGTATGATATGGGTCGACATGATATTAGTGAATTTTTGAAACATGAATGACATAATTAAAGGAACAATACCTCAGAGGTAGTAGTAACTGATATGCTATCGTTCTGACTCTCTATAGAATTTCCAAAGGTCCTAAAAAACAATGTGATAAATTTAAATACAATCATAACCATCTATACCCATGCCTAGAGATACTAAAATAAAGACAAAATCTCTAACCATGATCTTAGGATGTCATCGATGATGATCAACATAATATTTCTATCTAGATGCAGCTGTATTCATACACTTTATGATTAGCCAAACCTACTCTGATGTATCTTGAATAAGATGAGGACCTTGTAGGGATGCCTCACCTACATCTTACTAGAACAAGGGTGAACAACATGACCTACCATATAAGGCCATAGAAGGGTCAATCATAATTTTCCCTTGAATGTTGTTATTATAGGAGAACTTCATGAGAGGGATATGATTATCCCAAGAACCGCTGAAATCAAGGACACATTCTCAAAGAATATCCTCTAGAATCCGTATTTTCTGTTCTAATTTCCCACCGATCTAAGGAAGAAAAGATGTGATTAGAATAATTTGTGATCCAATATCCTTATGCAATCCCCACCAGAACCAAGTTGTTAAATGAAAATCCCTATCTAAAATAATAATTCATTGAGCCCTAGGTAGTCGTTTGATTTCACAGACATATAGTCTTCCCAACTCATTAAATGATAATGTCTCCTAAATATGAATGAAGTCGGATGATTTTGTAAGTCATTCATTGACTACCCAGATAACATCATTATCCCTCTGTGACCTAGGAATTCCTACTAAGACATGAAAATATATTTTTAAACATTTCAATTATGTGACTAGAAGTAGTTGTAGTAAGAATACAGGTCTCAAGTACTCTACCTTCACCTAATGATAAGGGGAACAACTAGTGATAAAGCATGTTATTTGACATTTCATCCCAGACCACCAATATTAGTGTCACATATCGTGATACATCTTTATGTTTCCTATATTAACTACTCACTGAGAGGAATTTGACTCTTTAATCAACTCCTCCATCACATATATAGGAACCCATATACGTCCATACAGATTCTGGATGTAATCTCTATACATAGGCCAAACCATAAGCGGGTTGTATCCTAATATACTCTCATTGAGTACCAAGCCTTTATGATTTAACAATGGTCTACTCTTCACCTTCTCAAGGAGGGAAGAGGTAACTTCCAAGGATGAGAGATAATACTGCTCTTGACTTTCATTAAACTCTACATGTAGCTCATAAAAAAGGGACATTAACTTCCATTCAGCACTTGATTATCATACTACTTGTTCATTAGTTTTCTTAACTCAGTGAATTTGAAACCACATTGCCTTTAGTAGGCATATAGGCATGATCAAAGACAATGGATTGTAGATATTCAACCCATATCCACTATCTGAGTTTCATGTCACACTGAGAAAAGATATACTTGAGGATCTTGTTGTTAGTGTACAACATAAAGTGCTAACCAAGTAGATAATGTCTCCAGCAACATAAGGCATTGAAAAATACTTCTAGATCAATATCATGCATTTGGTAATTCCTCCCATGAGGCATCAACTGCCGAGATCCATATGCAATGAATCTATCTTGCGGCATTAGTAATTCTCCCTAAACAATGCCTGATGCATCACAAAATATGATATAACCAATACCTATGTTAGGTAGAACTAGAATAGTTTCCGAAATAAGTATCCCTTTCACCTCTTGAATGGATTTCTCAAATTCTAAAACCCATAAGAACATGACACCCTTCTTTTTCAGACCCGTATGAGATGAATAAAGATGTGATAAGTCTTGTATTAAATTCCTATAATATACATCTTTCCCAAGAATCTCCATGTATAAAAAAAATATTGGGTTTCTCCGAGGAAACTGCTACACTAACATTTTCAGGGTTAATATATACTACAGATTCTGACATTATATGACCCATGAAGTGGACTTTATCAATCCAAAAGTGGCACTTAGGAATATTGGTGTAATGTTGATGCTCTCTCAGTGTACTCAGAATAATATAAAGATGTTTGGCATGGTCACTATGAGTGTGATAATACACTAATATTTCATCCACAAAGACTACGACAAAAGAGTACAAATAGGGGAAGAAAACCCAGTTCATCAGAGCCATGAAAATATTAGTCGTTTTTGTAAGACAAAAGGACTTAACAAGGTCCTCATGAATACCATACCTGCTACAAAATGTTGTATGAGGTATGTTTGATGGTCTGAATCAAACCTAATGATAACCTCATATAAGGTTGATCTTAGAGAAGATCTTTGATCCTTAAAGAAAGTCATAAGATCATCTATTCAAGGAAGTTGATATCGGTTCATGAACGTAACACAGTTCAACCTTCTATAATCCATGCATAGACATATAGTTCCATCCACCTTCTGGAAAACATTACTTTAGAACTCCAAGAGGATGTAATGGTCTATATAAATTCATTGGCCCTTAAATCCTCTAACTTCCACTTAATCTCTAGAAGTTATATAGGTTACATCCAATACAGAGGAATGGACACTAGATTTGTTCCATGAACAAGCTCAATTTTATACTCAACCTCTATCTTAGGAGGTTGTTTTTAAAAATCATTGGTAAAGAAATCCCTAAAATGGTCCACTATTGGAGGGAAATCATCTTGACGTAAACCCTAATCCTACCTGAATAGATTTTTAATCTAGGCCGTCAATCCACCTAGACCAAGATGCTTTGTTCTAGCTCTACCAGCCTATACATCCAAATCACCTTTATATAGATAACTGGTTCCCTCTCATTATGTAAAAAAGACCCTATAAAGATAGTAGTCTACAAAAACATGAATGAGAACCAACCAATCCATCTTGAGAATGAAATAAAATCCCATCATCCCAAGAACAAATAGGTTCCATAATCAAGGGGAACTACCTACCTCAAGGGGATAGTCCTTACACTGGTACATGCTCTCTTTTAATACCCCTAACAACATAACTAGGGTAATTACCCCATAAGGATATTGTATCTCTAGTCTGAGACTCTCCATGATAGATACAGGGATAAAAGAATTTGATACACCTATATCAAATAACGAATATACTACAGTTTAGGCTACTAGAATAGTACCTCATACTGTATATGGTCTTGCAGCCTGATCCTTGGGTATTTTCTTTAGTGCATGAATCTAACCTGATACATGGCCCTATGAAACAGATGGATTACCATGAACATAATTTCTCTATTGGAACTATTGGTGATCAGGGATCTGGCTACCATGGGCACAACGTCCTCCTCGACTAGACCTACTAGTGCTATTCCAAATCCCATCCTGATGTGACATTAAAGAACTCACCCCTAAAGGCGAAGCTGGTGCAGATCCATTTCCACTTGAAGCTGGAAAAAATGTCCAATAGAAATGATGATGGTACCCTATATGACCACAATACTGACACTCCATATGGTCTCTATTAGACTTTGGATTTGAATTCCTCTATTTTCCACACTGATGAAACACTTTAGAGCTGTTGAAATAGAGACTCTATTTTTCACTTCCCTAACGAGAAACCTAGAGGTAACACTTCCTTCCACTGAAATAGCTACTATCCTAATGAATCACTGATCCTTTAAGCATCATACTATTTCCATACTTCAAGTTATGCTTAGTTATAATAACCTTACTGACTACTTCACAAAAGGTGGGTAGGTGAAAGACATTGACATGTGTGCGGATGGTGTATTGGATCCCATCCTAAAAACATATAAAATATGAAATCTCTTCACCAACTAGAAGTGGTGCCAAGAGATAAAACTCCATGAAACCCATTGAATACAAAATAATTGACATAGAACCTTCCTCAAGATGTGTGAACTCTCAGACTATTTTATCTGTCAACATGTCAGGAAAGAACTGGTCATAGAAGGCATTCTAGAAATCAACCCATAACATGCCTTGATGATGACCAGACTGGGTAATCAAATTCCACCAATGCTTGGAAAAATCCCAAATAATATATGTGTCATTCTCTACTCATCACTCTGGATGGATCTCAAAATGATAAAAAAATAGATAGGGTGGCTTCAAGCCAAGACTCATTGTCTTGAGGACCACCATCCCCTAAAAGGTAGAAGGATGTTACTGCTGGAACTCGCAATTTATATCAAGAATTATATGAAAAACCCATGGATCACCATGAATTGACTGTATCAGGCATTAACAACTGTCACAAACATAGAAATCAGTGCCCAAATCTGGTAAAGGAGGCTATACCTCACGTAGAAATCTTAGAGGTAAGACTGGAATCTCAGGGCCCATCATGTTTGCAGAATGGTCATCACCACCATCCTAATGTATGATATGAAGACATTGTGGCACCATTAATCTACAAAATCTAAAAACACACATCATAACAAGATTAGATGTAAGGATATATCATCCCTAGAAGAAGCTGAACATAAGAAAACTCACTACCCAAGGAATACTTCCCCAACTGTCCAAATATATGGAAATGTATCAGTAAGTGATCAAGCATAAGTTTCATTCCATTTTTCATTTAATTTCAAGGGTCACTCCTTTACCATTAATAAACATGGTATGGAAGGATAATTATGTTCAACCATTTCATTTTAGATGTCATGATTCACTTTATAATGGATAGTCATTTCCTATGAATCATTGCCCAAAACCTATCACTAGAAATGAAACACATTTATTTATAGCGCACCGGATCAACTCGGTAAATTACTCATCCCAACCCATGAGGGCACACACACCTCATTAATTGAGACGTGAAATAACTCAATCACATCCAATAGTAATACAATCATAAGCTGAATATCACATCATCATTTATCAATCACAAGCATATCAGGAAATGCAAAGTAGTTAAATACACCTAAATGGAATCGAAATATGCATGACTTTTAAGTTATTTGTGCCTTTAATGATGCATGCAACAATGGTCCATAACCTCATATCATCAGGCTATGAATGAAATAAAATCCTCAAACATTGTAATAATCAACAACACCACCCAACATGTGTATCACCCAACAATGAAATAATATCAACTGTAATAGGAAAAAGCATAACAACAATTTGATTTTATGAAACCTAGTTTTTAAACCAAACATGGGTTTGTGATGCCTAATCATGTCTTATGACCAAGTACCAAGTGTTACTGATATCTAATATTTTTTCTTCATATAGTAAATCAAGAAATTAAACCACCTATGATACTAATTTGTAATGTCCCGGACCCAGATTCCACTTGATGGGTGCCCTGATCCTGGTAGGCCACACAACCTCAAGCACATTTCCCCAGATTCTAGAGGCTACAGACTAGAATCGAGGGCCTAGGGAGTGTCTGTGGGGAGACTATTCCCTCATTACCAAAGTGTAGCACAATTGTTGTGAGTTAATATAGGAAAATAGTTGATGAAATATAAGTAAATATGAAACATAATGAGAAATATAGACAATATTAATAATTAATGAAACTACTGTAATAATATTCAACAATAGACAATTATATGTCATGTGCTTGAAATATAAAAAAATTGATACAAAAAATATGAATAACTTGTTCCACAAATCATAAATGAAATCAATGACTATCCCAAGTATCATGAGTTCCCAATTGGTCCTTTTATATCAATCTCCATACTAAACATCATGAAATCAAGTGTTTGAAGCCATATGATTTCCTTTGTCAAAATGTGTAACCATGTAATCTTCCTCGGGTACCAAACGACGCTCGAAGATGGTGTGATTTAAATCTCAGTGGGCCACCACCAATGGTGTCTACGACATCCAACCTGTGTAATGGAAATGTAATAGTGTGCAGACATGCATATATATTTTATAACAGTACAATGTAGCTAAATACCCAAGTACATAATTCATCCCTCAGCTGGTGTCTGAGCCTATAACCAATTCATTACCTATGAATTATCCAATTTATATTGATTGGTCATGTGAGGGAGATACAACTCTAACATCACCTCATGATAGTATAAATATTGAAGGTTCCAAGATGTAACCAGGAAACCATGATCAATGATATCTAATAGTGTAGTCCCAATGTAGTAAAAAAGTTAATGTAGACCTCTAGGGTCTCTAGCTCAGTAATAAATGTTTCATGGAATGGGGTAAGAGTGTAATCCAAGGATAATAATCCAAGGAATTCCACAATGAGGTGCCTACCAAGTCCAAGGTGATCGACTAAGGTATAACATGGCTGAGCAGATATAGGTCCTGATGGGATTTAACCACGGAACTTAGTTTCTAATACAAGATCCAAGGAGTTTTTCCAAGTCATCCTGTAGTAATAAGAAGGGATCCTGTGGTGTCAACCCAAGAATCCAATAATAAACAATGATCGGGATCTAGGTGGGTATCACCCTATGCAAGTTATATCATTGAATCTGAATGGGGTTCTTGAGTGATCATGGTATTCTTCGATCAATCTCCAAGTTGATTTCGAATCAAACCATTCCCATTTGATTATAAAGTCATGTAATATTTTGTTTGGTTCACGCCTTTCATTTCATTAGTTTGATAAGGCTAAGTAACATGAAACCTTTTTATCAAGTCATTTGGTTCATGATTTTCATTTCATTAGCACAACAAAGGCCATGTTGCATAAAAAACATATTTAATCTATTTAAGGAATATTCCATAATTTATGGTTCATTCAACTACCTACTATTAATGTGTTATGGGGTTCAATATATATGATGCCAATTATTCATTTAAATTTAATTATCGATTTGATGAAATTGCCTTAGGTGGTCAAGTGGTTTGAATAGGTGGTATTTTCTATTATGTAATTCACAATATAAATCAATATAGTTAATATAGAAATGCTTACCCTTAGAGTGGCCAAGCCAAGGCACACCCGAATAGTGGCACAAACTTTTGAAAACACTAAGAAAAAATTATGGCATATCCTTCGACATGAAAGGGATGGATTTGCGGTCATAACCACCAACAATTAATCACATATATGGGTAGAGCATATCTATATCATTCTAAATAGTATAATCATGGCATATGAATTAAATAAACAGCACCCAATGAAATCGATGGGCACCACATGACAAATCAAAAATCAACGAACTTTAGGGATGAGTTTTAGACCACCCAAATTAGGGTTGTGAAATCCTTCTAATATGGAATTGGCCATTGATTTAGCTCATATTAGAGTAGATCTATTAATAATAGAAACATTCTCATACCCTGATATCTCAGTCAAGAGAAAAAGAGAAAGAGAACGGCCTATGAGGACTTGTGTACATACCATTTCACATCCAATGTGATGAACGAAAGCTCGATTGATTTCCAGATGAAGTAGATCTATTGATTCAAAGGTTAGATCTTCAAAATCCCCAAATTGAGAGGGAAATAGGTTAATCCCATATAATATCATTTTAGGGAAGATATAAGTGGATTAATAGACCATTAAAGGAATTTTCTTAACTTTACCTAGAAAATTAGCCTATGCACGGGTTGTCCACATGGTTTGACATATTGTGTGAAAACCAAGCACGGATACCTGTGATGAAGGGGCACTTGCACAGTTAGTCTAGACAGTAGTGCACCAACTGTATGAGGTGGCTCTTTCTAAAAAAACACAATCTGAACAGTTTTCCGAACCATGCAGCATTCCAGCAAGGGTGACACTTAACAGTGCACCAGGATAGTTTTTCCCAAAAAGATGTGTTCATGGCTTCGAACATTCCCCAAACACCATTGATACCTCTACTAACTCATTAGGAATCTATATTAGGTCCGAAGTAAATATTTATACCAAAAATTAAAGGATCCACACCTGAGTGAAAACCAGGTACAAACATAGATAACTATCACCCTCATGATACATAAATATCACCGACATGCATTAAAAACATACATTGTCTTGATATTCTATGAACTAGTACATACCCAAAATTAGGTCGAAGCCTATCATATTATTGATGTAAGTATCCCAACTGAAATGAAACTCCCCAATATCAAGAGAACACCCTTTTCAAAAAAAATGAATATCATTTATACTGCCAACGATGTATCCATAATCATAACCCACTTGAAAACTCCACTAACAGATTCAACCAATTCCTTAGTTGTGTAGATATAAAATAATGATAAGCAATGGTATTGAATAATGCAATAGAAATCATATAATCAACATGAATTGTACCAATAACTATCAATGGTCCAACCTATCTATCAACAATTATATGTTAAACTGCATGTAACTATCTTGCCCTCTCCCCTATGATGCAGTCTGTGTCCCTTGAGGTGCAATACTATACTGATATGGGAGCTCTATCATAGTAAAACTACATCCACTACCTCTCCCACTAGATCTGATTGAACTCCAACTTCTAGACTGATATAGGGTTTAATACCCTCTTCCAGCACTCTAATTACCCCCTACTCTTTAAACATTACCAATCTGTTGTGGTTTCATGTATGACCTCTTTAGATTTCCCATGCTTCAACAAGCTCATCACCCTACTGATGGTCTGAGACAATGCCTATGAAAGTGACCCGACCGAAAAAATGGGGGGAGATCATTCATGTAAGACCCGGTGTAACTAAACCTTCCCCCCCGTATACTCTTCTTTCCAGATCTTCGGTCAGTAATCTCATAGAGATGCTTTCTAATATTGGATGTTATACTTTATAATTGTCCAAAAGAAACCACATGTGCCCCATAGAAAGCCTCTTTCAGGTCCCCCTCAGATATGAGAGCCTGAACTAGTACCTGAACAAATATCATTATCCGACAGATGTTAACTTGTGACTTAATGTAAAATTTAAGACCACCATGAAAACCTCTTTTCGTAGCTGTGTCATCCCCTTAAAGTGTTGGATCAAATCATTGTGAGTAAATTGACTATAATAGTCTACCCTGAAGGTACTACCCTTAGTCAGCCTCATAAACACTTCTTCCCTCAATTTTCTTAGTGTCTATGGATATATGTTTTCCAGAAAATTATCCTTGATGTCCTTACTTGATATATTTTGCAGCTATCCATCCCACATCTAGATGATCCACCGTCACTTTGGTGATATTTACAAGATATAAGAAGCATGTCACCACCCATCCCAGAAGTGACCATGTGCTGACTACCCAAATAACGCCTTCAATATGCCAGGGGCAGGAGACTAGCACTAAGTAGGCATATCCCAAAATTGGGAGGTGTTTTCCTGTATACATGTACACACACACACCCATATCCAAACCCAAAATATTGAAATGTAAAAACACTATGTAGACAATGCATGCATACACCTGTTGAGTCAATAACATTATCTTATGAATTATCCATTCCATAGGGTTATATGTTTTGAAAACCACAAACACTTTTTCTTATGTTATGAATTTTTTTCATATGTTCTATTTTACTTATTGTTTTCTCATTCCCTTACACATATAAAATTATCATTTCTTTATAATTTTATAATTTTCATTCATTTATTCTTATATATTTCTCATTCCATTATACTTACAAATGTAATTCTATTTTATGATTCTGAATCCGGTACAAAATACATTCAGTTTTATAATTCTGAATCTAGTAAAAATGACATTCCATTTTATGATTCCAAATCCGATACTAAATTCCTTCTGTTTTATGATTCAAAATTCATTAAAAATGTCATTTTGTTTCATGATACCGATTCTAGTACAAATGTGATGTTGTTTTTATGATATTAGTGTCCTAAGATAGTCATATAGTTTTCACAATCTGATTTGTGTTTTTCTTAAGAATCCTTTTTCTTGATAATGTTAGAGTGGTTTAAAGTACCATTACAATATTATCGGATTCAAATTTCTCTTATTTTTAACATTAATCTTTAATTTAACATCATTTCTTACCTGAAATGGTGTCATACAATCTGTTATAAACTAACCGTTGCATGTTGGACACGTGTCCATGTCCTTCTGAAATTTAAGAAAAATATGACCGCTACAGTGGAGCCGAAAATTGGAAGGTTTTTCCAAAATACAAGTTCATTTGAATGAGAAATATTTATGTAGATAGTGTATGAACTTGTTTTTTGATAAAAAGTTGTGAAGATATTTCTAGAGAGAGAGGATCGTACAACTCTTAGTGTTTTGTGTGGATGTCATGAACAACTTGTTTAGGTGTGAAAAACTTGTTTTGAATTTCTTTTTACAGACTCTGATCGTGCTAATCATGGGCTTCTGGGTTTGGAAGACTAAGGTTATAATAACCTTCCAAATGAAGGGCTTGTGGGGATTGAAATGCAGATACCGATCTTCGGATTGAGGGATTAGCAGAGTCTGAGTATGACAGACTTTCTTGAAATTATAAATCATGGAACCTATACCTAACGTTGTGGGATACCCTTATATTTGGGTTAAATGAGTCTTATTGGAATTTAGTTCAAGTTGTATTAAATCCACTACTATCTTAACTTTGTTAATGTTAGAATGTATTATTTTCTTATACTTTGTAATTCCATCACTCTGACTGTAATAAAGATTCAATACACTTTAAGACAGAATCATTCCTATATGAAAATAATTCTTATGTTTTTATCTTAAAGTTGTATGTTTATGAAAAGGTTTCTTTATGTGGTTTTGTGAATGTTTGATTAACTTTGTTAAAATAAGTTTTCTTATTGATAAAATATAACCTTAAGAAAAATATATCCTTAAGGTTATGAAACATTATTTATGAAATTTCTATTACAAATTTAATGGTTCCAAAGTGAATTTTAATATATACAATTCACCCCACTCTTATATTTGATCATCTCAGTATACATATTCGATCTGTTGACTGGCGTTAGAGGAGGACTTTGAAATACTTATATCCAAATATATGTTTTCTTGCTCAAGTTTTCTTTTTCTAAAAGTCATCATTTTTTTATTTGTTTATAAACTTTTACTTCTAACATGTTTTGTGGGAAGAATTTTTTTTGTACAACTGGCATTCATGTTGGATCATTTGATAATCACAATCCTACTAGACCACCGATATTTTATGGAAATGACTATGAGTATAGGAGAGACAGAATGAAGACCTTTGGGATAAACACAGGTGTATACAACTACATTATGTAAACTTGGGATTTTAAAATTCCTAATAAGGAATATAGAACCCTTACTAATCCAAGTACGTATTATTTTTCATTGTTCCAAGACTAGAAGTATATATATCAAAATTTCATCTTGTGATGCTTCAAATAGTATTTGGAAGAAGCATGAAGTAACTCACTTTGGAAATTCCAAAGTCATTGAAACTAGAAGAGATATGCTTAGGGATGAGTATCATGGTTTCTACATCCCGTATGGAGAACCCATATGTAAGGTACAACAAAGTATCATGACTATCTTCAACAGATTACATTCTATTGGTGAGAAAGGTTTATATGATCAAATTCTTGTAAATAAGATTATATACATCATGCTGAACTAATGGTAATCCAAGAGGACAACTATAGATGTGAATAGGAAAGTCACGCCGATTTCTATTGATGAATTGTTTGGAACTATTCTTCAACATGAAACTAGAATGAAGAGAGATGATGATAATATAAAGAAGAAGAATGGAAATGGAGGTGTGGATTTTACAATTACTTCAAATCTTATGAAATCCAAGACTCCTGAGATGGTTAGAAGATCTAAATCCAATATGTTTGTTATTCGTTCTGAATCTAGTGAACGTGAAGCATCAGAAAATCAATTAGAAAATATTTCTTGGAGGATGAACATGATTATAGGGAATAATAACATTCAATATGGATACAAGAAGATATATGGAAATGAAAAGAAAGACAGAGAAGTGACATGCTATGAATGTAGAAGAACTGGTCATATTAGACCTGATTGTTCCTTGCTTAAGAAAAGAGACAAGAAAGAAAGGAATTCTGAGAGGAACAATAATAAGATATATAGATCAAATCATAATAAATTCTTGAAGTCCAATGAAACTAGGAGTGCCACTAGGGGAGATTATTCTGATGATTCTTCATAATATGAATCTTTTGAACAAAAGAATATTGGTCTAATAGCCAGAGCTCCCTTTTAAAATTATTGTCTTATGGCTAAGGTACGAATTGCTGAATCCATAACCAATATGTCTTTGATTGAAAATTTTCGTGATAATGGTTTTTCATCATATGAAGAATCCACTTCATCAAACCACAATAATGATTTGCCTACTTATGAGGATGTTTCTAGATTTTCTGAGTTGCTTGAAAAGAAAAATTGTAATGTTTCTAATAAACATGTAAAAGAAACCTCTAGAGAATTTATTTTATTAGCAGAAATTTTTGATATTATCTAATAGAATAATAATAAAAATGATTTTTTAGAAAATCTTTCTACGAAACATGATGAAGTTAATTCTAAGAAGGATAAACATTCTATGAATCTTAAAAATCTAGTTTTAGGAAAAGATGTTCTAGAGGATAAAATCAACTGTAAATCTATTATTCTTTAGGATAATAATTTAGTCTTGAGACTAAAATCTGAAATATTTTACTTGAAGAAACATCTCAAAAATTATACTTCTAATAAGGAATAGTTTGACAATATATATTATCAGATTCTATATCATGGTAATAATCCAGGATTGGGTTATTCTAATGAAAAACTTATTTTTAGAAATAATTACTTTGTTCTATAAAGATCCCATTTTTTACTAAATTTCAATGTTGTGGGAATTGGAAGAAGAACAATTATTTAAATAAACTTCAATACCTTGGGTTTTATAAATCTTACATTTATAAACAAATATGGTTACACAAGTTTTTATTATAAAAAAATTTCAGATCTATGAAAATATGGATTCTGAAAACCTTAATCTTTATCTTTTAGGATATTGAAAGAAGTACCAACCACTTATTGTATGTGGACACTAGATGTTCCTAGCATAGGACAGTAAAAAAAGACTATTTCATAAAGATTTTAATTACTAAAGGTGGAAAAGTAACCTTTGGAGATAACTCTCAATGAAAAATTATCAGCATAGGTATCATTATTCTTCTTGGTAAAGCTATTATTTCAAATTTTATTTTTGTAAAATTCCTTGAGAAAAACCTCATTAGCATAAGTCAATTATGTGATGAATATTACCTTGTGAATTTTAGTAATGATTAATTCTTGTTCACAATTCCAAGGATGAGTTTATTTTCTCTGCCCTTCGACATGAAAATGTATATACCTTAAACCTAGAAGACCTTAGAAGTCAATATCTAACTTGCATTAGTGAATTTAAAGATCAATCATGGATTTGGAATAGAAGACTATGACACTGTAACTAAAGGAATCTTATTAAAAATTATAAGGAAGAACATATTCAGGATCAACTGGAACTTAGTTATGATTATTCAAAAGATTGTGATCATTGTCAATATAGAAATAAGTACAAATCTAGATTTAAATCTATAAGTGAAGTTAAAAAATATAATTCCTTACAGTTAGTGCACATGGAATTATTTTTTCCAACACAAACTGAAAGAATTGGTGGAAAATACTAATTGTTTTCCTTAGTTGATGACTACACCAGATTTAATTGGGTCTGTTATATTGCAAATACATCTTAAGCTTTTTCATATTTTAGAAACTTTAGAGATTAAGTTAAAAATGAGAAAAATTTACCACTAATAACTATTCATAGTGGTCATGGTGTATAATTTTAAAATTCTGATTTTATAACTTTTTCTAGTAAGAAAGGTATTACTCACAATTTTTCCGGTCCAAGAACTCCTAAAAAATGGTGTTTTTGAAAGAAGAAATTGTATTCATCGAGAGATGACTATAACCATGTTGAGTGAATTTCTTTTGCTAAACATTTTGGGATGAAACTTTAAGTACTACTGATTATACTATAAATCAGGTTCTAATAAGTCATTTTCATAATAAAACACCTTATGAGTTATAGACTAGCCGAAAACCAAACGTTTCTTAGTTTAATTTTTTTGGTTACAAATTAATTATCTTGAATACCAAGAATAACTTAAATAAGTTTGAACCCAAATTTAATGAAGTAATTTTCTTATGTTACACTACTAACTCTAAGGAATAAAGAGTTTTTAATAAAAACACTTATTCGGTGGATGAATCAATACATGTTAATTTTGATGAAATTGATTCTTTTTTTAAAAAAAACCTGATATATTTTCAGAAACTGATCACCAACATTTGATAGAAGATTCTTCAGTCAAGGATAATCTTTAAGAAATTATTTCAATAACAATTACTCCTGAATATTTTCTACCCTATTTTGATGAACAAGTTTTTCAAAATCCAAGTCTGTTGTTTCTTAGGAATCATCCCAATGATAATTTCATTGGTAATGTTAATCAACTAGTAAAAACTCTATGTTTTTTAAGGAATGAAGTTGAAAATGTTTCATTTCTCTCCCAATATAAAAAAAAGACTCCTAAAGAAGCCATGGGTGATGAAGATTGGATAATGTTTATGAAATATGAACTCAATGAATTCGTAAGGAATCAAGTCTGTACTTGGTTGAAAAACCTAGGAAAAATTCTGTTGTTGGAGTAAAATGGATTTTTGGAAACAAATGTGATAAAAAGGGAATTATTGTTAGAAATAAAGCATGATTAGTCTCCAAAGGATATAACCAACTAGAAAGCATAGACTATGAATAAACCTATTCTCCTGTAGCCAGAATTGAATCAATCCTTATTCTTCTTCCATTTGCAGCATTCTTTAATTTTAAACATTTTCAAATGGGTGTAAAATGTGCTTTTATTAACGGTTATCTAAAAGAGGAATTCTCTGTAGGCCACCCCCAAGATTAGAAGATAAAAAAATCCTTATATTGTTTACAAACTTACTAAAGCTTTATAAGGACTTAAACAAGGCCCTAGTTCTTAGTATGATAGACTTTCAATATTTTTGCGTCAAAATAACTATGTTATGGGAACCACTGATCCAACCCTTTTTATTAAGAAAAATAATAAAGATGTTCTGATTGTTCAAATTTATTTTGATGGCATCATCTTTGGATAAACTCTGAAATCCTTAAGAATTTTGGTTATGATAATACTAATAGTATAAACACTCCAATTAGAACCACTAATACTCTTGATATTTATGAAGGAGGGAAAACTGTGGATCTAACATCTTATAGAGGGATGATAGGAAGTTTACTTCACATAACAGCTATTCGACATGACTTAATGTTCTCAGTATGCTTATGTGAAATATTCCAATAAAATCATATAGAATCCCTTTTAAAGGCTGTAAAAATAATTTTTCGGTATATAAAGGGAACATTAGATTTGGGATTATTTTATTCTTCTACAATTTTTTTTTGAACATAAATTTTTTTTTTGGATGCTGGCTTTGGTGGTTGTAAAATGGAAAGGAAAAGTACATCCACAACCTTCCATTTTTTAAGAGATTATTTAGTTTATTGGTCTTGCATGAAGAAACATTCAATATCACTTTCTATAGTTGAAGCTGAATGTGTCATAGTTGGATGTTGTTGTGCCCATTTATTGTGGATGCAACACACACTCAGATACTATGGTACGAGTTTTACTAAAACTCAAATAATGTGTGATAACACGTGTTCCATTTCCCTAAGTAAAAACACTGCACATCACTCCCGTGAAAAACACACAGAAATTAGACATCACTTTTTTAGGGATCACACACATAAAGAAGATATTATTATTCAATTCATCTGAATGAAAGAACAACTTAATATTAATTTTAAAAAACCATTACCTTCCGATAGATTTTAATATATTAAACAGATTCTATGAATGATATCTGTAAGGTAATCATTCATATCTACATCTTGTTCAAATCATATTCTAACATTGAGTTAATCCTTATTTCAGCGGGAGCACATATGATTGTTTACTTTCTTCATTTTTTTAAAAATAGTCCTTCTTTAATAAATTATAAAATTCTTTAATAAAATCGTGTTTATCTTTTTCTTTCGGAATCGATATTTTCAGAATTGAATGTTTCAGAATTAAAATTTTCAGAACAGACATTCTCAGAATTGAAATCCAAGAATCTAGAACTTCCAAGATAATTCTTATAATACCGATAAATTCTTCAGTTTATTCCATAAGGTACATTTTCTTACTCTTTGTCTTCATATTTTAGGTTTTAATTTTTGGTATATCAAAATTTTCAATTCTGGTTTACCTTACTTCAAAAGATCAGAATTCATATTTATATAATCATCTTAAACCATTAGACCAGATCTGGTTATTTTCAGCCATTTTATTATCTTATGGGATTTGAAAGGTTATAATCTATTCTATATAAGGGGTGCCTCATTTATTAGTGCTGCACCATCTTCACTGATCTCTGTGTCGAAGTTCTGTTTCCATTAAAGCCTTCGTTTTGATTCCTTTGTCTCTTTCACTCTGAATGACTCAGGAATCGTCTATAGATTAGATGCCAATTAACAAGGAAATAACGGATTGGTCAGTATTTTGGTAAAGTCTGGTATGACCTAACTTCATTGAAAATAATGACTCCATGATCTCTATGGTAATATGAACAAACAAATTGGAATGTGTTTGTGGGGATAAAAAGAAAAGTTAGGACCCAATTTACCATAACCTAGTTATTCAGTTCTAAGAATATGTTACTTTCTTTCAGAAGGATGGAAATGACATGTTTAAGTTCAAATGTTATCATAAGGATTATACAGTTCTAAATAAGAAGACTAAAATTGTTCTCAAGATACTGTATAGAGGCGATACTACTCTATTCTTTCATAGACTTCCTAAGAAAAAAGGTTCTCTTGAAAAAGACAAGGCTTTAGATAACCTTGGTCTTATGTATGTTAAGAATATGAAGGTTACGAATCTTCCAACAAATAAAAAGATGGTAGCACTCTGGTTTCAAGTTTTCTTTATTCAATGAAAAGGATATAAGGACTCTCTAAAGATTTGCGATATCAACCTTCTAGATTTTCTTGTTAATGAAAAAATGATTAACTTTGTTAAGTGCATCTTTCTTACTAAACTAGTTGTTAAAGGCGAGACAATAAGATCTTAGATTATTATGTATCAGATGAATATCTCCAGGATAATTCTTTTTCTCCTTCATGAGTTGAACGTTACTTGCATATCAGTCTCTAAACTATTAAAAATTTTGTTCCTCAGCGATGAAACTCTATGGCGGAGGAAGGTAGAGTTTATACCAGAATCCAAAAATTTTAAGGAAATGGTTTTCCAGAACATGGGTGATGTTATGGAATCTTCTAAATGGGTACCTAAGAAATGAAAACCTATAGAACCAATCTTACCATTATCGGTTTTTGATGTCCTAGTTTCAACACCTCCTTCTGAAAAGAAGACAAAATCCTATTCAGATGCAACGGTTGGAAAGTGGAGAGAAATGGAAGCTACCTGAAAGGAAGGTGATCCTTCCATTGGATTAAACCATGAAGAAGCATTGGCCTTAAAAATAAATAAAGATGAAATTGTAGATAAAGAAAACAAGGATAATAATTTGAAGAATAAATCCTCGGAATCTCAAGTGTTTCAGTCTTTACTGAAAGATGTAGAGAAGAAGTATCAACAAATACTGCAATCTCATGTTGTTCATAAGAAACTGGTCTCCACTCCGAATATCTTGAATGCCAAGAATGTTCTATCACTATCAAAACTTGTTGAAGAAATAGAAGAACAAATCATTCAAGAAGACAATGATGATGTTTTAAGGGATGTAGAGGACTACATTGGTACTCCTCCCAGTTCAACTTCAAAATATGTTTCTAAAGAACAAGTTGAAGTTGAAGTTGAAGAAGAAGTTGAATAAGAAGTTGAAGAAGAAGTTGAAGATAAAGCTGAAGAACAAGTTGATGTTGAAGTGTAATGAGAAGAGCATAAAGTGGTTGATCCAAAAAGTTGTGAAGGGGTAGAAATTCATAAAGAAGAATGAAAAGAACAATCTAAACATCAATAATTTGAAGGGTGAGAAGATGAATAGGAAGATCGTAATGTTATCCATGTATCCGATGAACAATCCCCTGTTCGAAATCCTATCAAAGGAAACATATTTTTGTTTGCCTCATCTGATAAAGAAATTCCTCAGATGTATTCTAAGAGATTAGAGAAACCAGAATCCATAACTCCAAGAGGAGTTGAGAAAGGAAAAGATGTTTCAGTTTCCAAATCTTCATCTTCTGTTGAACATGAATTTGTCAAGATTTTTTTTAGAAAGTTGGTCAGCACCATATGGATTCATTCAAAAATAGATCCTTGATGTCAAATGATGCGAGAAACACTGAATCAAAATACAAAATCAACTAATATGCTTACAGACTTGGTGGTTAATCTAGAAGTAACCTTTAGTAATCTTTTGATTGATTATAAAGATTATAAGGTGACTTGTAAGAAAGTCTTAAACTGCACTGAAACCAACAATGAAGATCTTAGAAAGTATTTTTAATTCTTGTATTCAACAAAGGGAGCCTTCAATAATTATGAAACCGAATTCAAAAAAGTCAAGGCATCCATTTCTGAGAAAGTTAGATATCTCAATTTTTTGCCGATCCATAAGCAGGGAAAAGGAAGTTAGAGCCGAATTAGTGAAAAAGGTGGCATCTCAAGAAGAGTTCATCAAGAATAAAGATGATATAATCAAAGCTCAAGAATAATGGATTCATTAAACTAAGGTCATGAGATCTAGTCGAAGAAGCTTCAAGAAGATCATAAGGATGTAAAAAAACTCAAAGACATGATAAAGAAAATGATGTTGGAGCAAAAAAAGGAAGGATGATTTTTATCATTCTGATTTTTGGTTGTAATGTATGATTTTTTTCCAGAATTTCCCTAAGAAGTTTCTTGCATATTCTACTTTTGTTTTCTCATATATTTTTTCTTAACCCATACTGTTACATATTATAATTCTCCATTCATTTTTGAAAATCACACAGGGGGAGAATTTATTTAAAGGAATAATTTAATGAAGAATCCAAAGGGGGGGTTTCTTTTAAGATGATATATTTAACTATGGGGGAGATTTTTTTTTCTTATGAAAGAAAACCAGATCCTAATGATCAAGAATATGATCTTTAGAAAACATAACATAAGTGGTAGTTAGTTATATTCATCCTAAATCTCATTCAAAGGGGGAGATAAGTTTCTTTGTACTTTTTTGTCAAAGTCAGTATATTCTTCCTTAGCAATGATGTTTGTTCTTTCTAAAAAGGGCGATATTGTTGAGTCAATAAGGTTATCATATGACTTATCTATTATTTATGGTTTTATTTTTTGAAAATCCCAACAACATTTTCTTATGTTGTGATTTTTTTCTTAAGTTCTGTTTTACTTATAGTTTTCTCATTCTTTTATAGTTACAGAATTCTCATTCCATTATACATACAGAATTTTCATTCCATTATACTTACAAAATTCTCATTCTGTTATACTTTCAAATTTAATTCTATTTTATGATTTAGAATTTGGTACAAAATACATTCGGTTTCATGATTCTGAATTAGGTACAAATGTCATTCCGTTTAATGATTCAAATTCTGGTTTAAAATTCATTCTATTTTATGATTCCGAATCTGGTTCAAATTTCATTATATTTCATGATACCGATTCTAGTACAAATTAATGTTGTTTTTATGATACTATTACCCTAAGATAGTAATACTGTTATCACAAACCGATTTACTTTTTCTGAAGAATACATTTTCCTGATAATGTTAGAGTTGTTTAATGTACCATTTCAATATTATTGGATTTAATGTTTTCTTATTCTTAACAATTATTTTTATGTTTACATCTTTCTTACATGAAACTATGTCTCACAATATATTATAAACTAACTGTTTTATATTTGACACATGTCCAGGTCCCTCCGAAATTTATGAAAAAAATGACTGTTGGAGTGGGGCCGACTATTGGAAATATTTTCCTAAATAAAAGTTCATTTGAATGAGAAAAGAGTAGGTAGAAAGTGGATGATCTTGATGTAAGAGAAAAAGATGTGTAGTGATTTCTAGAGAGAGAGAGGCACTTACAACACTCAGCGCTTCGTGCGAAATTTGTGAACAAATAGATCGTGTGTGAACAACTTGTTCAGACTTTCTTTTTGCAGACTTCGACCATGCTGATCGAGGGCTTCCAGGTTTGGAAGACAGAGGTTCTGATTTCCTTCTTAATCAAGAACTTTTAGGAATAGCATGAAAGATACCGATCTTCGGATTGAGGTCCAACCCATGTTTGGGTAAGACAAACTTAACTGAATGTATAAATCAAGGAACCTTTATCCAGGGTTTATGGATACCCTTATCTTTGGGTTAAAAGAATATTATTGTTATTTTTTCATGTTGATTTAATTCTGATGCTATTTTAACCTTGTTAAAGTTAGAAAGTATAATTTTCTTATAATTTTTACTTCCATTACTTTTATATTATTAATTATTTTATACGCTTTATGATAGAATCTTTCATTTAAGAAAATATTTCTTAAGTTTTTATCTTAAGGTTTCAAAATTAAGAAAATTTTATTGAAGTGGTTTTGTGAATGTCTGTTTAACTTTGTTAAAATAGTTTTCTTAAAGTTAAAAGTTACCCTTAAGAGACATATTTCTTTAAGGTTAAGAAAGTTTCTTTAAGAAATTTCTATTTCAACATTAATTTTTTCAAAATAGTTTTTAATGTACACAATTCACGCCCTCTTGTATTTGTGCATCTCATTATACATATTTGATCCTAAAAAACTAAGATACCAACTACAGATTATGAATATAAGAAGCTGGAAAGTAAATAGGGCTAGAATACAAGCCCACTAAAAGAAAGAGTCTGCTAAATTGAATACACAAGTTCCTGAAACTCATCCACAAGAAAAACATACCTAAAGGATGGGTGTAAGTCAACTGTCTAAAGCCGTAAGAGCACACCTTGTTTGTCTGATCACTTAAAGAACCACTTGGACTTGGTCCACCTAAAACTCCATCAAATCATCAGTCATTTTCACAAGACATGACATTTTTTGGAAAACCCCATACATGGGTGAATAAAATAATACTCAGTAGGACACCCAGAAAATACAATGTAATAACACTAATAAATAAATAAATTATACCTCAAAGGAACCACACTAAGTACAGCATAATGAAAACAAACAAAATTATACCATAAGGGAAACACATGAAGTATAGTCAACTCACACATGATTAAGTCAGAATCACAAATGATGGATTATCAGCTAAATTCTACTAAATACCAAGATTCTATAACTCATAGAGTGTCAATAACATACAAAGTTTCAATAATACAAGGAGTGTTCATAAACCATGGAGTGTTGATAACACACAGAGTGTCAATAATACATGGAGTGTTGATAATACACAGAGTGTTGATATCACATGGAGTTTCGATAGCACAAAGAGTTTCAAGGATTCAGGTAGCCCCCATGTCACATAGTCACCAAGTCACATAATAACCAAGTAACATAGTCCCTAAGTCACATAGTCCCCAAGTCACATAGTCACCAAGTCACATCCAACCTTTGGATTCCGCACTTATCACACTAATTCCAAGAGAATATAAACCTCAATCCATTAGTTATTATGACAAATTCAACAAAACTTCAATTAGAGTACACCAAAGACCATATTATACCATGGGTCCCAATGCTATAAATGGATCATCAAACAGATACATGATTTGAATGATATGGTAGTTTTTATAAAACGGTCTGACATTGGTCATGTCTAGGTCTGACCTAACTCGCCAGACCTTAACCGACCCAGCCCAGTCTGGTCTGGCTCAAACCAAACCATCCTGATTTGGTCTAGCCCGAACCGACCCAACCTACTAGGTCTGACCAACTACACTTGGCCCGATTGGTGTGGCTCGTTGGCTCCAGCCCACTGGGCTGCCGTAGCTGCCTAACCACCCTATTCTGACTCGCTGCATGCGGGATGGTTTTCTCCACCCAACACAACCCACCCTAGTTTCAACCCTTGGTCTACATTTTGCATCCAGGCTGTGTGGATCCCCCCCCATGTCTCCTATTCAACGTGACCGACCCACATCCTCTGCATGCCCCACCGCCTTATTGATATGGGTTCCTCAGATGCAACATCGAGCTGCATCCCAACTCACCACCATGACCACCTATCAAGGCCCCCAGTCACCACCTAGGGCCTCCATTTCCCCAGGATCCCATGTAGTTCCCCCTAAACCTCATCCTACTACCTCCACTAGCTGCCCTGCCAGTGGCCAGTCGCTGCCTCACGCTCTCCCGGGACCGACCCCACCGGTCGTGTCCTACCCTCACCGTCGATTGCCCTGATGACAACCAGTCTTTCATTGTAGCCATGTGTTTTCATAAATTTCCACTTCTTCTTAACCGTACCATTCTTTTTTAAATGTACTATATTCCACCGTGGGTTCAAATCCTTCGATCTCATATCGTTTCACAATGCATTGGGGGTGCAACGGTCGATCGTTCATGTAGGCGTTTCAAGAGAAAATAACCCACGAAGAATGTGATAGATTGATTATGAAGAGATATAACATAGGAACATCCGGTATATGGGTCTTATACTTATTTATATCGGCCTTCATCAATTCATTTAGGAAGGTTTAATGATGAACAACAAAATAGAATCACAAGGATATATCTCCCCTTTTTAAACCCCTTAACAATTTTCCTTCCCGTAATAATGGTCAGACATTGGATCAACATATTTATTGGTTGGTCCACGTTTATCATTGAATCTAAGAGGTGAAGATGAAATAACAAAGATATAAACATCCTACCTCATGGATTATATCAATGGTCGATGAAGAACATATGTTTGTTCCTTCCTAGATCCTCAATCTACAGGCATTCATTGTCGTTCTTTAGAAAGATTTATGTCTCCTTACCTAAGACAAATTATAGAGTAATAAAGATAACCCTAAATTTATGTGATAATTATTACTACAAAGGGAATGTTCCATTAAATCATCATGTAATGTTAAAGAAAATAAACATGATTTACTTTATTTCATTTAATATCAGAAAACTACTTTTCACAGTCGACCCACACCGATTGATATTATGCCATACCTAAGGTAAAGTCATTTCTATAAACATAGTTGTACCCTTAGATTTATGATCCATGGATCCTTTTAGGAGTTGTTATACTTTTCCAGGAAATATAATCATGCATTCTATTAAAACAGATAACATTTCAGGCACACCAAGTATCAGAATCACACCCATTTTCAGTTCCTGATCTAATAATTTTTTAGTTAATTTGTAAAAGTAAAAACAGATAAAAAATATTGATTACATTCTCCACACCATAGGTGTTTACATCCCCAAAATCAAAAAATAATGGTATAAAAACAAATGGGGGTACTAACCAAGAATTTGAGCCTCCTCTTCCCATGTGCTTTTCGGGAGATTCTCATGCTTCAACTAAATATACACCATTGAAATTGGCCTCCAAAAAATTATCCTCTCATGTAAATCCTTAGTCTCCACTGCTCACACTACAAAATTCTCCCCATCATCAGCATCCATCATTCCCCAGTCAGTGACATGTGATATATCATGCACGTACCTCCACAACTATGTCGTGGGGAAGATGTCATGCACACCGTTTAACTGAAGAGGTTGAGCCAATGGGTAAACCACCTCACTAAATGTATGTAGAATCTAGAATGGCTTGAAGAACCTCATTGATATATTGTCTCCCCAGCCAAATATGTGTATGTTGTGTCAAGGAGAGACCCAAAAAACCCCTTGATTCCCTCCCCAAACTTCACGGGCCTCCATAGCCAGTCAACATAAGACTCTTCCTGGATTTTTGTAGTGTTCATCCACTCCTAGATGACCTCTAACTTATCAGTTGTCACCTACACCAACTCTGACCCCATGAGCGCTCACTATCCTAGGTCGATCCAATAATGTGGTGACCTGTAGGGTCACCCGTACAAGGCCTCAAATGGAACCATATCGATGATGGAATTGTATCTATTGTTGTATGAAATCACCAATAGGGTTATATGATTCTCTAAACCGCAAAAAAAATTATGATGCAAGAAAATATCATGTCCTCTAGAATATGTATGATCTACATCATTTGGTCGTCCGTTTGTGGGTGAAACGCTATGCTCAAGCGAAGATGGGTCCCAAATGCCTCCTACAATCCCTTCCACAAATGGGATGTAAAGTGAGCATCATGATCTGAGAATATTGTCGATGTGAATCTATGGATTCAAACTATCTCCTGTAGATAGAGGCATCCCAATATCAATAGTAAACTATTGTATGAAATTTCTAGGAAGTGGGTCAACTTGGTGTGTCGGTAAAAGATCACCCATACGGTATAATTCATCCTAGATTAATGTGTTAAACATTTTTCAAAGTCCATTGATTTCCCATCAAACATTCACTCTGACACCTTTAGGTTTTGAGTCAAACCCACTAGAACATGGTGCTCAACCATATCTTGTTGGAATGTTATGAATCTGGAAACAAACTTTGCCTCTTCCTTCTTTATCATTTGCTACCAGAACTAATGTTGGAGGTACTATTACATCTTTGAACCTCATAGATGTACCATCAAATCAGATGTATGGAACTCCCTCAAGACCTCCTCATGCAACATCACTAGTACTAATGTGCATCCTCTAAAGAGAACAATGTGCTCCACACCTTTTGAATATCCATTAGGGGAATGCCCTATGAAAATATAAGCTTGTAAAGTCTCATAGTCAGTATCCCCAATCTATTCCTCCCTAACTCACTATAAGAGTGGATGTATGCTGACCATTGACTAAAGAAATGATTTTACCTCTCCATCCACAAAAAATATCTGCAACATGAACAAATGCTCTGATGCCTTGCTCAGAAACTATAATATGGATCTCCTACTAAGAGAATCTACCACCAAGTTCCCATTTCTAGGAGTAAAAAAAATTGAAAGTCATAGTTCCAGAGGAACTCTATCTACCACCTCTATCTAAAATTTTAATCCTTAGGAGAGAAACAAAAATTGAGACTATTTTGATCAGAGTAGATGATGATCCTTTGGCCCAAAAGGTAGTTTCTCCACATCTTCATGGTGAAGTCTACCTCTTCCAACTCCCGTTCATGGGTCACATTGTTCTGCTAATGTGGTATCAACTAACATGAACCATATGCAATCATCTCTTTCCCCTACCTTAGGACACAACCAATCCCAGTCTCTAATTCATTGAAAGACACTACACACTCAAATACCTCCTCTGATAGTCTCAAGATAAGAGAACTTTTCAATATCTACCTCATTTGTAGAAAACACTCCTTGAACTTTTTCATCCACATGAAAGGATTCCCCTTTTGTATCAAATAATTCATGCATAGTGCTAATTATTAATAGTCAAGCACAAACCCCTAGTAGTACCCAGTAAAGCCAAGGAAACTCCACACCTCGAGAACACTATGGGATGGCTCTTACGAAAGAACTGCCTCTGTATTCACTAGTCAACTATAAATCCATCCTCTAAAATGGTTTGTCCCAAAATGGGGATATATTTTATCCAGAACTAATATTTATAGATCATACCTTAATTCTAGTTATCTTGGATTATTCCTAAGACCATACTCAAGTGTATCTCATGCTCCTCCTCAAATGTTGAGTACAGTAGGATGTCCTCAATTAATACCATGATGAACCAGTCAATGTAAGGCCAAAAGTTCTTGTTCGTTAGTCCCATGGACACTACATGGGTGTTTGTGATGCCAAAAAGAATCACCAAGTACTCATAGTGGCTGTACGAAAATTTTTAAGCAATATTTAGGATATATTCATCTGGTACTTCATGTCGGTGATAGAAATATTTGAAGTCTATCTTCGAGAACCACCTCACTCCATTCAGATAATCAAAGAGTTTAATAATCCTCAGTAGTAGATATTTATTCTTAAACCTGGCCCAGTTCAGGCACCAAAAGTCCACATAAAATCTCAAATCGCATCTGCCTTCTTACCAAACAAAACAGGGGCCTCCTAGTGTGAAAAAATGGGTCTCATGAATCCCTTCCTATGAAAGTCCTCTTGTTGTACCCTCAACTCAAAAAATTTCTGTGGGAGACATCTGATATGTATGTGTATATATCGGCGCTGTCCTGGGGTACATATTAAAGAAAATTTCCACTTCCCTACGAGGAGGTAATCCAAGTAAATCCTTCAGAAATATGTCCTCATACTGCACCTGCACAATAAGAAATTGAGGACTCATATCATCCATTTCACGAAGGGCGAGACAAGACATCTAATGAGTAAATTGCTACACCATATTATGTGTGAGTCTTTCCTCCACTAAATGCAATTACTTTTTTCCAAAAAAAGTATTCCTGGTCCCATCACTATAGGAACACCACACTCTATGCCTAAAACATTCAATATGGGAAGGAACTACAGATAACTATTCTATATCGATAGTGACATCATATGGACTCTATGTTGCAATAATGAGAATCCAATCGAAACTATATCCCCTAGAGTAAGGTCACACAATCAAAACCTGTGTGTAATCATTGAATGTACCCCTATAAAAGTCTCTATGTGCAGGGATCAAGATAATAGTTCTACTTGAATCACCAGGTCTCGAACAAGGTTCATGGCCAAAAAAGAGTGAATGACACATGTATCGATAAAAATTGTAATTAAGGTGGAAAAGACAAAGATCGTACCTCTAATCATCTCAGGATCCTTAGTATCATAAGACTCCAATGCCTAATGTTTGCATCGTCCCTATCCACCAGCTCCCAGAGCCCATGGTGGAAAACATGGGGGTGTTGGTGGTAGTACCTCGAACCTTCACCCACCACCTGTTTCCCGACCCTCACTTATCCCACGCCTGCAACCGACAACCGTTTTCTTGGAAGTCCTTCACATATATATTGTTCGGTCATATGACAGGTCAAGCAATATCTAGCCATATTCCCCTGACCGCTACATGAATAACAGAACATGTTCTTCAGTTGACTTGATCTACCATGGGAGACCTTCACTGTTGATCCGGTGTCATAGGTTTGTCCCATAGAGTTCTTAACCTTCTTGGGTTCTTGTGCATTCTGTCAGATAGTTAACCCAAAGACTCACCTATCTGGTGGATACTAGTAGCTCCCATTACTGGAATCTGTTCTATAAAAATGATATCCACAAACATAGACCTCTCTAGTATCCTAGTATAAGATAGAATTCTAAATGATTTCATTGATGCCCTAATCTCCTGAAATATCCCCTGCTCAAAGGTATGGGCCTTGAAGAACAGGTCTCACAACATATCCATGGAGTGGCGGGATAGATCTGAAAAATCTCGTCTAGTACTCCGCTACTGTCTGACTACACTACTGAAGATGCAGGATCTCTTGTACGTACATTGAGTGTAATGTCCCATTAAAGAACTCCTCCCTAAATATGCACTATAAGTCTGCCCAATATAGAGTCATCTCATCATGCGTCTATATCACTAAGCTCTACCATCTCCTCGATGGTCCCTAAAGAAGGATCATGGGTATAACTTCCATATGTTCATAAGGAGTCCTAACAAAGAAGATGACACATGTAACTACCTCAAACAAATCCTTACCTACTTGTGGGTCTGTCTCACCATGAAACATGTGAGGTCACTACCTCGAGAACTCATAAAACGCAATCAACCAGCGTGCATCCTCTACTAGTTGCGCTGGTAGTAACTGCTTCTTGATGGGTGGTGGTATCGCCGGTACACTACCCGGTGGTGCTGTCTCTAGTAATTTTCCGTATACTAATGAATCATCATTAGGCGTATCATCTTCATGATAAAACATCAGTATCTTGGCCGGCTGTTTATGTAAAGGTATCCTGAAGAAAATAAATATGAACCACATCCAATAGAGTATACATGGTGAGATGACTCAAGAAGGACATGATAACACACCTAAATCCATTTTGATGCTTATACCATTTATTTTCTTACAACCTGTGTTTTCATGTACTAAGTCAGAATGACGGCTTCATAGTCCTAGTGTATGGATACGTCTGCTGCCACAATGACACGGGATTCTTTGGCCTGAAAACCAAACTCAAAACACTTAACTATGTTGCCCTCAAACCAACCTCACAAACCCCTGATCCTTATATTTAACTTACCTATCTGATACAACTCAGTCACGAACCATCTTATAGGGTCCCATGTAGTGACTACCCCAATCCCACCACCAGTAGGCTATGGGATGGAAAATAGCACTGTGTTGGTATACACCACAAATCTAAGGAATCATCCTTAATACATGTATACCCACACACATCTCGAAGTCCATAATGATGAAATATAAAAACACTGAGTAAACAATGAATGCATACACTAAGATACAAAAAATAGAGTATGGAAGTAATAAGTTAGAAAGTAAACAGGGAAATAATACAAGCCCACCAATTGAAAGGTTCTTCAAAAGTGAATGCATAGGTTCTAAAAAAACTCATCTGTAGAAAACAATACCTAAAGGATAGATATAAGTCACTTCTCTAAAGCCATAGGAGGTCACCTTGTCTGTCTGATCACTCTTATCACCACCAGGATGTATTCAACCTAGAACTCCATCAAATCATAGGTCATATGCATAATACATGACACGTGTGGGAAAATCTAGAGCATGGGTGCATAAAACACTACTCAGTAGGACACTCTGAAACCATAATCGAATACCACTATGAAATACAAAAAGTATAAAACCAAGGAAAAAATATGTATACAATAATACAAACACACTATTTATACCACAATGGAAAAACATAAAGTATATTTAGATCACACATGTGTAATTATAAACCACAAATGAAGGATTGTCAGTCATAGTCTATAAAAAACCAAATTTGATAACACACAGAGTGTCCATAAGACAAGGAGTGTCGATAACACATGGAGTGTTGATTACACATTAAGTTTCAATAAAAAATATAGTGTTGATAAATCACAGAGTGTTCAGGAGTCAGGATTCCCCCAAGTCACATAGTCACCAAGTCACATCGTCACGATGTCAGATCCTCTTGTAGGATTCCGTACATAGCACACTTATTTCGGTAGAATCTACATTTCAATCCATTAGGTTATATAAAACATAAAAAACAACTCAATTAGAGTATTAGATTTGGATTGTCTCATCATAAGGGTCCCAATGCCGCCATCATCTCATCAAACAGACATAAGGTTTGAATGATATCTTCATTTTTGTAAAACGGTCTAAACCGAGTCCAGTCTAGGTCTGACCCTACCTACTGGACCTGGCCTGACCTAGCCCAACCGACTTGAATCTGTTTGGTATATCCTGAACCAGATCATCCCACTAGTTTCAGACCACTGGGCCACTAGGTCCAGCCTGTTGGGGTGCTAGAGCGGCTCAATCACCCTAGTCTGGCCCATTCCATGCAGGCTGGTTTGCTCTGCCAGACACGTGCCACCCTGTCCATACCCCATTTTCCATGAAGTCTACCCTAACCAAGTGGCTACACCCATTATCCTAGAAAACGTAGTGTCATTCCACATTTCACGTGGTCGACCTGCCTCCTTCGCATGTCCCACGATCGTGCCATCATAGTTACCTCCGATGTCACTTTGAGCCATATCCAATCTTGCTGTCACATCATCCTGTTGTGTCACCTAGTCACCACCATTGGCCTCCACCATCACAGCCTCCCACTTGGTCCCTCATAGGTCAAGGCCTTTTTCCACTTCCGAACGCCCTGCCGGTAGCCTGTCGTCACCTTGTGCTGTCCGTGGACCATCCCAGTAGGCCTCATCATGGCCATGCCACTAGCTACCCCCCAGTGGATGCCTTACACCACGGCCTTGTTCCACTATAAGCTTCTACCTCTCCTAAGCTATACCATCCTTCTGTCATACATCCTATATATCGTCGCAGGGTCAAATCCTTCATTCTAGGATCATTACGCCATTGATCGTGGATACAATGATTGATCGTTCACATAGGCTTTCTGAGGGAGAAGAATGAATGAAGATAGTGAAAGATTGATGGGGGAGAGATAAATCACAAAAAAACCAAAGATTGAATCTTATTATTGTTTATGTCATCCTTGATAAGTTCATGTTAGAAGGTTTAATAAAGATCAAAAACAGATAATCACAAAGATCTATCTCCTCTTTTAAAGCTTGAAATAATTATCCCTCCTAATAGAATAGTTGAAATGTGGATCTACATATTCATTGGTTGGTCTGCGTTCATCTTTGAATCTAAAAGAGGAATAGGAAATCAAAATGAGATCAACTTCTTTATTTTTGGTTGGATAAGTCTTTGACGAAGAATAGATGTATGTTTCGTTATTGATCCTCGATCCGATGATGTCCGTCGATGTTCGTCGGAGAGGTTTATGTATAATTTCCTTAGATTAATTCCATGGTTATGAAGATAACTATAAATTTATATAACAAGTCTTATTGAAAAGGGAAACTACCTCAGGGTCATCACATAAAGTTAAATAAAATAAACATGATTTATTTTCATTATTTTCAATTCTAAAAATTAATTATCATATACAACCTACCCCAGTTGATGTTAGTCCCTTCCAAAGGTCAAGTAGCAACATAGAATGAAACAATTCCCTCATATTTATGATAGGGGAACCCATTTAGGAGTAACTACACTTCTTTAGGAAACCCTCTCACGCATGCTATTAAAAGACATAACATTTTTCAACAAACTGTTTTGAAAACACTGGGCCTCAAAATCACATGTTGTCTCAGTACCTGTTCATGAAATTTTCAATATTAATTTATATAAATAAAACTAGATAAATAAAAGAAATTATATAAATGTAAGATACCAGTTTTTGGGAGGGTGTGTTTTTGTTATGTTTTGGTTGAATCCCTTGTTTCGGTCATCAAGGGAAGTCTTCTAAACGTATGTGAGGTCCTGGGGGTGTTTCGGGGGCTCGGGGCATGAATGAAAGGGAAGCTGGGCAAGACAAGCCAGGGTGCATAGCCTGCGCATGGCTAGGGAAAATTGTATGGCCTTCCCAGGTAAACTGTGCAACCCTCCTCCTCTAGACAGTAGCATGCACACGGTTTGCGCACGGTTTTTCAAACCATGTGGCCAAACCTAGAGGCCTCTTAATGTTGGGAAAAAATTACAAAATTTCCACCCCGGGATTTTAAGAACCCACTCGGTTTTCTCCTCCATTCATCCCTCTTCACCCTAGGAACAAACCAAATCACCCAAGAGCTCCAAGAGGTCGATCCCCCTTGTTTCTAAGGCATTTTTGCTGCTGTTGGATGAGGATCGAGGCTTCGGGTAAGGATAATCCCATTAATGATTCTCTTTTTTGTTTAGGGTTTGTATCTCTTCTTCCTCTTGTTCTGAAGCTCTAAATTTGTATCTTTTGGGTGAGTTCTAGGTTGAAGCTCCAAAGGCTGGCCAGATTGAGCTCTAAGGACTCGATTGAGCGTGCGTCCAACCGCGGTTTCGAGTTAGGTGGTCTACAAACATTATCGCATTGTTTTATGGTGGATTTATGCATGTGTGGCTTTGCTTATGGTTTCATTGGTGAGCTTTGATCAACCTTGATGTGTTTTGGTATAAATGATGATTGAAAATGGTAAATGGGAACACTCAGGATCCCCATGGGATGTGTTGAGAATGACTTAACCTAATTAAGGCCATCCATGGGATGGGTCGGCATTCCCCAAACATTGGGATTGTTATTAAACAAGTGATGCTATTGTAATAAATGTTAGAACCCTTGAAGAATATGTTGACATGATTGGTTGAACATGGAATAGAAGTTAGGTGATACACCTAGACTTGGAAATAACCTAAGGGTTAATTGGAATGGGTTGAATGATTGATTCATGGGAATGATGAACGGGTTAAATGGGTTAATGTGTAAACTAAGGAAAGACCATAATGGGATGGATTATTGGTCTAGTGTTGAATGCATAGTGAGATAGTCTTAACACATGGGAATTGGGTGAATGGTTAAATGATGTGAAATGGTAAGGTGTTAATGGGTTGAGGCATAATGTGAATTTCTGTGTGGTTTGTTGTGAATGGTTTGTCCAAGGGGAAATTGTATGGTTGGTTAATGGTTACTTATATATATAAGCATGTTTACTTGGCTTGGTAGAGTGGGGTATGACTTGAGGATCTACGCCCACGGGTCGAGCGAAGGATGGTGCTCTAAACTCCACCCTAAATGCATGGGTTAGGAATGAGGAATGAGGATCTATTCTCCTAATGGTTGCATCCACCAGGACTGAGCCTTCAAGGTGAGAATATGGTTTCTATGAGGTATCCACCTGGACTGAGGCTTTGAGGTGAGAATATGGTTGTTATGAGGGGGGGTTGTGGTTAGTCCTAGTGAGATATGATAAAGATGTATTTACCCTCTTGTGTGTAGTTGTGGCCTCAAACCCATGTAACATAATGTATGTGATTAACACATGGAAAATGTAATGAAATGGAAAGTGATGGTAAATGGTGTGAAATGAATGTAAATAGAAGTTGCATTGGATTTGGCTCTAAAATACTTAATGGAAACTTGAATAATTTCTTGGTAATTATCATTTATTTTCCTTTTGCATGCACTACCTATTCATACTGGATATTTTGTAGACACCATTGGTGGTGGCCTACTAAGTTATACTCACACCCTGCTCGGGCTACCATTGGGTACCCGAGCAGACTTAAGGTTTACAGGTCAGGAGAAGGGCAAGGGTCCTTGATAGATAGTTGAGTGGACATGGGTAGCACTCGGTGGAGGATCCGGACATAGAGTCAGGACCATTTTGGAGATTTTGGCCATTGTCTTTATTTTGGGATTTTGTTCACTTTTGCACTTGTAGTAAGACATGGCATATTTATTGTTGGAAATGGTTGTTATACATGTTCCTCATTTATTGATTATTATTTCCGCTATTGGTTTATTTTTTTGTGTCTTACTCTGATAAAAAGGGGGTATAGTCTCCCCAATTTACCATAAAGACCCCCGCTGCTGGTCGACATCCTTTGGTGTACGGTCAGGCGCGCTTAAGGTTATGTAACTACCCGGCTCGGAGCACCGGTTTAGTGGCTTCCAGGTCATGGACCTTACAAATTGGTATCAGAGGAGATCTTTCTTCTCCATCTCCATGGTCTGGTTATTTGGGATAGGTTTCCAAGGGTTAAGATGTTTCAGGACTTGGTAAATGAGCTCGTGCTTGGGAGTAGCTAACCCATGTGCGAGGGAAAACCCAAGTCACCATGGGTGGGAAATGTTGTTCTTGGTTGTGTTTTGTTATAGTTGATGATACTTTATCATTGGGTGATGCACATGTGGTTTGATGTGACTGTTTTATGATATTTGGCTCATGGCCTTAAATGCATGAGGATTTGTACTCATTCATCATTGTAGGCACCCAGGGGGATATGTGACATGCATTGTGTTATGCACACGCATAGGGTGGGTGTGTGAGGTCGGAAAGTAGGGTGCATCATGCATTTCATGAAACCATGAAATAATGAGAATAATGAAATAAAACAAGTGGGTAAATGGTGTTTAATGAAAAATAAGGGTTTGAAATGAAGTGGAGAATGTTTTCGTAAAATGTTGTGTGAGTTTGGGGGTAGTGCATGGTTGTTTACCCCATGTGGACCATGGCCCATGGTATGGATGATCGGGGCGGTGAATTTGAGGTGTTAATTTCATTGAATTAGTATATGAAAATGGGTTTTTGTAGCTAGTAAAGAGTTTTTGATGAAGTCGTGAATGTTTTTATGTTATGTGTGCTAAATCGTGTGCTTCACAATGTAGAGAAATGACACCATGACCTCGATTACCAGTTGGGAAATGGGAGGATGTTACTAATAACACTCCTCCTGTATAAGAGCAGAAAAATGTGGCAATCGATGAAGGTAGAGAAGACCAGTTCCAGGAGAACATGGCTTCCCTTATGCAGATGAGGGATCGGGACCCAGGGTGGGTTACACCGAGTATGTTTGAGCTGGCCAGGGAGTTCCAGATATAGCACCCCTTATCCTTTACCAGAGAGGGTTGGCCAGAGGTAGCAGAGTTCTAGTTAGAGTCTGTCCAGATAATACTAGAACATCTGTAGACCTCTGTTGAAAAGCAAGTAAATCTGACCGTATATATATTTCGGGTCCAGGAAAGGCTTTGGTGGGACATTCAGGCTCAGACCGAACAGGCTGAGGGGATGTCGTGGAAGGTTTTCCAGAAGACGTTTCTGGAGCATTTCTACCCAGAGACTTTGAGTAAGGAGTGTGCTACAGAGTTTATGATCCTAACTCAGGGATCGTTGTCTATGATGGACTATTCTAGTCGCTTCACTGTTTTGCAGCACTTTGTCCCAGTGTTAGTAGGGGATGAGTCAGTGGTAGCGAGGCATTTCCAGGATGGGTTGAGACATGAGATCAGGTCTCAAGTAAATATCTTCTGCTTGAAGAGGTTTTCCTAGGTGACAGATCAGACACTCATCTCTCAAAGGAACATGAAGGGAGATTCAGGTTGTGGGCTTGTCGTGCTAGCTAGGTGGAAAAGTGGTTCATCTTCGGATGGTTGGAAGCGTCATTTAGAAAGATTCCATAAAGGTTTTCAGAAGAGAGGTTCAACCTCTCAGAGAGGGAACCAGGTGTTCTGTTATCAGTGCAGTAGGCCTGGACATATGCATGGTCATTTTCCTTGACCCCTAGTTGAGTGCCATTCATGCGGTAGGATGGGGCATGTGAAGAGGTTCGATAGTAACCCTCGACAGGCGGGTGAGCATGATGATGAAAAGCAAGTATCATGTATGAGAATGGGATCAGTTTCCCCTTATCAGGTAGGCAATTATAGATCCACGAGCCGTACTAGTAGGGGAAGTGGATGTCGAACTCCAAGGAAATATTGCTCATGCCAGCAAGGCAGTGTAACACAGGGTGTTTAGGCTGGGGCCTGGGTTAGAGGGGCAGGTTGGATTTAGGTAGTTCAGTTTGCGCCTGGTGATGGCGAGGCCGGACCGTCAACTATTCGAGGTACGACCCGTGTAGCCTCTATGTTTTCTAGTGTGTTGTTTGTCACAGGTTCCACACACTCTTTTGTTTCTACTCAAATCGTGGTCTTGTTGGGTTTACCTGTGGAGGGGGTGTGTGGATTTATGTCAATTAACACCCCGTTGGGGCTGTAGGATAAGGATATCAAGCAGTGCAAGGGATGTTCCTTGGAAGTTGGTGGGTATCGTTTTCTGTGGGACTTGTTCATTCTCGAGATTTTAGGGATTGAACTAATCTTGGTAATGGACTGGTTGGTGTTGTATCGGGCGCACATAGACTGTTATCGCCGTAGAGTATCGTTCAGGTCCCTTGAGGGTGATACTTTTGTCCACTGTGGCGAACGGGATGTTCGAACAGGGCGTGGGGGGACGTTTTGTCAACAGATGAGTGGACTCACAGCTCAAGTGGCATGTCTCATGGTTTATTATGATGAGGGAGGGTAACAATCTAATTTTCCTCCAGTGGTGGATCGGTTTTAGGATGGGTTTTCGGAGGATTTCTCATGGTTACCACACGAGAGGGATGTCGAGATCACGATCGAGTTGCTGTCAGGAGCGGAGCCAGTTTCTATTCCACCATACCGAATGGCACCGGTAGAACTCCAGGAACTAAAGTTTCATCTTGAGAAGTTGGAGCATAAGGGGTTTTTTCATCCCAGTACGTCTCTTTGGGAATCTCTCGTTCTTTTTTCTAAGAAGACCGATGGGTTGTTGAGGTTGTGTGATGTCTATTGAAAGTTGAATCAAATAACAGTAAAAAAATAGGTAACCTATTACTAGAATTGATGACATGTTTCACTAGTTGAGGGATGAATCAGTGTTTTATAAGATTGATCTAAGGTTAGGTTATCACCGGATGAGGGTGAGGTCTTCTGATGTACCACAGACAGTTTTCCGAAGTCGGTACGGGTTGTTTGAGTTTGTGGTAATGCCTTTCTTCTTGACCAATGCACCTGCGGTGTTTATGGCTTTGATGAATCAAATCATTCATCCCTATCTAGACCAGTTTTTTATTATATTTCTTGATGATATCTTAGTGTACTATACAACTCATGATGATCATGCCCAACATCTTGGTATTGTATTGGGTACGCTAAGAGAGAATCAGATATATGCCAAGCTATGAAAGAGTCAATTATAGATAAGTGAGGTGAATTTTCTAGGTCATATCATCTCAGAGGCAGGTGTGATAGTTGATCTAGAGAAAGTGCAGGCAGCTGTATCTTGGCAGCGGCCCAAGAGTGTTTCTGATGTTCGTAGTTTTCGGGGTTTGGATGGGTATTACCGGAGGTTCATTCAGGATTTATCTCACTTGGAAGCACCACTCTCAGGCTTGGCCAAGAAAGGAATTAGGTTCGAGTGGTTAGAGTCTTGTGAGAATTCCATCCAAGAGTTGATGAAGTGGTTGACGAAAGCACCTATCTTGATCTTACCTGATCCGGGTAAGATGTTCATCGTGTTTTGTGATGCATCCAGAGTCGGACTTGGGGTTGTGTTGATGCACAATGAGTGGGTTCTGGCTTATGGGTCAAGGTAGTTGATACCCCATGAGGGTAACTATCCCACTCGTGACCTTGAGTTGGCTGTAGAGGAGTACGCCTTGATGTGTTGGAGGAACTATCTGTTAGGAGAACAGTTTACTGTGTTTACTGACCATAAGAGTTTAATGTACATCTTCTCACAATGGGATATGAACCTTCGGTAGTGAAGATGAGTTTAATATCTCCAGTCTTTTGACTTTGAGTTTGTGTAAATGCCAGGAAAGGGAAACCATGTTTCTGATGCTCTGAGAAAGATGGTTTAGAATCAGGTGGTTCAAGAGTCCAGCACTGAGTGGAAGGTAATGGCTTTGTTTGCAGAGATACACTTGGAGGTGTAGGAGGAGAGTGGTCAGGCCACTCTTGCTCCCTTAACGATGGAGTCGATGTTTTTGAATCGTGTTAAGAAAGGTTATCTTGATGATCATAAGTGTTTAATCATAAAGGAAAAGCTTAAAGGTGTGGATCTACCTTCTGGTTGGGCCATCATCGTGGAAGGTGTTGTTCTTTTTCGTGATCGTGTGGTTGTGCCAAAGTGTATGCGGGAAGAGTTGATGCACGATTTCCATGAAAAAAAGTGTCCAGTTCATCTTGGTTTTACCAAGACGTACCATGATCTCTGAAGGCAATTTTGGTGCCCTGGAATGAAGAAGGAAGTTGCGGTATTTGTGGAACGGTGCCTTACATGTCAGTAGGTGAAGGCCGAGCATCAATGCCCAAGTGGTTTGTAGCATACATTGCCCATTCCGGAATGTAAGTGGGATGATGTAACAATGCATTTTGTCGTGGGTCTTCCGAGGATGCTGAGGAAGAATAATGAAATCTAGGTGGTTTTGGATCGGTTAACGAAAGTGGCTCATTTATTACCGATTCAGGAGACCATTACAACCGACCCGTTGGGTGAGCTGTATGTTCAAGAAATAATGTGGTTGTATGGTGTTCTATGAACCATAGTTTTCGACCGAGACCCGCGTTTCACATCGTGTTTCTAGAAAGGGTTGTAGAAGGCACTTGGTACGCTGGTGTTTTTGAGTATGGCTTTCCACCCGCAGACAGACGGGCAATCGGAGCATATGATACAAGTGTTAGAAGACATGTTAAGATATTGTGTCTTGGACTTTGGTGTTTCTTGGGAGAGACACCTATCATTAGTTGAGTTTTCATACAACAGAAGTTTTTAGGATAAGATTCGGATGGCACCGTTTGTGGTACTCTATGGGAGGCCATGTAGATCTCCGTTGTGTTGGCTACATGCCGGTAAGTTGGAACCCAGGTATGTGGGTCCTTTTGAGATTTTGGAGAGGATCGGACCAGTGGATTACTGATTGGATCTTCCCCAGTGGTATGGTGGGATGCATGATGTGTTTCATGTGTCGCATATACGATGGTATCAGCCTGACCCATCTCAGGTGGTTGATGTGGAAGATGTGGAGCTCGAGGCAGATACGTCCTTTGAGAAGCATCTGGTTCGTGTGGTGGATCATAGTGAAAAGGACTTGTGAGGCAAGGTTGTGTCATTAGTGCGAGTACTATGGAAACATGGGAATGTTCAGAAAGAAACATGGGAGCGGGAATCAGATATGTGGGCTCAGTGGCCCAAACTCTTCCCATCGGTGGATCAATGAGGCTTGGAAACTCAGCTCGAGGATGAGCCGTTATAAGGTCGGGAGGTTGTAAGATCCTGGTTTTTGGGAGGGTGTGTTTTTGGTATGTTTTGGTTTAATCCCTTGTTTCGGGCTTCAAGGGAAGTCTTCTGAAAGTATAAGATGTCTTGGGGGTGTTTAGGGGGCTTGGGGAACGAAAGAAATGGAAGCTATGAAAGACAAGCCAGGGCGCACGATCAGCGCACGGCTAGGGAAAACCGTGTGGCCTGCCCAAGTAAATCGTGCAACCCTCCTCTTCCAGACAGTAGCATGCGCACAGTTTTTCAAACCGTGCAGCCTTTTAATGTTGGGAAAAATTACAAAATTTCCACCCCAGGATTTTAAAAACCCACTCAGGTTTTCTCCTCCATTCCTCTCTCTTGATCCTAGGAATGAACCAAATTGCCCAAGAGCTCTAAGAGAAATATCCCCCTCGTTTCTAAGGCATTTTTGGTGCCGTTGGATGCGGACCGAAGCTCCAGCTAAGTCTAATCCCATCATTGCTTCTCTTTTTGGTTTAGGGATTGTATCTTATCTTCCTCTTATTCCAAAGATCTAAAGCCCTATCATTTGGGTGAGTTCTAGGTTGAAGCTCCAAAGGCAGGTCAGATTGACGTCTAAGGACTCAATTGAGGGTGCATCCAACCGTGGTTTCGAGGTAGCTAGTCTACAAAAGTTATCCCATAGTTTTATGGTGGATTTATGCATGTTTGGATTCTCTTATGGTTTCATTGGGGTGCTTTGATCATCCTTGATGTGTTTTGGTATAAATGATGCTTGAAAATGGTAAATGGAAACTCTCACAATCCTCATGGGATGAATTGAGAATGATTTTTCCTAATTTGGGCCATCCATGGGATGTGCCGGCTTTCCCCGGACTTTGGGATTGTTATTTAACAAGTGACCTTGTTGTAATAAATGGTACAACCCTTGACGAATATGTTGCCATGATTGGTTGAACTTGGAATAGAAGTTAGGTAATGCACCTAGACTTGGAAATAACCTAAGGGCTAATTGGAATGGGTTGAATGATTGATTCATGGGAATGATGAATGGGTTAAATGGTTTAATGTGTAAACTAAGTAAAGACCATAATGGGATGGATTATGGGTCTAGTGTTGAATGCTTAGTGAGTTAGGTATAACACATTGGAATTGGGTGAATGGTTAAATGATGTGAAATGGTAAGGTGTTAATGGGTTGAGAAAAAATGTGAATTCTTGTGTGATTTGTGGTGAATAGTTTATCTAAGGGGAAATGGTATGGATGGTAGATGGTTAATTATATATATAAGCATGTGCACATGGCTTGGTAGAGTGGGGTATGACATGAGGATCTACGCCCATGGGTCGAGCAAAGACGGATGCTCTAAACTCCACCCTAAATGCACGGGTTAAGAATGTGGACTTAGGATCTATTCTCCTAACAGTTGCATCCACCCG
Organism: Viscum album; assembly: GCA_963277665.1. Taxonomy (NCBI): domain Eukaryota; kingdom Viridiplantae; phylum Streptophyta; class Magnoliopsida; order Santalales; family Viscaceae; genus Viscum; species Viscum album. The sequence goes on from OY728129.1 coordinate 1,039,610,904, forward strand.
GACTGAGGCTTCGAGGTGAGAATATAGTTTCTATGAGGTATCCACCTGGACTAAGGTTTCGAGGTGAGAATATGGGTTCTATGGGGGGTTAGTCCTAGTGAGATAGGATAATGATGTATTTAGCCTCTTGTGTATAATTGTGGCCTTAGACACATGTAACATAATGTATGTGATTAACCCATGGAAAATGTGATGAAATGGGAAGTGATGGTAAATGGTGAGAAATTAATGGAAATGGAAGTGCCAATGGCTTTGGATCTAAACTGGTTAATGGAACCTTGAATAATTTCTTTGTAATTATCATTCATTTTCCTTTTTCATGCACTACATGTTCCTACTGGATATTTTGTAGACATCGTTGGTGGTTTCCTACAGAGTTGTACTCACACCCTGCCCGGGCCGCCATTGGGTACCCGAGCAGACATTATATTTTTAGGTCAGGAGAAGGGAAAGGTTCCTTTCTAGATAGTTGAGTTGACATGGGTAGCACTTGGTGGAGGATCCAGACTTGGATTTGAGACCATTTTGGGGATTTCGGCTGTTGTCTTTATTTTGGGCTTTTGTCCACTTTTGCACTTGTAGTAGGATTTGGCATATTTATTATTGGAAATGGTTGTTATACATGTTATTCATTTATTTATTATTGTTTACGATATAGTTTTATTTCTTTTGTGGATTACTCTGATAAATAGGGGGTATAGTCTCACCACTGGACCACAAAGACCCATGCTGCTAGTCGTCAGCCTTTGGCGTATGGGGAGGCGTGCTTACGGTTATGTAACTACCCGGCTCGGAGCACTGTTTTAGTGGCTTCCAGGTTGGGGCCGTTACAATAAACATATTGAATATTTTCTTATTAGGAGTCCCTATATGGTCAAGAATCATCTAGATACACTTAATCCAGTACTCACCTACCTAGGGTTCACCCTCTCCAGTGAAAGTCATAGGGTGATACAACTGAAACCACCTCCTCATACCAGACATACTCTTCACCACCCACCATGGGTATCCTTACATAAACTATATAAAATTATAAATGTTCTCATGAAAATTCTCTATGAATTCATTATTTGACTCTATTAGTGCCTCATGTTCAATATTAGGTGGATCATCTCCAGCCCTAACCTCCATCTATCCTTTTAGAAATCACTTCCATGGAGGCATATCTCTATAGTGAAAAAAAAACATCTCAAAACAAATTACAAAACATTAAAAAATTTAATTAAGAGGGATTAATAATTATCCATAACACGTAATTTCTCCCAAACCCCACAACATGGTCAAAACCAAGGTGTTATCACTACCCTTAACCGTCCCTTATCTAGGTCGTGGATCACATAGGGTGAAACACATTTTCATTAGACACTAATTTATTTATTTACCACATCTTTTATCATTTTATAATGTTCAACTTCATATTATACACCTTTTCATTTAATTCATACAATCTAAGAAAATTATTTTATTTTAATGAACATACACATAAACATGTTTTTCCCATGCGTGCCTAAAATGATGCATGTCACATAATAATCCTTAGTGCCTATAATAATATATTCATACTCAAATCACATTCCATACAGGGAAATGAGCAAAATATCAGGAAAAAAAATAATCACATCACACAAAAAGTGCATAAATCTAGGTGAAATAATATCACATTGTAAAAACACACATCAATAACAACAATCCCACCCTAGGTACTTATATTTTACCCTCACACATGGATTAAATACTCCCATGAATGGGCTCTTAAACATGTCTCAAATCATATTATTCACTTGTATACCTATCCTAAATAGTAATACAACATAAAATAAATGAAATCCATTTAATAAAACTTTGTGATGTCCTAAACTGGATGTCGCACACCGGTGCCCTGATCTGGTTGGTCAAACGACCTTATGGAAACATCCCCAAAAACTAGAGTTTATTTACTTTTAGTGTAAGTTTAATATTGATAATGGGGATAATATATCATCTTTATCAATGTAGTGAAACAATGTAAATAAATAAAAAATAAAAATTGAATAACCAAACCGAATGCCACAACTAAAATAGACAAATATCACATGATAAACCAAAATAGGGACACAATATCCAAATAAAGACAATAGATATGTCATTCTATAAATAGTGTCAATTGTCTATTGAAAACCAATAATAATGACACGCTTACAACTCCTAGTGGGTCTCGATACCATTTTTGTTTCCCTCATCATTACTCTATCATGACTAAGCCATCTATCATTGGACTCTTTCCATTATCCAATCCTAAAAACATGATGTCTATTCAGGTACCGATTTGGAATCCTTTGTAGGGTGTGAGAATAACATTGTATTCCACCACCAGCTATGTCCAAAATAATAGCCAGTCAATAACACTATATAAATCCATATAAATAATAAATTACAAGTGAAAAAATAAAAAAATTACATATTCACCTATTCTTTATTAAACCATGTAAATCATTAATTTCCCAAGGACACCCAAGCCATCAATACTTGATTCAGCCCATGCCGGAGTTTGAACCATATCACTTAGGTAAAAAATCATTATAACTCATGTGATTTTATTATCCATTTCATTTCAGTTCATATCATGAACACATGGAACTATAGTGCAATAAAAATATCTTGGGAATAGAACATTGTGTCTAGCACCCCATGTGTATTTAGAGCATCAATCCCTATCCAAAATTCCATGGGTATATGGAGCATCAGTCTATGTACCATACCATAATATCAACATGCATTCATTTGGTACCAAAACATCATGGAAAGCAATCCATGGTCATTTAGAGCATTAGTCCGGGTCCCACACCCAATTTATCAATCAATCACATATATCACATAAATCACATTTCAAAAGGTTATACAATATTAACATTATCAATAATTGTTCACCGCATGGTAAACCATTTCAATTATCAATTCAATCATAATTATTTTCATTAATCTCATGGAATAATATGAACAATTCATCAATAAACAATTTATCAACTTTTAATCAAATAACTAATTAACCCGTTAAAGGTTTAGACAATCATTATTTTATTTATATTATCAATTAAATAAATATATAAAAAAATAACAAATTATAATATCATATTTAATTTAACAATTCCACAATACCAATATCCCATAAATTCCATAATCGGATCATTTCTATAATTAATTATCAAATTAATCAATCCAATTCAACTAATTAAAATTTACCCAAATTCATCCCATTTAATTATCACATAGAAATTAAATTTAATAAAATTAAACTCCAGATGAAATTTCCTAATCATTAAAATTTAAATGGAATAATTATATACATGTAATTAATTCAAGACTATGAGATTTTTAATTTAGACCCCCTACCACAAGATCATCGACGAGCATTTGCTAACAAAACTCCCCAATTGAAGAGAAATGATCAAGAACATAATGAAGAATGAGATCTATAACCAAAAACTATATCCAAGATCAGAAAGAGTTAGATATACTAAAACTGAGATCCAAACCCACAACATTGGTGGATAACTAGCTCCTCTTTATTGGGAAAGGGAGATAGCAAAGAGAAATCTAGTCTGGAAGAAATCTATCTTTGGTAGATTTGTATATCGATCAGGAAAATCTTCAATTAAATAATAAAAAAGTTCAGAAACCCTATGAATGTTTCTTGGAGCCTCCAAAAATTGTAGAAAGCATTTAGGCTTGAGTTGGGTTGAATTGGGGTGATGGATAGGGGGTTAAATAATTTTAAAACTAATATTTGGTGGATTAAATCTTGTCCACACAGTTTCCTAGACTGGGGTGCATAGTTTTTCAAACCATGCGCCCTTATTATGCACATATCCCATGGGGGAGAACAATTACTCCTATGTTGGAGCATATTTTGAAAAACTATTCACCAAGCATGGAATCCCTTTTTGTATGGGGTTGTATGGATTGCTGGGGTAGGGAACACGTTTTGGGAAAACCATGAACCAACCATGCATTTTCCAAAACCACCCCAAAATATCTAAATTCTCCAAAAATCTCCCCATGTAAAGAAAATATATACTTAAAACATATCAAAAGAGAACCTATAAATGAGCATGATAAATCTCTAGAAACAGTTCGAGAACATAAAAAATTATACATGTGTGTGTTTTGTGTGTGTGGGGGGGGGGGGGGGGTTATGTGTATGTGTATTCTATATATCAGTGGATATGTATATTTGTTCATAGATATGTATGTTAATTTATTTGTGTGTGTGATTTTTTGTGACTGTATGTTTATGTGTACATGTATTGTATATATCAGTGCATATGTATATATGGGCATTTTTCTCGGTTGTGTGGGTGTGTTGTGTGTGTGTGTTTTTTTATATGTGTATTTTAGGTACATGTGATTATTTATATACCTACATAGTGGTGTATGTAAATTCATGTGTATGTGTATATATATGTGTACGTGTATGCGTATGTGTATGTATATATATGTATGAGTATGTATATATATTCATATGTGTATGTTTATATGTATGTGAATGTGTATGTATGTTTAGGTTTATGTGTATGTTTATGTGAATGTGTAAGTGTATGTGTATGTACGGGTACATGTATGTTTAAGTGTATGTATATGTGTATGTGTATTTACAAGTGTATATGAATGTGTATATGTTTATGCAGTATGTGTGTGTGAGTGTGTGCATATATAGATGCATATGTATGTGCATGTGTGTGTATGTCATTGTATGTATGTGTATATGTACAAACATGCATTTGTATGTTCATGTATGTGCATCTGTTTGTATATAGATGTATGTGTCTATGCTAGTGTTTGTACATATTCATGTTTATTCATTTTTAATATTTATTCATTTTTAAATTTTATTCAGTTTATATTTTTTTAATATATTCTATTTTTGTAGTTATTTATACATTTTTTGTATTATTTATAGATTTAATTAACTAATAATTTTTTTAATAATTATTAAAAAATATAATTTTTAATAATTAGTTATAATTTTTATATACAATCAATAAAGTGCATATTTCAATAATTATCAATAATAATATTTATTTATTCATTTTTATTAATTTTTTACGTGTTCGCAATTCATGTAATCTGTGTTATGAATTAACTTTTTTTAAATATATATATATTTTGAATTTATTTCATTTTATTCATTCCTCTATAATATTATTTCATTAAATATAATTTTTTTGATATTTATTATTTATTATATTTCATTGCAATTTATTCATTTTTTTTAAATATATACAAATTTATTTACTATGTTTAAATATTTTCAATATGTTTTTTATTTATATGATTACTATTTATTATTTTTTATTTATTATGTTATAATATTTTTAAAATTTTTTAAATCAATATATTTTATTTTAATAATACCAACTCCAACCTATAACATTTTTGTGCAATATTATACCCCAATGTACTCCATCCCAAACACCATTTTGGTGTTTATGTATCTAATTATGTTATTATGTTAAATTCATTTTTTAATATAAGAAAATTAAATATTACATAACTATTTTGTCATATTTTTTACTTAATTAATCAAATAATGTAATCATATTTATTTTAATTTATTCATTGTGAATATACGTGTGTAGTTCATTTAATTTTATTTAATTTAATTATTAATATTTTTTACACTCAATATAACTCATTTTTATTAATTATCTTAAATATATAATCAATATTATGTACTTATTCATTTGTATTCAATGTATATGTTTTCAATTCATGTAATTAATATTAACAATACATTTTTTAATTATTTTTTTATTTTATTCAATTTAATTAATTCATTTTTAATATTAATTCATTGATTATTATTTATACATCTGTAATATTTATTAATTTTTAGTTTTTTTGGAGTTTATTCTTATTGTAATATTTATTTATACATAATTATTTACTAATATTTAATTTCTTAATAATTTTTTTAATTTATATGATTACTATTTATTCAATTTATTTTATTATGTTGTAATGTTTTTAAAATCCATGACATTTATATAATAAATTTATTTTAATGTATTTTTTAAATTTTTCTGCAATTTTTGTACATTTTTACAATCATTGAAATTAATCTTATGAATCATACATAAATATTTACAATGTTTTAATATTCTTAATTTTTTTATTAAATCATTAAACATCAACCAATTTATATATTAAGTTGTAATATTTTCTAAATATTTTATATCAATATTAATAATTAATTTAAATTATTTTCAAAATTTCTATTCATTTTTACTTATTTACATTTCATTTAATCTTAGAAATTCAATTTTTTGTATCTGTTTACTAGGCTTTAATATTTTTAATATATATTCATCATTATTTTAATACATATTCAATTGTTATTTTCTTAAGAATTTATGCAGAACTGGCAGTCGGGTCGACAATCCTAGCTCTATCATTCCATTAAGAGCTTCTTAGGGTTCCCTTGATGCCTTTTGTCCTACTTCTGTAGGTCCCGTCTGTCCCCCCATCCAGGTCGAAATGAAGCCTCCTTATTCATGCAAGGGTTTTCCAATGTTTGGGCTATCGACAATGGAGTACCATAATGCAGCCTCCTTTCATGTTTTCACCCTCATCGCTAGATTCAGTTCTAATCGGTTGTTGTTGGATTTCTTCTAACAATACGTTATCTTATCTTGGAATATGATGTTCTCAGCTGATGTTGGGGTTCTAGATAAGTGTAATTTAAGTGCTCATATTCACTCAGATGATGATTTAGCTCGCTCTTGGTCATTAGAATCCAGTATTTGTGAAGATTGGTGTTTTCTAATCCTTCATTGGACTTTTAACTTCAACAAAGGATGTGATTGCAAAAGGGAGGCCATTCGGTTTCCCTTGCTTGGGTTACCTCTAACATTCTAGAATCCATCCATTCTCAAAGTAATCGAGGATAACCTTGACTGCTTCCTTCTTGTTGATGAAATAACTCTTCATCTAAAATAGTCTCATGGGGTGAGAATATGTTTTGAGCTGGATATCTCAAAGTCCATCCCAAAGCGGCTTCATCTGTGGGTTGGTGATAAGGATAGATTCTGGTAGTTGATTCATTCCAATGGAGTGTTTGGAAATTATACTTCGATTTATCATCAAGTAAACTGGGGAAAATAGTATAGGAATCACTAACAATGGTGTAAGAATCATCTAGAAGAGTGTCTCACCCGATGGTGTTCGACTTCGACCCAAAAGATCCTAGCTACATGTGGCTTAATGCTTGCTGATAAGGGAATCTATTAGGCTGAGGCTCTCTCCTCCTAGTCTGATATTGGATTTTGGGTCCCTCCTTATCGTGTGAAGGTGTTCACTTCCTCTTCTTCTCTGTCTACAATAGGGGTGTCAGCTCACTCATCTCTTACCCAGGTAGATGGAGGTGAGTTTGATGATGCGCACATGCGCTAACTTTATTATCTTGAGGCCTATATGACTCATTTGGAGGTGAAATTTCATTCTCATAAGAAGTAGAATGGGAAACACCCATTTTTTATGGGGAAATCTTCACTCACTACCATTGGTGAAAGAAAAAATCATATAATCCCAAGAAGAATCCCCATGGGGATGCCTTAACTGAAAGGAGTTCTTGTTCTTTCACTCTTGTATATAATATGGTAATTAACAAGGAAAATGAAAAATATTATAAGGCTGGTAGTTCTAACAGCAATACATTTGGTAATATCAAGGGGGTGGAAGGAGGCATCAAGGGGGTTCTATCAAATGTCAAGAACCAGGTTTTTGTGATCATAGTTGAATCAATCACTATGAAAGGTAGTAGATAGGAACATATTAAAACAAGTCATTTCAAGGGAGTTATGAGAGTTGAAACACCATTGTTACGGTATCTCACCTATCATCCCCGGTTAATGTAAAAATGAATAAGAAGTGGAATCACTACTTCACCTAGGCTGCCATATATAACCAAGGGGAAGAATGATTTGTATTTTCTGTTTGAACACCCTTCAGTGGGTCATCGAAGGGTATCTAATTAAAGTCATTTAGAAAAGGGAGGATGTTTTACTTATTTGGAATCATTTCTTGGAAATGAGGTGCAACCTCCACCATGAAACTTTAATATGAATATTAATAGTTCTTCTCCCCTCTCCCGGGGGGGTCAGTCCAGAATGATGGTACTTGTGAACATGAATAATTATGTTTACACAAGGAGTTGAACCAGTGGATAATTAAATTTCATGATCTAATACTACCCAATAATGAATCTTGATGTGTGGCTTTAATGAAGGTATGCTGGAATACTTCACAGACTTCATTCTACCTTTTTTTTATTTTTAATGGAAAATGTAGAGATGTTTACTATTTTTTTGTATTATTTGGGTTCTTATTCAACGCCTTAAAAGTGATTTCTTCAAATATATGCTTTAATTATTTTTTATTTTATTTTAAAAATACTTTATAAACACTAAAATATAGATCACTAATATAACCTATATATATGAGCGTTGAAACTATAACACTGATAAAGATAGATATTATTAGACTTTATTAATTTAGCACTAATAAAACTCATATTTGATTGGGTTTTTTGGAATGCCCTGATAAAACCTTTCATGATATAATAAATTCAGCCCTAAGTGAACTGACTTCATCCTTCCATTCATTCACTCTCATGGAATTCTTCCTTTACCACTGACCACCCTCAACCATTTTGTACAAATCGATCATCTATAAACCAAGTTCTGAAAGTTATTCTCCTAAAACTTTTTTTTATTACTCATCATGAGACAAATACTTCTTATGAAAGAAAACATATGGTCTTTTCTATTACATCTGAATACCTACATTCCTAGATCCTATACTAAAATCATGGACTTTACATTTCCGGCCTTGATGATGATAAAAAAAACCCATTTTTCCATCCAAATATATCAACATTAAAATGAAAAATAAGATCACATGTATCCTATATGACCTTTTGGATTTATTGTTTTATAAAATTATAAAAAAATCCATCTGAAAAAATTAACATGACTTTAAAAGTACATTTTTCCCACCTACCCACTATTTTTATATTAATGAATCATTAACATCTACATGAAACCCCTTCTAGACAGAACTCGGTCAACTTGAAAATTTAAAACCTAGGGAAAGTAAACATAATAAGGATGAGCTCAAATGACTAGTAAGGGAAAATATTATCCTTAACCAATGATTGTCATTAGTGAACTTACGAAGATCATAATGATATGAGGACATAATCAACGTACATGAGAAAATACTAAAAGAAATCATACCCATCAATACCTATATCATAAAATATTAAAACATGGAAATGAATAGAGTCATCAGAATTAATAATCATGATCCATGATATATCCATATTAACCATGATAAACATTTTAAAACCATAAAAATCATAGATAAAACATATTGGTATCTCGGAACAACATCTCATCGAACCCTTATTCATCCCTAATAGAACCCTTATAATTGGAATAACTATATGATCAACATCCAATATAATTTTATATATAACATAATCAATACCCAATGCATTGGAGTGCTATTTGGGCACACAGATCATTAATCTATAAAAGGATCTCCTAACACTATCTAGGAACATCCATTGTTTATAATGTCCAATAACCAAATAATTAATAAATAACATAGAGGATTAATTTCACCATGAATAGTAAAAATAATATTTATTGATTTAAAATCATGATTAACCCATGTAATGTAAATGTGTTCCACAACAATCTCTTTTAAACATGGTTAAACTATGGAAAAAGAATAGGTTCAATAACAATCTTTGTGAAATATGATTATCCCATTGAAAATAAACATGTTCCATAACAATATATTTGAATCATGGTTAACCCATTTAAATGAAATTATTTCCATAAATATCCATTTGTAACATGGTTAAACCATGGAAACAAAACAGATATTATACCAATCTCTTTGAATAATGGTTGACATGTAGAAAAGAAACAATTCCAAAACCATCCCTTTGAAAAAATATTAATCCATCCAAATAAAGAATGGGGGAAATGTCATTTCATAATATCCAAATTTTTTTGTAATTAACAACATGATTTGTTGAAATTGATTATTGGAAATACCATTAAAATATTATTAAAATCATTTGGAGGAAAATACCCTTATCATTTTGATAATCCTTTTTTAAAACATAAAACATTTTGAAAATACTTTTTATTTCAAAATAAACATGGAATATTATAATAGAATATTTTAAAAATAATTTAAAACATTTATTGAGGAAAATATCATTTTTTATTTGAAAAATATGTTTTAAAACCTTCTCAAAAAACATGGATTTGGAAGAAAAAGTGTTTTCAACCAAAAATATGTTTTTTATAAAAACATTCATTTAAACTCTTGAGTAAATAATGAGAGAAAAATGAAGTTAAAAAATGTATTAACATGATATAAATAGAGTATAAAGAAATTATTGATAATTATTAGATGCAGATTATAAGATTTCATTATTGGAGACTTAATCAGTAACAATCCCAATAAACAATGTGATTGTAACATGAAACTCTTACCACTTTGATATTATTGAATCAAAAGACCCATGAAATAATAATATTAGAAAGAAAATATTATATCAATATAATAAGTATATTACTGATATACCATGTAAATGTAGTATTATATACCCCTCATAAAATGATATAGGTGTATAATATAAAATATTTCTCAAAGAATGAAAGTTGTGACAAAAATATCTTAATGATTTTGTAACATGGAAACTATAAACCCCACAAAATAGGGATTCGAAAAGGGATATGTAAATTTCCATAAATTTAATTATATTTATCACACACTAAATTCATGGGCATTATATACACCACAAAAAAATTGGTGAATATGGAATGTGTCTTGTAGAAATAAAATTTAGATGAGAAATGACCATACTACATGAGTAACTTTTGAATCATAAGATATGTGAAATAATAACATCAACTGAATATTTTAATAACATGAGATAAATTAAATTAATTATATAACATGTAATATTTCATCACATAGACCACACAAAATTAATAGTGGGGAATATGACATAAGTCTCGAAAAATAAAAGTGGGACTTGAAGTACCCTTACCTTAAGTATTGACTCTCATTATATTTGTAAAAACATCTTATAAAATAAGTATAATTTTATTATAAATCTTCATATTACCATAATCATATATATCATATCATATATTATTTTATGATGATTTTATATTACCCATTTATCAAAAATTCCATGTTAAAGTTATGTTTCAAGTAATAACTGCTTTGTATTTGGTACATGTTTTGATTTGTTCTTTTTGGTCTTTTTACTTTGATAATTATTTAACCATTCCAATTATGTAAATAATGATATAAATATCATATAAATTCAGTATTTATAAAAATATATATAAAATACAAATTGGAAATGACATACACAATCCATGGAGATGATAAGCCATATGTACGCATGATTGATGATTCCATTTTCTTATCTTATTAAAAGGAAGATAATTAAATGATGTATATTTAATTATTAGAAAATTATTATGTATAATATATAAAATATTTATATTACACTCATCCTTAATACATTCCATGTATATCATGAAAAAATAAAATTGCTTCATGAGGCGGCTTTCCATCGAACACACGAACGACATAATTATATTATCTTGAAGTGGACAGCATAAAGGTATGTGTTATATAATAATTAAATAAGAATAAATTCATAAAAAATATTATATATATCACATATTAATATAATTTACAACTTTATTACCAACCTTTAGAGGTCGTAATTGATGAAAGAATGACATCGGTTCGCAAGACGATAGCCCATAGTAAACACGAATGATGATCATGTATCCCATTTGATGGAAGTTTGTGTTGGATTAGGTAATAAAATTGACATAGAAACATATCATTATATTTTATATATAATTTTTAATATAAAATCATTAAATAATAAAATAATTTTTTAGGTTTGAGGATGAAATAAAACAAATACATTCACAGATGTACATTACTTCTTCTTCGGGTAGCTCCTCTTTGTTTGCATCAAAGGACTTCCTCGGTTTGATTTATGCACAAATAGCAGCTTCTAAAAATAGATTAGGAAATTTGGGAGTTTTTTTGGGCAGGGTTTTAATGACAAAAAAATTCTTTATTGGTTTGAAGAAGCGAGGAGAGTGAGTTCTCCTTAATAGTGTAGGAGGAGTGGATTTCTTGTAAATACCAAAAAGGTAAACACTATTGGAAGGTCTCACTTACATCATGTTCCTCCAACAAAGGGAAAAAGAAATCCAAGAGGTTATATTTTATAAATATTTTAATCTATTAGGTTTTGGAAATATTTCTTGTTTATTTTGACCCTTAAGATTATAATTTAACCACTTAGTAAATACATTTTAGCATTAATCTCTTCAATTAATTTTAATTCCATTCACTAATATTTTTTTCAAAAACTATGTTGACCTTAATAGAAATTATAAATTATTATTATTACAAATATGGAATCTATTTTTCTAAATTAAATTGATATATGTTTCATAATGTAATTTAAAATGTATCCCATATACGTGATGACAAAGAGGGTTTTTATAGTGAAAATGTTCAATTGTTTGAAATATTTGTATATAAAAATTCAACATTAAATTTATTAATATGAAGTAAATTTTATTAATATATTTATAATTTATCTAATTTAAATTTGATACAAATTTAAAACATAATTTATAATTATAAATTATTTAAATGAAAAGTCAATTTTTCATTAAATTGAGCATTTTTCACTATTCGAAAAATCTTAAACTTCTTAAAAAAATACAAAGAATTCACCGAAAATAAATTTTTATATTAAGGTATAAAAAATTAAGTTTATATTTTAAAATAAAATTTATAAAAGTCTAAAAATTTAGTTTTAAAATATGTTTACTCTTAAAAGGTGTAAAAATTCTTATTTGGAAAATACATATTTTTATGCATTAAAATAGATTTTTTTATTATATTATGCCTATAAAATATGGTGGATTAAATAAAAAAATATTATTGAATTTATAATAAATATATTTAATTAATATTTCTAACTAAGAGTGATTAATTTCATTTATTAAGATAAAATGAATTTGTGGACATAAAACTTGTTTTTCATAAAAACACATACTTTAAATTCAATTGGTTTCTATTCTCATTTATAATTAAATGGTCACAAAATAATTCATTATAGATATATGTGTAAACCATATTATCATAATTTACTTAATCTTATTCATTACCTCCCTTCCATTGGTTATGTGATAACTATCATAATATTAATATTATATTGTTTTCTGGTATGACTCGACCTTGCGTGTAACACATGTTATCAAAGAAACACAATGTTACATAAAATGAAAGATAGAATGGGGTTTCATATAAAACAATATAAACTGTGAATTTCATGTAACACAAGAAATCAATTATCTTAAATTAAATTGAATAAAGATATTTCTTAAAATATCAGGATGTTACATCCTACCTCCTTAAATTGAATTTCTCCCTCGAAATTCATCTTGGTTATAAAGGGAATAACATTTTTTGAATTAATTTTTTTGAAACCCACATCTTTCAAATTAAATGAAGAAAACCCCCGAAAAAAGTAAAGTGTGAAATATAATGGCCACCAAAAGATATTTGTACCTAGGATTCCAGATAGGGATAACATTGGTGGGAAATTAAAAGAGGGATTTTGAAGGGAATTCTAATTACCGTGGACTAACAGATATTTATAGAAAATGTGGACCATAGGAAGTCAATGAAAAATAAAAAAAATCCAAATAAGTGTGGAAATTTCATGGATATAATCAGAATATATGGTAATAAAAGGACATTTTTTTCAAGATACCATTCCAAATGTTGAAGGATTATTTAACTATCAAGACTAAAAACATAAAGTAAAATACGTGGTTTAAATGTAAAGTGTCATCCTTTAATAAATTTAAATCAAAATAGAATTTTTTTTACTCCAATTTATTTGTATTAAAGAAGAATTATTCATGATATAAGTACAAAAATAATATTTCAAATAACATATAACCACAAAAGGGAAAATAATATATTCCTTCTGTCTTAAAACTTTTACCCAAAAAATGGTTATCTCAAGGTAATTTAATTCAAAAAATGGATAAAAATTCATATTATATATTAATATTTATAATTAAATTGAAATACTTAAATGTTATACCAAATCCGCCCCTTAAAAAATATACATAAATTCATCAAACATTTCCTAACTATGTTTGAAGAAGAATGATTATAAGGATTTAATCATATATTCTTCAATGAAAAATGACCATTTATTCTTCTAATATAATTTCATATGTTTTAAAAATAAATTTATTCTCTATAAATTTTATACAAACTCAGACATCGTTTAGGCCAATTGTAGGTGGGAAAACCTTACTATCCTTTGGTTATGGGTTTACGTCCAACATCCTAGCCGAATGCGATGGGTTGTCACTAAGTATACCCGACGTCGATTTTTTTCTTTAATCCTGAAAAATTAATTCCTCCCACAAAAAATTGATTTTGATTGTAGTGTCTAAAAACACCTCAACACAATAAAATGTATCAAAAAAATTCATTAGTAACATCAAAATGTTTTTACAACTTAAAACCCCTAAATGAGGTGTATAAGACATTGAAATCAATGTTGACCAGTGATTATATGCAAAACTCATAAGATAACCTTAAATGAAAACATCCTAATATCAACCAGCCTATGATACCAACCATAACATCCCAAGACCCGTACTCCGAAATCCGGTGATGAAATCATGATCATTACATTTTTGAATTGGATGTCTATAAGGGTGACTATTTTTTTCCATCCAATCCTTACATTATAAAAAACAAAAATTAGATCACATACATTCTAAAGGACCTTATTAGTTTATAATTAATGATAATTAGAAAGAAACCCACAAATAAATAAATCGCATGAATTTTAATGATCATTTCTCCCACTTTTATTTTTTTTTACATTAAGACATCATCGTCGTTGATATTAATTATCATCTAGAGAAAACTAATTAAACTACATTATTTATAACCTAGGGAAATAGAAAGAGAATAAGGGTGAGATAAAATGATTAGTAAGTTAAGATTTAAGTATTAACAAATAAATGTCATGAGGGAGAATTAGAAAAACATAAGGGTATGATGACATAAACAAAGTGCATGAGAGAATCATAAAAGAACATATAAAAATCAATACATGGATCATAAAATATTAAAATATAGAAATGGAAAGTGTCAACAGAATC
Organism: Viscum album; assembly: GCA_963277665.1. Taxonomy (NCBI): domain Eukaryota; kingdom Viridiplantae; phylum Streptophyta; class Magnoliopsida; order Santalales; family Viscaceae; genus Viscum; species Viscum album. Next base: position 1,039,626,212 of record OY728129.1, read on the forward strand.
AATAAGAATAAGCCTTTTGATATCAATATTGATCATGAGAAATATTTTAAACCTATATAAATCATAGAAAAAATATATTGGTATCATGGAACAAAATCTCTTTAAACCATTACAAAACCATTAAAGAACCACTATAATTTGAATAATATGGTGAAAAACATCCAATATAGTTATAATAATAATATAATCATTACCCAATGCAATAGAGTGTTATCTAGGTTCCCCCATTATGCAAGCTATAATTGGATCACCTGATTCTATTTGGGTGCACCCATCATTTATAATGTCCCAAAATAAATATTGAATAAATCACTTAGAGAATTCATTTCAACACAACCCATCGAAAAACTATTTATTATTTTCAATAAATTATTAACTTATGGAAATTAAAGAGGTTCTATAACAATCTCTCTAAACCAGTGTTATCCAAGAGAAAATAATTGAATTATATAAAAATATATTTCAAACGTGATTAAACCATGGAAAATAAATGGGTAACATAACAATATCATAGAAACATAATTAAACCATGGAGAAGAAACAGGTTCCATAACACTGTTTTTGAAACGTGGTTAACCCGTGGGAAATAAACGGTTTCTGTAACAATCTCTTTGAAACATGGTTGATCCATGGAAATGAAATAGGTTCCATAAAGATATATTTGATATAATATTAATCCATCCAAATAAAGACTTAGGATGGAATCATTAAAACATATCCCCATTGGTTCATAAGTAACAATAAAGGTTTTTAACATTTATTAATGGAAATACCATTAAAATAAAATTAAATACATTTTCAGGAAAATAAAATTTTCAATATTAAAATAACCTTTTAATACATAAAACATTTTAAAAATTCTTTTTTATTTTTTAGTAACATTGAAAGCTCATAATGAATGCTTTTAAAAATAACATTAAAAATATTTTGAGGAAAATATCATTTTGGTTTTGAAAAAATATTCTCTCAAATATTTTTAAAATATTCTTATAAAACATTGTTCGGGAGGAAAAAGTGTTTTCGACCAAAAAGATGATTAAAAAATTGATATTTTGATCCCTTGAGTATATAAAGAGATAAAAATAAAGGAAAAAATGTATTATCATGACATAACCAGAGGATAATAAAATTTAGTAGAATTATATTGAGGTATATCATAAGATTTAAACATTGGAGACTTAATCGCAAACAATCCTGATAAATGATGATATTGTAACATGAAACTATTACAAATTTGATAGCATTGTATCAGAATCCTCATGAAATAAAAAAAATTAATTTAATCATATATATTAATTAAAATAAGTATATTCATGATATAAAATGTTAAATGGTTAATACACACACCTAATAACATAATATAGGTGTATAACATAATATATGTCTTCAGAAGGAAAACTGAAATATAAATCCCTTACCGCTTTAGTAAATTTTAAAAATATATTCCCCAAGAAAGAGATATAACAAAATGGATATATAAGTGCCCATGAATTTATGTACAATAATCACATAAAATATTAATTCATAGTATGTGCACAACACAACCAAAATAAGTGGTGAATATGGATTGTATCTCATACAAATAAAAGTGATATTAGAAAAACCATTATTACTTGAGTATCTTTTGAATCATGAGATCAGTGAAATAATAAAGTGAATTAAACCTTTTAATATCATTAATTAGATTAAAATCATGATATATATTGTCATATTGAAGTATATAAACCACAAAAAATAAACAAGTGGTGAATATGGCATAAGTCTCTCAGAAATAAATGTGTTATTTGAAATCCCCTTACCTTAAGTCATTACTCTCATTCAAATTGTTAAAGCATACTATATAATAAATATAAGTTTATTGTACATATATATACCAACTTTAATCATATATATCATACCAAATATGATTTTATTATGACATTATATAACCCAGTTTACAACAATTCAATGGTAATGTTTTGTTTCAGGTAACAACTCCTTTGTTTTTCGTATATGTTTTGACTTGTAATTTTTTCTCTTTTGACATTTTTCATGATTTCATAATTTATATAATTTAAACCATGATATAAATAACATATATATTTATCATATATGTATTTATAATAATATATAAAATATAAAAATAGGAAATGAAATACACTATTCATAGAGACGGTAGGTCGTATGTACACATGAATGCTATTTCCTTTTTCATATCATATATTAAGATGGAAAAGTAAATGTTTTATATATTTATATAATATTCTAGTGGTATAATTATTTCTTATGTATCATATATCATATTAAACAAATTCTTAATATATTCCATGCATATTTTTTATTAATCACATCGCTTTGCGAGGCGATAGTCCACCATACACACAAAAGACATTATTATATAATTACAAAATTGAAAGAATTAGAGTATGTGTCATATAATAATTCCTGAAGAATAAAGGAATCCTAAATATTATATATGTGTTTTATAATTATAATTTCAATCATTATTATCAACCTTGATAGGTGGTAATGGAAGAACAAAGGACATCGGTTCATGAGACGGTAGTCCACCTTACACACAAAAGATGATTGCATATCCCATTTGATGGAAGTGTGTGTGGTTTTTGGTCATAAAAATAACATAAAAAATATCAGAATATTTAAGATACTGAGGATAATATATAATATTTGTATAACAATCACTGAATATGTTTGAGGAAAAAATAATCCAAAAACATTAATTGATGAATGTTACCTCTCCTTTGAGTAACTCCTTTTGGTTCTCCCAAAAAGACTTTATTTGGTTGACTTATTCCCAAAGTGAGGAATATATGATTATATGAGGGAATTTTTGAGTTTTTATGTGAAGGTTTTGGATGATCCAAAAGTATCAATAAGTGTGAATATGTTGGGAGAGTTAATTCTCATTTATAGTGGAGGAGGAGTGGCATTATTGTAAATACCAAAAGGTAAACAATATTGGGAGGACTTCTATACACCATGTTCCTCCAATTGTAATGACTCATATTTTCCATGTATTATTTAGTGGATTATATGAAAATTTTATGTGTCCTTGAAAATTGATGGCGCATGATTCTGAGACCCAGTTTTCTCGGAATGAATTTATGAACATTTTTTCGGGTACGTTCAGTAAATGTGAGAGCGGAGTTTTGTAACATTTAAACCGGTGCTCGGAATTGAAATTTGAGGACACTGTTGAACTTGAAGTGCTGATATTCTCTTATGGAGACCTTCTCCTCGACCAGAGAAGGTTTTGGGGGGAAGCTTGTTTTTGATAAACATCAATGTAAAAAAAGTGGAAATAAAAATAAAATAACTTTATTTTTATTTAAGATTTGAATTATTTTGAATTCTCGGTGGGGACCACCCGATCTCTTCAACCTTGTTTTTAATTGTAAAAAATCCCCTACATTTAATGACTTCACTAATTGAATTCATTAAACCTATCAATTAAGGTGGAGGTTCTTCATCACCTAGTTTGTGCCCTTGGTGGAGGATCTGGCTAGAGGAAACCCTCCCAAGAGGAAGAACTCTTCTCCTTCGATGATTTTCTCCAATGAAGAACTCCTTCCAAGGATCTCTAACAAGGAAGGTCATCAAGGATGAAGAACGGACGTCCATCCTTCCCTCTCTTCACTGACGTCATCGAATCTTCAGAGGTAGAGATTTTTTCTTCTGTATACCCCTTACCCGTTCATGTCGTTATTTTGATTCAAGAACAACTATGCCGCTTACTATCGTTCTAATGTGGAGAGTTCAAGCCAAATGAACATGGCCTGACCTCTCGGCAACCATTTTAGATTTTGATGTTCGTCACGTCTTGTTTTAGGGTTAAGAAATTTCCAACCATGGATGTCTGGAATCGAGGGCGACGTCTCGAGATGAGTGCGGGAGTCTATAGAATGAAGAATGGGCCATTGGGATGCACCTGGTGACTCAAGGAACGTCACCTGGAACCCGTTCCAACAACCGGTGTTGGAAGGGCTCGGGTATGGTGGTTGGCACTCTGACCAGCTGCAACGACGGTGGCGGCACGACCACGCCACTAGTTAAGGGCCAAAACCTGTCGGTCACATCGGAGCAAGGGTGGCGGTCGGCACTCGACCGGTCGCATGAAGGGGGTGGCGGCGTGCGTCCGCACCGACGAGCGAGCAGGGGCCACGACATGAGGCCGCAACAGCGAAGGAGGGGTGGTCGGCTCATTGTTGGACGCCAGTGGTGGTGTGGTGCACGACCGCACCACGTAGGTGGGCTGGCCGTCCAGCCAGTCGGGGAGCCGAGTGGGACCCTAGGTCTCGAGTTCCAGCTTCCAACGCCATGTGGAGCTGGCCGGTCGGCCACCAAACCCGAACGGCCCAACCGTTCGGTGTACCCAGGGGTTTCCTCCACCTTGGGTGGAGGAAAGGGTAGACCCCACCGCGGGGCCACCCATCCGCGGTCACAATATCCCGGATCGCGCCGGTGGGCCAAGCTGGATGCAGTGGGCCAGGTCGGTCTGATTGGGTCAGACCGGACCCAGACTATCTTCGAACCCTTATCATTCTTTCAGCTATAACATGACCTACGATCTTGCGTTTGACGAACTGTTTGTGGTGCCGGAAACTATGGATCGAGATATTCCATTTGGTATACCCACTAGAGTTTTGGATAATATTGGGGTACATATGGGTTGGATCGAACATTAATCCAACTAGGGCATTGAGAAAAAATGGACAATAACATACAGATCGGTCATCTGATTGATATGGAATCTATTGAGTTGAGACCCTTATTATGTGGCGTTCATTTAGTACTCTTCTTCGTGGGACATCATGGTAGTCGGAGTATCGACCTATGGCTTGAGGAACAGAACCACCTAGAATCAAAAGATCTTAGGTCAATAACCTTGTGGCTGGCTGTAACATGAGAATGGGATCCTCTGTGGGTCTGTTACGTGGGATCCTATGCATGTCTATGTTCTAGTATCCCACTTGGATCCTCTCTAGGAATCCATGTGAGACTACTCTATGATCCTACGTGGGTCTTCTGTAGTAGGATCCTATGTGGGTATGATGATTTAGAATCCTATGTGGGTCTTCCTCTTAACATAGTAGGATGATTCATTAGTTATATCTAATCATATTTACTATTGTACCTATGTTATACCTAGTTTAAGATGAGTCCTTATCTTTTTAGTACAATTCTGTGTGATGATGCCTTTGTGGTATTTTTCTGGGTGGAGTTACCTATGTGTTACTACCTTTGTGGTACTCACATTTGTGGTATTCCTACCTTCATAGAATAGTTGATTTTTGGGCTTTGAGTGGGGCCCTATGTTTCCACCTGATTGAGTTGGGTATTCTCAACAACTTAGGTATATGTATGGGCATATACCGAAGTAAGGTTTTTAGTTGGTTTCATGATTTTTGGATTATCCTTTGTGAATTTGGTGAGACCTTCGAGGGTCTCGAGGTCCCTACTAAGTAATGTTATACTCACCCCTGCACGGGCTATGCCCACACCTTGTTGTGTTTGGTGCTGATGGAGGATAGTGCTGACCAAGGACAAGAGTACAAGGAGTTGAGGTAGCTCGAGGTAGACATTAGATTAGGCATACCACAGAGACGATTGTTTGAGGGCTGCACCAACCCTTCAGGTAGGATCCTTGGTGGGTGTTCACTAGAGCTGTTTTTAGTTTCACTTGTACTTTTTAGTTTACTTGTACTTTTTCGTTGGGTTTGTATTCCGGCCCCTTTTTCTTTCTGTACCCACCTTGTTTACTATATAGTTTTAATTTGTTCTTGTATCCTAATTTGGGCTTAGTTTTGTGAGTTTACAAGTTATAAAGGCAATGCCTTCCCAGTTTTAGTGAATACGCCTTTGGATGCTTGTCACTAGCCCATGTCAAATGGAAGGCGGGCTTGGGGTAGTCACAACACGGGCCCCAAGGGATGGGTCATGAAAAATTGGTTTCAGAGGAGTAAGTTATACTATAGAACATTGGACTTTGAACTTTTAAACAGAAATAGTGTTAAGTGCTAGGAGTGTGGTTATCAGTTTAGGGAATCTAGTGTTAGTGCGGCGGCTGACGTTTCCTTACACCAATACCCTAAATTCATATTTCTGACACAGTGCATGAAAACATTGATTTTTTGTGTGTTTTAAAAAATATTTCTTTGTGATGTCTTTCATTTAGATCACCAGGTATAAATTATTGACCATGGCACACCTATTTATTTTCATGATTCCTCTTCAAAGACATCCATCTAGGGTTCCAGGAAGAGTACGTGATGACAGCCCACCGAGTGACAAGGCCTCAGAACAGGGCCATTTATCAGTATAGGAACTAATAGAGGCACCAGCAGTACCATTACCCATTAGGCCATCGATTCCACCAGCCCCAGCTGCGGAGAGTGCACACCGCTTGAGAACATTTCACGAGTTCCAACACAAGTGGCTACCCAGGTTTAGGGGTGAGATAGACCCACATGCGGCTGAGGATTGGAAGGAGGCTATGGTGAAATTATTCTGAATGGTAGGGACACCAGCTGATCTTGTGGTGATCCTTTCCTTTAGTTTACTATATGAAGCAGCAGGTCGATGGTGGATCATGATGCTCCAAGTTCACGACGAGGTGAGGCTTCTCTAGGAAGACATTGATAGCTTGTATTGGGCAGAGTTTGTCACATCGACACTTCGCTAAGTGTTCATATAATAGTTTCTTCATCTGTAGTAGGGAATATTGACTATGGATCAGTACTCAGTGAGGTTCACTGACCTGTCATGCTACATCATTGATATAGTGTGGGACCCATTCATTCAGGACTGATCCTTAGAGCAGGGACTCAGGCAGTGGATCATGGAATTGATGATTTCTCTCAGCATCCTGACATAGGCTAGGGTGTTAGATCAAGCCCTCTTAGTGGGAAGGTTTCATTCTGAGCAGTCACCCTCAATGAGACCCACCATCGGGCATCACATAGAGGAGTCTTCTGCAGCTGGCAGCCGACAGATGTCACAGAGGTCCAAGAGGAACAAACCTACAGATCGACGACCGTATGATTTAGGGCCAGTTGTGTGGGGTACCCAAGACAGATCCAGTCATGTGAGGAGCAGGCAATGTTACTCATGCGGCAGGAAGGGTCACATGGCTCGTGACAGCCCGACCCACCATAAAAATGAACAGCAGACGGTCAATGGACTTCCCCTGCAGAGAGAGAGGTTCGACCGAGGAGGTTCGCAAGGAGTAGGCGGATGTGGCAGAGGAGCTGGTCGTGTATCTGGTAGTGGGCGACGATTCGAGGTGTTACTGCCACCACCACCAGGTGGTACATCCCAACCACAGGGAGTAGGTGGATAGGGGTGAGCTCAGCTCTAGGTACCTGAGGCCTACGTCCACGGAGCTCTTGAGATGATACAACGTACGATTTGTGTCTAATCCACCATAGCTTCAATACTTATAGACACATGTGCCAGTAATTCTTTTATGGCCATTACCCTCGTTTGGAGCTCGGATATTCAGGTGGATCTGTTGGCTCCATCTTTACTGCTAGAGACTCCTACGGGAGACGATTCGATGATTACACACTGGTTTTGGTACTATGAGCTTTCTCTAGGAGGTGAGATCTTCTACTGGGATATTCTAGTAGCAGCGTCGAGGCCTTACGGCATCAACATGGGTATCGATTGGTTATATACAGTCCTGGGCCATATCGACTGCATTAGGAGATAAGTGTGATGTATCCGTGAGGATTGGACTAGGTTTACCTTCACCGAGGAGAAGGGTACCATTACAGCACATGATGAACTTACGCGGAGGAGATTATAGCCGATCAATCTTCAGTTGGCTAGCCATACCCTCGGAGTGGTTGATGTGGAGATTCTGAGATATCTAGTAGTGGTGGACCAGTACGCGGATGTCTTCCCTGATGATGTTCTGGGACTACCTCCTCACAGGGAGGTGGAATTTTACATTAACTTGTACCCCAGGAAGACACTGATATCTACACCAGCATATCAAATGGCTCCCACGGATCTTCATGAGCTACGGGTACAGGTGGAGTACTTATAAGGGAAGGGGTTCATCCAGCCTAGTGTTTCTCATTGGATAGCCCTGATTTTGTTCACCAAGAAGGAGGATGGGAGCTTGGGACTTTGTTCTGACTATCACCTCCAAAACCTGGTTACTGTGAAGAACAAGCACCCACTTTCAAGGATTTATGATCTCTTTGATCAGCTGAAGGGAGCACCATGGTTCTCGAAGACAGACCTCAGGTCAGGCTATCACCAGATCAGAGTACGAGATGAGGATGTGCACAAGATGACTTTCAGATGTCGTTACGACCATTATGAGTTATTTTTCAGGCGATTATGTTTGACCACTGCTCCAACAGTCTTCAAGGGACTCATGAACATGATCATTTAGCCCCACCTAGATCACTTTGTAGTATTCTTCATCGACAACAATCTAATCTACTCTACTGAGGAGGATCATTCCTATCATTTGCAGGTAGTTCTGGACACACTATGAGAGAACCAGCTTTATGGTAAGCTCTCAATTTCCATGTTCTAGATCATAGAGGTTCACTTTCTGAGACAATCATATCAGAGGCCAGAATTGTAGTGGATCAAGTGAAGATTGAGGTGGTGTTTTCTTGGGATCCACCCAGGAGTGTGAAAGAGGTATGAAGTTTCCTGGGTTAGGCTGGATACTATAAGAGATTTTTGATTGACATATACTGAGTTGTAGAACATTTATCAGCATTGATGAAGAAAGGGAAACCCTTTGTGTGGTCAGAGTGATGTCAGTTGATTTTTCAAGAGTTGAGGTAGAGGCTGACTAGTGCCCCCATCTCGAGGATACTGGAGGATGGTGTTGTGTATGTAGTCCACTGCGACACATTAGGGACCAGGCTCGGATGTGTCCTAATGCCAGAGAAAGTAGTTAACACATATGGTTCGACAAGTAAGACAACATGAGCAGAACTACTCTACCCTTGACCTTGAGTTAGAAACGGTGGTCTTCGGCTTTAAGATTCGGTGACACTATCTGATGGGTGGGAATTTTATAGTCTACTCTGATCAATAGAGTCTTAGTTATATCTTCTCACAAAAGGACCTAAACCTGAGACCATTGAGTGTCTTGAGTTCCTCAAGGACTATGACTTCAAGATATTCTATACTCCTGGGAAGGGGAACGTTGTAGAAGACACACTCAGTAGGAGATATGGTATACATCCATTGGGTGAGGTGATGGAGTAGTTGGGTGCTTTGTAGATATCCTTTATGGAATGAGATGGGGCATCTTTTCTTCAGTCTCTTACAGTCACTCCCCCACTTCTTAAGAGAGTCAGGAAGGAACCACGTGGGGACACTGACTGTGAGTATTAACGTGCTTAGATATCCACATGACCGGCACCTGATGGATTTTCTAAAGGTGGGGAGCATATCATCCTTTTCAGAAGATGTACCATGGTACTAGTGTCACTTCGGGAGGAAGTGTTGATGGAGTTCTACACATCCCCTCTAGTGGGGCATCCAGGAGTGGAGAAGATGTACTAGTACCTCCAACGACAGCACTGGTGGTCAAGAATGAAGTAAGAAGTACCAGAGTTTGTCTCTTGGTGCCTTAGTTGTCAACAAGTGAAGGCAGAACATCAGGTACCAGCAGGTTTAGTTCAGCCTTTAGAGGTACCATAGTGGAAGTGGGATGAGATATCCATGGACTTCGTGACTGTACTTCCACATATATCCAGGGGTCATGATTCTATTTGGGTGATCATCACCAACTCACCAGGTCATCCCACTTCCTACCAATCAGATTTTAGGGTTCAGTAGAGAGCTTGTGACGCCTCTATGTGCATGAGATTGTGTGGCTTCCTGGATTAACCTCGATGATAGTCTCTGATCATGATGCATGATTCACTTCTTGGTTATGGAAGGGGTTGTTGGAGGCCTTCGAGAGACAGATTAATTTGAGCACCACCTTCCATCCTCAGAAGGATGACCAGACTGAGCAGACTATTTAGACCCTCGAGGACATGTTGCGTGCTTGCGTCCTTGACTTCAGTCGTAGTTGGGAGGATCACTTTCCATTGGTGGATTTTTCATACAATAACTGCTATCACTCCACCTTTGGGATGTGATCTTTCGAGGATCTGTATGACCGACCTTGTAAATTGATTTTGTGCTGGACTGACCCAGGGTAGTCAGCACTCATGGGACCAAAGTTGGTACGGGTTACCATGGAGAAGGTGCAGATCATCTAGGAGCGGATAAAGACTGCACAGAGAAGGAATAAGACTTATAACGACAAGATACAGAGACCTCTAGAGTTCGAGGATATTGACCAAATATTTCTACTGGTCTCACCTCAGCGAGGTTTGCAGAGATTTTCCAAGACGACAAGTTGTCTCTGAGGTTCAGAGGACCCATTTAGGTCCACAACATAGTTGGAAGGTAGATTACTGCCTAGAACTTTACCCTCTGTTTCACCAGGTGTATGAGGTTTTTCATGTATCCCAAATGAGTAGATGAATGCATTATCCTACTCACATCTTGGGTAAGAGTGATCTTGACATTGATGATGGGGTGACATTTTCGAAGGTTCCAGTGGTGATCGGGGATCGACAGGAGAGATTCCTTCCCGGGAGGTCGATACCTCTAGTGCGCATTCACCGGCAGCATGGGAAACTCCGGGAAAGCACATGGGAGTGGGAGGCTTAGATACGTGCTCAGTATCCCCACTTGTTTCCTTAGTATATGTTGTGGATTTCTGGGACGCAAATCCCTGAGGTGGAGTGAATATAAAGACCGGGATTTTTCATGTAATTTTTTTAATGGATTATATGGGAATTTTACGAGTCTAAAAATATTGATGGTGCATGATTATGAGGCCTGGCATGCCTGGAATGAATTTATAAACATTCTTTCGAGTATGTTCAATGCAAGTGCGATCAGGTTTTTGTATCTTTTGAACCAGTGCTCAGAATTGAAATATGAGGACATCGTTGAACTCGCAGAGCCGATATTCACATAAGGATACCTTCACCTCGACCACAGTAGGACAAGGGTGGAAGGTGATTTTTTCATCCCATCGGTGGAAAAAAAGTGGAAATAAAAATAAAATAACATTATTTTTCTTTAACATTTGAATTCATATGAATTCGTGGTGGGGACCACCAGATATCTTCAACCCCTTTTTTTAATTGTTCCAAATCACCAAAATTTAATGACATCAATAAAAAAGGTCATTAAACCTATCAAAAAAATTTGAGACTCTTCATCACCTAGTTTTGGATCCTGGTGGAGGGTCTTGCTGGAGGAAACCCCCCATTGAGGAAGAACTCATCTCCTTTGACAATTTTCTCCGACGAAGAAATCTTTAGAAGGCTATCCAATGGGGAATATCTTCAAGGATGACGAACGGATGTGTGTCTTTCCCTCTCCTCACTGACGTCAATGAATCTTCGATGTAGGGATTTTTTCTTTTTTATACCCCTTACCATTTCTTTTCATTCGTATCGATTAAAAAACAACTATGTCACATGCTACTGCTCTAACAAGGAGAATGCGGTCCAAACGAACACGGCCCGACCTATCCATAACCCTTGTGGATTTTGGTGTTCTTTGAGGCTTGTTTTTGAGTTGAAAACTTTCCAACCATGGTAATTTTTAATCAATGGTGACATCCCATGTTCAGTGCGAGAGTCTACAGAATGAAGAACGGGCCACCGGGGCGTGCCTAGTGACCCGAGGAACGTCTCCGGCAACCAGTGCCAGTGACGGGCACCGTAAGGGATTGGGAGCAGTGGCTAGGACTCCAGTCAGCCATGATGTTGGTGGAAATATGACCACACAATCAGAGAAGGGCCGCAGCCTATCGGTCACAGCATAGGAAGGGCGGTGGCCGGTGCGTGTCTGCGCCAATGCGCATTAAGGGGTTGTGGCACGAGGCCGTGACAATGAAGGAAGGGTAGCTGACTCACTGTCGGCCACTGGTGGTGGCATGGCACGCGATCGCGCCATACAGGTGGGTTGGCTGTCCTGCCAAACGGGGAGATGACCGGGACACCGGGTCCCGTATTCCGGCTGCTGGTGACACATGGTGCCAGCCGGCCGGCCACCCAACTTAAACGTCTCATCCGCTCGGGGTACCCAGGGGAACCTCCCCCTTGGGTCGCGGCAAGGGCAGACCCCACCGCGGGGCCACCTAGCCGAGGGTTGGGTCTTGCCGGTGGGCCGAAACGGAGCCAGTGGGTCGGGCTTGACCGAGCGGGCAAGGTCGTACCCAAGGAGAGACACGGGTCGTGCCGAGCGACCCGAACTAGGTTGGGTCGGCCCAGGATGGGTCGGACCGGACCCAGACCCGCTTGGACCCATTTCCACTCTTTCCACTATAACATGTCCTATGGGCATCCATTTGATGAACCGTCTATGGCACCAGAAACCTTGGATCGAGACGGTAGTTTGGGTATACCCCACGTGAGTTTTGGATAAATTTTGTGTATGGACAGGTTGGATCGAAAATGAATCTAACCAGGCCCTTGGGACTAAAAGTCCAATAACTTACAGACTGAGCATTCGATTGACGCACCATATATTACGTTGAGACCCCTATTACATGGTGGTCCATTGCGATAATTCTTTGTGGGACATCATGGAAGTTGGAGTATCTACCTGTAGCATGAGGATCGGTCCCTCCTGGAATCAAGTGAACATAGTGTGGGAACCATGAGGCTGGTTGTAACATGAGAAAGGGATCCTATGTGCGTCGATGATTTGGGATCCTATATGGGTCTATGTTCTAGTATCCCACTTGGATCCACTCTAGTAATCCACGTGGGATTACTCAAGGATCCTATATGGGTATGATATACTAGGATCCTACGTGGGTCAGATGATTTAGGATCATACGTGGTTCTTCCTCTCAATAGAGTAAGATGATTCAGTAGTTACATCTAATCATCAATACTATTGTACCTAAGTTATACCTGGTGTGAGCTGAGTCCTTATCTTTGTGGTAAAATTCTCTGTGATGATTCCTTTGTTGTATTTTTCATTTCAGTGTTACCTAAGTGTTACAACCTTTGTGGTACTCAACTTCGTGGTATTCTTTCCTTCGAGGAACAGTTGAGCTTTGGGCTTTGAGTAGGGCCCTGTGTTTATTCATGATTGTGTTGGGTGTACTCGATAACTTAGGTATTTGTATGGTAATTTACCTAAGTAGGGTTGTAAGTTGTTTTCATGCTTTGTGTTTTATCCTTTGTGTATTTTATGGGACCTTCGAGGGTCTTGGGGTCCCTACTGACTATCGTTATACTCACCCCTGCATGGGTAATGCCCGCACCTTGTTGTGTTTGGTGGAGACGACAGACAGTGCTAACTAAGGATGAGAGTACTGGGACTAGAGGTAGCTCTAGGTAGACAATAGACAAGGCATACCACAGATATGATCATTCAAGATTTGTACCTACCCTTCAGGTAGGATCCTTGGTGGGTGTTCCTTGGAGCTATTTTCAGTTTTACTTCAACTTGTCGGTTTACTTGTACTTTTCAGTTGGTTTTGTATTTTGGCCCCTTTTTCGTTCTTTATACACCCTATTTACTATATAGTTTTACATTGTGATTTTATCCAGATTTGTTTCTATTTAGGTGATTTTACATGTTATAAAGGCAATGACTTCCATGTTTTAGGGAATATTCCTTTCGGTGCTAGTCGCCAGCCCCTGGCCTATGGAAGGCGGGCTTGGGGTAGTCACGGGATGGGCCCCGGGGGATGGGTCGTGACACCAATAATGAAGAAAAAATTATGAAATTTGGGATATGATCTAAATATATATATATAATGGGTTTTGGACTAGTTTCTTGGTCATTTGGAACCTTATGATTAAATTTTAACCACAGTGTATGCTCATTTTTTCTTTAATAGCTATAATTAATTTTAATTAATTTCACTAATATATTTGGTAAATAAGAACATTAGTATTAATAAAAATTAAAAATTATTATGATTAATAATATGGAATCCACTTTTATAAATTCAATTCATAGTGTGGCAGAATTTAATTTTAAATGTATCCTGTAGAAGTGATAAAAAAGCTTTGTTTTTTAATGTGAAAATTTTTAAAATATTGAAATGTTTTAATATGAAAATTAAATATGTAATTTATGAAATTAAATTTTATTGTAATAATATATTTATAGTTTATCTAATTTATATTTATAAAAAATTTAAAACCTAATATAATATTTTATATTATTTAGATGAAAAGTCTATTTTCCATTAAATTAATTATTTTTCACTGTTAATAAAAAAATGAAACCTCTCAAAAAAATACGGAAAAATCACCCCAAGTATATTTTGATATTTTTATATAAAATTTATTTTAATACTTTCAAATAAAATTTTATAAATTTAAAAAAATTAGCTTTCGAAAAGTGTTCCATAAAAAGGTGGAAGAACTACCTTTTAGATAAATACATCTTTTTATACTTAAAATTGTATTTATTATTATGTTAATCCTATCAAATATATTAGATAAAAAATTAAAAACAAATGTATGAATGTATAACATATGAATTTCATTAACATTGTTCATTAATATTGATTGATTTAATTTATTAAAATAAAACTCCATTATGGGAATACATATGTTTTTTCATAAAAACACAGCCTTTATATTCAATTGGTTTTTATTTTAATTTTTAATTAATTGGACACCAAATAATTTAATATAAATAAATATTTAAACCATATTTTCATTATTTAGTTAATCATATTCATTTTCACCATTCCTACAGTTAGGTGATAATTATCACAATGTTAATAGTATCATTTTGTCCCGTAAGACCCGACCTTATGTATAACAAAATTTATCAATGAAAATCAAATGTTATTTGAAAAATAATATAAATGTTCTGGTTCATATAAAAAAATATAAAATATTCATTTTTTGTAACACAATCAATCAAATAATTTAAATTATTTTGATATAATAGATTTATTTAAATTAGGGGATGTTACACTATCCACCTCTTCCCAATTGGATTCCCTAGCAACAACATCAACCCTCTTATTTATAGGGAAAATTATATCTAAAAGGGTTGATATACCAAGACCATAGCATAGAAATATGAATTTTTAAAGGTTTTTTTATCCTCAATCTCACATTTCACCACTGAAATATATTTCAAACATTCATATCCAATGTATATTCAGTTTTGGACCCCATTATAGCTCCTCAAAACACTGTGCACATTTGATTACAATCACATTCATCACAATTTCCTATAAGGTCCTACCTCCCATGAACACATATTTACCATGAGTAAAACCATGTTTAAAACATTATTGATGTGGGGAATTATAAATTCCTTTCTTCTGATTTATACATGGTTCATAATGGTAATTTATTGTGAAAACATTTTTGTAAAATGATTCACTCTTATATAAGTATTGCCATAAATTATTATACACGAGCTTGAATAAATAACTTTCATATAATAATAAGTCCCAATGAATACCAACCTAATATATAAAACTATATTAATACTTCAAATTAAAATACATTAAATTACTATTAAACATTTCATTTTCATTGTAATTTCTAGAAATGGAAAATTCTAAATTATGATTCAATATTAATATATTGAAATCAAAAGAAAATTTTAATATTTTTATTCTTCTAGTTTTACTTCAAAAAACTATATTTAATTAGAAATAAAATTTGAACATACTAGTTCAAGAACATAAATAATTTCATTTTCCTTTGAAATGAATTTGTACAAAAGTTTTCATGCTTCCATTATCATGAAAATTATGGGGTTATCATCACTTAAAATCATTTTTCATGTAGGATGTGGCATTATTTACTTATATTAAATAGTAGATGAAGTACCCCAACCACATGAATGATTCACAAGATCCTTATTAAATGGTTATCCAGTTTTTTTCCCATTTATATGTGGATTTTCTTTTATTTCTACCACAAAAAACGGGCAAATCACACCATGAAAATTTTCATGTTAACTTAATTCATAAACCTTTTCATTCATAGTGACCCAATTCTATAAATGTTCACTCATAGTAGTTGCATTCCCATGATAAATCCATTGAGGATTCCTTCCACTTTTATTCCAACCTCATTTCAAATTATAATCTAGGTCATTATTTCAGTTCCTTCTTGCTCATAGCCCTAATTCAATTCATTCCGATCATTATTGTTTTTATTTAATTAATTGATTTTTTTTTCTAGTTTAATTTATCCATTAATCCCAGTAAGATTGAACCATGGTTTTATATAAACCATTTTTAAAATATTGAGGACACCTAAAACTCTCTTTAAATCTCCACTCAGACCACCTTTCACTCTTTAAGATATAATAATGACCAACATTCAAAACATCATTATCTTCATTCATATTGGAAAAAACTCACTCATTCATTCCATAATAAAAATTTTATATAGTTGATTCTATCTATTTGATTCAATTAGGTGGATTTTTGTTTTTAGATGATCCCCGATATTTGGGATTATACACCAATCAAAATTTTGAAATGAGGATTCCTACTAATCCCATTGGGACACTTCATTAATTTGTTTTGAAGTTGATTGTTCCTTACAGACACAACATAAATTTTTATTTCTATTCTTTGAGGATTAATCCTTGAATTCAAATTGCTTAAATTTTAATCATTCATTAAACCCCATATTAAATTTAATATTTTCTTCAAATGTAGTGTTCTCATGTCTTTGTGATTGGGCCATATCAAAATTTTCATCATCTGAAAAAAGTTAAACCTATACTCCTAATAATCCAACCACTAAAACACCACCTGTTATACCACAAGCAATGTAAATAAATGAATAAAAAACTACTCCTCCCACTTATTATACTTCCACTTAGAAAAGCTAAATAAGGTTTACTTGATATATGTGTTTTACAATAGATGAAAATTTAATTAAATTTTTTGTAACTTTATTGATATAACACATTCCCTTCTAGAAATTATTTCCACCAATAAAAAAACAATATTAATATGCCACATTCAACTCTAATTATGTTGAAAAAATCAATTCATGTAGCTTAAATTAATCATTAAGAATGATCTTTTAGAGTTCTAAGTTCATAATTTTACGTATTTATTTTTAAATAAAAATATTATTGAATAAAATAAGAGGGATATGAATTTAAAATATATTGGTGGTAATCATGTGAAAAAAATACAATGAGTATGGGGTAACATAGTTCATTAAATTTTAAAAAGATCAGGTATATGATCTTTATCAGATTCCTTGTCTATTTTTACACTAATTTTTTGAAATACTTAGTATTCTAGAAGAAACTTATAGAAAAATGAAAAATATAAATTGTTCAAAACAATTGGTATAGACTGAAGAATCATTTGTATAGTGTATTCCAGTATTTGTATAAACTATTGGATATAATATTTTAGTTACTAATCTATACCAACAGTTTCAATAGAACTTTGGTATAGGTGATATAGGTTTACAGTTTACCAATGGTTTATTGAAACCATTGCTATAGTTGTATAATAATAGTTTTGTAAACCATTGGTACTTCATTTCATGACTTCTCATTTTACCATATCTTTTAAAATTTATTAGTATATGTCTATACCAATGGTTTTGACAACCATTGGTATATCCTTCCCTTAAATTTGCAGCAACCAGCACAGCCACCTTAGCCCAAAACTTTAAGAAAATAACAATGACCATAAAAACACCAATAATCCAACACCCAAACCATTAACAACCAATATACAAAATCCAGTAAACTAATTAGTACATTAAAAACATGATAAAAACATATAAAATATTACATATATGCATTAAAATCCAATCAAAAAAACATCATGTGTAAAAAATATCAATAAAAAATATAATTTATCAATCGCGCTCTCATCACCATCATCAATTTACTCATTTTAATCATCATCATTATCATCCTTAATATCATCCTCCAAATAATACCAAATATCACCATAACCATTGAAATTTCTGGGAACATCATTTTTCCAACTACCACTATGACCATCCAAACCATTGTCTGGGGAATCATATAATGACTTTATCTTCAACGTGTAAGTATTAAAAACCATGGTGGTGTTTTGTGGAAGTGATGGAAATAAGGATTCCATAACATCAATAAATTACACATTGGACTTTGGACTTCATTAAAACTTATACATATCTATTTTGGTCCCATTCTACCTCTATACGAGCTTATTCTTCCTCATCATGAGCTATTTTCAACTTAGTGAACCAAGACTAGCTCAATATGTGGGCCAACATTGAGTGGGGAAAATACTATTTACAATTTTACATTTATTCTCAAATTGTGATCATATCATAATACATTGTGAAAATGATCATTTGGCCCAAATTTTTCATCTTTATTCTCATCAAGGGTCTCCAAATATTGACAATATAAATAAATTATTTTGTTACAAATTAAATATTAAAATTTGAAATCAACAAACTAAAATATAAAATTCAATGTTTTGTATGTTCATTTAATTTTCATTCATCATTATTCTTTCTAATATACAGTGATAATGAACATAATAAACCATTATTCATAAATTATTGATGAATGGTTCTCATAGTGAAAATTAATTCCACTAATGGAATTTCAATTTGTTTTGACAAAGATACCATATAAATGCTTATAATAGTAACCAAAAATTCCAATGAACTTAGTGGGATATGATTTTGGACTGGATGAAAATTATTCCATCAAATATTATTTAGTGGGACATGATCATGTTGGTTGATGAGTTACAGATCCAATAACGATGTGACAGGTTGAAAATGAAAACAATAAATTATTAAAGGAGGTATGAATTGAACATAAGGGTGACTTCTTGATCTTAGAGTTTCATGATATGTGTATGGATTTATTATAATAGATCTTCTTCTATTTTTTATATGGATGTATAGACTTATATTGACACTATATACATGAAAATTAGTGGTTTTATATAATTTATGTTTACTTATAGGCTAGGATAGTGAAAAATGTGTCGGTGAGTGTGACAGAGTGGATAAAAAGATATATATATATATATACATATATATGTATATATGTTAGCCTATGGTAAGGTAGTGGGAAATAAATGTTCCCTTTATTTACATTTTCCCTTTTTAGACTATTTTTCTTGCTTATCCATTTGGGTTTCCTTTCATAAATATGTGACTATAAGATTTATGAGACTATTATTTTCTTCTAATATGGTCGTTGGTTTTATTTAGGGATTCATTTTATATAAAATTCAAATATTATTTAATTTATTATAATTCAAAAATATATTTTATAGTTATATATTTTTTATTTTTGTTGATATTAATAATGTTTTCATCTACCCCAATGGATTTATCAATATCCTTTTAGTAGTAATAAACCTCTTGAATATGAGGTGTAATTAATTAGTATTATGTATATCTTCCATAGAATTCATGGGTAGGTTCAAATGTGAGAATATTAAAAATATTAGTTATAGATTGTATGTATTTTTATTTATTTTCATGACACTGTATATGAAGTTAGGATTAGTTAGATCATGAGTTTGAGGCTACAATAATCCCCATCAAGTAACATTATAATATATAATTCATATTTCCTTAGAGTTGGGGATATTATTAGTGTATTTCATTGTTAACAATGTGTTTATTAGGACAACATATAATATTTATGTTTTGGGTTTATTATTTATCTCATATACTGAGGTGAAAAGTGTTATTTATACTTGAATGAAACTTAGTATAATGGTACAACTGATATATGAATGATTATATACAATTTAGTATTTATATTTGATGAATTAAAAAGAAGATTAATTTACTGGAAACATTAAAAATGTCTTCTTTCATGATTATTTTAATAGATTTTGAATGAAACTCTATTAAATAATTTTATATCTTGGATGAATTAATTCATTGATAATTTTTAGATAAGGTTCACTGATATGTAACTCAATGTTACACTAACTTTAGAGTAAGTTATGTGGATATAAGCATATGTGATTTCTTAGATAATACCTAGATTGGTTAGAGGATATTTATTTTCTTTAAGATTTTTGAGAGAAATATATATACATTTATTTTTGAGTTTCCAATTATAAATTTTATGTTCCATAGACTTGGGTGTAAAACTATTTTAGAATGATATTTCATAAATAAGTAGAATATATGCACTATAATGTGATTGGATTTTTGGTAACTCTATATTATTGATATTATTTTCATGGTAAAAGGGGTTTTTGGACTAAAATTAAATGAGTGATAATGAGCATAGTGATTTGTGGAATTGTTACCATAGAATCATGTGATAAAGTTTGATTTAATATTCTTGTAAAATATCATACATTAGTGTGGTGTATTAATTCTCTAATATTTTTTATTTGAAATTACCATTTATCTTGAGAGTCATAGTTTTCATAAGATGGTTAGATCATATGAGTGACAAGTTTATCCTTCTGATGAATTTAAATGAATTTTTTATGATTAGGAGTCTAAAAATAAATTTAGTTAGTGATAGAGTGAGATACTTGAGAAACCTTATGGTGTAATAACATTGTTGGAGGTTCCCATTACTCATGGGAATGTTAAAATCCATATATAATAGAGAGGGTGTTCATGAAAGTGTTTAGGGGATATAATATGAAGTTGAATAAGACTAAAAAACCAATATCTTGATATTACATGGTATGTTATGCAACATTATATAAAAAAGAATATTCTTCTCTAGATTTTATTGGTAGTAGAGAATAAGTAAAAAATAGAGTGATTAGGGTTCTGATTCTAGGTTTGTGATTCTTGGTAGTCGGGTGGCTGGGAGTGCACTACATAGTAATGTGCTATATAGGAGTTCACTAGATGGTGGAAGATGATCTAGGAGTGCACTACTAGATGTGAAATTCTATGTAATATGATTCCACTTTCTATAAAAATGATTTTTATTCCATAAAAATGGTTTGTACTTATCGGTAGTGGATGACTTTTTGTGGTTGTGGGTGTGATTACAGGTGTGAAATTCTTTTTAGTTGGTTTGATAAGATTGGTTGGGGCATACATTTGGTGTCAGGAGTGGTTACTCCATATAATTCATATTTGTGTAAAATAGATAATTGTATTCTTTTATATTTTGATACATTATTTTCACAAAAGGTGGATTTTTAATACAAAAAAAATATCATCCATAAAAGAGACTTAGTTAAAAGTGGTAGGGCGACACACTCTCATGTTATTATGACCAAAGTTATAGAAGGACATAGTGAATTGAATAAATAATTGGTTCCAATTAAGGATGAATACATACCCATAGAGTATGCCATATCCATAATCTTATGTGAGGGTAGTTATTGTGAGAACATAAACCCACATGATAACCATTATTATTTTCAAATATAAGAAACACACACTATAAATTCATATTTGAAGGAAAAATCCATTGAATTTTACCTTTAGCAATGAAAACCACTTGAATATGTATTTAATATATTCACTAAGGAAAAAAATATTTATTTTTTAGAATGGAAAAAACTTTTCTTAGGTGAAAATAAATTGGATATCTCAAATGAAATTTAGGATTCATGGTAAGATACAAATAAAGAATAAATTGTTAAAGCTGTTGCTATTAATTTATATCTAAAACATCCTACCAAAAAATGAATTTATATATTATAAACAACATAAAATATAGAAAAAATCTAAGAAATATATGGAATTATTTAATACAATCAATAATAATTAGCCACTATTAATTTAATTCCTAAAATAGACTTATGTGGGACTCCATAATCCACAATCATCTTGGGAATCATGATTATATATTTAATGGAAGTTCAAATAGAAATAAACTGATTCCCCATGAAGTGGTAGATAAATAGGTAAAAGGAATCCCTAAAGATGTAAAAAATTCATGGTTGAATGAAAACAATTTCTAAGGTGAAAAGGTAACAGAGATTAAGGGGAATGGTAAAGAGAAATTCACTAATTTTCGACCATTTAAAGCTGTTGGAAATAGAGGGTCAGAGTGAAGATCAAAGATTAATACATGAAGTTATCAAGCCTGAATATCGATTCTAGATATCGATGAATTATCTGGAAGCATTAAGTATTTCAAGAAAAATTATTCATGGAGTAATATATGGACAATTTGTATACCTTAACTAAATCCCTGAATTTTAAGAATACTATAAATACAAATATTGATAATTTATAACAAATTAAATTAATGTGTTAAAAGAAAATAAATTATTCCTCTCATGTTAGAGCATTATAGTCCACCCAATGTGTAGAGGTATTCCATAACATCCTTTTTATTTATTTCTAATTATTCTCAAAATATAATTTTCAATAATAAAAATAATATTATCATTGTAAATAATCATAATTTTTATTCATAATCCAAAATTTTAATTAATAACATAAACTAATTACTTTTCTAATGAGTAATCATTTCTGGATAATGTGTTTTTAATCACCCATTCGTAATAGTAATGTCCTCTAAATTAGTTCCATATCTATAAATCCAACCATTATACAACTTGTTCTTATATTCTCTCTAAAAATCACAAAATTTCATGAGCCTTGTAGTCTTCATAGCCTAAACATTTGGAAAGTTATAATATATATTCTACCAAAATTATTAATACATATAAATATAATAACATTATAACATTTTATATAATAAATTTTCTGAACCAAAATTTCACCCAAGAATTATACTTTACTTAATTTTGATGGTGTCTCCTCGATAGTGTCCTGATAGGAATGATGTGAGAGTATTTTGAAAGCATCATCATAAAATGGCTACATTATTACCCTTTTTTACTGATCATTTGATACTACTTATTGTATTAAACCATCATCTATGTGTATTGGTTCCACACTTCATGAATTCATGTTCTCCCATGCCACCTAGTGGCATATCTAGCTGTGAAATAAATTTTTTTAATAATATATCTTATAATGAAAATAAATAATGGATAAAATTACTAAGGTTACATACATATACATAAACATGGATGACTTTTAGGTATTGTTAGATTCCAAGGATCTAAAGGATTTCCAAATGGTATAGTAGTAGTGTGATTCAATGTCTTCTTAGGTGGCTCAATATGTGTTAGAGTAGAAAAGGAAGGAGACTGAATGTAAAATCCCCGAGAGATTTACGTAGAAGGATAATAAGATAGTATAAACTTCAGTGGAAACATATAATGTTGGTGAGGAGTGAAATCCAACATCAAAAAAGGAAAAAATACAGGGAGGCTCAAATGTAAATGAAAACACCAATATAGGTAGTCTAAATATCCCATGTGAGTATAACAACACTATAGGACAATAAAGTATTCTTGATATAATATTTGGTAAATTTAAAGGGTGTGATCATGTATGATGAGTGGTCAGAGTAACTCTAGTACCACTCCCTCTTGCATCATCTGGCAGAGAACAGCTGCAATTATCTTTTTCAGAGAATAATTATCTCATCAGTGTTGGATTTTGATTAAAATTAATTAAAAATAATGACATGAAATTATATGTCAATGATATATATATTTCAAATATAACACTCAAAACAGGAACCAGAGGATGAGCACCAATCTCTCTCATATGATGATTATTGATTGTAATCATCTTTCTTCATATAACACCCCATCCCAAGAATCCTAGAGTTAGTGATTTATTTTATTCCAGTTTCATGATTAAAAGGAATCATATCGTGAAGGTTCGATTAGTTTAGTAGTTCTGTAAAATAGATTACTTACATGAACCTTACATTACAATCGAAAACATAAAATAAAACATGTATAATCCATTGAGAACTTCATTATTCTCTAGATTAACCCTGTATATAAATCATAATACACATCTTCGCATCCTTGGAAAATAAAATATAAGAAAGGGGTGATCTCATATTCTAAGTATGGGTAAATAATATTGCATAAGCTATCATAAATAAGTATAAACTTTAATTCAATGTATAAAATGGAAACACAATCCTTGTGAACATAATATTCAACATAATATTTAAATAATAGATCAAAAAATACCATTAAAACACTCACATGGATATTATAATAGTCAAATAACAACATTTAATATCAATATATAATATTATCATGAGGGAAGGCATAATACCAGACATTATAACCACACTATCAAAGCCTCATGTTTAGACCATAAATAGCCATACCGTCAAGGCATCATGCCATGAAACTGGTATATCTCATGAGTCTGACTTATTTATTGAAGGGTTGTAACGGACTTCACCAATCACTTACTATGTCCAATGCATTTCTCTTATGAAAAGGGTGCATTATAACATAAAACTTTGTATTAAAACAAGCATAAAAAGTATTGATACTTCAACCATAAACCTTGAATGGTATAAAAATGGAACATCCATAGTTAAAAATATAATAAAAATTTCAATAAAATATGAAAGATTGAATCATAATAAATCCACCACAATTAAGTTTAAAATCTAACAAATGATTTTGACATAGATGAAAATAATCAAATAAAATCACTAAAACTCTTTGAGATATATATCCCTTTTTTTCATTGAAATCATTTTGAAGACGCAAAATTATAAAAGAAAAATTTTCTTTTGAATATAACCTTGTAATCTTTTATGAGAGGATTTGAAATGTTAAGGTATCATAACAGTGGAAAATTTCCACTCACGCCATATAAGTAAAAAAACATTCTTTCCATCATTTGTCAAAATGGTCATAAAGTACCTCTTTGGGAAAACGATAGAAATATTATTTTAAAAAAAATTATAAAGAGTAAAACATGGGTAAAATTAATTTAATCAGTTGATGATTAAATTTTTAAATACATTTTAAAAATCACGTATAAGGATAAAATTGATTTCTCGGTACATACATACGTATAAACAATATCAATAATAATTAGATTTTGAAATAAAATCAAACCTTGTACTTTCCTTTTGTTGATGGTGCGTTGACCTCCTCTATAGTGGTTAAATTGTGTTATTAAATTATAACAAGATCACATATATTTTTTTGATACCATATATTATCCTCTTATATCATATTGTTTATAATACTTCAGTATTACCATTGTTTCATGTGTTAACTGTTTCTATTTCAAACGCATGTTTTTTCATATAAGTGATGTTTCACTCTCAATAATATATATTTTTTGTATCTAGAATTATATATGGTTTATAAATATTATATTTACTCATCGTATAAAATTTATAACTATTCTTGAATAGTAAATGTAGAGAATCAATCTCATCACGTCCTAGAGATAGTAGGCCATACATAAGCATGAGCGATGATATTATTACCTTAATAGATAAATACCATGGAATACGATGGTATATTAGTGATAAAAATTTATTATCATGTCATATTAATTATTTATATACATTATACTCATCATTATACCCATTAAAATAAATTATTGTTGAATAAATAATTATACCACTGTGTGGTAACGATAAGACGTTCGTACACAGAGATGGTGATATTGTTATTATTAGGATAAATAAAAAGAGGAATATAGTTGTCTCATAATCATAAAAACATATTAGAATTTATAGTATACTATATTTATTACTTTAGTATGGAAGCAACATAGGAAAAGAATGTATAAGCTGAAAAGAAATTGAATTGAATTGGTAATAAAATCCACACTTCTTCGAGCATCTACTTTTAATTAGCACAAACGGACTTATAAGGATAGATTTATGCCCAAATTATGGCCTCTAAGATTATGTGAGGGAATTTTGGAGGATAAAATTTAATGGTTCGGTTGTGGTAATGGGTTCAAGATGGTGTGAGGATGTTAGGGATGAGGTTCCCTTTTCATGAGGGGAGGGAATCTTTTGGGAACTCTAAAAATATTTAAATATAATATGACTATTCAACATCAAAATTATTAAAAATGGACCATAAATAAAAATTAGGAAAAATTTCTACTATATCCTTTCATATTGTGATTATTTAACATTTATTATTTTTAATTAATTTAATAATAAATAAATTTAAAAACATGTCATTATTTCCAAATTTAATGGTATCCATTTTATGTGACATAGAATACATCAAAAAAGTGGTAATTTGAATAAAATGCATTAAAACATATTTCATATATCTTATATATCTATTAAATTATTTATAAACATTAACTAATCCAAAATATATAATAATTTATATTGTTAAAATCATTTATACTATTTTAATGTTACATAAGTAAATAATTGTTATAGAATTGAGGAGACTTTTAAGGTAATAATATAACCTCTTAAAATAAAAATAAATATATTTAATTAAAATAATTTTATTTATATCAAAATAAATATTTATATTCATTTTTAGATTTATTTTGGCCCTATGTGGACTCATAAAAGTCATTAAAATACAAGATAGTGATAATTTGTAACTATATTTCTTTTAAATAATATATAATTTAATTTCAAATAAACTTGTCCATTAATCTACTAAAAATCAATATTAATGTGATAATAATCTAATATTAATCATTCAATAATTTTTTGACATGTTTTTGTTTTATTTTGTAGCTTATAAGTTTGATTTAACCTTAATTAATCTATTTAATTTTAATTGTTGTAATAACATTTCAAATATAAAGAGGTTATAAATTTTTATTTATACGGTGTCAATTTTCCATAAAGGAAAATTTTATTACATTGTAGAACATATAATAACCATTTTTTATTTTTAATGGTCTTCGAGGTTTTAAATAAATTAATAAAATATTATTTTTATAAAATATCAATAGAGTATATTTTGACATTATTCATAACACTTAATTTAAATAAAATACAAAAATAAATATAACATCCAACCAAATAATTTAATATACTTTGAACATGTCCTAGTCACCTATAAAATTCTTTCATCACTTTAATTAATTCAAATTATATTTCCTTTAATATTTTTAAAACATTTTATTTGATATTTTTATTAATAAAATAATTTTTGTATCACAATTGTGTCATCATTAATGGTAATTATTTAATAGCTACCAATTTTAAATAAGATACTTTGATTTAGGTAATGATTTTATTATTCCGTATACTATTTCTAATCGATGTTATATCTTGGTTATCCAAATATTAAAATTAATATACTTATATAAAATAAGAGTGTGTCATTTTGTCACATTCATTGATTTTAATAAAATTCATGTCTTAGACATGAAAATAAACAAATAAATTATTCCATTTAGAAAAATTGGTTTTAAAGCTCTAATTTTGTCATATAATAAAAATTTTATAGTAATTTGGATAATTTTATAATATTATTTTTTGCCATCTAGTTACCTGATTTATACTTAACTATGGTAAATAAAAAGTTATTAATGTTACTATTACTAATTTAAAAACATAAGAGAAAATTTTTTAAAATAATTTTTTCCATCTAATTCCAAATGTGGTATCCATTTTTCAAAATTAAAAACACAGATATTGTAATAATTAAATTAAAATTAACCCCATTGATGGAATGATAAAATTGGTTTATTTAAATATTAAACATTATTAAAAGATTCACTTTTTTTATATCCAATTTTATTGTGACAGTAGTTACAATGACCTAAATTCTATTAATATATTAAACTAATTATACATAAAAACTAATTAAATTAATAATTTTACTCCATAAATTTTTTCAATGATTTTTTTTTCAATTAAAAATTTCTAATATTCACAATTCATCAAAGCATGAAACTTTTAAAAAAATACAAAAAATGGACTAAAGTAAATTTTGATATTACACATTAAAATAATAATTTTAGTCTATGAAATTGAATACAAAAAGTTTCAAAAAACTAAATTTTAAATGGGTGCACCATCAAAAGGTTTGAAAACTATATTTTTTGAGAAATGATTATTTTATACGAAAAATCGAATTTGTTATATCATGTCAAGAAAACACATAAGAAGAATATTAAAATTAAATGGAATATATAGGATTAAAAATTTTCTAACTACTATTAATAACCTCTAATTTAAGGGTGAGGTTATGTATTATATTAAATAATAATATTTGAGTAATATATTCTTATTTAGTAAAACTAGATCTTGCATGTAAGGCAAGACAACTCATTATTGTGTGTAACATAATCTTAACACGGTGTTTCACAAAAAGAAATAATGAATCCAAATTAAATTTAATCAAAAATAAAAATATTGTAAATTATTAGGGTGTTACATTCCACCCACCCCCCCCCCCCTCCTTCACTAAATTACGTCCTCACAATTTGAAAATTATCTTGGAAAACAAAGGTTAATACCAAAAATAATAATTTTGTGGAGAACCCACATCAGAAATATATTAATAAAATATAATCTTAATAAGAGGGAAAGAGAAATGTGAAAGTCGCCACAAAATTTAGATTTCAAATAGGATAACATTAGTGGTTGTAGAGATACATACTTAGAGAAAAAAGGTAAATATTTAAAGGGAGTTATTGAGGCCATCAATCACAAACAAGTGAACAATAAATGGAATATTGAGGGCCTCAAATCCATAAATCTATGATGATTTAAAATACCATTAGTTCTAATAAATAAGGTATTAGGATAACACAATTATTTTAGATCCTAATTCCTTGATATTATAGATTATTTATTATTCAAAGTTGAACTTGAGAAAACTTACATGATTCGATAAATAGTATCCATTGGTTGTGATTCATTCTATTTTCATTTCGTTTTGTTTACCTGGAGATGGATATTATAGATAATTATTTATATGTAATGCACTTTTAATGAATCATACATTCCATGAGTATTTCATTGAAACATTAAAGTTATACTAAAACCAAAAAGGATATAACATAATATCCAAAAAATCATTCAGAAACCTCAAATAAAAATACCCATTGTTTAACTTAATTCGTTCCATCCTTAAGTCTCAACCAAAATACTTCCATCAAAAATCATTTTCCAAAAAGGTCTCTACATTTCCAAAATACATTAGATTCTCCAAAAAAACATAATGTAGCACTTATTTTCATATACCTTTATCTCCTTAAAAACAATATTGAAATCATCAATACCCCTAAATCATTGATGAAGGTGTTCTACAGTACAATCCTTACATATCTCATGATTCCTATAAACAGAGTAGTAATGATGAAATTATTCTCGAATCAAAATAATAAATAACATTAATCATTCCACTTCACTTTTAAACCCTTAACTACTACTCAAAATAATATTCTTTAATACCTACTTCAATTCATTTATATTTCTTAATCTCTTTATCATCAACAATTTGACCATTCCATGTATAACTTTATAGATTTTGACCATTGACCAAAACTCAAAGCACAATGTGAGAAACACAAATCCTAGTGGTATTATATTGAAGAATAATTTATAGAATCTTTAAATGATTCCATTTTTTTCTCAATCAATTTTTTATAACAATATCTTAGGTTATTCATTACCAAATATAAAGTATGATATCCTATTATTGGACCTATCCTCAAAGTCTTTCATAGGGTTATGTTTTATAATCTATGATTTCTAAATAATTTTTCCAAGATTATAGCTCAAATTTATATCATAACGATTGTTACGCCCAGACCATAGAATCCAGGAGTTGGGGCATTATTTTAATACTTTCGTATGATTATAAGAAATAATATCATGGAGGACTGATCAGTTTAGAACTATAGGTAAATAGATTACAAAAATGAACGATGCATTATGATCCAAAACATAAATTACAACATATATAATCCTTTTATAACATCATTATTATCCTATATTAACCCTTAATATAAATAATAATATACATTTTAAAATCTTGGGAAAATAATACACAAGAAATGGGGGTGATTGGATGCTTAGTATGGGTAAAAGAATATAGCAGATGCTATCAAAAATATTCATAAACATTTAAGGAAAGGTATAAAATTGAAACAAAATACTTTTAAATATAATATGTAGTATAAAATTTCAAGAATAAATCAGAAAAATCCATTTAAACATTAACATGTATATTATACGAGTCGAATAATCACATGTAATATCAATAACTAATCTCATAATTAGAGAATGCATAATGTTGAACAACATAACAAAACTGTCAAGGCCTTATTCAAAAAACATACTTAACTATACTGTCGAGGCATCATTCAAATACACTATTTTATATCAAGATACCTACCAATTAATTTATGGGCTATAGAGGACCCTCCCATCACTTACTAAGTCCAATGCATTCATCATATGAAAATAGGGAATCATAAAATAAATATTTGTATTAAAACTAGCATACAAAGAGTTGATACGTCAACCATAAAGCATGAATGGTATAAAATAGCACATCCACAATCAAACATAAAATAACACATTCAATGTAATATGTATTATTGTATCATAATAAATAAACTTTAACTAATTATAAAATATAACAAAGTATGTTGACAATGATTAAAATAATTAAATAAAATCATTAAAACTCTTTAAGAGAGATATCCACTTTTACTTTGAAATCATTTAAATGTTTGAAATTTATAAAAGAAAAAATTTCTTTTTAAAATAACCTTGTTTGGGAATCTTCAAAATGATATGGAATCATATTTGTGGAAAATAGCCACTTGCTCTATATAAGTTAAAAAACATTCTTTCCTTAATTTATCAATAAGGTCATAAAGTACTTCGTTTAGAGGAAGACAAAAAGACTTATTTAAATTTTTTTAATAAAAAGTAAAATATGGGTAAAAATCATTTTAAAATTTTTTGATAATATTTTGACAAACATTTTATGAATCATAGAAGTAGATGATATTGTTATCCTAGTGGATACTTATGATAAACAAACTCAAATAATAATGAGATTGTGAAATAAACCCTTACCTAGTACTTTCCATTAGATAAGGGTGTGTAAAAATATTTTATAATGGTTAATATATGTTATTAAATTATACAAGGACCATATCCACATTTATGATCTCATATATTATCCTCTTATATCATTTTTAATAAAAATTCATTATTACTATTGTTTAAGGTGTTAACTATTTCTTTTTCCAATTTTTTTTCATATAAGTCATGTTACTTATGAATAGGATATATTTTCTCCATATACAAAATGATATTATGTTCATAAATATTATATGTACTAATCATATGAATTATATAATCATTTTTTAATGATTATAATGGAGAATGAATATCATCGCATCGTGGAGGCAGTAGACCATATGTACACACAAGCAATAGTATAATTCCATTAATGGTTATATAGTATAGAATATTATGGTGTATTAATTATAAATTATTATTATAATGTAATATTCATTTTTCATATCCTTTATACACATTATTATTCACATCCAAACAATTACCTATTTTTCATGCATCTCTTTTTGATTTTATAAAAAGAACTTCTAATTATGGATTTATTACAAATTTATGTCATGTAGGTAGAATTGAGAGAAGTTTGGAGGAGAAAATGTAAGGGTTTGGCCAAAACAAAGGAATTATGTTGGTGTGAGGAAGTGGGGGAGGAGGTGCCTTTTTATAAGGGAGGGGAGGAGAACTTGTGGAAACTCTCAAAATATTAAAATATAATATGACTATTATAGATCTATATACTTTATAATGGACCATAAATGAAAATTAGGTAATATTTTAGACCATATACTATCATATTTATATTATTTAACATTTTTTTCATTTTCTGAAAATTTAATAATTAATTAATTCAATAAGTTATCATCATTTCAAAATTTAATAATATACATTTAATTTGACATAAAATAAATTAAAACAAAGTGAGAATTTGAATATAATGCATTAAAACTTCTATAATATATATTATATATCTTTGAAATATGATAGAAACATTTAATAGTCAATCATATATCAAAATTTATATTGTTGAAATCATTTAATATATTTTTATGTTAATTAAGTAAATATTGTTTTAAAGTTGAACAGACTTTTAAGGTAATTACATAACTTATAAAAATTAAAAATAAATTCATTTAATGAAAAAAATTTCATTTATTTGAAAATATACATTTAAATTTTTTTATTTCTTGATTTTGGCGCAATGTGGATAAATAAATGAAATTAAAATACAAGATATTAATATTTTGTAACAATATTTTTTTTAAATAATATATAATTTCTTTTAATGGAAAAGTGTAACTTAAATAACTAAAATTATATTTTAATGTGATTAGGATTTAATATTATTCATCCCATAATTTTTGGATAGGTTTTGGTTTTATTTTAAACATTTTAAATTGGATTTACCCTTAATTAATCTATTTAATTATAATTGTGTTAATAAAATTTCAAATATTAAAAGGTTATAAATTATTACTTATGTTGTGTAAATTGTCTATAAATGGAAAATTTATGACATTATTGACCATATAATAATTATTTTTTATTTTTTATTTACTTATAAAAATTTAAAATAATTTAATATTGTATTATTTTTAAAAAATATCAATAGTTTCAATTTTTGAAACTATTAATAATATTGACTTTAATTAAAATCCAACCAGAAAGCCAACTTTTAAAAAATCCTTGAATATACTTCGAAAATGTAATAGCAACCTAGAAAATTCATTGATCTCCTTATTTAATTCAAATTATATTTCTTTCAATATTTTTAATTCTATTTATTTGATATTTCTATTAATAAAATAACTTTAGTATGACTATTGTGTCATCATTAATGGTAAATATTTAATATCCAAAAAATTATAAAGAGTGTGACATTTTTTCGCATACATTGATTTTAATAATATTCATATTATATTCATGGAAAATTGTCCATTAAATGATTAAATTTAGAAACCTAGGTGTTAAGGGTTGAATTTAGTTATCCAATAGGATTTTTATAGGTGTTAGGGTAATTTTATAATATTTTTTACCTTCAATTACCCGATCTACCATTAATTTTGTTAAATAAAAAATTACTAAATTTAATATTAATAATGTCAAAAAAATAAATGAAACCTATTAACATAATACTAACCCAGAGATTCCAAATATGGAATCCATTTTTCAAAATTAAAAATACATAAGTTTCAATGGCTAATTTAAAATTAATTTCATTGATGGAATGAGAAAACAAGTTTTTTTAACTTAAAACCATCAAAAGATTGACTTGTTTTTATATTCAATTTTAATGTGAAAATAATTAAAATGAACTAAATTATATAAAATAAAAAAAATATAATATAACTATACTTTAAAACCATTCTAATATATAATTTAACATCATAAATAATTTCAATGAAAGAATTGTTTTTCAATTAAAATTTAGTATTTTTTCAGTATTCACAAAAACATGAAACTTATCAGAAAAATATGAAAAATTTAAGCAAATAAAAATTTGATATCAAAATTTCTATAAAGTTTTGTATTCGGTAAAATTTATTATTAAAAAGATTCAAAAACTAAATTTAAAATGGGTTTTCCATCAAAAGGTGACAAAACTGTATTTTTGGAATAATACTTCTTTTATCTGAAAATTTGAATTTGTTCTTATATGATGTCTAGAATTCAAATAAAATGAACATTATAATAAAATTATATATATATAATTGATTATTTTTAATACCATTCAAAACCAGTAATTTAATGGCTAGGATATATATTATAATAAATAATAATATTTTAATAATATATTATTTTTAAGTAAAACTAGGTTGTGCATGTAACACAAGGAAAATCATTATTATCTGTAGCATAAATTTAAAATGGTGTTGCGTAAAAAGAATGAAAAAAAAATTAAATTTATTTAGAAATGAAAATATTGAAAATTCTCGACGGGTTACACTTCATACCACTTCAATGTTTTTCGTTTTTTTTATTTGGAAAAAATATTCATTAAATTAGAAATTTATAAATAATATGAAATATGAAAAAAAAATATGTTTCATTTATTAATTATGTAATATCAATTGTTTTTCCAAATAAATTATACACAATGTATTAACATAGCCATATTATATTTACTGAAAATAACATCAAAACATGAAAGATGTGTCAAAAAATATGAACGTTCTAGTTTTAATGTTTAGATTGAGTATGATATAGTTTCCTTCTTCTATTTTTAATTAAATCCAATTCAGATTTTGTTTACTTGGTTCATTTTGGTCAATTCATTAGGTCATTTTTACATTTGTTGGGTTGGATCATTTTGGTCATATTTTGGGATAGGCCACATGTCCATTTATAGTTATTTCATTCGTTACATTGGTTTTTAATTTCATTTTAATTATAATAATATTTTTCAGTTCAGTTCATATTGTTTTTTTATTGTTGGACTATTTCTATTTGTTTTGTTTTTTCGGTTTGAATATATTTAAATTATATATTAGAAAATGAAACTCAGAGAAAACTACAACTAGTTTACATTGAAAATTCACATGAAGGTCAAGTTGGGAAAAAATATTTTTAATAAAAAAACAAAATACTATATATATATAAATATTGTATATATATATATATAACCATGATATTTAATTCCATTATATAAATTATAAATAACTATACATAATACTATAGACCATTATTTTAATAATTTTTGTTTTCTCTTATTTAATTCACTTTTGAATTTACATTAATCTTATTCTATAAATTCATGTATAAAATATTACTATTTGTAGGGAAGCATCTTCTCCAGCACACAAAAATTTTGTCTGGTTAGATAGATCCCTAATTATTGGTTTCTCATATTTATGGCTATTAAAGTAATTCCTAAATATACTTACAAATCACCATCATGAAAAATTGAAAGTGTAAGTAGGATTCAAGATTAGTATGGTAATACAATGTATCAGTGTAAGTGTGTACGATAATGAGTGAATGTGAAATAGATTCAAAAAATTGATAAAAAGTATAAAAGAGTGGAAAAACTAAATTAAAATCATGTGTGAAAGAATTTTTGAAGAAAATGAGTGTTTTTAAAAACATCACATCCGAGATAAAATATTGAGAAATTGAAATTAGTAATGTAAACTTGATTTAAATTATTGAAATAATTCTAATGGGGATACATCTGGTTTGTTCTTCTTGAATAGTTTTTATAGACATAAGAAAATTTATGGTTTCACAGAACAAGGGTACAATGTGGTTTTGAATGAGATTAGAGGAGGCAATATTGTATTCATGGTAAATGAGGAAGGCTATACCAATGGTTTTTTCAACCATTGGTATACGGTTTTTGGTATATGTCACTTCTTCCACTAGTAGAAATTGAAATAACACTTGATCTTTCACAAAAATGGATTTAAGTTATAAATGATGAACTAAATAACGTGAAAAAATTGAATTTATCTAGTGTGAATAATGAAATTCTATTTTACAGATCATTTGATTTTATTATAAGTGTAAAAAATAATGAAAATTGTATCGATGATAAGATTATTGTTATGAATTATGATGAAGATCGTATTTATGAAATGATAATAAATGTTGAAGATGGAATTCATGATTATGAAAAAATATTTCTAATGTTAATGATATGCAAAAAGAAACCATCATATACTAGTTTTACTAAATATAAAACATTTACATCCATAATAATGCAATATATTTTAAAATCTAGAACTATATGGAGTGATACCCACTTTGCCAAACTAATTTCTCTCTTGAATGATATACTCAAAGAAGATAATGACATTCCTTTCCAAATATATGATGTTAAAAGAATGATTCATTCAATGGGTTTGATCAATAAAGTAATACATTCCTATTCAAATTAGTACAGACAATTTCTCAAAGACCATAAGTAACATAAAAATTTCAAAAAGTTTGGTGAATCTCAATAAAAAATGTTGAATCGAGACCATAAAATGTTTTATGGAAAATTACAATAATTTTAATGTTTGTGAACCTCTATGTAAGTTTGGAGACTCACAAGAAATTGATGTGGAATGTAGATATAAGAAATAAATATGGAAAACATCATCCCCCAATAAACTCTCATTAGTAAGAGAATATTGATCATGAGTATCGTAAATTTTGAAACAAGCTTTAAAAAAACTTTTTCTTGAACTACCTGTAGATGGAGTGAATCCTTTTTCATTTTGAAGAAAAACTCATAGTACATGGTCGATTATGTTTGTTAATTATAAAATCTCACCATGGTTATTCATGAAGTGGAAGTATATTATATTTTCTTTTTTTATATTAAGACCAAAATAATCGTGTAATGATATTGAAGTTTATCTGTCTCTATTGAATAAATATTTGAAATTAATGTGGGATCAGGTGTTAGGTTGTATAATTCATACTGAAGTAAAATATCATATTGAGATATATGTTGTATGTGATGAGAAATGATTTTCCCTATAATGTAATGTTTTAAAGATATAACTTTAAAGGAACTCAAGGGTGTCCCATTTATAATCAAGGTACAGACACAAGTTCGATTGAAACATTCATTAGAGGCTATGTTTCTAGGATATCATTGATTTCTAACATGATGACATTAATATCTATCTTTGACTACATAATTCAATATGAGTTTATAAGATGTTACAACACCATCTCCACTAAAAGGTGATCAAGTATTTGAGAATGTAAAGGCTATGGGAACCACTTTTTTAACCTTATGAGAACCAGTTGGACCAAGAGAAATTTTTCTAAATTACTATACTAGAAGGGTTTGTACATCATTAATTTTATTGATGTTATGCATGTAAAGAAATGTATGTGATAGTTTCCTTGGAACGTTTCTAAATGAAAATGACAAAGTAAAGTATGGAATTAATGTTAGCTTTTACATGATTTAAAAGGGGTTATGGGAAGAGTAGGGGTTAAAGAAGGGGGAAGATGAAATTTTCTTCCTCTTATTTCTTATAATATTTCCATACCCGATAGATATTAGTTTTTAACTTCCTAAATATTGTAAATCCTCCAATGGGGTGTTCATAAAACCTCAATAATATCATCTGAACGAATTATTATAACATAAAGGGCCTAAACTCACATGAATATCTTGTTTCGATTCGGGATCAAACACCTAGAGTTTCACATTTTATTCTTCTTAAGAATCACAACCATATATTAAACAAGTTCTATTTCTTTTTAAAATATACGTGTTGCAATGTTTTAGACCCAATAATATTAAGAACCATAGAAAAGGAAATTATTATCATATTATGTGAATTGGAGATGTAATTTCTTTCATTATTTGTTGATATGGATGTTCACTCGATAGTTCACATGGTAATAGATACTTAACAATGCGGTCTTGTAAATTATACATGGATATACCCTAATGAATGGTTTATGAATATTGGGAATGTGTTTTTCAAATATCAAATTCAATTTAAAGGTTATACAATGATGGGATATATTTTCAAGGAAGCCGTTTAATTCTCTATTGACTACATATTTGATGTTGGATGCATTGGTCTACAAAAATATCATCACACCAGACATCTTGTGGGTAAATGAATTTACTAAATAGATGTTTTCAAAATTAATATTACATATCTATAGTGGGACAATATTATATTTTTCATAATAGATTAGAGGATTCTCCATATTTAGAATCCCAAAAAGTATGTAAAGACCAGGAAATTTCAAGGAAAAGTTTTTCTTAATTTTCTTTGGAATTTTACAAGAACGCAGTTTCTGACGGCGCCTGATTCCGAGGCCCGGTGTACCCGGAATTAATTTCCGAAGTTTGGCTCCAATACATTCAGTGAACGAGCGAGTGGGAATTTCTATCTTTTGAACTGGTGCTCAGAATTAAAATCTGATGGCACCGATGAACTCACAACGCCAGTATTTTCATAAAGAGAATTTTGCAGCAGTTGCGTTTAATCGAGAGCGGAAGTTAGTTTTTGGGGTTTCTTTAAAAAAGTGTGATAATAAAATAACGTGTCATGCACTTTATTTTATTTCAGCCACCATTGGGAGTGTGGTGGTTGAAACCTCCTCATGGAGGTTGGAGGTGGGGCCACCACACCTTAACCTCCCTTGAGAGGTTATGGTGGTGGGGCCCACCCGAACTAAACCTCCCGTGGGTGGTTTATTATGGTAGGGACCACACGGGGCTTAACCCCCTATAAATGGGAGGAGAGGAAACCTCTCAACTCTCCCTCATTAATGAGGGAGAGCCTCTTAATTCCTCAACTCCCCATTAAATGGGGAGAAACTCCTTGGTACCCTCCCCTCTTAAGTGGTGCCAACGGACCTCATAAATAGCGTCAAAGAAATTTATTTCAGCCGACCCCTTTTTTTTAAAAAAAAGTTATATAACCATAATGGTTACATACCTCTCCCCCTCTCCTGTATATAGGGATCTTGGGAGAGGGTTTGGGGACGGCTTCACCAAGCGACGGAGCGCTGGTAAAATACCGTGACGCCCAACACTTGGGAAGAAGCTTATCTTCGCAAACGAAGAACGCTCCACCGACGAAGAACACTGATCCTCTTCGACTTCTTCCCCAGACACCTACCGACGTGGAACGTCTTCCACCAGCCAACGCAACTCGGTTTGGAAGAGCTTGGTGGACGCAAAGAACGATGAACCTCTTCGTCTTCTTTCCGCAACTTCGTCATTGATCGACGAACTTCGATTCTGACGTAGGGATTTATGTTGGGAATATTTCTTTTTTTTTCATAATGTTTCTTTCTAAACAATGAACGTGGATCTACTCCTTATTAAGTTGATCCGCGTAGGTATTTAATTGCGGGTTGGAAGTTTACCTTTGTTTATGGAAAGAACGTAGGGGTTTTATTTATTTAATTGTTCGTGAATACCAACTTGATGATGATCGTGGATTAAAACCATTTTTTATCGAATAACGTGAGGGGGGTCGGACCGCACAAACACGGCCGACCATCCTACTTATTTTTGTGTTGGTTTCTTGTGGTTAGTACGAGAAAGCGTGGTGACATCGCACCACGCGGTTTCATGCGGAAGATATGCGCAGCGCCATCACGTCGCGCCGTGAAAAGAAGAACAAGCACGCGACGCCGTCGCGCCGCGTCGAAGAAACCCGAAGACATCCGCGGACGGAGTCGGGCCACGATGAAGGGGCGCGGTGCCAGCATGCCGCGCCGGAGAACCACGAAGACGGTGCGTTTTGTTTTGACGTGCGGATTGACGGGCGACGACGAAGCAAACCGTTTTGGCGTTTGAATCCCTTCGCAGTGAATGTGGGGTCCCGGGGGGACCATAGGCGAAGACTGCAGGAGGAACGGACCACCGGAGCGCGTCCGGTGGTCCGCGGAAGGCGGCGGCGGAGCCGGCGACCGACAGCGGCGGCGCGCTGCCGGAGGGTTGGCGGCCGGCGGATCCGCTGCCAGCATCAATCAGCGGCGGGCGGGGGAATCGCGCACCCCGCTCCGCGAATTGGCTCGGCCACGCTGGCCGAGCCGTGGCTGGCCGGTCGGGCCAGACCGAGCCAGGCCGGGCCCAGCCGAGTCGGACCCGGGTAGGGTCGAACCGGTTCGGGTCGACCCGGTTCGGCCGACCCGGGGGGGTTGGCCCGGGCCCAGACCCCCATTTTCGGACCACTTTCAGTCAAAATCCTGTAACTTGAGCTACGGGACACCAAACGAAACGCCGTCAGCGGAAACGCGATCCTTGGATCGAGACGGTCGTTTCGGTATATCGCACTCAAGGTTTCGGAGAACTTTGGGTTCGGCCGGGTTGGTTCGTACGCGAAACCAACCGGGCCCTCGGAGCGGAAACGCTCGTAACTTGAGCTCCGGACGTCTGATTGACGTGTCGTCGACTATGTTGGATTCCTCTAAGTGAGATGGATTTTTTAGGCTTTTTCTGCTCGAGGTTTGGATGCCGTCAGAGTGCGGTCGGGTTGATTCGCTCACGAAACCAACCGGGCCCCTGGAACAAAAACGCTAATAACTCACAGACCGGGCGTCCGATTGATTCGCCGTCTGTTTCGTTGAATTCCTCTTGATGAGATGGAACTTTTGGAATACTTCGCCCGAGATTTGGATACAGTTGGATAGTGGCTGGGTTGGATCGCACCCGAAATCCAACCAGGCCCCTCGAACGGAAAAGCTGATATCTTTCAGACAGGACGTCTATTTGACGAACCGTCAGCGGCGTTGTCGATCACGTTGAGAAACGGTCCCTATGATCATACCCTATGAGAGTTCGGGGTACAGTTGAGGTACGTCCGGGTTGGTTCGCACACGAAACCAACCGGGCCCCTTGGACGAAAAGGCTAGTAACTCACAGACCGGGCGTCCGATTGACGTGTCGTCTATTGAATTGAGACCCCTATGACGAGGCGGTCCTTTGAGATACTTATTAGTGGGAATTTTAGATACTTGGAGTATCGACCTATAGCTCGTGGAGTGGACCCTCCTAGAGACGAGCGTGCGGAGTACGGAGACCGTGTAGCCGACTGAGACCTGACGACTGCTTGACCGACTCGACTTGGAGTGAGTCGACTAGCCCAGTGGATGGAGCACTACTTGTGAGGTGCAGACCCACGGTGGACGGAGCACTACCTGTGTGACAGTACAGACCCGCGGTACTCGTCCGGAGAGTACCTCAGCATGCTACTAGGGGTGTGCACTACTGTGTTTGGGTGACATACCTCGGCGGGAAGCACTACTGTGTTTGGGTGGCTGACCCGCGGTACTCGACAGGAGGAGTACCTCAGTTGTCTTAGGTTAGTGATCAGTACCTCGGAGTCGTGACAGGACCACTGTACACTCCAGAGACAGATCTCTTCAGCAGTTACGGTTTCGATAATGAAATATCCTGGTTTGAGATGAGACTTTTGACCTTTGTGTTTACCTCATGATTGAGATGGGTCACTTGATAACTTAGGTATATGTATGGGCATATACCTGGGTAGTGGTTATCCGTTGATTTCATGATCCTTGTGTTTCCTCATGATTGAGATGGGTTACTTGATAACTTAGGTATATGTATGGGCATATACCTAAGTAGAGGTTATTTGTTGAGATCTTCTTTGTGGTTATCCTTGTTGGATTTAGAGAGACCTTGAGGGTCTCGGGGTCCCTACTGAGTATCGTTATACTCACCCCTGCACGGGCTATGCCCGCACCTTGTTGTGTTGGTTGCTGACGACGGGCAGTGCTGACAGAGGCCGAGTGTTCGAGGACTGGACGGTATCCGGAGGTGGACTACACGACGAGTCAGTACCCGGAGGTAGACTACACGACGAGTCAGTATCCGGAGGAGATTGACGGGTGAGAGCGTTGAGGAGGCTATCTGTACCTACCCTTCAGGTAGGATCTGTGGCGGACGATCTAGGAGCTGCGCTATCTGTACCTACCCTTCAGGTAGGATCCGAGGAGGACGACCCAGGAGGTGCTTCCTTCTTCCAACTGTTTGTCTTTTTCTGTTGTACTTTCATTCAGTTGTAGCTGCACTTTCAGTTGGGTTTTTATTCTGGCCCATTTACTTTTCAACACTTTCTTTTGTACTTAGTGTTTTTCTTCCGCTTGTACTCTGTGGTGTTTTGTTTACTTTTATAAAGGCAATGCCTTCCCATTTATCAGGATTTTCACCTTTGGTGCTAGTCTCCAGCCCCTGGCCTATGGAAGAAGGGCTTGGGGTAGTCACGGCACGGGCCCCGAGGATGGGTCGTGAAAACATGGTATCAGAGGAGTCTGTTCTACCGTAGAACTTATAACTCTGATATTTTCATTCTGTGAAGCAATAGTGTTAAGGGTACCAACTGTGGTCTTTAGTTCAGGGAGTCCAGTGTTGGTGCGGGCGGCCGATGTATCCATACACCAGGACCCTGAAAACTGATTTCCGACTTTGTGCACGAAAACACTGATTGCGTGTGTGTTTTCAAAGGTTTTCCCTTAAAACAGCTCAAACCAGGTCAGCTCACCAGGTATAAACGTTTGACCGTGTCACGATGTTTCTTTCAGGATGCCTTTTCTCGGACGACCAGCTAGAGCCTAGAGGGATGTGCGTGCTGGCAGCCTGCCGAGTGACGAGGCTTTGGTACAGGGCCCTCTTGTAGTTGAGGCACCAGCGAAGGCACCAACGGTACTACCATATGTTGGGCCACCGATTCCACCAGCCCCAGCAGTAGGTGATGCACGCCACTTGAGCACGATGCACGAGTTCCAGCGCCAGAGGCCACCCAGGTTCCAGGGTGGGACGGACCTGCAGGCGGCTGAGGATTGGCTGGAGGCTGTGCTGAGAGTCTTCAGGCTAGTGGGGACGCCGGTAGACTTCATGGTGATCTTTGCTGCCAGCGTCCTTCAGGCAGCATCAGGCAGGTGGTGGAGCCACTTGTTTCAGTTTTGCGACGAGGTGACCTTCGCATGGGAAGACTTCGAGACCTTCTTCAGGGTAGAGTTTGTGCCAGTAGCTCTACAGCCCGAGTGTGTACAGGAGCTTCTGCCTTTGCCGCGTGTTTTTTGATCAGTAGTCGAGTCATCTGTGGGCAGTAGACAGATGATGCAGAGGTCCAGGAGGACCAGACCAGTAGTTGGACGATATCGGGTTTTAGGACCGGTGGTGCAGGGCACCCGGGGTGGGGTCAGATCCACGCGTGCCGGAAATAGACAGTGTTACTCATGCGGCGGAAAGGGTCACCTGGCACGTGACTGTCCGACTCCTCATACATTTGATCCGCAGGCTTTGGAGGAGCCACTGAGGAAGAAGCAGCGGCGGGTGCTTGAGAAACAGCCGAGTAGTGGACAAGGCAGTAGAGCTCTGGGAGCAGGTGGACAGGAGCGGAACTAGTGGATACGTCCCTTGTACTTATAGTTCCATGTTGCTGTTGTATTCGTGTCTTTGTACTATGAGCTGCAATAATAAAAAGACACTTATCTTTGTTTTATTTCTTGTCCTTTTGTTTGGTTGATACTGAGTGGTCCTGGTTAAAACTGTTGACTTGACCCTCACTTTCTAGATTTCTACTGGAGGAGACCCAGTGACCACACACTGATGCCGACAGTGTGACTCGACCCTTGGAGGCGAGAGTGACAGTTGGATCTCTTAGTAGTTACGTAGAGGCCTTACGACGTCATCCATGGCATGAATGCGTCATTCATGTCAGGATTGACTGTATTAGGCAATGGGCATGGTTCATCCAGGGGATGAGACCGAGTTTCTCTTTTCGGCAAAAGATAAATTTTAGAAGCTCTTTCAGATCATAGGAAAAGCAGGTGCAGATCATCCAGGAGCGGATGAAGACTGCACAGTGTAGTAAGAAACAGGAAACCGGCTCCTGTCTTATAGACTCGAGCGTGTTAAATGTTAAAGAAGAGGAAGCTTAAAGGAGATATGAGTCTATAAAGCAGCAGACGTGGAGGCAGAGCTAGGAGAGCAGCATGAGGTGGTGTACATCTTAACATGGTACAACCACCCTCCTTAGTTATTCCCGCCAGGCTCAGGGAGCTGGAGGGCGGAGGAAGAGTGCGGCTGCATGCGGTCAAAGAGTGTGACCCAATGGCTCTAGAAATGATTCAAGGGACAGTCTGTGTCCACTACTAGCTGCTGTAGTAACGAACATCGATATAAATCATTCCTTTCTTTCAAAAATCTTGTTCCAGACCTAGAGTTTCCGGTAAGCCGTGGACTTGACCCTCACGTCTGGAGATACCTTGGTAGGAGACTCGATAATCACACTTACGCCGACGGTGTGGTCAGACCCTCGAGGCAAGAGTTCTGGTTGGAATCTCTTGGTGTAAGCATCGAGGCCTTACGACGTTAGTTTGAGTATGGAATGGGCAATAACTGTTCATACTCAAATTTACGGTTTTAGGAAAACGACGGGATGGGTTTTCCTTGGTCGGCAAAAAGGAAACCCTAGGCAGCACGGGATAAACTCTTTCACAGGAGGGTGCGACCGATCACTCTTGAGTT
This sequence comes from Viscum album, assembly GCA_963277665.1. Classification (NCBI taxonomy): domain Eukaryota; kingdom Viridiplantae; phylum Streptophyta; class Magnoliopsida; order Santalales; family Viscaceae; genus Viscum; species Viscum album. The sequence goes on from OY728129.1 coordinate 1,039,670,061, forward strand.
GGTCAACCTTACCCTCGCAGCAGAAGTCGTTTCGAGTTCCAATTCTAACAGGAATTGGAGACCTCTAGAGTTCGAGGATGACAATCAAGTCCTCATACGGGTCTCACCTCGACGAGGTTTACAGAGATGTGACCAAGGTGGCAAGTTATCTCCGAGGTTCAGCAGACCTTCTTAGGTCCTCAGCTGGGTAGGCAGGGTGGTTTACCGCTTGACCCATCCACCTCAGTTGCACCAGGTGCACGACGACTTCCACGTATCTCAACTGAAGAGATACGTGCTCGACCCTTCGCATATCATCGACCATGAGGAGCTGGATGATGGAGATGAGGTGTTTTTCACAGAGGTTCCTGTGGGGATCGAGGATCGACAAGAGTGGATCCTACGAGGATGATCGATTCCTCGGGTGAGTTTTTTTGGCAGTACGGAACCTCCAGGTAAGCACATGGGAGCGTAAGGCTCAGATGTGTGCTCTGTACTGCTTTTGTGACCCTAGTTTGTGTTGAAGCTTTACGGGGACGTAAAGTCCTGAGGTGGGAGTAATGTAAAGACCTGGAAATTTCAAGGAAATTTTTTTCTTAATTTTCTTTGAAATTTTACAAGAACGCAGTTTCTGACGGCGCCTGATTCCGAGGCCCGGTGTGCCCGTAATTAATTTCCGAAGTTTGGCTCAGGTACATTCACTGAATGAGCGAGCAGGAATTTCTATCTTTTGAACCGGTGCTCGGAATTGAAATCAGATGGCACCGATGAACTCGCAACGCCGGTATTTGCTTAAAGAGACTTTTTCCATAGTTACGTTTAATCGAGAGCGGAAGTTAGTTATTGGGTTTTCTTTAAAAAAGTGTAATAATAAAATAATGTGTCATGCACTTTATTTTATTTCAGCCGCCATTGGGAGTGTGGTGGTTGAAATCTCCTCATGGAAGTTGGAGGTGGGGCCACCACACCTTAACCTCCCTTGAGAGGTTATGGTGGTGGGGCCCACCCGAACTAAACCTCTCGTGGGTGGTTTATTATGGTAGGGACCACACGGGGCTTAACCCCCTATAAATGGGAGGAGAGGAAACCTCTCAACTCTCCCTCATTAATGAGGTAGAGCCTCTTAATTCCTCAACTCCCCATTAAATGGGGAGAAACTCCTCGGCACCCTCCCCTCTTAAGTGGTGCCAACGGACCTCATAAATTGCGTCAAAGCAATTTATTTCACCCGACCCCTTTTTTTTAAAAAAAAAGTTATGTAACCACAATGGTTACATACCTCTCCCCCTCTCCTATATATAGGGATCTTGGGAGAGGGTTTGGGGACGGCTTCACCAAGCGACGGAGCGCAGGTAAAATACCACGACGCCCAACACTTGGGAAGAAGCTTATCTTCGCAAACGAAGAACGCTCCACCGAAGAAGAACGCCGATCCTCTTCGACTTCTTCCCCGGACACCTACCGACGTGGAACGTCTTCCACCAGCCAACGCAACTCGGTTTGGAAGCGCTTGGTGGATGCAAAGAACGATGAACCTCTTCGTCTTCTTTCCGCGACTTCATCATCGATCGATGAACTTCGATTCCGACGTAGGTATTTACATTGGGAATATTTCTTTTTTTTCATAATGTTTCTTTCTAAACGAAGAATGCGGATCTACTCCTTATTAAGTTGAGCTGCTTAGGTATTTAATTGCGGGTTGGAAGTTTACCTTTGTTTATGGAAAGAACGTAGGGGTTTTATTTATTTAATTGTTCGTGAATACCAACTTGATGATGATCGTGGATTAAAACCATTTATTATCGAATAACGTGAGGGGGGTCGGACCGCACAAACACGGCCGACCCTCCTCCTTATTTTCGTTTTGGTTTCTTGTGGTTGGTACGAGAAAGCGTGGTGCCATCGCACCACGCGGTTTCATGCGGAAGATATGCGCGGCGCCGTCGCGCGGTGCCGTGAAAAGAAGAACAAGCACGCGACGCCGTCGCGCCGCGTCGAAGAAACCCGAAGACATCCGCGGACAGAGTCGGGCCACGACGAAGGGGCGCGGCGCCAGCACGCCGCGCCGGAGAACCATGAAGACGGCACATTTTGTTTTGACGTGCGGATTGATGGGCGACGATGAAGCAGGCCGTTTTGGCGTTTGAATCCCTTCGCAGTGAATGTGGGGTCCCGGGGGGACCATAGGCGAAGACGGTAGGAGGAACGGACCACCGGAGCGCATCCGGTGGTCCGCGGAAGGCGGCGGCGGCACGCCGCCGGAGGGTTGGCGGCCGGTGGATCCGCCGCCGGCATCAATCAGCGGCGGGCGGGGGAATCGCGCACCCCGCTCCACGAATCGGCTCGGCCACGCTGGCTGAGCCATGGCCGGATGGTCGGGACGGACCGAGCCGGGCCGGGCCGGGCCCATCCGGGTCGGACCCGGGTCGGGTCGACCCGGTTCGGCCGACCCAGGGGGGGTCGGCCAGGGCCCAGACCCCCATTTTCAGACCACTTTCAGTCAAAAGCCTGTAACTTGAGCTACGGGCCTCCAAACGACTCCCTGTCAGTGGAAACGCGATCTTTGGATCGAGACGGTTGTTTTGGTGGATCGCACTCAAGGTTTCAGATAACTTTGTGTTCGGCCGGGTTGGTTCGTACGCGAAACCAACCGGGCCCTCGGAGCGGAAATGCTCGTAACTTGAGCTCCGGATGTCCGATTGACGTGCCGTAGACTATGTTGGATTCCTCAAAGTGAGACGGATTTTTTTGGCATTTTCCGCTCGAGGTTTGGATGTCGTCGGAGTGCGGTCGGGTTGATTCGCTCGCGAAACCAACCGGGCCCCTGGAACGAAAAGGCCAATAACATACAGACCGGGCGTCCGATTGACGCGCCTTCTGTTTCGTTGAATTCTTCTTGATGAGACGGAACTTTTGAAATACTTCACCTGAGATTTGGATATAGTTGGATAGTGGACGGGTTGGATCGTACCCGAAATCCAACCGGGCCCCTGGAACGGAAAAGCTGATATCTTTCAGACAGGACGTCTGTTTGACGAACTGTCAGCGGCGTTGTTGATCACGTTGAGAAACGGTCCCTATGAGCATACCCTATGAGAGTTCGGGGTACAGTTGAGATACGGACGGGTTGGTTCGCACATGAAACCAACCGGGCCCCTGGGACAAAAAGGCTAGTAACTCACAGACCGGGCGTCCGATTGACGCGTCGTCTGTTGCGTTGAGACCCCTATGACGAGGCGGTACTTTGAGATACTTCTTCGTGGGTCTTTGAGATACTTGGAGTATCGACCTGTAGGTCGTGGAGCGGACCCTCCCGGAGACGAACGTGCGTAGTACGGAGACTGTGTAGCCAAATGAGACCTGACGTCTGCTTGGCCGACTCGACTTGGAGTGAGTCGACTAGCCCAGTGGACGGAGCACTACTTGTGAGGTGCAGACCCATGGAAGACGGAACACTAACTATGTGACAGTGCAGACCCACGGTACTCGTCCGGAGAGTACCTCAGTAGGCTACTAGGGGGTGTGCACTACTGTGTTTGGGTGACATACCTCGGCGAGAAGCACTACTGTGTTTGGGTGGATGACCCGCGGTACTCGACAGGAAGAGTACCTCAGCAGTCTTAGGTTAGTGAGCAGTACCTCAGAGTCGTGACAGGACCACTATACACTCCAGAGACGGAGCTCTTCAGCAGTTACGGTTTCGATAATGAAAAATCCTGGTTTGAGCTGAGACTTTTGACCTTTGTGTTTACCTCATAATTGAGATGGGTCACTTGATAACTTAGGTATATGTATGGGCATATACCTGGGTAGTGGTTATCCATTTATTTCATGATCCTTGTTTTTCCTCATGATTGAGATGGGTTACTTGATAACTTAGGTATATGTATGGGCATATACCTAAGTAGAGGTTATCTGTAGAAATCTTCTTTTTGGTTATCCTTGTTGGATTTAGAGAGACCTTGAGGGTCTCGGGTCCCTACTGAGTATCATTATACTCACCCCTGCACGGGCTATGCCCGCACCTCGTTGTGTTGGTTGCAGACGATGGGCAGTGCTGACAGAGGCCGAGTGTTCGAGGACCGGACGGTACCCGGAGGTGGACTACACGACGAGTCAGTACCCGGAGGTGGACTACACGATGAGTCAGTATCTGGAGGAGGTTGATGGGCGAGAGCTTTGAGGAGGCTATCTGTACCTACACTTCATGTAGGATCCGTGGTAGACGATCCAGGAGCTGTGATATCTGTGCCTACCCATCAGGTAGGATCCGAGGAGGACGACCCAGGAGCTGCTTCCTTCTTCCATCTGTTTGTCTTTTTCTGTTGTACTTTTGTTCAGTTGTAGCTGCACTTTCAGTTGGGTTTGTATTCTGGCCCATTTACTTTTCAGCACTTTCTTTTGTACTTAGTGTTTTTCTTCTGCTTGTACTCTGTGGTGTTTTGTTTACTTTTATAAAGGCAATGTCTTCCCAGTTATCGGGATTTTCGCCTTTGGTGCTAGTTGTCAGCCCCTGGCCTATGGAAGGCGGGCTTGGGGTAGTCACAGCACAGGTCCCGAGGACGGTTCGTGACAAAGTAACTCTTATAAATTTCAATCTATTAAGAGATGAAATATGGATATCAAATACATATAATTGAAAGAATATAGGATGGTATCGAGACCAAATTTTTAAGAAGATTACTAAAAATATGAATTTAATTTCAAAAAATATTTGATGGTTATCTAAAGGACCAAATTTGTAAGTATTATCTTACAATTTTTATGTAGTTAATTGTTATGTGTTCTATATAATGTAACATGATAAATGTAGTACCATGTAAAATAGTTGAGTTATATTTTTGGATGAAGTGATAAATTTAAACTATAACAAGGTTAAAATCTACTATATGTGAATATGTCATTGTTTGGCATCATAAAACATGTATTGGAGTTGGATTATGCAACATTTGAAGTGCCGATTTTTCAATGGATGTGGATTGATAAAAGGAGTAAATTTAAACTTGATGAATTGGGAATCATGAAAGTTGATTTTAGTAAGTATTTTTATAGAGAGGAACCATTCATAGTGGAATCACAAGTTGTAAAGGTATTTTATGTTCTAGATCTAAAAAAGATAGTATGGTTAATTATTTTGTTGTCAAACAAATACATTGAATGTTCAAACCTCTATTCAATTGGCAATGATCCTTTCACTAGGACATCACAATAATATCATGGTGGTCTCAATACAGACTACATCTTCTATGTTAGAGTAGACCATAATGAGGGGATTTGGATACCTGATAGAGGGGTCAGATACCTTCTTCTTATAAATAAAAAAGTGATTTCAATGATCATGTTATATGTAATTACATCATTCCTTTTTTACCTCATATTATTATTTATCAAATGTTGAATTTTAGATATATAAATTAAATATTCATCCATTTCTATAGATAGTGGTTTCTGAAAACATCGATTCAAATAATCTTAAGAGACAAACGGTCACTCAACTTGATTATTCTACTTATTGTAAATAATGATGAGTTTATTCAAATGATGATTCTATATATCCTAAGTAAAAAAGGTTTTTCAATATATTGATACTCCTAGTATAAAGGGAAAATAGATTTCAACACATTATAATGCATCCAATTTAGAGAAAAAACGAATTGATAATGTTCAGGTTGAGGAAATGGTATATGGTGGAAAAACTATCTCTTAGAAAAAATAAGATTCCTCGAATGATAGTGTGAACAAAATTTTTTAATGAAAGCAGTGGAGGCATCATATTCTATATCGGAAAGAATGTAAAAGACCAAACTATTAACTCAAACAAGTCTGTGTTCTTTAGTTACATTGTGATCACCACGTTAATGCTCAAATACAGATTATATTGATTTATAGAACAATGTTGTTCCCACACTTAAGGAAAAAATATGGGATGATATCAGGGTAATATTATGATATAAATTCATCATTTTTGTAAAACAAATATGGAAATTTGGGTTTAATATTCATTATCCCTTGTAGAGTTCATTTATACTGGATGACTATCGAATGAAATTTGTATTCATGCTCCCTAAAGAGGATCATTGGGGATTTTAGACAATTCTTACATAGAATTATCTTAGGGATACTAATGTTAATGTAAAACTTCACCCACAAAATATGTATTCCCTCATGATAATCTTGGAATGTGGAATGCATTTACTGGTCGTTGTGAGGAAAAATATTTTTAGGTGAATTATGATAAATTATACATTACATTAATGTGTGTGTATTAATCATTTTAATTTAGAATTGTTAATTTTTAAGATTGAATTTATGTTCTGAAAATAAATAGTGTGTAGAAAAATCAATTTACCTCTATCTTAAAGTAAGGATAGGGTATGATTCAATTGAAAAAATAGTTGTATTTTTAAACTATATTAATAATTTTTTGTGCATGAAACAAAAACATAATTATTTTACTTCATTTATTAGAAGATAAATGAATATTAATCAAAATACATTTTCATATTACGTCACGTGCAATGGAAGGAGGATCATGTAAATAAATACTATATATTAATTTATTAAAACAGGAAAAAAAATTATGGGAATAATGTGTTAGTATGACATAAAAAAAATTATACTTTAAATCTATATTATGTAAAAAAAATTAATTATTTCTCTTTACATTTTATCTCGTTTATAAACAGCATTCATCATTAGATATACCTGATGAACTTCTATTATTAGTGTTGTTGAAGCATCTTGAACAATATGGACATGTTAAGGATGTGGATTTTGGGGTGTCACCCCAAAAATAGTTTTGTGAAGAGAAACACACCTATGGATAAAGATAAGAGAATGGATGACATGAAGACATGATTAGATACTCTAAAATAAAAACTTAATTGATAGTCTACGTTTTTAGATAATGTTATGATAATGTTTCAAATAGAAGAAATGACACAATCATAACCACTACATGAAGACCCCCACCCCAACCCACTAGTTTGGGGAAATCCATTCCTATCATCAGTATGCCTCGTCAGAGGTAACCAATTTTTAGTAACTTTTTCTATGAAATGTGAATTAGTTTGACATTGATACCTTTCATATATTTATATTATATTGGGTGAAAATAATTGTGATTTATATTTATTAACAAAAACCATTTTCCTATTGTGATGAGTACTATGTACTATTTAAAAAGACATATTATACACGAAAAACTACTTCAAAAATATAATGTGAGAGTAGATATTAGTATGGTGCACAATCCAAGCATCGAGCTACCTATTCTCCTTGAGGATATATATGTTCATATGGTTGAGATTTTTATTAGAAAATTCATAGCATGGACATTTGATCTTGTAAAGATACATTTTGATAAAAATTAATTCCTTCCCAATTTAGTTTTTGCAAACCTCTAACAATTAATGAAAAAAAAGAATGAATTGATGAATATTATTATTTCTTTTAAAAGCGAAGGCGTTAAACATATGTTCAAATAAATAAATTTAAAGGATCAAAAAATGAATTGAAAAGACCGTCATAAAATACCTTTACAACCAAAATTCAACATCTATATTTACAAATATTAAAATTCCATGTTGATACAATGTTCAAAAATAGTGATAAAACTACCATTTATTTTTAATAAAAATGCACGGAGAGGTAATTACATAATTTTATTGTTCTTGAGACTATAGATGAAATCCTCAAGCATAGATGAAGAGGAGCCTTATTTGTAAAGGTATACATGGGAAGTGTCTCAATAATTTTATTCTAATAGATGATCTAATATATTAATTATAATTTGATACTATTCATATTTTTATATGCATATATATCAGTAGAATTTGATGGGAAAACCCTATGAATAAAAATTTCAAATAATTAGCCCTCACATAACATAAAATCGGAACAACTGACTGAAAGAAGTGTAATATTTACTAATAGTGGGAAAAATGAATTCAATGATTAAATAAGAATATAATGAGAAAATTTTTCTTAGTACCCATGATGAAGCAGTAAAACTATATAACATAATAATATCAAATGTATTTCCATTCCTTTAATTACTTATTTATTATCGTTTCTAGGCAGCATTGGTTTCTCATTATAATATGTTTGGATACTCTAAATATTTATTTTATTGATTCTATTCTTGGATACATAACAAATAAACCACATGTGATGATGTTTATAAATTTTTAGTACACTATATGATACTTTATACCAATTAACATCAAGTTATACATTTTTTATTATGATTTAATGGATTTTTTTAATAATTGTGTGGTGTTTAAATATATTAAAAATATTTTCATGAGGGCAGTCCATGAGCACAAAGATCCAATGGAATTAAACGAGTGGATAAGTATTAGGTTATATATATGAATAATTGACTATCAAAACACATATAAAAAATTACTTATTTTTCACAATTTTTCTATTAAGACCGAAAAAACATAAAACAAATACATTGTTTATTAGTTTGAAAATATATGAAGGTTATAATATTCCATTAACAAACTAGCATCCCCGAATAGGTATTTCTGATGATAATTAAAATTTCATTTAAATTATTTATTAATACTTTTTTTATTTATATTTTTTTGGTATTACCAGTATTGTCGGTAGTCCTCGTATTTAAACTAGAAAATATATTTGTTTATAATTGAATTGGTAGAATAAATGGTGTCATTATATATATAAACTTCTTGAAAAGATTAGTTCTTACAATTTATTTAGTTTATTTTTCAATCATTTTTTCTATTATTTTTTAGTTAAATGTTTATATCATTTTTTGAAATAAAGGTGACATACTAAAAACTAATAAAACAAATTAAAATTGTTTTGATTCTTTATGAAAGTGATCCATATGTCATTTATTATTTGTATTAATTAGCCAAACCTCAATCCAATACATGGTGTGATCAACATGACTTGAAATTTGGGTTTTCAGTTTAAAATTGACATTTTTGTTCAAAATACACATCTCATTCTTAAAACATAGTAAATAAATTCATATTTTTTGGTACTTTAGGAAAATTATCCATAAGAAAATTTTGATGTTTTGGAATCAATAACACCTCAATCTGTTAAATGGTGTGATCGATATGACTCAATGTGCGTGTTTTCAGTTTAAAATGACATTTTTGTTAAAACTGTATGTCACTCTATGAAGACTTGGAAAAACACTCTCATTGTCTTAATATGTTCAAAAAATGATCCTTAAGTCATTTTTGAAATGTAGGAATTAACTACACCTTAATTTTATGCATGATGTGATATGTATGACTCAATGTGCATGTTTTCAGGTTAAAAATGAAATTTTATTTAAAAACACATCTCAATCCATAAAAAAAGAAAGCATACATGGATTATATTGATAATTTAGGAAAATTATTCTTCTGTGAATTTTGACATATAGGAATAAACTGGGTGTCAATGTGACATAATGTTTGAAATTGGATCAAATTATTCATTTTAGACATCAAAATACTTTTCCACGTAAATTCTCTTAGATTAGTATAAATTTGGGCTATGTATTTTACTTTAAAATTAACTTTTAAGGAGAATTTAAGAAATTGTAAGGAATTTTGAACATCTAATATCAATCTTATTGCATGGAGATCTTGGTTCAATGATAGTATGGATGATCTATAAAATCCTTCTGTGATGAATGGACCATTCGTGCATTGTAAAAAATTATATAATTATCACTGAACAACATTTCCTTGTTTGGGTGACATTACATAAATGGGTTTTCACTAATTAATTGGATACATTATCCTAGATATAACTAGGTATGGATGTTTCCCATTTTATATGTAATTTTTCAATGCATTCTATCAATTATAGGACACTTAGATGAGATATAGAGGTTTGGTATAGAAGGAAATGAATTCCCATAGACAAAAAAAACAAGCCATCATTCAATTAATAGATTACTCAAAAACAAATCAACTCCATATTGTATTCATATATGTATTTTCCAAAATATTTTCCTTTTATGCATGGACAGAAATAAATATGGTAAATTGATCCTTGATCTTATTTGAAGAGTATGTTGTCCTTGGGAAAATGATTTTGACTATTCCATGTCCTAATTCATTCCACCACTCTGATTCATTTTATAAGATCTTTTGGGAATTCATACTTTTATTTCAATTTTCTAAAACATGTTTCATTGAGATGGAAATGAAACTACATGCTACCTAAAATGTGATGTAAATTGTAATTATACATCCAAAAATTTCATGATGAATATAATTTTCTTGAAATAATTCTTCAAAGATACTATGAATCAAAAATAGGATATCACATCTACTTAAGTAGAGTCATCAAACTACTATATAAGGTATCCCTATTTATGATTTAACTACATAACATTCACCTAGGGAATGGTATCCACATTCCATTTTCATGAATTTTTTATTTTGAATCAGTACAACATTATTTGTAGATAGACATGAAATTTTAATGCATTGTAGAATGAAAATAAAATTATTGTCTATAAAAAGGATTAGGTTAGGTGAATATTTCAAATTATTAATAACTAGCAGATATTTTGGATCAAATTTGACTACCAATCCAAGAAACAGAAGTACATATTTATATTAATAAATATATAGTGAATAAAAATTAAATCCAAAAAAAAAGACATGTCATTGTTTTTTGGCTGTGCTCCAGTCATGATAAAACAACCCTAAAGCATCACGGGATTTTTAAAGTTGAGAAATTCTCACCCATCATCCATTTTTATATTATTGGTGAAATCATCATTGTAGACCATCTTGGGTATTAAAAGTTTAATAAAAATAAGTATTGAAAATCCATTTCCCTTCTTTAATGTGGATCATGCTTCTATTTTTATAATATTTTCACCAATAAAATAACATTATTCCCCAATTTGAAACCTCAAATTAATTTAAAATAGAACCTTATTTTATCAATTTCTTTTATTATCATATAACCCCTCATTATTTAATGTAATTTCATCAATAACATATCCATATTGTAGAAATACCCCACATTGTGAGGCACATACAAATGTTTGAGGTGGGGGATTGTATGTAAGGATTTTAAAAGAATCCTTAAAAAAGTTCTCATCATTTAAACATGATATAAACCTATTTGAAGTCATCCACACCTAAATTCAATACATGAAGTGTCTAATATGACTTGAAATGTGTGTTTTTATATTAAAATAAATATTTTAGTTCAAAATGTGGGCCACTCACAAAAAGCTGAGAAAACATGATAGGATTATCTTGATACTTTATTAAAATGATCAATTAGTAATTTTTCATGTGTAGGAATTGGATTCAAATCGATCTGACACATGATGTGACTAGTATGACTCAAAGTGCATGTTTTGAGTTTGAAAATGACATTACATAGAAATGTGTTTTACTCACTGAAAACCAAAAAATGATTCTTGAATTATATTGACAATTTATTAAAATAATTTTAATGATATTTGGGACATATATAAATCAACCACACATCAATATGAAACATGGGGTGATAGGTATAACTTGATGTGTGAGTTTTTATTTTAAAAAGACAATTTTGTTCAAACCACATGCCACATTCTCAACACTAGGAAAATGAATTAATTTTATTTTGATACTTTTGGAAAACAATCCATGATTCATTTGTGAAATGTTGCAATTAACTTCAAATTAATCTAATACATAACATTCCCATTATTATTCTAAGTATATCTTTTTAATTTTAAATTGACATTTTAGTTTAAAACACATGTGACGCACTCAAAACAAAGAAAACACATTTATATTTTTTTTATAATTTCATAATATTATCTACAAGTAAGTAATGACATGTAGGAATCACTCACACCTTAATTTAATACAAGGAGTGAGTATTATGACTCGAAATGTGTGTAATTAGTTTAAAACTGACATTTTAGTTCAAAACACAGAACACATACTCCAATGTGAGAAACATAATTTATATTATTCTATTATTTGAGGATAATTATCTATAAGTGATTTTTGATGTGTTGGAATCAATCTCACCTCAATATGATACATATGTGATCAATATTACTTAAAGTGCATGTTTTTAGTTTAAAAAATGATGATTTAGTTAAAAACATGCATCCCTCACTAAAAACCTAGAAAAAATTCTCATATTATCCCAATAGTTTTGGAAAATGACCTATATATAATTTTTTGATGTGTTGGAATAAATGAATAATAAATCTAATGCATATTATTCATGGTATGACTTCATTTGTATGTTTTTAGTTGAAAATTTATATTTTAGTTCAAAACACAAGTGACATTCTAAAAACTGAGTTAACACATTTAGATTTTTTTGATACATTAGGTAAATGATATATAAGTCATCTATGATGTGATGGAATCAGATAAACATCAATCTGTTGTATGGTTTTATCAGTTTTACGTAAAGTGTATTTTTTAATTCAAAAATAACATTTTAGTTCAACCCACATCTCATATAATCAAAAAATATAAAAGACATTCATACAATTATGGTACTTTATGAAAAAAGTCCACAAGTCATTTTTCACATGTGGGAATTATCTAGACATTAATCTAACACCTGGTGTTATAGGTTTGACTCAAAATGTGTGGTCTCTAATTAAAATTGATACTTTATTAATTTATTGATTCATATATTTAGTTTTATTTATTTCCTTATAGTATTACTAACATAATTTTATTTTCATAAATTGGCAGACTCATTTGATTATATTGGGGTGGGTTTTTTAGTAATTGAGAGCATGATCAAGCCCTTTTGAGAGCAGGTCAAGGGCCAAAATTAATGTAACATTGATGTTCTTGAATATATGTGATAAAATGTTTTCACAAATGTAATTTTACAAACAAATATTTCAAATTTATATAATATATAATTTATTTCTTATAATAATGATGTAAATATTATTTCATTTTAATTTTCTATTTTCAACGACAATGTTCCATAAATTTTGCAGCACAATACAATAGTATGACTTTTATCAGTGCTATTTCTATTACTCATAAAAGGAAACATTATTAGCCCTAAACTCAAACTGTTAAAGGACACACTAAATCATTATTTTAAGTGCTCTAAATGGACCTTTTATCAGTACTATTTTTTTATGCTGATAAAGAATGAACTAATTTATTTACACTTATAATAAAAAAATACCTCTAATGATTGATTTCACAATCACTAATCCAAGGGGGACTCAAAGTAGTGAATAACATATTTCTATTAAATATATATATATATTTCCAAGTTAAATTTCATCTAATTTGATTATTTTCTTCAGAATATTCTTAGCAAAAATTTTCTATTATTTTTAATAATATCTCAAGATTTAATTTCTTAAACATTCATTACCACAATGTGTGGTACACTAGATGTATTCATTTTATTATTCCTTTTTATTAGAAAATTTTCATAATAATATTGTTTTATGTTTATTGGTTGTAAACAAAAAGAATAAACATAGAATTTAGCTATCAATCTAGTATTTTAACAAAACAAAATTAAATGTAATATATTAGTTTGGCCTAGGAATGCATACTACACCACAAAATGATAAAAAATCACCAATAGAGCTAAACTGGGAATAATGATGTGTTATCATAATTCATAATCAAAATACATTTTTTTCAATTGATTTGTTTTATGGATATTCATTTTATAATTCTTTTATTTTCTATTAAGATGGTTATATTTATCTTTTTAAATGAATTTTAATTCTCTTCATCAATGTTTCATCCTTATTTGATCTATATAGAGATCATTGGATAGGTAACTATTATTTGTGTGTTGGGTTTTGAGGTAGGATGGGTTAGAGAGGATTGCATTGGAGATAGATTTAGGTAGTAGTGAGGTTTTTCTGGAAGGGATATTAGTATATTATATTGTCCCATATTTCTATATATTTTCCAAAATAGTCTGTTAGTATTCAACTCGATTTTTTCATTAACCTGTTCTCTTGATTTCTGATTTTTTCACCTGGTTCTGGACCTACTATGTTTGGGGATTGTGATTTCATAATATTTAGAGTGGTAGGGAAAAGTGAATAATTTTAGAGATGATTTGACTTCATAGAGTTTTTGTTGGTATCTCCCTAGTGATATTAGTTAATAACTAAATGTCAATTGATAGAATAATATAATGTATTTGTATTGGATTTTGGTTGGATTACATAATATCACTCATGTTTTAACATGTTTTATAGATTTCCCTGATGGTATTGGATATTTATGTGGCTTTTAGTGACACACTCTTGTTGAGAAAATGAAATTTTGACATCGGTGAAGGTGGGTTTATCCTTAGTAAGATATTATTGATCATCATTAAGGATACGTTTGTACAATTCATCAAAAAGACTTACTATTTCATTGAGGTGTCTAGCTTACATGTCTCATATTTTATCTTATGGTAAAATTTGTTTCGATACGTCTTTTGTTTCTAGGTTCAAGTGGAGACTCAATATATTTTCCTTTTTCTATTATTGCAAGTTGTTTTGTTTTGTTTAATAATATTTCACATCATTTCCATACCATACCATTGAGATGTTTGATCTACCTTGGTTTTAGAGGATGAATACTATTTTTTAATAATTGGGTGTGTAGGTACTATTGAATTATGTTATGAATTCCTCAATGGGATTATTTCAAATGATGACTCTGGTTAGTGAATATGTGTGTTATTTTTATTATTAGAGTTGATTTAATTTTGATCATGTTTAGAATCATTTTTGAATATCATTTAACATGGGAACCATGTATCAACATGATGCATACTAGGGGGGAAAATAGCTATTGTACTATATCATAGTTTTCTTTTTTGGTTTTGATACATGTATTACTGAATTTTGGTGGCACCAAATAATTATGAGGTTTAGGGATTAAGTTAAATAATAGATATATGTGATAATTTGTATCATATTAAATGTATTCTAAATTTAATTCCCATAGTATAGAATTATGAATTAGGTATTCACATCTGTTGTGAATTAGATGGCTAATTTAAAAGCATGTTATTATTATTTTAATTCAATATTTTAATTTCCATCATTGGTATATTCTAGATATTGACCTTTTTCTGAGCATGTTTGGATTTGGGAATTTAGATTGTCTTGTTGCACCAAGTCGACATCCCTTCCATAATTCCTGACTTATAAGCTTCATATATTATATTTTCCCTAATCCATTGAATAATTTGACTATGTGGTATATATACTCCCTAGTGTATTTATTTACACCTTTTATCCAAGAATATTTCATTCTTGATATTCAAATTTAGTATTTCATCATATCTTAGGAAGTTTTGAGAAAACATTATATGTTCTTCCATGGATTATGATCCATACAAATGTCTTTATGGATTTGTTCATGAATTATTTGCCCTAATTTTTTATAGGGGTCTTAGGTGTGTTCCACTTTTTAGTTTCTTAGTGTTTATTCCTTAAGGTTCCTCTGGGGTTTTATGTTTGAGAAGATTCAGGTCTCACCTATGCATTTCAATCGAGTGATTGTTATAGTGGAGCACTCAATTGGATCGATCTAGACAGAATAGGGTAGAGGGAAAACAAGAAAGTACTACTCCTTGACTGGTCAGAGTTGGAGAAAACTTCTAGATACGCCTCTTTTTCTATCTCATTTGTCGATGGTTCTCAAAAAGGCACATAGTTCTCATTTTTGAACCCATAGGAAGAACACATTGATAAATTACCTAGATAAATCTATAGAACTTGATGAAGATGAATGCAACTCTTTTCATTGGCCTTCTTCAACAGAAATGGGTTAACCAAGACCGTAATAAATCTATATACTTATTTTTATATAAATAATATGTTTCAAAATAAAAAAATTCATATATAAATTAAACTATTCATAGTATCCTTTATATGTTCCAAAAATAGTGTCAGTAATGTTTGTTTTTATCAACACTAAAAAACACGGTGATAGAGGGAACCTTTTTATTGGTTCTTTTATTAGTGCTAATAAAAACTGTCATTTATAAATATTATTTATTAACCCTATTTTTTCATGAAGCATTGTGGTGATTAAGAAAAACATTTAAATTAATCTTTTTTAATATATATAATATAATTATAATATTAAAATATTTCTTAAAATAGTACTATGTTAGAATTAAAACAATCAAATTAAATAGTTATAACTATCATATATCCCCACATAAAAGTGAAACTAATGATATATAAAGGGGTTAAATTTTTATGGGTTTTTAGAAGGTTATATAAAATCTTTTAAATATATCTCAAACAATAAAGTACTTATTGCGATCTCAGTATGTGATTAAGGGAAAGATCAAGTGTTCCACTATATATATACCTATGTGAGTATGAGGTACCTCATATAGTATTTTGATCACTAGATGTAATTATGATTACTTTCACCATTATTTCAATAATGTGTCAAATTGAGGCCAAAAAATGTTGTGGTGACAATACTAACACTATTAAACCCACCAAATTATATCGATGTCCATCCAAAAAACACTACGAAGAACCCCCTACTCGCATCCATAAACTCTTACGTTGTCTTAACACATGTGAGTTTTGGTCGTACCACTACCACATCTACGTCCCCTAATGCCAGCTTCACACATGAATTTTTTTAATCTCAAAAACCAAACCAAAAATAATAATAATCAAACCATAAAATATTCATTCAGTGGAATAGATGAAAATAAAAATATTAATTGAATCTAAAGTACAATTGGAGTATTGTATAGAATTTACAACCTTATCGCTATCCAATAGAGCTTTATATATTTTTAGTTAAAGGTGATATTATTATTCATGATATGAAATCATGCACCAGGGTTCACCCTATCTCAAAAATGAACTTAAAATATATTTGAGATAGATTAGATGAACCTCTAATAATTAAAGGAACTTATAGGGAATGCTGATAGACCAGATCCATGAGCTTAACCAAAGAAGATTATAGAGTTAGATAGTGTTTCCCTCCACTAGAAGAGAGTAAATCATCTAAGGATATGAATAAATAGAATGATTTGAAGGGATTTCAAATAATTTTGTTTAATCCCCATCACAGTAATAGGTAATGATATGACCGAAGTCGACCCGATATTGCTTTATGAAAATTCCAAACTAAACGATCATAATACGAGGAATAAGTGGATTAACATGATGAAAATACTGGTTACCTTAATATATGGTGAGGATAAAACCCATAGAATATCACAAATGTAGCTAGGGAAAATGATATAAGGGCAGAGAAACAAAGGGGAATGAAGGTGATTTCCCAAAATGATAGGCCTAAGATAAAATATAAACCTCATTTTATATTTTTCATAATTTTTTTTATAATTTTGTATGAATATAATATGTAAATGAACAGATGAAAAAAATTATTTTCATTTGGAAATTAAAACTATAAATCTCTACCATTTTTAAATGACATTGGTGATTTTCGTTTCACCTATTCTCATTAAATTACAACCAAATTGACTAAATATAATCAATGCTTGAATTAGTTAACCTCTAGACCTTAGTAAAACTATCATCAATATTTTAATCTGTGTGTATCTTATTGGAATGCATGGTACCAAATTCAATGACTTCTATAACTAAAAATATCATAATGAAAATATTTTTAGACCTACCATGAAATAATAAATATTTACACAAGAATAAGGGTGACTGATTATCATAGTATACTATAATTATTGGATTACTATGACTAAGTTCAAAAAGAAAACTGTTGAGGAAAATATATTCTTTTATATCCTTATTCACGGAAAATACTTGGATTAGGTGGTTGATATGACCACCATGTATTTTAGGTTATAGTTCCATGATACCAGTCCTCCATATGATGTAAATATATATCCTTTGAGTGACTTGAAATTATCTATATTACCTACATAGTTAGAGTCTACATATCTAGTAACATGATTAGTAATAACATCTTTATTTCCATAACATAAAAAAATTCTAGAGATTGACAAATATATTTAATAGATCATTTTAATTCATATAAATTTGGCTTACTAGGATTTATCATATATCTACTAAGAGTGAAAATAATAAATTCCACATTCGTCTAGTGAAAATCTTTGAATACATGAGATCGTATTCTATACTACCATTTGGTATCTGAGAAATAAATTAAACAACATATTAATTAGTAGTATATTGATTCAATGAGAGATTAATTTTTTTGTTATTTGGACATTAGCAGGTTTCAAGCTTCATAAAATATATCTCTTAGTATTTTCATAATATAAACACATTGTGATAGGTAGATAAAATTATTACCCCTATTCATAAGAATTTCTATACAAAAAAAATTAATTTTCATTTCATTTTTCATTCATTTCAAAAACCTCCCTTAATTTATAATTAATAAAAATCAAATTTTCATATCCTTTAAAACAATAATAATGACATTGATATATAGCCGTAAATAAAGAATTATTATTATTTTGATATTTTCATAAAATAAAAGTTCACCATGATTAATTCAATTAAAATATATTATAATAATGAATGTATCAAATATCATATACCACACACTCGATTATTTATTTAAACCATATAATAATTTATTCAATGGATATACTTGATTAGACTTAGTTTTTTCTGAATAACCATTAGGTTTTTGAATTAAAATTTCTCATTTGTTTCACCATACTGGGAGGTTTTTGTGCATCAGGCTGCTCAATGTTCCAATCATAATAAGTAGAAAAAAAGTAAAAAATCAATTGATGAATTTTTCGCCATAAGAGAAAATATTTCAGAATTGTTAAGTCCCTCTATTTGGAGGAAACCATTAACTTCAATATTATCTTTAAATTAGATTTTATTTTCACTTCTGTTATATTTTTTTCATTTAAAAGTCAATGTTAATCCATGAAATTTTTCATTATATGGTCTATTAACAATAAATAATGTTTTACCTCTCCATGGGTCACTGTTTAGTGGCTATACCCTAATTGTACCCATTGGAATGAGTATAGGGGGTCCTGGTTTCAGACCTTGACACCATTAGATTTCTTTAATTTATACCCACACCCCTAAACCTACAATGTAATAAAGATGGTGTTGTTTTATTTTAAAAAATTTCCTTTCATCCTCTATGTAGAGGACCCAATGCTTAGAGTCATTGTGATTTATGGATTTCAAATATGTATAGGTATTCCTAGACTGAAGGTCTCTGGAAATATGGAATACAAAGTAAGTTATGTCATGTTAGTTAAAATGAGATGGAGGACTGGTGAACCATATGGATCAGTCTTGGGTAAGCTTCCAGTTAGTAGGAACATCTAAGTATTCACAATCCAAACCATTATGTGGGACATATTGTGACTAGTCTACAAGATGAACTCTAGTAGATAAGGCTTATTGGGAGCCCAAACTGGGTTTTACTATCCACTAGATCATTCTCATATTGAGCCTCATGATAATTTTCATTAGTAATGTTTCTAGTTTTTGGTGTAATAGACTCATGGAATATAACATCACTCCTTATTACACATTTTTAACCAGTTTTATCAAAAAAAATTATAAAATTTAACCCATTTAATGTAACCTCTAAAATTATGTATAAAATATCTCAGTTATATCCTATCAGTTTTTATATACGAATAATAAGTACAACTATAGAATCATAAATAACCAATGCATGTGGGAATTCTACACCATAATAATTCAGGATTTTTGAAGTAATTTGAAATTTAAGGACATAAATTAATAAGATACATTGTAGTAGTAGTGTCCTTTTCCCAAAAATGATTTAAGTAGGCATAAATATTAAATCATACTTTATACCTATTATAAAATAGTGTGGTTCATTACTTTTTCAAGAAAATTTATTCGAGAGTCTCCATAACACTTTGATTCTCGACAATACTATTAAACTCACAAAATGTATGAAGTGGGATGGAAAATACTCTAAAGAATTTTCAATTCTCAAGGCTTGTAATCCTTCTTCCAATTTAATCTTTAATAAGTTATTTTATTGTTTTTAAAGTTTCTAAAAAACATATTTGTTTCGAATAATGTAAATCCACACATTTCTATTGAAATCATCGATAAAGGTTACGTAATAATAGCCTCCACCATGGATGGTAATCCTGGATGGTCCTCATAAATTAGAATGGAACCACTCTAGATGGATACTAGATTGAAAATATTTTTCTGTTTGAATTCCCTTAAACACAATCCTCATAGAATGTGAGGTTTATTGGTGCAATTTACTCATTAACCCTTTTCTACTCAGCTTTTATAGAACCTTGGATAAAACATGCCACAAATATTAATTCCAAAAAATAGTGTGATTAATGATAGTTAATATGAATTTAATATCTTTCTATAGAAATTTTTTCTATCTAAAATAGAAACCCCATTTACTCAGGATCCCTAGATGATTATCTTATATCCTTTGGGGATCCATATACAATAAGAATAAGAACTAAAATTAAATACATTCTTTCCTAATACACCTGGAGAGATTGAAATTCTATATATGTCAAGGACCCACCTTACATCAATAAAGGTGAAAACTGATTGTTCATGGATATATACCAATATTGAGACTCTACCCTTAACAATACACCTACTATTGTTGTATAATAAAATATCTCCTTCTACTGCCACGACCAAATCTATAAAAGAGTATTTATTAGGACACCTATAGAAAAAATAGTTGGATTTATACACCCATTCCTAGATTGATTATACATAGACACATTAACCACTTTAGTAGTATGATAAAACATGTCAACAAATAATTATTGATTACTAGATTCAAAAGGTTTGCGATTTTGTTTCTCTTGAGGCTTTCAACACTATAGAGAAATGTGTCTAGGTTTGACAAAACTATACAAGGTAACCATACCCCCACTTAATTTTTCATATATGTTGATATTTCATTGTGTTATTTCCATTTCACATATTATTGTATTTCTTCTTACACTTATTCTTAGTTATACCCTTAGTGAACATTTTTTCTTCTTTAAACATCTCTTTAGGATTAACATGTAATTATTTAGAAAAGAGGGTTAAATTAAATTAATCTAATTCAAAATAGACTCGGTCGTACATCACTGTTTCTTCCAGAGCAATATAAAAACTATTATGAGAAATTAATAAGATAGTATCTTAATCTTTATATTAATTAGTAAAATAATATCAGAATTTTCTAACAGAATCTTGTAACATTCATCAATGTTTTCCTTGATTGAACTACCTCATTTATTTAAAAATGTAAAAAAATATTATTTTTGTAAAAATGGCCAACAAGTGAAGAATTAAAATATATTTTTTCAATATTCAACTACATACTAGAAGCATATGTTTCAAAATCTACTTCTCTAAGCACATTATCACCTAGGAATAAGATAATTGACCTATATTTCATTTATAATATGTCAACATTGACATAATGATAATCATTTATTGTTTTTACATAATTTAAATTATTATATACAGTTTTTCATGGTCTATGTAAAGAATCATTGTGTCCCTACTAAGAAATATGGGTTGTTATCTTGATTCGCTAAAGGTTTAAGTCATTGTCACAATCAAAATTTTCTATCTAAATTTTAGAGAAAGTCGTATTTTTTATTCAGTGGATCATATGTCAGTTTATTAGGTACAATCTGAAGGATATGTATATATTAAAAAATGTGAATCACTGAATGAAAAACTAGTTTTCAGATAATATTTGTGACTGAATAGGTTTGAATAGAAAAAAAATAAGAAATGAAAATAAAATGTAATTTTGGATAGTCAAGATGTGAAAAATAAAAACAGAAGTGTAACAACTATAAAGAAAACTAAAACAAAGGGATAGAATGAAGGATTTAATGTACTTCATATCCTTTGAAGTTCCCGGATTAGTGTGATCACTAAGAGGGGGAGGGAGTGAATCAGTGATCCTTTTAAACTTTTTACTAATTGATTCCTTATCAATTAAACCTCAATGGCTTGTTAAGGCCTCGATCCACTCTTCTTGTATCTCTCAGCCTTTCCTCTAGTGATACAGTAAATGTAAAGGCACAGGACACAAGGATTTACAAGGTTCGGCTCCAAAGGCCGATGTCCTTGCCATGTTGGTTAAACACCCCAATATGGTTTCTCCACTATAATTCGGTTAGCAATTAAAATGGTCGATACAGAGTCACAATGTATCTCTCCTGAGTCCCACAGGAGGTTCTTTATACTGAATCTCACAGTGTTACCAGAGTCCCACTGGCCTGCATCAGGTTCCACCGAAGACATCTCCACCCTGAGTCTCACAGGGGGTCTTCTCCTGGATCCTCGAGTCACACGAGTAGATCTTCTTCTTTTTAAGTTCTTCAAGAGTCTTCAACAGCCTTGGATAAGGTCTGCTAGCCTTGCTCACTTCTTCTGATCACTTTTGTTGATCAAGACTCCTCTTCTTTGCTCAGGATTTATCTCCTTCTTCTAAGGATGACCCAGCCTCTGTCTTCAAGAATCTTGATGGACAAATATGTTCTTGCACTGAGTATGCCCACTCAATCTTCTTGGTCTTCTCAACTACTAAAAACTCAGATGAATGGTGTTTTTAACTTCAGTCTGACTTCAGTCTCTCTTTAATTCAACTTCATGCACTGAGTGCATGGCATCTCAGAATCTTCATGCACTGATTGCATGGCATCTCAAATATCTTCAAGAACCTTTTTTTGGACTTCTCAAATGCACACACACTGATTTAATCTTTGTTTACGTGTGCATGTGAATTCATGAATGCATGCACTCCCCTTTTCTTCTTGTTGTGATAAACCCTTAAAAGGGTGTAAACTCTTTTAGCACATAGACCTTCTTCTTGGAGTCACACTCTTTTATTCTTTCTCACACACACCAAATTGTGTGTTGTTATTTAGTGTGAATTTCTCCTTCTCTTTTTCTTCTCAAGGTGTTCACCCAATTGTTCACTTATTCAAACATGCATGGACATGTATGTCTCTTCTTCCTTCACTTGGGCACACACAAGAGGTATGGCCTCCTTCACTTGTGCACACACTAAGGCTTCGGCCTTCTTGTTTCCTTGCACACACTTTGTTCTGTTCTTCTTCTTTAAGGTGTGCACACTCCACTTGTGCACACACCAATGAAATGACCTCTTCACTTGTTTCTCACACACACTACCTGTAGGGTCTTCTTGTTTCCTTTGCACACACACACACACCGAGTGTGTTATGGGCTTCTTCTCCACTTAGCACACACACACGCAAATGTGTGGCCTTCCACTTCTCACCAAAGGAGGGCGCGCAAGTTATGAGGCCACCTCCTGTCTTCAACCGGGCAGGGTGCAGGAGGGTCTTCTACTGTGTGGGTGGCGCGGAAACTTCTTCCAGCCGCGCGAGTTTGCAGGCACAGAGGGCACTAAAGTGCGGCTTGACCTCTCCCTATCGTGCAAAGGGACGCGCAGGGTGTAGCCACTTGCTACCGCGCAAGAATGCGGGCAACGGGCGCGCAAGGCCACAACTTTTTCCCTGTCTCACAGAGGATCGTGCAGGGAGGCATTCCTCCTTACTTCATTCGCGCAGGGGTTTGCGCAAAAGGATCTCTCGAAGTCTCGAGTGGCTTTGGGCTGCTCTGTCGCACAGGTGATGCGCGGAGCTTTTCTTCGCGTTGCTCAGAACTTCGCGGGACTCCTTCACTTCGCGCAGCAAGGCTACGCGGAAAACACTGCCCTTCGCAAACCAGTGGGTTTCGCGGTTCCTCAGTTTATTTGGAGAAGCAGGATCTCTCTCTCAATGATGGCAGTAGCCTCTTCTCGGCTTGGACTCTTCATTTTATAGACAGAGATTGCATTCAAAATTCATCCATGAATCGTCCGAGATTCATTCCTCTGAATAACCGAGATATTCGGTTCTTTAAAAACATTCAACCAGCGTTAAAGATTTTCCAGATATCTCGGGTGTTTCCTTTTTTTTCAAACATGTGATCCAATCTTCGAGTATAGATTCAAGATTATATACCTGATTGTCATGCATCAATCTCGCACGAATCCACATGGCCTCGGCAACTCCAATTGCCTCGGTCGTACCTTCTTCCTTGAGATTTCTCATGCATGCAAGATGTAGATTGCATGCATGGTCTCGGTTCAATCAGACGATCACCATGTAGTTGTTTTGAGCTTATATGGTGGTCTGGATTCAAACATGGTGGATCGGCAGTGGCGATAGCAAGTTGGTTCTCATCAGGTGGAGCTCGGGTGTCCGGAGGTTGAAGACAATGCTCCCCCGGCAATTGGACGGGTCACACCCTTCGCGGCTCGATTGAAGATCAGATGTGCAGCCCGGATCTCACATGATGGAACGAGCGGCTGAGATAGGATGCGAGATCAGATGGACGGCCAGGATAAGATCCGCGTCTAAAAACTTTGTCCCACATAGAAACGCGGACACGGGCGCGTCTTCTTTAAATAACAAGCTGCCGCATCCACTCGTCAGAATTCCCCTCTCCCCCCTCCGGTGCCGCCCTGCACCGGTTCTCCTACGGGCGCGCTCTAGCGCCCACTCTGCTCCTCCGAGTGCGCACCTATCGCCCATGCTGCACGGGTTCATCACCATGTGGCACCTGCGGGCTTACACACGGCCCGCACCATGCCTCCTGCGGCTGGCTCTACCTAGGCCTCCTCATGGGCGTGGTGACCGAGTCCCACATGTGCCTTGGGTTGAAGCTTGGGTATCCAGCTCGTGGGTTGGCCCCATTTTTTTCATAAGCTCCTCTCCCTCCTTGTATACTTGGTTAAATTACCATGTAGGAACAAGACTTCTTCATGCCATTATCTTCTTCTTTACCTCCTCTTCATCTTTAGAATTCCTCTTCTCCACTTCAACATTTTAAGAACTCCACAAATCTTCTCCAACATCTCATCTTCTTCTTCTATTGAAGAATGGAATTCCCAAGGATCTCTCAACTATCTTCATCAACCATAAATTAAGAATCACCTAATCTTCAATGTTCTTCTTCAATCCAATTATAGATAAGGTTGGATCATCTTCAAATCCTCATGCAATAAGAGATAGTGCATGGTCTTCTTCAAACCACTTCATCCACTTAGTAGGTGTGGATGGTTCTTTTTCACTTCCTCATGCATTGTGAAGATAATGCATGGACTTCTAACAATGTTGTGACATTGTATCATCTTGATACAAGTCTTGGAACTTTAAGATCAGCTCTGCAATCGTCTGAGTTCATATGGAGAATGTTTCAACCATTACCTCATATGCCACTTAGTTATTCTACTAAGTGGCATGCCTCTCAGTACCATGGCCATTCTCCAATCACCACCAAAACCTTGTCAGTCACATATCCACTCAAGCTTTGAAATCTTATTTACAACATCACCATCACCATCACATCCTCTGTCATTCACATATTGACACTCCTTGTCATCCATTCAATCCTTGACACCTTATTGACAACAACATCACCATCACCATCACATCCTCTTTCATTCAAATATTGACACTCCTTGTCATCCATTCAATCCTTGACACCTTATTGACAACAAATGCAACACAGTGCACAACAATCTCCCCATTTGTATTTGTTGTCAATATCACTAGAGCACATATGAATGGGTCAATATGTGTGCCAAGATTTTCTCCCCCTTATTGGCAACCAAGTGCAAAGGTGTGGTGTGGTTCACTTCAAAATCTTTCTTCCTCCCTTTTAATAGCATCTTCTTGAAAATCATTAAGAGAGGGATGATGTCACATGTTCACTTTAGCAAAGAGCCTTTAGAAAATCATCTCTAAGTCTACTTGGGCTAACCCGGTGTAGAAAACAAGAGTGATGTAACCAAGGAATTCAATGTTGTCCACAATTCACTATACATGTGAGATCATGCTTAGGCTTCAAGGGGTTAAAATTTTTTAGATATATCAATGAATTGCTAAATCCTGCACAGACTTCACCAAACTCATTAGGAAGTTCAGGTGCAAAGATAAAGCTCCCCCTTACATCCTTTTGTCTTCAATCAAACACTCCCCCTTAATGTTCATGTTAAATACAATTAACAAACACGGGATGAAAGTGTGATTGGAATACCTTCATTCTTCACAAGATGATATAAATCTCAAAAGATCATCTTCTTCAGATTAGCCCACCCTCAAGGGGTGCACTCCATTCTGTCCATACCATTCTCAATTTGAGAATGATCATCATCTTCCATTCCCTGAAATGTAAGCACATGTATATACTAGTGATTAGGGAATAAGACGGAACCTCCTTTGTTCATCAGTTTGAACAACAAGGTTGAGAAGATTCTCTCAACCGAGATGTTCCACTTTCTCCATTCTCCACACTTGCACATTTGATATTCAATGATGTTTGTGCTGGTGTGGATCTTAACACCTCTTCAACTTCTTTGTGTATGACTCCTCTCTTTCTAAGTGCCTTATGAGAACTAGAATCCCCTGGTGAAATCTTCATTCTCTTGAAGAATTCCTTTTGAGCTGGAATGAGTGTCATGCATTTATTACTGATATGACCAGCTTTAATGCACCTCACACAAAGAACTTCATCTTCATGTGAAACCTTTTGTTTTCCATTTGTACAATCTTTGGCATGGACATTTTCTTCCTTTCTCATTCTTTCCAAATCTTCTGGCTAGATGATTAATATGTCATTTAAAAGCGAGGCTTCAGATTTGGATGTTCCACATGGTTCCTTTGATGATTTTAAGTTACCTTTATTAGGCATCTTATTTTCAATCAATCCCTTCTTCTTCTTCTGGATTGATTGTCCTGTTGAGTGTGGTTTGCTTATATTTAGTTCCATGGATTGTTTACAGAGATCCATGGTATGACCTGTCTTTCCACAGTAGAAGAATTTTTTCTTAGTGGTCCTTCTGGATGCATTACCCTTCTTGGATTTGAAATCCAAGGACTTCTCTTTCTTTTTCAAGATCTTCTTGGGAGCATTTTAAGCTTTATTTTGCTGTCTTCCCAAGGAAACTTCTTAATTCTTAGCTAGGTTCTGTGATCTTCTCTTCTTTTCAGCTTTGGAAACATTTGGAGATTGGTATGTATCATTCTTGTGACCACTTTTGCATTCATCCCAGATGTTATCAAACATTCCAAATCTGTTTGCAGTAAACAGATGTTTTTGGACCTGTGGATGTTGCTTCTTCTTCTCTGGATTGCTCCCCCTTTGCATGGGCTTCCTTTGTGCTTTAACATTTAGAGGATTGTACCAAAAATCCATTGAACAATGTCCATACCTGTTGCAACACCAACATTGACCCACAAATCTTGTCTTCTTGACTTCTTCTGATTGTTGGGTATTTATTTTGAATTTCTGTGTTTTATTAGAAGAGTTCTCTTTCTTCATCTTCTTCATCCATACTTGTTTAGAGTTATACTTCCATCCTGCACTTTTCGTGGAAACAAATTTAGAATCATTAGTACGAGATGGTATGAATGGTACCTTCTTATTAGAAGATGTTGCCCTTTCATTAGAGGGTGTCCTCCTTTTGGAATCATCCTTCTCAATGCACACTTGAGTGGCAACATTTCTTCTTTCAGCTGATTGGGAGGCTTCAGTTTTGGGTGATTGCTGATTTTTCAATATCACCTCTAGTTCTAATCATTTCATGTTGAGAGAGATATTCTTATCCTCAAAAAATCTTAGCCTTCCTTCCCAATTCTCTTTTAGTTGTTTCATTTGGTCTTCATGCACCTTCTTCATTTCTTTCAATGGATTTTCAATCTCCTTTACCCTTTTTACTTTGTCTTCTAGTTGATAATCTTTGACAACCATTGACACTCTATGCCTCTTTTCTAGTGCATGGAAAACTTCTTTAAACACTATCTCAAAGAGTTCTTTCTCATAAATGCTTCTTTGTAGTTCTTCAGTGACATCATCAATTCTTTCACTGCAAAGGGAAATGGTTTCATCTTTAGCCTTCACCAGCTTTGTGAGAGTTTTGGTTATGCCAACCCTTCTTGCCAATTGATCTTCCATAGAATTGGATTCTTCTTCTAGCTGTAATTTTTCTTCTTGAAGACCATGGATACTTGTAGAAATACACATTGCCACTTCCCTAGGGACTGTCTTATGAAGATATTTGAGTGCATTTAGAATATCATTTATAGTTCCATCATCATCACACCTAGAGTAGGATTCATCAGAAGAGTGATAAAAGGAATTGTCATCTGTTGTGACATTCACATTACCTTCAGTGGAAGGTGTTTCTCTATTAGTACCAACCTTCTTCTTCATCTTCTTGACCTGTTTCTTCTGTCTATTTTTCTAAGTCTGGGAAGATATCTTCATTTGAGGGTGTTCACTCATTTCCTCAAATCTGCACTTCATAAATACTCCCTTGGATCTTTTAGAGGCAACCTCCCTCTGATACCAATGGAAGTGCCCGGATCAGTGTGATCACTGAGAGGGGGAGGGGGTGAATCGGTTATCCTTTTAAACTTTTTACTAATTGATTCCTTATCAATTAAACATCTATGTCTTGTTAAGGCCACGATCCACTCTTCTTGTATCTCTCATCCTTTCCTCGAGTGATACAGTAAATGTAAAGGCACAAGACATAAGGATTTACAAGGTTCGGCTCCAAAGGCCTACATCCTTTCCATGTTGGTTAAACACCCCAACATGGTTTATCCACTATAATTCGGTTAGCAATTACAATGGTTGATACAGAGTCACACTGTATCTCTCCTGAGTCCCACAGGAGGTTCTTTATACTTCATCTCACAGTGTTACCAGAGTCCCACTGTCCTGCTTCAGGTTCCACCAAAGACTTCTCCACCCTGAGTCTCACAGGGGGTCTTCTCCTGGCTCCTCGAATCACACGAGTAGCTCTTCTTATTTTTATGTTCTTCAAGAGTCTTCAACAGCCTTGGATAAGGTCTGCTGGAATTGCTCACTTCTTCTGATCACTTTTGGTGATCAGGACTCCTATTCTTTGCTCAGGCTTTATCTCCTTCTTCTAAGGATGACCTGGCCTCTATCTTCAAGAATCTTTATGGACAAATATGTTCTTTCACTGAGTATTCCCACTTAATATTCTTGGTCTTCTCAACTACTGAAAACTCAGATGAATGATGTCTTTAACTTCAGTCTCTCTTTAATTCAACTTCATGCACTGAGTGCATGGCATCTCATAATCTTCATGCACTGATTGCATGGCATCTCAAATATCTTCAAGAACCTTATTTTGGACTTCTCAAATGCACACACACTGATTTAATCTTTGTTTACGTGTGCATGTGCATGCATGAATCCATGCACTCCCCTTTTCTTCTTGGTGTGATAAACCCTTAAAAGGGTCTAAACTCTTTTATCACACAGACCTTCTTCTTGGAGTCACACTCTTTTATTCTTTCTCACACACACCAAATTGTGTGTTGTTCTTTAGTGTGAATTTCTCCTTCTCTTTTTCTTCTCAAGGTGTTCACCCAATTGTTCACTTATTCAAACATTCATGGACATGTATATCTCTTCTTCCTTCACTTGGCCACACACAAGAGGTATGGCCTCCTTCACTTGTGCACACACTAAGGCTTCGGCCTTCTTGTTTCCTTGCACACACTTTGTTCTTTTCTTCTTCTTTAAGGTGTGCACACTCCACTTGTGAACACACCAATGAAATGACCTCTTCACTTGTTTCACACACACACTATCCGTAGGGTCTTCTTGTTTCCTTTTCACACACACACACACACCGAGTGTGTTATGGGCTTCTTCTCCACTTAGCACACACACACAAACGTGTGGCCTTCCACTTCTCACCAAAGGAGGTCGTCCAAGTTATGCGGCCACCTCCTGTCTTCAACCGGGCAGGGTGTAGGAGGGTCTTCTACCGTGCGGGTGGCATGGAAACTTCTTCCTGCCGCGCGAGTTTGCGGGCACAGAGGGCGCGCAAGTGAGGCTTGTCCTCTCTCTATCGCGCAAAGGGACGTGCAGGGTGTAGCCACTTGCTACCGCTCAAGAATGCGGGCAGCGGGCGCGCAAAGCCACGAATTGTTTCCTGTCGCGCAGAGGAGCATGCAGGGAGGCCTTCCTCCTTACTTATTTCGTGTGGGGGTTTGCGCAAAAGGATCTCTTGAAGCCTCGAGTGGCTTCGGAATGCTCTGTCGCGCAGGTGATGCGCGGAGCTTTTCTTCGCGTTGCTCAGAGCTTCGCAGGACTCCTTCACTTCACGCAGCAAGGCTGCGCGGAAAACATAGCCCTTCGCGAACCAGTGGGTTTCGCGGTTCCTCTATTTATTTGGAGAAGCAGGAGCTCTCTCTCAATGATGGCAACAGCCTCTTCTAGGATTGGACTCTTCCTTTTATAGACAGAGAGTGTATTCAAAATTCATCCATGAATCGTCCGAGATTCATTCCTCCGAATAACCAACATATTCGGTTCTTTAAAAACATTCAACCAGCGTTAAAGATTTTCCAGATATCTCGGGTGTTTCCTTTTTTTCAAACATGTGATCCAATCTTCGAGTATGGATTCAAGATTATATACCTGATTCTCATGCATCAATCTCGCACGAATCCATGTGGCCTCGGCAACTCCATTTTCCTCGGCCGTACCTTCTTCCTCAATATTTCTCATGCATGAAAGATGTAGATTGCATGCATGGTCTCGGTTCAATCAGACGATCACCATGCAGTTGTTTTGAGCTTCAATGGTGGTCTGGATTCAAACATGGTGGATCGGCAGTGGCGATGGCGAGCTGGTTCTCATCGGGTGGAGCTCGGGTGTCCAGAGGTTGAAGACAATGCTCCCCCAGCAATCAGATGGCTCACACACTTCACGGCTTGATTGAAGATCAGATGTGAATCCAGGATCTCACGCGATGGAATGAGCGGCTGAGATAAGATTCAAGATCAGATGGACGGCCAGGATAAGATCCGCGTCTAAAAACTTTGTCCCACATCGAAACGCGGACACAGGCGTGTCTTGTTTAAATAAAAATTCGCCGCATCCACTCATCAGAATTCTCCTCTCCCCCCTCCGGTGCCGCCCTGCACCGGTTCTCCTACGGGCGCGCTCTAGCGTCCACTCTGCTCCTTCGGGCGCGCACCTAGATCCCATGCTGCATGGGTTCATCACCGTGTGGCACCCGCGGGCTTACACACGGCCCGCACCATGCCTCCTGCGGCTGGCTCTACCTAGGCCTCCTCATGGGCATGGTTACCTAGTCCCACATGTTCCTTGGGTTGAAGCTTGGGTAGCCAGCTCGTGGGTTGGCCCCATTTTTTGCATAAGCTCCTCTCCCTCCTTGTATACTTGGTTAAATTACTAAGTAGGAACAAGACTTCTTCATGCCATTCTCTTCTTCTTTACCTCCTCTTCATCTTTAGAATTCCTCTTCTCCACTTCAACATTTTAAGAACTCCACATATCTTCTCCAACATCTCTTCTTGTTCTTATATTGAAGAATGGAATTCCCAAGGATCTCTCAACTATCTTCATCAACCATAAATTAAGAATCACCTGATCTTCAATGTTCTTCTTCAATCCAATGATAGATAAGGTTGGATCATCTTCAAATCCTCATGCACTAAGAGATAGTGCATGGTCTTCTTCAAACCACTTCATCCACTTAGTAGCTGTGGATGGTTCATTTTCACTTCCTCGTGCATTGTGAACATAATGCATGGACTTCTAACAATGTTGTGACATTGTATCATCTTGATACAAGTCTTGGAACTTTAAGATCAGCTCTGCAATCGTCTAAGTTCATATGGAGAATGTTTCAACCATTACCTCCTATGCCACTTAGTGATTCTACTAAGTGACATGCTTCTCAGTACCATGGACATTCTCCAATCACCACCAAAACCTTGTCAGTCACATATCCACTCAAGCTTTGAAATCTTATTAACAACATCACCATCACCATCACATCCTCTTTCATTCACATATTGACACTCCTGGTCATCCATTCAATCCTTGACACCTTATTGACAACAACATCACCATCACCATCACATCCTCTGTCATTCACATATTGTCACTCCTTATCATCTATTCAATCCTTGACACCTTATTGACAACAAATGCAACACAGTGCACAACATCCTTTAGGATCCAACATTCATAGAAGGAACGCCATTATACACAAAACTTTTATTAATCTCAAAACACAAAAATAAAATAAGAATCAACCCGTAAAAAATATTTTAAAAAACAAATAAAACTATGAACTGAAACTAAATTTCATCCTCAATCATACAAGTAATCAAATACTTTCCATTATTCAAGAGAGATTCATCAATGGTCATTTGAAGATGACACAACTATATATCATTTAATATTCAATACTGGATATTACTTGTGCTAAACAAAAGGCACTAATAAAATAGATACATTATCAATATTGAAAAAAGAACTGATAATGTAAACTTTTATTAGTGATAAAAAGTGAAAAATAAAAGGGTACCCTTTATTAGTTCTTTTTTAGCACTGATAATGCAGCCACTTTGTCAATGCTCTTTAGTGATGATAAAATCTCTAATTCTAACAGTGTGAAAAAGGAGTTCTTAAAGGTCATAGTAATTTTTTAATTTCAATAAAAATATTTATATTTTTGAAAAATAATATTTATATTAAATTTATTATATATATAAATATAATATATAAATAATATTTATATTAATTTTAATATAAAAAGTATTATTATTCTTATTTTCCAAATTATATATACATAAAATTATCATATTGATATTAGTCAATCAAATTTTTTAATCGAATAGTTATATAACTTAATTATGAAATTTGTATAGAATTATACTATAAATATGATATATTAATATTTTATTTAAACAATTATATTAGTTAATAAATGAAATTTTTATTTAAATATGTGATTGATATCTGAATATTTATATTTATATTCATATTACATTGTAATATGCGTAAATATATCTATATGTATATATATACATGTTTGTGAATGTGTATTTAAGTGTATTTCTGTATGGGGGTTTTTATGTACATGTTTTACGTTTATGCATGTGTTGTTTTATTTGGGAGTGAGTATTTATGTGTACATGTATTTTATGTATGTGAGTGTGTGTAAGTGCATATACGTGTATATAGTTGTATGTATGTTTTTATGTATACATATGTGTCTGTGTATGTGTTTGTGTATGTATATGAATATTTGTGTATGCTTGTGTATAGGTATGTGTCATTTATGCCTTTGTATTTGTATATTCTTGTATATACATGTTTATATGTATGTTCTTGTATGTGTACACATGTATGTGAATGCATATGTATGTGTGTACATGTAAGTGTTTGTGAATGTGTATGTTTATGTGTATATCTATGAGTATGTGTGTGTGTGTGTGTGTATGTGTATGTGTATGTGTGTGTGTGTGTGTGTATCTGTATGTGTATGTGTATGTGTATGTGTATGTGTATGTGTATGTGTATGTGCATGTGTATGTGTATGTGTATGTGTATGTGTATGTGTATGTGTATGTGTATGTGTATGTGTATGTGTATGTGTATGTGTATGTGTATGTGTATGTGTATGCGTATGAGTATGTGTATGTGGATGTGGATGTGGATGTGGATGTGTATGTGGATATGTATGTGTATGTGTATGTGTATGTGTACTAGCATGTGTATGTGTATGTGTATGAGCATGTGTATGTGTATGTATATGGGCATTTATGTTTATGTTGTATATGCAGGTATATATGAATATGTATATATATGTATGTTTGTGCACGCACATGTATGTAATTCCATGGATGTGTATGTGAATACATATGTGTATGTCTACGTGTAGGCATATGCATGTGTATGATCATGTGTACTTGTATGTGTATGTGTATGTTCCTATGTGTAAGTGCATGTGCATGTATTTTTACATATGTATGTATGTCTCTACGTGTGTGTAAATGAATTTATAGGCACGTGAATGAGTGTATGTGTATTTGTATGTTTGTTTCTGTAGTATGTGTATGTATTCATATGTATGTGTATGTTTTTGAATGCACATGTAAGTAATCACATGTATTTGTATGTGTATACATACATGTATGTGTAAGTATATGCATATACATGTGTGTGTATGTGTATGTGCATGTGCGTGTGAATGTAAATATGTGTATGTTTGTGTATGTGTTTGTGTATGTGTAGGTGTATGTGTATGTGTATGTGTATGTGTATGGGTGTGTGTGTGTGTGTGCATATGTGTATATGAACATGTTTGTCTATTTACACGCATGTCTATGCGTATGTATGTGTGTATGTGTACGTCTATTTATTGATTTAAAATTATTTAATCATTTTTAATATTTTTCAATATTTTGTATTTTCTTTAATTTATTCATTTTTCATATTCATTCTTTTTTCATTTATATATTCTTTTAATATGTTTGTAAAATATTCAATTTTGATTGTTATTTATACATTTTAAAACATTTATATATTCAATTAAATAATTTTGTTAATTATCATTAAAAATTATAAAGGTTAATATTTAATTATTTTTTATACAATCAATAATGTGCATACACCAATAATTACCAATATTTTTATTATTATTCATTTAGTCATTTTTATTCATTTTTACGTGTTTTCAAGTCATATAATTAATGTTATTAAACAACTTTTGTTATTTTTTAGTTATTTATTTAATTTAATTTTTTCATTTTAATATTATTTCATTGCATGCTATTTTTTCATTTGTGATATGTATTAATTTTAAATACTTTTGGTATTTATTTATATTTTAAAATTCATACATTTTTATTTACTATGTTTTAATATTTTCAATATGTTTGTAATTAATATGATTATTATTTATTCATATTTATTTATTATATTTTAATATTCATAATATGTTTGAAATTTATATAATTTATTTATATAAGACCATATCTAACCCACTCTAATTTGGGTGAAAATCCATTTTGGCCAGAAAACCCCATTTTGGCAGTAAGTTGAAGTACAACGTATACCATCCCCGACACCATTTTTGTGTTTATGGATGGAATTATGGTATTATATTAAATTTCATTTTTCAATAAATGAAAATTAAATATTATTTAACTAATTTTTCATATGTTTTATTTAATTAATCAAATCATGTAATCATATTTATGTTAATTTATTCATTCTGAATATATGTATGTATTTAATTTTTTATAGTTATTGTAAAAAAAATTAGTGAATATAATTCATTTTTAATAATGTTATTATTTATATAATTAATATTATCTATATATTCATTTTTAATTTCTATGTAATTCAAGTAATTAATGTTACAAATTCAATATTTTAAATACTTTTTTTCAATTTATTTAATTTTTCTTATTCATCGGTAATATTATTTCATTTAATATTATTTATTCATTTGTAATTTTTATTAACATTCAATATTTTTGGAACTTATTCCAATATTAATATCTATTTATACATAATTATTTACCATGTTTTAATATTATTAATATGTTTTTAATTTATATGATTAACATTTATTCAATTTCCTTTATTAAGCTATTATATTTTTAAAATATTTGAAATTTTTATAATTATTTAATTTAAATTCATTTTTTAATATGTTCTTTATTTTATACATGTTTCAAAATCATGTGATTAAGATTATGAATTATACATAATTATTTACTATTTTTTAATATTCTTAATATCTTTTTAATTTATATGATTAAAAAAGTTCATTTTTATTTATTAAGTTGCATTACTTTCAAAAAATTTGAAATCAATATAATTAATTTTTTTAAATGCATTTTGGAACATCTCAATTTTTTTTGTATTATATTTAAATATTATATGGATTATTTTTGAGACAAGGTGGTGAGATGGTGTGCAATTCTGAGACCCAGTGTTCCTGGAAAAAATGGTTGAAATATATTAATTATATTAAATAGTGTGCATGAATAGTTTTCCTAAATAAGTGTAATATATTCCAAACGTTTCCACATATTATAAATCTGAGGGCACCGTTGGGTTCAGAATGGCGGTTTTACCTTAGGTGCGACTTAACATTAGTCTGCATGGGTTGTTTGGGAAATATTTGTGGGGGTGTTAAAAACAATGATAATTATTTTTAAGAAATTCGTTGCCATAACAACTATTTTTTATTTAAATATATGTTGATGTATAAATTGTAGGGTTGGCTATATAACACTAGATATACCAGAGGACTACTAGAGAGAACACTGTAGAATTCTCTTAGGTGAACGATGATAGATCAATATCGGATCACAAATCATGAAACAAAGGAATATGTGGACCTCGTAAATGAAGAAAACACAATCATTCTTCGTTGGAAATCGATCCCACTCGAGGTGGATGTTGTGTGTGTGTATTCTTCACCGTTCTTAATTTATAAAACAAACACAAATCAATTGATGAACAACTTGATTTGTGGATCGATCACCTTGCGTGGTTGGACTATTTTTGCAGTGATTTAGTGGGATAATTTATTTTGATTAAATTCTTGATGGATTTGACTATTCTTCAAATGGAAACATACCAAGATCGACATTAATATCAATTGAGATTCATTCCTCTTTATTTATAGTTATTTTCTCCACTAATTCTACATTTCACTATGGGAGTTCTTCATTTAGACTGGGGTTTGACTCTTCCCGATCAATCGATCATTGCCCACTCGTTTCTTGGTGCAACAATCTGATATTGCTGATTGGGAATCAACATAGTGTGAAGGAGGTGTGACTGTGGTTGCGGTAGTGAATCATACAATAGATGATACCCAATTTCTCATTATTTGGCATTATTTGGCACAAAACAATGAAAGTTGGTTTTGATCCATTTTGCGAGCAGTTCCGGTGACAAAACAATTTCAATTAGTGATGGTGTTGCAAAATGACATCAAATCATGAGTTTTCTTAAAAGGTGTGGCTGTAAATCAATGCCCAAAGTGGCAAAGGAGATGTGCAACCATGAATCATGGATTCTAGAAAATCTTGCAACACACGATGTGTAATCCAATATTACATGATGTGTGGGTCCCTTTTAGTGGTATCTAGGGTTTCAGGATGAATATACTGATCACACGGTGTGTAACCCAATCGAATGACATGTTACCTTTCTCAGATGACTGATAGTGTACTGTGGAGAGTACATAGACATGGGTTGGAGTACACAGGCATTGAAATTCAATGTACCCCCACACAGACACGACTTGTCATACACAGACTGGTACACAGACACAACTTCAATACATTGACATGATTAGGCAATATAGGCAAGAAACTATGTGTCTCCAGACACTATGTACTCATTCTACACTTCATGTATATGGAGGCTACATGTTGTGTGAGACACTTACACATGGGAATGACTTGGGATAGATGGACACGCCATGTACCCATCAGGAAAAACTATATTGTACATTCATGAATGCATGCGGATCTTTTTTTTCTTATTTTCGACAAGTATATGTGGTGTGCATTTCCTTGGTCCTTTCCCTCGAGGGTACAATATGACATTACTCCACATCACTGAATTATGATCCCTTAGAGAGGAAGAGTCTTGGATAGAGTTGTGGTGTCCCTCTATGAGACTGTAGTGCGATCCTTTATCATCCCTAGTTGGTGTTTGTGGAATCAACATGACCTCCCTGAGAAGGTTGTTGATCCACCGTCTAACTGTCTATATTGGTATGGTTTGTGGAATCATTGACATTTGTCCCCCTGCATATAGGGTTGATGCAGATTAGGTTCGTGGTGTCCCCTAGCAGTTCTGGGTGTAACACCATGTCTGTGTATCATGGTCCCCTTAGACTAGTGAGATTATTTAGGTGGGGCCCAATGAGCAAGAACTCTTCATTGACTGTCTCTGACGGTATCATGGATCATGGAATGAGTTCCCGCAGAATGAGTGTTGCATCGAGCAGAATCTTATGGTAGAAAGTTTGTTATGATAACCTTAGGAAACAGTGTCTTTCCTTACTATATATGGGTTTTTTTCATGTTATGCATATATTTTTTTATCTTTTATTGAGCTTAATATACTTGGTGCTTCAGGTTTAGTGTTTTTGGAGTTTCTTACTGAGTATTTTTAAACTCACCCATGTGTGGGAATTTCCCGCATGATTCGTGTTTTGTGAAGACGATGAATATTTTGATGGTGTCCTATGTGGATAGGGATTTGGTGGAGTATTAATGGAGATTGATAGACTGAGGTGGTTATAGGCACCGGGATATTTACTTTTTCCTCACCATTGGAGCAGGATAGACTCTTTGCAGTTTTGGGTTGGGCTTGTTTTTGGACCCTTCATTCAGTACTATCATTGTAGTACTCTGTTGTGAGATCTTAGATGTATGCATGAATTCTTCGGCTGTTTTATATTTCATCATTATGTGGGAATGGATATGTGTGCATGTGTACATGTACATTAGGCTAATTCTTCCCATTTGTGGGATATGCCTACTCAATACTAGTCTCTTGCAGCTGCCCTATTGGAGACGATCTTGGGATAGTCACACGTCCGACCCCGGATGACTGGGGTTTGATATAGTGATATCAGAGGAGGTTGGTTAATCTTTAGGAACAGGACTATGTGATATTTGGTTGGGGAAATAGTGTTATGTGTTTCGAGTTTAGAATTAGTGATAGGGATTCCAGTGTTGGTTAGGTGGCCGATGTATCCGTAGATCAGGACTCTAATCACCTGCTTTTCAAATCGGTATATGAGAACATTGGATGTAGGGAAAACAATTGTATATACATCATATATTAATGGTTGTGTTTTCCATGAACTTATTGAGTAATCTCTACGTATATACCATTTTAGTACGATATATCTTGTTTTATATTTGGATTCCTCTATGAATACAACCTTCCAGGATTCGACTACATGATCATGAGGATAATATTCCTAGTGTTGAGGCATCAATACAAGGGTTTGAACTAGTGATAGAAGCTTTGAGTGGTTCAACAGCTATACCATGACCCGTTGAGTAGTAGCTAGCTCCAAAACAGCCATCCGAGGATACACATATGATGAATTCATTTCACGAGTTATATAATTAGTTATTTCCCAGGTTTCATGGTGATTTATACCCCCTGGTGGATGAAGACTAGCTAGAGGCAGTCACTCATGTTTTATACCTTATGAGTAAGCCTATCGATCAGATGGAAGTACTTGATGTGAGTATTCTTCAATCATTTTTTCGGTGATGGTGGAAGTTGGTGTCTCAGTCACACGATGATACAAATCTCTCCTTGACTGAATTTGAGTGTCTCTTCAGAGAGAAGTTCTATCCAGACATGTTGCAATCGGTACACATACATGATTAAGGTTGTCCACTGGGTGATGGACATTTAAGAGGGGCTGGTAGGGAAGCAGGTGGGGGTGATAGGTTGAATGTATTACCACCACCACCACCCCCAAGTAGTCCATGCCAAGATCAGGGAGCTGGCGGGTATGGACAAGGCCAACTATATTATTTGGAGGCCTATGACCCCAAGGCTCCATCAATGATATGAGGTATGACCAATGTATTTTCTACTTTATATATAGTATTGAAATACACTAGTGATATACATTCCTTCCTTACCAATTCACTATTAAAAAACATATATATTCTGGTTGAGATTTTGACTCGACCTTTTCTGTTGGACACTCCGATGGGGGTGAATTAGTGATTTTACACCCATGATGATAGTGAGAATTGATTCTGGACCTGAGAAATTTTATCTGATATCATTGTTGAATCAATTATCCCTTATGACTTCATATTAGGTATGGAATGGCTATATAAAGTTGTTTCCCCAATTGATTATTTTAGGTAGAAGATGTGGTGCGTCCAATATGATGAAACCAGGCATTCATTTTTCGGAGAAAAGTAAACCCATGTAGAATAGGATGGACTCATGCATAGAAGGTTGTAGTTGATTACTCATCAGTTGGCTAGCATAAAACATGGTGTAGTGGATATTGTGAGTTTTCAATCTCCTATAGTTCTGGCAGATTATGAGTACGTATTTCCTGAGTACATAGCAGGTTTACCTCCCCACCGAGTGGTAGATTTTTTCATAGACTTGAACCAATATATTATAAGGATCCCAGAGATATTAGAGAGCTGAGGATATAGATGGGGGATTTATAAAAGGATGGATTTTTGAGACATAGTGTTTTACCCTAGCCATCCCCTTTTTTTAACAAAGAAGAAAGAAGGGAGCTTCAGTTATTGGGTAGAATACTGACACGTTAACCATGTGACAATAAGTAACATGTATCCACTACTAAGAATTTATGACCACTTGAATCATTTGAAAGGGGTGTGATGGTTCTAAATTACTGACCTCAATTTAGGTTATCAACAAATGCGATTATGGGATGAGAATATACCGAAGACATGCTTCTGATTTTGTTATAGTCACTATGTGTACATAGTGATTCCTCTTGGCATAATGAAAACTCCAGAAGTAATAATGGGGGTCATGAACCATATATTTCATTCATTCTAATACTGGTTCATGGGAGTGATCATTGAGGACATCCTAGTGTACTCGATGTTTGAGGAGGAGTACGCGAGACACATAATGATCGTCTTGGACACACTCTAAGATGACCAGCTTTATGGTAATCTCTCAAAGTGTTCATTTTAGATTAGAGAGCTCCATTTTCTGGGAAACATAACCCCATAGTCTAGAGATTTAGTGGATCCACATAAGTTTTAGGTAATGCTTTCTTGGGAGACACCCAAGAGTGTCACTGAGGTGCCCAGTTTCATTGGATTGGATGGGTAATATCAGAGGTATTTACATGACTTATCCAGAGTGGCAGCACCCTTGAAATCCTTGACTACGAATGGGAATCCATTTGTGTGGACGAAAAAGTGACATTAGTGATTCCTAGAGCTAAGGCAGAGGTTGACCATAATTCTAATATTGATGTTACTAGAGGAGGGTGTTGAGTATGTAGTGTTCTATGATGCATCACAGATTAGACTTGGTTATGATCTGATGTAGATGAAAGAAGGTATTTTCCTTTGGTCACTATAGTTTAGACCACAATAGAAGAACTATGTGACCAATGACTTTGAGTTAGTAATAATAGTTATTGCATTGAATATGTGGTGACACTACCTGATGGGTGAATGATTTATGATGTAATCTGACAACAAGAATCTCATGTATATATTCTCTTAAAAGGATCTTAACTAGAGATAGAGGTAATGGATAGAGTTTCTCTTGGACTATGACTTTGAGATTTTATATATTCTTGGGAAGGGGAATGTGGTGTAAAATTCTCTCAACATGAGATCTATTTCAATGTTCTTGAATGAGGTATTAGAGAAGTTATCCATATTGTACTTATCCTTTTTGGAGTACCTCTAATTGATGGTTTTCACCCCTCCCCTTTTATAGAGTGTTATGGATGCCCATATTGAGGATACTAATTATAAGAACCTACAAGCTGAGATATCCTTTGGTAATGATCCTGACGATTTTTCAGAAGTTGAAGAGCATGTTGTTCTTTTCAAAGGATGAACGATGGTACCAATGATGTTGCATGAAGAGCTTATGAGAGAGTCTCATAAATCTAATTTGGCGGTACATTTAGGTGTGGAAAATTTTTACCATGACATTATACATCAGTTTTGGTGGCTAGGGAAGAATAAATGAGTTGTAGAGTTTGCTTCTAGATGCCTCACATGTAAGAAAGTGAAGGTTGAGCACCAAGTTCCTATGAGTTTGACTCGACCCATTGAGGTTCTATAGTAGAAGTGATATGGGATATCTATGTACTTCTTTACGGGATTACCGCATACGTTCAGGGGACATGATGATATAAAGGTGATCGTAGCACACCTAAACAAGTCATCCCACTTCCTTGTTATCTAATAAAATCTTAGTAGAGAGCTTTGGATGCCTCTACAAATAGGAGATAATTTGACTCCATGGAGTTCCGTTGATGATTTTTTCAAATGGTGGTGCTCAATTTACATACCAATTCTAGAATGTATTATCGGTAACATTTGGAATCGATTACTCTTGAGAATAATGATTCACCCCGAAAATGATGGCTAGACTGAGCAGACCATTCTGATTTTGGAGGACATGACGTGAGATTGCATGTCAGACATTGGCCATAGTTGGGAGAAACACCAATCCTTTACGGAGATTGAATAAAAAATAGATACCATTTAACCATTGATTTAAAATCATCCAAGGATTTGTATAGGCGACCCTACATGTCAACAATTTTCTAGACTGACGTAGGAGAGTGAGCACTATAGGGTCTAGCATTAGGGTGAGATAATACAAAAAATGTGTAGATCATACAGGAGTTTATGAAGACTACAAATATCCATCAAATGTATTATTTTGATAGGTAAAGGAGGAATTTGGAGTTCAATGAAGGAGACCATGTGTTCAAACGGGTTTCACCATGATGTGGATCATGCAGATTTGGCTATGGAGGAAAGTTATATTTGAGATTAATTGGTCCTTTTCAGATACTGTGTAGAGTTGAAAAGGTGTAATACTTCTTAGCCCTACCACCATAGTTGGACCGGGTACACAACATCTTCCATATGTCACCACTTTGGAGGAACGTGTGGGACACATCACATTTTGTTGACTATGGAAAACCTGATATTGAGGATTATGTGAACTTTTATGAGTTCCTAGCAGGGATTGACATTCAAAAGTAGATGATCCTTCTTGGGAAATCAATTCCATTTATGAATGTTTGGTAGTAGCACAAGAATCTCCAGGAGAGTAAATTGGAGCAAGAGGCTCATATTCATGCTCAGTACTAACATCATTTCG
The DNA here is from genome assembly GCA_963277665.1 of Viscum album. Classification (NCBI taxonomy): domain Eukaryota; kingdom Viridiplantae; phylum Streptophyta; class Magnoliopsida; order Santalales; family Viscaceae; genus Viscum; species Viscum album. The sequence continues at coordinate 1,039,712,803 of OY728129.1, forward strand.
AGTATCCCTTATTTTGGAATTTTGGGAACTGAAAGCCCAATGGTGGGGAGGATTTAATGTCTTAAATTTTTAATGTACTATTTTTAAATATTACATAGATTATTTTCAAGACTAGGTGTTTAGACTTTGAGCGATTCCAAGGCCTAGTGTACCCAGAAAAAATGGTTTAAATGTATTTTTCATATTAAATTAAACGCACAGGCAAGTTTTAGGAAAAGTGGAATATCATATAAAATGTTTCTTGGATTAGAAATATGAGTTCTCAATTGGGTTCAAGAGGGTGGTTTTATCGTAGTCATGACTTAACATTAGTCAGCGCATGTTGTTTGTGAAAAGGTTTTTGCAAGCATTAAAAATGAATAAAATTATTTTTATGAATTTTGTGGACACATAGTAAATTTTATCTTTAAATAGATGTTTTTTGATACCGTAGGGTTAGCTAAATAAACCTAGAGACATCGAAGTACCACTATAGAGACCTTTGGAGAATTATCTCGAGCGAAGGATGACATATCATGATCGGATCGCAGATCATTGAACCAAAAAATTCCATGGACCTTTTCAATGATGGAAACAATATCATTATTCATTGACAATCAATCCAACATGAGGTAATATTTCTGTAATGTGGATTCTTCCCCATTATTAGTTTCTATAAGGAACTCAAATTAATCGATGAACGAATTGATTTGTGGATCGATCACCTTGCGGGATGGGATTATTTTTTCCATGATTTATCCAAAGATTTTTTTAGATTAAATTGGTCATTTAATAGAATTACATTCTAATAGAAACAAACCACAATTGAAATGAACATCTATTTAGGAATGTTTCTCTTGGCTGATTGTGATTTTCTCCCCCAATTCGATGTTTTACAATGAGTGTTCATCCTTCGACCTGGGGTTCTACTATTCCCGATCAATCGATCATTGAACACCCATTTCATGGAACAACGATACAATATCGCAGATCAGGAATCATCATGATGTGTCATAGGTTTGGTTGTGGTCATAGATGTGATTCAGATGATGAATGATTCTTTATTTCATGTTATTTTGTGTTCATTGGCATGGAATGAAGAATTTTTTTTTGATCAATTTCGTAAGAAGATTAGATGGTGAAAAGCATTGATTCAGTGATGGGGTGGGAAATGAAATATGATATAGATTTTTCCAGCAAGGCAAGGTTATATATAGAGGTCTAGTGTAGTAGAGGGATTCAAGACCATGGATATAGGGTTCTTGAATATCCCATAATATACAACATGTAATCTAGTATTACATGACATGTGGGTCCACTTCATTAGCATTAAGGGTTTCGGGATGGAGATGATGATCACATGACATGTGAACCATAACACACGACATTTGACCCCTCTAGAATGACAAGGAGTGTACTAAGAAGATAAATAGAAATAGTTTGGAGTACATGAGTATGGACACGCCATTTAGTCCAACATGGTCACAGTTTAGAATACATTTATTGGTACACAGACACGGTTTCAGTACACGGACATGACCTAGAGGCATGGGCTAGATACCATGTGAATCTACACTTCATATACTCATTGTACATGCTGTGTATATGGAGATTACATGTTGCGTTAGGCTCTTCCACATGATAAGGACTTGGGATAGCTAGACACACCATATACTCATTAGGACACATTGCGTAGTCCCATAATGAGTGCTTGAGGGTCTTCATTCTCTTATTTTGGACTTGTATAAGTTTAGTGCATTTCCTTTCACCTTTCCCATGATGGTACAATGCCTAATTACATCCACATCATTGGATTGTAATTACCTCTAGAGAATGAGTCTCATATAGAGTTGGGGGGTCCCTCTATTAGATTGGACTACAATCCTATATCATCGCTAGTGGGAGTTTGTGGAATCATTATGAACTCCCTAAGTAGGTTGTTGATCCTCCATCTAGAAGTACATATTTGTAGGGTGTGCATAATCATTTACTTACCACCCCCTTTATTGTGGGTTGATCCATATTAGGTTCATAGTGTCCCCAAATATTTCTAATAGTGACCCACTGTATGTGTATCATAGTCCCCTTAGACCAATGTTCTTTTTTGGGTAGGTACCAATGACCTTCACCATTTTGTCGAGTGTCTCGGATTTTAGTATGTCTCATTGAGTGATTTCTCCCGGAACGAGCATTACTATGAGTAGAATCATATTACTAATAGTTGGTTATGGACGCCTTATGGCATGGTGTCTTTCTTGGGTATATTTAGGTTCTTTTATTCATGGTATACATATATTGTTATATATTGTATGGGGATTACTATAATTGGTGCTTCATGTATAGTGTTTCAGGGGTATCCTATTGAGTATTGTTATACTGAACCCTACATGGTCTTTTCCCACATGTGTTGTATCTTGTGTAGACGATGACTCTTTTGACTGTGTCCTATGAGGATGGAGACTTGGTGGAGCATAGCGGGAGCTTGACAGACAGAGGTGTTTACAGGGAGTGTTCTTATGACATAGTCCTCACCCTTAGAGCTGGTTGGACTCTTTACAGGTTTGTGTTGGGAATATTTTGTCCCCTTTTTAATTTTTCAGCACATGCATTATCATACTCTGTTGTGGGATCATTAATGTATTCATGCATTCTTCCATTGTTTTATACCTAAGATTTGTGTGGGATGAGAGAGATGTGTGTTTGTGTGTGTGTGTGTAGGTGATTTAGGCTAATGTGTCCCATATGAGGGATATGCCTACTCGATAATGGTCCATAACCCCTGGCTTATTGAAGGCATGATTTGTGCTGTTATGGGTTAGACCCCGGTGGGTCGGGTCATGACACATTTTTAAACATTTTCTTCATTTTTAAAGATGTTTACAATTCATGTAATCAATATTATAAATCTATTTTTTAGATATTTATTTTATTTATGAAATTATATTTATTCATTTTTTATTTTTTTAGTAAATATTATTTATTCATTTTTAATATTAATTATTTTTAATATTATTTTTAATATAATGATTTTATAATATCTATTTACCATGTTTTAAAATTTTTAACCTGTATACATTTTTATTTTAATATATATTCAGTTTTATTTTTTTAATAATTTATATAATTAATAAAAATTATCAATGTTTTAATATTTTTGATGTTTTTTCTTTTTTAATTATTCAATTCCACTCAATTTGAAAATTAAAGCCCTTAACATTAAATATTAATTAATAATGTTAATAATTTTTATAATTTTTTTAAAAAATTATTCAATTTTAATATATAATCAGTTTATATTTTTTATTTGAAACAACTTTTATCAACACTTAAAAAAGTACTAATAAATTTTGGTCTCATCTTCTCTAAAATAATAAGCACTAATAAAATGCATCTTTATGAGTTATAAAATTATTGACCTGATAAAGGTAGATTTTATGAGTGATTTTCACATAATACTGATAAAAACCATCCCAATCATATAAATTAAACTCTAACAGAACTCACTTCCTCATGTCGTATAGGCTCTCGTGAAACATGACCTATGTCACTGCTCTACATCAATCTTCTCAGATGAATCGACCCTATTAAAACCTAATGTATGCGATTATTTCATATAATCTTTAGTTTGTCAAACATCATCAGTTAAACATATGAAATAATTCCTTGTTTCAATGAAATGATTGTGTCTAAACGTTTATGAGTTTTAGTAAGCTTTCCAATAATAGAATTATAATAACTTAAATTCATTTCAATATTATGATGTGGTATTTTTCTAATCCCTAACATTAGATGAAGAACCTCAACCACATGAATAATACACATGACCCTTCCTAAAACATAATCCAGTTTGGGTTCATCACTAAGATGTGGGTTGGCATTGATTTCTAACACCATCATTTTCAGAACTCAAAGCATGAAAATTTTTATGTTTATTGAATAAACCTCTTTCTCATTTAAAGTTCCCCAATTCTGCAAATGTTCACTCATAGTAGTTACTTCCATTACTGACCCCATTTAGGATTCCAAACACTTTAATTACTACCATAGTTAAAATTAGTAAGAGGGTCATTATTTTTAGTGTGATCAAGCTATTGACTCCAATTTCATTCATTCAGTCTACTATAATATTTAATTAATTCAACATTTTTTTTTCAAGTTGTCTTTATTTGTTCATACAACAAAGATGGAGTAAAATATTTATTTGAACCCTAGTCTTAGTTATGGGGACACCTATAACACTCTTTAAATCTCCACTCAGACTGCCTTCAACTCCTTAAATTAGAATCATGACTAGAATTTAAAAATAACAATTTCTGCTTTACTATTTTTTAAACCTCACTCCCAGTGTCCACTATAAATTTTTTTTCAAATTTGATTCTCTTTATAAGTCCCATTATGGTTGAGTTTTGTTTTCAATTATTCCAAGGTTTTTTTCTAATAATATAATCGTTAGTTTGAGAATAGGATTTCTACTGATCACACTATGAAACTTCTTGGACTTTTTTGAAAATTGAATTTTCCTTCAAATCCCTATAATAATATTAATTTTTTCCTTTGAAGAATCATCATAGACATGTGAATTATTTAAATTTTTTTCATCCATCAGACACAAATTATATTATTCTTAATTTTCTTAAACAGCTTGATAACCCCAGCCCGAGACTTCTAGTTTATTGGATTCTAAATTCAGTAGTTTCTCAAATTTTTGGTTCTCAATACCAGTTAATCAGGACATATCTTCATTATTAGCATCTAGAAAAAGATCAAAAACATTGGATCCTAATATTACAATCACCGAGACACCACTTGGACCATCACATACCCTGTGAAGAAATGAATAAGCATTAAATCCTCCCTCTTCTTGTACTCCCACCTAGAAATGTCAAAATACATCATTGACCTCTATGGTTTTCAATATTTCATTTTTAATTAGATTCTTTATATATCAGTAGATATCACACATTACATTACTTTACTGATTTACATCACAAAAATAATCTCAATATACTTAATTTGACACTTAATACATTATAAAAATGGATTTATATAATGTAAATGATTCTTTAAGAATTTCCTTTTTAGGTTTTAAGCTCACACATTATGTGTATTTATTTATTTTTTAAAATATTAATATTACTGAATAAAATAAACTGAATAAGAAATTATAATTAATGGATTCTAATGGTACGAAAAAAGAGTATTATAATTTTGTGAAAGAGTTCATTATTTCTATAAAATATATAAGGCCTCAACCTTAAACCTTACTTAATCTTGAGTTATTACAAGATTACACATTGAGGATCTTTTCGGGTTTAGAGTTCTAGAGAATTAGATCATAAAACTTTCATTACATTCCACATATAAACAAAGTGGTTACATAAAGATAGTATTATTCATTCCCATCAATGGAAACACATTTAAAATAAAACATGGATTATTTCTTGACACATCCTTGACTCTATCATCTTATCATGTACCTTTCCCTTGACCTGTGAAAAACATTTCAAAAACTTGGGATGAGCATAAAAACTCAGTATGGGTTATAAAAAAAACATGGAAAGGAAACATGAGTTCATATATACATAAGAATGAAATCATACTTTACACATAAAACATAGGCACTTTAACATACCTCATAAAATCATGAATAAATCATAGAAATCATATGACATAAAGGTAACTTGAGGCATTCATAACATTCTTACGTAGGGAGTAACCCTCTTGGTTACGTTCGGAATACCCATCACAGTATATTCCCTAAAATCTCTTCAGAGAAACCTTAACGTTTCACTCCTTCGCGTTACCCAATGCATTGGAGAGCTATAACAGGCTCACCCGCCCTTAGTTTATCACGGAACCACCCGTCTTCATAATAATGCCCAAGAACCATAACATAATCATATCACATAAAACATGCATAAAGGAAACATAACATTTCCACATTTCAATCAAGAGATATCAATACAACACATTGATATAATAAAAACATTATAAAAACCATTCTCAAAACCAAAGTAAAACATGGTATTTATTTTTCGTTTTAAAAAAAAGGTATGGCTTGTAGAGGAAGCCGAAACTCAAATAACGGTCACGACGGCGGAGAAGTTGTTGTCGCCGCATACGTACGACAAAAACATTCCCTTTTGCCGTTTAGTAAACGCTTCGTATAAAAAAGATTCCTTTTGAATAAACATAAAATTCAAAGGGGTTTATACACCGTATAAAATAAAGTTGTGTATAAAATAAAATATGCCTCAGTGAAAGGAGATTGAGACGAAGTCCCATACCTCGTATCCGACTTGACCCGACCGTTCTTTAATATCCTGAATAATAAACTTGAGTTAATCTCTACTTTCTTATGAATCTTTTTCAAGTTCATTATTACTTTTATACCATGTTATGAACATCATGTAATCAGTTAAGTTAATAATGTTCATTTTGTCGGTATTTGGTTCTTAAGTCAAAAATAGACTTCTTACACTTACATGTTGTTAATTTGGTCAAAGGTTCATTATATCCAGAATGGTATTCATGATGTAGATATCATATATGTCATATATATCCAGTACATACATGCATTTATAATTTTACATAATCATTTAGAGGTAAGAAATGAAATGCACCGTTCATGGAGACGGTAAGTCGTACGTACACATGAACGCTACTTTCATTTCTATTTCGTATTTTATAGAATGGAATCAGAATGATATAAAGGTATATTATAATTCCATTATAATATCATATATAATATCATAGTTACATCCTTTATATGTCCCACATATGGTATTTAACGAATCAAATCACTTTGAGGGGGCGGTAGTCCGCACTTCCTAAAATGAAGATATCGTGTTTACCCATAATGGAAACCATAAAGGTATGCCCAAAATGAAAAAAACAGAAGATTAAGGAAAACATAAACATATTATATATCATATATAAAAATATTGACATCATAATGGCCACCTTTGAAGTTGTTAAATGAGTGTTGAACAATCATCGTTTCGGGAGGCAGAATTTCGCCATCCACGGAAACCGTATGTTCTTTAACCATTTGATGTAGTTGTGTGAGAGTGTAGCTCAAATAAATATTATAACAACATCCTTGTATATTGAAGATACTGGTGTTGTTACAAAATAAGTAAATAAAAAGAGTTTAGGGGGTTGGAGAAGCAAAATAAAACAAATGAACATGAGAGAATGAATTACCTTTAAAAGTGTATCTCCTTTTGATTTGAGTCTAAAGGCTTCCTTTGATAGGATTCTTCCCAAAGGAAATCCTCTAGGATGAGGAGAGGGATGTGGAGAGAGTAAATGGGAAGGTGTTGGCCGATCCAAAGGCTTGAGTAGTGTGTGAAATGAGGTAGAGGTGGGGGCCTTTTATAAGAGGAGAGGAGGGGCACTTTTGGAAAGTAAAGAAATATTACTTTATTTGAAAATGTGTTTCGGTTTTAAAAGGTACCACATTGATTTAATTCGTGGATAAGGTGATAAGACTTCTAAATCCACTCATCCAATAAGTTTTGGACATGTGTAGTTCATATATTTTACATTATCTTTCCATTTTATTTAAATCGTCAAATAATGATGTCCTCGCTGCATCATTATTATGTCATAAATAATTTAATTTATTTAATATCTAAAAATCATAAAACAAATACTATGATGTAGGAAATCTTTTTAACTTTACAATGACTATTTATAATCAAATATATGATCTTTATAACCCCATGTAAAAATTGTTTTTGTGAAACATATTATGTTTGTGTCATTTTTACTTTTACATTAAATAAAAAGTTATTTATGTCATTTACCAACCAAAATGTCTCCATGGGGTCCCCAAGTTGACCCATGGCTTGTCTTGGTCGGCCATGACACAACCAATAATGTTGGGACATGTGTCTAGGTCATTTCATATTATTAAAGCATTATTTATACCTTAAACTATCCTAATTACCACTAATCGCGATTAAGAACTTAATAAGTTACTATTCACCAAAAAATTATTATAATCTCATTGAACCACATTTTACTTCTTAATTACAACCATGTATGTCGGATTTTAAAAATTCAATACACATTAGTGGTAAACTTTCATTTAACTGAAAAATCAGTTTGCTTGATTACCACTTAGTGGTTTCACTATTCATCAAAAATTGAAGTTTTTCAGAAAATTACCAAAAAATCACCCTTAGCTATATTTGATATTCCGAATTCAAAAATGAAGTCCATTTTACAAAATTCAAATCATATAAGTCACATTAATTAATTTAATAATTAATTCCTGCTGCCAGAGCAAATAGCGTGTTTTTACAAAACAATTAGTATCAAAAGGTTGACACCAGTTTAAGTCTAATTTCAAAGTGAAATTGATTCCAATTACCACCATTGGATAAAATGGTAAAAATATATTCTAATTTCACTTCAAAACCAATTCAAAACATAATCTAAACATATAAATAAATTAGATTAAAAAACAGTTTTGATGTAAAATGCAGTATTTTTCACTATTCATTAAAAAATGAACATTGTCAGAAAAATACCAAAAAATCACACAAGGTAAATTTTGATGTCCCAATCATATAGAATAAGTTTATTTTGACAAACATAGTTTATAAAATTTTCAAAATATAGATTCAAAAATGGTTTTCCATCAAAAGGCAGTAAAACAATCTTTTAAGAATGTTAGTGTATTCCATGCATAAGATTGTATTTATTTTCATTTTAAGCCTCTATAACACTATCTTAATCATTAATAGACATAGATAAAAATATCTATTATTCATTACTTACTTTGGATGTTACATCCTTCCCCCCTTTAGAAAATTGCGTCCCCGAAATTTATTTACTTATCGAATAAATGGGGGTACTTATCCCTCATTGCATTTTCAGATTCCCATGTTGCCTCATCAATCATGTGGTTTTTCCACAAAACCTTTACCTGCTTAATCACCTTATTCCGTAACACATTCTCCCTATGGTCAAGAATCTGGACCGGTTGTTCCTCATAAGATAGGTTCTCTTCCAGCTGAATTACCTCTGGACTCAAAACATGAGATGGATCTGGCATATACTTTCTCAACATCAAAACGTGAAAAACATTGTGTACCTGAGATAAACTCGGAGGTAAAGCCACTCAGTATGCAACTTATCCAACTCTCTCCAGAATTTCGTATGGTCCAATGAACCTTGGACTCAACTTTCCTTTCTTACCAAATCTCATCACACTTTTCCAAGGAGAAACCTTGAGAAAAACATGATCACCTACCTCGAAAAATAGATCCTTCCTCCGGTTATCCGCATAACTCTTCTACCTGCTCTGAGCTGTTCTAATGTGCTTCTGAATCAGCTGAACTTTTTCTGCCATCTCTTCTACCAATTCTGGTCCCATCAACTTCCTTTCACCCACTTCATCCCAGAAAGCTGGAGTTCAACACCGCTTCCCATATAATGCCTGAAATGGTGCCATCTGTATACTGGAATGAAAACTATTATTATATGAAAACTCAACCAAATAAAGATGTTGGTCCCAAATTCCCTGATAATCCATAGAACAAGCTCGTAGCATATCCTCCAATGTCTGAATTGTTCGTTATGACTGCCCATCTGATTGAGGATGAAAAGCTGTACTAAAATTTAATTCAGTACCCAACGACTTCTGAAGGCCTTTCCAAAAGTTAGAAGTAAACATGGGATCACGATCCGATACAATGGAGAGAGGAACTCCATGTAACCTGGCTATCTCTTTAAGATACAAACAGGAAAGTTGATCAAGAGAGAAAGTATCTCATATTGCAAGGAAATGAGCAGATTTGGTCAAGCGATCAACAATAACCCAGATTGAATTATTACCTCAAGATGTCCTCGGTAATCCCACAACAAAGTCCATGGATATGTTTTTCCATTTCCACTCTGGCACTGGTAAAGGCTGAAGCATCCATTTAGGTAACTGCCGCTCTTCTTTAACCTGTTGACATGTCAAACACTTCACAGTAAAATCAGCAATATCTCTTTTCATTCCATCCCACCAGTAATACTCCCGCAGATCTCTATACATCTTAGTACTGCCCAGATGAACTGAAAACGGAGAACTATGAGCTTCACATAACAACTCTCTCTTCAACTGTGAGTCACAAGGCACACACAATCTCTTCCCAAATCTCAAAACGCAATCATTATCAATGTTGAATTCAGGCAACTTACCTTTCTGAACCAGCTCTACCTTTTTCTGCAACTCACTATCTTGCTTCTGTGCTTGCTTGATTCTATCTGATAGAGATGATCTCACTGATACTTGAAACAAAACAGAAGGACTTCCTGCACCAACAACTTCTATGCCAAAGTTCATCAAATCCTTAACCAAAGGATCACGTTCCAAACGCGACATTGTTAATGAAGCATTACTTTTTCGACTCAAAGCATCAGCCACTTTATTTGCTTTTCCCGGATGGTAATGAATTGTACAATAATAATCCTTGATTAATTCCAGCCATCTCATTTGTCTCATGTTTAACTCTTTATGAGTGAATATATACTTTAAACTTTTGTGATCGGTATATATTTCACACTTTACTCCATACAAATGATGCCTCCAAATTTTTAAAGCAAAAACAACAGCAGCTAATTCCAAATCATGTGTAGGGTAATTTACCTCATGAGTTTTCAACTGTCGTGAAGCATAAGCAATTACCTGATCATTCTGCATTAGGACGCAATCAAGTCCTTTCAATGAAGCATCACTGTATATAACAAACTCACCATTCCTGGAAGGTAGTGCCAAAACTGGAGCATTCACCAATCTTCTTTTCAATTCCTGAAAACAATCATCACATTCTTTTGTCCAGATAAACTTAACACCCTTCCGAGTTAGATTAGTCATTGGACTAGATAACCGTGAAAAATTTCTAAAAAACCTTCGGTAATAGCCTACCAAACCCAGGAAGCTACGAATCTTGGTTACATTTGTGGGTCTTGGCCATTCTTCCACAAATTTTGTTTTTTCAGGATCAACAGTTATTCCATCTTTAGAAACAATGTGACCAAGGAAAGAAATTTTTTGCAACCAAAACTCACACTTGCTGAATTTCCCATACAGTTTTTTTTCTTTTAAGGTTTGAAAGATAACCCTTAAATGTTTTTCATGCTCCTCTTTACTTTTAGAAAACACCAAAATATCATCAATGAAAACCACCACAAACTTATCCAAGAACTCATGGAAAATTCTATTCATTAAGTCCATGAATACAGCAGGTGCATTGGTTAGCCCAAAAGGCATTACTACAAATTCATAATGGCCATATCTCGTACGGAACGCGGTCTTCGGAATATTTGCCTCATTTACCTTCAGCTGATGGTACCCCGATCTCAAGTCAATATTTGAAAAAAACTGATCTCCCTGGAGCTGATCAAACAAATCATCGATATGAGGCAAAGGATATTTGTTCTTAATAGTGATATTATTCAAGGCTCTATAATCAATGAAAAGTCTCATAGAACCATCTTTCTTTTTAACAAATAAAACAGGAGCACCCCATGGTGATGTGCTAGGTCTAATAAAACCTTTCTCTAATAAATCTTGCAATTGCTCCTTCAACTCTAAAAGTTCAATTTGTGCCATTCGATAAGGGGGTTTTGAAATTGGATTAGCATCAGGAACTAAGTCAACAGTAAACTCAACTTCCCGATCTGGTATTATTCCAGGAAACTCATCAGGAAAAACATCAGGATACTCATTTACCACTGGCACATCATTAATCTGAACAGTTCCTTTATTTTCAATGACGTGTGCAAGGTAACATTCATTTCCATCTTTCACAAGTTTCTCGGCCTCTTGATATGTTATCAAAAGTAAGGGTTCATTCTTGTAAACAAACTGAAAGTCTTTCTGAAAAGAAATTTCTTTAGCTCTACAATCAATCTTAGCATGGTAAATAGAGAGCCAATCCATACCCAGGATAACATCAAACTCTACTAGAGGTAGAACAATAAGGTTTGCAAGTAGGTTCTTTCCACAGATAAGGATATGAAGATTCTTATAAATTCTTTTTGCCTCGACATTTCCCCCAGGTGTTTTTACCAAAAGTTCAGGAGTCATTTCTTGAGATGGTATTCCCATTTTACTAGAAAAGGTTTCAGAGATGAAAGAATGTGTAGACCCCGAATCAAACAACACACTGGCATAATCTGAAAAAACAAACAAAGTACCTGATACAACTTCATTTGATGGCCCGACATCTGCTGAAGTAGTTGCAAAGGATTTCACCACCCCTTTCTGCTTGTAGTCTAACTGCTTCCCATCACTCAAGCTCCTTGTCGGACACTCGTTTTCATAGTGACCCATCTCATTGCACTTATAACATTTCACTAACTGTAAATCAAATTTGTTCTTACCTTCACCTTGATCCTTTTCAGTGCAATCACGAGCCTTATGTCCCATCTTACCACATCGGTAGCACTTTCCAAAATTCAGAAGACATTCCCCAGCATGCCTTTTGCCACATTTATCGCAAACTGTAAACTTAGTTCTCTTACCATCAGACTTTTTTGAAGAATTCTTACCTTTCTCCTGCCACCTCGGTCTCTTCTTCTGCTGGTTGTTATAGAAAACTTGGTCATCGGCACACTCCATTTCCACCTTCTCAGCACATCGAACAATCTTTTCATAACATTTAAACTCACGAGAAGCTAATTCCCTTCGATATTTTGGCTTTAATGCTGAGTAAAAATGATTGATTTTACTATCAAGGTCTTGGATAAAATTTGGAGCATACCTTGCCAATCGAGTGAACCTTTCTTCATAGGCAGCCACTGAGTCTTCCTCTTGCCTCAATTCCAAGAATTGATTTTCCATCCTAAGTCGAACAGCCTTAGGAAAATACTTCTCAAGAAACATACCTTTGAATTCATCCCAGTCAAGAGCATCAATCTCATCGGCGTCCCTGATATTTTTAACCATAGACCACCACTGATCTGCTTCACCCACCAAACGGTAAATAGCAAGACTAACCTTTTGATTGTATGAACACCCCATGACATCAAAAATATTCTCCAGTGCTTTAATCCACCCTTCAGCTGGCACAGGGTCAGATGATCCTCTGAATGATGGTGGATGTTGCCTTATGAAATGATCCACCACTGACATGTTCCTCTGTGGTTGATATGGCTGATCTCGTGCATGGATACCACCGCCATTTATCGCTTGAGTCAACTGCGCCATTACTGCAAAAAACTGTTCAGTTCCAATTCCTACCATTTCTGGATGCTGATTCGGAAGGTTATTTCCTTCTGTATGCCTTCCTAGCACTGCTTCCTTGTTTCCTCTGCGGAAAACCATTCTGAACAAACATGTCTTAGATGAAGCAACATGGTAATCTTTAAATGCTATATCATTTTAAAAAAAATATTTTTTTGGATAATCATTTAATATAATTCTAACTCCTAAAGTTATCTAAACCGACCTTTGATACCAACTATAAGGCCCCAACCTTAAACCTTACTTAATCTTGAGTTATTACAAGATTACACATTGAGGATCTTTTCGGGTTTAGAGTTTTAGAGAATTAGATCATAAAACTTGCATTACATTCCACATATAAACAAAGTGGTTACATAAAGATAGTATTCTTCATTCCCATCAATGGAAACACATTTAAAATAAAACATGGATTATTTCTTGACACATCCTTGACTCTATCATCTTATCATGTACCTTTCCCTTGACCTGTGAAAAACATTTCAAAAACTTGGGATGAGCATAAAAACTCAGTATGGGTTATAAAAAAACATGGAAAGGAAACATGAGTTCATATATACATAAGAATGAAATCATACTTTACCCATAAAACATAGGCACTTTAACATACCTCATAAAATCATGAATAAATCATAGAAATCATAAGACATAAAGGTAACTTGAGGCATTCATAACATTCTTACGTAGGGAGTAACCCTCTTGGTTACGTTTGGAATACCCATCATAGTATATTCCCTAAAATCTCTTTGGAGAAACCTTAACGTTTCACTCCTTCACGTTACCTGATGCATTGGAGAGCTATAACAGGCTCACCCGCCCTTAGTTTATCACGGAACCACCCGTCTTCATAATAATTCCCAAGAACCATAACATAATCATATCACATAAAACATGCATAAAGAAAACATAACATTTCCACATTTCAATCACGATATATCAATACAACACATTGATATAATAAAAACATTATGAAAACCATTCTCAATACCAAAGTAAAACATGGTATTTATTTTTCGTTTTAAAAAAAAGGTATGGCTTGTAGAGGAAGCCGAAACTCAAATAACGGTCACGACGGTGGAGAAGTCGTTGTCGCCGCATACGTACGACAAAAACATTCCCTTTTGTCGTTTAGTAAACGCTTCGTATAAAAAAGATTCCTTTTGAATAAACATAAAAGTCAAAGGGGTTTATACATCGTATAAAAGAAAGTTGTGTATAAAATAAAATATGCCTCAATGAAAGGAGATTGAGACGAAGTCCCATACCTCATATCCGACTTGACCCGACCGTTCTTTAATATCCTGAATAATAAACTTGAGTTAATCTCTACTTTCTTATGAATCTTTTTCAAGTTCATTATTCCTTTTATACCATGTTATGAACATCATGTAATCAGTTAAGTTAATAATGTTCATTTTGTCGGTATTTGGTTCTTAAGTCAAAAATAGACTTCTTACACTTACATGTTGTTAATTTGGTAAAAGGTTCATTATATCCAGAATGGTATTCATGATGTAGATATCATATATGTCATATATATCCAGTAAATACATGCATTTATAATTTTACATAATCATTTAGAGGTAAGAAATGAAATGCACCGTTCATGGAGACGGTAAGCCGTACGTACGCATGAACGCTACTTTCATTTATATTTCGTATTTTATAGAATGGAATCATAATGATATAAAGGTATATTATAATTCCAGTATAATATCATATATAATATCATAGTTCTATCCTTTATATGTCCCACATATGGTATTTAACGAATCAAATCACTTTGAGGGGGCGGTAGTCCGCACTTCCTAAAATGAAGATATCGTGTTTACCCATAATGGAAACCATAAAGGTATGCACAAAATGAAAAAAACAGAAACTTAAGGAAAACATAAACATATTATATATCATATATAAAAATAGTGACATCATAATGGCCACCTTTGAAGGTGTTAAATGAGTGTTGAACAATCATCGTTTCGGGAGGCAGAATTTCGCCATCCACGGAAACCGTATGTTATTTAACCATTTGATGTATTTGTGTGAGAGTGTAGCTCAAATAAATATTATAAAAACATCCTTGAATATTGAAGATACTGGTGTTGTTACAAAATAAGTAAATAAAAAGAGTTTAGGGTGTTGGAGAAGCAAAATAAAACAAATGAACATGAGAGAATGAATTACCTTTAAAAGTGTATCTCCTTTTGATTTGAGTCTAAAGGCTTCCTTTGATAGGATTCTGCCCAAAGGGAATCCTTTAGGATGAGGAGAGGGATGTGGAGAGAGTAAATGGGCAGGGTTTGGCCGATCCAAAGGCTTGAGTAGTGTGTGAAATGAGGTAGAGGTGGGGGCCTTTTATAAGAGGAGAGGAGGGGCACTTTTGGAAAGTAAAGAAATATTACTTTATTTGAAAATGTTTTTCGGTTTTAAAAGGTCCCACATTGATATAATTAGTGGATAAGGTGATAAGGCTTCGAAATCCACTCATCCAATAAGTTTTGGACATGTGTAGTTCATAGATTTTACATTATCTTTCCATTTTATTTAAATCGTCAAATAATGATGTCATCGCTGCATCATTATTATGTCATAAATAATTTAATTTATTTAATGTCTAAAAATCATTAAAAAAAATAATATGATGTAGTAAATCTTTTTAGCTTTCCAATGACTATTTATAATCAAATATCTGATCTTTATAACCCCATGTAAAAATTGTTTTTGTGAAACATATTATGTTTGTGTCATTTTTACTTTTATATTAAATAAAAAGTTATTTATGTCATTTCCCAACCAAAATGTCTCCCTGGGGTCCCCAAGTTGACCCATGGCTTGTCTTGGTCGGCCATGACACAACCAATAAGGTTGGGACATGTTTCTAGGTCATTTCATATTATTAAAGCATTATTTATACCTTAAACTACCCTAATTACCACTAATCGCGATTAAGAACATAATAAGTTACTATTCACGAAAAAATTATTATAATCTCATTGAACCACATTTTACTTCTTAATGAAAACCATGTATGTCAGATTTTCAACATTAAATACACATTAGTGGTAAACTTTCATTTAACTGAAAAATCAGTTTGCTTGATTACCACTTAGTGGTTTCACTATTCATCAAAAATTGAAGTTTTTCAGAAAATTACCAAAAAATCACCCTAAGCTATATTTGATATTCCAAATTCAAAAATGAAGTCCATTTTACAAAATTAAAATCATATAAGTCACATTAATTAATTTAATAATTAATTCCCGCTGCCAGAGCAAATAACGTGTTTTTACAAAACAATTAGTATCAAAAGGTTGACACCAGTTTAAGTCTAATTTCAAAGTGAAATTGATTCCAATGACCACCATTGGATAAAATGGTAAAAATATATTCTAATTTCACTTCAAAACCAATTCAAAACATAATCTAAACATATAAATAAATTAGATTAAAAAACAGTTTTGATGTAAAATGCAGTATTTTTTACTATTCATTAAAAAATGAACATTGTCAGAAAAATACCAAAAAATCACACAAGGTAAATTTTGATGTCCCAATCATATAGAATAAGTTTATTTTGACAAACATAGTTTATAAAATTGTCAAAATATATATTCAAAAATGGTTTGCCATCAAAAGGCAGTAAAACAATCTTTTAAGAATGTTAGTGTATGCCATGCATAAGATTGTATTTATTTTCATTTTAAGCCTCTATAACACTATCTTAATCATTAATAGACATAGATAAAAATATCTATTATTCATTACTTACTTGGGATGTTACAAAATATCATGCATATAACCCTTCTCATATCCTTTTTATGTGCTTACTCTTTTTTTAATCAAGACTAATTAGTCCAAAAATGTTTTAAAAATACATTCTATATCATTGAATAGATAAACATTATAAATGATGGACTAAAGATAGGAAAAAACTCTATATATCTAGTACTTGGATAATACAGCATTTTATGGATCATTTGACATGATTACAAATGTTGACAATGATGAAGGCCAAATCAAGGAAATGAACACAGGTTCGAAGGACAATAAATATAATTTTGAGGAAATGTCCATGACAGTTTAATATGGTCTACATGATTGTTAAAAATAATTATAAGTTAAAGAGTTATGAAAAAACACCAATGTATGATGGTTCTAATAAATACTAAGCATTCTTAACAATACTGAAGTTATATAATGTAAAATATTAAAATAGATGGAGGGAAACAAGCATTACTAAACTAATTACTCACTTTAATTATATTATACCAAAATATAATATGTTTCATTTCAAAATATATGATTCTAAAATAATTCTTCATTCATTGGGTATGATATCTAAAGGAAAACATTCATGTCCAAATGACTGTATAATGTTTCGTAAGGACTATGAATTGTTTTAAAATTACCATAGGGTGTTATTTCTTGATAAAAGAAATATGAATCAAGTCCTTAAAAAATATTATGGTGCTTTCCAATAATTCCATGGTCTAGGTGCCGATATGGATGTGAGGATACTGTAAGGTAATTATTAAGGCATAAAGATACAAAAAGTCAATATGGGAAAAAATTGCCAAGAAAACTCCCCTCAATGAAATAAAATTAGTGAAAAATATCATCAAATTTTAAATAATATGAGACACCTACATATTGAGCTATCTACATATGGATTGAATCTGTTTTGATTAAAAATAAGTAGTCAAAGTGCATGATCATTTATGTTGGTAACTTATAACATTACACCATGCTAATGCATGAAGTGGAATTGCATTATCTTATATCTACTTATCTCAAGAAGAATAAATGTGTAATGTTATTGATTTTTATTTTTCTAAATTGATTTAATATTTAAAATTTATATGGGATTTCAGTGTTATGTTGTTTAATTATTACAAAAATTATGGTTTCACATTGAGATTATTATTTTATGTGATGATAAATGGAATTCCTCCTTATGGAATTTTGTCAAAACAACATTAATGAAATTCAAGGGTGTCCTATTTGTAAACATGGTACACACTCAGTTAGGATGAATAATTCATTAAATATTGTGTTTCTAGTACATCATAGATGTATACCCCAAAAACAGAAATACCTATCCTAGGTGACATAATTAGATTAGAATTTTGAAGTAGGTACAACACAATATACACTAAAAACTGATAAACAGTTTGAGATAGTAAAATATATGTACACCACATTTGGTAGTCCTTTATAAAAAAACCATAACATAAAATTTTGGAAAAAGAGATCATTTTTTTTAATTACTATGCATGAATTATTTGTACGTTTGATATTTTATTGATGTTATGTATGTGGAAATAATTGTATGTGATATTTCAATCAGAACATTTCTAAATGCAATAGAAAAACATGATAGAATTAATGTTAGGTTGGAAATGATTAAGATGGGGATACATTAAGAATTTTTGTTATTGAAGGGTGATAGATGAAATTTTCTTCCTCGAACTCCTTAAACTCTTTCATCGAAAGAAAGATTTCGGTTATTCAATATCTGGAATGATGCAGTGGTTCTAGTGGGGTATTTTACAAATATCAATAATATCATATCAATGAATTTTTTAAATTTAATGGGCCTAAAATCAAATGGCTGACATCTTTTTTGAAAGATCTAATACCTTTATCTTTGCATTGAATTTGGCCTAAGAATATCCATCATACATTAACTAAGATCTATTTTTTCTCCAACTCTATATGTTGTAAAGTTATATTCCAAGTGAAATATCAAACTATAGAAAAACATTGTTGTCCTATTATGTGAATTGAAGATTTTATCCTCACCATTATTCTTTGATATGATGGTTTACATGGTTAGAGAGATCTGATGATGTGGACTTGTACATTATAGAAGGATGTACCCCATTAAACGATGTATGTAAACTTACAAATAGTATGTAAAAAATCATTGCAGCACAACAAGATATATTTCAAAGTGATATATTATTGAGGAAGTCATTGAATTATGTAGTGACTACTTGACCTATATGGAAGGCATTAGTATACTTAAATCTCATCACACTAGATAGCTTAGGGGTGATGAAATTTATAGAATGGTTGTTATTAACATTATTATTATAGATAAGTAGTAGGTAATCATTTATGTTTTTCATAACTTTTTGGAGGTTTAAAGATATGTTGAGACTCTAAAACTAATTTTTAGTCAGTTGAATCCATCCAGGAATGAAATATGGATATTAAATATTCCCAGTCAACGGTTTTTAGGGGGTTTTGAAACCATATTTTTATGAAGTAAAATTCAAATATGAATTCAATTTCAGAATTAATTCAATGGATATACATAGGACTGAGTGCATATGTATTTTCTTATAATGGATATGTAATTAGTGGTTATAAATTCTAAACAAAGAAACATGATGAATGGTGAAGCCTGGAAAATAGAGGAATTAAACTTTTGGATGAAACAATGTATGTATATCATACCAAGGGCATAAATCCAATTTATATGAATATTTCATAAATTTTCATAAAAAAATTGTGAGTTAGATTATAAAAAATTCTACGTGCCAATTTTTCAAGACAATTGGGTTTATTATAAAAGTGTAGTTAAAATAGATGAATTGGGATTCATAAAAGTGAATTCAGACTGGAATGGTACAAAGGAAAACCATTTTTAATGGAATCGCATGTTTTATATTTATTTTATGTAAATAAAAAAAGTTAAATTGTTTTTTTATCAACCAAAACAAATAAATGTTCCGCTGTCAATTCAATCGTGGCTAACACATTCATTAGAATTTCACAATAACTTCACGGTGGTCCCAATGTATATAAGTTCAGAAATTTCAATGGAGACTATAATTAGGGGACCTAGATACACTTTATATGGTTTAAAACCCTTCAAAATTTAATAAAAACATGCTAGGTCAATAATAATGATATATTTTTTGGTAATATACATAATGTAACCTCATTGTTTTTCATTTCTGCATTTATGTAATCTAAATTAAATGTTCAACCACTTCTATAGTAAATGGATTCTAAACATGTTGATTATCCCAATCGTCAGGAAAAATAGGTTTATCAATATGTTTATGCTCCCAATGAAATGTAATAGTATGTTTTTACACATGTTGATGTTACTTATACTGAAGAGAAATATATAAAAAATGTTGAATACGAGGAAATAATTGTAGGGGAATAATATATTTCATAAAAAAGGAGCATCATTGTAGGATGGTATTAATAGAAAATAGTAAGGTGAGAAGTAGGGACATAAAATTCAATGTTGGATGGAATTTACATGACCAACCTATTATCCCCAAAAGTTTATTTTCATTAGTTACATTGGAGTCTCACTTCAATTCATATGTTGACTGATGTAGATATGTGGAACAATATTTTTATCATTGTTAAGTCCCCAATTTGGGAAGATATTAGGAAAAAATGATATATTATAATTATTTTAAAAAAAATAAATGTTCATATACACTTCATTATCCCATTTAGAGTAAATTTATACAATCTTAATGTCGAATGAATTTTGTATTTACAATCAATGGAAAGGCTCGTAAAATATTTCAAATAATGATTAAATAGCATCATCTGAGGGTTATTTAAGTGAATTTAAACCCTCACTAACAATAGATGTATACACACATGACAAACTAATAAATGTGGAATGAATATCATAGTCATCCTGAAGAGGTATATTTTCATGTAAACTATCGTTGGTAAAACATTACTTGAAAATATGTGTATTAATAAATTTGATTAATAATTATTAATTTATGAAATATAAAATGAGTTCTGAAAATTATCATTGTCTAAGAATACTAACATACTATTACTATTAAGCAAGGATGGTGTGTGATTAACTTGAAAAAAGGTATGTATTATAAGTATATAGTAATAATTATATGAGTAATTAATCAATGAAATGGTTATGTTCCTTTGTTTATATGTTGGTTGATAAATCCAATTCCAATTCCAATTCCAATTCCATTCCACATCATGCACTATAAATGGATGCTTAGTTAAATAAAGATGGAATACTAATTTATGAAAAAACACAAAAATCATGTGAATAATGTCTAAGATAGACATAATAAAAAATTATTCTTATTTAAATCAATATTATATATGAATTATTAATTATGATCCAATATTTTCTATCCGGTTTAGACATAGAAGTAATCATCGACTCTACCAAAAAAATTATTAAATTTATCTTCCATTAATTGACTAGAAAAATATGGACACCTAGAAGTGCGGTTTTTAGGGTGTCTCCTAAAACTTATTTTCATAACGGAATGCATAGGGGTTGAAGATAAAAAATTGAAAAGATGCTGACATGAATATATTCTCTATAAGAAAATCATAATTAAATGTCTAAGATGTTATATAATTATATGTGAATTTTTCAAAGATAATAAGAAATAAAAAACCACTAAATGAAGGACCTCTATGATTTATGTAAATCTTTTCCACTCAAAGGTCTCCCTTACCATAGGTAATAAATTTTCTCATAAATATTTTTATGAAAGGTGATTGAGTAAAAAACATATTCCTTTATTATACTTATATTCTATATAGTGAAAAATATTGTGATTTATATCTATCAACACCCACCTATTGCCTTGTTATGAGGTTTATAGTGAAGAGTACATAGGGATACATTCTACATAAAAAACATCCAAAATTTCATATGAGAGTGTGGATTGATGTAGTTGACAAGTCAATCGCTAAGCTACCTATTCCTCTTGATAATTTGGATGTTCACATGGTTGAATTTATTTTGGAACATTAATATAATTATCACTTGATCTTATAAAATTACATGTCAATTAAGAGGTATTCAATTCAAATTTATTTTTTATTCGAAACCCTTAAAACCATTTAAAAATTTGTTTAATGACAGATATTATTATAGATTGAGAATGGGAAGGGGAAATGGAAGGTAAAATCAAAATAATATAAAGGATTATCTAATTGACCTATGGACCTTCATAAATTACCTTTTCTCGGCTATTTCAACTTCTACATTAACTAGTATTACAAGATCATGTGGATCAAATGTGGAAAAATAGTGTTACGACCAAAATTTATTTTTAAGAAAAATTTTAGGTGTTGAGTCAAAAGTTTCTCTTTTTACTTTTCTATTACATTAGTTTTGAAAATAAAAAACTTGTTCATAAATTTTTCATACTAACCCTTTTATTAAAAAAGTGTTTTAGAATGTTTTTTATTAAAAAAATAATTTTTCCATACTCATAAATAGTTATAATGTATTCATGAATTTATACTAACCATCTTCATTATGATTATCGTAATAAGTATAGAAGTGATAACAATCAGATTCAACTTATCTGATCATTTATAAGACATTTTTACTTGTCCTTCATATTGAAAGAATCCTTATAATTAGGCTAATATGTGAACTGAGAAAAATTTAATCCATATTTCATAAGTATAACCATAATAACATAATAAATAAAATACATCATAATAACTTATGTTTGAATTATGGATACAAAAAACTAATTTTATCATATTGGTACATTTTTCGTTTACTCTGTAATGGTGAATTATAAATTGACACTGCACATTCTAGTTTGATATCGTCATTGAAGTGAAAATTATCCATGTCATTGAAAAAACATGGAGAAAATCTGATTGTTGGATAAAAATGAATGTTTGAAGGATTACCTATAAATACCTGGTCATTTGATGAGTTTGAAGCTGATGAATCTATTTAGATCTCAAATTTTCAATAGTCTACAAGGATGAACAACTTTTTTTAGTCTCTTGTATTTCTATAGAGAGATTCCTTCATAAGGAAACCTTGTTAGGTTGTGTTCTTATGAAATTTATTTGTAATATCTTTGTGCCTTTCGATTGTGTGAATACGATCAATGGATTACTATGCTAGGAAAATAGATATATAGATCATTGTATTGATCAAGGGAACACATGAATATTGTGATAGAAGATGATCCATCAGATTGAGTGATATTGAGCATTGGAAAACAATGAATCTGATCGTCATATCAAAATATTTTCATACGATGAAAAGCCAAATCCTCTTGTATGTGTTAAACAATGGATACCGTTAGCCAAGGTTTGTGGCTACCTCACTCTTATTGTTAAAACACACACACACACACAGATATATATATATATATGCATATATATTCAATATAATTCCATGTTATATTAATTTATATTCATTTAATTGTTTCATACGAGTAATTTATTTCTTATGTGTATATTTTTTATTAGTTTATCACAGTGATTATTAATATGTTAAACACAATCTATTACACTAATCAGATTTGCTGTGAATATGAGAAAAACTTACATAATTCTATCTATCTTGATTATTAATTATTTACTCTGTTAATATTGAATATATTGTGATATCATTTTATATACTCTTATTTTTATCATAACAAAAATAATTATGATATCCTGATATAATCATTCTGAGGGTGTAACTTGAAACCAATTATTTTATTTAGAATTGGTTTTGAATACATTTTAGTAAAAATAAATTTTAAACAATTTTTTTAAACTATAATTCACCCTAGTATTGTAATTTTTATATCTATGATACATCCTTTTGATCCAAATCACTATACTTATAATATACAGATACCACATTATGTAGAGGCTACTGAAAAATTTCTTGGTCTTGAGAATATAGATGAAACCCTCAAGCATGAATGGCCATATTTCTTAGTTGTAAATGTATACGCGATGTGACTTTTCATAATTTCTCTTTCATGTAGTAGATATACTATGTTAACAATAGTAAAATACTATTTATATTTTCCACATTCATATATATTAATATTGTTTGATGAAAAACCCAGTGAATAAAAATTTGGACTCATTAGTCATCACATTCAATTTACCAAAAAATTCTTATTAAAAAAATGAATATTCAGTAATAGTGGAAAAACTAGGAATAATTTTTTAAAACCATCCTATAGATGATAGACTCTTCTTAATACTAATTAATCAAAGGGTAAAACACAAAAATTTAATTATATCAAATATTTTTTTT
This sequence comes from Viscum album, assembly GCA_963277665.1. Taxonomy (NCBI): domain Eukaryota; kingdom Viridiplantae; phylum Streptophyta; class Magnoliopsida; order Santalales; family Viscaceae; genus Viscum; species Viscum album. Next base: position 1,039,737,078 of record OY728129.1, read on the forward strand.
ATCCCTTCAATTACTTTGTCATTTTTGTTTTTTTTAGAAGAATTGGGTTTTCATTAAAACCAATTTGGAAAGTCCACTTATTTTTTTGTATTCAATGCATAGATGCACAAAAAATACCCCACAAGATATTTTTTACCAATTTTTAATACACTACATGAAAAATTTTACAATTTAAATTCATGTTATTCATTTTATATTAAGTTGTACTCATTTTTGATTGGGTGGTGTTTAAATATCATTAAAATCATGGGATGAAGATGGTCCATGATAATATGAATCATAATAACATCTAGATATAGATAAGTATTCGGGTATATATAATAAAATTTCAATATTAAAACATATATCAAAAGTGGTTGACTATTTTTAATGATTTTTGCAATGTTTGAAATAAATTAATGGAAAAGAATGTGGTTAATAAATCTTTATATGTATGAAAGATATCATATTTCTTCAACAAACCTGCATTGTGTAAGAGGTATTTATGATGATAATTACATTTCCATATAAGGAGATTATTATTCCTTTATTTTTTTATATTTTTCTAGTGCTACTAAGACTGTAGATAGTCCTCAAATTCTAAAGAGGAAAAATAATTTTCTAGAAATGAATATGTCGAATACATAGTGCCATAATCTAAATAGACATCATGATTCACTCATGTACTATTAATTCTCTTCATAAATATATTATTGATTTATTTTATATACTTATGTTAGTTATTGTTTGTTTTTAGTTTAAAATTGAATCAATGTTCATGTTTTCCGTTTAAAACTCATATTTTATTTAAAAACATGTTTCACTCACTAAAAACAATTAAACGTAGTCGTATTGTCTTGATACATTATGAAAATGGACCATAATAATTTTTTTTGTATAAGAATTATTCGTACAACAATCTGACTCAAAATGTAACCAATATGACTCAAAGTATATGTTCTAAATTTTAAAATGAAATTTTAGTTAAAAAATTGTTCAACTTAATGAAAACCTAGAAAGAACACTCAGGTTGTGTGGACACATTAGTAAAAACTACCTTTAAGTCATTTTTGATATTTAGGAATTAAATTTAGTTTAATATGATACATGATGTGACTGGTGTCATTCGAAGTGCATGTTTGAGTTTCAAATTGAAATTGTAGTATAAAATACATGTGACATGATCAATATTGAAAAAACACAATCAGATTATTTTGATACATTAGGAAAACAATCCATAATTAATTTGTGATGTATTGAAATTAGCCTCACCTCAACATGAGAGAAGATGTGACCAGTATGATACAAAATGTGTGGGTTTGGTTAAAAAAATACATTGGTGTTGAAAATCCACATGGAATACCCAAAAATGAGAAAAAATTATATTTATTTTATATTTTTGGGAAATGAACCCAAAGTCATTTGTGACATATAAGAATTACATGTACCTCATTATGACACTTGGTGTTACCAGTATGACTCAAAACACTGTTTTTAGAGACTTTTTAGTAAAAAACATGTATGGATCACTGAAAATTTATAAAATTAAAATTAATTTTCTTAATACATTTGAAAAATAAATCTTAATTCATTTTGGATGTGTTGGTATTAACCACATATCAATCTGATGCTTTGTATGATTGGTATTACTCAAAATGTTTGTTTTTAGATTAAAATGAAATTATATTTGATAAGATATATGACATAACAAAAAATTATCAAATTAAATCATATTGTTTAGACACTTTAGGAAAAATATTTATATGTCATTTTTGAAGTATAGTAATAAACTATACCTCAATCTGATACATGGTGTGACTGTTATGACTAATGATGTTTTTTTTTAATTTATTATTGAAATTTAAGATAAAAACCTATGTCACAGACTAAAAACAAAAAAAAATCACATATTTCCATGAATATTTATGAAAATGATATATAAGTCTTTTGTGATATGTATGAATCGCCCACTTGTCAATCTAACACATGAAGTGACAAGTTTAACTCAATGTGTGTGTTTTCTATTATAAAAATATATTTTAGTTTAAAATATGTGCTACTCACTAAAATCCTAAAAAAACAAACACAGAATGTCATGAAACTTTATTAAAATAATCCTTAATTTATTAATGGCATATAAGATTTAACCACACTTTAATCTGATACACGGTGTGATCTGTTTGACTCAATTCATGGGGTTTTATTTAAAATTTACATTTTATTTCAAAATAAATGGGATATATCAAAAACCCTAAAACTACATTCATATTACATTGATACATTTTTAAAATAATACATAAGTTGTTTTTTTACATGTACGAATTAGATGGACCTCAATCTGATACACGGTGTGATAGATATGACTTGAAATGTTTTGTTTCAGTTTTATATTTATATTTCTATTAAAATGATGTATGATAAACTAAAACTATAAAACATCTTAAAACTGTTTTTATACTTTAATAAAATAATCCATATGAGACTTTTAATCTATTGGAATCATCTATATCTCGGTATGGTACAAACTGAGACCAATATGACTATAATTGTGTGTATTCATTTTAAAATTGTAATATTAGTTAAAATGTGTGTCACTCATTAAAAACTAATTAAACATGCTCATACCTTCTTGATATTTTTGAAAAAAAAACAATAAGTCAATTGTTACTTGTAGGAATAATCCTCACATAAATCTGACACACTATATTACTGGTATGATTCAATGTGTGGGTTTTCAATTTAAAAATTAAATTTTAGTTAAAAAATACATCACTCAGTAAGAACAATGAAAACAATCTTGGATTGTATTGATACATTTTAATAATGAATCCTAAGACATTTTTTTCATATAGGACACAACTTTATATTAAGCCTACACATGGTGTGACCAGTATAACTCAAAGTATATGTTTCTATTTCAAATTTCATTTTTTTTATAAGAGGTGTGACATACTAGTAACTAACCAAATTAATTTAAATAGTTTTAGTACATTATAAAAATTATCTATAAGTTATTTAGGATATATATTAATAAGGATGACCTCAATCATATACACATTGTTTGTAGTATGACTCGAAATATGTGTTTTTTTTTTAAAATTGGAATTTTTGGTAAAAAGATTCATGGAATACTCAAAAAAGAGAAAAAATAATCATTTTATTTTAAATACAAAGGAAAATTATCCAGAAGTCATTCTTAATTTGTAGGCATTAGTCATACCTTAATCTGATACACGATGTGACAGGTATGACTTGAAATGTGTGTTTTTAGTTTTAAAAATACATTCTAGTCAAAAATATATGTCACTCATTGAAAACTAATAAAACATTCTCAATTTGTCTGATACTTTAGGAAAATTGTGGATAACTAATTTTTAACAAGTAAGAATCAGTTTCACATTAATCTATCACATGATGTGATTAATATGACTCAAAGTGTTTGTTTCTAGTTTAGAATGTAATTTTAATTAACACAAGTTTCACTCCCTAAAAACCTATAAAAACACTATTTTTGTCTTAATACATTATTAAAATATAAATTAATTCATTTTTATTTGATGGAATCAATCTTGAATCAATCTGACACAATGTGTGACATATAATACTTAAAGTGTATGTTTTTATTTAAAATTAACATTTTAGTTTAAAACACAAGTCACATGCATAAAACCTTAAATATTCTCTTATATTGTCCAGATACTTTAGTAAAATGATTCATAAATCATTCTTCATGTGTCATAATCAATCACACAATAATATGAAGTTGTTAGTTTAAAATTGACACTTTATTTCAAAAACACATGGCACATACTAAAATTCTGGAAAATGCACTCAGATTGTTTCGATAATTTTGGAATATGATCCATAAATAATTTTTGATGTGTATATTTTAACTACACATTAACCAGATCTGAGTTATTCTTTGAATGACTCTAAGTGTATGTTTTTATTTTAAAAATGATATTTTATTAATTCATTTTTTTATATTTTTGTTTAATTTATTTCTTTATATTATAACTAAATGAATATTTGTTTTAAATAGGATTCCAATTCTTCTTGAGAGGGAGCAATTTTATTAGAAATTAGTTGCATGATAAGGCGCTTTTGAGAGGAGGTCGGGGTCCAATGAAAAATATATATTAACTTTTTAATTAGGTTGATGTTTGAGTAAATTTTAGGATTCAATGTAATTGTATAATCAAATATTTTAAATGTTCATAATATAGTGTTTTTTCATTAATGATGTAAATTTAATATAAACTGAATTTTTTATTTTCTATAGTGTTCTATAATTTCATAAGTGTAATCTTGTAGGACACCTTTTATCCGTGCATGGAATAGTTTGATAAAATGGTCACATTATCAATGCTAAAAATAATAGATAAAGGGACCCTTTTATTGGTACTTTTTATGTGATAATGAATATAAATTTTATTAGTTGTATTTTTAGAACTGATAAAATTTATTATATTTTAATTGTTCTGATAACATCGATGATTTTTTATCATTGATAAATGATATTTATAGTGCGGATGAAACTAATATATATTGTAGTATGAGCTCAGTCTTCTTGATTATAAATTTTGAACAATAGGTAAACATGTCCGAAAAACTCTATCATAATGATGTCTCAGATGGACATTCCATGCCTCATCTGGTTAAAGGAATGTACAAGGATGGAAGACATGAAAAATCCTTATTCTTCTTAGAATAAGATCATAATTGGAGGTAGAGTTTTCCTATACTAGATAATGGAAAAGGTACCAAGGATATTAACTAATAAAATTATATAAAGGGAAACCACGTGGGAGTGATCAATCGCCTTTACAGGAACTAGAGGTGAAATGTCTGATGTGAACTGAGGAAGGACATGTGGCATTCATAATATAAATGAGTAGGATAAGGGGTATTGATGAATAGACATGATGAAAAGTAAAACAGCCCTTAATCAAAAGTCTTGAGAAAATACAAAGAGCATCACTGCGGTGGATTGTGAAAATGTGAATAGGAAATAGAAATAAAGGGGAATGAAGGAATATTCCCAATTAAAAATATCAACAGGGAATAATATTGAGAAAAAATAATTAAAAGAAATTTTAATGAATATAATATGAAAATAAGGGAATGATAATAAATAATTTCATTTGAAAATTAAAACTAAAACCACATAGAATTCACAGATGATGAGAAAATCAATAATTTTTTATGCTTATTTAATGATGACAAGTGGATTACCATATCAAGAAATAAAAATGGAAGAAAACATATCTCCAACATCATCCATGCACATAGACTATACTAATTGGATTCATAATGAACATAAAATAAAATAATAAAAAAGAAGAAAATTACAAATATAAACTCATATATTGGTATCAATTACCTTACACTAATACATCATTATTTATTGCACCATTGTTTTTATTTAGTGAACAACATGTATCCCCATGATTACATGAATCTAGTATCAGGATCTTGACCAATAACCAATATACAAACATCAATACTCTTGATATAAACAACCAATGATTCAAGAACTCCAAAATAACTCAAATGCATGAATTACCATGAGTTATATCTAACAAATAAAATTGATATAGGTAATGACACCAGGAAAATCCCATGAACATACAAAAATCTAAAGGGTTTTGTGTTAAAAACAACTTATAAGAATCAATGAAGCACTATTGGAATAGAAGAAAAATGGTGAAAAAAAGTGTGACCACCTTATGTGGTCTGCAATATTAACTTTTACATCTATCCAATGTGATCAATATTTTATTAAATTAAAAATAACAACTCACTCTTCATCCCCCACCACTAAATATTAATATTGCATGATATTGGTATTCCTTTTTTAATTAAATTTCTTATTTAATATGAATGTTAATATGATTTAAATTAGGAATTTTAATTTATATACATTTTATTTTTTCTATATGTATACCTTATATGGAAGATATGATCCATGATGTGTTTGTTTGGATCATTCATTCAAGACACTTTCTTAATGAAAATTCCATTTTTTCCAACATGCCTCAGATCATGAAATTTTGAGTGCCACTTCTAGATTCATCCGTGTATTATGGTCTATACATCTGTCCCTCTATACTCACACCTACCTACATTGACTTGATTTTGGGTTGGGATCATCGATGTACAACCTCTTTTCTATTTTTTGTCATTTCATCCTTTTTTTTCTTCCTCGATTTTCGATGAGAAGTGATTTAGTTCTCCTATTTGTGGTGACATAAAGTGATACTTCCAATGTAGATAATATCTAATTTGATTAAGAGAGATCAAGGGTGAAGGAAAGGAAGTCAGTTTCTCTTCTAACCGGCCATATACAATTACTAATAATCTGGCACTATACATCAATACATTGAGCTACCATGCAGAAGAAATAATCAATTAAAAAACCAAGCATTAAATAAGAAAGATAATCATCTAAGAATATATAATAAATATTATCAATATAGAGTGGACAATAAACAAATAAAAAAGATATCTTAAAGTGATAAAAATAAATATGGTTAAGGATTCCTCACTATAAAATATTTAACTTTTTCTAAAATTAGTTTAATTGTTAGTAAAGGTATATTTTTTATTAGTAAAACATTTTACCAAAAAAAATCAATAATTTTTTGTTAAAAAAAGTGGTGCTAAATGTTATTGCCATAAGGAAAATAGTTCTGTTTTAATTGTAATAATACCAATAGCTTAAATATTTTATTGGAAAATGTTAAGAAATAGATTGAAATGATATATTTTTCTATGTAACACCGACTCCTTATAGCCCAAGACAACTAAACACGTCCCAAAACATCCCTAACAAAGTAAACCTTCAAGAATTAACACGGGGAACTAGTTTGGAACCAAAAAAACATTAGAGTTTCATTCAATCAGAGGTGTATGTAGGGTGTGAGTAAAACTCGAGCCCCATAGGATCTCACCAAGAAGTCTAGATAATTTTTTACAAATGAAATTTTAATAATGCTAGTTTTAATTATATTGAGAAAATAATCTTTTACATGAATTTTCATTAATGAAAAGAAGTAGCACATCCTTTCTCTATTGAAATCTAAAAAAATCACATTAAAATAAAATAATTCAAAAGTATATAACGTAAACCAAAACTTTTATTAGACCATGTATTTTAATTAAACAATATTTTTCCATAGTAAATACTTTCTCAAAAGATAATACTTTTATAAAATATGCCTTTTTAACACAACTAGACCAGAGGAAAATAAAGATATAAAAAATTGGCAATACACAATGATGAAGAATGAATAAGAAATAATAATTCATGGGTGACATATTCATGTAAAAAATGTTATGTAACAAATATAAGGTGTGAATCACCTAGATAGAATCATCATTGATGAAAAATAAACATGGAAAACTTACTAGTACATAAAATGAGATGATCCAATATAAAAACATAACATGAGAACCACTTTCATCCTATGTTGCATTCCAAATAACACCCCCTCTATGCCTATCACATATTAAAACTAGGGGAACACTAGAATAGTGTCTTCAAACTTTTATTGCATTAATATTGACCACTCTCAAATTGTATAAGTTTCCTATGAAATGAATATATTGAGGTGAGAAACAATCAAGGAAGGAGAAACACGTTGATAAAAAATCATAATAAATAAATCTCACGTCACCCCTAACATCATTTGATAAATCATCCCCTTTCACATCCATGCATAAGAATCAATCATTATATAATAGCTATAATCAAATTTCATCCCTTAAATGGGAAAATATCCTATACCTGGAATCTCAATCAAGGGAGATCAATTATGAGGGTATCACAAAACATCAACTTAAATTCCATTTTGTATAAAGTGCTTGTTGGGTCATTGAAATCTTGGTTTTTAGGCCATGATACAGTAGCAATAATTAAAAGAGGAATTGAAAAGATATACTTTTAAAATACACTAAGTAATAATTTATCAATTCACATTTGGTTCGTAACCCATTTAAAATTACAAAAAGTCATTGATATAAATAGCCCACATTATGTTATTTCATAAACCAATCATCTATTTAGTTTGGAGAAAAATAAATATTGAATGATTTTCAATGGTTCCAAATAGATGGAGGTAAAATTGGCAATTATACTAGATAAATATAGAGAATTAACTGATAATGTCTTGAGTGATTTTCAAAAATATTTTTCTCCATTGAAGGTGATTTTGAGCACTAGTATGGGGGTGTCAATCATGTTTCACGGTTGCACGTCATTGGGCATGGGCGAAAAAATAAAATTTATAACCTTTTTACTACTTAGTACAGTGGAAAGATAGGGTCAAACCACATAGAGGATATATGTGGTGTTTGGCGATCTAAAACAAATAAACTAAAAAAACACACACAAGAACAAGCTAACACAGTTGGTGGTGGTGAAGGCGAGAGAGTGAGAATTGGTGTGTGGGGAAATGAGGGTATGCTGGTTAGTGCAATGGGAGTAGACAGAGAAGAAAGAGAAATTGTGGTGTAAAACAACTAATAGATGAATAGGGTGGAAGGTCCATTGGCCGATTTGGTATTGCATAGCCTTGTTCATGCACTGAAGTAATGAAATATGGATCTGACTAAAAGCAACTGGCCAGATTTGTTGTCTGTTCAATTTTTGATGAAATAGCTCTTACAGTCCTTTGATTGTAACAGTCATTCCATCCAATGGCGAAAATAAGTCAGATGTCACCGGGCTCAACATGTCTGTTGAGTTCGGTGTGTCTCTCTCACTCAAGTATAACTCATTTGCCAGTGAGTTCCTCAAATTGAAACAGTTTTCATTATGGTGCAAACAAGATCGGTTTTCACTCGATCCTGTTGTTTTGAAAATAAACGCGTCTGTAAACAATGAGAGAGACAATCCAATAAAATGTTGTGGCGCATGAATAAGAGTTAAAAATAATCAAATCAACATGCTTATTCCCCATGAAGGAATTTAGCTAGACATAATGGTTAGTTTTAATGAAAAACTAGAATTCGGATTAATTAAATTCATATTGAAATAAGTTGCAGAAAAACATAGCACATGGAAAACCTAGATGTTCGAACTCTCTGCGAATTCTTTTGAAAGTACTAATTCTTGCTGCTCAATGGTGAATGCGATGCTAGAATGCACTCGATGTCCTTCCCTGGGAATCGAGGTATGAAACACACTGATCAGCTGCTCTCGGTATTCCAATCTAATCGTGAAGCAAGATGTTGTGTGTTCCTCCTGCTCTGCTACCCTAGTCTGGATCAAAGCCTTGCTGCTTGTCTCCAGTCCCCCCTGTCCCGAATGACTTTTTTCAAATGCTCCGGCTACGCTGGATAGATCAATGCCTCTCCCGCCTCATGTGGATTCATCACCAAGTCAAAGTCTCTGGAATCTCTCATGAGGAGTTCCCTAGACTCCACGTGTAGCTTTCACTGTGTTGCTCCTCCCGCGCTTGTCACCGAAGCAGATTCTCTTAACAAAATAAAAAATATGTGCGCGTGGCGAGCTACAATCTTCCCTGGAAACAACAGATCCACGTGGCGTGCTTTTATGTGCACTTCACCCTCTTTTTAACGAACTCCAAATGAGGGCATCCCACTGCCACGAATCAAAAACACATGTGACCTCAATAAAAAGTAACCGCTATGTATAACTAAATAAATTTATACACTAAATATTAATATCACTACTTAAATTCATAATATCAACTTATTATTATATGTATATGTATATATATATATATATTATAATATCTCAATTATTAGTAATATATATTTATTAACTATTTTATTTAATTAACACATATATTCGTATAATATATAAAGGCTTATATTCTATTTATTATTATGCGTATTATTATTATTATATTGTATGTGAAACATATATTATATAATGTGTTATATTATATGTTATAATATAGTAGAATTAAAACTAAAAAGAAGAAGAAAAAAATGAAAATAAAAGGGGGAGTGAAGGTCTGGTTCATGCGACGTGAAGGGGGAAGGGAGTTGGGCGACGAGGTTTAGGGTAGGGGAGGCAGAGGCGGTTCGAGGAGCTGGTGCGTCGGCTCTAGGGCCTCAGCTTGGAGAGGCCAGGGTGCTTCGGCGCAGGTAAGAGAGGAGGCGGCTGCGGGTTTCAATGCGCAGCGACGCGGTGTGGAGGAGTCCGGCGTTGGACTTCAGGCGACGCGGGGAGAGGGGGTTCGATCCAACGAAGCAGGAAGGGGAGACGCGGGGCAGAAGCGGGCTTGCAACTGCGTGGTCGCGGGGTTCGGGTAGATGCTGGGTTCGCTGGAGAGCATGGTAAACAAGGGCCGAGGTGGCTTCGGGCTTTCCAGCAGGGGGTGACAACGCATAGCGAGTCGTGGAGCAGATCTGGAGCGGCAAGGTCCTCAGCGGGTGAACGGGGTTCAATGGCGGAGCGGGATTGTAGGTGTTCATCAATCATGCATTTTTTCTTACCCAAACTTATTCGGAAAATGTTGAAATTCTGATTTTCTACTTCTGTAATTTTGGTTCTTGATTCTAAAATCTGCTGTGTATTCTTCGTATTGTGCTGCTTGGATGGTGTGAATGGTAGGAAAGAAGCTGGGGGTTTGATGGCGTGAGGGTGCTGGGGTGTGGAACTTTGAGAAAGCAATGGGATACCGAGGGTAGAAAGCGCTGGCGCCGTGAGTCTATCTCACAGTCTCGCAGTGAGTGAAACTGTGAGACAGTGAAAGAGAAACAGTGGGTGGTATGTGTGGGAAGGGGTTTCATGTCGCCAAAGCACGCAAATTTAGCCGGGGGGGGGGGGGGGTCTTTTTTTTTTAATGGGGTAGGGAAATGGGTGCCTTTAGCCCCACTTCAAGTGGCACTATTCAAAGAAATGAATAGCGCCACTTCAAGTGGCGCTAAACTGTTTTTTTTTGTTTTTTTTTTGTTTTTTTATATTTATTATGATATATTTACTATAATTAGATAATTTTTATATTTATTATAATTATTATATATTCAATATAATATTAATTATAGAATTATAATAAATTTATAATTATAAATATAATAATTATGATAAATATATAAAAATAATAAATATATAAATATAGTAAAAACAAAAATATAATAATTATATAATTATAAATACAGTAAATACAAAAATATAACTATATAAATATAATAAAAGTTATAAATGTAATAAATATAATAAATGTACTGTAAATGTAATTATATATTTATGTATACATTACATATATATTTTCGCATTGTAAATATGCAATTTTAATTATATATAATGTATAATTAATATATGCCTAGAATAATTATTTATTTTAATTATATATTTATTATATTTAGTGTTATTAATATATATGTATACATTATATAATTCTATATATATACATTATATATATTTTTTACATTATAAATATGTAATTATAAAAAATATGTAATTATAATTAATATATGCCTATAATAATTATTTATTTTAATTATATATTTATTATATTTAGAGTTATAAGTATATATTTATAATATTTATAATTATAATTATATATTTATTATAATTATATAAATATAAATAGAATAAATATATGATGTATATATAAAGATAGAATAATTTGTAATAATCAAATATTAATAATAAATAATTTGTAATTTAATTAATGACAATTAATTATTTATAACTAATTTATAATTATAATAACTTACAATTATAATAATTTGTAATAGTTACAAATATAATTACTTATAATAATTTGTAATAATTGTATTTTACACATATAACAAATAGTTAAAAAAAAAGAATTTCATAAAAAACGTCGACGAGAACTATTTTTTAAGAAATCAGACACTTATTTGAAACTTAAAAATGTTTCAAATACTTGTCTTTGAAAGACTATAATAGATAAAGTATAACACCGATATAGATTAGACTTTAGTCATTGATTAAACATATAATAAATATTTGAAAACATAATGAATTTAATGAAAAATGTAGAGAGAAAATAATTTATAAGATTTCAATTTTAAAGACTATAAAACATAAACTATTACACGGATATAACTGAAACTTTAAACATTGATGAAACATATAATAAATAGTTGAAAACAAAAGGAATTTCCAAAAAAAAATGTTAGTGAAAGATATCATTAATTATTAAATTTAAAATAGAGAACTTTAAAACGGTAGAAGGGTTTTAGATAAAACAGTAAGTGTGTCTTCCTCCACTCTCACTCGGAGGTTTACCAAGGACGTCTCTCCTTCGGTGAACGGTATGAACCCAGGGGCGTCAGAATTGGGGGGTTAATTTGGATATGTGACTGATATTTCCGTAAAAATGAGGGGCTGTCCAGATTTAATGAAACTGAATTGAACAGTTAAACTGCACGTAAGACACTGTGGTGGTGTTCCCCCCAAAACGAAAGGCGACTTCAACCTTTCTTGATATCTAGTATAGATTTTGATATCCAATTCACTGCAACAAATACCAGAAATGGTGTGTTTATGTGGAGGTTCTGGTATTTGTTGTAGTGAATTGGATATCAAAATCTATACTGGATGTCAAGAAAGGTTGAAGTCGTCTTTCGTTTTGGGGGGAACACCACCACAGTGTCTTACATGCAGCTTAACTGTTCAATTCAGTTTCGTTAAATCTGGACAGACCCACATTTTTACCGAAATATCAATCACATATCCAAATTAACCCCCCAATTCTGACGCCCCTCGGTTCGTACCGTTCAACGAAGGAGAGACGTCCATGGTAAACCTCCGAGTGAGAGTGGAGGAAGACACACTTACTGTTTTATCTAAAACCCTTCTACTGATGTAAAGTTCTCTATTTTAAATTTAATAATTAATGATATCTTTCACTAACATTTTTTTTTTGGAAATTCCTTTTTTTCAACTATTTATTATATGTTTCATCAATGTTTAAAGTTTCAGTTATATCCGTGTAATAGTTTATGTTTTATAGTCTTTCAAATTGAAATCTTATAAATTATTTTCTCTCAACATTTTTCATTAAATTCATTATGTTTTCAAATATTTATTATATGTTTAATCAATGACTAAAGTCTAATCTATATCGGTGTTATAGTTTATCTATTATAGTCTTTCAAAGACAAGTATTTGAAACATTTTTAAGTTTCAAATAAGTGTCTGATTTCCTAAAAAATAGTTCTCGTCGACGTTTTTTATGAAATTCCTTTTTTTTAACTATTTGTTATATGTTTAAAGTTTCTGTTTTTTATTCGTTTCATAGTATATATTTTATAGTCTTTCAAAGTCACGTACTTGAACCATTTTTAAGTTTCAAGTAGGCGGTTTTGAAAGCTTATAGATTACTTTTCACTTACAATTTTTTTTGGGAAATCCTTTTGTTTTCAACTATTTATTATATGTTTAATCCATGTTTTATGTTGTTTTCGAGTATTTCTTATACGTTTAATCAATGTTAAAAGTTTTATTTATATTATTTTGTATATACTATCTATTTTATTTTCTAATTATATGTCTAAATAACATTCATTTCTCTAAATAAAGAGGGTTTTTAACATATATATCATGGCATCTGAATAAATCAACGTCGATGCCCCCCGGTACCACAACGTGGCGTCTGAATCTCACGTCCTCCCCGTGTTCGGCGTACGTGTCGCTCCGGTGTCCTATCAACGGGATCCTCTGCTACTGGTGCATCCGGTGCCTCCTCATGATGCTGTGTAGAGGGATGACCAAAATCATGCATGGATGACTGCCCAAAATCATACGTGGATGACTGCCCATAATCATGCGTCGAGCCATATGGTCCTGAGGCTCCTAAAAATGGTAGAAATGGCATACTGAAGAAGTCCCCGCCGGGAGGAGAGGGGGCTGCCACAAGCTGTGTCACCTGATACAGCTCGTAGTCCATAGTAGTCATCGGAGATGATAGATGTGGTCTATAAACGTCTCCCTGCTGTGTAACCTCATCAATAAGTTGGGCATGATCATCTCTATGTGGTGCTGCCACATCTGCAGGAGGTGATCTCGGATGTCTATCTCGCCGCCTCTGCCCCTCCCGAGGTCCTCGTCTCCGTCTCTCAGCTGGCGGCGGTGGTGGAGGTACATCGTCATCAGCAGGCATAGCAGGCACATCATCACCCCCACCCTCAGGAGCTCCAGCTGGAGGATATGGATCAGGATATATCTGTGGCTCCTCGTCATAAAAACTGTCTCGTATCATCCGGAGATGGTCATAGAGAGCCAACACATCTCGATGAACTACATCACGTCTAATATATGCCTCCTCCTGAGGATGTGTGATATGTGCAAGATGATCAATGCTGTCTGTCTGAAAATGAAATGACATTCAAATTAATACCATAAAAGAGTTAAACAAATATAATATATCTTAATAAGTTTACCATCTGCTGAATGTCAATCCCCTGACGTGTAAGATGCATGATGGTATGACGTCGATACCAATCTGCATAATCCCCCTTGGCAGATAACTGATATTGTGCTGTGGGATATCCATATCGAGAAATACCATATTGGGCACGCGCGTCCCACAGCTCAATATGAGATGCATGAAACTGCCGCCAGTTCGTCGACTGTCTACCTGTAAGTACAATCGAATGCAACCCCTCTGGCTATCCTGGTGCCATCGGGATATGCTGTATATAACCAAACTGGCACATGACCCGATCGGGCTGGTGCCACTCAATGATATGGAAGTGGATGAGTGGCACCACTGCAGCACGATCTCCAATCATAGCTGTGCAGTATGGTGGAAGTGATGCATAGACATAACCTGTATATGGAGTCCACGAAACCTGAAATGTAAACTCAAAAAGTAAGTGACATATTAGCAAGATAATGTTGGTAAGATTACATTGTAAGAACTTAAAATAGTGATAACGAAATATAAAAAATTACTGTTTGACTTACATCAGCTGGCACTAATGCATCGAATATCTGTCGAAAGCTGTGCACACTATGTCTCGGTGTGTGTGCATGCTTCTGAGACTGACTCCACCTGGATAAAAAATAGTAATACACTGTAAGTTGATAAAAAAAACATAAGTACTAAATAACTGAAAGTAATGAAGTAAACATACCATCGTCCATGAGGACAATCCTGAAATAGATTTGCTGCAAGAGGTGCGATAGCTCGAGGAGAGATGCGCAGAAAACGCTCCCAGGCCCACATATGTACTAAAGCCATACAACCAGCAATCTGATGTGCATCTGCCTGAAAACTGGTACAAAGGGATCTGTACAGATGTTCTAATATAGCAGATCCCCAACTGTATGTAGCTGTATGATCAAGATCCTCAAGTAATGGGAGGTACATCATGTGTACCAAAAGGGTAGAGTAGTCGACGCATAACATGCCTCCGAGTAGTCGCAAAATATATGCACGTGTATGCCTAATGAGCATATCCTCGTCTGCGTCATCAGGAATGACAGCGAAATGCTCATCAAGCCATGTCATGCGCAATCGCGAACCCACGAGGACACCTCGTACGCCAACGACATCAACGCCTAATAGTCGCTGTATGACGACAGCCCAGTTGCCACTAGTGGCACCCGTAACTGCCTGTCCATGGATAGGCAAACCAAGAATGTAGATGGCGTCCTCTAAAGTAATGGTCATCTCCCCCTCTGGAAGATGAAAAGTGTGTGTCTCTGGCCGCCATCTCTCAACCAATGCTGCAATCAAATGATGATCAATAGTCTTGAAGTCACACATAGCGACTCCATAAAATCCCGCACGTCTAAGGTATGGAGAAATAGCTGTCGGGGGCGCATCGTGATGAAAATGATGTGCTCTCCGAACAGCAAGCTGTCGAACAGGTCGTCACGCCAACACAAGACGCGACACATGCGTCTCCTGACCAGATAATAGTGGCTGCTCCATCTGATTGTACAAATAGTAAAACATTAATTTCATGTTAGTCATCACATTTATCATTTAAGGTATGAAATTTATCATGTAATGTATGAAAGAAATGTGTAAGTAATTTAGGATATGTTCAATATATAAAGGAATTTATGATATGTTCAACATATAAAGTTGATGATATATTCACTTTGGATGATTTCAAAATTCAACGATGACATTGGATTTTGAAAGATGACGACGTCACAATAATTGACCAAAATTATTAAAGGAATTAATGATATGTTCAACATATAAAGTTTTGGATTGATTCTCCAACTCAATATGCTCAGTCAACATCGTTTAGAAGGAATATAAAAAAACCTTTGATCCATGTACGGTTGACATGAAAAAACATCCTCCTTCTGCATCATAGCTTTAGTCGACCCAGTAAAAAACCAACTGTCACATATTCACGACCTCCGAATGAATATATGACAGTTGGTTCTTCACTGGGTCGACTAAAGAGGGGAAATTCCAATGTTGCAGAATGAATCAATGTTTTTTTTGGAGAAACCCCATTCTCATGGTTGAAAATGAGGGGCATAATGTTTTAATAATTTTCAAGAATATCAATTATTTATTTGTCATTTTCTAGGCTAGTAGTCTCATATTCTATTATATCCTCAATTTATTCTTCACTATTATTCACTCTAGATAATTCTCAGATTTTGTTAAATTCTTGATCTTATATTTTATATATTTTAAAATTTCTTGTTATTTTTCTAAAACAACAACCACTTATTTAAATGATGATGATATATTCACTATGAATGCTTTCAAAACTCATCGATGGAAAAATATTGATTACATGTACAATATGTTTACAGTAACTGATGGAGTACAAAAATCATTTTAACCATTAGATGATTTCCCTATGTGTCTAGGGCAACGCGTCTTCGTATGACCCTCCTGGCGGCATATGATGCACCTTCGTCCAGGTGCCTGTTCAGTAGGCCAATCCATCTCATTCTGAATACGAGTCGACTTTGGCCTCCCTTTAGGTCGAAGTCTACTGATGTTCGGTAGAAGTGTGGGTGTGTCATCAGAGAGCTGAAAATTCTGATATTCTCCGATTGGCATCCAGGGAGTATTGTAGCATGAGTTGATACTGTCAAGTCGATAAACTGGATCAATAAACTGCTCCCAAGATACGTGTACGTAACCACAGGCTGCAATCACATGGCCACAAGGATATCTCAATGCTTGAAACTTGCCACATTCACAGTAACACTTCTCTAGTAAAACAATTCGGATCCGACCATTGCTACAAGCCACAGCATCACCGGGCTCAGCGACCTCAAATCGTTGCTCTGGACGATTAAATGTGGTGACACGATAAGTTGCAGCTTCCTGAAGAACTGTATCTAAATCGCGTTGGAAATGGTGTCCATAACGCATCCCTCTGTTCAAGCCCTCTTCAGCTTTCTTTCCTCGTTCCAGAAAATACTTGACACTACGATAGAAGGTCTCTTGTACCAAACCTACAATTTAGATTTAAGTCATTATACTAATAGTATATTATAATTATGTTTTTCTGATCAACATATAATTAAATATTCATATTTACCTGTGATTGGTAATTTTCGAACTCCCTTGAAAACCCCATTTATGCATTCTACGATGTTGGTAGTCATATGACCATATCTCCTCCCATCATCATATGCCAACGACCATTTCTGTTTTGTAATTTTCATCATATAATCATAAACTTCCAGATTAACTCTTTGAATATCTTGAAGACGCTCCTCCATTATTTGTTGTTGAGGCTCATATTCTATCATACAAGAAAAAATATGAACAAATAATGATCATAACTATGATAGGATTTGTTAATACAAAAAATGATTTTCATACCAATTTTCAAGATTGCTTTCTTCATCGACTCATTCTTGAATCTCTTTCGTAAATTTCTAGCAATGTGTCGAATACAGTATCGATGATGAGCATAAGGTGGTCTCCATGAAAGTCCCTCAGATTGTACTGCCTCTTTGATTGCACGGTGACGATCTGAGATAAGGCAAATCCCTTCCTCACCCGTAACAAACTCACGAAGACATGCGAGAAACCAACTCCATGACGAGAAGTTCTCTTTCTCCACAATTGCAAATGCCAAAGGTAGAGGGGCTCTATTTCCATCTTGTGTGGCAGCAATCAATAAAGTTCATGTATACTTTCCATACAGAAATGTGCCATCTATTTGTATAAACTGCTTGCAATGCCTAAAAGCAGCCACACATGGTAAAAATGTCCAAAACAATCTATCAAAAAAAAACCATTTACTGGTCAACTTGGTTGTATTGGTTAACATATTCAATAGTATTTAACCGATAGATCACTTGATTGTTGTGGCGTAAAAGCTCCAGAAGTTGTGGTAAAACTCGATAAGAGTCATCCCAATCACCATACACCTTCACAATAGACTTTTGACGTGCTGCCCATGCCTTCCAATATGAGATTTGATACCCAAAAAGTTGTTTGATTCGCTCCATCACAAGAACAACAAGAACATCTTGACAAGCTCTAATCATTTCAACAATAACTGTTGAAACAAAGTCAACATCTAATGAAGAATATTCCTGTGACAATCTTGGGTTCACACATGTGTGTGGAGTAAATCTTGTGATGCGCCAGCTGTGAAAAGTGTTATCAATTATAGATCGCATACGCATTTGACAATTCGAATCATATTTGTCGCAACGGATCAAATAATAAGATCTTTTCGACTCTTCTACAACATAAGAGTAATGTCTGTCAATGTGATATTGTTTTATCACATTTTTCATTGCATCTTTACTGTCAAACTCTCTTCCAATATAGAGAACACCTTCATCTGCCACTCGATCTGTGCCTCCAATAATTCCTGTAAATTCTGAAGTAGGAGTAATAACTGACCAATTGAATTCTGGAAAGCGATTCATGCCTTCCGTCGACCATGAACTCAATGGTGGGGGGTGGTTCAACGGTCGGTTAAACCTCACATGAGTAGGCACTGATTGTTCTTCCGCATGCGCTTCCTCTTCATCTTCAGCTTCCTCTTCATCTTCTTCTTCTAAATTGCCATCGTCCTCAAAATTATCAACCAACGCATCTATAGTATGTGGGAAACTATCTATTGAAAATGTGGCCGAGGGAAATGATGGTATGAATTCTGATGGAACTTCTTGATGTGTTCTAAAAGGAACAGATGACATTGTCTCGTGAAATTGTGATGACCCAACTTCCAATGTCGATGGGATCTCCATTGTAGATATGGTCACATACAACTCCATCATTTGATTGGCAGGTAGAAACTTAACCAATGACAGTACGTATTCCCATTCTTCATCATCAGTTATCGGATAGTCCACATGCCAAAATCTATCAACATATTGTAGATGTCTGTATATGATAGATTCTATCGCTTGGTTACTTGTCAGTTTCAACTTTCGATGAATTTTCCTTTGAAGAGTTCCCAAATTTGTACAGCCTCCAAGCATTACAACAGCTTCTGGTTGTATACTATAACTACATCCTTGTTCTGTCTCAATTATTTGTCTGTTGCAATAAATATAAGCAGCCATCTTTTTTATCTAAAATAAACCTTCTTTATTAATCACATAAGATCAAACAATCTAATTATGTCTGCATGCTTCTAGAATTTATGTAATTTATGTTGGAATCCTAGTCCCTCCACCAAATCAATATGTTCAAACCATATTGATGTGTAACTCGCTTTACACAACCCACAAGTTTGTGTTTTTACCCAAAAGTAGTAAGTCAAACATATTCATACATATCCACATCCATCATATGGATGAGGTACATGAACATGTCATGTAAAAGCATAGAGTTATCTGAACTTGAAAAACTCAACATGAATAAGCCCGGAGCGACAGATAGCCAACCCCATTCACTTTCCTAGACAAGGCAAGCCTCCAGGAAAGTAGGTGGTCCGACCCAAAGCCCCTCTATCCGGGGATACTTTACTCAAGCAAGAATTTCAGTTCATGACAACTCTAACACTTAATATGTAAAAATATATTAAACTACTAAATTCAAGTTCATAACTACAATTACAAACCGAGGTCAAGGTAGATGACAAACTAAATAAATTATCATACTTAGAATGGAATGAAAATATATATTATATAAACAATTCTTATTATAACTACTATGCTAATTACTGTAACTACTTTGCTAATTACTGTAACTACTTCGCTATTTACTGTAACTACTTCACTATTTACTGTAACTACTTTGCTAATTACTGTAACTACTTCGCTAGTTATACTTCATTACTTAACTAATAAGATTCATTAATTAACTAATTAGATTTCATTAACTAAGTAGATTTGATTAACTACCTACTTAAATTTAGTTAATTACCTAATTAGTGTTCATTAATTTCCTAATTAAAATTACATAATTAACTAATTAGAATTGATTGCTTAAGTTGAATTAGCTAATTAGAAATCATTAAGTAGCTAATTAGAAGTCATTATGTAGCTAATTAGAAGTCATTAAGTAGATAATTACAATTAATGAACTCCCTAATTACAATTAATGAACTCCCTAATTACAATTAATTTACTCCCTAATTACAATTAATTAACTCCCTAATTACAATTAATGAACTCCCTAATTACAATTAATTAACTCCCTAATTACAATTAATTAACTCCCTAATTACAATTAATTAACTCCCTAATTACAATTAATAAACTCCCTAATTACAATTAATAAACTCCCTAATTACAGTTCATTAACTCCCTAATTACAGTTCATTAACTCCCTAATTACAGTTCATTAACTACCTAATTACAGTTCATTAACTCCCTAATTACAGTTCATTAACTCCCTAATTACAGTTCATTAACTCCCTAATTACAGTTCATTAACGAGCTAATTACAATTCATTAACGAGCTAATTACAATTCATTAACGAGCTAATTACAATTAATTCACCAGCTAATTACAATTAATTAACCCACTAATTACAATTAATTAACTCACTAATTAGAAATCATTAAGTAGCTAATTATAATTAATTAACTAGAAAATGAGAAATCACTAATTACAAATCATTAATTCACTAATTACAAATCATTAATTCACTAATTACAAATCATTAATTCACTAATTACAAATCATTAATTCACTAATTACAAATCATTAATTCACTAATTATAATTAATTAATTCACTAATTAAAATTAATTAATTCACTAACTATAATTAATTACTTCACTAATTATAATTAATTACTTCACTAATTATAATTAATTACTTCACTAATTATAATTAATTAATTCACTAATTATAATTAATTACTTCACTAATTATAATTAATCACTTCACTAATTATAATTAATCACTTCACTAATTATAATTAATTACTTCACTAATTATAATTAATTACTTCACTAATTATAATTAATTACTTCACTAATTACAAATCATTACTTCACTAATTACAAATCATTACTTCACTAATTACAAATCATTAATTCAGTTATTAAAATTAATTAATACACTAATTAGAATTAATTAATACACTAATTATAATTCATTAATACACTAATTAGAATTCATTAATTGACTAATTAGAATTAATTAATTCACTAATTAGAATTAATTAATTCACTAATTAGAATTAATTAATTCACTAATTCGAAATCATTAATTAACTAATTAGAAATCATTAATTACTAATTAGAAATCATTACTTCACTAATTAGAAATCATTACTTTACTAATTATAATTACTTAATTGACTAATTATAATTACTTAATTAACTAATTACAAATCATTAATTGACTAATTACAAATCATTAATTGACTAATTAGAATTAACTAATTACTAATTAGAAATAACTAATTACTAATTAGAATTAACTAATTACTAATTAGAATTAACTAATTACTAATTAGAATTAAATAATTACTAATTAGAATTAATTAATTACTAATTACAATTAAATAATTAATAATTACAATTAAATAATTACTAATTACAATTAACTAATTACTAATTACAATTAACTAATTACTAATTATAATTAACTAATTACTAATTACAATTAACTTATTACTAATTACAAGTAACTAATTACAATTAAGTAATTACTACTTACATTTAACTAATTACATTTAACTAATTACAATTAACTAATTACAATTACTTAACTACTTACTATTAATTAACTAATTATTATAATTAATTATTAAACTAATTCTATAAAGTAAACAGATAAATTAATAAACAAATTCCATAATCTAATTACATTAACTAAACAATTAAATAAACAATTTAAAATATTAAACAAATTTAAATAAAAACTTACCTCGAATTTGCAGAATTTTGAATCCCCAAAAAACTCCTCGGTTGGATGAGAATGAGGATGAGGGAGAGGGGATGAAGAGAGTGAAGAGGGAGAAAGAGGAGGGGAGTGGAGTGGATGGAATGAGGAGAGGAGGAGGGGAGAGAGGGGTTTTATAGGGGTGGGGGAAGATCAGCGCCACTTCAAGTGGCGCTGATAGGCATATGGATAAGGGATCAGCGCCACTTCTGGTGGTGCTGATCCCTTAGGGATAAAACGATCAGCGCCACTTCAAGTGGCGCTATGGCGTTTTTTGCCATTAGCGCCACCTGAAGTAGCGCTAGAGTGACCCATTTTCTTAAATAAGAAAATGGGTAACCCATTTTGATAAAAAAAAATGCCCCCCAACGGCAAATTTTCCTGCCAAAGCACGAAGGAGGTGGACATGGTGACACCATGATGGAAATGGTGTGATTTTCCACCATAGGGTGAAAAACAAAAAATAAATTAAAACATTGATAAAACCAAGAAAAAAATTCATAAAAATTAAAAACTAAAAAAATAAGATAAAAATAATTATGATTTATTAAAAAGAATGAATTTAATGGTATTAAAAAATTTAAAAATTTTAATTTATAAAAAAATTAAAGTAACTACAGTTACTTGCTTTAACCGATTATTTAACGAATTAATATTAATTTAATAAAATTTGTATGTTAAAATTAGTTAAATTATTAAAAGAATTGAAAACTAACATTTGTTATTTATTTAAAATTTAAAGAATAATGAATTAATTAATTTAATTAATGAATTAACAGACTAACTAGAATGAAAATTTTTTAAAAATAAAAGAATAAAAGAATGAATGTCAAATTAGCAGGACTAATTTAATTTAAGATATATTTAAAAAGACAAAAATATGAATACTAAAACGCATGTTTTAAACTAAAAACCGATTCTTCTACACAACAAGTACAAAAAACACAACAATTATCAGTAATTTACTAAAAAACAACATTTTAAAATAAAAAAGTCAATAAAAATACAAAAAGGTTGTGGCAAAGAGTGTGAAAACACTTCCGCATCAAACTCTCCCACACGTAAAATTTTATTTCCCTTAAACAAGAACATGCCTTTAACTTTAAAACAGAAATATGATTTCTGAGTTTCGGTTCAAAAGGTGCATGATTGAACTTAAACATCCAGAGGATCAGGACCAAACAATGGGTCAGGCTATCCAAAGGTGTTCAAAATTGATGTCCTTCTTAGCTTAAAAAACCCACGGGAAATCAATAGCATCACAAATTCATACACTTTCAAGTATGTCATGCCTCCTACTTGTACTCATTAACTATCCTACTTCACCATCCAATTCAAGTACCAATCAAAGAGTGTTGATAGGTTAGATGAAGTGGAACTCAAAACATAACCTAGGGAACTTTCCATTTTCACCTTCCTCCAGGTTCTAGATATTAATGTCCATTAATTTCATCACATTATTGACTCAACTCAAATGAAAATTAACCAAGTCAATTTCTCCCTTCTTCATCTTGGTTCAAAATTTCCCTCACCTTAATGAGCTCATTTTAGACAAGGGCACATTACTTTACTTTTTCCCAGCGATATTCCATGTGCATAGCACTGTGCATAGAACATATTAAGATTGAAATTGGCTATATTTATTCACAGAAATTCACCCAATTCACCTTGTCTCAGATACTCACTGTGGGATCTCATTTGCCAATTTTACTCTAGTTACAAATGACTTAATTAATAATCAATTAAGTTGACTTCCTATAGTAATTGAATATTATTTAATAAAAATGTGAGTCCCATGGGTTCCAGTGAGAAAATCAAGTTACCCTAATTCATGATCATAATCACAAAAAACCTATCCTGTCATACTCTTATCCTCAGTTCCTAAACAGACAGATCCATAGATACAGTGAACAATTACACTCGACAATCATTCATACTTAACAGTTTCTGACTAAGTTCCACTCTCAACATCCAGCAAATAGTTATCCACTAAATAGGAAAAAAATTAATTGCCCTTGAACCTCCAATAACCATCAAGTGATTAATGAACTTGAAAAAATCGAAGTTATTTTGAACCATTTTTTAACCATTTTTTTGAAAAAAAATTGACCATTTTTTAAACAACCACAAACTCAAGTTCAAGAAGGGGTAATTTGAAATGACACTAGAATGACCCCTCTTACTCACACTTAAAATCCAACATTGTCCACAAAGTTGAATCTCAAGGTGGGGTATGGTTTAAGTCC
The DNA here is from genome assembly GCA_963277665.1 of Viscum album. Taxonomy (NCBI): domain Eukaryota; kingdom Viridiplantae; phylum Streptophyta; class Magnoliopsida; order Santalales; family Viscaceae; genus Viscum; species Viscum album. Next base: position 1,039,761,555 of record OY728129.1, read on the forward strand.
AAACAGATTGACATTTCAGCTGAAAAATTATATGGAGGGGTACTAATGAAGTTCAAAAATTTTCTTTTCCACACAAAAGTGAAAGAAAATAAAAAAAAAACAAAACAACCCAACCCCACCAACTTCACCAGCAACAAGATCAGTTTTATTCCTAAAACATTCATTCTTTGAATGTTTAAAGGGAAAACAAAGGATTTAATCAATTTACTTCATATAGTAGCATGATTAACAGTGATGTACAGCAACAACATAATGAAATTGGAAGCAGTGGGTGGAAGCATGTTTTAGAAAATCAGATCAAAATACATTTTCAACTCTCTAGATACTAGCATCTATCACCCATGAAAGAAAACACAGTTATTTCTCTAATATTAAAAGGAATCCCCCCCCCCCACATATTTCACAGTTAAGAGTAATCAAGTAATTGAAAGTGAAAAAGGAAGACCAACACTTCCCTAAATTAGTGGACCTTTAGCAGTGGCTTTCGTCAACAAATCCTCTTCAGCATCACTGGGTTGTTACTCCTCTTCCTTAACCTATAGGTTCAAATAAGTAAAATAAGATTTCAGAGATTAAAGTTCAAGAAAAGTAACCCAAGAGAGTGAGTAGAGAGAAATGTTATCCATATGATGCAGTGGATTGCTCCTTTTGGGTTTCTTGGCCAAGTTTCTGGCAGCAATAACTCTCTTTAAAACAACAATAGATCATGAAACACAATCAAGTAGTTATGAAATTGAACTGGAGAACAAGCAGCAGGGATTAAATTTATTAACGAACAAAAATAAAATGGAAACAACAAAGCAACCATGGGTTAGTTTCCATGCAAGTCTGAGTTTACAGTCTTCAGTTAGACTTTAATCAGCTCATTCTTCCAATAGAGAGATGGCTGCCAAGCCCTTTGGTTTCCCTTCAAATAAGTTATTTATTCTTTTATCATTGACTAAAATAGTTCGATTCTCTTATCCAACAAGCTCAAATTCTCCATTAACCAAAACTCTAAGATTGGTAAAGGGTCCTAACCCTTTGGAATTCAAATTTCCTAAAAACAGCTTCAATCTAGAATTGAAAATCAGGACCCTCTCCCCAACCTTGAAATTACTATTTTTAATGATTGATTCATGAAAAGAATTTGTTCATTCTTTGTAAATTTCAGCATTATCATTGGACTCTCTTAAAACCTCATCCAGATCACTCATCTCTAGTTGTCTCCTCTCACCAACAGACATAAAATCAAAGTTAAGTGTCGTAACTGCCCAATAAGATCTCTGTTTTAACTCCACAAGTAGATGAAATGTTTTATAAAAGAGTATCCTATATGGTAAAATCCCTATATGAGTCTTATAATAAGTTCTATAGGACCAAAGGTCCTCATCCAACTTCCTTGACCAGTCCTTCCTAGAGCTAGACATTGTTTTCTCTATAATCTATTTGAGCTCTTTATTTGAAACTTCTGCTTGCCCACTGGACTGTGGGTGGTAATTAGTGACTCTCCTATGTGATCACCCATACTTATCCATCAAACCTTTGAAAATATAATTCTTGAAGTGAGTTCAATTATCATTGATAAATGCTCGAGGCAAACCAAAGATGGAAAATATTTTTTTCTTGATGAATTTCACAACAATAGCAGCTGAGTTGTCGGGCAGAGCTACTACCTCAAACCACTTGGACATGTAGTCCACAACAACCAAAATGTACTCATTCCCATAAGAGGATGGGAATGGTCCCATGAATTCCAAGCCCCACACAAAAACTATTTGGACCTCCAGAATACCTTTTTTGGGGTAGTTCTTACCTTCTTCCAAAATTTCCTAACATTGGACATTTTTCACAACCAATAACGAGACTCCTAGCATATTTAAACAGTGTTGGATAGTAGAAACCAACCCGTAGGACCTTTTAAGCAGTCTTTTCTCCTCCATGGTGGCCACCCCAAGGTGATGATTGATAACTCTCATGTATGGGAAAAATCTCATCCTCAACCACACATCTTCTCAAAATCCCATCCGCACATCTCCTAAAGAGAAGAGGGTCATCCCAAAAATAATATTTCAGTTAAAATATAAACCTCTTCCTTTGGTTGTGTGAGAGATCCTTGGGCTTGACACCAGCTTCCAGGAAGTTGGCATAGTCTGCAAACCAAGAAGATTGCTGCACAGAAGCAGCAAACAATTATTCATCAGGGAAATAAGTGTTGATCTATTTTGGATCCATACTTGGGGAATTGGGAAATTGGGACAAGTGATATGCAACTACATTCTCTACCCCTATATTATCCTTAATCACTAAATCAAACTCATGTTACTGCAAGGTCCACCTCATGAGTCTGGGATTTGAGTCCTTTTTAGCTAGCAAATACTTTAGGTTTGAATGATCTGTGAAAACTATGATCCTTGATCATATCAAATACTGCCTGAACTTTTCTAAAGAAAACATCACAACAGCCAACTCCTTTTCAGTGGTAGAATAATTCTTCTGGGTATCATCTTGTATCTTTATTGCCTAGTAAATAACTTGAATTTTCCTATCCTTCCTCTGTCCTAACACAGCTCCTACTGCAAAATCACTGGCTTCACACATAACCACAAAAGGAAGATTCCAGTTAGGAGCAGTGATTATAGGTGAAGTATTTAACTTCTCCATGATCAAATTAAAGGCCTCTATACATGTCTCATCGAAGACAATGGGTGTGTCCTTAACCAGTATGGAGCACATGGGTCTAGTGATCTTAAAAAATCCCATAATGAACCTCCTGTAGAACCCAACATGACCCAAAAAAATTCTAATTACTTTTAACTTTTCAATGGGGGATCCTTTTTTAGGACCTCAATTTTATAATTATCGACCTCTAACCCCTTATTAGAAACATTGTGTCCCAAAACTATGCCTTCAATGGTCATGAATTGGAAATTTTCACAGTTTAAGACTAATTTGGTCTCTTGGCATCTTTCTAACACTAGTTACAGGTTTTTCTGACAGTTCTCAAAGTTATCTCCTACAATAGAAAAATCATCCATGAACACTTCAATTATCCTTACAATCATGTATGAAAAAATTTCCATCATGCACCTCTGAAAAGTGGCAAGAGCACCACACAAGCCAGAGGGCATCCGCCGGTAGGCAAATGTCCCAAATGGATAGGTGAAAGTGGTTTTCTCTTGGTCCCCAGGTGCAATGGAAATATGGTTGTAACCAGAATAACCATAAAGAAAGAAGAATACTTCATTACCTTCCAATATCTTTAATAATTGATCCAAAAATGGCACGGGGAAGTGATCCTTTATTGTGGAAGCATTCAACATTCTGTAGTCTATACATACTCTCCATTTATTCACTGATCTTGTCTTGATTTTCTCATTCCTTTCATTAGTGACCACTGTCACTCCTCTTTTTTTGGGTACCACCTATATAGGACTGACCTAGGGGCTATAAGAAATAGGAAAAATTATTCCTCCATCAAGAAACCTAATTACTTATTCTCTCACAACTTTCTTTATGTTGGGGTTGAGTCTTATTTGGGATTCTACTCTGGTATTACACACAGGTTCCATTGGATGTTTATGCATACAGAAGGCTGGACTTATCCCTTTGATATCCGCAATTGACAAGCCTATTACTGACTTGCATTTCTTCCAAACACTAAGAAGGTGTTTCTCTTGACCCACCTCCAGGTTGGATGAAATGATAATAGGAAGGGTGGAATTGTCACCTAAAAAGGAATATTTGATATTGGAAGGGAGGGGCTTGAGTTCAAGGGTGGGTGGTGTCTGGAAAGAGGGAAGACACCTGGGCCTAGGTGGCCGAAGGTCTTCATTCTACCTCTTGAAGAAGGCAGTAGACAAGGAATTTTCCTCTTTGCAAGAGATTCTAAAAGATATCTCCTCAAACTCACACTCCTATCTCGGGATAAGAATGAGCTCCAAAACAAACTCATCTAGGTTCTCCAAGAATTTTCCCTCATACTCATCAAAAAATTCTCTCTCCTTACTTGATCTAATCACCATGAAAGAGGCAGTAGAGATTTCAGGTTCACGGTTGATTTCATCTATCATTCTCAGAAAATATTCTTCTTCCTTATCAACACTACTCTCAGCAACTAACATCGCATCTTTTGGGAAAATTGGGTCAGTGGGTGCTTGGATTTTCATAAACACATTGAATTCGTCTTTCTGTTCACCCAAATTAAAAATCAGTTTCCCCTTTGGCACATCTATCACAGCTCCCCCTATGGCCAGGAAGGGCCTACCGAGAATGATAGGAACCTCCTGGTCACACTACATATCATGGATAAAAAAGTTAGTAGACAAAAAGAGTTTTCCTACTCAAACTAACAGATCATCGACCCTACCCACATGATGAGTAATGAACCTATCAGCAAGCTGTAACACAACAGTGGTGGGTTGGGGAAATTCTAATCTCAGGTTCTGAAAAAGTGACAGTGGAATCACATTAATACTAGAACCCAGATCGCATAAACAATTGAACTTACCACCTCTATCCCCAAATGTGCAATGGATGAAAAAGCTTCCAAGGTCGTGAAGCTTAGGAGGTATCCTATTCTGCAAGACTACACTACACTCCTCTATTAAGCTATAGGTGGAAAATTCTTCCAATTTATTTTTTTTGAACATATTTTCTTGAGTGATTTAAGATATGATGGGCATTGAATCAATGCTTCCAAGAATGGGATATCAATGTTCAGCTTTTTAACCACGTTCAAAAATTAAAAATATTAAGAATCATGAATTGGTTTCTCAATTATTTGTGGAAATGGGATTGTAGGAGAACAATTCCTCACAATTTGGGGCATATCTACAGTTTCTTCTTCAACAATTTTCATCCCTTTATTGTATTTTTTTTCAATCCATTTTCTTTGTGTTTATGAGTTGGAAAAGTAGGGACTGGAGGGATTCCAGTGGTGTTGTCCAATTTTCTAGATTCAGGTTCTTTCAGATATGAGTTTCCAGCTTCATCCAGTTTCTCATTTTCATAATTTTGGGGTTCTTTCCTATTCTCTTGTTGAGTTTGGAGACCACTTCTAGTGGTCACATCCCTGGAATTCTCCCTAGTATTGGCTTCAGTGGTTCCAGACAACTTACCCTTTTTCTATTACTAGAATCCCTAGCCAATTTCCCCATTTTAATTTCCAAGTTCATCATTATAGAATCCATTTGAACTTTATCAAAATAATTCTTGGTCTTATGTCCATCTAACCTCCCTATCAACTGATGGAACATGTCCTTCACCTTATCTTTTGAGTAGGATGACTCAGCCTTATGTTGGGGTTGGGGTTAGAATTGCTGCCTAGGAGGCTACTGGAATTCAGGAGGGGCAGCAGTTTGGAGGACTCTCTGCTCCCTCCATGATAGGTTTGGATGGTTCGTATACTGTGGATTATAGGTGTTGGAAAAAGGTTCATCCCTTGCCTGTATCTGAGGTCCATTTCCAGCAAAGTTGGCACTCTTATGAGGTTGGACACACATATCGAAGTTTGGACAATAGTTTTGAGAATGGCCATACATGCCACAATGGTGGCACTACTCCTTAAGGATTTGATGTGGGTTCTCATTAAAGAACCCAACATCTTGGGCTTTAGCTTGATTAACAGGGGTGGTTCCCTTTCCCACAATGGTTCTCCTCCAAGAGCGTTTGTGTTGGGAATTTTGAGCTACTGTGTTAAAGATCTGTTTGAGCTCCTCAGCGGTCCTATCACTAAAGTCACCTCCAGAAGAAAAATCCACCAAGGTTTGGTGGTAAGGGGTGAGACTATTGTAGAAGGTGTCCATAAAGAATTGTGGTGTACATTGATGGTTTGGAAACTACCTAAGCAAACATCTAACCTATCCCAGGATTCATGAAATAGTTCTCCTTCATCCTGAAGCAATCTAGTGATTGTATGAAAAATTTCAGACGTCAACCTCATAGGATAGAATTTCATTGTGAAGGCATAGTAAACTTGATCCGAGGTGACAATGATTTCTTCTTCTAAATGTTGGAACCAATACCTAGAATTGACCTTGAGGCATAAGGGGAACAATCTTAGTTTAAGATCTTCCTTAGTGAGATCCCTAATTGGTAGCTACTGGACACTACAACAGAAGGCTCTAATGAAGTCAAGTGAGTATTCACTAGGAATTCCATTGAAGGTGGGCAGCTGACTAAGCATAGATTGCTTGATATCGTAATTCCTGGACGTAGGATAGAGTCTAACGCAAGAATAGTTGCTAGACACTGAAGGTATCAAGAACTCTCTCAAACTGTGCCTCCCAACTATCTCATTCCCAGGTGGGTTCATCATCCCAGGTTGGTTAAAATTCTCAGTATGTGGGTTGTTTAAGTTTTCATTATTGTTATCTTCCATTTTGAACTTGTCTTTGTTATTTTTCACATCCTTAAGGTGCTTATAAATTTCAGGATTACCAGGTACTATGTATCCAGAAATATACATGGTTTGCATCCAGCATGTTCAGAATTTTTTTTTAATTTCAATTTTCTTTTTTCAGATTTTTTTATTGTTTTTTTTATTTTATTTTTTTTGATTTTTATGTGATTTTTTTGGTTTTTTTATCGCACCAAGGATCCCTGTCAACGACACGATAATTTGCATGCTAGAGCGTCGTTGGGCACAGGCGAGAAACTAAAATTTGTAACCTACTTTCTACATAGGACAGTGGAAAGGCAGGGTCAAATCAAAGGGAGGCCATATGTTGTGTATGGCGATCTAAAAAAAATAAACTAAACAAAAACACACACAAGAAGAAGCTAAAACAGTTGGTGGTAGTGAAGTGGAGATAATGAGAATTTGTGTGTGAGGAAATGCGGGTAAGATGGTTAGTGAAAAGGGAGTAGACAGAGAAGCAAGAGAAATTGTGGTGTAAAACAACTAATAGATTAATTGGGGGAAAGTCCACTGGCCGATTTGATATTGCATATCCTTGTTCGTGCACTAAAGTTAAGAAATATGGATCTGACTAAAAGCAAAGGGCAAGATTTGTCGTCTGGTCAATTTGTGATGAAATAGATATTACAGTCCCTTGACTTTAATATTCATTCCATTCAACAGAAAAAAAATGTCAGATGTCATTGGGCGCAACTTGACAGTTGAGTTCTGTGTGTCTCTCTCACTCAAACATAATTCACTTGTCAGTGAGTTCCCCAAATGGAAACAATTTTCATTATGGTGAAAACAAGATCTATTTTCACTTGTTCTAGTTGTTTTGAAAATAAACTCGTCTGTATACAATGAGAGAGACAATCCAATAAAATGTTGCACCGCAAGAATACGACCAAAAAAAATCAAATCAATCAGCTTATTCCCCCTGAAGGAATTTAGCTGGACATAATGGTCGGTTTCAATGCAAATCTAGAAATAAGATCAATGAAATTCATATTGAAATAAGTTGTAGAAAAATAGAGCACAGGGAAAACTAAGATGTTTGAACTCCCAGCTAATTCTCCTGAATATACTAATTACTGCTGCTCAATGGTGGATGCGATGCTGGAATGCGCTCGATGTCCTTCCGTGGGAATCAAGGTATGAAACACACTGATCTGTTGCTCTTGGTTCTCCAATCTGCTCGCGAAGGAAGATGTTGTATGTTCCTCCGGCTCTGCTACCCCAGTATGGATCAAAGCCACGTTGCTTTTCTCCAGTCCCCCTGTCCTGAATGACTTTTTTTGAATGCTCCTACTCTGCTGGATATATCAATGCCTCTCCCACCTCCTGCGCATTCATCACCCAGTCGAAGTCTCTGGAATCTCCCCCGAGGAGTTCCCTAGACTTCACGTGTAGCTTTCACTGTGGTGCTGCACCCGTGCTTGTCATCGGAGCAATTTCTCTTGACAGAATGAAAAATATGTCCGTGCGGTGAGCAGCAATCATCCCTAGAAACAGCAGATCCATGTGGCGCGCTTTTATGTGCATGTCACCATCTTTTTAGTGAACTCCAAGTGAGTTCATCCCGCCCCGTTCCACGAAACAAAAACACACGTGAGCTAAATAAAAAGCAACAACTTTGTATAACTAAATAAATTTATACACTAAATATTAATATCATTATTTAAATTCATAATAACAACTTATTAATATATGTATATATAGATATATTATAATATCTCAATTATTTGTAATATAAATTTATTAACTATTTTATTTAATGAATACATATATTCGTATAATATATAAAGGCTTATATTCTATTTATTATTATGCGTATTATTATTATTATATTTTATATGAAACATATAGATATAATATGTTATATTATATGTTATAATAGAGTAGAATTAAAACTAAATAGGAAAAAAATGAAAAGAAAAGGGGGAGTGGGGGTCTGGTTCGTGTGACGTGATGGGGGAAGGTAGCTGGGCGATGTGGTTTAGGGAAGGGGAGGCGGCGGTGATTCGAGGAGATGGGGCGGCCGCCCCAGGGCCTTGGCTTGGATAGGCCTTGGTGCTTCGGCTCAGGTAGGAGAGGAGGCAGATGCAGGTTTCAGTGCGCAGCGGCGAGGTGAGGAGGAGTCCGGCGGTGGACTTTAGGCGACGCAGGGAGAGGGGGTTCGATCCAGCGAAGCAGGAATGGGAGATGCGGGGTAGAAGCAGGCTTGCAGCTGCGTGGTCGTGGGGTTCGGGTAGATGCTGGGTTCATCGGAGAGTAGGGGAAACAAGGGATGTGGTGGCCTCGGCCGTTCCAGCAGGGGGCGACAGCGTGTAGCGAGTCGTGGAGCAGATCTGGAGCGGCGAGGTCCTCAGCGGGTGAACGGGGTTCAGCGGTGGAGCGGGATTGTATCTGTTCTTCAATCTTGCATTTGTTTTTGCCCAGACTTATTCTGAAAATTCTGAAATTCTGATTTTCTACTGCTCTAATTTTGGTTCTCAATTCTGAAATCTTCTGTGTATTCTTCGTATTGTGCTTCTTGGATGGTGTGAATGGAAGGCAAGAATTAGGAGGTTTGATGGTGTGAGGGTGTTGGGGTTAGGAACAGTGAGAATACAATGGGATACGGTGGGTAGAATGCCGTGGCACCGTGAGTCTGTCTCACGGTCTCACAGTGAGTGAACCGGTGAGACAATGAAAGAGAAATGGTGGATGGTATGTGCGAGAACCGATGAGTGGGGTTGCATGGTGCCAAAGTTGGAAGGAGGCAGACTAATTATGTTTTATTAAAAAGAATTAATTTAATGGTGTTCAAAATTTTAAACAAATTAATTTAAGAACAAATTAATGTAACTACAGTTATTTGGTGTAACTGATTAATTAACGAATAAATATTAATTGAATAAATATAGAGAAGTAACAAATAACGTGTTGAGTAATTTTCACAAATAATTTTCACCATTGAAGGATATATTGAGCACTAGTATGGGGGTGTCATTCCTGTATATTACGTAGTTTAGTTTTTTATGTCCAGTGTGAGGTTCTTGTTTTTTCATCTTGAGAGACACACATGTTTTTTCCCGCAATATTTTTGTGTGACTCAAAGTTCTTTGACTCATTTCATTCTAATAAGAACACATGTGATAACCCTTCCCCCTAAATATTGAAAATTTTCAGAAGCATGTAAATCCTTATGTACTCATTTTACTAATTTCTTTTATTTCTTTTTTTAAAATTTTTAATGTTTGGGTGAAACCACTTTTTAAGATTATAATAATGTTGAAATTTATTATTTTTCATTCATTATATTTATAGATATCTTGTTTATTTGTTACAATAGGACATGTGTTATTTATAATCAACAGATTTTTATTCTATTTTTTTTCATTGTATGCTATGTATTATGTTTTACATATTGGTTTAGAAATGTTACGTAGAAGAACCTTTTTCGGTTCTATAAATGTATATATTTACAATTTAATACTCATCATTCTTAATCTATTTATTATAATCTCCCCTAAAATATTTTAATATTTTTTTCATAGAATTTTTCAGGATAGAATTATAATTATTTCCACTACAACTGTGTAAAATAAAATAGAATATTCATTTTATTATTCCTTATTTTAAGAATATGTTTATAAAAATATTATTTCATTTTTAATAGTTAAAAACCCAGTATAATAAACATGTATTTAATATTTGGTATTTCAATTTACTGAACATAAAATAAACTCAATAGACTCATTTGACCGTTGAATGTTGACTTCCCAACAACACAACCAATAATAATTGGTATCAAATCCAAATTGGGAATAATTTTCCTCTCTCAAAATTCGTAATCAATTTTCATTATTTTACCATGTTTTTATGGGTTTTACATTACGTCATTATTTGATTATCTATGAATCTAAGTCTATTTATCTACTAGGGTGTAATTTAATTATAATTCCTATTACTATTAATTGAAGGATTTTACTTGTTATTCCTCTATTTTTATTGTCTATTAGAGCCTTATAGAGAACTCTGGATAAGTGTATCCTAGTTAGGCCTCAGTTTCTAAGGTTAGAGGGTTAAATCTTGGAATGATAGTTGGTTAGTAGTGAACTTTTGTGGTAGATTAATCAGTTATTTTTATTGTATATTGTTTCTACCTAGTTGCCTTAAGAGTGAGACACTATTTAGATCAGTTTGTTCCTTTGTTTTTCCTAATAGTTTGAGATATTTTATCTATGTTTTTATGACCTATTTTCATTGGTAATTTTTTTGGAATGTTTTTAGAGTGGTAGTTCAGCGTTAATAATTTCTATGGAAATTGGACTTCATATAGGTTCTGATGGCATCTATCTAGTGATGTTGATTGGTGGTTATAACTTGATAGATTATATAATAGGTTTTACTTCTTAGTGTCAGTAGAAATATTCTTATATTACACTGATGTTTTCTAAAATTTTAGATATTATCCTTAATACCTAGAGTTTGCATGTGACTTGTAATGACACTATATCACCCCTAGTTTTAGGTAATTTACCCTTATTTTATATACACTAAGCTTGTATAAGACATAGTTTATGAATGAGATGTTTTTGGGAGATTTTGGATTGTTTTTAGAGGTTTAGGATTTGATAATGGTTAGTTGAAACCATGTACCATCTCCAAGAAAAAAAGAAAATTCTTCTAGAAGTCATTAGGCTGGAACAAAGATAGCATATGGTTTTTCTCAACCGTGTGAGTGCTAAGGGGAAACTGTGAAATGTAAAATAGTTGAAAAAGCATGGTTGGTGAATTATTTTAATAACTATATGATCCAATCATGAGAGGGTTTACCTTGGGATAGTATATCCACATAGTGGTCCAAACCGTGACACTACTTTGATTTTCTAGTAGAAAGTGCATAGTTGGCACACAATTCGACAAACCATACAACCTAACCAAGTGACATATAGTTAATTTGCTAAATATTATGTTTGTAATTAAGGATTAGTCATGAAACCCTCATTAGTTACCTAATCTCCTATGATCTCTAATTCAATTTTCTCCTAAGTATCCTTTGGTGGATCTTTGGGATCGAGAGACATCTTTTTCGAATCAAAGCACATTAGAGATATAGATTCATTGGTAAAACATTTATCTTTCTCGACATGCTTATATATACTCTTGTCATTACTCCTGGAACAATAGATCTTTTATGTTATGGATATATCTATGTTCTATGATGGTAATCTTTATGAGATATTATGCAATGTTTTGAAGGAGAGAAGATTACAATCCTGATCTAGAAGATCGTAGTGTCATTCCTTATTTGTTCCAATCATCAAGAGGTCAGTGGATTCTCTATAATCTATACATGACATAAAACATGAAGGATTATTTTTTATTAATTTTTTTTCTTGGAATTATTATGAAAAACATTTGTGATTATGAAGGAAACCCTTTTTGGTTATGGTATTGGAGTTGTGGGAAATTGGATGGTTTTTAGAAAGCCCTCATTGCATATAAATATAAAGTTATAGTTTTAAAATTATGGAATTTTTTTATTCACACAAGATTGATGAAATTTTTTCATGAATTAATTGGTTTTATGTGAAATGGAATTTGACATGGGGTGTGGCATACATAGTTGGTGTGAGTTATTTTTTATGTAACCTTGGAAAATGGGTGTGTTACATTGGGGCACATAGACATTGGTCACCTTGTGAAAATGTAGTTAATTCATGAGAGACCATTCATGTCTATGAAATTGTCACATGGTATGAATGATTGTGTGTGGAAGCAAATTAATGGGTATGAAAATTATGAGAAATTGTTATGAATATTTTTTTTATAATTTTCCATGAATCAGATTTTAGTTTTGAATAGTCTTCCTTAACTGATTTGAAACTGTTTTATACAAAATATCCAAATATGTTTTTTCATAGTGGCTTGACTTGTGATGGCTATGTGAAAATCCTAATGACATTATACACACCCCTAGATGTGAAATTTGGTGAATTTTCAGATGTAATTTAACAATATATTGGTAAAGTGAATGTATTATATTTCTCATGTGATTCATTTTGATACCGTGTAAAGGCGGGTGGTGTTGGTGCTTAGAGCTAGTGTGGTAGTGTCTTGGGATGATTCCTCCTTAGTGTATTTAGGTTTTTTTGTTGTTTAGTTCTTCTTGGTTTTGTTTTTTTGGTACTATTTTTGTATTATTGGATATTTATTTGGTAATAATGTTTATCCATGTATCATATATTTGAGTTGGATGTTATTTTTGATAATACATGTTGTTTTATTTCATAAATGGAAAGTTCACTCATATTTTATTTGAAAAACATTGAATTTATTTCAATCCTTTGGTGTCTTGGAGATGTAACCTAAGACTAGTATCATAACCATCACTTATAAAGCCAATAATGATGGTCGGGATGTTACAAATGTCATAAATATTTTCCAGTCCTTGAGAAAGAATTGATATCAGTATTGTTTGGTCCTTGATTTGGAAATTGTATCAGTATTTTTATGTATATGTGTATTTAGGTTGGGAACTATGATTTAGAATTTTTTGAACATTAAATGTATTGAATAAAAATACACACCATAATTTTGTATACTAAACATTAATTTACCAAGGTGGTTTGTGTAAAAAATTATTTTATGAATCTTCCAGATAGGTTGTCATCTCATCATTGTGGTTATATCCAATGAGGATTGCATATCATGAATTGGTATTTATCCTTCCCCCATAGATTTATTTGATCATATATAGTTTTATGATTTATGAAAACTATTTAAAATGATTAAAATATTGGGATTTTGAAAAGAATGGTAATGTGGAATTTTGATATGGTAAATTGGAATTTCTAAGACTTTAGTTTCTAGTAAGTGATACTAATTGGGGTTTTGTTATGTTAATAGAAAAGGAAAACAATTATATTTTTTAGGAATCAAATGAAATTGGACAAATAAAATGTGGTTTCACCTGATCCATAGGTGAACTGAGTGTTGGTTTGAAGCATCATTCAGTCTTTTCAAGCAATGAACATGGGTAATCAGAATGGTGAGTCCTGTTAGTTTGACCAATCTATTCGGTTTCCAAATCAAAATCCACCCATTTTTCTGGGTTTAATAACCTCAGAAATTATAGGTATGGATTAATAGGTTGAATTAAATCTTTTATTTCATACAATTCTTGATTTTAATGTTAAATTAGTAACCTACATGCTCAAGGATCTATCAAGACAATGTTGGGATTTAACTATTCAGGGTAAACATGGCCAAGGAAATACGAGGTACGATTTATAAGAGTTGATTAATAAATAATTATATCCCCACACATTTTAGATTTCTAGAACAATGGATTTATTCATCATAAAGAAATAGAATATCTCGATTATAAAATAGGTTGTTATATATGTGAATTTAGTTTGTTTTGCACTACATGTAGCTGTAAGTGTTTCTTGGAAGGCACACATTTTTGTTTTAGGTATATTCTTAGATATTCAATAAATTATTTTCATAATATATATAATGAAAAATATAGAGATATTAAATAGTCTAAATGTGGAATAAAAGGATATCTTTTAAAACCCAGTGGGAGGGATAATGTTTATCCCCACACGAACAAATGGGAACTCTGGTGTATGGAAAAAATAAAAGAGGGACACCCACTTCTAAACATGTGGTATATCTCCAAATCAGACTATGGGATAAATAAAAATTTGTCTTTTCCCCAAAAGTGAACCAGGTTATATCCAATGTCATTCTATTAATAATTTGAAGTGTGATTGATTGACGCCACAAAGAGAATTTCACAACTATAACATGATGGAGAATCATTAGCATAGGTTTCATAACACTCCAAATCAGGGTGTTGTGGATACATATCATGCCTCTCATAAATCTTATTCTTTAATAGGGTGATCTCACTATAATTACCCCCATCCTTTGAACCAATCAAGTCATGGTGATACTAGGGACACCACAACTTCTTAGAAAATACAATTTCAACAAGGAAACAAAGGGAATGGATAATGGATAAGAAATTATATGTTTTTGAGAATCCAAACACAAATGATCTGTCTAGTCCTCCAATAGTTCAAGGTGTTATTATTTTTGTTTTTATCCTTATTCAAGCATTGTTTGATAAAGGAACATCGTTCTCTTTTATTTATTTTTAAACTATTGATCTTATGTGTCTATCTATTAAAAATCCACTGTCAATTTCAAAACTCTAAACTCTTTTTGGAAAAAGAGTGTTTCAATATTTTAATTGTGAATCATACATGATGACTATAGATCATTCCAAATTAGTATGTGAATTATTTATCCTTGAGATGGAAATTTATGTCTTGATTTTGGGAATGGATTGGTTGACGACATCCAAAACCCATATCTACTATTTTGTTTGACAAGTGAGTTTCATATCCTTAGATAGTGTAGGATATATATTTAAAGGAGAATGAGTGGTAGATTCAAATAGAGAATGACATTTTGTAATGGTGGTTATAAATATTTCTAAATAGTTGGAAATGATGCTGGTAATATATGAGGATTGGATTAGAAATTGCGATTTTCAAACCACAGTTGACTAGTTTCTTGATGTGTTTCCTAATAATCTATCAGGGTTACCAACCAAAAGAGAAGTGGATTTTTGGACTTATATCCTTCAAGATACCAGTACAATTTTATTTCCATCTTATATGATGCATCTGATATAATTGATGGAATTGAAAGTTTAGTTGGAATATTTAGAAATTTTGAAAGTAATGATACTATTTTAAAATAAAGAAGTTGGAAATCTAAGACATTATGTTGATTATCTAATCATAATCAAGTTATGATAATGAATCAGTATCAACTTCCATACATTGATGACTTTTTGATCAATTGAGTAGCGCTCGGTGTTTCACTACAATTTAATTATGAGTGGGATATCACTAATGAATGTTTGGAAATATGATATTCTGAAGAATGATTTATAAAGTCATTATGCTCATTATGAGTACATGGTCATTAAATTTGAATTTTAAATGCACCAATTATTTTAATGGAACTAATAAATATGTTCTTATATAAATATTTGGATTATTTGGTAGTGGTATTTTTGGATGATATTATGGAGTATTCTTTGACAAAATATAATCATAATAAACACTTGGATATAGTGTTGGGAATCATGTGGGTTTATCACATTAATGATAAGGTGTTGAAATTTAATTTCTAGATACATGATGTTTGTTTCCTTGGTCATGTCATTTATAAAAGAAAGAATGTTATTGGATCATAAAAAAAGGGGTTATCTCTTGGAAACCGGAAAAGAATATATCTGAGATATGTTGTTTAATTGGAAATGTGGGATACTATAGATTACTTGTACATTATTTATCCCATCTAGCCTCTCCAATTATAGCTTCCCTAAGGAAGGCAGTCACATTCCAATTGACTTCTTAATGTATGATTTATTTCTATGATCTAATGTTTCAGATAATAGAAAAATCTACCCTTACATTTCCGGAGTCTAGATAGGGCTATGTGGTTTTTTATAATAAATCAAGATCTGCGTTGGTTGTTTTATAATGTAAGGGAACCATGTGGTTACTTATTTCTCAATATAGTTACTGGTTTATGAGAAAAACTAACCAACACAATATTTATAAATAACTGTTGTATTCAATTTTTTGATGATGGGACTTCGTTATCTTTTTGGTGAGAAATTTAGTGTGTTTACATATCACAAGAGTTTGAAATAAATTTTCACACAAAGAGACTTGAATTTAAAGAAGCAAATATGGAATGAATATATTCAAATTTATAACATCATAATGATGTATACAGTAGGTAGTGGGAACTATATGGATGATTTTCTAAGTTGGAAGTCATATAATCACATAGATATTGAAGCTTCATATAAGTGGTGGATTATGTTTGTCACATTGTATATGCATCTTGAGTGTGATAAGAAATGTAAAATTATAACTTTATTTCAAGTTTTAGTTATTCATAATTTGGTTGAGAATGTGAATGAGGCACATAATTCCAATATCAAATGTGTTACCATAACTTTAAATATCAATGGTGTGGAGACCATTGAGTGATGGAAGATAGATAGGATATCTCTATTTTATTTTAGGTATTAGATAGTAATTCCTCCAACGTCATTGAAATAACCTCTTAATGCCTACCACCATTCGAGATTGTTTTTTCATCAGAGAATAGAAAAGATATATAATTATTTGAGAGAACAATATTGATGGGTTGGAATAAAGAGGAATGTGGCTGAGTTTGTTTCAAGATACCTCACATGTCAGCAGTACAACGAAGAGAACCAACACCCAACTGGTATCATACAATCTTAAGTTTTTCCTATATGGGAATTAAAGTAGATATATATGGATTTTGTGATAGATTTATCAAGAATTATTAGGAATCATGATTCCATATGGGAGATTGTGGATCATGTCACAAGGTTGGCTCACTTCATTCCTATTGTAAATCAAATTTGATAGAGGATTTTCCCAAAAGCTACAATTAGGAAATAATAAGGATGCATGGAATTTCAATCATGATTCTATCTAACCATGACCCTTGGTTTATGTCTCATTTTTAAAATCCATACAATTAGACCTAGGACAAATGTTGAAAATGATCACATATTATCAACCTCAAATGTATGGAAAATTAAATTAGACAATACAAATATTATAAAATATTCTTAGGGATTCTCTAATATATTTTTGCGGCTCGTGTGATGTTTACATACTATTAGAAAAGTTATTATACAATAACAATTATCACGACTTGATATATATGGATTCTTTCAAATCATTGCATGATTTTACATGTTGTTATCCAATGTTTTGGGTGGAAATATATGAGACTTAAATTATTGGTATTATGATTATGCAAGAGACAAAAAATAAAATTTAGATGGCCAAAAAATGAATGGAGATGTTACAGATACAGATCATCATTGATAATCATTATCATCAGAAATTGATGATCGTGTTTTCTTAAGAATATCTATATGGATAGGGTGTTGTAATTTTGGTAGACATGGAAATATTAATCGTGATAAATTGAACATTTTAGGATACATGAATTAGTAGGTGATGTGGAGGTTGAATTGGATTGAATTGTAAAGTTCATTTCTATGCATAACATGTTTTATGTATCCCAATTAAATAAGTAACAAGATGATTATAACCATGAGATTTTATGGGACTATATTGATCTTGAATTGGATTCAATATTGATTCAATTCCCAGGGTGTATTTTTTATAGGAAATAGAATCACTTTCACGGGAAAAGAATCACTTTAGTATGGATTTTGTTGTTGCATGGTCAAATTTAGTAAGAAACATTGGATCAGGAAAATGATATGTTTGAATGTTAGATAAAAATCTTCCAAGACAACACTAGTTTACTACTTTATGATATAGAAATACCAATGTTTGGAAGGATGTATCAAACCTGGTTTTATGTTCTTTACACATTTTTTATGTATTATGAGCTTGTATGATACAATGGGCTTGTTTACAATGTTTTAGAGAGGCTTTTGATTGTTTTGGAGCGTTTTAGAGGTGAACAGTTTAAATATGGTTAGAAAAAACAATGCACCATCTCAAGGAAACTGTGTAATGTTTTTTAGGAGACACTAGGTAGGTGAATCTTTGTCAGAGAATTTTTCCAAACCATGCGAGTGACCAAGGGAAATTGTACAAACTGAAACAGATAGAAAAACATGGTTGGTTCATGGTTTTTATAACTATGTGGGCCAATAGTATGAGGGATTTTGTTTATTCACAATCACTGCACAATTGGTGCATTAATTTATAAACTGCATTGCCCAAACCATGCGTCTACATTTATTTTCCAGTAACATGTGCATAGTTTGCACATAGTTTGAAAAACGTTTTAACCTAACCATGTGATGTGCAGTTAATGCCCCAAAAAAATTGTTTTAATTCCAAATTAAGTCCCATAGCCTGAATTAGTTTCATAATATACTGGGATCTATAATTCCTTTTTCTTCCAAGTACCCCTTAGATATTCCTTGGGATATGTAGACTTAATTTGTCGAATCAAAGAGCATTGAAGATCCATATTCCTCAGTATGTCATTTCTCATTGCCATACTTCTTGGATATACTCTTATCCACTATCTTGGAACTAAAAATCTAGTCTTTTATGGATATATATGTTTTATTAAGGTAATATTGATGTAATATGATGAATTATTTTTAAGTAAAGAATATCCATTCCACGATATAGAAGATCATTGCGTCATTATTCATTTTCACCAATTATTGAGAGGTATGTGGAATCTCTATCATATCCACTTTACTTTTAAATTTAATTCATAGTTTTGATTAATTTTTTTTTGAAATTGTATTAAACATAATCTCATCATTTATAATACTAAAATCATAGTTTTAAAATTATTGAATTATTGTGATGGAAATCAACTATTTGTGAAATGTTTTCAGGAAGGAAAGTTTATATGTGGTATGTAATTTCACATGGAGTTTTTAATACAATGTTTTCATTTGTTAATTAATTCTAAGTGACTCTATAAAAGGGTCATGTGGCATTCAGTTACCTTTATTTCTTGGACATGAACCTATATAAGGTTCCTTTTTCAATAAGTCACCACGACATTGGTTTCTATGGTTTGTATTGTTGAATTGAGGATTGTATACTCATGAGTATGAAAATATAAACTATCATTAATTAGTGTGTGTGTGTTAGAGTGGAATCATAATAATGGGTATTAAAAATATTAAGATATGGTTTTGAAGACTTTTATATTACATTCCATGAAACTACTGTTGGTATTGATATAAAATTATTCACCTTCTTTATAACGGTTTTATATAAATTTTTTATAGAGTTTTGTCCTAGTGGTGTGAGAAGGGATGTATTTTGGGGAATCATAATATGTTCATACTCACCCCCGCCTAGTAGACATAGTTACATTTTCAGATTTCATCAACCCAGATATAGGTAAAGGGAAGCCAACATATATCCCTAGCGGTGAAGTTTGATACATTGGGCATGACATATGGAGTTGGATCTTAGAGATTGTGCCAGAGAGTCTTGGGATGAATCCTCTTTAGTTTCATTGAGTTGTGTTTTCTTTTAGTTCTTATTGGTTATATTTTTATCTCCATTGGTACTCTGATATGTTATTTACTTTTGGAAATGTCTTCGGTTGTAATGCTTATTCATTCATCATATAGTCGAGTTGGATGTTATTTTTGATAATATCAATTGGATTATTCCTTAAAGATAAAAATTTACAGGAATTTTCTCTGAATCCCATGGAATTTATTATCATTATTTTAGTGTATTGAGGATCTCACTAAAGGTATTAGAACCAATATTAATTCTCATGCCGATGAGGTGAGGGCAAGATATTATAGATACCCTATTATTGAGAAATTATCTTATTAGCATATGTGTATGTGGTTGTCTCCTTAAGAGGGGATTTTGGATCCAATTTAAGGTTTCATTTGTACATTACATAAAAAATATTCCTTTTTCATTGAGGTGTTTATCCAGCATGTCTCATATTAGAGAAAATAGTGAGAAATCAAGAGTTTTTTTATTTGATTTATAATATAGAGATTTGTGATATTTTATTTCATATTGAGTACATTCATCAATTAATTCCCATGGTACATGTTTTTAAATTTGTTATTCTCTTATTTTTTTAAATAAATTAAATATTTAATATGAATTATATTATTATTTTAATTTTATATTTTAATTTTAATTTTTTATTTTCTAGATTTAAACACTATGTAGGATCTATTTCTGTTGTGTCATCAACCATTTCTTGTTGCACCCGACCAAAATATCTTTCCATAAATATATTCTTATACATGGAATATTTTTTAACTAATAAATTTAATTAACTAAACATACATTGGATATTATCTCCTGAGGTGTTTGTTGAGACTTTTCATACATTCCTCTTTCTTACAAAAACTCATACTTTGACAATATGTCAGGGAATAGGCAGTCTACCATGGATTATATGATATATTCCTATACCTTGGGATTTTCACCTACCAAGTTTGACTAGATTGTATATAGGTATCCTTTTAATGTTTGATATCGTTATTATCTTGGTGGTGCTTTCTTCAAGTTCCTCATCATTTTTTTATGTAAAGCATTTTAGGTTTCCTTTGTGTTTTGTGATTGAGTGATCCCTCCAATAAAAATCTCATCAAATTTAATCAAGAGAAAATTAGGGAGAATTAGCACATTCTAAATATACTTCCTAAATAGAAGGAGCTTGAGACAAGTTTCAAATGCCCCTATTTTTTTTAATCATGTGTAGATAGATTGTAATGAGATATATGATTATCCCTTTTGAACCATGAAGGGTAATAGACTTGATGATGAGCCAATAAAATTATTTGAACATAATGATAATGAATTAAACACCTTTTATTGGCATTCTTCATTAGAAAAAGTGAGATTGATACCTAGTATGGGGTTATTGGTATTGTATTATTTTTCCCTTCATCAATTATTGATGTCTACTGTGTGTTTCTTGTTTTTTCATCATGGTTTTCATGTATGTTCAATTTTTCATTTTTTTTGTATCTATCTTATTTTATTATACTATTTTATCTTTACAGTGAACACTTTTATTGATTTTTACCTATGTATATATTTTAATTGTTTGATGTGTGTATATATTGGTGACCTTATTTTACTATGTTCTTTTATCAAATTTTTGACCTCTCAATTGATGAACATTTACTTTTGTGTCAATTTTATTAACATGATTCAAATATGATTCATTGATTCTGTATCATTGATTTTCATGTCTATACCCTATTAATTAAGTGGTTTTGTCTATATTTTTATTCTTTTAACATTTAACCAAATTTTTTTCTTATTTTTATAAGATGGAATTGTGTTTTTCATAATCAATAAAATCTGTTTTTCTTGTTTTTCTCATTATATAATGTTGTTTTGATATTTTATACTAGTTTAGAATATGCATGTATAAGAACATTATTATATTATATAAATGAATATATTTAATAGTTAATACTCATTTTGTTTGACTATTTTTATTAGAATATTTTTTGTAAATATTATTTTATTTTATTTTCAGAATTTCGCAAGCATGAGTTGCTGGAATTTCCTATACAATCATGTATAATACAGAAAATATATTCGTTTGATTATTTATTTCTATTATAATTGGTTTATATTAATATTATATGATATTTACTGGTATAAAATAATATAATAAACAAGTTTTTAATATTCAATTTTTGGATTTTAATAAAAAAAGTAAACCTAAATGCTTCAATTTTCTATTGAATGTGGATTTGATCACAATGAAAACATCAACCTATTATTTCCCCAAAAAACTTCCTATAGATCCCCCTATTACATGAATATTTCCTACCACATCTTGGTTTCTACAAACACTTCACATTCTTATTTCCCTTAGCACGTAACCCATGTTGTACAAAAATAGGAAGGCAGAAGAAGAAGATAAAACATTTTAAATCTTGATGCATCAATTAAGTTCACTATCCAAAATTGTTCTTTCTATCCTCAATCTTTGGCGTTAGGTTCTTATTATAAATTTTCTTTCAATTATTACACCATCATTTTGGTAATATCATACACCAATTTTCAATATCCCCATAGCGATGATGTTAAGAGAATATACATGGATAATTTCAGATTGAAGAGATTAATTCAAGCTGATATCTTGATCCAATTATTTATAGATCAAAATCAGTGTGATTAACACTATTTTGATCCCACTGTTTTGATCAAAGACTAATTTGATAGGAAAAAGTTCATGAATCCTTTAAAGGGAGGTAGTTGGTTATATTTAGAAATTTTGAAATCATGCCTTGAAGACTAATTTCATCATTAATCATTTCTTGTCAAAAAAGTTATTTTATTTTATTTTTATTTTGTTTTGTTTTTCATTACTATATATATATAATATAAATTTATTTTACTAAATATATATATGTTTAAAAAATATTAATATATATATATATATATAAAATTATAAACCAATTCCTAAGGCCCCTTTTTATTAGGGATGATATTAAGTAATTCTGCCCCCATTTTTAATTTTGGATTCTACATGGGTTTTCCACCTCATCAATCCAAAACTCTAAATATTTGGGTCCCATTTAAACAACTATTATTTATTTCTTTTAAAAATAAAAAAATAGTACCCCACTTTTATTTATAAATATTAATTCTCTAGATCCCAAGAGTCTCATTATACATAATCAAGGTATCATTCAGTTTAAACAATTAATTAGTAACAATATTTCTAATTATTATATGATTTTTATGTTTTAAAATTATTAAACTTTTTAATATTTACGATAAACAGGATATATCATACATAAAAGGGTATTTCTATCCAACATTTCATTTTGTGTGACTTTTATGGACATGTTCTTATATCCCTTACATGAACTACCTCTAAAGAATAATCGCATTAACTCATTTAAGAAGAGACCCCAATTACATGTTTAAATAGGAAATATATTAAAATATGTTTCAATTATTTGAACACATATATTATCAAGTGATAATATTTTGTTAAGAGTTTTCAACTCAACCTCTAGTTATAACAGATGATATTGAAACTAAGTAGTTTGTGTTTTAATTTTAAATATCAACAATCATATTCATAACTTCTTTTTACCCATTAAACACTTTTATTGGGATATACTTAAATAAAGTGTTGAGTTTCCATTATATAAATGATTTATTCTACATGTTTTAACCCATATATTTATTTTACGCATGAATTATCTCTCTAATTAGATATTTTGTAAATAGATCTGCACGGTTTTTACATGATATCACATGAAAAATTGTTATTGTACCATTTTGTCACAATTTTATTACATAATAATTTCATAAAATTATATTTCTCTACTTATTATTGTTCATGAAATAATATTATTATAATAAAGATTATACCATATCACAAATTATTAAGATAAGAGTCATTATATTGCGCCACAATCTAATATCCAATGATAATTTTCTAATCCATTTATCTTCCTTTCCACATGTAGATATGTTGATAAATTATTAACTCATTTAAAAATGTAAAATACATGTTTGATTTTTACTCAACTAATAAATAGCACAACCTCCAAGAGTAAAAAAACCAAGATGTGGATTTTTTTATCACTAATACATTCAATCCAACTCTTATCATTGTATCCTTATAATATAGCGGGATAATCATTATAGTATGAAATTAAATATTTTTTATTTATCAGTTATCCAAATATTATTTTTATACATTTTTAATTATCCACACCATGATTACTAATATATATATATATACATTTTATACACTAAAAATATCGAGTCTAGTGCTATGTATTTCATACATCAAAGAACCAATATCACTAGAAAACTCATGTTTTTCTATATATCTTCCATTATTTATAGAAAGAATAACACTAGAATCCAATAGAGTATTATCATCATTGAAACCAAGATGATAAATTTTATTTATCATTTTTTATATTCAATGAGATTAGATTAAATAATCAACCACACTATTTTTTCTAACATTGATATTGTTTTGTCCCCGAATTTTACATGGGGCTAGAATGACCTTTTTGGTGTTGGTGGGATAACCTTTACATTAAAAACATATAACCACATCTTTTTTGAGTTGTTTCCAATGGGTTTATTCTTGGAACTTGAAACACCCAATGGATGTAACATATGGGATGACTCATGGATCTTCTTTTTATAGGCAGACACTCATTATTGATATTTTTCAATGATAATTTCAAACTCACATCGGTCGAGATGATGGGAGGTCAGTCTCATCACACCCTTTTCCGGGGAAATTTTTCTTACTCCTGGGCACTCTTATATAATTAAAATATGTTCACAAATCCTTCATTAATTTCCATGTTTGATGTAGGTATCACTTGAATTAACAATCTATTTTTGGCATGCTTGGATCTTAAAATATTTTTTAGTTATCCAAGGTTTTTCATCTATGAATATATCAATATGTATATAAGGTTATCCATAAATGATACCCTATTATATGTAGATTATAGATTATGGGGGCATTTATTGTTATGATGCATTTTTGAAGCCACAAAGTGGCGATCTCTAGACTTTATCATTATCCAGGGAGAAAGGATTTGTCTTAATGTTGGGATAGGACCCCTAAGATGGGATTCCTATGTATCCTCATAAAAGGAATATGAAACCACATAGTTTAGTTCCACTTAACAGGACACATCATACCTTTTAAGGTCACATTTCGAGGACTAGTCAATTTAGTTTAACATCATCTCATGAGGACATCTCGGAGAAATGTTACTAGGAAAATATTGGTGTGGGAAATATGCTAAGGCAGGCCAAGGAACCTAGAAGGGATGTGGACTCAAAAATATAGATACGAACTTGCTGGTAATGTGGACAAAATATAATTAGGGTTTATTTGGGGTGTTATGTTTGGACCTTATGGAGGTTTCCTATATGTCCCATTTGAATAGGAATCAAATCCCACATAGTTCAGTTGGTAGGACCCACACCTATGGATGGACTACGAAGATTTGTATTGTAGGGGAATATGACCTATTGAGTGAATTAGAGAATGATTTTAGGGATTACAAAATTTAAGAGGATTCCCTTTGAGTTGATTCATTGAGAATATGGTATCTTTGAAGATCAAAGAGCAGATTTAGTAGTTACCAAAATAATGAGGAATATCATTCAAATTGGATACATGGAATTGAGGAACCACACCTATGGAGGCCCTATGAAGTAAGGTGAGAGGAAGATCTTGAAGGAGATTTTCCACCAAGACATGCATCTAAGAGTGTGGATTTTAGGATCATAGCTAACTACTAAACCCAAATGAGTCATGCTCGAATGTGGGAAACCTGAGGAAGTGGGACATTTGACATACCAAAATACCTTCATTATCTAGTGGATAAGGGTTGGATTATGGGAGAAGAGGAAAGGGATTTGATTCCCCCATCCCCTCCAATTTTATATAAAGGATAGTCACATTCAGATACCCATCTGGATATGACTGTACATGTGAAGAGGATCAAGAGTGAAACTACTTGCATGAAAGGATATCGGCTTACTATATGATTAATTCACTTTGATTGGTCATTGGAGAAGAGTGTATACTAATCCACTACACCTAAAATGGAATGGAATGCTTGATACTATCTATCCCTACCTAGAATCGGAGGTCCCTGGTCTTAGATATGACTAAGGAAGGAAAGGGTCCCAACTCTAGTATCTGAGACAAGGAAATCACTAACACTACCCCCAGGGTTGGAGTACTCAAGAATGTTGAGATTAATATCTTCATCCACCCCAAGGACCCTACCCATAAGGTTGAACAAGTGTGGGACACCTTTGAATAATGGATTTATATACAAATGGGAGACATGCTGGCATGTCTCATTCCATGATACTGAATGTTCGGAGGATTTTTTGGAAGAGTCAATACAGCCCCTTAGATGACGGATCTAAATGAAGGGGTGATATATTTTTTGTCTTGAATGGGAAATTATAAAGTTTCTCTAGTAGTTCAAGTATTGATGAGCAAGAGGTTCTTCACATAGAACCAAGTAGTTGCTATAAGTACTTCACATAGGGGTAGGCCTACATGTGTTAGAGGTTACATGGGTGATGGACCACCTTGGAAACAACACTTGGGAATGACCTTAATCTAGGAACATAGTGTCTACTCATGTTTCCCCAAAAGGGACTCATGCAAGTCTTGAATTTGAGGGTAGACATTGATTCAAATACTTGTCAACTAAAGTTAAAGGGGCCCTCATAAAGGTTTATTGTGTTTCAAATCCTAGAGGGACTTTGATCTCACAATCCCCTTTAATTCAATCTTATATTGGGTTTTGCAGAGTTACCTAAGTGAATTTTGAAGACCTAGTCATAATTAATGCATGGAAAAGCATTGAGGATCTATCAATTTTTTTAGTCATCCAAATGAGGAGCCCCATAGTTTTGTTTATAAGTAATTATGGGACCTTTTTAAAGGTATTTATATCGTATAGGTACATGGTTCAGGTAACTCACATAGATAACATGCGCAGGGGTGGATAGTCCTTCATTACCATATAATGAGGCATATACGAGTCTTATGAATCATAATGCAAGTTTGCACTAGCCACTTTAGGTAAGTTCACTTGATATTTTGACGGTCTATTCTTCTCTTTGATACTTGGGGTACTCTCCATAATATTTTAATCCCACGTGAAAACAATATGTTCAAAAAAACCCCAACCCTCAAAATTGGATCTATTTTTAAATCAGAGGGTCTATTACTAAGGTTGGGGAGTAAAAAATTTGGATGTTCACACTTGTCATCCGCACTCGGTGTCCGTATAAGTCAGCAAAATTTTGTTGGGAATGTATGTCTAGTGCACAAGCCCGACCTATCGACCAGACACATAGTCCATTAGTGGATATAAATACTTCTAACCCTTCTTTGTATTTACCATCCACATTAGTGATCATTTATCTTCTCATGTAGGATATCTTCATTACTTTTCCTTACTTTCCATTTTGTTGGTCCTTTTTAAGGTATTCCTCATACATGTACTTCGTACAACCTCTTCAGTAACCTCCCTGTGTGGAACCACCTTGTTTGTGAACATTTTCATGAAATCTAGTCAAGGGACCTATGTGAGGAACTTGGTTGAGGGGCTTACTCAAGGCCCCTAGTCAAGGGACCTGTGTGAGGGACTATCACAATGGACCATCCTTTTCTAAAATTTAATAAAATTTTGAAATCCAAATTTTGACATTAATTAAAAATATCAATATCTTATTTCTTATTTTAAATGGATGTCAAAATGGACACTTTGAATAATCTACTACACACATAATAGTGATGATCAAAGTTGATTGGCCTAATTACTACAATATGTGTGAATCCACTCTCCAAAATGTCGCAAAGTACTTGTCATTGCAGGATTGAAATAACGATGTAGATGCTCAATATTCAAGATGGGGGGTGAATTGTATACTTTAAAAATTTCCTAAAACAAGGAAATATCTATGTTTAACAATGTTAAACTAAGAAAATTCACAACACCTCTAACACCAATTGGAGAATTTGAACAAGGTATGAAGTTATAAACTTCAAGTTCAACACACATGCTTAAAACTTGAATGTGATTCTAAAAAACTGGTTCTGAAAATATGATTATGAAAAGATGGATCCAGAAAATGAAACTTAACCAAAGTTTAAAAAAATAGATTCTACCTTAAATCATATAGAATCTAAATTAATCAGAGTACAAGTGTAAGAAAATATAAGATGGTTATACTTTCCTTAAAATACAAAATGCAGCGGAAAAACTTGTAACAAAAACAAGTAACAAGATATAAATCTTTTAACCCAAATAGAAGGGTATCCAACAACCTTGGATAAAGGTCCATTGATTTATACTTTCAAGAAATTATGTCTTACCCACACCCGGGTAAGCCCTCGATATGAAGATCGGAGTCTCTGTCTTGCTATCCCCGCAAGCCCTCAACTTCAAGGAAGTTGGAACCTCTGTCTTCCTTAGCAAGGAAGCCCTCGAATTTCAAGGTAGTAGGCACCTCTATCTTCATGTCACCGGAAGCACTCGAATGTAATCACCAACATTCGGAGTCGCACGAAGCGAGTCTGTACAAGGCAATGTTTGAAAAAGCTTTTCAAACTTTCTGCACGAATCTTTGAGAGTTAATAAGAGCCTATCTATCTAGAAATCACTTCAACAGAACTTAGTACAAGATCAGTGTCAAAGTGGTAGCTTATTTTCAATTGAGCTCCTATTTATAAGAGAAGCTCCAACGGTTGGTTCCCTCCTCCAACGGTCATATTTTTCTTAAATTTTGGAGGGACTTGTACATGTGTTACTCAACCAACGGTAAGTTAGAAACAGAATGAATGACATCGTTTTATGACAAAATATGTGTAACTGAAAGCACGACATCGTTTTAGCAAATCAGAGTGTATGTAAAAAGTTCGTAATGTAAGAAAAGTAAAATTTCAGAGTCTAACTAAAATGGAAATCAGATTCTATACTAAAGGGATATTCAGATTTTTTTTAGGAATTCGGAACTAGAATTCTGTAGAAATCCAGAGTCTAATCTTCAGGGAGATTCAGAGTCTGGTTTTATCAAAATTCGGAACCAGAATTTACAATGTTTGGAGTCAGAGTTCATGGGAATTCGGAGTCAGAACTCATAAGAGTTCGGAGTCTGAATTCAGAGAACTCAGAGTCAGAACATAGATAAGTTCGTAATCAGAATTCAGAGTCGAACTACAAGAGAATTCGTATCCAGAATTCAGATTCAAACTATATGAGAGTCCATATCCATTATTTGGAGTGTAACTTCATTACAGTTCACGTTCAGAATTTGGAGTGGAACTTCATAACAGTTCACCTCTAGAATTCAGAGTGGAACTTCAATACAGTTCACATCCAGAATTTAGAGTGGAACTTCATTACAGTTCACATCCAGAATTCGGAGTGGAACTTAATTACATTTGACATCCAGAATTCGGATCCTAAAACAAAATGCTTCATATCTATGTATTTATAGGATTCCAAGGTTACAAATATGAATCCTAATTTTATACTTAGTCAAAATATGAACAATGAAAATATGGTAAGAATAAATTTCCTTAGAGAAAGAAATTTTTCTTATAAAATCAAAGAAAAAAATAAAAGTATTTTCTTAAAGATAAGGTGTTTGTGATTTTCAAAACAAGGAGTGGAAAAGTCATAAGGAAAAACCTTATTGACTCAAAAATCTCCCCCTTTTTTGAAAGCACAAACATCCTTTCAAAAAGAATATAAGGACTTAGAATAAATTTCAGACTTTGAAATTAAAGCTTATCTCCCCTTGTTTATGGATGATAGTGAATACAACTAACTCCCCCTTAGGCTTTGGAACTCTAAGGATTGTATTCTGAATTTCTGGAATAGAATTTTCCTTATAAATGTGGAAATCTTCTTTAATGAACACTCCCCCTTAGATAGAATCCCCCTTAGGAAATATTATTCTATGTTTTATAATTTTTCCTTTATCTACTTATAATTCTCTTTCCTTATCCCATTTTGTTATTTTCAAAAATAGTTTGAGGGAATGGAAAAGATAATAAAGTACCTAAAATATTAGTATATGCAACCAACCAAAAGATAGGTAACCAAAATGTCATTACTATTAGAAAGAAATAGTGAAAGGAAAACAATACAACAAAATATCGGGTTTGATTCTATTTGGATTCTTTTTCCATGGATAATAGGCTTTTTAGAATGGTCTTCAATTTCTGTAGATCTTTATGGTCTTCCTCAACTTGCTTCTATAAAGAAACGATTCTTACATCTTGAGCCTCTATTGTCACTGCCCGAGCTTTAAGAGTTTCCTCTTGGTTTAAAACCTTTTCTTCCAACTGAATCCGAATATCTTTTTCCTATCTATAATATTGGACAAGAGAACTTTGCTTCCCATTCAGATATTTATCCTTCGGCATCCAAACATCCTGCTCAATAGTTAACTACTTCTCAAATGAATCTGAAAAATTGCTGATTTTGGAATAATCTTTATCAAAAGCATTATTGAACTCTACTTGAAATTGATCAAACACTTCGAATTATGCATTGAATTTCTTGGACCACTTGGTCATATTCTGGCAAGAAATTCTGTGAGCTTTATAATCAATAAGGGAAATTTTGTGATCAGCCTCAATCTTAACACACTTATCCATCACCATGGACATAGAATCTGATTTTTGATTCATGCTATGCTGAAACATCTGGAATCTGGAATCAATGGCTGAAAAAATTGTAATGACATCCACCAGCTTCTTGAGAGATTCAATGAAAAAATCATAGACCAGTGTTAATGACTCTGAATCTGATAGTTAGGTAGGAGATGGTTCTTCCTCTATCTCATCCAACTTTCTTTTAGATGAACCAACAACTGTCTTCTTTTTTACATAAAGCATTCTAGGTGTAACAGAAATCACCTTTTTTCCCTTGTCAACTTTCGGAACTTCTTCCTCATTTGGAGAATCATGCTCACTGTAAGACACTTGAAAAATTTTATCTTCATCAAATTTTTCTTTTCCAGCTCCTTCTTTAAGGAAATCATGATGAGAACATTCTTTCTCAGAAGGCTTGCTGACTTCTTCTTGACCTTTCTCATCATATACAGGAGTATCTAATTTTGAAGATCCGTCTTGAGAAGTCTGGAGTGAGATTTTCTCAGATGGATTTCCCTTATCATAATAATCTTTTTATTTTCCTTATTATATCAACAGAACCTCCACTCCCATCATCTTGTTGGACTTCCTCCATAACTTTCTTAACTATTGCATCTATTTCAACTTCCCTTTCTTCATGAGCTCTCTCTTTAGAATTTTCCGGAGTCTTATTTCCCAGAGTTTCAGGAAAATCTTCATCCAGTAAAGATTTTGGAACGAGAATATTCTCTGAAGCAATTTCAGTGAATTTCAAGAGAATTTGAACAACCTAGGCTTCAGACATCTTCTTATATAATTTCTTCTCTTTTGCTTGCTTTTAATGTTCTTCACCAGCTTTTTCTTTTAGGTCATTAGCCTGAGCAGGGTCCAAGACAAACTATGGCTCACCTTCTTTCCTTTTCTCTTTTTCCTCCCTCCACTTGGAAACCACATCATCTGGACATGAATTTTGTTTCTTCGGGTTGGGAGGTGCAGAATGGATTTCCTTAGACTTAGGAGTTTTTTCAGCATCAACCACTTTCTTCAACTTCCTTTTCTTAGTAGATTTCTTAGAAAATTCTAGAACTTCTTTCTCCTTCTCAGCAGCTTCAATCTCTTCCTCAGGTAAATGATAGAATTCTACGGATTCAGCTAAAAACCCCATTTTCATCCATTTTAATGTGTCATCGCTAAGAAGCATTAAATTACAATTCCTTTTCTTGGAGGAACAAGCAATCTTGAATGATTCAAGACATTGAACAATCAACTTTGAGAGAAAAGCTGGATACATGATGATTTGAGCCTTCAAATTCCCTTCATGGATATTCTTAACTATAATAAGAATATGCCTCATTAGATTTATCTTCCTTAGATTTACCATGAAATCTAGGATTTAAATGTCACTCTTCTTGAGATTATCCTTGTCTCCTCTTCTCAGTATGAAAAACCCTTGCACCCAAAGTTGTAGAATCCGATTATTCAGAGAGAGATGAGAAATATTTACTGTAACATCATCTGAAATTCCAAGGCATTCCATGGCCTTTGCATTGTTGAAACTTCCTTTCTTATCGGGCAGCTTGTGGGAGAAAAACTCAGCTTCTACCTCATAATATAAACCCACCAAGCATGCATCCTTGGTGTAAGAAAGCTTGAAGGTCTTCCCATAATACTTAAACGAAAACAAATCTATGCCATTTTCCTTACAGAAGGAAACCGACTCATAGAACTCAATAAGAAAATCCAAATAAACTGGATCCTGATCCCCTGGCTTGGATATGAAAACATTTTCCAATCCATTGAGCTTGATGTTCTTGGAAATAAGAGAATTATACTTATAAAAATTTGGATGGACCAACCTCTCCCTATAAATTAACCACCTGGAGAGAGGCTTCACAGATGACATTTCTTGAGAGGTGGGTTCTACATAAATTAGAAATTGAAAGATTCTAAAGAATTCGGAACTATCTTGACAATGATCAGAATGACATTAAGAAGATAGGTAGGGCTTCAAGACACAAGAGCTTTCAAAAACCGATGTGGGATGACCCTCGGGGGTCCCCTTTATATAATAGTTGGGGCGGTGGTTCAACATCCATGGTTTATCGAACGATTGAGATTCATTGAGATTTGATATGACGGTTGATAATCAAGCCTCAAGGAAAAAAATTGACTCCGATATTTTGAGGTTTTAAGAAAAACAATCGGATTTAAGAAAACTAGAATCCGAGAAATTTTAAAATACATAAGAAAACACCAGCAAGTAAAATATGATTACAAAAACTTGAGTAAGGAAATAATACCTTTCGGATTATCTAGGATGATTGTTCATAATAGGTTACATTATTCTTGATGAAAATTTGACTACAAAAATATTAAAAATAAAAACAAGAGTACGAAAAAAGTTCATTTAAAAACAAACTCAGTACGATAATTTCATTACGAAAGTTCCAGTATGAAAATTTCATTACGAAAGTTTCAGTACAAAAATTTCATTACGAAAGGTTCAGTATGAAAATTTCATTATGAAAGTTTTATATGAAAAATTCATTACGAAATTTTTAGTACGAAAAATCTTTAAAATCTAACAAAAAAATGTACCCCCCCTATAAAAATGAGTATATTACTGTAAGGATATTGTTTCAACATGAAGTTAATGTATAAATATTACCTTACAGCTATCATTCCTAACTTCTGTTTAATGTATTCAAATCTATCAGAAGGTAAAGATTTTTTGAAAATATCATCAAGTTGATCATGCGTTCCGATAAATTGAAGAATAATATCTCCTTTTATTAATATCCTTATCAAAAAGAACATTTTAAAACAAGGTTTTTTTTAAGAAGAACAATGTTACCTATACCAATAATTTCTCCATGAGTATTATCTCTGAAAGTTACTTTTCCTCCTTTCATCTTGATAATATTTTCAAAATAGTTTTTGTTACCTGTCATGTGCCGAGAACATCCACTATCCATGTACCATGTGTTAATATTGGTACTTCCTTTATCTTCCTGAAAATAAGAAAATAATTAGACTTTCGGAATCCAAACTTGTTTGGATCTGAGATTTTTAGACAGAAAAATTTTGGGTACCCACATCTTCTTAGAAAAATAAGCCTTATGAAAACCTAAAGATTGGGTTTTGTTTAAGGAACAATTTTTTGCCCAGTGACCACCACATTGACACTTGTTACAAAATGGGGCACTTTGGGGAACAAAATAATTGTTACTAAAAGTTGGTTTAGCACGGGTAAACCCAAATCCGGATTTGTTTCTTAAAGGTCGTATTTGTGAATAAATATTATCAAAATTTTCTTTACCTAAGGTAATGTTCGACATACAATTCTTTAAAGAAAATATTTTGGACTTGAGTTTTATAATCACGTTTTTATCTTCAAAATCATTATATTTTGAACATACCTAGGTTTGAAAACACTTTTCTTAGAAATTACATTTTCTAGATCTTTTGAAAGTTTGTTATTCTCAGAATTTACTTCCTCAATATTTTTTGAAATACTTATGAAATCAGAATTTTTCTTATCCATATCTTTAGGAAGATATGATATTTCCATAGTAAGAATAATATTCCTAGAGTTTGCCTTATCAAGATTTTTATTGAGTTTTGAATTCTCAATCTCAAGAAGATCAGCAAACCTAGAAACTTCTTCATAGGTAGGTAAAGTATTTTATTCATCAAAAGAGGATTCTTAATCTGAAGAGTTATAATATTTAATACCATTAGAATTTAAAGAAACATTGTTCAATGATTCAACATTGTGTTCCTTAGACATAAAGCAATGATTGTTAATAGGTAATCTGGCTATAAGACCAAGATTCTTCTGTTTTGAAGATTCATAATCAGAAGATTCATCTAAAGAGTCACCACCACTGGAACTCCAAGTATCATTAGCTTTCTGAACTTTCATATCTTTAGCTTTATAATACTTCTTCCTATTCCTTTCATAATTCCTCTCTTTTCTTTCTTTTTTCTTGAGCAAAGGACAATCAGGTCTTATGTGTCCAGCTCTCTTGAATTCATAGCATGTGACCTCTGAATCTTTCTTATCTTTCCTTTCCTTCTTCTTATACATGGGTTAGAAATTTATTTGTCCAGCTATCTTGTTCATCCTTTGAGAAATATTAGCAAACTCATTCTCTGAGACTTCACTCTCACTAGATTCGGATTGGATAAAAACCTTCTTAGTTTTGGATCTAGTTATTCTCTCAGGAGTCTTAGCTTTTATGTTATTTGATGTTGTAGTAAAAGCAACAATACCATTCCCATTCTTCTTTTTGATGTTTTCAGCATCTCTTTTCATCCTTGTCTCATGTTTAAAAAGAGTTCCAAATAACTCATCTAAGGAAATTTGAGTAACCTTCTTGTTCTCATCAATAGCAGTTCTCTTTGATTCTCACTCATTGGGCTTAATATCAATGATCTTGTCAAAAAGAGATTAATCATCTAGACCTTTCTCTCCCATAGATTGTAAGCTATTCACGATAGTCATAAACCTTTGTTGCACCTTACAAATGGGTTCTCCATATGTAAAGTTAAAACCATGATACTCAGCTCTAAGCATGGCTCTTCTAGTCTCAATCACTTTAGATGTATCAAAATGAGTAACTTCAAGTTTATTCCATATACAGTTAGCTGCTTTAAAAGAATAAATTTGGCTATATATGTTCCTAGTTATTGAACATAGTAAAGTATTGCGTACATTATAGTTGAGTTGATAATCATGCTTCTCTTGGTCTGTGAAAGTACTAACTTCCTTATCAGGAATTTGATAACCTCCAGTAAGCATAACAAAATTTTCTACTCCAGTATTGATAACGAATGTCTTAATTCAATCTCTCCAATACTCATAATCATTACCATCAAAAATTGGTGTTCTTGTAGGATTTAGGTTGTTGATGAAACCCACATTGATTCCGTCCATCTTAAAAAAAACTTTCTACACAAAAAATTGTTAATAACAAAAGTTCGGATTCAAGGAGAATATTCCTAAGCAAGGAAAATATAAAACAATGAAAAACTGAGCAAGAAAAACATATATATGAGTATAAGTATTTCAGATACCTCCTCTAATACCAATTGTAGGATCGAAATAATGATGTAGATGCTCAATATATAAGAGGTGTGGGGGGTGAATTGTATACATTAAAAAATTTCCTTAAACAAGGAAAGATCTAAGTTTAACAATGTTAAACTATGCAAATTCACAACACCTCTAACACTAATTGGAGAATTGGAATATGGTATGAAGTTATAAACTTCAAGTTCTACACACATGATTAAAACGGGAATGTGATTCTGACAAACTGGTTCCAGAAATATGATTCCGAAAAGATGGATCCGGAAAATGAAACTTAACCAAAGTTTAAAAAAATAGAATATACCTTAAAGAGTATAGAATCTAAATTAATCAGAGTACAAGTGTAAGGAAATATAATAAGTTTATAATTTCCTTACATTACAAAATGCAGCAAAAAAATATAACAAAAACAAGTAACAAGATATAAATATTTTAACCCAAAGAGAAGGGTATCTAACAACCTTGGATAAAGGTCCCTTGATTTATACATTCAAGAAAGTCTGTCTTACCCACCCCCGAGTAAGCCCTCGATACGAAGATCAGAGTCTCTATATTGCTATCCCCGCAAGCCCTCAACTTCAAGGTAGTTGGAACCTCTGTCTTCCTCAACAAGGAAGCCCTCGAACTTCAAGGTAGTTGGCACCTCTGTCTTCCTATCCCCGGAAGCCCTCGAATGTAATCATCAAAATTCGGAGTCACAAGAAGCAAGTATACACAATGAAAAGTTTGAAAAAGTTGTTAAAACATTCTGCACGAAGCTTCGAGGGTTAATAAGAGCCTCTCTCTCTAGAAATCACTTCAACAGAACTTAGTCCAATATCAGTGTCAAAGTTGTAGCTTCTTTTCAAATGAGCACCTATTTATAGGAGAACCTCCAACGGTCAACTCCCTCTTCCAACGGTCATATTTTCCATAAATTTCGGAGGGACCTGTACAGGTGTTACTCAACCAATGGTTAGTTAGAAACAAAATGGATGACATCGTTTTATAAAAAAATATGTGTAACTGAAAGCACGACATCGTTTTAACAAATCAGAGTGTAAGTAAAAAGTTCGTAATGTAAGCAAAGTAAAAGTTCCGAGTCTAACTAAAATGGAATTCAGAGTCTATACTAAAGAAATATTCGTATTCTGTTTTTTTGGAATTTGGAACTAGAATTCTGTAGAAATCCGTAGTCTAATCTTCAGGGAGATTCAGAGTCTGGTTTCATGAGAATTCAGAACCAGAACTTACAAATTTCAGAGTCAGAGTTCATGGGAATTCAGAGTCATAACTCATAAGAGTTCGAAGTCTGAATTCAGAGAACTCAGAGTCAGAACTTAGATAAGTTCATAATCAGAATTTGGAGTTGAACTACAAGAGAATTCGTATCCAGAATTCAGAGTCAAACTACATGAGAGTTCGTATCCATAATTCGGATTGGAACTTCATTAAAGTTCACGTCCAGAATTCGGATTGGAACTTCATAACAGTTCACATCCAGAATTCGGAGTGGAACTTCATTATAGTTCACATTCATAATTTGGAGTGTAACTTCATTACAGTTCACATCCATAATTCGGAGTGGAACTTCATTATAGTTCACATCCAGAATTCAGAGTGGAACTTCATTACAGTTCACATACAGAATTCGGATCCTAAAACAGAATGCTCCATATCTAAGTATTTATAGGATTTCAAGGTTACAAATATGAATCTGAATTTTATAATTAGTAAAAATATGAACAATGAAAATATGGTAAGAATAAATTTCCTTAGAGAAGAAAATTTTCTTTATAAAAGCAAAGCATAGAATAAAAATGATTTTTTTTAAAGATAAGGTGTTTGTGATTTTCAAAACAAGAAGAAATGGAAAAGTCATAAGGAAAAACCTTATTGACTCAACATACATAGTATAAATGTGAATGTCGAAAAAGTTATTATCTTCCCCTGTATGGTCACATAATTCTACGGGACGCTTTCATCCCAAAGGCTCAGAGTTGCATTGCAAAGTCATGGTTTGTGAAACATATTAATTCTACCACCACCAATGTCTCCTCCATGGGTGTCTACATCAAGACTGGAATAATTCTCACTACTTGTGTCATTCATCATATCCATTTTACTCTAGATCTACAATCTCATACCCTATAGTCGAAGAATCGCTATTATGAATTAACATTCTTTTCTTCCTAGATAGAAGAGTCACAATGTTGGTAAGAGGATTAGGATTTCCACTCCAGGGGGTGGGTGGGTGAGGACTGAATTGATATGGGAATACTAGGGGCACCAATCGTTTTAAAAATTAAGGCAGTAACCGCAGTACATAATCATTATGAGGATATTTGGGTGGGAAAAACTTTTTTTAATAGGAACCCATATATTATCCCTAAGCTACCGATCCAATGGATTTCGAAAAAAATAAGTGTTCCATCCAATTCATGGTAAACTCGACAATATATTGTGGGAAATATATAATATTTCTCGAGTCCTTATCCATGGGGGTATGAATGGTGAATTTATCCCACTAAATAGGTTGTGGGATGATGTAGAAAGGAAACCACCTTTAGCCCAAAATATTATTAATATCGCTTGGAAGGTAAAGAAGAATGATCCTCACCCAAGAGGTGATATTAATTCAGATGCATGGATTGATGCTTTCATCTATCCCTAATGAGAATGTCCCACTTACAAACAACCTATGGAATTCCCCACCCTAGAAAATCATGGCAGTCCTAATATATTTTTTCCTATATTGTGTCTTGAATAGTATACATGGTGGGGTTACAATGTCAATATTTTGTTTTATTTGAGGCCCCCATTTCGGACTTCCTTGTATCATGGATAAGTATTGAAAGGATTCTAGTCAAGGAGCCAAATGGCGGCCCAAGACCAAGGAAGTTTGTGATGAAAAAAATAGAAAATAGAGCAAAAAATGGTTGCATTCCACTATCCTAGCGAAGATTTACCAATATTTTATACATGAACACATATGGAAGAAATAGTTAAAATTTTTAGTTCTATTTCAATTTTTGTGAGGGTGGATTGTAGGTAACATTCATTTTTAGGCTATTCTAAGTGGACTTGATGTTCTTGAAGGATAGTTTTTTCCATTTTTTCATACTGCCTCTATAATACAACCACTATCCTTGAAGTATGATAAAGTCTTGAGGATCATGAACATATCAAGATAGTTCAACTTTTCCTTATATGGTGATCCACTGAATGAGACATTTGAAGACTATGGAAAAGATAATGATGATCTGAGGGCTTATATGGTTTCGTTTAGAGACAACATACTGGTGTATCATATTTATAGTGAGAACATATGTGAGGTCTATTCTTCATATCTATTTACCTTCCAATTAATGTTTTAATAACAATCAAGTGTATTCCCCCTTATGTACATTAGTCTTGAGAAAAACCAAATGGTGTCCATGAAATTTTAAATACTGATGGCCATGGAGGTTTCCCAAAATTCAATGAAGCTATCTTTATTGGATGCACTAATCATATTAGAATCTATTTATAAAAATTCTAGGATTTATTCATATACTCAAGGGGTGTTTACAAAATGCATCCCTTTAGTTGAAGTTTAATAAATTGCTAGTCACAAAAAGCCTGACAGGAAGACTCAATTTGATGGCGATGATGATGAAGCTCCAAAATATTAAAGGAGATCTCGAGAAAGGGCAACCGATCAAAATTAGGTTATGAAAACCACATCTTCAAAGAGAATGTGGTACGTTCACCCAATATTTTATGAGATTAGGGAGGCCTGAAAAGGCTTTGAAGTCAAAGGACACCAGGTATTCTTTTCTTTTGATAACATTAACACCAGAATATTTTTTTCTCTTAGAGATCTATGCTTGGAAGGGTATATCTCGTGAAATTAGAAACATGTGGGAATTCCTCTAGGCTAGTGTACATATCCCCAAGCTGGGATATATATGATCACCCTTTTATCTCAACCACAACAATAATCAAACTGAGTTGAGAAAATATGTTCAAGATCTAGAAATGTGGATATACACACCTGATGATTTTATCCTAACCACAAATTGAGTATCTAACATATTAGATTATAGAAAACATGGGTTGGCAGATGGTAAAACCAAAGAGTAATGGGATGAGTTTATCATTCCATTTTACCATGGTAACCTGTTTCAGAATATGCTTCACTTTACCCCATCAAGGGTTCCAACACGTATCCTATATGGATTTATGGGGACATACTCAAGGAGGCACATTATTGTGTCGGTGAATCCATCCCCTTAATGGATGATGCATCAAGAAATGTAGCTCCACCAAAACCCATTAATGAATATGGGGAATAGGGCTACAATAATGTTTGATATACATTATAAGGTTCCATGGGTTAGTCACTTACATTATTCCTTGTTATATTTCAGATCTTCCATATAAGGTAAAGGGCTCTACGAAAACCATAACATTCCCCATTTCCACCCATGAAAGTGTTGATAGTTATCCCAGATAGCACATTGAATGTTTCATGGCTGATCATAACCCCTCAGGTTTCGAAGGTGTCATGTATACCAAGATGTTGGTAAATAAAATCAATGGGGTAGATAATTTTAGTTGTGGGCCCCACGTCTCGGATACCCCTACTAGTGAGGATTCCTGGAGAGGTGAAGGATTATTTAATTAAATAATGGAAAACTAAATGACATTGTGAATTTATTAAAAATAATTAATATTACCACATATTTAGAGGATTCCAGAGACCTTAGTAGGTTGTTGGATGGATATGGATTCTCTAATTATTATATTTTTCAAATACACTTGATCAATTTTCATTTTATGTCTCACATTATATCTCCACATATATAAATTTTTATATAGAGAACATTGATTATAGAATTTATGAACAAGGAATCAATGTCTATTTTTTCAAATTGCTGAGGTACTGACATGTGGGAACCATAAAGTGTGGGATTTCAGAGATCCTTTGTTCTGGGATTTTGAAAAAACATATCAGGATATTCCTTCTCGGTAGGTTATTACCCATAATGTTAAGGTTAGGAGTACTATATAAGAATTAATAGCAACAGTTGATCCAATATTGGGTAATGTTTTATAACCACTTTGGGTGCTTCAATTCCTTTATTTTTTTTTTACCTTTAGATGTTCACGAGGGGTGTCACCAGCTATATGGTATCATCGACTTCAATGAAAAACCATGAAGTGGGGGATTCTATTCTAGTTCAGTCCAAACCGATATGTGAAATAGAGGCTATATTGGAGGGAGTGGAGAAGGGTTACTCATTGAGTAAACTAAGACAAGGATACATTTCCCCATCAAAGAGTGACTCTGGGTTGGGCTTGAAGATGATGGATTCTGAACTCACTACACTCAGTATTATTTGGAGATACATATGTAAAATACTCACGGAGATTCATGTTGAAGACCTTCCATCATTACTTCTCTGACTTATGGGCCCGTTTTCCTTTTTGGGGTATAGAGATTTTGATTATCGCATGCTCCAAAATGATATAAAGTTTATCAATCAAAAAAGGGTGAGGTGAAATAGTCGTAGCTGGTTGAGGAAAAATTAGTAGGAATGTTTGAAGGTCTCAGGCATTCAATTTCCTAGGTACAATGGAATCATGTGCAGGTGATAAAGGTGTATCATTATCATCATGATAAGAAATATATCCAAATAGAATTCCTTAATGAAAAACTAAATCCCATACAGGAAGATATTATCCAAATCCTCCATTCCTTGAGGAGGGTATTGACACATAGGAGGGCATCAATGGATGTGGAGAAAGAAACAATTCATCATGATAATGAGGCCGTCACCACTCAATTAACCGGGTTCCATCAAGATGTGGAAAATGGTTGACCCACAGTTCAAAATATCAAATCATATGTCATGAAAAACCTAAAAAATTTGGTTGAGATACTCTAAAAATGTGAATGTTATTTTTGTTTGAGAACATAAATGAAATGATTTATTTGGGTTCTTGACAAGTGTTCTTTCATTCCTCATAATCTAAATTTAACACTAAGAATTATTCATTTTATTGAATTTCATATCATTACTATTATAATGATAATGGTTAGGGATTAGTCTAATTTTTTTCCTATGCCATGGTGCCTAGAGAGGACAGTTTAAATGTTGCTATGATTATATTGGAAACACTACAAACATTATGACTATTGTGTCATTTCACTAAATTTTTCCTATGTCTAATATAAAGAATACATAGTGGGTGGGAGTTAACTTTTTCTTAGGCCACACATTATGGATTTCTATCCTAACAAGTTTTGTTCCATTTATCTTTTCATTTCTCAATTATTGACTGAACCAGGCATAGTGTTGGTCTACCCACATTAGACATGATTTTTATCTAATGTTCCCTTTATGAGTTTTCTAAACAGTTAATACTATGTATCTTTTCATGGGTGTTTTAAATTCATGAAAATCAGACTAATGTTACTAGAGTTTTAGGACAAATATCATTAACCATGAGTTCTGGAATGATGACCAAAAAAGGATTGTCAGCCAAGAATGTTTCGATATTCTTTAGATACCTAAAGGGAAATTTTGAGTTAGGATTTTGTGATTCTAAATCTAAAACCAGATTTGAGACAAATATGGGAGGAATGGTTATAGTCAAAGTTTGAGAAGTTGTTTCTAGATTAAAATTTCAGGGATTATGCGAATAGAGGATATATATCATGAGGATGAATATACTTCAAGTTGAAAACCCCTTTTTATGGTAGAATTTATGCAAATACAACTTGGCCATATAAATGTATAGTCAAATAATGGAATCCTCTAGCTGATATATCCTTTTATTGGGAGACTTATGTAATGAAAACTAGGGCATGTTAATATATAGTCGAGAAAAGGTATCCTTAGTAAATCTGACATTCTACTACCAATGTTCGTGATGTTGGTGAAGACCTGTACATATAAAAAAATTATGGGTAGTTTTCCAATGGATGTTGTCTAAGAATAAAGAGAGAATTTGTACTGTCATTGTCCATGAATTGGAAAACACTCATATATGAATTTTTCTTCTATGAAGGAGGATAAATCTTGTTATGTAATTGATATCAGAGGGTAGGCCCCTTTCAAACATGGGATGAAGCATCATATTGTTTAATTTCATGTGATCATGACCCATACCACATTGTTTAATATATTATAGTGGTGATGTTGTTG
The DNA here is from genome assembly GCA_963277665.1 of Viscum album. Taxonomy (NCBI): domain Eukaryota; kingdom Viridiplantae; phylum Streptophyta; class Magnoliopsida; order Santalales; family Viscaceae; genus Viscum; species Viscum album. Next base: position 1,039,803,967 of record OY728129.1, read on the forward strand.
TACAATTTAATTTACTATGTCTAAGAAGATATTATATAAAATTATAAAAAATATATCAAAGAAATTGTGGGAAATAATTTAAGGTCTTTATATATGACTAAATGATTTTTAATTATCCCCTTACATAGTATTTTTTTGGGGATGTGAATCATTTTTTAGCCTGAACAATGATGTTTTAATCTCTAATCAGGGGTTTCTAGATCTAAGATGTGATACGAGGATAATTTAAAAGGACCAATCATTGACCATGTATGAAAATTGGTTTCCACGACAATTCCATTAAGGAATATGGAGACATAGTAGGTCTCTCCTTGGAAATAATTCAACTCTAGTTGATAAGCCCTTTTGGTGGGTTACTTATGAAAATCCAATTGGGGCGTGTTACTGTAAAGAGGAATCCATTGCCTGACAGAACACTTTTTTGGTTAATTCATGCACATCCAACTGGGGAATGTTACTTCATAGTCAAACATAGGAGTCCCCCATAATACAGACATTCTATTTCTCATAGTAAAAGAAGTTTATGGAGATTCAAATTTCCCCACCCATATAGTTTGGTTTTTGGAAAGAAAGTGGAAGAATATGAGAGAATCATTTATAGTAAAAAATTAGCCTTGAATGGGGGAATTGGATTCCTATGTAGTCCTCACCCAAATGAACAAATAGAGTGGGTTATATGTTTTTAATTTTTTACCCGAAACACTACGTCCAAGAATCAGTAAACATCTCAATTGAATAAGAATAAATCCATACATAGTTCTATAAAACCATTTATAAAAATTCATAATATTAAAACTTATTGTTATATTTAACATCGTGTAATGAGGAAGATATGATTTCTATTGTTTAAGGGAATACAATTGGGGCCATGGTAATATGGAAATCATGAGTAATATAAGTCCTAACAGACCAAGGTTGTTTCAGTATACATTGAACATGATGGAAGAAATTGTAAACCAAGATCTTGGGGTTTATTGGAAAGGAAAAAATGACATGGGACAATAATTTGGGGGATAACCATACACTATAGTCAAATACAAGGTTCTAGATAGATTTCATCAGGGCTTATTGAGATAAAAGAGGCGTCTCATGAGGAAGAATGTACCATTCGTTGAAAAATAATTTTTGTGGGTGATATTATGAAAATTTAATGGGGGAATGTTACTACATAGTCCAATAGTGTAATCATATTGCTTATAGACACTTTTTACTGACAAAATTTTACAAATCCAACATGGGTATGTTACAATATAGTCAGATAAAGGTTTCGTTAGGTATCAGAAATTATACTTCCAGTAGATAGAGAAAATTATGAAGATCTGAAATTATCCAATGTTAGAAGTATAACACGTGGAAGGAATTTTTTAGAGAATAAAGGAATAATTTGGACTAGAATTGGAAATATGGTATAGAGTCCCTTATATAGACTTGACTCATATGTAGGAGGGGAAATTTCTGTTTCCTTGACAGACTCATGAATAAGGAAACCCAAATTAAGGGCCCCCACATAGATATTTGTCAGTATGTTGGAGGTGAGGAATTTTTCCATACCCTATGTTAGGGACTAGGGCATAGGGTCATGTTGTCACATCATATCTCATTAGAATGAAAATCATGATACACGTATTTCATGATGGACATTTTAATACAGATTATTGTACCAAGGACATCATCCATGCAGTTTAACATCCTACAGTGTGGATGAAGGTTATATAAAATGAAAAGGAATATTGTTTCTAGGCCAGGTTATATTACCATGGTGTCACTACATATCTTTTTGGATAATGAATCAATTTAAAAATATTTCTTGAAAAAATTACCCATATAGATTGAATTCATTTGTACAGAAGGATTTTTTGATAGGGCTCACAAATAGGGAGGGAACCCATATTAGATTCCTTTATCTAGATCTAAATCATACATTGGAGAGTAAGAAAATTACCCATATTTTATATAGACCAAGATGTAGGATCCATTCATCTCTAAATATACCAAGGGAATAAGAATCATTCCATATATATTTATTATGGAACCATGATATTTAATTCCTTGTGACAAATACATTTGGTTTCAATTTTAAGGACTTGAAACTAAGTCCACAATAAACTTGGTGTGAATTTATATGCCTTGTTCATGTGGGTAATACCTTACAAAAACCACTAATACCTAGTAATCCATGATCTATGTGAGAAACAAGGAGTGGAAAAGGATTCTTCTACCACAGAAATTTGATAAAAAATAAAGGATAAGGATGTTCTTAATTTTTGGTGGCTAGCCTAGGTTGAAAGATCCATGTGTCTCTATATATCTTATTATAGTGATAATCATTTAATATAAAGTTCATGAAAGGCTTGTTGCCAGGTCTCACTTGTACATAAGGAGGGATCATATTTTTTTGTTGTGTCTAGACGAAGGATTGGAGATTCAGGTCTCACAATGTATCTTATAATGGAAAGAATCAAGAAACATATAGTCCTTGAGGAACAATGATGTTTAAATTCTTGAGGAAAAGACATATAGTCTAACTTTTATGTTATTTTACCCTAGAACACAATGCAACATAGTTTAACACCATAAAATATGAATTTTGGTTTTATTCAGTTTAACATATTGCTACATGGATGAAATGTTATGATTTTCAGGGACATATGACAAATACCAACTATCCTACATTAGATTGGACCTTTTGTATAGAATAAGGGCCCTCCCACTTCAGCTAAAGATTTAGAGGCTTTTTTCTCAGTATTATTAGGATCCTGAGTACCAATTATAATTATCTATGGAAGAATAAATGGAGGTGTACCTTCTTGTTAAAATCTCATGCTATCCTATTTTTATGGACTTCTATGTGAATAAAGTTAGGAAATATTTTCTCATCAATTCATTCCAATTCATCTAGTAATTTATTAGATTTCTAAAATATGGATATTTTATGACATATGGAAATAGAAATCTTGGGAAATTGGCCATCAATGGATAAGATTTCCTTTTTTTCTATATACAAGTGAAAATAGAGTTTTTCATGTGGTATCATGGGTTATGGTCTTGTATGCCCACATGGTATGCAAGAGCTTGTCAGTACACGACTTTGTTTCGGTATCCAATATCTTATATAGTATTTTTGACAGGCTATTAATGAAGTCCTCTTCATATCCATTATTTGCAACATGATAATGGGTTGAGTGGTCAGATTTGATATTATACTATTGGCCCCGCTTCTTTAACTAAGTTTAATATAAATTGGTTCATACTGATCTTTTATGATCATATGATGAGAGACCCCATTTGATCGCTTCAATTCAGTATTTTGACGTTTTAAGTGGCGCCGTTAGGCTGCCGAAATTTTTGTAACAGATTCTTTCTCCCTTCTCATTTTTCAAGATCTATTTTCATGTAATGTATTTCAAGTTCCTTTTTATTATGTTGGGGTATGATCTCTAAATTTATCATACTTATCTTTTATGATCATATGACGAGAGACCCCATTTGATCGCTTCAATTCAGTATTTTGACGTTTTAAGTGGCGCCGTTAGGCTGCCGAATTTTTAAGTGGTTCTTCACCCTTCTCGTTTTGAAGTTCTACTTTCATGTCAATTCTTTGAAGTTCCTTTATGTTATGTTGGGGTATGATCTCTATATATATCATACTGGAATCTTATGTTCATATGATGAGAGACCCCATTTGATCTCTTCAATTTAGTATTTTGAAGTTTTAAGTGGCGCCGTTAGGCTGCCGAATTGTTTAGGGGATTCTTTCACCCTTCTCATTCTTTTCAAAGTTCTACTTTAATGTCAAGTCTTTCAAGTTCCTTTTTAATTATGTTGGGGAATTATCTCTATATTTATCATACTGAACTCTTATGTTCACATTATGAGATACCCTATTTGATCTTTTCAAATCATTTTTGTTGAAGTTTAAGTAACGCCGTTAGGCTGCCGAACTTTCATAAGAGAAATCTAATTTTTGTCTTCCTTCCATGTTTTTCATTTCAAATGGTATGTCCTTGAAATTTCATTACCATGATCATGTATCCTTTTTATTCTGTCCATCTACTATTTTATGGGTCATTTATGAATGTTTGACCCATTTTACCTCTCTTTTTAATGTCTTTTAAAACCTCGTAACATAGCCGTTATGCTGCAGAATTTCCATCTCAAAATGTCTCTCTCTTTTTCTAAAGTTCTTTTATATTATTAAGTGAATACTAAAAGCTCTTTCTTCCAAAGGGGTATTCACATATATACCAAAATTTTCTATTTTAAATTCTGGGATTTACATACATGAGACCCACCTTCCTTTTCTGTGGGTTTTAAAGTGATGTAAAGATCATGTCTTTAAAGAAGTTTTTAAAACGTTATGATTATGAAATGAAACCCATTTATTTTATGCTATATGGGTTATTTATGAAATGTTTGATGATGATATATGTGGCTCACATGATAATAACGGAAAATTTAATGGTGCGCCCTGATAGCACTCCAATGCATTGGGTAATGATGTAACCACTAGAGATTATAATTTCACGATATCTTGGTGAATAACCTTGGTAATTTTCAAATGACACCTTGGGGATGGACCTTGGTGATATGTTCATGATTGTCTATATTAAATGTTGCAGCCACATCTTCAAGTTATGAAAAATGTTATTTTTATTATGATATGCCTCATGATTTCTTTCTCATGCCTTAATGTTCTTTTCATGACCTTATTGAAGTATCTCAAGTTCACATGTTAAATGTTTCTCTTGTTTCCCTTACTGGGCCTTCTGCTCACCCTTTCTTTTGATGTATGTCCCTAGGTTATGAGATGCAGTAATGAACCTAGGATGAACATGAGGAGAATACTTTCATGTGTTTAAGAAGAATTTTGTATGTTTTCATGTTTTAAGTTCCTGGTTTCCAAGACACTAAACCTTAAAGATCCTCGGTTTTGTAAAATGTAATGAAAGTTTATGTGATAAAAAGGCGGGATGCTATAGGGGGCTTATGGATGAATCATTCATGAATTTGGATGGAATGAAATTTCTTCGGGAATTTTGGGATGTCTTATCTCTTTAATGGCTAGAATAATTGATGCCTTAAGATATGATTGGAATGCTGGAAAATTGAATGGTGGACACCACATGCTCTCTAAAAAACATCTTTCAGGACTGCTAATATCTCTTCTTCATCAATGTACTTTATAAGGACTCCATCAAATATTTGTTTATAAATGAATTTTTGATGATTTTGTCCTTCATAAAGAATAAATATGGTAACTCATTGCCGAGTTTAATATTATACACATATATACAACGAGAGAACCCCATTTTGAAGGCAATCCATGATGGGTATCATCCAACTAGTCACGGGACAATGTGGTTTGGTAATAGGATTGAACACATCTATCTCTTCAATACTGACATGAGAAAAAGGAGACACCATTTAACAATGTGTGATTCTGATGACTGTTTTATCCCAGTTTAGATCATCCATGGCTGCAGCTACATTTTCCTAAGAATCTATATTCGAATTCAATGATCATGGGATGTGAGTCAATGTGGGATCAAAGTTGAATTATGAAATTAACCATAATACATAATTAAGTAGAGTAATTTGATCTAATTTTCTAATAGAATAACCCCCATTGACCTAATTGATTACAAAATCTAAATCACCTATCACCTCAAGTTGATATTATGGTATATTAATTGAAAATTAAAGGTATGAAATGAGGGCCTAATATCCTTCCTCAATGTCTATACAACCTTCCACAATAGTATGGAATAAGGAAATACTACATATATTTGAGAGATAAACACAACTCCCAACCCGAGTTTATTAAGCTTAGGTGTTTCCATTGTCTTCCCTATTAGAATCCTTAATGCTCTGACAAAATAAATCTATCATATATAGTGGATATCATTAATAATAAAGATATATTAATCTGAAAATTCAATATCCAATGATAGTGTTTCTGCATAAGGGTGTTCTGTGAGAAAATATTCCAAATCGTGGCCTATCAATGATTTATTAGGCACAAAATGTATTTCAAACTACTATAGGATAACAACTCACTATTCCAAATTTCCTATCAATATAGGGGTGTTGAGGATATATTTGAGAGTGTTATTATGAGAGACCAAATGGACATCATGGTGCAATAGTTAATGCCTTATTTTATAGACAATGAGGATTAATTCTAGGTATCTCTTCTAAATAGCCGAATAATGAGTCGTAGTATCGATCATGGTTCAAGTGAAATAATAAAGGTCATTTTTATTATTGACATCATTAATTTTTTCATGAGGGAATACTGAAGTGATATCTACAAGGTTGCCACATACAAAATGAGTAGATTTACATCAAATGGTGTTTATTAAAATAGGTGGAATCAAGGGGTATTTTTTTTATTATTGAATTCTTCTTGAAAATGATTAGTCCACATATATGGGACCCCGTTATTCATCAACCTGGTGAAGGGATGACACTTCCATGTGTTGTTAGATATAAATTAATGATTATAGGAAATTTTTCCCTATAAACCCATAATCATTTTTAGGTTCTGAGTAGGTGACATAGTGATGATATCCTTGGTCTACTCAGGGTTGACTTTGATTCCACAATGATGTATTAAATAGTCAAGAAATTTTCTTGTGGTTATCCCAAAAAAAAATTTATAGGGAATCATCTTTAGAATATGTTATCACATATTATTGAATATGTTATCATGATTATCCAAGAGGTTATAATGTTTTTAGGGCATAAAAAATAGTTCATCAATCTAAAACTAAAAAATTTATTTCAGAATGGTTTGAATATATTATGCTGGCATGTTGGTATGTGGTGCCGATAGTCTTCATTCCAAATGAAATTTATTGATAGAATAATACTACATGGGGGACCTAAAGTTTGTGTATTCTTCTTCTTTTATGACCCATCTAATTTATATTTACCCTAAATATCAATCCATGAAGGATAGGGATTGATAACTAGTTGTTTTAAAAATTAAAAACTCGGTGATTGGAACTCGGAAATTAGCATTCAGGCAGTAACGATTGACATCTATAAAGTGGATGAAAACTATAGTTTTACCATTCTTTTTTCATGACAAGGATGGGTTTTCTAACCATTTAAGATATTTAACATCGCTTATGAATTTTTTTCCTGATTATATTTTCCAATTTAGACTCATTTTTTGTGTGTGAGTTAGGTGTATTCTTTGAGCGACATGTTTAAATCCCTAGTTGTTTTTAGGAAATCCCAAGAGTTGAGTGGACACCTTGGGATTGAGTATTGGAATCTATATGAAATTCCTGGAGAAAAAATCCATATGTTTTTTAGTAAGGAGGTATATACTTTTTGTTCATAGGAATTCATGGCTGTAATGATCAAAGTGGGTCATAGATCTACTTCCGTACCTAGATTTATTTCTCCGAGTCCATATATAGTGGTAGAGACACCTTTCTAACATTCTGTAGGGGTATTCATGAGGTGTCCCTTCTCTTAATATTCCTCCTTATCCACCTCTTATACATCTACCTTTTTTAAGAGAATTAAACAATGAATAAAATTTCTCAGAGTTTGGGGAGGAGTTGATTCTTTGAAATTCAAAATCAAAAGTAACTACATCCAAGAATACTGAGGATGCGAGGAATCATTGAAGCTCTGAAGGAGAGGTGAGGTACAAAGAATGATAAACTCCTTTGTCTATAAGTGATGTGATGAAAACTTATAATATAGATGACATGGCATTGATTTGTTGAATCTTAAGGCATCGAATAAGGGAATTCTCACTTGGGATTTTTTCCATTGTCTAGGGAGTTGGCAACTTATCCAATGATATCAGGTTCAATTGTCATTGAAGATATCATAGAAGTCGCTAAATATGTTCCTAAATCCAGAACCACGTCTTCAACATTATTAATGGGAATCACATACTATTTATTGATATTCATGAAGGGATTAGTTTGGTTATCTCTTTATTGCATAAGACATTGACTCTAACAATATTTTCAATCATGGTTTACTTCCACTCCCTCTTGTAGAATCCCACATTAATGTATTGTGACTCTTAGAACATAAATGGGGATTTTTCACCCTATAGTTTCCCAATTTGACCATTGATGAAATATATGAGGAATTGGTGGTCTTATTTGGGAATAACCACACACTTATTAAACTGAGGCCTTCCCTGCAAAACTTTGAAGGCCGTATCTTATAGAAAAACTAGTCATTCCGAGTTAGACAGAAGATCCCTGAACAATGTCTGGATCATGATTCATAATGAGGCTTTTGATATAAAATATCACAACCTTATTGTTTTATATAAGAGGTGGTAGGTGGGACTCATTGTAACCCATGTGATAGAGAGTCTAGAAAATAATGCAGTAGACTCATGAGCTATTTTCATTGAAATATCATTGGATATCAATGTCATTAATATTTACAAATACTAACAATTTTATGATGTTTATTCTACAATTTTTTTTTCATTCTACATGTATGTGAGTATTGTGTGACATTCTATGGGATCTATCTCAACACAATATACTTCAGTAGTAAAAACTTTGGCCTAAAATTCTTAAGGGTTGGACAAAGAATCCACAAGAGCTTCATGGAGGTCATTTTATAGACATAAATAATCAAATATTGTTATCTCATCTAGAACTAGTGATTGTTTCATTAATATTTCATACTTCTGGTCTAAGGGTCTGCACTTTCTGGTTTGGGGATGCTCTTTTTAGGTTCTTTTGGATCTAAAATACTTGAAGTGGTTTAATTATCCCTTTGAAAAGGTGTATAAGGTGCTTATGCCCTTTGTTGATTTGGTTGACCTGGTCTACCAACATGATGAGGTTTATTGTGTTATAATGTCCTCTTTAATTGATATTATAGGATGATATTGTCAGGGAATTCCCTATAATATTTGGGGTAATAATTTATCTACATTGGATCTCGCTATAGGGTTCTCCCATGAGTTTCAGCCACATAGGTTGTTTGACCAGGGATGTGATGAGAGTAGTGAATTGCAGTTGACCATGTCTTCCCATGTATCCTCAAATATAAATATCTCTTCCCCTAATTATCCAATTTTATGTAGCGAATTATAGATCATAATCACACACATAATCCAAGAATTGATCCATTAAGTGAATGAAATTAATTGAACAGAATATCAATTCCTCATATAACAAGGACTTCATCTAGAAGGTTGTCTCTTATTTTACCATTTGGTTGGGAGGTGCACAAATTTTTTGGAAAAGATTATTTATTTTTTATAATGTAAATGCCAACTTTTTCTTTGGTGTAGGTTCATATTCCGGTGTTTTCATCTTGATCATCTTTTCATGTCATTTCTTAGAAGACTATTTTTAGAGGATAGTTGTTACGATGGGGTTGGTCATTCAATAGTGGAAGCAGCCAAGGGGATAATTGGTTGTTTCAACTATTCTCAGAGGATAACATAAGTATGCTTTATTTTTTTATAGCCATATAATCAATAAAATTATACTTAACGTTGAAATTAACTTCATACCATTCATTATACTCTTAATGAACAAATCCCGAAGTACATGGAAATTACATTTTTTCAGAATAAATAATACATTACAAAAATAGATGACCAAAGATTGTATTAGTTTTGTATCCATGGAAAATCGGAATAAATTCTTTTATCTTGGTGAAATATCTTCATCATCTACTATAAATATCATCCCCATTAGATTTCCTACCTAAAACCTATCTTTATGTTCACGGGAAAAGAAAACATAAAAAGGGTGATCTCAAAATCTCATCAAGGATAAATAGGAATAATATCAAACAAAACAAAAAAATAAGAATTTAAAAACATTAACATAAATTTTGAATATCAAAATCCCAGGTCATGAAATAAATCTTGGTAGTTCATAAAGAATAAATCATAAATGAACACGAACAATGATAAAATAACATTGACATAAAACATGGAATTTTGGAATAAAAATAAGAACATAATACGATTTCCATAGTATCCAAGGAATTGATTCCAAGACCACCATAGTGGATAAAGTCTATTACTGTACTTGGTTTACTCACCATTCCATCCATATATTTACTTGTTGTTATGGCCTTGTATTAAAAACTCAAATTTACTTGTCATTCCAGTCATGTCTATCTCATGAGATATACATCTTTACCCAATTAATTGGATGTAGATATAGGTCTTGTAAATCTTATAGTAAAATCATTCTTATATGTGACCCAAAAACATAAATCATTTATCATTTCATAACCCATGATATAAAATGGGTTTCTTAAACATCATTCCATACTAATCAATATAATATAATTGAATTTCATAAAATAATTCCATCATAATCACAATAAAATCAATGTAATAATATGGATAAACATATGACATCTTACATGGAAAATATTTTTTTATAAAACACCTGAACCTAATTTTTTTGGAAAAAATCCTTTCTTCTTCAAAAGCATTTTATTTTCTCAAAATGCCTTGAAATTTTGGAAGAAAAGTATTTAGTTTAAGATAAACACAAAGTACTATAGAGAAAGATTCATAGAAATAATGAATTATGAATATGTTAAAATATGTTCATGTCATATTAGTTTAATAAACATTCTTCTCATACTCTTTTTGGAAATGTATAAATGTACCTGATATGAAAATTAAAGAAAGATTCATTCCATACCGTTTAATAAAAAATTCACCAATGGGTGAAATTTACATTATAAATATTATTTGAAAAGAAGTAATATTATATATTTGGGAAAAATTGATGTTAATGATAAATATACACCAGTAAATACTTATGCATAATGAATATCAGATAATAAAAAGATTGCAAAACAATCCCTTACCTTATGCCCAATTTCTTCCATATGTGTCTAAAACTCCTATATAGTGGGTTTAAAAATATTATGAAATTGTAATAAAAATTCATAATAATATTTATGATATCATATATGAATCATTTTTGACATTCTGTTACCTTTTTATTTATCAATTCCATGTTAACACCACATTTAGGATGATAATCGTTTTCTTTATCGTATGTGATTTGACTCGTTATTCAGGATCTTATTTCCTTGATCACAGTTTACTAATTTAAAAAATTTAAAACATGAGTTATAAATCATAAATATTTAGTATATAAATATATATAATATATAGATAAATTAAATGGAATAAATAGTTAATGGAGATTTTAGGTTGTACAAACGCATGAATGCTGTTTCCTTTTCGATTTTGAATTGAATCGAAGAAAGTAAACGACACACACCAACATATAAATATATATACATAAATAGAGTAGAATTATTATGTCATATGTTTCATGCTTATTTATTTTATATACTTTATAATCATTTTTGAATTGTTAATGAGTATAATGAATTTCATCGCGTCGTAGAGACGGTAGACTGTATGTACGCACGAGCGACGATATCATTCACTTAATGGTTAAATGATATAGAATTGGATGCTATATTAATTATAAAGAGTAATTATCATGTGATTTTAATTATTTATATCCATTATACTCATCATTATAACCTTACAAATTATTTATGGTTTAATAACAAATTACACCATGATGTGGAGATAGTAAGTTGAACATACGCACACATGGTGACATTGTCATTCGTTGGATGTATAAAAGGTGGTATAAGGTTGTACCATAATTATAATAACATTAAAAAATGTATAAGATACTGGATTTATTAATTTAGTATGGAAACATCAAAATAAAAGGATGTTTATGATGAAATGATTCATGAAGGAGGTGATAAAACAATTACCTCATTTTAGAGTATCTCCTTTTGATTTGCAAAAAAGGTGTCTTTAGGATGGATTTCTGTCAAACTTGTGGCCTCTAGGATGAATTGATTGAAGTTTTTAGAGGAAATGAGAAGGGTTTGGTGGATAAAATGGGATTTATAGGCATGTTTAAAGATAAATATTAGTTCCATTTTATAGGATAGGTGACAGGCACATTAGGAAAGTATTTAAATATTAAGTTATTATAAAATTAACTTCTGTTTATAATGGTATCAGACTCAAATATTTATACAATAAGACGAGGATGGGTATCAATCATCTCAAATAATTGATTTTATACAATTTTAGGTTACAAAGTTAACATTATCATTTAGCTTTAACCCCCAGTTAAAAACATTATAACATACAATGTCTTCCTATATTTTAATAATATATGGTTAATATAGTTACTATAAAATGACAAAGGATCCTCAAGTGGATAATTTATTAAGTTCATAATATTATATAAGTTATTTGGAACAATATTAGATTTTTAGTACTATTATATCATTTAATAAAATAGTATTTGTTTTAAAAACTCATTTATGCCAATTAAACAATATTTAGTAATTCATTTTTTGTTAAAGTTATAAAAACATGCTTACATAGAACAAAAGGAATTAAATTATCACTTAAATATAAATTTAATTCAAAAAATTCATGGATGGAATAAAATTGTTCAAATTATATTTATTTTAATATTTATAATATCATTTATTGGAATATTTCATTAATAAGGTAATCACTGCATTATTATTGTGTCATAAATAATAATATTTATTTAATGTCTAAAAATTATAATTAAAATACCATGATGCAATAAATACATTTATATTAATAATTAATACTTAAAGTCAAATTGATCAACTAAATAACCCCCACCTTAAAATTATTTTATTAAAAAGATACGTGTTTATGTTATATTTCCCCATACTTTAATGTAATTATTATAACATGTCGTTTTCACACCCAAGTGGTTCTCCAATACCATATTTCTACATAAGGATTGTTTTGGTCACCCATGACTCATCAAATAGGATTAGTACACATTTTAGTGTATTTTTATATTATTATAATATTATTTGTTTACCCTTATTTACCTAATTTAACTATTAACTATGCAAAATAAAAATAATTACTGAAATTACTATTCATAATGTCCAAAAATAAAAGGGAAATATTTACATAATTTGGACTTTATGATTCCGAATATGAAATAGTTTTTTCTAAATTATCATCATAGAATCAAAATAAATTAATTTAAATTAATTCATGTTTTAAAAAATAGAAAGCGGGTTTTTAAGAAGTAAAAACTATCAAAAGATTGACTTGTGTATATATAAAATTTAAATGAGAAATATAATTACAATGACTAAAATTGGATTTAATTATAAAAACATAATACAATAAAACTTTAAAATAAATAAAAATGATCATCTTACAATATAAATTAATTAAACGAAGGGCAGTTTTGAATTAAAATATAGTATTTTTCAGCATTCATTAAAAAATATGTTTTTCAGAAAAATACAAAAAATTCAACCCAAATAAATTTTGATGTAATGATTACAAATAAGAAGTAATTTTTTTTCAATTAGAATATATAAAAGTTTTAAAAATATATTTTAAATGTGTGCACCATCAAAAGGTGGGAAAACAACATTTTTTTAAAAAATACTACTTTTATCCAAAAAATTGAATTTGTTATTATATCATGTCCAGAAAATACATAAGATGAATGTTAGTGTTATATAAAATTAAAAATTTGGTTAATAATATTCAAATAGGCTAGTTTATATCCCTTAAATTAGTAATATTTTAATAATATATCTTTGTTGAGTGAAACATGGTATTGCGTACAACACAAGCCATCGAGGAAGGATGCTCTTACATGTAATGCATGCTAGGACAATGTTGTGTGTATTGAAAGCTTTCTTTGGTGTTGTTTATAATATAATCCAAACATAGTTCTTTTATAAAATTAAATATATATATATATACATAGTGCTATGTGTATCTTATGCCAACTCGATGTTGAGTGTAACATATGACAAGTCAGTTTATTGTGAATGGAATATTTAACTTTGTGCATTGTAAGCAAAAGTGAATATTTTATTTTATTTTAAATAAATGGTCTATAAAAACTAAGGGTGTTACCTTCTACCCCCCTTAAAATTAATTTCACCCTTAAAACTCATCGTGGTTATAACAGGTTTACTACTTGAATGTTTCTTTCACAGAAACCCACATCGTAAAAAGGAATATTAAATCTTAATTTAAAAAAAGGAATGTTAGAAATATAATGGTTACCCAAAGACACTCATCACGGGGTTTACATGTAGGATAACATAGGTGGGAAGTGAAAAAATGGATATTGAAGAAAAATATAACCATCATGTTGTAATTGATAGTGATAGAGAACAAGGATTGGAGAATGTTATCAACTAGAAAGCCATAAATCTGTGACGATTTAAGGGACCCTCTGATTCATCGGATAAGAAGGTACTAGGATACAATTTTTGTTTTTCAATATCATTTTCCTAAATTTTAAAAACATGAGAGGAAATACTTTCTTGATTTTAGTACAATCTCCTAATTTCACGTGCATTGAATAATTTCCACTTCATCTCTTATTCAATGAAATGAATTTGAATTTTTTTCCTAAGGTTTTAGCAGATCATGTAATCTATATATTAAATGATAGGTCATTCCATATTTATTTATCACAAAAATGAAATTTCAGGTTATTGAACATGAATAAATCCACATAAGTTGAGATAATACTTTATTCTAACAAACTTCATCCGATGATTAACTTAAACATTCCAAAATTTTGAAAACCTTACAATCCTTTTGAAATATGATAATCCAAAACTATAGAAAAATGATCACAAAATCATCTTAACATTTATACCACATATATCATTAGATACCAATGGTTGGTCACAATACAAAAATGTGAACACCACCATCATGTATTCTCGTGAGTCATGGTTACAACCTGAATTATCAGATATTTTTATTGAAAACATGAGTGTTTCCTTATTCCAGAACTTATTGGATATATCCCATAAGTCATAAAATATTTTATTCATCATCCATGATTGCATAACCCTATTTTCTATAATTATATAATTAGATCTCAAGAAACTAGCATCATCAAATTAAGTATTCAAATCCAACATATCTTTGGCCAAGAATAATTATCTTAACATAAAGGACATATTATTTCTTATCTTCCCCTTAATCATGTGTTATCAATGTATATCACCTTACCCTTAAATCACTTTTCTATATCCTTATAACTATTCAACATATCCATTCCAATCCTTAATTAATACCTTATACTGCAAACACTTATAAATTTCATGACTCATATAACACAATCTTTTAAATACGAAACATATACACATAAATCATACAACTTTGTTCTTAAACCATTAATCTGCATCCATCATATTTATCTCTAGAAAAATATTAATCATTTATTTAGGTTTTTCAACATCAAGCTTCATAGGTTTAATGTAAACAACACAGGAAGAACCTCATACACCTTTCACATGTCATTTACAATCTCTTTTTCCTGATAAGTATGGCCAATAATCATAACATTTTCATGATTCTATTCATGATATTTCCACTTAGGAAATTGAACTACATCATTACCATAATATATAATTTTGAAACATTAAATGGTAAACCATGTTCTATATAGTATTAATATTGAAAAAGACCAGAAAGAATAGTGTGAGAGATACATATCAGATATTAAAAACACGTAAGGTAAATTACTTATAACATTTAAATCTATGATACCTTAGGTTTAATTATAGGTTATTCATGATTATCACACAAAAATATTAGTGTAACCTATAATTTACTTATCCTTAATAAATACCGAGACCAATCCTTAGAAATATCTATAGGGATCTCACTAATGTTTTTGCATCCTAGTTTCCAATGGTTAACTAAACCCTCACACTGATTCCAACTCTAACGACCCAAGCTTGAAATACATAGATTTTACATTGATTTTGAGGAATACATAATATATTACACAAACAAATTCCCAAAAACCATATTTGTATAATGTCGTTGGAAACTCATAACATATTCTTCTAGCTTCGTGAAGGATCTTCAACATCTATAATAATGATCTTCCCCATTAGTATTCCTACATAAAACCCTTATTTATATCAGGGGGAAATGAAAGCATAAAATGGGTGATCTCAAATGCTCAGTAAAGGTAAACATTAAGAACTTCTAACAAAACATAAACATAATAATGTAAAAATATGATGATAACCATTGAATATAATAATAGTGAGTCATGAAATAAATCTTGGTAGTTCATAAGGCCTAGATCATAAATTAACATGAACCCGGATAAAATAAAATTGGCATAAAACATGGAATTTTTTTCAAGAAAATAATCACATAATATGATTTCCATAGTATCCAAGGCATTGCTTCAAAGACCATAATAGTGGTAAAATCTAATTACTAAACTGGGTTTACATGCCATTCCAGCCTTGTATTACTGAACCATATTTACTTTCTGTTCTTGCCTTGTATTACGGAACCAAATTTACTTATCATTCCAATCATGCATATTAGATAAGATATAAATATTTACCCAATTCATTGGAGGGAGATACCGATCCCACCGATCTCATAGTGAAATCATTCCTACAAGTGCTACAAATACATAAATCATTCATAATAACATAACCCATGAAATAAAATGTGTTTCTTAAACATCATTCCATCATAATACAAATAAAATAAATGTATTTCATAAAAATCATTCCATCATAAAAACAATAAAATATAAGTAATAATAGGGATAACCCTATGTCATCATAGATGGAAAATAATTTTGAAAAAACACATGAACTTAATTCTTTTGGAAAATATACTTTATACATCTAAAGCATTTTCATTTCTCAAAATGCTGCGAAAATTTAAAAGAAAATTATTAATTTGAAAATAAACTTCATATGATGTACAAGATGATTAATGTAAATAAGGCATTATGAAGACATAAAAATATGTTAATTATGTATCAGTTAAAAGACATTCTTCTTGTACTTTGGTTAGAAAATTTAAAAAGTTACTCGTATTGAAACTAAAGAAATATTCCATATATACATTTTACTAAAAAAATTACAAATGGGTAAAATTTATAAAAATAGATATATTATTATATTTTTTGTAAACATGTATGAGAATAAAAAGCATAACTTAGTAAATACTTACGAATAAACAATCTTGGATAATAATAAAATGGAAAAATAATCTCTTACCTTATGTTTGATTTCATCTTTATGTGTCTGAACTACTGTATAGAGGGTTTAAACATATTATTAACTTATAATAGAACAATAATTATATTTATAAAATCATATATGATTAACTTATGACTTTATATTACCCATTTATTTATAAATTCAATGTTATACAACATTTTAGGAAATATCTGTTGTTTTTATCCTACATGTTTTGAAATGTAATTAAGGATATTATTGATTACATCGTGATTTAATTAAATCCAAAATGTAAAACGATGATTTATATATCATAAATATTCAGTATAGAAATATATATAATAGATAGATAAATGAAATGGAATACACCATTCAGGCAGATGGTAGGTTGTATGTACGCATGAATGCCGTTTCTGTTTCCTTATTGAATTAGATTGAAGAAAGTAAATGATATATATATATATATATATCAATAAATCTAGTATTTGTATTATTTCATATATTTCATGCTTATTTATTATATTTAGTTTATAATCAATTCTGAATAGTTATCATTGAGAATGAATGTCATCACATGGTGGAGGCGATATGCAGTAATACGGTTGAGCAACAATATCGTAAACTTAATGGTTAAATTATATGGAATTGGATAGGGTATTAATTATACATAATAATTATGATGACATATTAATTATTTAAATGCATTATTTTCATCATTATACCCATCCAAATTGTGTATTGTTGAATAAAAAATTACACCACGTCGTGGAGATGATAAGCAGTACATACGTACACATAGTGATATTGTTATTCGTAGGATGGATAAAATGAGGTATAAGTGTGTCCCATTATTATAATAACATATAATAATGTATAAGATACTATATTTTTTACTTTATTAAGGAAAAAACATAAGAATAGGATGTAGAAGAAAAATTATTTTTGAAAGAATTGATAAAACAATAACCTCTTTTTCGAGTATCTCTTTTTCATTTGCAAAAAAGGAATACATATAATGGATTTTTTCCCAAAGAGTCACATATAGGATTAATTTAGAGATTTTAGGAGAAGGAATGGGATAGTTTTGGCTGATAAAAATGGATTTAGAGGTGTTTTTAAAAGAGAAGGATAAGATCCCTTTTATAGGGGAGGTGGGGGGAACTTTTGGAATGAATTTAAATATTAATTTATTGTAAATTGTTTTTTCGTTAATAATTCTCCCAAAACATATTTATTTCTAAGATACTATGATTATGGGTCTAAATAATCTCAACAAATAGGTTTTTTAGAAGTTTATATTACAAAATTGACCATATATTTTATCTTTAACCCTTAGTTAAAAACATTAACTCTAACCATGTCTTCTTTTATTTTCATAATATATGGTCATTATAGTTACTATAAAATGACGATTGATCCTAAAGTGGATAATTAATGAAATTTAAAACATTATACATGTCATTTGACCTAATCGTAGATTTTTAGGACTATTATGTCATTTAATAAAATAGTATTTGTTTTAAAACACATTTATGTAAATTTGGACAATGTTGAGTAATTTATTTTTGCGAAAGTTATAATGGCCTTATTAATAAAAAAATGAAATCAAATTATACCTAAAATGTCAATATAGTCCTAAAAGTTCATGGATGGAATCAAAATGTTCAAATTATATTAATTTTAATATTTCTAATATCATTTATTTGAATATTTCAGTAATAATATAATCACTGCATCCTCATTGTGTCATAAATAAATTTATTTATTTAATGTCTAAAAATTATAAAAAAAATACCATGATTTATGAAATATTTTAATCTTTATGATTAATTTTTATATTCGAAGAGATCAATTATATAACCTCAACATATTTTTTTTTGTAAAGAGATACATGTTTAAGTTATATTTCAATTTAGTTTAAATTAATTGTTATAAAAAGTCATTTTCACACCAAAGTTGTTCTTAAATGCCAAAATGTCGGCCAAAGGGTTTTTTGGGTCATCCATTACTCATAAAATAGGATGAGTACATGTGTTAGTGTATTTTTATATTAATATAATTTTATATTTATACCCTTATTAACCCGAATTACCTTTTAACCACGGTAAATAAAAATAATTACTAATGTTATTACTCATTATGTCCAAAAATAAAAGTGACCTACTTACAAAAGTTGGACCTTTTGATTCATAATATGGAATCCATTTTTCTAAATTCAAGAAAAATAATTGGAAGAAATTAATTTAAAATTTACTTCTATTGTAAAAACCGAAAAATGGGTTTTTAAGAAGTAAAAACAATCAAATGATTGACATGTGTTAATTCACAATTAGATATTAAATTACTTATAAGTAATAATATTGGATTAAATGATAAAAACAAAATACAATTACCCATTAAAACCGATTAAAAACAAAATCTAACAATAAAAATAAATTAGATGAAAAGGAATTTTTGAATTAAAATACAATATTTCACTATTCATTAAAATATGAATTTTATCAGAAAAATATAAAAAATTTAACCAATGTAAAATTTGATGGCCTGCTACCAAAGAGGAATATTATTTTTTCAAATTGAATATATAATAGTGTTAAAATATCTATTTAAAATGGTTGGGATATCAAAATAAAATGCCCCGAACCTAGATACCCCTAATCGGTGCATTATTACATAACATTGGCCTGATCATAGGGGATCATGTCCCGAATGATAGATCAGTTTAGTAGCCTTGGAAGTACTAGATACAAACATAAGTTTCACATTACCTCATGAGATAAAGACAACAACAAAATTTTGTCCTCATTGAACACACTTATATTACTTAGCCTATCCCTGTAGGTCAACCATAAAATAAATATTCACATACTTAGAAAAATAAAACCTAGAAAGGGGTGAGCTCAGATGCTCAGTAAGGATAACAATATTGTGGAAACTTTTATAAATAAGCATTAACAATTAATGAAATGTTAAAGACTAAAACATAATCATGTTAAACATAAACTACATTATAATATGGAAAATATAAATCAAATAATTCCATTTAATTATTCACATTGATATTATACTTATCAAATAATAACATGAAATATCAAAAATCCAATTTCATAACAAGGAAATGCATAAGGCCATGACTTTATAACCACATAGTCAATGCCTCGTGCCAAGACTAAAAATAAGTTTTTGTCAAGCCTTGTTCTAAGACACTATTTTGTCTCATGAGACCAACCGATTCATCGAGGAGCTATAGCGGGCTCCACCCATCACATACTAAGTTCAATGCATTCCTCAAATGAAAAGTTGATAAATAACATAAACATTATTATTCATACTATCATAAAAAATGTTAATACTTGAACTATATACCATGAATGGTATAAAAAACCACATCCACATTCAAACATATCACAAAACCTTAAATAAAATATTGAACATTGTATCATAATAAATCAACTTCAATCAAGTGTGAAATCCATCAGAGGATTTTGACATAGATGAAATCAAAACTATTTGAGTGTAATATCTCTTTCAGGTTTAAAATCATTTTAAAGTCATATAATTTAAAAACAAAACATTTCATTTGAAAATATTATTATAATCTTATAAGGGATGGTTCTAAGGTGTTACAATGGTGTAAAATATCCACACCTGTCATATAAGTTAAAAAACATTTTTTTCCAAAATTTTGTCGTCAAGGTCGTAATGGACCTTGTTTGGAAAAAATATAGAAAGATTCATTTATAAACATCTCATAAAAATTCAAACAAAGGTATAACTGACTTTAACCCATAGTCTAAGAAATAGTAAAAATGTTTTGAAATACATTTGTAAGAAACACAGATGTGGATGATAAAGAGGTCCCATTATATACTGACGTATAAACAATCTCAGATAATGAAGAGATTGAAGAATTAACCATTACCTTCTACTTTTCCTTGATTGAGGGTACATTAAACTCCTATATAATAGTTAAATCATTTTAATTAATTTACACAAGAACTACATAGATAAATATTATATCGTACATGATCTTATTATATTGACTTTTTAATAATATTTCATTAGTATCATCATTTTGGGTGCTCACTAGTTCATTTTCCTTTATTTACTTGGTTACGTATGCCATGTTTTTTATGTATAGGATGTATTTAGTTCATATAAATAATAATATTAAGTTTTTAAAAATTATTTTTTAATCATAAAATGAAAATTATTCATGAATGGTTATAATGGGGAATGAATTTCATCACGTTCGTGGAGACATTAAACCGTACGTATGCACAAGAGACAATATCATTCTACTGATGGTGAGATATTATGTAATTGGATGGTATATCAAATATAAATAATAATTAACATGTTATATTTATTATTTACATCAGTTATACTCATTATTATACCAATCCAAGTAATGAAGTGTTTGAATAACAAACAACACCACGACGTGGATACTGTAAGCCATACGTACGCACGTATGATGACTTGACATTCAATGGATGCATACAAGGATGAATATGGTTGTAAAATATTTATAATAACATCAATGTTTGTATAATGTACTGGATTTATTATTTTTTTGGGAAATAACAATGAAAGAGGAATTGGAAGAAGAAAAGAAATTTGAAATAGGTGGTGAAATTATTACCTCTTCTTCAGGGGTTTCCTTTTGAGTTGATCCTAAGGGCTCCATATGTTGGCTTTATAATCAATATAAGGCCTCAAGGTAAATGTGAGGCTAGTTGGGAGGATATTTTAGTAGGGTTTCGCTGAGCGAAATGGATTAGGAGTTGTGAAATTAAGAGAAGGGGAAGTACCCATCTATAAGAGAGCTGAGGGTCACTTTAGGAAAACCTTGAAATATTATTTTATTATTATATCATATTCGGTTTCTAATGGCTCCGAAATGATTTATTTCGAGGCTAATATGGGGATGGGTCTAAAAAATCTAAAAAATAGGTTTTAGATAGGTTTAGGTCACCATATTAACCATATCTTTTTTATTTAACTTTTAGTTAAATATATTGATATTTACCATGTCTCCTTGTTTTTTTATATTATATGGATTATAAAATTACTATAAAATGGAAATGGAACCCGAAGTGGTTCATTATTGATATATATAAGCATAAAAAAGTCTTTTGGTTGAACCATAGATTTTTAGGTATATTATATCAATTAATAATACTATATTTGTTTTAAAAACTAATTTATGTCAATTTTGATAGTATTTAGTATTTGATTTTTGATAAAGTCTTAAAAACATTATTACTTCAAAAAAATTCATTTAATCAACCTTGAAATGTATTATTAACCTATAAGTTTTTTAAATTCATTAAAACTATCAATTTACATTTATTTGGATATTTATAATATCGATTATTTTTATCATACATTAATAAGGTAATTACATCATCATCATCGCGTCATAAATAATTTTAAATATTTAATGTTTAAAAATTATAAATAAAATACCATTATGTAAGAAATATTATTAGATTTCTAATTAATATTTATATTCAAATTTATCTTATATGTATATCTATATTAAAAATGTTTTTGTTATAAATATTTGAACCAAACATTTTTAACTCTACATTATATAAAATAATAATAAATGACCTAACCTAATCCATGTGTACCAAAAGGATCATATTTTATTCCTAAGGTTGTTTTTAGTCAAAATATATTTATCCAATAGAATTAGTAAATGTGTTTGGGTAATAATAATATTATTTCTACCTATAATTACCCTATTTACTTTTAACCGTAGTAAATAAAAGTCAAAAGTTACTATTCATAAAAAATTATTTTCATCCTATTGAACCACATTTTACTTATAAATATCAATCATGTCTCTCGGATTTTTTAAATTCAATTCAAAAAATCGGTAAAATTACTTTTTATGCAAATTGGCCAATGTGCCTAGAAGGTGGGTAAAAGACTGTAAGATGTACAATAAAATATTATATATCTAATATTATTATAAAATGACTCAAATGAATTACATTGAATATATATAAATATTATGTATCTATTTTTACCTAAAATAAATTTAAATAAAATAATTAATTTTTTAAATAAAAAGTTGGTTTTAAACAATAATGTAGTGTTTTTCACTATTCATAAAAAATTGTAAGGTTCCAGAAAAATAACAAAATTTCACCCTAAGCTAGTTTTGATATTCTGAATCCAAAAAATAAGTCCATTTTGAAAAATAAAATTTAATTTTTTTTAAAAATTTGGTATTACTTTTCATAATTTCTAGTTTGGTTGGTTGTGGTGTGTTAGAACTTGAAGTTGAGTACAATGAAAGCTATTATATTATTCTAATAGAAACGTACTATGGAAGCTTGGGGTGTTACACAAAAGGCGGAAAAATTTCATTTTTTAAAAGATACTTCTTTTGTCAAAAAATTTGATTTTTTTCTGATATCATTTCTAGAAAATACATAATATGAATTATAATATTATATATAATTATAAATGTGGTTAATACTATTCATAATGGCTTGTTTATATCCCATTAGATAATGATATTTTATTGATATATCATTGTTTAGTGACCCTCAATATTGCATACAACTCAAACTATTAAGGAAGGTCACTCGTGCGTGTATCAAAAGCTATGTTTGTGTTGCATGTAATGAAAACATCATTTTGTGTTTTGTATAACATAATCCAAACATATATTTTTTTATACATTGAACAAAATCTATACTTAGTGTTGTGTGTATTGAATTCCAACTTGGTGTAGAGTTTAACATACAATTAGTTAGTTTAGTGTGAAAGGAATATTTAACTAAGTGCATTATAAGATATAAATGACAAATTTTAATTTAATTGAAAGAAAATCGTTCTTAATAACTTAGGGTGTTACTTTCTACCCCCTTAAAATTAATTTCTCCCACAAAATTAATCAGGGGTTATAAAATATTTTCAACATGAATGCCTCTTTCATTAAAACCCACATCATAAAAATGAATACTAAAACTTAATTTTTAAAAGGTTAGATAGATATATAACAGTTACCCAAAGTAACTCATCACATGGTTTTCACATAGAGGAACATAGGTGGGATGTGAAAACATGGATATGGAAGAAAAATCTTACCATCATGTTCTGATGGATAGTGATAGAGAATAAGGTTTGGAGAATGTTAACAACCAGAAATCCATAAATTTGTGACGATTTAGGGACAATATGATTCATTAGATAAGAAGGTATTAAGAAAAAATTTCTTTTTTTTCAAGATTCTTTTTATTAAATTTAAAGAACAAGAGAAGAAATTAGTAATTTATTTTAGTACAATCTCGTCATTATTCATGCCTTGAATAATTTCCACTTCAACTATTATTCAATGAAATGAAGATTAATTTTTTTATCCTAAAGTGTTAACAGATCATGCAATCCATAGATTGAATGATAGTTCATTCTATCTATCTTTATCACCAAAACGTATATCACATGCTATCTAACATGAATATTTCTATATTTGATGAGACAATAATTTATTCTAACAAACATCATATGATGTTTAACTTCAACATTCCAAAAATTTGATAAACTTACAAGACTTCTAAAAGTTAAAAATACAAACCTATAGAAACATTTTCACAAACTCAACTAAAAATTTATCCCCGAAATATCATATGATAACTGTGGTTCATCACATTCAAAAAATGTAAACACCTTCATTATGAATTCTATTAGGTAAAAGGAACAACCTGAATTATCAGATATCCTTATTGGAAAAATTCATGTTTCAATTTTCCAAAACTTCATGGATACATTATTTCAGTGAAAAAGAGTTGTATACTGTAACCACAATATCATAACCCTCTTGTCAATAATTCCATAATTAGATCTCAAGAAAATACCATCATAAAATTTACTATATCAAATTAAAAATATCTTTATCCAATAATCAATATCTTCGTATAAGGGACATATTAAATTTTCCCCCTCACATCTTGTTTTCTCTAGGTATATCACCTAACCCTTAAATACCTATTCTGTACCCCTAGAACTATTCAATGTATCTTTTCCAATATTTAATTAAAAAACTAATATAGAAAACACTTACATATCTCATGATTCATATAACATAATATTTGAAATCTGAAACATATACACCTCAATCATCCAAAATTATTCTTAAACCATTATTCTGAATCTATCATCTTCATATTACCTAAAATATAAATCATTTCTTAAGGTTTCTCAACCTCAAGTTTCTTAGGTTTAATATAAACAATACTGGAAAAACATCACATACCTTTCACATGTCATGTACAATCTCTTTATCCTTAGTAGTATGAGAAATACTCATACCATCGTCATGATTATCTATAAGATATTTCAACTTAGGAAATCGATCCTAATTATTCCCCTAATTTCCAAATCTAAAACAATCAATGGTTAAAAAGTTCTATCTAGTTCTAGCTACTGAATAAGGATAAAAAAGTGTGACAAATACATATCAGAGATTAAAAACACATATGTAAGGTAAATTACTTATAACATTTCAATCTATGATATCATTGGTTTAATCCTAAGTTATTAATGATTTTCTTAGAAAATCTAGGATTGCAACCTATAATCGACTTATCCTTTGGACATCCTCATACATATCCTTAAGAAATTCTCAATGGATCTCACTAAAGTTTTTGCATCCTTGTTTCTAATTGATGACAAAACATTCGCTATGATAAAAACTCTAATGACCCAAGATTGACTTACATGAAAATTTATTTATTTTTGTATAATTAATAATACATTACTCAAATAGATTTCCAAATACCATATTAGTTTAGTGACATTGGTAACTCAGATCATATTCTTTTGTTTAAGGATAAATATTCATCATCTCCAAGAAATATATTCCCTAGTTTCATTCCTACGAAAAAAACTTTATTTATAGCTTTGGGAAAAGAAAATATAAAAAGGATTAGGTCAAATGAAAAGTAAGGGTAAACATGAAGAACATAAAACAAAACCTAAACAAAATAATGTAAAACCATTAACAAAAAATTTGAATGTCATAATGATGAGTTATGAAATAAAACTTGACAATTCAGAAGGCATAAATCATAAATTAACACGAACCACGATAAAATAACATTGGAACAAAACATGGAATTTTTGAAATTAAATAATCCCATAATAAGATTTCAGTATTATCCAAGACATTGCTACCAAGACCATCATTGTGGAAAAAGTCCATTACAAAACCTGATTTACTAGCTGTTCCAGCCATGTATTACTAAAATAGATTTACATGTCGTTATAACCTTGCATTATGAAACTGTGTTTACTAACCATTCCAATAATGTCTATAACATGAGATATAAATATTTACCTAAATAATTGGAGGGAGATATAGGTCCCACCCATCTCATAGTGAAATCATTCGTACATGTGACACAACACATAAATACTTCATCATAACATATCCAATGAAATAAAATGGGTTTCTTAAACATCATTCCATCATAATAAATATAAAATAAATTGATTTCATAAAAAAACAACATCATAAAAACAATAAAATCAAAGTAATAATATGTAAAACCCTATGTCATCATAGATGGAAAATAATTTTGACGAAACACTAGAACATAATTCATTAAGAAAATATCTTTTCTACTTCAAAAGCATTTTAATTTATCAAATTGATGCACAATTTTTCAAGAAAATTATTTAGTTGAAATAAATATAAAATATTTTATTGGAAGATTAATGGAAATAAGGAATTATGAATTTCTAAAAATCCATTCATGCCATATAAGTTAAATAACGTTCTTCTTAAACTCTTGCTAGAAAAGTCAAAAAGTACCTTGTATGGAAATGAAGGAAATATTCATTCCATACTGTTTAATAAAAAATTCACCAATGGATAAAATTTACATTAACAAATAGTATATGGAATATAAATAATATTTTATATTTAAGAAACAGGTATGTGAATTATATATATAGCCTAGAAATACTTATGAATAAACAATCTCAGATAATAATGAGATGAAAATATTATTTCTTACCATAGGTCTGATTTCTTTTGTATGTGTCTGAAACTCCTGTATTATGGGTTTAAAAATATTATTAACTTGTAAAAAAACCATAATAATATTTATTATATCATATATGATTCACTTATAACTTTATATTACATTTTTATTTATCAATTACATGTTAAAGTGACATTTTGGGTAATTTTTGTTTTATATATTATACGCATTTTGACATTATTTTCTACATATTATTTATTAGATATTGATTTAAATTCTTCATAAATGTAAAAAAGTATTTATATATCATAAATATTCATTATTGGAATATATATAGTAGATAAATAAATGAAATGGAACACACTGTTTATGAAGACGGTAGGCCATACGTAGACATGAATGTTGTTTCTATTTCCATATTGAATTTAATAGAAGAATGTAAATGGAACATATATATATATACATTAAAATGATAACATTATTATTTCATATATTTCAGGATTATTTATTATTTATACTTTATAATAATTTCTAAATGGTTAACGTGGATAATTAATCTCATCGCATCGTGCAGATGGTAGGTCGTACGTATGCACGAGCGATGATATCATTAAGATAATGGTTAAATTGTTTGAATGTTGATGGTATATTAATTTTACATAATAATTATCATTTTATATTTTTTACATCCATTATACTTATAATTATACACATCCAAATTAAGTATTTTTGAATAAAAAATTACACCATAGCGTGGAGACGGTAAGCCATATGTAGACACACATGGTGATATTGTTATTTGTAGGATGGATAAAATGAAGTATAATGTTATAAGTTAATTATAATAACATCTCATAATGTATACGATATTGGATTTATATATTTAGTTTGGAAATAACATAATAAGAGGATGTTTAAGAAGAAATGAATTTTGAAGAGGTGATAAAAAAATTAACTATTTTTTGACTATCTCTTTTGGATATGCACAAAATGAATCCATTAGGATGAATTTATGCAACATGTGTGGCCTCTAGGAAGAATTTATGGATGTTGGGAGAGTAAATTGTAAGTTTTGGGTATAGAAAAAAGGATTTAGAGTTATGTTTAAAAGAGAAACAAAAGTTCCCTTTTATAGGAGAGGTGATAGGTACTTTATGAAAGTCATTAAATATTAATTTATTATAAATTATTTTTCGGTTATAATGGTAGAAAGCTCATTTATTTATAATATAATGTGATTATATGTATAAATCATCTCAACCAATAGGTTTTAATCATTTTTGGTTACATTATATACCATATCTTTTAACATTAACCCTTAGTTAAAAACACTAACTCATACCAAGTCTTCCTGTATTTTCAAATGATAGGGTTCCTATAGTTACAATAAAAATAAAATATAACCAAAAGTGGATCATTAATGACATTTTTATCATTATCTAAATCATTTTTCGGAATCACTGATTTTTAGGACCATTATATCATTTAAAAAAATAGTATTTGTTTTAAAAACTCAATTATGTAAATTTTGACACTATTTAGAAAATGAATTTTAAATTATTATAACAACTTTATTCCTTATAAAATGGAATTAAATCATCTCTCACATGAGATTTTCTTCCAAAAAAATTAATGTATGGCATCAAAATGTTCAAATTACTTTTATTTTAATATTTATAACATCATTTATTTGAATATATCATTAATAAGGTAATCACTGCTTCATCATCATGTCACAAATATTTTTTTAATTGATGTATGGAAATTATAAATAAAATACCTTGATATAGAAATTTTTTTTATCTTTATAAAGACTATTTATATTCAAAGATATCAATTATATAAACGAATATTAAATTTTTTTAGTAAAAATATACATATTTAGGTTATATTTCCCATTACATTAAATATTTGTTATAACATGTCATTTTCACAGCCAAGTGGTTCTGAAATTCCAACATTTAGGCCTATGGATTTGTTGGTCACCCATTACTCATCAAATAGGATTATGAAATGTGTAAGGGAAGTTTTATATTACTATAATATTAATTTTTTACCCTTATTTACCTAATTTACTCATTTACCATGGTAAATAAAAATAATTACTGATATTACCATTCATAATGTTCAAAAATGAAAGGGACCAATTTACATAATTTTGATATTATGATTCCAAATATGGAATCCATTTTTCTAAATTCAAAACACACAATTGGAATTAATAAATTTAAAACTAATTCCGATTATCAAAACCAAAAAATGAGTTGTTATTAAAAAAATCAATAAAAAGATTGACATATGGTTATGTCCAATTTAAATGTGAAATTATTTCCAATTAAAAAAAATTGGATTAAATGATAAAAACGTAATAAAATGGAACTTAAAAAAATATATAATCAAACTATATAAATAAATTAGATGAAATGGTAGTTTTGGATAAAAATATAATAATTTTCACTATTCTGTAAAATATAAATTTTATCAGAAAATAAACAAATTAAACTAAAGTATATGATGATGTCCATATTACAAATAATAATTTTATTTTGTCAAATAGAATATTTAAATGTGTTAAAAAATATATTTTAAATCGTTGTGCCATCAAAAGGTGGAAAAACTAGATTTTTAAAAAAATACTTATTTATATCCAAAACTTTTAATTTTTTTATATATCATGTATATAAAATATGTAAGAAAAATTTAAATTTTATATAAAATAAAAATCTGGTTAGTAAAATTCATAATGGCTAGTTTATATCCCATTAAATAATAATATTTTCTTAATGTGTCGTTGATAAGTGAAACATAGTATTGCGTACAACACAGGCTATCGAGGGAGGTCACTCTTGTGAGTAATGCAAGCCAAGTTAGTGTTGAATTCAGTGAACTCTTTATTTAGTGGTTCATATAACATAATACAAGAATAATTCTATTATGCATTGATCAAAATCTATACTCATTTTTTCATGTATCATACGCCAACTCATTGTTGTGTGTAACATACAACAAGTCAGTTTAATGTGAAATGAATATTTAACTCAGTGAATTGAAAGATATAAATGAAAATTTTAATTTATTAAAAAAAATTCCAAAAAAACTCGGTGTGTTACATTATACACCGCTTAAAATTAATTTTTCCATTGAATTCATCAGGGTTATAAAATATTTACTACTTGAAAGTTACTTACATCATAAAAAGGAATACTTAAACTTAATTTTAAAAAGAAATGCTAGAAAAATAATGGTTACCCAAAGTAACACATCAATAGGTTTCCGCATAGGAGAACATTGGTGGGAAGTGAAAATATGGATATGATATAAAAATATAACCATCATGTTATAAAATATATTGATAGAGAATAAGTGTCACGACCCGTCCTCGGGGCCCGTGCCGTGACTACCCCAAGCCCGCCTTCCATAGGCCAGGGGCTGACGACTAGCACCAAGGCGTAATTCCTGATAAAAAGGGAAGGCATTGCCTTTGTAAAGTAAAAAAACACCACAGAGAAAGCAATTAGAAGTAAACACTAAGTATAAACTGGGTACAACAGTATGTGAAGAAAAGTAAATGGGCCAGAATACAAACCCAAACTAAAAGTAAAGTACAACTGAAAAAGAGTGTACATAAACTAAAAAGTAAAGACGCAGCCTTGAGCCGTCCACTGGAGTCCCACCTGAAGGGTGGGTACAGATAGCCTCCACAGCTCCCCGGGTCCAACCGTCCGCTCTCTGTACGTCCCGCCCAGTGGTCCACCTCCAGGTACCGACTACTCCGCAAGCCTCAACCACGATCAGCGCTGCCCTTCGTCTGCAACCAACACAACGTAGTGCGGGCATAGCCCGTTCAGGGGTGAGTATAAGCTACTCAGTAGGGACCACGAGACCCCTGAAGGTCTCCAAGAATCCACAAAGTATAATCCACAAAGGAAAGATACAATCAGGAAGTAACATCCGACACTACTTAGGTATATTCCCATACATATACCTAAGTCATCAATTCCAGTTCGGCTCCAACATCCGAGCTCAAATACAACCCAGTCCACACAGGAAATCACAACCCGATCCACACATGAAAGCATAACATAATCCACACAGGATATCAAGGCAATATTTTCGAAGATAAGGATTGAAAGTAAAGATTCAGCTCAAACAGGTATACTTCTTCGTAAGACAATAGAGATGATCAGATGTAGCCACTGATTCATCTAAGTCGTCGGACCCACACAGGATCGATAGGTACTAACACCCATAATGACCCACAAAGGATCGATAGGTAACTAACCCCCGCAATGACCCACACAGGATCAGACCCACACAGGATCTGTAGGCGCTGGCCCACACAGGACCGTTGAGCACTGACCCACACAGGATCTGACCCACAGAGGATTGGTAGCACTAATCCACGTAGGATAGCTGAGTGCTGTAGTCGTTACCGTCGAATCCAAGACCGTCTCGATCCAAGGATCACATCTCAGCTGACGGTGCGTCGATCAGAGGTCCGCAGCCCAAGTTATGGGCAAAAGACTGTGAGGGGTCTGGTAATAGGGGGTTCGAGCCCGGTCCGACCCGGCCCGATACCCTATGGGTCGGCCCGAACTGGGTCGGCCCGACCCGGGTCCGGCCCGCTTGGGCGCGGCCCGACCAGGATGGCACGGCGCGACCCGACTTGCGCAGCCCGGCGCGGCCTGGGCGCGGCCCGACCCGTCCTGGGTGCGGCTCGGCCCGGCCCGGGTGTGACCCGGCTTAGCGGCTCGGCCTGTCCAGGGGGGCCAGGCGGCCAGGCGCGCTGGCCAGGAGGCTCAGCCGAAACGGCCGAGCGTTAAGGTGCAGGGGGGGGGGGGTACCCTCTGCATGTTTGTAACCGCGGCCCCATGTGGGGGCCGCTCTTGTCCGGTCAGCCGGGGGTCGTAACCCCCGGCCCTCCCTTGACCTTCTGGCCCACTCTAGCTGGCGGACTGCTGCTACCACGGGACCGGCATGGACTGGTCCCCCTGCTCCGATGCCGATGGGCCGGAACCGGCCGCCGGTCCTTGCTCCACCATGGCCTCGGCCTCGGCCTTGGTCCGTCCGGCGGGGCGCGACGGCGCCGCGCCCCTCCGCCACGGCCCCGCTCCATCCGCGGTGTCTTTGGATTTTTCTGGCATGGCATGACGGCGCCGCGGCTTGGTTCGATTTCAATTGCGCGGCACGACGGCGCCACACATCCTTGCCGCACTTTCCCGCGCGGTGCGACCGCACCGCGTCACTTTCCTTCGAACCGTAGCAACAAAAAAATAGGGGAGGAGGGTTGGCCGTGTTTGTGCGGTCCGACCCCCTCCCGTTAATCGATAGCAAGCGGTCCAATTGAACAAGTAACGTCGATGGAAGAAATCATGAATATCAACAATAATAAAATCCCCTACCTCGAGCATAGATTGAACGGAGGTTCGTCGCGGAATTGCACGTCGCTAAAGAAGGCGTCACGGAAGGAGGATCGTTGCATCGCGGAGAAAAGATTCGTCGACATCGTGTCGTCGATCTCCAAGGATCCGACGTTCTTTTTGACCTTCATCGGAGGTCGGCGTTCTTCACATTCATCGCGTTCTTCGTCGAGGAAGAAGAACTTCAAGATCTTTTCCTTTTCTCCCCAAAGGCTCCACACAACAAGTTCCAACAATAATAAAATAAGTTCTTTCACTTATTTTATTACCTATGTCCTTAGTATTTGAAATTAAAATAAAGAATTAAACCACTTAATTAATTCATGTCATTTAAAAATAGAGTTACAGGAGTTTAGGGAATATGAAGGGGTGGGGTTCATGTGGGCCCCACCGCCCTCATAACCTCTCATGGGAAGTTGGGTGGTTACCCAACTTCCACCCAAAGGTTTTAACTACTTAGCAAAAATAAAAACTTTTGCTCGATTTTTATTTTAACTTCCACAAATTTTAACAACTTCTCTCGTGTAAACGCAACTCCGGAAAAGGTGTTCCTAAGAAATTACCGGTGCTGCAAATCCATCGGTGCCCTCGGAATTCGATTCCGAGCACCAGTTCAAAAGTTAGAAAAACCCGCTCGTTCGTTCACTGAACTTACCCGAGCTAAACTTCGGATAAAAATTCTGGGCACACCAGGCCTCAAAATCAGGTGCCGTCAGAAACCGCGTTCTTGTAAAATCCCAAAGAAAATTAAGAAAAAAGTTTCCCTTGAATTTTACGGGTATTTACAATAAGGTTTGGAGAAAGTCAACATCCAGAAATCCATAAATCACTCATGATTTATGGGACCATCTAATTAATTAGATAATATGGTAATAGGATAGCTTTTTTGGTGTTCATGATTTTTTTTTTCAAAAAGTTGAAGAACACGAGAGGAAATACTTACTTTATTTCAGTTCAATCTCTTAATTGGTCATGCCTTGAACAATTTCCACTTCATCTCATATTCAAAGAAATTAAGTTGAATTTCTAATTCCTAAAGTGTCATTATATCAATCCATCCAGAAATTGAACGATAGTTCATTCCATTTGTTTTTATCACAAAAAGGTTATCACAAGTTATCATGCATGTATAAGTCCATATATGGTGAGATAATAAATTATTCAAACAAAATTCATCTGATGTTTAACATAAACGTTCCAAAAAATTAATAGCCATACAATCCTTCTAAAAGATGAAAATAAAACACTATAGAAAAATGTTCACAAACTATGCTTTA
Source organism: Viscum album (assembly GCA_963277665.1). Lineage (NCBI taxonomy): Eukaryota > Viridiplantae > Streptophyta > Magnoliopsida > Santalales > Viscaceae > Viscum > Viscum album. The sequence goes on from OY728129.1 coordinate 1,039,837,738, forward strand.
TATTTATCCCCATATATCATAAGATATATATGATTGGTCACATTCCAAAAAAGTGAACACCTTTACCATATATTCTCTTGAGTCAAGGTAACAATATGAATTAATAGATATCCTTATTGAAAACATGAATATTTCCTTTTTCCAAAAAATATTGGATATTTTCCTTATGTCCCAAAAAAAGTTGTATACTTCTTCCATTATATCATAAACCTCTAGTCAATAAATCCATAATTATATCTCAAAAAACTATCATCATCCTATTTAATTATTCAAATCCAACATATCATTAGCCAAGCATCATTATCTAAACGTAAGGGAAAATTTAAGAGTTATCTTCCCCTTAATCATGTTTTATACAAGTATATCACCTTACCCTTAAATCAATTTTATGTCTCCTTATTACATTTCAACATATCCATTCTATTATTTAATTAAAAACTTACACTGAAAACACTTACATATTTCAAGATTTGTATAGCATAATATTTGAAATCCGAAACATATACACCTCAATCATCAAACATTATTCATAAACCATTACCCATGATCCATCATCACTATGTTTCCTAATATATGAATCACATCTTAAGGTTTCTAAACATCAATATTCAAAGGTTTAATGTAAAAAATACTATAAGAACTACCCATACCATGCACATTTCATTTACAATCTCTTTATCCTCAACAGTATGACCAATACTCATACCATCGTCATGATTAACTTCATTATATTTCTACTTAGGAAATATATCTTTATTATTATTATAATTTCCACATCTGAAAAATTCAATTGTTAACCATTATTTATGTATTTCTAGCTATTCAATAAGACAAGAATAAAAAGTGTGGTAAATACATACCAGTGAATAAAAACACAGAAGTAAGTTAAATTACTTATAATATTTCAATCTATGGTATATTAGTTTTGATGCTAGGTTATTCATGATTGTCACAAATATAATAGTATTTTATCATATACATGACTTATCCATAGGACATCTCTAGACATATCCTTTATAAATATCTCTAGGTATGTCACTAAAGTTTTTTCATTCTAGTTTCCAAAGGCAGACTGAAACTTCAGTTGGATACCAATTCTAACGACCTGAGCTTGATGTACATTATCATTACATTTATTTTGAGGAATACATAATATAATACAAAAATATACTCCCAAATACCATATTATTTTAGTTTATTTGGAAAATCGGAACACATGATTCTTGCTTATTGAAAGATCTTCAACATCTCCCATAATGATCTCCCCGATTAGATTTCCTACCAAAAACCATTATTTATATCTAGGGGAATATAAAACATAAAACTGGTGGGCTCAAATTTTCATTAAGGGTAAAAATGAAGAACATCAAACAAAACATAATCATAAGACTGTAAAAACATGAACAAAAATATTGAATATCAAAATTGTGAGTAATGAAATAAATCTTGGTAGTTCGTATGGAATAAATCATTAATGAACACAAACAATGATAAAATAACATTGAAATAAAACATGTAATTTTGGAAATAAAATAACCACATAATAATATTTTCATAGTATCCATGGCATTTCTCCCATGACCATAATAGTGGAAAAAGTCCATTACAAAACCAAGTTTACTTGTCATTACAACCATGTATTACTGAACTAGATTTACATACCATTCTAGCATTGTATTACTGAACTATATTTACAATCCATTCCAGTCATGTTTATCTCATGAGATATAAATATTTACTTAATTAAATGGAGGGAAATATTGGTACCACAAATCACATAGTGAAATTATTCAAACATGTTCCTCAAAAACATAAATCATTCATCATAACATAACCCTTGAAATAAAATGGGGTTTTCAAACATCATTGTATAATAATCCATATAAAATAAATGGGTTTCATAAAAATATTTACATCATAAACACAATCAAATAAAAGTAATAATAATGATAACCAAATGTCATAATAGATGGAAAATAAATTTTATAAAGCACTTGAACATAATTATTAATGAAAAATATCTTATCTTCTTCAAAAGAATTTTCTTTTAACAAAATGGATCAAAATTTTAAAGGAGAGGTATTTAGTTGAAAATAAACTTCAAATAGCGTATATTAAGATTCATTGAAATGTTTAATTATGAATATATAAGAATAATTCCATACCATATAAGTTAATAAAACATTTTTCTTGTACTCTTGCCGGAAAAGTAAAAAAGGACCACATCTGGAAATGAAAGAAAGATTCCTTCCATACAGTTTAATGAAAATCAAAAAATGGGTAAAATAGGATTTAAAAATTATATAAGAATAGAAATAATTTTATATATTTAGGAAACATAGATGTGAATTATTAATATACCCCAATAAATACTTACGAATAAACAATCTCAGATAATAATGATATTGCAAACATATCCCTACCGTAGGTCTAATTTCTTCGATATGTGTTCGAAACTCCAGTGTAATAGATTTAAACAAATTATTAACTTTTAAAAGAACTATAATAATAGTTATGATATAATAAATGATTCACCTATGGATTTATATTACCAGTTTATTTATCAATTCCATGTCAAAGTAGCATTTTAGGTAATAATTGTTTTATTTATTGTACATGTTGTGACATGTTATTCTTGATATTATTTCTCAGATAAATATTTATTTTCTTGTAGAATGTAAACTAATATTATATATCCTAAATATTTATTATATAAATATATAGAATAGATATATAAATGAAATGGAATACACCGTTCATGGAGATGGTAGGCCGTACATACGCTTGAACATTGTTTCCATTTCCTTATTGAATTGAATGAAAGAAAGTAAATGATATATATATGTATATATATATATATAATATCATTATTATTTCTTATATTTCATCATTATTTATAATATATTATTTATAATCATTTTTGAATGGTTAAAGTGGATGATGAATCTCATTTCATAGTGGAGACGATAGGCAGTACGTACTTATGAGTAATGATATCATTCACATAATTGTTAAATAGAATAGAATTGGATGGTATATTAACTATACAGAATAATTTTATTGTTTTATTCATTTTTTATATACATTATACTCATCATTATACTCTTTCAAATTAATTATTATTTAATAACAAATTACACCATGACGCAGAGACAATAAATTGTACGCACACACACATGGTGATATTGTTATTTGTAGGATGGATAAAAGAAGTTATTTGGTTGTACCATAATTTTAATAACATATCATCATGAATATGATAATTTATTTTTTTTACTTTAGTACGGAAAAAATATAATTAAAGGATGTAAAGGAAGAAAAGTATTTTGAAAGTGGTGATAAAACAATTACCTATTTTTCAAGTATCTCAATTTCAGTTGCGCATAAGGTATCCTTAGGATAGATTTATTACCAATTTGTGTCTTCAAGGATTACATTATGGATGTTGGGAGAGTAAATGGGATTGGTTTGTCTGAGAAAAAAGAAATTTATAGGTGTGTTCAAAAGAAAAGGAGAAGTTACCATTTATATAAGTGGTGAGGGGAACATTTGGAAAGTCATTAAATATTAATTTATTGTAAATTTATATTCGGTTTCTAATGGTAAAAATATCATTTCGTTCTAATATAAGATGAATATGGGTTGAGATACTCTAATCCAATAGGTTTTAGATATGTTTTGTTTACAAAATTAACCTTATAATTTAGCTTGAACTCTTTGTTAAAAACATTAACTCTTACCATATCTTCTTGTATTTTCATAATATATGGTTCTTATAGTTACTATAAAATTACAAGAGAACCGCAAGTGGGTCATTAATGATGTTTTAAAAATTTTATAATTTATTTGGAAGAATAATTGATTTTTATAACTATTATATCATTTAATAAAATAGTATTAGTTTTAGTGGCCATTTGTGTAAATTTTGACACAATTTAGTAATTGATTTTTTAAAGTTATAAAAACACAATTCCCTTGAAAAAATGAAATTTAATCATCCCTCATATGGAAATTTAATCTAAAAAATTAGTTTATTCTATAAAAATGTTCAAATTGAATTTATTTTAATATTTATAATATCATTTATTTGAATATTTCATCTATAAGGTAATCACTCCATTATCCTTGTGTCATAAATTATTTTCTATATTTAATGTATAAAAATTATAAATAAAATTCCATGTTATAGGAAATATTATTTTAATTTTATGGACTATTTATAGTAAAAGATATCAATTATAAAATCACACTTTGAAATTTATTTAGTAAAATGATACATGTTAATGTTATATTTCTCTTTAATTTAAATTAAATATTATAACATGTCATTTTGACACCCAAGTGGTTCTAAAATTCCAAAATTTTGGTCTATGGGTTTTTCAGGTCACCCATGACTCATAACATAGGACTAGGACACATGTTAGGGTAGTTTAATATTATTATTATATTATTTGTACCCTTATTTATCTGATTTACCCTTTAACCATGGTAAATAAATATAATTATTGAAGTTACTATTCATAATGTCCAAAAATAGAAGGGGCCCATTTAAATAATTTGGAACCACTGGTTCAAAATATGGAATCCATTTTTATAAATTAAAAACAATGAATTTTTAGAAATTAATTTAAAATTAATTCATGTTGTCAAAACCAAAAAGATAGTTTTTAAGAAGTAAAAACTATCAAAATATTGACATGTGTTTCGGTCCAATTTAAATGTCAAATTAAATCCATTCCTAAAATTAGATTAAATGATAATAAAATACAATTAAACTTCATAACTATTTCAAAAGATAATATAAAAATATAAATAACTTTGATGAAGGGACATTTTTGAATTAAATTACAGTATTTTTCCCGATTCATTAAAATATGAATTTTATAAAAAAAATACTAAATATTCAAACAAGGCAAATTTTTTTCCCAATTCCAAAGAAGAATTTTTTTTTCAAATAGAATATATTTAAGTTTTTAAACCTATATTTGAAATATTTTCACCATCAAAAGGCGTTAAAACTTCATTTTTTGAAAAAGACTTTTTTTATGCAAAAATTGAATGTTTTCTTATATAATGTCTATAAGATACATAAGATGAATTTTAATTTTATTTAAAATTAAATATGTTGTCAATAATATTCATAACGACTAGTTTATATCCTTTAAAATAATAATATTTTAATAATATATCATTGTTTAGTGAAACTGGGTATCGCGTACAATGCAATCTGTTGAGGAAGGTCGTTCTTGCATGTAGCACAAGACAAGTCAGTGTTGTGGATAGTGAAATATTCTTTTTATGTTGTGTATAATGTAATAAAAACATAGTTATTTTATACGTTGAAAAGAATCTATACTCAGTGTTGCATGTATCGTATGCTAACTTAGTGTTGTGTGTAACATACAACAAGTGTGTTTAATGTGAAAAGAATATTTAACTTAGTGTATTATAAGATGTAAATGATAATTATAATTTATTTGAATAAAATGGTCCATAAAAACTCAAGGTGTTACAATACCCATCTATATTAGTTGTATAAACACATGCTACCTGTGTGGGTGGATTTCCCAGATTTATCTGTCTGGAGCCTGTAATTTTATGAAGGATGTATTTGAAAATAAAGCATTATTGAATGTTATTCACCAATACATGGGGGAAGGGGATATAGTTGGGGATATTTTTGACCCTATTAGTAAAGGGCTTCATGATCTTCAATAACTTGATCATGTTGTTCTCCAATTTTGAGAATAATTACTTGGGGACATGGTCATTTAGAAAATAATAAAATCTGTTCATAAATTCCTCAAACTATTTTTGTATCTTCTCTATTTTCTCATCCTGATGAGATATGAATTGTTGATATGCTTAAGAGGTGTGTCCACATGAAATGTCAGGGGATTTGAATTTTGTGCTGGTGTAGGGGTCGGTTTAAATGTAACATTGTCATCATTGATTTTCCCCATTCCATTTCCTTAAGATGATTTAATTACTTCATTATTTATTTTGGTTCCTTTGATGTATTCATACATTCACTGATAAATTGTGGCACGATCTAGAAATCTTCCGATATATTTTACTAGAATTAGCATTGAAGGAAACTCCTCGCAATGATTCTCTATATTGATGAAAAAATAACCCTGAAGAAGTTATATGATTAAAGATTATTCCAATCCCTTTTATTTGGAAATGGAGGTCAAGACATTCTCATTATCACACTATTTGTAGTTTGATAGGTTGAGGAATTTTATCTTATTTAGCATTGTATAGAATTAAAATGAAAACTCCATACAGATATCTTCACATCATATAATTTTCTGAGATGGTATAATAGTGTACCATATAGAGGTTGGCCCATGAAATGTTTTTATGAAGCACATGAGTTTCAATGATTCCTATTTTTCGGGGGTCCCTATCATGAGATCATAGTGGGACAAGAAATGAATCAGATGTTACTCCAAGTCCCCTGAACCATTGAAAATTTTAAATTTATGGTTCTAATGTTCATTAGGGGAATATTCTAATCAACACAATTGGTGTAAGGATTTTTTTCTAGCTGTACTGGTACTTTACCCTCCTCCATATCTTCCAACAGAGTAATGAATTACTCACAGGTATTGATTATACCTTGAAGAAATTTTGGGTGTATAGAAGCTTGAATAGGGGTTGAAAAAGGTAGGTCCAACTATTGTGGACCTACAGTTATACGTCATGGAAAACATATAGGGGAATGTTATTAAGGATATTCCTAGACTTTTCTAGTTATTTAACCAAAAAATGTAATTCTTGATCTACAAATATGGGATCCAAATATATTTGTTGTTGGTACCGCACATTGAGCGGGTGTTCTTGATCAATCTCAGCTACAATAGTAAACCCTATTTGTTGTTGTATTCCGAGTGAGAGTTTGAATTGAGTATATTTTTGAAATTTTATTAGCAAGAATGTATCCTTGGAGTAGTTCTTCTTTGAGTCTTCTCAATTCATTCATCTCTTACTCTGGTTGAGAAAAGTTTCCCTCGAGTGTGTGGGGTTCAAACTCTTCGAGAGGTGGGTGATGTTTAACCTTCATTTTAAATTTTTTATGATCAATTCTATAAATGGAGGTAGTGATGGATTGGATGAGGGAATTAACAAATTCTGAATAAGCCTTTGGTTCTAGGTATTGAAACTTCCATCAGTTGTCTCAGTGTATACCATATTATGAACCAAAACATCCTCTTATTCGTCCCCTATCTTGGACTCATATTATTTATAGTTTTTGGGATTATGTTAATGATATTCACCAATGTGTGAAGATATTATGTTGCATCATTAGTATCTATGTGATACTGTCTTCATTTTCAACCTCCACGAGGCCTTTCGCTCTCATTTTCCAGTTCACTTGGAACTATTTGGAATATGGTAATCCAAATGGAATCTCAAGATAGTTTTTGATTTATATCCCCAATGAGGATACATGATCATGAGATGAGATGAAATATGAGGATTAGTTCTACGAAATCCCCCCAAATCTGGAGAAGACTAAATTTCAATGAGTATGAGACTATTGATGTAAACATCCCCCATCCCTAAAGACTTGGGAATTTCACGATTCGTCTAAAAAAACATCCAAGCCTAGTTTTCAGACTTCTAATGTGGTAATAAAAAATACCCTAGCCCAATGGGATAGGATTGATCTTGGATTGTCATGGTTTTCAATGGTATGTATTCTTTCTTGATTTTGTGGAGTCATGTTTGAACATGGGCTAGGTGAATCTTACAGTTTTTAATTGATCATCATATATCTAAATAAATTTTCACTAATTGTGAGAATTTAAATATTTTTTTATTTGTTTATCTTAATATAAATTCCTTATAGATATATTAAAGTTCCTAATGAAAAATTATTTTCATGATTTTCTCTATTTTATATTGACAGTGACGGGAAATAATCACTGACTATTTTTTTAGAACATATCTTTTATATGAATAGATTCCATTTTTGAGATCATCATGAAGCTATGAAATTTCACAATGTAACATTTTGTGGATTTTAATAATTGGAGAGTGTAGTGAAATTAAATTCTATGTGTTTTTCCTATCATTTGAGATGCATATTTGATGGGACATCTATGATCAACAGGCATAATACTTTTAGTATGTTCAGAAATGCACAATGAAGGGATCCTTCGTGTTTCCCCAATTTTTTGTATTCTGTATCTAAGAGAGAAACTACGTTAATTTCCAGTGTATCCCATATATTTCTATAAAAAGACTCATATATTCATCATAAGGTAATAAATTTTCCCCTATGTGATGATGAGTGTTTCATATATTGAGGGAGATTTCTTAAACACAATATCCCAATGGTGCGTCTGGAACACTATTTAGGGGAGTGGCTAATGACTAGAACATGACAAATATGTCACCATTAGCCAATTATCTTCACATATTCAACACATCTACTTCATATTTATCCTTATTTACATCAGTGAAGTCTGAACAATATGCGTAATCCCTAATAATTTATCATAAAATAAAAAAATTTGTAGGGACATCCTCTATCACATTAAAAGGTTTCCGATCCAGGGGTTGTTTGAAGAGTGACTGTGGACTTGGGTAATATTTTGGATGATAAAGGATTTCATTTTCTTACAAAAATTCACCATATATGACTGGTATTCTTTTTCCAAGATCCTAATGGTAGAAGGAATTTATTATTATTTAATTTCCAATGGGAAGACCATTTTGATGAAGTGAAACACTATTGTTGAGAGAATAATCACAGTGAATGCCATTATGAGGGGGGACTAACATTATGGATCAACATTAGAATACGAAGAGAATTTATTTAGCATATAACCTAGAGAAGAACTTCCATGTATACAGAAGAAGGGGAAATACAATCTTGCTATTTTATTTTCTAGCCATATGGATAGTCATTGTGACTCTCATCAGGATAAGGGATATCAAGATCGCTCAAATTATGGATATGAATAAATACATCATGGGGAAGTTTTGAGGGATGAACATCATAATTACTAAAAATATTCCTATTATTTTTTATTGGGAGAGTAGGATCCTGATCTACCATAGATAAATTTCCTAGGGATTCAAAAAAGCTTTCATTAAGTAATGAAATATTATAGATTGACCCTTAATTTTCCATTCATCTATAATGTCTCTTATTTTTTGATTCAATTTTGTGAGCGACTATGACCAATTGTTGGGGAAATTATTTTCTAGGTATGAAATCTCGCTTGACTAGCTTATGTTTCATAATCATATTTTTATATCAGGTTTCATGAATTTGGTAGGGTTTTGTGTCTACATTAGTGTATCCATTAGAATACACCAATTACCTTTATCTGGAATGAGGGTATAGACCTGATCTAGATGTCTGTATATCAAAGTGTAACATTCCCCATGAACCACTTATATGCACAATAGGCTTGTGTAAATTCCAATGGGACATGATGACGGGTCATCCCAAATTTTGGAATGAAGTTTAGTGTATTCTTCTCTCACACTATTGTTGTTGTTGTTATCATATCCTGAAAATTCTATAGGATATGGGAGGAATTTTCTTCTTTTCCTTTACCATAATCATTATATGCTTTGTATCTTTAGTGACTTTAATAGGGATATATTCCCATCACTTTTTTAGAGCATGGATACATGACTTTTATTTTCATCAATTTCCAACTTAAGGATACTGACAGTACACAGGTGCATGGTAGAGATTGGGTCTACACTTTGTTTGTCACTGGGATTTTTTTGGCTAACTTCTCAAATTCCACCAAATGAGACTACACACATGCTTCGTTGATGTGGGAAAATTTGTTTTCCAAATCATGGATTGATCCCAATTATGAATGGTATTCCATATGGTTGTGGGTGGGTTTTTGGTTCCACCCCACTGGTTTCCATCAATTTTTTTGGTGTGCTTCTAAGGATTCTTTCGGAAAAGTTTTCGAGTAGGATTGATTAGTGGGGGAAGGTGTTTTTTCCCATTTGGATTTATCCACAAAATTAAATTTTTGGGATTATATGCAGGGACAGATGTGTGTCCCAATTCCCTATTGACCAGTCGCTTCCCTAAACAGATTGTCTTGCATGCCCATGTCTGGATGACCTAGGTTAGACTCTCGAGGATAGAACCCCTATAATGATGAGGGTATAATATCACGCAGCTTTGGTAATGGTGATTATTAGCAGTATCCATTTTAAAGGACCCATGTGTCTTCTATGGTAGTCTATTTTGTGGCCTCATGATAAACCTACCTATGATAATAGAGGTTCTAATTATTCTGTACTGGGGATAAGAACACAAAAGTGTTGTATAAAATGATTAGTTCCATCTTTTTTTGGAATATAGGTCATTGCTTAGTGGACAACTAGTAGAGATTTGTGAGATGGAGGGCCTTTCGAGCATTCTCTTAGGTTGAGATAATATCATTTTTTGGCACTATCAAAATATTTCATATGATACCCAAAAATTATGATGATGGGTTGGGGATGATTTTCTCTTCTTGTATGAGGAACCAGCAGGAACAGTTGTAGGGGAATACGCCTCTGAGATATATGGTTATTCAATTTTAAATGAAGGGATCTCTTTTATATGGATCTTAAAATATAGATGATAAAAATAATAATAAAAATACATTAAAGAAGCATATCATTAAACAAAAACATTCACAATTTATTGTCTTGTTTGATCCCCATTTACCTATAGAGAAAAGGTGTCCAAATAGGTAGGAGATACCGTAAACTTGGTTAAGGATTCACTTGTGGTCCACCATTTTTGTTTCAACCCCAAATTTTATGTGGGACTGGAATGGAATTTTAGAGTTCGGGTGGGACAAATGTCACATTATAAACATATACCCCCACATTTTCTATGTAATTTACAACATTTTTATTCATGGAATAAGAAACACCCAACGGCTCCAACATTCATGATGACTCATGGACTTTATATCCAAAGGTAGTTACTCATTGATGATCTTGGTCAATGATACTTAAGAACTCACATTGGTCGATAGAATGGGAGTTCATTCCCTTCAAAACCTTGCATGGGAGAATTTTTACCTAGTATGGGATACTAATATATATTTACAATAAGTTCATGAATCCTTCATTAATTCCCAAGTAAAACACAGGTCACGCTTGAATTAACAATAAAATAATGGAATTCATGGAAAATAGAATCATTTGTATATATATGAGGTTCTTTATTTATGGATATCTCATTATGTATCTGAGGTTCTCCATCAATGGTACCCTATTATAGGTGGATTAAATATTATTTTGTTGTTTATTGTTTTGATGATGGTTGTAATCATTGTAGCGAGGGCACACTAGAGTTTATCATTATCCTAGGAGACAACAATTGTTTTGATTTTGGGATCAGAACCATGAGATAGGATTCCAAAGTATCCTCTAGAAAGGAATTAGAACCCATGTAGTTTGGTTCCACTTAATAGAACACATAGAACCATTTAAGGTCATGTGATGAGGACCAAACAATGTAGTTTTATGTCTTCTAGTGATGATATATGTGATAATGATTATTAGTCAAAGGTTATAGTGGGACTTATGCTAAGGTAGCATAGAGAACCTGGAATGGATGTGGACACCCAGGATAGACATGAAAATATATGGAATATATCCAAGATAGACTTAGGGTTTAGTTGTTGTGTCTTTTCTAGACCTTAGAGAGGGTTCTTACTTATCCCACATGGAATGGAATCAAATCCCACAAAAATAGGTTGGGAGGACCCATGTCTATGGAGGCCCGATAATTTTTTTCTCATAGGTAAATACAACCCTTTATGAATATTAGGGTATGATTATAGTTATTACACCATTTAAGAGGATTCCCTTCGACTTTATTCATTAATAATATGGTCCTTTTGAATATCAAGTGTGTCTTTGAGTCAGAAACCATTTTAACACATGAAATTTTGAATTGGATACATGTATTTGAGGACCCATTCTTATGGAGGCCATCTGAAGGAACGTGAGAGGAAGATCCTGAAAAATAATATCTTCATAGACATGCATTTGAAACTTTGGATGTCATTATCATAGATAACTTATTATACCACGTGATTAATTCTATAATTAGGGAAACAAGAGGAAGAATATGATACAGAAAACCATATTTTCTCTCATTCTCTGGTGGAAAATGGTATGGCGGTGAGAGAAGAAGGAAGGTATTGGATAAAACAATACCCTATCATTTTTTTCCAGGATATCACATTAAAATACCCATATAGATATGACCATCTAGGATAAGAGGATAAGGGGAAAAACCTTTTTTAATAACGGATATGAAAATACTCAACATGGGATTCCTGTTGACTAGTTCCTAGGGAAGAGGGGATAATAATACAGTATAATACAAAGGGAAAAGAATTTTTGATACTTTTCCTCCTCACATATAACCAGAGATACACATACTTATAGACTACTAGGTAAGGTAATGATCATAACCCTATTATCTGAGACTGACCTATCCTGAGAATCCCCCCGGGTCTGGGTCCTCAAAAACTAATGGGATGCATATCTGTATGAACATAGAGGAACCAACCTATTAGGTTGGATATGTGTGGGACAACTATGACCAAGGGAATTCATTTCCAAATGGGAGACATGATGGTTCATTTCTCACCATGATTATGAATGTCCATAGGCTTTATTGGATGCCTAAATTTGATCCCCCTTAGAGGATGGATATGAAGGAATGGGATCCCTATAATTGGTGTCTTGAATAATGCGTTATAAGGTATCTCACATAGGTCATGGTTTAGAGATCAATTAGTGCTTCATGAATGACCTAGGAAGAGTTTAATGTTCTCCATGTAGGTATATCCATACATAAGCTAGAGGTGCCTTGGGTGATGGACCACCTGGGTGACAACACTTGGGCAAGGCCTTTATCAGAGAAAAAATAGTATCTCCATTGGTATCTGGAAGGGTCTCTCATTGTTCATAGGATTGGAGAGGTACCTTCAAAAAAATTATTATCAACTAAGGGGAAAGGGTCATAATGTTGGTGTCAATGTTACAAAACTTGGAGGGACTTTGATCTCACTATCCCCTTTAATTCCCTCTTCAATTTGGTTTTGGAGAGCTACCTGAGGGATTTTTGAAGACCTGGGTGAAGGGGCAATGTGAACAGAGTTTATAAGATTCTTCAATTTTTCCATTCTTCCAATTGAGTTTCCCTAGGGTACTATTTATAGGAAAATACAGGAGCATATTCAAGGGAGTTATACCATGCATGCACCTGATGTAGGCACCCTAAGTAGGTACTTTACACAGGGGTGGCTAGTCCATATGTACCATGTTGGGAGGACTTAATAAGTCTTTTGGAGCATAGACTGTGTGCACATAGGCTACATTAGATATTTTCCATTGATATTTCCCTAGGCCATTAACAACTATGATACATAGGGTACACTTCATAAGATTTTCATCCCATGCAACAAAACAGAGTGTCAACAAATACCTATAATAGTTTCAACTATTCTAAGATCCATCAATTTTAACTTAGAGGATAAATAATTATTTGATTTATTTACACCAATCATATTAGTTCCAAAAATATACACATCATCCACATATAGAAAAACAATAACTCTATATTATTTTGAAAACTATGAATAAACACATTTATCTTTATTTTCACGAGTAAAAAAATTCTATAAACTAACAGAATAAAAATTCTCATGCTATTTGTTTAGATATTTCTTATTTCCATAAAGATATTTAACTACTTTACAATCATTCTTAACATTACCTTATAAAAAACATGTAGTTTTTCTATTTAAATCTCTTCATTTAAGTATCCATTTAAAAATGTGTTATTAACATCCATTTATAGTTTCAAAATAATCTGCCCCTTATTTTTGTTTGAAACCTGTGGAAACTAATATAGCTTCAAAAATCATAAATGTTACCATTGGAATCATCATTCTTTTTGAAACCCTATTTAAAACCAACAGGTTTTGAACCTCTTGGAAAATCCATAATGACCCAAGTATTATTTTCCATAAGGACTCCATTTCATCATTAATTAATTATTTCAAAAAAGAAATTTCTATAAAAGTCATATTTTATTTATATTTATTTGGGACATCTTCAATAGTCAATACCATAGGATAATATTTCTAAATATTTTTATTTTCGTCTCCCATAATAAAGAAAACTATGTAATAATGATCAATAAAATTTGGATGATGATGTTTCCCCTTAACATGTATTTTAGTACGTTTAAGTTAAAATCATTAATCGTCATTATTCTATGAATTTTATTTGAACTAGATGGAGTAAATGATATAGGGGTTTTGAGAATAGCATCATCCACATCATATTTATAAAAACAATTTTCAAAATTCTCTACATATATTTATTCAACAATGACATTAGCTTCAATATTCATAACTCTATAATCTTTTCAATTATATTATTAACCAAAAAAAACATATTTAATTAATTTAGGACCAACTTTCTTCATTTTAGGATTAGGAGCTCAATATTTATCTAAACACCCCATAAATTACAATTTGAAATATTAGGACTTCTACCTTTAAAAATTTAATTAGAGAGAACCATCGTTTTCTTAGAATAAATCCTATTATGAATCTGACATGTGTCCAATAAATATTTTCTCCTTAAATTTAATGGTAATTTTAATTTACTAATCATGAAGTTTACCATTTATAATGAAGTATGATTTTATCTTTTTAGATAATCCATTTTTCTAAGGTGTGTATGAAAAAATACTTTGATGAATTATTCCATGTTATTTAGAGAACTCATTAAATTCATTCATAAACTATTCACCACCTATATCTGAAAAAAATAATTTATTCTTTTTTGTTTATTTGGTTTTCAACATAATAATTATATTTATTAAACATATTTAATTATTAATCCCTTTTTATAAGAATGCATATATTTAAATATTTAATGTAGTCAACCAAAAAATAATAAAATGCATTTTTATCCATGACTTAATAAACCATTTAATTCCTAAATACCAGAATGTAATATTTCTAGTATATTATAATTTTTCTCAAAACTTTTAAATGTTTCTTAACCCATATATATTCTACAAAAGTTTCATATTTATTTAATTCATTTCTGATGATAAATATGTTTAACTTCATTAGTCGTTTTAATGAAATATAACTAACATATACTAAACGATCATTCCATAAATTTGATGTATCAACCAAGTAAGTATATGATTCAATCATATTATTAACATGTAGTTTATACATACTATCATTTGTGTAATGACCAATAATTTTAACAATCAATTTTCCATTATTAAAATTTTATCATAAAGAAAATACACAAAATAGGGAAACCCAAAAAATATCATACTCCTAAATGAATAATGATACATTAGTTGGAAACCAATTTAATAATAATTTTATATATTAGAATATGATAAAAATATAAATCAATATATGTAATATATTGAAATTAGGAACTTCTTGACCCACCATAATGACCTCACTCACGATCAAAGCGGTAGAAAAAAACATATTCCTAATAATAGAATATTGATTTTTAAAATGAGACTATAAATAACATTGAGAGAAAATATAAGTTATTATATAATGAATTAAATAATATATATTTATAGGAAGTTTGAAACACATATGACTGTTACCAAACTGAACATTGGAATTATAATGAAACCGTTGGAATTGTAACCTAACCACTAAGAATAGAAATTTGTCCATTAAAATAGTAACCTCACCTATAAAAGTGTAAAAAAATTTATATTTATCTTATAAAATGAAAGTATAATATTTTTAAACAATGTTAAACGTATATTAATGTTTTAAAAATGACAAATAAAGTGTTTGTATTTTTATATAAAACATAAATGTTTTACCAAAACAATTATTGTAAAAATAATGATTAAAAATAAAATTTATTCACATAAAATTTATTTATAAATTAATATTAAGATATATTATCATGATAATATAATTTCACGAGTCCTTAAATAATTTATAAAAGATTCATAAAGTCTATTATAATATTAAAATTGATATTTCATGAAAAAATGACGATTTTATTTAAAAATTAATTTTTTCATATATAGAATATTATTTTGAAAAAATGGATTCCACTTTTTAAATATAAACATAAAAAAAGGTTAAGGAGAATTTTTGATATTTTTGTAAAATATTTTATTTTTTTGTGAATAGATTAATACATTAATTTATAGTATTTAGAAATATATAAAAAAATAAATGATGTTTTGAGTCATATATGATTTAATTACCAATTATTTAAAAAAGACATGAACCATTTAATGTATAAAATCACTATAATAAAGACTATAGATAGTCTTGAGATACAAATTTGGGAACTAATGAATTTAATAATAAAAACCACCCATATCCTCCACAATAAATACCACCCCTCACCATCACTTCTCCTCAAAACTGATATGAATTTATACATTAAAAATAAAATAAAACACCTCTTCTCACCACTATCCTCACGTCCAATTTTTGCTGGTCTCAATAAAAGAAAAATTCGATGTTCCATAAGGGATCCTTCAAGGAGTTGATATTCGAGAGGTAACATTCTCAAACAACACATTTAATTTCTATTAATCTTCTACATTACCTCACCCATTTATTCCAATATAGAATAATAACTAATGTATCTTGTATAAAATATAATTTTATGTTGATAATTAATATCTTCTATCCACCCTTTTCTCATATCCACTTATTTAAAGAAAAATGAAACTATTGTATTTATTATGCTGGATAACTACCTTCATGAATGATGATTTTTCATTTTCCACTAATGCATTCATGGTAGGTTAAATTCACTTATAATTATTTAAAATAAAATAATTATTTTTCTTATATGTGGTTTCACATTCAGGAATATGTATATTTCCATGTAATTACGAAAAATAAAATAGTTTGAGATAGTAATAAAAACAACCAAAATAAACAAAACATTTTTCCTTAACATTTTATTAAATGAATAGTAAAAATTTCAGAGAAAATTGATATATAGTACAATTTAATCTTATTTAACTTCAATGATACCATATCATTTCACTTATACATATTTTTTCCTATTAGAAAATAACATCCAAAATTATACAAAAGTGAATGAATTGTAAAACCATGAAATGAATTATTCTAGAACAACAAAATTGAACATTGTAACTTATGAAAATAACCATAAATGATCATAATAAAATTACAATAAATAAAATATATTCGAAATATGTTCTTAATTAATTAATTAATTAATATATTTTTATTATCTAAGACATTAAATGAATGTGCATAACACATTCATAAACAACGTAAGGGCTCTCTCTGAACCTACATATTTCTTTTGGGTTAAGCTTTCTAAACATTTTCCTCATTTTATCTCTAAATTATTCTTAGGTACATCTACAATATAATTTAAATATTTTCCACACACACACACAAATATATATATATATATATAAATTCATATTTATTTTATGTATAAATACAAATTTGAATGGTTCATTTCTCTATTCCACAAGATAAGAAAACCATATTAAAGTGAAATTCACTATTTTTCACCCCTATTAAATTAAAATACAAAAAAAATATTTAATACAATCATATTTTCCAAAATCACTAATTTTTAATGAAAATATATTTTAGTTTATTTATGGTTGTATGGAAATATTTATTCCTTTTTCCAATTAAATGTCTATTATTTTCCACAAAACTGTGCTAAAGTGGCACATTTCTAAAGTTATATAAACATTATTTTCCATGATTTAACTTTATTTGGAAATATTTATTCAGGATATATTCTTCATTTCCCCTTATTAATGTATAGGAAAGATTTAATTTCTTATTTCATGGATTTTATTAAGATACGCCATTTTGTTATTCCTTATGACATGATTACAAAACTAGTTTCTTTTCATAAGTAACTCTTATCTTAATTATTTATTATTGATTTCTTTATGTAGAATATATATTCATCTATATGTAATAATGTGTGTTCCTAGATTTTAATGTAATTTATTTGGTAATATAAGAGTCACATGATACATTATGTATATGATAGGGAGTAAAACTAATTAATTATGTGACTCTATCGACCATATGATATCATATTGGAAGTTATCCTTGACTCATTTTTTTCATGATACATGTTACTGCCACATTATTATGTTTCCATGATCTTATGATTCCATGTTTTATATTTTATGCATCCATATGTTTATTCATGATCCATGTAATTTATGTTAACATTTTATGCCTTCTAACTCATGGGATAGTCTTTATTTCCATGTTTATTCCCTTTCTAGTATTTTTAGGTCACCCCTTTTTTATATATACTCCCCATGTTATCCAATGTAGTTTTAGGTCCTAAAATGGAGTTAGGAGCTCATTATGGAACTCAATATTATTTTTATACTATTTTCATTTTTTCTAATTATTTACCGAGGATTACAAGGACAAGAGGATTTTCAATCATTAGATTGAATATAATGGTTATTTATTTTAAAATTCATGTAATGATATTTTTAAAACTATTGGGTCACTATAGTTCTATCTGAGGAAAGGTATAATTATTTTTTGTTCTGGGATTCTATTATTTTAGTGAGAACCATAAGAAAACTTTTATGTAGAAGAAACATTTCCATGGATAAACCAGATTGATACATAAGGAATTATATGTTAGTATATAATTTTAATTTATAAGTTATTCCTTATATTAGATAGTTTCATATTTATATCTTCATAAGATAACTATTAAAGATCCATAATTTTATTTTATTTTTACTTTTATAATTAATGGATTTAAATTGGAAAACCCATTCCATAAACCAATTTGATGGGAAATGTGATTATTTTTGTACTGAGACACCAAACCCGATTGGGATGGGATCTTATAAATTCATGAAAATTTTGGATCAACTAGATCTTATTATGAATAATAACTCAAATCATGTGTAATTACATCCTTTTAATAAAAAACATCATGTTGTGGTCAAATAATTTATGCGAAAAATTTATCCTACCTTTGTGGGATATTCTAATACCCTCATCATAGAATAATAGGCTGACAATGTTAAATAGATTTTATTTGTCCTCTATTTCTTAGTGGAGGAGAAAGTAATTATGGTGGTCTATTTGTTTTGATGGAAAACCTGATTATTGTTGGAAACTATTCAAGAGCATAAATTCAAAAATAATGAATTGAATCATTGGAATTGGAATAAATAAAGAAATTATTTTTCAATTAATATTTTCCCTAAACTCTCCATATTAAAATATAGTTGGAGTCCTTAGACTGATGAAAAAGTAAGATGAGTCACCCATGGTGTACGAGCAAATCATTAAAAGTATTTTATGATTTTCATTCATATTTTTCATGTTCATTGAATGAATATTGGATGAAATATTTAATGGATTATTGTTTATCATATGATTTTTTTTTATTTGAGAATTTGAAAACTAGGATACGGTTGTTTATTGTGTCCGTAATGTTAAAGTGAAGATTGGTGACTATCAGGAGTCTCATGGGATTAAATATTGAAAATGAAAAAATTGGATTTTAATATGGAAGGATATATATATAAATCACATGGAAGAAATATTACCCAACACCCCACATGTAACAAATATGGGAAGAAGCCTCCCCAAAAATGTCTCAGGTGAACCAAGAGATTCTTCAAATGTGGAAAATAGAGGAATCAAGATAATCATTACCAAAGGGATATAAAGAATCCCAAAAAAGCAGAATAAGAAATAAAGGATAAAATCACCACTCAACCTATTGTACAATATTTCATTTTCAAGGAACACTACCATTGTGAGTGAAAATTTCCCATTACAATGGATTTTAGAGACAATCAATTAAAAAAACACTAAGATAGAAAGGAAGGTAATATTATATCACTCTTGTTGTGGTGGATCCTAACAACAAGGTAGTGAATGTTATGATGGTTACTCAATTAGGAATATATAACATATTATTTGATTCTGTTTCAATGAATTCTTTCATATCATGCAAGATTTTCTGAACTATTCAAATTCCATCATTGAATCTAGGGGCAGAGAAATTTGTAAAAATAGAAAATTGATAAATTATTTCCTCCCAAGTATATTAATCATCCCCATTAATTTTTTTGGACTAAACTTCCTATAACATCTCATGATACTTATGTTGGTGGAGTTTGATGCTATATTGTTCCAGGATTGGATACTGTTATATAAATCCAACCTCAATGTTATGGATAAGAAGATCACTTGTAACATATAAAACAATCCTTCAAATAAATACAAATTTAAGAGGTTTATGGGTATCCTCTAGAATATTGTTCTCAAAAAAGGATATTTTTTCCTTTTTAAAGGGAATATCTAGATAAAATGATTGATACAAGGGAAATTATTATGTATGAATAAATTCCCATTATAAGGGAATACACTGATCTATTCCATAAATACTTGTTTGGACTTCCTCCTAAAAGGGAGGTTGAGTTATTAATTTAAATAAGACCTGGATCTCTCCCCATATCAACAACTGCTTACAATATGGACACCATAGAGTTAGAAGAATTGAATAATTGGTGTTAAGTTTATCTGTAAAAGGGTTTTGTACACTAGAGTTCTTCACCATGGGGCGTTCTAGTCCACATTATCATGGATAAGGATGGATTATTGCACCTATACATTTATTATCAAGAGCTCAACAAAATCATGATAAATGAAAAGTTACCCCTACAAATTATAGATGACTTGTTTGACCAATTGTGTGGAGCAATATATTTATCCAAGGCAGAACTTTGGCAGGGATATCACCAATTAATGGTGAAAAGGGAGATATTATCAACACTAAATACTAAATAAGGTATGAACATTATGGGTTTATAGTGATGCCCTTTAGAATCCCTAACAATATCACTATCTTTATGGTCTCAATGAATTGAGTCTTTAGATATTACATTGATAAACTTTTGGTAGTCATTATAGATGATATTATGAAATAATCAAAAATAAATGTGGAGAATGATGAGATTTTTAATACTATTATAATGTCTTTGTGAATGGAGAAACTATATGAAAGATATAGTATATGTGATTTCAGGATGGAGGATCTATCATTTTTGGGGCATGTTATCACAAGAAAAGGCATATCCACGGAGCCTTATATAAAACAAGAAAGTAAGAAGTGACCCATACCCACATCAATAATATATATCCATAGTTTCCTAGGTCTATATGAGTATTACCAATTAATTGTGAGGAAATTATATTGATTTTGAAACCCACTGAACAAGATGACATGAAAAGGGTGTAATGTTTTTGTAGACTAGTGAATATGAAGAGTTCTTTAAAGAGTTAAAAATTGTTCTATCACTCCATTCGTACTTACAATACCCAGAAGTGGTGAAATCTTCATGTTATAAACTGATGCTTCAATTATGTACTTAGACTGTGTCTTGATGAAGAATGATAAAATGAGTATCTATGCTATAAGGTTGCTGAAATTCCATGAGTAGAACTATCCCAAGCATGATATGGGTTTAGTGTCTGTGATAATTGAAATGAAAATACAATGGAATTATATCTCTAAGGAGAAGTGTGTGATATGAACTGATTAAAATGGCCTCAAATATATATTCTTATAAATGAATATCAATATGATCCAAAAAATATGGTTAGTTATCATCAAATCTTATTAATGAGCAGTACATTTCCACCACATAAATGTTAATAATAGAGTAGATTATCTATGTAGATAGGATCCTACAGCTTTATCAATGATAATAATTGAGAATGATCCAATAATCATAGTTGTGAAAAGGATGGAAATGGGGATTGTAATTGAAGGAACATCACAATTCCTTCTTAAATTTATTTCTCAAACATACCTTATAGATAAGATAAAGGATGATCAAAGTGATTATATCCAAATTTAGAGGACGGTGGAAGTTAAAAAAATGGAAAATCCCCTGAGAGTTCAAAATTGACGAGGAAGGCATTGTATTATTTGGGCCACGACTCTATATACCATTCAATCTTGAGAAAAAGAAAGATAATTGAATAGTGTGCATAGATGATAATTCTTTATCCACCCATTGAGCACAGAGATGCATTGATATCTCCGAGAAAACTGTTGGTGGGAAAATTAAAGATTAAGATCGTAGAATATACAACAATGTGACTGGTATGTCAGCAAGTGAAGGTTGAAAGACAAAATTATAAGGGGATGATGATAAGATTAATGATACATATATGTAAATGGGAAAAAATCAACATAGATATTGTCATTGGTATTTAAAAGAAATCCAGAAGAAGTTATGCTATATGAGTTGTCTTAGACCATATTAAAATTTTCCTCACTTCATTTCAATTTTAGAGGAGTTATCCTTCGATCAAATTTCATGGATATACATAAGATAAGTGGTGGGGATTATTGGGAAACCACTATCAATTTTATCTGACTGTGATTCTAGATTTACCTATAAATTCTAGAAAATGTCCAACATGCTCTTAACGTTGAGTTAAACTTTAGTCAAACTTATCACACCCAAACTGATGTCCAATCTATGAAAAATATTTAGATATTTTAATACATATTGAAATCATGATCGATGGACATTAATGGAGGAATGGATCAATATACCCCTTTGGTCAATTTATCTTATAATAATAGTTTCCACTCCAAAATCCAAATGACATAATTAGAATTTATTTATGGGAATAGATGTAGAACACCGTAATTATAGGATGAATTTGGTAAATTAAATCTTATGGGACCTAAAATGGTTAGGAAAATGTTAAAAAATGTGATGACCATTCAGCAGGACACCAAAAAATTTCATTGGTCACATTAGAGCTACATAGAAAATCATTAATGGTTCCATGATTTTGAGGGTCAAATAAGGTAATACACCACATGTCACTGTGGAAGAGAGTCTTCAGATTTGCGAATAATGGAAATATATGTATTAGGTATATCATCCCTTTGAGATTATTTATCACATTGGAGGCATAGCCTATAGAATAACACTTACACCAACTGTGACTCATGTACGTGATGTATTCCATGAATCTATATTAAGGAAGTTAATACCAAAATACTCACATGTACTAAAATAAAATGTAGTACAAATGTAAAATGATCTATCTTATGAGGAGAAAAATATGAAGATCTTGGACCATAGTGATAAAGTTATATAAAATAAGACCACTCACACGGTCAATGTAATATGGAAAACTCATATGTATAAGGAGATGACAAGGTATAAAAAGGTAGTGATGATCAAGAATTACCCTCACATATTTTCACCATAGTATGTAAAACAAAATTTTGTGTGAAACATTACATATGGGGGAAGAATATAATGACCTAGAATTTCATCATTGGAATTTGACAAATTATAATTATATCATAAATCACATACATCACATAGATAAATAAACAAAAAATTATTCCTATAAATGTAGAATTATTCATTATTCAGAAAAAATAGTAATAATGAAAAATACTACAATGGAAAAATAGAAAATAAGAAAAATAATATATTAAAATTTTGATATTATTGATCTATTAGAATGACAACACTCATAAAAAAGCTATAGAAATAAAACAAAAAGTTAAATAATAAGATCTTTATTTTGAAAATGAATTTATAAATAAGTAAGAAAATAAATTAAATTTAATTTATATTGAAAGGAATAAGTGCTATTTTGAGAAGGTTTGGAACCCAAATGACTACTACAAAACAAAATGTTCGAATAGTAATATGACTATTAGAATAGTAATATGACTATTAGAAATAGTAATATGATGGTTAGAATACTAATCTAACCTATTGATGTTTAAAATATTTTTGGTGTCTTATAAAATGAAAATATGATATATTTAAAACATTGTAAAATTAAATAAATGTTTTTAAAATGTTCAATTAAATGTTTGTATTTTTTATGAAACCTAAATATTTTAATCACACATTTATAAGAAATATAATGATTTGAAATAATTTTTTTTATATTAAATGGATTTATAAAATAATATTATGTTTTATTATAATGATACAATATGTTTTTGAGACAATAAATATTTTTCCAAAGGGTCCAAAAATTCATTATAATAATAAAATTAGTATTTTTGGAATAAATGATGATTTTATTAAAAAATTAATTTTCTCATATTTAGAAAATAATTTTCATAAAATTGATACCATTTTTAAAATCTAAATATAAAAATTGGTGTTATTTTTAAGTATTTTTATAAAATAGTTTAATTTTTGGAGAATTGTGAAATATTGTAATTTATTGTATTTAACATTATATGGAAAATACATGAATTCTTTGAGTCATGATTGATGAAATTTCCTATTAGTTAAAAATAATATAAATGATTTATTGTATATATTAGAAAGAATAAACACTATTGATAGTATTGATCCCAAATAATAATATAATGAATATATTAATAAAAAACACCCCTCTCCTCCCATTAAAAATACCGCCCCTCACCTCCCATTCTCCCCAAATCGTATTAGATTTTATGATTTCCAAATATCTACCAAAACATGTTCTAATCACTCTCCCTAATTAAAATTTCATTTGGTCTAAAAATAATAATAATTCCAAGTTCCTTAAGGGATCCTTCATGGAGGAGAAATTCAAGAGGTAACATTCTCAAATTACATCTTTTATTTTATTATTCTTATACCTTCAACTCGAATCCCATATCTAAAATAGAATAATAAATCAATTAATATATAAATACTATAATTTTATATTACTAAAATAATATATTATATTCACCCCTATCCCATCACCTCTTATTCAAGGACAACTGAAACCATTGTCCATATAATGTTAGTTAACTGTATTCGCGGAGGATGAGTTTTCATTTTCCATTAATGCATTAACAAAAAGATTAAATTTATTTATAATTATATAAAATGAACTAATTAATTATATTATATATTTTTTATAGTTTTTAATAATTATATTTTGATATAATTAAATAGAAACTACTTTGAGATGGTCAGAAAAATAGAAAAAACCAGCTAAACATTTATCATAAACATTTAATTAAATAAATCATCCACATGTATGAAAGCAAAATGATATATGGGATTATTTAAAAATATGGAAGGGTATGAATACCATATAATTTCACTTTTAGATAATTATTCCCATTTTAAAATAACTTCAATAATTATAAACAAGTAAACTGATGAAGAATCGTTGTAACAAACACTCCCATAACAACTAAATTAAACATTATAACGTATCCAAATGACCAAAAAAATTAATTAAATTTTAATAAATCTATTATATGTAAATTAGGTTTGTTATTAACTAACTAATGAATTTTATTTTATTTTCAAGTACATTATGTAAACGTATAAGATATATTAAGGCATAAGGTAAGGGATCTCTCTGAACCTTCATATTTCCTTTGGGTTATGATTTCTCTCTATTTACCTCAATCTATATCTTAATTATTCTTATATAGTTATCTTAACTCTATATAAATGTTCCAAGAATATATATTTAGCTCAAAACATCTATCTTTTATGAGTAAATACGTGTTTTAAAATATTCCATTCTTAATTCCTCTAAATAAGAAAACCCCAATAAAGGGAGCTTCTCGGTTTATTACCCAATTTCATGTATAATATAAATAATTTTATAATCTATTCATATTATATAAAATCAATTATTTCATCATGAAAATATATTTTAGTTCATTTTTGGTTTTATGTAAATAATTATGCATATATCCTCTTTTATGACTCTTCAATATATCCCATAAAACTGCTCTAAAGGGGCACATTTCTAAAGATATATAACCACTATTTTTTATTTTTTCACATTAGTTAGAAACATTTATTAATGATATATTATAATTTTTCCCTTATTAATTTATATTAATCATTTAATCCCTCATTTTAGAGAATCATTATGATGCACCCTTTTTTTTATGTCTTACAACATGATTATGAAACTCATTTCTTTTCATGGGTAACCCTTAAGTTTATTCCTTAAGATTGATTTATTTATGTGGAAAAAATATCCATGTACATGTTATGATGGGTGAACCCAAATATCAATCTAATTAATTGGGTAATTTTTTATTCTAATGATATATTATTTATGGGAATAGGGTGCGAAGAAAACCCATTATCAGACTCCATCAACAATGTGATATCGTCTTGGAAGTTATCATTGAATCAGGTTTATGTCATGATATATATTACTAACACATACAAATGTTTCCATGATATTATATTTCCATATTATATATGTTATTCCTTCTTATGTTAATTCATTAACCCTGCCTTTTATGTAATCATGTTTTTCTTTCTGACTCTTGTGTTGTGCTTCATTTTAATGTTTGTTCACATACTATGATTTTTAGTCAACCCCTTTTATATATACAGTCCCTAGGATATCCTATGAAGTTGTAGGTGATTAAATGGAGTTATGATATATATTCGGAGATTATTAAAAGTAGGTTTTATTCTATTTTCATTTTTTCTAATTATGTACCATGTTTTCCGAAGACACTGGGATTTTTTATCCTTGGTTTCCATTTAATAGGTATTTATTCTACTAGTCTTGTAATAAGATGTGTAAAAAGCTTGGGTCACTATCTTTTGAATACCCATTCCCCGCAAACATGCCTCCCATCAATAAGGAAACTTTTTCAGATTCAAATGAAACCCTAAATCCCCTCTAACATAAAAGATCAATGAAGACTAAATTATTTAGAGTCTCATGTATATACATCACATTTAGAAGAGTGAACTTCTTCCAGGATGTAAATTATAGTTACAAACATCCTTTTCTAGTGACACTAATGCATGTATTATTTATACAGTGTACTTATTTCATTATAGTATTGTCATTAAATGATTTAAAAATCAAACGATCATTTTACACATGCACCATTTCTCTAGAATCAAGACACCATCCAATCTTCATTGATGTTATATTGAATTTTAATATCATTTTAACTAGATTTTTTTTGTCAATTTATTTTCAGTTGGTTTGTCAAATTCTTTTGATAGTGAAATTCCCTGGGAAAATTCCATAGTTTTCCATAGACAAATCATTCTCCTTTATTCATGAAATTATTTCCTTTATTTGGTAATTGTTTAATATTATTATTGACATGTAAGAAAGAGTTTAATTTTTTCTTTTACCTAAACAACATTAAAATCAGTATCAAATGTTTATTTCATATCAATGTCTCTCAATATGTATTCTTCTTCAACACGGAGATGGTTTTATAATTATTCCAAGGAGAGATCCCCACAATTTTTAATGATTAATTTACAAAAAATATTTCCATATATCTGAAAAATTAAAATTAATAACAAAAAAAATGGATTGCTTCTTGTGTATTTATTTTATGGGAAATTATTTTTTACAATAACATGGAGCTCATAAACCTACTAGAAAAATGCCATGTTATCAACCATCTTGATGTTTAGATTCATTATAATAATAAATTTATTGGTACCTACTTCTTTTTATTTTTACTTGAAAACAATTCATTCCATGTCTCTCAATAAGACTTCATTTGGAAATAATAGTCATAAATATTATATGATAATGTATTGAAAATATTTTCGTTACATAAAAAAGGATCTTAGTTACATTTTCTCACAACATGTTTCACATAAATGGGCGTGTCATCAGGATATGGGGAAAGCTTACTGATAATGGGTGAATGGTTTAGGTTTATGTTGTACAAAATATTCAAAACTATAAGAATGATCATCATTTTTCCACCCACCAAGAGATGGTATTTTACTTTAATGTGATCTGGATTTACCATGTATTGTTTCATCACATTAAGGGAATTGGAATCCATCTCCTAGGTTCATACTTGGTTTGAAACCCTTTTTATTTTTATAAATATGGAAGGTAGGAAAGAAGATAAAAACATTTGAATATCAAAGACAGAACAAAATTTACATTCCAAAATGGTTTGATCCACCCCGCGTTTTGGTGTGGGGTTTATAGTGTAAATTCACCTTCAGGATTTCAATAAGATGTTGGGAATTTCATACACAAATTTTTAATAGCCCCAATATGATGATGTTGGGTGAATATAAATTGGGTAATTTGGATTGAAGAGATTAATTGAAGAGAAAGTTGAAATCTAATTATTTATAGATCATAATCAGTTGGATTGAAAGTATTTTTATCCTACCATTTCAATAAAAAAAGATTCGATCAAAATAGGGGAACATTTGAATGGATGACACCAATCCGATTTCAAAATATTGAAATATAATCATTATGACTAATGTCGTTAGTAGTCCTTTTTTTGAAAATATGTAATATTATTTTTTTATTATTTTTTGGTTTTTTATTGGATATATATCCTCAAAATCATTTTCTTTATTTTCATGAAAAAGCCACTTTTAGGGAAAAGTGGGAACCGTACAAAACCGATCACACCTTATAGATTCAAAATTCAAACTAGACCCCATATTCGAAATTAAAAAACAAAAAATCCCGCAAATCACGCTGCTGCCCGGGAAACGGGCGTCGCCGCATCATTACAGCACCATCGTCATCATCACGCTGTCATCGTCCACACCAAATGTCCATCCATCGCCTCCTTGGTCACTAAACCATCTTATTTGACCCTCACCAACAACACACCAAAAATTTTGAGATCATAGAAGTATAATCCAAAAAACCTTAGAATAGATTCATCATATCCAACACAAGCAGCATCAGAGTCATCGTCGTAGAGGACCAAATCCGAACATCAAACCATATAGAAGCCGAACAACCTCACCATCCTCAATTCACGAATTCACCTTCGAATTGAACCAAAATCCAAAAAACTGATCCTCTTGGGTAAAACAAACCCATTCCAATGAAACATACTGTAAAAAACGTCTGAAACAACTGCAACACAGATTGAAGATGACGAAGGGGCACGCCTTATAGAAAACTGCTGACCGAACAAACAACACATTTCAAAGCCTCTTGAGGCCACCGTAATAGACCAATATAGAGAGCGGCGAGGGAAAAAGAAACCAAAGTAGAGTTTGAAGTTGTGGGGTCTCCCCGAAGAAGCTCGTCCTCACCAAGAAACACCAACCCCGACTCTCGAATCCACCGTGAACACTGTCAAGATCTTGGGACACTGGCATGATTCAACCTACACATCCCAAACCTCCTAGAGAAAACCAGTGCACCGAAACAAAGTGGGGTCAGAAACGTGGTAAATGGAAGGGAAGAGTAGAGGAAAAACTGATGGCTTCAATAGGGAGTCAATAACGAATACAAAAGAGCAAGAGACATGGGGAAAAAGGAACAGGAGGAAGAAAAAGAGAGGAAAAGAGGTGAGGGGAAGAAGGAAGCAAAGAGGGCAGGTGGAGACAATGCCGGAGAAGCGGCGCGCAGGCCTCCCCCACCAGAACGCCACCGAAGGATCTCTATTATTTGATATATATATATATACATATTTTTTCTAAAAATATATATATTTAAAAAACCAATAAAATAATTTTGGAATATATATTTTTTAATGAAAAAATAATTCTCAAGGACCCTTTTTATAAGGGAGGGTCATAGTGAATTCTTACCTCATTCCTAATGTTGGATTATATATGGGTTTTATACCTAATTCATCCAAACATATAAATATGTGGGTAATATTTAGACAGCCATAATTTATATATTTCATGAATAAAACTATAATAGAGCATTCTTGATATCTGTAGCTAGCTTCGCAAGATTGAAGACTAAAAACCTTAGCCCTTCTTAATAACAACCTCCCAACTCATATTCTTTCTTTAGTACTCTACATTTAAAATAACACCCCGCATATCATCCTTAATCTAGTAATTTTTTCTTTATTTATGTTTAGTTCATTTATCACCCTTTTCCATGTCGATTCCCCAAAACCCATCTAGAGACCCCCAACCACTTTATGATTTCTAAATATATATTTTTTATTTTATCATTTTTAACATTTTAATATTAATAATATTTTAAATTTTTAGTATTGAAATCATGAATTTAGTTGGATTTTTATTTATCTATGAAAGTAATATAAAAACGTAAATAATATCAAATTTAGTTCTATCCTATATTGTAGAGACCCGAAGCTTGACGTTCATAGACATTACATTAATTTTGCAGAATACTTAGTATATAACAAAAACACACACACAAGGACCGTAATAGTTTAGTGTCTTTGGAAACTCGTAATATAATCTTCTAATCGTGGTGAAAGATCTTCAACATCTCCCATAAAGATCTTCATTTTTTTATACCTAAAACCTTTCTTTATATCCTGGGGAAAAGAAAACATAAAAGGGTGATCTCAAATGCTCATTAAGGGTAAACAAAAGAAATATCAATCACATCATATTCATAAGAATATAACATTTTGGAAATCATAACCTGCAAAAGAGATCATAATATCATAACATGGGATAAATCATAGTAGTGAAATGTAATCCCAATAATCATAACTTAAAACATGAAACTTTGTGGCATACACACGTAATCATATAGAATCATTTCTTATTGGTCAAGACTCATTTCCAAGACTATCTTAGTGGACAAAGCCCTTTTCTGAACCGAGTTCACTCCTCGTTTCAGTCCTATTTCACTGAACCGGTTTAACCTGCCGTTCCAGCCATGTATATCTCATGAGATATAAAATATTTACCCAATGAATTGGAGGGAGATATAGGTCCCACCCATCTCATAATGATACCATTCTTATGTGTGCCAAAAAATCATAAATCATACATCATTGCATAACCCATGTAATAAAAATGGGATTCTTAAACAACATGACATCATAAAAAAAATCATATAAGATAAAGGATTTCATAAAAATAATTCCATCACAACATAATCAAACAAATGTAATAATAGGGATAAAACATAACCCTTTATTATCTTAGATAGAAAATAATTTTGATAAAACACTTGAACTCCATTCTTGAGGAAAATATCCTTTATACTTCAAAAACATTTTTCCTTTATTAACATGTCATACAATTTTAAACTAAAAGAATTTGATTAAAAATAAACTTGAAAACTTTTAAAGGAAGATTCTTGGAAATATTGTTTTAAAAATCCATTCATGCCGTATAAGTTAAAAAACATTCTTCTCACACTTTTGTCGGAAAAGTCAAAAAGTACCTCGTACAAAAAACGAAAAAATATTCCTTTCATATATTTTACTAAAAACTCACCGAAGGGTAAAATTGGATTTAAAAAATTGTAGGTGGATGAAAATAATATTAAATATTGAGGAAACATGGATGTGGATGATAAAATACACCCCAATAAATGCCAAAGTATAAACAATCTTGGATAAAAATGAGATTGTGATATTTTCCCTTACCTTAGGTCCAATTTGCTTCGTAAGTGTCCGAACCTCCTATATAATGATTTAAATAATTTCATTTACTTATTCCAGAATCACACCCATTGTTATGATATCATATATATGGTTCACTTATGACTTTATATTACCCGTTCTTTTGTAAATTCCATGTTAAAGAGCGTTTTGGGTAAAATCGTTTCATTTGTCATCCGTGTTTTGACTTGTAATTATTCATATGATTACTCAGATCATGATTACTTAATTCCAGAATATAAAACATGATTTATATATAATATATATTAATAATATACATATATATAATAGATCAGTAAATGGAAAGAAATACACCGTTCATGGAGACGGTAGGCCGTACGTATGCATGAACGCTGTTTTCGTTTCCTTATTGAGTTGAATGAAATTAAGTAGAAGACATACATATATATAAACATAAATATAGTATCATTATTATGTCAAATATTTCATGATTACTTATTATATATACTTTATAATCATTCATGAATGGTTAATGTGGAGAATGAATCTCATCGCGTCGTGGAGATGGTAGTCCGTACGTACGCACGAGCGATGATATCGTTCTCATGATCGTGTAATTGTATTGGAGTGTATGTATACTATTTAATAATCAATATCACTTTACAATAATCATATATAGTTATTATGTACACCATTATACCCATCCAAGTAAGGTGGTGGTGGAAAATAGATTACACCACGGCGTGGAGACGGTATTCCGTACGTACGCACGCGCGGTGATTTCGTTTTCCGTAGGATGGATAGATAGTGAAATAAGGTTGTTTAATACTTATAATAACATATCAGTATATTAGTGATACTGATGTTATTACTTCATAATGAAACAACATAATAAGAAGTAGTGGAAGAAGAAATAAAGTTGAAAGAATCGGTAACGGACATTACCTCTTCTTTGAAGCGCCTCTTTGAGTCCTCTTCTTAGGGCACTAAAATTGGTCTTTGAAGAAGACCAGGACCTCTAGGATGTTTCTAGGGAAGTGGAGAAGAGAATTTTTCAGGGTTTGGCAGAGCTTGAAGGCTCAAAGTGGTGTGAGGAAGAGAGGGAGGAGGTTCCCTTTTATAAGGGAGGAGAGGGGCACCTTTGGAATAACTAAAAATATTATTTTATTATAAAGCCAAATTCGGTTTTAAATAGCTCCAAATTGATTTATTTAGAATCTAATGTGGGGATGGGTCGAAATAATCTCATCCAATAGAATTTAGACAAGTTTAGGTTCCTATTTTAACCTTATCATTTAGATTTAACATTAAGTTAGATAATTTTACTTT
The DNA here is from genome assembly GCA_963277665.1 of Viscum album. Taxonomy (NCBI): domain Eukaryota; kingdom Viridiplantae; phylum Streptophyta; class Magnoliopsida; order Santalales; family Viscaceae; genus Viscum; species Viscum album. The sequence continues at coordinate 1,039,870,447 of OY728129.1, forward strand.
TACCGTGTCTTTTTGTGTTCTTACACTATAAGGTTAGTAAACTTACTATAAGAAGCCAAACGAACCCCAAGTTGTTAATTATTAATATATATAACCTTATCTAAGTCATTTGGACGAACATTATATTTTTAGGAATAAAATAACAATTAATAATATAATATTTGTTTTAAAAACTATTTTATGTCAATTTTGACACTATTTAGTAATTGATTTTTTTTGAAAATCATAACAGACTGATTAGTTCGAAAAAAGATAATTATATAAATAATAACATGTAATATTAACCTATAAAATTAGTGGAATTCATAAAAATTCTCAAATTACATTTATTTTGGTATTTATAACATCAATTATGTCAATATTTCATTAATAAGATAATTACTCCATCATCTTTGTGTCATAAATAAATTAGATTATTTAATGTCTAAAAATTAAAAATAAACCATTATTTAGGAAATATTTTTATATTTCTAATGAATATTTATAGTCTAATTTAGCGTATGTATAACCCTATATTAAAAATGATATACTTATTAAACTTTGATTTTAACTATTTTAACCCTTCTTTAAATAAATTAATAATAAATGTCCTAATCTAATCCAAGTGGGCCTAAATGGTCATATTTTATTCCTAAGGTTGTTTTTTGTCGAATTATACTTATCCAATAGAATTAGGACATGTGTTAGGGTAATAATAATATCATTTTTACCCTTAATTACCCTATTTACTTTTAACCGTGATAAAAAAAGTAAAAAGTTACTATTCACCAAAAATTATTTTTATCTCATTGAACCACATTTTACTTATTGAAATCAACCCCGTCTCTCGGATTTTTGAAATTCCACTCAAAGAAGTGGTAAAATTAAGTTTTATGAAAAATTCATTTTTTTTAACCACCACTTAGTGGTTTCACTATTTATCAAAAAATGAAAGTTTCCAGAAAAATACCAAAAATTAGGCCTAAGATATATTTGATATTATGAACTGAAAAATGATGTCTATTTTACCAAATTCAAAACATATCAGTTGCATTAATTAATTTAAAAATTAATTCCCGTCGTCAAAACAAATAGCGTGTTCTTAAGAGATAATAACTATCAAAAGATTGACACTTGTTTATGTCTGGTTTAAATGTGAAATTACATCCAATGACCAACATTGTATTAAATTGTAAAAATATATTCTAAATATACTTTAAAACCACTCAAATTAATAATTTATCATTATTAATTATTTCGATTAAAACAGTTGTTTTTAATTAAAATTTAGTAATTTTCACTATTCATCAGAAAATGAAAGTTATCCGAAAAGTACCAAAATTTCACCCTAAGCTAATTTCGATATTCCGAATCCAAAAATGAAGTCCATTTTGAAAAATAAAATTTACAAAATTTCAAAAACTGGTTATTACTATTCATAACGGCTAGTTTTAATAATATTTTAATAGCATATTGTTGTTTAGTGAAACTTGTTATTGCGTACTACACACGCTATCGAGGAAGGTCGCGATTGCGTGTAATGCAAGGCAAGTCAAGGATGCGTGTTGTGCAAGCTCCTTTTGGTGTAGCGTACAACACAAGACTTTAATGAAATTAAAAAGAATATTTTTCATAAAATCTCGGGGTGTTACATATATAATATGGTGGTTGATTATTATTAAACCAAGAAGTTTCAAACTATGAGTTATAGCCCATGGTCTGGAAACATACTGAAAATAAAATGAACCCAAAGTAAAAGGGGAGATGACAAAAGGAATGTAGTGAAAATACACAACCACAAAGTATAAATAAATAATCTACCCCTATGAAAGAGAAGACAAGTCATCTATGAGATGAGCCACCACCCCTACCACTTGGATGGTTTACCCTTATTGTGGAATTGGTATTTTTTCTTGTCTAATTATCCACTTTAGGATAAATATTATTGTCCGTTGAGGTGGGAACCTCATTGGACCCGAGGATCCTACTCCCCAGTCATACCTACACCCTCTAATAGTACCGTCAGATCATAATTCCTAATTCCCTCAACAATATCCTTTCTTGATGATTTTTATTCAACTCAGAGAAATACACGATCTTTTCAAAATTCCTCACTAAATACCTCCCTACCATGAGTTATATTTATGATTTCATGTAGACAAAAAATAATTATTACTACATATAGAGTTTTGTGGAGTCCCCATTCTACCTACATTGGAAACCATATAATGGATTTTATAAAAAATTCTAGTTTTCTAATCTACTGTAGGATTCCACGTAACTCCCAAAGGACCAACATCATCAAAAAAAGCCAGTTCCTCTAGACCTGAGTTATGATATCCAATTGTACCTAAAGAAAAACCTTCTTGTTACTGAACATCCTTAGGATATTTAGTAGCAACCATTTATTCTCATATAGATTAAGAAGTTTCTAGACCATAAATATAATAAATATTAATAGCTACACTAGAAAACAACTTATAAATTTCACCACAAGTTTTTGAGAATAATACAACACTACTAATATAACCTTGTTCTTTACCAACAAAGACCACTGTTATAGGTGCCTCCCCGTTTTTGACAATAGGTTTGAGAAATTACTATACAAGCAGTGTAGGGCTTTGATGTCCTGAATTATTAGTCATTAAAATATGCTTATTATAATAATCAAAAATAAAAATTAGATCTTTATTCAAAACAACAGTAAAGGATACCAGGTCATCAATGAAATCTTCTAAAGTAGTAGACCAAGCAATAAGGGATGTCTGGTCCTCATTTTGGTCTTGTATAGTGTCTATAACTACCATAGTAGTACGAACATTGGGTGCAATGTTTTCATCGCTTATTTTCTTATCATCAAAAGTGTTGAAGGGTGATCTATCCAATGGGCCAACTGTAATGGATCGGGTTTTTGGGGTCCATTACTTTGTGAAAATCTCGTTTTGGGTTTCGGGTATGGGAATCATGGTGGTGTAGGCCTACCGGTATCAGACCTACTGGTAGCTCGGTCTACCAGTGGCCGTAGCCTACCAGTAGCTTGGTCTGCCAGTAGCTGCGGCCTACAAGTAGCTGCAGCCTACCGGTAGCTCGGCCTACTGGTAGTAGCGGCCTACCGGTAGCAGCGGCCTACCAGTAGCCGCAGCCTACCAGTAGCCACGACCTACCAGTAGCAGCAGCCTACCGGTAGCTCTCAGCTACCGGTGGCTCTGGCCTACCCCGCAGGTTATTTCCAGTAGCGCTTCTTTTTGTGAAAATAGGGTTTTAAACCATATTTTGACCTGTTTGAGCATGTTTTAAAGACCCTTAACGCGCATAAGAGTTTTAATTAAATACTTAATCAATTAATGAGTTTGTTTAAACCACCCGAACCCCCTTAATGATGAGTGGAGCCGCGTGATCAACCCATGACCCCCGCTCCTTACGCAGTTTCGCGTTCTCACCTCAACCGTCCGTGGATCTTATAAACTAAGGGTTAAGCCGTGATTTCTCCCTTCCTCGATCATGGATTTTCACAAACAGATTCTGGTACATCAGGTGCGCCGCATCGTTATCCGTAAAGTTCCAGGCCCGGCCTAAATGTCGATCATCTATCAACAAGTAGGGAATTTTCTCCTTCACCTCTCTCTTTTGTGTATCATGCGGGGTGGGCGTGCTTCTGTTCCGTAGAATTGGATAAACTTGATCTAAATGAAGATAATGAACTGGATTTTTTTTATAAATAAAGGCGGATGTGATCATTGATGTTGCTTATATTATGACCATCTTGATGAGTCGTGCTGGCTTATGCCTTTTGAAAATCAAGGCCGTTGGTGGTCGTTGTTTGTGCACTAATGAACCCCTGCTGATGTTTTAAATGGCTTGTTGTGGTTCTAAACTCATGTTGTGAAATTAAATTGGTTAATCACCTATATCCGGCCAAATAAATTGAGGCACCAGGATCAATGCTTCTGTGATAACCCCGGTTAAAACACATGAAAATTGAAATCATGGAGTGTGTTAAGTCGTTTAAATATGAAAATACCGGCATTGCCTTGACTTGTGTTGGTGGTGGTAGTTGGTTGTTTTCTTTTTCGGGCCGATTGCTGGAGATGTGGGAGGGGATGGGATCCCCTATCTTTATACTCTTGGTGGTTGTGTGAATTTGGGGATGGGATCCCCTGTTGGTATGGATTCGTGGTTATGAGTTTTAAGACCGGGTGGGTACTTATTTATATCACGAATTGGGGTGGGATCCTCTGTTGTTGAGAACTGGGTATCGGCGTTATGGTTTATGCTTGATTGTTTACTTTCCTGGACTTGTTCCTATGCCTAATAGTTTCCCATTAGTGCTTAAACTTAATTAAACATTATTACTGAACCTGAAACAAGAATGGGACAAATGAGTTTTGTTGGCGAGAGTCGTGACTTGTGACTTGGATGCAGTGGTGTTGTGTTCTGTAGGCTGGTTAGAAAAACCTAGGCTTTGGGTGAGTGCTTGTTACCTATATCTCTACTTGTAGTTTTGTGTTTCTTATTCATTCCCCACCCAAGTTGAGCACTTAGTGCCGAACACCCCCATTTCATGGGGGAGGGTGTTTTTCCCAACACTATTCTTAGTGGCTGGTTATTAGCTCCTTTTATTCTCCCTTTCCCAGATAGCCCAAGTATCTTCGGGCAGGCTGTGATGGCATGAGGTCCATTATTAGCCCAAGAACCTTCGGGAGGGGCAGTGTGACGGTTGGCCAGGTGTGTGCGGCAGGTGGTTTCCCAAGCGTCTTCGGGATGAGGCCCGGGTGTCTTCGGGCGTGGTAGTGGATCTTCTGGCCCAGGTGTCTTTAGGCATGGTGGTGGTTGTTATGGCCTAGGTGTTTACAGGCGTGGTTATGTGTGACAGTTGTGGCCCAGGTGTTTTCAGGTGGGATTCGGCAGTGGGACTGCATGTGGTTGTGGCCCAGGTGTGTGCGGGCGGGTGTGGCAGTGGGACTGCGGTGAGAATGGCGGGATTGGTTCGATGCGTAGGATGTCTCAATAACCAGTGGGAAAGTGGCGCAGGGTACCCAAACATCGATGTACTATTATTATATATATTACTTGACATGTGTTATTTGGGGAGTGTGCCTTGGTGAGGCCTGGGGTGGATAGTTTACCTTGATAGGTGTTTGGTTTACTCCTTCTTCTCACGAGACTTTAGTACGTTCCCCCACTTGTGCACGAGAGTATTTGGTTTTCCCTACTGAGTGTACTTGTTTGCTCACCCTACGTATATAAAACTTCTTTTAGGTTTCCAGGAGGACTTCGGGGATCATGCAGGACCATACTATCTCAGACCATTGGGGCAGTTGCAGTTGTTGCTTTTCCTCTTTAGTACTTACCTTTGTAGTCACCTTTTGTACCTTGTGGTTTTACTTTTGGAACATGCATGTGGGAATGGTTTAATTTTGGCTTTACTTTTCTTTTACCTTAGTGTTGGTGAGTTTCATCATCTTATCTCTCGATCTTATAAAACAAAAAGGGGTAATTCCTTCCATTTGTGAGAAATTTCTATACCCTTGGTGCTAGTCGCCACTCCGGGACCTATTGAAGGCGGGTCTCTGGGGTCATTATCTCTCCTTCAACTTAAAGAAGGAAGGACCTGACAATCTGATGACCCTTCCCTCCTTTTGGTTAAGGCAGGTTGTGACAGAATGGTATCAAAGGTGATGGTTGAGAGATAGGATGGAGTCTGGAGTTAGGCACAGTGAGGATTGCATGGGATGGTAAGGCAACAGTGTTGGGTGACCTTGGCGCATGAATTAGGCCAGGGAAGACCAGCTAGGACATGGGATTTTAGGGCCCCCCGTGATCCGATGCAAGGAATCTGGACCTACCGAATGACCAAGTGAGGCCACACTGATTTTAGGGTAGAGACCCTAGGAAAGGTACATGCATCATAATGACTTGTGTTTTTGTGTTTCTGGGATGTCTTGGGAATTAAGAATAAATTAAAATTTTAAGAAGTTTTAAGAACGATATTCTGCACTAATTGGGCTTAGGCATTCCTTGTTTACCTTGAAGCTATGGCACCTGGAAGGAGACCATGTGTGGTACGGGCGATCGAGGCCCCGAAGACTACTTTGGCAGATCGGCAGAGAGCTGATCGAGAGGAAGAGGATGACCAGTGGCAGAAGACTCTTCGGGCCTTCCAGCGACAGGCCCTCGAGAAGTATGAGGGCAGCACCTCTGACATGAAGATGGAAGGCTGGCTAGAGGATCTAGTTATAGCTTTCGGCCTGATTCGGGCCCCGACCGAGTACGGGGTTCCTCTGTCCGTCAGCCAGATGCGGGGAGTGGCGCGTCAGTGGTGGACGCTTTACCTGGGGGAGAGGAGAGAGTCTGAGGTGGCTTGGGCGGATTTCGAGAGGGAGTTCCGAGCAGAATTCCTCTCCTCGATGATGAAGGCAGAAAAGAGGTAGGAACTACTCTCCCTCCAGCAGGGGAGTATGTCCATGAGGGTGCTAGGGATCAAGTTCAAGGACCTCCTACGTTTTGCTCCGGACCTCTTTCCCGATGAGGAGTCTCGGACAAGACATTTAGAGGAGGCGCTCTGACCCTCCCTCCAGTATGCTGTTACCCCCTTCACCCTACCGACGTACTTGGAGGTCCAGAAGAAGGCCGAAGTGGTGGAGAGGATGCATGTTCTTGGAGGAGTGTCACGAGAGGGGATCCAGCTGGGACCATCGAAGGGAAAGGCCATCAGCACCAGGACTCCAGCGTCAGGACCGTCCAGGTTCTGACCAGCAGGGAGCAGACCGCAACAGTTTCAGTTTCGATCCCCCGACCCTCGCCCTTTTCCTTCGGGCCTAGGACCGCGTTGCTTCATCTGTGGGAGCCCTGGACACCTCCGGAGTCAGTGCCCGGACCGGGTGCAGTACGGTGGTGGTGGACATCCCCACCACCCGCCCCAGAAGTAGCTTCCAGCCAGACCTTTCCAGCAGCAGCATCAGGGACATCGAGCTCCTGCTCCTCCGAGGGCAGACGTAGGAGGAGGAGGCCGACCTCAGGGCGCTCCTCAGGGACCTCGACCGGGGCATGGTCGGGGAGGTGGCCGACAAGTGAGGGGCAGGGGAGCTGGGCATGGATAGTTACATGCCGTAGAGGCAGCAGTTCCGGCTGGGCCATAGGTTGTTCGAGGTACGATCAGTCTGTTTAGCACTCTTGCTTATGCCTTGTTCGATACCGGAGCTTCTCACTCCTTTATTGCACCAAGTCTAGCCTGTGCCTTGGGTTTAGATGTGGAGAGACTTCCAGAGCCCATGGTGTTGAGCACACCAGTCGGAGGTCAGACCAACTTGTTGTTTGTTTGTCGGGGATGTAGACTGACGATAGGGTCACATCAGTCGGTTAGGGATCTTCTTTTGCTACAGATACAGCCATATGATGTAATCCTTGGCATCGAATGGATATGTTCTGTGTGTTCCGTAATCGACTGTTTCTGAAGAAGGGTGGTGATCTCGGACTTGGATGGCCGGTGTGTTACCTTCACCAGCGAGCGGAGCAGTCCGAAGGGAAACAGGCGAGAGGAACCTCTCCTCTCCTTGTTGACCGAGCTGATAGTGGAATCAGTAGATGTTGAAATGGTGGAAGTGCCAGAGATCGTCCGTGAGTTTATGGACGTCTTCCCTGAGGAGGTGACGACTCTACCCCTTCGGCGTGATATCGAGTTTGGGATAGACCTGCAGCCCAGCGCTCGACCAATCTCGATGGATCCTTACCAGATGACACCTTTAGAGCTACGGGAGTTGCAGATCCAGATTGACGATCTGATGAAGAGGGGTTATGTTAACCCATGTGCGTCACCATGGGGCGCTCCATTCTTGTTCGTAAAGAAGGCAGATGGTGGTCTCAGGTTGTGCATCGACTACAGGAGGCTGAATCAGGTGACGATCAAGAATCACTACCCTCTTCCGAGGATAGATGATCTATTCGACCAGTTGAAAGGGGAAGGGTGGTTCTCAAAGATCGACCTGCGGTCTAGGTATCACCAGATAAGAGTGAAGGAGTGCGACATCCCCAAGACGGCGTTCAGATGCAGGTATGGACACTTCGAGTTCGTAGTCATGCCCTTCGGTGTTACGAACGCCCCGGCTGTGTTCATGGGGCTTATGAACTCCATCTTTCGGGAGTACCTAGATTGGTTCGTGGTCGTATTCATCGACAATATCCTAATCTATTCGAGGTCAGAAGAGGACCATGCAGAGCACCTGAGGACAGTTTTGGAGGTCCTCTGACAGCACCAGCTCTATGGGAAGTTGTTGAAATGCAAGTTCTGGACATGATAAGTGCACTTCCTCGGGCACGTGGTGTCCGAGCAGGGGGTAGCGGTGGACCCATCAAAAGTTGAGGCGGTTGTTTCTTGGGAAGCACCCAAGAATGTGGCAGAGGTCCGTAGTTTCCTTGGGCTGGCAGGTTACTATCGGAGGTTCGTACCCAACTTCTCCCGAGTTGAGGCCCCTTTGACAGCACTGACCAAGAAAGACCAAGATTTCGTGTGGATCGAGCAGTGTGAGTCAGCCTTCAGCTATCTAAAAGAAAAGTTAGTTAGTGCCCCAGTGCTGAGATTACCAGAAGAAGGGGTGGCCTATGAGGTGTTCTGTGATGCTTCAGGACAGGGCCTGGGATGCGTGTTGATGCAGCAACAAGGGGTAATCTCTTATGGGTCTAGGAAGATACGCCCCCATGAGCGTAATTATGCCACCCACGACCTGGAGCTTGCAGCGGTCGTTTTTGCGCTAAAGTTATGGCGGCACTACCTCATCGAGGAACGCTTTGTGGTCTTCACGGATCACAAAATCTTGAGGTATATCTTCTCCCAGCGGGACTTAAACTTGTGACAGCAGAGATGGGTGGAGTTCCTACAGGATTACGACTTTGAGATCTCTTATAATGAGGGTAAGGGCAATGTGGTGGCCGATTCCTTGAGAAGGAGGACGCAGAAGGATGCGGTCCGAGAGTTGGTGGACGCCTGGAAGGCAATGGAGGAGTTGGCTGCCTTACACCTGGATGCAAATATGGATAGCGGTAGAGGCTGCCTATATCAGATGATAGTGCAATCATCTCTATTTCGACAGGTGGAGGAGTCTCAGTGGGGAGACCCTGAGTGCGAAGTGATGCGTGACCGAGTTGACCAGGGAAATGCTCCGGAAGGATGGACAGAGGATGGTCAAAACCGGATGCTTTTCCTGGAAAGGTTTTTTGTTCCAGGGGTGATTCGTGGCAAGGTTCTTAGTGAGTTCCACAACTCACCCCTGGCGGTACACCCAGGAGTTTCCAAGATGTACCAGGGACTGAAGAAGCAGTTCTGGTGGCCTAGAGTTAAGCGAGCGGTGACAGAGTTTGTGGCCAAGTGCTTAGTGTGTCAGCAAGTGAAGGCTGAACACCGAGTTCCAGGCGGCCTACTGCAGCCCGTAGATGTCCCCGAGTGGAAGTGGGATGAAATATCGATGGATTTCGTCAGGGACTACCCAAGGCCCAAGGGGGATATGATGCCCTCTGAGTGTTAGTAGATAGGTTGACGAAATCGGATCACTTTCTGGCAATCAGGGAGTCGAGTACTGTGGACGCTTTGTCACGAAAATACGTGGATGAAGTGATGCGGTTGCATGGAGTTCCGAGGTCTATAGTCTTGGATAGGGATGCAGAGTTTACCTCGCGAGTATGGAGAGGATTGCAGCATGCGTTTGGCACCCAGTTACGCCTTAACACTGATTTCCATCCCCAGACAGATGGACAAACAGAGCGCACCATCCAGACCTTGGAGGATATGCTATGGGCATGTGTTCTGGACTCAGGAGGATAATGGGTATGAAACTTTCCCCTGGTAGAGTTCGCCTACAATAATAGCTATCAATATACCATTGGTATGGCCCCATTTGAAGCCTTGTATGGGAGGCCATGCTGTTCACCTATGTGTTGGGCCGAAGTAGAAGAGGCAGGCATCCTTGGCCCGGAGGTGGTGCAGAACACAACCGAGAAGGTTCAGCTCATACGGGAAAGGATGAAGGCGGCCCAGGACCGACAAAAGTCGTATGATGATACCAGTAGAAGGACCTTGGAGTTTGAGGTTGGGGAACACATGTTCTTGAAGGTCTCCCCTCGATGTGGGCAGTGGAGGTTCGGCAAGGGGATTAAGCTTTCTCCCAGGTTCATTGGACCCTTCGAAGTGTTGCGGTGGGTCGACGAGGTGGCTTATCAGCTAGCGTTGCCACCGCCGCTACTGGGGATACATGGTGTCTTCCATGTGTCCCAGCTCTATCGGTATCTGCATGACGATTCACACGTCCTTGATTGGGGTGAGCTGGACATCGAGGACGATGTGACCTTTGTGGAGAGACCAATGATGATCGGGGATCGCAAGGAGAAAGTGCTTCATGGGTGAACCACCCCCTTGGTTCGTGTGTTGTGGAGACATGGTGGGCTTGAGGAGAGTATGTGGGAGAGGGAAGCACATATGCGTACCCAGTACCCAGAGTTTTTTTTGAGTTTGTTCCTTGTAGTACCTGTTTCGGTAGAACGTTTTGTCTTTTAGCTATGAAATGTACTGGTTTTTCTTTCCTCTGTTTGTGTGTGAAAAGCCCTGGCTATGGGGAGGAGAGAACCCGACCCCTAATCAAGACTCATTAAGGTGGATGTGATCAAACCCGTGTGGGCGAGTCAGGTGTGATGGCCTGAGGTCCATTATTAGCCCAACAACATTTGGTCGGGGTAGTGTGACGGTTGGCCAGGTGTGTGTGGCAGGTGGTTTCCCAAGCGTCTTCGGGATGAGGCCCAGGTGTCTTCGGGCGTGGCAGTGGATCTTCTAGCCCAGGTGTCTTCAGGTGTGGTGGTGGTTGTTATGGACTAGGTGTTTACATGCATGGTTATGTGTGACAGTTGTGGCCCAGGTGTTTGTGGGTGGGATTCGGTAGTGGGACTGCGTGTGGTTGTGGCCCAGGTGTGTGCGGGCGGGTGTGGTAGTGGGACTGTGGTGAGAATGGCGGGATTGGTTTGATGCATAGGATGTCTCAATAACCAGTGGGAAAGTGGCACGGGGTACCCAAACATCGATGTGCTATTATTATATATATTACTTGACTTGTGTTATTTGGGGAGTGTGCCTTGGTGAGGCAAGGGGTGGATAGTTTACCTTGATAGGTGTTTGGTTTACTCCTTCTCACGAGACTTTAGTACGTTCCCCCACTTGTGCACGAGAGTCTTTGGTTTTCCCTGCTGAGTGTAATTGTATACTCACCCTACGTATATAAAACTGCTTTCAGGTTTCCAGGAGGACTTCGGGGATCACGCAGGACCATACTAGCTCAGACCTTTTGGGAAGTTGTAGTTGTTGCATTTCCTCTTTGGTACTTACCTTTGTAGTCACCTTTTGTACCTTGTGGTTTTACTTTTGGAACATGCATGTGGGAATGGTTTACTTTTGGCTTTACTTTTCTTTTACCTTGGTGTTGGTGAGTTTCATCATCTTATCTCTCGATCTTATAAAACAAAAAGGGGTAATTCCTTCCATTTGTGAGAAATTTCTATACCCTTGGTGCTAGTCTCCACTCTAGGACCTATTGAAGGCGGGTCTCAGGGGGCATTATCTCTCCTTAAACTTTAAGAAGGAAGGGCCTGACAATCTGCTGACCCTTCCCTCCTTTTGGTGAAGGCGGGTCGTCCCCAAGGAATTTGGCATTATAGTTGGTCGACTTTTATTGGAAACATTCTTGAGAAAGAATTAAATTTCCCATGCTTTGGATTTTTATGTTGACTAGATGAAATAATATATATCTCAATATGATTCTTCTTTTTTCTGGTAGAAGATTGCAGTTACTGGTCATATTGATAATTAATTGAATCTAAAAAATCATATATATCCTTAGAATCTGTCATAGAAATAAATTTTTATTAATTCCCATAGAAGTGAAAAATTATAGGGTGTTATAATTAGATAACATAACCAAATTGATCAGCCCCATATATATTACTGTTGTGACCTTTCAGATCACCTACATCTAAAACATAATTGTTATGGTCCTTTTCTAGTAGATGGTCAGTTTCCTACTCACCTCCATTCAATTAACTATCAACCACTTAACCTTATAGAGGATACCTTGGGCATTGTTTTCTTTCAGTAGTTAGCTTAGTAAAATTTCATCCAATATGAGATAAAAACATGCATTCTTCTCTATCAATCAATGGTATGTCTATAATTATGGTAGTCCATAAAAATGTTGGGAAAGTATTCGTAGTCAATAGTTAGGTTAGAAAAGAATTCATTAGTTGAAAGCCCCATTATTTTAGTTAATGTATAGAATAGGTAAACCTCCATGATAGAATGGGAAACATTTCTGTATATTTCCTTTTATCAGTCTTTTTCCATCTAAATCAGAACAAAAATAGAAATATAAAATTTCCTATAATATCTGTGGGTTCTAGAAAAACTATCTCAGGCCATGAATTTGCAACCATGTCTAGGTAAGAAAGTTATTATTAGTTAATGGACTGAAGGAAGGATCCTTGTACTATATCTTGATGAAACAAGGGGTTAGGTTCACAAGCCCAAACCCCCATTCCCTGTATTTCATAGCTATATTCGAAAAGCGGATATGTTAAAATCACTTCTTGAATATTTGATCTTCAAACCCCCAAAACCCCATTTTTCAAGATGACTTTTATTAATACGAGATAGGCTCTATTAATATTATTTGGATTGAAATGATAAATGTACAATGATATACCGAATACACTCATTGAACTTATATGTACTAATTCATTTAATGTCTTCCACAAAAGTTGTTTCTCCAATCATAATGATATTTTGGTTCACCTTTAATTAATGCAAGGAATTTTAATATAAAATCATGGTTTTTCAGTAACAATTACCTAAGTAGAATATTGTTAACATAAAAATATGAAAAAAATATTGTTTAATAAATGTTTTAGATGAATATTTAAGGTGGATTGTATAAAATACATATATTGGAGTGAAAAGATATTTTTAAATAACATATAAAAATTAAAATAGATATTGAAATAATGTCAAAACACATTAATATTACCATTAATAGAATTAAAAAAATATAGAATCCCTTGAAAATGGTTTTGGAATAATTTCATAGTTTTTTAAGGAATTTTGGGTGGATTTTAATTTCAACTACCACACCTGTTCTAATCCAACCACCAACTAGGTTAACCATATAATACTTAGTCATGCTTTCTCCTCCAACCCCTATTTCAGACCATCCAATTACACATATAAAATTCCATACAATTATTTTCATTCCAATATATTTTATATTTTTTTTCTTTTTAAATTTTAAAAATATATTCTCTCTCTCGTATTATTGAAATTTGTATTAATGGAGTATAATAATATATTAGAACTATTAATGATATGTGGGTGTATATTTTTTTGTTCTACATATTTATTATTGATTCAATATAATATTTTTAACCTTATTCCAATATTAATTTAAAATGGTATTCATTCATTCTTGTAGGATCTTTTACATCCCTTTTTAGGAAAAAAATAATGAGTTTATATAAATGAAAGCGTATAAAATTATTTCCACCTTTTCATTTAAACATAATTTGTTTTTTATTGAATATCATTGTTAATGGTGAATGATATTTTTTTTCATATATTCTAAAAATATATGAAGGGATTTACCATCTTTGAAGAGAACAAGTTGATATTGTGTTAATGGTTAATAATGAATGATGTGATTTTAATGAGGTTCTTTAAATATTTGTCTAGATGTTGGTACAATATGATTAAATGGATTCAATTATAAATGGATGTTGAGAATTTGGAATTGTAACCGCTTCGAACATATTACTAGAAAGGTTTACATCGAATCACCTTTATATGTGATGATTGTTGTTACAATCTTCAAAAAAGTTAAGGATAAGATTTTTTGGATGAATATCACTACGTACCACATTTTTTTAAATATAATAAGACAGGAAATGTAGATATTGAAGGATCTAGGATTTATTAAATAAATCCATAAAATTTAACTAGTTATTTAAAATATGAATAAATAAAATACTATATGTATGTGTAAATTATATGTTTATGTAAATTTTCGCATGATTCATCCTAGAATTTTTAAGTGTAATCTATGAGTAAAGAAAATTTGTTTACGAGTGATTGAAAATATATATACAAGTCAATTTATACCTCTTTACGAGTCATCCAAGTTATATATGAGTGATTATGAATATCTGTATGAGTCATAGAAGCTATATAAAATTGATTCTAGGTGTACACATGTCATTTTAATATGAGTCCATGCATTTTTTATATGAGTCATCTACAAACTCGTAATGAATCATTTATTTATCGAAATTATTAGAACATTGTGATGATGAAATATGGGATATTTAGAATAAATATTTTTATGAAATATGAAAGTAAAATAAAATTATGATAAATACCTATGATTCATAAGGTTTAAAATCAAGATAATTCAAATGGAATTTGGAACAAATAGAGATAATGAATCATAATGAATATTGAGATGAGTTTAAAAATTCAAAGAGAAGTTGCACATCACATTGAAAGAGTACATGCATGAATGGATAAGGATATCAATAAATTAAAAAAAATATATTTTTTCGATATTAAAAGAAGGAAATATTATTAGACATAAGGATTATTAGATCGATGAATTGAAAATGATTTAATAGAATATGTAATTATTAAAATATTATATATTTCAAAGGATTGAGGTTATTCCAAATAAAATATAGAAATAATGTTTTCATAAATTAATGAATACAAAAAATGAGGAGAGGAAGATGATTATTATTTGAAATTTTTATTACTTGAATAAATACATTCATGTTTAATTAGGTGAACCAGATACTACATTACAAATGTATCCCCTGTGGGTATCAATGAAAGAAAATAAAGATACCTATGATATAACTATATTGTAAAAGGTGATCAACTGAGGTCTATAGAATTAGACTAATAAGAAGAGTAAGGATGATGTGTTCAACACTGTGATGAATGATTTTTAAAAGTATTACTCTATATTTTATTAAAGTAATCCTTCAATTACGTTTTTAATTAGTTAATCCTTTTTCAAGGAACAAGCAGTAAGATACGATAAGAACCAAGAACAAGTTGGGACACGTTTTTTGTAGTATGAAGACCCACCAAAGGTATGTTGGAGCACATGATGTGATGTATTGTAATACTGTTGGGAGACTATTTCAACTAACAAGTTTCATTAGTTATTGAAAAATATTTTTTGGGATTCTAAACCAATAAAAATATTGAGCAGGATTTGAAAACAAAATTTTTAAAAAATAGTATATTATTATTCCATTTATTTTTAACACAATTCAGTTAAGGCTGAGAGACCTAAGAAGAGTGGATCAATACATTATCCTACCTAGGATTATAAAATAAAAATGAAAATTTATAATATATGTCACCAAGTCTCCCTCCCCACAATGTTATACCAAACATGGGAACTTCAATTGTTATCGTAGGTAACTAGGTATCCTCTGATTGGATCCACGGTTCAAACACATTCGTTTTTATTCAAATCACATGAAGTATAGGGTTAATGTAAATTTAGATGTTTCTTATATGGACAACTCAATCCCCATCCTAGTTAATAAAGAAATTGAGGTTTTGGAATAAATAGTAAAAAACAGGAAGAAAATATAGGAAAATAAAATGAAACAAACCTTTCAGAAAAAGATGTATCAGCCACTAATTTAATTTTTTCCAACTGATAAATTTCCATATACTAAATCTAATGTGAGTTTTATTTTGGAAGAAGAAATTTTAATTAGATTATATTATAATAAGGTGATTCTAGTGATGTAATTGATGACCTCTACTATGAAGTTAAATACCATATGAAGAAATTCCCTTAAGATGTGATCCCCTGTATATTTTCTGTTATCAAAGATCATCATAATGAAAAGGCACATATGAAAGTGGAATTTAATGAGATAGAGGATGCATCAAGTAACATGTTTCAGAAGTGAATTATTCTCAAAGACTATATGGTAGAAATCTAAAAATAGACATCACTTTGAAAATCAATATTTTCCCTAATCGAAGAAGAATTGAAAAGGAATAGTTGAGAGAAATTGGTGTCTTTCATAGTATTCAAGGAATTTATCCATGAATTTATGAAATTTTGTAAATCCAAAATAAATTTTAATGAAGCTCATATAATAGTTCAGAATAAATGAAAAAATTATCTTGACAATTCATTGCATAATTCTAGAAATATTACATTAAAAAATATAAATAAGCTAAAAAATAATTAGGAATAACATTTTAGATTATATGAGGATGAGAATAAATCCATTGAAAATATTTTTATCAAACTAAAGGTAAAATTAAAAGGTCACGAATAATCTATTGATCAAACAAAAATAAGCTATTGGAAAAAGGAAACCCAAATCCCAGATGAATTTGTTTTTAAAAATGTAGTTGTGTCTGATAATGTAGGTGTAAAATATAAATTTAGAGAAGTTTTTATGGATAAAAATTAAAAAGTATTTAAAAAAACATCATGGGTGGATATTAGAATATTTTATAAAATCATCATCCCATGAATATCTCAAAATGCTGGAATTTTTACCTAAAAATAGTTAGTAATTTAATTTGGCTGAACTCCACAAACAAGTAAGAAAGTGGTGGTTTATTGGAAATTATTGAGGCTACTAGAGGTTCAAGGAATAATAAATCATGTTTTAGTACAATTTTCCACTCACAAGAGCTTTTAAAATTTCAATAGTAAGGGTAATAAATGAATAAAGTGGTTTATAACTATAGGGATCCACATAAAATAGAAAATTATATTCATCAAGAAAAGATTCTAGATCTTGGAATATTTCTTTGATTATTTAAAGATGTGCGGAGATAATTATGATGAGTTATACTATATTCTCAAAAAAAATCATATTTTTATGAAAAAATAAATCGAAAATAGGGATAGAAGAATTTTATAAAGAAAAATGAATCTTATTTAAGATAAAATCAAGTGAAGGAAGGTATTTTTTAAAAGAATAAAGATGAGAAAGGAACTACCAAAAAGCCTAAAAGAATATATAAAAATGATTTCAATAAAATTAATCTTATTGGAAGAAATGTTACGCACCATGTATTTCTAAAAATGGTCCTTGGAGATCAAAATTAACGAAATCAAGATGAATCAGAAAAGGAATTTTTTTCAGCTATCAAAAAATAAGATTAGATTGGTTGAAGACATTTCAGATGAAAAATTATTCTATTTCCAAAAAAATTTAATACAATATTTTTTAAGAAACTATGGAAAACTCCAAGAAATATTTATATGTCAAGAAGGAGTAACTGATAGTTTTTAAATATCAATTGGAGAATGTAAAATATAATTATACTTGTAAATTAAAACAATTGGTATAACATAATGAGATCGAATTTTATGAGATGTTTTTTCAAAAAATGATATCTTAAATGATCAAGACACTATTTATGGTAGGTGTAAATAATCTACAAATATTATGAATGACTATAATAAAATTCTACATACTCAAAAAGAGTTGATATAAAAAATTAGACAAACACCAAGTAATACATTTTACCTAAAGGATAGTGTTAAAAAGGCAATTCCTTGTAATAAAGAATCATAAATTATGAAGAATATATTGATACTACTATAATAAGTTTAGATTTGGAAAAACAAAATTTGATAAAGCATGATGATCTATCCAAATATAAATGTTATAAATAATGGATGATCTTGGTTGAGAGATAGTTAACAACCATTTTTCTATTGTTTAACCACAAGTAAAATCCCATCCTTATTCACTTATCATTTTTTGTTTTATAATATCATGAATAGAATTGAAGGAGAATAGCTAAAAAGGGAATTGGGGAGAGTTTTAATAAAATTATATAATAAAAAAAGGAGTCTTTCAAAGAATGATTGACCATACATGATGAATTGTTAATGAGGTGTATCAGTTAAGGAGGATCCATCATAAGGAGGTTTCTCCTATAGGTATACTCTTACACATAGGGATTTTTGATAATGATTAGAGAAACATTAGAGTGTGGTATCCCAATCAAACATTCAATACTTTTTTTATTACATAAAACTTTTTTATGTTGGGGGAGTGTTATCTGGTGAAAAGTTAAGAGATATAGAGATTAATCTATCATGTACTTGAATTAGATTTATATAGTTATTTAGATGAGGGTGGGATACATTGTTTCATGATAAATTTTATCAAACAACCCCTTAAATGAGAAATTGTTAATGGAATCACAGGATGGAATGGTTTTAAGATATCCTTGATGTATTGGTTAAATCTATCTTATTTTCTATATTGCAAAATCCCATGTAGACATAGAGTTTATGTAACGACCCAAAGTTTCATTAATGGAAAATCCCTCTTGATCCAGTTAAATGTTTCTTTATGAAAAATGTTTTTATAAGATGTCAACTTCTTTAGTTTTACGTTACGATCTGTGACCGTTACTTTTATAACCGTTGAACAGTGATCATCTGAGTAGTATAAATATAAGGCTTTAACGAACCCACTTCTACTTAGACAAAGGAAACGATGGCCTCATCCAATAGAATTTCCCCTTACGAAGCCCATTTGTCGGATCTCGGAAAAGAGGTGGCGTCTTTGGGCTTCACCCTTGACCAAGCCCAAGATGAGCTTCATTATGTCAAGCTTGAACGAGAACTTCTACAGGAAAAGTAGAAGTTGATAGAGATTACCACTCGAGCGATGTTATCCGAGCCGCCCCAAGAGTCTGTCACCATCGCACACCTTACCCTTAGGTCTTATGCGGCTATTATAAGGGGTTATGTAACAAATAAGTAGCACCATGTTCATGTACATTATTTTTGTATATAATAATGAATATAATTTCTAGTCATTTTTGATACATTGTAATTAGTTTTTAAAGTACAAATGGTGTTTTTAGTTATTATTTAATTAAGAATTATATTTTCTTAAATTAAAGGATTTTTGAATTAAATAATATTTCAATAAAATATTATTATTAATATTAAATTAATTTTTATTAAATATAAATGATCTTATGATTTTATGAATGCAATTAAACTTTTTATTAAGGTTTGAAATCCATTTCTATCAAAACCCGTGATTTTTTTATAAATGTCTGTTTTTATTTTAAAAGTTAAAATTCACATATTTAGAAACTTTTTTAGATAAAATAAATATTATTATTGGAATCAGGACGTCGAAATTATCCAACGGCGAATTTTTCATAATTTTCTGAGACAGTCAAATTTTTGGGTAAAAATTAAATACCATTTAAATATATAATGTGTTTTATGACATCATAATGACCCAATGGTGATGTAATAAAATACCATAATCCTTATGTTCGGCCAATATGTGTTTTATCATTAAAATAATGAGGTTTTGGGTTTGTTTGACTTACTTTTCAAAGCATTAATGGATCCCTCAAGACTTATTCAACACTTTGCCTTTTTAAATTAATTTCCATGGGAGTGTGACTCACCTCCACATAAGCAAACATAATTTTTTAATAAGTTCGGACCTTGGACTTGTAAAATATTGTTTTCCTCTTTCCTTTTCCAGAAACCATGGGCAAATACCATGGGATGGTTTGTGGTTTGGATTATTTTAATATAAGGGGTCCCAAACCTAAATAATAAAAAATTCCCTCACATTTCCTATATAAACCCACCCAAGCTCCCACTTCCTCCTCACTCAAAGCCCTTGGAGTTCGTCCAACCTCTGCCCTACTCTCTCTAGAATCCTCTCAAGGTTCCCCAAGCTCCCAAGAAACCTCTCACAATCCTCTCACAAGCCTCTCTCTAGCCTTTGGAAGCACACTTCCAAGTAAGGGTTTTTTCTTCCTTTCTCATTTTTGTCAATTTTCTTTAAGTTGTATTGCCCTTTTAATTTCAATTATGAATGTTGGCGTATGGTTTCGCACCTCCCCCATACCGCCCTCTTATTGTTTGAATGATGGGAGACCCCTTTCTCTCTCGTTAAATGCCTCCCATGTACACCTGTTACTATTCCGAAAGAAACTTTTTTCTCCTCTTTTATATTCAAGAAATACTTTTGTATCATGAATCTAAATTCCTTTTCAATTGTTGGGACATGTATCTATATGACCTCCTTACTGTACATTACATGTAAATATGATGAGGAACCCCTTTCTCTCTCATCAACCATTTTTATGAATACTTATGTCACGCCGTTACGCTGCCGAAATCACACCGATTTTCTAAGCCAATATTATTGTGTAGTGAATACCATGTCCATTTCTCCATCAAGGGTATTCACCGTTATGCACATTTATTTATTGATTATAAAGTTTCATGTATGAATTCCACATTCCTTTATCATGGAATAAATTATTATGTTTTATGAATCCATGTTTTATGATCCATGTGGCACACTTATGCATGAAATGAAATGTTTAAGAAGGGTGCGCCCTTATAGCGCTCCAATGCATTGGGTAAAGTATAGTATCATGATAAGTCATGTGCAATGAGTGTTGACTCATGCTAATTAAAGTGCAAAGAGGGTTTACTCATGCTTCAAGTGCAATGAGGGTTTACTCATGCTCCATGTGCAATGAGCCTTGGCTCATGCTAATTCAATGTTAAGTGTTGTTGCCACATTTCCATGTTATGATTATCATGCTTTATCATGCATTTATGTTCATGTTACTCTTATGCTCTATTGATATTCCTATTGCCTAACATGTATTTAACTCCTCATTTTATTCATTGTGTACTCCCTTACTGGGATTTATAGCTCACCCTTTTCTTATGCATGTCCTCAGGTTATCCCATGCAATGCTAAGTACGAAGGAATGTAGTGGTCATGTAAAGGAAGTTTTCAATAAAGATATTGTATTTCAAGTTTAAAGTTTTTATGTAATGATCCTAAGCCCCAAAGACACTAAACATCTCGAACTTCTTTGTTGTATCAAGTGAAGTTATATGTAATAAAGCATGTTTAAGTTGTAATAGAAAGCAGGGTTGTCATAGTTGGTATCAAAGGATAGGTTTAGTTATTTTTGGGATTAGGAAACCCTATTAAAGCCGTAGATACAAGACTAAGTATAATAAAAACATCCCTAAGTTTTGGTAAATACTAAGTAAGTGGTTTATCAAAAAAAATACATCCCTGTCTGGATACGAGTAGGTAGAGGCGACTCTGGCACAGATGTATCCTAGGGGTAAAACCCGAAAACACCGCTTTGAGCTAGACTCGAACGGGAACTGGTGCACGAGAATGGGCATTGCTGCACTCTTGGTTATGACACTCCCGGGGGATATGTTTTGATAAATTCACAATCTTAGTATGAACCCTTATTAAGGGAAAAATGCCCCTAAGAATATATTTTAGAAGGAAGATCATGAAAAGCCTGGATTGAATCCTATAGACTCATGAGTTAAAGAGATTAAAGTTTATTTATAAGTCATCAACTTTTATCTTTGGATTACCCTTTATGTGTTACCCCTAAATTTCCTTTTATTCCAGCCAATGGCCGGTAATAGGAGAACTCGGGCTAACAACCTTTGTGAAGATCAGTGTGATGATTGTACTAATGAGATTCCCAATCCAATGGGAGCGGGAATCACGAACTTTGTCACACTTCTCTCTCAGCTAACTCAATTTTTGAATAGAAACACGGGTCAAGTGGAACGTTCAACCCTCCCTAAGAAAGAACAAGTCGCTATCAAGAGCTTCATGAGACAAAGGCCTCCTACTTTTAGTGGATCATCTGATCCCACGATCGCTGAGAAATGGATCAAATCCATTGAAAAGATCTTCTCTATCCTTCAATGTTCTGAACAAGAGAAGGTTCTCCTGGCGGCTTATCTTATGGAGGGTGATGCTGATCAATGGTGGACGTTGATCAAAAATACTAAGCCTGAGGAGGAGATCGAGGCTTTAAAATGGAAGGAATTCCGGAAGATGTTTTTCGATAAATATTTTCCACGCACCCTCCATCTTAAGATGGAAAGGGACTTACTTTCCCTCAAGAAGAAAGATGAAGAATCTGTGGGAGCGTACGAGGAAAACTTCACAAGGCTTGCACGATACGCTTCCGGCTTTGTCGTTACCCCCAAATGCAAGGTTGACCGCTTCTTTGGTGGGATGAAGCCTAGCTTGCGGAAAGCATTAGCGATCCGTGACTTCGACAACTATGAGGAAATTGTCCGATGTGCCCTCAAGGTTGAAATGGAGATTGGAGAATCACAGGGGTATCATGGGGACAATAAGCGTAAGGTGGACTTCAATACTGGTGGTCCGATGGATAAATCCAACGGCGCTAAGAAGTTCTAGCACCCCATTTTCCAAAAGTGGGGAAAGAAGCACCCTGGAAATTGCCTTAGGGGGACAAGAAAATGCTTCAGGTGTGGAAGAGAAGGGCACCTAGCTGTTAACTGTTAGCAAGAAGGACCCGCGGCTGCGACAGAGGAGAGGAACGCTCCGTTCGAACCTGAACGCGTTGTTCAATGCTACAAATGCAAAGAACCGGGTCATTTTGTAAATCAGTGCCCTAATCCAAGGGTTATCGGAGGCAACCAGCAACCTCCAAGACAGCATTGAAGAACCTTTTCCATCACTTCTGCCGAAGTGAACCCCAACAACGATGTGGTGACAGGTACGCTAGTTATTCATTCAAGAATAGAGAACGTACATTTTGATTCAGTTTCTACGCATTCTTTTATATCTCAAAAGTTTTGTAGAACAATCCCTGCACCACCACAAATCATGGAAGTAAAGATGTCGGTGAGTACGGAAAATGGGGCAATCATTGCATCCCATGAGTATAAGTCCTCCCCTGTTATAATCAGTGGATTGAATTTCTCGGAGAACTTCATCATACTCCCTTTGGTGGAATTTGATGCAATTCTTGGCATGGATTGGCTTTCCTTATATAGAGCCAACATAAATTGTCGGGAGAGGGAAATCACACTCCATGTGGAGAATCGACCCCCGATTCTTTACAAGTGTCACGAGGAAGATGAATCTCCTTTAGCTTCATCATCTCAAGCATGGATATTATTGCCTTATGAGAACGTATATCTGGCTCAGATGATTGAGTCCAAGGAAGAAACCACCATTGAAGAAATGCCTATTGTAAGGGAATTCGCGGAAGTATTTCTCGAGGAACTTCCTGGTCTTCCTCCAATAAGAGATGTTGAGTTCTCAATTGAACTTATACCTGGGGCGCTACCAATATCCAAGACTCCATATAGAATGGTTGTTTTCGAGCTTGAAGAGCTGAAGAAACAACTACAGGAGAATCTGGAAAACGAGTTTATACGCCCAAGTGCATCACCATGGGGTGCACCAGTCCTCTTCGTCAAGAAGAAGGATGGGTCAATGCGGCTTTGCATCGATTATCGTGAACTTAACAAAATCACAATAAAGAACAAGTATCCACTCCCAAGAATTGATGGCTTGTTTGATCAGCTGCGTGGAGCACAATACTTCTCCAAGGTGGACATGCGGTCGGGATATTATCAAGTAAGGGTGAAGAAGGAAGATATCCCCAAGACTGCTTTTCATACAAGGTACGGGCACTATGAATTCATAGTAATGCCTTTCAGAGTCACCAATGCTCCAGAAATATTCATGGACTTGATGAATAGAGTCTTTAGAGATTACCTAGACAAATTTGTGGTAGTATTTATAGATGATATTCTAATATACTCTAAAACCAATGAGGACCATGAGGAGCATTTAAGAACTGTACTGGAGACTTTACACAAGGAGAAGCTCTATGCCAAGTACAGCAAGTGTGAGTTCTAGTTGAAGGAGGTCTCATTCTTGGGCCATATCATCACAAGCAATGGAATATCTGTGGACCCCTCCAAAACAGATGCAATTGAGGGTTGGACGAGGCCAACATCGGTAACTGATATCCATAGCTTCTTGGGGTTAACTGGATATTATCGACGATTTGTGAGAAATTTCTCACGATTGTCCAACCCTCTTACAAAGCTAACTCGAAAGGGAGTAAAGTTTGCTTGGAGTGATGAATGTGAAGAAAGCTTCAAGGAGTTGAAAAAGAGGCTTATCACTACACCCGTGCTCACTTTACCCACAAGTTGGGAGCTTTTTGTGGTATTCAGTGATGCTTAGAAGAAGGGATTAGGATGTGTGCTGATGCAGAATGATAAAGTGATATCCTATGCCTCAAGGCAGTTGAAAATCCACGAGCGAAACTATCCAACGCATGATCTGGAATTGGCGGCGGTGATCATTGCCTTGAAAATCTGGAGGCATTATCTCTATGGAGAGAAATGTGAGATATATACTGACCACAAGAGTCTTAAATATATATTCACACAGAAAGAGCTTAATATGCACTAGAGAAGATGGATAGAGCTCATCAACGATTATGACTGTTCAATACATTACCACCCTGGGAAAGCGAACAAGCTGGCAGATGCCCTAAGTAGAAAGGATCCAACGATTCTATCAATGATGAGAATTGAGAAGGATCCAATCTTCTTAGACTTAATGAATATGGATGTGGGAATCATAAAGAAGGGAACATCATCAATACTTTCACAAATTATTGCTCAACCATCTCTTTTGGAAAGGTTAAAGGATGTTCAAAAGGATGATGCGAGAATCCAAGAAAAAGTGGAAGCTATCAAAAAGGGAAAATCCTCAGAGTTTAATGTTAATGAAGAAGCAATTTTGCGGTTTCGGAAAAGACTATGTGTTCCATCAAGTTCGGAGCTGAAGATGGAACTTTTGGATGATGCACATAGTTGAAATTTCTCTATTCACCCAGGGAGCACAAAGATGTATCGAGATCTCTGAGAAAACGTTTGGTGGGATAATATTAAGAAGGAGATCGCTGAATATACATCAAAGTGCCTGGTGTGTCCGCAAGTGAAGGCAGAGAGGCAGAAGTCTAAGGGGATGATGCAACCATTGCCCATAATAGAATGGAAATGGGAGAAAATCACCATGGACTTTGTCACTGGACTTCCAAGGACATCCAAAGGCAACAATGCAATCTGGGTTATTGTGGATCATCTTAAAAAGACTTTACACTTCATTTCTATTTGAGAGGATTTCTCTATGGATCAACTGGCACAGATATATATCAGGGATGTGGTACGGTTGCATGGAGTACCACTATCTATTATTTCTGACCGAGATCCAAGATTCACCTCTATGTTTTGGAAGAGTCTTCAACAAGCTCTGAATATTGAACTGAACTTCAGTATGACCTATCATCCTAAAACTGATGGCCAATCCGAGCGGACTATCCAAACACTTGAGGATATGTTGAGAGCATGCTCAATGGACTTTAAAGGAGGATGGGATCAACATCTTCCTCTGGTTGAGTTCTCTTATAATAATAATTTCCACTCGAGCATCCAAATGAAACCATACGAAGCCCTGTATGGGAAAAGGTGTAGAACACCGGCCTGTTGGGATGTGGTCGGTGAACGTAAGCTGCTTGGACCAGAAATGGTTGAAGAAATGGTGGAGAAAGTGAAAACCATTCAGCAGCATATCAAGGCAGCCCAAAGTTGACAGAAGAGTTATGCCGATAATCATCAAAGAGACCTGGAGTTTAAAGTTGGAGACATGGTGTTTTTACGCATATCTCCGTGGAAGAAGGTCATGAGGTTTGGAAAGAAAGGGAAGTTATGTCCAAGGTACATCGGCCCCTTTGATATTCTTGATCGTGTTGGGGCTGTGGCCTATCAACTTGCACTTCCACCTACTATGGCCAAGGTGCATGATGTCTTTCATGTATCCCTCTTAAGGAAGTACATACCGGACCCTTCACATGTACTCTCTTCCGAGGTGGTACAATTGGAAGATGATCTTTCTTATGAGGAGAAACCAGTGAAGATCTCAGATCGTAGAGAAAAAGTTCTACAAAATAAGACAATGCCCCTCGTCAAGGTGTTGTGGAGAAACCACAAGTTTGAAGAAGCATCTTGGGAGTTAGAGGATATGATGAAGCTGAGTTACCCACATTTGTTTTAGTGTGGGAAAAGGAAAATTTCGAGGGCGAAATTTCTTAAGGGGGGAATATTGTAACGACCCAAAGTTTCATTAATGGAAAATCCCTCTTGATCAAGTTAAATGTTTCTTTATGAAAAATGTTTTTATAAGATGTCAACTTCTTTAGTTTTATGTTAAGATTTGGGACCGTTACTTTTATAGCCATTGAACAGTGATCATTTGAGTAGTATAAATATAAGGCTTTAACGAACCCATTTCTACTCAGACAAAGGAAGCGATGGCCTCATCCAGTAGAATTTCCCCTTACGAAGCCCATTTGTCAGAGCTCGGAAAAGAGGTGGCGTATTTGGGCTTCGCCCTTGACCAAGCCCAAGCTGAGCTTCATTATGTCAAGATTGAACGGGACCGTCTACGGGAAAAGTGGATGTTGATAGAGATTACCACTCGAGCGATGTTATCCGAGCCGCCCCAAGAGTCTGTCACCATCGCACACCTTACCCTTAGGTCTTATGTGTCTATTTTAAGGGGTTATGTAATAAATAAGTAGAACCATGTTCATGTACATTATTTTTGTATATAATAATGAATATAATTTCTAGTCATTTTTGATACATTGTAATTAGTTTTTAAAGTACAAATGGTGTTTTCAGTTATTATTTATTTTAGAATTATATTTTATTAAATTAAAGGATTTTTGAATTAAATAATATTTTAATAAAATATTATTATTAATATTAAATTAATATTTATTAAATATAAATGATCTTATAATTTTATGAATGCAATTAAAATTTTTCTTAAGGTTTGAAAGCCATTTCTGTCAAAACACGTGAATCTTTTATAAATGTCGGTTTTTATTTTAAAAGTGAAAATTTACGTATTTAGAAAATTATTTAGATAAAATAAATATTATTTTTGGAATCAGGACGTCGAAATTATCCAACGGTGAATTTTTCATAATTTTCTGAGACAGTCAAATTTTTCGGTAAAAATTAAATACCATTTAAATATATAATGTGTTTTATGACATCATAATGACCCAATGGTGATGTAATAAAATACCATAATCCTTATGATCGGCCAATATGTGTTTTATCTTTAAAATAATGAGGTTTTGGGTTTGTTTGACTTACTTTTCAAAGCTTTAATGGAGCCCTCAAGACTTATTCAACACTTTGCCTTTTTAAATTAATTTCCATGGGAGTGTGACTCACCTCCACATAAGAAACCCTAATTTTTTAATAAGTTCGGAACTTGGCCTTGTAAAATATTCTTTTCCTCTTTCCTTTTCCAGAAACCATGGGCAAATACCATGGGATGGTTTGTGTTTTGGAGTATTTTAATATAAGGGGTCCCAAACCTAAATAATAAAGAATTCCCTCACCTTTCCTATATAAACCCACCCAAGCTCCCACTTCCTCCCCACTCAAAGACCTTGGAGTTCGTCCAACCTCTACCCTACTCTCTCTATAATCCTCTAAAGGTGCCCCAAGCTCCCAAGAAGCCTCTCACAAGCCTCTCTCTAGCCTTTGGAAGCACACTGCCAAGTAAGGGTTTTTTCTTCCTTTCTCATTTTTGTCAATTTTCTTTAAGTTGTATTGCCCTTTTAATTTCAATTATGAATGTTGGGGTATGGTTTCACACCTCCCCCATACTTCCCTCTTATTGTTTAAATGATGGGAGACCCCATTCTCTCTCATTAAATGCCTCCCATGTACACCCGTTACTATTCCGAAAGGAACTTTTTTCTCCTCTTTTATATTCAAGAAATACTTTTGTATCATGAATCTAAATTCCTTTTCAATTGTTGGGACATGTATCTATATGACTTCCTTACTTTCCATTACATGTAAATATGATGAGGAACCCATTTCTCTCTCATCAACCATTTTTATGAATTCTTATGTCACGCCGTTACGCTGCCGAAATCACACTGATTTTCTAAGCCAATATCATTGAGTAGTGAATACCATGCTCATTTCTCCATCAAGGGTATTCACCTTTATGCACATTTACTTATTGATTATAAAGTTTCATTTATGAATTCCACATTCCTTTATCATGGAATAAATTATTATGTTTTATGAATCCATCTTTTATGATCCATGTGGCACACTTATGCATGAAATGAAATGTTTAAGAAGGGTGTGCCCTTATAGCACTCCAATGCATTGGGTAAAGTATAGTATCATGATACGTCATGTGCAATGAGTGTTGACTCATGATAATTCAAGTGCAACGAGGGTTTACTCGTGCTTCAAGTGCAATGAGGGTTTACTCATGCTCCATGTGCAATGAGCTTTGGCTCATGCTAATTCAATGTTAAGTGTTGTTGACACATTTCCATGTTATGATTATCATGCTTTATCATGCCTTTATGTTCATGTTACTCTTATGCTCTATTGATATTCCTATTGCCTAACATGTATTGAACTCCTCATGTTATTCATTGTGTACTCCCTTACTGGGCTTTATAGCTCACCCTTTTCTTATGCATGTCCTCAGGTTATCCCATGCAATGCTAAGTACGAAGGAATGTAGTGGTCATGTAAAGGAAGTTTTCAATAAAGATGTTGTATTTCAAGTTTAAAGTTTTTATGTAATGATCCTAAGCCCCAAAGACACTAAACCTCTCGATCTTATTTATTGTATCAAGTGAAGTTATATGTAATAAAGCATGTTTAAGTTGTAATAGAAAGTAGGGTTGTCATAGTTTATTGACTAATGGATAATTTCATATAAATGTGGGGTGCTATCCTTCTATCAAAATTACTTCTGGTTTCAAATCTAGATAGAAGAGGGAGATGAAGTTGTTTTGGGAATCAAAGACAATATTTTATGATGAGTGAGATCTATAACCATGTACTCCTATACATATATTTTCAACAAGGAGGTGAGAAATATAGTTCAATTATTTACACGTAATTTTCTAGGTGTATAATGGTATTTATAAAAAAATCAATGGGGTAGATTGAAGATAATAAGTGAATATTGTATTTGATATCAACAGTGAATATTGTTATGGAAATAATGATATATTAATATGTGTTGTAATGTAGTGAAGAAACAAATAAGTTTCTTCAATCAAAATGTGTAAATAATAAGTTGAGTAATTTCTACTATACAAGTTCAAGAATCATCCCTTTTATATGTTATTGTTATTGAGAAAATATTTAATGAAATCAATGACTTGTGTTGTTGGTTGAAAACACCATGGATAATAGTTTTATGAAATTTGAGAAGCTAGCCAATGGTGATATTGGAGGATTTGAGATTAATTAAATCATGTATATAACTTTTATTTGGTATTAAAAATATGAATCCAATTAGGTATGTATGATTGATTTCTATACATAGGTAAATTTGTGTACAAGTCATTCATGACTCTGCATGAGTCATCTATGGAAAGAGTAAATCTAGGTATAAGATATTATGAACTATGCATGAGTCATTTTTTACCTATGTATGAGCCATCTATACTATGAATATGTTATTATGAGCCTTTATACGATTTGTTGATGTTATGGACATGTGATTCCAACTGGTTATGTACCATTTTAAGACTGTGTATGGGTCATTATACATAGTCTATGAGTCATATTCACAAACTCTAAATGTTTAATTTACATAGTGGAATTCTATGATCACTGATATGAAATAATATATGATATTTAGAATTTATATTCTAGATAAATTGGAAATAAAAACCATAAGATGCTAAAGACCCATTATTTATGGGTTTTAAAATCATGATAATCCAAATGGATCATGAATCAAGTAGATAAAATGAATGAATCTGTAGATTGATATGAGTCTCATATTGTAAAGAGATGTTTTATGTCATATTTTATTTTTCCATGGGAACAAGGATGAATATATAAAAATATTTATATACAATTATTTTTAACATATTAAAAATAGTAATTATTCTTATTTTAATATATGATTTGAAGAGTGAATTGAATAGGATTAAAAATAAGTTTAAATTATGAGATGATCTCAAGTTTTTGAGGATTTAAATGTTTCAATAAAATATTTAAAAATTATTTATGTTTATATATATATAAAAATTGGAATGGAGTGATTAATATGAGCATGCTCTGACACTAATATTACTTAATGAAACAAATTCAAGTGGAAGAAGGTGAACTAGAAATGTATTCAGAAGACAACATATACTATTATCAAATACAGAAACTATTGTGACCCATGATATAAATATAGCACATAAAAATTGTTATTCCATATTAAAAAGTGAATAATTTCTAGGATGAGAATATTTGTACCTGAACTAAAAAGAATTCAGAATCATACTAGATAGTTTTTGAAATGGGAAATTCACTAACTGTGTGAGGAACTCAATTTGGTAGGAATAATTGAGCTATATAATAAAGAAAGAACTATTGGGGAGAAGTGAACTGTTTGATATAGTATTAAGACCCTCTAGTGTAATGTTTCATAACATGATGTGTTGTCATATAAGCATGGTGGGAGATTATATGATTTCACTATTTTCATTAAAAGTTAAATAATTTGAGGTTGAGGTGTATAAACAATCCTCAAAATGATTAGGATATAAAACCCAAATGTTGTAAAAATTCATGAGGTTTTCTACCCTTGATTTAATTCATAATCAAAGCAAGGTTAATATACATAAGAAGAGTGGATCAAGAGTTTAACTAGTATAATATGTTTAATTAAAGAGTAATACCATAAAAATAGTTCTCTAATTCAACCCACAAAGATCCACCAAACATAGGAACATCCATTGGTATCAAAAATATTTAGTATCCTCGAATTAGATCAATTATTCTAACCCAGTTTCTTTTATCAGTCTCACATGAAGTACAAATTTTTATGAAATTAAGATGTGATACAAATGTAGAATTAAATATCCATCCTCTTCAATGCTAAAATATATGTTTTAGACCAATAATTTATGAAAAAGAAACAATGAGAGGTAGTGAAGTATTAAAAGACTTATTATTATAATAAGGTTCAACTACAAGTTGAATTTTCTCAAACTGATAACTATAAAAACAAAACATTAAAATATAAGATTACCCTCAGTGAAAAAGGATCATCCAAGGATTTGGAAACCAAACCAATGGCCCTAAAATTATGACTAAAAAGTAACTTATAAGGAATGAGATGACTCCAAAAAAGGAATTAAATACCCAAATAATAATATTTAATCCAATGAAATGTTATCCATTATAAGTTACTCTAGATAAAATGTTTATAGGGGAATTCCTCTACCCTTTGGAAGTCGAACCCTCTAGAAAGTCTTGACCTTTGATGGAACCTATTGTTCTTACTTCGATGATGATTCAGACGAGTCCTCCGACAAGAGAAAATCTTGAACATCCATGACAGATCTTGAAAGATCATCATTGTATTGGATGGAAAGTCATATTCAATGTTAATTGATAACAACTTTTATACAGTTAAATAGTCATTAAAAAACTTTTATCCCCATTAATGAATAATGGGCCTCAATTTGTGAAAATAATCGGCATGCCGCTTCCTTTCTAAGGCCCTCACTAAGCCTTCCACCTTTGTGTTTTTCTGGATGTATAATACTAGAAATTGTTTCCTATTAAATGGAATTGTATTCTTCTAAGGCCTTTACAAATGTTTCATAGGTATATTTATTAAGTCAGTAATGTTAAGTGGATAAGACCACCCAAAATTTCGAGCAGTACATGGATTCTCAATGTACAAATGGGAAACCTACAAAGACATACCATAAGGAGGGTTATCCAACATCGGGGTAAGACCATATGGAACTCTTGAACTATATTTCCAATGGAAAACTAATTGAAATACATCCTCAAGTATTACTTTTTTCTTTCTTTTACAAGTTCTTTATACAATCAGTTTCTGTTGCCCAAGATATTGATTTGATAACTCTTGGGCATCATTCTCATCAATGAATTGGTAATCCATTGATGTCCCACCAGGTCTAACATGATGTTAAGTGTCATACATTAAAAAGGGGATCTTACATAGAGTATCCTTGGGTACTCCCACCTTTATTGTAGGTGAAACCACTTTATCTTGGATCACATCAACTTGAACTCCATCTAACACACTCCTAGAATAAGACCTCATTTCGTAATATTAAATTCCTCATAAGGATCCATAATCTAGTAATGAATCTTTTTCATAAGCTATATATTACCATGAATTATTATTAAAATCATATCTATATTAACTATTTAGAAAAGCATGTCGGATATCAGCCACAACATGATATTTTTTAGCTAACACAGTGCCACGTCAAGAGGCCTCCATCCCTATAGAAATGGGAGGACGAACACACATCAAGTGGTTACCTTCCATAGTAGGAGCATTAGTAAAGCTAGGATAGAATTCCCACTACCCAACTAAGATCCATGTACACCATAAGACACAAACTATACCACCAATGGACTAAAATACATACCAGTAGAGGACTTCAAATCTCATTTGAAACACATATTCTTAGTGTGGCCATGAAAAAAACAGAAGGATCATACAATGTATTTCATATAGTTCAGTTTTTTATTCCCAATTAAATTTAACTATGAGAATAACTAAGGGGTTATATCATATTCAACGCATATCTAAAATTCAACAAAATATGTAAATAAGAACCCTTATAAACTAAATAAAAAGACAAATCAACATTGAACAAAAATTGAGCATTATTTTTATATATGTCTAGTTTATTTTAATTTTCCATCATAATAGGGATGATGATAGAAAAGTTAATTTTGTGATGATTTTTGGATGCCACAATATCCCAATCAGTCCAAACACTTTCACCCACAATTGCACTAAGGAGTTGGAAGCCTCCATCATATTGATGATGATGTCCCACTCACAAATATGAAGGAAGCCTGGATTAAGGGTAGTAGTACCAAAACCCCACTGCCTTATCTTTACCACATGAGAAGGAAATAAATGGTGAATTAATCTTCACCCCACTAGGATTCATTTCCAATAATAAATCCCCTAATTAATAGAGAGTCACTTAAATAAGATTCAAATATTCCAAGGTGATGACCCTCTCAACAAAAAAAAAGATGGGAAATGATCAAATGATTATCAATTTCCAAGTGTCATAAGATCACATCCTTACCTGCCCTCACATGGGAAATATTTCCCTTCCATAAAAGTGCCCCCAATCCTGAACCATATAATTGATGGAAGGATCTATGTTGAAGGGACAAGACTGTCACAACCCGTTCCCTAGGGCCCATTCTGTGACTACCCCAAGCCCACCTTCTAAAGGCCAGGGGTTGTCGACTAGCACCAGAAAGTCATATTCCTAAAATGGGAAGGTATAGCCTTTAAACCAGTACAATCACACAGTAGAAGAACACAACAAGGATTAACCACAAAGTAAAACCACAATTGTAAAAGGGTGTACTAAAAGTAAAGGGGCCGGAATAAAATCCCAAAAGAATGATACAATACAACAGAAAATTGAAAAAATATCTTGAGACTGTACACCAAGGATCCTACCAGATGAGTAGGAACAAATCATCTCTGCAAATCTTCATGTCAATCTGTTACCTCCATGTACCGCCTAGTCCTAGCTTCTATAATCTCAGTCGAGCTGCTCACTGCCTGAACAAGACACAATAAGGCGGGGGTGAAGATCGTGATGGGGTGAGTATAAAAACAACTAGTAGGGACCTAAAGACCCATTAAAGACTCTCAAAATTCCACAATGGAAAACCTCAAATCATGATATCAATCATAAAGGAAAAAGTAAAAGACTCAACTCAAACTAGGTATATAACTAAAAGTTCAGGTATAAAGATGATCTGCCCTAAGCTAAATAATTTTTTTCTTTTAAGAAGTTACCATAATTGTAAGAACCTGGTTTTTTCTACGAAAGACTTTGGAATATTATTGATGATATTCCAGAGCAGCTCCTTCGGACAACATGCGATTCCTAGCCCTAGAGTGGTCAGAATTAAATTTTCAGTGCGTTCACACTGGAAGCGCCAAATAAATGGGATAACTCCTGAACAGTGATCCAGATTAGAGATCCGAGTGTACATATGGGTCCGGAATGGGGTTTTTACCCTAGGAACGACATAAAACTTATCGGCGCGGGATGTTTGGACCCCTCGCTCGCTTCTGGAACGTTAAACGGATTAAATAAATTTATTCAATTTGTTTAATGTTGAAACGCATGTATCTCTTAAACGGTGGCTCAAATTGGAAAACTGTGGGCACCATTGAGTTCGAAGCGTGCCTTTTACCCTAGGAGGGGTGTAAGTTTTGCGGGCGCGGCCCGTCTGTGAAAAATGGCCCCAGGGGCGTTTTTGTAATTTGCCGGCTTCGAGCGCTAAGTTTAATAAATCTTGAACGGGGTCTCAGATTAAAATTCCGAGACCACCGTTGTGCTCGAGAGGTGGTGTTTACCCTAGGGGAGGTTTAATTTTGACCTCGCCAAAGTTTTCAGATGCGAGGAAAATTATGGGTTTAATTAATTAAAATTCTTTTTAATTTATTTAAACTCTCATCCCCTTCCCCTCTCCCTTGTTCACTCTCAGGCAGCCCCTCAAGGAATCCCCTCCTCTCCCTCTCCTCCTCTAGCTCTGGCAAGGCGGCGGATCACGGCGAAGCTCCGGGCAATGCCCACGAGGTAGGGTCTTGTTGCGTTTTCCATTCCCGCACCTATATTTGAGCTCAAATATTTGTATCTAAAATCTGTTGAATTATTGGGAAAATCCCATGTATGAGTAGTAGTATTTTTTTCCTTTCCAACGCATCTTTCAGTTTCAGTTTTGGTGTTCTGAGGAACCCGCAATCATTCGTCGAAGATTGCGGGTTTTTGGAGGGGTTTTCAGGTGTTCCGACGGGTAGGCGTGGCGGCCTGCCATATCAGGCGGCGGCGCGGTGAGCCGGACGACGGCGGAGTGGCTCCAGGCGGTGGGCGCGTCTCGGCAGTGGGGAAGCGCGGCGGAGGCGGTTGCGGACAACAGCGAGGTGGGGTCTCGGGAGGCGCCGGCGTAGCGCGAAGAGGGAGAGGGGCTTCGGGGTGCGTGACCCCGTGTGCGGCGACCGCGACCCGCACAACGCGGGTCGCTGCAGAAAAGAAGGGGACCGGCCATCAAGGCCGGTTGGTGGCGACAGGCCGTGGCCAGCTGGCCGCGGTGGAGTGAACCGGACCCGCGGCGGGGCAGCGAGCCGGCTGTGGGCGGACAGGCCAGACCGGGCCGGTCCGGCCCAAGGGGGTTTCCCCCTTTGGAATTTCCGACGCCCGTAGCTTTCGCTACAGGCGTTCGTTTTGTGCGCCGTCAGCGGCAGTGCAGACCTTGCATCGAGGGAACGTTTTGAGATGGTTTCGGGAATTTTTAATTCATGAAACGAGGGGCCTCGGAGGCGCGACGCGTCTTTAAGTGGACGAGCGTTTTTCCCGAGATTCTTGTTTTGGTCGGCGCGGACGTGTCCGACGTCCATTTTGAGCGCCGTTAGTGGCGTTGCAACCCTGGCACCGAGGTGGAGTTTTCCAGGGTGCTTTCAGGCGTTGAGGCCGAAGTTGAGGCGTGGGCCCCACGGCCCGTCTTTTGAGCTGCGTGCAGCGTATCACGACTTTTTCATCGGACGTCCGTTCGGGGCATGTGAGCAGTCGTTTCTGGATGTTTTTCCAAGGGGATTGCAACGGTGCAATCCGCCCGCTCTAATTCAGCACGATGGTGCATGGCCCACGGGGGGCCGTTTGGGCGTTGACGCTGATTTTCCATCTTTATCACCGTGCGACCATTTTGGACAAGTGAGTAGTCCATCTTGTGTTCTTTTTCGAGAGGATCGCAACGGTGCGATCCGTTCGTTGAGTTTCGGGACCGGGATGCGGGTCCCACGTGGCACCGCTCGTGTGCGGTGCACCGGAATGCATCTTTTTTCTCCGGATACCTGTTCCATGCAAGTAAGAAGTCAATTTGATGTGCTTTTTCGAGAGCATTGCGATGGTGCAGTTCGCCCGACCTTTTTCGGGGATGTGGTGTGGGTCCCACCCGACCCGGCTACGGTGAATAGTACCCTTTTCACCGGGTGTCCGTTTGGGGCGATTGAGTATTCAATCCCGTGTGTTTTTCCGAGGGGATCGCAGTGTTGTGATCCGTTGGTTCAGTTTCGGGATCATGGGGTGGGCCCCACACGAGTTTTGTTACGGTGAATAGTACCTTTTTCACCGATTGACTGTTTCAAGCGAGTAAGTAGTCTATCTCGCGTGTTTTTCCGCGAGGATCACAACTGTGTGATCCGTTTGGTTGTGTGGAGCCTTATACACGATCTTATTAAAAGTGGAAGCATGGAAGGTGCTCTAGTAGTGGTTCGCCCTACCTTGTTTGTAGCGGACCCTTGGCGTGTGATTGTGCACTCTTGGGAGAGCGATGTAAATGATTCACAAGATGTGGTTGGTCGTGCCTGGACCATTGAGGTGGAGTTGTTACGTCACGCCTTCACGTTGATGCTGGGTGCCGTGTGCACGATAGCCTTTGGGCTAGAACGAGGTATAATCTCAGAGTATACGAGAGCGCTTAGAGGTACATGTGGTTTGTACCTGAGACTATTTGTGCGCTTGGTTGGGGTTTGACTTGGGGCACACGTCGTGTGGGCCCCATGTGCGTGTTGTGTTTTGATTTTCATACCTTTGACCTCTCGTGATGTAGAGGGTCCCTCTGTGATCGTTTGTTTGACTAGCAGGGTGGAGTTTTTCCCTAGCTCTGTGCTCGTTTGTTTGAACAGCTGGGTTGAGTGGTCTCCCCCTGGTTTCGTTCTCGATGGATCGGCCGGTAGCGGTGCTAGTGACACCAAGTGATGGAGCAGGCGCTGATTCTCTTTTGGGTGGGCTGTTCTGGAGTTGGGTGGTTGCACGATACCCACTCTGTGTTCGGTTGGCCAGTTTTGTACCCTCTAGTAGAGATGGCCAAATCAGTTCTGGGTTTTACCCTCCAGTGGGGATGGGCAGTGGGTTACTCATCGACTATTAGGGTCTACCCTCCAGCAGAGACTGGGCAGTGGGTCAACTGACACTATTAGGGTCTACCCTCTAGCAGAGACTAGGCAGTGGGTCACCCGACGCTATTAGGGTCTACCCTGCAGCAGAGACTGGGCAGTGGGTCACCCGATGCTATTAGGGTCTACCCCCAGTAGAGACTGGGCAGTGGGTCACCCAACGACCTCTTAGGTTCTACCCTCCAGCAGGGCTGGGCAGTGCGTCGCCCGTCGTCTAGTTCCAGGTCTACCCTCCAACACGGCTGGGCAGTGGGTCGCCTGTCGACTTATTCCAGGTCTACCCTCCATCGGGGCTGGGCAGTGGGTCGCCTGATGATGTGTTAAGGTTTACCCTCCAACAGGGCTGGGCAGTGGGTCGCCTGATGATGTGTTATGGTTTACCCTTCAGTAGGGCTGGGCAGTGGGTCACCCGATATCTGGTTATGAATTACCCTCCAGCAGGGCTGGGCAGTGGGACACCTGTTGGCATTCCAGGCTCAGTCCTTTCTACTAGGCTAGCCTGTGGCTTTCCTTTGTGTTTACCGGAGTAGGACCCTTGTTTGTACGGGTCGGTGATGGAATAACTTTGACTTTGAGGTGACCGCTTGACTGCAGGGCAGTGACGAGGTCTGGTTTGACTTTCCCTATAACTCTCAAGTACAAGGGGCGCATTCCCCACCGAGACGCGTTCTTGTGATGCGATCTAAAACCGTGTGTGCGAGTCAGTGCCGCCCAAAGCGGATAGTGTCGAGGTGGGGTGATTGAGCCCCTTGTCTTGCGGTTCAGGG
Source organism: Viscum album (assembly GCA_963277665.1). Classification (NCBI taxonomy): domain Eukaryota; kingdom Viridiplantae; phylum Streptophyta; class Magnoliopsida; order Santalales; family Viscaceae; genus Viscum; species Viscum album. The sequence goes on from OY728129.1 coordinate 1,039,908,210, forward strand.
AAGACGTATGGGATTCTAGGCATCGATGGAGTTTACATCTGGGACTGTTGGCTACTCTTTTCTTGGGCTGAGCTACGGGACGTAGATCCCCTTACGACTTTGTTTGGGATTCTTGATTGAGAATAATGATATGTATATACCTTGTTCTAGTACCCACTTCTTGGGTTTGGTTACTCTCCCTCCAGGAGAGGCGAAGACGCGCGGAGTATGCCACGTGCTTTCCGTGTCTAGCTTCTCGTGGTTGGATGAGTCTACTCTCCTGCTATAGGTAGAGAAGACTCGACAGGAAGTTCATATTCTCACCGTTTCCAGCTCCTTGTGCCTGGACGAGTCTACTTCCTTCCTCTTGTTGGGTTGATCTGGACTCTTCACTGCACTCCTTATTGTACTCCTTTACTTTCCCTGTTCGATCTACTTCTCACCCTCCGGTACCTCCTTTGTTTCTCCCTCGATCCTTCGAGGTATCCTACTTAGTATTTTTATACTCACCCCTTCTTGGGATTTTCCCGCACTTGGTGTGCCTTTGCAGATGACGGACATGTGGAGCGTGACTTCAGTGGAGCATAGGAGCTTGGGAGCTTGGACTGCGTGCGGTGGTCGTGGCCGGGTTCCAGGTGGGAGAACCATCAGCTATTTCTTTTTGTTTACCTGTTTCCGGGTTGTGGCACTTTTTGGTTGGGCGCGTGTTTTTCCCCTTTTCCTTTCAACGCTTTCTTTGTAATTTTAGAGGTCGATGCACATTCAGTGGTTTATATATAGCAGCTGCACTTTACTCTTCTTGTGTTTTCTTTTACTCTGCAATTCTACATTGAGTGTACTGTGTGTGTGTGTGTTCAGGTACTTAGGCAAAGGCCTCCCTGAGTTGTTGTGCCTTTGGCGCTGGTTGCCATCCCCTGGCCTATAGAGGCGGGCTTGGGGTAGTTGCGGCTCGAGGCCGGGTAGGGTCGGGTCGTGACAAAGTGGTATCAGAGGTGGTTCGTTCCTTGGGACATTGTTCGGACGTCCCTAAAAGAGGAATTGTTTGGGATTTAGGACAACAATGTCAACGTGTCTCGAGAGAGGCTCTTAGGCCAGGGAGTCCGGTGATGGTGCGGCAGCCGACATATCCATTCACCAAAACCTTGATAACCCGCTTGTCGACTCGACATGATGAGACACTTGTTGTAGGGAAATTGTTTTTGTGCATCACATTGGATTGAGTCTTTGACTGTCCTTCTTGAGTCAGCTCCCCATCATTGTTATTGGTATATACATATATGCTCATCTGACCACGAAACTCCTTGATAATATTCAGGATGTCTCCGTGAGGATAGCCAGCTAGGATACCAGCTTTGGTTCTTGACGACGACCCTGTGAGCTACGAGGCCATAGTCCAGGACCCATCATGCGAGCCCTTTCTCCGGGTGGGCCGGTAGTAGCACCCCCCACCTGTTGAGCAGCCGGAAGTTTCAGCAGAGCAGGCTGAGCTTGAGCGCAGGTTAAGAGCGCTCCGTGAGTTCCAGCGGCATAGACCGCAGAGGTTTAGTGGTGAGCCAGACACTCAGGTAGTAGAGGTTTGTCTAGTGGCATTGGATCGCCTTTTCAGGCTTGTGCAGACGCCAATAGATCAGAGAGTGGCTTTGTCAGCCAGCCTTTCCTGTGGACCAGATTGGCGTTGGTGGAGTCTGGTGACTCAGCTTCTTGACGAGTCATCACTTTCGTGGGGAGACTTTTTGTAGTTGTTCTATGAGGAGTTTTTCCCCTCCTGCTTGCGCTCCGTTCGTATTCAGGAGCTCCTGCAGTTTCAGCAGGGAGGGATTATGGTGGCTGAGTACGCGACTAGTTTTGCAGACCGTGCACGCTTTTACTCGGACTTGTTATATGACGATAACCTAAGAGCGTGGAAGTTTGAGCAGGGTCTCCGCCGAGAGATTCGTACTGTCATAGTACCCGTGGGCATTTCCACAAATGACGGGGTGCTAGAGCAGGCGCTGGTGACAAAGGGCTTCCTGCCACGTTCTAGTGTTGGTGGTGGCAGCAGGCACGTCGGAGCCGAGACGGCTGCCGCAGCTAGCGGGCGTCGGGAATCAAGACCTCGACACAGGTGGCTTTCTGACAACCGGACTCAGGGGCATGGTCGTACACCATAGTGGCGCCGGAGGGAACCAGTGCATCCCAGAGAGAGTCGATGCTATGCTTGTAATGAGCGAGGTCACTTGGCACGAGACTGCCCGACCCGAGTTGCTGAGAGCTTCGGGCAGGCAGCAGGTGCACCACCATGGCATAGGCAGTGCCGTGATCAGAGTAATGCCTAGAGAGGTGGTGCTAGCTGAGGATCAGGAGGAGCTGGAGGTGGGGGACGACATTATGATGTAACACCCCGACCCTAGTTGCCCAGATTCGGTGCATTATTACATAACATTGGCATGATCACAAGAAAGATCAAACCTCGAAATACCGATTGGTTTAGTAGCCTTGGAAACACTAGATATATTCATAAGTCTTACATTATATCGTAAAATGAAAAACTACTACAACAACATATTGTCTCCATAATCCACACTCATATCCCCGCATAATATCCCTACATGTCATTCATAATTTACTTCTTCACTTCCTGGGAAAAATAAAATATAGAAAAGGGGTGAGCTCAAATGCCCAGTAAGGATAACAATATAGCAGAAACTTTCATAAATAAGAATAAACATTTAAGGCAATGTATAACTAAAAAAAATCCTTTCAAACTTGAACTTTCAACATAGTATGGCATAAATAAACTGAAATAATGCCATTTACTTATTCACATGGATATTCTACTAATCGAATAATCACATGCAAAATCAATAACCACTTTCATAATGATGGAATGCATAATGCCAGACTATCATAACCACATAGCCAAGGCCTCGTGCCAAGACTACAAATACGATTTTGTCGAGGCCTTGTTCCAAGACACTAGTTTGTCTCATGAGACCTACCGATGCATCGAGGAGCTATAGCGGGCTCCACCCGTCACATATTAAGTCCAATGCATTCCCATATGAAAAGGATTAAACATAACATAAACATTCGTATTAAAACTAGCATATGAAATGTTAATACTTTCACCATAAACCATGAATGGTATAAAAATAGAACATCCACAGTCAAACAAATCACAAAACCTTCAATATAATATATAAGTTTTGTATCATAAAAAATCAACTTTAAATAAGCGTAAAATCCATCAAAGGATGTTGACATAGATGAAATCAAAATTCTTTTTAAAGAAATATCTCTTTTTATTTTGAAATCATTTAAGATCCATATAAAATAAAACATTTTCTTTGAAAATATTCTTATAAGCTTGTAAGGGAAGCTTTGAAGATTTTATAACGGCGGAAAATAGACGCACCCGCCGTATAAGTTAAAAAAAACATTCTTACCTTAATTCTGTCGTAAAGGTTAAAAAGGACCTTGCTTTGAAAATGACGGAAATATTCCTCTTATAAAAAGTCAAACAAGGGTATAAATGACTTTAACCCATATTCTTGTAAATAATAAAATTTTTTTGAAATACATTATTAAGAAACATGGATGTGGATGATAAAGAGGTCCCAGTAGATTATTACGTATAAACAACCTCGGATAATGAAGAGATTGTGTAATAATCCTTACCTTGTACTTTTCGTTGGTTGGGGTAGGTTAACCTCCTGTATAATGGTGAAATAATTTTTATTAAATTATACAGGAATCATATACATTAATATGATATCATATATGATCTTTTAATATTGATTTGATAATAATATCTTAGTATTATCGTTGTTTCGGGTGTTAACTTACTTGTTTTATTTTGTATGTTTTGTTATGTAAGACATGTATGTAAAGGATAGGTTGTATATTATTCATATATATAATGATATCAAGTCCTTAAACATCATTTTTAAATCATCAAATGATAATTATACTTGAATGGATACGATGTAGAATGAACCTTATCGCGTTCGTGGAGACGGTAGTCCGTACGTACGCACGAGCGACAATATCATTCTTTTTATATTAAAATAATATATAAATGGATGTTATATCATATATACAGAATCATTAACATGTTATATTTATTATTCACATGAGTTACACATCATTATTATACCCATCCAAATAATATTATATTGAATAACAATTACACCACGACGTGGAGACGGTAAGCCGTACGTACGCACGTATGGTGACATGTTATTCAAAGGGTAGATAGAATAATGAATATGGTTGTACCATATTTATAATAACATCACAGTATATAAATGATACTGGAGTTATTATATTAGAATGGTAACAACAAAGGAAGATGAAGTGGAAGAAGAAATGAACTTGGAAAAGGGTGGTGAAATCATCACCTCTTCTTCGGGTTCTTCCTTTTGATTTGATCAAAAGGGCTCCTTATGTTGGATTTCTAATCACACTAAGGCCTCTAGGTTGTAGTGAGGGAAGTTGGAAGAGTATTTGGTCAGAGTTTGGCCGAACCAAAAGGATTTGAAGGTGTGGAGAAATGAGAAGGAGGAGTGCCCTTTTATAAGAGGGGTGAGGGGCACCTTTGGAAAAGCTAGACATATTAATTTATAATAAATTCATATTCGGTTTCTAATGGCTCCAAAGTTTATTATTCAAAGGTTAAGGTGGGGATAGGTCGCAAACCACTCAACCAATAGAATTTAGACAGGTTTGGGTACTTATATTAACCTTATCTTTAAGTATTAACTTTAAGTTAATTAGTTTCACTTTTACAATGTCTCTTTGTATTTTTATATAATATGGTTAATAAACTTACTATATACATCCAATAGACCCCCAAGTGGTCCATTAATGATGAACATATCATGATATAAGTCTCTTTCCCGAACCTTAGATTTTTAGAAATTTAATATCAATTAATAATATAATATTTGTTTTAAGAACTCTTTTATGTCAATTTTGACACTATTCAATAGTTGATTTTTGTGAAACTCATAACAGATTGATTACTTCGAAAAAAGTCAATTAAATAAATCCTAATATATCATATTATCCTAGAAAATTAGTTTAATTCATTAAAAGTTTCATATTATATTTATTTGGGTATTTATAATATCAATTATTTTAATTTTTCACTATTATAGTAATTAATTCATCATCATTATGTCATAAATAAATTAAATTATTGAATGTCTAAAAATTATAAATAAAATATCATTACTTAGGAAATATTTTTATCTTTCTAATGAATATTTATAATCGAAAATCCAACATATATAACCCTATGTAAAAATTGTTTTTCTAAACGATATATGCTTGTGTCATTTTTGTATTCATTTTAACTTAATTAAAAAAAAGTTTCTCTATCACCTACAAGTGGCACCATGGGGTCCCAAAATCGACTCAAAGATGCCTATGGTCGAACATGTATCAACCAATAATGCTAGTACACGTTTTAGGGTAATTTAGTATTATTATAATATTATTTTTTTAACCCTTATTTACCGGATTTACCCTTAACCATGGTAAATAAAATATTTACCGCAGTAATTATTCAAAATGTCTAAAAATAAAAGTTACCTATTTACAAAATTTTAAAATCCTGATTCCAAATATGGAATCCATTTTTCTAAATTCAAAACACAGAAGTGGAAGAAATTAATTTAAAATTAATTCCCGCTGTCAAAACAAAAAACGTGTTTTTAAGAGATAATAACTATCAAAAGATTGTCACTTGTTTATATTCGGTTTAATTGTAAAATTATGTCCAATGACCAAAATTATATTAAATGGTAAAAATATATTCTAAATATACTTTAAAACCACTCAAATTCATAATTTATCACTATTAATTACTTTGATTACAAAAGTTGTTTTTAATTAAAATTTAGTAATTTTCACTATTCATCAAAATATGAAAGTTATCCGAAAAGTACCAAAATTTCACCTTAGGATAAATTTGATATTCTGAATCCAAAAATGAAGTCTATTTTAAAATATAAAATATATATAATTTCAAAAAGTAGGTATTACTATTCATAACGGCTAGTTTGATTGGTTATGGTGTGTTAGAACTCGGTGTTGCGTACAACACACGCTATCACATTATTCAATGAGAAGCGTACCGTAGAAGCCTGGGGTGTTACATTCTCCCCTCCTTCAAATAATTTCGTCCTCGAAATTTCTAGAATACTACCACATGAAAAGACTCGGGTGGTTCTTCATCATAAGTTCCTCGGGTTCCCACGTTGCGTCTTCCATCTTATGGTTTCTCCACAAAACTTTTACCAGATGCGTCGTCCGGTTTCTCAGTACTTGTTCTCTTGTATCAAGAATCCTGACGGGCTCTTCGCAATAAGACAGATCAGGTTCCAGTTCTAATTCCTCGTAAGTGAGTACATGCGTTGGGTCAGGCATGTATTTCCTCAACAGAGATACGTGGAACACATCGTGAACTTTGGAGAGACTTGGCAGCATTGCCAATCGGTAAGCTACAGCCCCAATTCGTTCTAGAATTTCGAAAGGTCCGATGTACCTGGGACTCAATTTACCTTTCTTACCAAAACGTATGACTCCATTCCATGGAGATACCTTCAGAAAAACATGATCACCGACTTGAAATTCCAAATCCTTCCTTCGATTATCGGCATAGCTCTTCTGCCTACTTTGAGCTGCTTTGATGTGATTTTGGATTACCTTCACCTTTTCCATCGTTTCCTCCACCAGTTCTGGGCCTATAAGTTTTCTTTCACCAACGTCATCCCAACAGGTTGGTGTATGACATCTCTTTCCATATAACGCTTCATATGGTGCCATCTGAATACTCGAATGGAAGCAATTGTTATAGGAAAATTCTACGAGAGGTAAGTATTGATCCCACATACCCTGAAAGTCAAGTGAGCAAGATCTCAACATGACTTCTAGGGTTTGAATAGTCCGTTCTGATTGTCCATTTGTCTGAGGGTGGTAAGCAGTGCTCAAATGAAGTTCAGTATCCAGGGATTTCTAAAGACTTTTCCAAAATCTTGAAGTAAAACAGGGATCATGATCAGAAACAATTGATAGGGGTACTCCATGAAGTCTCACAACTTCATTAATATATAGTCTTTCTAGACGTTCCAGGGGTAGATCTTCTCTTATTGCAAGAAAATGTGCTGACTTGGTAAGACGATCAACAATAGCCCATATTGCATCGTTCCTTCTAGGAGTCATTGGTAGCCCCATGAAGAAGTCCATCGTAATATTGTCCCATTTCCACTCCGGTATGGGAAGAGGTTGCATGACTCATCCAGGTTGTTGCCTTCCAGCTTTCACTTGCTGACAAACCATACATCTTGACACAAAATCAGCAATCTCCCTCTTCATGTTGTCCCACCAAAAATGTTCCTTCAAATCTCTATACATTTTGGTGCTCCCAGGGTGTATAGAGAAATTGGAACTATGAGCATCTTCCAGCAATTCCCTTTTTAGATCAGGTATATCGGGAACACAAAGTCTCTTCCCAAATTTCAAAATTCCATCTTCATATACAAATTCTCTCAATCTCCCATCATTCACAGATTTAATGTTCTTTTGAAATTCTTCATCATCGGTCTGAGAACTCTTAATCCTTTCTAGTAAAGATGGTTTGACAACCATTTGAAAAAGTATTGATGTTTCACCTTCTCTGGTTATTCCCATGTCCATCTTCACTAGATCCAAGAAAATTGGATCCATTTCAATTCTCATATTGTTCAAAACTCCATGGTCTTTTCTACTCAAAGCATCTGCCACCTTGTTTGCTTTCCCCGGGTGGTAGTGTATCGTGCAATCATAATCCTTGAGTAATTCAAGCCATCTCCTTTGCCTCATGTTGAGTTCTTTTTGTGAGAAAATATACTTCAAACTCTTATGATCAGTATAAATCTCACATTTTTCACCATAGAGGTAGTGCCTCCATATCTTCAAAGCAAAGATCACAGCTGCTAACTCAAGATCATGAGTAGGGTAGTTTTGTTCATGAATTTTCAACTGTCGTGATGCATAGGCAATAACTCTACCATTCTGCATAAGGACACAACCAAGTCCTTTCTTCGATGCATCACTATAAATAACGAACCCATCATTCCCCGATGGTAGAGTCAATATAGGAGAATTGACTAATATTTTCTTCAGTTCTTCGAAACATTCTTCACACTCTTTTGTCCAAAAAAATTTAACCCCTTTACGTGTGAGCTTCGTTACTAGGTTAGCCAATCGGGAAAAATTCTGGACGAAACGTCGATAATAACCTGCCAAACTAATAAAACTGCGTACCTCAGTTATACTCGTAGGTGCTGGCCATTCTTGGATTGCCTTGTTCTTAGAAGGATCAACAGAGATTCCATCTTTAGAGACAATATGGCCAAGAAAAGAAATCTCTTGAAGCCAGAATTCACACTTGCTAAACTTCCCATATAATTCATGCCTCCTCAGAGTCTTCAAGATAATGCGCAAGTGATTTTCATGATCTTCGTAGGTTTTGGAGTATACCAAGATATCATCAATAAATACCACCACAAATTCATCGAGATGCTCCTTGAAAACTCTATTCATCAGATCCATGAATACAGAGGGTTCATTAGTCAATCCAAAAGGCATTACAGTAAACTCGTAATGCCCGTACCTGGTTCGAAATGCTGTCTTCGGAATGTCTTCCTTCTTTACACACAACTGATGGTATCCAGATCGAAGGTCAATCTTTGAAAAGTATTGAGCTCCATGTAGTTGATCAAATAAATCATCAATACGAGGTAGGGGATACTTGTTCTTTATCGTTATAGCATTGATCTCCCTGTAGTCGATACATAACCTCATAGATCCATCTTTCTTTTTAACAAAAAGAATAGGGGCTCCCCATGGAGAAACACTAGGGAGAATAAATCCTTTATTACTCAATTCCTCTAGTTGTTTCTTTAGTTCGACTAACTCTATAGTAGACATTCTATAAGGGGTCTTCGATATAGGCCTTGATCCAGGAATTAAATCAATGGAAAACTCAACTTCTCGTTCTGGAGGATGTCCAGGTAAATCTTCTGGAAATACATCTACAAATTTTTTCACAACAGGTACATCCTATATTTGAACATTCCATTCCTCACCCGTAGTTATTTTATTCTCTTCCTCCCCAATAATTGAATTTAGTTGAGCTATTGAGGGTGGATCTAAATAAGAATTAGGTGGTGACGATTCTGCTCTGAAGATAAGGTGTTCCTTATCATTATCATCATGAATCGTAACCTCTTTCTTCTTACAATAAATCTTCGCATCATAGTCCGAAAGCCAGTCCATACCGAGGATTATATCAAACTCAATCATAGGTATGATGATGAGATCAGCAGATAAAGAACATTTATGTGCTCTAATGGGGACTGATTCACAAAACTTTGTTGCAATGATACTTTGCTTACGAGTTTTAACTGACAACTCCCTTATTAAATCAAATTGTAAATATCTAATTTTCTTATCAAACTGGGAAGATATGAAACAATGTGATGATCCAGAATCAAATAATGCATTTTCTAAACTTGAGGAAACCATTAAATTACCTGCCACCACGTCTTTCAGAGCTTCTACCTCAGTAGTAGTGATAGCATAAGCCTGGCCTTGATCCCTTGGCCTTTTCTGAGGTAAGTTCTCCTAATGCTTAGGACATGCATTTGCATAATGCCCCATCTACCTGCAATTATAGCACTGAACGTTGGTAGCTTCCTTCTTCCCCTTGCAATCACGAGCTTGGTCGCCTTTTTCACCACACTTATAACAGACTCCCATTCCCTTCAAGCAAGTACCGGGGTGTTTCTTCCCACATTTACCATAGGATGTATATTCAACCTTTCCTTTCTTCCCCTTATTTCCATTCCCAGTTTGATCAACATGCCTCTTCTTCTCTTGCTTTGCTTTAAAGTCATAAGACTTAGAGAATTCCTTTTCGGTCTTGATAGCACATGAGACAATGTCTTCGTACGATGAAAAGGATTGTGAGACTAATGCTCGACAGAGAAATGGTTTTAACCCATCAAAGAAATGATCAATCTTACTTCTTGGGTTACGTATATAATCTCCATCATACCTTGCTAACCTTGTAAAGTTAGCCTCATACTTTGTGACATTCTCATCCTCCTTCTGTCTCAAACTCAGAAATTGCCTTTCCATATCTGCTCGATGGTTGCGAGGAAAGTATTTTTCTAAAAATAGATCTTTGAACTCCCTCAATTCCATATTTGATACTTCATCATCTTCCTTCGTATTTTGAATCAATGACCACCATTGATCAGCATCTCTAGTGAGGCGGTAAACTGCCATGATAACTTTTTCCCTTTCACTGCTCCCCAAAGCCTGAAATATTTTCTCTAGGGAAAATATCCATTGCTCAGCTACTAAGGGATTTGTACTCCCATTGAACGTTGGTGGTTTTTGCCTCATGAATCGATATAACATTGATCCTCCACGCTGCGGATTAGGGTGCTCCATACGGGTAAGGTTATTATTCATAACCTGAGTAAGTTGTCCCAGTATGGTGATTAGCTGATCGGCACCAGTTGCATCACCAGCTCCACTATAATTATCTTGAGCAGGAGGGAAATCCCTACATGGAGTGCGTGCATTGATACAGTTTCCATTTATTCCACTAGGCGCCATTTCTAAACAATGGCATAAACTAGATCAGTTTATGAATCAAAATACATAATCCCATACTTATAAAACACTTAACATAAATTAAACTATTTATGGATATAATCCATAATCATAAAAATGTTTTCTTTGAGGAATTATATACTCATAAACCCTTCATAATGATTTGTAAAGAAAATGAGAGTTATCCTAAGCATATCCCCCGGGAGTGTCGTAACCAAGAGTGCAGCAAGGCCCGTTGTCGTGCACCAGTTCCCGTTCGAGTCTAGCTCAAAGCGGTGTTTTCAGGTTTTACCCCTAGGTACATCTGTGCCAGAGCCGCCTCTACCTGCTCGTATCCAGACAGGGATGTATTTCTCGGAAAACTCACGAAATCTCTACAATACCAAAATTCTAGGAAGTTCTTCTACACTAATCCTCAAAGTTCATCTTAGGTCTACGTGCTCTAATCAGAGTTTATCTAAATCTAGCTTCCAAGGTTTGTACTAAACTTCCTCTGATACCAACTGTAACGCCCCGACCCTAGTTTCCCAGAGTCGGTGCATTATTACATAACATTGGCATGATCACAGGAAAGATCAAATCTCGAAAGACCGATTGGTTTAGTAGCCTTGGAAACACTAGATATATTCATAAGTCTTACATTACATCGTAAAATGAAAAACTACTACAACAACATATTGTCTCCATAATCCACACTCATATCCCCACATAATATCCCTGCAGGTCATTCATAATTTACTTCTTCACTTCTTGGGAAAAATAAAACATAGAAAAGGGGTGAGCTCAAATGCCCAGTAAGGATAACAATATAGCGGAAACTTTCATAAATAAGAATAAACATTTAAGGCAATGTATAACTAAAACAAAAGCCCTTCAAAATTGAACTTTCAACATAGTATGGCATAAATAAAATGAAATAATGCCATTTACTTATTCACATGGATATTCTACTAATCGAATAATCACATGCAAAATCAATAACCACTTTCATAATGATGGAATGCATAATGCCAGACTATCATAACCACATAGCCAAGGCCTCGTGCCAAGACTACAAATAATATTTTGTCGAGGCCTTGTGCCAAGACACTAGTTTGTCTCATGAGACCTACCGATGCATCGAGGAGCTATAGCGGGCTCCACCCGTCACATATTAAGTCCAATGCATTCCCATATGAAATGGTTTAAACATAACATAAACATTCGTATTAAAACTAGCATACGAAATGTTAATACTTTCACCATAAACCATGAATGGTATAAAAATAGAACATCCACAGTCAAACAAATCACAAAACCATCAATATAATATAGAAGTTTTGTATCATAACAAATCAACTTTAAATAAGCGTAAAATCCATCAAAAAATGTGGACATAGATGAAATCAAAATTCTTTTTAAAGAAATATCTCTTTTTATTTTGAAATAATTTAAGATCGATATAAAATAAAAAATTTTCTTTGAAAATATTTTTTATAATCTTGTAAGGGAAGCTTTGAAGATTTTATAACGGCGGAAAATAGCCGCACCCGCCGTATAAGTTAAAAAAAACATTCTTACCTTAATTCTGTCGAAAAGGTTAAAAAGGAACTTGCTTTGAAAATGACGGAAAGATTACTCTTATAAAAAGTCAAACAAGGGTATAAATGACTTTAACCCATATTATTGTAAATAATAAAAATGTTTTGAAATACATTATTAAGAAACATGGATGTGGATGATAAAGAGATCCCAGTAGATTATTACGTATAAACAACCTCGGATAATGAAGAGATTGTGAAATAACCCTTACCTTGTACTTTTCCTTGGTTGGGGTAGGTTAACCTCATGTATAATGGTGAAATAATTGTTATTAAATTATACAGGAATCATATACATTAATATGATATCATATATGATCTTTTAATATTGATTTGATAATAATATCTTAGTATTATCGTTGTTTCGGGAGTTAACTTACTTGTATTCTTTTGTATGTTTTGTTACGTAAGACATGTATGTAAAGGATAGGTTGTATATTATTCATATCTAGAATGATATAAAGTCCTTAAACATCATTTTTAAATCATCAAATGATAATTATACTTGAATGGATACGATGTAGAATGAATCTTATCGCGTTCGTGGAGACGGTAGTCCGTACGTATGCACGAGCGACAATATCCTTATTTTGATATTAAAATAATATATAAATGGATGGTATATCATATATACAGAATCATTAACATGTTATATTTATTATTTACATGAGTTACACATCATTATTATACCCATCCAAATAATATTATATTGAATAACAATTACACCACGACGTGGAGACGGTAAGCCGTACGTACGCACGTATGGTGACATGTTATTCAAAGGGTGGATAGAATAATGAATATGGTTGTACCATATTTATAATAACATCACAGTATATAAATGATACTGGAGTTATTATTTTAGAATGGTAACAACAAATGAAGAAGAAGTGGAAGAAGAAATGAACTTGGAAAAGGGTTGCGAAATCATTACCTCTTCTTTGGGTTCTTCCTTTTGATTTGATCAAAAGGGCTCCTTAGGTTGGATTTCGGATCACACTAAGGCCTCTAGGTTGTAGTGAGGGAAGTTGGGAGAGTATTTGGGCAGAGTTTGGCCGAACCAAAAGGCTTTGAAGGTGTGAAGAAATGAGAAGGAGGAGTGCCCTTTTATAAGAGGGGTGAGGGGCACCTTTGGAAAAGCTAGAAATATTAATTTATAATAAATTCATATTAGGTTTCTAATGGATACAAAGTTTATTATTCAAAGGTTAAGGTGGGGATAGGTCGAAAACCACTCAACCAATATAATTTAGACAGGTTTGGGTACTTATATTAACCTTATCTTTAAGTATTAAATCTAAGTTAATTAGTTTCACTTTTACAATGTCTCTTTGTATTTTTATATAATATGGTTAATAAACTTACTATATACATCCAAGAGACCCCCAAGTGGTCCATTAATTATGAACCTATCATGATATAAGTCTCTTGGCCTATCCTTAGATTTTTAGGAATTTAATATCAATTAATAATATAATATTTGTTTTAAGAACTCTTTTATGTCAATTTTGACACTATTCAATAGTTGATTTTTGTGAAACTCATAACAGATTGATTACTTCGAAAAAATTCAATTAAATAAATCCTAATATATCCTATTATCCTAGAAAATTAGTTTAATTCATTAAAAGTTTCATATTATATTTAGTTGGGTATTTATAATATCAATTATTTTAAATTTTCACTATTATAGTAATTAATTCATCATCATTGTGTCATAAATAAATTAAATTATTTAATGTCTAAAAATTATAAATAAAATATAATTATGTAGGAAGTCTTTTTATCTTTCTAATGAATATTTATAATCTAATATCTAACATATATAACCCTATGTAAAAATTGTTTTCCTAAAAGATATATGCTTGTGTCATTTTTGTATTCATTTTAACTTAATTAAAAAAAAGTGTCTCTATCACCTACAAGTGGCACCATGGGGTCCCAAAATCGACCCAAAGATACCTATGGTCGAAAATGTATCAACCAATAAGGCTAGTACACGTTTTAGGGTAATTTAGTATTATTATAATATTATTTTGTTAACCCTTATTTACCGGATTTACCCTTAACCATGGTAAATAAAATATTTACCGCAGTAATTATTCAAAATGTCTAAAAATAAAATTTACCTATTTACACAATTTTAGCATCCTGATTCCAAATATGGAATCCATTTTTCTAAATTCAAAACACAGAAGTGGCAGAAATTAATTTAAAATTAATTCCCGCTGTCAAAACAAAAAGCGTGTTTTTAAGAGATGATAACTATCAAAAGATTGACACTTGTTTATGTTCGGTTTAATTGTAAAATTATGTCCAATGACCAACATTATATTAAATGGTAAAAATATATTCTAAATATACTTTAAAACCACTCAAATTCATAATTTATCACTATTAATTACTTTGATTAAAAAAGTTGTTTTTAATTAAAATTTAGTAATTTTCACTATTCATCAAAATATGAAAGTTATCCGAAAAGTACCAAAATTTCACCTTAGGATAAATTCGATATTCCGAATCCAAAAATGAAGTCCATTTTAAAATATAAAATATATATAATTTCAAAAAGTAGGTATTACTATTCATAACGGCTAGTTTGATTGGTTATGGTGTGTTAGAACTTGCTGTTACGTACAACACACGCTATCACATTATTCAATGAGAAGCGTACCGTAGAAGCTTGGGGTGTTATATAGTTGCCTAGAGTTGGTGAATTATTACATAACATTGTCATGATCACCAGAAAGATCAAATCTCGAAAGACCGATTGGTTTAGTAGCCTTGGAAACACTAGATATATTCATAAGTCTTACATTACATCGTAAAATGAAAAACTACTACAACTACATATTGTCTCCATAATCCACACTCATATCCCCACATAATATCCCTGCAGGTCATTCATAATTTACTTCTTCACTTCCTGGGAAAAATAAAACATAGAAAAGGGGTGAGCTCAAATGCCCAGTAAGGATAACAATATAGCGGAAACTTTCATAAATAAGAATAAACATTTAAGGCAATGTATAACTAAAACCAAAGCCTTTCAAAATTGAACTTTCAACATAGTATGGCATAAATAAAATGAAATAATTCCATTTACTTATTCACATGGATATTCTACTAATCGAATAATCACATGAAAAATCAATAAGCACTTTCATAATGATGGAATGCTTAATGTCAGACTATCATAACCACATAGCCAAGGCCTCGTGCCAAGACTACAAATAAGATTTTGTCGAGGCCTTGTGCCAAGACACTAGTTTGTCTCATGATACCTACCGATGCATCTAGGAGCTATAGCGGGCTCCACCCGTCACATATTAAGTCCAATGCATTCCCATATGAAAAGGTTTAAACATAACATAAACATTCGTATTAAAACTAGCATACGAAATGTTAATACTTTCACCATAAACCATGAATGGTATAAAAATAGAACATCCACAGTCAAACAAATCACAAAACCTTCAATATAATATAGAAGTTTTGTATCATAACAAATCAACTTTAAATAAGCGTAAAATCCATCAAAGGATGTTGACATAGATGAAATCAAAATTCTTTTTAAAGAAATATCTATTTTTATTTTGAAATCATTTAAGATCCATATAAAATAAAACATTTTCTTTGAAAATATTCTTATAAGCTTGTAAGGGAAGCTTTGAAGATTTTATAACGGTGGAAAATAGCCGCACCCGCCGTATAAGTTAAAAAAACATTCTTACCTTAATTCTGTCGAAAAGGTTAAAAAGGACCTTGCTTTGAAAACGACGGAAAGATTCCTCTTATAAAAAGTCAAAAAAGGGTATAAATGACTTTAACCCATATTCTTGTAAATAATAAAAATGTTTTGAAATACATTATTAAGAAACATGGATGTGGATGATAAAGAGATCCCAGTAGATTATTACGTATAAACAACCTCAGATAATGAAGAGATTGTGAAATAACCCTTACCTTGTACTTTTTCCATGGTTAGGGTAGGTTAACCTCCTGTATAATGGTGAAATAATTGTTATTAAATTATACAGGAATCATATAAATATATATGATATCATATATGATCTTTTAATATTGATTTGATAATAATATCTTAGTATTATCGTTGTTTCGGGTGTTAACTTACTTGTTTTCTTTTGTATGTTTTGTTACGTAATACATGTATGTAAAGGATAGGTTGTATATTATTCATATCAAGAATGATATCAAGTCCTTAAACATCATTTTTAAATCATCAAATGATAATTATACTTGAATGGATACGATGTAGAATGAATCTTATCGCGTTCGTGGAGACGGTAGTCCGTACGTACGCACGAGCGACAATATCATTATTTTGATATTAAAATAATATATAAATGGATGGTATATCATATATTCAGAATCATTAACATGTTATATTTATTATTTACATGAGTTACACATCATTATTATACCCATCCAAATAATATTATATTGAATAACAATTACACCACGACGTGGAGACGGTAAGCCGTACGTACGCACGTATGGTGACATGTTATTCAAAGGTTGGATAGAATAATGAATATGGTTGTACCATATTTATAATAACATCACAGTATATAAATGATACTGGAGTTATTATTTTAGAATGGTAACAACAAAAGAAGAAGAAGTGGAAGAAGAAATGAACTTGGAAAAGGGTGGTGAAATCATTACCTCTTCTTCGGGTTCTTCCTTTTGATTTGATCAAAAGGGATCCTTAGGTTGGATTTATGATCACACTAAGGCCTCTAGGTTGTAGTGAGGGAAGTTGGGAGAGTATTTGGGCAGAGTTTGGCCGAACCAAAAGGCTTTTAAGGTGTGAAGAAATGAGATGGAGGAGTTCCCTTTTATAAGAGGGGTGAGGGGCACCTTTGGAAAATCTAGAAATATTAATTTATAATAAATTAATATTCAGTTTCTATTGGCTCCAAAGTTTATTATTCAAAGGTTAAGGTGGGGATAGGTCGAAAACCACTCAAACAATATAATTTAGATAGGTTTGGATACTTATATTAACCTTATCTTTAAGTATTAACTCTAAGTTAATTAGTTTCACTTTTACAATGTCTCTTTGTATTTTTATATAATATGGTTAATAAACTTACTATATACATCCAAGAGTCCCCAAAGTGGTCCATTAATGATGAAACTATCATGATATAAGTCTCTTGGCCGAACCCTATATTTTTAGGAATTTAATATCAATTAATAATATAATATTTGTTTTAAGAACTCTTTTATGTCAATTTTGACACTATTCAATAGTTGATTTTTGTGAAACTCATAACAGATTTATTACTTCTAACAAAGTAAATTAAATCAATACTAATATATCATATTATCATATAAAATTAGTTTAATTCATTAAAAGTTTCATATTATATTTATTTGGGTATTTATAATATCAATTATTTTAATTTTTCACTATTATAGTAATTAATTCATCATCATTGTGTCATAAATAAATTAAATTATTTAATGTCTAAAAATTATAAATAAAATATAATTATGTAGGAAATAATTTTATCTTTATAATGAATATTTATAATATAAAATCCAACATATATTACCCTATGTAAAAATTGTTTTTCTAAAAGATATATGCTTGTGTCATTTTTGTATTCATTTTAACTTAATTAAAAGAAAGTGTCTCTATCACATACAAGTGGCACCATGGGGTCCCAAAATCGACCCAAATATGCCTATGGTCGAACATGTATCAACCAATAAGTCTAGTACACGTTTTAGGGTAATTAATATTATTATAATATTATTTTTCTAACCATTATTTACCGGATTTACCCTTAACCATGGTAAATAAAATATTTACCGCAGTAATTATTCAAAATGTCAAAAAATAAAAGTTAACTATTTACACAATTTAAAAATCCCGATTCCAAATATGGAATCCATTTTTCTAAATTCAAAACACAGAAGTGGCAGAAATTAATTTAAAATTAATTCCCGCTGTCAAAACAAAAAGCGTGTTTTTAAGAGATAATAACTATCAAAAGATTGTCACTTGTTTATGTTCGGTTTAAATGTAAAATTATGTCCAATGACCAAAATTATATTAAATGGTAAAAATATATTCTAAATATACTTTAAAACCACTCAAATTCATAATTTATCACTATTAATTACTTTGATTAAAAAAGTTGTTTTTAATTAAAATTTAGTAATTTTCACTATTCATCAAAATATGAAAGTTATCCGAAAAGTACCAAAATTTCACCTTAGGCTAAATTCGATATTACGAATCCAAAAATGAAGTCCATTTCAAAATATAAAATATATATAATTTCAAAAAGTAGGTATTACTATTCATAACGGCTAGTTTGATTGGTTATGGTGTGTTAGAACTCAGTGTTGCGTACAACACACGCTATCACATTATTCAATGAGAAGCGTACCATAGAAGCTTGGGGTGTTACAATGAGGTCTTCCCGTCACCACTAGGGGGTCCACTTCATGCTCCGGGAGCTGACAGTTGGGACCGCGGACAGCCGTGGGCTTTGGATGTGTACGATCCTACGGAGCAGGAGGTGGTAAGAGGTATGCTAAAGCTCTCCTACTTTTTGCAGTAGATTTGGTAGATGCTGTGTGTGAAATTCTTTCCTCCCTTCTCCTTTCTTGAGGTGTTACCAGGGTGACGCATGGCGTCGGGTGTAACCCTGTGTTGGTAAGGTAAAAAGGCGTGACACCTTTTCCTCTAGTCGACGGTGTCAAATCCTTCGCTTTCCAATCATGTAAGAGAGTCTGGATTGTGGGACATCGACTGTGAAATCTTGTGTGATCAGATATCCTTGGGTGTTTCACCATATGGATATTCTGAAGGAGGGAATCAGCGGGCCTTGTTCTAGGTGCAAGCGGTGATTCCAGTCATGGCATGCGACGTAGAGGTTTGGTCGGGGACGTGAGCTACCCCCGAGGTCCTTCGGACCGTTTGAGACCGTGTAGCGGGATTCCGAGGTTCTATATCGCCTTTCCCTAACAACAAAGTCTGGAGTGGGTGCACGACGTCAGCAAGGGACGACCTAGCATGAATAGATCAATCCATTGGTCTGTGTGTGGTGACGTAGAGCTGTGCGTGGGTTCTCCTGGGTATGGGAAAGCCAGCTGTGGGCTTAGTACCCTGTGTTGCTCCCTAGTTTTTCTTTTCGGGGACGAAAATATTGAAGGAGGGAATGATGTAATGAAACGGTTTTTTCTATGAAAGACTTTGGAATATTCTTGATGATATTCCAGAGCAGCGCCTTCAGAGGGCGTGCGATTCCGTGCCCCGGAGTGGCCGGAATTAAATTTTCAGTGCGTTCACAATGGAAGCACCAAATAAATGGGATAACTCCTGAACGGTGATCCAGATCAGAGATCCGAGTGTACAGATAGGTCCAGAATGGGGTGTTTACCCTAGGAATGACATAAAACTTTTTGGCGCAGGATGTTTGGACCCCTCGCTCGCTTCTGGAACGTTAAACGGATTAAATAAATTTATTCAATTTGTTTAATGTTGAAATGCAGGTATCTCTTAAATGGTGGATCATATTGGAAAACTGAGGGCACCGTTGAGTTCGGAGCGTGACGTTTACCCTAGGAGGGGTGTAAGTTTTGCGGGCACGGCCCGTCTGTGAAAAAATGGACCCAAGGACGTTTTCGTAATTTTCCGGCTTCGAGCGCTAATTTTAATAACTCTTGAACGGCGTCTCGGATTAAAATTACGAGACCACGGTTGTCCTCGGAAGGTGGTGTTTACCCCAGGGGAGGTTTAATTTTGACCCCGCCAAAGGTTTCAGATGCGGGGAAAATTATGGGTTTAATTAATTAAAATTATTTTTAATTTATTTAAACTCTCATCCCCTTCCCCTCTCCCTTGTTCACTCCCTGGTGTAGGAAGCCCCTCCTCTCCCTCTCCTCCTCTAGCTCCGGCAAGGCGGCGGATCGCGACGAAGCTCCGGGCAACACCCACGAGGTAGGGTCTTGTTGCGTTTTTCATTCCCACAACTATATTTGAGCCCAAATATTTGTATCTAAACTCTATCGAATTATCGGGAAAAGCCCATGGATGCGTAGTAGAGTTTTTATCCTTTCCAACGCATCTTTAGGTTTCGGTTTTGGTATTCTGAGGAACCCGCAATCATTCGCCGAAGATTGTGGGTTTTTGGAGGGGTTTTCGGGTGTTCCTGCGGGTAGGCGCGGCGGCCGGCCATATCAGGCGGCGGCACGGTGAGCCGGACGGTGGCGGAGTGGCTCCAGGTGGGGGGCGCATCTCGGACGTGGGGCAGTGCGGCAGAGGCGGCTGTGGACGGCGGCGAGGTGGGGTCTCGGGCGGCGCCGGTGTAGCGCTAAGAGGGAGAGGGGCCGCGGGGTGCGCGGCCCCGTGTGCGGCGTCCGCGACCCGCGCAACGCGGGTTGCTATGGAAAAGAAGGGGACAGACCATCAAGGCCGGTCGGTGGCGACAGGCAGCGGCCAGCTGGACGTGGCGGAGCGAACTGGACCCGCGGCCGGGCCGCGGGCCGGCTGTGGGCGGACCGGCCGGACCGGGCCTGTCCGGCCAAGGGGGTTTCCCCCTTTGTAATTTCCGACGCCCATAGCTTTCGCTATGGGCGTTTGTTTTGCGCGCCGTCAGCGGCAGCGCATACCTTGCGTCGAGGGGAACGTTTTGAGATAGTTTTGGGAATTTTAAATTCCCGAAACGTGGGGCCTCGGAGGCGTGACTAGTCTTTAAGTGGACGAGCGTTTTTTCCGAGATTCTTGTTTTGGTCGGCGCGGACGCGTCCGACGTCCGTTTTGAGCGCCGTTAGTGGCGTTGCAACCCTGGCACTGAGGCGGAGTTTTCTAGGGCAGTTTCAGGCGTTGAGGCTGAAGTTGAGGCACGGGCCCCACGACCCGTCTTTTGAGCTGTGTGCAGCGTATCACGACTTTTTCATCGGACGTCCGTTCGGGGCATGCGAGCGGTCATTTCTGGATGTTTTTCCGAGGGGATTGCAATGGTGCAATCCGCCCGCTCTAATTCGGCATGATGGTGCGGGGCCCACGGGGGGCTGTTTGGGCGTCGACGGTGATTTTCCATCTTTCTCACCGGGCGACCGTTTTAGACAAGTGAGTAGTCCTTCTTGTGTGCTTTTTCGAGAGGATTGCAATGGTGTGATCCATTCGTTGAGTTTCGGGACCAGGATGCAGGTCCCACATGGCACCGCTCGTGTGCGGTGCGCCGGAATGGATATTTTTTTCTCCGGATACCCGTTCCACGCAAGTAAGCAGTCAATTTGACGTGCTTTTTTGAGAGCATTGCGATGGTGCAGTTCGCCCGACCTTTTTCGGGGACGTGGTGTGGGTCCCACCCGACCCGGCTACTGTGAATAGTACCCTTTTCACCGTGTGTCCATTTTGGGCGATTGAGTACTCAATCCCATGTGTTTTTTCGAGGGGATTGCGGTGGCGTGATCCGTTGGTTCAGTTTCGAGATCTTGGGGTGGGCCCCATAGGGGTTTGGTTACGGTGAATAGTACCTTTTTTGCCGGTTGACCATTTCAGGTGAGTAAGTAGTCTATCTCAAGTGTTTTTCTGCGAGGATCACAATGGTGTGATCCGTTTGGTTGTGCAGAGCCTTATACACGATCTTATTAAAAGTGGAAGCATGGAAGGTGCTCCAGTGGGGGTTCGCCCTACCTTTTTTGTAGCGGAACCTTGGCATGTGATCGCCCACACTTGGGAGAGCGATGTAAATGATTCACAAGATGTGGTTGGCCGTGCCTAGATCTTTGAGGTGGAGTTGTTACATCACACCTTCACGTTGACACTGGGTTCCGTGTGCACGATAGCCTTTGGGCTAGAATGAGGTATACTCTGGGAGTATACGGGAGCTCTTGGAAGTATGTGTGGTTTGTACCTGAG
Organism: Viscum album; assembly: GCA_963277665.1. Classification (NCBI taxonomy): domain Eukaryota; kingdom Viridiplantae; phylum Streptophyta; class Magnoliopsida; order Santalales; family Viscaceae; genus Viscum; species Viscum album. Next base: position 1,039,930,329 of record OY728129.1, read on the forward strand.
ACTGTTTGTGCGCTTGGTTGGGGTTTGACTTGGGGCCACATGTCGTGTGGGCCCCATGTGCGTGCTGTGTTCTGCTTTGCGTACCTTTGACCTCTCGTGACGTAGAGGGTCCCTCTGTGCTCGTTTGTTTGACTAGCAGGGTGGAGTTTTCCCCTGGATCTATGCTTATTTGTTTGACCAGCTGGGTTGAGTGGTCTCCCCCTAGTTTTGTTCTCGATGGATCGGCCGGTAGCGGTGCTAGTGACACCCAGTGATGAAGCAGACACTGATTCTTTTTTGGGTTGGCTGTTCTGGAGTTGGTTGGTTGCACGATACCCACTCTATGTTCGGTTGGCCAGTGTTGTACCCTCCAGTAGAGATGGCCAGAGTAGTTCTGGGTTTTACCCTCCAGCGGGGCTGGGCAGTGGGTTACTCATCGACTATTAGGGTCTACCCTCCAGCAGAGACTGGGCAGTGGGTCACCCGACACTATTAGGGTCTACCCTCCCGCAGAGACTGGGCAGTGGGTCACCCGACGCTATTAGGGTCTACCCTCTAGCAGAGACTGGGTAGTGGGTCACCCGACGCTATTAGGATCTACCCTCTAGCAGAGACTGGGCAGTGGGTCACCCGACGACCTCTTAGGGTCTACCCTCCAGTAGGGCTGGGCAGTGGGTCGCCCGTCGTCTAGTTCCAGGTCTACCCTCCAGTACGGCTGGGCAGTGGGTCGTCTGTCGACTTATTCCAGGTCTACCCTCCAGCGGGGCTGGGCAGTGGGTCGCCTGATGATGTGTTAAGGTTTACCCTCCAGTAGGGCTGGACAGTGGGTCTCTTGATGATGTGTTATGGTTTACCCTCCAGCAGGGCTGGGCAGTGGGTCACCTGATATTTGGTTATGAATTACCCTCTAGCAGGGCTGGGCAGTGGGACACCTGTTGGCATTGCAGGCTCAGTCCATTCTACTAGGCTAGCCTGTGGCTTTTCTCCGTGATTACCGGAGTAGGACCCTTGGTTGTACAGGTCGGTGATGTAATAACTTTGACTTTGAGGAGACCTCTCGACTGCAGGGAAATGACAAGGTGTGGTTTCACTTTCCCTAGAACTCTCAAGTACAAGGGGCACATTCCCCACCGAGAAACGTTCTTGTGATGTGATCTAAAACCGTGCGGGCGAGTCAGTGCCGCCCAAAGCGGATAGTGTCGAGGTGCGGTGACAGAGCCCCTTGGCTTGCGGTTTGGGGAAGACGTACGAGATGTTGGGCATCGATGGAGTTTACCTCTGGGACTATTGGATACTCTTTTCTTGGGCTGAGCTACGGGACGGAGATCCCCTTACAACATTGTTCAGGCTTCTTGATTGAGCATAAGGATATGTATATACCTTGTTCTAGTACCCACTTCTTGGGTTTGGTTACTCTACCTCCAGGATAGGGGAAGACGCGCGGGGTATGCCATGTGATTTCCGTGTCTAGTTTCTCGTGGTTGGATGAGTCTACTCTCCTGCTATAGGTAGAGAAGACTCGACGGGAAGTTCATCTTCTCACCGTTTCCAGCTTCTTGTGCCTGGACGAGTCTACTTCCTTCCTCTTGTTGGGTTGAGATGGACTCTTCACTACACTCCTTGTTGTACTCCTTTACTTTCCCTTTTCGATCTACTGCTCACCCTTCGGTACCTCCTTTGTTTCTCCCTCGAGCCTTAGGGGTATCCTACTGAGTATTTTTATACTCACCCCTTCTTGGGCTTTGCCTGCACTTGGTGTGCCCTTGCAGAAGACGGACAGGTGGAGCGTGACTTCAGTGGAGCGTATGAGCTTGGGATCTTGGACCACGTGCGGTGGTCATGACCAGGTTCCAGGTGGGAGACCTGTTAGCTATTTATTTTTGTTTACCTGTTGCCGGGTTGTGGCACTTTTTGGTTGGGCGCGTGTTTTCCCCTTTTCCTTTCAGCTATTTCTTTGTACTTTTATAGGTCGATGCACATTCGGTGGTTTATATATAGCAGCTGCACTTTACTCTGCTTTTATTTTATTTTACTCTGCACTTTTGCATTGAGTGTGCTATGTGTGTGTGTGTACAGGTTCTTAGGAAAAGGCCACCCCGAGTTGTTGTGCCTTTGGCGCTGGTCGCCAGCCCCTGGCCTATGGAGGCGGGCTTGGGGTAGTTACGACTCGAGGCCGGGTAGGGTCTGGTCGTGACAATAATAGAACCAAAAAGGAGTTGTTCCATTGTCGATCCACATAGGGTTGTACTTTGACGATCCATGACAGGCCGCTCTAAGGCAGGTCATCATCGGGTCGTGCACTGTTGATCTACAAAGGGTCTCTAGAATGATGATTCATAGAGGGTCTCTAGAATGCTAATCCACACAGGGTACCTATAATGTTGACCAACACTAGGTCCTTATAATGATCCTCCACACATGGTTGCTATAATGCTGATTCACATAAGGTCGCTATAATGCTGATCCACATAAGGTTACCATGATACTGATCCACACAAGGTCTCTATAATTTCTATCCATAGTGGGTCACTATAATGAGGATTCACACAGGGTCTCTATAATGATGACAGCCAGCCATATCATTCTCCACCTATAGTGTGCTTGAGTTCTATAGTATCTGATCCTAAAGATATCAGTCAAACCTCAACTGCTACGACGTTCCACAAAGGTGTAACCCAAAGGACCGCCAAGGCGTAAGGGTCCCAATGCGATAGATGGACCGTCAATAAGACACTAGGATGGCTAGCTGGCATGGTCCTCCAGCCCGGTGGCAGACCTCATTCCTGAACGGCAAAGCCATTCATGTGTTTTCATTGGAGGCGCAACGTGGCGCCACCCCCTTTTAGTGTTACCCAAGGGGTGCGGGACCCCTTCACCTCTGCTGTATCTTTGAAGCCACAACCACCTCCCCTCAGTGCATGGAAGTGCGCCTCCTTCCACTATAATGGACGATCGAGAGCTGTTAGCCTCTCATATCATTACAGATCGCTACTGCCCCTCCCCTCTATGGGGCGTGATGGTGGGTCACCCCATTACATAGCATCCGACTGATGCTGGCCACAGCTGTCGGCCACCGTCACCTGTCTATGGCACCGTCTCATCGATGTCGTGCCGTCAGACCTTCTATGGGACACCAGGTGAGCTTCGGTGGTCCAATTTCCCTTCTGAATGCTCCTATAGGCCAACTGGGTTGTTTCCGTCCCTATATGGATCCTAGATTCTAATTTCCATAATGTTAAAACTTCTCGCTTGTAGAACATGAAAACAATAATGTGACGGATGGTCCAAGCCTTGTTCATTTGGCATGCACCCTCTATGTCAGCTACAGAACAAATAAATTGAAATTAGTTTATCATAGATAAAATATAACCCATTAAATACATCCGAGATTTGTCATTATTTTCAAGAATATGAAAAAGAAACAATTAAATGGAATTTAAACAAAACTCTACCTCATATTTGGAAGAGATGTCGTGGTTGTGGAAGACTAATCCACTCTTGACGAAGTCGTTGGGGTTTGTCGCATCCGATTTGATTCCTCCGACATTTCCATCCAAGCTTCTGTTTTTCTTTGGTGGAAGACATCATGACACATCATCATAGGTTCCTCACTTATGTACCAAAAATCCAAACCCGATCCTCATTTAAATAGATTGATAAAGGTGATTGACACAAGGATAGATTAATGAGGTTAATTAATGAATGAACCTCTTAATCTCTCAACGGAGTGGTTACACAAATAAAGCGTCAAGCAGTTAAATGTCTTGACAACTTAGAGATCCCACCACCATTTCTCAACCATTGGTATAAAAGTAAGATAACAATTTTTGGTTATTTTATTATTCTTTAAAAAATCCAGAAAAGAAATATTTTATCCCAACCTATTATGGTTAATTTTAAACCCCCCCTAAGAAACTTCCAGTTTTACGGATGCAATGGTGCCTTCAGATTTTTAATCCGAGCATCGGTTCAAAAGATAGAAAATTTCATCCATGCGTCTACTAAACGTTCCATAAAAAGAGTTCAAAATTCTGTTTCGGGCACACTGGGCCTCGGTATCAAGCGCCTTCAATTTTTGGAGACTCGTAATAATCCAAAATAATTTTAAAAAAATATATGGAATATATAGCTCTTTACATTCTCCCCAACTTAGTGTTTTCTTCCCCGAAAGATATTCCAAAACTATGGGAACAAATTTGGGTATTGATTATGTATATGAGCCTCCCGCTCCCATGTTCTCTTCTAGAGGTTCTCGTGTTTCCAATGAACTCGCATGAGAGTAATCGACCTCCCAAAAAGGACCCACCCCTATTGATCCTCTATCTCCACTGGGAACTCCGTAAACGCCACCGCATCATTGATATCCAGCTCACCCAGTCAATAATGTGTGATGGATCATGCATGTACCTCCTCAAATATGACATATGTAAAAAAATTATGCAATTGGTGCATCCGTGGTGGAAGAGCTAGATGGTTCGTCTACTCGCCTACTCTGCTGAGGATCTGTAAAGGTACGATAAACCTCAGAGATAACTTTACACCCCGACCAAACCTCTGTAATCCTCTTCAGGGTGCGACCCATATGAATACATGGTCTCCTACCTCATACTCCATGGGTCTCTATCTCATGCCGGCATAATACCTCTTTTGGCTCTATGAAATCTTCATCCTCTCATGGATTATTTGAACCTTCTTCGTGGTAGCCTATACTAACTTTGGGTCCAAAAGTGCGGACTCCCCCGGGTCTATCCAACATAGTAGTGACCTGAATGGTCCCCCGTACATGGCCTCAAACAGAGCCATGCTACTGGTGGAGTGATAACTGTTGTTGTAAGAGAACTCCAACAGTGGAAGGTAGTCCTCCCAACTGCAGAAAAAATCAAGGACATAAGCACGAAGCATGTGGTCAAGAGTCTATATGGTCTGCTCTGTCTAACCATCCGCCTGAGGATGGAAACATGTCCCCAAACCTATCTGAGTCCCGAATTCCTCCAGCAATCCCTTCTGCAGGATAGATGTAAAATTAGTGTCGCAATCTGATATGATCGTTGTCGGCACCCCATGAAGCCGTAAAATCTCCTCTATGTTGATATGTCTCATGATCTCTACTGGTCCCTGCTCTATGATGGGTAGAAAGTGGGCCGACTTTGTGAGTCAGTCAATGATCACCCATATGGAATTGTGGCCCCTAGATGTAAGTGGTGGCCCTATCACAAATTCCATGGAGATACCATCCCACGTTCACTCTGGTACCTCCAGTGGCTGAGCTAAGCATGCCAGTACCTGATTCTCAGCATTCACTTTCTCACAAGTGAGGCATTTCAATACAAACCTTTCCACTTCATTCTTCATCCCTGGCCACCAGTATTGACACCAGAGGTCTTGGTAGGTAATCTCCACACCAGGATGTACCACCAAAGGGGATGTGTGGAACTATCTCAACACCTCCTTTTGTTTTGTCACTAGTACCATTGTGGACCCTATAAAGAGTATTTCATGCTCCCAACCTTAAGAAAATCCATCAAGAGCATGTCCAGAGGATGTTTGAGCACGTCATGTCTCGCATTCAACGTCCCTAAGTTGTGCCTCCCTAACTTGCTGAAGGGGTGGGGGAGTAACTATAATAGACTGTAAGTAAGATAATCCATCTCTATCCATGAAGGATATTTTCAAATTGGCTAGCTTCTCTATCTTCTCACTCAATAACTATAGACTAGAACTCCTGATGAGTGTGTCTGCTACTACATTCCCCTTCCCATGAGTGTAGACTCGCTCAAAGTCGTAGTCTAGGAGGAACTCTAGTAATTGTTGATTTCTTAGGATCTAGTCATTCTTCGAGATGATATACCGGAGACTCTAGTGATCAAAGTATACTTTAAAACATTCACCCATAAAATTGTTCTTCCACATCTTTAGTGAAAATACCACTACTGCTAACTCTAGGTCATGGGTAGCATTATTCTCCATGTTCTATCTCATCTAACATGAGCAGTAGGTGATCACTTATTTCTCCTACATTAGGACACATCATAGTCTAATCCCTGATGGGTTGTAGTAGACTACATACCCCACACCCTCTTCACGTAGCCTCATGATGGGGGCACTCGTCAGTCTCTACCTCAGCTCCTGAAAACACTTTTGGAATATATCCGTCCACCCAAAGGGTTGTCCCTTATTTTTCAAAGATGAAAAGGGAGAAAAAATCTAGAAAAGTTAGGTCTGATTCTCTGGTAATACCCATCCAACCCTAGGAAACTCCTCCATTCAGTCACACTCCTAGGTGGCTCCCAAGAAATAACTACCTCTATCTTCGTTAGATCCATTGCAACACTAGTCTCCAAGATAACATTCCCTAGTATGTGGAATTCCCGAATCCAAAACTAGAAATTTGTGAGATTTCCATAAATCTGGTGATCTCAGATTGTATCCAAAACTATTAGCAGGTGCGTGGCGTGCTCTTCCTCTGACACCGAGTATATCAGGATGTCATCAATGAAGACCACGACGAAGTGATCTAGGTAAGGCTATAAGTTCTTGTTCATGAGCCCCTTGAACACTGCAAGAGAGTTGGTTATGCTGATGGGAATCACTACGTACTCATAGTGTCTATATCGTTATCTGATGATTGTCATTGGTATGCCATCATCTCCTACCTGGAGCTGATTATAACATGATCTGAGTCCTATATTCAAAAACAATCGAGCTACATTCAGCTGATTGATGAGATCATCAATCCTCGGGAGTGGATACTTGTTCCTCATGGTCACCTGGTTCAGGCACCAATAGTCCACACAAAGCCTCATACTTCCATCTTCTTTCTTGGAGAATGAAATTGGGGATGCCCATAGAGAAACACTGGGCCTTATGAACCCCTAATTTGGTAAGTCCTCCAACTGTACCCAAAACTCATGAATATCTGAATGATCCATCTGATATGCTGGTGTGGATATCAGTTCCATCATAGGGCATAGGTCAATTTAGAATTCTTCCACTCTGTGAGGAGGTATTCCCATAACATCATCAGGAAAGACTTCAACATTCTGGTCCACCATTATAGGAAAACTCAGACTCTTCACGTCAACTACTCTAAGGGTAAGGCTAGCCAACTGATGAGTGATTGGATGCAACCTCCTCTAAGTAAGTTCATACTATGCTGAAAAGGATCCCTTCTCACTATGGAAGGAAAAACTGGTCCCATCCTCGTAGACGCACCACACTTTTCCACAAATACAGTCAATCTGATCATGGAACTTAGATAAAAATTATATAACAAAGATGACATCATAAGGACTCAACGCTGATACTAGGAGATCTCAGCCATAGATCTCTTCTCCTAGAGTAAGATCACACTACCCACACTTGTGTGTAATTGTCGAATCATCTCCTGTTGGATTCTCCAATTGTAAGGATCGAGCTAAAGGCTTTACCATAATCTCTGAGCTCCGAACGAGATCCATAGAGATAAATGAGTGACTATCACCTCTGTCTATAATTACAATTTCTAGGGTGGATTAGACGCATATCATACCTCGAATCATCTCTATTGCACCGTGGTCATAGCCTCAACTTCTTGAAGCAATGCTCATCCTTGTACTTCGAATCCCTGAGGTCGGGGTGGACCACCAGGAGGTGGTGGTGGGATAACCTCAAATCACCGCCCACCTCCAAATACATGACCTGCTTCTCTACCACATCTGCCGCCCTATAGACCTCCTTGCTCGAATTTCTTCCTCTACCACAATTTTCGCTCGACCGAATGATGATCATTGGTATGGCGGGTCGGGCAGTCGCAAAACATGTGACCCTACCCGCCGCACGTGAAGCACAATCTACTCCTCTGTTGGCCTACTCTCCCTTGCAAGTTCTATACCTCCGACCCTATGTCCTATGGCCATCCTCTTAAAGGTTTGGAATAGTTGGGCCTCTACGTCATCTACCTAATACCATTTTTAGTTGACTTAGCTACCTATCTTTCAGTGGTGGATCTCACAATCTGTGCCTGCTCAGATAAGAAGTTGTCCACCAATAATGCTCTCTCGAGCACTCCAGCCTGCGTCGAGATATTGGGAAATATCATCAACACTATGATCTCCCAATGGAGACCCAACTCGAAGGTATAATAACTAAAGAAAGGGACTTGTAACATGTCGTTGGAGTAGCGTGAGAGGTCATTAAAGCTCACCGAGTGCTGGGCTAAAATCAGGTTGCCCTGCTGTAAGTGTAGGAGGTCCTGAATACGCACAGAGCGTAGTGTCACTGGAATGAACTCCAACCTGAAGAGGCTCTCAAATTCCATCTATTTGAGGGTCACCTCATCATGAAACTAGAGATTCAGGCTCCACCCTCTAACTGTTGTTCCATTTAAGAGGCTAGTATCTAGGATCACTATCCGCTCTGCTGGTGTCTCAACCAAGAAGAAAACATGTGCTACAACCCCCAACCAGTCCTTAGCTTCCTGGAGATCTGCCTCGCCTCATTAACTTGGATGCCTCTACCACTAGAAATCACGCAATGCGCTCAGTTAGCATGCAAATTTTTCTAGTGGGGATGGTGGCAACTACTGTCCAACGGGTGGGGGTGTTACTGGTGCACCACCCAGAAGTGCAATCACTGTATGAGGGCCTTTCATCAAAGCCTCATCACTCGGTGGTCTGTCATCATGAATTATCTATGGATTCCTAGTTGGATATCTATATGGAGGCATCTTGAAAATAAACAGGTGTTCCACAGTCAATAATTTATACCTTGTGAGCTGACTCAAAAGCGATCAAAATTAAATCATTTCCAAAACAAACACAATCAGGGATTTCATACAACGAGTTTGAAATCAGAATTTAGGGTCATGGTGAATGGATACGTCAACCACTGCACCAACACTGGACTCCCTGAACTGAAAACCACACTCAAAACACTTAACACTATTGCTCAGTTGGAAATATTAGAGTCCTAGTTCTTTGGTACAACTGATTCCTCTGATAACACTTTGTTACGACCCGTCCCCTATGGACCATGCCATGAATACCCAAATCCCACCTTTAATAGGCATGGGGTTGCCGAAAATCACAAGAAAGGAATATCTCTAAAATGGGAAGACATTTCCTTTAAACCTATATAATCACAAATCATATGAACCCAAAAAGATGTAACCACAAAGTAAAACAGCGGTAGTAAAACTATGTACTGAAAGTGAAGGTTCCGGAATACAAGACCAACTAAAACATACATTACAATAGAAAATAAAAAACAACCCCCCAAACCGTCCACCAAGGATCCTGCCAGAAGGGTGGGTACAACTCATCTTTACCATTCTCTACATCAATCAGTCACCTACATGTACCGCCTAGCCCTGGCTTCTAAAGTCTAAGTCGAGCTGCTCGTCATCTGAACAAGACACAATAAGGTGCGGGCAAAGCTCGGGAATGGGTATGTATAAAAATACCATGTAGGGACCTTGAGACCCCCGAAGGTCTCTCAGAATTCCCCAAAAGGAAAACCATAAAGCAAGATCTCAATCACAAAGCACAAAGAAAAAGACTAAACTTATATAAGGTATACAACATAGAGATCATGAAAAAAGATTATTTGTCTTAAGCTATATCACTTTATTCCATTAATAAGTTTCCACAACTGAGCCACAAAGGAGTTGTTCCGTTGTCGATCCACACGGGGTAGTATTCCGTTTATCTATGACGAGCCACTCTAAGGATGGTCCTTGATGGTTCACGCACTACTGATCCGCACACGTTCTCTTGAATACTGATCCACACAGAGCCTCTATAATGCTGATGCTCACAGGGTCCCTAGAATGCTTATCCAGATAGGGTCTCTATAATTCTAATCCACACAGGGTCACTATAATGCCAGTACACACAGGGTCACAATAATGCTAATATAGACAGGGTTTCTATAAAACTAATATACATAGGGTGTCTATAATTATGATCCACACGTGGTCAATATAATTCTGATCCACTCAGGGTCGCAATACTGATGATCTACACATAGTCTCTATAATGTGACATCCAGCCACATTATTATTCCCACCCCATGCACTTGAGTTCCGTAGAATCTGCTTCTCACGTTACCAGTCGTACCTCAATTTCCACAACATTCCACAAAGGAGTAACCCAAAAGACTTCCATTTCGTAAGGGTTCCAACGTGACTGACAACGCGTCAATGAGACGCTTGGTCTATGAGTTATATGCATTTTAGAGCTGAGGGCCTGGTTGGATTTGGGTTCAGTCCAACCCAGACATACTCCAACTTTCTATAAAATGTAGGTGGAGTATCTTGAAAGAACCATCTCGTTCGAAGTATTCAAGAACCAAAGACAGTTCGTCAAACATACATTTGGTTTGTGAGATACAACCTTTTATGCATATTTGGGCCAAAAAGGGTCTGAGTCCGGTCTGACCTAGCCCTGTCCGAACTAGATGGGCCTTCTCGAGTGGGCTGGGTAGCAGTGGACTCAGCCCACTAGGCCATAGGATCAGTCCACTGGGTCACAGACTAGCTCACCTCGCGTCAGCTCGGTGCGGCCTGCCATGTGGCATACCACATTCCTGATTGGCGAAGTAGTTTGGGTGTTTTAATTAGAGGCCCCACGTGGAACCCCCGCCCATAACATCCATCGCGGCTCTGAATCTGTGAGCACTTCCCTGTGGTGCACGAAAGAACGCCGCCTTATGCCATCACGGTCGGCTGAGAGCCTACCACCTCTGGGGTCGTCGTGGATCCCCTCCGCAGAACGAGATGGTGCACTGCCCACTACCACCATGGCCGACCAATGACGGCCGCCACCATTGACCACAAGTGCTTGTTTCTAAAAGACCTTCTGCGGGACACCGAGTGAGCTCCAGTTTTCCATTTTCCCTTTCGAACATGCCTATGGGACTCTCGGGTTTCTGTCGTCACTACGTGGATCTTGGATTCGAATTACTATCAAGTTCAAACATCTCCCACATAGAACGTGACAAAACTGAAGTGGTAGATGTTCGGGGCCTTGTTCGTTTGGCCCGATCCCTCCATGTTAGCATCATAACAAAAGGGTAGAAATTAATTTATCATAGATAAACTATAAACCATTCAATACTTTCGTGATTTTTCATTCATTTCAAGAACGAGAAAAATAAACACTTCAGTTGATTTTTTTAAAACGCCTAACTCAGATTTGGAGGAGACGTCACGATTGTGGAAGAAGAATCTACACATGACCTAACCATCGACGTTCATCGCTTCCGATTTGATTCCTCTGACGTTGTAATCCTAGATTTTGTTCTTCATTGGTGGAAGACTCCATGACACTTTGTCAGAGGTTCCTCACTTCCATCCCAAAAACCCAATCAAGAGCCCCATTTAAATAGAGGGACAAAGGTGGTTACCACAATGACAATTTATTATGGTTATTTAATGAATGAACCTCTTCATTTATAAACAGTTTGGTTAAAAAAACAAAGAGTAAAGCCGTTAAATGGATTGAAAACTCATCTTTCCCACCACCGCTCCTCAACCATTGGTTGTAAAATAAAATAACAATTTTATGTTATTTTATTATTCTTTAAAAATTCCAGAAAACTGACTTTTTCTCTCGGCCTACTACAGTCAATGTTAAGCCTCCCTAAAGGGAATCTTGAAACTGTGGATTCAATGGTGCCCAAATATTTTTAATCAGAGCACCATTTCAAAAGATAGAAAATAATGCCCACACGTTAACTGAATGTACCTTAAAAAAAGTTCAAAATTCCATTATGGGAATGCTGGGGCTCAGAATCAAGCGCCTTCAATTTTAGCATACTCATAATAATCCCAAATAATTAAAAAAAACATATATAATTTTTGAGTCTTTAAAATACATTTAGAATGGATCCATGCCACACATCCTTCTTACACCCCTACTTCCAGAAACTGTCAAACCTATATCCATCAAAGCTCCCTTCAGGGAGGAAATATTCTACCATCTAGAAAGGTTACATCATGATGGAACCATAGAATCCATTAGCAAACCTGAAATCACTAAGAGAAGCAATCCCAACACCTAAATCCATCCCCCCATATGATTACCTTAAAATAAGTAATTTGTTTTGATATCTTTCTCTACATGCAAAACCGAAATTAGACATGATAGAATTTATTTATATGAAATATAAAAATTAAATTATAATAATTAAAAAAATAACTTTTGGACAAGAAGGAATAAATACGAGAAATCTATATGTGAATTTGATATAAAAATAAAATTTATAATACTTTTAATATGAATGAAATTCAATTAGTATACAAAAAATGTGTAAAAAGATCATTCGTTGATTAAAAAGCAATTTTAAAAAAAACATTTAAGTGATACACATTTCTTTATCAAGAAACATATGATTAAAGATAAATTTTTCTTCATATTAATTAATTTTTAACACAAATTGTTCTGGTAAATTATATGAAATATGAATAATAATAAATAATATTTGAAAATTTTATTTTCAAATAAAAAACACTATTTTATTTTATTTTATGAATTTATTAAAAAAACAAATTTATAGATTTTTAAAATTAATATTAATTTAATTGAAAATATTATTTTTAATTTATTATATCAAAATTATCTTAGAATATGTTTTGGAGATTTTTTTGAAACGATCATTCTTTTTGTAAAATTATGGTTTTCCAGAAACTTGTAATTTCAATGAGTTTACTATTGTATAAGAATGATAGAGAATTTTATAAATCCTTTTATGTATTAAAATATTAATTTTATGAATAACATTTTTATTTTTAAAATATTCTTTGAACATAAAAAGCATATGGAAAAAAAATTTATAACTAATTAAAACATAGATTTAATACAAAGTCTATATTTAATATTTTCATTGAATCAATTATTTTTCACGTGAGATTTAGTTTATTTTGGACTTGTAAGAATTATATACATTATTTATTTTATTTTAATTTAATGTATTCCAAAAAAATAATTATCCAATAAAATTTTTATTTTACATATTATTTTAAATATTATTAAAATGTTTTCTCTAAAAATTATTTTTACATGACTAAGTGTGTATAGTTTAAATTTAATATTTTATACCGTAATAATTTTTTTTTGATAATATGAAATTAAAATTTAAAATTATAAGTATAAAATTGTGATAAAAATTTAAACATAATCTGTTTCATTGAAAATAATTTCTAATGATATAAATTAATTACTAAGTAAATGTAAATTAGGGTAAAAGAAAAAATATAAAAACAAAAACCCAAAAAACACTTAATGTTTTCCAAAAGGATTATTTTTTCTGAGTTTCAAACAACTATAATTTTAGTCTCCAATATTTTAAAACATTTTTCCTTTTTCAATTGAATATTAAGCCTACATTATAGAAAAATTTATAAGTTACTCCCAAAACTACAATTCCATTCACTTTTAAAAAGGTGACACCTTCACCACCCCAAAAATAACATTCTTTATAATTCAAACTTATTTTTTTTATTTTACAATATTATAACCCTATCTGACTTTTAAAATATTTTTTCCTCAATTAATTAGTATACGGATTTCATTTTCAAGGGGACTCCCAAGTAAAATTCAAATCCCTTATGTGGGTATTATCAACAACATACCTTTTCTCCTTCATTATAATTTTTTTACTTATTCTATTCACACTAATATAATTATATTATTATATATTATATACATTAATTTTATAACATTATGGTTATTACCACTTTTTATTCATATACCCCATCTATTAAGAAAAAAACATTCATTCATGCGTTGTGAGGACTACCACCAGGACAATGTAATGTGTCTCATTTTCATAGACACCACATTACATGTTTAGATATAAGGATTGTATTAAAGGGTAAATTTAATTTTTATTATATAATTATGGTTATTTAATGATAAATATAAAACTGATTAATTATATGATAAATAAACACTCATCATTACTATTTTATTAAAATTGCATAATATTTACATATCCATGATCTTTTTACAAAATCAGGACAATTATGATATATTATACTAATAAAAAATAAATAATATCATTATTCTTCTTTTATAATTATATTACTACAAAACCACCTCAAAATCAATCACTAAATCAGGGTATGTTCATGTTTTGGTAGGTTTAAGTTCCTAATTGAAAAATAATATGACTTTAAAACATGAATGAATATGGGAAGAAAAATACTGATAAATGGTGATATAAATGATTAAATAATTAATATTTTTTGGTTCTTTATATGTTATATCAATATTTACTTCATTAATTAATAAAAAATGATTAGATTATTAAGAATTATCAGAACATTCTTACTATATATTCTATATGAAAGGATAAAGTCTAAGAAACTCAACGAAGGATATTGGAAAATCACAAATCATTATAAATCACACCTTAAAGTATTCTTAATTTTCTAGTAATTATTATCGTTTAAATAAATATGAACACAAACAAAAATATTATAAAACTAGTTCAAACGAGCCAAATTATACGAACTCGATGTTTAAAAATCAATATATTTTATATAAAGAAAAAATATAAAAAATTTATAATTGAAAATATATAAGATTAAAGAAAATTAATTAATTGAATAATATATATATTTTTGTGCTACAAGAGGTTAATGTATGTTTGAGGGAGTTAGGTATAAGAGGTGAGGATGTTTCATCTCAAATTCCTCTCATTAAGATTTTTTTTGTTTTATGAACTTAATTCCATTATTTTATATATATACAACCTATTACATATATAATTTATTCAATAATATATAAATTTAGATATATTATGTTCAATTAAATTCCCCCTATATTAATGGGTTTTGATTAAATTATTACGCAATCTTTATTGGTTTTCTTAGTCTCAATTCGGATTCACTGAGACATGTTACATGTTATGTAGGATATTCCATTTGTACGATATTCAATTTATTTACTATCCCATGAATGTTATATAAGTAATTTTATTATATTTAATGGTACTTATTATCCGAACCATGTTACCTTATTCATGTGGTTGTTGATTTTGTTGTTTCCCCGGTGGTGAATATTTTTGGTAAATAATTTTAATTCATTGAGTGGGAATCTTTATTTGAAATTATTTTTTATATCTTCCATACATTCATCCATATAATTATATTATTTGGTATTCTATAAATGTTTTATGGGGTGATAAATTCCAACTTCATAAAACCTTGGAAAAATATTTCTCACTTCATGGGACACATTATTTTAAAACCATATACATTCATTCATCAGATGTATTAAGTTCATAATATTATAGAATGGAATTATCCATATACCCATTGTTTTATATAGAGTTATCATTAAATTGTACATAATTTACATTTTTTACAATGTAAAAATTATTTATGTTCTCCATTTTTTTATTCTAATACGATGTTTATTGTAATGTTTAGTATGTATCGTTTCACCATCCATCTTCCTTCTCTGGATGGTTTTTATTAGGTCTTATATTTTTATGAAATTGTTTTTTTAATTATTGATTATTATTTTCAACTAATGTAGGTTGATTATGTATTAAATAAAGTATTCCACTTTATAGGAACATCCTAGTATTATTCAATAAGTGGTTCCTCAAGGAATGGTATGAATGGTCTATATGACTCTTATGGAGATTTCATTAGACTTAATTAGGTGATGTGTGGGACCTAGAATTATATATCTCATTGATATATTTATATGTATCATGAGACACAATAGGTTCTCTTTTTTGTTGTATGATTTCATAATTAATAAAAATATATTGACCATGGTCATGATGATAGGTTATGTGTCTTGGAACAAGGCCTTGAAAATAGGGTTTTGATGTCTACAATTTTGCATTCCATCAATATGAGATTAGTATTATTGAAATCAATGTTTCAATTTAATTTCATTGATATATCATGTTAATAGTTTATATTTGATTATATAATAATGTTTTTAACTATTCCTTTCATAATATGTATTCCATGTGGATTCCATGATTTCTTCAGTTATATGTTTCCCATACTGAGAATTTGATCTCACCTATTCTATTGATTACATTTACTCTTGTTATAAATAAATTTATCACAACTAACATGTTGGAAGTATATAAAATGTGAAATAATATATGGGATATATTTAAGACACATTATAAATTAATTAGTTTCAAATATGTAGTGGAAAAAAATTATTATTTGATACAAATTACATATGCTTAATTGGTTTATGATGTTTCATAATTATCAAAATATGTATACCTAAAAAATAAATTAGTTTTAATAGATTCAATAGTAATTATTTATTTTATAATCATAGATGGTTATATCTAGGAATTTATTACTGTTATCAAAGTGTATTCATAACGTATCTGTTTATAGTAATAGATCTTAGAGTATAGGGGTGGGGTATAAAGATTTGTATCAATTGAGAGGTTTAGAAAACTTTAGAGACTAATATTTTTATTGAATAAAAATTAAGGGCCCATAAGTTAGTTTTTATGATATGTTAAAAGTTATAGATAATTATTTAGGATAAGTGTATGATTTAATGTTATGGAAATAATGCACATTTCATATGGGAATTAGGATAATAAACCTCCACTGAAAACTCCAAAAATAATATTATGTGTTGGGTAACATCCTAATGACTTGGAAAAATTGATATTATGTGGTTTTTCCTATTAATAAATATATTTCTAGATACTATAATGTGGATGAAGTTATGGTACAATTTCATATATGTATAATAACCATAAAAAGGTTTGGTTAAGCAATTACTCAATGATCACTCTAATACATGATGAGTGCGACTACGACTGCACAACGAGAGTAACACTCTAGGGGGATATGGTTTGGTTAATCACATTTTATTTATAAACCAACATATTTTTTGTTTATTATAATTGAAAATATGATTTTTTAGGAAGACCTCTGTTTTTAGCTATATATAATAACGAAAATTAAAATTTTATACTCTTATATATTTTAATTATTAAAGTGATATTTATAAATGACATATTAGATTGTTCTAAATATAATTGAGAATTATATAACATATATAATTATTTTTCTACAATATTTATTCATTAGAATTTTGGAGAAATATATTAAATGGAATCAATAAATCTGAAATGTGATTTTATATCTAGGTTATATTTTATGGATTACAATTAGAGAACCCATGATTGGGGAATAGTCAACTATTTAGCATAAAATATACTTGATGTTGATGTAATAAATGGTGGATTGATTTTAAAGAATTAAATTATACAGTAATTTGTAACATTGGGGTTGGTAATTGATTCTTGGTTTTATATAAAATTTCATCAAATTTTAGGGATTATTATATATAGTGACTAGTGTATAACCATATGAACTAGTGGTTAGTACCATACTTGTGATAAAGATGAAGTTAGTTTTAGAGGAATATATAATCTTTGTGTGGTTTAATGTAATCAATATTAAAAATTGTTTTTGGAATGGTATGTTACTAAGATTATAAGATTTGGGTATATGAATACTTGGGTAAAAGATTATAGGAAGGTATAATGTGGTTTAAGGAAGGGCATGTTGGATTTTGAGATCATATATATCAATGATTATTGTGTTATGAATATTTTAAGAAATATCATAGTAATTTGGGAAATCTATTTTAAAGATAATGTCAATAATAATGAGAGTACTCAACTCAAATGAATCTAGCTTAATCCTATACTGATCTACATTGAATAGGGAGTGATAAATGATGAATAAAGTCTGATATAGGTTGAGTTATAATAAATTTAGGCTAAAATTATAGTGTAATAATGTGGGGATTATTGAAATTATATTTTCCTGTGTCTATTTATAATAATTCACTTATAATGACCCCACTCATGTTAAATTTGTTTTAGTAATGGATGGAAATAGACAAACTCTGGGTGTGAGAGACAATTAAGATATTGATTCAATGAATAACCCACCAGAAAGGGATATACAGTGATAAAACATGTGATTATTCTAAACAAACTATTATGAAATATCAATAACAACATGAACATTGTTGATGACCCAAAATCAGCATAGAATGGAATGTTGGAGTCTCATGAAAGATCAAGTGACAGAGATGATGAAGCAATGATAACTCAAATTATTATATGTAGAAAATGTGGTAAGAATTGTGTGTGTGGGGGGGGGGGAATTTCCTTAAAGGGATATAAAAATTATAAAACTGTTTAGATTAAGGTTATCTAAATCACAAGTGTAACGGAAATATTGAAACTATAAAAATTAGTTTCATTAATTTAAATAATGGGGTGAATTATGTGACTCTTAGTCCTAATTCAAGGGATAATGAGGGAGATTGCCACCAAAAACCATTAAAACATGAAACATCCTATGAAAATACTACTAATAAATTATATAGTGATTTTTATTTCTAAATATTAATGAGTCCTATTTCATGTTTGTTTTCACCAATGACTGCATAATGAGTCATAAATAAAAACCCATAATGGTATGATTATTATATAAATCATTTTCATGGTTTGTGGGAAGTTCTTACATATGGATCTAGATCAAAAACCCATAGTATAATTATATTTGAAATTAGGAATTGGTTAACTCCCTTTATAAATAATATAAAATAATTTTTCATATTGATAAATATCCTTCCACATCATAAATTAATCCCTGGCCATCTAACTGTGTGAGGCTAAATATGAGTTCCCAATAAAAATTACTTTGATATTTTGAGTTAATTTGTATGGATGAAATTTCTTTAAAGAAAATAGAATGTAACACCCTAGAATAATAATATATTATTACATTTAAAAAGGTCATTTTTTAATATGAATTAAATTCATTAGATTACATAAAATGTATAATAAGATTATTTATTGTTTAGAATTATTCATTCAAAAATTATGATCAAGGTTATCCACATTTATATTTCAAAAAAAATTTGATTAATACTAAATTATTTTGGATATTGATAATTTTATAGAACTAATTTGGTTGTTAAATGATATGAGAAAATTAAAAATAAATGTTAATATTTGAATTTTCATTTTTCAATAAACAATGGCTTTACATTATACTTTATTATTTTATTATAATACTAAATATATAGATTTTGAAATTATATGTTAATAAAAATGTACTTCATTTATTTAATTCCTCAAATAAAAATTGTCTTAGTATTAATTTTTTATCTTTATTTTGAAAAGTTTGGGTTTTAGTAAAAAATATGGTTTTCATGAAAATTATAATTTTAATGAATTTTCTGTTGTTTAAGGATAACCTAGAAATTTATAAATCAGTTTAGTCAATAATATATGAATTTTCAGAAAAATAAATTACTCATTTTAAAATATTATTTGAACTTATAAAACATATGGAAACCATTTTTAGAACTAATTAAAATGTAACTTTATTATATGGACTACTTTCAATCTTTTCATTGAAATTATTATTTTTAAAGATAGAATCCGTTTTTTCTTACCCTGAAAGCCTCAAATAATTTAGGTTTTTTATAATAAATAAATTTATGTCATTAAATTTAGTGTCCATGAAAAATCTATCTAATATATAAATTTCATGTTTAAAATTGTCATTTCACTAAAAACATTATTTACATGATCGAGTGTGTTTAGTTTAAAATTAAATTTTAACACCTTTATAGATTTAAAATTTTTACACCATTAGAATTTTGTTTCGTTAAAATTATTTCCAAATTGAAATTATAAGTACCATTTTATTTAAAAATTTTAATTTTAATATTTTTCATTATAAATAATTATTAAGGTTAAAAATTAATTACATAGATTATTTTAAATTAAATTAAATCAAATAAAGTTGAAACAATCCTTAAAATAGTCAAATATGCCTAAAAAGGAGTGCTTGTTGGGTATTCAAACCGAAACTCATTTTATTATCCTATTGTTTCTATTTTTTATCCATTTTTAGTTGAATTGTAATCTTTAATTGTTGAAAATTTAAGGGTCACTCCCATAACTATCCTCCTTTCACTTATAAAAGGGTAACATCTTCACCAATTTAATGCACACATTTCCATTGAATTAACTCTTGAAACTCAAAAAATTTTATCCTCATAAAACCCTCTCCAAATTTTAAAATCTTTTGGTAACCATTAGATATCACGAGGCTTTCATTTCGAGGGTCACGCCCAAGGAAAAGTCAAGTCCTCGACATGAGTATTATCAACTACATAGATCTTATCCTTAATTATATTATTTAATTTTTTTATACATACTAATATAATTATATTTTTATCATTTCTATAATATAATTTTATTATATTATGTGTATTATCATTTTTTATTCATACACCCCAACAATTGAGAAAAATAAAATCTTTGTCTGTGTGTTGTGCAGACTACAAACTTAACAACTTAATATGTATTATTTTCCATCCCTACCAAACAATGATAGATATAATGATAATAGTAATGGATAAATATGATATAAATTATATAATTATTGTTACATTATGAAATAAATAATAACCTATTAACAATATTATCAATAATCATTCATCGTTAATTTAATCTTTTTAAATTAGCTAACTAGGTGACAATATTTTATTCAAATCATGTAATATTTGAATAGACATTAATTATTTTTATATATCCTTAAAATTATGATATTTCACTCTAATTAATGAAAAATAATATCATTATTCTTCTATTATAATTATATTCTATCAAAAATACTATGTATTCATTCACTAAATCATAATATGCCCATGTTTGGGACATATTGACCACCAAATTCAACAATAATATGAATTTATATCATGAAGGAATATTGAGACATAATTAATAATTAAATATTATATATATATATATATATTGGTTCTGGATATGTTATTTCTATATTTAATTCATTATTTATGAAAACACGCTTTGATTACTAAGAATCCTCGAAACATGTTTCTTATTGATGTCATCTTCAAGGATAAAGAATAAGTAACTCATGGAAGAAGTTTGAAATATCATAAATAATTATAAGTAATATATAACAGTACGTTTAAAGATATATTAATGGTGAAATTTTATGGAATAATGAGCATTGCAAATTCTTTTATGAAACTAGTACAAACAATCAAAACTATAAACACCTGATGTGAAAAATTGACAGAATTCATATAGAGAATAACAATTTATGGATATTATAAATGAATATGGATATGATAAAGGTTATGAATTAAGTTATTAAAATACTTATTTTTTTATTCAAGTTTTTCATGTATGTTCATGGAAGTCAAAAATATGAAGGAATGGTGTTTCCTCTCAAATTACTCACTTAGAGATATGTTTGGTATTATGAACCCAATTTCATTCATGTGATTTATATAATACCTATTTGTGATATAATTCCATGAACTATATTTTAATAATTAATTTTTGTGTTCTATTAAATTCCCAATATTACATGTAGTTTCGGTTAATAGTTTACTCAAGCTGTATGGGTTTTCTTGGTCTCTATTCTAATTCATTGAGAAATTCTACATATTATGTACCATGTTCCCTTTGTATGGTGTTCTATTGATTTAATATATCATAATTGTTATATACATTATTTCATTATATTTCATGGGATATACTATCCAAATCATTTTACCTTAATCAAGTGTCTATTTATTTAGTTGTTTCCGAGGTATAAGTTTTTTTGTAACTCAATTTTTGTTTATTTAGGTATAATCATTCTTTGAACATATTTCATATAATTTTGGAACATTTTTTTTATCTATTGTTTTATTTTTTTTCAACCAATTTTTATTGGGAAATATATTCTAACTACATAAACCAATTTAAAAATATTTTTCAGTTCATGTGATATCGTATTTTGAAACCATCCACTTTTCCCTCTAAATAACTTATAGTCATGTTATTCCACTTCAAACATAGTCTCATACCTAGTGCTCTATATGGTGTGAACATCACATTTTAAATAAATCATATTGTATGTTTTTCTACTACAAAGTATATTATATTATTTTAATTGTTAACAATCATTGGTGTGTCAAATGTTGTTATTCCAACATGGACGATTATTGGAAAGTCCTCAATGTATAGTTTGACCATCCACCATCTTTATATGGATTACTTATGATAATATTATACCTTTAGTTAAAATGGTATAACTATTTACATTCATTATAATTATTGACTACATATTTATTATAATTATGTATTGATTTATCTATACCTCATTTTGTGGATATCCAAGTTTTATTCTATAAGTGGTTACTCAAGGAAGTGTTTAAAATGTCTTTGTGAGTCTTATGCATAATTAATTGAACTTAATTAGGTGATCGGTGGGAACCATAATTATATATCTCCAATATTTGATGATAGGTATCATGAGACTAAATAGTTTAGGGTTTTTGGTGTATTCAATCCAAACTTAGCAAGATTTCTTGATTGTAGTCTCAATGATAAGTATAGTCTCACGCCACAAGGACTTGAGTATATGTTTTTGATTTACAATATTATGCATTCTATAAGTATGAGATCTGTAATTTTGAGAGCTATTGTTTTTATTCATATTCATATATATAACATGATCCACATTTCAATTTTATTATGGATTTATGTGGTTTAAATATTCTGAACGTAATAAATTTTCACTGATTATGGATTGATTTATTTAGATATATGTTTGCCTTTCTGATCATTTTAAATCATTCCTTATTTTGTTTCAATTTCACTATATTATGAGTAAAATTGGAACTCTTGACCTATTTATAAAAATAACAATTATGAAATAATTTATAGGAGATATTTAGGACACATTATGGATTATGTGATTTCATATATATAGTGGAAACAATTCATATTTTATACAAAGAACACAAGATTTTTTATTTAATTATGTGTCCTAATTATCTAAAATTATAAACCTAAAAATATCCTTTTAATGAAAGACATTGATTAATGATTACAAATTATTTAATTATATAATATTATATCTTGGATTTTAAAATAAATACCATTAACCTAGTTGCCCAGAGTCATTAGTTACTTTATTATATTAATATAAGATACTACATACCACATTCCAAAGGACCAAATAGTTTAGTAGTCTAGGAAAATTTGACAAATACTTAAATCTCATATAATATTTAAAACAAAAAAATACAACATAATGAGAGTAAATATCAGGCAACCTTGAACTCATTTAGATAATCCATCTTTATATCCTCATAAAGGATACAAAATAAGGGGTGAACTCAAATTCTCTGTAAGGGTTACATAGAGTGGAATCTTAGAAGATTAAGTAAGGAATAATTAATATGATAAGGTGAATAAATGAAAAAACAATCAATTTAATGAATAACATGATCATGGATAATAATATTGAAGGAATAAATGAGGATAAAATAATTCCATATAACATGTCACGTGATCTTCAAACTTGTCCAGTTATATCCTAAATTTTTAAATAACTACACGGACATCAATAAAAAATCTTATAATGTTCGACATCATAAACATAACTTTATGGCCTAATTCAAAGAAATCTTTCATAAAATTGTGATACCTTTGCCAAATACCCAAATTCAATTATCTCATTTGACCTATTGATGTATCAAGGAGAAACCAGGGGCCCCACTCATCACTTACAATGTCCAAAAAATTATTCGTATGAAATGGGAGGAATTCAATCAATAAGGAACATAATAATTCTCAGTGAAAACTATAATATGAAATGTTAATACTTACCTCAATCAATCATATCAAAAACTATACATATAAATAATAATGGGGATATTATAATAACATATCAATAGTGGATCATAACTATAATAAAGGGCTGCCATTTTTGATGAATATAAATTCCCTAAAACGATAATTAACATAATTCTTGAGGAAATTATCCTTTTCAATTTGAAATTAAATTTTAAAAAATAAAACATTCTAGAATATTAGGAAAATAATTTTATTTGAAAATAACTATTGAAAATTGTAAATGAATAATCAAAGGGCTTGCTGGCTATGATAGTGGGAAATTATGCTCATGTTGAGAACAATAAAGTAAATATTCCTTTCAAATTTGGTTGTAAATAGTCAAAAAGTACCTCATTTAGAAAATGATATGAAGATTCATTATAAACTATTTTTTTAAAGTAAAACATGGGTAAAAAATTAATATATCAGTCATTTTATAATATTAAAAACATTATTGAAAACATTTTTATAAAACATGGAGATGGAAAGAAAAAATCCTATCAAACGTGGAATAAAGTCTATTTTCCTTAAAAGAAATTACCTTTTGAGTGTGTAAAAGAGTAAAATTAAAT
Organism: Viscum album; assembly: GCA_963277665.1. NCBI lineage: Eukaryota > Viridiplantae > Streptophyta > Magnoliopsida > Santalales > Viscaceae > Viscum > Viscum album. The sequence continues at coordinate 1,039,954,595 of OY728129.1, forward strand.
AAAAAATTATAATTTTCAAAATATATTGGGTTTAATATAAATATATACAATAACCCCCCTATAAAATACATAAACATAAACAATCCTAAATAATGATGATATTGTTAAATAAACCATTACTACTTTGGTAACTTACGAATCCTAACCACCTTGTAATAAATAAAATCAAATGAAATATTAAATACCATAAATGAAAATATATTCCTCATATCAAATATAAATGGTCTATTAGATACAAATTATGAAAAATGATAGGCATACAATATAACATATATAATCTAGAAGACAATTTGAGATGAAGAACCCTTAAAATGACTGAAATTTTGATGTTATAATTAATCAAAGAAATTATTATTTTTTAAAAATTTAAATACGCATAAAATAAGTGTAAATAAAACATAAAATAAACAAAAATAGTTAAAAAGTATTGTTATAATATCAAATACTATGAATAAGTATTATAACCCAATGAATAGAAATTGAGTTACGAAACATCATACCATTTAGTAACAATTATGTAAAATAAAATTGGTTAAAATAAATTGAAATGAAATGTAAAATAACAATAATCATGAATAATTCAGCACATAACACGTGAATGGTAATTATTACAAAAATAAAAAATAAATTGTTGTATAATAATAAAATATTCCTCAATGAATGGATATTGAGAAAGAATCCCATACCAGTGCATTGAGTCATCATGTACCTTATTTTTGTTAAAGAATAATATACATAAATTAATTCTATACGTTATTAGGAACCCTTATAATGTTTATTATTCTTTTTATATTTTTTATTGCAATGCTATATTTAATTTCATAATCAATTAGTTTCACATCAGATGTTTTCATGATATTCAGTTCACATATCCAAAATGAATATGATAAGTTAAATATGGTAAAAGAGGTCATTGACAAATAATCTCCATATTAATAATAATGGAATATTTATCATGTTTATACATAAATTATACTTTTTTAACCAACCATAAAATGTGTGTAGAGACCCGAAGCCTAACGTACATGAACATTACATTACTTTTGCGGAATACTTAATACATAACAAAAATATACACACAAGGATCGTAATAGTTTAGTGTCTTTGGAAACTTGGAACGTAATCTTCTAATCCTGGTGAAAGATCTTCAAAATCTCCCACAAAGATCTTCCTTTTTTTTTTACCTAAAACCTTTCTTTATATCCTGGGGAAAAGAAAACATAAAAGGGTGAGCTCAAATGCTCAGTAAGGGTAAACAAAAGAAATATCAATCACATAATTTTCATAAGAACATAACATTTTTGGAAATCTTAACCTGCAAAAGAGAGCATAATTTCATAACATGGGATAAATCATAGTAGTGAAAATGAAACCCTTACTTAAAACATTACTCATTGTGGCATACACACATAATCATAGAGAATCATTTCTTGTTAGTCAAGACTCATTGCCAAGACTATCTTAGTGGACAAAGTCCCTTTCTGAATCGAGTAATCCTCGTTTCAGTCCTGTTTCACTGAACCGGTATAACCTACCATTCCAGCCATGTCTATCTCATGAGATATGAAATCTTTACCCAATGCATTGGAGGGAGATATAGGTCCCACCCATCTCTTAATGAATCCTTTCTTATGTGTGCCACAAAATCATAAATCATACATCATTGCATAACCCATGTAATAAAAATGGGATTCTTAAACAACATGACATCATAAAACCATTCATATAAGATAAAGGAATTCATAAACATAATTCCATCACAACATAGTCAAATCAATGTAAAAATATGGATAGAAACAGAACCCTTTATTATCTTAGATGGAGAATAATTTTGATAAAACACTTGAATTGAATTCTTGAGGAAAATATCCTTTCTTCTTCAAAATCAATTTCTTTTCACAAAACATCATGTAATTTTAAAAGAAAGAGATTTTATTGAAAATAGTCATGAAATCTTTTAGAGGAAGCTTCATGAAAATAAGGCTTTATAAAACATTAGAAATCCGTTCGTGCCGTATAAGTTAAAAAAAACATTCTTCGTACTTTTGTCGGAAAAGTCAAAAAGTACCTCGTACAAAAAACGACAAAAGATTCCTTTCATACGTATTACTAAAAACTCACCGAAGGGTAAAAATGGATTTAAACAATTTTAGGTGGATGGAAATAATATTACATATTGAGTAAACATGGATGTGGATGATAAAATACACCCCAGTAAATACTTACGAATAAACAATCTCGGATAAAAATGAGATTGTGATATTTCCCTTACCTTAGGTCCGACTTGCTTTGTAAGTGTCCGAACCTCCCGTATAATGATTTAAATCATGTTATTGACTTATTACAGAATAATATTCATTGTTATGATATCATATATGGTTCACTTATGACATTATATTACCCGTTCTTTTGTAAATTCCATGTTAAAGAAGCGTTTTGGGTAAAATCGTTTCATTTATCGTAGGTGTTTTGACTTGTTGTTCTTGACATCATTATTACTTATATCATAACTTACTTCCAGAATATAAAATATGATTTATATATCATATATATTAAGTATATATATATATATAATAGGTAGATAAATAAAATGAAAAACACCGTTCATGGAGACGGTAGTCCGTACGTACGCATGCACGCTGTTTTCCTTTCCTTATTGTCTTGAAATGGAAGTAAGTAGATGACATACATATGTATATATATACATAAATCCAGTAGCTTTATAATGTCATATATTTCATTATTATTTCTTATATATACATTATAATCATTCTTAAATGGTTAACATGGAGAATGAATCTCATCGCGTCGTGGAGACGGTATTCCGTACGTACGCACGAGCGATGATATCATTTCTATAAATATTGAATTGAATTGGAGTGTATTATACAATATATCAGAATCAATATGATGTTGTAATAACTATGTATAGTTATTCTTTACACCATTATACCCATCCATGTAAGGTGGTGGTGGAAAATAGATTACACCACGGCGTGGAGACGGTATTCCGTACGTACGCACGCGCGGTGATTTCATTTTTCCGTAGGATGGATAGAAGGTGAATTAGGGTTGTTTCATATTTATAATAACATATCAGTATGTAAGTAATACTGATGTTATTACTTTATCATGAAACAACTAAAGAAGAAGAAGTTGAAGAAGAAAGAAATTGAAAAGATCGGTAATGGATATTACCTCTTCTTTGGAACGCCTTTTTGAATCCTCCACTTAAGGAACTAAGATTGGTCTTTGGAGAAGACCAGGACCTCTAGGATTATTCTAGGGAAGTGTAGAAGGGAAAATGGCAGGGGTTGGCCGAGCTTGAGTGCTCAAATTGGTGTGAGGAGGAGGGGGAGGAGGTGCCCTTTTATAAGGGAGGAGAGGGGCACCTTAGGAATATCTCAAAATATTATTTTATATTAAAGTCAAAATCGGTTTATAATGGTTCCAAAGGGTCTTATTTCGAAGCTAAAGTGGGGATGGGTCGAAATACTATCAACCAATAGAATTTAGACAAGTTTAGGATATTATTTTAACCTTATCAATTAAATTTAACTCTAAGTTAAATAATTTAACTTTTACCATGTCTTTTTGTTTTCTTTCACTATATGGTTAATACACTTACTATAACATGCCAAACGAACCCCAAATTGTTTATTATTAATATATATATCTTTATCTAAGTCATTTGGCTGAACCTTATATTTTTAGGAATAAAATAACAATTAATAATATAATATTTGATTTAAAAACTATTTTGTGTCAATTTTGACACTATTTGATATATGATTTTTGTCAAAGTCATAACAGAATTATATGTTCGCACCAAGTTGATTAAATCAATACTAATATATCATAGTAACCTAGAAAATTAGTGTAATTCATAAAAAGTCTCAAATGACATTTATTTTGGTATTTATATTATCAATTTTGTCAATATTTCATTAATAAGATAATTACTGCATCATTTTTGTGTCATAAATAAATTAAATTATTTGATGTCTAAAAATTACAAATAAAATACCATCATGTAGGAAATCTTTTTAGCTTTCTAATGAGTATTTAAAATCTAATTTATCTTATGTATAACCCTATATTAAAAATGATTTACTTATTAAACATCGATTTTAACTATTTTAACCCTTCTTTAAATAAATTAATAATAAATGTCCTAATCTAATCCAATTGGGCCTAAATGGTCATATTTTATTCCTAAGTTTGTTTTTGGTCGAATTAAACTTGTCCAATAGAATTAGGACATGTGTTAGGGTAATATTGATATCATATTTAACCTTAGTTACCCTATTTACTATTAACCGCGGTAAAAATAGTAAAAAGTTACTATTCACCAAAAAATTATTTTCATCTCATTGAACCACATTTTAGTCCTTCATATTAACCGTGTCTCTCGGATTTTTGAAATTCCATTCACAGAAGCAGTAAAATTAAGTTTTATGCAAAATTCAGTTTTTAACCTACCACTTAGTAGTTTCACTATTCATCAAAAATTGATGTTTTTCAGAACAATGCCAAAATTTCATCCCAAGCTATATTTCATATTCCGAATTCAAAAATGAATTCTATTTTACCAAATTCATAACATAAAAGTTGCATTAATTAATTTTATAGTTAAATCCCGCTGTTAAAACAAATAGCGTGTTTTTAAGAAACAATATCTATCAAAAGATTGACACTTGTTTATGTCTAGTTTAAATGTGAAACTACATCCAATGACCAACATTGTATTAAATTGTAAAAATATATTCTAAATATACTTTGAAACCACTCAAATTAATGATTTATCACTATTAATTATTTCTATTAAAAAAGTTGTTTTTAATTATAATTTAGTAATTTTCACTATTCATCAGAATATGAAAGTTATCCGAAAAGTACCAAAATTTCACCTTAGGCTAAATTCGATACTCCGAATCCAAAAATAAAGTTCATTTTGAAAAATAAAATTTACTGGATTTCAAAAAGTGGTTATTACTATTCATAACGGCTAGTTTTAATAATATTTTTATAGCATATCGTTGTTTAGTGAAACTCGGTATTGCGTACTACACACGCTATCGAGGAAGGTCGCGATTGCGTGTAATGCAAGTCAAGTCAAGGATGTGTGTTGTGCAAGCTCCTTTTGGTGTAGCGTACAACACAAGACATTAATAAAATTAAAAAGAATATTTTTTTTATAAAATCTTGGGCTGTTACATTCTACCCCCCTTAAAATGAATTTCGCCCTCGAAATTCGTCGGGGTTATAAATGGTTTACTATTTGAAAGTTTCTTTAATAGAAACCCACATCGTAAAAGGGAATACCAAAACTTGGCTTTAAAAACTAAAGTATGAAATGTAACGATTACCCAAATAAACTAATCACTGGGTTTCCACATAGGTGAAAATATGGATATGGAAGAGAAATCTAACCATCATGTTCTGATGGAGAGTGGTAGAGAACATGGCTATGGAAAATCCAGTAATCACAAATCCATAAATTTGTGACGATCTAAGGTACCATCTGATTCATCAGGTATAAGATCACTAGGACAACATTTTTGGTTTTCAAGATCATTTCCCTAAAGTTGAAAATTTGAATTAGAATAAATACTTACTTTATTTTGATACAATATCACTGCTGTTCGTGCCTTGAACAATTTCCACTTCATCTCTTAAATAAATGAAGTTGAATTTGTTATTCGTGAAGTGTTAGCAGATCATGTGATAGAATGACGGGTCATTCCATCTGTCTCAAACAAAAGGTAAGCAAAAGTTATTAAATATACATAAGCCATTCTATAGTGAGATTAATCATATATAGTTCCTAAAATGGACTTATACTTCATATATCATACTGCTTAATATAATAAAACTAGTTTCTACTAAACAGGGACTTCCTGTAGGCCAGTGGTAGGCGATAAAGGCCAGTCGCACTTTGGTTGTGGGTTCGATTCCTACAGCCTTGTCCGAAGCGATGGGCTGTCGCCCGTCCTGCAGGTTGTCCCTTTTTCTAAAACTACGTTACTATAACATCCCATCAATAATATCGAAAATCTCTTATCCTTAAACAATACTAACTTATGTCCAACATAATCCAGTCTAATCTTTAGGCTTATAATACTGCAGTCCACTCTCATAATATAGTGACAACGATTACCAGAGATTTAATACTGTCGTTGATCCCCACATATCATAAGATATGTCTTGTTGGTCACATTCCAAACATTCAAAGTCCTTAATCGTGTATTCTCTTGAATACCTTAGTGAAAACATGAGTGCAGTTAAAAGTTAACACTTTCCACATACCAAAATCCTCAAAATTCTATATACTCAAACCATGATATCACTTAGTCCTTATATCAATCATGAGCTCATGAATACTATTAATCATTTCATTTTCTCATTTTCCCTTCATTATGCGCATAATATCTCAATCACTTTGAATACCACATTAGACCAATACATAAATATTCCAATACTCCATGATACAACATTATTTTGGAATCCCATTACATAAACACTTAATCATTCCACCACATCATTGTCATATTCAGCATCGCCAATAGTGATCGCATGTGACTTCCCTTTGTCCTTTGCCTTAAGTGGTTGCTCATGTTGATCATCACTAACCCTTGGATTAGGGCAATTATTAGCATAATGCCCCATTTCCTTGCACTTGAAGCATTGAAGTGTTGGCGGTGCGTTCTCTGCAGTGTTTGCTTTATTCACATCATTAGAAACCCTTTTTCCATTACTTCGACACTCAGCTGCTCGATGACCTTCTTTTCCACACTTAAAACATTTTCTAGTCCCTTTTAGACAATCTCCACTGTGCTTCTTTCCACACTTTGTGCATAAGGAAACATTCATCTTCTTTTCACCATTATTCTGAGATTTCTCCTTGAACTCCATCTTTCGTTTCTTGTCAAAACCATGAGATGGATATTTAACACCAACTTCCATTTCTACCTTGATAGCACAACGCACAATTTCTTCATAGCTACTGAAGTCTCTTATAGCTAATGCCCTTCGAAGACTTGGTTTTAAGCCACTGAAAAATCGATCAACTTTACTTTCAGGTTGGATGATAATGCCAGATGCATACCTTGCAAGTCTTGTAAAATTCGCTTCGTATATACCAACAGATTCATCATCCTTCTGTTTCAGCTCAAGAAACTCCTTTTCCATCTTCGTTCGAAGAATACGAGGGAAGTACTTACTGAAAAACAAGTTCTTGAACTCGTCCCATTCCATGGACTCAATTTCATCTCTTGGCCTCATATTCTTGATAAGATTCCACCATTGATCAGCTTCACCTTCCAATCGATATACTGCTAAGATGACTTTATCATGTTCAGAACATTGAAGAACTGAAAATATCTTTTCAGTAGTACTAATCCATTGTTCAGCAACTAATGGATCAGTAGACCCACTGAAAGAAGGCGGACGCTGCCTCATGAAGGATTCAACAGAATTTTGCTCCTTCCTTTGCTCGTTTGGAAATCCTGCATGATTCATAGCTTGAGAAAGTTGTGTGAGCATGGCTACAAGATTTTTCATTCCAGCTCCCATATCGTTTGGTTGCTCAGGGGGACAATCATTGCATTGTCCATTGCATTGATCAACATGGTTCCTTCGGGTTCCAGCCATCGTCTAAAACCCCAAAAGAATAGTGTGAGAGGCAAAAATAATGCTAGGGAAAACAACATAGTAAAGGGGGAGTACCCTTAATATCTAACATCTTAGGTTAAATTATAAGATCGTTATCGTAGTTCTAGGATTATATCCTATACGTATACTTATCCTTAGGGACATCCCTAGACATACCTTAGAAATATCTCTAGGGATCTCACTAACGTTTTCGCATCCTAGTTTCCAAAGGTTGACTAAACCTTTCCTCTGATACCAACTGTAGAGACCCGAAGCCTAACGTACATGAACATTACATTACTTTTGCGGAATACTTAATACATAACAAAAATATACACACAAGGATCGTAATAGTTTAGTGTCTTTGGAAACTTGGAACGTAATCTTCTAATCCTGGTGAAAGATCTTCAAAATCTCCCACAAAGATCTTCCTTTTTTTTTACCTAAAACCTTTCTTTATATCCTGGGGAAAAGAAAACATAAAAGGGTGAGCTCAAATGCTCAGTAAGGGTAAACAAAAGAAATATCAATCACATAATTTTCATAAGAACATAACATTTTTGGAAATCTTAACCTGCAAAAGAGAGCATAATTTCATAACATGGGATAAATCATAGTAGTGAAAATGAAACCCTTACTTAAAACATTACTCATTGTGGCATACACACATAATCATAGAGAATCATTTCTTGTTAGTCAAGACTCATTGCCAAGACTATCTTAGTGGACAAAGTCCCTTTCTGAATCGAGTAATCCTCGTTTCAGTCCTGTTTCACTGAACCGGTATAACCTACCATTCCAGCCATGTCTATCTCATGAGATATGAAATCTTTACCCAATGCATTGGAGGGAGATATAGGTCCCACCCATCTCTTAATGAATCCTTTCTTATGTGTGCCACAAAATCATAAATCATACATCATTGCATAACCCATGTAATAAAAATGGGATTCTTAAACAACATGACATCATAAAACCATTCATATAAGATAAAGGAATTCATAAACATAATTCCATCACAACATAGTCAAATCAATGTAAAAATATGGATAGAAACAGAACCCTTTATTATCTTAGATGGAGAATAATTTTGATAAAACACTTGAATTGAATTCTTGAGGAAAATATCCTTTCTTCTTCAAAATCAATTTCTTTTCACAAAACATCATGTAATTTTAAAAGAAAGAGATTTTATTGAAAATAGTCATGAAATCTTTTAGAGGAAGCTTCATGAAAATAAGGCTTTATAAAACAGTAGAAATCCGTTCGTGCCGTATAAGTTAAAAAAAACATTCTTCGTACTTTTGTCGGAAAAGTCAAAAAGTACCTCGTACAAAAAACGACAAAAGATTCCTTTCATACGTATTACTAAAAACTCACCGAAGGGTAAAAATGGATTTAAACAATTTTAGGTGGATGGAAATAATATTACATATTGAGTAAACATGGATGTGGATGATAAAATACACCCCAGTAAATACTTACGAATAAACAATCTCGGATAAAAATGAGATTGTGATATTTCCCTTACCTTAGGTCCGACTTGCTTTGTAAGTGTCCGAACCTCCCGTATAATGATTTAAATCATGTTATTGACTTATTACAGAATAATATTCATTGTTATGATATCATATATGGTTCACTTATGACATTATATTACCCGTTCTTTTGTAAATTCCATGTTAAAGAAGCGTTTTGGGTAAAATCGTTTCATTTATCGTAGGTGTTTTGACTTGTTGTTCTTGACATCATTATTACTTATATCATAACTTACTTCCAGAATATAAAATATGATTTATATATCATATATATTAAGTATATATATATATATAATAGGTAGATAAATAAAATGAAAAACACCGTTCATGGAGACGGTAGTCCGTACGTACGCATGAACGCTGTTTTCCTTTCCTTATTGTCTTGAAATGGAAGTAAGTAGATGACATACATATGTATATATATACATAAATCCAGTAGCTTTATAATGTCATATATTTCATTATTATTTCTTATATATATACATTATAATCATTCTTAAATGGTTAACATGGAGAATGAATCTCATCGCGTCGTAGAGACGGTATTCCGTACGTACGCACGCGCGATGATATCATTTCTATAAATATTGAATTGAATTGGAGTGTATTATACAATATATCAGAATCAATATGATGTTGTAATAACTATGTATAGTTATTCTTTACACCATTATACCCATCCATGTAAGGTGGTGGTGGAAAATAGATTACACCACGGCGTGGAGACGGTATTCCGTACGTACGCACGCGCGGTGATTTCATTTTTCCGTAGGATGGATAGAAGGTGAATTAGGGTTGTTTCATATTTATAATAACATATCAGTATGTAAGTAATACTGATGTTATTACTTTATCATGAAACAACTAAAGAAGAAGAAGTTGAAGAAGAAAGAAATTGAAAAGATCGGTAATGGATATTACCTCTTCTTTGGAACGCCTTTTTGAATCCTCCACTTAAGGAACTAAGATTGGTCTTTGGAGAAGACCAGGACATCTAGGATTATTCTAGGGAAGTGTAGAAGGGAAAATGGCAGGGGTTGGCCGAGCTTGAGTGCTCAAATTGGTGTGAGGAGGAGGGGGAGGAGGTGCCCTTTTATAAGGGAGGAGAGGGGCACCTTAGGAATATCTCAAAATATTATTTTATATTAAAGTCAAAATCGGTTTATAATGGTTCCAAAGGGTCTTATTTCGAAGCTAAAGTGGGGATGAGTCGAAATCCTATCAACCAATAGAATTTAGACAAGTTTAGGATATTATTTTGACCTTATCAATTAAATTTAACTCTAAGTTAAATAATTTAACTTTTACCATGTCTTTTTGTTTTCTTTCACTATATGGTTAATACACTTACTATAACATGCCAAACGAACCCCAAATTGTTTATTATTAATATATATATCCTTATCTAAGTCATTTTGCTGAACCTTAGATTTTTAGGAATAAAATAACAATTAATAATATAATATTTGATTTAAAAACTATTTTGTGTCAATTTTGAATCTATTTGATATATGATTTTTGTCAAAGTCATAACAGAATTATATGTTCGCACCAAGTTGATTAAATCAATACTAATATATCATAGTAACCTAGAAAATTAGTGTAATTCATAAAAAGTCTCAAATGACATTTATTTTGGTATTTATATTATCAATTTTGTCAATATTTCATTAATAAGATAATTACTGCATCATTTTTGTGTCATAAATAAATTAAATTATTTGATGTCTAAAAATTACAAATAAAATACCATCATGTAGGAAATCTTTTTAGCTTTCTAATGAATATTTAAAATCGAATTTATCTTATGTATAACCCTATATTAAAAATGATTTACTTATTAAACATCGATTTTAACTATTTTAACCCTTCTTTAAATAAATTAATAATAAATGTCCTAATCTAATCCAATTGGGCCTAAATGGTCATATTTTATTCCTAAGTTTGTTTTTGGTCGAATTAAACTTGTCCAATAGAATTAGGACATGTGTTAGGGTAATATTGATATCATATTTAACCTTAGTTACCCTATTTACTATTAACCGCGGTAAAAATAGTAAAAAGTTACTATTCACCAAAAAATTATTTTCATCTCATTGAACCACATTTTAGTCCTTCATATTAACCGTGTCTCTCGGATTTTTGAAATTCCATTCACAGAAGCAGTAAAATTAAGTTTTATGCAAAATTCAGTTTTTAACCTACCACTTAGTAGTTTCACTATTCATCAAAAATTGATGTTTTTCAGAACAATGCCAAAATTTCATCCCAAGCTATATTTCATATTCCGAATTCAAAAATGAAGTATATTTTACCAAATTCATAACATAAAAGTTGCATTAATTAATTTTATAATTAAATCCCGCTGTTAAAACAAATAGCGTGTTTTTAAGAAACAATATCTATCAAAAGATTGACACTTGTTTATGTCTAGTTTAAATGTGAAACTACATCCAATGACCAACATTGTATTAAATTGTAAAAATATATTCTAAATATACTTTGAAACCACTCAAATTAATGATTTATCACTATTAATTATTTCTATTAAAAAAGTTGTTTTTAATTATAATTTAGTAATTTTAACTATTCATCAGAATATGAAAGTTATCCGAAAAGTACCAAAATTTCACCTTAGGCTAAATTCGATACTCCGAATCCAAAAATAAAGTTCATTTTGAAAAATAAAATTTACTGGATTTCAAAAAGTGGTTATTACTATTCATAACGGCTAGTTTTAATAATATTTTTATAGCATATCGTTGTTTAGTGAAATTCGGTATTGCGTACTACACACGCTATCGAGGAAGGTCGCGATTGCGTGTAATGCAAGTCAAGTCAAGGATGTGTGTTGTGCAAGCTCCTTTTGGTGTAGCGTACAACACAAGACATTAATAAAATTAAAAAGAATATTTTTTTTATAAAATCTTGGGCTGTTACATTCTACCCCCCTTAAAATGAATTTCGCCCTCGAAATTCGTCGGGGTTATAAATGGTTTACTATTTGAAAGTTTCTTTAATAGAAACCCACATCGTAAAAGGGAATACCAAAACTTGGCTTTAAAAACTAAAGTATGAAATGTAACGATTACCCAAATAAACTAATCACTGGGTTTCCACATAGGTGAAAATATGGATATGGAAGAGAAATCTAACCATCATGTTCTGATGGAGAGTGGTAGAGAACATGGCTATGGAAAATCCAGTAATCACAAATCCATAAATTTGTGACGATCTAAGGTACCATCTGATTCATCAGGTATAAGATCACTAGGACAACATTTTTGGTTTTCAAGATCATTTCCCTAAAGTTGAAAATTTGAATTAGAATAAATACTTACTTTATTTTGATACAATATCACTGCTGTTCGTGCCTTGAACAATTTCCACTTCATCTCTTAAATAAATGAAGTTGAATTTGTTATTCGTGAAGTGTTAGCAGATCATGTGATAGAATGACGGGTCATTCCATCTGTCTCAAACAAAAGGTAAGCAAAAGTTATTAAATATACATAAGCCATTCTATAGTGAGATTAATCATATATAGTTCCTAAAATGGACTTATACTTCATATATCATACTGCTTAATATAATAAAACTAGTTTCTACTAAACAGGGACTTCCTGTAGGCCAGTGGTAGGCGATAAAGGCCAGTCGCACTTTGGTTGTGGGTTCGATTCCTACAGCCTTGTCCGAAGCGATGGGCTGTCGCCCGTCCTGCAGGTTGTCCCTTTTTCTAAAACTACGTTACTATAACATCCCATCAATAATATCGAAAATCTCTTATCCTTAAACAATACTAACTTATGTCCAACATAATCCAGTCTAATCTTTAGGCTTATAATACTGCAGTCCACTCTCATAATATAGTGACAACGATTACCAGAGATTTAATACTGTCGTTGATCCCCACATATCATAAGATATGTCTTGTTGGTCACATTCCAAACATTCAAAGTCCTTAATCGTGTATTCTCTTGAATACCTTAGTGAAAACATGAGTGCAGTTAAAAGTTAACACTTTCCACATACCAAAATCCTCAAAATTCTATATACTCAAACCATGATATCACTTAGTCCTTATATCAATCATGAGCTCATGAATACTATTAATCATTTCATTTTCTCATTTTCCCTTCATTATGCGCATAATATCTCAATCACTTTGAATACCACATTAGACCAATACATAAATATTCCAATACTCCATGATACAACATTATTTTGGAATCCCATTACATAAACACTTAATCATTCCACCACATCATTGTCATATTCAGCATCGCCAATAGTGATCGCATGTGACTTCCCTTTGTCCTTTGCCTTAAGTGGTTGCTCATGTTGATCATCACTAACCCTTGGATTAGGGCAATTATTAGCATAATGCCCCATTTCCTTGCACTTGAAGCATTGAAGTGTTGGCGGTGCGTTCTCTGCAGTGTTTGCTTTATTCACATCATTAGAAACCCTTTTTCCATTACTTCGACACTCAGCTGCTCGATGACCTTCTTTTCCACACTTAAAACATTTTCTAGTCCCTTTTAGACAATCTCCACTGTGCTTCTTTCCACACTTTGTGCATAAGGAAACATTCATCTTCTTTTCACCATTATTCTGAGATTTCTCCTTGAACTCCATCTTTCGTTTCTTGTCAAAACCATGAGATGGATATGTAACACCAACTTCCATTTCTACCTTGATAGCACAACGCACAATTTCTTCATAGCTACTGAAGTCTCTTATAGCTAATGCCCTTCGAAGACTTGGTTTTAAGCCACTGAAAAATCGATCAACTTTACTTTCAGGTTGGATGATAATGCCAGATGCATACCTTGCAAGTCTTGTAAAATTCGCTTCGTATATACCAACAGATTCATCATCCTTCTGTTTCAGCTCAAGAAACTCCTTTTCCATCTTCGTTCGAAGAATACGAGGGAAGTACTTACTGAAAAACAAGTTCTTGAACTCGTCCCATTCCATGGACTCAATTTCATCTCTTGGCCTCATATTCTTGATAAGATTCCACCATTGATCAGCTTCACCTTCCAATCGATATACTGCTAAGATGACTTTATCATGTTCAGAACATTGAAGAACTGAAAATATCTTTTCAGTAGTACTAATCCGTTGTTCAGCAACTAATGGATCAGTAGACCCACTGAAAGAAGGCGGACGCTGCCTCATGAAGGATTCAACAGAATGTTGCTCCTTCCTTTGCTCGTTTGGAAATCCTGCATGATTCATAGCTTGAGAAAGTTGTGTGAGCATGGCTACAAGATTTTTCATTCCAGCTCCCATATCGTTTGGTTGCTCAGGGGGACAATCATTGCATTGTCCATTGCATTGATCAACATGGTTCCTTCGGGTTCCAGCCATCGTCTAAAACCCCAAAAGAATAGTGTGAGAGGCAAAAATAATGCTAGGGAAAACAACATAGTAAAGGGGGAGTACCCTTAATATCTAACATCTTAGGTTAAATTATAAGATCGTTATCGTAGTTCTAGGATTATATCCTATACGTATACTTATCCTTAGGGACATCCCTAGACATACCTTAGAAATATCTCTAGGGATCTCACTAACGTTTTCGCATCCTAGTTTCCAAAGGTTGACTAAACCTTTCCTCTGATACCAACTGTAGAGACCCGAAGCCTAACGTACATGAACATTACATTACTTTTGCGGAATACTTAATACATAACAAAAATATACACACAAGGATCGTAATAGTTTAGTGTCTTTGGAAACTTGGAACGTAATCTTCTAATCCTGGTGAAAGATCTTCAAAATCTCCCACAAAGATCTTCCTTTTTTTTTACCTAAAACCTTTCTTTATATCCTGGGGAAAAGAAAACATAAAAGGGTGAGCTCAAATGCTCAGTAAGGGTAAACAAAAGAAATATCAATCACATAATTTTCATAAGAACATAACATTTTTGGAAATCTTAACCTGCAAAAGAGAGCATAATTTCATAACATGGGATAAATCATAGTAGTGAAAATGAAACCCTTACTTAAAACATTACTCATTGTGGCATACACACATAATCATAGAGAATCATTTCTTGTTAGTCAAGACTCATTGCCAAGACTATCTTAGTGGACAAAGTCCCTTTCTGAATCGAGTAATCCTCGTTTCAGTCCTGTTTCACTGAACCGGTATAACCTACCATTCCAGCCATGTCTATCTCATGAGATATGAAATCTTTACCCAATGCATTGGAGGGAGATATATGTCCCACCCATCTCTTAATGAATCCTTTCTTATGTGTGCCACAAAATCATAAATCATACATCATTGCATAACCCATGTAATAAAAATGGGATTCTTAAACAACATGACATCATAAAACCATTCATATAAGATAAAGGAATTCATAAACATAATTCCATCACAACATAGTCAAATAAATGTAAAAATATGGATAGAAACAGAACCCTTTATTATCTTAGATGGAGAATAATTTTGATAAAACACTTGAATTGAATTCTTGAGGAAAATATCCTTTCTTCTTCAAAATCAATTTCTTTTCACAAAACATCATGTAATTTTAAAAGAAAGAGATTTTATTGAAAATAGTCATGAAATCTTTTAGAGGAAGCTTCATGAAAATAAGGCTTTATAAAACAGTAGAAATCCGTTCGTGCCGTATAAGTTAAAAAAAACATTCTTCGTACTTTTGTCGGAAAAGTCAAAAAGTACCTCGTACAAAAAACGACAAAAGATTCCTTTCATACGTATTACTAAAAACTCACCGAAGGGTAAAAATGGATTTAAACAATTTTAGGTGGATGGAAATAATATTACATATTGAGTAAACATGGATGTGGATGATAAAATACACCCCAGTAAATACTTACGAATAAACAATCTCGGATAAAAATGAGATTGTGATATTTCCCTTACCTTAGGTCCGACTTGCTTTGTAAGTGTCCGAACCTCCTGTATAATGCTTTAAATCATGTTATTGACTTATTACAGAATAATATTCATTGTTATGATATCATATATGGTTCACTTATGACATTATATTACCCGTTCTTTTGTAAATTCCATGTTAAAGAAGCGTTTTGGGTAAAATCGTTTCATTTATCGTAGGTGTTTTGACTTGTTGTTCTTGACATCATTATTACTTATATCATAACATACTTCCAGAATATAAAATATGATTTATATATCATATATATTCAGTATATATATATATATAATAGGTAGATAAATAAAATGAAAAACACCGTTCATGGAGACGGTAGTCCGTACGTACGCATGAACGCTGTTTTCCTTTCCTTATTGTCTTGAAATGGAAGTAAGTAGATGACATACATATGTATATATATACATAAATCCAGTAGCTTTATAATTTCATATATTTCATTATTATTTCTTATATATACATTATAATCATTCTTAAATGGTTAACATGGAGAATGAATCTCATCGCGTCGTGGAGACGGTATTCCGTACGTACGCACGAGCGATGATATCATTTCTATAAATATTGAATTGAATTGGAGTGTATTATACAATATATCAGAATCAATATGATGTTGTAATAACTATGTATAGTTATTCTTTACACCATTATACCCATCCATGTAAGGTGGTGGTGGAAAATAGATTACACCACGGCGTGGAGACGGTATTCCGTACGTACGCACGCGCGGTGATTTCATTTTTCCGTAGGATGGATAGAAGGTGAATTAGGGTTGTTTCATATTTATAATAACATATCAGTATGTAAGTAATACTGATGTTATTACTTTATCATGAAACAACTAAAGAAGAAGAAGTTGAAGAAGAAAGAAATTGAAAAGATCGGTAATGGATATTACCTCTTCTTTGGAACGCCTTTTTGAATCCTCCACTTAAGGAACTAAGATTGGTCTTTGGAGAAGACCAGGACCTCTAGGATTATTCTAGGGAAGTGGAGAAGGGAAAATGGCAGGGGTTGGCCGAGCATGAGTGCTCAAATTGGTGTGAGGAGGAGGGGGAGGAGGTGCCCTTTTATAAGGGAGGAGAGGGGCACCTTAGGAATATCTCAAAATATTATTTTATATTAAAGTCAAAATCGGTTTATAATGGTTCCAAAGGGTCTTATTTCGAAGCTAAAGTGGGGATGGGTCGAAATCCTATCAACCAATAGAATTTAGACAAGTTTAGGATATTATTTTAACCTTATCAATTAAATTTAACTCTAAGTTAAATAATTTAACTTTTACCATGTCTTTTTGTTTTCTTTCACTATATGGTTAATACACTTACTATAACATGCCAAACGAACCCCAAATTGTTTATTATTAATATATATATCCTTATCTAAGTCATTTGGCTGAACCTTAGATTTTTAGGAATAAAATAACAATTAATAATATAATATTTGATTTAAAAACTATTTTGTGTCAATTTTGACACTATTTGATATATGATTTTTGTCAAAGTCATAACAGAATTATATGTTCGCACCAAGTTGATTAAATCAATACTAATATATCATAGTAACCTAGAAAATTAGTGTAATTCATAAAAAGTCTCAAATTACATTTATTTTGGTATTTATATTATCAATTTTGTCAATATTTCATTAATAAGATAATTACTGCATCATTTTTGTGTCATAAATAAATTAAATTATTTGATGTCTAAAAATTACAAATAAAATACCATCATGTAGGAAATCTTTTTAGCTTTCTAATGAATATTTAAAATCGAATTTATCTTATGTATAACCCTATATTAAAAATGATTTACTTATTAAACATCGATTTTAACTATTTTAACCCTTCTTTAAATAAATTAATAATAAATGTCCTAATCTAATCCAATTGGGCCTAAATGGTCATAGTTTATTCCTAAGTTTGTTTGTGGTCGAATTAAACTTGTCCAATAGAATTAGGACATGTGTTAGGGTAATATTGATATCATATTTAACCTTAGTTACCCTATTTACTATTAACCGCGGTAAAAATAGTAAAAAGTTACTATTCACCAAAAAATTATTTTCATCTCATTGAACCACATTTTAGTCCTTCATATTAACCGTGTCTCTCTGATTTTTGAAATTCCATTCACAGAAGCAGTAAAATTAAGTTTTATGCAAAATTCAGTTTTTAACCTACCACTTAGTAGTTTCACTATTCATCAAAAATTGATGTTTTTCAGAACAATGCCAAAATTTCATCCCAAGCTATATTTCATATTCCGAATTCAAAAATGAAGTCTATTTTACCAAATTCATAACATAAAAGTTGCATTAATTAATTTTATAATTAAATCCCGCTGTTAAAACAAATAGCGTGTTTTTAAGAAACAATATCTATCAAAAGATTGACACTTGTTTATGTCTAGTTTAAATGTGAAACTACATCCAATGACCAACATTGTATTAAATTGTAAAAATATATTCTAAATATACTTTGAAACCACTCAAATTATTGATTTATCACTATTAATTATTTCTATTAAAAAAGTTGTTTTTAATTATAATTTAGTAATTTTCACTATTCATCAGAATATGAAAGTTATCCGAAAAGTACCAAAATTTCACCTTAGGCTAAATTCGATACTCCGAATCCAAAAATAAAGTTCATTTTGAAAAATAAAATTTACTGGATTTCAAAAAGTGGTTATTACTATTCATAACGGCTAGTTTTAATAATATTTTTATAGCATATCGTTGTTTAGTGAAACTCG
Source organism: Viscum album (assembly GCA_963277665.1). Taxonomy (NCBI): domain Eukaryota; kingdom Viridiplantae; phylum Streptophyta; class Magnoliopsida; order Santalales; family Viscaceae; genus Viscum; species Viscum album. The sequence continues at coordinate 1,039,973,477 of OY728129.1, forward strand.
GTATTGCGTACTACACACGCTATCGAGGAAGGTCGCGATTGCGTGTAATGCAAGTCAAGTCAAGGATGTGTGTTGTGCAAGCTCCTTTTGGTGTAGCGTACAACACAAGACATTAAAAAAATTAAAAAGAATATTTTTTTTATAAAATCTTGGGCTGTTACATTCTACCCCCCTTAAAATGAATTTCGCCCTCGAAATTCGTCGGGGTTATAAATGGTTTACTATTTGAAAGTTTATTTAATAGAAACCCACATCGTAAAAGGGAATACCAAAACTTGGCTTTAAAAACTAAAGTATGAAATGTAACGATTACCCAAATAAACTAATCACTGGGTTTCCACATAGGTGAAAATATGGATATGGAAGAGAAATCTAACCATCATGTTCTGATGGAGAGTGGTAGAGAACATGGCTATGGAAAATCCAGTAATCACAAATCCATAAATTTGTGACGATCTAAGGTACCATCTGATTCATCAGGTATAAGATCACTAGGACAACATTTTTGGTTTTCAAGATCATTTCCCTAAAGTTGAAAATTTGAATTAGAATAAATACTTACTTTATTTTGATACAATATCACTTCTGTTCGTGCCTTGAACAATTTCCACTTCATCTCTTAAATAAATGAAGTTGAATTTGTTATTCGTGAAGTGTTAGCAGATCATGTGATAGAATGACGGGTCATTCCATCTGTCTCAAACAAAAGGTAAGCAAAAGTTATTAAATATACATAAGCCATTCTATAGTGAGATTAATCATATATAGTTCCTAAAATGGACTTATACTTCATATATCATACTGCTTAATATAATAAAACTAGTTTCTACTAAACAGGGACTTCCTGTAGGCCAGTGGTAGGCGATAAAGGCCAGTCGCACTTTGGTTGTGGGTTCGATTCCTACAGCCTTGTCCGAAGCGATGGGCTGTCGCCCGTCCTGCAGGTTGTCCCTTTTTCTAAAACTACGTTACTATAACATCCCATCAATAATATCGAAAATCTCTTATCCTTAAACAATACTAACTTATGTCCAACATAATCCAGTCTAATCTTTAGGCTTATAATACTGCAGTCCACTCTCATAATATAGTGACAACGATTACCAGAGATTTAATACTGTCGTTGATCCCCACATATCATAAGATATGTCTTGTTGGTCACATTCCAAACATTCAAAGTCCTTAATCGTGTATTCTCTTGAATACCTTAGTGAAAACATGAGTGCAGTTAAAAGTTAACACTTTCCACATACCAAAATCCTCAAAATTCTATATACTCAAACCATGATATCACTTAGTCCTTATATCAATCATGAGCTCATGAATACTATTAATCATTTCATTTTCTCATTTTCCCTTCATTATGCGCATAATATCTCAATCACTTTGAATACCACATTAGACCAATACATAAATATTCCAATACTCCATGATACAACATTATTTTGGAATCCCATTACATAAACACTTAATCATTCCACCACATCATTGTCATATTCAGCATCGCCAATAGTGATCGCATGTGACTTCCCTTTGTCCTTTGCCTTAAGTGGTTGCTCATGTTGATCATCACTAACCCTTGGATTAGGGCAATTATTAGCATAATGCCCCATTTCCTTGCACTTGAAGCATTGAAGTGTTGGCGGTGCGTTCTCTGCAGTGTTTGCTTTATTCACATCATTAGAAACCCTTTTTCCATTACTTCGACACTCAGCTGCTCGATGACCTTCTTTTCCACACTTAAAACATTTTCTAGTCCCTTTTAGACAATCTCCACTGTGCTTCTTTCCACACTTTGTGCATAAGGAAACATTCATCTTCTTTTCACCATTATTCTGAGATTTCTCCTTGAACTCCATCTTTCGTTTCTTGTCAAAACCATGAGATGGATATGTAACACCAACTTCCATTTCTTCCTTGATAGCACAACGCACAATTTCTTCATAGCTACTGAAGTCTCTTATAGCTAATGCCCTTCGAAGACTTGGTTTTAAGCCACTGAAAAATCGATCAACTTTACTTTCAGGTTGGATGATAATGCCAGATGCATACCTTGCAAGTCTTGTAAAATTCGCTTCGTATATACCAACAGATTCATCATCCTTCTGTTTCAGCTCAAGAAACTCCTTTTCCATCTTCGTTCGAAGAATACGAGGGAAGTACTTACTGAAAAACAAGTTCTTGAACTCGTCCCATTCCATGGACTCAATTTCATCTCTTGGCCTCATATTCTTGATAAGATTCCACCATTGATCAGCTTCACCTTCCAATCGATATACTGCTAAGATGACTTTATCATGTTCAGAACATTGAAGAACTGAAAATATCTTTTCAGTAGTACTAATCCATTGTTCAGTAACTAATGGATCAGTAGACCCACTGAAAGAAGGCGGACGCTGCCTCATGAAGGATTCAACAGAATGTTGCTCCTTCCTTTGCTCGTTTGGAAATCCTGCATGATTCATAGCTTGAGAAAGTTGTGTGAGCATGGCTACAAGATTTTGCATTCCAGCTCCCATATCGTTTGGTTGCTCAGGGGGACAATCATTGCATTGTCCATTGCATTGATCAACATGGTTCCTTCGGGTTCCAGCCATCGTCTAAAACCCCAAAAGAATAGTGTGAGAGGCAAAAATAATGCTAGGGAAAACAACATAGTAAAGGGGGAGTACCCTTAATATCTAACATCTTAGGTTAAATTATAAGATCGTTATCGTAGTTCTAGGATTATATCCTATACGTATACTTATCCTTAGGGACATCCCTAGACATACCTTAGAAATATCTCTAGGGATCTCACTAACGTTTTCGCATCCTAGTTTCCAAAGGTTGACTAAACCTTTCCTCTGATACCAACTGTAGAGACCCGAAGCCTAACGTACATGAACATTACATTACTTTTGCGGAATACTTAATACATAACAAAAATATACACACAAGGATCGTAATAGTTTAGTGTCTTTGGAAACTTGGAACGTAATCTTCTAATCCTGGTGAAAGATCTTCAAAATCTCCCACAAAGATCTTCCTTTTTTTTTTACCTAAAACCTTTCTTTATATCCTGGGGAAAAGAAAACATAAAAGGGTGAGCTCAAATGCTCAGTAAGGGTAAACAAAAGAAATATCAATCACATAATTTTCATAAGAACATAACATTTTTGGAAATCTTAACCTGCAAAAGAGAGCATAATTTCATAACATGGGATAAATCATAGTAGTGAAAATGAAACCCTTACTTAAAACATTACTCATTGTGGCATACACACATAATCATAGAGAATCATTTCTTGTTAGTCAAGACTCATTGCCAAGACTATCTTAGTGGACAAAGTCCCTTTCTGAATCGAGTAATCCTCGTTTCAGTCCTGTTTCACTGAACCGGTATAACCTACCATTCCAGCCATGTCTATCTCATGAGATATGAAATCTTTACCCAATGCATTGGAGGGAGATATAGGTCCCACCCATCTCTTAATGAATCCTTTCTTATGTGTGCCACAAAATCATAAATCATACATCATTGCATAACCCATGTAATAAAAATGGGATTCTTAAACAACATGACATCATAAAACCATTCATATAAGATAAAGGAATTCATAAACATAATTCCATCACAACATAGTCAAATCAATGTAAAAATATGGATAGAAACAGAACCCTTTATTATCTTAGATGGAGAATAATTTTGATAAAACACTTGAATTGAATTCTTGATGAAAATATCCTTTCTTCTTCAAAATCAATTTCTTTTCACAAAACATCATGTAATTTTAAAAGAAAGAGATTTTATTGAAAATAGTCATGAAATCTTTTAGAGGAAGCTTCATGAAAATAAGGCTTTATAAAACAGTAGAAATCCGTTCGTGCCGTATAAGTTAAAAAAAACATTCCTCGTACTTTTGTCGGAAAAGTCAAAAAGTACCTCGTACAAAAAACGACAAAAGATTCCTTTCATACGTATTACTAAAAACTCACCGAAGGGTAAAAATGGATTTAAACAATTTTAGGTGGATGGAAATAATATTACATATTGAGTAAACATGGATGTGGATGATAAAATACACCCCAGTAAATACTTACGAATAAACAATCTCGGATAAAAATGAGATTGTGATATTTCCTTTACCTTAGGTCCGACTTGCTTTGTAAGTGTCCGAACCTCCTGTATAATGATTTAAATCATGTTATTGACTTATTACAGAATAATATTCATTGTTATGATATCATATATGGTTCACTTATGACATTATATTACCCGTTCTTTTGTAAATTCCATGTTAAAGAAGCGTTTTGGGTAAAATCGTTTCATTTATCGTAGGTGTTTTGACTTGTTGTTCTTGACATCATTATTACTTATATCATAACTTACTTCCAGAATATAAAATATGATTTATATATCATATATATTCAGTATATATATATATATAATAGGTAGATAAATAAAATGAAAAACACCGTTCATGGAGACAGTAGTCCGTACGTACGCATGAACGCTGTTTTCCTTTCCTTATTGTCTTGAAATGGAAGTAAGTAGATGACATACATATGTATATATATACATAAATCCAGTAGCTTTATAATGTCATATATTTCATTATTATTTCTTATATATACATTATAATCATTCTTAAATGGTTAACATGGAGAATGAATCTCATCGCGTCGTGGAGACGGTATTCCGTACGTACGCACGAGCGATGATATCATTTCTATAAATATTGAATTGAATTGGAGTGTATTATACAATATATCAGAATCAATATGATGTTGTAATAACTATGTATAGTTATTCTTTACACCATTATACCCATCCATGTAAGGTGGTGGTGGAAAATAGATTACACCACGGCGTGGAGACGGTATTCCGTACGTACGCACGCGCGGTGATTTCATTTTTCCGTAGGATGGATAGAAGGTGAATTAGGGTTGTTTCATATTTATAATAACATATCAGTATGTAAGTAATACTGATGTTATTACTTTATCATGAAACAACTAAATAAGAAGAAGTTGAAGAAGAAAGAAATTGAAAAGATCGGTAATGGATATTACCTCTTCTTTGGAACGCCTTTTTGAATCCTCCACTTAAGGAACTAAGATTGGTCTTTGGAGAAGACCAGGACCTCTAGGATTATTCTAGGGAAGTGGAGAAGGGAAAATGGCAGGGGTTGGCCGAGCTTGAGTGCTCAAATTGGTGTGAGGAGGAGGGGGAGGAGGTGCCCTTTTATAAGGGAGGAGAGGGGCACCTTAGGAATATCTCAAAATATTATTTTATATTAAAGTCAAAATCGGTTTATAATGGTTCCAAAGGGTCTTATTTCGAAGCTAAAGTGGGGATGGGTCGAAATCCTATCAACCAATAGAATTTAGACAAGTTTAGGATATTATTTTAACCTTATCAATTAAATTTAGCTCTAAGTTAAATAATTTAACTTTTACCATGTCTTTTTGTTTTCTTTCACTATATGGTTAATACACTTACTATAACATGCCAAACGAACCCCAAATTGTTTATTATTAATATATATATCCTTATCTAAGTCATTTGGCTGAACCTTAGATTTTTAGGAATAAAATAACAATTAATAATATAATATTTGATTTAAAAACTATTTTGTGTCAATTTTGACACTATTTGATATATGATTTTTGTCAAAGTCATAACAGAATTATATGTTCGCACCAAGTTGATTAAATCAATACTAATATATCATAGTAACCTAGAAAATTAGTGTAATTCATAAAAAGTCTCAAATTACATTTATTTTGGTATTTATATTATCAATTTTGTCAATATTTCATTAATAAGATAATTACTGCATCATTTTTGTGTCATAAATAAATTAAATTATTTGATGTCTAAAAATTACAAATAAAATACCATCATGTAGGAAATCTTTTTAGCTTTCTAATGAATATTTAAAATCGAATTTATCTTATGTATAACCCTATATTAAAAATGCTTTACTTATTAAACATCGATTTTAACTATTTTAACCCTTCTTTAAATAAATTAATAATAAATGTCCTAATCTAATCCAATTGGGCCTAAATGGTCATATTTTATTCCTAAGTTTGTTTTTGGTCGAATTAAACTTGTCCAATAGAATTAGGACATGTGTTAGGGTAATATTGATATCATATTTAACCTTAGTTACCCTATTTACTATTAACCGCGGTAAAAATAGTAAAAAGTTACTATTCACCAAAAAATTATTTTCATCTCATTGAACCACATTTTAGTCCTTCATATTAACCGTGTCTCTCGGATTTTTGAAATTCCATTCACAGAAGCAGTAAAATTAAGTTTTATGCAAAATTCAGTTTTTAACCTACCACTTAGTAGTTTCACTATTCATCAAAAATTGATGTTTTTCAGAACAATGCCAAAATTTCATCCCAAGCTATATTTCATATTCCGAATTCAAAAATGAAGTCTATTTTACCAAATTCATAACATAAAAGTTGCATTAATTAATTTTATAATTAAATCCCGCTGTTAAAACAAATAGCGTGTTTTTAAGAAACAATATCTATCAAAAGATTGACACTTGTTTATGTCTAGTTTAAATGTGAAACTACATCCAATGACCAACATTGTATTAAATTGTAAAAATATATTCTAAATATACTTTGAAACCACTCAAATTAATGATTTATCACTATTAATTATTTCTATTAAAAAAGTTGTTTTTAATTATAATTTAGTAATTTTCACTATTCATCAGAATATGAAAGTTATCCGAAAAGTACCAAAATTTCACCTTAGGCTAAATTCGATACTCCGAATCCAAAAATTAAGTTCATTTTGAAAAATAAAATTTACTGGATTTCAAAAAGTGGTTATTACTATTCATAACGGCTAGTTTTAATAATATTTTTATAGCATATCGTTGTTTAGTGAAACTCGGTATTGCGTACTACACACGCTATCGAGGAAGGTCGCGATTGCGTGTAATGCAAGTCAAGTCAAGGATGTGTGTTGTGCAAGCTCCTTTTGGTGTAGCGTACAACACAAGACATTAATAAAATTAAAAAGAATATTTTTTTTATAAAATCTTGGGCTATTACAATGTGGTTATAAAAAATTTAAAATATTAAAATCATGGAGATGGTAAGATGTAATACGCATAAGTAACGTTTCCATTTTTCAATGAGCATTATGTAAAGAAGGTAAATATTATTTTATTATTTAATAATTATAATTATATCATAAATATAATATTGTTTATTTTAATATTCATATATATATATATATATATATATATATATATTATCCATGTGATGAAGTGTTGAAGAAAAATAATATCGCTTCATGGAGGTGGTAGTCCACATGTACACTGGAATGGTGTTGTCATTTTTCAATGAATGGAAATGTATAAGAGTAAATGACATATTAACTTTTAATAATTATAAATATTTCATGAATATAATATATATGCCTTAAATCTGTCAGTATATATATATATATATTTTAGAGGTGGTGATTGAAAATGAATCACATTGGTTCACGATGTGGTAGTCCACCGCACACACGATTGAAGGTTTCATTCCCCATTTTATGGAAGAGGAGATGAATATATGTAATTTCAAAAACATAATAAAATATTATTATATGTTAGATAATGGTGTTATTATATTGTAATTATTATTAAATGAATGATGGTGGTTATATAAGATGAAAAAATAATGAGGTTACTAAAGACATTTACCTACGATTAGGAAAACAGCCTTTGGATATCTTATTATGGACCCCAGAGTTCAAAATTTGGGAAGAATAAAATATCCATAATGTGGATAAATATTTTTGTGAGATATTTTGGTATGTTTTTTATATAAATTGATTAAGATGTTTTAATAAGTGGGGGGAGGAGGTTACCTATTATAATTGTGGAGTAATATTTTTTTAAATACCCAAAAATGTTAAATAATGGGAAGTCACCCTCAACCAAAGTGAATAACAAATTATGAAAAAGGGTTTATAGATAATATATGGTCAATAAAAACCATAATCAATATAAAATATGTTTTTTTTGAAATTTTATTTCCTTAACATCTACGTTTACACACATTTACTATTTTAGTTTTTACGATAGTAACAAGCTTTTGTAATAGGGGATTTATCCTATAAGAATAAAAACATTATATTCAATTGGTAATTTTTAACAACTTATTATAAATTTGAAATCCAATTTATCAAATATAAATACTTCATTTTTGGGAAATTAAATTTAATTCAATTTCATGTAACATGCAAAACCATGTTTCAACCTTAAAATCTAGTAATTAATTTTTACTATTTCAACTATTTGTTATGACCAAAAAATATTTACATTGTTACCTAATATTTGTTATTGTTATTACAAATATTTAATCCATTTTAAAAAATTATATTCATAAAATTGGTTGAATTTAATTTAAAATCAATCTCCTAAGCGTCACAAAAAGTGGTTTCCAAAGAAAAACATTTCTGAAGTATACAAAATTTTTATACAAAATATCAAAATAAAATTAATTTAAATGATCTAAATTGGATTAAAAATATAATAATTTTAAAAATTTTAATTTTATTACTAATTTTATTAAATAGACATTGCTAAATGCTTTAAATTAAAAGATAATTTTAAATAAAAAGTATTTTTTTTACTACTCACCACAAAATTAATCTTTTTAGAAAATTCTCAAAAAATTACACTAAGATAATTTTAAACTATTTATTTCAAAATAAATTTAATTTTTCCAAATAAAATTTCTAGAAGTGGAAAATATTAATTTAAAATACGTGTGAAAAATATGATGAAATTTTTTTTTAGAATAATACCGTGTTTACGCATAAACCTAGATTTATTATTATCTCATGACAAGAAAAAATATAAAATGAATTATATTTATAAATATATAATTTATTAATTTTATTAAAATTAATAAAAAATAGTGATTAATAAAATTTATCAAGATAAAAACACATTTCACACAGATAAATGTATTTTTATAAAAACAGATATTTTACATTCAAATGTATATTATTTTCATTTATAACTAATTTATAATTAATGAATTTATTTAATATATGTGTATACTATAAAAATTTCATAATTTAGTAATTCATATTTATACTAGTGGATTTATCGACTAGGTTATAATGGAATACTATTTTATGATTCATTTAGAATAGGGGGTGTGTGTGTTTCAAGCTATCGAAGAGATTGAATTTATTTTAAAAAGAAATACAATATGAAGTCTCAAGGTCTTACATTTAAACATGGTCTCATATTGAATCTGTATTATATTTATTTATGTAACTAGTTCCTGTGGTGTGGATGTGGGGTGTCATAATACCTATTCATTTACAAAATTTATTGAGAATAATCCTTTTCATGATTTTTTTAATATTTTTAGAGATTGAGTAAGATGAGATTAGAAAGAAAATTTAATCCCTATACCATAAATTTAATGGTCATATAAATAATGTTCCAAGATAATTATTCACCATTATATTTGATTTTATCATGTAACTACATGATAAAATGAAATTAACGAATTATATTGTTGAATAAATAGCTACTGCACTATGAAATAATGTTTGAATGTTAATTTCTCTAACATACCTTGTTGATACCATTGAATAATTTATATCAATTTGTAAAAAAAGATTTTACATAGTTTTAGTAGAATAATAAAGGTATTTGTTTGGAACAAAATCAGGTCTTAAATAATATTTCTGGAAGTTATACATGAGTTGTTATTTTTTTGCTGACCCACCATCAATGTTACATATTCCTAAATGTAGGATAGATAAAAAATATTATTGTTTCTTAATAACTTTTTATTACACAAAATAAAATTAGTGAGGACATCAATAATATGTTAATGACATATTGGGAATAAGTTTAATATCAACTGAGGATGAAATGAAATCCCACTAAATTAATTAAATCTATCTTGTGGTGAAATTGAAAAATATGGAATTATCCCCTGATTATTGTAACATCCCAAGTAAGTAAAGAATAATGTATTTTCATATCTATGTCTATTTATGAATTAGATAGTGTTTTAGAGGCTTAAAATGATTATAAATCCAATCTTAAGCATAGAATACTCTAATATTTTTAAAAGGTTGTTTTCCCGCCTTTTGATGGAAAACCATTTTTAAATCTAAATTTTGACAATTTTATAAGATCTATTTGTCAAAAAATCTTATTCTTTAGAATTGGGACATTTAAATTTACGTTGGATAAATTTTTGGTAATTTTCTGACAATGTTCATTTTTAATGAATAGTGAAAAATACTGCATTTTACATCAAAATTGCATTTTCATCTAATTTAATTATATGGTTAGATAAAATTTTTAATTGGTTTTAAAGTATAATTATAATAAATATTTACCATTTAGTCCAATGGTGGTCATTATAAATAATTTCACTTTTAAATTGGACATAAATAATTGTCAATCTTTTGATAGATATTGTTTTTTAAAAACACGCTATTTGTTTTGACAAAGGGAATTATTTTTAAATTAATTAATGAAAATTATGTGTATAGAATTTGGTAAAATGGATTCCATATTTGGAATCATAAGTTTCAAATTATGTAATTAAGACTTGTTTTTGGACATTATGAATAGTAACGACGATGATTATATTTAATTATTGTAATTTATTAGTAATAGGGTAGTTAAGGCTAATAAAATAATATCATAATAATATAAAATGACCCCAAAATGTGTTCAAATCCTTTTTTTTGAGTCATGGCCGACCATGGGATTCTATTTACCGAACTTGAGGGCCCATGGAGTCACATGGGTGTGATAGTGACATTTATGACATTATTTTTTTAAAAGGAAGAAAATTATAACAAAGGTTTGTATATCGTAAGTAAAACAATTTTAATTTTGTTTACATAAATTATCTATTACACTATAAATAGTAATTGGAAAGATAATAATATTTCCGACATCATGGTATTTTTTTTATAATTTTTAGACATTAAATAAATAAATTTATTTATGACACCATGATGATGTAGTGATTACCACATTAATGATCGATTTAAATAAAATGAAAATATAAGGTAAAATATAAGACTTAAACTTGTCAAAAACCTATTTTATAGGTGGATTTCGAATCCTTAAAACCTTATACTCAAAATATATCACTGTGGGACCTTTAAAATCCGAAAATCACTTTATTATAAAGTAACATTTCAAGACTTTCCAAAAGTGACCCTCCTCCCGCTTTTAAAAGGCCCCCAACTCTACCCCCTTACCCACACCTATAAAGCCCTTGGATCATTGAAACTCTGATCATATTATCTATCCAAATCCCTCTCTTACTCCTAGAATCCTTACTTTGGGCAGAAGTCTTTCCAAGGAAGCCTTTGGCTCAAATGAAAAATAGTTACCTGATTTAGAGGTAATGTCTTCTCTCGAGTTTATTTCTTTTATTTTCATTCTTCACTCACCAATATCTTCTTATTTTTTGATCCCATAATAACACAGGTATCCTCAATATAATAGGATATTTTTACGATAAGTATTCTACCTACTCTTACACACACCACCGTCTAATGGTTAAAAAACATACTGTTTCTATGGGTGGTGAATTCCTGCCTCACGAAACGATGATTGTTCAATATTCTTTTAACAACTTTCATGGTGCCCATTATGATGTCATTGTATTTATATATTATATATGGTATTTTTTTACTATATTATTTTGATTTTTTTTAAAATTACATCTTTATGCTTTTCATGTTGTGGAACTGCGATAATTTCATCTGAGGATGTGTGGACTACCACCCCCTCAAGTGATGTGACTCTTTCATGCCAAACATGGATTTATAAATAATTTAATCAATGAAATTATTTTACCTATATAACATATATATTATATTGTAATTATTATATATATTTCTCATTTAGTTTTAATTCCTTTAATATGACAAAGAAATGAAAGTAGTGTTCATGCGTACGTACGGCTTACCATCTCTGTGAACGGTGAATTTATTTTTTTATCTCCAAATGATATGAAATAGTATAAAATGAATATATACTAGACATATATTATATTTAAATCATTAATACCATTCTGGAGATGATTTACTTAAAACTACATGGGCAATTATTTTCAAACAAGTTCATTTTTGACTCATGTACCGAACATCGACAAAACGTATGATATGAACTCACATAATTAACTAATTATTATAACTTGATAATATGTGATATGAATTGAATAATAAACTTTAAAGGAAGTCCTTAAGAAATTATAAATTGACCAATGTTTATTATTCAGGAATATAAAGAACGAACGGGAACAAGTCAGACTTGAGGTAAGGGACTTCGTCTCAATCTCCTATCGTTGAGGAATACTTCAATTTATATATGACCTTATTTTATTTTTTGTATAATAAAACCTTTTGAAATTTAATTTCATTCAAAAGGAATCTTTTTACATGAAGTGTTTTATTAAATGACAAAGGAATGTTTTAGTCTTACGTATGCGGTGACAACGACTTCTCCACCGCCGTGACCATTATTTGAGTTTCGGCTTCCTCTATAAGACATAACATTATTAATTAAAAAATAAATACCATGTTTTACTTTTATTTTATATTGTTATTAAAAATGGTTTTGATAATGTTTTGATTATATAAATGTGTTGTATTGATATCTTCTGATTGAAATGTGGAAATGTTATGTTTCCTTTATGCATGTTTTATGTGATATGATTATGTTACAGTTATTGGGAATTGTTTATGTAGTCGAGTGGTTCCATGATAAACTAAGGGCGGGTGAGCTGGAGATAGCTCTCCAATGCATTGGGTAATGTGAAGGAGTTTAATTCTAAGGTTTCTATGAAGAGACTTAAGGAATATACTGTGATGGGTATTCCAAATGTAACCATGATGGTTACTCCCTACGTATGAATGTTATGAATGCCTCATGTTACCTTTATGTCTTATGATTTCTATGAGTTATTCATAAATCTTATGACTTAATTAGGTATGTTAAAGTGGTTATGTTTTATGAGTAAAGTATGATTTCATTGATTCTTATGTATACATGGACAAATGTTTTCTTTCCATATTTTTATATCCCTTACTGAGCTTTTTATGCTCGTCCCATGTTTTTCAAATGTTTTTGACAGGTCAAGGGAAAAGTACATGATGTGATGATAGTGTCGAGGAAGTCTCAAGAAAGAAAACATGTTTTATTTTAAATATGTTTCCTTTGGTGGAAAAAATGAATATTTTTTTGATGTAACCACCTTGATTTAATGTGGAAAGTAATGCATGATTTATGATCTAATTCTCTAAAAATATAAACCTGAAGTGATCCTCAATGTGAATTCTTGAAATAACCCAAGATTAAGTTATGTTTAAGTCTAGGGCCTTATAGTTGGTATCAGAGGTCGGTTTAGATAACCTTAGGAGTTAGAAATGTATTAAATGATAATCCAAAAATATTTTTTTACACATTATGGTCAAATTGAAAGGATATAGAATTTGAAGATTACCATGTTGCTTCATCTAGGACATGTTTGTCCAGAATGGTTTTCTGTAGAGGAAACAAGGAACCAGTGCTAAGAAGTCATACAGAAGGAAATGACCTTCCAAATCAGCATCCTGAGATGGTCGGAATTGGAACTGAACAGTTTGTTGCAATAATGGCACAATTGACTCAAGCGATTAATGGTGGTGGTATCCATTCACATGATTAGCCAGATCAACTGTAGAGGAACATGTTAGTTGTGGAACATTTCATGAGGCAGCATCCCCCATCATTCAGAGGATCATCTGACCATGTGCTAGGTGATGGTAGGATTAATGAAACGGAGAAGATTTTCGATGTCATGGGGTGTTCAAATAGTCAAATGGTTAGTCTTGTTGTTTACCTTTTGGAGGGTGATGCAGATTAGTGGTGGTCAATGGTTAAAAATATCAAGGATGCTGATGATATTGATGCTCTTGACTGGGATGAATTCAAAGGTATGTTTCTTGAGAAATATTTTTCATAAGGCTGTTTGACTTAGGATGGAAAAACAATTCTTGGAATTCAGGCAAGAGGAGGACCTAGTGGATTCATATGAAGAAAAGTTCACTTGAATGGCAAGGTATGATCAAAATTTTATCAAATACCTTGATAGTACAATTAAACGTTTTTACTCAGGATTAAATCCAAAACATCAAAGGTAATTAGCTTCTTCTGAGTTGAAAAGTTATGGAAAGCTTGTTCTATGTGCTGAGAATGTGGAAATGGAGTTTGACGATGAGCAAGTGTTCTATGAAAACCAACAGAATAGGAGACCGAGGTGACAAAAGAAAGGGAAGAATTCTTCAAAAAGGTTTTATGGTAAGAAAAATATATTTGCAGTTTGTGATAAATGTGGTAAAAAGCATGCTGGGTAATGTATTTAGAATTTTGGAAAGTGCTTCCGATGTGGTAATATGGTCCATAAGGCTCATGATAGCACTGGAAAAGATCAGGTTAATGGTAATACCAAATTTTATTTATAGTTAGTGAAATGTTTCATATTAAATGAGATGGGTGATTATGAAAATGAGTGTCCGACAAAGAGCTTGAAGAATGGGAAGCAATCAGACTAGAAGCAGAAAGGTGTGGTGAAATCCATTACAACTACTTCAACCAATGTTGGGCCATCAAATGAAGTGGTATCAGGTACTTTGTTTTCTTTTTCATAATATGCCAATGTGTTGTTTGATTCAGGGTCTACACATTATTTCATCTTTGAAAAAGTTTCTAGTAAATTGGGAATTCCATCTCAAGAAATAACTCTTGAACTTTTGGTAAAAAAACCTGGGGGAAATGTTGAGGAAAAAGGAATTTATAAGAATCATCTTATCCATATTCATGGAATGAATATACTTGAAAACCTTATTATTTTACCTCTAGTAGAGTTTTATGTTATCCTGGGTATGGATTGACTCTCTATTTACATTGCTAATATTAAATGTAGAGATTTTTCTTTTCAGAAATACTTTCAGTTTGTGTACAAGAATGAACCCTTACTATTGATAACATATCAAGAGGCTGAGAAACTTTTAAAATATGTAAATGAACATTACCTTGAACATATTGTTGAAAACAATGGAACCATTCAGATTAATGATGTTCCAGTGGTAAATGAGTATCCTGATGTTTTTTCTGATGAGTTTCCTGGAAGAATACCAGATCAGGAAGTTGAATTTAATTTTGACTTAGTTCCTGATGCTAATCCAATTTCAAAAACCCCTTATCGAATGACTCAAATTTAACTTTTAGAGTTGAAGGAGAAATTGCATGATTTATTAGAGAAAGGATTCATTTGACCTATCACATCATCATGGGGTGCTCCTATATTATTTGTTAAATATAAATATGGTTCAATGAGACTTTGAATTTATTATAGAGCCTTGAATAACATCACTATTAAGAACAAATATCCTATGCCTTATATCGATGATTTTTTTGATCATCTCCAAGGAGCTCAATATTTTTCAAAGATTGACTTGAGATTGGGGTACCATCTTTTGAAGGTAAAGGAAGCAGATATTCCGAAGACTGTATTTCGTACAAGATATGGACATTATGAATTTATAGTTATGCCTTTTGGGATAACCAATGCACCTACTGTATTCATGGACCATATGAATAGAGTTTTCCATGAGTTATTGGACATGTTTGTGGTTGTTTTCATTGATGATATTTTGGTGTTTTCTAAAAGTAAATAGAATCATGAATGTCATTTAAGGGTTATTTTTCAATCCTTAAAAGAAAAGACCAGGTATGAAGGCATTACCTCTTCCTGTAGATCCATCATCATGAAAACCAGGTCAGTTTTATTGGATATGGTTAATGGTATCAATAACTGGTGAGATACGCCTTCTCTGAGATGCTTGCAAAGTAGTGTTTCTTTGGAAAATCCCTGTCAGAGAGGGACCAATGGATAGTGGGGGCGTTGGAACCCTCCTACTTCTGTTCTCAAGCTTAATGTGGATGGATCCTGCATGGAGGAGATCCTTCGCAGTGGAGGTGTGGTCCGAGATGGCAGGGGAATCGTCCTTCTTGCTTTTTCTGCTTTCTGTGGACAGGGGGCATTGATGCAAGTGGAAGCTAATGCAATGTTCACTGGTTTGTTTTTAGGCCAATAGGAAAACATTGATCTTTTTCAGGTGGAGACTGATTCTAAAATTATACACGAATCCATGAATGGAAAAGTGTCCACTTTGTGGTCGATTATGTACTTCATCAGAAAATGTAAATTCATTCTCGGTAACAACACTTCAGTGGTGGACACATGGAGGGAAGGAAACCAGGTTTCAGACCATCTTGCATCCCTAGCTATTACATTTCAAGGCCCTGGTATCATTTGATTCCCTAGATGCATTTATTTAAAACCTTATGGGGTGAATTTGATTAGAGGAGATGATCTTGGTCTTTACTACTTTAGGACCCGGTAGATTTTCGTGGACCTTTTGGACTTTTTATCTTTTTGGATGTTTGGATGGTGGTAATTTTCTCTATTTAATAAAACTTTATCATTGAATGACCGAAGGTTTGTTACAAAATTTTCACGGTTGTCCGTCCCATTGACTAAGCTAACTCTAAAGGGTGTTAAGTTTATCTGGTCAAAAGAATGTGATGATTGTTTTCTGGAATTGAAAAGACGATTAGTGAATGCTCCGGTAATAGAACTACCTTCCAGGAATGGTGATTTTGTTATCTACAATGATGATTCATTGAAAGGACATGGTTGCATCCTAATGCATAATGATCAGATAATTTCTTATGCTTCACATCAGTTGAAAACTCATGAGATAAATTACCCTACACATGATTTGGAATTATCTGATGTTTTTTTTGATTTAAAAATTTGGAGGCATCATTTGTATTGTGTAAAATGAGAAATATATACTGATCACAAATGTTTGATGTATATATCCACTCAGAAATAATTGAACATGAGACAGAGGATATGGATAGAATTAATCAAGGATTTTGATTGCACGATTCACTACCACCCAGAAAAAGAAAATAAATTTGAAGATTCTTTGAGTCTAAAAATTAATGCTTCATTAACCATGTTACATTTGGAACGTGATCCTTTGGTTAAGGATTTGAAAAAATTTGTATTGGAAGTTGCTGGTGCAGAAAATTCTTCTCTTTTGTTTCAGGTATAATTGAAATCCTCTCTATCATAAATAATTATGAAAGCATTGAAGCAAGATAGTGAGTTGGAGAAAAAGGTAGAGCTGGTTCAGAAGGGTATGATACCTGAATTAAATATTGATAATGATTGTGTTTTGAGATTTTGGAAGTGATTGTGTGTGCCCTGTGATTCATAGTTGAAGAGAGAGTTGTTATATGATGCTCATAGTTCTCCATTTTCAGTTCATCAAGGTAGTACTAAGATGTTTAGAGATATTTGGGAGTATTACTGGTGGGATGGAATGAAAAGAGATATTGCTGATTTAACTATGAAGTGTTTGACATGTCAACAGGTTAAAGTAGAGCAGCAGTTACCAAAAGGGATGCTTCAGCCATTACCATCTCTAGAGTGGAAATGGGAGAATATATCCATGGACTTTGTTGTGGGCTTACTGAAGACTCCCTGAGGTAATAATGCAATCCGGGTTATTGTTGATCGCTTGAAGAAATCATCGCATTCCCTTTCAATTCGAGATATTTTTTCCCTAGATCAACTTTCTCGATTGTATCCTAAAGAGATAGTCAGGTTACATGGAGTTACACTCTCCATTGTATCTGATCATGATCCCTAGTTCACTTCTAACTTTTGGAAAGGCCTTCAGAAGTCGTTGTGAACTAAATTAAATTTTAGTACAACTTTTCATACCCAATCAGATGGGTAGACAGAATGAACAATTCAGACTTTGGAGGATATACTACATGCTTGTTCGATGGATTATCAGGGATGTTGGGACCAACATCTTTCATTGGTTGAGTTTTCTTATAATAACATTTTTCATTCCAGTATACAGATGGCACCATTTGAAGAATTATATGGGAATCAGTGTCGAACTCCAGCCTTTTGGGATAATGTAGGTGAACAGAATTTGATGGGACCAAGATTGGTAGAAGAGATGACAGAAAAAGTTTTATCTAATAAAGAAACACATGAGAACAACTCAGAGTAGGAAGAAAGGTTATGTGGTCAACATGAGGAAGGATCTCTCTTATGAGGTAGGTGATCATTTCATCCTCAAAATTTCACCATGGGAAAGTGTGATGTGACTTGTTAAGAAAGTAAAGTTGAGTGAAAGGTTCATTGGACCATATGAAATTATGGAGAGAGTTGGATCAGTTTCATACCGAGTTTCTTTACCTCCAAGTTTATCTTAGGTACATAATGTTTTTCATGTTTCAATGTTATGGAAGTACATGCCAGATCCATCTCATGTTCTGAGTCCAAAGGTTGTTCAGTTGGAAGAAAATATAAAATATATCTTATGAGGAACAATCAGTCCTAATTATGGACCACAGGGAGAAAGTGTTGAAAAATAAGGTGATTAATCAATTATATATTTTATGGTAAAACGACATGATTGAAAATGCAACATGGGAATCTGAAAATGCAATGAGGGATACATAACCCCACTTATTCGATAAGTAAATAAATTGCGGGGACGCAATTTACTAAAGGGAAGAAGGATGTAACATCCCAAGTAAGTAAAGAATAATATATTTTAATATATATGTGTATTTAAGAATTAGATAGTGTTTTAAAGTCTTAAAATGAGAATAACTCTAATCCTAAGCATAGAATACTCTAATATTTTTAAAAGATTGTTTTACCGCCTTTTCATGGAAAACCATCATTAAAACTAACATTTGACAATTTTATAAGCTCTATTTGTCAAAATAAACTTATTATTTATAATTGGGTCATTGAAATTTACTTTGGATTAATTTTTGCTATTTTTCTGACAATGTTCATTTTTAATGAATAGTGAAAAATACTGCATTTTACTTCAAAACTTCTTTTTCATCTAATTCTATTATATTGTTAGATTATATTATTAATTGGTTTTAAAGTGTAATTAGAATATATTTTTACCATTTAATCCAATGGTGGTCATTATAATTAATTTTAATTTAAAATTGGACATAAACAATTGTCAATCATTTGATAGATATAGTTTTTTAAAAACTCGCTATTTGTTTTGACAATGGGAATTATTTTTAAATTAATTACATCAATTTCTGTGTTTGGAATTTGGTAAAAAGGATTCCATATTGGGAATCATAAGGTCCAAATTTTTTTATTAATACTATTTTGTATTTGGACATTATGACTAGTGACGACGATAATTATCTTTAATTATCATGATTAATTAGTAATCGGGTAGTTAAGGGTAATAAAATAATATCATAATAATATAAAATGACCCCAACAAGTGTCAGAATCCTATTTTTTGAGTCATGGACTACCATGGGAATCATTTTACCGAACTTGAGGTCCCATTGAGTCACATGAGTGTGATAGTGACATTTATGACATTATTTTTTTAAAAGGATGAGAAATATAACAAAGGATTGTATATCCTGAGTAAAAAAAATTTCATATTGTTTACATAAATGATCTCTTAGACTATAAATAATAATTGAAAAGCTAAAAATATTTCCTACATAATGGTTTTTTTGTATAATTTTTAGACATTAAATAAATAAATTTATATATGACACCATGATGATGCAGTGATTACTTCATTAGTGAACGATTTAAATAAAATGAAAAGATAAGGTAAAATATAAGACATACACTTGACCAAAACCTATTGTATGGGTGTATTTATAACCCTTATCACCTTATCCTCAATATATATCATTGTGTGACCTTTAAAATCCGAAAATCATTTTATAATAAAGTAACATTTCAAAACTTTCCAAAAGTGACCCTCCTCCCTCTTATAAAAGTCCCCCACCTCTACCCCCTTACCCACACCTCTCAAGCCCTTGGATCATCCAACCTCTTCTAATATTATCTCTCCACATCCCTATATTACTCCCGGTGGCCTCACTTTAGGCAGAAGCCATTCCAAGAAAGCCTTTGGCTCAAATCAAAAAGAGTTACCCAATTTAGAGGTAATGTCTTTTCTCAAGTTTCTTTCTTTTATTTTCCTTCTTCACTCACCACTATCTTCATATTATTTGATCCCATAATAAAACCAGTATCCTCAATATACTAGGATTATGTTATGAAAAGTATTATACCTACACTTACACACACCTCCGTCTAATGGTTAATGAACATACTGTTTTTATGGGTGGCGAATTGCTGCCTCACGAAATGATGATGGTTCAATATTCTTTTACCACATTTCATGGTGTCCATTAGTATTTCAATGTATTTATATATGATATATATAGTATTTTTTTCTATATGATTCTTAATTTTATTTTTAATTCACATTGTTAGGTTTTTCATGTTGTGGAACTGCGAAAATTTCATCTGATGAAGTGTGGACTACCGCCCCTCAAGTGACGTGACTCGTTCATTCCAAACATGGAATTTATAAAGAATGTGATTAATGGACTTTTTTTACCTATATAACATATATATTATACTATAATTATAATATATATTTGTCTCATTTAGTTTTAATTCATTTAATATGACAAAGAAATGAAAGTAGCATTAATGAGTACGTACGACCTATAGTCTCCATGAACGGTGCATTTCATTTTTTATCTCCAAATGTTATGAATAGTATAAAATGAATATAATATATATATATATATTATATTTATGTCATTAATACCATTATGGAGATTATTTAATTTTAACTACATGGAAAATTCATTTCAAACAAGTTCATTTTTGACACATGTACCGAACATCGACAAAACGTATGATATGAACTCACACAATTAACTCATTATTATAACATGATAATATTTGATATGAATTGAATAATAAAAATTAAAGGAAGTCCTTAGGAAATTAGAAATTTACCTAATTTTATTATTCAGGAATATAACGAACAAACGAGAACAAGTCAGACTTGAGGTAAGGGACTTCATCTCAGTCTCATTTCATTGAGGCATACTTCAATTTATGTACGACCTTATTTTATTAGATGTATAATAAACCATTTTGACATTTATTTTAATTCAAATGGAATATTTTTACACAAAGAATTTTATTAAATGAAAAAAGGAATGGTTTTGTCTGACGTATGCGGTGAAAACGACTTCTCCACCGCCATGACCATTATTTGAGTTTCGACTTCCTCTACAAGCCATAACTTTTTTAAATAAAAATAAATACCATGTTTTTATTTTATTTTATTTTGGTAATGAAAATGGTTTTGATAATGTTTTGATTATATAAATGTGTTATATTGATATCTTGTGATTTAAATGTGGAAATTTTATGTTTCCTTTATGCATGATTTATCTGATACGATTATGTTATGGTTCTTGGGAATTTTTTATGAAGTCGGGTGGTTCTGTGATAAACTAAGGAAGGGTGAGCCCAAGATAGCTCTCCAATGCAATGGGTATTCCAAACATAACCATGAGGGTTACTCCCTACGTAATAATGTTATGAATGCCTAAAGTTACCTTTATGTCTTATGATTTCTATAAGTTATTCATAAATATTATGATTTCATGAGGTATGTTAAAGTGCTTATGTTTTATGAGTAAAGTATGATTTCATTGATTCATATGTATACATGGACTAATGTTTTCTTTCCAAATTTTTATATCCCTTACTGAGTTTTTTATGCTCATCCCAGGTTTTTGAAATGTTTTTCATAGGTCAAGGGAAAAGTACATGATGTGATGATAGTGTCAAGAAAGTGTCAAGAAAGAAACCATGTTTTATTTTAAATATGTTTCCTTAGGTGGAAATAAATGAATACTGTAACACCATGAGATTTTGTTAGATATATTATTTTTCATTTCTGTGATTTCTTCTATTGTACATTACACCAAGTTTGGATTGTACTATACACAACACCATATTAGCTTGCAATATACACAACACTATTCTTGGCTCATGTTACACACAATTTCAAGTTCGTTTTGTGGAAATTATTCTATGAAAAATTAAGTATAGATTTTGTTTCATATATAAATGAAATAAGTTTTTATTATGTTATAGGAAACACCAAAGGGAGTTTACACTACACACAACCATGACACAACTTTCATTACACGCAATCACGACCTTCCTCGACAGCGTGTGTAGAACACAATACCGGGTTTTACAAAACAATGATATGTTATTAAAATATTATATAAACCAGTCGTTATGAATAGTAATACCCACTTTTTGAAATTTAATAAATTTTATCATTCAAAATTGACTTTATTTTTGGATTTTAAATATCGAAATTAACCTAGGGTGATGTTTTAGTATTTTTTTTTGAAAAAATTCATTTTTTGATCAATAGTGAAAACACTAAGTTATTTGTTAAAACCAAATTTTTATTTAAATAATAATTAATTTTATTTAAATTTATTTTAGGTCTAAATAGATACATAATACCTATATTAGTTCAATGTAATTAATTGGATTAATTTTATAATAATTTTAGATATATATAAATTTTATTGAACTTTTTACCGTCTTTTACCCACCTCTTACGAGAATTTGAAAATTTATATAAAACATAATTTTACCGCTTCTATGAGTGGAATTTCAAAAATTCGAGAGACACATTTGATATCAGTAAGTAAAATTTGGTTCAATAAGATAATTGTTTTTGGTGAATAGTAACATTTTACTTTTATTTACCACAGTTAAAAGTAAATAGGGTAATTAATGGTAAAATTAATATTATTATTACCCTAACACATTTTCTAATTCTATTGTATAAGTTTAATTAGATGAAAAACAACTTTAGGAATAAAATATGACCCTTTAGGTGCACTTGGATTAGATTATGACATTTATTATTATTTTATTTAAAGAAGAGTTAAAATAATTAAAATCAAAGTTTAATAACTAAAACATTTTTAATATAAGGTTATACAGAAGATAAATTCAACTATAAATATTCATTAGAAAGATAAAAATATCTCCTACATAATGGTAATTTATTTATATTTTTTATAAATGAAATAATTTATTTTATTTGTGATACAATAATGATGCAGTAATTATCTTATTAATGAAATATTATCATAATTGATATTATAAATTCCCAAATGAATGAAATTTGAGACTTTTTATGAATTACAATAATTTTATAGGTTAATATAACATATTAGGGTTGGTTATATGTATTTTTTTCTATGTAATAATGTGGTTATAAATTTAGAAAAAACAAAAGACCAAATTGTGTCAAAATTGACATAAAAGAGTTTTTAAAACATATATTATATTATTAATTGATATTCTATACCTAAAAATATAAGGTTCATCCAAAATACATATATAATTATATTTTTATAATTAATTAACCACTTGGTCTTCTCTTGTATGTATATATTATGTTTATTAACCATATAATATAAAAATTCAAAGAGATATGGTAAATGTCAAACTACATAACAAAGAGTTAAATATAAATGATAAGGTTAATATAGTGACCTAAACCTTTATAAAACCTATTGGTTACGAGAATTTCGACCCATATCTACCCTTTCCTTGAAATAAGTCACATTGTAGCCATTATAAACCGAATATGAATTTATTATAAAATAATATTTCAGGTTTTTCCTAAGGTGCCCCTCACCCCTCTTATAAAAGGGAACTCCATCTTCTCTCACATTCACTCCTCCCAAGAAATTTGGCTTGGCCAAACCTGGCCCAAATACCCTATAAAATATCCTACCTTAATTTTAGAGGCCTTAATTTAGTCATAAATCCAACCAAAGATCCCTTTTGATCAAATCAAAAGGAAGAACCCGAAGAATATGTAAATATCTCACCACCTATTTCAAGTTTCTTTCTTCTTCCACTTCCTCCTTCTTTGTTGTTTCCATTATAAAATAATAACTATAGAATAATCTATATAATGTGATGTTATTATAGAAATTTTACAACCATATTAGTTATTTTATCCATCCTATGAATGAAAAGGTCACCACACATGCGTATATACGGCTTACCGTCTCCACGTCGTGGTGTAGTTTGTTATTCCTACATTTCATCATTTGGATGGGTATACTAATGAGTATAAATTATATAAATAATAGATATAACATTATGTAGATTATTTATATATGATATACCATCCAATTATCTATGATTTTAATATCAAAAGAATGATATTATCGCTCGTGCGTACATACGGACTACCATCTCCACGATGCAATGTGATAAATTCTCCATGTTACCCATTCAAGTATGATTATAAAGTATATATAATTAATAATAATGAAATATATTATATAATAATGATACTGGATTTATGTACATATATTTTTCATTTACTTAATTCCATTCAATTCAATAAAGAAACGAAAACAACGTTCATGCGTACGAACGACCAACTGTCTCCATGAACGGTGTATTTCATTACATTTATCGACTTATCATAAATATTTACATGATGAATATATATTATATAAAAATCATGTTTTATATTCTGGAATTATTTAAATAAGTATATAAGTAATAATATCAAGAACATCAAGTCAAAACACATAAAATAAATGAAATGATTTTACCCAAAATGCTGCTTTAACATGGAATTTACAAAAGAACGGGTAATATAAAGTCATAAGTGAACCATATATGATATCATAACAATGAATATGATTCTTTAATAAGTCAATGACATTATTTAAATCATTATAAAGGATGTTCGGATACATACGAAGCATATTGGACATAAGGTAATGGATAATTATGCAATCTCGTTTTTATCCGAGATTGCTTATACGTAAGTATTTACTCGGGTTATATTTCTCATCCATGTCCATTAGTTTTTTTTCATAAAGTGTTTAATATTATTCCATGTATTTTTGAAGTCATGTTTAACCCTATTTTACTTTAACTTTGTGTTATGGAAGGAATCTTTCTTTTGTTTACCATATTTGGTATTTTTTGACTTTTCCGTTAAAAGTACGAGGATAATGTTTTTTTAACTTATACGGCATGAACAAATTTTTATGCTTTATAACACATTATTTCCATGAATCATAATCTACAAGATTTAATTATTATTTTCAAAAAAATCCATTTCTTTTAAAATTTCAGGGGATTTTGTGAAAATAAAATGATTCTGAAGAAGAAAGGTTATTTTCCTCAAGAATTCATTTCAACTGTTTTGTCAAAACTATTTTCCATCTAAGATGACATTATTTAATATGTTTAAGTTTCAAGTATAATGTCTCTATTATTTACATGGTTTTAATTTATTTATGATGAAATGATATCCATTTGTTTTATAAGGATTATGTTATGATGGGATGATGTTTATGAAACCCATTTTATTCTTTGGGTCATGATGAATGACTTATGTTTATGTTGTGGCACACGTATGAATGATTTCATTATGAGATGGGTGGTACATATATCTTCTCCAATGCATTGGGTAAAGATTTATATCTCATGAGATATACATGGCTATAATGACAAGTAAATTCGGTACAATAATACATGGCTGGAACGATAGGTAATCCTGATTCAGTAATGGACTTTGTCCACTATGATGGTCTTGGAAGAAATACCTTGGATTCTATAGAAATAATATCATGTGCTTAATGGTTTTCCACAATTACATATTTTATTCCCATGCTATTTTATCAGGATTGATTTTTCTTTATGATATATGCCTTACGTACTTCCAAGATTTAGGCCATTGCTCAAGATTTTGATGTTTAGATTTTATGTTCAAGTTTTTTCATTGAAATGTTTATGGATTGTTTTATGTACCCTATGTTAAACCTTACTGAGAATTTGAGCTCACACTTTTTATGTTTTATTTTCCCCAGGATATAAATAAAGGTTTTTGGTAAGAAAATAAAAGGGGAAGATCTTTATGGGAGATGTGGAAGATCTTTCAGCACGATTAGAAGTTTATGTTACGAGTTTTAAAAGACACTAAACTATTACGGTCCTTGGTGTATGTTTTTGTTATGTATTATGTATTTCGCAAAATTAATTTAATTTCCATGTACATCATGCTTTTGGTCATTACAGTTGGTATCATAGGAAAGGTTTAGTTAACATTTGGAAACTAGGATCTAAAAAACTTTTGTGAAATACCTAGAGATATTTCTAAGGTATGTCTAGGGATGTCTCTAAGGTTAAGTATAAGTATAGGTTATAGTCTGAGAATTACGGAAACGATCATAGAATTAAACATAAGATTTTATATATTGAAGATACTACCCCTTTATTATTATTTTTCCCTAACATGATTTTTTCCTCTCACAGTATGATTTTGAGTTTTAGACGATGGCTGGAACCCGAAGGAACATTGTTGATCAATGTAATAGACAATGAAATGATTTTACTCCTAAAAAAACCACTATTATGGGAGATGGAGTGAAAAATCTTATTACTATACTTACACAAGATATGAATCATTCTAGACTTCCAAATGAGCAGTTAAGGGAACAATATTCCATTGATTCCTTCATGAGGCTATATCCACCTTCTTTCAGTGGGTCCTCTGATCCAAATGTTGCTGAACAATGGATCAGTACCATTGAAAAGATATTTTTCATACTTCGCTGTTCAGAACATGAAAAAGTAATTCTGTCTTTTACCATTTACAAGGTGAAGAAGACCAGTGGTGGACACTAATTAAGAATACAAGGACACAAGATGAAATTTAATCAATGGAATGGTACGAGTTCAAGAACTTGTTTTTCAATAAGTACTTCCCTCGTATTCTTTAAAAAAAGATGGGAAAGGAGTTCCTTGAGATTAATCAAAAGGATGATGAATCTGTTGGTATATACAAGGTGAATTTTACAAGGCTTGCAAGGTATGCATCTGGCTTTATCATCCAACCTGAAAGTAGAGTTGATCAATTCTTCAGTGGCTTAAAACCAAGTCTTTGATGTGAATTAGTTATAAGAGACTTCAGTAGCTATGAAAAAATTGTGTGTTGTGCTATCAAGGTAGAACTGGAAGTTGGTGTTACATATCCATCTCATGGTTTTGACAAAAAACGAAAGATGGAGTTCAATGAGAAATCTCAGAACAATGGTGAAAGGAAGATGAATGTTTCTTTATGCTCAAAGTTTGGAAAGAAGCATGGTGGAGATTGTCTAAAAGGTACTGGAAAATGTTTTAAGTGTGGAAAATAAGGTCATCAAGCAGTTGAGTATCGATGTGATGGGAAAAAGGTAGCTAATGAGGTGAATAGATAAAGGACTATAGTGAACACTCCACAAACACTTCAATCCTTCAAGTGTAAGGAAATGAGGCATTATTCTAATCAATGCCCTAATCAAAGGGTTAATGATGATCAACGTGAGAAAACTCTTAAGGAAAAGGTTAAAGAAAAGTCACATGTGATCACTATTTGTGATGTTGAGTATGACAATGATTTTGTGGAGTGATAAAGTTTTTTTGTAATGGGATTTCAAAATAGTATCATGGAATCTCATTTATGGTATCATGGAATTTTGGAATATCTATGTATTGGGTTTCAATAATTATATGGTACCGGTAACCATGAAAAGTGATTGAAATATTTTTTTAAAGAAGATGATATGCACATAATGAAGGAATAAAGAGAAAATTAAATGATCTCATAACTGATATAAGGACAAAGTTATATCATGGTTTGAGTATATAGATATTTTGGGATTTTGGTATGTGGAAAGAGTTAACTTTTACAACATTCATGTTTTCATTAAGGTTCAATGGGTATTCATTTTTCAATAGAATAACAGATTAAGGTATTCACATGTTTGGAATGTGACCAACAAGATATATCGTATGATATATGGGGGATAAATGCTGGTATTCACATGCTCTGTAGATGAAATTCCTAGTAATTGTTTTCTTTAAACAATGAGCTTAGGAAGAAGTATTTTGGATAAGCCTAAATATTGGAATGGATTATGTTGGACATAATTTATTATTATTTAAGGCTAAAAAATTTTCTGATATTACTGATGGAATGTTATAATAATGTATTTTTAGAAAAAGGACAACCCACAGGACAGGCGAAAACCTATCGAGTTGGACAAGGCTGTGGGAATCGAACCCACAACTGAAGTGCGACATGCCATTATCACCTACCACTAGCCTACAAGAAATCCATGGTTAGTAAAAACTATTTTTATTTTATTAATCGCTATGATATATGAAGTATAAGTCAATTTTAGGAACCAAATATGGTTAATCTCACCATATATGAACTTATATATATTTAATAACTTTTGATAACATTATGTTAGAGGTAGATGGAAGGACCCATCATTCTATCACATGATCTGCTAACACTTCAAGAATGAAGAATTTGACTTCATTTATTTAAATAAGAGATGAAGTGGAAATTTTTCATGGAATAACAGACAATGACACTACACATAAATCAAATAAGTATTTCTACTTATGTAAAAAATACATCAACTTTAGGGAAATGATCTTGAAAACCAAAAACATTGTCCAAGATGGTACCTTAGATCATCACAAATTTATGGATTTGTGATTGTTGGCTTTTTCATAGCCATTCTCTATACCACTCTCCATCATAACATGATGGTTAGATTTATCTTCTATGTCCATATTTCCACCTATGTTCTACTATGTGGAAACCCAGTGATGAGTTAATTTGGGTAACCATTATGTTTCATACTCCACTTTTTAAAATTAAGTTTTAGTATTCCTTTTTATGATGTGGGTTTCTCTGAATGAAAATTACAAGTAGTGAATGATTTATAACCCTGATGAATTTCGAGGGTGAAATTCATTTTAAGGGGGGTAGAATGTAACACCCCGATATTTTATGAGATATATTTTTTTATTTATTTGATGTCTTCTATTGAACACTACACCAAGATTAGATTGTACTATACAAAACACCGTATTATCTTGCAGTATACGCAACACTATTCTTGGCTCGTGTTACCCACAATTTCAAGTTCGTTTTGGGGAAATTATTATACGCAACATTAAGTATAGATATTGTTTAATTTATAAATGAAATGTGTTTTGATTATGTTATAGGAAACACCAAAGGGAGCTTGCACTACACGAAACCCTGACTTGGCTTGCATTACATGCAATCATTACGTTCCTTGATAGCGTGTGTAGTATGCAATACCGTATTTTAATAAACAACAATATGTTATTAAAATATTATATAAACTAGCCATTATGAATAGTAATACCCACTTTTTTGAAATTTTATAAATTTTATGTTTCAAAATGGACTTCATTTTTGGATTCGGAATATCTAAATTATCCTCGGGTAAATTTTTTGTATTTTTTTCAAAAACATTCAATTTTTGATGAATAGTGAAAACACTAAGTTATTGCTTAAAACTGACTTTTTATTTAAATAATAATTTATTTTATATTAATTTATTTTTGGTCAAAATAGATACATAATACCTATATGTGTACAATGTAATTAATTGGAGTCATTTTATAATAATTTTAGATATAGAAAAATTTTATTGAACTTCTTACCGTCTTTTACCCTCCTCTTAAGAGAATTTTCAAATTTACATAAAACATAATCATACCGCTTCTGTGAGTGGAATTTCAAAAATTTGAGAGACATTGTTGATATCAGTAAGTAAAATGTGGTTCAATAAGGTAAAAATAATTTATGGTGAACAATAACTGTTTACTTTTATTTACCATGGTTAAAATTAAATAGGGTAATTAATGGTAAAAATGATATTATTATTACCCTAAAACATGTCCTATTTCAATTGGATAAGTGTAATTCGTCCAAAAAAACATTAAGAATAAAATATGACCCTTTAGGTCTACTTGTATTAGATTTGGACATTTAATATTATTTTATTTAAAGAAGTGTAAAAATAGTTAAAATCAAAGTTTAATAACTCAAACATTTTTAATATTGGGTTATACAGAAGATAAATTTGTCTATTAATATTAATTAGAAAGATAAAAAGATATCATACATAATGGTAAATTATTTATATTTTTAGACATTAAATAATTTATTTTATTTATGACACAATAATGATGCAGTAATTACCTTATTTATGAAATATTAACAAAATTGATATTATAAATACCCAAATTAATGTAATTTGAGACTTTTTATAAATTAAAATAATTTTCTAGGTTAAGATAACATATTAGGGTTGATTAGATTAATTTATTTTCAATGTAATAATGCTGTTATGAATTTAGAAAAAAATACCAAATAGTGTCAAAATTGACTTAAAATAGTTTTTTAAAAAATATTATATTATTTATTGATATTATATTCCTAGAAATATAAGGTTCAGACAAGAGTCTTATATAATGATATTTTTATCATTAATTAACCACTTGGGGTTCGCTTGGATGTATATAGTATGTTTGTTAACCATATAATATAAAAATACAAACAGACATGGTAAATGTCAAACTACTTAACTAAGAGTTAAATATAAATGATAAGGTTAATATAGTGCTCCAAACCTGTATAAAACAAATTTAATGATATTATTTTCACACATCCCTACCCTATATTCTAAATAAGTCACTTTGGAGCCATTATAATCGGAATATGAATTTATTATAAAATAATATTTTAAGTTTTTCCTAAGGTGCCCCTCACCCCTCTTATAAACTGGCCCCTATTCTCTCACATTCACTCATCCCAAGCCATTTGGCCCGGCCAACACCTGTACAAATACCCTCTTAAATATCCTACATTTATTATAGAGGCCTTAATTTAGTCATAATACCAACCTAAGGAGCCCTTATGATCAAATCAAAAGGAAGAACCTGAAGAAGAGGTAAATATTTCACCACCTATTTCAAAATTTCTTTCTTCATCCACTTCCTCCTTCTTTGTTTTTTCAATTATAAAATAATAACTCCAGTATATTATATATAAAATTATGTTATTAAAGAAATTTTACAACCATATTAGTTATTTTATCCATTATATTAATGAAAATATCACCACACATGCGTACGTACGGCTTACTGTCTCCACGTCGTGGTGTAGTTTGTTATTCAAACATTTCATCATTTGGATGGGTATAATAACGAGTATAAATGATATAAATAATAAATTTAACATTACTATGATTCTTTATATATGATATAACATCCAATTATATATGATTTTAATATCAAATGAATGATATTGTCGCTCGTGCATACGTACGGACTGCCGTCTACACGATGCGATGAGATTCATTATCCATGTTAACCATTCAAGTATGATTATAAAGTATACATAACAAATAATCATGAAATATATTACATAATAATGATACTATATTTATGTACATATATGTTTAAATTACTTAATTACATTCAATTCAATAAGGAAACGAAAACAGCGTTCATGCGTACGAACGGCCTACCATCTCCATGAACGGTGTATTTCATTCCATTTATCGACCTATCATAAATATTTATATGCTTAATATATATTATATATAAGTCATTTTTTAAATTATTTAATTAATTAAATCAGGATATAAGTATTAATTTCATGAACGAAATGTCATAACATGTATGATAAATGAAACGATTTTACCAAAAATGCTGCTTTAACATGGAATTTACAAAAGAACAGGTAATATAATGTCATAAGTGAACCATATAAGATATAATAACAATTAATATGATTTTTTAATAAGTCAAGGACATTATTTAAATCATTATACAGGAGTTTTTAATACATACGATGCATATCAGACATAAGGTAAGGGATAATTTTGCAATCTCATTTTTATCCAAGATTGGTAATACGTAAGAAATTACTGGGGTTATATTTTTCATCCATGTCCATAAAAGGGATTTTAATAAAGTGTTTAATATTCTTCCATGTATATTCAAAGTAATTTTTACCACTCTTGGACTATTACTTTTTGTTATTAAAGGAATATTTATTTTTTTTACCATATTTGGTACTTTTAGACTTTTCTATTGAAAGTACGAAGAGAATGTTTTTTCACTTATACAACATGATCAGATTTTTATGGTTTATAATGACTTATTTAAATTAAGTGTACTCTAAAATATTTCATGATTATTAAAAAAAACATTTTCTTTTAAAATTTCATGGGATTTTGTGAAAAGAAAATGATTTTGAAGAAGAAAGGATATTTTTCTCAAGAATTCATTTCAAGTGTTTTGTCAAAACAATTCTCCATCTAAGATGACATTATTTAATATGTTTATGTTTAAAGTATAACTTATATATGATTTACATGGTTTCAATTTTCTTATGAGGAAATGATATCCATTTCTTTTAAATGGATTATGTTATAATGAGATGATGTTTATGAAACCCATTTTATTCCTTGGGTTATGATGAATGATTTATGTTTATGTTGTGGCACACGTAAGAATGATTTAATTATGAGATGGGTGAGACCTATATCTCCCTCCAATGCATTGGTAAAATGTTTATATCCCATGAGATATACATGACTGTAATGGAAAGTAAATCTGGTACAATAATACAGGGCTAGAACGACAAGTAAACCCAATTTAGTAATGGACTTTGTCCACTATGATGGTCTTGGAAGCAATGCCTTGGATTATATAGAAAACATATCATGTGCTTAATGGTTTTACAAAATTACATGTTTTATCCCCATTCTATTTTATCATGATTGTTCTTCCTTTATGATATATGCCTTATATACTTCCATGATTTATGTCATTTCTCAAGATTTTGATGTTTAGATTTTATGTTCAAGTTTTTGCATTCAAATGTTTGTGGATTGTTTTATGTTCCTTATGTTTACCCTTACTGAGAATTTGAGCTCACCTTATTTATGTTTTCCTTTCCCTAGGATATAATGAAAGGTTTTATTTAAGAAAACAAAATGGGAAGATCTATATCGGAGATGTTGAAAATCTTTCACCACAATTAGAAGATTATGTTCCGAGTTTCCAAAGACACTAAACTATTATGGTCCTTGGGTGTCTGTTTTTGTTATGTATTAATTATTCCACAAAAGTAATGTAATTTCCATGTACGTCATGATTTGGGTCTTTACAAATATCATCTTTGATGTAACCACCTTGTTCAAATGTGGAATGTAATGTATAATTAATGATCTAATTCTCTAAAACTATAAACCTCAAAAGATCCTCAATGTGAATTCTTGAAATAACTAAAGATTAAGTAATTTTTAAGGTTGCGGCTTATAATTATCCTCTAATTATCTATTTCAAAAAGGTAATACAAAATCTAGATGAACTGGTTTGAGGTAATTTTTTTTATATTTACTAATGACACTCATAAATTTAAATCAAAAAATGTTTTTATTAGTAAAAATTCCATTTTTTCTGTCAAAAAATCAATGGTTGGTGTTGGAATATCAATGAAAAGAACTCCCTAAGAAAATTTGAAAATTGTGATGTTATCACAAGAAATATAGAGTAATTATATATATTTATATATATAAATGATATATATAGGTAGGGTTATTTTGTTATTACTAGTGTTTTTGGAGGTTTTAGAAGAGATAAATTATATTTTTACGTAATTTCTCACTCCATAGTTAATTTATAAATCATAGAGTAAGTGGTGAAAATGATGTAGAAAGAAGAAGACATGATGAGAATTATCAAGATTCATATAAAATGAAATTTCCATTCACTAAAAATATATTAATGATCTTGGAAATTATCTATGAATATAAAAAAACGTGTGCACATGATTATGATTAGTGTTGGTATGTACCAACCGAGCATAAGTCATTTGATGATTAAAAAAGGGAATCTACATTTGTGATAGGAACAAGCTCGAAAGAATGATAAATGTTCCTTGATAGAAAATATAATGAATAAATATATTCACCAAAATAAGAAATATATGAAAGTAACTCTAAATAAGTATAAAAGAAAATTGGAATATTATTTCAATCCCAAATTGATGTTTTTCTATTACAGGAGAATGGCCACAATATGGATCACCAAAAACATTCCTTTTAGATTAAAATTAAAGTAAAAAATATAAATCTAAAAGGTTATCATCCTAGGAAAAAAATATGATTATTATATTGATTTATGAAATTCTATATAAAGAGATGAAAATATTTCCTAAAAAATGAAACACAAATGTTATGATAAAACCATTTTAAAATTCCACAAAAGTTGTGTTTATCAAGAAGGGGTGATTGATTAATTTCCCTGACTAGTTATAAATGGATAAATAGAAAGATAAAGAACAAGAAGATGGTAATGTTAAATGGAAAAATTGATTTCATATGAAGAGGTTTAATTTCATGAGAGGATGTTTTAAATGATAACTGAAAAGGTCAAAATAATTTATATAGAAGGTGTAAAAATATGGAAATGGTATGAAATTATGTATAACCATTATACTAAATCAATATGATTCAATTGAAAAAATGATGAAATTTCTAGGTAAAAAATTTTCCTTGATGGATAACATTAGATGGACTATTCTACATAAGGATAAATATAAATTAAAGAATAAAATTTACATGCAGATACAAGATGATTAGAGTATAAAACACAAAAGTGGACCTAGAATTAAGAACACTTCTAGTGTCAAATATAGAAATAATTGTAGGTCTTGGTTGACTGAAAATTCTAAACCTAACTCATATTACTGATGAGAAAGGAAAAAACCCTCCTTATTATCTTATGGTCCCTTAATTCTTATAAAATATGCATCATAATAATTTTAAATTCATATGATGATAGAATCATATATTCCCATTATGTCTAATTCTAGGAACACTGCCTAAAATTTTGACAAATAAAAAAAACTAGATTTTCTAGAAATTCCTCAATCCATAATAGTGCTAACCAAAACCTATTTCTAACCTCAAGAATATTACTCTAAATAATTAAGTAGGACACATACGTGATTCATTCTATTTCATTTCCAAAAAATCAAACCCTAAAGCACTCCGTAAATATTTATTATAACAATATTCAACTTTGTTTCATTAACAATTCAAAAACAGTTTAAAACCCATGATTCCACACAATAAACACAACAAATTCTTTAAAAACTAGATATGAACTTAAAATACACATCTAAAGATAATTCCTTCCAAGTGTGTATCAAAGATTCAATTATCACCAACTCTATTCCCACTTTCTCCTTGACAAGTGTGAAAAACAAGACATTAATAAAAATATTTCTATAAACATAGGATATTGGTATCAACCATTCCAAAACACTATACCCCAAACAAATCATTATGATATTATCCCCCTTCCTAAACACACATTCACTTTTCCCACTTTTTAGTAGATTGAGTTACCATATCTCCACCTATTTTAATGAACCCAAATATCATTGGTCTATAATTTCATTAAATAGAATCATACTTTCACACAGTAAAAAAATATAAATAATATACTTTTCTCAAATATAAAATTATATGTGGAATGGGGTTATCATTTACAAATGGTCTTTTGGGAACCTGAAGTTTAGGGGTTATTCAATGAAGCTATGATATTTTTTGAGGAAGTTGGGTTGGATGATGAAATTGTGCTCCTAGTTTTTTATTTTGTTATATTAACATAAAATTATTAACAAAATTAATCCTTTCATAAAATGGACAACAGAAAGGGAAGAATTGGATAATTTACCCAAAAAAGTCCATCTGATGGTCAATTTTGGTTTGCGATGTTCATATTGTATGTTTGTCTTGAATGGTTAATTTATATTACATACAGAGTTAATCATATATATTTTTCTGTGGAATAAAAAATATGGTAATAATTATCTAAAATATATATTTCCAACATCATGCATTATAAATGAACTTGTGATCCAAGATTTTGTACAAATTGAGAGAAACGTTTTTATAAAAATAGTTCATACACCAATGTTTTCTAAATTTAATCACATAGAAGAATATAAGATTATGTTTGGATGAGAAGGGTTTTTATTCTAAAATTATAATATTAGAGTTTTTTTGGACAGTCAAATGGAAGATACTAAGAATTTAATCAAATAACGTCCTAATCGTATGAAGTCCAAACGTATAAAGTTCAAATAGGTTAAGTAAACTTAAATGAAAAATTTTGGACGATCTCTCATAATTTCATCAAATGGATTCTATAAGAATAACCACAGTTCCTAAAAAATATTCTATGTCATCGGACATAAATTTTTGGCAAAAAACATAAAATTGATTTTTTAAATGATGATTATCAGTCACTGGTTGGATTATAAAGGAAACATATAGAGAGTTATGATACAAGTCCTTGGTTGGTGGAAGTGTCTAAGAAATATTTTTGAAATCTTCCTACTATGACTTTATAGGTATGATCAGACGAAATCTCAATGGATGAATGAATTTCTACAATGTTTTTACTAGAAAATAAAGTAGCATAATGTTTTAACAGTTCAAAACTCATTTTGAAAATATTATTATGAAATAAAATATTATGATTAAAATATGATACTTTAATGATATCAATATCATAATAGGAATATTTATGATTCTCATTAAGGTGGTAGGAACTTAATTAAAGGTTGTGGATATTTGAATTTTTTAAAAGCTTTAGGAATACTCTAGAATCAATGCAAAATATCCAAGTAAATTTTTATAAGATTGAGTTTTGAATTTGAGTTTTTCATTGATCCAAAATTTGAAATTGTAATACATACTTTTCTCCTACTTACTCATATATAAATAGTATGTAAGTACAATATAGATATATGTACTATTTTCATATTTAAAAAAATAAGTGATACAGAAACAATATAATACGAGGACATCAAATGAAATTATGAAATCCAAAGTTAATAAATAAAATATACATAAATGAAATATCTTGGATGAAAAATATGATGTTAAAATATAGGAGTTTATTTTAGAGGCATTAGTTAGAAGAAACCAAAAAAATGATTCATATTCAGTTGAATCTGATGAACTATATGCATAAGTGAATAAATGAACTGGGTTTAAGAAATATGTATCGATTTCTAGAATGCAGTGAATATATAATTTTGAATGGATTATTGGATAGAGACACTAGATGAATATTATAATAGATTGAAGTTTATATATAATTCCAAGGAAGAAGTTATTGCCTACATCCAGGGATGAATTTGAAGAAAAAGTTTTTGCAAGAATCACAAGAGTGAGGAATGTAAAATAATAATTGTGAAAAAATACTAAACCTATTGGTGATGGTTTATATTATATATTAAAAAATATTTTCTACAAAATATTTTTTATATCTATTATCTATAGAGAGAGTACATTCACTATTGTATGATTATAGGGAAACCGAAGTGTAAGGATATCCTTTGCTTATTATGACCACATAAAATAATATTTTTCTAGTGGGTTGTGTGGTATTGTATCTTTCCAAACATTTTGAATGAGTAAATAATATTTTTTAGTAGTCAACATGGTAATTACTTTTATTCTATGGATTACAATTGTGTTCTTTTTTTAATGAATTCATAATTCCGTAAAAGTAGATGATGGTTTTTTGAAAAATTAAAAAAAATATAAAAATAAAAAATTACTGATTCACCAAATCACCTTCTTAGTGATCCCACATACCCTGATTGGGACTTTCAAGTGGTATCATATATAAGGTCCACATCACTAACTCTTTTCCATATTTTGAATAATAATGAAGTATCAATGGATGTTAAAAAATTTATGAATATTAAATGGATTCCTATTTTTTATTGAAGTAACTAAGATATTTGGAAATATATAATGAGTCATTATCATATGTACCATGGTTATAAAGTTACTAAAAAAATATAAAAGGATTCCCACCTAGGGATGAGGGATTTACCCACAACAATGTTGGTAAAAATAATTCATATAATGATGAAAAAGAGAGAAAATTTATACTTTCTTCACTCTAAAAAAGTGAAATTATTTGAGTAAAAGGAGTTAGTAAAATTAAAGGAATCTATGAAAAGTTAAAGAAAATCTACGATGGAAATATGAAAGAAAAGATATAAAAGAACAAAATTTAAGGGTTGAAGTGTGACGATCTTAAATTGGGTGATTTTGAATTTATTGGTGAGTTATAAACATGGGTGAATGACATAATTAGAACCATAATATGTCTTGGTGAGATTTTGGAAGATTATTCTTGGGTTTAAAGGATCTTATGAAATATACCTAATAAATTTTAGGCAAAAGCTTCATCATTGGAAGATAGAGATCCCGAAACTCTATCACTAGAAAATCCATATAGAACTCTCATCACATATAAAATGAGAAGAGATATGGTTTAGAAGAAGAAATATATGTTTAGTTATGAAATATCATTAAAAGATATAAATAATGTAAATTTTATGAATTTTCTCAAAGAGATAGATAGTGACTCTTGATCTAAAAAAAGTGATTGTTAATTTTTTGACGAATTTACATCTTTTCTTTCTAAAAAGTTAAAAAAGTATTTGAAATATATAAAGGGAAGTTACCACTAAAATTCATTGGATGTGAATACATTGAACATTTATAAATAAATGTTGTATATCGAAAGGAAGAAGAAAAAAGTGATGAAGATGATAGATAATATATAATATCCTTTAATTATATTGAAAAAATATCCAAGTCTTATCCTAGGGGAAATGATAAGAATTTATCTCAATATAAAATGAGAAACTATATTTCTATGTGTGTTAAAGATGATTATATTGAATAAGAAGACCACAACTAATGCGATGATGCTACCAAAAAACACTTTATTTAAAAAATTAACGGTGAAAGATTCACCATTTAAGAAAGTGGTAGTTCAAAATAATAATAAAATAATTTTGATTTTATGCTAAAGAGAGATTTTAGTATTCAAAATATTATAATTCTTGAGATGGAGAATAAGAATTTGAATTATTAAAACCATTCTGAAAACAATCATGAATCCTTTCTTAAAGATAAATCCATGTTTCTAAAAAAAGTGATTATATAAATATGATTCTTAATGAGATTAAAAATTGAACATCAAA
Organism: Viscum album; assembly: GCA_963277665.1. NCBI lineage: Eukaryota > Viridiplantae > Streptophyta > Magnoliopsida > Santalales > Viscaceae > Viscum > Viscum album. The sequence goes on from OY728129.1 coordinate 1,040,012,502, forward strand.
ATTAATGTAAATTTTAAATCGAAGGAGAAAGATTTCAAAGATGACCAATAAAATTTTTTATGATAGGAAATGAGTTACCAATTTCCATAACATAGTTATTGAAGTTGGGGAATGTTTGCAGAAGTTTAAATCTATGAGGGATAAAAAAAATTAACTCGAAAGGTTGAAAAGAATAATTAATATTCTTAAAATGAAATTGAAGTTCGTAAGACTGTGATGGTAGAAAAATAAAAAATTGATGAAAAACATGAATTTTATAAGGATTCTATGTATAAAAAAAGATCTTATGGTTTGGATTTTTATTGATTGTAATAAGAAAATAGTAATTGGGAACCAGAACTGTAACACCCCGACCCCAGTTACACAGAGTCGATGCATTATTACATAACACTGGCATGATCACAATAAAGATCAAATCTCGAAAGACCGATTGGTTTAGTAGCCTTGGAAACACTAGATATATTCATAAAGTTTTACATTACACCATGAAGTGAAAAACTACTACAACAACATATTGTCTCCATAATCCACACTATTATCCCCTCATAATATCCCTACAGGTCATTCATAATTTACTTATTCACTTCCTGGGAAAAAATAAAACATAGAAAAGGGGTGAGCTCAAATGCCCAGTAAGGATAACAATATAGCAGAAACTTTCATAAATAAGAATAAACATTTAAGGCAATGTATAACTAAAAAAAAAGCCTTTTAAACTTGAACTTCAACATAGTATGGAAAAAGTGAAATGAAATAATTCCATTTACTTATTCACATGGATATTCTACTAATTGAATAATCAAATGCAATATCAATAACCACTTTCATAATGATGGAATGCATAATGCCAGACTATCCTAACCACATAACCAAGGACTCATGCCAAGACTACAAATAAGATTTTGTCAATGCCTTGTGCCAAGATACTAGTTTGTCTCATGAGACCTATAGATGCATCGAGGAGCTATAGCAGGCTCCACCCATTACATATTAAGTCCAATGCATTCCCATATGAAAAGGTTTAAAAAAAACATAAACATTCGTATTAAAACTAGCATACGAAATGTCAATACTTTCACCATAAACTATGAACGGTATAAAAATAGCACATCCATTGTCAAACATATCACAAAACCTTCAATACAATATAGAAGTTTTGTATCATAATAAATCAACTTCAAATAAGCGTAAAATCCATCAAAGGATGTTGACATAGATGAAATCAAAACTCTTTTTAGAGAAATATCTATTTCTATTTTTGAAATCATTTAAGAGTCATATATTTAAAAAATAAAACATTTTCTTTGAAAATATTCTTATAAGCTTGTAAGGTAAGCTTCGATGATTTTATAATGGCGGAAAATAGCCGCACCCTCTGTATAAGTTAAAAAAACATTCTTACCTTAATTTTGTCAAAAAGGTTAAAAAGCACCTTGTTTGGAAAATGACGGAAAGATTATTTTATAAACCTCTTATAAAAAGTCAAAAAAGGGTATAAATGACTTTATCCCATATTCTAGTAAATAGTAATTTTTTTTGAAATTCATTTTTAAGAAACATGGATGTGGATGATAAAGATATCCCAGTGGATTATTATGTATAAGCAACCTCGAATAATGAAGAGATTGTGAAATAACCCTTACCTTGTACTTTTCCTTGGTGGGGGTAGGTTAACCTCTTGTATAATGGTGAAATAATTGTTATTAAATTATACAAGAATCATATGCATTCACATGATATCATATATGATCTTTTAACATTTCTTTGTTAATAATATCTTAGTATTATCGTCATTTCAGGTGTTAACTTACTCGTTTTCTTTTATATGTTTTGTTACATAAGCCATGTTTTTCATGGATAGGTTGTATATTATTCATATATATAATTATATCAAGTCCTTAAAAATAATTTTTAAATCATCAAATGATAATTATACTTGAATGGATACGATGGAGAATGAATCTCATCGCGTTCGTGGAGAGAGTAGTCTGTACGTACGCACGAGCGACAATATCATTATTTTGATATTAAAATTATATATAAATGGATGGTATATCGTATATACAGAATCATTAACATGTTATATTTATTATTTATATGAGTTACACATCATTATTATACCCATACAAATAATAATATATTGAATAACAATTACACCACGACATGGAGACGGTAAGCCTTACGTACGCACGTATGGTGACATGTTATTCAAAGGGTGGATAGAATACTGAATATGGTTGTACCATATTTATAATAACATAATAGAATATATATTATACTGGAGTTATTATTTTAGAATGGTAATAACAAAGAAATAATAAGTGGAAGAAGAAAGGAACTTGGAAAGGGGTGGTGAAATCATTACCTCTTTTTCGGGTTCTTCCTTTTGATTTGATCAAAAGGGCTCCTTAGGTTGGATTTATGATCACACTAAGGCGTTCAGGTTTTAGTGAGGGATGTTGGGAGAGTAATTTGGCAGAGTTTTGCCGAACCAAAAGGCTTTGAAGGTGTGAAAAAATGAGAAGGAGGAGTACCCCTTTATAAGAGGGGTGAGGGGCACCTTTGGAAAAGCTAGACATATTAATTTATAATAAATTCATATTCGGTTTATAAAGGATCCAAAGTTTATTATTTAAATTTTAAGGTGGGTATGGGTCGAAAAATACTCATCCAATATAATTTAGATAGGTTTGGGTACTTATATTAACCTTATCTTTAAGTATTAACTCTAAGTTAATTAGTTTCACTTTTACAATGTCTCTTTGTATTTTTATATTATATGGTTAATAAACATACTATATACATCCAAGAGACCCCCAAGTGGTCCATTAATGATACACCTATCATTATATAAGTCTCTTGGCCGAACCTTAGATATTTAGGAATTTAATATCAATTAATAATATAATATTTGTTTTAAAAACTCTTTTATGTCAATTTTGACACTATTCAATAGTTGATTTTTGTGAAACTCATAACTGAATGATTACTTCCAAAAAAGTTAATTAAATAAATCCTAATATGTCATATTATCCTAGAAAATTATTTTAATTCATTAAATGTCTCAGATTATATTTATTTGGGTATTTATAATATCAATTATTTTAAATTTTCACTATTATGGTAATTACTGCATCATCATTGTGTCATAAATAAATTAACTTCTGTAATCTAGAAAAATTATAAATAAAACATAATTCTGTAGGAAATCTTTTTAACGTTCTAATGAATTTTTATAGTCTAAAATCCAACATATATAACCCTATGTAAAAATTGTTTTGCTAAAGGATATATGCTTGTGTCATTTTTGTATTCATTTTAACTTAATTAAAATTAAGTGTCCCTATAAACTACAAGTGGCTCCAAGGGGTCCCAAAATCGACCCAAAGATGCCTATGGTCGAACATGTATCAACCAATAAGTCTAGGAAACGTTTTAGGGTAATTTAGTATTATTATAATATTATTTTTTAACCCTTATTTACCGGATTTACCCTTAACCATGGTAAATAAAATATTTACCGAAGTAATTATTCAAAGTGTCTAAAAATAAAAGTTACCTATTTACACAATTTGAAAATAATGATTACAAATATGGAATCCATTTTTCCAAATTCAAAACACAGAAGTGGCAGAAATTAATTTAAAATTAATTCCCGTTGTTAAACAAAAAGCGTGTTTTTAAGAGATAATAACTATCAAAAGATTGACACTTGTTTACGTCTGGTTTAATTGTAAAATTATGTCCAATGACCAAAATTGTATTAAATGGTAAAAATATATTCTAAATATACTTTAAAACCACTCAAATTCATAATTTATCTCTATTAATCATTTTTATTAAAAAAGTTGTTTTTAATTAAAATTTAGTAATTTTCACTATTCATCAAAATATTAAAGTTATCCGAAAAGTACCAAAATTTCACCGTAGGATAAATTCGATATTCCGAATCCAAAAATGACGTCCATTTTGAAATATAAAATATATATAATTTCAAAAATTAGGAATTACTATTCATAATGGCTAGTTTGATTGTTTATGGTGTGTTAGAACTCAGTGTTGCGTACAACACACGCTATAACATTATTCAAAGAGAAGAGTACCGTAGAATCTTGGGGTGTTACATTCTCTCCTCCTTCAAATAATTTCGTCCTAGAAATTTCTAGAATACTTATCACATGAAAAGACTCGGGTGGTTCTTCATTATAAGTTCCTCGTGTTCCCACGTTGCCTCTTCCATCTTATGGTTTCTCCACAAAACGTTTACCAGACGCGTCGTCCGGTTTCTTAGTACTTGTTCTCTCTTATCAAGAATCCTGACAGGCTCTTCACAATAAGACAGACCGGGTTCCAGTTTTAACTCCTCATAGGTGAGTACATGCGTTGGGTCAGGCATGTATTTCCTCAACAGAGATACGTGGAACACATCGTGAACTTTGTAGAGACTTGGTGGCATTGCCAATCGGTAAGCTACAACCCCAATTCGTTCTAGAATTTCGAAAGGTCCGATGTACCGGGGACTCAATTTACCTTTCTTACCAAAACGTATAACTCCCTTCCATGGAGATACCTTCAGGAAAACATGATCACCGAATTGAAATTCCAAATTCTACCTTCGATTATCGACATAGCTCTTCTGCCTACTTTGAGATGCTTTGATGTGATTTTGGATTACCTTCACCTTTTTCATCATTTCCTCCACCAGTTCTAGACCTAAAAGTTTTCTTTCACCAATGTCATCCCAACAGGTTGGTGTGCGACATCTCTTTCCATATAACGCTTTATATGGTGCCATCTGAATACTCGAATGGAAGCTATTGTTATAAGAAAATTCTACCAGAGGTAAGTACTGATCCCACATACCCTGAAAGTCAAGTGAGCAGGATCTCAACATGTCTTCTAAGGTTTGAATAGTCCATTCTGATTGTCCGTATGTCTGATGGTGGTAGGCAGTGCTCAAATGAAGTTCAGTATCCAGGGATTTTTGAAGACACTTCCAGAATCTTGAAGTAAAACGAGGATCACGGTCAGAAAAAATTGATAGGGGTACTCCATGAAGTCTCACAACTTCATTAATATATAGTCTTGCTAGACGTTCTAGTGGTAGATCTTCTCTTATAGCAAGAAAATGTGCTGACTTGGTAAGACGATCAACAATAACCCATATTGCATCATTCCTTATATGAGTATATGGTAGCCCCATGACAAAGTCCATCGTAATATTGTCCCATTTCCACTCCGGTATGGGAAGAGGTTGCTTGACTCCTCTAGGGTGTTGCCTTACAGCTTTCACTTGTTGACAAACCATACATCTTGACACAAAATCAGCAATCTCCCTCTTCATATTGTCCCACCAAAAATGTTCCTTCAAATCTCTATACATTTTGGTGCTCCCAGGGTGTATAGATAAATTGGAACTATGAGCATCATCCAGCAATTCCCTTTTTAGATAAGGTATATCGGGAACACAAAGTCTCTTCCCGAATTTCAAAATTCCATCTTCATACACAAAGTCTCTTAGTCTCCCATCATTCACAGATTTAATCTTCTTTTGAAATTCTCCATCATTAGTCTGAGAACTCTTAATCCTTTCTATTAAAGATGGTTTGGCAACCATTTGAAAAAGCATTGATGTTTCTCCTTCCCTGGTTATTCCCATGTCCATATTCACTAGATCCATGAAAATTGGATCCCTTTCCATTCTCATATTGTTCAAAACTCCATGATCTTTTCTTCTCAAAGCATCTGCCACCTTGTTTTCCTTCCCTGGGTGGTAGTGTATTGTGCAATCATAATCCTTGAGCAATTCAAGCCATCTCCTTTTCCTCATGTTGAGTTCTTTTTGTGAGAAAATATACTTCAAACTCTTGTGATCAGTATAAATATCACATTTTTCACCATAGAGGTAGTGCCTCCATATCTTCAAAGCAAAGATCACAGCTTCTAACTGGAGATCATGAGTAGGATAGTTTTGTTCATGAATTTTCAACTGTCGTGATGCATAGGCAATAACTCTATCATTCTGCATAAGGACACAACCAAGTCCTTTCTTCGATGCATCACTATAAATAACGAACCCATCATTCCCCGATGGTAGATTCAATATAGGAGCATTGACTAATCTTCTCTTCAGTTCTTCGAAACATTCTTAACACTCTTTTGTCCTAACAAATTTAACCCCTTTACGTGTGAGCTTCGTTAATGGGTTAGCCAATCGGGCAAAATTCTGGACAAAACGTCGATAATAACCTGCAAAACCAATAAAACTACGTACCTCAATTATACTCGTAGGTGATGACCATTATTGGATTTCCTTGGTCTTAGAAGGATCAATAGAGATTCCATCTATAGAGATAATATGTCCAAGAAAAGAAATATCCTGAAGCCAGAATTCACACTTTCTAAACTTACCATATAATTCATGCCTTCTCAGAGTCTTCAAGATAATGCGCAAGTGATTTTCATGATCTTTTAGCTTTTGGAGTATACTAAGATATCATCAATAAATACCACCAAAAATTCATCTAGATACTCCTTGAAAACTTTATTCATCAGATCCATGAATATAGAGGGTGCATTAGTCAATCCAAAAGGCATTACAGTAAACTCGTAATGCCCGTACCTGGTTCGAAATGCTGTCATCGGAATGTCTTCCTTCTTCACACACAACTGATGGTATCCAGATCGAAGGTCAACCTTTGAAAAGTATTGAGCTCCATGCAGTTGGTCAAATAAATCATCAATGTGTGGTAGGGGATAATTTTTCTTTATTGTTATAGCATTGATCTCCCTGTAGTCGATACATAACCTCATAGATCCATCTTTCTTTTTAACAAAAACAACAGGGGCTCCCCATGGAGAAACACTAGGGTGAATAAATCCCTTATTACTCAATTCCTCTAGTTGTTTCTTTAGTTCATCTAATTCTACAATGGCTATTCTATAAGGGGTCTTTGATATAGGCCTTGATCCAGGAATTAAATCAATGGAAAACTCAACTTCTCGTTCTGGAGGATGTCCAGGTAAATCTTCCGGAAATACATCTACAAATTCTTTCACAACAGGTACATCCTTTATTTGAACATTCCTTTCCTCACCCACAGTTATTTCATTCTCTTCCTCCCCAATAATTGAATTTAGTTGAGCTACTGGGGGTGGATCTAAATAAGAATTAGGTGGTGACGATTCTGCTCAAAAGATAAGGTGTTCCTTATCATCATCATCAAGAATCGTAACCTATTTCTTCTTACAATAAATCTTCACATCATAGTCCGAATGCCAGTATATACCAAGGATTATATCAAACTCAATCATAGGTATGATGACGAGATCAGCAGATAAAGAACATTTATGTGCTCTAATGGGGACTGATTCACAAAACTTTGTTGCAATTATACTTCCCTTAGGAGTTTTAACTGACAACTCCCTTGTTAAATCAAATTGGAAATATCTAATTTTCTTAGAAAACTGGGAAGATATGAAACAATTCCATGATCCAGAATCAAATAATGCATTTTCTAAACTTGACAAAACCATTAAATTACCTTCCACCACATCTTTTGGAGCTTCTACCTCAGCAGTAGTGATAGAATAAGCTTGGCCTTGATCCCTTGGCCTTTTCTGAGGTAATTTCTCTTGACACTTAGGACATTCATTTGCATAATTCCCCATCTCCTTGCAATTGTAGCACTGAACATTGGTAGCTTCCTTCTTCTCCTTGCAATCATGAGCTTGGTGGCCTTTTTCACCACACTTGTAACAGACATCCATTCCCTTCAAGCATGTACCGGGGTGTTTCTTCCCACATTTACCACAGGATGGATATTCAACCTTTCCCTTATTCCCCTTATTTCCATTCCCAGATTGATCAGCAGGTCTCTTCTTCTCTTGCTTTGTTTTAAAGTCATAAGACTTATAGAATTCCTTTTCAGTCTTGATAGCACATGAGTCAATGTCTTGGTATGATGAAAAGGATTGTGAGACTAATTCTCGACAGATAAATGGTTTTAACCCATCAAAGAAACGATCAATCTTACTTATTGGGTTACGTATACAATCTCCAGCATACCTTGCTAACCTTGTATAGTTAGCCTCATACTTTGTGACATTCTCATCCTCCTTTTGTCTAAGACTCAGAAATTGCCTTTCCATATCTGCTTGATGGTCGCGAGGAAAGTATTTTTCTAAAAATAGTTATTTTAACTCCCTCCATTCCATACTTGATACTTCATCATCTTCCTTCATATTTTGAATCAATGACCACCATTGATCAGCATCTCCAGTGAGGCGGTAAACTGCCATGATAACTTTTTCCCTTTCACTACTCCGTAAAGCCTGAAATATTTTCTATAGGGAAAATATCCCTTGCTCAGCTACTAAGGGATTTGTACTCCCATTGAACGTTGGTGGTTATTGCCTCATGAATCGATCTAACATTTTTCCTCCACGCTGCGGATCAGGGTGCTCCATACGGGTAAGGCTATTATTCATAACCTGAGTGAGTTGTCCTACTATGGTGATTAGATGATCAGCACCAGTTGCATCACCAGCTCCACTATAATTATCTTGAGCAGGAGGGCAATCCCTACATGGAGTGTGTGCATTGATACAGTTTCCATTTCATCCACCAAGCACCATTTCTAAACAAAGGCATAAACTAGATCAGTTTACGAATCAAATTACATAATCCCATACTTATAAAACACTTAACATAAATTGAACTATTTATGGATATAATCCATAATCATAAGAATGTTTTCTTTGAGGAAGTATATACTCATAAACCCTTCATAATGATTTGTAAAGAAAATGAGAGTTATCCTAAGCATATCCCCCGAGAGTGTCATAACCAAGAGTGCAGTAAGGCCCGTTGTCGTGCACCAGTTCCCGTTCGAGTATAGCTCAAAGCGGTGTTTTCGGGTTTTACCCCTAGGTACATCTGTGCCAGAGCCACCTCTACCTGCTCATATCCAGATAGGGATGTATTTCTCGGAAAACTCACAAAATCTCTACAATACCAAAATTCTGGGAAGTTCTTCTATACTAATCCTCAAATTTCATCTTAGGTCTACGTGCTCTAATCAGAGTTTATCTAAATCTAGCTTCCAAGGTTTGTACTAAACTTCCTCTGATACCAACTGTAACACCCTGAACCCAGTTACCCAGAGTCGGTGCATTATTACATAACATTGGCATGATCATAAGAAAGATCAAATCTCGAAAGACCGATTGGTTTAGTAGCCTTGGAAACACTAGATATATTCATAAAGTTTTACATTACATCATGAAGTGAAAAACTACTACAAAAACATATTGTCTCCATAATCCACACTATTATCCCCTCATAATATCCTTGAAGGTCATTCATAATTTACTTCTTCACTTCTTGGGAAAAAATAAAACATAGAAAAGGGGTGATCTCAAATGCCCAGTAAGGATAACAATATAGAAGAAACTTTCATAAATAAGAATATACATTTAATGCAATGTATAACTAAAACAAAAGCCTTTTAAACTTTAACTTCAACATAGTATGGAAAAAGTGAAATGAAATAATTCCATTTACTTATTCACATGGATATTCTACTAATCAAATAATCACATGCAATATCAATAACAACTTTCATAATGATGGAATGCATAATGCCAGACTATCATAACCACATAGCCAATGCCTCGTGCCAAGACTAAAAATAAGATTTTGTCAAGGCCTTGTGCCAAGACACCAGTTTGTCTCATGAGACCTACCGATGCATCGATGAGCTATAGCGGGCTACACCCGTCACATATTAAGTCCAATACATTCCCATATGAAAAGGTTTAAACATAACATAAACATTCGTATTAAAACTAGCATATGAAATGTCAATACTTTCAACATAAACTATGAACGGTATAAAAATATCACATCCACAGTCAAACATATCACAAAAACTTCAATAAAATATAGATGTTTTGTATCATAATAAATAAACTTCAAATAAGCGTAAAATCTATCAAAGGATGTTGACATAGATGAAATCAAAACTCTTTTTAGAGAAATATCTATTTCTATTTTTGAAATCATTTAAGAGTCATATATTTATAAAATAAAACATTTTATTTGAAAATATTCTTATAAGCTTGTAAGGTAAGCTTCAATGATTTTATAACGGCAGAAAATAGCCGCACCCGCTGTATAAGTAAAATAAACATTCTTACCTTAATTTTGTCGAAAAGGTTAAAAAGCACCTTGTTTGGAAAATGACGGAAAGATTCCTTTATAAACCTCTTATAAAAAGTCAAACAAGGGTATAAATGACTTTATCCCATATTCTAGTAAATAGTAAAAATGTTTTGAAATTCATTTTTAAGAAACATGGATGTGGATGATAAAGAGATCCCAGTAGATTATTACGTATAAGCAACCTCAGATAATGAAGAGATTGTGAAATAACCCTTACATTGTAATTTTCCTTGGTTGGGGTAGGTTAACCTCCTGTATATTGGTGAAATAATTGTTATTAAATTATACAAGATTCTTATACATTTATATGATATCATATATGATTTTTTAACATTGCTTTGTTAATAATATCTTAGTATTATCGTCATTTCGGGTGTTAACTTACTCGTTTTCTTTTATATGTTTTGTTACATAAGACATGTTTGTCATGGATAGGTTGTATATTATTCATATAGAGAATGATATAAAGTCCTTAAAAATCATTTTTAAATCATAAAATGATAATTATACTTGAATGGATACGATGGACAATGAATCTCATCACGTTCGTGGAGACGGTAGTCCGTACGTACGCACGAGCGACAATATCATTCTTTTGATATTCAAATAATATATAAATGGATGGTATATCATATATACAGAATCATTAACATGTTATATTTATTATTTACATGAGTTACACATCATTATTATACCCATCCAAATAATAATATATTGAATAACAATTACACCACGACGTGGAGACGGTAAGCCGTACGTACGCACGTATGATGACATGTTATTCAAAGGGTGGATAGAATACTGAATATGGTTGTACCATATTTATAATAACATCACAGTATATATATGTTACTGGATTTATTATTTTAGAATGGTAATAACAAAGAAAGAAGAAGTGGAAGAAGAAAGGAAGTTGGAAAGGGGTGGTGAAATCATTACCTCTTCTTCGGGTTCATCCTTTTGATTTGATCAAAAGAGCTCCTTAGGTTGGCTTTATGATCACACTAAGTCCTCTAGGTTATATTTAGGGATGTTGGGAGAGTATGTGAGCAGATTTTGGCCAAACAAAAAGGCTTTTAAGGTGTGAAGAAATGAGAAGGAGGAGTGCCCTTTTATAAGAGGGGTGAGGGGCACCTTTGGAAAAGCTAGAAATATTAATTTATAATAAATTCATACTCGGTTTATAAAGGCTCCAAAGTGTATTATTTAAATTTTAAGGTGGGTATGGGTAGAAAAATACTCATCCAATAGAATTTAGACAGGTTTGGGTACTTATATTAACCTTATCTTTAAGTATTAACTCTAAGTTAATTAGTTTCACTTTTACAATGTCTCTTTGTATTTTTATATTATATGGTTAATAAACATACTATATACATCCAAGAGACCCCCCAAGCGGTCCATTAATGATACAACTATCATTATATAAGTCTCTTTGCTGAACCTTAGATTTTTAGGAATTTAATATCAATTAATAATATAATATTTGTTTTAAAAACTCTTTTATGTCAATTTTGACACTATTCAATAGTTGATTTTTGTGAAACTCATAACAGAATGATTACTTCTATAAAAGTTAATTAAATCATTCCTAATATGTCATATTATCCTATAAAATTAGTTTAATTCATTAAAAGTCTCAAATTATTTTTATTTGGGTATTTATAATATCAATTATTTTAAATATTTACTATTATGGTAATTACTGCATCATCATTGTTTCATAAATAAATTAACATCTATAATCTCTAAAAATTATAAATAAAATATCATTATTTAGGAAATATTTTTAGATTTATAATGAATATTTATAGTTGAAAATCCAAAATATATAACCCTATGTAAAAATTGGTTTTCTAAAAGATATATGCTTGTGTCATTTTTGTATTCATTTTAACTTAATTAAAATTAAGTGTCCCTATCAACTAAAAGTGGCTCCAAGGGGTCCCAAAATAGACCCAAATATGCCTATGGTCAAAAATTTATCAAAAAATAAGGCTAGGACACGTTTTAGGGTAATTTAGTATTATTATAATATTATTTTTTAACCCTTATTTACCGGATTTACCCTTAACCATGGTAAATAAAATATTTACCGAAGTAATTATTCAAAGTGTCTAAAAATAAAATTTACATATTTACACAATTTGATCATCCTGATTCCTAATATGGAATCTATTTTTCCAAATTCAAAACACCGAAGTGGCATAAATTAATTTAATATTAATTCCCGTTGTTAAACAAAAAGTGTGTTTTTAAGAGATAATAACTATCAAAAGATTGACACTTGTTTATGTATGGTTTTATTGTAAAATTATGTCCAATGACCAACATTGTATTAAATGGTAAAAATATATTCTAAATATACCTTAAAACCACTCAAATTCATAATTTATCACTATTAATTATTTTTATTAGAAAAGTTGTTTTTAATTAAAATTTAGTAATTTTCACTATTCATCAAAATATTATAGTTATCCGAAAAGTACCAAAATTTCATCTTAGGATACATTTGATATTTCGAATCCAAAAATGAAGTCCATTTTGAAATATAAAATATATATAATTTCAAAAAGTAGGAATTACTATTCATAACGGCTATTTTGATTGGTTATGGTGCGTTAGAACTTGGTGTTGCGTACAACATGCACTATCACATTATTCAAAGAGAAGCGTACCGTAGAAGCTTGGGGTGTTACAAGAACTTTGGTACACATAAAAATATCTATGAGGAAGGTAAAAATATTAATGAAAACAACAATAAAAACTCAAGCCAGTATGAAAATTATAGAGAGAAATATTCTTTATATAGTAACTACTGGTATTATAAACTATTTGGCCATAAAATATATAAGTTTAAGTTTAATCATCAGAATTATAGTTAACCCATTAGAAATTAGAGGCATATTATTAATGGGATTCAACCCACTCATGGAAAATTATCCTAAGAAATCTAGTTTGACGGCTGAAAATAGATTCATACATTTGGAAACTATTTTTTAATTATGTGATCAAACTAGAAATTTTTTAAATGTATTTCTTATCATTATAATGGCACTAAAAAATAATATACAAAAAATATAAAGAACAACATGAGAAGAAAGAAAAAGGAATGAAAAATAATTACTTATGGTTACATCTCTCAAAGATACAAAAGGATAATGAATATAGATGTTAGAAATTAGTTTTTATTCTCACAAAATCAGATACATGATGTTTTGGAATAATTTTAATGTCATTAAATAATGTATAATTACTTTTTCAAATGACGATTCACTCAAAATCAATGGAATTAGATCATTTATTAATGGTGGAGAAAAATTAAAATCCAAATGTGCCATGTATTTAAAAGGGATAAAACAAAATTTTCAAAGTGTTTCTCAAATATTTTATGAAGTTAGAAAGTATTTTTTAAAAAATATGGGTTTTTTAAGATTATTGAATATGGGAACATTTTAATAAGATGGAAACGAACAAAAGGATACTTGTTTCAAGTTGGTGAATAATAATGTTTATGTCATCTGAATATAACAGAAGATAATAAGTTATTGAATAAAATATAGGGGAATGTGTGTTAGAGGAATATAACAAATCTTACAAAGAGAGAATGTATTCACGATATTAATAATATGTTAAGAATAAGAAATCAGTGTTTTCCTATATTCTATAAATGGAATATTACAAGCTCATTACATAAGATAGTTGGGATACATTCAACTCACCACTTAGAGTTGATAAATTCTAACATTTTGGGACCAAAAGTAATTAATAAACATATTGAAATAAGTAAATCAGTTATCTTATTGTTGAATTTGATTTTTTTACATGAATTAAATTTTTTAAACAAAAATCATATACTCTCAGCATTTTTATAGCTTCAACAGAATTGTGGAAGATATGGGATACTCTGTGAAGAATATTTTTTGTGATAATGGTGGTTAATATAAAAGTTTTTATTTTAGATATTATGTTGTAAATCATGGAATTCATAATTTTTTAGTTCACCATATAGACCAAAATAAAAATATTTAGATAATAGATAAATTAGATTTTTGGTGGAGATAGAATGGGAAATGTTCATTGAACATGATTGAACTTATTATTTTAAGAAGAAATATATCATAGAATTAGTTTTTTTCGAATCACTATTTCTATAGTCTAAAAAATTATATTAATCCCTATAATATTTATTTTAAATATACCCCATCTTTGAAGAACCTATGATTTTTCAGAAGTCATTACATTATAAAAGATAATAGTGAATATCATTGATTTTTTTAGAGAGTTATTGATTGAATACTTACTATATACCCTATAAATTATGGAGGATATAGATGTTAAAATAAAGGTAAATGAAATATTTTCTATTATAAATATCTAAATGTTCATTTATAGAATGAAAAAAGTTTCAAAAACAGTGGTAGATGTATAAGAGAGGGAAGATGAGGTAGTTTATCTTAAAAAATATCTTTCTAATCATAATAATATGAAGCTATTTGAGATGAATATTCTGAATAATCAATCTCAACCGATGAGGAACAATTACATATATTTAATCCTAGGTTGAGGAAGAAAATAAATGTTCATAATATCCTTGGATATCAATAAAAAAAGGTTCAAACTAGAAGAATATCAAAGCATGGTTCACATACATCATTTCATTCACAACATGAACCAAGAGATATTGATGAAGATTTAGATCATATAAAGTTGTTTGATTATATGAATGAAGAGATAGATCATGTTGAAAATAATGATACTTGGTAACATGTACCAAATAATAATAATAATAATAATAATAATAGTATAAAATGGGTGTTTCAGAATAATTTGAATGAAAAAGGAAAAGTTATAAGAAATAAAAAATAGATGATTTGTAATGGTTAGTCATAAAATTAAGACATTTAAATTAATGAGACTTGTGATCCTCAAGAAATATTAGAAACTATTATAATATTTCTCTCTATATCTTAACAATAATGATATAAACTTTTATAGATGGATGTGAAGATAGATTTTCATAATAGTGAAATGGGTGAAGAAGTTAAATGGAAAAAATATGTGGTTTTATTCTTGGGAAAAATAAAAGTTATGTGTGGAGGTTAAAGTAATCATTGTTTTGTTTGAAGGATACTCCAAGATAATGGTATTCCAAACTAGATAATTTTTTATAAAAGATGAAACTGAAGAAATTAAACGTTGATAGTAACCTATATATACAATAAAATAAATATTCTTTTCCCATTACAATTGATTATGTCGATAATATATTATTCAAAGGGATTGATGAATAAAATTGTGAAAAGAATTCTTAGGAGTTGAAAATTATTTTTTAAATTTCTAATCTTGGAAAAATTAAATAATTTCAAGGATTAAAAATCTAGAAAAAGAATAAGTATATTTTATTATCTCAAGATAATTATACTAATTAACGTCAAAGGTTGTTTTCAATGATAGACTAAAAGACAATATCTACCCCAATTTTAGTGGTATTTTTTTTAAAATATTGGGATGGAAAGGATGTAGATCCTAATGAGTATTTAAAATTGGTTAGAAGATTATTATATCTGATAGCTTCAAGGCCAAATATAGTGTAACTATTACACTTTTTTCTATGTGTCAATGTGAACCAAAGGAATCTCAAATCATTTCATGAAATAGACTACTTAGATATATTGAAGTCACAATAGATTTGGGGTTGACATATGATGGTACTAGAAATATTGAATTGTATGGTTATATATGTGTAGATTGGGGACGAAGTGTAGATGATAGAAAATCAACATCTGGTGGAGGGTTTTTCGTGGAAGAAATAAGTGTAATATAGAATAAAAATAAATATGATTTACAACTCATATTATATTATATGTTGATTATGTTTCAGGTACTCCAGTTTTAACATAACTTTTATAGATAAAGTCATGGTTAGATGTGTTTTTTGTCGATATAAGGTTTCCCCATCTATTTGGTTGAAAAAACCTATGTGATGAAATGGTAGATAAAGATCTAGAGAAACATTATTGTTTGAAGAAAATTCATATAAAAGAATACTTCCTCCGAAATCCTATGTGGAAGAAAGAAATGAAATTATATTATTTACCTACAAAAAATCTAATAGCTGATATATTCAAAAATCCATTTCTAAAGGCTATATTTTATTAGATAAGGTAAATAATGTGTTTTAAAACTATCTCACTCAAAGGAAAAGGTATATAATTCTATTCCCCCTTCATCTGTTCTTTGGATAGTGTTATAGATGAGGATAAAAATAATGTAACATAAATCCATCCACTAGTATTTGTTTTTCCTTTTTAGAGAAATATTGTATTTAGTTGGATTACATAAATGTGGTATAGTTTTATTTTAGAAACTATAATATATTGTAATAGTTTTTTGAAGTGTCAATAAAATTTTCTTACGGTAGGATGAATATATTTTAATGAAATTTGTGGTGAATGTTCCATGTGAATGAAAAGTATGTTTCTTTTAATGTTTGAATAAAAATCATCATAAGTAACTACAAATAAAATTTATTGTATTTTTGTTTAATTATTCTTGTTTCTTATATAAAGTTCACTCACATCGGCTTAGAGTATTTGGGTATTTAATATATTTCATGTGTCATAATTTTTTAGTTATTTATGTTCATTGGTGGTAAAGAAAATCGAAAGGCGGTGACAGTTTGGAATAAGAAGTTTGCTGGTATTTTGAAGATGATATAAGATGTTAAGATGATGTTGGGTTGGAGGAAGAAACTATAATCCTAGTTTTCTCTTTTGTTATCTTAATGTAAAATGTATAACAATTTTATGTATTCCTATAATTGAAGAATGAAAAGAGAATATCAGACCAATTATTATGAATGAAGTCCATTAGACAAAATATTCTACACTAATATGATTATTCATAGTGTAAGTATTGAATATATATTTAATATTACTTATACATTTTAGAAGATAGAGATTTTAATAAAGTACAAAATTTGGTGATAACAAGTTTTTCTTAATGTTTCCCACATCATAATTTGGGAATGAAATTAGGTTCAAAGTGTTTTTAGAAAGGGGGATCTTTTTTTTGTTAAAATTAAATACAATGATGTTATGAGGAAGTTCAAGAGATAGAGAAAAGTAGTGATTGGTTTGACTAATAATAGTTGTAATCCAGATTTGATGATGCTCTGGATGTTTCAAAAGTTTGAATAAAAGCTACTGAGGAATTTTGGGAGTTTTTTCCCTAGATATCTTTTTACTTCTTGATTACCCATATTTATAGTTCTGAATTTTATACTATGTGATAATTTCTTAAGGGTGATTTTCACATTGAAAGGCCATAACATCTCCCAAGTATAATGAGAACCCATTGGAGCCACAAAAAATTTAAAATATATATTCTATAATCAAATGAGATATTTTGATGTTTAAAAATGATACAGGCTCTCAGGGGTATAAAAGCATAGGGATTTGAGTAATCATCACATGGTGTACACAATTAGTAATTTCTAATGTAGCATATTATAACGAAAAGACCTACATGTAGAAAATACATATTGATATATCCACTGAATGTTCAAATCTATAGATGTTTGTATTAATCCATAGAATGTAATATTATTATTTTTAGATATTAATAGTCATTGGATTAATTTATTGATGAAAACAGTTATGGAATATGTTCAATGTGAAATATGATATGTTGGGTGCATCACAAATAATGTTTCATTAATTAATAATGAGAGAAATATTTTTTTCACTTCATTATTTAAAATAAGTTGATATCAAAATCGATTTTATAGAAATTATACACCCTATGGAAGTCCATTTCCATGGTTTACTCTAGGAAATATCAATTTCCCAAAATTCATAGAAAGAAACATTGAATAAATAAGTGGATGGTACCATCATGCAACCTTCTTAATTATATATATCATGATAACTGAATCATATTGAACTATTAAAATATGTATGGAGTTTTATTGCCATTAAACATCAAATAATTTCATTATGGGTTCCTTGATATGTTTCTAAATCCTATAACTATTTAATTTAGGCTAATTCACCTAATTCCACTAAAGAAAAAGTCTTAGAGGGTCACAAAATAAGTCCATCCAAAAACTATGTTAAATAATAATATTTTTTATTTAACATGTTGATTAAATATTACTCCTACACATTGATTAATAATTATTGATGCATTATTGATTGAATATATTCAATCATTAGTAATTAAAAAGAATATATTATGAGCAGAATATTTTAAGAAAATTATTTCAATTTAGTGAATATAATTTTTATATATTTATAAGTGAATAATGAAGTGTTTTTCTATAATAATGAAATATTTTCCAAAAGTAAAATCCAAATTTATTGAAAAAAAATAAATCTCATGTGTTTATAATAATTTTTTTTAGAAAAAAAATATTTTTCAATAAGAAAAAATCTCAGTAGGTACATAATTCAGCCAAGTATGCTCCAGAGGAGAAATCACTTTATTAGAAAGTCTGTATTCTAAATAAACTTCCTCCATATAAATATGAGTAATATTTTATTTCATGGAGGAAATAGTTTCTAGGAAGTTAATCCACAGAGCATTCAACTTCCATGAGAGATGAATAATCCCTTTTTTGTTAGAATTCATGATAGTGGTGGAATCACACTCAAGATATAAATTAAGATATCCTCATTGATTTACAATACCCACCACCTTAATAATGCCAATAATTATGAAATCAAGATATGTGGATGTACACCAAGGAACATATAAATATCATAGAGCTTCACCGATTTTGTAAAGACCCAGAATTTACGTGGATGATTATATCTTAAATACATGGAAATTTTACGAGTCCTTGAAAATTTACGACACTTGATTCTGAGGCCCAGTGTGCCCGGAATCAATTTCTAAAGTTTTTTTCGGGTACATTCAGTAAACGTACGAGCGGGATTTTATAACATTTGAACACGTGCTCGAAACTGAAATATGAGGGCACCATTGAACTCACAGTGCCTATATTCGCTTAAGAATACATTCACCTCGACCACAGTTGGTCGAGAATAAAAGCTATTTTTTGGTTTTTCTTAAAAAAATAATAAAATAAAGTGAGATACACTTTATTTTATTGAGCCTCCACGTGAGTGTTGGTGCTTAAAACCTCCTCATGGGAGTTGGAGGTGCGACCACCAAACCTTAACCTCCCATGATAGTTTATGGTGGTGGGGCTCAACTGAACATAACCTCCAACGAGTGGTTACGACGTGGGGAACACCTGAGACCACATAACCTACCATTTGAATAACAGGGGTGGGGACCACCCGACCCCTATTAATGGGAGGAGAGTATAACCTCTCCACTCTCCCTCATTAATGATGGAGAGACTCTTGACATCCAATAATTAATTTGTGACAACTCTCATGCATTAATTTGGTGGAGCCTTTAATTTAATTCACTAATTTGAATTTGTGCCAACATCTAAAATAATAGGAAACGTATTATTGTTGGCATTGTTCATTTGGTGGAAACCTATAGTGTTTTGGAAGGAGTATTATTGGGAGAAGAGAGAAAAGGAGTTTTCCAATGAAAAATTCTCCTCCCAATGAAGAAATAATAATGTAGGTGATGATCCTTCTTCGACTTCTTCCCGATATACCTACCGAAATGGAGCGACTTCCACAAGCCGACGCAGCTCGGGATTGGAAAGCGTTCAGCGGATGCGATGAACAATGATTCCCTTTGTCTACTTTCGGTGACTCCGTCAACGAATGACAAATAAAAAGTAGGGGTATTAAATTCATTTGAGTGCCTTTTTTCCCCTCCTTTTTGGATAATGACGGTTGTTATGCTTCGTTCTTATGAACAGTTTGCTATCACCATAAACACGGAGGATACGGGCCAACCCAACATGGCTAGACATCCTCCGTCGATTTTTCCTTCTTGTGGAGTTCTTTGTCATGGAGACTTAACAACGATGAGGCGAAAAAGGCGACGATGACAAAGGTCGCACTACCTGCAGCCTCCGCGAACCGTTCCCCCCCGCGGCGCATCGGTGCACCTGAAAAAACACCTCTAGCCCACGCCGGCACAGGCCACACCGCGCCGGATTTCCCGGAAACCTCCCGGCCGCCTGTCCACCTGGACGCGTGACGCCGGACTACCCGCGCCCTTCTGCGTGCCCAGCCTGGCCTACTCCTGACCAACCGCGCATGTCGGCCGGCCTGCCGTGGGCCCAGCCCGGACTGCCCGCGACCTCACGCACACCCCGCTAGGCCTTCCCATGGCCTGCCGCGCACCCTACCCGGTCTGACCGCGACCTCCCTCATGCCCTGCATGGCCTGCCCAAGGCATCCCGCGCGCCCTTCCCTCGCAGCCCGCAGCCTCCGGCACGCCCGACCCGGCCTACCCGCGGACCCCTGCACGCTCCGCCGCCCTGCCTGTGAGCCCCTCCGGCCTTCCCCTAGCCTGCCTGCACCACGCCGGCCAACTGCGGCCTGTGCAGCAGTCTCCCGGCCGCCTGCCGGCCTGCCCATGCCGCCGCTCGGCCTACCCGACCGAGCCGCGCCGACCTCCCGAGCCCACCCACAGTGTCCCTCGCGGAGTCGCTGACCGAAACTGCTTGTCCTTCCAGGCCGAGTCTCCTGAGCCGGGCCCCTCGCTGCCCTGGCTGAACCAGCCCCGACCTCCGGGCCGAGCCGCCTACGCGGCGACCACCAGGCCAAACCGTCCCCGTAGTCCCATGGTCTGGGCCCAACAGAATGGGAAAAACCGAGTGAGTTGACCCACCCAATGGGTCGGTCAGACCCAGTGGTTCTGACTGGGTCGACCCAGACTGGGTCGGCATAGACTGGGATTGGGCATGTCGGTCTGACCGGGTTAGACCAGACCCGAGCCCACTACAAACCCCTTACCTCCTTTGGCCATATCATTGGCACCAGACATCTGATTGATGATCCGCCAGCGGCGCTGCAAAATCTTGGAGCACGACTGACCCTTTGAGAATACCCCATCGATGTTTGGGGTACAGTTGAGATACTGTCAGGTTGGATCGTGCAAGAATCCAATGGGCCCCCCGGGATTAAAAGGATAATAACTCATAGACCGTGCTTCTGATTGACACGCTGTCTGTGGCATTGATGCCCCTATGATGTGACATACCTCTGAGATACTTTTTCGTGGGACTTTGGGGAAGTTGACGTATCGACTCTTGGCTTCAGGAGAGGACACTCCCGAAATCAAGCATGCTCTGTGGAAACCCTGGGGCTGGCTGTGCTCTAATGACTATTCCTAGATCCTGTGTGGGTCTAATAGTTCTGACTTTCATTCCTGGATCATGTGTTGGTCTGATAGAATAGCTGGTCCTGGATCCTGTGTGGGTCCAAAAACACTGAGTATTGTTCCTGTATCATGTGTGGGTCTGATAGTTCTAACTTCTGTTCCTGGATCCTTTGAGGGTCTATAAGATTAGATGGTCCTAGATCCTGTGTGGGTTCTACAGCTTTGACTTCTGTTCCTGGATCTGGTGTGGGTCTCACAGTTCTAACTGCTGGTCCTAGATCCTGTGTGGGTCCAACAACTTAGATGATTCAGTTGCTACATCTCATCATCTTTATCTATAAAAGCTGTATACTTGTGTGAGCTAAGTCATCAACTCTTGTGTTTTCTCATGATCTAGATAGATTACATGATAATGTAGGTATATGTATGGTCATATACCTAAGTGGGGTTATCTGTCAATTTCATACCTTTTTGATTATACTTGTTGGATTTTTTGAGACCTTGAGGGTCTTGGGGTCCCTACTGAGTATCTTTATACTCACCCCTGCATGGGCTATGCCTGCACCTCGTTCTGTTGGATACAGACAATGGAAAACGCTGATCAAGGCTGAGTGTATGAGGACTGGATGGTACCCGGAGGTGGACCTCACGATGAGTCGGTTCTTGGAGGAGACTGATGGACGTGGTGCACTGAAGAGGATATCTATACCTACCCTTGAGGTAGGAACTGTGTTGGATGATCCAGGAGCTTATTTCACCTTTCAGCTATTTTTTCCCTTTTTAGTTGTACCTATAATTTACAGTTGGCCTTTTATTTTCGGCCCCATTAATTTTTATCACTCTCTTGTTATACAATTTTTCTTCGTGTTTTGTATCCAGCTATGTACTTTTTTGTGTGTGTTTTCAGTTATAAAGGCAATAAATTCCTAGTTTAGGGATTTATGCATTCGGTGCTAGTCGCCAGCCCTGGCCTATGGAAGGAGGGATTACGATAGTCATGACACGGGTCCCAGGGGATGGGTCATGAAAAATTGGTATCAAAGGAGTCGGTTCTACTGCAGAACATAGGACTCTAATCTTTATTTCTGTGAATCTATACTGTTAAGAGTATTGAGTGTGGTTTTCAGTCCAGGGAGTCCAGTGTTGGTGCGGTGGTAGACGTATCCACACACCTGGACCATGACATATGATTTATGACTTGGTGCATGAAAAAACATATTATGTGTGTGTTTTAAGAGTTTTCATTGGATCTCTTTGAGTCAGCTCACAAAGTTTAACTTATTGACCGTTGAACACCTGTATCTTTTAATGATGGCCCCACGTAGACATCCATCCAGGGTTCCGAGAGTTGTACGAGATGACAGACCACCGAGTGATGAGGCCTCAGTGCAAGGCCTTATCATAGCGGAGGCACTAGCGGTACCACTACCCATTGGGCCAACAATACCACTGGTCCCAGTAGTAGAGAGTGCACACCTCTTGAGCACGTTGCATGAGTTCCAGTGCCAGAGGCCACCTAGGTTAGGGTGTGAGATGAACCCGCATGAAACTGAGAATTGGATAGAGGCTGTGGTGAGAGTCTTCAGACTAGTAGGGACATCAGCCGACCTTATGGTGATCCATGCCCCGATTCTTATTTAAGAAGCAGTAGGAAGATGGTGGAGAATGTTACTCTAGGTGCATGACGAGGTGACAGTTCTCTGGGAAAACTTCGAGAGACCGTTTCAGGTGAGTTTTTCCCCAGCCACCCTATGTGTGGTTCTTATACAGAAGCTACTGCATCTACATCAGAGTAGCATGATGGTGGCACACTACTCTGTGAGGTTCACTGACCTCTCGCGCTACTCTACAGATATGGTGTCAGACCCATTCTTCAGGGACTAGACCTTTGAGTAGGGGCTCAGGTAAGACATCAGAGCATCGATGATCTCCCTCAGCATCCTGACGTAGGTGAGGGTGTTAGAGAGAGCCCTCTTAGTAGAAATATTTTATGTTGAGCAGTCACCAGCAACGAGACCCATCACTAGTCGACATGCAGTGGAGTATTTTGAATTTGGAAGTAGACTGATGTCAAAGAGGTCCAAGAGGACCAGACCATCTAGTGGATGACCTCAGGATACATGTTCATTTGTCAAAGGCATACGAGACATATCCCGTCATTCTAGGAGCAAACAATTTTACTCTTGCGGTAGGCAGGGTCACATGGATCGTGACTATCTGACCTGCTATATCGATGATCAGCAGAAGGTCGAAAGACTGCCCAGGCAGAGACAAATATTCGATCAAGACGGACTACAGGGAGCAGGCGGATGTGGAAGAGGAGCTGGTCATGCATATGGTGGTGCACGACGATTCAAGGTGTTACAACCAACACCACCAGGAGGTCCACCCCGACTGCAGGGAGAAGGTGGACATGGGGGAGCTCAACTTCAGGCAGCTAAGGCATACAACCATGGCGCTCTAGATAATATTCGAAGTATGATCTGGGTCTACTCCACCTTAGATGCTATTCTTATAAACACAGGTTCAAGTCACTCTTTAATTTCAACTACCCTCGTTCAGAGCTCGGAGATTCTGACAGAGCCGTTGGCTCGATCCTTACAAATTGAGACTCATACGGGAGCATATTCGGCGATTAAGATCTAGTGCTAGTAGTGAAAGATTACTCTTGGATGCGAGAACTTCGGCTGGGATCTCCTAGTAGCAGCCTTGAGGCCTTACGACTACTTGTTTGTTATGGAATGGTTATCTGCAGTCCACACTCAGATATATAGTATTAGGTACAATGTTTGGTGTGTCCGCATGGATGGGACCAGGTTTACCTTCACCGGAAAGAAGGGAGTCTTTACAGCACATTATGGACATACTTGGAGGAGGGTGTAGCTGATCACACATCATTTGGAATGCCTTACCCTTGGGGAAGTTTATGTAGAGAGTCCGAGCTATCCTGTAGTGGTGGAATAGTACACAGGTTTTTTCCCCGATGATGCCCCAGGTCTAACTCCTTGGAGAGAGGTGGACTTATCCATTGACTTGTACCCCGGGATGACACCAATATATACAACAGCATATCAAATGGCTCCTGTAGAGCATCGCGAGCTATGAGTACAGCTGGAGGACTTGTAGAAGAATGGATTCATTCGACCCATAGTTTCTCCGCGGTCAGCCCCAATTCTGTTCACCAAGAAGGCAGATGGGAGCTTGAGGATTTGTGTTGACTACCATTTCCTGAACCAGGTGACCGTGAAGAACAAGTACCCACTCCCGAGGATTGACGACCTTATTGATTAGCTTAAGGGAGCACAGTGGTTCTCAAAGATAAACCTCAGATCAAGATATCACCAGCTAAGAGTTCCAGACGAGGATGTGTAGTAGATGACCTTCACATGTCGGTATGACCACTACGAGTTCTTTGTTATGACATTCGGTGTAACCGACACTCCAGCAGTGTTCATGGGACTCATGAACAAGATCTTCCATCCACACCTTGATCGCTTTGTCGTAGTCTTCAACGACACCATACTGATCTACTCGATTACTGAGGAGGAGCATTCTTACCATTTGCAAATAGTACTGGACACACTCCGAGATCACCAGATTTATATTAAACTCTTGAAGTGCCAGTGTTAGATCCAAGAGGTTCAATATCTCATACATGTCATCTCAGAGGCTATTGTTTCAGTAGATACAGTGAATATTGAGGTGGTAGTTTCTTGGGAGCCACCCAGGAGTGTGACAGAGGTATGAAGTTTCTTGGGTTTGGCTGGTTATTACTAGAGGTTCGTTGGAGACTTCTCTAGATTTGAAGCACCACTATCAGCCTTGACGAAGAAGGGGAAACCCTTTGTGGGGTCGGAGATATGTCAACATATCTTTCAAGAGCTCAGTCGAAGTTTGACTAGTGCCCCCTTATTGATACATCCAGAGGAAGGCATATGGTATGTAGTTTACTGCAACACATCAGGGACCAGACTAGTGTGTGTCCTGATGTAGGAGTGAGAATTGATCACGTATGGTTCTCTATAACTAAGAAAACACAAGAAGAACTACGCTACAAATGACCTGGAGTTAGCGGCAGTGGTCTTCACCTTGAAGATTTGGGGACACTATCTGATGGGTGATCATTTTACCTAGTACTCTGATAACAATAGTCTCAGGTATATCTTCTCTTAGAAGGACCTGAACCTAAGACATTGACGTTGGATTGAGTTCTTCCAATACAATGAATTCGAGATAGTATATACTCTTGGGAAGGGGTATGTTTTTGTGGGTGCGCTCAGCATGAGATCTGGTATACAACTACTAGGAGAGGTGACAGAGCAGCTGTCTGCTTTACAGATTTCTTATATGGACCGAGATGGAGCAACTTTCATTCAGTCTCTTACAGTCACTCCTTCACTTCATCAGCGAGTCAGGAAGGCACCACATGGGGACACTGACTATGAGACACGATGTGGTCATATATCCATAGGGCATGCACCTGATTGATTTTATGAAGGTGGGGAGCACGTCATCCTCTTCTGAGGATGTACCTTGGTACCAATGGTACTTCAAGAGGAAGTGTTGGGGGATTTATACACTTCCCCATTAGCGGTACACCCAGGAGTGGCGAAGATATACAAGGACCTTCGGTGACATAACTGGTGTCTTGGTATAAAGAAGGCGGTAGAAAAATTTGTCTCTCGATGCCTCACCTGTCAGCAAGTAAAGGCGGAGCACCAGGTACCAACAGTCTTGGTCCAGCCTTTAGAGGTCCGAGAGTGGAAGTGGTATGGGATACACATGGACTTCGTGATAGGTATTCCATATACATCCAGGCTTTATGACTCGATTTGGGTGGTCTTCGACCGACTCACCAAGTCAGCCCACTTCCTACTGATCCGAGATTAGGGTTCAGTAGAGAGTTTGAGATGCCACTATGTGTAGGATATTGTGGGTTTGCATGGTATACCTTCGACGATTGTCTCCAATCGTGACATGTGATTTACTTCCCAGCTATGTAAGGGGTTGCATGAGGCTTTCGTGACATAACATCGCTTGAGCACTGCCTTCCATCGTCAGACAGATGGTTAGACTGAGCAGACCATTCAAAACCTTGAGGACATTCTACGTTCTTGTGTGCTTGACTTCGGTCGTAGATGGGAGGATCACATACTATTGGTGTAGTTTTCTGACAACAACAACGATCACTCCTCCATCGGGATGTCACCTTTCGAGGCATTGTATGGACAACCTTACAGATCTTCCTTATTTCGGACCGACCCTAGGGAGTCAGCACTGGTGGGACAAGAGATGGTACCACCGACCACAGAGAAGGTGAAGATCATCCATGAGCGAATGAAGACTGCACAGAGTTGGAAGAAGTCATATTCCGACAGGATACATATACCTTTAGAGTTTGAGGATGGTGAACACATCTCTCTATGGGTCTCAGCTCAAGGACGTTTACAGAGATTTGGCTGAGGCGGAAAGTTATCTTCGAGATTAATCGGGCCTTTCTAGGTCCTCAATAGAGTAGGTGAGGTGACTTACAACCTAACACTTCCACCTCAGTTGCACTAGGTGCACGAAGTCTCCCACGTATCTCAGCTGAGGAGATATGTGCACGACCCTTACTGCATTATCGACCATGGAGAGCTGGATGTCGAGGATGGGGCGACATTTACAGAGGTTCCAGTGGAGATTGAGGATAAAAAAGAGTGGGTATTATGTGGATAGTTTATACCTATGGTGTGTGTTCATTGACATCACAATAACCTTTTGGGGAGCACATGGTAGTGGGAGGCTCAGATGCATCTTCAGTACCCCCACTTGTCCCCTTAGTTCGAGTTGTAGCATACGTGGACGTAAAGCCCTGAGGTGGGGAGAATGTGGAGACATCGAATTTCTGTGGAAATGTTTTTCTTAAATACATGGGAAATTTAAGAGTCCGCAAAAATTTACGGTGAATGATTCTGAGGACTAGTGTGACCTGAATCAATTTATGAAGTTTTGTTTGGTATGTTCAGTAAACGTACGAGCGAGATTTTATAACTTTTGAACTAGTTCTCAGAACTGAAGAAGGTTGTAGCAGAGTTTGTCTCTCGATGCCTCACTAGTCAGTATGTGAAGGCGGAGCACTAGGTACCAGCAGGCTTGGCCCAGCCTTCAGAAGTCCCAGAGTGGAAGTGGGATGGTATATCCAAGGACTTCATGAAAGGTCTTCCACGTACATCTAGGGGTCACGACTCGATTTGGGTGATCGTAGACTGACTCACCAAGTCGGCCCAGTTCCTACCGATTAGAGATCAGGGTTCAGTAGAGAGATTGGGATGCCTCTATGGGCCGATGATTGTGATTTACATCGCATACAATCAATGGCTATCTCCGATCGTGACACACAATTTACTTCCTGGCTATGGAAGGGGTTGCAGGATACTTTCGGGACACAACTTCACTTGAGCACCGCCTTCCATCCTCAGACAGATGGTCAGACTGATCAGACCATTCAGACCGTCAAGAATATGCTACATGCTTGTGTCCTCAACTTTAGTCATAGCTTAGAGGGTCACATACCGTTGGTGGAATTTTCTTACAATAATAGCTATCACTCCACCATCGGGATGGCGCCTTTAAAGGCATTGTACAGACGACCTTTCAGATCACCCTTTTGCTGGACATACCTTGGGGAGTCAGCAATGGTGGGGCCAAAGATGGTACGAGCTACCACAGAGAAGGTCTAGATCATCCATTAGTGGATGAAGACTACACAGAGCAGGAATAAGTCGTATGCTGACCGTAGACAAAGGCCTCTAGAGTTCATGGATGGCGACCACGTCATTCTATGGGTCTCACCTCGACGAGGTTTACAGAGATTTCTCCAAGGTGAAAAGTTACCTCTGAGATTCACCGAACCTTTCCAAGTCCCCAGTAGAGTAGGCGAGGTGGAATACTACCAGGATCTTCCACCTCAGTTGCACCGGGTGCACAATGTCTTCCACATATCTCAACTGAGGAGATACGTGCATGACCCTTCCCACATTATCGACCATGGAGAGTTGGACGTCGACGATGGGGAGAATTTTACGGAGGTTTTAGTGGAGATTTAGGAATGAATGGAGCAGGTCCTATGTGGTTGGTCGATAACTTAGGTGCGCGTTCACTAGAAGCACGAGAACCTCCAAGAGAGAACATGGGAGAGGGAGGCTCAGATGTGTTCTCAGTACCCCCAATTGTTCCCTTAGTTTGAGCTATAGCTTATGTGGACATAAAACCCCAATGTGGGGATAATGTAAAGACCCCGAATTTCCATGGAAATGTTTTTCTTAAATACATGGGAATTTTACGATTCCACAAAAATTTATGGCGCTTGAATCTGAGGCCTGGTGGGCCTAGAATCAATTTCTGATGTTTTGTTCGGGTACGTTCAGTGAATGAATGAGCGGGATTTTATGAATTTTGAACTGGTGCTCGAAACAAAAAGTTGAGGGCACCATTGAACTTGCAACGCCAGTATTCTTTTAATAATAAATTCACCTCGAAGGTAGTTGGTTGAGAATAAAAGTTAGATTTTGGGTTTTCTTAAAAAAATAATAAAATAATGTGAGCTACACTTTATTTTATTGAGCCTCCAGGTGAGTGTTGGTGGTTAAAACCTCCTCATGGGCGTTGAAGGTGGGGTCACCACACCTTAACCTCCCACGAGAGGTTATGGTGGTGGGGCCCACTCGAACATAACCTCCCGCCAGAGGTTACGACCTGGGGACCACCAGAGACCACATAACCTCACATTTGAATAATAGGGGTGGGGACCACCCGACCCCTATTAATGGGAAGAGAGTATAACCTCTCAACTCTCCCTCACTGATGAGGGAGATCTTCTTGACATCCCCTAATTAATTTGTGACAACTGTCATGCATTAATTTGGGGGAGCCTTTAATTTAATTCACCAATTTGAATTTGTGCCAACATAAAAAATAATAGGCAACTTATTATTTTTGGAATTGTTCATTCGGTGGAAACCTAGAGTGTCTTGGAAGTAGGATTATTGGGAGAAGAGAGAAAAAGAGTTATCCAAAAAAGAATGCTCCTCCCAACGAAGAACGAAGAACACTGGCGATGATCCTTCATCGAATTCTTATGAGGAAACCTACCAATGTGGAGCGACTTCCACGAGCTGACGCAACTCTTGATTGGAAGCGTACAACGAATGCAATGAATTAAGATTCTCTTGGTCTAATTTCTGCGACTATATCAACGAACAACAAATCAAATGTTGGGGGATTAAATTCATTTGATTACCTTGTTCTTCCTTCCTTTTTGGATAATGATGTTTATAATGCTTCGTTCTTATAAACCGTTTTCTATCACCATAAACTGGGAGGAAACATGCCAACCAAAAATATCCCGACATCCACTATCAATTTTTCATTATACTGGAATTCTTCGGCATGGCGACGTAACCACGATGAGATGATGAAGGTGGTGATGTCAAAGGTCATGCTACCAGTGGCCTCCGTGAACCGCGTTGCCCCCACGACGCACTTGGGCTCCCGGTCGAACACCGCTGGCCCGCGCCGGCCCAAGTCGTGCTGAACCGGCCTGCCCGACCACCTCCCGACCACCGGCCCACCTGGCCGCGCCCCGCATGGTCGTGCCCCGTCGGCCTTCCCGCGGCTTGGGACGTGCCCTGCCCGGCCTGCCCATGGCCACCCGCGCACCCAGCCCGACCTGCCCGTGGCGTCCCACGCACCCAGCCCGGCCTGCCCGCGGCATCCCGCGCGCCCAGCTTAGCCTCCCTGTAGCTAGCCGCGCAGCCTACCCGGCCTGCCCGCGGCCTCCCGTGCACCCCACTGGCCTGCCCGCGCACCCCACCGGCCTGCCGTGGCCTACCCTTCGCCCTCCGAGCCGCTTTCCGGCCTGCCGAAGCCGCCACCCGGACCGCCCGACCGAGCCGCGCCGCCCTCCCGATCCGGCCCGTGGCGTCCCTCATGGCATCACTGGCTGAATGGGCTCGACCTTCTGGGCTAAGTTGCTCGAGCTGCGCCCCTCGCGGCACTGATAGAACAGTCCCCTGCCTCCGGGATGAGGCATCTACGTAGTGACCTCCTGGCCTAAGAGTCCCCGTAGTACACTGGGCTGGGCCTAGCAGACCGGGCCGAACCTAGTGGGATAACCCGCCCAATAGGCCGGG
The DNA here is from genome assembly GCA_963277665.1 of Viscum album. Classification (NCBI taxonomy): domain Eukaryota; kingdom Viridiplantae; phylum Streptophyta; class Magnoliopsida; order Santalales; family Viscaceae; genus Viscum; species Viscum album. The sequence continues at coordinate 1,040,043,165 of OY728129.1, forward strand.
TCAAAACCAGTTGGTCTGACTAGGTTGACCTAGACCGTTTTGGCTAAGACTGGGTAGGGCCGAGTCACTCCGAGTGGGTCGGACGAGACCTGTTCCTACTACCGAACCCTTACTTCCTTTGGACATATTATTGGAACTGGACGTCTGATTAACGATCTTCCAACAGTGATTGAAATTATTCGAGCACGACTATCCCTTCAAGAATACCCCATCGGAGTTTGGGGTACAGTTGAGAAACAGTTAGGTTGGATCATGAAAAAATCCAATCGGGACCCCTAGACTAAAAGGCTAATAACTCACAGACCGGACGTCCGATTGACACGCTCTCTATTGCATTGAGACCCCTATGATGTGACAGACCTCTCATATACTTCTTCATTGGACTTTGTGGTAGTTGACATATCGAATCCTGGATTGAGGATAAAACCCTCCCCGAATCAAGCATGCTTTGTGGAACCCTGTGGCTAGTAGCGCTCTGAAGACTGTTCCTGGATCCTGTGTGTGTCTAACAGTTCGTACTTCTATTCCTGGATCCTGTGTGGGTCCAACAAAATAACTGGTCTTGAATCTTGTGTGGGTCTGACTGCTTTGACTACTGTTCCTGGATCCTGTGTGGGTCTGATAGTTCTGAATTCTGTTCCTGGATCCTGTGTGGGTCCAAAATAATAGTTGTTCCTAGATCTTGTGTTGGTCCGATAGCTCTAACTACTGTTCCTGGATCCTATGTGGGTCTGAAAGTTCTAACTGCTGGTCTTGGATCATGTGTGGGTCTGATAGCTTAGATGATTCAGTGGATACATCTAATCATCTCTATCTATAAAATATGTATACCTTTGAGAGCTGAGTGAACAATTCTTGTGTTTCCTCATATTTTTGTGAAGATCCTCCACGAGAGGCCATGGTGATGATGGCGTAGGTCATGACCGCGCCCCCACCCCCTCCTCGGACCGCTCAAGCCGGGGAGTGGGTTTGACGCTCCTCCCTCAATCCCTTTTCCCTGTCACGATCATTCCTTTTCCCCCTTCACTAATCTGTCATCTTTACCTCACATTCCTCCTATCGAAGTGAGCCCTAAAGTCCACTTTTGTGCGAATGGTGTTCCTTCAGTTCCGATTTCTCCCTTGGAGTTCACGAATGCTTTGGAAATGTTGGATCTTACCATGGTCGCTCGTTTTGGGAAGCATCGGCCCTCGGTTGACGCCTTCAACAGGTTTATTTTATCTTCTTGGAAGCTACAGGATCGGGTGGTTGTCGGTCTTTTAGATTCAAAGCATATTCAGATTCATTTTTCATCTGTGGAAGATCTTATCTATGCTTAGACCTCTACTCCGCGAGCTTTCGATGGATGCCGGTTTAATTTTTTTTAGTGGTTCTTTTATTTTCATCTGATGCGCGACTCCCCATTTACAGTGCTATGTATTTATCTTCCCGGTCTTCCACTACCTTTCCAGAATCTAGTAATTCTTCCAATAATCAGAAATATGATCGGTCGCTACCTCTGTTCGGATGCCCGCACCAGCACCATGTGTCATCCAGTCTCCCCAAGGATTTGCGTAGAAGTTGATGTCTCAAAGGGACAGTTGGAATCCATTGTCATTGAGATCGAAGGAGAGCTCTGCTGGAATCAAAAGGTGTGTTACGACTCTTGGGTGCCTTACTATCTTTGTTGTCATCGTCTGGGTCACAATTCTTACAGATGTCGTCGAAGCTATTCGGGTGGAATGGCCGTTGCGGTCTATGTCAACAAGATGGATCGGCAGGGTAGAGGGGGGTATTTCTTCCCTTCCTTTTTTCAAAACTAATTGATTACATGCAATCCAGAAGTCGGTCAGGTTGAAGAGCATGGTGATTTAGGTGTCAATAGGACTGTTCAAGACCAGTACCTTGTTAGGACTGCTGAAGGGTCTGGAGATGGTTGTGCTGGTTCTAGAAAGGGGACATGCCAAGCTGAGGATATCCCGTATTCAAATTGAGAAATAAAGTAGAAACCAGTTAAGAGCTTACCTCCTGAACCCAGTGTATCAGAGATCTTCAATAGCTTGCGGAGTGATCTGGCGAGTACTCTGAACAGGAAATCATTTACTCAGGGTGCCCAGACTTGTGTGGTGGCTGATTCATTTGCGGATTTGTAAAATGCAAAGTCTCAGGACTCGGGGTACTCTACTGGAGATGCTGGACTAAATTCCAAAGCTATGGAGAGTCTTAATCCTTGTACCTATGCAGAGGCAGTGAGTGTGGGTGTCTGCAACAAATATGGAAGGGTGGTAATTTCTACTGGCAAGGGTAAGCTCAAGGACGGTCAAGGGTGGGAGAAGTCTGCACATGTTGTTGGCAAGAAGTTTCTTACCAGTCAGAGAATAAACCCAGAGAGGACGTTGTCCTGCCTCAATCTAAACAACCAATTTGAGAGTTTAGGTAGTCAGGGGGAGCTTGAAGGAAGCTCCAACTACCCCAACGAGACCGATTCTGATGGAGACGGACGAACCACAGATGAAACTGATTTGGAAGGAGTTAATAAAGGTATCCACAAAAAAAGGAGAAAGAAAGGGAATAAGGAAAATAGGTACCCGGGGAGATTTATAGTTTCTATGAAGCCAAAAACTAAATGTCGTAAGGACTACTCCTATATTCCTAAACCTATGGAGACACGGGCGTCTAAAAAAGAGGGTAAACGCATGGGGAATGAGATCTAGTTAGAGGCAGAAGAGGAGGATCAACAGGTTGGCGCCGTGGAGCCTCAATTACAGGTGAAAGGAGCCTCAAAGAAAGATGAGGTGGAGGTGCATCTGCAGTTTGAGGATATGAGGCTCGTGAAGGGGGATGCTATTTCCCCTAGACAAAAATGTGAGGTAGGTCTTCTAGACAGCTTTCAGTGCTTGAAGGATGAGGATCCAGAAACTCAGATGATACTACTCATGCATTATGGAGAAGAAATGAAGGAGGATGTCCTGGTGATCAAGGCAGATAGGGAAGACGTCGACCAAATGATGGAAAGATTAATTTAAGTGGAAGTTTCCAGGGAGAAAACAGAATGGATTGACAAGAAAGATAATATATTGATTAGAGGCTTCAATATGGAAAATATCACTTAAGAAGAATATATGAAAGCTTAGGAATACCTTGCAAGGCACTATGAAGACAAGATAGAGAGTGATCCAGACTGTGAGGTAAGTTCCCACCCCTGGAAACTATTGAGGGAAAAAGATTCTAATCTCCTTAAAATTGTGTTTAATAAGTCAGTAGTTCTCTTTGTTGTTTGAACATTTTGAGAGGGTTCTCACTATCCCCTTAAAAGTGTCAGAAAATAGAAAAAAAGTAAACATGGATGATGAGATGGATTACTTGATAACTTAGGTATATGTATGAGCATATAACTAAGTGGGGTTATCTTTCGGTTTCACACCTTGTGGATTATCTTTGTTGGATTTTGTGACACCTTGAGGGTCTCGGGGTCTCTACTTAGTATCATTATACTAACCCCTACACGGGCTATGCCTGAACCTCGTTGTGTTGGATGTCGACGACAGACATCAATGACCGAGGCCGAGTGTACGATGACTGGACGGTACCCGGTGGTGGACCTCAGGACAAGTCGGTACCCAGAGGAGACTGACGGACGTTGAGTGCTGAGGAGGCAATCTGCACCTACCCGTCAGGTAGGATTCATGGTGGACGATCTAGGAGCTTCTTTCACCTTTCAGTCATTTTATCCCTTTTTAGATGTACCTATAATTTACAGTTGGGCTTGTATTTCCGTCCCCTTTACTTTTTATCACTCTCTTATTATATAGTTTTTCTTAGTGTTTTATATTAAGCTGTGTACTCTGTTGTGAGTGATTTCAGTTATAATGGAAATTCCTTTCAAGTTTAGGGATTTACGCCTTTGTTGCTAGTCGCCAGCCCCTGGCCTATGGATGTCGGGCTTGGGGTAGTCATGGTACCGGCCCTAGGGGATGGGTCGTGACATCTTTCATTTCAAAAAACAACACTATAAATTGAAGGACTAGAATAAGCTATTCAAGTACCCTCTATATTGCATTTAATCCTCTATTGAAATAGATGAATCCACATAACATCATACGTTCCATAAGGGTCCATAAATTACTTTTAATTCCAAATCACTTATGAAATGTGAATTCATGAATTAAGTTATCATAGTTCCCCTTTTTAGAATGATTTTCTATCTTTAAAATAGCAATCACACACTCCATGGCTGATTAATTGGACCAAGATGTGCTGCCATGTCTTATTTTGTTCCTGTTGTACCAAATAATATGGATGTCTTAAAAACATTCAACAAGAAAATGGTTCCTCACCAAGGTATAAAGAGGTAAATTAATAATCATGAGAAAATTTTTAGGCATACTTCAAGTAATGTCAGTATAAGTGTCAAAAAAATCTACAATAGTATGCCACATTGATGAAGTTGAAACACTACTCTAGAAAGATCAATGTCTTCATGATGCTGATTTCCTGATGAACATTTTGAGGAAAGAATAATGCCTACATCCTTTAAAAAATCACAAATGTCATGATTTGAAAACATAACACTCTAAAAAAGGGTGAATCTAGAAGGAAGAATCCATCCCCTTCACTAAGACATAGATTAACTTATTGAATTCCCCTGGAAAATCTAATTATATAAATCCATTGAGGAAAGCCTTCAATTTTTAGCCAGTTACCAAATAAGATTATCATTTAAATTTTTTAAATTATAATTCAAACCACCTCCATGATATCAATTAGAAGACTATCTAATGAGTTTTCCAATTTCTCTTTGATCAACATAATTTTGTGAAAAGAAGAGTTATATTAATTAAGAGTGTTTCTAAAAGGAACACCTTTCCAAATGTCCAACCAAAAATTTAAGGATTAATTGGTTTTATCCAACCGGTGAGATTCCAATTAAATGATGGGGAAAGATGTCATGATTTCTGGTCAAATAGAGGAATCCATAAAATTTAAATTCCCAATTTTCAGCTTGTTTAAGAATATGGATCTCATAAAAGAAAGAGCCTACTAAAACTCATTAATGAGCCTCCACACAGAGAAATACTATAGAATATTATTTAACTTAAATATATTTTTATTCAATGTCCACATAATTCAATTGGTTTATAACATTTATTCTCTGAAACATGAAAAATCATCAACTGAAGAATACTTCCACACCAAATGTAATTCTCGATAGAGGTACTGATAGTCTTGATATGGTAATATAATAATTGATAGGATATAAAATAGTAAAAATATTTTGATATAGTAAATATTTTAAAATGTTTATCTATCCATTTCACTGAGAGATTGTTTCCATTCTAGTAGACTAATTGGTTCTTTTATTGACTCACAATTTGTGACCAATTTCTAGCATGATGCTTATCCCAAGACATAGGAACATCAAGATAAGTGAAAAGAATCAAACATTCCAGAATCCTAAAATCAGAAATGTTGCTTAAATTTCTTACAACAATAATAATTTTACCTAAATTTAGAAAAACATATTCCAACAAATCTTTTGAACTAAACCATTCCCTTAGTACAAAAGTTCATTTGTAACGATTCATATGTTCTTATTATCACCTTGAGCTAATATAATGATATAATTATCATAAAAAAATGATTTAGGGAAACGGGGCCCATTACAGCTCTAATGTGGTTGAATTTATTGGAATAAACCATGTTGAGAAAGAGTCTACCTAAATAATATTCAACAATGGAGAAAATAATGGAAGAATGAGTATCAAATTACCATACCCTTATATAACATGTGAAATATCACTCATGGAAAATATTGATAAATCTAAAATATGTGATGAAATTAGAAGAGTTTTAAAACATTTAAATAATGCCAACAAAGCCAAAACTACTCTGAACTGTCAAAATGAATCCCCAGTCAAGAATATCAAAATATTTTTTAACATCGTTATTTGGATAATTATTTTCCCATCAATAATATTTATTATGATGATTAGTTCATTCCAAATCAATAAAAATACAATATAGAATAGATTTAGCAATGAAGAAGTCAGACTACTTTGGGGATATAATCCTCTTCCCAATTTAAGAAATCCTATTAGAAAATACTTTTCTAATGATTTTTTAGATAGTATTCACTAGAGACACATTACTATTAAATTAATATCATTCACATTATCCCATTTAGGAATGAGATCAATAAATAGCGCATTAATTCCCTATGTTAGTAACCCAAACATGAAAAAATTATTGAAAATCCTTCAAACACCATAGTGAATAATATCCCAATAAGATTGAAAAACATTACTAGTGAAACAATCCGGAGTAAGATAGCTATAATAATTTCATCAAAAAATCTCTCTAATTACAAATTCATGGGAAAAATAATGAGTATTTCATTATAATAATCATTAACATGCATAGTAATAACATATTTTACTAGATTAACACATTTATTGGGAACATAAAAAATATTTTCAAAAAATGAAACAACATGGGTAGCAAAGTCCTCTATTTTTTCAAGAAACACCCAATTGTTATAAAGAAAATCCATAGTTCTATTAAGTTTTCTGATTCATTAAAGATTGTTAAAAAACAATGTGTTATGATCACCCACTTTTAGCCACACACCATTATAGGAATCTGTTTTCATGCATTCCCTATGGTTCAAGAGACTATTGAGTTCATGAATAGTCTTTTTTCACTTTAACATAATATTTATTTATCAAATAATTAATGTTTATTTCGGGTTTAATAAATATTGTAGAGGAATGGTAAACTAGTTATAATCGACCAATGATAAATTATATAAATTTTATATTATTAGAATAAATTATATTTAATTAATTCCTTAGTTTTTTATACATCTTAAATAATATTCATAACATTAATAACATTAATAATAATATTTTTATTATGTATATGGGGTTTCATATCGATTAAAGAAATAATAAGGGAACACAAGATGTTATTTTGTTTCTAACCCTAGCATTATATAAACACCATTATATTATTTTCTTGTGGGGATTCTATTTGTTTTGGTTGTGCACAAAAACATTATGATTTTCTCTCTCAAGGCCCTAGAGAGATCCCTTCTCCAAGAACACTCTCAAGAATGGGGAGCTATATTCTTAGACAACAACTCTCAATTTTAGAGAGATCAAGAAGAATCATTCTTTAAGTGATTCTATATAAGATCAATGATGAAAGATGAAAATTTTAGGATCTATAATTATAGAACTATGATATTTATACAGTGATTTTCATAGTTTCTTAGAGCACATATGGTTCACCACTGGAGAAAATATAAACTAGATTCATTAAACTTAAATATAGTACGATGAATATATGTTTTTAGGTACATTAAAATAGAAAGAATTCATCATAAGGTAATTATTTTATTATTTAAGTTAATTATAAATAAAATTTGAAGATCTTGTGTTCTAGTTCCAATTTAATCACATAAATTATTCTTTGATTCAATTATATTGGTTATAACATTTATCATTGATGTATATATTCTCATAATAATTTAATATGACAAAAAGACTGATATGGGAATTCCCCATGTTGTTATTACCCTATGCCTGGAACCATTATATTGTATCAAATGGATTGCATAATTATTTATAATTATTTGAATATCATTTTCTGATTTATAAATTTATTAGTAGTTTTAAATTCTAGTTTAAAAATTCTTTAACCAGTATCCTGACATCGTCTCTTATTCCTCTTTGTTCTCAAAAATATAAACAAAATTAATTATTTTTTAAAACGAATAATGTTATATGAACTCATACATAGGTTCCACATATCCTGGATGAATAGAACCAGAGTACATGTCATGTAGACAGTTGGTAGACTATTTTAATGCATCTTGAAATAATTCAAAATTAAATCAACTCATGACCATTTATTATGTGTGAGGTTTATTTTAATACATCGGGTGTTTATATGACCAAGATGGTGAATGATCAGCCATTCTACATGGTGTATAACATTCATACATGATGTGTAATCCTGTAGTCAAAGACATACTGTGTTTTGCATACACAACATACATGACTGGTGACCATGTAACTTGGATACCACACACCATGTATCCCATGTATAAATTATTTAATACATTATATTTATCGAATGATTACACTCCATGTCCCTAGGCATGCACCACAGATAGAAGGTGAAATAATTACACACTGTATAGTTGGAAAGTACACATTGTGTATATCCCCAAATTATATTGAATTAAAAATTGATTTATTACATTATTTAAAAATTATTAGAATGTGTTCAGTGTGACATTTATTTGATGATATACATTCCATGTGATCCTTTATATATATATATATATATATGTTAATTTTTTAATTAAAATATTGGTAATGTTTTGAACTATATATTATGTATATGTTGTTATACAATCATTACTATACACACATTGTAACATAAAATGATATATAAATACCATTTATTTGGTGTTCCATTTATTTGACTATGAACACACAAAAAATATAAGTCGTGAATATTGTATACCTAATGTTTAATAAGTAAAAGTATATGAATATAATATATGATTGATAGTTTAAATGGGTACTCACAATGTTTCCACAAAGGTACATGTTTTGTACATCAGTAATTTAAAATAACGTTATTTTAAATTATGATGGATAATAATCTCGATAATGTTCAAATGAGAATTAATATAATAGAATTAATTAATTATAGAAGATGATTAATTGATTAAAACATGATTTATCTTAAATAAAAAATGATTATAATTGAATTATATTTCTATTAAATACGTAATATGTTGTATGTATGTTGATGATCATGATCATATACTATAACATCGTGCGTGATTGGTTTCTATTTAATTTATTAAATTAAATTAAATTGGTGGTTTATGTGTCATCCCTCCTTTCAATAGCTATGGGTGTTTATTTCCACAGTTTCATTTATGTAAACCTATTAACTAATATTTAGGTTACCCTCACATGTGTGTCAATAAAAATTTTATTTAATGGATGGATCTCCCAAGAGAGTGGTGGAAGTTTATGTTTGGAGTTGATGAAAAACAAATCGTGAACATGCATGGTTGGATAGGTGGAAAGCTACAACATGAACTACTTCATGATTCAATTTGTTTTCCCCTCTGATGATGGTTTTTTATCGTCCTCTAGATAAACTAACCCATAATAAAATCTCATGATCATACCACTTTAGTATTTTATTCAGGTCAAATTACTTGGTTAATTTCATTACGGATTTTTTTTCAAAATCAGATGATTTAATGAATTAACAATTATAGATGGTAGAACTAAAATAATTTGGATTATGTGTAAACATTATCTATGAAATGGTTAATCACTTATTTAAGTCAACATAATATTCACAGGAATACAATAAATATAAAATAGGCTTATTACACATACATATAAAAATCCCTCAATTATATATATTACATCATCATAGCCTTTGAATACTGAATTTGAAATTGATCCATTGTTCAAATTACTTGATAGGGCTATGTCGTGGTGCTTGTAGTTCTATGGGAATTTAACATGAGGTTTGGGTACCTTTAAATTAGTCCACATAAAGGGCTGACTGCCAAAGTAGGACATATATTTACTAAGATGAGAATGTTTAGGAAATAAAATTTAAAGATTTTAGGATTGGACTGTACACTCAATATTTGAATGAATAATTAGCTAATGCAGTAGGTAAATGTTTTCCAACCTAAAACCCTTTAAAAACATTTTAGAACAAGTCTTGGTTATGATAAGGTGAATACATGTCCTTTTTACTATAATTTCACTGAATCATGATATTTGACTGTAAATGGGGAAGGATATTGAGCTTTAATATAATATTGAGATAGTAATAAATATATATAATATTTATTATCTACTTTTATCTGATATATTAGAAACATATTTCTATTATTACTTGTAAAAACCCAAATAAATATTACTTCAAACCTATCACAATGATCCATACATTATAAGAATAATAATTTTACCAAAAGAAACTTCATATAATTTAAAATACACTAATTCATGATCCTATTAGTTGAAAAGAAAATATATATGTCGGAAGAACTTATTCTAAATAACCTAGCCAAACAACTATTGAGGAAGAGTTATTTCTCTGTGAGAATTGTTTGAACGAATCCATAGTTTTTTAGTGTTTTGTGAAATCATCCATGACCAATGACCATCTAAAGAAACAATAGGAAATTGATTCTTATATCATGACGCTTTACCATTAGGTATTATATCATAATAATGTAAAACAATAGAGATTAGATCTCCAATGAAATATGTTCACGAAATAATATAGAGTTAGCCCTATCTATGGCTCATATAGTCCATATAATTTACTACATTGAATAATTACACATCTTTGGGATTAAATTTCCAGATGATTTGTGAAAAAATATCATAATTTCCTCATTAATGAAGTCATCATATAGTTTTATTTCTGATTATACTATGATCTATAATGAAAACTGTCTTTGAGGACATCTTACTCTAATTATACAAGTTAAAAAAGACATAGGGAATGAATAACTTGTAGTACTGATACAGAATGATAAAAGTAAGAAAAAGAAAAGGGGACATGGCTTATAAGAATTCTAAATCACCCAATTATCGTACATCCATGAAGAGGAAGATTTAGAGGCAGGGAAAGCAAATGGATGTAGTGTGTTTTTCATGTGGAAGGTATGACCACTAGAAGAAGAACAACACCAAGAAGAAATGGGAAGATAACGGTTCATCTATTGAAAATTATAATATTTAAATATATACACATTGGTTACTAGACATAGCTTTTGGTTCTCACATATGTATCCAATTTTAGAATCAAGAATATTTTTAAAGATTGCCTGATGAGAGGTATATTTGAAGGATTTCAATAGTTTGAGGCCGAATGATCTAACCATCAAAGACAACCACCTTTCATTTCCAATAGGAATGATATTTGTTTTATGGGATTCTATTTTGAACCTATTATTACCAAAAAAAGTAATTTCTATATCTTTCCAAGATAAATTTGGACTTTTTTCATTTTTGGAAATAAAATCCATTTCTTTTATAAAGATAACATATGTAGTGGTATGTCACATTTTTATAAAACTCTTTATATATTAAATTATGAAAATAGAATGATGTAAATTGATAAAAAGTAGTGTTTATATTACACATATAAAAACAAGTTGTGGCATCACATTATTGGTCTGGTAAATGATAATTGTTTAACAAATCACTCTCAAGATGGTTATTTAGACCCTTTTGAGGAGTAAGCACTTAAAATATGTCCCACTTGATTACTAGGAAAATATAATCCGACCAAAATTTGGTGGAAAATTATAAATTGAAATAGGTATTATAGTATTGGTACACATTGATGTGTGTGGTCCATTTATAGTGCTGTTTAGAGGAAGGTATTCACTCTTCATAACATTTACTAATGAATTGAATGAATATTTATATGCCTAATTAAAGAGGTATCCAACTGATTGATTAGATAAATTCAAAGAATTAAATAATAAAGTTTAAAATAAACTTGTAAATAAGTTAGAGGATTTGATCTAATTGGCGTGTTTAATATCTTAACAAATATTTTATCATCTTTTTACGATAGTTTGGATTATTTCTCAACTAAATCCACCTTACACACCACAGTGGAATGATGTTATTGAGAATAGGAAACATACTATGAAAGACAAGGTAAGGTTGATTATGAGTCAACAAGATATTCTAATATAGTCTTAGTGATATGTATTAAAAATATAAATATACTAACATAAACATCTACTAAATGAATCAGAAAATGGAGTCCCTTCAAATTAAGGAGTGGAAAGAAACCATTTTTTCAAATAAATATTTATGTGGTTCTGAGGAATTTTTTAAGTCCACTTTAGGGAAATAAATTTACTTTGAGGAACAAAGTATATCATTATATAGACTCTTAAGGGAGAATGGGATACTAAATATAATCCCCCTTATAAAATACATTGATTACCACTAGGGAAGCCATATTTCATGAGAGGGAACAAATCCCCAAGAATGATAGTGGGTGTAAGATAGAATTTTATAAAGTTGATTCCAATGACACTCACAAGTTTGTATATGAACATATATCATATATCCATGTAGAAGAATTTATTTATGAAACACTAGTAATACATAGGATCACCAATGTGGTAATAGAATTGGAGAGATATGGTTTTTTAGTCATCGAATATGGGGAATCATTATTGGTTGAAAATAACAAACCTATACCTTAAAAAGAGCTCGTAGAGAGATCTTAATCTATAAGATGGAATGAAGACATGAATTATTAGATGGATTCTATGTATCAGAACCATGTTTGGTTAGTCAATCCACCAATTGATGTAAATCTAATTCTGTGAAAATGGGTATTCAAGTGAAAATGAATCTTGGATAGAATATTAAGTACCTATAAACTAATGCTAGTGGAAAAATGGTTTAAAAAAAATCAAGGAAATGATTTTTTTGAACCTTTCCTCTAGATTCCATCGTGAAATCCATTATAATTATAATTGAAATATAATCTTACTATCTCTATGAATTTGGTAGATATATTTCAAAAAATATATCTTTAATGGGAACCATCTTGAAGATCTCAATATGATACAACATTAAGGGGTTGTGACTCTAGGTTATAACAACAGGATTTTAAATTTTAAAAAAATGTATTTACAGATTGATGAAGACATCTAGGCCATGGATGATTTAGTTTAATGAATCTAGAATATAATGTTTATTCATTAAGAATAAATGTGTGCCATGTGTTTACAAGATTTTTAGTGGAAATGCGGTTATTATCAAAGTAGTATAAATTTATGTAACTTTATATATTGGAAAATACATTCTAGTATTATAGTCTATTAATTATTATTTAAAAATAATTCTCCATGAAGGATATAGGGGATGAATCCAAAATTTTAGGGATCAGGAACATTCTTGAAAGATGTAATTGGTTGTTTGGAACAATTCAAGGCAAATAAATTGAATAGATAATAAAATGTTTTATTGTGGAATAATCCATGATGGGATTATTTCTAGTGTCTCATGGTATGAATATCTCTAAGAAAATGCATATTCACACACAATAAGAGAAAGATATAATGAGTTAGATCACATAGGCTTTGGTGGTAATATCCATCTTATATTCTATGTTATGTACTAAACATGATGATTTCTTTTATTTTGGAATTGTAGGAGGATATCAAAATATTCCAGGAAAACATCATTGGTCTATTGTAAAGGCTATCCTTATGTTCTGATAAGAATTAAATAAAACCATCCATGTTTATAGAGGATATGAAGAGCTAGTAATAATGGGTTATACTAGAGATAGTTTTCAAATAGTTAGGAATGATATGAAGTCAATAACAAGATATACTTTTAGTGTTAATAGAAGAATTATGAGTTGGAAGAGTTCAAAGTAGACTGTTATCACTAATTCTGTAGTCATTTCTGAGTATGTATTGTATTAAGTTGCACTGAATGAAGCTATTTGGATATAAAACATAGTTTAGGATCATGATGTAGTATTTAAGTGTGAAGAACCTTTAATGATAAATACTGATAATTAAATAGTAGTGTCACTTAAAAAATATCCATGGTCACATAAATGAATAAAGAATATAATCTAGAATTGTATCCTATTGAAGGATTTTTTCGTATAGGTGTGAAGTTTCATTAAGTAGATTTTCCCTGAACGAAAACATGGTAGTCCTCTAGAATAAAATAATTTCTCAACAAAATAATGAGTATCATGTGAGATCTAGGAGTTTGAAGGTTGTCAGCAGCTGTATCTTGTAAAAGTACAAGTCTATTGGAGTTCGCACCTTAGAATAAATACTTTCTAATTTATTATTACATTTATTTATAATTTTTATGTATTTATAAAAAACTTATCACATCATGATTTTTCATCAACATGACATAGTATGTCATAATGTTCTAAGAGTAATTGTCACCTAGAAAGGCCATAGTAGTTACCCTGTATGATGAGAATGCATAAGTTCCATGAAAACATTGTTAAATGTATGATATATAACAAAATTAAATATTTTGAGGTACTAGTATTATATTAGATATCAGGGGTGAAGTCTCAGGAGACTTTCAAGAACCCACTCATAACGTATTCCCATGGTTATTTATAGTGTAGGAGATTATGAGATCAAGCCCCTCCAGTAGAAAATCAACATTTATATGTGTTATTGGATGTTCCTATATATGGATTTGTGTATTGATAAATAGAAATTAATTTTATTTTTAATGTATAATATGAGTCATGTACATTGTTGTATTGGGAAAACACTATCATGACACATGTTCCTGGTGAAGTAGGACATGTTAGGTATGTTATGAGTAATTTTTCATTAATGAATAATGAAAAAAATTTGATTCCTTTATCTTCATTAATGAATGCTGATAAATTAGTCTCTTTAATAGAAATTATACAACCTAAATAAAACCATGGTTATGGATTCTATAGGAACGTTCAATTTCTAAAGAGTAAAATAAAGAGTCATATAGCACATAGGTTGATGGAACCTACATGAATCCTACTTGATTAGAGATATCATGATAATGGAAATATATTACATAGTAAGTGTATGTTTGAGGTTTTATGTATTTCAAGAATTAAATTATTTCTCTATGTGTTCTTTAATGTGTTGATATATGCTTATAATTAAATTAAGGCCAATTCATATAATGAAACTAAGAAAGAGGCCAAGATAGTCTTAAACTAAGTATATCAAGAGATTTAGTAAAATAATAATACTAATTTTTTAACATGTCAAATAAAGATTATTCACACATGTGGTTTAATAATTATTAATTTTTACATGATTGAATATATTCATTCACTAGTTATTCGATATAATATTTTGTGAATAGAATATTTAATAAAAACATATTTGTAATTCAGTGAATATAATGTCAATTTATTTTTTAGACAATAATGTAGTTATATTTATTTATTACATATATAGTCATTAAACAATATTTGATAAATATTTTGGAGAAATGTAGGGCCGATTATAATAGCGTGTTGAGAAATAATATATATTGAAAAATATTTTAATAACGAATATTTAATTTATTAATGTGTTTTACACATGTCAATGAATAATAATAATATTTTTTTATCATCTTCATGGGGTTTTGCATGGATTAGGGAAATAATAAGGGTTCATATGAAATTATTATTTTCTAACCCTCGGATTATATAAACCTAATTGAACTATTTTTTTATAGGGTTTCCATTTTCACTAGTTTTTGACAAGAATATTTGTATTTTTAACTGAAAACCCTATAAAGATGACTTCTCATAGAATAATCACTCTCTATTCTAGATAGATCATATAGAATCCTTCCTAAATAGATTCACGGGGCGATCAAAGGCGAATGACCCAAAAATTAGGATTTGTCGTGCTACAACCTGGAGATTCATATGAACAAATATCTAGGTTTTTAAAGCACATATAGATCACCATTTTAGGGAATCTATAATGGATTCATATAACTAAATGATAGTATTATGTAGAGAAAGTTTTATATTCATACAATAATAATTAATTTATCACAAGTTATTTCTTTAATTATTTAGAATAATAATAATAAAATAAAATGATCTCTCATTCCAGTTCCGACATTTTAACATCCATTAATAATTTATTAAATTATGTTGTTCAGGATTTTTATCATTTACATATATATTATATTAATTATATATTTTGAAAACAATTAGTTTTCAATGCCATATATGGCTCTCCCACAACTCCCAGAACCAATAGGAATGCAATTAGTATAATTTCTAATCCACTAAAGTCCAAAAAAATGAAGTAATATCATATGGATAATTTTATAATATCTCTTGAAATGTCACCAGATGGAGTCCATTGGAAGAAATGATTCTTAGAGAGAAGATTCCATGTCATCATATTGAAATTTCAGTTTGAAAACATTAGATAAATGTTTTTTATAAATATCATTGGTGAGAGGTGGAAATATAAAGTAAATATACATATTTTTTTGATGCAAGGAAATAGATAGAGGAAGGGTTTAGAAATCCAAGTTCCTATAAAATATGAATATGAATAATTGGGTGGAGTCTAAAAATAAATAAGAAATGATAGGAGGATTTTACTATCCAATTAGGTGTTATATTGTTTTTCTTGTTCAAAAGTTTTTGGAAAACATTAATAAATAAAAAAACATGATGATTCAAATATGATCTTTATTTATTCAAAATATACTGATAAGAAGATATATGATTAAAAATAAGGTGGAAATAATTTTATTGAATGCAGTGGATGATCAAATTTGAGAGAGTCCTCAAGAAAACTCTTGAAGCCTTGAGAAACATCCAAGTAAATATTTATGAGTGGGGGTTTTGAACATGAGTAATTCATTGAGATGGAATTTTAAATTTTAACCAAATTTTAATCTACTCACATATTTATAAATAGGGTTTAGGTATAATATAAATATATATATTGTTCATTCATATAAATGATTTTTTGCTTCTAAAAAATTATCTGATAAAGATACTAGACAAAATAAAAAAATCTATATTTTGAGAACGAAGGTTCTAACAAAGGGAATATATTAGTTGAAGAAGTAGTTTATATCTAATAAAGGAGTTGAGATCAGTGGCACTAGATAGATGAATCTGGACAATGTTTTTTATTAGGTAGAATCAAATCGGTTTTGTGTAGAGATGAACAGACAAACATAGTATAATAATGTTGTACAATTTTTTAGAATGCATTGGATGGAGTTTTTTCTATAGAAAAACTGGATGAACAATAGAATGGAAATGTGTTTATACAAAATTATAAGGAATATGTTGATGAAATATTTGGGTAATAAAGTTAAAAATAGTTTTTTTGAAATAAGTGAGAGAGTGAAGAAAGTAAAAGAAGCACACTGATAACATATTGAATCTATTTTTGAAGGGTTCTAACAGCTTTAAAAAAACATTGTTATATCTTTTATATATGTGAAGATCACATGAAATATTATTTAACTATATCGAAACATAGGTGATTTTTTAGTATTTGAACATATACGTAAATAATTTGATATGTTTTTATAAATTATTAATTGCTCTAATTTATTTAAATTCAAAATATTTAAAAAATTATATTTTTATAATATTAATTTATAAATGTTAAATTATTAAAAATGTTTTATAGAGACCATACGAGTAAATTTGATAATAATTAAAAATAATTTGTTTTATAATTTTCACTAAATTTAGTTAATTTTCATATGTTTCTAAAATATAATTTCATGTATTATTATTTGTTATCGTTTTATAATTTTTCGTTTTATATCTTGTTAAATTTGAAATTTTAAAATAATTAGTTTAAATTTTAAATGTGGTAATTTTTTAAAGTATATATATATATCAAATAATATGAATAAAAGGAAGAAATATTCTGTCACATGTATTCGAGAATAATGAGGTCGATGTAAATGAAATTTACATAGTCCAAATGATGATGGGGGAAACCACATAACCCTTTGTTAGAAGTGAGTATTGAAAAATATTAATGTATAATTGGATTCACATAGTCCTTTTTCTCAAATATTTTATTTAAAGAAAATGATGTAGCTATTTTTATTTTAGTAGTAAATAGTATTTTTTATATGGATTCTACAAAAACAATTTCAATAGATAAACACAATGATTATATATATATATATTTTGAGAAAATGTCACATATCCATGCACTTTACTTGGCCTTACCAATGATACCATCTTCAACTATAAATATTTGTGGAAATATGTATCCTTGACCACCCCGAGTACCCACCATTTTGGGAACTTGATGTTTCCATGAGGAGTTCTTCCAACTTACTGTGAATCAGTGTGTGTAAATTACATGGCTAGATACCTTGACTGTAAGATCACCAACCGTGAAAGAATATCTATACCTACTATGAAAATGTTTTCAACTTATAGAATGTTTGATGAGTATCTAACATGTGGTATATAAAAATAACCTTGAGTTGAATTATTCCTACTGAATAAATTTTTTTACATTCCCCTTGAATAATTTTGTTATTATAAGAATTTTAAATTATTTTCTAGTTTATGGTTGTTATAAAATTTCAAATGATCAGACATGATGAAAAATCTTGTGTATTGTCGGCACGTGCAAGTTCAGTATAGTGACATTGAGGCTTGTGTCTCTCTCAATCAAAACATAAATTTAACCATTTTTAGATTAATTTTATTTTAACAATGCTACATTTATTAATTATTTTTATAAAATTATTAACATAAACATAATTTAATGCTTTGTCTCTATTTTATTGATTTTTTAAATAATGAAATATTATAATGACTTTATTATAATTTATTGAATTATGATTGTCAAATAATTTATTATTAAATTAATAATTTTCACATTAAAATATTTATGCTATTTTTAATATTAAATTTGAATTAATTATTTAATATAAGTTGTTTTCACATAGAATGTGTGATATGGGTGTCTATGAAGATCCTTAATCTAAAGATCTATCCTTAGTCGGGCAGATTCATGAGAACCTTCTACGTTGTTCCATGGGACATAGTGAAGAATGTTATCATTGAGGCTATCTGTAATGGCTTGGACCCCCCTGGGCATTACTGTGCCAAAATAAGGCTCCACCAAAATAGTGGCACCATGATGGTGGAACTGGTCAGGGTGGAACTGTGACGGTGACACCGTGACGGTGGCATCGTGTCCTCACCCAACCCTCCGTTTTCTTTTTCCAGTCCCGCTCCCCGCAACATAATTTTTTGACGTAAATTAATTCTTTTACCTTTTAAAAGCCATTTAAAGCCCAGAATTAATTCCTAAGAATCCTAAGAAACCTCCACTATTGGGGTTATTAAATATAACCTCAATATCATCATGTGTAACTACCCACCCACATAGGAAACCGTGATCCGACTTTCAAGACGTTCAAAATTTCTATATCCTGTAACAATATGATCTCATGTCTTTATATCTCCAGCTATAGTTTTTTTTCTTCTTGGATGGATTTCATTCCTCTTCCTGGTGTTCCTAGAGTTCCTCTCTTCCCATGGATTGTGGTGCCCCTCTGCTGGATCTTTCTGCACCTCTCGGAGTCCACAAAATTCCTCCCCTGAAAGTCATGCATCCCCTATTCTTGGCGCGTGGAGGAAAAACATCGATCCTTGATCAACCAAGTAAGGATTTTCCTTAGTATATCCTTTCTATGTGTTAGTAGAGGTGGGTACGCTGCTGTTTCTATGGGAGTGGGTGAAAGAAAACATTAATGATGATAAAAAACTGACATTAAAGAATTAAGGGAAGTGGTGTGAACGATGTGCTGCTGTTCTATTTTTCTTCTCTTCCTTGATGCTTATGTTGTGAACTGATGGGATATGCTCTCTGAAAATCATAGTCGTTGGTGGACATTCCATGCGCACTAATTAACCCTTGACTTCTTGTGATGATTAAATTACTATAACATGGAAATTGGTTAATCACATAAACTCTGTGGAATAAATGGATACCCAGTAAACATAAATCCTTGTGTGGTCACCCCGGAAAACCAACATAAAGAAGAAAATAATGAATGATGTGCTTGAACCTAGATGTTTCCCTACTCTGTTTTGGTAGTGGGTGTGTTGTCCTGTTTGTTTTCCTATGTGGTGATGTGGGTGAGGATGGGATCCTCTTGTGTGTGATTCTGAAACTGTGTGGTTTCTCTAATTGTGATACGAATTGGTGTGGAATCCTCTACTGTTGGCATATCGTTGGTTCATGGTTTTGGGGATGTGGGGCTGTATCTTGAAGCCTTCTTTGGTTCCAATACTTGGAGGGATCTCACTTTGACATTTTTATGGTGTGGGGATGTATCTCGAGGCTGGGATTGGTTCCAATACTTTGAGGGATCTCACTTATCCCTTTTTGGTTGAGATTTCAGAAGAGAAACGGGAGTGAATGCTTACATTATTGTTTGGCTGTTTCTTTTTCTCTAGCTTGCAGTTTTGTCTGTTAATTTCCCATTAGTGTAGAATTCACCTAAATGGGATAGATTGACCATGAAAACAAGAATTATTTAAAATGGAGAATTATTTTTGGGAATGAGTTGTGGCTCGGCCGTGGGTGTTGTGTTCTTATGAATGAATAGTCACGAGGCTGTCTGTGCTTAGGATGGTCATTGGAAACCCTAGGTTGGGATGAGCTCTTGTTACCTATACATGTATCTGTAGCTTTTATGTTTCTTATTCATTCCCCACCCAAGTTGAGAACATTAGTTCCGAACACCCCCATTTCATGGGAAGGGTGTTTTTCCCAAAACTCCTATGAGTGTCTGGTTAGTAGGTCATTTTATGCTCCCTTTCCCGAATATCCTAAGACTCTTTGGGCATGCTGTGATGGCCTGAAGTCCATTATTAGCCCAAGAATCTTTGGGAAGTGTAGTTTTGGTGGTTGGCCTAGGTGTTTGTGGGCAGGTTGTTTTCCCAAGTGTCCTTAGAATGAGGCACAAGTGTCTTCGGGTGTGGCAGTAGTTGTTCTGACCCAGGTGTTTGAGGATGTGGTTATGCGTGGTGGTTGTGGCCTAGGTGTCTGTGTGCGGGATGGCAGTTGTGGCCCAGGTGTCTGAGAGTGGTATGTGTGGTTATGGACCATGTGTGTGCGGGCAGGGTGTGGCAGTGAAACTGCAGTGAGAATGGAGGTATTGGTTCGATGCGTAGGATAACGTCAATAACCAGTGGGAAAGTGGCACGAGGTACACAAATATTGATGTGATATTACTATAATTTATTTGACTTGCGTTATTGGGGGAGTGTGCCTTGGTGAGGCTTGGGTGAATAGTTTTCCTTGCTAGGTGCTTTGGTTCTCTCCTTTCTCTCACATGGCATTAGAATGCCTCCCCACTTGTGCATGAGAGTCTTTGGTTTTCCCTACTGATTATACTTTTATGCTCACCCTACGTATATAAAACTTCTTTTAGGTTTCCAGTAAGACTTCAGGGATCGTGCGGGACCGTACTAGCTCGGACCTTGGGGCAGTTGCTGTTGTCGTTTTCCTTTTCTTGGTACTTTACCTTTGGAGTTCTTACGACTTGTATCTTTTACTTTTGAACATGCATATGGGAATGGTTTACTTTCGTTTTTACATTTACCTTCAGCTTTTGGTGTTGTTTTGGATTTACTATCTTATCTCCCGATCCTATTAAAATAAAACGGGTAATTCCTTCCATCTTGTGTGTGATTCTATACCCTTGGTGCTAGTCACCACTCCAGGACCTTCTGGAGGTGGGTCTCAGGGGTCATTATCTCTCATTCAACATAAATAAAGAAGGGTTTGGCAATCCGCTATCCCTTTACACTTTTTGGTGAAGGTGGGTCGTGGCAGAATGGTATGAAAGGCATTCAGGTGGAGAGATAGGATGGATTCTGGGATTAAGCACAGTGTGGATTTCATGGGATGGTAGGGCAATAGTGTTGGGTGATCTTGGTGCGTGAATTAGGCCAGGGAAGACCGACTAGGACAAAAGATTTTAGCCCCCCCTGTGATCCGATGTAAGGACTCTGGACCTACCAAATGATCAAGTGTGGCTACATTGATTGCAGTGTAGAGACCCTAGGAATGGTACATGCATAATAATGTCTTGTATTCCTATGTTTCATGGGTGTGTTGGGGATTTAAAATAAATAAGAAGTCTAGGGAAATTTATGAACAATATTTTACAGTACTCGGGCTTAGGCATTCCTTATTTACCTTGCAGCTATGGCACTTGGGAGACGACCACGAGTAGTGTGGGCGATCGAGGCCCATGAGGTTGACTTGGCCGATCGACAGAGGACAGACCGAGAAGAGGGGGACAATCAGTGAAAGAAGACGCTTCGTGCCTTTCAGCGGTTGACCCTCAGGAAGTACGAGGGCAACATCTTAGATATGGAGATAGAGAGCTGGCTAGAGGAACTGGTGATAGCCTTTAGCTTGATCCAGGCTCCGACGGAGTACTGGGTTCCACTGGCTGTAATCCAGATGCATGGGGTAGCACATCAGTGGTGGAAGCTTTATATTGGGGAGAAGAGGGAGACTGATGTGACGTGGGATGACTTCGAGAGGGAGTTCCGGGCAGAATTCCTCTCTTCCATGATGAAGGCTGAGAAGAGGCATGAACTACTCTCCCTCTTGCAGGGGATTATGTCAGTGGGAGAGTTGGGGATCAATTTCAAGGATCTCCTTTTCTTTTCTCCCGACCACTTTCCGGATGATGAGTCTCAGGCGAGACGTTTGGAGGAAGAACTTCGACCTTCTCTTCAGTATGTTGTTACTCCCTTCACCCTACCAACCTACATGGAGGTCCAGAAGAAGGCGAAAGTGGTGGAAAGGATGCACACACTGGGAGGTGTATCACAAGAGGGAATCCAGTTCGGCTCATCAAAGGGGAAGGTCGTCCGAAGTAGGCCTCCAACATCATGACCCTCTAGGTTTCGACCAGTTGGGAGCAGACCTCAGTAGTTCCAGTTCCGATCTCCCGGTCCCCCCCCCCCCCCTTTACTTTTGGGCCTGGGACCTAGGTGCTTCATCTGTGTCAACCGTGGACACCTTCAAAACCAGTGCTCGAACAGAGTATCAGTATGGTGGCGGTGGGAAGGTTAAACGCCCGCCTCAGCTGCATCAGTTTCCAACAGGGCCCTTTCAGTAGTAGCAGGGGAAGCAAGCACCTGATCCTTGAAGGGATGACATTGCAGGAGAAGGATGACCTCAGGGCGCTCCTCAGGGACCTTGAACAGGTCATGTTCGGGGAGGTGGACGACACTCGAGAGGCATGGGAGCTGGGCGTGGATAGTTTCATGCCGTAAAGGCAGCAGTTTGAGCTGTGCTAGAAGTCGTTTGAGGTACGATCAGCTTGTTTAATACTCTTTACTATGCCTTGTTCGATACAGGAGCTTCACACTCCTTTTTTACACCCAGTCTGGCCCATGCTCTGGGTCTAGTTGCTGAGAGACTTCTAGTGCCCCTGGTGTTGAGTACAGTATTCGGAGGTCAGGCCGAATTATTGTAAGTTTTTCGATGATGCAGACCGATGATAGGGCCACATCAGTCAGTCAGGGATCTTCTACTATTGTAGATACAACCATACGATGTCATCCTAGGCATTGAATGTATGTTCTATGTATGTTCCATCATTGACTTATTCCGAGGAAGGGTCGTGTTTTCAAACATGGGCGGCCAACGTGTAACTTTTATCAGCAAGCAGGGTGGATAGAAGAGCAGCAGGCGAGAGGTACCCCTTATTTTCATGTTGGCAGAACTATCAGTGGAGTCGATGGATGTAGAGATGGTGGAAGTCCCAGGGATCGTCAGTGAGTTTATGGACGTCTTCCCTAATTAGGTGAAAAATCTACCCCCTAGACGTGATGTTGAGTTTGGGATAGACTTGCAACCTGATGCCTGTCCAATTTTGATGGCCCCTATCTAATAGAACCTTTGGAGCTACGGGAGTTGCAGATCAATATTGACGATCTGATGAAGAAGGGTTTTGTTCATACAAGTGCGTCACAGTGGGGTTCTCCTTTTTTTTTTGCGAGGAAGGCGGATGGAGGTCTCAGGCTGTGCATAGACTACCGGAGACTGAACCAGGTAATGATCAAGAACTGTTAACCCATCCTGAGGATAGACGATCTCTTCGACCAGCTGAAGGGAGCAGGTTGGTTCTCTAAGATCAATCTACGATCTAGATATCACCAGGTGAGGGTGAAGGATGGAGACATCACAAATACTACCTTCAGGTGTAGGTATGGGCACTTTCAGTTTGTAGTCATGTCGTTCGGCATTACAAATGCACTAGTTGTGTTCATGGGGCTCATGAACTCCGTATTCCGAGAATATCTGGACCAGTTCGTAGTTGTGTTTATCGACGACATCCTAATCTTCTCAAGATCAAAGGAGGATCACACTGAGCATCTTAGAATTGTTTTAGAGGTCCTCCGACACCACCATATCTATGGGAAGATGTCCAAATACATGTTCTGGACACGATAATTTAATTTTCTTAGGCATGTGGTGTCCGAGCAGGGAATAGCGGTGGACCCATCGAAGTTCGAGGTGGTTCTTTCTTGGGAAACACCCAAGAATGTGGCTGAAGTCAGTAGTTTCCTAGGTCTGGCAGCTTACTATCAGAGGTTCGTGCCCAACTTCTCCCAAGTTGCGGAACCATTGACAACCCTATCCAAGAAGTACCTGGATTTTGTGTGGAATGGGCAGTGCGAGGTGGCCTTCAGTTATCTGAAGGAGAAGTTGGTAAGTGCCCCAGTACTGAGGTTTCCAAAAGAAGGGGCAACGTATGAGGTTTTCTGTGATTCTTTAGGTCAAGGCCTTGAATGTTTGTTGATGCAGCGACAAAGGGTGATCTCCTATGGGTCTAGTTAGTTACGTCCCCATGAGCGTAATTATTCCACCCGTGATCTGGAGCTTGTGGCGGTCGTGTTCGCACTAAATTTGTGGCGGCATTACCTCGTCGGGGAGCGCTTCGTGGTCTTCACTGATCACAAGAGTTTGAAGTATATCTTCTCCCAGCGGGACCTGAACTTACGACAGCAGAGGTGGATGGAGTTCTTTCAGGACTATGAATTCGACATATCATACACCTCAGGAAATGGAAATGTGGTGGCTGATGCCTTGGGTA
Organism: Viscum album; assembly: GCA_963277665.1. Lineage (NCBI taxonomy): Eukaryota > Viridiplantae > Streptophyta > Magnoliopsida > Santalales > Viscaceae > Viscum > Viscum album. The sequence goes on from OY728129.1 coordinate 1,040,067,866, forward strand.
GGAAGTCGCAGAAGAATGCGGTTCGAGAGTCGACAGATACTTGGAAGGCAATGGAGGAGTTAGATGCCCTGCACCTGGATGCAAGGATGGAAGGTGGAAGAGGTTTCCTATATCAGATGACTGTGTAGTCTTCTCTATTGCGGCATGTAGAAGAGTCCCGATGGATAGACTCAGAAAGCAAAGTGATGTGTGACCAGGTTAACCGTTGTGATGCTCCAGGAGAGTGGATGGAGGATGGTCAGAATCAGGTGCTTTTTCGAGGAAGCCTGTTTGTTCTAGAGGCGATGCACGAGATAGTTCTTAGTGAGTTCCACAACTCACCCCTAGCAGTGCACCCTTGAGTTTCCAAGATGTACCGGGGCTTGGGAGGTCAGTTCTTGTGTCCCAGTGTGAAGCGAGTCATGGTAGAGTTCATGGCCAGATGCCTAGTATGTGAGTAGGTGAAGGTTGAACACCGTGTTCTAGGCAGTCTGCTGCAGCCATTGGATGTCCTCGAGTGGAAGTGGGATGAAATCTAAATGGATTTCTTCACGGGGCTACCTAGGGTTCAAGGAGGTTGCGATGCTATCTAGGTAGTGGTGGACCAATTGACGAAATCAGCTCACTTTTTAGCGATCAAGGAATCTGGAATAGTGGATTCCTTAGCATGGAGTTATGTGGATGAGGTTGTTAGGTTGCATGGAATTATGAGATCCATAGTCTCGGATAGGGATGCACAATTTACCTCATGATGTTTGAGGGGATTTCAGCATGCTTTTGACACCCAGCTACGTCTTAGCACTGCTTTCCATCCCTATACAGATGAACAAACAGAGCACACCATCCATACTTTGGAGGATATGCTACAAGCATGTATTCTGGATTTTGGGGGATCATGGATGTGACACTTGCCACAGGTAGAGTTTTCCTACAATAATATCTACCATTCTACCATTGGTAGGGCTCCGTTCTAAGCCTTTTATGGGAGGCCATGTCGCTCACCCGTGTGCTGGACATAAGTTTGGGAGGAAGGTGTTATTGTCCCAGATATGGTGTAGAGCACGACATAGAAGGTTCAACTTATATGGGAGAGGATGAAGGTGTCTCAGGAATGATAGAATTCATATGCTGATAACATGAGGAGACCCTTGGAATTCGGGGTCAGGGACCACGTGTTCTTGATGGTCTCCCCTCGATGTGGACAACAAAGGTTTGGCTGGGGGATTAAACTTTCTCCAAGGTTCATCAGACCCTTAGAAGTGTTGTGGTGGGTCGGAGAAGTGTCCTATAAGCTAGTGTTACCACCGCCGCTACTAAGTATACATGACTTCTTCAATGTGTCCCATCTATGTCGGTATCGACATGACAATTCACACGTCCTCGACTGGGGAAAGCTAGATATCGGGGACGATGCAATGTTCGTGGAGCGACCAATGGTGATCGAAGGTCCTGAAGAGAAGGTGCTTCATGGGAGAACCATTCCTTTGGTTCATGTGTTGTGGAGGCATGGTGATCTTGAGGAGAGTACCTGAGAATGGGAATCACAGAAGCGTGCCTAGTTCTCGGAGTCGTTTTGTTTTTTGTTTTTTTTCTGCTAGTACTTGTTATGATGGAACACATTACTTGTTAAATATAGAATGTGTAGTTTTCGTTTTCTGTGGATGTGTGTGAAGTGTCCTGAAATGTGGGGAGGGGAGGACTCATCCCTAATCAAGAGACATTAAGGTTGATGCGATTAAACCCGTGCGGGAGAGTCACTGCTGCCCAAAGAGGATAATAACTTGACATGGAGGAAGAAACTCCCTAACCCATATGACTGGATAGCTTGACCCCTTTAATGATGCTTGGTTACATGGGGGGGGGGGAGAGGTGTTTCTAGATGTCAGAGAGGTTCACTCTTGAGAGGTATCTTTTGAGGTGGTTTTTCGGACCCCTCTTTTCTTCTGGTTTGGATTTGATTCTCGAGGGTGAGAATAGTTTGAGAAGTATCTGATGTAATGGCCCAGACCCCCCTGGCCATTACATTGCCAAAATAAGGCTCCACAAAAACAGAGGCACCGTGACGGTGGCACTGTGAGGGTGACACCGTGAAGGTGGCGCCGTGTCCTCACCCATCCCTGTATTTTCTTTTTCTAGTCCCACTCCCGCAACGTAATTTTTTATCGCAAATTAACTCTTTTACCTTTTTAAAGTCATTTAAAGCCCATAATTAATTCTTAAAAATCCTGAGAAACCTCCCCGATGGGGGGGGGGGGGTATTAAATTACACCTTAATATCATCGTGTGTAACTTCCCACCCATGTAGGAAACCAAGATCCGACTTTCACGACGTTCAATGTTTCCATATCCCATAACAATAGGATCTCATATCATTATATCTACCTCTATAGTTTCTTCTTTTTTTATTCTCGGCTGTATTTATTTCTTCTTCCTAGTGTGCCTGGAGTTCCTCTATTATTTTGGCTTGTGGTGCACCTTTCTGGATCTTCTGCACCTCTTGGAGTTCATGGAATTCCTCCCCTGAAAGCCGCGCATCCCCTATTCTTAGCGCATGGAGGAAAAACATCGATCCTTGATCAACCAAGTAGGGATTTTCCTTCGTCTCTCCATTATGTGTATCATGTGGTGTGGGTACACTGCTGTTTCTATGGGAGTGGGTGAAACCAAAAATTAATGAAGATAACAAAACATACTTTAAAGAATGAAGGGAAGGGGTGTGAACGATGTGGTGCAATTCTGTTTTCATCTCTTACTTGATGCTTTTGTTGTGATCTTTTAGGCGATGCTCTCTGAAAATCATGGTCGTTGGTGGTCTTTCCTTGCACACTAATGAACCCCTGCCTTCTGTGATGATTAAATGACTGTAACCTGGAAATTGGTTAATCACATAAACTCGGTGGATTAAATGGATACCCAATATACATAAATCCATGTGTGGTCACCCCGGCTAACCAATATAAAGAATAAAATAATGAATTATGTGCTTGAACCAGAAATTTTTCCTACTCTGATTTTGTAGTAGGTGTGTTTTTCAGTTTGATTGCCTATGGGGTGATGTGGGTGAGGATGGGATCCTCTTGGGTGTGAGTCTGAAACTATGTGATTGCTCTGCTTGTGATACTAATTGGGGTGGAATCCATACTGTTGGAATATCATTGGTTCATGGTTTTGGGGATGTGGGGCTGTATCTTGAAGCCTTCTTTGGTTCCAATACTTGGAGGGATCTCACTTTGAATTATTTTATGGTGTGGGGCTGTATCTCGAGCCTTGGTTTGGTTCCAGAACTTTGAGGGATCTCACTTATCCCTTTCTTGTTGTGATTTCACAAGAGAACCGAGTGTGAATGCTTAAATTGTTGTTTGGATGTTTCTATTTCTCTAGCTTTTGGTTTTTCCTTTTAATTTCCCAGTAGTTTAGAATTCACTTAAATGGGATAGATTGAACATGAAAACCAGAATTATTTAAAAGGGGCAATTGGTTTTGGGAATGAGTTGTGCCTCGTCCGTGAGTGTTGTGTTTTTATGAATGAATAGTCACGAGGATGTTTGTGCTTAGGTTGGTCTTTAGAAACCCTAGGCTGGGATGAGTTCTTGTTACCTATACATATATATTTATCTTTTATGTTCCTTATTCGTGCCCCACCCAAGTTGAGCACTTTAGAGGCCAACACCCCCATTTCATGGGGTAGGTTGTTTTTCCTAACACTCCTATGAGTGACTGGTTATTAGCTCCTTTTATGCTCCCTTTCCCGAATATCCCAAGACTCTTCGTGTAGGCTGTGATGGACTGAAGTCCATTATTAGCCCAAGAATCTTCGGGCAGGGTAGTTGTAGTGGTTGGACAAGGTCTTTGCGGGCAAGTTGTTTTCCCAAGTGTCTTTGGGATGAGTCCCAGGTGTCTTTGGGCATGGCAATAGTTGTTCTGACCTAGGTGTTTGTGGGTGTGGTTATGCGTGGTGGTTGTGGCCTAGGTGTGTGCAGGTGGGGTGTGGTAGTGGGACTACGGTGAGAATGGAGGGATTGGTTCGATGCATAGGATGTCATCAATAACCAGTGGGAAAATGGCGCGGGGTACCCAAATATCAATGTTATATTACTATACTTTATTTGACATGCATTATTTGGGAAGTGTGCCTCGGTGAGGCTTGGGTGGATAGTTTACCTTGCTAGGTGCTTTGGTTCTATCCTTTTTCTCACAGAGCATTAGAATTCCTCTCCACTTGTACATGAGTGTCTTTGGTTTTCCCTACTGAGTATACATGTATTCTCACCCTATGTATATAAAACTGCTTTTAGGTTTCCAGGATGACTTCAGGGATTGTGAAGGACAGTACTAGTTCGGACCTTGGGGCAGTTGCTATTGTCGTTTTCCTTTTCTTGGTACTTTACCTTTGGAGTTCTTGCAACTTGTATCTTCTACTTTTGAAAATGCATATGGGAATGGTTTACATTTGGATTAACTTTACCTTCAGCTTTTGGTGTTTTTTGGGATTCACTATCTTATCTCCCGATCCTATTAAAATAAAAAGGGTAATTCCTTCAATCTTATGTGTGATTCTATACCCTTGGTGCTAGTCGCCACTCCGGGACCTATTGGAGGCGGGTCTCGGGGGTCATTATCTCTCCTTCAACTTAAAGAAGGAAGGGTATAGAAATCCGTTGTCCCTTCCTTCATTTTTGTGAAGGCGTGTTGTTACACTATCCAAGATGTCTTCAATGGTGGAGGTATCCCTCTTGTTGCATGTGCCACTACAATGGTTCTCATACCGATGGTCAAGAATCCATAAAATCCCAACCACACTACTAATAAGAGATTAATAAAAAATGAAATTTAGTGAAAAATAATATATATGTCAGTAAAAATGAAAACATCCAAAATATATGAAATTATGTTAATATTAAATTTTAGTACAAACATTAATTTTTACCAACATATACATATGTCATTGTTATTTTTTAATACCCACAAAGATTTTTTCCAACAATTTAATTTAAAACTTTATCATATTATTATTGACATTTTTTCCCAAAAAATCAATATGTTATTATTAATTTTTATTACCAATAGTTATTTCCCACATTTAATTATGTAGCTATTATTTATTTTGTTAAAATAAATAATTTGACAACAAAATTTTTTGTTACTATTAGTTAAATGTTTACAAAAAAATTATATTTTTGTTAAATTTTAAAAAGCATATAATAATAATTTTTATGATAATATGAAAAAATATGTTTTATATCTGCAAAATATTGAAAATATTTTGATCAGATTGAAATTTTTATCCAATATAAATTATGTTGGAATCATACCTAAAATTATTTAGAATAATTTATCTCAAAATCGTATTCAAAAAAAAGAATAATAAAAGTGAAAAATAAATAAAAAACATTAAATATATGAAAATCATATCCCTAATACACATGTATTCCCCATGCATCCCTTCTCCTCACATCTTCATTTCTCGCCACCCCAATACCAGTGATCTCTACAATAACTCAAAAAACTTCCATCGTTGTTACCCACACAAAAAATCACACCCCCTCTATTTTGTACCCTCACTTACACCCCAAATTTGGTGATTATTGATTTCATTTTTTCCACGTTCAACTACAAATATGAGGTCTTAGGAGGAACAAGGACATTAACAAACATCTAATTCAATTGGTCTATGATTGGACCTCTTATATGGTATTTACATTTTCACTTTATGTTTAAACCTTAGAAATCATGGTTATCTTTTTTTTGAAGTGAATTTCATATTAGGGTTCAATTAAATTATGATGAAAATGGTTTTTTATTTTTTCATAAGAGCCACTCCATTTATTTAGGTTAGGCCACATCACTTTTAGGGATCAATTATATATGCATAACTTTATATTTTATACTTCTATAATATAAATATAGTGATGAACTAGAGGATCCATGATGGTACATCATTGGATTGGTCCCACACTTTACTTTTTCTATTTTTAAATCAGTATTTACTCATTTTTTAGTTTATTGTTGAGGAAATATTTCATTTATACACTCAATGTAGAGCTAAAAATCTGGCTAGATAGATATATAATTTGATATATGACATAATTCCATACATTATTCCACCAGTTTCATTATTCATTTCAAACATTTTCATTTCTTACAATTTAACACCTTTAAAAATAAATTCTTTATATGATTAAAATAAATAATCATCAATCTACATCTTCAGGAATGTAGAATTTAATATGATGATTTTTTTAACACAAAAGACGTCTTCTTCTAATAGAATTAATGTTGACATAGTAAAATACCAAAAAAATAGAAGATATAAATTGAAATAACCTCATAAGAAATATCCCTATAAGATAAGCTTTGATAGATTGCATTTTGTGGAAACTACCATGTCACAAAACTCTCATTATGGAAACTCACTTGTGTAAGAAGGTTAAGATGTTATGAAATTGATGACTCGTGATTTGAAAATACAGATGAGGAAACTACCCCATAATGTCTTATTTTAAATATACATGATATAATAAAACCTTCTAGATCACAATAACAAGCAGATAAACAATGGAACTAATAAAACCACATAAAAACAAAAAGTTTTACATGGTTATGAATTTTTCATAAGACAATGTAGAAACAATTCAAATATCATTAGAAATTGAATAAGAATTAAAATTAACATACAATAGGATAATTTGAGATATTTTAATAGGTGAACCCTCTCATCTATAAATACATATGTTTACTATAATACCCCAATATTTCATAGTATGTTATCTCATTAAAGTTATTCAATCGATTGCGCTACATACAACACCAAGTTCGAGCGCCCCACAACTTACCAAACATGCCATTCAAAAAGTGGTTATGAATAGTATTAACTGAATTTTGTATCTTATATACACTATATAATTTTAACATCCATATTATTTGTTTCTTAGACATTTATAAGAACAAATTCATTTTTTTATAAAATAAGTATTTTTCAAAACAAATGTAGTTTTACCGCATTTTAATGGTGAACCCTTTTTAAAACCAATATTTGACACATTAATATATTTAATTTAATGAAATTAAATTCTTCTTTAGAAGAAGGAATTTTTTTATTTTGTATAAATTTATGTACTTTTCTGATAACATTCATATTTTGACGAATAGTGAAAAATACTTTGTTTTATTTGAATTTTTTTTAATCGAAATAATTTTTAGTGTTAAATTATTCATTTGAAAGGTTTAGAAGTATAATTGTATTATATTTTTATAATTTAATAAAATATTGTCCTTTATAAGTAATTTTACATTTAAATTTGACATAAACACATGCCAATCATTTGATAGTTTTTACTTTTTAAAAACCATCTTTTTGGTTTTGACAACGGGAATTGATTTTAAATTAATAAAGGAAACTTCAATGTTTTTAATTTGTTAAAATAGACTTCATATTATTATTTGGAATATCAAAATTATCTTAGGGTGAATTTTTGGTATTTTTCGGAAACCTTTCATTTTTTGATGAATAGTGAAAAACACAGCATTATTGTTTAAAACCAACTTTTTATTGAAATAAATATTTTTTTTATTTAAATTTATTTATGGAAAAAATTGATACATAATACCTATATATTTTCAATGTAATTAATTAGAGTCATTTTATAATAATATTATATATATAAAATTTTATTGTACTTGTTACCGTCTTTTACCCACCTTCTAGTCACGTTAGCAAATTTGCATAGTAAGTAATTTTACCACTTCTGTGAATTGAATTTTAAAACTCTGAGAGACATGGTTGATATCAGTAAGTAATGTATTGTTCAATAATTTGAAAATAATTTTGTTAGAATAGTAATGTTGGACATTTATTTACCACGGTTAAAGTTAAATAGGGTAATTAAAGGTAAAAATGACATTATTATTACCCAAACACAAGTACTATTTCTATTGGATAAATATATTTAGACAAAAAATAACATTAGGAGTAAAATATGATCCCTTTGGTCCCCTTGGATTATATTAGGACATTTATTATTATTTTATTTAAAATAGAGTAAAAAGTGTTAAATTCAAATTTTCATAACACTTTTTTTAATATTGGGATATACATAAGCTAAATTCGACTATAAATATTAATTATAAATATAAAAATGTTTCCCATATAATGGAATTTTATTTATAATTTTCAGATATTAACTAATAAAATTTATTTATGAAACAATGATGATACAATAATTACCTTCTTAATAAAATATTAAAATAGTTTATATTATCAAAATTAAAATAAAATAATTCAACGGTTTTGATGACATCCATGAATTTTCAGGGATAATATGACATGTTAGGATAGATTAGATAATTTTTTTCGATGTGATATAGTTTTTCTGACATTCACAAAAACAAAATAATAAATAGTGTCAAAATTGACATAAATTAATTTTTCTAAGGAATACTATATTATTTGTTGATATAACATTCCCAAAAATCTATGGATATGCCAATGGGATTAAATAATATTATATATATCATTAATCAACCACTTGAGATTCTCTTGGAAATTTAGAGTATGTTTATTAACCATATAGTCTAAGAATACAAGAAGACCCGGTAAAAGTTAAACTATTTAACTAAGAGATAAATTTAAAAGATATGTTTAAAATGATAACCAAAAGTTCTCTAAAAAAATTTTTCTTAATGGATTTTGACCCATAACCACCTTAGTCTCGAAATAATTTCATATTAAGCCATTAGAAACCGTATATGATTGTATTATAAATTAATATATTAGTCTTTTCCTAAATTGACCCTCACCCCTCTTATAAAAGGGCACTTCCCTGTCTCCCAAAATCACACCTCCAAAGCCATTTGTGTAAAAACCTGATTCTTATTATTGAGGTACGGGTTTATTCCTTTACTTTTTCCTTAAGTGTTTTTGAGAAAATAAGGAAAATGGGAAAAAATCCCAAAATTTGTGACTACACGCCATGTACTTTTCCACACGCCATGTACTTTGGCCATGTGGGATGAGTACAGAGGGCGTGTAGGCCTGTCAGCAATGAAGGGTGTAAAAACTGACTACACTTCGTGTATTGGGTATTTAGATGATGTGTATTTAGTCAGCAGGTGAAAAGTAAGGTAGTGGAGGCAGTCTCCAGTGGTGTGATAGTACACACCGTGTAATCAGGAATACACGTCGTGTACTCATGTCGACGGACGAACAATGCCATGGTGGAAATAAGACGCTAGAGAAATAATTTTAAAAAAATGAAAAGTACACGCTGTGTACTTGGGAGTACATTTCATGTACATGGGAGTACATGCTGTGTAGTTTGTTTTTTCTGCTTAAAATGGGCAGTTGCCTCCTCTATTCATAGAGGAAGCATAGAATGCTAGTGGAGAGCAGGAGAGATGGCCGGACCTTGGAGGATTTCCCAACCACACACCAGGAACCCGATTTATACGTTGTCGATCTCCTTTAAACCGCGCGTGTAAGCTCTTCCTTCTCCAAGAGCCTTTCTTACCAATTATTTCTTGAGGGAATGTTATTTGAGTTTGAACTAGATTATGTTCATCTTAGATCTCCGCCATTCTAGTTTGATTTAGGAGGCGTCGTTCACGTATACTGATTAGAGATGATCGAGGTAGGTGGCCTGTTGATTAAATTTCAACTAATTTGTGTTTTTGTGTATGGTTTTGGTACGATCCCATGTTTGGGGAGTCGAATGGATGTGTCCATTGCTAAAAGTTATCTTGAATTTTATAGATAAACTTTTCATTAGTTAAAACTATTGTTTGGGATCACTGCATGGATCCAGGACCACCCCGGGGTGTGTTTCTCTGTTTAGCCATTTGGCTAGGATACCCGAGGGTATACCATTATTATATTGTACATTGGATTTTCCTTGAGAGGAATTATATATAAATTGCTTGCTTATGTGTGGGGTTCGTCCTGGTTACTTGCTTATCCTGAGGGATGTGTTTCATTTAGCTTGGGGGAAATTATTCTTTTAGCCTGAGGGAAATATTCATTATGCATGTGGGAAGTAGATTTTATGCCTGTTGGTGACACTTCGTACGCCTGAGGTAAATTTTCGTTTTTCCTGTCGGCATTCACCTGCGGGTTTCGATTCTGGTTACCTGAGAGTAAGGATGGTATGTCTGAGGATAGTGTTATCATAAATATATTAACTGTGGTGATTTTTTAAATATTTTATACCGGCCAAGTTAAAGCACAGGCTTGGCATGGTTAAGTGAATATTAAAATGGAAATATGACAGGTAAAGTTAGTTACTTTCGAGTACTGCTTAGTTTATTTAATTTACTACTACACACTACTGTTTCCCATTTTCAGTGAAATTTGGGCACGGTCCTTTGGTGGGTGCCTACTGGGATTTATTTTTCACACCCCGTTTGGGTCTTGTCTTCGGAAAAAACATATTTCATTTCTACTGGAGTGGATAAGGGCCAGGGTCTCTATACAGGTCCTTGATTATAGCAGAGGAGTGGGAGAGCATGGGACTAAGCTTAGTATTGCGATGCTTCTACATTTTGTTTAATATTATTTTTTTTTTGTTTGACTGTACCTAGTACTTTGAGTTGTATTGTGATGTAGTGTATCCTGTTCTGACTGCTTTATATAATTAGTGACATGCTGCATCTTTATATATATATGACTACTGGTTCACTTTTACATCAGTTGTCCATTTCAGTTGTATATTGTTTACTACTTCCGTTGTTTTATGTTATTTATCTTTTCCACTACGGTAAACATTGACAAATGAGGGCATAGTTTCCCCACTATCAGACCTGGGCCCTTGCTGCTAGTCGACATACTCTGGCGTTGGGGGAAATGCAGTTGAGGTCATATGACCAACCGGGTTTGGGTAACCTATTGAGTGGCACCTGGATCCGGGATGTTACAAAAGTGGTATCAGAGGATTTAATTTCTTTGACTTACTATTTGGAGCTTTAGTCAAGGATATGACAGAAATGGTGGTTGGTAATAAGCTGTGACCAGGAGTAGCTAACCCGTGTACAGGGAAAATACAATTTACCTCTTGTTGTAAATTTTTTCTGATTTTTCAATTTTATAATTGATTTTATTTTCACCATTGGGTGACACACTTATTTTGTGCTGTTAATATTTTAATATTTGGGTTATATTTAGTTGCATCCCGATGAGAAGAGGGTATGCCATCTCGTGCATATTTTAGGCACATGCTAAAAATCACATGTCATGCATTCTTCCATGACATGTAGGTGCATTTGAAATTGCATGTTGTTGTGATAGTTGTTGTTATAGAAAATTATGTTGTTGTGATAACTGCATTGATAAATACCTCCTATTTGATAGTGTATCTTTGTGTGAGGTTTCTGATAAAATGAATGCCAAACTTTGGTTCTTGAGGTGTATAGGACCTCAATGACCAGAATTGGTGGATCATTAATGTGTTTACTTTGTTATAACATGTGTAAGATGCCATGATCTTATTCATGGGTTGTATGGGCCCTCACGGAACAGAATTTGGAACTTAGGTGTTTGTTCAGTGTTTTTCTGGGTTACAGAGTAGTTTCCGAGGCTTACTATCTAGAAAACCTAGCATACACGCCGTATAGTTCCTTGGACACACGCCATGTGTTATTCTATTCTGGAATAAAGGAAAACATTTTAAGTACACGCCGTGTACCCTCAGTACATTCCGTGTAGTCTCTTACCGTGTCATAGACCATGTGGGTGGGGACACGGGGTAGGGAATGGCTTGTGAAAACACGCCGTGTACCAGTTGCACACACCGTGTAGTGTTGACCCAGAGTCCTCCCATGTAACTAACAACATGGACGGAGGAAACCTTAAGACATACATGTTATGTCGACCTTGAACACACTATTTAGTCTGACCCAGGTACCTAGCCGTGTCACGAACAACATGGGTTGGTGTTATCTTTCCTAGTACACGCCGTGTCTGCTTAGAAAACGCCGTGTAGTGTCAGCCGTGTAACCGGCCATGTAGCCAGCAACACAGGTCAGTCTGGGGCTTCTTTGAACACACCATGTCTTTTTGGAAAACTCCATGTAGTTTTGTTTTATAAGATCCATGTGTCTTATCCATGTAGAAGGACTCGGGAAGGGAACGAGGATTCAGATACACATTGTGTATTTAGAAGAAACGCCATCTGTTTGGGGTGTTACACGACCAGTTTTAGCTGGAATACATGCCCATGTGGATGGCTTGTGAGAACACACCGTGTAGTATTTATACACACTGTGTAGTCATGTTTTTTAAATCTTTAATACTTTATTTCTCTTGTATCCTTGTTTTCGGTAATTGATAATCTTTATCTAAGGTGTGCGTTTGACCTTATAGAGTCATGACACCGAGAAAACCACCTATTGTTCACCAAGAGAGTGGCGACGATTATACTCCAGAGATGGTTGGCCTTGGGCTACCAATGGAACCTCCTATAGAGCCAGATGTGGTGCAAGCCTTTATACTGGACACTGGCGCGAAGGTGCAGTTCTGTGAAGGCTTTATGTCATTTATGCAGACCTTCCAGGGAGCACCACAGTCCACCACATCTATGGCAGAGATGACTCGTATATTCCAGCAGCAGCATCCGCAAACGTTTTCAGGGGGTGTTGGACCACAGGCTGCAGAGTCTTGGCTGGGTTCGATCCAGAAGATATTCTAGCATATGGAGACACGACTAGGGCAGATGGTCAAGCTCGCTACATATATGATGCGTGATTCTACCAAGAGGTGGTGGGATGTTACCACCCACTCTGAGCATCACTGTGACATGTCATGGGAAGATTTTCAGGCATCTTTTCATGACTTCTCCTTCTCAGAGACGTTGAGTTCAGATTGAGCTCGAGAGTTCATGAATCTACAGCAGGGCGCCATGTCAGTGATGGATTATTCTGGTCGCCTCACCAAGATTCATCATTTTCCACTTGTTTTGGTGGGTGATGAGGCGTTGAGGTGTCGTCTCTTTGAGGATGGTCTTCAGTATGAAATCCAAGCAGTGGATAACATTTTCAGGTTGCCTACAATACATGCTATTGTGAACCATGCATTGATTACTGAGCGGAACCTGTAGGATACTAGTGGTGTGGTCTAGGGCCATTTGATACCATTTTCTAGTACTATTAATACCGGTAAGAGGAAGAGGAAGATATATTTCTCTCAAAGTGGTAGTACTAGCTATAAGAATAATTTTGGTGTCCAGGTCATTTGCTACCAATGTGGTAGAGAGGGGCATAAGAGACCAAAGAGTCCACGTGACCCAGTGGAGTACCGATCTTGTGGAAATATGGGTCATCTACAACGTTTCTGCAGGGCGTTTCTACCAGTGGATAGTGAGAGGGGTTCTTTGCAGACTCCTTGTGCGGGAGCAGGACCAGCAGCTTCCTACTAGTCGGGGAACTGGAATGTGTTAGGGCGTGCAGGCCGAGATAGTGGTAGTGGCCATGTGTCCAGACACCTTGATCTGAGAGGCAGTAGGATGGGACAACTCAGGGTAGCCATGCTGTGTCGTAGGGCCGTGGCACTGGGCAGGCATATGTAGTGTAACTGACCCAACTAGAGCAGGATCCTGGACCTTCCACTGTCAGAGGTACTATTCTAGTTGCTTCTATTTTTTCTTCTATACATTTTGACACGGGTGCTACACATAGATTTATATATGTTCCCGTTGTATAGATCATTGGGCTCTGTGTTTCTTTTTCTTCTACTGTTATGACGCTAGGTAGTCCATTGGGAACTAGAATGGTTGGTGTGCGTCAGTGTAGGGAGTGACCCCTAGTGGTTGGTGGGTGTCACTTTATATGGGACCTCTATGTCTTAGAGATGATAGATTATGACGTCATTCTCGGGATGGACTGGTAGGTACCCTTTCAATCCATTGTAGATTCCTATCATTGTAGGGTGAGTTCCACGTCACTAGAGGGTGGAGAGTTTCTATACAAGGGCGAGTGGGATGTCCAGGCGAGCCAAGCTGGACCTGAGCATTGTGGGCGAGCTAGTGTGACAACCCAGATTGTGAGTTTATATCTAGATGACCAGAGGACTTGTCAGAAAGATTTTCCTCTAGTAGTTGATCATTTCAGGGATGTCTTCCCGGACAAGTTTTCAGGTCTACACCCATAGCGAGAGGTGGATTTTTCTATTAAGCATGTGCCAAGAGCAGCACCAGTGTCTATTCGTCCTTATAGGATGACTACACCAGAGTCCCAGGAGCTCAAGAGGCAGTTAGAAAAGTTGGAGGCAAAGTGTTTTTTCTGACCCAATACTTCTCATTGGGGTACTCCGGTCCTCTTTGCAAAGAACGCATACGATAACCTCAGACTCTGTGTGGATTATCGGATGTTGAAAGAGCTGACGGCCAAGAACCAATATCCCTTGGCAAGGATAAATGATATTTTTGATCAACTTCATGGAGAACGAGTGTTCTCGAAGTTTGACATGAGATCCGAATATCAATAGTTACATGTTAGACAATTAGATATACCGCTTACAGCTTCTTCGGAGTAGATATGGTCTATACGAGTACTTGGTTATGTCATTTGGACTCACGAACGTGAAAGAAGTATTAATGGCTCTGATGAATCATGTGTTCCACCCTTATCTAGATTCTTTTGTGGTAGTCTTCGTGGACAATATCTTGGTGTACTCTCACACTCGACACAACCATGCTACCCATCTTGAGATCGTTTTGAGTATACTAAGAGAGAATCATCTATATGCTAAGCTCTCAAAGTGCCACTTTTGTATGGACCATCTTTACTTCCTAGGTCATATCATCTAAGAGGAAGGAGTTGCAATAGACCCAGAGAAAGTGAGAGCAGTAGTTTCCTGGGAGAAGCCTAAGAATGTGTTTGAGATACATAGTTTCTTGGGGATGGCTGGTTACTACATGAATTTTATACAGGACTTTTCCCGCTCACCAGCACTATTTATGGGTTTGACTAAGAAGGGTGTGATGTTCCTTCGGTCAAAAACTTGTGAGAAATCATTTCAATAGCTAAAGGGAAGTTTTGACATCAAAACCATTCTTGATACTTCCAGAGCAAGGTAAGAGCTATACGGTTTAATGTGATGCATCAGTTATTGGGTAGGGAGCATTGTTGATGCTGGATGATCGAGTTACTGCGTACAGGTCTCGGCAGTTGAGGCCACATGAGATGAATTACCCGACGCATGATCTCAAGTTGGCTATTGTTGTTCATGTATTGTGCTGTTGAAGACATTATCTATTGGGAGAGAATATTTTTTCTCCAACCACAAAAGTCTAAAAATATATATTCACTCACCATTACATGAACCTGAGACATTGAAGGTTGGTTGAATATCTTCAGTCCTTTGACTTTGAACTTACCTATACACCTAGTAAAGGTAATGCAGTAGCTGATGGACTAAGCAGGAGGACTCAGATACAGGCTGTGCAGGAGGACAGTGGTGAGTGGCAGCTTATGGATTTGTTCTCTGAGATGAATTTAGAGGTGCATAAGAGTGAGGGGGAAACCTATCTTTCTTCCTTAGCTATGACTTATACACTCTTGGATCGAGAGAGGATACTACAAATATAGGATTCAAGAGTCCTAGTTCTATGGGAGTCGGTGGAATGTGAGGACCCTCCTCCTGGTTGGATGATAGGCGATGATGAGATACTGCCTTTCCATGGATGAGTGTGGGTTCCAGGGGACATACGCGAGGAGATGATATAGTAGTTTCAAGCTTCGGCTGGGGCTGTACACCCCAATAATTACCAACATGTACCGTGACTTGAGATGACAATATTGGTGGCTAGGTATGAAGAGAGAGGTAGCTAGTTTTGTTACTATATGTTCCATCTATCAGAAGGTAAAGGCAGAGCATCAGAGGCCAGCCAGACTGTTATATTAGTTACCCATCTCAGATTGGAAATGGTATGATGTCACGATGGAATTCGTGACTAGGTTTCCGAGGTCACCTAAAGGCAATGATGCCATGTGGGTTGTTGTGGACAGACTAACAAAGGTCTCTCACATTTTTCCGATCAAGGAGACCTTCAGTGTTGATGATCTCCGAAAGTTGTATATCTGTGTGGTAGTACATATTCATGGGGTTCCTCGTTCTAACATTTCAGATAGCGATGCCCACTTTAAGTCTCGTTTCTGTCAGAGTTTTCGGAGGGCACTGGGTACACAGGTGCTTTTGAGCACAACTTACCACCCTCAGACCAATGACCAGTTAGATAGTACGATTTAGGTGTTAGAGGACATGCTACAAGCTTGCGTCCTGGACCTTGGGGGCTCTTGGGAGAATCACATACCCCTGGTTGAGTTTTCCTACAATAACAGTTTTCAGGACACTATTCATATGGAACCTTACAAGGCTTTATATAATAGGCCATGCCGATCACCCTTGTGCTGGTTAGAGGCAGGTGAGGCAGCTTTTCTAAGACCATGGCTTGTGCAGGAAACTGTAGAACATGGACAGTTGATTCAGAAGCAGATGGATATCGAACAGACTTGTCAGAAATCTTATGCTGATCTCCAAAGACGACCCCTAGAGTTCGTAGTCGGGGATCAGGTTTTCTCTCATGTTTTACTGAGGTTAGGACATAGGCAGATCAGGAGACTGTGTAAACATTCGCTGAGGTATGTGGGGCCAATTGATATTCTAGAGAGATTCGGGCCGATTGCCTATCGGTTACAGTTACTACAGAGGTACCAAGCCATTCACTATGTCTTCCATGTATCTCAGCTACGCCGTTAACATTCAGACCTATCTCACGTCTTTCAGCCCGAGGAGGTTGAGCTTCAGACCATTGCATCCTTTTAGGAGCATCTGATTTGTATCGTTGATAGGAGCACAAAGGTTCTCCAAGGCCGGTTAGTTCTTATCATACGGGAGCTATGGCAGCATGGCCAAGTGTAGGACGAAACCTTGGAGTGGGAGACCGACATACGTGCTCTGTGTCCAGATTTTTTCTGATATTTATCTTCACTACCCTTGGAAGGGAAATATGGGGATGAATTTCTTTAAGGGGGAAGTTTGTAAGAACCCGGTTTTTTTCTTGAGGTATGGGATTCTTCCTTTATTTTTTCCTTAAGTGTTTTTGAGAAAATAAGTTAAATCGGAAAAAATCCCAAATTTTGTGACTACACACCATGTACTTTTCCACACGCCATGTACTTTTGTAGTGGGGGATGAGTACACAAGGCATGTAGGCCTGTCGGCAATGAAGGGTGTAAAAACTGACTACACGATGTGTATAGGGTATTTACACACCATGTATTCAGTCGGCAGGTGAACAGTAAGGCGATGGAGGCAGCCACCAGTGTAGTGATAGTAAAAACTGTGTAATCCGGAATACACACTGTGTATGCATGTCGACGGATGAACAATGCCATGGTGGAAAGAAGCCGCTAGAGGAACATTTTAAAAAAGGAAAAGTACACGCTGTGTACTTTGTTTTTTCTGCTTAAAACAGGTAGTAGCCTCTTCTGTTCATAGATGAAGCTTAGAACACCATAGGAGAGTAGAAGAGATGGCATGACCTTGGAGGATCTCCCAACCGCACACCGGGAACCCGATTACTACGTGGTTGATCTCCTTTGAACCGTGCGGGTAAGCTCTTCCTTCTTCTAGAGAATTTCATACCAATTATGTCTCGGGGGAAAGTTATTTGAGTTTGAATGAGATTATGTTCATCTTAGATCTATGCCATTCTCGTTTGTTTCGGGAGGCGTAGTTCACATATACCGATCAGAGATGATCGATGTAGGTGGTCTGGTGTTTAAATTACAACTGTTGTGTGTTTTTGTGTACTGTTATGCTACGAGACCATGTTTGGGGTGTCAAATGGCTATGGACATTGCTAAAAGTTATCTAGAATTGTATAGATAAACTTTTGATAAGTTAAAACTGCTGTGAGGGATCACTGATTGGATCCAGGACCAAATCGGGTGTGCATTCCTCTATTTAGCCGTTTGGCTAGGCTACCTGAGGGTATACCATGATTATATTGTGCATTGAAATTGAATTTAGAGGAATTGTATATAAATTGCATGCTTATGTGGGTGGCTCAGCCTCGTTACTTGCTTATCCTGAGGGTAGTTTTTCGTTTAACCTAAGGGTAGTGGTTCTTTTAGCCTGAGGGCAGTATTAATTATGCTTGTGGGCAGTAGATTCTTTGCTTGTGGGAGACACTTCATACACCCAAGGCCAATTTCGTTTTTCCTGTGGGAAATCACCTACAGGTTTCAATTCTGGTTACCTGAGGGTAAGGATGGTATGTCTGAGTACAGTGTTATCATAAATATATTTAACATGGTGATATTTTTATATGTTATACCTTACAAGGTAAAGAACCGTCTTGGCCTGGTTAAATGAATATTAAAATGTCAATATGAAAAGTAATGTTAGTTAATTTTGAGTAATACTTAGTTTATTTCATTTACTACTGCACACTGCTGTTGCACATTTTTATTGAAAATTGGGCATGGGCCTTTGGTGGGTGCCTAATGGGATTTAGTTCTCACACCCTATTTGGTTCATGTCTTCAACCCAAACCAATTACATTTCGGCAGGTGTGGATAAGCTCAAGGGTCCCTATACAGGTACTTGATTGTAGCAGAGGAGTGGGAGAGCATGGGACCGATCTTAGGCTTGTGATGCTACTGCATTTTGTTTACCGTACTTTGTTTTTTTGTTGTACCTTTTACATTGAGTTTTATTGTGTTGCAGGGTAACCTGTTCTGACAGATTTCATAGATTTAGTGGCATGCTACATCTTTATATATATTTGACTGTTGGTTCTATTTTACTTCAGTTATGCATTTCAGATGTATATTTTTTACTACTTTCGCTGTTGTATGTTATTTATCTTTTCCGATACACTACACATTTTCAAATGAGGGCATAGTTTCTATACTATCAGACCTGGGCCCTCACTGCTAGTCAGCAGCCTCTGGTGTTTTGGGAAATGCTATTGAGGTCATGTGACCAACCAGGTTCGGGGCAGCCATTGTGGGGAACCTGGATCTGGGACGTTTCAATTTGGATCAGTAAATCCCTTCTGAAATATCCTCCAAACTTCCCTCACATCATCCTAGAGTTCTTACATTGATCATAAATCCATATTACAGAGCCCTTTTTAACATCCCAAAAATAAACACTTGAAGAAGAGGTAATAATTTAACCACCCTCTTTCAAGTTCATGTCATCTTCCACATCATCTTTATTTGTTGTTCCTATACCAAAAATAATAAATCCAGTACCTCATAGATACTATGATGTTATTATAAATATGGTACAACAATATTTGTTATTATATCCATCCTCTAAATGACAATGTCACCATACGTGCGTACATACGACTTACAGTCTCCACGTCGTAGTGTAGTTTATTACTCAAACACTTCATTATTTGGATGGGTATAATAATGAGTATAACTGATGTAAATAATAAATAATAAATGTTAATGATTCATTATATATGATTTACCATCCAATTACATACTATTTCATTATCCATATAATGATATTTCTGCTCGTGGGTACATACAGATTACCATCTCAACGAAGCGATGAGATTCATTCCCATGTTCACCATTCAACGATGTTTATAAAAATATATATTATCAATAAGTATGTAATATATGACATAATAATTCTATTGGATATATATATATATATATGTGTGTGTGTGTGTACATACATATATCTTATTCACTTACTTCTGTTCAATATGATATGAAAACAGAAACAACGTTTATGCATACGTATGACATACCGTATCCATAAATAGAGCCTTCAATTTCTTATATATATATTTTATAAATATTTAAATTCTAAATATATATGATATATAAATCAAGGTTTATGTTCTGGAAGTATTTAAATCATGATCTGAATGATATGATGAAGATTAACAAGTTAAAACACGTAAGATAAAGAAAGCGATTATACCGCAAGATGTTAATCTAACATGGAAATAATTATTAATTGGGTAGTATAATGTCATAAATGAATCATGGATGATATATTAAATATGAACATGGTTTTTTTTATAATTTAATAACATAATATGGTCATTATAAAGGATGTTAAATGTACACTCGACAAAAGGAAAGTGGATGGAAAGGGTTAATTTCACAATCTCTAAATTATCCGAGGTAGTTTTAGCATCAGTATCTACTAAGACATATTTATTATTCATGTCCATGTTTCATAATTGTTTTTCATAGATATTATATTTAAGGTAATTTTTACAAATACATATTATAATTTTTTTAGGATTTATTCTTCTAAACCATTCTCATTAATTTCCATGTCTTCAAAATCGTTTTAAGGATTTATTTATATGGACATGAATGTTTGAAAATGTTAATTCCATTCATAAGATTAAAATTGGTATGTGACACATTGATTGAACACTATCTTTCAAATGAATTTCTTTATATGACTTTTAAATGATTTCATGAAAAAGGGATATTTCACTCAATGATTTTTTCTGATCTTTTTCAACTACGTCAATATCTTTTGTGAGATATTATTCTCGATCGAGGTCGATTTATTATGACACAAATCGTCCATATTATATTGAAGGTTTTGTGATTTTTTTGACTATGGAAGTTTTATTTTAATACCACTAATGGTTTATGGATAAAGTATTGATATTTCATATGCTATTTTTAATTAGAATGTTTATGTTATGTTTAAACATTTTTATATGAGGAATGAATTGGACTTAGTAAGTGATGGGTGGAGTCCTCTATGGCTCCTCGAAGCATCAGTTGGTATCATGAGAAAAACTTGTCTGTTATCACAAGGCCATGACACAATTATATTTATAGTCTGGGCACAAAGCCATGACTATGTGGTTATGATGTCTAATGTTATTCATTCCATAATTATGAAATTAGCTATTGATATTACATGTGATTATTCGACTAGTAGAATATCCATGTGAATAAATTAATGGAATTATTTGATTTAAATTTTCCATATTATACTGATGATTAAGTTTAAAAGGATTTTGTTTAAGTTTTATGTATTTCTTTAAATATTTATGCTTATTAATGAATGTTTTCTCTATATTGTTATCCTCAATATGCATCTAAGATCACCCTTTTCTATGTTTTATTTTTCCCTGGATGCGAAGAAGTATATTATGACTAACCTTCATGGATAGTCTATGGGATATGAATGAGGTCAATGGAGAAAATGTTGTTGTTTTTTTTCATTTTATAATGTAATGTAACGTTCATATATGTAATCTATTTTCCATGACTTGAAAACTGATTGGTCCTTCGGACTTGATTCTTTGTAATCATGCCAACGTATTAAAATAATGCACCGACTCTCGGTAACTTGGGTTGGGGCGTTACAGTTGGTTTCAGTGGAAGTTTAGCAACAACCTTGGAAATAGATTTAGATAAGCACTTATTAGAGAACTTTACCTAAGATATAATTTGAGGAATAATATAAAAGAACTTCCTAGATTTTAGTAATGTAGAGATTTTGAGTATTTTTTAAGAAATACATCTCTGACTAGATACGAGCTGGTAGAGGCTGCTCTAGCACAGTTGCACCTAGGAGTGAAAACTCAGACATGGAGTTTCAGGCTTGACCCGGGGTATCGTAGTACATGACAACTAACCTTGCTACACTTACAGTTACGAAACTCCTAGGGGATATCCTAAGGATAATCCGCATTTCCATTATAAGTAATTATGAAGGATTTAGGAATAAATTATTCCTCCTAGAAAACATTTTATGATTACAGATTATATACATAATAATTTTAATTTAAGTAAAGTATTTTACAAGTTTAGAATTATGCTTGGTGATTCATAATCTAACCATGTGTATGCCATTGTTTTGAAATGGTGCCTAGTAGAAGGAATGATAATTCCACCAAGTCGCATGATCGAATGAATAAGAAGGATCATATCTTTCATGGTATTAAGCCAACATTTAAAAGGGAAATAGTCTGCCATGTAATCTCATCATATGAAAAAATAGTATCATGTTTTAATGAGATAAGTATAGAATTCATTAAGTCCTATGTATTTGAAGGGTTGCAAGAGAAGGAATGGATTGAATAGAGAAATATGGATAAAGGGAAGAGGGGAAAGAAGGCTTTTCCCATATGTGATAACTATAGAAAAAGTCACCTTGGTAAATGCTTCAAGGGAATGGGAGTTTGTTATAACTTTGGAGAAAAATGGAACCAAGTATGTGAGTGCAAGGGTAAGTGAAAGGTTTCAAATGTATAATGATTCATCTGCATGGAGTTGAGACACTATGCAAATCAATGTCCAAATCATCAGAGAATAACCCAAATGATGCTATTTGATAATAATAATATTATGATAATACCGAAGATGAAGAGGAATGATTAGATTTATTATGATGTTATTAACGTATTGTGTCATTTTAGTATTATATTAATGATTTACATGTTATAATAATTATAGAGTATATAGGGATTATACTATAGTACTATTTCTTTAAGGACTTGAGATTGTGTGGAACCAAGAAAAGTGACTCAATAGCGGGTTAAAGTGTTTGGAAATTATAGGGATTAAAGAAAAATAAACCATAATATGGTTCTGATACTGAGGTAGTGATTTTGGAATAAGATATAATCGATTTGGATAAAATATATTTGATATTCTTGACTACTTTTTGACTATTAAATTATTTAATTAATCCATTTTTTTTGAAATATACATCATTTTAGGATATAAGGAGTATATACAGTATTCTATAATTATTAAGGGAGAATGAATGTATACAATAAGGTTTTATGGTAATTCAGGGTGTTACCATGTTTTAAAAGAATAAATGATGAAGGTATTCAAATGTTATTACGTGGAAAGAATTATCTTCATTGTGTATACCATATTTATAAATTTTGGACTGTGAGTTTGGAAAAGAGTATTTTGGATTGATCAAACGGTTGGAATTGATTAATTTTTACATTGGATACTATTGTTAAGGTTAAATTATTTCTTGAGATTATATTTCGATTGTCATAAAAAGGGAAACCCGATGGTCGGGTGATAATCTGTCGCATCCAGCAAGGAAGCGAGACTTGAACTTGCATCTGAAGAGTGACAAGTGTGGATCACCTACCACTAGAAGACGTGATGTCATGGTTTTTATAATGTACTTTTTTTTAAATGGTCTTTCAAATGAATTATAAATTCATTATTTTTGGAACCCTATACGATTAGGATAAATAGAATTTTTTTGAATTCTTTTATCTTTTGGAGTGAAAGATGAGTTTGTGGTAGGATTTAGTTGAAGGATGAAACTCTACTTGTCATGTATATTTTTTCCTCTAATTCTATGAATAAATTATTTCTATAACTTTAGATAATGGATCTTAAAACGAAAAATGTGTTGTCCTAATACATTATTTTTTGTTGAACTAACAAAATTTTAAATCATCTTAGATTGATGGCTTTGAGGCCATAAATTTTACACTCGTTTGTGATTGATGACCTCAATCACTCCTTTTAAATATATTTGCTTTTACTCCAATTATGTTTCTATAATTTCCACCAATGTTCTCTTAATCGAGATCATAATTTGGTGGCGACCCTTTCATTCCCTTGCCCTCTTATTTAAATTAAATTGTATTAACCCAATTTTGATGTGGGTTTTCTACAAAGGTATTTTTCTTGTTATAACATTTTACTTTCAAAAAACATTTTCAAATTGTGAGGATGCAATTTATTGATTTAGGGTAGAATGTAATACCCGAAGATTTCATAGTACGTTATCTCATAAAAGTAATTCAATATCTTTCGCTACCCGCAACACCGAGTTCGAGCTCACCACAACTTACCAAACTAGTCGTTCAAAAAGTGGTTATGAATAGTATCGACTGCATTTTGAATCTTATATACTCAATATAATTTTAACATCCCTATTATTTGTTTCTTAGACATAATATTATAACCAATTCATTTTTCAGATAAAATATGTATTTTTCAAAAATTGAAATTTTACAGCCTTTGAATGGAGAACCATTTTTAAAACGAATATTTGAAACTTTTATATATTCAAATTTTAAAAATTAAATTCTTCTTTATAATAGGGACATAAAAATTTAGTTGGATAACTTTTTGGTACTTTTTTGATAACATTTATATTTTGACAAACAATGAAAATTATTAAGTTTTAATTAAAGATAACTTTTTTAATCAAAATAATTTATAGTAATAAATTATGAATTTGAATTGTTTTTAAGTATAATTAGATTATATTTTTATCATTTAATACAATTTAGGTCATTATATGTAATTTCACATTTAAATTTGACATAAACACATGTCAATCTTTTGATAGTTTTTACCTTTTGAAAACCGCCTTTTGGTTTTGAAAATGGGAATTAATTTAAAATTAATAAGTTCAACTTCTATGTTTTTAATTTGGTAAAATAGAATCTATTTTTGAATTTAAAATATCAAAATTATCTTAGGGTGAATTTTTTATATTTTTCTAAAAACATTAAATTTTTGATGAATTGTGAAAAACACTACGTTATTATTTAACAATAAATTTTTATTTAAAAACTTATTTATTTTATTTAATTTTATTTTAAGTCAAAATAGATATATAATAACTATATAATAGTAATTAAAATTTGATTCAATAAGATGAAAATAATTTTTGGTGAATAGTAACTTTTGACTTTTATTTACCACGGTTAAAAAATAAATAGGGTAATTAAAGGCAAAAATGAAATTAAAATTACCACAAAACATGTCATAAATTTATTGGATAAGTATAATTCAACCACAAACAAACTTAGGAATAAAATATTATCCTTTAGGTCCATTTGGATTAGATTAGGATATTTATTATTATTTTATTTAATGAAGAGTTAAAATTGTTAAATACACTGTTTATTTACTAATCCTTTTTTAATATAGGGTTATGAATAAAATAAATTCCACTATAAATATTCATTAGAAATATAAAACTATTTCATTTATAATGGTATTTCAGTTATAAATTTTAGATATTAAATAATTAAATTTATTTATGAAACAATGATTATGAAGTAATTGTCTTCTTAATGAAATATTAAAATATTTTATATTATAAATATTAAAATAAATAGAATTTAAAAGTTTTGATGCCATCCAAGAATTTTTTAGATTAATATGACATGTTAGGATTTATTAGATAAATTTTTAAGTGAAAATGTAGTTATGACTTTCAAAAAAACAAAATACCAAATAATGTCAAAATTGACATAAATTAATTTTTAATACAAATACTATATTATTGATAGATATAATATTCCCAAAAATATGAGGTTCGTCCCTAGGGCTTAAATAATATAATATATATCATTAATGAATGACTTGATGTTCTATTTTATGTTAAGAGTATGTTTATTATCCATATAGTGTAAGAATACATGAAGACATGTTAAAAGTTATACTAGTTAACTAAGAGTTAAATCAAAAAGATAAGTTTAAAATGGTAACCTAAACTAGAAAAAAAATATTGGTTGAGTGTATTTTTACCCATAAACACCTAAGTTTCCAAATAAATTCATATGGATCTATTATAAACTGAATATTATTTTATAAAAAATTATTATTTTAATATTTTCCTAAAGTGACCCTCACCGCTCCTATAAAAGTGCACTTCCCCTTCTCTCAAAACACAACTCCAAAGTCATTTGTCTCATCCAACCACTGCAAAAATATCATCCCAACATCCCTTAAATAAAACTATAGTCCTTATATTGATCATAAATCCAACCAAAGGAGCCCTTTTGGTCAACACAAAAGGATACACCTTAAGAAGAGGTAATCATTTCACCACCCTCTTTCAAGTTATTTTCATCATCCACTTCCACTATCTTTCTTGTTTCCATACCAAAATAATTACCTCAGTACATCATACATACTGTGATGTTATTATTAATCTGGTACAACCATATTCATTATTCTATCCATACTCAAAATGAGGAAGTCACCATATGTGCGTACGTACGGCATACCGTCTCCATGTCGTGTTATAGTATGTTATTCAAACACATCATTATATGGATATGTATAATAATGAGTATAACTGATGTAAAGAATTAATATAACATTTTAATCATTCTTTATATATGATATACCATCCAATTACATAGGATTTCACAATCAATATAATTATATTTTCGGTCGTGCGTACGTACAGATTACTATCTCCACGACGCGATGAGATTCATTCCCACGTTCACCATTATATGATGATTATAAAAATATATATTATTAATAAGTATGTAATATATGACATAATAATTCTACTGGAGGTATATATATATATATATTTAGTTACAAATATCTTATTCACTTACTTCCATTAAATACGATATGAAAATGGAAACATCATTTATGCATACGTTCAGCCTACCATTTCCAAAAACAGTTCCTTCCATTTCATATGTAAATCTATTAGAAATATTAAATTCTAAATATATATTATATATAAATCATGGTTTATATACTATAATAATTTAAACCATTATCTAAATGATACGATCAGGAAAAACAATTTAAAACATGTATGATAATGAAAGTGATTATTACCAAAAATGTAAATTTAACATGTGAATCATTATTAAATGGTTAGAATAAAGTCATAAATGAATCATGTTTGATATAATAAATATTATTATGGTTTTGGTAATATTTAATTAAATACTATTGTCATTATATATGATGTTAAACATACCCTCGACCGAAGGAAAGTGCAAGGTAAGGGTTAATTGCTCAAACTCTTTATCATCCGAGTATGTTTTAACAAAAGTGTCTACTGGGAAATATTTATTATATATGTCCATGTTTCATAAAAGTGTTTTAAATGAAATTAGTTTTAAGGTAATATTTTACTAAAACATCCATTTAATTTTTTTAATGATTTATTCTTTTAAACCATTCTCATTAATATCCATGTTTTCAAAAAGGTTTTAAGGATTTATTTATATGGATATGAATGTTTTAAAATGTTAATTCCTATCAAAAGTTTCAAAGTGGTATGTGACACTATGATTCAAAAATATATTTTAAATGTATTCCTTTATATGAATTTTGAATGATTTCATGAAAAATAGATATTTCTTTCAAAGATTTTTACTAATCATTTTACACAATGACCACATCCTTTAGAGGATATTATTCTTGATCGACGTATATTTATTATGATACCAATCTTCCTTATTGTAATGTAGGTTTTTTTGATTCGTTTCATTGTGGATGTGTTGTTTTTAAATCATTCATGGTTTATGGATAAAGTATTGACATTTTTTATACTATTTATAATAAGAATGTTTATGTTATGTTTAAACCTTTTCAGATGAGGAATTCTTTGGACTCAGTTAGTGACGGTTGGAGCCCACTATATCTCCTCGTTGCATCATTAGGTCCCCTGAGACAAACTAGTGTCTTGCCACAAGGCCTTGACAAATTCTTATTTGTAGTATTGGAACATGGCCTTGACTATGTGGTTACGAAGTTTGGCATTATGCATTCCATCATTATGAAATTAGCTATTGATATTACATGTGATTATTTGACTAGTAGAATATCCATGTCAATAAGTAAATGTCATTATTTGATTTATCTTTTCCACATTATGATAAATTTTATGTTTAAAAGGATTTTGTATTATTTTTATACATTGCCTTAAATATTTATGATTATTTATGAATGATTTATCTACATTGTTATCCTTACAGAGCATCTGAGCTCACCCCTTTGTTGGTTTTATTTTTCCTTGGATGCGAAAAAGTATATTATGATTGACCAGTAGGGATAGTCTATGGGATATAAATGCGTTCAATGGAGACAATGTGGTTGTTTATTTTCATTGTATAATGTAATGTAACGTTCATTTATGTAATCTATTTTCCAAGACTAGTAAATAGATAGGTCCTTCGGGAAATCATTCATTATAATCATGCCAATATATTAAAATAAAGCACCCACTCTGGGTAACTGGGGCTGGGGCGTTACATTTATAAACTTGAACCAATTTCACTAACTTCTATTCGTCATTGATTACCCTCTACTCTAGAAAGGATATCGATAAATTCTCTGATCTTTCACCACCGAAACATTTAATACCCAATGAGAATTACAACCTATATAATTTATAGTTATGTATCACTCTTATTAATCTTATGTAGCCTTTAAAAAATCATGTTTTATTATTTATAATCGATAATGTTAAAATTACACAAGTTGGATTCTCTTTTTGTAATCCCATCATTAAAGAAACATGTTCATTACCTTCTATTTCCCTTTTCCTATGATTCTGGTTGTCCTTGGATCCACTTTTTTCTCATTGTCTATTTCTAAAACATTTCAGAATCACTCAATTCAAATGGTTATATTTATTTATCTAACAAATAATTATCCAAGAAAACCTTAAAAAATATTTTCTATATAAGTGGTTTCTATATCTATAAAAAAATGTTCTCTATCCTTTACAAAATTATTTTATAATTTTACTCTTCAAAGTCATATTTATAAGTACTCTAGAATGTATCACAAACTAAGGAGGTAGTAGGGGTTTTGAGTTTGGGATTAATAACATGAAAATTGATTCTTATACATCCCTTTTAGTGGAATCAAAACAAATAAAGTTTTATATCATTTTTGACTCATGTTCTACGTTTTTGGGTCATGAAATAACTACCTTAGTTTATTCTTTTAAGGTCATCCAAGAATGTCCAATTATTTTTCATTTAATTTCAAGCATCAAGAACCAATTTTTAGTAGTTTAAAGACACGTGGAATGGAATTATATGTTAATGGTATCTATGAATAGATTTTTGCGGGACTTTCAGATGAGTAGAAATTTCTTCGTTTTGAATTAAAAAAGGTTGGATACCCATTATATATTTGTAACATTATGTAGATTTAATGAGTTTGTGGGAATTCTTGAGAACTATGGAAATAAATTTAAAGATATCAAGATTAGTATTATGAGCTAGATGTTATCCCATTAGTTACCTATGAATATAGTTACTCAATATCATGGGGATATATTACTGATTCAACCCTAGAGACCTAATCTAATAGAGATAATAATGAGATTGTTAAATGTTATTAGTGGAGCACATGATATAAAGGGTAAATGAATGTAATAATTGTTGACAAGTCATATACATATGGATTCCATGGTTGAAACCTAACAGATATAGTATTTTGGGGGTTTTATCATATGGTAAAAGGTTATAGAAAATTGTTTTTCATGACTAGGTTCTATGGGAGAATTCCTAAACATATTAGTGAACACAGTGAACTGGGATTAGTGATGTATCCTATTAGGCCGACTATGACCCCAATTCATGGTAACCTAGGTCAAATGATTAATAGATTTTGGAGTATGAGTATGAATCAAAGTGGGGTACTTTGGAAAATTGTTTGTATA
The DNA here is from genome assembly GCA_963277665.1 of Viscum album. Taxonomy (NCBI): domain Eukaryota; kingdom Viridiplantae; phylum Streptophyta; class Magnoliopsida; order Santalales; family Viscaceae; genus Viscum; species Viscum album. Next base: position 1,040,097,276 of record OY728129.1, read on the forward strand.
ATTAGGGTTCTAGAATGTTAGTTGATTACTGCATTATAATGAAATAATGAAATTAAATATAGTAAAGGTGGCCAGATTTTGAAAATACTATTATTAAATGAAATATTATTTTGATAATGAAATTGAGTTCTGCGACATTTCACCAAAAGAATGTGATATTTTCAAATTAATAAAAATTAAAGTATCATTTTTAAAAATATATTTAAAATTTAGAAAATCTATTTTATTTAAAATGTTATGATTAGTTATAGTTTTTAGGAAATAATCACTTAAGAAAATTTATAAAAAACTAATCCCTACATACAAATAGATTGAGTAAAATGACAAGAAAATTATTTCCCCTAAAAACGATCAATATAATACCAAGATATCATATAGATATAAATAAATTACCACTAGATAAAATACTTTTGTCTTTTTAGAATGATAGATTCAAGGTAAATTTTTGGTGTTGTGATGTTTATGTACTCCACCGCTATAATTATTTAGATTGATATGTCTTTCTATAAAAGAACAACATGGAATGAATTATGGTGGAGTCTATGTGTGAAAATGAGAAACACTTAATAAATAATGATGGTTATGAAGTAGAAGAATCATTATATATCCATTAAAAATAAATTCAATCACTTTAGAAAAACATTTTGATGATATGATCATACATGTACATATTCGTAAGAGTATTTAACTACTCTACTAAAACTATTTTAATAATATTTAGTGGCCAATAACCATAATGTTAGTTTAAAGTATAGTTATATTTTTAATCTTCAAACTACACTCAAAGTAAGAAGGATGAAATATCCATGAATTATTGATATTGGATGTTTATCAAACATGACTATAGATAAAAATTATAATGAGAATTGAAATTAATTATAGATCGTTAATGGATTATTTCAATGATAATTAATAAAATATTTTATTAGTCATAGTCATAATTAAAATTCAAAGAATTTATTTTTTATGATAAAAATAGTCACTTATGTTTTATATATAAGTTTTATGATAGAATTAATGTAATTTTGTTGAAAAATACTTTCATAATAAAAACCATGTAGGGTGAAAATGTAGTTAATTGGTGAGAAATAACATGTGATAATCTAATCAAAATTGATAACACAAAAAATTCATTTAATTTTAGTATTAAAAATTAGAATAAACATATAATGTGAATGATAGTTCATCTTTGCCAACAGATTAGAAGAATGATTTCAAAATAAAGCTATATAAGAAATCATAATGAGTTTAAATGAAAAATAATTCCCATTATATGAAATAAGATGAATATGAAAAAAATATGAAACTCATAGAAGAGTGGATATTTTTTTATTAAAGACATTATGATAAATTTATTCTAATTTATTTCAACCTATGATACGTTATTCCAATTAATGTGATCATTATTTCATTAAATTAATTAATTATTTCACCAATAATTTTTCTTAATTTATATAAGTAATAAATGTTTTTCATTAGAAAAAATAATTTATCAAAAGTGTTTTAAAAAAATATCTAATTTTGTTCATCATTGATTTATTAGTATATAATAGACTAGAATATATAACTAAGATTATTGAGTATCATCCTAAAATGAATAGTTTTAATAATATGTAATAAAAACTATATAAACCATAAAAAATGGAGTTCTTGATTACACCACGAAGATCTAGGGTCTGAGCAAGGCGACCCTAAATTTATTAAACAAAAAGTAAGGTACAAGATATTAGGCCTTACAGGGGGCTGTACAAGAATGAGAATAAGTCACGCCCCGCATATCATCATCCACCATGCTAACGCATGCAGCATGGATTCTGAATGACCACATGGTGCTCAGCCCCACAATAGCCTCCTTTGAGAGGGCATCAACAATCTAATTTTCCTCCATGTAAACATGAGATATGGAGATCCGAAGGCGACTAGCCTGGTTGAGACATGCTATCCAATGAGGAGGCAGTCACCAAGGAACATCTCTAGTGCATGTTCCAAAAGCCTTCACAGCATGTTGAGAATCTGATTCGATACAAAGAGGTGACCAGTTGTAATAGACAACATATTTGATAGCATAGATCGCAGCCCAAAGTTCAGCTTTAAACGCAGTACTTTGGCCAATAAAGTGGTGGAAGCAACCTTTGAAAAAACGGTAGTAAGTACGGAACACACATCAACATCTTGAGGGTCCAGGTGAGCCAAAAGCAGCACCATCAATGTTGTCTTTAATGCCAGGAGGGATTGGTGGAATCCACCTAACGTACATGAATTCAAGAGGCAGCTTCGACTTTCTTGCAACACCAAGCAGCCGCAGAGTCCGCAGATCCTTGAAAGAATTATGCATCATGCCAGATTGCACAGCAGTAGCAACATGAATGTCCCTATGTATGGAAAGAGAATCAGCATGAAAACAAGTAGGTTCACTCTCAAAGATCGCCTGATTGCGTGCATCCCAGATAACATGGATGACCGATGCAACAACCACAACGAGTAGATTGTGGACCGGCCCACTCTTCCCATCCTCAAAAAGTCGCGACATAAGCTCCTCAAGATTCCTATTGTGATAGAAATAAAAACAGAACAAAGAAACAATGTATTTCCAAAGATCCTGAGCATAAAAATAGTACAGGAAGAGGTGCTAGATAGTATATTCAGTTCGTATACACAAAGGGCAGGCAGAAGCAAGATGGTTCCCAGCTCTCTGCAGTTGGTTGTGTGTAGGGAGTCGGTTCCTCCAAATCCTCAAGAGAAGAACCATTCAAGATGGTTGAACAAAAGGGGCCTTAAATTGAAGCAGCCACTTGGGTGGTCTTTGAGAGCCCACCAAGTTCATAGCATAATACTCTTTGGTGTTGAAGCGGCCATGTGAATTAGGCTTCCAGATCAAGGTATCCTCCTCCATGCAAACATAATTCTGAATTTCCTGCACAGATTGAATAGAAATAACATCAGCAAGGGTATCAGAATGGTTTATGGCATCATAAATAGTCGGCTAAGTCATGGTGGATGGGATGGAAGTGCTTTTAATAGGGCTGTCCAGCTAAGATATATGCCAGCAATAAAGCATGGAGTCTCTACTAACCATCCACTTCGAGTGCTGCATAATGTCATGAAAGGGGTGACGAAGAGAGCGCCAAACAGAGTAGAAGAGATAGTGCAGATATCTACTAAATAACTATTTTTTGAACTTACAGGACAAAAAATCATCTGAAGCCTCATTAGAATATAGAAGGTTCCAAGTGAACTTATTAATCAAACTATCATTAAAAATCATCATGTCCTTGACCCCCAGGCCTCCCATCTCAAAAGGCTTGACACAATCCCTCCAAGCAGCCGTTATTAGTTTCCTCTCATGCACAGAGCCTGACCATAAGAAGTTTCTGACCATGCGTTGAAGATCATTCAGCAAGCTTTTGGGCTATCTATAAAGGGAAAAAGAATACACAAGCTTGGAAGTAATGATCGAGTTGATGAGGCAAACCCTTCCAGCCTGTGACATTGTCTTGCCCTTCCAGCTAGAAAGCTGATTAGCGAATCCAAAATAAATATTATCTAGGTATTTGCACTTGACCTTTCCCCAGAATAAGGGAACCCCAAGGTAAGGAAAGGGGAGAGATCCCTTACACACTCCAAGGGTTCTAGCAATTCTGTTTTTCTTCCTAATGGTGAGACCATTTCCAAAAATGATAAAGGACTTACCCCAACTGATGAACAACCAAGAAACTTCTTCATAGTGATTAAAGAGCGCTCTAATGGTACCAATAGTGGTCTTGGAGGGCTGTCCAAATAGCAGAATATCATCATCATATAACAAGTGAGATGGAATAAGATTTTTCCGACCAGCTGGTACTTGATTATAAATCCCAAGATGATTTAGCTCAATGAATCATCTGCTCATGTAATCCTCAGAAAGAGAAAATAAAAGACCTAAGAGGGGGTCCCCTGGAAAAAAACCCCTTGTGCATGGGAAGTAGCCCCTTGGAGAACCATTAACCAGAACAGACAACCGCAAAGAGTTAAGAATGGTTGAAATAAACTTAATAAAGCCAGTATGAAATCCATACCTCCTGAGGACTTCAAGTAGAAAACTCTATTTGACAGTGTCAAATGATTTAGAGATTTAAATCTTGATGGAGAATATCCCTTTCTATGAGGTCTACTTCAATGCATTGATACCTTCAGAAGCAGTCACTAGAAAAGTTTGGATGATCCGACCCGGAAAAAACCCATACTTTTTTTTGGGTAATATGGGATTTTATAATCCGACCCAATATGTTCACCAAAATCTTGCTGATAACTTTGGGAATCGTGTTTCCAATAGCAATAGGGCAGAAGTCCCTAATATCAACTTTATTATCTTTCTTAGGTATGAGCACAATAAAATTCAAATTATATCCGTGAGGGAGAGAGGCATGTCTAAAAAACTCCATAATTGCAGCCACCATGTTATCCTGAAGAAGGTCCCAGTAAAACATGAAGAACCTGTTGGAGAACCCATCTGGTCTAGCAGTACATTCCATGTTCAATGAAAAAAATATTCCCTAATTTTCTCCTTCAAGGGGACCATTGCGAGGATGCGATTTTGAGGCTCATGAAAATAGGGGACAATACTGTCAACCATTTTATGAGTGCTGTCAATTCCATCATCAGAATATAGAGTCTCAAAGTACTGCACCACTGCACTAAATATTCCAATTTCCAAGGTGTGGAGGGACCCATTAACACTAATGGATTTCAGCCCTGCCCGAACATTCCTTTCCTTATGCAGTCTTTGGAAAAACATGGAGTTTTTATCACCATCTTTCAACCACCGAACATTTAATTTATGCCGGTTAAGCCTCTCCTTGAAATTCAGTAGGTCATCAAGCCTTGGAATTGCCCATATTTCATCCCTAGAAGTGTTATCAATGTTTTCATTACAAATTTGTAAGCTTGTAAGTCTTTCTTCCTCAATCTGAATCTCACGATCCCTATTAGAAAAGACCTCCTACTACAGTCTTTTATAAGTCTTTTGACATTCCGTATCTTCTCTGATAATATATGTAATGGGCTTCCATAAAAAACCATTTTCAAGTCTTGCATAACGATCTCCCTACACCCTAGTGTGGTGATCCATCCATTATTAAAGCAGAAAGGTAAAGTGGCTAACCTTGCAATAGGGCTGGTAATGTCTAGAATTATCGGATTATGATCAGAATGGTGTTTGGGAAGGCTTTGTCCGGATATGCCCATGGAATCATTCAAATCATCCATGTAAACAAAGTAGTGATCATTCTTGCTTGTGTGTCTCCCATTCAAAGTATATCCACTCCATGTGAAGGCTACACCTAGAATTGTAACTTCCACAAGATTACATTGGTCAATGCAAGAAGAGAAATCAGTGGAGGCAACGCGGTTGAATCTCATTATAGTTTTCTCCTCATGCCTTAAGATAGTATTAAAGTCCCCCAGAAGCATCCATTTATGGCATAGTGACTCAGAGATTTCCTCAAGATCGTTACATAATTCCCTTCATTTGATGTATGAGGTCACCGCATAGAAAAAAGTAACAAAGGGATTGAAACCTTGGACATAAAGGGAGACTGAGATGCATTGTTTCTTGGCACTAATGGAATAGATGCATAGGCTATTATGTCTGAAGACCCAAATATGGTCCATGCGTTTATCATGAAGGTTGTGAGAAACGAAACTGTATCCAAGAGGGGACCATTTGAAGCTTTTCCACTTCCTAAAAAGCATATTAGGCTCCGCAATTCCAATAATCATCGGTTTGTTGGCCAAAATGAAATGCCAGAGGGATCTGGCCGATGGGGGATTCCCAAGACCTTGACAATTCCAATAGAAAACCTTCATTGAAGGGGTGGTTTTCTTTGCGTCCATGGCCTCCCACCCGGTGCTACATCACTTTGAATCTTTCCCTTCCTGCCCTTGCCCTTCTTTTCCCCCGAACTTTCCATGTCCACATTCATGGTTGAAGCCGCCACCTTAATTGGTGCAACTGGTTTAGGATAGATCTGACCCTCCTCCTTACTTGCAGTAGAGGTGTGAGCATCATCAGGTTCGTTTGACCAAAACCTCCCACTAAGGTGGGTGGTTCTAGATTACAAATATATAACTTTAGAGTGAATTGGATAAACCATACTGTTTAAATTTATGATTTCAACACGTAGTTTTGAATATGGTTATAACAATGTATATTCAATTTAATAAATGAAGTATATTGAAACTAAGATCAAATATTATTGATAATTTCATATAGTTCATGAATAAACAATATATGAAATACATCAAAATGTTTTGTAATTAATTTTTAATCAAAATGGGAAATTATTATATCAGGTTGTTTGTCACTAAATATAAAAAGTTTAGTAATTCACTCTCTTATTTCATGTCATGCTACTTAATCTATAATTTTATACTGCACCATCCAATGTAATTCCTCATGTCGGATATTTTTATTTTTTAAATTATTCACCTAAAAACACTCCCTAATCTCCAATGTCACCATACCATTAAAGTATTTCCAGGAAGAATATGTGCCCTAATTAATATGTCACCTACACATTAATTATATTAAACAAGTAATATTAGTTGCATAAATATATATTTATCATTTGTTTCACTATTATTTGAATTTAAGTATTTATTTGATTAATATTTGAAAATATGGATTGTGAAGCACTGTAGCTTCACAATTAATCAATAATAATGAATCCTTGAGTTCTAAGGCCATTGCCATACATAGTGGACTCGATCTATCCCATTCGAACTCTATGAATTTGGATGCAGTGGAGATGGACTGAATAGTTATATATAAATCTATCAAATATATCTTCTTTACTCCTTGTAATGTTACTTATTTGAAACATAAAAAAAATATTTCATCCCGATTAGGATTGATAAAAATCACATATTGCACAACTGGAATCGAGTTGGATAATTTCTTTCTTCAAGGGAATCCCAAGAACACCCCCACATGTCCTTCCCTATCACTGGATCCCTTCCCCAAGGATTTAGTGACCTTTTTATTGGGGATTATCTTGGGCTTCACTATTATAAATTGCACTAATTTGACTCACTTCAATGTCATTGTTCCATCATGTTAATAGAAATTGATATTTTGTGTTTGGGAAGTAAATGTTGGTGTTCTATAAAAATGAAGAAAAAACCCTAATTTACCAAATAGACACTGCTTCTTGGCCGAAAAACCATTCCTTGAACTCCCTGAATTTTATAATTCTCCCCTATACTTTTTAATAGACTTATAGTTTCCAAATAAATCTTAAGATAATAATTAGTGAAAATTTCTTTAGAAAAATTTATTATCCAATTTTCTGTTGATATTTTGGACATTGTTCAATGTTTTCCAAATAATTTTTCAGTTCTACAGATTTATAGTTATAAACTGATATCTTGGTTAAAATTTTATCTCAAATCAACTAATTCCTATTTTTCAAAATATATTTATACACTATTTATTACAATTAATTACAACTAAATCATACAAAAATGTTTTAGATAATCATTTCATATAATGGAATGAATCTATTTTTTTTAAAAATCCTAATTTACTATTTTTTATTATTATTTTCCTACTTTATCAGTATTAGCTAATGAAATCAAGAGAGTAAGTACATGTAAAAGGATGATAATCATTCTTGGGAATGAAATACTATTCCATATTTATATGTTTCCTGACATTATTATAATTTACACTTTCTTTGAATGTTATTACATAATATTAATAAGAAAAATTAGAGATTAAACTATAATTCAAACACACTGGTAAGATTTTGTTGAATAAAATGAGTTTTTGAATGACAAATCACAACAAAACACTATTTTAGTGATGTATATGGTTCATGAAAAATTACTTAGAGGTATGTTTTCACCAATATTAATGTTTCATTTATTGGCAGAAATATCAGAAATCTTTATAATTATTCAATTATATTTTTCATGTACTATATTATCGATCCTGTAATTGTTAAAAAACACGAATAATAAAAAATTAATGTTCAATACTCACACTACATTTTTGAAAATGATCAAATACAAGATATTTATTTTGTAAAAATTTCATACTTGTATGCATTATACATAAATAATTCCCACATATTTGGTTATTATTGTTCTTTAAATTTATTTCATTGGAATAATCTTCTTACTTGTTTACACATTATATAATCAATTTTCATATATATTTTTTCAATGATTTTATGTTTCTTGTCAACACTTGTGTTATGTTCATAACTTCTAAAACTGACATATACATTAATTGTGATTTCTTATTCGACTCCAAAATTATTTAATTAGAACATGAAAACTATCCCTGATATCATTGAATTTTTAGTGGTAAATAAAAAATTCTTACAATTTTAAATACTTATTGAATATGAAAATTTATCTATTATTTTTTATTCTATTTGTTTTTACAAAAATTGGTTTCCTATAAAATTTTCGAAACTCATTATCAGAAGTTGTCACTAATTCAAGAATGTTGGATTAATTCTTGTAATATAATCGAGTTTATTTAACATAGAAACTATCTCTATAAAACACTTTCCAAATATCTTAATGATATATTTGTTTTCTTCCACCCACAATATTAGTTTTAATAATCATTTTAATTTCCATTATTTAAATATAAATAGATGAAACAAAACTGTTTTTTTGTTTTTTTTTCAAAATTGCAATCATATGTATGAATTTTTAGTTATTTATTATGAAGGGATTGAAATAGAAACTCATATTTTAGTGTATTATGAACGATTTTCCTTCTTTTTTAGAACAAAATAAATTCATCACAATTTTTTAATAATTTCTTTATTCAATACACAATTTATTCAATTATCTAAAAAAATATTACATGAATAAGAAAACATATTACGCATTTAGGGTATATATAATGGCCTCTATTTAATGAAAGATGATATTTAAAATTTTTTATCCACATTTATTTATCTATGTTATTAAATTATCTTTGACTAAAACATTGACTAACATTATTTTGAATTCCGTTAGTGATTAAAATTTTTTCAAGAAAAAACATAAATTTAATAATCCATTTTGTCATCATTTTCCTATGATATGTTATTTAAATTTTTACCTCTTTTCTACATATTAGTACATACATTAAGGCCGGTGTCATCAGATCTACTATCACTGGTAATAATAAAACTTAATATTTCATACCAAATCTACGCTGCCTACTGGATTTCCTTCCATACTGGTATGTTCTCCCAAAGTGTTGTTTTATAAGATTATGGGGAATTGTTGCCGAAATTTGACTAAAAACATTCTATTGAAGACTTTTTTTGGTGTTTAGTGACTAATTATGAAACAAATATATTAAAGGGTTTTTATTTTGTATTTGAAAGTTTAGAAATGTGTGAATATTTCATACATAGTCAAGTGTTGTAGATATTTTTCAACATGATTTTTTAATAAAAACAATTTAAAATTTATAATATTTAATATATGCATAAAATGTTTATTCTTATTTATATGTACGATATGTATAAAAAAGTTTTTATGTGAATCCAATAGATAAATTGACTTTTTTGGTTGGTTCTTCTATTCATTTTCCTTTTTTCTCACTATTTATTTTTATATTTATTATTATGGAAGTTATAATTGTCAATGATTATATATATTTTTATTTTGGACATGAGATATATTATTAAAATATAGTGGTGGTCTCTAGTTATATTATCTTTTGGTTGTTGTTTCCACCAGTTAGATAATCCTTATTTTGAATTCAATGAGTGGTATTTTTGGACGCGTCCTTATTAGAATCTACCATGATAGGTAATATTTTTCACTAATTTTATTTATAAACAATTTGTGAACAAAAAAATATATTTTATGTTGCTAGTTTAGTTTTTTCCTATTTATGGTTAATTAAATGTGTGGGTCTTACTTTTCCCATAAATTATTTTCTTGGTAAATATATGTTGATTGGTGTAGACCATTATGAACATATTAACCGACTTATGACTTTATCCAAATTTATAACATCAATTCACTCAATAAAGTAATAGATTAAGGTAATGTAATGAAGAAATATCACCAAATTCATGACCAAATCCATCATCCTGGTATTTTCATTTCCCATTTCCCATTTCCAAGGTACTCAAATTACCCATTTCAAACTCATTTCTCATTTAACATTACCCAGTTTATGCATGTCCCCCATTTCTCAGTTTACGACCATTTCCTTGGTATTCCCATTTCGCAATTCCCTTTTCACACCTCATGGATTCTTCAATTTGTTTCTGTTTTACACATTTTTCAAAACCAAATACAACCTTATTTTAAATAATATCAAAATTTAGAGTTATTGAGAATTTTTATTGGATGTTTATCCTGGTGGACCTAAAATCAAATATTTACCAAATGTTGTAGCTGGAGAGAAATGTGGATGTCCCATACTCTCTTGAAGTATTCATCAGAGTTAGATTCATCACAAATATTATATTGCATTCCACCACACAAATATAATAGAACCCACCACACATGGCTAGGAGATGATTCTCGTCATGTCCAAAAATAATTTGGAAGATCACATAAAAAAATTATTTGAAAAAATAGGTATATGTTTCTTCCAGGTAACATTTTTCAATATTATATAATTTTATTTAAATATTCTTAAACAAGAAATCAATATTGGGATAATAAACCCCATTTTTCTAATATTTTTATGAATTCAGTGATTCATAATTGAATCTGCAGTAATTTTATAGAACCTATTTGAAATTTCTATATTAATTATTTAAAATGCACTTGAGTTTGACTAATTTAAGATTTATAAGAATATTTTTATTTCTAGTATGAGATAGTGGATGAGTTGATTACATTAAAAAATGTATGAAATTGGAATTTTTTCTAGGGGTGCTGAATCAAGATATTGATAACCATGTCATTAACACCTACTTCTGTCCACAAGTGCATATGTAAGAATCCATAAATAAAAAACTAACATAAAAAAATTGAGTTTCTTAATAAACCATGAATATGAAAACCATATCACATATGTCTTCTTCTAACCATAAGTATACGTGAATGAAAAGGGACCTAAAAAAAGATTACTTTCTTACATGCATGGATCTTATAACCAGTGTGAATCAAGATACTGACACCTGATATATGAGTGAAACATATTATAGATGAGTATTTTTTTAAAATTATGTACATAAATATTTTTATCGAATAAATCCTATGTTTGATAGAGTTTCAAGAAATCTAATTTTAAAATTATTATATGATAAACATAATAAATATTATATATATTTAGATTAATAAATAAAAAAATAAATTTTAGAAAAAAAATTTGGAATACGCCACGAAATATTTTATTTAGAAAAATAATTTCAACATAAATATTAATTGTTTGTATTAATTATAATATTATTTTATAATAATACTAATAGAAAGAAAAATGTTGGTAATAATATTATCAATAGTTTAATTGTTCATATGATTCCACTGTTAAAAATTTTAACCAACCTTTAAATTATCTTTTGTATTATTTTAGTTAAAACAATATTATTTTATATATTATAATAACATTTTGGGATGGAGTTTTCACCAAAAATTTTGTAATTAGACAAATTTATTTATAGACATGTTATATTAACATTAAATTACCTTTTACTAATAGATTTGTCCTTGTTAGAAAGTTCTAATTATTTGTTAGTTCCATTTTTGTCCAATCAGTATGTGAAACATAACCAATATATTCTTGTCTAGAATCCTTTCTAAAAGGATGGTTGCTATTTTTACCAACTAGATATTTGGGGAGAATCATGGGTCTGTCAAGAGATGCTCTATTATGGTTTCTATAGGTATTTCTCATGAAATAATAGGGGACATTATATTTATGACCCATAGTTCTAACATTGTTATCCAAATTGATGTGAAAAAATCATACATCTCCCTTGAATGGAGAATTTTCCACAATGTCTTAACATGTATGTGATTCCCATTTTGGTTCTTTGATCAAATGTTTAAATGATGTAGCTCCATGTGGATGGCCATTTCATTCATGGGTAGGAGGTATGGCTTCCTGAATATGGTTAGAGGGTTGAGGCTAGGAGACCCACTATCTCCTAGACTGTTTTTTTGTTCTGGATTCCAATGATGAATTATTAATACAGAGGACCTAAAATGGAGATACCCTTCGATTTTGATGCTGGAGTGCCTCCAATGGTATTTGACATCTTCATTTTGTAGTTGACAAGGTTTTATTTATAAATAAAAAATAGAATATCCATCAGGGTCTTGAATGAGTATTTTAGATGAAGTGTCTAAAATATTAATTGTTTTAAGAGAAGTGTTTACCTTTGGTACTCCTACTCACCAAAGAATCCTATATTGATTGAAGGATTCATAGGTATTTATTAGAGTGTTTTCCCATAGAGTACTTACGTGATCACATATAACCTAGAAAGATTTTCATCAATCATTTTTATGGGTTAATTGAAAAAGTATCATAATGAATTAAAAACTAGAAGAAACAATTTACCTCTTTTTTATGGAATTATTACTTTGATTAATCATGTTATTACTTCCAACCCTATGTATGTTCTCTTATTTTTCAAGGTTCACAAGTCTGTTATCCAATAGTCCAAAGACCACATATCATATTTCATCTTGGATTATAATTTTGATGAAAGGATTCATTATGTTTTTAGGTGAGGTCGTCTAGGTCCATGGATGAAGGAGACATAAACATAAGGAATGTAATGATTATGAGAAATAGTATTCAAGTCATGATGGATGTAGAATCTATTCAAGGTTAAAATTGATGGAGAGGCTTTATTAATCACTCGTATGGGATGAAAATGCGGATTCATAGGGGGAATATATCATACTATTTGATTTTCCTTTTGAAACACATCCTGATTATCCTAGAATTTTTTTATTGAATCATTGAATAACGAGAGGTTGGATTCTGGATTCATAATGGGGATGGTAACATGATTGGTTTTTTGGGGTGTCTAATTAATGAAATTCTGTCCATGAATTATAGTATATACAAAACATTCACTAATATTGTTATAGACTACCAATAGTGTTTTATCTTCCTATGTATTCAGATAAGGGACCTCTATGTATTTATAGTCTCCTCGTTGAGTGTTTTTTCAGAAAACGAATTTCATTATATTCTACATGAAAGCACTATGAATGAAGAATGTAGATTATTATTTGGAGTAAGGAACTTACTCTAAAGTTTAACTTCTCGATATGGAAGATTCAATATTGTTAAATTTCCATGGATTAGGAGATCAAGTGCAAGGGTATTACGCTCACCTCAATGTGAACCTTATTTATGAATACTCATGAGGAGTCTAAGCCCTACCTATTCTTTAAAGGTGACTGGAAATCTTCTATGTGGAATGCATTTAGATGTTACTCTACTCTTGTGTCCCTCAACGCCACCAGGGGTGAGTATTTTGACCGTTGGATTAATGGATCCACTATTAATAGTCCCAAAATAATTTTGATGGTACTTCTCTTGGTGGTAGGTTTATGTAATATATGATATTAATGTAATAAATTCTTTTGTAAGGGTATATTAGATGGAATTTGGACCCTTGTTTGTAGAACAATATGGCTGGTGGTTGACATAACACCTCTTCTAATGATGTGGTACAATTCTCTATCCCTCAAGAGTAACACGTGTGTTCATGATCCCTCTCCCTCTAAGAATAACGTGTCTACACAGGGATGCTAGATTCACTGGGTGCCTCCATATAGTGGTTCCATGCTTATCATTGATGCGTACTTCTAATCAATGTTTATATGTGGATGTGGTCCTATCCATTATCCCGATGGATCATTTGTTTTCATATTTAGTACTTCATAAGGGATTGGATATTATATTATTGTGGAACTTAATCCATACATGAAATCTATAGAGAAGGGAGCATCCCTCTATCTATGATAGATACTGACTCATTGATCATCCTCCACACATTATATGATCAGATCCCAACACCTTTCTCCATTTCTTATCCAATTAGTAGATGGAAATAATTAATCAGTGAACAAATTTCATTACATAACAAATGGTGTGACGTGAAATAGGTAGAATATTATTTGTCTTCAATGGTGAATTCAAAAATTCCTTACACTTACCTAGTTTTGAAACTATTCATCCAATAGTTTTCAATAGAATAAGGGATAATTCTATCATGCTTCGTCACATTAGGACCCCTTGATCCTATTTCACATTTTGGTTTTATCATTAATAAAAATAAAATTATTAGTGTACTTACTATATGTTTATGTGGTAAATTTTTGTATTATTAATTACTTTAAATACACTCATTTACTGTAACAAATATAATTGAAAATTATTAATTATTATAAGGTATAAATGAAAGGGATTCAATGTTATTATCAATCACACATGAGGTACTAATAGGAAATGGCATGTTTCATTATTGTAAATATTTTCAACTATATTAAGGTTTTGATTATATTAGAAAACTCCCATTCTAAGAGATCAAATATGGCCATTGGTAATTTGTTAATAAAGAGTGATCAAGGAATATAGTGAAAATTATTATTATTCAACTAATAAGGAATTTATAAATTCTTATGAAAATATTAATATTCTAAATATGAAATGAAATTATTTCATGACCACTGTTACATTAATGTGATAAAAAAAAAGTTCAATGTTTAACTATTATTTACTATAGTGATCAAGATCATGGAACATCATCATACTCATTATCAAATCATTCTATTTTTTTCATCGTAATTGATTTTTTATTATATTTTCTCTTCCTTTTTTTAATATATATGTATAGTTTATGATTCACCTAATAAAAATAAATCCTTCTAGGTTGGTTATTATACCACATAAAAGGAAATTATGGGTTGTTTCTATAAAAAAGGAAACTCATATACTGGGATAAGACTTCTATAAAAATACTATTATTTGAAAATGGGTATATCTTAAAGGAATAGTTTATAATAGGTTCTCACACATTAAAAAGTGAGTTTCTTAATGGGTATCAATATTCTCTCATATTAGATAAGGTTGATTAGTGGACTAGGATCTTTGTGATCTGAACCACTATAAAATCTCTATGTACTTTTTATATTTCTACTATAATTCATATCTTGAAAAAATAACTCACTATAATTTCATTAATTAATAATAATCTGATTGATTTTTTATTTAATTTTTTAAATATCTATTCACCCCCTCTATTCATTATTTTCATCTCTTATAATCCAAAAGTTAGTTTTAGAGCCTCTTCCATATATCTATGGTTCTAATACCAATAAAATTTAATCAGTGCCTTTTCTCTAATAGCTCATCCTCTCTAATTATTCTAATATAATACCATAAAAATTGTTTCAGATCTAGGATAATATCTCTCTTCCATTGGTGGTCATCATTATTATTTATCTTAATCATTTTGAATATAGTTATACTATTTATTTTTAACTATGTGATAACATGATCATCCTAGACCTAATAGTCTATTTACTAAAATTTTAGTTCTGAAAGAAGAAAGGAGTCAATTGAAATGATAGATGGATTCCAAAAAACACCCCTTCTTTAATGGAAGTGATTGTGGCTACCAGAAAGAGGGATTGTAATACTACTTAAAAACTATGAATGGATCACTAGGTAGTCATAGAAAATCCGTATGATCTACCCAAATCTGATCTAGAAACAATTTTCAGTAATGAAATGGTAAAATATTTTTTGAATTATAAAGTTAGATATATTTTTTATTGTTTTATAAATATAATTCTATATAGACATGTTTTAGCTTATAAGAAAACACAATATATATGGAGTACACTTCAAGTGACTGACTAAGGGACTAAAAATATAAAGATAACCATGTTAATAATGCTCAATTTAGAATACCATGATTTCAAGATGGGATATGAAGAGTCAACAAACTAGATGTCATATCAGTTTACAAGTATTAGAAATGGTATGAGTGTTCCAAGTGAATTACTAGACCACAAAGATCATGTAGAAAGAGTAATTAGAGATATACCTTAATTATGGCATGAAAAGAAGGATTCCATTGATGATAGTTATAATTTTGAATATTATATTTTAGATGGAATAATAGGTTCTTTATTTCAATAAGTGTTAAATTTGAAAAATAATTACTGATGAGGAGTCTAAAAAAAGAAAAGGTTGATATTTTATGTAAAATATTAATGAAATATCTAACACATTTGAATATGAGTTCTATGAAATTGATAAAGTGATATCTCAATTCAGTAATATGTATTTCAAGTTCATAAAAAATAATATTGTTAAGAGGAAGCATAGAATAAAGTTTAAAAAGGATGATAAGAAAGTTAATTATAATAATAATGATGATTTTTCATAAATAACATGTTGATAGTGCAGGAAGAAAGGGAACATTATGAAATACTATCCAAAAATCAAGTATCCAAATAAATAAAAAGTAAAAAAGGATAAAAAAACAAATCTTTGTTTGGAGTTTTGGATAGATCAGACAGTTCTGACTCAATCCATGATTCTTGAAGTTAAGAGTAGACCTGGAACCTTGATCTGATGGATGTAAACTGTGAGGAAACTAAATTTTTTCAATAAATTAATTAATCATGCCAATATGGATCATAATTATATGTATTAATATTAAATAAAACATATTATCATTCATGTGTTGATTCTGATTCTGTTAATTCTAAATTAAAACAATAGTTTAATGAAAATGAAGAACTATTAAATTATATAGTCAGGGTAAAAAAATAACGATATAATAATTAAAAATATAAATTTTGTTAAGTATAATGTGAATCTAAAAAGGGAATGTGATATTTTTAATATCTATGTTTCCTAAAATGAAAAAATTTAAATAGAATTTTGATTATAAAAAGTATAAATTAAAAGACCAAAATAGAACACAAAATAACATTCTTTACTTTAATGATAAATATGAAGAAAGAATATTAAATTCTGGTTTTTATTTTTTAACTAAATTATAAAAATAATTTACGACACAAAATAAAAAAATAATATATTAATAAACAAAACATCGAACTCTAATTTGAAAGTTCAAAATTATTTTTAGATTATTGAAAAGGAGAATATGAATTTGAAAATGGAAGTTTTCAATCATAAAGTGAACCCATCTAAAAATTTTCAAATAAATAAAAAATAAGTTAACATGATTTCATTGAATAATATAAACACTATTAAAAGTTTTTGGGTTATAAATTTTATCACCAAATATGGATAAAAATAACACTATTAAATGTTCAAAAGTAATTATTTCAGGTGTATCATATTTTCAATGTATAATGAAAGATAATGAGGATAATAGATATCCATTGGGATTTGAACAATGATTTGGAAAATGAAATAAATTAATTTATAGAGATATAATTTTTAAATTTACCATTAATAAATGTTTTAAATATATTTGGGTTTAAAAAATTAATCCTAGTTTTCTAATTGGACCCAAGATTGCATGGGTACTGAAATGGTCTACGTTATTTTTTTTATTTCATAAAATCTACAATTAAAGTCTCAAAGACTCATGGTATATAGATAGTGGATTCTAGTTGTTTATGAAATGTTATATTTATAAATTTCTATCTTTAAATTCATGTGATGCAGTCCTAGTAACCTTTGTAGCCAATTCTAAAATTTATATTCAAGGTACTAAGGATGTTTGTTTTTCTGAAACTATTATTATTTAAAAATTATTATTTATAAATTGTCTAAAATAAAATATAATAAGTTTATCACAAAATTTTTTGTGATGGATTAAATGTTATTTTTGAAATAGATAAATGTACAGTTTTGAAAAATAATTTTGTTTTAGAAAAATTCAATTCTAAAAGAGACAAAGTAATATTTTTAGGATCTTCCAATAATAGAAAAGAATTGGAATTTTCAAAAAGTGAACATAAATTTTTGAAGAATCTATACTTGTTATGTTTAATAAAAGTAGAAATAATAATAATAATAATTTTGACTTGATAAAAAATTATAATGACTTTTGGGAATTTAATTTTGGTGAAGATAATGATTGAGAAAAAAAGAATGTATCAGTAGAGGTGGAGTATATCTCTTCTTAAACTAATCTTATTAAGTGGAAAACACATAAAGAATCTATAATTTAAATATTAATTGGAAATGTAGAAGCCATTATACAAACTAGAAAATCTATTTCACTATACCATGTAAATTTTATTTTTGTTGACTTTTTTTATCAACATTGATAATTATTTACTTGATTGAAATCTGATAATTTCAATGAATGAAAAATTAAATCAATTTTATTGAAATAAATTGTGGAATTTGGTTTAACTACTAATTTAGAAACAAATAATAAGAACATAATGTATTTTTCATAGTAATCTCGATGAATATGGAAACATAGTTAAAAAACATGAATAATAGTTCAAGGTTATTCATAGTAAAAGGGAATTGACATTGAATATTATTTTTCTCCCAATTCTTGTGTGGAAGAAATTATAATCCTCTTAGCCTTTTCTTTTTTTTCAAAATATAAAATTATTTCAAATGGATGTAAAATGTGAATTTCTAAATGGAATAGTTTATGCTAAAGTATCTGTTAAAAAATACCATGATTTTGAAAATGAATAATTTCAAAATAATTTTTTCGAACATAGTAAATCATTATATGGTAATAATAAAAGACCAAAAAAATGTTATAAATGATTAAATAAAGTTTTAATTTAAGATATTTTTTAAAGGAATGGTCGATCAAAACTTTTTTATAAAGAAAACATAAAATAAAATATTGATTATAAATAATATGTTGATGATATAATATTTGGATCAAGAAATGATTCACTGTGTAATTATTTTTATGAAACAATGAAAAGTGATTTTGATCTGAGATTAATTGGAAGAAGAAATTTTTTCCTTATTTTGACCTTTATTCAATGAAAATATTGAATTTCGTAAATCAATATAAGTATTCTAAAGAACATTTTAAAATTATTGTTTGTAGTTATAGTAAATCTATAAATGCCCCAATGAGAACAAATTCCATATTGTAATTGGATGAATCTGGAAAGATAGTTCATATTAAATTATATAGAGTAAATATAGATTTTTTATTGTATCTCCCTGCATCTTGACCAGACATAATGTTCTCTTTTTTCTTATGTTAGTCATTATACTATTTAACAATGGAAAGTCAACATAAAGCAGTCAATAGAGTAATTAGATATAATCATATAACTATAAGAGATTGTTTATTTTATTCAAATATTTTATTTATTCGTTATCTTACTCTGATTCTGACTATGGAGTTTTTGGATCAACTAAAAAAGAAAAATAGTTATTTGTCATTTTTGGGTAAATGTTTTATTTCTTACTGGTATATGACATAACTATCAATAAATCTTCCCACATGTTATATTGAGTATTTGTAATTATGTAGTTTTTTTCACAAAGTATATAGATTAAATAAATGTTTTGTAACTTTAATAATATTTTAGATTAATTGCGATTGTTTTGTGATAATTTTAATGCAATTTCAATTTCTAAAAACCCTCTACAACACTCTAGAATAAAAAACATATATGTTATATTTCATTTTCTGAATGATCATGTAAATAATGACCTATATTATTTGAATTTATTCAAAATAAGAAAAATTGATGATAGATTCACAAAATCATTAGATTCTATCGAATTTTAGAAAATGATATTTGAACTTGGTATGTTATTAGTTTAATATTTTTATTGTTATATTTAATGCTTGTTTGATTTCCAGATAATATTTCAAATATATTTTTACATGTATAATATTTTTAAATGATAGTAATGGATAGAAAATACTATTACATTTTAAGTGGGAAAATATTACTATATTATTTTTATTGTAGATAAATTTTTAAAAAGTAGGAGAATATTATTGAAATAATACAAGTGTGATTTTTTAATTTTGATAAGGGAGAGATTTTTTGTGTTTGAATTTGTATAATACTACTTTAATATTTTTGTTTTTTCAAATTAAATTTTACTCCCATTTAATTAAATTTAAATTGTTTAAACATTTATATTTTAAAAGTATTATTGATAAGTATAAAACAGTTAAAAAATATTTATACCAAATATATGAGTACATTTATTAATAAATTAAAATATTTTTCTTATATTATTTTTACCTAATTTAATTAATAACCATATATTTGTAAAATATCATTCCATGTGTTATTTTTTTATTGTTTGAAAACATATATTTTTTATCTTGTACAATTTAAAACTTTTAAATACAAAGTTTAAATTTTAAGAATGTTTCATTTTGAAATATATATATATATTATAGATGATATTGTGAAGGAATGGATGTTTATTCATGGGTATTCAATAATACTGAGGTAGTTCTAAATGATATTTACATAGCCAAATTTCTAATGGAATAAAACTTGTAGCCATTTGATAGCAGTGAGTATCAATATAGCCAAATGCTAAATGGTATTCATGTAGTTTTTTTCTATGTATCTATTTCTCGGAGAAAACGATGTAGTATTTTTGAGATTGGTTCTATGTAATCAATTAGAGATGATTTCTACATATTAATTTTCAGAAGAGCACAGTTTTTCTAATTTATATGTATTTTTTTGATAAAATAGCACGTATCAATACACTACACTCTACCCTACCTACAATAATATATTGAACTACATATATTGTTTTCTATACAACTATAGTGGAATACAATACTTAGAACCACCAGTAACCACCATGCGTGTAACATAAAGTAGTTGTGTGGAGGCCTTAATAATTATCATGAATCTGTTTGAGTACTTAATAAAGTTGTTAACATTGAATACATGATCACCTACTATGTAAAAAAACCCTTACCAAAAATTAAACTTGTTTCAATATACCATATGTTCTTTAAGTTCCTACCATGAGGTATATACAACTGTTCCTGAGTTTCATTACACCACATGAATTTTTTTTTAAGAAATGAATAATTTGGTATATAAAATAAATTTCGAATTATTTCAATGTACACCATTATTTTTAAATGTAATATGACTATATGTGATGGCATAGGTAGTGTATTTTCCATGGATGCATAGTTAATATAGTGATCCTGAGGATTATTCCTTATGTATTCAGTACATGAATTTAATTATTTTTTAGATGAACTGTACTTTTACGACACTCTCTATTTATTAATTTTTTTATAAAATTAATAATTGTATCTTGTTTTATGGTTTTTACACTATTTTTTTAAAATAAATAAATATTGAAAAATCATGGTTATAATTTATAGAATTAAAATTATTGTAGTTTTTTTTAAAAATTTTATGTCATTATTTTTATGGCAGGATTTCTATAATATATGATTTATTCATTTACTAAAAGTGTATGATTGACATTTTAATTTTTTTAATTATAATACATAATCATATATACTTTATTTAATATATTAGAAATTGTTATATTCAGTATCAGGTTGTAATGAAAGATAGTCAATGCAATTATTCCTTTTACATTGGGAATTAAAATGTATTCACTTTTTTTTAATTTTTTAAGGACATATAATCTGTCACGACCCCCTCCCCACAAAGTGTACCCCTCCTGGGCCGGCAATGTGAGAAGAGAGATAATGACCCCCGAGTCCCGCCTCCAGTAGGCCCCGGGTTGGCGACTAGCACTGAGGGTATAATAAACATACAAATGGGAGGAATTACCCTCTAAGAGAGCACATGCAGGAGATAGAGATAGAATAGACTCCAACCAACTCCAAATCAGAACTGAAATATAAAAGAAACCCAAGTACATATATGAAATGTCATGCAAAAGTACTACAGTTGGAAGGGGAAACTAAAAGTACCCAAAAGAAAGTAAAAAGGCAGCGACCACAAGCCCGAACAGCTCCTCCTCCAACTGTAAGCTAGTAGTAACCAGCTTGATCTCCAACCTGCTCCAAGTGACCTGAAAAAACAGTTTATATATACATAGGGTGAGTATAACAGTATACTCTGTAGGATCCTCCCCAAGCCTCTTGTGCAAAAGTAAAGAAAGCATGCTAAAGCCCAGTGAACAACAAGTGAAACTAACTCGTCACCTAAACAGGTATACTATGTTCCCAAACTCACCATGGATACTCTCGCCATGTAATGCATACAAGAATATATCATATAGTAAAGAATATCAAGGGTACCCCGCTACTACTTCCCCGCTGGCTTGCCGCTTTGCCCCAACGACATACGTCCTGTGCATCTCTCTCCAAGGCTTTCCCGCAGACACCTGAGCGAAGCACCACACAATCCCCACAACCAAAAGTAACCAGGTATGTTCCGAAATCCACCACAGCCCGCATAACGTGTATCATACATCGGGTATTATACCTTAAGCCATTATAGCCCATACACTGAGTAGGGATCCTCAAGCCATCACAACCTATACACGTTACACCTATAGTAGTCCATAGGATACTATATCCAGAATATATGTGTGGGAAATAACCACGAGCCATTACTGGCCTCTACACACATATATGGTTAAAAATAACCACTGTGCCTAACATCACCAAGATCTACCAAGATAAGAGAGCAGGGTCAAAGGGGGTAGTCATCCATTCGACCTCCCATCAGAATGTTGGGGAAAACACCCCCCCAGTGCTAAGAATCCCCGGGGTGTCAGTTGCCCTTACCGACAGGGTGGAGTAGCGTATAGAAACAAAAAAAGTATAGAATATATATGTAACTCACATCCACACTATGTGCATTACCTAGTCTTATAGATACAGCTGAAGCTAACGTCTCTCAGACTCCAGGCTGCTACTTCTAAGACTAGGTATCCTATAAGTACACAACATTTGATGAAATTTATTAGAGTACTCCATTCTCATTTTATCAATTCCATTGTATGTTAATTAATTCCTTAAACATTAATTAACCATGAACAATTCCACATTAAACTGAAATGGAATCAAATTCAAAATCAACTGCTCCTTTTTAGATTCACATCTCCTTTAAATTCCAGTATCTCCATCCCCGTGGGTTTTCACCATTTAATCAAACATTCATTACAGAATTACTTTTCCATATTCCCAGGCATTATAGGAAAGAATCCTAAGCTTCTAAACACAAAGGAGGCTCAACACGGTGAGTAGATATACTAACCTTCGAGTCTTTTCCGCCTATAGAAAGAGCATAGACCCATTCTCCCTCGAGAGGCTAAACACGGAAAGCATGTGGCATACCCCGCACGTCTTCGCCTCCTTCAAAAGAAGGGAAATCAAGAACAGCTACCTTGAGCAGTGGGGAAAAACAAAACAGATAAACATTCAAAGATCCCACAAGAATCCAACAAACACATCCATCCCATTCCATCACCATTGGTGTCCTCCCCGACACCCACATGCATAAACTAATGCATCTCGCCACTCTAGGCGTCATCCTCTACCACAACCACAAGGCCTCCAGGCCTCCACATATCACAACACCCATCCAGGTTTACATCACAGTACAAGCAGTAGGAAAACAACAATCACAACCATGGATCTTGACCCTTTAACAACAAGAGGGTAACTCAAAACCCTTTTAGAAATTCTCACACAATATGTTCATTAATCCATATTGAACTAGAAGATCAGTTATTCGTAGGATCCAATTACGGGAGACCTAATCAGTAAGCTATCATAATTTAAATAACCATGCTTACTTCCCTAATTTGATTATCCTCAAATTAGAACAACTACAACAACAACAATAACCAGATTAATTTACATGCCTCTTTATCTTTAGCCAATTAATTCCAGCTTTACGTTCATTATCAATTTCTATCATGAACGAACAAAAAATAAAAGAAAACATAGATATCACTCTAACTAGAAAACATGAGGCAAACCGTTACCACGGTATAAAGCAACATTATACGATCAACCAATTCTTTTAATCCGGTTCAAGTATTTAATTAGGTCAATTTCATTGTGATCCAAAGGACTAAATCATGTTAATTCTACGATTGCACATACACAATTAGAGAAGCCATGAATCCCCTACCTCGAAGAGTTCTTGACATCCTTTATCCACACAACGGGCCACAATCCTTCTCTCACGTCAACTTATATGGAAGAATGATCAACACGGCTTGGTTGCATCAAACAGAGCGGAACTGATCCGAGTAACGTTTGATTGTGAAACTCCTATGGGAATGATTGAAAGGTTCTAACATCTCGTAGATGAGAACCAAGAGGAAGAACAACGAAGAATAATATCTCATTCCTTTTAAAAAAATTTAGAGAGGCGACGGTTTAAGATCCGATTTATTCTCCATTAAAAACGGATCGCAAAAACCCACGCGGTTTGACAAAGTAAAAACATCCCGGCCTTAGGAATAATTAATATAGAATTTATGGCCTTTGAATCGGCCTTAAAGATCTTAAAATAAGGTTTTAAAATGTATTTTACGTCAAAGAAAATGTCAAAGGGGAGAAACTGTTGGATGCTGGAAACACTATTCACATACTCAAAAGTTGGAAAAGGAACGAATCGGTAGCTCTTAGAATTCTGGAAACACTGTTCAAACGTGAAATTTGGCAAAGGAAGGAATCAGTAGCTCTTAGGATTCTGGAAACACTGTTCACAAAACTAGAAATTTGGAAAAGTGTTAGCCGAGCTATTCCTAGACTGCGGCTACCGGTAGACCGAGGTACCGGTAGGAGGCGGCTACCGGTAGACCGAGCTACCGGTAGGCTGCGGCTACCGGTAGACCAGGCTACCGATAGGCAGAGGCTACGGGTAGGCCGAGCTACCGGTAGGCAGTGGATACCGGTAGACCGAGCTACCGGTAGGCCGCGGCTACCGGTAGACCGAGCTACCGGTAGGGCGCGGCTAGGGGATAAGTCACCTTGACCTCCCGGAACACCTCCGACACCACATTTTAACAAAGTAGTGGATCAGATAGGTCCGGGCCATTACATAATCGCTATATGGTGGTGATTATATTTGTTAAATCCTACACCAATAGATCAATGAAGACTTTTGGTGATCTGTTGATAAATAGTGATTATGGCATACAATGAAAATACTTCTTATTTGAATCTTCATTTGTTTTTAAATTCTCATGGATAGAAAGGTCTTCGTTATATGTAGTGAAATTAATCTATAACTATTATACCATTATATTTTTCACAAAATAACTTCAGCGTTCAAATATTTACTTATATAGTGTTGTCACGACCCGTCCTCGGGGCCCATGCCGTGACTAATTGGTATCAGAGGAGTTTGGTTCTACCGTAGAACATAAGACTCTAATCTTTAATCTATGTGAAGCAATAGTTTTAAGGGTACTGAGTGTGGTTATCAGTCTAGGGAGTTCAGTGTTGGTGCGACAGACGACGTATCCATACACCAGGGCCATGACTTCTGATTTCCAACTCAGTACATGAAAACATTGATTGCATGTGTGTTTCAAAAGTTTTCTTTGTGATTATTTGTGTCATCTCACCAGGAATACTGTATTGACTGTGGTGCACCTGTTTCTTTTCAGGATGGACCCATGACGGCAGCCAGCTAGGGTTTTGAGCTTTGTGCGAGACGATAGCCCACCGAGCGACGAGGTCTCGGTACATGGACCTTTTTCAGTGGAGGCACCGGCGATACCTCTACCCGCCGAGCCACCGATGCCACCAGCCCTAGCCGCTAAGAGTGCACGTCGCCTTAGTGCATTGCATGAGTTTCAATGTCAGAGACCGCCCATGTTACATGGGGAGACGAACCCTCAGGCAATCGAGGATTAGATGGAGGCTGTAGTTCGAGTTTTCAGGTTAGTGGGGACACCAGCTGACCTCATGGTGATCCTTTTAGCGAGCCTCCTACACGAGGCAGCAGGAAGGTGGTGGAGCCTGATGATCCAGGTGCACGACGAGGCATCTCTCATTTTTTCGGACTTCGAGAGCCTCATTTGCTCGGAGTTCGTCCCAGCCACCCTCCGTGCGGTGCGCATTCAAGAGCTACTAGAGCTGCGGAAGGGCAGCATGACGCTAGCCAGGTACTCGGTGAGATTTACCGATCTCTTGCGCTATTCCATGTACATGGTACGAGACCCATTCTTCTGGGCTCAGACCTTCGAGCAGGGACTGAGGCATGAGATCAGGGCATCGATGATCTCCCTCAGAATTCCGACACAAGCAGGAGTACTGGAGTGAGCCCTTTACGTAGTGAGATTTCTTGCTGAGCCTACACCAGCAGCGAGACCTACCACAGAGCGGCACGTAGCAGAGTCTTCTGAAGCTAGTAGTCGACGAACTTCACAGGGGTCCAGGAGGACTAGACCAGCAGGAAGACGACCTTAGGACACTGGCTCAGAGGTGTGGGGCACACGGCGCAGATCCAGCCTTCCGAGGAGCAGATAGTGCTACGCATGCGGCGGGCAGGGCCACACTGCTCGTGACTGCCTGGACCGCCGTGTAGAGGAGCAACAGATGGTTGAGGGAACACATAGGCAGAGGTAGAGGGTCGACTGTGGCAGTCCTCCGGGAGCAGGAAAACAGGGCAGAGGAGCTGGCCGAGCAGCAGGTGGTGGGAGACGCTTTGAGGCTTTACCACCACCACCACCAGGAGGTCCACCCTGACCACAGGGAGCTGGCGGGCAGAGGCAGACTCAACTTCAGGCAGAGGAGGCCTACAACCATGGCACACTAGAGATGATTTGAGGTACTATATGAGTCTACTCCACCCTTGTTGCAGTTCTTATATACACAGGAGCGAGTCATTGTTTCATTGCTGCTGCCCTTGTTCGGAGCTCAGAGATTCGGACAGAGCCGTTGGCTCGATCCTTATAGATAGAGACTCATACAGGAGAAGACTCGATGATTACACACTGGTTTCGGCAGTGTGAGCTTACTCTAGGAGGAGATATCTTCGGCTGTGATCTTCTTGTAGCGGCATCGTGGCCTTACAACGTCATCTTGTGCATGGATTGGTTATCTACAGTCTATGCTCAGATTGACTGTATTAGGCACAAAGTGCGGTGTGTCTGCACCGATGGGAGCTGCTTCACCTTCACCAGTGAGAAGGGAGCCTTTGCAGCGCAGGATGGGCTCACACAGAGGAGAGGACATCCGATCACTTATCAGTTAGCTAGCCTCATCCTAGGAGCAGTTTACATGCGGAGTCCGAGTTTTCCTGTAGTGGTGGATCAGAATGCAGATATTTTTCCTGACGACGTTCCAGGACTACCTCCTCGCAGAGAGGTAGAATTTTATATTGAACTATACCCTGAGACAACCCCGATATCCACTCCAGCATATCGAATGGCTCCCGCTGAGCTTCGAGAGCTACGGGTGTAGCTGGAGGACTTGCAGGGCAAGGGAATCACCCAACCCAGTGTTTCACCTCGGGCTTCCCCGATTTTGTTCGCCAAGAAGGTGGACGGGAGCTTGCGATTGTGTGTCGATTATCTTCACCTAAACCAGGTGATTGGGAGGAACAAGTATCCACTACTGAGGATTGATGACCTCTTCGATCAGCTCGAGGGAGAACGGTGGTTCTCGAATATATACCACAGGTCAGGCTATCATCACCTCAGAGTTTGGGACGACGATGTGCAGAAGACGACCTTCAGATGTCGGTATGAACACTATGAGTTCTTGGTTATTCCTTTCGGAATAACAAATGCTCCAGCAGTGTTCATGTGTCTCATGAACAGGATATTTCAGCCTTACCTCGATCGATTTGTCGTGGTCTTCATTGACGACATTTTGATATACTCGACCACTGAGGAGAAGCACGCCTAGTAGTTGCTGGATGTACTGGACACACTCTGAGAGCACCAGCTTTATGGTAATCTCTCGATGTGTCAGTTCTGGATACGTGAGGTCCACTTCTTAGGACACATCATCTCTGAGGAGGGAGTTGCGGTGGATCCTGCGAAGATCGAGGCAGTGCTAGCTTGGGAGCCACCCAGGAGTGTGACGGAGGTGCGGAGTTTCCTAGGTTTGGCTGGATACTACTGGAGGTTTGTGCCAGACTTCTCCAGAGTTTTGGCACCCCTTTCAGCTTTGACGAAGAAGGGGAAACCCATTATGTGGTCAGATAGATGTCAGCAGAGCTTCCAGAAGCTGAGGCAGAGGTTCACCAGCGCACCTATCTTGAGGCTACCAGAGGAGGGAGTAGGGTATGTAGTCTACTGCGATACATCAGGGACCGGACTCAGATGTGTCCTGATGCAGGAGCAGGCAATGATCACATATGTATAATGACAGTTGAGGCAGCATGAGAAGAACTATGCTACCCATGACCTGGAGTTAGCAGTAGTGGTCTTCGATCTGAATATGTGGCGACACTATCTGATGGGAGAGCACTTTAAACTCTACTCTGATCACAAGAGTCTCAGGTACATCTTCTCGCAGAAGGACCTGAACCTGAGACAACGACAATGGCTCGAGTTCCTCCAGGACTATGACTTTGAGATAGTTTATACTCCTGGAAAGGGGAACATAGTAGCCGATGCTCTCAGCAGGAGGACGAGAATTCAGCTACTTGGGGAGGTGATAGAGCAGCTAGCAGCTTTGCAGATATCTTTCGTGGATAGATATGGTGCAGCCTTTCTTCAGTCACTCACAGTCACTCCTCCACTACTGCAGCGGGTTAGAGAGGCATAGCGTGGGGACACTGACTGTGAGACGTGACGTGCACGGATTTCCACAGGACATGCACCTGATGGGTTTTCTATAGGAGGAGAGCACATCGTCCATTTCAGAGGACGTACCATGGTACCATCTGCTTTACAGGAGGAGGTGCTGAGAGAGTTTCACACTTCCCCTTTAGCGGTACATCCAGGAGTGGTGAAGATGTACTAGGATCTTAGACGGTAGCACTGGTGGCCGGGTATGAAGAAGGCTGTGGCAAAATTTGTTTCTCGGTGCCTCACTTGCCAGCAGGTGAAGGTAGAGCACCAGGTACCAGCAGGCTTTGTGCAGCCCTTGGAGGTCTCGGAGTGGAAGTGGGATGGGATATCTATGGATTTCGTGACTGGACTTCCATGTACTTCCAGAGGACATGACTCTATTTGGGTGGTTGTCGATGGACTCGCCAAGTCGGCCCACTTTCTACCCATCAGAGGGCTGGGCTCAGTGGAGAGCTTGGGATGCCTCTACATTTAGGAGATTGTGTGGATTAATGGTGTGCCATCATCTATCGTCTCTGATTGGGATGCTCACTTTACTTCCCGGCTTTGGAAGGGGTTGCAGGAGGCATTCGGGATGCAGCTACGTCTGACCACCGCCTTTCACCATCAGACGGATGGTTAGAAGGAGAGGACCATTCATACCCTCAAGGACATGCTCCGTGAATGTGTCCTCGACTTTGGTCACAACTGGGAGGATCAACTAACCTTGGTGGCGTTTGCGTACAACAACAACTACCACTCCACCATTGGGATGGCACCATACGAGGCATTGTACGTCCGACCTTGCAGATCACCACCGTGCTGGAAAGACCCTGGGGAGTCAGCACTTGTTGGACCAGAGATGGTTCAGGACATGATAGAGAAGGTCCAGGTCATCCAAGAGCGGATGAGGACAGCTCAGAGCCGAAAAAAGTCTTATGCTAATAGGAGGTGGAGACCACTAGAATTCAAGGATGGTGACCACGTCTTCTTGCGGGTCTGACCTCGACATGGGTTACGGAGATTTGGCCGGGGCGACAAGTTATCTTTGCGCCTCATCGGACCATTATAGGTTCTCAGCAGGATAGGCGAGGTGGCTTATCGCCTGGCTCTACCACCTCAGTTGCACCGGGTGCACGACGTCTTCCACGTATCTCAGCTAAGGAGATATGTGCATGAACCTACGCATATCATCGACCATGGGGAGCTGGACATTGATGATGGGGCGACTTTTTCCAAGGTCCCTATAGAGATTGAGGATTGACAGGAGTAGATCCTATGTGGGCGGTCGATTCCTCTAGTGTGCATCAGATGCTAGCACATGAACCTCTCGGAGAGCACTTGGGAGCAGGAGGCTCAAATGCGTGCTCATTACCCTCATTTGTTTCCCTAGTTTGTGATGTATCTTTACTGGGATGTAAATCCCTGAGGTGTGAGTAATGTAAAGACCCGTAAATTTCAAGGGAATTTTATTTTCTTAATTTTTTTTGGATTTTACGAGTACACAGTTTCTAACGGCACATAATTCCGAGGCCTGGTGTGCCCGGAATCAATTTCCTAATTTTAGCTCGGGTACGTTTAGTGAAACGAACGAGTGTGTTTTTCTAACTTTTGAACCGGTGCTCGGAATTGAAATTTGAGGGCACCGATGAAACAGAAGCGTCAGTTTTTTATTAAGGATACTTTCTCTGGAGTTGAGTTTGCTTGGGAGGTGATGTTAAAAATGAAGTGGTTTAATTAAAGAGTGAAATAAATACGTGCTGCAATTTTATTTCTAATCTGTGTAATTATAACCTATGTATGGAAGTTAAGGTGGGACCCACTAAATCATAACTACTATTGATAGGATATTAGTGAGGTGGGCCCCACAGGAGTCCCACCTTTTCAATTTCCTCAAACCTCCCTTAATGTTGGCAAACCTCCCCATTAATTTGTATCTCCTATACATTAAATTACATGCCAATAAAATGCCTCATTAATTGGATGACACATGTTAATTAATTTATTGAATTAATTTCAAATTAATGTTGGAATGTGTGTGAATAAAATAAGACAAGGTATTATTTTATTGTTGGTGGATTCGTTGTGTGGAATAGAGGAGAGAACTCTCGCGGTCTTGAAGAACTTCATCTTTTTCGCGAAGAACGCCGAGTCTGTGACAAAGAACTCCATCACCGTAAGGGGAGATCGCCGTACCGTCTCCTCTCATCTCCGCAATTGGTGAGAGAAACATTCTTTGGATAATGATGATGCGCCTCATCCTTCATCGAGTGAACACCGATGACGCTTACGGAGCCTCGTTCCGTGATTCCATCTTCCACGACGTCTTTTTCCCGCAACGATCCTCATTCGATGACTTCTTCGAGATAGGGGTATGATTTTGTTCATGAATATTCATTACCGTCCAACGTCAAATTCTTTAGCCTCTTGATATCGAATTAACTGGAGGGGTCGGACCATACGAACATGGCTGACCCTGCTCCCCCTTTGTTGTTGTATTCGTTGTGGCTTGAACGAAGGCGGCACGATGAAATGACACGACGCGGAAACAAGAAGGAACACGACGAAGAAGCGCGGTTCCGACGCGCTGTGCCGTTGAGGCTGAAAGAGGCCGCGACGGAAGAGCGCGGCGCCGATGCGTTGCACCAGAGAACCATGGAGGGCCACGGCTGGAGTGGGCCAGGGCAGAGGGCCGCGGCGCCCTCGCGCCGCGCCGGTCGGACCATGGCCGCGACGGAGTAGGGGAGGGCGGCCGAAGCCACCGGCCACCGGTGCTCAGGAGGCGGGACTGGCTGGTCCCACGCAGCACACTGGCCGGCTGTTATGGTCAGCCAGATCCAGAAAACCGGGGGCTTTATGTCCCGGTCAACGCAGCAGGGCGGACCCCCCACGGGTCCGCCGTCCGGTTCGAAGGGGGTGGCGGTTCCCCCCCCTTCCGCGCTCACGCGGCGCGAGGCGCCCGTGCTGGGTTGGAATGGCCGTGCCAGGCCAGGCCGACCATGCCGGGCCTGACCGCGTCGGCCGGGCTGGGCCGTGCCATGATGGGCCGGACCCGGACCCGGGTCGGGTCGACCTGGTTTAGGCCGCCCAGGGGGTCTCGGGCCGGGTCGGTCCGGTCCCAAAACCCCCTAAAAACGGTCAGGTTCGTTCAAACGCCCGTAACATGGGCCACAGACCTCCGATCGATGCACCGTCAATTGTGAAGTGATCCTTGGATCGAGACGGTCATTTAGATATATTACACTCAAGGTTTCGGAGATCCTTGGGGTACATCTGGGTTGGTTCGAACATTAAACCAACCGGGCCCTCGGAGCAGAAACGCATATAACTTGAGCTCAGGACGTCCGATTGACGTGCCGTCGACTTTGTTGGATTCATCTTAGTGAGACGGACCTTTTGGCTTACTCCGCTCGAGGTTTGGATGTATTTGGAGTACAGTTGGGTTGGTTTTGACTTAAAAACCAACCGGGCCCCTAGAACGAATAAACCAATAACTCTCAGACCGGGCGTCCGATTGACGCGCCGTCTGTCACGTTGAGTTCCTTTTGTCGAGACAAAACATTGGGGTACATCAACTCCAGACTATGTGTCAGTTGATGTATTGAACCCCTTGGCTCGTGGAGCAGACCCTCCCGGAATCGAGCATACTGTGTGCGGGAACCCTAGAGCTGGCTGCGACTGCGACGATGACGACGACTGTACTGAAATCTTTCGTGGGTTCGGCAGTGACAACGACTTTACTGAAATCCTCTGTGGGTTCTGCATTGACGACGACTGTACTAGGATCCTCTGTGGCTTCGACAACAATGACGACCATACTGAAATCCTCCGTGGGTTCGACGACGATGACTACTGTTCTTGTATCCTATGTGGTTCCACCAGTACTACTATTCTTGTATCCTATGTGGGTCCGGTAGTATTTGACACTGTACTTGTATCCTACGTGGGTCCGGCAGAGTAGCTGGTCTTGTATCCTTTTTGGGTCTGACAGCTTAGCTGATCTTGTATCGTACGTGGGTCCGACAACTTAGATAAATCAGTGGCTACATCTGATCATCTCTATCATCTTACGAAGAAGTATACCTGTGTGGGCTAAGTCTTGACTTTCAATCATTATCTTCGATATGATTGACTTGCTATCCTAAGTGGATTGGGTTGTGTTATCCGGTGTCAATTGGTTGTGCTATCCTCTGTGGACTAGATCGAACTTGGGCTCGGATATTGGAGCCAAACTTGAATTGATGACTTAGGTATATGTATGGGAATATACCTAAGTAGTGTTGTTTGTTACTTCGTGATTATATCTTTCCATTTTGGATTATCCTTTATTGATTATGGGAGACCTTCGAGGGTCTCGGGGTCCCTATGGAATAGCGTATACTCACCCCTGCACGGGCTATGCCCGCACTACGTTGTGTTGGATGCAGATGATGGACAACGCTGATCGTGGTTGAGGCTTGTGGAGCAAGTCGGTACCTAGATATGGACCACTGGGTAGGACGTACACAGAACGGACGACTGGACTCGAGGAGCTGAGGAGGCTATCTGCACCCACCCTTCAAGTGGGATTTCTAGTAGACGGTTCGACGTTGCTGCTTTACTTTTCAGTTGCTGTAGTTTCTTTTCAGTTGTAATTTACTTCAGATGGGTTTTTATTCTGGCCCATTTACTTTCCTGCACATACAGTTGTACCCATTTTACATAGTGTTTACTTCATCTTTCTTACTTTGTGGTGTTTGTTTACTTTATAAGGCAATGCCTTCCCTTTTTATTGGGATTTATGCCTTTGATGCTAGTCGCCAGCCCCTGGCCTATGGGAGGCGGGCTTGGAGTAGTCATAGCACAAGACCCAAGGACGGGTCATGAAAAGTGTTCAATATTGTCTAAATTCATCATCCTCATCCTAAAATTTTTCTTTTGAGTTTTATTGTATTTTTATTCACATTATCTTTTCTTTATCTATTTGTAATATTTTCAGGATTGGTTGATTATTATACCTATAAAAATGAGATCTTCTCTGTTGGTTATTCTACAACCAAAAAGGATGTTTTGGGATGCGACTCCCAGACAATGTTCAGGTCACATACTAGTTTAAAATTTCTGTAAAATTTTTGGGTTGTTTCTCTTGGTATATGAAGATGTTAAATTCAATTCTAGGATATCACACCTTTAAAAGTGTGTTTCTTAGTGGGTACCAATCTTCTCACAGATAAGAGACGTTTAATTAATGGAATAATATATTGGTGGTCTAAAACCATATAAAATAATAATGTTATTTTTTTTATTTTTACTAAACTTCATATACTGGACCTAGAACCCACTAATATCTATATAATTAATTCAATTTTGATTAATTTTTCCTTATTTTTTAAATGACTATTCACTCACTCTAGTATCTATTTCCAACTATTAGAATCGAATAAATCTAAGTATTATCACTGGTTACTATATCCACCTCAATTAATTATCTTATACTGTATTGTGTGTTATTGGTTTATTTTAAAAACATGCCAAAGACATGATACAATTCTTGAGTAGTGAAATTTCAAAATAGTTCTGTTCTTAAGTTTTTTTATTTTGTTATTATTTTATAAAAATTCATAACAATTTTATAGTAGGTGAATGTTTTTTTTCCAAATTATGAAAATATATATAAAATATATTAGTGATTAAAAACCTTTCCCTCTCAATGATAAAACATTTCTTTATTGGTCTTTTCATTATATAGTTATAGGGGTTAATCTATATTTCAATTTCAACCTGATTCCTTTAAAAATCTATCCCAGGAAGATATTGGGTCATTATATCAATAATTGTTTCTTTAGTGGACACATGATCTAACATTATTAATCCTTATTAAACATTCTCTTTGATAAAATAATATTCTATCTTGATGGGTTTTATCTGAGTATAATGAATATGATTTTCTCTATGATTTTTGGAACTCAAGTTGTCACAAATGTGGGAATAAGAGAGGATACATAAAACTATATGTTTTTATGTTTTTGTCTCATCGATATAAACTATGTACATGATTTATTAAATTCTACATTTCCACCCATTGTCATTTTTAAGTTATATACTCTTAATTATTTCATAAAGAAGATATAAAAAAACTCTCTAGATAGAATATAGCTCTAGAATTTGAATTTATCTCATCCATTGTACCTACCTATTTCACATCTGTATAACCTAGTAACATCTTTTGTGGACTACTATAATAAATAATCATAAAATCCACTATATGAATAATATACCAGTGTATTATTTTAAATAAATTCATGTGAATTTAGTTGAGGTTTGTTAGGAAGATGGAAATTTAAAAATTATAAAAAATAATATCTGTTTAATGGCTATTAAATACTATAAACTCTAAATGACTTGCCTATATAGTGTCACATCAACTTATTTTCCATCATAATCCTATGATAATTTCATTTGGGTCTATATCAGAGTATTCATTGGACACAAATGTACCTCACCAAGACTTTTGAGGTCCACTTTGACATATATTTTCTTTTGATAAATGAATGTTCATTTCTTACCTTGAATTATCTGTAATAAAAGGAAAGATTTTTGTTTTTTAATAAAATACATCTGTAATTCATGTATCAGTTATATAAAAACGACTTTCATTGTTATTAGTTTGATCCCTTAATTTTTTTCATCCATATAAATGTGAATAAAAATATTTTGGTTCCTTTCCTTCTTAATGTAGAGATTACGATCAACTCCATCTATCAAAAATATATTTGTTTTCAGATATTGATCAATACATATGTATTGGACACTTGGTTATTAATTTAATCAATATAAGGCCTTATTTAGTTAGTACACTTTATTTTAATTTTAATGAAAATCCATCCATTATTTCTATGTGAATTTACTATTCAAGAAATCAATTTAGGAACATTGGTTTTACATCCATATAATATACATTAAATACACTGTACATAAACATAGAAAATATAACCTTATTATTTTGAACCAGGAAACTGGTGGAATTTTATTTTCCATATAGATAATCTCTATTTGTGAATATCCTTTTCAAACTAATCATGTCTTATTCTACACCAACGCGTCCTATTCATTGAGTATATTTGTAAATACTAATTTGGTTTTGATCACATTCTTATCTATTATCCTTTAACAAATTCCGAGGATTTTTGTATTTCAATTTTTTCATGCTCTTCATGTATAGATTTTATAAAATATTCATTTCTAATAGCCTATTGAAAATATTTAGGTTCTTCATAAGAAAGAAAATATATTTTATAAACCTTAATTATTTTTTTAATATAAAGTTCCTTTTCATATATAATTTTATTATTCTATTTCGACTTGTCTTTTCCATCATGTAATGGATTTATTTCGGGTTCTACTTTCTTATCATCGTCAAATTTTTTTTTGGAATCCTATTATAAGGATGCACAAACTTTCCACATCATAAAAAAGTGAGTAGTAGATTTCCCTTAAACATCCATTTTCAATTTTTAAGGTTAGAGGTAATAAATGAAATAATTTATTCTACTTCTTTATCCTCATGTTATTTTTTTATTGATAGTCTTTTAATAACCTCATATATTATCTCATGAAGATATTCTTTAGGAATTTATTCATTACTCTTATTCCTATGCTCATAAGAAATAATATTTTTAAATAGGATCTCCAATGTTATCAACAAAGGTTCTTCTCGGGATAATTTAATCAATTTTTACATCATTAATAATTTCCACAAGACCATGCATATATTCGAGAAAAAATTAAACAATCAATAAATCCACCAACTAAATCATTTAGGATCATTATTAAATCTTCGTACTTGTTCCACAAAACATTTATATTTTATTCCTAGACATTTTAATTACATTCATAGATATTCATAAGCTTCTCCAACATTGATTGTCATGTCTTGTTTCATAGAACAGACTTCTAATGCTGACCTGACTACATGTAATCGAAGAGTGACACCCCAATCCCACCTCCAATATTCCAGGAGCATGCAGATAACATTGAGTAGGTATATCACAATCATGAGAGTCCTTATCCTAAAGTACAAAAACCCACACAAACACACACACAAATACACACACATCTCCAATTACAATTATAATGTAGGATGGTATACAAAAAAATTTAAATGTAGGAATAATATATAACATCACGTAAAAGTATGAAAAAATAGTATTGAAATATGAAAAGTTCCTAATACAAGACATCAAAATTGTAAACGATTAAAACCTGATAAAAAATCAAACCAAAATAAAATAGAAACTATGGGAACCATATTTTCTTTTTCTAGCCCAATTGTTCTACACATTCTCTTCTTCCACCTATGACTCCACAAAAAGGATTTTAATCTTTAGAAGACATGACACATGTGAGCACAGACCATGTTGGTGTGAGTAAAATCATAATCATTAGCATACCCTAAAATCAAAACATAAATATAAAGTGTATTTGAGAACTAAACCAATAAATGAAATGGAATAAACAATATTATCCTAGATATACTCAAAAAAAGAATACAAGTCTTAGGATGAGTTATTTCCTCACCACCATTCTAGGGATTCTCCTCAAAGATCTAATGTAATACTCATATGAGGTAACTCACTCCATGAGTGTTCCCAAAACTGAAAACACTCAAAATTCAATTTCATATAAGCAGGGGATCATTACCAAGGCCTATGGGGTATACTTGACCCAATCCAAAAAAAACTCCCCTAGGAAAAGTATCACAATCCATAGATATCAGATATAAGATATTTGAACCAACCATGGGAAGGATGAGATTGAAGATCCTACCCAAATATGCATTGATGGATACATAACTATATGTGAAAGTACCCAATATATGGGATCAATTATCATCTACTCAAGACGGGATACCTCACTATACCCT
Organism: Viscum album; assembly: GCA_963277665.1. NCBI lineage: Eukaryota > Viridiplantae > Streptophyta > Magnoliopsida > Santalales > Viscaceae > Viscum > Viscum album. The sequence goes on from OY728129.1 coordinate 1,040,134,808, forward strand.
GAAGAGAATTGAATTGAGTGGAGACACCCATACTAAGTCGGTTCGAGGAATTAATTGACGTAACACCGAAGACGACCGAGGAGTCAAAAAAACATATTGAAAAAGTATATATACATGGATAAATTTATTCTCCTCTTTTAAAGAGATCTGTATCAAGAGTGTTTCCACATTATGTCTGTTCTTATAAAATTTACAAAAAATTGGTCAGAATTTTCAAGAAAATTTTGATATTTGTCCCATCTCCACCCTCACTGTTGGGTCCTCTACTTCTGGCATGGGTATTATGCAAAAAGACCATTGATTATGCTATAGGTTTCAAAGTCCTTTACCATGGTATAATTCATGCCAACAATTTCTCAAATATTTATTTTCTTCACTCCATCAAAAAAGAACCCACATTATCCTGATCTAAAAACCACAGTCACCCACAACACCATTATATTTTCTTCACCACATTCATGCCTCTACCATGTCTCTGATCCCAACACCCACCCTATATAAAACAAATATATTGAATATTCAGATCAATCACATTAGCAGATGGGTTCCACAATGTATTCAAATTATTGGCCAATCGACCATATAAAAAAATGAAGAATGGGGGGATAATGTGAAAATCACAAAATAGGTACTCAAATGAAATCAATGTTTATTTAGTCATAGTTTATAGAATCCGATGATTGGGGTGGATTGAAAATTGTCCAAAATAAATATAAAATCTACAATTCTAGAAAAATGAAATATCAATTTGTCAAATCAAGGAGGAATGATCTATGAATTAATTTATAATTAAATTAATTTGTGTTCATCACCAAAACCAAGAACATAGGATAAACCAACAAAAGAATCCTTACCTCTTGTTGAATTAATCATTGGAGGAGAAAACGTATACAATAATTTAATAATAAGAATGTGTTGGGATCATTTTCAACTCCAATGATCTACAATTCCATCCATCATCAATAAATAAGGAATGTACTCCATCTCCATAGAATTCATATTAAATCTAGTATTGACAAACGGCCCTTGGTAGAAACAAGAAGATATAATTTTTTACTCATACAATTACATTCAGAGTTTTCCTATAAATAACTAGTTTTTGTTGGATTTCAAAGCTGAAGATGGAATATATTTTTTATAGGGTAATTGATGAGTTAAAATGAACCAAAATTCCCTTTAGAGAAGTCCCCATGAATTTAAATGAATATTTATAACACCTCGAAAGACTAGTGGAAAAACCAGATGTATCAAATTTTAGATAAATCATAACCATATCCTGCACCATAGAAATTTTCAAATTAAACACACTAAGAAATGAAACCCTACATAGAGAGCCAATGTATGCATTGTAAAATGGTTTATTGTTTCCCCTCACTTTTTCATCTACCACATCATTGTCAAATTGATTTTATCATGGTCCTCACAGGCTCCTCAAGAGATCCACACTCTAGACCAATCCCTAGTTTGGTCATTTTCCATGCCCATGGACAACATGGGGATCGATTGGAGGAAAACTAGTTTTATTAGGCTGTGGTGTTGACGCTGTAGATCTAAATAGTCATAAAAACACTTAGGACACAAAATACATTCATATGCCCCGGAATTCCATGTCAAATTTTCTCCTTATTCCAAAAATTTTATTTAAATTATTCAGAAGCATTAAGCAATAATAATATAGTAATTACATTCTACCATGAACATATATTTTCATCATGATAAGAAATAAACTACTCAAGTAGGTGAGGGTACCTAGATCACATCTTGGTCACCCTCCATCATATTCTCTCTTAGAGGTTCTCATTATGATAATGAATTCACACAAACGGAATTTATCACCCATAAAGGGCCTTCTCATAGCTATCCTAGATCATCATTGGTTACTCTAAGAAGGAGTCTCAATCATCAAATTCTAGCATTCCAAAATCAATAAAATTCTTTGAGTTATGTATCTATCTCTTATCTATTAAATTTGGAAGAAATCATCCACCTGGTCTAACATTGTTGGTAAGGTCAAGTTTTACATCCCCTCATAAAATCTACATTGTGTTTTTAAAGGACCAATAAACATTGGAGATAGCTTCCAACCTCATCCAAACGATATGGGTTCCCATCTAGGTGATACCCTCATGAACACATGGTCTCCCTCGTCAAACTGCAATGTAATACATCATCAGTCTTCCTAGGACTTATGACTTCTCTAGGAACTCCTCACCATATCTTAAGTAATATGAACATTTTATAATGTTTATTCCACTAACATGTTGCCCATAAGTGTTGTCTATTAGGGATCTATCCAACACAACAGTGAACTATAGTGTCTTACATACAATGCCTTAAAATGGTCCTATTACTATGGTATAATATTAATTGTTGTTATATGAAAACCCCATCAGGATTAGCTGATCCTCCCAGAGAGTGCCAGAATCCAATACACAAGCTTTTAGAATGTACTCCTAGACATTAATGGTCTATCCCTTTGTACATATTTCTTAGGGTGGAATTTCATGATCAACCATAATTGAGTCCCCAAATAATCATGTAATCCTCTCCATAATCATTATATAATGTGATCATCACAATGTAAAAAAATATAGAGGGTAGTCTATGAAGATGGGCTATATGTTGTACATAGAGTCATCCAAAACTCTCCCTTAACATCACTATTATATGGCTATGAAGTGGGCCAGATTGGTGAGATGGTCTAGGATCACCTAGATTGAATCATAACCTCTATCGTTTCACAAATTACTCTCACAAAATCGATAGATATATTATGTCACGTTCACTCTAGATGCAACATAGGTTGGGTGAATCCTAATATAAACTAGTTCTCGACCTTCCCCAATTGGATGGTGAAGAATTAAGATATAATCTTCACAACACTCCTCCAAATCCCTAGACCCCTAAAAAATCACTGAAGGTCCCTGTATGACTTAATCTCTCCATGATTTACTGCAAATTCGGATGTATGAAAATATCTTAGGAACTCATCCTACAACATGATTGGTATCAACATATTTCTATGGAAAACAATGATGTACCCCCCACCATTAGAAAATCCATCTGGAGAATGTCCTATGAATATCTGATCCTGAAATACCTCACAATTGATATTTTAATGTTCTAATTCACTGAAGAATTAAATAAGAAGTGGGTTAACCACCATCCGTCGATAGCATGTTCCCCCACCCTCATCCAAAAGGTTCAACTAAAAAGATTCCAACCACTATATTTCCTAACTATGCATTTTTGAATGTGATTTCTTTCTCAGATCACCTTCCTCCACATTCCTCTTTATAGGTGTATTGAATATCTCAAATTCATAGTTTTGAAGGTATTGTATTCATCTTATATACCTAAGGTCATGGTATTTCCACAATAATATATAAAAGTTACTCTTATGGTCAGAATAGACAATGAGTCTCTCTCCCATAATATCATTCCACATTATTTTCAGGATGAACACCTCTACCACCAGATCTATATAATAGGCCATATAATTTTAATCTTATTGGATCAGCTATTGAGACCCATAAGACAACATTACATGAATCTACATCATAATACATCCAATTACATCTATAACGGTATCATAAACACCATGTACTCAACTCCATTCTCAAGAAGTTTTATGACAGGGGTTCTCATCAACCGTTGTCGCAAATATTGAAAAGTTTTCGTCCACATATCAAAACAAACGAAAGGATACACCTTTCAGGTAAAAGTATTCAAAGGTGCTTTGATCCTTATGAAATTGGTCATAAATCATCAATAATATCCTAATAACCCAAGGAATATTTTCATGTCATTCATTACCTTGGATGTCCTCCTAGCTAGAATAACCTCAATATTTTCTAGGTCCATTTTACTCCTTCCTCAAAGATGAAATTTCCGTAAATTGGACTTATCAAATCAATAACTAATAATTTTATATCTTCCAATAAATATAGTTCTCTAAATGTATGCACAAGACCATCCTCAAATGTATCAAATTATCCTAATATAATGTTGATTACATGTTGATGTCATCTATTAAGAGCACCATGAACCTATTTAAGAAGGGATAAAATATCTAGGTCATGAGTTCTATGAAAATTACTAGGGATATATTAAGGAAAATGGGAATGAAAATTTTCTTATGGTGATCATAGAGAAATCATAAATCCATAATTGGTATATCCTCTGATTAGACATCGATCTAGTGATAACCCATCCTCAGGTTAATCTTTGAGAACCACTTCACCCCTTTAAGTTGGTCAAAGAGATCATTTATTTTAAATAGTGGATACCTATTCTTGATAGTAACCTGAATAATATGATGATAGTTCATCAATACTATCTAGATCTCATCTATCTTCTGGGAAAACAAAACTTCTGTTTTTTTGGGGGACACATTGGATCTATAAAATTAGTTCCTCAATAGATCCTCCAACTACAGCTTTAGATATCAAAGCTCTATAAGATCCATAAAATATGTTCACATAGATATTTGGGTATTTCAATGGAGAAGTCAATATCTTGAGGGGGAGGAAAGAGTAATACTTCCTCAGGGAGGGAATCCTCATACTCCTCAACTATTGTAGGAAGATGAAAACTCACCAAATCAACAACTACAATGATATTACTAGCAAAGGGATGGGAAATTGGTTTTATTATATTAAATATTACAGCAGCCTACTATTAATAATATTATTTCATACCAAGGAAGAAAAATCATATCCCATCTACCAAGAAGCAACACATCTTATGTATGAAATAGTTAATCTATGTAAAGAATATATAGATCCTATAAATATCATGAATGAAATAATATTGTATCATTGTAACTATGAATAAATACTACATGAAACACCATCCTCCAGTTTGGACCTCTAATTGAAAATATCAACCCAAAAGATTCATTAGAATCTCAAGGTCCTAGATATGGGAATTGTAATGAATTATTGGATCATGCCAATATCTATCAATACTAAAACCCAAGTAGGGATGACATAGATCAAGCCTCATATCATTTAAATATCTGTTAGGTTTTGAGAAATTAAAACATAATGTTTTCTACATTACAAACTACCATCTCCATGAGCCTGGGGTAGACCACCAAGAGGTGGTTCCTGTGGTAACTTATCATAATGTCAGCCACCACCCAAAACTCTCCCAAATCATATAATGAATCTTATAACATATAAACAATCATTATCAAGATGTTATTTGTACCTTGAAGTCCCATTGATAGAATCCCTACTTGATACATAGGAGGATTTTGGATATATGGATATCCACTTAGGGACCCCATGGATGTTTGAGTAGTCCTTTGGGATTTTAACTCATCCATCACATTAGAAACAATACATCTCCCTTAGTAGACTAAAACCTCCCTAAGATTCCAAATAGTTTAACCATATATCATAATAATTTATCTGGAATTACACCATACATTTGTTTCTCTATGTCTTTTATCAACTACCATCTATCGGGGTCTCATCAATAGGGTGTCTGGTGCCGGAACCAATAGATTGTGACCGCTAATCCATGAATCTCTCCCCCAAAAATAACCATGCTTCAATGCCCCGACATAATAAGGGATTTATATAGATACAACCCCTTCACAAATATCATTTTAAAGTACATAATAAAATTTCCACAGTCAAATGTATCTACCATAAACAATATTAATGGAATACCATGATAGTATGATGAACCTTGAAACATACATTAAGACAGACATGTTTCCATACTGGGGATCCAGAATATCCTAAATACATACTACTCACAAATCTAGTAGATAAAACATTGATCTAAATATGAATTATTACTATACCAAAAATAGGGTGACCTCATTATTCTTTTTCATTTCTAAGACCCACAATATCATGGATGATCCAAGGAGAATGGAAACTTATATGAATACCATCTGGTGAGTAGGGTTTCTAACAAGGATAAAAACAAACCCCACCACCTTGAACTAGTCCACTAATAAATAAGGGTATATATTTACATGAAACAATAGAGGTATAGGTATTTGTAACTCATGAAGTGAACTCACCCAATACACACAGTCTTTTGGTACTTCCAAAACAATATGTTATGTATAAGGTGAAGGTTCTGTTAAGAAACATCCTAGAGGAACATCCTCTTCTATAGGTCTCTCGACTGAACCCTCGTCACTATAAATATTATCATCATGATCCAACTATGTAATAGTAGCTATTTATCATCAGGGAGGAATCCTATATTATTCAATACACACTGTGTTCAAAAGAGAGTATTTAGGGTGTTTTCTCAAAAAAGACATGGAAATTACTAACCAATATTATATGAAGCATTAGCCATTGTTTTCCCTATAAGAAGTTCCTACATTTACTAAGTCAACAATTAGGTTATCAAGGTCCTAATAATAATATGTCAATTTACATACCATCAATAGAATCCTTTTCCAAATATACAAACATCAGACGCATAAAAAAAATTTCATTAATTTTTAAAACAATCCACAAATCTTTAATATATTCAAACATGGGTCCTTAGATTGCTTGACATCCTTTAATACCCCTATATCAAGACCTAACCCACCAGGGCCCATCTAGATAGTGGAAACAAAGAGTGAGACCCCTATTACACCTCTAATGGGCTAGGTGCTGGTGAAAACTCCAAGTAGGCATATCACACACATGGGAGTCCTTATCCAATAGTACTTGTTCACATGAACACATATCTAACTAGAAGTATTTTATAGAATGGTGTATAAATGATATAATAAATTCTTTTATAACATAAAATCTTACAACCCATCATAAAAAAATAGTATGAAAAATATTAAGGGGTAAATATAATCCACAAATACTATAAATGAGCTAGATATTCTAAAAAAATAAAACTACTAACAAAATAAAACTCTAGGATCTTAATTTAATCATTATATCTCAACTAAACTCCATATTATCCAATTCCACCTAGGAATATATTAAAAGGAATCTATTATTCATAAAATATAAAATGTGTCAGTAGAGCCCAAGGAGTGGTGAGTATAAACATTCTATGTTGGGAACCATAAAATCACAAAACACAAAGAATCAATGAGTGCATCAAATATAAATAAAAAGTAGGGGGATAAACAATATAAGCCCATATATTCTCAAAGGAAGACCCCAAGTCTTATGGTGATTTATTTTAGTACTACTATCCTAGGATTCATTTGAAAGAACCAAGGTAATTCTCATTAAATGTAACTCACTCCATGGGATGATCCAATACTAGAAAAACACACATGACAAAGACACATAGGTAGGGGATCACACCAAGGATCAATAATGTATGTTAAACACTCTCTAGAAAACCCCACTATAAAGTGGATAACATAACCTATATGTCCTTCATGATATACCTAACCCAACCTAGAGAAGGATGAGATAGATGATAACACATTAGGCTCTATAAAGGGATACCTAACACATTCTAGAACTTTACCACAAGGGGATCACACTTACTATACTCAGGACATGATGCCTCAACATTCTCTTAAGAGAATATCATTAATGGAAAACACCCATGATAAATTGTTTCAATGTAACAAATCCATTCTATTGTCGACGTAGTCCTTGGAGTCACATTAAATATTGAAAAAGTACATAGTCCTATGATAATTTTTCTCTTTCTAGAAATCTTTTCATTTAAATAAGTGGTCCACATGATGTGTTTTCTTCCAAACTACACACCATGTAAGTCATAATTTCCCATAAAATATAGGTATTTCAATTGTATCAATTGATGTTTTCTTCTCATCTACTAATATAATTGGTATTACTCAAAAATTACCAAGATTATGTGGATCATGTTAGAATCATCACTAGAGGTTGAATTATGTCCACCTTTTTCATATAAATCCCTCATCATCAAAACATTAGAAAAAGTACCAATGAAGTCTTTCTTTAAAACCCATAATCACCCACAAAAAATTGGGATTTTATTTATCACTACCATTCCTCAATCATGTATCTGATATAAACACCAAATTAGAATAAATAGTCTAAATGAACATTGAATCAATTACACTGTGAATTTTTCCCTTGGATATAGTCCACTCCCCGGCCAATAGAGTGTTAGAGAAGAATGAAGAATGATTGAATAGAGGCATGAACCCAAAATGTGATCCACATATGAAGGATATGATCATTTTTCATATTTGATGAAATTTTAAGAATTGGGTGGATAAATAAATTCACAAAAACAAATATCCAAAACTTAGTTATAGGAAAATGAAATTTTTAATTGGTAAATAAACATGTAACCAACCATGAATTAATTTATGATTAAATTATTTTAGGTTTTTCCTAGAAAAAAAGAATGGAGAATAAACCAAAAAAATTCCCTACCTTGTTTTTGAGAGATCATTGGAGGATAAAATGTCTATAATCAACAAAAAAGTCGAACCTATTGGGATAAATTATGGTTATATGGATCCTAAACTCCATCCATCCTCGATCTTAATGAATAAGTATCCATCTTCATAACATTGACCATATAGCTAGATTGGATGAACTTATCTAAATGGAAATAAAAATAAGGAACTTTATTCTCACCCACGTTCATTCATAGCTTTTATAAATAAAAGATATCATCTATATTATAAAGAGAAATAGGGAATATCAATTAATAGGTGAAGAGAAGATTTAAAAATGCATTATAATGGTCTATAATAAAGGCACAACACATTTACATTAAGATATATAACTCCATATAAGAAAAATAGCTAAATAAGACATTATGAATTTAAAATTGACCATCACTAGGGCCTATACCATAGTCTACACCATGGTCATGGTGACATTGAACACATTGAGCTAGGAAAACCAACATGATGATCCCCCAAGGGCATGGTCCAAAAGGTTTTCTATTTTCCCTTACCACAATATCCACAATTGATGTGTTGAGTTCAACATGGATGTGATCCTTAAGATATCATCCATCAATACATTAATAGGGATGGGACTTTTCTTATCAGTTTTTCTATTCTCATGGACTACAAGAAGATCTCTAGGGAAAAATATAATGTGAAAATGGTCTTGGTGTTGGGTACATCGAACCAAAAATACCTAAATTAAACTTATGAAACCAAAAACCTTCATTGGATCAAGAATTCTACATCGAATATATTCATGACTCTAAAAAGCAATTTAAAATATTCCAAATTAATAAATTGTATAAATGAATTCATTACATCATTCATGAAATCATATTTTTATAGATAAGGTTCTATAATACTCCCCCAAAAGCATTGTTTTTTTTAATATACATCCAACTTTTTGTGATATATGTCTATCAATATTACATTATTCAGACTTATATATATTAAATTAATTAAATCCATATACACATCCATTACCATTGAATGAAAATAATGTTATTTTGATTTTTCAATAAATGGAATTTACTTCATTTAAAAATTGGAATTGCATTATTAATCAAAACTGCTTCTAACATGCCATAAAGTTAATGAACCCGCTGAAAACCCCTTGGATATGATACCTAATTTTTTTCACCTATAGGATATTCACCCTAATAGGGTTGTTGAATCAAGTAGTGTTTATTAGAATATCCTTCCCCAATGATCTTGTTTCATATTTCTAAGGAACATTTCTACTTTTTTCCTCAAGGAAATAGTATAGTAAAAATAAATGATGTGAGCACTTTTACATGGTTCAAAAAAATGGGATAGTCTAGGAAGAGTTCATGGAAAATTTCCCATGAACTAGATACACTATTTTTCGCTGATTTTTATTACATGTTTGGAGTTTTCACATAGTCCTTTTTGGATTACAACTATACACGACTGGAAACTCACTACTCACCTCACATAATGGAATGAATTTATCATTCTATCTTGTGTTATTTTTCAATGTAAAAAGATATAAACAAAACTAATAATAGTGTTTTAGATAGTCTATATCTCATTATATTTTAATAACTTTAAAATGTCTCTTCTAATGGTTGAACTCATGGAACTCTTCCTTACACCCCTAATTCTTCCCCATAGTGTGAAAAACATTTAGGATCCACCTCTATATTATTATATATCTTTAAGAGATATAAATAGAGGACGACCAAATTTTTTTATCATATCTTAAAAAGTTTCCCCCTTCATCTCTATAAAAAATGAATCAATGGTCCTCTTATGATAATCATAAGTCTTTCCTTTTTGTGTCAAGAGAGACTACACTTTTTGTCTCTCAAGCACATCTTTTAATTTATATATATATTTTTAAAATATATCCTATTGACACAAGATATTTAATTTTCCAAGAAAAATAAAATAATATTATTTATATTTTAAACACCCATAAACATCCAAATAATATTAGAATATAATCTCCATTTTGATCTTCATTGATATTTTTAATTTAAAAAAACCTTTTTCATAACATTTCCAAAACCTTCACATCACCACCCCCATTATATAAATGTATTTATACATGTTAAAAACTAAATATATGATATCTAAAAATCATAAAAAAAATTTATACTTGATAATGCATTACAACTAAACCCCATGATGTTTGAATCTGTAAGGAATAGTACACACACCACTGGAAATTATCTTCATGAAAGTCTTATTTCATTTTCTACCTACCAAGGATGTAGAATATGACTCAAAAATTCATCCCAAATTGTCAATATATTTTTTCCACAAAAGTATAATTTTGCCTCCAGAGGTCATATGATGTCTCAAATTCATATGATGGAAAAAAGTATCACGCTACCTCTTGAAGAAATACAAAGAAATTATATACTCCCGGAAGTCTTACATTTTAATTCATATAATCCCTGAAGTAAAATGATATAATTCATAAGAAATACACATCATAAGAATTTAAAATTTAATAGTTTCCATGGAGTTATATCTTATTCCCTAAAATTAATATGATATCATCAGGGGATATTAGCAGTATAGAATTCATACATGCTACCTTTTGAAAATTTCTGACCAGCTCCAACGTCATATAATATAAGTCTTATGGTCATGAAAGTCATATGAAATTATCTTCGACTGAATTTTAAAATAATATCAATCTACATTGATATGTTGCAATGAAGTATTACTATATGAAATTTACCAAAATTCAATGATGGTAAAAAAATAAATTTTTAATTGATATAACTTACAACTAAATTGATCAAAACCAAATTTCATCCTTCAATAGATATACTCCAAATAACTACACACACCAAATTTATGATTCATTTGAATTCATTATCAAAAAACAAAACCTAAAAAATCACACCTCTGGGATTTTTTTCAAATATTAGAAACATGTTTACTCATGGAGAAACCATGAAGAATGAAGTGTTGATTGAAAAAATCTTTTGATATATAACAATTAAGTGGAATTAAAAGAATGTTTATATTAAATAAATCAAAAATGTTTTGGAATATAACATGGAGGATATTATTATACCCCTACAAAAATGTGATATTGTGTTAAATAATATTGATAATTATGTTCGTGAAAAAATAATGTAATTTCTTCCAAGTATACTAAACACATATCTTATAACTCTTCCAATGATTTTTCATGTTCATATAGTTATGAGAAAGTTAAATATTTTTTATTGACTATAAAAATGTTTAATTAGTAAAATGGGGTAAATAATACCTGAAGGAAAATAAATGGAGGGAGAGTTGTAAGAAGAATTTTTAAAGAATGTTATTATAAATAATGAATTTATATGTTTTTAATATAATAAATATAGAAAACTCAAATATGTGTATAAAAAGATAGAAAATGAGATATAATAGAAAAATAATATGTATAAGTAGAATAAGAAAGTGTTAACAGCTAGTTAGAGTTATATATAAGTTTAAAACTACAGTAAGGAATATATAACCGAAGGTCCCATTTACTTTTATAGAAAAATTTCTTCCCCATTATAAACAAATTTTTCTAGCTATTCAAGTGAATCTAATGAAAGGTTAACCACATAATGATCATTTCTATCCTGTTTTCCCCCTCATGCACTCATCCTTAGCATCTCAACTTCGTCAATAGGTTTCCCCTCAAACACTTCGTTGTGGGTTCGGCGGGATGTTTTTGTGTTATCCCTTTCTCCCTTTCTTTTTTCTACCCTTCTTTTTTCATATCATACCATCTTCCTGCCCCATCATGTGACTTTTTCATAGGATCTTCCCCCATCTATATTTCATAGCATGAATACACCTCCTATTTTTTCCTCTCTTGTTTATACTTCATTGGTGGCTTATATGATCACTTGGGTGTTGGTGTTATAGTTTTTCTTTCGTCATATTTTTTCTTTGGCAGTTTTATTGAATCAATGAAAATTTTTCTTAAGTCCATGGTCACTCATCTACTTATTTTTCCTCATGATCAATAAAGGCTCTCCATTTCAGATTTTTAGTAGTGGATACAATGATGTTTTGGGAATTAGGGTTTGGTAGTAGATGGGTTTTAGGAACTTCTTTAGTCTTCCTGATTTTTTGTAGGATCTAGTTTTTTTAACCAAGTCGATGATGCACTTTTGGATTTTTTAAACACCCTTTCCTTGCTATGATATATCGATCCTCCATAACTCTCCAGGTCAGACTAGGTTTATTAGAAATGAAGGCATTTCGGTTGTTGGATTTGGCGGATAACGGTGCTCCAAGAGTGATTCCCATTGACGATGGTTCAAAGCACAAGTTGGAATTTTCTTCATCTATACTTTGTTTATTCATTATATATTATCAGACTTGTTTATTCATTTTCCACCATGTAAGATATATTGATTTTTTTGTGAAACATGATCTTTTTATTTCTATTTATAATGAATTGAATTTCATCTTCGACACTATTCGATGGTGTTCTTCTTTAATGGTGGTTTGAGATGATGATGTGTGTGTTTTTGGCGACGAGGATGGTTTATGGCATACTATTTTCTGGTAGACAGGTTTTGATGAAGGTTGGATCATGTGTGGTGGTAGGCTAATGGATGGGATGATTTTATCTTATTTAAAATTTGAAAAATCGGACATGTCACAGGGGCAATGATGATGTATTTCAATTGAATTTTGAATCATGGTTCTTTTTGAAGGATTGGGGTGGGGTGTTGTTGGTTATGTTTGATAATATGAATTTTGAAATCATTAATTTGTGCAATGAATCTTTTGTGGTTTTTTCATATCTTTCCACCTACACTTAACATAGAGTCCTCAATAAAATAATCCATATAATAATATTAAAAAATTGATTAAGAATCATAAGAATGATACTAATAAAAAGAAGAATCCATATTTAAATTTTTAATAGTTTAAAGTTGTTTATTCTTAAATATCTAAGAAAAATGAGACTAATTAACTGAAAAAATATTTTTATAGGAATAATGATTATTATTAATGGAAAGTTAGTGTTTGTTTTGATAATATATCTAAACATAAAATGATAATAATAATTTAAAAAATATGGCTTCATATAAAGAAGAAATAATCAATGATGATCTTAATTTTTTTTCAAAAATAATATGTGAATATTAAATTTCAAACTAATAAATTTAAGGATATAAAATATACATAAAATAATGAATGTTAGGATATAGTTGAATGCCAATGACTATAGAAAATATTTAGACCAAAAAATATAGAAATTTCCTCTGTTATGATATGAGATTACCACAAATATACAGCTATTAGTTTTTGAAAGGAAAAAACTGTGGTATTTATTTTTTTAAAATTTTCTCTATGTGGTTTGTTTTTGAAATTATTGTAGGAAACTCACATTAAGGTTTGGTTAATAATTTTGTCACAAAAATTAATTTATATCTAATATTTTAAATGTAAATCAGGAAAATCCCTCTATAGCTTTGGGTTTTAATGTTATAATATTTAATCCAATTAGATATTTCATGATAAGGATGAACAAGTAAATATATTTGTGCTATTACGGAGACATTTATACAATTAATATTCTTAATATTTTTTATATTTGAAATAACATGAATGTGGTTTTTATTTATTACAGATAGCAGGAATGAAAAATATTTTTTAAATATATTTTATATGAAATTGTAGACACTACTGGTAAAATTTAATTATTTTCATATTATTTTTATAATTCTTTAAGTATATTTAAAATTTTTGAGACTCCTTGTGGATTCCAAAATTTTATACATGATGAGTTATTTCTATTTTAGTTATAATTTTTTTGTAATCAACATTCACTATAATATTTATCAAATAAAATAAAAGAAACATTTTTGTTGAGATTTAAAATATTATTATGAAATAATTTCAGTTTTATGATTTATTTTAAATCATAATATGTATTTTTTATGGTCTATTTTAGTGGGGTAATTATTTTTAAAAATTGAAAATGTTTGAAATCATTTCTGGGTATGTTGAGATATATTAGTTTTATTTCTTAAAACACATGATGAAATATATTTAATCATTGTTGGTTATATATGTTTGAGTTTGTAGTATGGTTTATATACATATGGAGCATGGACTATTATCTATTTTTAATTTTTAACACGAGGATATATAAATGTTTCATAGACATGTTTTGTGGAGAAATATTTTATTTGAAAGTATACATTTGGTGATTTTTTTTATATTTTTTAAACAAAATATTTCTTAAAAATTATAGAATTATTTTATAAAAGGAAAGAGTAGTTTCCTTTTATAAATATGGATAAATTCCTAACTCTTTATTACGTGATACGAATTTAAAAAAGGGGGATAAATTTTTATGTTTATTTTTATATATAATTATGTGTTTCATTATTTAATGTTCTTATAATAATTACAAAATATGTTATAGGTATTGTGAATATATGTCTGATTTTGTAATTTTTAAAAATATGGATATTTTTTGTCGATCTTTACATATTTATTTTATTTATATTTTGATAATTACAAATACATCAATTTATTACATCCCTCTCTTTTTCTTGAAGGTTAAACTTAATATATAATAATAATATTATTATTTATCATTTATTACCTATTCTTATTATTATTACTTTATTTAAGTGATTTATGGACCTAGGGGAAACAATATATAATCATTTATAGTGGCATTTATTCTTTTATTAATCAAAAATCCCAATTCATATAATTAAATTATAATAATATGTTTGAACTGTATTGAAATTATCTTCTAGTAACATATCATTCAAGAGATAAGGTGGTTTTCAAAGGCATGTTTCCTACCATTTATTTATATATTTCAAATTATATAGCATTATTATGCCTAATGATGTTTTATATTTAGTATAAATAGTATAATATTTCATTATTTCATGAATCTTTATCATCTCAAAGAGGTTTTTGATGTCATGAAGCTAATCTTTAACTAAAATTTTCTTTTCCATGATAAGATCAACATCATCATTTATAGATGTACTTATATCATATGATCCACAACCATGGTGTTGTCCTAGTCACATGATACGATTTGTTTTTCTGTGTTTTTACTCTACCATTTATAAATTTTCACAATTCAATGATAGATTTACCATTCTTCCAAATCCATTAGAAAAAAATCATCAGGGAAAAAAATATTATAAACATAGAAAACTGATTTAATAAGGGTCATTTTCACACCTACATAAATGGTGTTTTTCATTGGGAGTTTCCATATGAAAAAATATAGTTGAAGATCAGGTATAATGGAAATAGTATTTCAGGTTTTTAAATTTTAGTGGAATATAATAAAGGATAAAACATGAATCTAATGGATACCATTCCATGATGGACCACATGCTGGGTTGTCAGAAACATTGTGGGAAATGGGGAAAATATTGGAATTATGGATGTGATTGTGGACTCATGTAAGGTTAGGTGAGTCGGTAATCTACATAATACCAATGTCATGGTCTATAGCATGATGAGTGTTGGGATTCTGAATCATATGTGCAGCATATGTAGAGTTATCATGGTTCTTTGTGTTTAGAAGTGAAATAGTTTGATAGATTTTTTATGTCATGGTTATCACTATGTTATTCCATGGTTTACATATTTATGAAGGATAAGAAACAACATTTTTTTCAGAATTGGAAGAATATATATTATATATATCATAGAGGTAACCATGGAGGTCACTTCCATGTAGTGTTGGTGGTTACTATGTCATGGAGGAGTTGAGTCAGTGTATTCATAGGTTCAAAGTTCTTATCTTTATAGAAGAGTATCTTATAAGAAGATATTTTATCTTGACTATAAATTACAGGAGATATGTTTATGAGTTATAATAAATTTGTAAGATGACTTAAAAGAATGTTTTTTCTAATCATAATTATAGAATTATTGGCTATTTTTGGTTTTGGAAGTGAGGATAATTTATCCATGATATAGAGAAAATTAAATTACATATTTAAATATATATATATATATCTATAAATGAATAGAGTCTACTACATCAATAAATAAGTGGTATTGAGGCTGATTCAATATATTTTAAATTGAGTGAGAAATTTTATATTTTTGTTGATATAAAAAAAGAAATTATTATCTTGTATTAAAAAACGTTCCAACAAAAATAGATGGAGTTCCTACGATGAATCATGGAAATGTGATGTTGTTAATGTGATGTTCATTATAGGATTGTAAATGAGTGGTGGGTAGATAAAGAGAACCAATATATACTTATTGAACTAAAATATTGTTGTTGTTCTTCATTGACATACATTCGAGAGTGGTAATCCCTTTATATTTTGACTTCTTCTTAATATTCATTCACTTATCCAAGATACAAAACATAAGGGTGGATTATAATTCAACTACCAAAACAAATTGGATAAATTTGAAACACAATAAATATAAAAAAGGGAACCTTGGATTGGATTCTATTTGTTATGACCATAAGGTATTCAAGGGAGAGGTTCCCTGAGTGGGGGTGAATTAGCGTAGGGAACTTTTCACACTCAAACACTATTTCCTAAATGTTTTGTGGCTATAAAAATTATTGACCTCATAATTAGATGGGTCAAACTCTAGTTATTCTTTTAACAATAATAAAATTTTTTCCTCTCTATTATTAGACTCTTTAATCAAATTCCTAAAAAATGCTTCATCAAAACACATACATAGGCTTGTTATGTCATGAAGAATATTTTCACAGAAGCACACATGACATGATGATTTTGCAGGGTTTTCCCAAATATTTCTAAATCATAGAACATGTAATTAGTAATGTGTTGATGTTCCAGAATCTACTAAATACATTGTTTGTTCCTGAGATTAGGATAAGCCTAGTGTTACTCCCCTTATATGTTTTAAGGACAACTCAATGCTTCCCAAGGATCAAAACCCTCACATACTCTCTCTTTCTCACAACAATATAAATGGATTACTGCACTAAAAGATAGGCCAACCCAAAAAAAAACATATTATTATAATTGCAATTAGTTTATATTGGTTTCATTTATCTCTACTTTTTTCCTTTATATTACCATTATGAAGGTCACATGAACTATAAAACCATTCCATGATCCATCATGAAAAATACACCTTCATTTTGTTTGATGTTTCTTTAAAAAATTTGAATACTTTATTCTTTACACTCCTATAAAAAAATTGAATTCCGTTTTAAATATTAGAAATATCAAATCTTCTTTAATAATAGTATTTTACACAGTATCTAACTCACATTATTTATATCCAGTTAGCTCTAAAATTTTATTTTTATTTCATCGTAGATAAATTATCCTCATTCCCTTAACAGAGATCTCTAATTAGTCCTCTTTATGATGGGAAATTATTTCTTATATATATTATTCAAAACCACACCAAACCCATCCACATATATTCAATTATTTTATTTTAAGATATACTCGGTAGTTCTAGAAACATCTGAACTTTGAGAATGGGATCATTGTGAATCAACTCCTATGTAGCATGGTTTTAACAACCATGGAATATAATTTACCTCCATATTCACCCGCATAAGACCAATATCATATGATCTAATTGATCTTTCAGCACATATTTTGTCCAATTCTTCATAAATCATATCACTATAGAAAAATATAGTGATAACCATGACAGAACACTTTTCCAGAAAAAATCCATTCTAAATGCCCATCACCATGCACACTCATCCCATATTAAACTTCATATTTATAAAACCAACACATAAAATTCCTTGAACAATGAAATTGGGGTTGTATAGCTTCCCAAATCATCTATCCTTTAACATTTCAATCCAAAACTCCCATAGTGTGCCTCCACTATTCAAAACGAGATTCTTAAAATACACCATGGTCTCTTCTATGGTGTGGACTCTATTAGATTCTTGTTTCAGCCTTTTCAATTCTTTAATAAAATACTATATACTTGAATATGTATTCCAAATCACCTAATCTTACCCACCCAATATTCCATAGTTAAATTCTAAAAGAAAATTACTTTCATCATCATATAAGGAAAACAACTCCTAATTTTGAAAATTTTCATTGTAAATTCAAATCATCAGGTGTCATGGAATGGAAAAATACTTGTAGTCATTTTACAATAACCATAGTCATGGTTCTATATTCTATAATATTTTCAATCCTCTTATATCCTCCTAGATATATTTAAAAATTCTTTAACATTACTCATGACTATATAGCTTATTTGATAATTCATCAAAAAATTCAGTTCTTCTTTTAATTGGTTTTCTCAACACAAAACCAATACCAAAAAGCATTGAAAAAAGATTCTAAATCATCAATACTTCAAAAACACCCACTTCAATTCTATACTTCCACTTAATTTTTTAGGTAAACTCAAATTCTCCATTCATTATAATGTTTTGAATAACAGTAGGCCAAAAAATACAACCAAATCTAATTCATTGGTTTCTAATAAATTCATAATTGTTTTTATAATAATGAGAAATAGTACAATTCACCATTAAGATTCCAATGATACAACATTTTTTATTCTTTTTCAATACTCTCATGAATCAAATCATCATTTAATCATCATAATTCACCATACTATATGTTTTTATTCCCCATTCACGGATTAGGTGTATTCATTAATCATGGAGCTTCATACTCACCATTTGACATAAAATACCAATAATAAATATTTTATGAGAAATTAACATCATTATGAATTCCATTTAGTCTTATTGATGTTAGAAAAAATATGATTCTAATCTCATTTCTCAAAAAATCTTTATTGCAGAAACCAATAAATGCCACTTAATAATTATTTACTATAAGTATTTTCCTTCATATTTTATGAACATGGTGAAATAATAATTTTATCTTATCCAAATTTTTAGTGTAGTACTTATATAAGATTAAAAGACTATGATAATTCATTTTTAATTATACTTCATGAACCCTACAATTTTCAACTTAATTGAGAGATACCACATATCAAAAATAACTTAATTTTTCTCTTTCAATATCTAGAAAATTATTAATTTGTTTTGTATTCTGAAATATATTTAAACATTGGTATTATCACTAAGATATGATCCATTAACATAACCTCTAAGTCTACTGTGTTGGATCCTTATATGAAAATAAAGTTATTAAACTAAAAACAACATTGTTTTCCATTGAACTCTACTATTTCTAAAAGTAATATCTAGTCACACTTTTCAGAATCAACCAAAGAATGCATCCTATAAACTCAACAAAACGTTCAAGAAGTTAATAGTGATTAAAGATGAATTATATAGTTAGTGAGTCACAATATAATTATTGTTATATTTCATATTTAGACACCAAACGAGAAACTAATTATCTAAGTCGACACCAATGGTTAAAGAAAACTAATTCTTTCCTCCTACATCTGTCTATCCAGGGTTGATAGGGATATCATTTTGTTATGTTCATATCCAAACTCCCCTAGAAATAAACATCTTCATCACTAAATTAATTTATTGTACATGATATTCATCCAGTTATAGAAAATTTTAATATCCTCGTACAGTAAAATGATATTAAATTCCAAATTACTTATTAGATTTAAATAAATAAATCATTAATTTTTTTAATGATCCTCCTTTTACATTTCCCCTTAAATCATCAATGAATGATAACAAATAATAATAAATTTTGGTGACACCACCACCTCAATTTGATCTAGATAAAAAATATGATACCAATTGTATGATAGCACCTGCAATTGGATAATTTGTTTTCTAAAACCACTTATTGCAATTCCACTCTAACAATATACTATTTTTAATGAATAATGTACTAAATTGTAGATTTATATCAATATTTTATTCCAAATAAAAATTTTGAAAAATTTTAAAATTGGATCATGTGTCTCCCAGATAAAAGAAAATTGAATGAGATCATGATAGAGAGTTTTCAGCTCATGATATACATTTTGAATGGTCACATTGTAAATCCTTCCTTGCTAAATCTCAGTGATGAAGGAATTATTGATTCATAGATCTAGATATTCATGGCCTCCTTCGATCCTGAGTGGGTGATATCTTTCGATGGGATCACATCTACTGTACAACCGGATAAAACTCTTCTCGATGACTGATCTCGACCAACCATATGGATATATTTTGTTGAAGCGCTTAAGGGTTCAGACCATCAGAAGGATTCATCATCAACAATCCCTTATTAGAAACCTATATGATGGACTTTTTTCTTTCGATGTAAACCCTAATGCTCTTCAACCAAGAGCTCAAATGAGTAAGCTCTCAATTCTTGGTGGAGTTTCTTATTTAAAAGGATATAGTCTATGACCCATACCAAAACACGAACATCAAATTGTGTAGAGATGGGGAACATCCATGCTCACCAAGAGTCATAGCACTAAGGAGTCTACTAATGTACACTTAACTGATGTGGCTGAAAAAAAGAAATCAGGGAGAGGACTCTAACCATGGAAACACATAATCTTTTATGTGCACTATACTTGCTCAAATGAAACAGAACATATAGGAGAGTTTTAGGGGAAAAATAGACCTTCTAAACATGTGATGACTGTTTCTGGATAGATTTTTTTGGGGCTTGTTATAGTTTGCTCAGCTGATTAGAAATAGATAATAAAGGCCCCCATGAAGATTTTAAAAAGCACAAAATACATGACTAGACATTGTTTAACATAGACAATAAAACCATGAAACTGAAAGTATAAGTCTCCAAGAAGCATGTTAGAGGTGAAGAAAAGTTTGGTAAACATGATAATAATGCTTCTCCTTACTTTTTCAATATCAAATAGGATATTGACTCACCATATAGAAATAATGAATCTATCAAACCTCCCAATAAATAAATTGTGAAATATAACTCTAGAGGTAAGAAGAAAGGAGGGACAACGCCCAAACATATGTCCAAATGAATATACTCTTTTGGAACTATCAGGGTATTGCTAACTATGACACCACCACAACTATAAAAATTATTTTATTCATGCATAAACACAAAAAAATGCAATCTATGTGCCAAAAAATATTTATTCTTCTAGTTGTACTAGTGTAGAAAAACATAGTTACATCTTTATTGGTGCAACTTCTAATAATAGTTCTATGGATTCTATTTGAATATTTTTTCTCACTCTTTATTAAGTAATGTGCATATAAGTAATTGTGACACTCAATATTTCACCTATTAACTGACTTTGGAAACCTTTTATATATTTGTCACATTTAATTATGCTAATAATAAGTATCAGTATATGAGATCTCTATATAAAAACCTATATCTTTTAAACAACAAGATTCAATATTCTTGGATCATTTTGGGAGACTTTAATAGTATCCTTAGACCATGTGAAAAAATGGGACCTTCTCGGTCTAAAATTTCTTTTGAATAATTTTATCTTGTATTATGGAGAACACACTATTTGATATAAATCTCATTGGACCCAAATATAAATTGTATAGAATACATCAAAACATGGTAATGAATATTAAACATGACAGAGCATTCGAAAACATCCACGCCCTCTATAACTGGGACACTATTTCTAGTATCACCCAGCCTCATCTTAACTCAGATCATCACCCTCTTCTAATTAGTCTCAATTCTTGATTTTCTAATCCTATACTTCCCATTCGATTAAGACATTCCTAGAACTCTATGATTAATTGTGAAAATATTTTTAAAGAAACCTAGAATTATTTTAAATAAAAAAATGTTTCTTTTTTAGGCATTATCAAATTAAAACTATTAAAGAAAAAGCTAAATCGATGGAGAAAAATGAGTCAACAAAACTGATAATGATATTTATTCTATAGAAAACACTCTTAATCAAATTCAAATTGACACAACAAAAAATGTCCTTTCTAAAGATCCCAAACAAAAAATAGATCTTTACATTAAACTAAACTCCCTTCTGACATTAAAATATAATCAGAGAAAACATAGTTTTAAAATTAAATAGCTAAATGATTTTGATTGGAAAACTAAATTCTACAATGTTATGTAAAGTTATATGAAAGATTTTAGACCCCCAACCTTCCTCAAAGACAGGGATAATATCCTTTAAATTGAGGAAGGTTTGACTAATCATATTGTATTCTATTTATAGAGTATATTTAATTGATCTGATACGAATGAATACATAAAGATGAATATAATTCATATCATAGTGGGTGATAATTAAAAATTTCTCTTGAATAGTCTTCCTATAGAGATTGAGATTAAAGAGATGGTCTTGAGAATATATAAACATAGTTCCCCTGGTCTTGATGGTTTTACAAATGGATTTTTTGCAACACTCTTGGGATATCATCCTATATGATATTTGTAAACTGTTTAAATCAATTTTTCACTAATGGATACATTACTTATGTGATTAATGCTCAATACCTATCACTTATTCCATTCAGATAACTCTTTTGAATTTAATATTTTCAGAACCATTTTACACATTAACACAATCTATAAAATCATCTAAAAATTTTTATCCATCATGATTACTCCTATTGCCATCAAAATTGTCTCTTGGAACTAGTTTGGATTCCTAAACTGGATAAACATCATGGACTGCATCTGTATTGCCTCTAATAGTACAAATTTACTAAAAACGTCTAATAAAGGAGGAAGAATTTCCATTAAACATACCATTCGAAATTATATTAACACCATGGTCTAGATTTTTATTTTAAAGGTCCTTACTATGTTTGGTTTTAGTGATACTTTCGTTAAAAATAGTAAAACGCTTTTTGGTTCTCCTCAAATTTCGGTTATGATTAATGATGATCCAAAGGGAGATATTAATTGTACAAAAGGCATGAAACAAGTGGATCCTCTCTCGACCATCCTTTTTGTTATTGCTGAGGACTACCTTGGCAGACTTTTCACCAAGCTAGTCAATGAAGGTAATGTTAAGCCCATTATTGCCTCTAGAAATCAAATTGTCCCCTCTCGTATCTTATATGAGGATGATATTGTTTTATTCCTTCAATGAGACTAAAAAAACATTAATAATCATAAAGATTCCCTCTCCCACTATAAATAGGTATCAGGGCAGTCTATAAACTCGATAAAATCATCTATTTTCTTCAGAAAAATATTTCCTATAACCAAAAAGGATTCTATAATAAATGACCTTGGATTAGAAGAAGGTTTTCTACCATTCATGTTACATGGTGTTACCATATTCTAGGGGAAACAGAAAACCACTTACTTCTCCAATATAATCGAACAGATTAATAATCAACTCTCTGCATAGAAAGGAAAATCATTATCAATGCCATGCCCGATTTGACTTGTTAAGTATTCCATTATTTCCAAAATGGTTTAAACCATGATGGTTAATAAATATCCCACAAGAATAATTAAAAAACATAAAATTAGATAAGAAACCTTTTTCTAGAGTGGAAGAACTCTTGAGATGAAATGTGTCACTATCCCTTAGAATAATTTTTTTAATCCCATTGTCAATGGTGGTCCTTGTATTATGAATCTTTTCCCCTTTAATAAATCCCATCAATCTAAGCCCACATGGAACCTTATAAATAATAATATTCCAACCTTGAACTTTTATAGAGGTATAGTTTAGAATAATTTTTGTGAAGGTAGAAACTCGCACATGGACTCTTCAATCTGGCCTTCCATTAAGAACAATTGTTCTAAAATAATGTCTCACTCTATAGGGATTTTAAATAAAGTATCTTGTTTGACATTTTGGTTGAATAACTGGAATGGGTTTCCTCTCTCCTCGTTGACCAATTCAATGAAATTATCTATGGATATTAATATCTACATAATTGATCATATTCTCTCTTTGGATATGGATTTACCTAATGAGATGAATGATATTAGTACAAATTACCTTTTTTCCAACACTAAATGATTTTTTGGTTTGGGAAGCAGCTCAAAATGGTGTAGTAAAATCTATACTCAACTAAAATAATAATTATTTTAATGCTATAAAATATTTCTCCATGATAAATTTTTTTACCAACCAAGGGTTAGACCCTATAGATTTACTTTATTCTAGAGATTAGCTCACAATAGAGTTCCCATTGATTTCTATTTTCTATTATTTGGAATTCTTATCTGTTATAAATTTTGTATTTTTAATCAACACAGAGAGGATGATGGACACATATTATTATCTTTTGGTACTTATTATTTTCAATGGAAATACATATTTGGAATTTTTTATCTCAGATGGAATGTTTTGGACTCCATTTAAACTTATCTTCAAATATGCATAGCTATTGGTTTCTCTCCTCTAGTTGACCAACTTTTTGTTCCAACTATTGCAGAATTGATAAATTTCATGTGATATGAGTGAAATTATATCATTAAATAGAATAATACTTTCAATCCTCATTAATATTAGGTTAAGATAATTATTTCTATCAAGGAAGTTGGAATGATGCAAGTAGGTACCTCCCAAAACACCATCAAGGATCTTATTGTTCTTTGTCAGATCAGAATCAAAGGAAGATTTAGTCAGATTAAAGGTATGCTAGAAGCCTTATAGAAACCCCCTTTCATAGGTTTGATCAAAATAAATGTAGATGGGTCTTATAATGGAAACCAAGGCCAAGATAGTTATGGAGTAGTTTGCAGGAACCACAATGGACTTATTTTGGGATACGACAATGGCATCTGTGGTTTCACCTCCTCCTTTGAAGCTAAAATGTACATTGTCATTATTTCCATCACTATCAGAAAATAATGGTTGGAACAAAAAATGGATTGAAATTTACTCCACTACCATCATTCAAGCTCTATGATTTTATTTTGTCCATCAATTTGGAATATATATTCAAATATTAATCATTTTATAGAATCCATTTTCTATTTAACATATTTTGGTGAATTCTAATCTTATTTTATGAAATCATGAATTTTTCTTCCTTGGTTACTCTTATTGATAAGTATTTATTGAAACATCATAGGATGGTATTTTATTTTCTATATAATATTTCTTACATATTTTTTATTATAAGAATTATTATATTTCTCAATATATAACTTCCATTAGGATACTTTTTTCACATAAATTATTTGTTTATAGAATGTTTTTAACTCCATTTGTGTTTTTAAATATTATTATTCTTTTTCAAATATACAATTTATTCACAAAAAATAGAAATATCCTTCAAAATAATTTTAGCATGGTGATATTGTTCAACTATCCCTTGAAATAAATTTATAAAGGGTACATAATAATCATTGAATGAAATTTTGTTTCCTCTGTTCATAATAATTATTTTTCCTATATTCCTTTTGTGTTTCTATTATGGTCGGTAGCCCTATTTTTATTAATTTATTTGAAATTAACAACAAGAAATATATTCCAATTATATATTAAAAGGATGGAAATATGTCCATATATGCAATAATAAAATAACCTATGTCCATACCTTTAACTGGAAGTTATTAATTTTACATTCTTTTTATAGGGGACATTCTCAAATTTTTTCTGAGAAAATATATATTTTTATTTTCATAGGAGCTCTAAATGATTTATTCTTTTTTATCTCAAGACATCATTCATCATGGCCATGTTCAATCCCATAAAAAGTGTAATGAATATTTTATAATTGTTTTAGAATTAAATAATTATTGTTTTAATTATATCCTAACAGAGATTAAACCCCTTTCTAATTACTGTATCTTCATAATTTTTATTTCAAGTAGATTATTCATATCAGTATGGACTATCATTCCCTTATAAATATCATTCTCTAATTAATTATATTGTCATGTAGATTTTATCTTCCATCATTCATCATTGTTTTCATCAAAGTAATGGAATATTTGTGGATTATCTTCTTTTTCATTAGTCTCCATACTACCTTGAAAAATTCTTCTATCTGTAGAACACATTATTACTTCATTTCCATTAGGTTCTAAACTTATTTTGACTCGACGATATGAAAAATTAAGATAAAAATATATTTACATTGCATTATTTACATAATTTAAACATTTTATTTCATAATAATCTCAAATACCTTGGAGACCATTTTTAGTGTTTTTGAGGACCATTTACATAGGAAACATATTTTACAAACGTGTTAAACATTCATCATACTCAATCTCTTATTGATTATCTTATAGAATATTCTCATAAATTATATATATATTTATTACAAGGGGATTGGAAACATAATAAAGGTGTGAGATAAAATACTCAAGAAGGAAAAACATATCATCATGTCATCATGGATTAGATCCCTAGAATTTGAAAGAACATGATCAATGGAGAAATTTTTTAATTAAAAGAATATTGGAAAATATGATTTAACTCTAAATAATGAATAGAAAACATATAATATCAAAATCAAAAAACATACCCCATGGCATAAGAGTGTAAGATAAGAAGGGAATCATTGAATAAAAAAATTATATCTTATGATAATGGATTTATAATTATGCAATGACAACATGAAACATGATATCATAAGCATAGAAGAAGGATTACATTGCAGACCATCATATCATAGTGGACTAAGTTCCATAGTTGATTTAGTTCAATCCCAATACTTATAAACATTGTAGATAACATCCCAGGGTAGGTTGGGTTCACTTCCCCTTCCAGTAAACATAGTGGAAAAATTCACATAGTGGATTAGGTTCACTTCACAATCCCAAATATAATATATCATGAGATATAAATATATAACCAATGAATTCAATGAATTTATAATTTCAGATTTATCTATCACATATCCCAGTGTGACCAGGATAACCGCCCGTGTATGATACCTGGTATCTGATGAGATGAAAACATTATCCCATGAATGGGAGGGCTATAGAATTATGGTCCCACCGACCATATAATTAAAATCATTATATGTATATGCATACCTTATTTATATGTGGAAAAGAATACAAACATAAAGCATAAGCATGATAAGAACCATGATAAATAAGTGGGTTTTATAATATTATCTCAAAGAATAATCAAAGGTTATATCATAAGTATTACCAAATTGAGAAGAAATTAAATAATTTTGGGTATTAATATTTAAAAAAAAAAAACTAGACATGAACATTTAGTTCTAATGTTGGAAATTCATGACAAGGATCCAGGAGATGTAAGAATAAAAATGAACATCACAAGTGATGTTTTTTGAAATGAATATGATATTTTTAAAGAAGAAAATAAATTATAATTACACTTTAGATCATAATTTAAAGTGGATGGATTTTAAAAAATAATATTGGTTTTAAAAATAGACTGATAGTAAAAAATATTTTAGGGAGTAAACACTTTTAATGAAATAAGAAATCTGAAGGTTCCCTTTTTATGTTTTAGAAACACCATTGTTAAAATATGATGTTGTAAAATGGTAAAAAAAAATTATAAAGAATATGAGTGAAAGATGAATGTATAATGAGATAAAACATAATTATATTTCTTATTAAAAATGAAAACCTTAAATGAAAGGGAAATTTTGGGAATGGATTAAAAATTGTGGTTAAAGAGGATGAGAATTATACTCAATAATGCTATAAATGTTTAGAAGTAAATTCATAAATGTAATGATTTTAATTACAAATGTCACATTCTTCAATGAGAGGAAATTTAATATTACTATACAATAAAAGAAATATGTATTTTAATACTACAGTAAAAAATAAATAATCTTTACTCAACAATTTAGTTTAATTAACAAAAAAATTAAGTCAGACCCCCATGAAAGAATTAACATTGAAGGGGATATTCAATATAATGAAATATAAAAGAAAAATTTGTGGAAAATATTTAATATAGGTAGATAACCATTAAATATAAACCATACTACATAATAAAAAAATCTAAATGGGTGAAAATGGAGACAAGAACTACTTATTTTGTTCTTGATTCATTCTATGTAGACACTAAACGTCTTAGGTACCATGAACTTTATCTTGAATGTATCCTTGAATGTGAATTTATTAGGATAAATAATTATGCCAATAGGTTTATGTGAATGATATAGGCTTTTATAAGGATTAAAATGGAGGTTATTAATGATGTAATTTGAAGGAAAATTTGTGGTATGATGTGGTTGGAGTGGGCCCATTTTATAAGTAATTAAAATGGATCTTTGGGGAATATCCTATAACTTTCAATGATAAAATTACACTATTCATGTTAAAATGGCTCCAAATTTTCGAAAACAAATTTTGGTGATCATGGGTTGATAAATCCTCAACCAAATTATATTTTTACATGTTTAAACATGTTTTATGTCCTTTTTTCATGTGTTTTTAACTTTTAAGTTTATTTTTTCATGATACCAAGTTTTTACACATGTAACACACGATTTAATAAAAATATAAAATAACCCCACTTTCTAGATTATGGTTATATAAAGCTAAATATAATCTCTATTTAATAAAATTCATTTTATAATTAAAATAAAGCTAATATAAATATTAAATCATTTTAAATATTAGAAATATTTATTGTCTAAGAATATTGTTTTCATAATGATGTTTTTATGTTATTATTGACTATTTATTACATTTTTAATGAGTGGTAATATATTTAAATATACTCTTTAAAATTCTTCTAAATTATTTTTTTATGAGAGAATAATTTAATTTATTATAAAAAAATAATACAATATTAATAAAAAAGTTCATACAAAATAGTAGTTTTACAATTAACATGGATATTAACATTAATCATAGTAATCGTAATTTTATGCAGAAAAATGAGATTTTCCTAATTACATAATAATACAATATTGAACTAAAATATTAAAACCCTTTATTATATTGAATTTCGACTAGTTATAAAAATAAAATTTGTAGTATAAGATAATAAATTAATTTTTTGAGTAAAATATTAGTTTTGTTTCCCAATCAATATACATGGGTTTTATAAATACAACATTGAAATTTTAAATGATTTATTTTGCTTATAAATATATATATTTTATACAAAATTGTTTTAGAAAAATTATGACTTTCTTGTATTATCACAATGTCATAGAAGTGACGATTTTAGCAATATCGGTACCTTTTCATTAGTCACCTATAAACCAATGTTTTTAGAAATATTTCAATACTAAAATCTACCATAATATTAGACATATAAATCCAAACATGAAATTAATTTTTTTAATTTGTATTATAAAATTTATAAATTTAGTTTTTATAAATTACATATAATGAAAAACAATATAAAAATAAATTACATTTTTTTAAAGTAAAAAATTTAAAAATTTGTAAAATATATGCAATAAATAATTTGTTAAATAAATAAATAAATGATTATATCAAATTAATTTATATTTTGATATCACTTAATTATCTATGTATAATATCAAAGAATCATTTACATTGTCTTTGTAGTCGAGGGTGGTTATTTAGTTCATATAAATCTCAATGAAATTTCATTGTGATGGAATTTCTCTCACATGCAATTTTTAATGAAATGTAATTTTTAATGTTTGACATGATATATGTATAAGGTAAACCATATAAATAATATTTCCTTTTCATGATTGGATAAATTAGTTTCATAAGGGGTTCATTCTCTACCTGATGACATTTCTTTCCTTTTTCATCATTAATTTCATAATTTTGTTACATACATTTTAAGATGTAAATACAAAGGCTATATTATAATGGTATAATTTAAAATTTTCAATTTAAAGTATCTCAATTTAATTTAATTTTTTTCAATGTTATGTATGATATATACAAAATTCGTAATTAATGGGAATAATTATATAGTATAATCTAGGGGCATTACACCACATAAATAAATTGCGTCTTCATAATTTTAATTATTACTATCTAATAAAAATGTATAGGGGTGTATAAAAGTTATATGTGATTAAAGATGTAAATTATAGAGAAATATAACCTTTCTATACTTATAAAATTTTTCTTTTCCCAATAAATAGTAATTCTTAATGTATAAGAAGGCTTGCAAGATTCATAATTCCACTAACTATGAAAGAGATTCATAAACAATTACAATACATTGAGGGGTTTTTATTCATTACATAGAATTTAATACTCATATAAAACATAATTTAAATAATAAATCTGTAAATATATATTAAAAATCCTCAACACAACATAATTATCAATATATAGTTCAAGAGTAGTTTTTGCAATGCCTTTTCCTTATTCCAACTATTCTAGAGGGTGTTCATATCAACTATCATCTTAATCGATTTAAATAATGCACTGGTATATATAGTGCATAAATTCCTCAATTATAAAACATTTATTATCTAGAGGATCCTTAGGATGATAATAATTATTCTCTATCATGTTAACATAACTCTTCCTTTTTACTATGTAGCTTGTTGTTTTATTTCCTCACTTACCACATATCAAATATATTCCTGTTAATTTGATACATTCTCTTGGGTAGTCATTCCAATTTTTTTTACATGAAGTAAATTTATCATTGTTTTTATTAATTATCATTTTCACCCATACATCCATAATACTACATCCTTATCCTCTTTTGTTTTTTTTGGATTTCAACATTGCACATTTTTTATTCATAGCTGATGATTGTTCGTTTAAAATAATCACAACGAATCTCACTAAATCTCACATTTCAATGGATTTTTATTTGAGTTAATCATTTCATTATCTCCCACAACAATTTTTTACTCATTTAATTTTGGTTCAATCCATTAAAGAAGAAAAATATGTTTACATGGGAGATGAATAAATAACATCATAATAGAATTATCATAAATGTTCTTATAATAAAATCAACTTCAAAAGGACTTAGTATTGAAAACCATCACATTATATTTCAAATCAACATAAATATCTCTCAATTAATAATTAGTTTCTTCATATTAGGTTCTCTCGTGATACTTAACATAAATCATAATATAATAAATCCTTTTTAATGTCCTGTAACTAGAATGTGATTACCAAAAAATATCCCCTAATATTGTCAACCTAGGTGTCATGTTAGGCCCTTTTTTGTTCACCATGTAAGTAATGATTCAATACAAAACATGCCCTTATGGGATAATTTCCCCTATATAAGTTTATTTAATATCATATGGACACCTATAGTATCTACATTTGTATTTCATTATTAGGAAAACCATATACATAATACATTTCACAATTTTCTTGAAGTTAACTCATACGTAGAGGTATCCCATGGTTTTCCCTAAATTCCTATAATAATAGTCACCAAAAAGAGTAAAATTATCTTTATTGTAACTAAAAACCCATTGCATACCAACTATGATAACCTGATCCAGAAAAATATTTAATTTACATAATTACATTAATTTAAACATTATATCTTCCCATTATCAAAAAACAACACATAGAACCAATCGTATTAGTGTCTTTGAAGAACAATTACATAAAAATATTCTCCAAAAACTATTGAACAATTATTAAAACACAAACTCTTCTATACATAATATTAATTACAAATAATTTATACTTTTATTAATAACATAGGAAAAGGAAACATATAAATGGATGATCAGAAAATCTCATTGAGGAAAGACATATCAACATGTTATTAAGGGTTACATCATAATCATAGGAGAAAATAACAATGTGGTATAAACTTCATATTGAAAAGTACATGGGAAAATAATAGTTGTCCATAAATCATGAATTAAAGACATGTGATCTAAAAGTAACAACAATATAGTGTGAAATAAGTGTAGGATATAATCATAGAAATATATCATAAGTAAATTGTATCATAAGATCATCGATCCATAAATATATGGAAAAAATATGAAACATGAAATCATAATATTACACTAAGGATCATTCCCAATATAATCATCACATGGTAGAAAATATCCAATAGTGTATTGGGTTAACTTCTCATTCCCATAAACATAGAGTAAAAAGTCTCATCAAGGGTCATTTTTAGACTCTAATATGATAAATAATATCACCTAAAATATAATCTTTTACAAAATTCATTGATGGGATTTATATTTATAAGACCAAATATCATATAATGAAAATATAATTTGTACATTAATATGTTTTCCACATGTGGAAAAGAATTCATACATAAAATTTTAGCAAGATAAACCCCATGATAAAGATATGGGTTTTATAATCATGTTTGAAAGCAGAACCAAAGTCTATATCATAAGTATTCCCAATATAAGAAAGAATTAAACAATTTTTTATATTCATATTTTAATGAAGGAACACATGTTTTTATCATTTAGTTACAATGTAGGAAAATTCATGAGAAGGTTGAATGAGAGTTAAGAATACAAATGGACCACATGGGTTATGATATTCTGAATAAGCACAGGATCTTTTAATAAAGTAAACAGATTTTAATTTACCTTTAGAAAATAATTGAACTTTGAGGGTTTTATAAATAATAATGAAGTTTTTTAATATATAATCATAATTTAAAACATTTTATTGAGTTGACACATATCATGAAATAGCACATCATATGGTTCAAATTTTAGGATTTAAAAACTCATTTATTGAAATCCCACATCATAAAAAAGATAATAACACTTATTTTTGAAAATTTAAATAGGGAAATATGATTCTTAAATGAGATAACACATAATTTTGATTCCAACTAATTAAGGTGACATTATTGGGATGGGAAATTATAGACAATTAGAGGAATATACTTTTAAAGAGGTTGATAATTATTCAAAATAGTGATACACTTTTTGATTAATACATTGATGAAGGTAATGATTTGAATAAAAAATGTATCTTTACCAATATATGGTAATTATTATATAACCATATTGTTACATAAATTTATATTTTAAATTAAATTTCATTAATGAATCATTTTTCCTCATGAAATAAGGTGAGTTAAGAAGTACCCTTATAGATTTTTTATTTTTTGATTCAAAACATCAAAAGAGAAGGAAAATTGAATAGAACATTAAATTTCATGAAATATAATGAAATTATTATGGGATAATATAGATTTTTATTATATGCACCATTGAAAATAAATCATTCTTTATAATTATAAATATGTCTCAATGGATGATTATTTAGAAAAGGAATTCTTAACATGTTTCTGATTTCTTCAATGCATGATTCGATATTACTTAGTAATTTCAACATTCTCTTGAAATTATACTTGGAAATTAAGGGATTAGTCTTAAAAAATAGAAATATATGATTATTAACATGAGATATTATTCTTGGAGGAGAAAAAATTATAGACTCTCAAGAATGAATTCAAAGAGATAGGTGGGGTATGATGTGGTGTAAGTGTATCCCTTCAATAAGTGAAAAAGGGAACATTTATGAATACCTGTTACGTTTAAATAACACCATTAAATTATTCAAGGTTAAATGGATCAAATTTTTGAAATAATGGATTTTAAGGTAATATTTAGTTTTCAAATCCTTAACCACATATTTTTATCATGTTTTAAATATAATGGATGTCACTTGATCTTATATTTTTACTTTTATCCTTCTTTTCATTTTTACTAGGGTAACTGGTTTTTACCCAAGTAACTTATGTTTTACTAAACATATAAAATTATCCACATAACCAAATTTTTGTTTTAAAATACAAAATTTCTACTACATTTAATAATGTTCGATTTATAATTATGATAATATTAACTTTTAAATTAAAACATTTTATATTTAAAATATTTTTTGGTTGAAAAATGTTGTTTTCACCATTAAGTGTTCATAATAATTTTTAGTATTTATTACCAATTTAATGATTTAAAATTACTTAAATATATTATTTTAAATTATAATAAATTAATATTTGATTAGTTATTAATTTATTTGAACTGATACAAATTACACAATATTAACAAAACAATTGTTATAAAATAACAGTTTCACCATTATCATAGACATTAACATTAATATTATTAATCATAATATTATAAAAAAAATAATACTAAACTTGTTAAATAATTTGATAATGTTGATATAAAATGTAATATAATTTGTTTGGTATTAATTCATATCAGCGAGGAAAACCAATTTTTTAAAATAAGCGAATAAATTTGTTTTTAGAGTAAAATATTACTTATGTTTCCGAATCAATATGAATGGGTTTTATAAATAAAATAAAGTAATTTTAAATGATTTATTTTACTTATATATATATATATTAAATAATATTATTTAAAAAACATAATCTATTCTTATACTATCATATATTATTTGTAGGTATCAGTCGAGGGCAGTGATTCCTCTGGGGTAGACCTTGTGGAAATTTTCATGAGATTGATTTTATCTTGTATATTATTTCACCTATACATTAATTGTTCTTGTTCATCTAGGTTTTGGTCTATATAACACCCTATTGGAGCTACCTCTATTCCCTTCTATGATAATTGAGCTTTAAAATGGAGACTTCTGCTAAAGGATGTCATTTATTTTCTATTTCTTCATAGATTTTAAATATGGTTACTTTCTTGTATAACAGTTAATTTCATGTCTATATTTTAACAATTAGGTTTTATAATTTTCTTTAAATTATATCAATTTAATTTTATTTTGGTGTTGTGTTTGGAAAAAGATATTGACATAGTGTTTAATTAATGGGGTAATTATATAGTAAAATATATGGGTGTTACAAACACCATCCTCCTTGAAATCATCATAATGATTTTCCATTATATATGGAATATGTTCTAATTCCATGGTCTATAAATAATTAATTTCACTTATATTGTTATACACATCGACTAGTATCTTCATACACTCTTCAACTTGTCAATATCAATTTTAGTGCACTAACAAGGATCCCTTTCTTAATATTCTTCAATTCCAATTTCATTTTTTGCAGCCTTTGATCTATCTATTCTAATTAATTGTCTAATTCATCCTTCGAGTTTCTTGATATAACGTCATCATTAGTGAATTCAACTTCACATGGGATATTAGAATCCAAATGTAATCTAATAACACCATTGATAACTTTAATAGATTCACAATTATTATCATCTATATGATTATTTTGAATGCTTCTAGAATCCACCATATGGATCACACATTTACCATAAATAGTTCCATAAAATTCAAACACTTTTCATTAATATATAAAAGATATTTTATACTACAGGTCACTTCCTCACCCTTTGTGGGACTCAGAATGCAGCACCACAGTGCGGCACATATAGTCCACGGCATGACACCCAACTTCTAGGAAAGAGGGATTTTAAACCCATTTCAAAAACCTTGAGGAGCACTAGACTCATATATCCAATAATATACCCCTCAACAATACCTCAGTGGTCCAAAAATCCCACCAGATCTACTTCCAGATGCATATATATTCCATCCCTCTATAAAGGATATTGGCCTTCCTGGATCAATGCCTTGTGATTTTGCTTCTCCTAGGAATCCCAATTATCACGGGAATACAACTTCTGTTGTGGGGGACTTCCAATTCGATATATATATATATATATATATATATATATATATATATATATATATATATGAGATCATGGAACCCCCCTCACCCTATTCGAGTCCTGGAATAGAGTTCCATGATATGGATCGTGTGTGTCACAACGTTGTGCTTAGAAGCTGGGCAAGAGGGATGTTAAACCAATTACATGATCTTTATGGAGCACTGACCTTCTATATACATCATTACTTACCCTTGTACTCATTTTTGGTTTTCAATTGATTAATATTCATCAATTTTTATTTATATCAACAAATTTGGTTCAATAATTGTCATATTTAACAAAAAAATAAATATATTGATGTTTTCTATATAATATATCATTATTTATATTGATTGTTTATATAAAATATTACATTAAAAATTTTATTATAATTTTTTTTAACATATGTATACAAATTATATAAAATAATAGACTCAAAGCTTATATTTTATAATACTGTGAAAAATAAATGAGTATATTAAAATTATATATATATATATATAAAGGCTTGATGGGTGGGTTTTCCCTTATGCGTGCTATGACATTCATTTCAGGATTGTGTCTGTGATGTGTGTGTGTTTAATGTAATTATACCCCCAAGCACTTAATGTATAAAAATTACACATAGAAACACAAAAAGATTTGTTAAAAAATTAAATATTTGTGTGTAAATATAAAATTATGCGCGTGTGTAAACATATTTTTGGATAAATACATAAAGAATATGTTTGATAATAAATTTCAAAAAAATTGTAATTTTATTCATTTCTAGTGTATCATGGTAGTTATGGTTATCAACCACTTATTAGATTAGTGGGTTTTATTTCAAATAATTTTACTTATTGTTTAAATTATCATGGAAAGTCAAAGTATGTCAAATGTTTTTTTCACCACTATTTTGTTAGATGATATATTTTTTTATACATTAATTTATTGGTTCCATTATAATTATATTTTAATTTTTTTATCTTAAGAAGAAATTTTTCCCAACCAATAATTGGATACCCTTATAACTAGAATGATTGATAGATTTTAGGCTAATTTTCATTTTATTTCCATTATGTTTTTTGTACTTAGTCATTAATTTACCAATACATTTTAGTGATTTGTTATTTTATAAATATTTTTTGTGTAATATGATATTTTTGATTTGAAATGGGATTTTGTTGTGAATCTCTACTCATCCCAACAATTTGATGGAATAAAATAATTTTATAAATTTTTTTGAAGCACTCAAATAAAATTTTGGATGTGATTGCAGATGAAATTTTATATCATTAAGTCACACAACCCCCTCCCTCCAAATATTCCCCTACTAGGTTGTAAATAAAGAATGAGAGATAATAACCCCCCAAGTCCCACCACCAGTAGGCCTCGTGGTGGTGTCTAACACTATTGGTATACAATTCTCATAAAATGGTTAGAATTTCTATTTTTATTGTAACCATGATCGGAAAATAAGATGGATAAACCTCAAAAAAAATCTATGAGATATATAAAAAACCAAATCCATCCCACATGCATGTTTAAGGTAAAACTACTACGAATAAAATAGTCTCTAAAGTAAATAACAAAAAACAAGGCTAAGCAACCACATAAAAACAGTACCAAAGCCCGAGATAATAATGCCTATAACTATCCCCGTAGTCCTCATGGAAACCTAAAAGAAATTTTATATATGTTGGATGAGCATACATGTATACTCATTAGTAAACAAACGTCTCTCTTGCACCAGTTAGAGAAGCATACAAATGGCCTTTGGGGAAAACAACATAATGCAACAGCACCTAACAAGGTATACTAGCAACCCATACCTCACCAAAGGCATGATCACCAAATAAAAAAAGTCAAGTAAATTTGTATAGGGAACATCGATGATAGGGTAACCCGAACAACTTTACCACTGATTAGCCAATATGACACCCAAACGAAAAAAATTCTAGAGATCCCAGATCTTCTAAAAGAACCACATAACATCCCACTTACACACACATGTGACTCACAACTGTATCCCTCCCACAGATACCTGGGCCACATACCACATCACATATTGTCCACACAAACCTAGACCTCACAACTACATCTCGCATGTAGAAACCTAAACCACATACCACATCACATCCTTAAGACACATGGGAACAGAACACGTCTCATCTCGAAGACTCCAGGGAAACCACAACTCATCTCATCCCAAAGAATCATGGGAAAAAACTCCACTGCACACACCTGGGCCTCACAAACCACTACCTTCCCCAAAAATTGTGGGCTATCACCACATGGAAGATGGATAAGGGAAGAGCGGGTGGCCATCCATCTAATCATCAACTGGGATGTTTGGGAATGACACCCTCCCCTATGATAATAGGGTTATTAGTCTCAGAGTTCTCAAATAGGGTTTTGTGAATATAGAAATCACAAGGAAAATGTGGGTATTTGTATATAGTATTAAACAGTTGATCCCAACCTATGGGTTCTCAATCAAAAAACCAATCACCCTATAATAATCCCAACTTTTATGCTGCCTCTAAATTCCTATATTAACAGCATGAATAGTCACTTCAGAAGTTTATAAATGAATGTAATCTGCAATAATCCACAACTCAAAAGATACCCCCATCCAACTCATTTATCCAATTATCATTCATTATTTAGGAAACCATTTACTAATTCCATCCCTTCCAAGACAACTACCAACCACATCACACAACATAAACCGTGATGATGAAAAGTACCACATTAGATCAACTCAATTCATATTTCCAATATGTTTAACACCCATAACAACCACTACTGTTATCATTCTTGAAGGTCATCCCACCATGTCTTTCCTCTCAACAAGAAAACCCCTAACTTACACCCAAACATCGCAACACGCCTCATCAAAACTGATCTGACATCCATTCCGTACAACAAATCCACACCCATCACACCATGTAAAATAAACATAGAACAACCTAAAATTGAAGGCCCACTGCTCAAACACAACCCATATATTCCAAATACATTATATCTCTCAATCTGAGATTCTATTTCACCACTTCTATAACCCCATATTACAACTATGCTCTCAACCCTTGTACCACACAAGGCACAAGATAGAACGAAACCACACATATCATACCACCATACAAAACAAGGCATGGGGTAATAAGATTTATCAAACACTCGTTCATTATGAGCACTTTGAAAATTCATGGGTTATCACAGAGAAAGTTCAATCCAGAGGCATCTATTTATTTAAATAATTATGCATGGTTTTTCAATTTCATATTTTCATGGTTGTTCACATAAGATAAACAATAAATATCTACAAGCCATCACAAGTGCGTATATGAAGACCAACAATGTACATGATTTTTATAAGGAATATAGCCAATACAGATCACAATATTTGTAAACAATAAAACACAAATATCATTCACTTTTCCTAGCCCATATTCATTTGATTAATGCTGATTTGATTATCTTTATTAAAATTACATTCATCTACCTTAACATGGGAAACATTAGTAAACCCACACCACATGATAGACAAAGAAAAAATAGAATAAGGCTTCCCTGCCTCAAGAAATAGATTATCAACACCTCCTCCTTACACCAAACAGGGGGTGGAAAAGGCTCCATCGAAACAAAATCTAATGGTGAAACAAAAAAATACAGATCCTAGGGGAAGAATGGTTGTGGAGATGCTTGGTAGCAATTTTAATGAGAAACAAACAAGGAATAATGTGTCTTGACTTTAGAAAGGCCGAATCCTTTATCAATGGAAGAATGGTTTCAAAATCCATTAAAGTCGGATCACGATCAATACAATGCATTTTGACTATCTAAGGGTTTATTTTGTATTAGGTATTCAAATAAATATTTTACTACCTTCGAAACGACTTCAAAGACACGTAAAAATAAGACTAAAATAATTTTACATCAAAGGAAACATTGATGGGGAGATTACGAAAAAACTAAGAGAAGAATGAAATTTTGACAAACGATCAAAATGAATCACCGTTGGGTGATCCACCATATTGATTCACTAGTGGATGAATCACTGATGGGTCAGTCATCGGTGTGAGATACCAGTGAAGTGTTACCCGGGGAGAGTCATCGTTCAGCGAGTCACTGTTTTGTGAGCTACTATTCTGTGAGCTACCATTCAGTGAGTCACCATTCGATGAGTCACCAATCAGTGTGCAACTGTTTGGTGAGATACTATTCGTTGAGTCATCGTTCAATGAGCTAACATTTGGTGAGTTACTATTAGATGATCCACTGTTATGACTCACCGTCGTGACCCATCATCAGTGAGTTACTATTGCATGTCACCGATACAGACTCACTGTTGCAGGTCACCATTCAATGTCACCAATGTGATTCACCACTACAACTCACCTGTCCTGACTCACTAGTGGATAACTCGCCATTTAAAATTGAGAAATTTAGAAAACTACCAAAATGAGACACTGTTATCTTCACAACACCCCAAAAACTGTATTTCAAAAATGTTATGGACTGGGGAGGTCTGATCCATTACAATAGATACATATCAATATTTTTTCACCCATGATAATTAAAATACAATCCAAAATAAAGGGGGGTCCAAACAACCCGCCACCCATAAGATACCTCTCGAGGATCTTTATATACTTGAAACTCTTCTACCAACATTCTGGTTCAACGATAACCCACCCTGTATTGTCTGAAAGCTAGAGTGAATCATCAAATTACAATAACACCTCATCCAATAGCTACTACCCCAACTAACCATCCGACACACCATTGAAGAACAAAAATCCACAATGATCGTAAATATGAATCATATAATCCCTTCTTTTATGTCAAGATACTATCCATTCTGGGGGCACTAACTCACCCACATAGGTTTAATCACATATCAGTTAATTCATATCGATTAGAAAATTGGTATTGCCCTTTCAAATGTCATGATTTAATAAATCACTAAAGAACATGGAAACAAGTCATCTTATAGAAAACAAGGTTCAATAATTACATTACAAAGGGAAATAGAACAAGGAAAAATTCATAAAAACTCTTGGTACTGGGCATGTGAATGCATCTCCCATTCCCAAGTAATCTCTTCCAGGACACCATTCCTCTAGAACAACTGAACCAAAGGAATGGTTCATCCATTAAACACCTTCTTGAAGATATCCTAGATCTGTAATGGATGATTCAAAAATGCGGCGACATCTATAACATCCAACACTCTGCAATCAATGACATGGAAGTCATCGTGAATATACCGAAGAAGCTGAGATATTTGAAAGAATTCATGGATCTTCTCTAAATATGGTGGTAGTGAAAAATGGTATTCCACCTTGCCAACTCACCCCAGCACCTAATAGGGTCCGATGAACCTCAATGAAATCTTTCTCCTTCTACCAAACCTCTGATTCTCATGTCATGGGGAAACCTTCAAGAACACTTGGTACCCAACTTCGAACTCCAACGGCCTCCTCCTGTGATTGGAAAATGAATTCTTCTGGTCATTGTTGACACTCCATTCTGTCACAGAGTCTAATAAATAAAAAAGGGGAATACCTTAGCATAAATAGATTCATCCTTTGAAGAAACATCGAAAATTGACAAAGCCATGAAGAAGGATTTGATTAAAGATGGACCGCGCATGTTTCATCATGGTCGCACAGGTATACCTACACACCACATATTGGGCGTGGAGGTGACCTATGCACCCTATTTGATTTTTTCCCGGGGTCTTCAGTAGCATATAAATACCCCTTGTGGGCCCCCCATTTTAGGGATGAAAAATCCAGAAACTCAGATTTGAGCTCTCGGCACCCTAGTCTCTTCTCGATGCCTTTTGAACACTTATAAAGTAATTTCTTACCTAGAAATAAATATTTAAAGAGGGGGAACAAGGACTAGGTGTTGAAATTCACCAACACCTGTGCACCTAAGTGTCTAACCCTTAAGGGGGAAAAAAGACAGTTGTGCACCACCTTATTCCTTCAACAGAACCTGCGTGCCACTCATTTAAAAGTCTTTAGGGATAATACTAAGGGCTTGAGCCAAGGCTCTCCCATGTATTACCCTATGGGTTGACCATCACGTAGCTACCTATGTGTCGTGCAGGTATACATGCGTGACCTGTACCTGCACACCCCAATAGAACCTGCACGCCTACTTCTTTTTGGGTGCCCCTCCTACCTATCAACTTACTTCTTCAAATCCACCTCTCATATTCATGATTTAGCCTCAAAACCCACTTCAAAGACATTTTTGGCATGGTTCCCTTATTGGCGTCTTTATATGAAAGGAATTATGTGGAATATCTCTTAAAAACTAGTGATTTATATATCTTTATGTCACTAAGGTTATAGATTTCATTCATTCAACCACATCCTTTAAGTTGAGAGGATCGTTAGCCTAGGCCTCCATTTCAGAAGTAAGACACAGTCCTAATTTTTCCTTAACTTGGGCCTCCTTCTCAAGAGTAAGTCCCAATCTCAAATTTTAAAGTCCCCTAACCTGGGCCTCCTTTTCAGGAGTAATCCCTAGTCTTCAAGTCAATAAATTATGGGCACCCTCCATAGGAGTTGGCCCCAAGTTCGCAAATATAGGCATCCTCATCAGGAGTAAGCCCCAAATTACAAAGTCCCATAACCTGGGCCTCCTTTTCATGAGTAATCCCCAGTCTTAATTCCCCATAACATGGGCCTCCTTCTCAAGAGTAAGCCCCAGTTCTCAAGTCTCTTTAACCTGGGACTCCTTTTCTGGAATAAGCCCTAGTCATAATTTCTCATAACCAGTCTTAATTTAATTTTTATTTGGACTTCCTTCTCAGGAATAAAATCCAATCATGAGACCCCTATAATTTAGGCATCCTTCTCAGGATTAAGTCCTATGTTATGTATCCAAATATCCATAAAGAAAATATACCTTTATAGACCTTGTTCCCGGGTTTCTTCCCTGAAGTAAATCCTAAATTTAATCTATCTGGGCAGTCATACATACATATTCTCCACATCCTTTCTTATGATTTCATCTTTCATGGCACAATTGTTC
The DNA here is from genome assembly GCA_963277665.1 of Viscum album. Taxonomy (NCBI): domain Eukaryota; kingdom Viridiplantae; phylum Streptophyta; class Magnoliopsida; order Santalales; family Viscaceae; genus Viscum; species Viscum album. The sequence goes on from OY728129.1 coordinate 1,040,177,605, forward strand.
GGTTTTACCAAGAACTCTTGTTTCTCAAACCGAGCATGACTCACGTGGGCTTAGAGCGTAAAATTAATTATGCCATATTTATTTGAGCCATCAACCATGAATAAACCTCATACTTATTTACTCAAACTACGTGGGTTCTGATTTATTTTCTAAACAAGGATACGTAGGTATCCCATCTGCGGGTACGATCCTATCTTTGAAATAATCCATGTCCTTCTGAATGACAATAAACTTCAAGTGCCTTGCTGAGTGGCTTTAAAACCAGTATGGTTATCATAATGACCAAGAGCTTTCTAAATAATGTGTTAAAGGCTAACATTGACTAAGAATCTCTTACAAATACAGATGATTCCCTATTTATGAATAACCTCGAATACATATAAACGATTCTTTAAATCTCCTACAAACTAATCATTGATTGTCATATTTAAAGGAAATCTCATTTTCATACTTGGTAATTTAATAAGGATTCACGAACATAACATAAATCTATAAAGAGAGTCCCAGAGTAGACAATAATTCCCCTAAAAAAGGTGTGATGAGTCTGACCTCCCATCCTCTCGACCAATGAAAATTATTAAGCCTTATTAGTCCATAACTAATAAGCACTTATCTTTGGAAAGTAGGTCCAAATGGATATAGAATCATTGGACATTTCCAGTTCTATGAACAAACCCATTAAAAACTGATTGAAAGGTTAGAACCTTAAACAAACTAATTCATCCCCAATTACAGAGAGAAACAAAAAATGGTGAACCCGACGTGAATCCTTATCCAAGTTAATGTGATGTTTTACTTATTTGTTAGGCCCCTATTTAAACTCAATGAGAGGGCCAACAAAACAATCAATAACATATGTGCTCATCCAAAAGATGTAGTGGCCGAACTTATCTTGATTATGTCTATTATATCAAATAAACACTCTTTTCCAAGATCTTCTGCTTTACAGAAATGGCTTCTCTTATGTTCACACCTGTGAATACCTCTGTTGTGAATGCCTCTACTACTAATCCTATTGTATCATTGTCCGCTATGAGGATCGAATCAACTACCTAGTGTGTTCAATGATGGGTATAAAATGCATTGGTTAAGGAATACATTCCAAACGGTACTATTCTGACTCTGGAGGCTGCTCGACAAGCCCTCTAATTCAATAATTAACACTGGTTGTTTGGATAGCGATGACAGGAAATCACGAAGCAGGTGGTGCCAACCACAGCTTCCAACCGTTTCAGGTCGTTATCCCTGGAACTCAATCACCAATCCCTTCCATATTATGTGGAGGTGAATGAAAAGGTCACTGAAGGCCTTAATCCAAGGAGACATGAGTCCTTCCCTAGGTCTCCCATCAACAATCACCGCTAGACTCATGCGGTAGTGCACCCTCAACATGATGAGGGTGTCATCTCCAGGCGTTCGTCTTAGGTTCCTCGAACACGAGCAAGAAAGACGAACCAGCAAAGGCGACGACCGGTCAATAGTGAGCATGTTCTTATCTCTACTATTTCCGGAGAATTCCACCAACCTAACTTGGTGGAAAGAAACGAGCGGGCACAAACACCAGTCCATTTTAATTCCCCTATCCAGCAGACTCGTCTAGAATCAACACGCCAATCTCACTCAGAAATTCTGATGGAGTACTATAGATTGGAACATACACCTGTTTATAAATCATTAGCTAGTCAGCAGGCTCGTCTAACTACATACGATGGAGCCCACCAACCCAATGGGTTGAAAACTGGTAAACAGGCACATCCACCTACTTACACTCATCAAGCCTGCCAGAAGCCTCATATTCTAGTATTAAAGGAAGTTCATCAACCACGTTCTGAGAAGTGCAATCAGCAGACACATACACCTTCTAGTATTGATCAATCCTACCAACAGTCTCGTTTTATAGAACCCAGAGAATTCAATTGGAAATCCCCAATGAAAAACAGGAGGAAGAATCAACTCTCTGCCCCCACACAATGGTAATGTCAGAATTCACTGATAGGAAAGGGAAGACAAGAGTAGGAATACACACCTACTCTAAGAAAGGAATGGTCTTATATCACTTTTCCAGCAGTTGAAGTCACCAAGCATATTCTGTCAATGGTGAAAGAGTAGAAGAAAATCCATTCTCATATTCTGGATTCCTTTCAGAATATTATAACAACTTCAGCATCATCACATGGAAAGAAATGAAAATCTATCCCTACTAGTGGAGTAACACATCAATATATCACTCCGGAACAGACATATACCTCTATTCCAGTCAAAAAGGGCTGCGAGGCTTACTGCCCCATGTCATACAGACAACCAAGTCAGGCACATACACATGATTTGAGTGGAGTTAATCAACCTAACCTGACTATTTCTCCTAAGAAGGCACATACAACTGCCCATAATAAACACTTTTGTCAACAAGTGATTTCTAAAGTGGGTAAGAAGGAATCTATGAAGAAGACACGTCCATCACAATCAAGAAATCAATGGCCAATCTGTAACAAGACCTTGCTCGATACTGGAGTCCTTGAATCCCTCAGACAATTATCTATTGGAACTCAAGATTCTACTCTCTCATTTCCCAATAGCAGGAACATTAATTCTGAAGGTCCTCATCAGACACTTCCTCATGAAGGCTTGCTTCATGACAGTTTGATCGATCTCAAAGTTTCATCTTCAGATGAGAGCCACGATAACCCTGCACATGGACAGAAGATCAAGGAGCAAAAGGTTTAATCTATTGTTGTAACCCACCATGGTGGTCCTTCCCATGATGATGAATTTAGCCGAGAATGTACTCTCCACAGTAGTAATTCACATGGCCTGTAAAATGTTCCAATGGACAATGTAGTAATGATAAAGCCATCTTATCTTGAGGCACTTGAAAATTTCAATCCAGCCATGTCTGATGTTTTACCACTAGTAGGTGAAATACTTTCTCAATCAGATGATAGCCTGTGTTATAGGTCATTCTTCGAACCACCCCTGGGTCATTCATCTTCTATTTTGATCAATGAATTCTCTACCAATCTTATTTAATCCAATGAAGAAACAAGGAAGCACCAAATCTGGTCTAATAAGGTCGAAGAATCTTCATCAAATGTTAAATAGGAAATGCTGAAAATGAGAAAACAACTGGAGAAAGGTGAAGTTCCAATCATGTTTTGGACTCTGGCTGACTCTCAGAATGGCATTCTAGAGATGTTGACAAAAGATGGAATTCATGATATTCATCTCAACATATGGAAAACTCTTTTTCTGTTGAAAAAGAAAATGTTATCTTATGATGAATATGAAAATCATGTCAAGATAATAGAAGGGTTACAATGCCAAATTTACTTGGAAGCTCCCTCAGTTTCTAGATATCTGAAGGCTGAAAAGTAGCAGAGATCCATTCAGCGTTCATGCCTTGGCGCACTAAGAATATTGCGCCCGTTGATTTCCAATGCCCCATATGGTATTCATATCAGGGGATGGGGTGTTCATGGGGAACTACATTTCACTGTACTCTCCAGTCAGCAAAGCCCGCCGAAAATAGTCTCATGCAATGTTATTGCCCATGGATGGCCACAACCAATTGGCATTGTTTGTAATCAAAGGCTCGTTCAGGAACATGCCTCAACTAGTTCTTCCCAAATTCAGGCATAAAAATAACAAGTTTTCAAATTAAGTTTTCATCTAGAAAATGAGAATGTCGAACATGCTTATCATTTAGAGAGAGCACATCATCAGTTGAAAGAAGTGTCAGAAATCATCCAGTGTTTATTTGAGTCAGGTGATTTGAGTGGATGCAGGTTGATGCATCCAGCCAATTTGCGGACTAAAGTCTGCAAGATCAGGGGATATTTTAATAAAGTCTCAGATATAGAAGCTCAAGAACCACCCCAACTTTCCAGATTGAGGACTCTTTTAACCCAAACATCAGAATCAATAAATAGGATTCAAGGACATGAGCAGAAACAAAAGGAACAACCCCAGTCCACCGAACTGGGGACTTTTTCAAATCCTCAGTCTTTTCCTCAGAGAAATTCAGTCTTCTCTCGATTAGGGAAGAAGACACAAGAGGAATGAAGATCCAAATTATCAGCAGATTCCCTCCAAATTACGGTTCTTCAAGAAGTACCTGAGGGATGAAATCAACAAAAGGCAATGTCTCATTAAGGAAATGGAAATAGACAGTATCACTGAAATGATGATAGAAGGGATGCAATCCATTATGCATCAATTAATGTCATCAATGTCATTGTTGTTGATCCTCCAGAACATGAGGCTCACTCATAGGGATCAGATGAAGAGGTTCATACTCAAGAAGATGTACGCATAGACACAAATAAAGAAGGTGTGCGTACATGAAATAAAAGGTTTACCCTGAATCATGGTATTAATTCAAGTAATCAACTTACCCCTCTCTGAAAGGTATCAAAAAAGGGGAAAGGAAAGAACCAGGATACTTACCCTTCCTCTGGAGAATGCCAATGACTCTCATTAGAGCAAATATTCGCACAACAAAAGGATGAAATGAAGTAATTAAGGAGGATGAATGTAGAACCACTTCAAGGTAATATACCTCCTAAGCGTATTGGAGTCAGTCAGTCAATGTATTTTATTGCGGCTACTAAGATAGATCAAGAATATCATTCTTTATCAGTACACCGTCACAGGTATAATCCTATGGGTAAGGTGCATCAACAACCAGTGGTGTTATCATCAGTTGTGTACCAACCAACACATCTGTTCAAAATCCAGTTAATACACCTGCTCAGATCCAAGCTCAATCAGATGTTTCTCAAAATTTAATAACTAATATTGAGTCATTAACAACTCGGTTGTAAGCTTTGGAGGGAAAATGTGCTCAAATTCAACTGAAAAAGAGATCTTTCCCTGAATGGGTTGATGGAATTCCTCCCCCATCAAATTTTTCAAGTACCACATTCCCAATATTTAATGGTTCAAGAGACCCAGGGCAACACTTAACACATTTTGTTTCTTATTTTGATCCTATGATGGGAACCCCTCAGCAATGAAAAGATGTTAAGATCATGTGTTTTGTATAATCATTACAAGTGTTGCTTTTGTTTGGTGTACAAACTTGCAATCTCGGTCAATTACCTGATGGGAGGATCTCTGCCAAATATTCCTTCTTCAATTCAGCACAAATTTTACAAAGGCAACAATTTTTTATCATAAATTTTTTTAAAAAAGGGAGAATGAAAGGGTTTCATATTTCAATGCTCACTAGAAGGGATTAACATATTCCATAAGATTAGCACCACTCAAGATTAATTGTTTCCAATCTGAGTGGAAAATTTGTGTGATGAATTATGCGCACTGTTGATCCCTGTGAAATACACAAGAGGGTTTTGAGACCTTACTTATATCGCTCAACAGATCGAAGACTCGCTTACAAAGACTAAGGATAAATCTTGTGTAATTCAATCAGCTTCAGGAAGGAGAATGGGTAGAGAAGAGACTGCTACAATTACGCTTAAACAAGCTCCCGTACCTTCTTCTACTTCAAAAAATTTATCTTTTCAAAGGGCTCCACCTCCTAAGCATCAACAACAGAGGTAATTTCTTCAAGATGATCAAAGTGAACAAAGACAAAATAAATTTGAGGAGTTAAATGAAAAATTTATTCTTTACAAAATGAACATGTTCCTGGTTACTTCATTTCGGCTCTAGAAAATAATTTGGTTCAATTGCAAAGGCCCAAAAGGCCAAACAAGGAAGGAGATAAAGACCGTCCCAACTATTTCCCATTAGATCAGATGTTGGGGCATACCATTCAGGAGAGTTTTGTCTTCAAATACCTCCTACAGAAAATGGTGGACTCGGGACAAGTCAAATTGAAAGGTTCTTCAGCTCAGGTAGAATGTGTTACTGCTACCGATCCAGAGGAAGAAGGTGAGTGGCAAGAAGTAGAAAGCTAAAATGTACAGAAATATGATGATTGAATGGTCATGAAAATGATCAACCAAAATATTTCCTTTTTTTGAACGAAATTGAAGAAACCAATTGTGTCTTCTGGTATGAATGCCGCAGCAAAACCCTCTTCACCAAGTGGAAAATCCTCAAAGAAACAAAATAATTCAATGAAAGAGGAACAATAAGAATAATATGAGATTGTGTCAAAGCCCAAGTTGTCTTTAACTATGGAATATTTTATGCCATCTACTTCTAAGTCACGTGCACCATCCCACAAAACGACATATCCTAAAATTGGCTAATCAGGCCGAGTCTTCATCAGATGAAGTGGTGATATTTGGTTCTGTTAACATGAATCACCTAACACTTCCTTATTCCAGTTACTGTTTCGATCATGAATAAATTGAGTTCCCTGTATCAAATAGAGGAATTAGAGGGAGTTTCAGAGTTCTGGGATACAGAGGAAGACATGGATATCATAGAAGCCACTATTCCAATTCTACTCCTGCTAGAACTGTATATGCAGTAGAAACTCTTGGTAGAGACCTTCAACGATCTCAACAAGAACAAGAATTTTCTTCCACACATGTCAGATTAAGTACTATCACAATTAATATGGAGGATCAATTGGAGGTTACACCTTCTTCCTCTCAGCATGTAAGTAGACCTAGTCGGTCTAATCTTCCAAATCTAGGAGTGTTTCCAACTCCTACACCGATACAAGACACATCTACTTCCGAAGCATCAAATTCTAAGGCACCTGCAAAACCACATGTTCTTATTGGAAAACTCAGAACTTTGGATAAAAAATATGATATCTTGAAACATTTGGCTCATGTACCATCCGATTTATCAATTCTGGATGCCTTGAATCTATCAAAGGATCTTCGGGAGGCACCCATTGAGGCTTTGTCAAGTCCTCGGGAATTTGAAACTAAAATTGTTGTGGCTGATGTATACCATATAGAGAATAATCCTACAGAATTCCATGCAGTGATATCCTTCACATATGAAGATGAAGAAGATGTTGTGCATGGACATATTAGACATTTGTATTTAACTATCAAGGTCAATGATGTAGACATCCGAAGAGCTTTCATTGATAATGGTTCTGGAGTCAACCTCACCCCAATTCATACACATTGTTGATTTGGCCTCACCGAATCTAATTTATCTCCATATACTTTGATTTTGCATGGATATGCTAAAAATGAACAAGAACCTCTGGGTGAGATCACACTCAGAACTCATTTTATAGATCTTGTATCCAATTCATATTTCAGGATTGTTCGTCATGACACAAATATCAACATTTGGATTGGAAGACCTTGGATACATAAACATGCTGCTATCCCTTCATCATACCATCAATGTCTCAGATATTGTTTTAATGGTCAAATTGGGGCATTGTGTGGTGATAAAGCCCCATTGAAAACATGTGAATCTCAATACATTGAGGTGGAATTCTATCACATGGAGGGAAAGGAGAAGTCCACAACAAGGGAGGTTACCAAAGTTAATGGTCCATATGGTTTGGAAAAGATTCCAGTAAACCCATTCATACATATGAATACAGATTATGTGTTTCCAATCAGTCAGATTGACAAGATAGACCCAAATCCAAATACTCTTATAGAAACTTCCATAATATCAATAACGACAATCAAGCCAGACAACTTGGGAGAAATTGGTGATTCACCAGGCAATGATGAAAGCTCAAATGGAGATGTCTTCATTTCATCCACTGAAATCCAACAAGTCTATACTTCGACAACTAGGCCAGAAGAAGTTATAGCAATGTTAGAGGTGAATGATGATGTCGATTCTCAATCCATCATCTCCTCTTTATTACCCAAGGAATACCCTTTGTCATCAATAGTGTCAAAAATGGAAGCCTCTTATTCAAGATGTTCAAATTATAACATCTCCCTTGATCCTGGAAATTCTGATTCTTCATCTACTATGCAAGTAAAAACAGAAGAAATAATACATGTTGAAGAAGAAGAGGAACATCTCAGGGATGCACATCCAGCATTTGAAGATGGTATCTCTACCACTATGGATGAACTGAGAGAAATAAATATTGGTACAAAAGAAGATCCACGCCCCAATTTAATTAGTGCAGCCATGACTCTTGAAGAGATAGAAATTTATATTTCATTTTTGAAGCAAAATCGAGATATATTTTTTTGGAACTATATAGAAATTCCAGGACTTGATCCTGTTGTTGCTACTCATCGTTTGGGTTTTCCAGAAGAACCTCGAGGATTCATGCAGGTTTCATGAAGAACACATACAACTTATGCTATCAAAATTGAAGCTGAGGTGGATAATCTTAACAAAGATAACTTCATCAAAGAAGTTAAATTTCCCAAATGGCTGGATAATATTTTCCTTCTAATAAAGAATACCGGACAAATTAGTGTTTTCATTGATTTTAGAGATCTTAATCGGCATTGTCCTAAGGATGATTTTCCAGTTCGGATCATAGAAGTCTTAATTGATGCAACATATGGCTATGAAACACTTTCCTTCATGGCTAGATATTCCGGGTATAATCAAATCCAAATGGCTCCAGAAGATGAAGAATCTATAGCCTTCAGATCCCCTTAGGGCGTGTTTTGGTATCGGGTAATGCCCTTTGGCCTGAATAATTCATGCACAACATATCAACGTTCCATGCATCATATCTCATACCCTTTTTATGGAAGTTTGTTGAATGGTTTGTGGACGCTTTGGTGGTTAAATCCAAGAAACATTCTAATCACATGGATGATTTGAAAGTCATATTCCACAAACTCCGGCAACATAATTTGATGATGAACCCCTTAAAATGTTTTTTTAGGGTAACCTCAGGAAAATTTCTCGGCTTTGTTGTACACCATTAGGGTATCAAAGTTGATCCTGAGAAGACAATTTCAATCCTCGATATATAACCTCCGTGAAATTTGAAATAATTGAGAGGACTTCAAGGACACTTAGCCTATATTCGGCGTTTCATCACCAATTTGGCAGGAAAAAGTTTACCCTTCACCATATTTATGAAGAAGGGAGTAACTTACCAGTGGACCGAATAATGTCAAGAGGCATTCAATATTCTCAAGAAGTATCTCTTGATTCCACTAGTATTACTGCCACCTGTTGAAGGAATGCCACTTATCCTTTATGTGATAGATTTAGAGTGATCATTGGGTGCCTTCCTTGCCCAGAAGAATGATACTGTGAATGAAAACAGCCTTTACTACCTCAGTCTAACTATGCTTGGAGAAGAAACCAGATATTCAAGTATTGGGAAGTGCTGCCTAGCATTAATCTTTGCAGATCAGAATTTGAGACAGTACCTGTAACATCACTAGGTCCAATTGGTATCTTGAAATAACCCACTAAAATTTATCATTAGTCGTCCAATGCATACAAGACATCTGGAAAGGTGGGAAGTTATTTTGAAGCAATTGTTTATCCTCTACGTGTCTCAAAAGGCAATAAAGGGCCAAGCTCTGGCTTATTTCCTTGCTAAACATCCTTCAGTTGAAGATACATCTTTAAATATAGAACTTCCTTATGAAGAAGCCTTTTATATTAAAGACAATATTCAAACATGGGAAATTTAGTTTGATGGTGCTTTCTGAAGTCCAACAGGAAAGAAAATGGATGATCCAAAATTCAACAAAGTTGGGTTAGTAATTGTACATATTTCCCCAGAAAAGGCAGTGCTACCCTTTTCCTTCTTATTGTGGGAAGGCGGTACAAATAATGAAGCATAATACCAAGCTCTAATCACAGGATTGGAGTTGGCACTTCAGGAACAAGTGAATCACTTAATGGTGAAAGGTGATTCAGACCTAGTAATCAAACAAGTCAATGGGTACTATGCAATAAAAAAACAACTAATCCCTTTGTATTATTACATCAGAGAGTTAATAGAGGAATTTCTTTCGGAATCGAAACTTTCTTATGTCCTGCGATCACAAAACGCACAAGCTGATGCACTGGAAAATATAGCCACAACCCTAGCAGATCCAAATCGAGACGAGACAATCATCAGTATTGCCCACCGTCATACAATTTCACATTATGTTCAAACCAGAATAGAGGAAATCAATGAAATTAGTCCCATTTATGAACCATATGGGCATACTACAGGATGGATGACACCTATCAGGAAATACCTTCAAAATGGAACACTTACTCCTGATAGAGATGAGAAAGAACAAATCCGGCAACATGTGGTCAATTTTACTCTTTATAATAGCCCTGATCACCTAGAGAAAATTCTCTAGAAAAGAGGTTTTGATGTAGTTCTCTTCAGATGCATTGATGGTGAAGATACAATGGCTGTGACGAAAGAAGTACATTCAGGATTCTGTGGGGCCCATTAGTCTAGACATAGACTATCTGATCAAATTCTATGTCTTGGATACTTTTGACCATCAATGATACCGGATAGTGTTGAATTCACAAAGATGTGTCATTCTTGCCAAGTATGTGCGAAAATCATTCATCAGCCCCCAGAGTTGCTTCATACAGGTAAATACTCATGGCCATTTTCCACATGGGGAATTGATGTAGTATGACTTTATCCTTCAGTTATATCCAAGAAGTTTAAGTATATTCTTATTACTACTGAATTATTCTTCAAATGGGAATAGGAAATACCTCTCAAGGAAGTTAGTTCTAAAGAATTGTTAGATACATCAAGTCTAACATCATTAACAGATTTAGTGTCCCTCATACCATATTGATGGACAATGGCACCAACTACTGTTCATCCGAGGTAAAAAGGTTTTATCAAGAATACAACATCAAATCCAACCATTCATCTCAGTATCATGCAATGGACAATGTCCAGATATAATAATTCAACAAGACTCTTTCAAATATACTGCAAAATATGGTGGATAATGATAAGAAATCATGGCATGATAAACCCCTTCATGCCTTATGGGCTTATCGAACCACCACCCGCACTACTACGCGGTCAACTCCATATTCATTTTTATATGGAACAGAAGCAGTCCTGACCATTGAGGTTAAATTACATTCAATCAGAGTAGCCATTTGTGACCAATCATCTACATATGATCATTCTCGAAAGTGATTGGATGAATTGGAACGATTAGATGAAAAAAGATTGTGCACCCTACACCATTTGGAAGTTTATCAGAATGAAATAACACGAGATCTAAACAAAAAAGTTCATCTTCATTCATTCATTCTGGGAGAATTGGTATTGGTTCTCAGAACTCCAATGATACTAGGAACAAAACCTCCAAAGCCTGAACCAAAATGGGAAAGACCTGACTCAATACATAAGGTCTACTCCAATGGAGCTTATTCTTTAATCTCAATAAATGTAGAACTCATCACTACTCCAACCAATGCCAGATTTCTAAAGAAGTATTTTTTATAACAAAAATACATCATTAAGGACTATGCATATGACATTAAAATATTCACGACATCATACAACATGCCATTAAACTATTCCATCGTCTAACATGACGTTAAAATTTATTGTTCCCCTTTCATCCAACATGACGTTAAACTGCATTACCATCGGTATATGCATATGCCCTTAAACTATTTGCACCATTGTCCAACATGACATTAAAATGTGACATCCTATCTATATGATGCTAAACCATACATAAGTCCCTTACATCCAGTAAGACATTAAACTATGTTATCCTTACTACATGACATTAATCTGCACAGTCCCCAAAGTCCTTACTGAAAGACTTTAAACTGCATAATCTTATTTTATGTCTTAGCTACATGACGCTAAACTGTACAACAACCCAATGTCGAACATGATGTTAAACATTGAAAAAATATCTAATACGTCCAAAATGACATTAAACTGTGTCCCCATTGTCCTCACTGCAAGACATTAAACTGCATAGTCCCCCCTAAGTCCTTACTGCATGAAAGTAAACATCGCAGTCCCTTCTATGTCCTACATGACATTAAACTGTTCATCGTTAGGGTTGTTTCTACCTCTTGTTTCTCACACTGAGTATGAATCACATGAGCTTAGTGTAAACTTCAACTATAACACCCTCTTTGGTCTGCCAATCATGTGAATATCCCAACACCATCTTCGGGTTGTCCTCAAGTACAAATTAATCAATAATTCATTCTTCAATTGAACTACGCGGACTTTGATCCTTGTCTTCTAGGATGGGTACGTAGGCAACCTCCCAAGGTTCAAGCCCAAAACCAATCTCTTCACATCGGTTCACCTCCATCTCATACGATGTTGATTCGTGAAGCCACCCCCAGAATCAATATCTTAACATTGGTTCACCATTGTCCTTGCTATATGACATTAAACTGTATAGCACTTTTGTCATGTATGACAATAAACTACAACATTATTTGACACCCTCACCTGAGAGGGAATCATTATTTACATTGATCTTCAATCCTGTTATATTCTAAATTCTACATGCATACATGGCAATGCCCAAACCCTTTATCTTGGGTCAAACCATCATTACACTAAAGTCCCCTTTCACCCTTCACTGGTACAAACCAAATCTGTACAAAGGGTATTTCAAGAACTATGTGTGGATTGATTCCCATCCTTATGGGATATGTAGGAATGTTTGAACATTCCTAGAATCCAGCACCAAGCCTTTGGGCCTAACCCCAAATTCCACTTTCAGTCCCTTGGCTGAAAGGTCCCCTGTGAAAACATGAATGTGGTATGAAAACCCTGGTTATCATTCACATCTAGTTTATAAAACACACACTATGTATTCATTATTATGGTTGGAGTTATATGACCATAAACTAAGATCTCCAATACTCTCTTCCCAAATGATGTTAAACTATATTTCAAGAACTGCATTTGGCTTGATTCTTATCCTAATGAAATATATAGTGAAGTCCAACATCTCAATTCAGGACCCAGCCACAAGATGATTATGGTTAGCATTGGTGTGTCTATCTCTAAATGCATTGAACAATTCCTATTTTAATGTGTCATACTCCTAACCTTAAATACTTCTAGATCTCCATAACCCTTTTCTTGACTTCTGGTCATAAAATGTCTGATACCTGAGAGTTTGTTTGCCTGACTATGCAGTATGTTCCCTTAGGCGGCCTTGCATAAAAAGTCTACATAACAGACCTGTCAACCAAAAGATGATATTATTTGACTATGCAGCCAATTCCCTTAGGTGGCCCAGCATAATTTAACCCCCTAACGGGTTTTTCAAATAATGGTAATTTCATTCTTGGGAGAAAACACACTTTTTGACCTTATAGGTCTTATCGACAATATATAAGGATCCTCAAAAAATATTCATCCTTAACATATTTGTCACATACTCTTTTTCATGATCTTAAAGTATTCAAGTCTATGGTTTATATTTCCCTTACCTACGGTTGGGTCAGACCTTCACAGGAGTGACATTCATCCAATTCATAGACAATCTTGATTGGAAATATCCTCTCTATATTCAAGTACCTCTCTCTATACATCAAACTCTATGCTTTGGAAAATTTGAATCTCTATAAAATTGCACAGAAATTTTAGCAGTAGAAAAGTAAATTTCTGAGAGTTCTTTTTCCTGACTATTCATCACATGCCCTTAGGCGGCCTTGCATAAGTAGTCTACATAACAGAACTATTAGCCAAAAGATGTTATTATTTGACTATGTAGCCAATGACCATTAGTGGAACTGCATAATTCAACACCCTAATGGGTTTGTTAAATAGTGGTAACTTCATTCTTGGTAAATACTTCTTCTAATGCCTTTTAGCCCTTTTTTCATATCATTCCCCAGATTCAAAATTTCTTAAGTCGTGTTTTCATGTTTTCCCACATACCTGAGTGTGGTAATATGTTTTCAGATAAATTTTCAAGGAATTGAGTAAATTTCTATCTATTCGGTCAAAGCTATTTCGACCATAAACATTATGCTTTTTTATGCCCGACGTGCATGACTTTGAACTGCCCACAAAAGAAAAGGGAACTATAAACAAAATCAAGTCCCAACTCACTAAACATACATGTTGTATGATTAAGTTAATATTGAGCAATTAAAAAGATTCAAGGATTGTAGGGTTATTTTTATAATCTTAGTAAAAATCAAACTATGTTTACTAGGACCATTGGATTGGGTAATAATTTAAAGAAGGTAGAAATACAAGGAATTCACAAATGATTGAAGATGAAAGTATTCTTCATTGATGCACAAGAGTTAGAAGGACATCCACAGACTGATGTATCCTCTCTTTTCCAAGAATTACAAAAGACTGTCAACATAAAAATTCATTTGATTTACAGCATCTCGAGCTTCATCATCAGCCACTTGAAGCTCATGAACTCAACCAACTTCACTATTTTCATCTTGATGGAGTGTTTTCTTGGCATCTGCAATGGATTTCACACCATTCGTTTGAGCTACTTCCAGTGAATTATTATGTTGGTCAAGTTCCCCAGTAACATCATCTAACTGTTGCTGAAGATGCATCTGCTGGACAAATTTCTCTTTGATCTTATGCTTCAGCTCCTTTAACTTGGTAGCATGATCAGCCTTAGCTCCGGACATCGCAGCCTCAAATTTTCAAATATTGGCTGACAGCCTTACTCTGGTCAAATCGTTACTATACTTCTGCACCTGCTCCCTTCTTAAAATGACTTATTTCATCGCGGCATGGATCTCTTGATATGCAAAACCAACAAGTCCCAACATGATGAATATGGATGATAGTCGGGGGATTTTTGATGACAGATCTTCTAGAGGCACTGCAGATATGATCTTCCATATGTTCTGCAATTCCATGCATCGTGAAAATTGGAGGGCCTTTTGTATTTACTAGTGTGACTCAACATCACTGTCACATGGGGGGAATATAATCCGGGATTAATTCACTTAGGGAAGTGCCATGTTCTGATCCTTCCCAACCTGACCCATGTAACATCACTTTCTATTCCCATTGGGGCAGAGGCGGAGGCTTCACTTCCAGATCTAGCCACTGAAATTTATGGCCCTGCGTAATCAATTGAAATCTTTGTTTAGTTTCAAAGGATAAAAAAATGTTGATTGGTTTTCTTGAAAATTAAGTATAGTCGCAAATATTGTTATCTCTTAACCAAATGTAGATCAACAACATGAGAAGGATCCTCCCTGTATTTTCTAGTTTCAACAGGATTTTCCGGATGAATTTCAGGAATCTTAGTCAGGTTCATCTCCACTCGAGCTAATGTCTCTACAATAGTAGGGTTTTATGTATCCCCTTAAGGCATTGGCAGTTCAGCATCTTTCTTAGACGGAACTACACATTTTAATCAATCATGGTTATATATGTAATAAGAAGTTATTTTAACAGGACGGAAGATAACATTCACGTCCAAAATCCTCTAAATTACATGGTAATTTAACTTGATCTAAAATATCTTCAAAAGATGCGCCATGTTTCATCATTTCATCTAATGATATCTAGGATTCCTGTTTAGTCTCACCAGTGACATCGTTCGATGTTTCTACTTGGAGACCCACATCCTACAACCCCTGACCCTGGACAGCTTCTTCAGTAAAAATTGCAGCATTAGTTACAGTGGTCACCAAATGCTCTTGTGCAGTGGTTGAACCAAAAGTATCATAGAATGGAAGTTAGTTGATGTTTAATTCAACATTTTATGAAGCATTGTTAATTTACCATAAACAGGTTCTCTCTTCTTGCAGTATTAGTAGGAGCGGTACTGGGAACAGATGCTTGTTCCTCTTCAGGAGTAGCCATGCCAACATGAACTTGTGATTTTTCACTAGCACCCTTGGTCATCCTCAAAGGAGGGTCAGTCCTCTCCCTCAAAGGGGAAATTGAATAAGGCCTTGCAATCCCAAAAAGTATGAGCAATATTTTCATAGGTTAAGACTCATGACTATCCGAATGACTTACCACTACTGATGAAACGTTTAACCGTGGACTTCCTCCTCTAATGCTTTTGATTCTTTGGCTTTTTGGGAGTGTTGAAATTCTCCTATCCAAATAATGGTATTTGAGAGTGAAAAGGCCTTTATAATTCTTCCTCCATGGGTTGATGGCCTGGAGATTTCTCGCTCGACAAGTAAGGAGATTCATTAGCCTCGATGGAAGTACCACCTAGGCTATACTGTGGTGAAGGAACCTCAGCAGTTCCTTTCTTTTCAAGCTTCAGCATGGAGAAAGTAATTTCCTTGAGTAACAAAGCATTGATTGAAATTAAGATTCAAAGAAAATAAAGAAAGAAACATACATCTTCAGGAGCCATGTAATCGTGCCAGTCCCCATCTCCGGAACCACCAGTCCCCTCAGTGGTTCCACGATCTATCATTTCCTTCAACTGCTTGGTGATATGAATGGAATTGTCGATGGCATATATGAGAATCTCCAGCTCTCTGACGTAATCCCGAACTTCATAGGGATTATCCTTGAAACAAATATTAGTAGATTCTCGAAGATTTCCTCTTCTAGGGATGTGTAGCCCTTCACATAAATCCAGCTAGGTGGTTTCAGTATTTTAATATAAACTCCACTATGTCTGGACTGCCTCTAGTCGTAAATATTCAGCATGTGTACCAGAAGGCTGTGAGGAGGGTCCTACATACTTAGAATTCAGCTTCTTCCTAGCTCCTACAACTACATATAAATGATAAGAAAATAAGACTTGTTTCTCTATAAAGTAATGATGATTAAATTTACCCTATTTATTAACTCACTGGGAGTTGATGGAGTTGGTCTCTTGATTCTGATAAGAGGATTATATCTGGCACGAGGCCGCTTTGCCGCAGGTTTTGCCTCATCATCCCCATCTTGGAAATCCGGTGAGTCAACCCCAGGTGAAGAACCTGGTGAATCAGCTCCAGGTGGGGAAGCGTCACCTTCCCGATGAAGGGTTTCTTTCTCTATAGTTATTTTATTTTTCACCACATGATAAACTGGACAATTCAACCCCCCTTCAGGGTATGATGCTATCCATTTCTCGGCATACCATGTTGTCAAGTTACTTGCTGATTTATGAACTAGTATATCAAACACTACCCCAATTTTTTCCATAGATGTTAGCAACCATATATGTCGGGAAACCATCAGATGCTTCTCTGACCTGACATGCAAAGGAGGGGATACAATAGTCTGCTAAAGACTCTTGATTTAACGTGCAAATCTCTATGGGGCATAGGCCTCGCAAAAAATGTCTCTGTCAATCCTGGTGTCCAGTACACCATCTCTGCAAGCTAGCATGTACGACCTCAATTCCAAATATGTGGTTCCATCATCAAGAAACCCCCTGGTTGGTGGGTTTACAAAAGGAAAGAAATTTAATTCCATGTACATACTCAGCCTCACCTTCATATCATAGATGTTGAGAGCTAACAGAGCAACTCCAGAAAATGATTGCACTGACGGACGGAAGGAACTTTCAAAAAGGTGTAATCCATTCTATACATTATATGTTCTGAAATGAGTGGAAATCCATCCCCACAAAACTAGGAATGGTCCGACTATTCTCAAAGGAGACTTATCCTTATAGACATAGAGTAATGTCCTGTGAATCTTCAACAAAATGGGGGTGGAAAACCCAACCATTTTCTTCTCAGCCTACTTGGCCTCCATAATGAAGGTCCCTGGCCTGACGCCTCCCTTCGATTCCCTGACTGGAAGAAGATAAACACTGAGCCACATGGATAAAAATCCCACCAGACGGGTATTTTTTTCGATTCTCTGATCCACTCCTTAACCCCACTTATCAAGTTATCCTGCTTCTAAAGTCGACAAAAATGTTTCAGGAGCACCCCACATCTCTATTTTAGGGAAAATAGTAGGATGAGTACAGGCGGGCCACTCCCCCTTCTTCTTGGAAAGAATCATATCCATCCACTCCTCTGGATGACTATCCATTCTAGAATGAGTTTTGGAGGTTTTGGAATTCTTGAGCATGTAAAATATTTTCAATAATTCCCGAGCCAAAGCCAGAGTCTTCTCCAAATCATTCCATGTTGCCTTACACGTGATGAATTCATCATACATATCGCCAAAAATTGGATCCCCTGAGATCTTGTAGACATCCCACAGACTGATGCCTACTTCTCCATGAGTCATATGGAAAGAATTGGTTTATGGGCTCTAGCAGGTGATTAGCTCCATCACAAAGTCATCATTTCTATTGAAATATGTCTACCCAACCTAGAAGACTTCATATATCACAGCTCTTTTTAAATCCTTGACAAACTCTGCATAGATTTGTCCCACCCAATATACCCACATCCATGTTGGATTCACACCTCCTCCAGGAAGGAAGTACCAACTCTTCTTCCGGCCTTTGGATTGATCCATAATGGAATTTAGGAAGATTGGAGGATAACAATGTGGTTGCAGCTCAGGCTTGTGAGGTTTTAGATCTGGTGCACTGGGGATATGATGCATCATATATGCCTTCTCCACTATTCCAGTTTTTACAAATGCTCCTCCACTTGAGATATTTGTTGAAGAAAAATTGGTGTAATTTTGAAACCATGAATGTTGGAGATAATTAATTTCCTCTAGAATGTTTACATCTTGAAGATGAACATGACCATACAGAGGCATGTAGGTGCCCTGTGGAAAGTTAAGATGATACTTCTTCAAGTACGTGGCAAAATCTGGAAGAGTGTTGTCGCTGATATCATAGTAATCATGGAAAAAATGTTCATCATATCATCAATTTTCTTGCTCTCTAGTTCGTCAGACGTTCCAATTCTTCTAGGAAACATTGAATCTGCACAAAGGTCGAATAAATTAACTCTTAAGTAAGTTAATTTTTCATAAAATTTGTGACGAAATTCGAAAAAATGTCTAATTCATTAAGGTGTGAAAGTCCAAAGTTGGCACGCAGGTGTAACTGTGTCACGCAGGTTTTGGCGCGCATGTATCACCGGACATGTAAAAATACCTCTGCAGTAGCGTGAAATAGAAAAGAGGAAATGAAACCGTGGAAAATCGGCAACCTGTGCGATGAAAGAAACCTGTGTGGTGAGAGCAGAAATGTTTGAGAGCTGGGTGCTTTGTACGAGAATGAGGCACATATTTATAGGCCAGGCTGCACCCCTGTGTGCCGAAGCCTACGCGCCACTCACCTGTGTGCCAATTTCTACGCGCTCAGAAAAAGGGGAATACCTTAGCATAAAGAGATTCATACATTGAATAAACATCAAAAATAGACAAAGGCATGAAGAAGGATTTGGTTAAGGATGGGCTGCGCAAGTTTCATCCTGGCCATGGAGGTATACCTGCGCGCCACATATTGGGCACGCAGGTGACATGCGCTCCCTATTTGATTTTCACCCGGGGTCTTCAGCAGCCTATAAAAACCCCTTTGGGCCCCCATTTCAGGGACACAATATCTATAAACTTATATTTGAGATCTTATCACCCTAGTGTCTTCTCGAAGCCTTCCGAACACATCTAAGGTAATTTCTTACCTAGAATGAAAGATTTAAAGAGGAGGAACAAGGCCTATGTGTTGAAATTCACCAACACCTACATGCCTATGTGTCAAACCTTTAAGAGGAATAACATATACTTGTGCGCCGCCTTATCCCATCAACAGAAACTGCACTCCACTCATTTATAAGCCTTTAGGGATAATACTAAGGGCTTTAGTCAAGCCTTGCCCAAGTATTTCCTTATGGGTTGACCATAACGCAGGTACCTATGTGTCATGCAGTTATACCCGCACGACCTGTACCTGTGCGCCCTAGTAGGACCTGTGCTCCTACTTCTTTTTGGGTGCCCCTCCTGTATATTAATCTATCTTCTGCAAATTGACCACTCATAATCAATATTTGGAATTCAAAACCCTCTTCACAACCATTTTTTTCATGGTTACCTTGTTGGATTCTTTATCTGAAAGGAATTCTTTGAACATCTCTTAAAACCTAGTGATTTACATATCTTTATGTCACTAAGGTTATAGATTTCATTCAACCAACCTCATCCTTTAAGATGAGAGTATTTTTAACCTGGGACTCCTATTCATAAGTAAGTCCCTGTCCTAGTTTTACCTTAACTTGGGACTCCTTCTCAGGAGTAAGTCCCAATCTCAAATTCCAAAGTCCCCTAACTTGGGCATCCTTTTTAGGAGTAAGCCCCAGTCTATAGGTTCCCTTAATTATGGGCATCCCCATTAGGATTAAGCCCCAAGTTCCAAAATATGGGCATCTTCCTCAGGATTAAGTCCCAAATTCCAAAGTCCCTTAACCAGGGCCTCCTTTTCAGGAGTACGCCCCATTCTTAATTCCCCTTAACCTGGGCCTCCTTCTCAGGAGTAAGCCCCTGTTCTCAAGTCCCTTTAACCTAGGCCTCCTTTTTAGGACTAAGCCCCAGTCATAATTTCTCTTAACCAGTCTTAATTTACATTTGATTTGGACTTCCTACTCTGGAATAAAATCCAATCATGAGTCCCCTCTAATTTAGGCATCCTTATCAAGATTAAGTCCTACGTTATGTATCCAAATCTCCATAAAGAACATATTACTTTATGGACCTTGTTCCTAGGTTTCTTCCCTAAATTAAATCCTAATCTTCATCTATCTGGGCAGTCATACATACATAATCCCCACACCATTTCTTATGATTGCATCTTTTGTGCCAGAATTGTCTGGTTTTACCAATACCGCTGGTTTCTCACACCGAGCATGACTCACGTGAGCTTAGAGCATAAAATTAATAATGGAATCTTTGTTTGAGCCATCAACCATGTATAAACCTCATAATTTTTTACTCAAACTACATGGGTTTTGATTACTTTTCTAAAAAAGGATACGTAGGTAGCCCATCTGCGGGTATGATCCCAACTTTGAAATAATCCATGTCCTTTTGAATGAAAATAAACACCAAGTGCCTCACTTAGTGCCTTTAAAACTAGTATGGTTATCATAATGACAAATATATTTCTATATAATGTGTTGAAGGATACCATTGAATAAGAATCTATAACAAATACAGATGATTCTATATCAATGAAGAACCTCGAATACATATAAAATATTCTCTAAATGTCCTACATACTAATCATTGATTGTTTGATTTAAAGGAACTATCATTTTCATACTTTTTAATTTAATAAGGATTCACGAACATAAATTAAATCTATAAAGAGAGTCCCGGAGTAGACAATAATTACCTCAAAAAAGATGTGATGAGTCCGACCTCCCATCCTCTCGACCAATGCAAATTATTAAGCCTTATCATTCCATAACTAATAATCCCATACCTTTGGAAGGTAGGTAAAAATTCATATAGAATCCTTGGATGTTTCCAGTTCTACGAAAAAACCCATTAGAAACCGATTGGAATGTTTGAACCTTAAACAAACTAGGTCATCCCCAATTCCAGCGTGAAACCATCATGTGCTGCTATCATCCTCTCACGAACAATGTGAAACTTCCATGTTGTGATATACACTACCTCCGGACTAAGAGAATTTGTCTCCTTGGCCTCTATCCAGCACAAAGGGGAACGACATGGTATTCCAATCAAAACCTCAAAAAGATCCATAACAATTGGAGAGATATGGATACTATTATAATAAAACTCTTATATGTGAATGTGTTTCACCCAAGATCCTTAAATTTAAATGACGCATGCCTACAAAATGTCCTCCGATGTCTGGATGGTTTGTTTTGTTTGCCTATCCACATGAGAGAGGAAAGATTTACCGAGGCATAACTAAGTGTCAAAAGCATGTCTCAATCCCATATAGACTCATGAGGTAATGTCTGGATCCTGATCCTAGATGATCGATTTTAGAATTCAATCCAACTACACCACAATATTTACAAACCTCATAGACAAGGCATTTATTGTGCCCAAATCTTTAATTGCTAACAAGTGAGCAAATTTCATCAGCAGATGCAGTACTACCCAGATAGCGTTATAGCCACCCAATGCCCTGGGATACCCTAAGTTAAAATCCATAAATAATTCATCACACATCCACTCAGGTACATCTCAGAGCTGCAACAAACCACCAAGAACATGTTGCTCAATCTTCTCCTACTGGCACACCAACATATTACAACAAACTATGTTTCCACCTGTTTCATCTCAGGACACAAATAATGTTCTCTAAATCCATTTTACATCTTAGAAACTCTTAGTGTAACTCTATGGGTGATCTTTTAAACACATGGGGAACTCCCTAACACATTGCTAATGGAACAAACAACCTTACACATAACATCATCTAATTCTCAACATCCTCTGATCATCCCTATGGAGAATCATCCTAGCCAACATGATCGTACACAAAATATTCCTACGAGTCTCCCCACTAAGACTCCTCCACCTACTACATCATTGTAGACTTCCCCGCCATCAGAAATAAAGAGCCTCTACATCAATCCATTTCTATATCTAAGTGAAATGGGGAAAACTCCTCTACCACCTTCCAAGCATTTGTAGATTCCCAATCTACCTACTTTTATGACTTTTTTCATAAAGAATCATCCATGATATTTCCCTTTCATGAGGTGTAAGGGATTTTGAATTCATAGTCCTATAGAAACTCCATCTACATTCATTATAGGAAGTTCTGATATTTCTATGAAATGATATATTTCTAGATTTTATGTTACATGAAGACCATAAAACACTCCCAAATGAGGTAATGTCACTACAACATCGGTGTGAAAACGACTGCCAAAATCTCTAGATCATGGGTGGCATAGTTATGTTCATGGGGATATAACTAACATGATTCATAATAGATCACCCATGTTGTTGCATCAGCATGCATGCCAAACCCATAATGGATGCATCAAAAAACACCTCAAACATCACCCCTTCCTCTTGAAACTGGAGCTCTAGATCATTAACCAACTTCCACTTTACATATTCATACACATACTTTCACTAATAAATCTACATAATATCCCGGCCTGAACTATCAATGGAGTTAAAAATTGATAGAAATTTGGTACAAATCCTTGGTAATATCCCACCAGACTGAGAAAATAGGGAACCTATACATAATCTTGGGTACTTCCCAAGAAACAACTACCTCAACAATAAATAGCTGCACTGTTATAACTTACTACAACACCACATGTCAATCTAAATACACCCCTCTTCTCCAGAACATAAACTTGGATATCTTTCCATAGAGATGGTGGCGTCGATGAACCTCCAAGATAGTCCCGAGATGATCAATATGCTCATCATCAGATATTGAGTAGATATATATTTCATTGATGATTATGATGAAGAAAAAGACTATGCAATCATGAAAAATGGAGTTCATAAACCCCATGGACATGAATGGTGCATTTGTAACACCGAACGACATAACCACAAACTCGATGTTCCCATAACGACACCCAAAATAAGTCTTCAGGATATTTACCTCCTTCACACTCCACTGGTGATGTCTATACTATAGATCAATCCTAGATAACCAACTTTCTCTCCTCCAGTGGTTGAAAAGATCATCTAACCTCATCAAAGAATAACAATTCTTGACTGTTACCTGATTCAAACTATGGTTTTCTATGCACAATCTCATAAAAACAAATTCATTGTTAACAAACAAGACTACAACACCCCATAGTGACACATTGGTCATGATAAATCCCTTATTCATCATGTAAACTATCTGGATCCTCAACTCCCACAACTTTGAAGGTTCCATATGATATGGATCTATTATGATTTGAGAATCATTGGGTTGTAAGACCATCACAAACTCAACATCACATCATAGGGAGTAAAAGTTACAACCACTATAGGAAAAAAATCTCTAGGATCATCCTCTATCTTATTATCTTCTGATTTTACTGAATGCTCAATCTATAAGGAATGAACAAGCTCCCCACGGTAGCAGCCCACCACATACATCCTCTCACTGAAGAAGACAATATGAGGACCATATACATATGAACACATGACCCTTTTCTAAAACTGTTAAATAAAATCCTTATCATAGTACAACCATTTGATGCCAATGATGATATCGTATGACTAAATCTATATCAAGAAGAGATCCCCACGAGACTGATGTAGCCATATCATCAATTAATTTTACCTTGAACACACTAAACAAGATCGCCTGACCTCATAATGGTGTACTCAAAACTAGGGGTATGAGAAGTATCTCTAGTCTTTTCCTAGATAATGAGATATAAATGGCGCTAAAATGATGTTTGAAGGTCTTGAATTAAATAAATCACAAGAAAGAGTTATGATAAGACTGGTCATACCTCAAACAATCTCTAACCTTGCTGGGACTGCTGCCTCTGTGGTGTGAAACCGAAAATGCCTAGCTCATCTTCCCCTCTGCTGATGACTGCCTCCCCGAGAATTAACGAATCAAGGACCTTGAGGAACACTCTGTGGTCAGTCTCTATCTTCTCTATCTCCACGTGGTAGAGTGTGAGCCTGTTGTCCCTACTGTTGGAACTTACCTACTGATAACTACTACTGAGGTAGGTGCTGGACCTTCACAACAACACCATAATAGTCATGGACTACCATCGAGCAATGACTCAGAAGATTCCCAGACACTCCACTGATAAAAAACACCAGAACCTAACCCATAGTATAGGCATGAGGACCAGAAGGTCTAAATGGAAACTGTTGAGGTCGCCTCCCCACCATTCTAAACCTCAAAGGCCATAGTTTCTGATACCTGCTCTGGTGACCTATCCCTTTGAATAACTATGATGACACCCCTCC
The DNA here is from genome assembly GCA_963277665.1 of Viscum album. Classification (NCBI taxonomy): domain Eukaryota; kingdom Viridiplantae; phylum Streptophyta; class Magnoliopsida; order Santalales; family Viscaceae; genus Viscum; species Viscum album. Next base: position 1,040,202,221 of record OY728129.1, read on the forward strand.
CATGATAGAAATACCCATGAGTGAATCTTTTCAAATACCTATGACTTCTTCTTGACATTAATATATGTCGGTAAAGTAAAGGGAATAACTATGTACTAGAGATATGGAAGAAGTGCCTCCGCTAAGTGTCTCGCAAGAGACTCCTCATCCCAAAAGAGATCTGGTGAATAATGAAGGAGGATTTTTAACATGATCTCCAGATCCCATACTAACATATTTCTCAACTAGAGGGACAATAATTCTTACATACTCTCCTCTATAATGGTCATGGAATGGAATTATTTATAGAACTCATTCTCAAATAGACCCATGGAATGCCATCCTCATTCCTCTCCCCCAGGTACAACATCCACAAATGACATGAAGAACCCTACATCAGACTCACTCCTAGAGAAACCCAGTAATCATTCGATTCCTAGATTACGATAAAGCTGATTACAAGCTCCTTGATCCAACAACCCATATCTATGAATGAAACACTTCCCTCATACATTCCCATATTATTCCACTAGAAATCACTTAATATATTCATCCACTTGTCATCATCCTCCACTGTATCAACCCTCCGCTGATCAGTCAAATCATCTTGTTGAGCACATACTACCTAAGCCACCCATGGATGACAACTGTGTGCCATAACCGAAAGGTAAACAAGGAATTCATAAGCCAGATTAGTGTGTAATTTTATTTAATATTCATTTAAACTCATTATTATTTTTAATTTCCCTATAAAAAATTCAAATAAGAACACATGAAATTATGATTCATGTACCTTTAATAGGGTACCTACCCTGCAAATAATGTAACCAAACATGTATGTTTGGTAGACTCAGACTCCTTGCATTAGCTCATGAGGGGCCCTAAATTACCATGTCATAGCTGGTCTTCCTTGTCCTATGTCTATAACCAATATCACCTGACATTGTTCCCCTACCAACCCATGAAATCCTCACTGGACCTGACTCAAAACTCTATACTACCTCTCAAACGTCACATTTGATACCACTCTTTTATGACCCCTTCCTAAAAAGATACCCCTTTTGAGATAGAAATAATGGAAGAGAGATAAGGACCAATAATGTCCCACCCCCAGTAGGACCTGAGGTGGAAACCATCACCAAGGATAAACAAATCATTCAAAATGGGAGGCAATACCCATTTTATAGTAACCATGATCGGGACATAAGGTTTATAAACCTAAAAACTATAATACATATTTAAATAAATCAAAAATCATTCCCAATTCATTTTGAATGAAAAACTACAACAAATACAATAGTCTATGAAGTAAATACCAAAAATAAGGCTATGTAGAAACACTACAACTATCCCAATGTCTAAGCCAGTAATGCTGATCATGGTCCAAATAATCTTCCATGAATCCTGAAAATCGTTTTATATTCCTAGGGTGAGCATAGATGTATACTCAATAGGAAACCAAGGTATATTGTGAACAAGTGGTAGAATAATACTAACCCCCCTATGAGAAAATAGTATAAACCAATAACACCTAAAAATGTATACTAGAAACCCAAACCTCACCCAAGACATGCACAATAATTACCTAAAGTCAAGTAGAGTAATATTGAACACATCACTGATAGGGTACCCTGCACAACTTTTCAACTGGTTAGATGCTCTCACAACCTAAATAAAAACATCCTAGAACTCCCAAGTCATTCGAATGAACCACATCACAACCTTCCCACACACACACCTGGTCCTCACAACCACATCTCTCTTATAGACACCTAGGCCACATACCACATCACATCCCTCCCTCACAAACATGTGACTCACAACTATATCTCGCCTGTAGACACCTGGTCCACATACCACATCACATATCAAAGACAATAGGGAAGACACCACCTATCCTCCTAAAAAACGTTGGAAACCACAACTCATATCATCATGAAGACACCTGGGAAAACATAACTCGCTTGCACACACCTGGACTTGACAAAGAAAAACCTGTCCATAGAATCTTATGCTATCACAATCATGAAGAGGCATAAGGGAAAATTTATTGTCCAACCATATATCCCTCCATCAGGATGTTTGGGAAATACACATTCATCCATGAAAATTAGTGTATTCTGAAAATAGTGCTCAACTATGGTGGGGTACATATTGAAATCACAAGGAAAAATATAGGTATGTATATATAGAATGAAACACTCAAGCCCAAACTATGGGTTCTCAATAAAAAAATCAACCACGCCTATGATACTACCAACCGTGATGCTACCTCTAAATTAATTTATTAAAACCAGTAATAGTCACTTCATAAGTTGATTAACGGAATCCATTCACAACAAGCCACAAATCCAAATAAACCACCATCCAAATATTTAACCAATTTTCATTCTTTATTAAGAAATCTATTTATTCATTATATCCATTCTTAGGAAACTACCAACCATAATATGCAAAAATCACCAAAACACTATCCATGTTGAGGAATATAACCCCAGAAGAGGAACTCAATTCATTTTTTCACTCCATTAATTACCCATATCAACCACTTCCATTATCATTCTTCATAGTCATTCCACGTAGTCCTTCATCTCAACTGGAAAACCCCTAACATACAACCATACCCCTTCACTCACCTTATCACAACCAACATGACATCCAAACTATATAAAAACACTAAACCCATCACATACTGTAACATAAACAGAGCACAACCTGATCCTGCATCCCCACTTCTCAAACAAACCCCATCTAGTCCACAATCTGTCAATATCTCAATAAGAGATTCTATTTCACCACCTGTATAATTCTATTATTTAAGCCTTTCTCTCAACCCCATCACCACACTACCACCGAAGGAACAATAATGAATGAAACCATAGAGAGAACACAACCTCGCCAAATAAGGCAATGTGTATTCATATTTAGAAAACAATCATTATTTAATTCTACTGTGATGATTCAGGGGTTATCACAATGCATGTTGGATCCCGAGGTATCTATTTATATAATTGAATATATGTGGTTATCCAATTTTATATTTACATTTTTGTTTTGATAGAATCCACAATAAACATCCACAATCCATCACATGTGTGAAAACAAAGACCACCTAGAGAAAGGATTTTTAGTAGGCATATATCCCATACAAACCACAATATCAGTAAGTTATGAAACATAAGATTGTCTCACATTTATCAATACATGCTAATTTGTTTATAGCTGATTAGATTATATTTATTAAACATGGATTCATCCACCTTCAAATAATAAACATTTTACCTCCCACACTACATCATACAAAAATTAAAAGAGAGCTGAAAGAATCCATACCATATGAAATAAATGACCGGGACCTCCTCCTTATACTAAAAATATAGCGCACAATGATCTAGGGAAATAAGATACAAGGGTGAAACATAGTTGTATGAATAATTGGGGAAGACAGGTTCTAGGGATTCTTTGTATGAATATTAAAGGGAAATATACATGGATGAAATGGTATTAGATTTAGAAAGGTCAAATCCAATATCAAAGGAAGAATAATTTCAAAATCCAATGAAGCTGAATGATGAGAAAGACCATGATTTTTGACTGTCAAACGGACAACTAAGAATTATTAATTTAAATATATATTTAAATTACTTATAAATAGCTTTAAAAATACTTAAATATAGTTTTAAACAAAATTTACATTAGAAGTAACATTAAAGGGAAAATCTTAAAAAACTGGGAAAATCATTATATTTTTAAAAAATGTCAAAATTACTCATTGTTGGGTGAGTCACCATCAAGATTCATAGGTTAGCGAGTCATTTGGGGATGACTAATGGATAAAAGATTCATCAGTATGAGCTACCAGTGATGACATACTGATGGCAATTCACTATTTCGTGAGACGCCATACGGTGAGTCACTATTCGAGGAGCTACCATTCTAGGAGTCACTGTTTGATGAGTCACTATCACAACTCACTGTCGTGACCTAGAATCAGCATGTCACCATTGTGAGTCAACAATACTTAATATAATTTGCGATTCATCATTCTGAAATCATATTTTCAAGTCATAGATGCATTTCACTGTTGCGACTCATCAATCCGGACCCACCGGTCGATGACTCAACATTAGAAATACTAAATTTTATCTAATATCCGTAAACATGTCTCTAATATCTTTAGAACAACCCAAATACTTGATTTTAAAAATGTAATAAACCAAGGATGTCTTGGAAATTTCATTAAGAATACTAGATGAAAGGTTATATTAACCATAAATTAAGAAGGGATTTTAACCCCTTACAAAAATGAATCTGGACCAAATTTTGGGGGCATGGATTTCTCAATGATTTGAAAACAGTTGTTATTATAGGACATTGTTTTAGTGAGTAAAAAATGTTAGTGAGACACAGGTGATGGTTAGTGTTTATGTAGGATGGAGAAGGGCATAGGGAATGAGAGTGACATTATTGATATCATGATTCATGCAATGGTCTGTTGGTATCCTAAATTGCGACAGACATAAGGAAGGACATTTATAAAAAATGAACCCCCTGATAGCACAATCATCCATAATTAACATTACTATGAGGTCCTAGGCCTCTAGTAACAACAATTTTCATAGTAGTTTGTGTGTTCCATGGAATGTGGTAGGAATAGGGAATGATGGACATAACAACTAGACCCTGGTTTTTCCAACACACTAAACCATAACATGTTCATTGTGTCATTGCCTACCATGCAACACCATTTACCCTATGTAAACATTGTACCAAACCTAATACCTTCCCATGTACCTAAATGGATCATTAGAGAAATGGTTTCCCTCCTAGACAATACACATTCTTTCTAGTGTTTTATATCCTCCCCCAGACACACCTAGGGAAACTTCCTAGGAGGATACCCATCATAATCCATACACTAGACCGAACCTCTTTAACAAGGGGTTTTTAATTAGTTATGAATCGGAATATAATAGTTCACCTTGAAAAAATTGGTAGTAAGATTTATATTTTTCACCACCTATCATTATGGGGGTGCTACAATAAGCCCCCTCCCCCAGAGCATAACATCCCCATTATGGAACCTACATTTCAATTAAGGAATCACCACTACACATATTGCAGGGTACCGCCTCTGATACCAATATATCAACTAGGGTCCACAAATAGAAAAAAAACCACCATAACATAGTCATTGGTTCCTAGGCCACTAGACACAATGAAATGTTTTCCCCTACATGGGGACCACTCATTTTCCCTAATGGATCATCAGACTAAGGAAAACCCACACATGCCCAAACATGTAAATTCTAGTGTGTGTTTACCTCACTCACACAAACCCAAGAAAACATCCCTAGTGGTTACCCATCCTGATCACTACTATTGGACAAACATATTTTATTATGGATTTCTTATCATGTGTTATATATAAAAGTTTGGTTCACCATGCTGAAATGTGCAGTATAAAGTTTCCTTTTAGCCTTTTGTATTTCAAGGTTGTTACAATACCCTAGAGCATAATATCTTTATTGTGGGCCCTGCATTTTAACCCATATGGTGTCACTACACATATGTATATGTACCACATTTGATTCCATTGCATGAAATAGACCCAAATTAGAGAAGAGACACCCCACCTTAACATTTTTATTGTGTCATTGTTCAAAAGGCACCACGATATGTGGTCCCCTGCATGGGTCCCTTCTACATGCCTGAACAGGTCATCCGAAAATTTATTTCCCCACATTATAACACGTGTTCTTTCAAGTGTGCATTGTAATCACATTCACACATCCATGGAAACATCCTTTAAGGTCTCCCATAATGATCACTATTCAAATACAGATTTCATTAACTGTGGAGTCCTAATCTGGTAGGCTCGTGAATAAAATGATGCTCCTTGTTGAAAAGGTGATTGAAATTTATCATTTCCACCCATTATATTTTTTGTGGTGTTACAACGGTGAGGTTGAGGATCCAGGGTTGTTCATGCATCAACTGACCCAGTTGGCATGGGATTCCCACTAGAAATGATCGAATTATGATGAGAAAAGTCATGCGTAATCCCGGGAAGTGTGATATGGCCTATGAAACGAGAGGGAGAAGGTTTGTGGGCCATGGTCCTTTATGGTGAACAACAAGGGGATTTAGGTCCATCTTTAATCCTCTCATCCTCTGAAATTACATTCTATTATTTAGGGTATGAAAGTGGCCATTTATGGAATTAAGCCATTAGTCCTTTTAATATATAAATCATAAAAAATTAAATGTACGATAGATGCTTCCCAATCATAGGGGAGGGATGTGGCTTGATCAAATGTGGTGCATATGATGCGGTTGTGCTTTATTTATTGTGATCCACTCGTCCTATAATATATTATTAATATTATTATATAAATTTATATATCAAAAATATTATATATAAGATAATATACATATTGGAATCATGTTTTTTTATTATATACAACTCTAGCGTATTTTAAATATAAAAAAATTCAAAATTAAACATAATATAAAATAATTTTATCATATAAATATATAAATTTTAATATATATACATATACAAACACAAATAAATATAAAAATACAAAAAAAACATATTTACCTATTTATACATATAAAAACATATAAAACACACACACACATACACGTACATATATATGTGTGTGAGTGTGTGTGTTTGTATAGATACACAAATATATTCACATGATTATGGAAAGAACAACAAATATAACTAGGAAACAAATCGAAACTATTTTATATATTTAAATTTATACACAGACACACAAACATTCAGATTAATATAAAGAGATATTCAGAGATCCTCTGGATTTATAACCAATGGGATGAACAACCCAAAAATTTACAAAAAATCATTTAAGATTAGATGAGAAATCCTTTGAAAGAGGTTATGAATAACATACATGATGTTTTTAGTGTTGATTTGCCCAGAAAAATAGGACAGTGAAAATGGTAATGTTAGTTTCCCAATAAGTTTTAACACTGAGTGAGGAGTAGAATAACTATTAGGGTTGTTATAAAAAGTCGTAAATGGTTTTATCTGCACTAGTCAATAATTTTGATAAATGTAACCTTAATCAACACTAAAAAACATGATATTATTAAAAATCCTTTATCAATTTTAAATTTTCCCCATAAAAAGGAATGACTTTATCGATGCTAAAAAATATTAATTAAAATATCATTTTTTCGGAGGTTAATATAGCATTGATAATGACATGGTTTATGAGAGATAAATTTTTCACTATTAAACAACTAATATATAATATTTTTCATCAATATGTAAGATAATTATTAATAGTGTGATTTTTTCCTTTAATAAAAATAAGTAGAAATCATATAGTATTAAGAATTATAAATTACATTTAATATTTATAACAAATTGTTTATTATGAAAAAATGAATAGTATACAATAAAAACATTCCTCAAAATAAAAATGAAAAATTTAAAATATTATTTGTAAATAAATAATCATTACTTTATAAATTAAAAATAAGTAAAAATGTATAATTATTATAAATTATATTTCAATACAAAATATTTATAATTAATTACGAATTTAAAATGAATAAATAATACTACTATTAAAATTCAAAAAAATAAAAATAAATAAATAAATAAATATTATAAAAGAATAAATAATAATTATGCTAAAAAATTATATTAGGTAATTGGGAGGGAAGTTACATTAAATACACAAACCACACAGACATATGCCTCAAAGGATGGTCATTACTCCCAAAGAATATCCCACCAAACATGTCGCTTTATTACATAATATTTATTGGCCGGAAATCCCAATGAGCATGAAGCACATAAAATTCTTGTCCCATAGCCCGTTCAGTGAATAGTAAACTGGTTGTTATAATAACCCCTGTATTATCGCAAATGCTACAGTACCCACCATTATTATAGTGTCTCTGTCCGCTGCTACAGTACCGCTATAGTACCTGTTTCCATTATAGTTCCCACTACAATGCCCACTATAGCTGTAATGTTACCTTTTAAGAGTTCACCACTACAAGAGAAAGCTACCACACTGCTACAATAATTGCGCCCAATGAGATTTAAACCCCCATTTTTTATATAGTATTATGGGTTGCTTACCACTAATCCAATCCCGAACTAAAAATGTCAATTATATAAATTTAAAACATATTAAAAATGAATAAATGAAAAATGTATACATAAATTTTAAATATTGAATAAATTTAATAAAACTAAATGAATAAATATTCCAAATATATAAATTATTAAATAAGAAAAAACTATATATTAAAAAATAATAATAAATGAAGGAACAAAAAAGGAAAAAAATTTAAAAAAAATCAACAAAATAAAAAAACTAAAAACAAATTAAGAAAATGTACAATTAATATTAATTATATAAATTTTAATAGCATTGAAATTGAATAAATATTAAAATAGAAATAATGAAATATTCAATATTGTATTTAAATTAAAATTATTTTCAATAAATTATCAATTATATATATGTATTAAAATTTAATATTATATATATTATTAAAAATAAATGTATTTAAATATTTTTAATTGTTGAACTCGACATACATGTGTGTGTATGCAACTATAACGGGAATGGATAAAACCAAGGATTAAAATCCATGTTACTATAAAATGTATTATTGACAAATAAATACACAGGAAAGGTAAGCGGGTTGTTGCAATGTAAAATGGTTTCACCAAAAATGACACCAATAACAAAGGATAATTAAATAGTAACATTAATTTATATATGTTACCCCTTCATCAAGATCATCCTCGACGTCGTAACTAAACTCCACTTTTCAATTTCTTAGGATCCTGACAACTAATTTCCCAATCATCCACGTCCGATGATTTATCTTCCTCATTATGAGGCTTAATGCAACCAATGAAATCATTTTTCAAAATAGATCCATCTTGATTTGAGGCATTGTCCTTATGATAAGAATTTCGTTTTTCATTGAAATTATCAATGTATAAGGGTTGTGATTCAACTCAAAAACGTTCATGAACGTTGACAAATTCCTCACAGAAAACATCACTTCTATTAGATCCATTTAAAATATCAAGCAATGTAAATAAACATATACTAGGACCCGAGTATAGCATGGCAGTGGTACCTTCCTCGATTTCTTCCTTCTGTTCTTATGTGCAACCATTAACATGATCTCCCACTTCATATTAAACACCAGCTTGTAAATATGGCATAGAATATATTGGAGGATCAACCCACAAAGGAGGTTTAGATTGAACTTGGAAAGGCATGACTCCCAGGATTTCATACATAGTCATCTCTGCATGAAAATATTAATGGGGTTCATAATTGAACAGATTCTCTTGTCTATGTGTTTTTATAAGCTGCTCAGACAAGGCCTATCTAGGCGTAGGTAGAGCAGCCATTGATTTCTTAGAAGTTCCCAACAAATGCCGTCTTTTTTCAAAACATTGGATTTTCCTCTCCTTTTAATGGGATAATTTATTTCCATTGGCTACAGTCAACTTTTTCTTGGACAATAACTTCAAAACCAGATTGTTAAAAGGATTCCTCATCATCCAGTACTACTTTAGACCTTATGTATAGAGCCTCTATAAAAGGGGACATAGCATTCACTACCTATTCCTCCCCTTGTTTCCTAAGAGAGTCAAATATTTTTGTGGGGGGGGGGGGGTTGAACTTCTCGTATTTGACATCAAAGCCATTGTCCAGTCATTTTCCAAGTGCCTATGAAGTCCCTAATACATGCAAGCATCAACCCACAACCCCACTTGGATGTTGCACATCAACACATTGTAGTGACCACAATGCTTTCATGCAGTCCGCTGCCGGATACCATTTTACCCAACATTTACTACAAATAATAATCCTATGACATACCTTTATTGAATGTCCAATAGAATTAAAATATACATATACAAACACATATGTATGTACATACACATATTTATGTACATACACAAACATATATACATACTTTCACATACTAATGCATGCATAAACATAAATAAAAACACACACATACAGATACATAAACATAAAAATAAACATAAACATACATAGATACATACAAACATATATAAAAAAATACATATATACATATAGAGACATACATTCACATACATACAATTAAATAAATACAAACAACAACATAAATAAATACAAACACACACACACACACACATACACAGATACACAGATACACACACACACATACATATACATACATACACTTATATACAAACATACACATATATAAAGATATATACACATAGATACACATACATAAACATAGACATACATATAAAAACATACATACACATACATATATAGATACTCATAAATACACATACATACACACACATGCATGCAGATTTATACAGATATACACATACATAAACAATCATACACATAAATACACATACAAAAAAACATACACATACATACAAACACATATATGTAAACATACACATAAAGGAAAATAAACATATATACAAATACAATTATATACATACACCTATATATATAGACAAACACATACATACATATACATAAATGACATAAAAACATAAACACACATACATACACATACACATACACATATATACACTTACATATATATACACATAAAAATACATACATATATGTACATTCACAACATACACAACATAAACATTCAAACACATACCTACAAAAACATATACATACACATACATACACATACGTACACATATATACACATACACACACATACAGACAAACACACACATATACACATAGATACAAACACATACACATACTTCAACACATACATATACATACAGGTAAATACATGTACATACATATACACACATATAAACACGAATCCATATATATATATATATATATCTGTGTGTGTGTGTGCATAAACACACATCCATACATTCATGCATATTGTGAGCACCTATGTTATCTAGTCTAGAGTTTGATGGTGTGTTGGGTTATTTTGCTATCATTTCACAGTTTATGATGGAGTTTGTTCATTAACGGAGAAAAGTTTAAAATATAGAATCATGTAAGGCTTTTATAAATGAAACTATTTCCAATAGGTTGCTACAATTTTGGGTGTAAAAATTAAAGGTTTAGTGAAATTCAGTGAAACATTCTTGAAAAAGGAAGTCTATATGTGTAGTCAAGAACGTGGCCCATGTAGTCAAGAATGTGACTCACATGGTTAAGGATATGGCCTAGCGATGGGAGTTCAATGAAGGATCTTGTTCGACCATGAAAAAATTTCATGGTCAGTATGATAGTACGTGATCAAAAGTAGTGTTTTTGGAATATCCTCAAATGCAGTACTTGAGAAGAAATGGGAGTTCACTGATAAAATAAGTATTTATAAGTATTGATAAAATAATCTTTTATCATTGTGTAATTCATTGATGGAAAAAATATAGAAAATGGATTAAAATGAATACATAGAAAACATTAATTATATATATATTTATAAATTATTAAAAACTAATTATACCAACAATTTACCAGAAAGACCATCATGAAGCTAAGATTCAAACTATTTATTAAATAAAATAAAAATGTACATAGAAGATGGGAGAGGACAAACAAAGAAACATGACCTGATCCATCAAACACAAAATTACAGATTATAATAATTCATTTTATTCCCATTATCAAAGTCATAAGCAGTTTCCCATTCAGAGTGGGACTTTCCCAGATTGAGGATCTTAAGAATATCAGAATTTAACTTTCCTGAAAGCATTGAAGATTGGGTTGACACAGTACGAGGTGTGTTAGAATAGTCCTTCCATGGTTGTCACTTCGAGGGAGCAGGAGTGAAGGCTAAGCAATCATCAGCCTTCCCTTTCCCAGAAAGTAGTGTATCTTTGAAAGTGCGAGGATCACCGCAAAACATTTGTTGCTAACACCGACTCCCAGAAGGGGGCCCCCACCTGCCCAAGTGCGCGCCACGTTTCCCAACTAAGAATTGGCTTTGAATCGCTCAGTTCATAATATGAACAGTTGTTCGAGCCTAGTGGGACTCGATCCTGCGCCAATTCCCATGGACTGCGAGGGGTTGAACCAGCGGGTACCACTCAGCTAACACTCCATGGGATTATTCCAATGATTTAAATATAAAAAAATTATTGAAAAATGAATTTAAATAAAATAAATATTCAAATTTCAAATATATCAAAAATATTAAAAGATAATAATAAAAAATAAATAAATAAAAATAACATAAATTAAAACCATATTGAAAATATTAAAAATTATTAAATTAATATGTACAAATAAATATTAACAATGAATAAATAACAAAAAATATTAAAAATTATAAATATTAAAAATGAAAAAATATCATTAAATTAAGGAATATTGAAAACGATAAATAAAATTGAATAATTTTAAAAAACTATATTTAAAAAATCTAATTCATAACCACAAATACATAAATCACAAACATATAACAAATGAACTAATATTGAATCTTAATTATATAAATAACAATATTATTAATAAGTAATTATATTCCCAATTAGAATTATAAAAATATTAAAAAATATATCTAAATTTATTAATTATATAAAATATGAACTTATTGAAAATATTGAAATTTTATATATAAAATTAATAAATTTTAATCATATAAATTAAAAACATTTTGAAATATTAAAAAATTATAAATAAATATGTATAAATAAATATAAAAAATTGAATAAATTTGACAAATATTAAAAAGTAATAAACAATATAAAATGCGAGAATATTAAAAATAAATAAATAGAATTGAATAATTTATATGGATATTTTAAAAAATTAAAATTCATTACCATGATTACAAGAAATAAAAAAAATATTAAAAGTCATTAAATATTAAATGTTATAATTAAATAAAAAATTATTTATAATAAATTTATAATTAAAAATGAATAAATTACATTTACATAAGGATTAAATAACATTATAAAATGAATAAATATTATAAATAAATAGATATTAATTATATAAATTATAAAAAATATTAAATATAATATATAAATGTGTGTGTGTGTAGTCGTTGACTGAGTGAAAATTCCGTATTTTTATTTTATGATAACCCCTAATTTTTTACTTGGTTTAAAAAGTTGTAGAAATTTAGTCTCCTCTCCATAGAATCCTTTTTCTAGGTTTCTCCCAGATTTTCCACTATCTTTTTATTTATAAATTATTGAGTATTAATTTCCTTGAAATGTTTGTTTAAGGTCATTTTTATCTATTATTACTTCATTTATCATGGACCAATATTTTTTTAATTGGGTTACATCATCAACATTCGATGATTGGAATGAATATTATTCATTTTCACTCATCTGCTTCAACATATGCCTGTCCAAATTAACAATGGATTGTTTGGTTTAATTAGATCTTAATCATCATGCATCTATCATATTAGATTGGATGGTTTCATTGATATTATAATACATGATTAGATAATCATGGATGAGTTCTTGATTGTTTTTATAGTTCAATTCTTTCATATGTATATTAATAATTTCATCATACTATATGTTTATTATAGTATTTTTTCAATTATTTATAGTTAGATAAAGAAAGAAAATGGGTTCCACAAGAGACAACATAGTGAGGTAGAGGGTGAGAATTTATCTAGTTCCTGGAAGAATTTAAAGAACCTTGAGGTTAAATGGAGGATTGATGTTTTAGAGTATTCCCATCCTAAAGTATTTAAACTATTTATAGTAGTTCAATATTTAAGAGGTTAGCTCTTACATAATAATGAATGTTATGTTCTGTAGAATTTTTGGGCGTAGAAAACCATGAATACTTGGAATTATCCATTTATGTAGAACCAAATATTTCTCTTGTGTGTTATTTTTAATACCATTTAACCATACAAGGATATAGTATAGATCTCCCCGTAGTAGATTTTTGAGGTATTTGTATTATGGAAAGGGTATTTTAGAGTTACTGTTTTAGAACCAAATGATTTTAAATTTGATTACTAGTATATTCATGGAATTAAATATTAATAAAACAATTTATTATATATTTTTCATTATTCCTCATTTATTTACTGTAATAATGCCTCAGAGTATCTATTGAATTGATATGGTCATAGCAGTTCCCTTCTATAACGAGATACATAAAATGTCATGATTATATTATTAAATGTAGTTATATGTTTGGATAAAATTCTATGAAGGGAAAAAGTATGTTTATTTTTAGTTGTTAGAACTCGTAAGAATATGATACTTCTTTTCATGAAGATCACAAATAGTAATCTTTAATATGGTAGTCTATGAGAACATACCGTTTGTGAGGAATTCTGCATGTTTATGTGCTATTAGACAATTCTATCTACAAGAATGTGTGATAATACATAGACTTTAAGTTTATCATTAACTAGTGTCATGATATACATATATTTATAGACCTAAACCATGATGTCATATGCTCTCATAAAATATGGTACATTAGGTTTGTTAGAAATAACATATTATTAATAGATTAGTTGATGTAATATTTTTTCCCTTCCATCATTATGGAAATTGATATCTCATCCTATTGATTGGAATGGAACCATCACAGTTAATTTAATTTTTATAGTGTAATATTGTGTTTAATTCATATAGTCAATGAAATATGCATCAATCATATAGTTTAAAGCCATGGATGTGTAACATTCATGATTATATATTATTACAATGTGAATATATGAGATAGAGATCAATCATATGTGGTTTTCAAATTTACAAAATTAAGATATTTATATTGAGTGACGTGACCCATTTCAAGATAGTAATATTGGAATTTATGTAATCCCACTTAATACCAATGAGAAAGAATCCCAGAGTTCCAAACACTTATTGTTTTTGTTGATAAATATTAAATTATATTCAAATTTAATTATTGGAAAAAAAAATTATTCTCATGACCAAGGAATAATTTTCTTCAATTTTGAATGATAAGAAATATTTAAGGAATATTGAATCACCAAATTGTTAATAAGAATATGTATTATATTTTTTGAATTTTTAATAAAAAAATTATTTTTTAGACTATGAATAAATTTTTTATGAATTAATATTTTCCAAATATATATTTTAGTATTCTATCAACATAATGTAATCCATGAAGAAAAAGTTCATTTTAGGTGATAAATATTAATTTCAATGCTTTTAAAATAATAGTTATCTTTTCTCCAGTTGAAATAATACATAAAATAATGATATTATTATTATATTCATAACAATGGGAAAGATTATATTTTTTATATTATTTAAGTTTCATTTTAAAATTAAATAAAATTTTAACATAAAAAATAAATTAAATTGTATTTTCTTTCTATTTTGTAGGATTAATCATGAATTGAGAATAATGGAAAAAAACATACTTCTCTATCAAATTAAAATTTATATCATTCACACATGAATGAAAAGATTATGGGAAAATCAAATTTGACCAAAAGATATATAAAAAATCAAGATGAATTACACAATGTGATATATCTACCATGCTAACACCCATAATTCTACTTGTGTGACCCGATGATCAAAGTAGTATGTATGGATCACCACTAGAGGGATTCTAAACATGTATACTACTTGCACAATAGAGGTAATCCTAATAGTGTTTTTCAGAATGATCAAAATATTTATTGAATAAATATCCTAATACAAGCTATCCATTATTTATATCTAATATAAATTAATTTTAAATTTAACATGAAAATATCCTCTTCATGTTCCAGGCTTTTAAAATGTTAACAATCAACGGAAAAATTTCATTGGTCATAATATTTTCATCTCCCCCAATTTATGAATCATCAATCAGATCCAACCAAACCATTATAATTATCCTTTCCACTAGGGTTCTTACACTATTCCTAGAAAGTTCATGTTTTACTAGTGTGAGAATATTTAAATTTATAATTATTTATTTGATTGTTGGTATATATGTGTAATATTGGTTAGATATCTCATTTCCATAAGAAAAATTTATTAATATAATGTTTAATTAACATTATTTCAACATTATATTTTTTTCATGTAAAATTAATAATTTATTAAGAACAAAAAATGATGAAGAATTAATAGAGATGCTATCAAATGGTGAAATGGATTGTAGCCTATGATACAGGTTTACACAGCATGTAGCTAGAGTAAACATCATATACCCTAATTTACTACAAATAGATGTGCCAAGGGCTACTTGAAATGTCTATCTATAATTTAATGTGGAAAATTTATTGCACATAGTGTGTAGACTGGGATAGTCTGGAACATAGATTGTTGGATTATATGGCCTGTATCTTGAAAAATAATTACGTAGTCTATATAGTTTAGTGGTGAAATTATCTCAAACCATGCGGTAAAATATATTTTTTAAGACCACATGAGGTAGAAATCCTTTAATTTTATTTAAAAACATGATGAATATCTAGATTATAATTTTTGAGTTAATTAATTTCTATGTCCAAAACAAACATCGATTGTTTTGGTAGGTTATATAGACACACCAAAAGTGCGATACATAGAAAGTATCTAGTTAGTACATTTCATGTAGTCCTCCATCCAAAGAACATATTTATTCACAAAGTGGGATGTGAGAACACATGTAAAGCACAATACATAGTGTGTAGATAGTATTTTAATGCCATTTTGTATAAATGAGGTACACAATGAATTCCAAATATTTTATTCTAGGTATATGATGATCATGTGAAATGATATGTTGATTACAATTTCACAATATTTAGTATTCCAATAATGGATAGTATTAAATTGTGTTAAATACCTAATGGTATAAATAAACCCTAATCACACTAATTGGAACCAAATGTTCTTGAGAATGTAATAGTGGTTTAAAATAGTATAAAATTATTAATTAATTAATATTAATGATCAATAATTATTTGTTATTCCATTTACATCCTTGAATTTATTTTTGAAAGGTATCTCCAAAATAATTTTGATGGTTATTAAGATAAACATTAATTAATTATATAATTAATTATTTCTCTCTCATTTATTTTAATAATAATGTATTAATAGGAATGAATGTTATCCAATATACTTTTTTTGTATTCATTTCATCTTTATGACCATTCATGATTTTTGACCAGCTCAATGTATTTGTTTGTTTTGTTTAATTATATTTATTCCATGGGATTTAAATTATTTAATATTAAATTAAATATGATGGTTTGCGAGTTACCCCTTCCTTCTTTATTATGTTGGACCTGCATGACCGAAGTGATTTATATAATACCTACTGACGAATCCTTTGGTTCCTCTCAAGGCATGAATTTTAATAATACTTTTAATAAAAAGGAGTTTCATAGGGTACATGGAAGTGATTTAAGATTGAACAATGATGATTCCAACCCAGCTGCTACAATGGTAGATATGTGGAATTGAATTACTAGTGAAAAGAATGAAATAATGACTTTTCCACAATTTCATATGTTTATTGGTTGTCTTCTCAATAAATCAATTGGTAAATATGATCATGATCGGGTCATTTATTTATTTCTGTATTATGCATTGTTTATTTTATGGATGGTAGACTGTGATTACATAAATAAATGGACCATTATTCAAAGATGGAATTTAAGTAAATTTATTATACATAAATGCCTTTTCAAAACAAGGTTAATCAGCTATGTAAACTAAAATTTATATTAAAAATAGATGTAGATGATAAAATAATAAACATAAACACATAATAAACAAAATCCCTCAACATAAAATTTAGTCAGACTTGGTATTCCATTAAATTATTATGAAAAAATACTTATAACAAAGTGATTGAATATCCCATATTATAACATTTACTCTTATCATATATTGTTTAAAATGGTTATAGGATTCCTTAACCCTCTTACAAGGAGAGATGCAACCCTCTCTACACTTGATGTGACTTGGATGAAAGTGTTGATGAAATATGAGTCATGATTCATTATTGGGGAGTCCACTCAATAGATCAAGGATCTACAAGACTGATGTTAGTAAGGACCTACCTAAAAAAAGACTCTGAAGTATATTTACCAACCATCATTGGGGTTATATATAGGGGAATATGGATCCTTGACAATAGATTATCTTAGTAACTAGAAATTTTGAGTTCAATGGTGGGGGATATTGGGACATAATAAAATTGTGG
Source organism: Viscum album (assembly GCA_963277665.1). Lineage (NCBI taxonomy): Eukaryota > Viridiplantae > Streptophyta > Magnoliopsida > Santalales > Viscaceae > Viscum > Viscum album. The sequence continues at coordinate 1,040,220,385 of OY728129.1, forward strand.
GATGCATAATAAAATTAAATTCAGTATGTATCATAAAATTTTTTAATCAAGTGAAGAACTAATAATATTCAACTTTATTACATTATAATAATGGAATGTTCATCACCAACATTATCCCTATTAACAATATTCGATAAACACCATCTTTTTATTAGGAGTACCTTCCATGAATAGTTTAGAATAATTCAGGTTTTGTTACAACCTAGAAAAAAATCTCATATGCTAGAATCCTCATTTCCGGACCCACCAAAAAAGAATGTATTTCATGTATATTTCTATTTGTATGATTAACACTTGGGAAATGTGGTTTATGTTCAGTGTTTAAGGCTATCATTCATATCTTGTGATCCAATGAATTTTTATGAAAGCATGGAATTTTATAGAATAATTGAGCATCCTTATAGACTATATTAGGAGAGATCTAGATCAGAATGGTTTTAAATATCAAAGGTTCTCTTTTTGTGTAAGTGTTGAGTGGGTATGAAATATGGGAATCATGAAGTCTAACTCATTGGAAACATTATGAACCTATATGTTCTAGTATATGAATTGGTATATGTACTACGCACTAATATCATTCATACATCTATCCCTAAAAAATTATATAGTTTTTTTATTATAATATGGAAAACATTTAGAATTGAATCCATGATATTATTAGTTTACTTCAAAGTGCTTAATTGTGTATGAAGCGTGAAAATTATTCAATCCTTATCGTGAATAAAAGGAAAGGATAGGTAAATATCCTTATTCCCAATGAATATTTTTAAATCCCTTCCTAAAAGATAATGATAAAGGGGAATATAATGTAAGATGATATTGTTTGTTACTCATGTGAAAAGAAGGGCCACTAGAAGAAAAAATTCCCCATAAAAAAGAAGAATGGGAATCTTAATGTGTGTCTGTTATTGAATCACATTTTTTTATTTATAAAAAATAGGTATTAGATACCAATTTGGTTCTAACATAGGTATTAAAATATTTGAACAATGTGTATTTAGAAATATTTACTGAGGGGAGGTATATCTAGAAGTAGTTAATGGGGCTATAACTGTTTTCATTGATATCATGGACTACCACCTTACATTTATAATTAGAATGATCTCGGTTTTTAATGACTATTAGTATGTCCCATATATCAGTAAAAATTATTTCTATATCCAAACTTGATTTTAATGGATTTATTTTCTGTTTTATAAATAAATGTTACTCTTTTTAAAAATATATCATTTTTATAGTAAAAAATATTTATGTAATGGTCTTTTTTGTATTGAATTACACAAAACAAGTATTAGAAATTTATAACAAAACCACATCACTTGAATCCTAACACAGTAGACTATGGAATCAACATATAGGTTTTTTAAATTAAAAACATTTGATAAAATTACACCAAGATATATAAATATTTATTATTTTTAATGAAACCCAGTTGGTGTATATCATGTGTGATAATATGAAAAATGTGAAATGATCTACTTAGTGGAAAAGGTGAAATAAACTAGCAGATTGTTGAAATAGTTCATACAGATGTGTGTGGACCCTTCCCATTAGAACTAAGGCTTGGTACTCATACCTCATAATGTTTAGTGATGACTTTAGTTGATATGGATATGTATAAATGATGAGGAATAATTAAGATTCTTTTGAGAGATTCAAGGAATACTAGAATGAAGTTGATAACAATATTAGTAATAATATTAATAAAGTCCATTTTGACCATGGTGGATAATATCTTAAACAAGACTTCAGTGATAACTTATGGTATTTTTTGAAATTATATATCAAATCGACCATCTTTATTCACCTCAGTGGATTGGTTTTAGAAAAAGGAGGAATTTATCCCTATTAGATATGGGGATATCAATGATGATTTATTCAAGACTTCCATTATCCTTTTGAGGATAGACGTTATAGAAAAAATCATAAATACTAAACCAAGTTCCAACTAAAGAAGTTAATGGTATACAATAATGTTTTCTAATAGAAATAAACCCATGGTAGCATACATACATTTTTTCATTGATGTGAGGTATATGTTAAGTCCTCTATAATTAACAAACATGGAACACTAGGCATAATGTATAACTTTACAGTATACCCCTAGGAAACAAATTAATATTACGTATAGGACCCCTCAAAAAAAGTAATAGTGTAAATACATTTCATATTCCTTGAGAGAGAGAACATCTCTAAAATTTATAGTGGGAGTGAGATGTGATTTGATGTTGTCGATGATCAAGGTATACAAGAGTTGGTGTTAGAACATGTTCCACAATTCCCCATGGAAGAAGATGTTCTGAAGAAGAAATTACTCTATAAGAGTACAAGAGAGGTTAGAGAACCAGAACGATATGGGTTTTAATCACTGTTGATAGTTAATAATTATTAGTAGATAATAAAAAACATGTAACCTATAATAATTTAGTAAGTGAAACATATTATTCTTTATGGTTAGAATCTCTGAGTTCGGAAATTGATTACATATACATAAATCAATTCTAGATGTTTATTAATCTGATAGTGAAAGTAATGAATTTCGTTTGTGAATGGGTATTTAAGAGTCATCAAGAAAATGATGGACAAGTTAATACTTATTAGACATTAATGGTTTCAAAACGCTTAAAAAATTTCAAGGTATTGACAAGGATGAATCCTTTTTCACATGTTTCTATGATGAAACCGATCATATGTCTAAATAAAATAATAGCTTTCCCTAATTTTGATTTTTGGAAAATGGATCTCAAAATGGCCATCTTTATTAGTAACCTTTAATTAGTTGTCCTCATGAAAAAACTAGAAGGAAGGGTTTGTGACTTAAAAGGATTCCAATTGGGTATGAAAATTAAAAAATACATATATAAATTAATGTAGGCATATAGGTTATGGATAATTTTCTTTGATTAATCCATAATGGAATTTAGTTTCATAACTAATGAATGTGATCCTTGTGTGTGTAAGCAGTTTAGATGGAGTGAAATCATGTTATTAATAGCATATTTCAATGAAATATTACTTATTTGAAGTGATATCACACTACGTTAATTCAAATTTTTATAATTTCTTAACCATGAACGACTTAGGTGAAGTGAAACATATTTTTTTAATCATGCTTCATCATGATAGATCCAAGAGTTTTACCAAAAAACAAAGGTACATATATTGATTTGATACTGAAGATATTTCGGGTGGAATAATCCAAGATGGGATTGTTTACAATGACACATGGAACACATAACTCTAAGATAATGTTTCTCCAAACACGTGATGAATTACAAAGAATGGAATGGATTACATACATGCTAACTATTGGGTTATTCATGTATGTTATAATATGTTCTATAATATATGTTTCCTACACCTCGAGTGTGGTGGAGAGATATCAATATGAATCATGTGACTGCCAATGGGTGGTAGTAAAGAACATCTATTAGTATCTAAGATGTTCTAATGATATATTCTAAGTATGCGGATGGGATGAGGAACTTGTCATTAAATGATAGAAAACATATACTTTTTAAATAGACCAAGTTAATTTGAAATCATAGACATATTATATCTTCACTCTGAATGGAGGATCTATGACATGGAATATCTCAAAGAAATATATGGCCATATATCCTATATTTAATTTTTATTATATTATCACATCTGAGGTAGCTAAAGATGTAGTTTTGATGTGAAACTTCATATAAGATCTTATTGTGGTACATAGAAGTATGGACCCTATCAAACATTACTGTGATAAAACTATAGTATTGGTTCTCGATAATGAGAAAAGGTCACATTAGATGATGAATAATATTCATAAATGTATCAACTCTTGATGGATTTTTCTCAAGTAGGTGAAGTTTTAGTGAGAAAACTATATATAGAAGACAACAAGGACAACTACTTGACTAATGTATTAACATAGTGTAAACATGATCATTCTAAAAGTTATAGCTGACTAAATGTTATATGAAGTTGTCTGTAGTCTAAGTGGGATTCTTTTGGAGTTTGTATTTTATAACAAACTGATTATACATTGGATTACATGTATATTCAAAAACTAGAATATTAATAAAGCATTGTTTTATATATTATTAATGGTTTTGAATGAATTTTATGTAATAATTTATTAAAGTATCTACAACATTGAAAATGTTATAGAAGATCCCCTCTATGTTGTTATCTTTGAAATTACATGATGATATTATTATACCTAGGTCTATTGTAAAATAAAAATATATGATGGGGAACATTGTATGATGATTTTATAGTTCGAGTAATCATAAGAAGATGAGACTTCTTCTCATGAAGTTCACAATTGATAATCTCTAGTATATATGGTTATGAGAATAGAATCTCTAGTAGGATTTATGCGTGTTTATGATTCATTTGAAATTCATATATGAAAACATGTGTAATGGCCAATAGACTCCAATATTATCATTAATTCATATCATGGCTTGTGTACAATGATTTAATGACCAAAAAATTGATTCCATATGTTCGTGGGAAGTAGGGCATGTTGGGTGTGTCATGAATGAAATGTTATTAATGGATAGGATGATGACGGATTTGTATCTTATATATTTATGGAATTTTATATCTTTACCCTTTTATTCAAATGGATAAATTACATTAAATTCTAAATCCATAGTGTAATGTCATTATTATTTTGGATAGTAAATGAAATATGTATTATGAATATAGGTTGATGAAACATATGTGAAACCTTCTAGATTAGATATTTTGTTAAGGGATTATAATACATAGAAAGAAATCATATTTGGTTTTTAGTTTTGTCATGTTATGTTCTTTCTCTGGGGTTCATTGACCCATTAATAGACACTAAAATTAAACTTTAGAAAATCCCACCTAATTCCAATGAAAATGAATCCAGAAGGGTAACCCGGAAAGTGTTTCTGTTGATAGGTGAAGAATGACATATGAATATTAACATAGTATTATTTAGAGTGTCCCCTTTGGGTATTTGGATAAAGTATAGGCCTTAGGGAAACTTGGACTTTCGCTGACAATGTAATGCGTTTACAGGACACTCTTTCATTAGTTCATATAAGGGTTTCTTATCAACCCAGTTTAAAATTTGATTTTCATTCATAATAAAAATGGGTATTGACAATAAACAATTAAAAAAGGGCGAGTAAATATTTTAATCTAGATTTATTTTTCTTAAATATTTAATTAAATATTTATTTAGGTATTCATTAAATTCTATGCAAGTAGACCTGACTGAGATTATTTCTAATGTTAAATATTGATCATTAAGTGGGTAAAATAATATTTTTCAATGATCAAGTCAGTACACCCCATAAAATAACAATAATAATATTATTTTTATTTAATTCATTAATATTAGTTTAATTATATTATTTAAGGGTCATGGTGTAATTAAATAATATTTTAAAATAAACCATAAATCTATAAATAGGTTATTATGTCTATGGTGTGGGGTTAATAGAGAATTGATAAAAGTCATGCACAATAGAATTCTCTCCCATGCTTATACTTCTCTCCTCCCTATATTGATAACATTGGGGGAGGTTCCATTTATCCTAAAGGATGTATATGTAATCATGATGAATTAAACATGACGATAGATCCACTTTTCCAGCACTTGACATTCCATAAGTGTCGCTCAAATATGAAATGATCACATGTGGATCACTATTATAGGGATTCTATGCTGGGATCCTATAATCACAACAAAGGTAACCCAAAAGTTTTTTTTATGATAAACTTCATCATTGAAGAAAATTCCTAAAATAGTGTCTCATTTCATTATATATAATATAAATATATTTTAAATTTAATTTGAACAGATATTCTATGGGTTTAAAGATTTAAAATCTTAATTATTCAATGGAAAAATTGAATTGGTAATGATATTCATTTCATGGAAAATTCACTAATGATCCATCACATCTGATAAAACAATTATGTTTATATGGACCACTAGGGTACATATGATGTTCTTTGGAACCTTCATGGTAGGTAAGGCAGGTGGGAATTTCATCATGTGGTGACAACATGTTAATGTAATTGTTAAAAACATCACCCAAAATCATATTTCTATTTCTATTTTCTATCCATGGGAACCAGTGTAGAATTTTAATTGTTTTTATAGGTGTTTAGGTTTTGATGATAAATGGTATTCTTTATAACTTATTATGGTTATCAAGAATAATCTACATGGAAATATTCTTGCAAATGGAAAACTTGATGAAATCCTATATTATAACGAGGAAAAATGTGAATCCTCTAGAAAACTATCCTCAATGATCATGTTTTGAAATTTTATGACTCATATGTGTCTATTGAATTTAGGTTTTCATATAGATACTTTAACTTGGTTTCTTAATCATAATAAGTCTTTATGGATTTCTATGTGGCTTGAGAGATTTTTGGATTTAGGTTATGGCTGTTCATTATTATTAATGTATAAGGTTTGTCATCTTCCTCGGGTCATATCCAATAATTTTCCCATTTCCCATCATACACTGGTGATATAAAAGTTTCATATAATCAAGTATGTGTTGAAATTAAAAATCTATTGAAACTATAATGATTGTTTTTGGGGTGGTTGAATCCTCATGGTCAACTTATCATGGGAAGAAATAGGATAATATTGTTCGTGTTGCTTATAATTTGTAGAAGAGGATCTATCAATGTTGTGGGAACATTTATTGAAGGATATAAACTATTAAAAGTGATATAAAACATTTTTATTCATATCTATCTTTATCCAATGATATATAATATGATGCTTCTTTATAAAAATTGTGGGTTGGGGTGTTTTCAGATAATTAAAACAATTTTGTTATCTATTTAAGGGAGTATTTTTTAAGATAGTGTGATTAGGAAACAAATTTCGTTCATTAGAGGTAATCAATGAGGAAAATTAAAAACCATATCTCTATGCTCAATACGGATAATGTGGTCATTATAAATGAATAAAATGTTATACATGAACTGATCCAGGATTTGTCTAAGAATCCTTACATGTATCAAGGTGTGGAACATTCTATTGGACTTCTATATTTCATTGAGCGAATGGTTTCAACAAGCATAAATTATTATCTTTAAGATGATCTCTTAGTTTATAAAATTATTTTATCAATAAATTGTATTCATTCAATGAAGGAACCTAGACTAAATTTATTTCTGGTTTTATCCTTCAAATTATTTTGGAGTGTTGTTGGGGTAGACATTATTTATATACTGATAGATTTATGGTGGGGTTACATTGTTTAAGAAAATATTTTATTAAAATATTATATTTCTTATCCCTAATGTCTGTAGTTCCATTAATAAGACTAATTTTAGATCTATTAACTTAGTCAATGTGATTTACAAGATGTTATCAAAGATTTTATCCTATAATTGAGTAAATTATCTCTATCCATTATCTCTGAAAATCATATTGCTTTTGTCCCTATAAGGCTTATCAAGAAAATTTTCATTGTCACACATGAATTCATTCATTCTATGAAAACTCAGTCAAGACCAACAAGGGGGATATTTGATTATAAGCTAGATATAATGAAGGAAAATGAGAGAGTGGAATGGTACTTCCTATAAATTGGTGTTCATAAGGATCATTGAATCACTAAGAATGTTGGGGGTGGAATTAACGATGCTATTTTGAGAAATTTTATCTTTAAGAAACATATCCCCTACAACATGTTATATTTTTTCCTTAAAAAAATTTACTAAACTAAAATTCACAATGAAATAGAATTGTAAACCTGGTACACATTATTTAGAAGTCTTGGCCTCTATTTAAGTAGCTACATCATTTCTATATCCTTTCACACAGGTCTATCAAAATTCATTATTATAATAAAGGGAATTAAAATTTTGTAATATTCTATTGGAAAAATTATATCTCCAAATAGGAATGATTATACGAACTCATGTCGGTTTACAAAATTTTTCCTACAAAAGTTTCTCCACAAAAAAAATATTTAACTTATTCAAACTGCTCTTACAAAGGTCTTTCCTGAAACAATATTTGATGAGACTGAGACTAATCTTCGTAGTCCATAAATCCTCTATCCAACTGTCTCTTTCTATTTAACCTTTTCTCAATCTACTCATTTCAATAAAAATATGTTCATTCCATTTAGAAAAATCAACTCCTCCTAGAACTCTTCTCTAAATTCTATCTGATATCCTCTATCCGGTAATCAGAACATTGTTATGTTTGATATTCTAATATAAGATTCTATTTAAAAAAAAATCTCCAAAATGATGGAAAAAATAAATTTGAAACATTGTTCTAAAATAAAATACAAATAATTTTATCTTTCATGCATGGGTGAATAGATTCATGTACCACTGTACTTTGCATCTGTATATATAGTTGCTCCATAAATAGTAAATACAGGAAACCTAAACTGTTTTCCTACTCTCTTGAATTCATTATTATGAATTTCATGAAGATTTGAACTTCATTAAAACTCATCTTGAGTATTCTATAGTAAAAAAGAATATTCATGAATCCTCTAAACTATTCCACAATTTCATAAATTTAAACATGATATAAACCACATGATTGAACAAAACAAAACATCATTAAATTTTAGAACATTACAAAGCATCATAAAAAACATTAGTCTGGAAATGATTTTCAAATTAACTCATCATGAATCTAGTCAAATTGAAAAACTTGAGATTCAATCAACTAGACCAGTAAGGTTCCATTGAAAACAAAAATCTTATTATCTCATAATTGGAAATAAAATATTTTTTGATGGACATTATTTAATCAGTGTTTTAAAACATCTCAAATTTGAATTAATTATTCCTTTGATAAAATATCTTGACATAGAGAATATAATAAATAATAATAATAAACAAAAAATGGAAAAATTTCTCAACCCATTACTCCAAGCCAGCTGTAAATGATTGACAACATTGTGGAAACTTATATAGACATTAGTTTCCTACAATGAATATATAGTAGAGAATTCAACTCACCTATCACTTTCACTATCCACAGACTCTATCCACTATCTACATTTAGTCACCTAAGAAAATAGTATCTGATATTGTATTTGTGGAGAATTATATCGGATTACAAACATTATCTCTCCTTATCATTTTCATAGGAATTAAAATTTGATTTTTTATGTGACTTCATTTTTTATTAATTTTTTAAAATCATAGAATCTCAACAAAAAAAACATCATAAATTCAAATAAAATCTATTTTTACTGAATCAGTATCAAAAACTCATATGAAGGATCCATATCAACGTCTCATTTAATGAATTTCCATCAATAGATCATCATATGAATCAAAAAGCATCTCATATGATTAAGAAATATTAACCCCTCATATGAATAATATTCTATGTCTATCATATTTTTTCCAAACCATATGATCTTTATAGCCACAAAAAATCTTGATTTTTTTAAAAATCATTGTCCAAGGATTTTTACCTAATGCCATAGATCAAATAATCTCTTTTTATAAAAACCCAGCAACTACTCCTATCTGAATATGTATGTTTGGTAATAGAGAATGATCTTCGGCATTCTATTCCTCTATTCTAATCCATCTGATGGATATTTTTTTAAAAATGGAATATCTTTTTTTGTCTAATAATGACTTATAAAAACCAAAATTTTCTACAAAAAACATCATCTAATGGTTTATCTGATGGATCATCAGAGAAATATATTTAATAATTCTTCAAACATTAGACAATTCATATTTTGAATTTTCTAACAACTTTTTCAATTGGTTATTCTCTATCTCATCAGCTATTTCCAGAATTATTTAACTATATATTCTTAATAAAATATTGTATGTTGAGTTTTCCCTCAATGTTAACAACATTTAGACAAGAAAATAATTGTTTGAAATAATTTGTAATGTTCTATTGCATCACTAATTACATAACTTCCATAATTAAAAACATTATTTTTTGAGAAACTCATCAATCTCATTTAATAACAACCATGAATTTTACAAAGACATTCTAAAAAACATTCATAATCAACAAAAACGTAAAATTGTTAAAAAATCTCAAAGGATCACCAGAATCGATGATGTTAAAAATGGTCTTTAGTACTAATTAGGTTTTCGTGATTTTGATATGTATAACTTCTATTTCATAACAAATCAAAGAGTACAATTTTCTCAAAAGGGAGTTTTTTGTTGACAAGTTACTTATGATAATAGGATCCCACTTGTTTATATTTATTCCTTATTTGGATACATTTTCTTTTTAATCATTTATCAGGGGTTGCGGAAGTGGGGGTCTTATTTAGGGTTTAATGTTCTATTATTAAATTATCCAACATACCTATTAATTTTTCACTAAATATTGTCATCCATTTTTAAGAGAAATATCATTGTACTGTTAGTAATTTCTAAAAATTATTAATAATTTTGAGTGATAATTTAATCAAGGTATCAATATTTTGAAATTAGATATTCCCTATATTGGAGGAGTGAAGGACGTAATGAACGATTGGATATATTCTTTATGTGGAATTAATATTATTAAATACCTATAAATATTTATCCCTCCATATTGTTTTTATATATTCTAAAAAATTATTTTTATCTTTAATGTTGTACAGGTTCTATTCCATATTTTTGGGATGGGATAGGATGATGACCTATGTTACTGGAAAGGATATCCTCTTTAAAAAAAATTCATTGGACATTCTTTCCCATGAGATTTTCATAATCAAACTCTCTGATTTTATTTTACCTCAAATATATTTAGCATTTTATAATTTATAGTGGGGTCAAGGTGATGTTAAAAAAATAATAAACTGGATCACATAGGGGGGATCACTATTCTCTGAAGGATTTCTATGGCATGGGATTTGGGGACTTAAATTGATTCAATAACTTTTTAATTGCAAAAAAAGGGTGGAGGATACTTTGTTGTCTCGAAACATGTATGAGAAGATTGTTAAAGATAAATATTACCTTCATTTTCTTTTATAATCATCAATCTAGGGGACCATGATGAGTTTCTTCTATAGAAGTGTTTGGGGTTCTAATGGTATTCTGAAACTCAACATTTATTGAAGGATATTATGGTTTGAGAAGGTATATATTTGCATGGAACCATGGTGGTATAATATTCCTAGGCCGAAACCCACTTCATCATCAGTACATGGATAGTATGATTTGTTATTTTAGAATATTTTAATGATTATTTATATATATTAGACCATTAAGTAAATAGATATTTTATTTATTTTTTGTAACTAAAATTCTATCCTTGAAATCCATTTGACTACAGAATCTATATAGATAAATTATATTAGAGTTATGGTGTTATAAGCATGATTCATTCTGGTATAAGTATAGTTGTTCTTTGTATAAAGGATACCCTCACATTTCTATATTTTGGAAGAATATTTATAATTTATAGTTCCCTATAAAAATTAAAATATTTTGTTTTTGGTCTATTCGGGTACACATCAAACCTAAAATGTTTTTTTTAAACATCAAATTTCCAAAAAACCTCTATTTTCACTCTATGGGGATGAGGCTAAGACAAACTTCCATTATATATTATAATTCTCTTATATAATTTCCCATACGTTACATTTAGATATTACATAAACATTGAATAATATTTATCACAAAACATAACAAAACCATAGCATGACTGTATTGGTTTAGAGACTTTTGAAAATGGGAAACAAAAACAAATGGTTCATAAAATATCCACATTATCTCCCACTTATTTTTTTATTACTAGACTCCCTTTTGACATATATTAATTAATACCCATATTCATGACTTCTGGAAAAGAAACATCTGAAAGGGTGAGCTCAAATGATTAGTAAGGTTAAACAAGGGAAATATCAATAAAAAACATACCACTTGAAAATCTTATCCTGCATATAAATGATCGTAATATCATGTCCTGGGATAAATCATAAACATGAAATTTATTCACAATAGTCATAAAATAAGATATTAAATTTCATGGAATACACAAATAATAATATATAATCATTCCATATTAGTCAAGGCTCATTTTCAAGACCATCATAGCGGACAAATTCCATTACTGAACTAAGATCTGTCTTCAATACATCCCTTTATTACTAAACGAGATTTACTTTCTATTACAATATTTTATATCTTAGGAGATATAAATATTTACCGAATATATTAGAGAAAGATATATTTAAAAACATCTCATAATGAAACCATTCTTATGTGTGCCACAAAAATCGAAAAACATTCCGCATAACAAAACCCATGAAATAAAATGTGTTTCAAAAACGTCATTCCATCATAATTGATATAATAAAATTGATTTTACTAAATAAAAATCCATCATAACCACAATACAGTCATTGAAAAAATAGGGATAAAACTATAACCCTATTTAAAGAGTGTCACCTTCAATGGAAAATAATTTTTAGAAACTTGAAATTAATTCTTGAGGAAAATATCATTCCTTCTTCAAAAATATTTTCCTTCAAAAAAAGGAAACACTATTTTAAAAGAAATTATATTATGTGAAAAAGATTTTAATCTTGTAGGTGGTGTTTCAAGAAAACAACATATTGTGGAAGAATAAAAATATGTTTATTCAATACAAGATAAAAAACAATCTTCACGTTCTGTTGGAAGAAAGGTAAAAAAGTACCTCTTACCAAAAACACCATAAAATTACATTCATACCGTTTAGTAAAAAATAATCAATGGTTAAATTTGAATTTAATTGTTTTTGAATTATATAATGAATGTTTTTGAAATACATATTTAAGAAACATGTACATTGAAGATAAATATACCTTAGTAAATACTTACGAATAAAAAATCTCAGATAAAAATTAGATTTGTAAAGTTATCCATTACGTTAGGTCTGATATTCTTCATATGTATCCAAACCAAAATTATAATGATTAAAATAATGTTATTTATTTTTTCCAAAATCAGAATAATTTTTATTATAACATTTATGATCATTTATTTATCAGTTTGTTAGTAACATTTCATTGCTACTCGTTATTCAGGTATTTACTGCTTTATATTCTAATCCATGTTTTGTCTGGTAATTTCTTATTACTATTTTTAGGTTATAGTTATATCATTTATATAATGGTATTAAGATAATATATAACCTATTTATTCAATCAATTCCTTTATTTTATCAGGATTTAACAAACATTATGTATAAGGAATCACATCACACTGTGGAGACGGTAAACCGTATGTACGCACGAGCGACGATATAGTTCCCATAATTACTGAATGGTATTAAAGTGTATAGTTTATAATATCACAGAAAAAATAATTTTATATCAATATTATATATATTTATTAATTATATAATTATACCCATCCATGTAAGGTGGTCATGAAAAATAGATTACGACACGACGTGGAGATGGTAAGTCGTATGTATGCACGCGTGGTGATTAAATATTTCATAGGATGGGTAAAAGGTGGAATATGGTTGTTTCTTATTTATAATAAAATATAATAGTATTAGTGATACTGATGGTATTACTTTATAATGAAACAAATAATTAAGATGATGTATAAGAAGAAAGAAGTTTGAAAGAATCAGTAAATGATAATACCTCTTCTTCGATGTGCATGCTATAAATCTCCTCTTAGTGCACTATATTTGGTCTTTGAAGTTCACAAGAACCTATAGAATGACAAAAGGTATGTTTATAAAAGAAAAATTGCAGTTTATTTTCAATCTTGAAGGCTCAAAATGAAGAGAATTGGTGAGGGATGAGGTGCCCTTTTATAATTTAGTTGAGGGGCACTTTTTAAAAATCTGTAAATAATTATTTATAATAATATCAAACCCTATCCAAAAACCTCAAAAACTTCCAAAAAATGAATATTTGATGATATAGGGTTGTAATCGCATCATACAATAAATTTAAGATAGTTTAATTTTTCTATTTAACCCATATCCTCTTAATTGGCACTTAGTCATTCTATTTATTTTTAATTTTGGTAATAACATTATAAATTGTTAATGGTTATATGTATTTACTTATATGGTTTTAATTGACCATTAATGGATATTTCATGACATTTTATATCTTATATATATCACTTCATATTTATTAAATATTTTTAGGCTTTGTAAATAATTCAATAAATTTGTTTTTATAAAATATCAATAGAGTCAATTTTGAATCTATTAATTTATTTGAGTTTATATAGAATCCATAGAGATTATTAATTCAAAAAAGAATTAAATACACACCTAAAATAGCATAGTAACCTATAAACTGTTTGGGGAACATTAATTAGTTAATATGATATATTGTTTTATATTGTTAAAACTATATATTTGATATTTCTCTTAATAAAATTATTTTTACATCACTACTGTGTCATCATTAATAGTAATTATTTAATCACTAAAAATAATAAATAAATTATTATGATGTAGGTACTTATTTTATAATTACGTAGACTATATATTTTCGATATAATCTAGTAGTTATTCATATATTAAAATTAATATACATATTTAAAATGGGATTGTGACATTTTGTAAAATTCATTAATTTTTATTAAATTCATGTCATATTCATAGGTAAGTGTCCATAAGGTGATTCCATTTCAAAAAATAGATGTTAAGAGTCGAATTTAGTCATCCAATGTGATTTTTAGAGGTGTTATGGTAAATTTTTAATAGCATTTTACCCTTAATTACCCGATTTACCTTTAACCATGGTAATAAAAATAATTACCAAAGTTACTATTCATAATTCCGAAAAAATAAAAGTAGCCTAATAAAATAATTTTAACTTTATAATTTTAAATATGGAATCGTGTTTTCAAACATCAAAACACATATGTTTCAATAATTAAATTAAAATTACTACCGTTGATGAAATGAGAAAATGGGTTTTAAAAGTAAAAACATTGTAAAAGATTAATTTTTTTTACCTACGAATTAAATACAAAATTTATGAAAATGAAATAAATTAAATTGAATAATAAAAATATATTATATGATTAATTTAAAACAATTCAATATTATAATTTATACATATAAATTATCTCAATGAAAAAAAATAATTAAAATTTATCATATTTCTACTATTCATCAAAACATAAATGTTATCCGAAAAATATCAAAAATTTATCCAATGTAAAATTTAATATCCCACATTAAAATAACATGTATATGATTTAAAAAAAAATATAATCTGTCAAAATATTAAATTAAAATGGGTAGTCTATTCAACGGTGTAAAATTAACCTTTTAAAAAATAAGTATTTATACATCAAATAGGGTTTTATTAAAACCCTATGACTAAAATACCCATTGGATGAATATGAAAAAAAATTTATTAAGTATATAACACATATATATCTCATTAATTTCATTAAAAAAACTATTTCATTCAAAAATAAAAAATATCTTATTGATTTATATTTTTCATAAATAATTGATAGACAATGAATTCATTATGCATTTTCATAGGTTAGTTATAATTATTTCCACTAAATAAATGACTAGGATATAATTGTAATACAATAATAAGGGAATCTCACAGTTTGTTTAAACACATGAATTCTTGCAAAGCAAGATACTGAGGAATAAAAATTATTTAATGAACATATTTAATAAAAAAATCCGGGTGTTATATTCTACCCTCCTTAAACTGATTTTTTCCCTCAAAATTATTCACTTATAAACAAATATATGATGATAAATTTCCCTCATCATATCCTCAGGTTCTTATATAGATTCCTCAAATTTTAGTTTTTTATATAAAATGTTTACCAATTGAGTGGTCCTGTTTCATTTAAATTTTTCACTATGATGCACAATCTCTATCAGTTGTTCTTTATAAGAAAGATCATGCTCAATCGGTACGACTTCTAACCTTATTATCCGTGAAGGATAAATTATGTCCTCTATTCGGAGAGATACATGGAACACATCAAGAAATTGAGATACATTCAAGGGAAGTTCCAATCGGTAAAATACCTTCCAACCATGATCCCTAATATCAAAAGGATTGATATACATAGGTATCAGCTTGCACTTCATTCCAAATTTCATTACTATCTTCTAGGAAGATATTCGTAAAAACAGTTTATCACCAACATTAATCTATAGATATTTTCTTCAGTTGTTAGCATAATTTTTTTATCGACTATGAGATACTCTTATTTTTTGTTGAATAGATCGGACATTTTTTCAACTTCATCAACAAGATCATGTCCTAATTGCATTCTTTCCCCAACTTCATCCTAGTAAGTTGGATTTCTGCACTATATTCCATAGAGGGCTTCAAAAGGATCCATCTTAATATAAGAGTGAAATCTATTATTGTATGAAAATTCCACCAATGGTATATTTTTATCCCAAACACCATTGAAATACATAGAGCAGGATCTCAACATGTCTTCTAATGTTTGAATTTTCCTCTCAGACTAACTGTCTTTCTGGGGATGATAAGCAGTGTTGAAACATAACTTTGTATCTAGATCATGCTGAAGACATATCCAGAACATTGTGGTAATCTCCAGATCCCGATCAGATATAATGGAATGTGGTACTCCATGAAATCTTACCACATCTTTTACATATATACTAGAAAGATGATAAAGAGATAAATCCTATGTAATTGAAATTAAGTGTTTCGACTTTGTAAGGAGATCAAATATAACCCAGATATCATTATTTCATTTGGATGTATTGGTATCAAATAAATAAGTCCATATAGATGTTTTCCCACTCCCATTTTTTTATAGGTAATGGTTGTAACGTCACTTTAGACATTTACCTCTTAGCATTAACTTACTGACAAACCAAGCATCAAGAAGCATATTCTGTGACAAATTTTTTCATGCCATCAATCCCAATATACTCTTTAAGGTCCCTATAATTTTTTTCCAGGGTGAATAGAGAATTAAGAACTATGAGCCTTATACAAATGTTCCATTATTAATATTGGTATCAAATGAATACAAACCCAGTTCCTGAACCATATTATTTCATCCCAATGATGGTTGAATTTGGCAACATTTATCACCTTCTTTAGTAACTCTACAACTTTCTTCTATGCCTATATAATAATCAATTGTATAGATGGTTGATCATTCATTTTAGAAATATAATACTTAACCCCTTCAATTTAAATTTCAAGATCCTCGCTTTTCAAATATATAAATATTGGATCTTTCTTGATCCAAAGCATGGATAAGCTATCATGGTCTTTTCGACTCAAAGAATATTTAACCTTGTTTGCTTTCCTAGGGTGGTAATGTATTGAGAATTTGTAATTTTTAATCAACTCCAACTATCTTCTTTAGAGAATATTCATCTTCTATTGTGTGGTAATATAGTTTAAACATTTATGATTAGTATGAATATCACACCTTTCACCATAAAGATAATTCCTCCATATCGCTGATGTAAAAATTATCGTAGCTGATGAGTAGGGTAATTATTATTATTAATTTTAAACTGTCATGAGGCATTTTCTATCACTATATCATTTTCCAAGAGAAAAAATCCCATCACCTTCTTGGATGAATCACTATAGATCGCATACTTTTCTCCACTATAAGGTAGTGTGAGCGCAAGAGCACTTGATAATATTCATTTTACCTCTTTGAAAGAATCTTCAAATTCTTCCATCGAAGAAAACATAACTCCTCTACGAGTCGACTAGGTGAGTAGATTAGATAATCGTAAAAAATCTCAAAACGTCGATAATATCCAATCAAACCAAGAAAACTTTGAATCTATGTTATCATTGTTGGTCTTGACCAAATTTCAATAAGCTCTTTTTTCGGGATCCAAAGATATCCCCTCTCTTGAGATTATGTGACCCAAAAATAAAACATTATGAATCCAAAATTCACATTTGGTAAATTTCACAAAAAGCTTCTCCTTTTTCATGGTCTTCTATACATTGGTCAAGTGATCTTCATGTTCTTCCTTATTCATTGATTAGATTGGAATATCATCTTTAATGACTACCACAAACTGATAAAAATAATCATTGAAGACTCTATTAATTAGATCCATGAAGATAGTAGGGGAATTAGTAAGACCAAAAGGCATCAATATAAATTTATAGTGTCCATACGTTGTATGGAATGTCATCTTTGGTATATCCTCCTTTTTTCCATTTAATTGATAATATCTGAATGAAGATCAATCTTGGAAAAATATTGAACTCCACGTAGTTGGTTTAATAACTCATAAATGCTGGGAAAATGATATTTTTTCATGATAGGGATATTGTTATGTTCTCAATAATTTATACTGAGTCACATTGATCCATCTTTCTTCTTATCAAATAGAACATGTTCTCACAAAGGTGATTCCATAGGGTGTATTAATAACTTATCAATATTCTATTAGAGTTTCTTATTCAATTCATGCATCTCAATTTTGGACATTCCATAAGTTGTCTTTGAAATAGGCATAACACACATTATGAGTGCCATTTAAAACTCAACGTCACGATTTTTTGAAAGACGTAGAAAATCATCTGGAAAGACATCATCAAACATTAAATTAAATGGATGTGTTATTAATTGTAATTTCCCCCCAACCATTTGTGATAAATAATCTTCATTTATTAGAATTAAGTCCCATGAGATGGAAGAAATTTCTACCAGAAGGTTATATTCACCCTTGAATTGATAGATGATCATTGATTGATTAGAAATATGAAATGTGACTTTCCATCTTTGTCCATTGACATAATCTCCATATAGGGAAATCCAATACATTCTAATAATCACCTAAAATTCCATTATATGAAGGACCACAATATTTTCAAGATGCATATTCCACCAAACGTCGACAAGAGTTGAATTATATACATTTTATGTGATGGTTGTGCCATTATGAGTTGTAATAGCTAACTCAAAATCCAATTTTTGTGGTAAAAAAATTAATCCCTTAAACCATTATTTTTAAATAAAAGAGTGGGTGGATCAAGAATAAAATAAAACATTTTCTACATTACAGTGGTTGATGAGTGTACCTTTCACCAATTCATTATCGTACTCCACACTGTTGATATTGATTGCATGTGAGTTTCTTTTGACTTTGGTTTTATGTGGTTGTTGATGTTGGTCATCATCAATAACCCTTGTATTTGGGTGTCGATTGTAATAGTGCACCATTTCCTTTCACTTGGAACATTGAATTGTTGGAGGTGCATTATATGTTGCATTTTTTTTCTTCATATCATTAGATATATTTTTTCCATCACGTTATAATTAAACATCATGATGACCTTCTTTTCCACACTTAAAAAATTTACTACTCCCTTTATCACAATTCTCTCTATTTTTCTTTACACACATTGATAATAAGAGAAAAATCAACTTTTTTTTTCAGTGTGGTCTTTAGATTTTGTTTGAATACAATTTTTCTCTTCTTATCAACACTATATGACTAATGGGTTACTCTAATCTCTATATCAGACATGATAATACATTGAAAAATTTCCTTGTACCTGTGGATGTCCCATATGGCTAATTCCTTTCAATGACTTGGTATTAATCCACTATTGAATCAGTCAATTTTTCTCTCAGTTTGAATAATAATTCCAAATGTATACCTAGGATGTCATGTACAATTTCCTTCACAGGTACCAAAATATTCATCATCCTTTTTATTTAATTAAATTAACTCATTCTCTATCTTTGTATGAAGATTACGAGGAATTTACTAATTGAAAAATAAGTCCTGAACTCGCCCCATTCCATATACTAAATTTTATATATTTTCCTCGTATTCTTGATAAGATTCAACCATTTATCATCTTATCCTTCCAAATTAATTATTACTAAGATGATTTTTTCAAGTTTAGAACATTATAGAAATGAAAATATCATTTTAGGGGTACTGATCTATTATTCTAACACTATTGTATCAGAAGACCCACTGAATGGAGATCGACGCAGTATCGTGATGGACTCAAAAGAATATTCCTCCCAGCTTTGTTTATTTGGAAGTCCTACATAATTCTTAGCTTGATAATGTTTTTTGAGCATGGATACATGATTTTCCATTCAATCTCCCATAAAATTTTGTTTCTTATAGATACACTCATTGAATTGCATGTCGAATTCATCCTTAATGTGGTTCTTTCGGGTTCCAACCATTGAATAAAACGAAGAATCATAGTGTGAGAAACACTAATCATAATAGGAAAAGTACCTAATCAGGAATAAAGTTTCAATTTAGGACACTATATGTTTTATCCTAGGCTATTCATGAACATATCTAAAACACTAGGATAGGATTGTATCCTATTATTAGACATATCCTTATGGTTTTAAATAAGGTTCACCCATCCTAATTTTCAATGTTTAACTATACATTTTATCTGATACCAACTATAATGGCATGTACTTTACTTAGAGATATTATGTCTATATTCAAGAATGTTTATTAAATAACATTACAAAACCACACTAGGGACATATAGGTTTACTGTCATTAGAAACTAAGAAACATAAACATCTATTTCATAAAACTTCCACATCCTCTTCTACTTATTTCATCATAATTAGGATCCTTTTGGTATATCTTACTTGACACCATTATTCATGACGTAGTGAAAAGAAACATATTAATGGGTGAGCTCAAATTCTCGATAATGGTAAACAAGTGAAATATCAATCATAATAATAACATTTGAAAATCTTATCCTACATATAAAAGATCATGACATCATGTCATGGGATAAATCATAAAAGTAAAACATAATCCCAATAGTAATAAAATAAGATAATGAAATTTCTTGGCATACACACATAATTGTTGAAAATAATTTCATATTAGTTAGGGATCATTGATGAGACCATCATAGAAGAAAAAATCAATTATTGAATAGAGTTTACTCATCATTCCAGCCATGTATTACTGAACCTGATTTACTTGTCATCCTAGTCATGCATATATCATGAGATATAAATATTTACCCAACGCATTGAAGAAATATATTGGTACCACCCATCTCATAATGAAACCATTCTTACGTGTTCCAAATAAATTTAAAATATTCACCATAACATAACTAATGAAATAATATGGGTTTCTTAAACATCATTCCATAATAAATGATTTAAAAAATATTGGATTTCCTAAATAACATTCCATCAGAAACACAATAAAATCATATTAACAATAGGGGGAAAATATAACCCTATATAAATAGTGTCATTTTAGATGGAAAATAATTTTGTGAAAATCTATGAAATTAATTCATGAGGAAAATATCCTTTCTTCTTCAAAAATGAATTCCTTATTTAAAATTCCACACAATTTTAGAAGAAATAATTTAATGTGAAAATAACCTTGTAATATTTTTGGGTAAGTTTCAAGGAAATAATGTGTTGTGAAAGCATAAAAATTTATTCATGCCGTAAAAGTTAAAAAAACTATCTTCTCTTACATTGGTCGAAAAAGTCAAAAAGTACCTCGTACCAAAAAACGACAAAAGATTACATTAACAACATTTAGTAAAAAATAATAAATGGGTAGAATTGAAATTAAAAAATTATAAAAGGATATAAAAAATATTTTTAAATACATATTTAGGAAACATATATGTGGATAATAATCATACACCATCAAATACTTACGAATAAACAATATCAGTTAAAAATAAGATTTGTAAAGATATCCCTTACCTTTGGGCTGATATGCTTCGTATGTATATGAACATAAAGTATAATGATTTAAATAATGTTATTGATTTATTCAAAAATCATAATCATTTTTATGATAACATTTATGATCATATTTTCGTCTGTTTGTTAGTAACATTTCATTGTTACTCATTATTCGGGTATTAACTGCTTTATGTTACTATACATGTTTTGTTGGATACATTATTTTTACAAATTTATAGGTTGTAGTTATATTATTTAAATCATTGTATTAGTATAATATATACCATATTTATTCATTCAATTCATATATATAATCATGTTTTGACAACGATTTTTTAGGATGAATCTCATCGCACGATGGAGACGGAAAGCCGTATGTATACACGAGCGATGATATCATTCCTAAAATTGTTGAATGGTTTTGAAATGGATAGTGTATAGTATCCCATAAAAAATCATTTTATATCAATCATATATATATTTATTAATTCAATCATTATACACATCCACTTAATGTGGTGGTGAAAAATGGATTACACCATGACATGGAGACGGTAAGCCATACATACGAACACATGGTGATTTCATTTTTCATAGGATGGGTATAAGGTAGACTATGGGTGTTTCATGTTTATAAAAACATATTAGTATACGAGTTATACTAATGTTATTACTTATAATGAAACAAATAATGAAAATTATGTAGAAGAAGAAATAAGTTTTAAAGATTTGGTAATTGATATTACCTATTCTTCGATGTATCTTCTCTAAATCTCTTCTTAGAGCACTAGAGTTGGTCTTTGAAGATGACTAGATCCTATAGAATAAAAATTGTGGGGATAAGAAGCAAATGAGGAAGGGTATGGCTGATATTTCAGGCACAAAATGATGGGAAGTGGGGAGGTAAGAGGTTCCCTTTAATAATTTAGGTGAGAGGAACTTTTGGAAACACCATAATTAATAATTTAAAATTAAATAAAACCCTACCCAAAAAACAAAAAAATATCCAAAATTTAATGAATATATGAGATAGGGTGGTAATATAATTAACCAATAAATTTGGGTAGTTAATTTGTTCAATTTAAACCATATATTTTTAATTATTTCTTAGTTATTCAATTTAATTTTAATTATGGTAAGAATATTTTAAATTTATAATGGTTATAAATATTCCCTTATTCAGTGATAATTGACCATAAATGGTATTTTATGGAAGTTTTTATCTTATTTTTATAATTTCTTTTTGAAATATTTTCAGGATTTTCAAATAATTTAATAAAATGTTTTTTATAAAATATCAATAGTTTCAATTTTTGACAATATTTATTTATTTGACATTAAATAAAATCCATACCAAAGATAAATTTGATTTTTTTTAATAAACTCTTAACATGTCTTATTCGACTAGATAATTAGTTTAACACATTAATTAGTTCATATTATATATAGTTTAATATATTTAAAAACATTTATTTTATATTTATTTTAACAAAATAATTTTTACATCACTATTGTGTGTAGAATAATGGTAATTATTTAATATCTTAAAATTATAAAAAAATTCCTATAATGTATTTAATTCCATTATATTTCCATATACTGTCAAAATCAGATATTATCACCTAGTTATCTATATATTAAAACTAATATACTTATATAAAATAAGATTGTGACATTTTGTTACATTCATTAGTTTTTATTACATTCATGTCATATGCATAGGTAAGTGGACATAAAGTGATTCCATTTCGATCAATAAATGATAAGGGTATAATTTATCCATCCAATAAATTTTTTTACAGGTTTTATTGTAATATTATAATATTATTTTCACTCTGAATTACATGATATACCTTTAACCATTGTTAAAAAAATAATTACCAATGTTACTATTCATAATGAAAAATATAGAAGTAGCCTATTAACATAATTTGGACTTACTAATTCGAAATACAGAATCAATTTTCTAAAACTCCTAACACAAAAGCTACAACAATTAATTAAAAATTAATATTGTTGTTGAAATGAGAAAAAAAGTTTTAAAAGATAAAATACTGAAAAGGAATAAAATGTTTTTACCAAGGAATTCAATTTAAAATTAATGCTAACGACATAAATTATATAGAATTATAAAAATATATTTTATTTATAATTAAAAAAATTTCAATATTATAATTTTACCATATAAATTATCTCAATGGAAAAAGTTGTTTTTAATTAAAATTTATCGTATTTTTACTATTCATGAAAACATATATGTTCTCCAAAAAATAACTGAAATTTATCAAAAGTAAATTATTATATCCCTATTAAAAACGAAAGGTTTATGTTGTCAGATTATAATTATTAATGTTTCAAAATATTAATTTAAAATGGGTTCACCATTCAATTGTGTAATGTTAAACTTATAAATATGTTTTTATACATCAAATAGGGTTTTATTCATACCCTATGACTAAAATATCCATTGGATGAATATCAAAAATATGTTATTAAGTATATAACACATATATATCACATTAATTTCATTACCAAAATGAATTCAATCAAAAATAAAAATATCTAATTGATTTATATTTTCCATAAAAAATCGATAGCCAATGAATTCATAACACATTTTTATAAGTTATTTATAATTATTCCCGTTGACCTAACGACGAGGATTTAATGTTAATTTTATAATAATGGCTTCTTGTGGTCCATTTAAAATCATGATTGTGTGCAATTCATGGTACTAATGAATAAAAATTGTTAAAATAAATTGTTTCAGAAAAACATTCAGGTGTTAAATTTTTGGAATCTATTTTATATAGATTTTCCACAAAGCACATACATGATCGATGGAAGAGTCTTGGTGATGTGTAGAAGATATTCATGGAATGTATTGAATCACTACCAACACATAGATTGAATGATATTTTTATTCAAGAATGGATTATATGGTTTGTTAGAAACAAGTTTTTGTTTGATAATGTATTTATGGATGATGTTTTATGGATAGCTAAACCTAAGAGAAATACTAATATATGGTGGTAAGACCCCAATGACTTTATGAAAGTTTTAATTCAGTGTTCCTTCATTAAATTGTTTCCAGAACAATCTTATTCTCTAATAGTAAATATTTATGTTTTAATATATTTTGAGTTAATATTGGGCTTAGGGACATTATATGTGATCACAAAGGGTCAGTTGTTGTGTCCCATAATTCTATGGTTATGTAAGGATATAAAACAATTATTGAGAATGATTTTTCTATTATTTTATGTTTCAAATTTTATATTAATCATGGTTTTAAATATATAGTTATTGAATTAGATTCCAAAATCATCTTTAATTCCCTTGAGTATTTTGAGGTGGGGTGGGAAACTTTTATGTACATTGTGGATAATATCATCTTATTGATGTCTAAATTTTCATATTGTGTGTTGTATTTACATGGAAGAGAATGGAATTTGGTTTATCACATTATTTATTCATTGGGAGGCTCTCAATATTCTATTCCACAGTTTTCATCATTTCCCATAGATCATTGTAACATTACCAATAGTAATAAATTTTTTTCTCCTTTATCCATTCTTGAATAAATTTTGGTTGACTGGAAAATCATATATTACATGAAGTCATAGTGCAAAAATAGCCTTAGAATTACATGGATTATAGTCCTAGAGGCTAGAATCCCTTATAAACTTATTTTACATAGATGCACATAAAAATTCTCTCCCTGAATCCTCAATAACTATATGCATAGCTAATGACTATCATCGGCTTATAGTGCCCTATGTAGAGCTTCATGGGACAATGTAATTTCCACCATATCTCTCCTAAAATACTATTTCAAGTGATCTCATATTGGTAACTACTAAAACCGAGATCTATCATTTTGTGGTTTCTCCATTATAAGATTACATAGAATGTTATAGTTCCACTAGGCTTCATGGCCCAATTTGCCAATGATACCTTAATGTCCATGTGGCTTGATGTACCTATTTGTAGTTACTATTATTTAGATATATTATTATTACATCTTAATTATAGATATATATATATATTTCATTTTTATATGATAATATATTTATTTATATAGTTCATATATACATTAATGTTTATACAATCATAGTGTGGCGCCCACCTATACCTCATTACCCAATACCATTTTTTGACATGGGGCGGGTTAAGTCGTACTATGATAGGTGGAGACTCACCAACACTAGAAATTCCAAAGTTTTGATTCCTTATAAAATCATATTTAGTTAGGGGTGAGTGGCATGTTATTGGTGGGTAGGGACCCAGATAGGTGTGTTGTGGTGCCCACCTATACATCATTACATAAAAACTCATTTAAAAGAGTACTATAGAGTAGTAGTTTTTGGAGGTTGTGGAATACAAGATGTCTCCTAGGTCTCATCATGGAATATGGTGTTTTCATGGGGCACTGACCTTAACATTATTTCTAGAGGATTTCTAATCAATTCTCCTGCATCCGAAAGTCCCTCTTCAATGGTTCAGGAAAATTTCCCACATCCCATAAGAATGAACATCAAGACTGATTGTTCTCATCAATATAAATTTTCATCTTTGAAATACTGAATTCTAGGTAGAATCATTAATAGTGTTAATACTACTCACATTATAGATAATCATGATGAAATCTTAGTCCAATTTTTGACTGGAAAAATATTTTATTCATACCTACTTTGTTTCACCTTTAGGAAGTGGACCATGGGAAGTGGATGATCTTATGAGTCATCTTTTTACCATTTTGGGAAAAAAATAATGTAAATTTTTTTCCATTGGGGAATGTGTAATACCACTCAATTTTCTATTATGATGAATTGAATAGGAAGAAATGGGTACATGGTGTGATTTCCTTTAATATGAGGAACCTTATCATTAAATAATTTGATTCAGGTTTCAATCCATTTGATATCATAAACACCATAGTTCAGGTATGGAATACAATATTTATCATGAATTGAATTTTGTTTCAACCACATAATCTTTATGATATATCCTTGGTTGTGTGATTTACTATTAAGACTAACAAGGCTACTAAGGAATCCATGATTGTAAATCTTGAAATATTTTTAGTATTGGTGGTTTATAATTATAATATTATTGATAAAGTAGTTATTTCTACAATCAATGATGATATAAATTTTAGAATTATCTATGACCATTTACATATATATTTTCTCTCACTTACAAAAGATAAGAAAATCTACTGATAAGTGTTCTAAGTATAATTCTTATTATTTCTTCTCTAAGAAGGTTTATTTTCTTGAGAATTTCATAATTGTTGGGTATAAATAAAGGTTAGGGGACACTACTGTCATAGATAAGGTTGAATATGGCTCTCTGTATGCTCATTAGGGGAGGCCCTTAATGCCAAAATAAATCTTTTCATGTAAGAGAAGTATTATCTCTCCAGGGAAGAAGCTGAATTTGTGAAAAGAAATGTGGATGATGTTATATCTTCTCCGACTTTATAGATGAATGATCTTGTCTAGGAGTTGGCTCAAGACACATGACTACAACCTGCAGTTATGGTATTTGATAACTGTGTGAAGAGTTAAGACGTTGTATAGGATTTACCAGTTGTTTATGAGAAGGGAAAAACATTTTTTGAATTAGTGGATGATGATTTTGATAAATCCAATGTACAAAGTCTTCATACAACTATTTTTAGGGTGAAATTATTGATCAAGAATTTCCGGATTTCTAATTGAGGTAGGATAAATTAATTGTCCAATGTCAATAGAAAACAAATTTTATTGTAATTCTTAGAAGATAGATAAAACCAAGAATAAATATGCTGCTGGATGTATTTTCAACGTAAATAAAGAACCTAAATCATCCATAAAATCTGGTAAAGTTAGTGTTTCTAATATAAACTTGACTAATATGAATGGTTTTTATCCACCAGTATATGGTAAAAATATTTTTACTATTTTTGAAAGCTTAAATAGGTTAAATATAAAGATGTTTTTCTATCAGGAATCAATGATCATGGGGCTATATGGGTTCATGGATTTTCCATATACATTTATACTGTGGAGGAAAGGAAAAACATTGACATAAATGTAGTATGAAAGGGATCAGTATTGGAAGGAGAATAAGATCCTCATCCTCTTAAGGATCCCACCCCACTAGATAACAATATCTATCCTCAGGTGTTCGATAAGACACAGTAATAGTAAAAAATTTGGAGGGGTTTCTGTCATCTGAGGGGCATGGGTGGTTGTTGATACCATAAATGAACAAAATTTCCTTTGCTCCTAGGTAGTCGTATGCTTTTATCTTTGTGATGTGGTTTATCACTAGCTTCCATTTCGAATATCCCCTTGTACTTTTTCATTATTTTATTTAAAATAAAATTTGATTCCAGGGGATATAACTCATGAGTCACAATATTTTGGTTTAATTAAACATGTTTTTATTTAGATAAATTAGTAAATGTTTTATAAATATACAATTAATATAAATTTATAAATATTAATGCTGTCTTAATTTTTTTCGTGAACTCCCTCATAAAATAGGGTATAGAGAGTGGAAATATATGATCATTATTATCCAAGAATTTATGGTGCCTCCTTTATAGTGGATATATTTTGATTCTTAAATTTAACAAAGGAGGGAATGTCTAGATCGTTTAATATCAAAAAACCCGATGATTGCCGCTTTTTTGTGGTGAAGATATAGAAGACCCTCAGAAAATGATCAACCTATATTGATTTTAAATTCATGGTTTTATAATTCGTATAAAAGTAGAAAAGCACTAGTCTTGCAAATATCTCAAGAATAGAATCCCCCATTACTAGAGAAATTATTATTGGGAACTCATCCTAATATGAACATTATACTTCTATATTGTCTTTCATTACAATCAGTATCTTAATACTACATATAAATTTGGTAAACTTTACCAATAACGATGAATTTTGAGAATCTTGGAAATAGATTTCAATTTTAATTCCCTAACTTAGAAACAATCCAAAATCAAATATGTATTAGAATCTATGGCTTGAACATGGTTTTTATTCATCCTAATGTCCAAAATAACTATGAGTCTCTCCTATTTACTACTATCAAATTGGATTATAGATTTTTGGAAGGGGGTATTGAGTTTTTTCTTGAACCATTTTGGACATTAAATAGGAATCCAAATGACCATATGCAATTAATCTCATCAATAGTGAAAAAATTAATATCAAGGTAGAGTATGAATAAGTACCCCTATTTCATTATTTTCAAGACTGCAGTCCATTCTATTTAGAATCCCATGGTGATTCGAGAGAAGGTCAAGTTGGATCCTACTACAAGGGATAGGAAGGAGGTCACCAGGAACCGAAAAAATAAGGGTGTCAACCTTGATACGTGGGTGGATTATAAACCTCAATTAAAAAAAAGGTTCTTAGTTTAATATTACATAATTGAAAAACACTGGGAAGACATTATTGTCGAAGAGGATAAGGGGAACAACTCTTATTTCCATTGTCCTCTAAGTATGTATGGTCTTAGAGTATGTTCTTAAAAAGAAATTTAATGTATGGAAGAACATGATATAGACTTGTGAATTTCACAACACATCAAGGTGATTTTTTATAATATAAAAAATTAAATTACCCCTATAAAATCAACCATTGATGCAACTGTATCCCTTGAAAATATTGCGGTAACTCTTACCACCTCACTGGATACTATTGGCTCATATTTTTTAGCTATGGATTAGAGGAGTTTCGATCATAGTGACATCAAAACATATGATATTACTTTTCCCATTAAATAAAACACTCTAATATATATGGAATCTTTGGAATGCCCCAATGAGAATTATTAATAAAAGGCACATAGTTTGGGTGATATTTTTAGAACTCCACTAGATAAGAAATCTTATGTTGTCGTTATTAATACCATAGATAAAAATTAGTTCATTCAGCGCACTCCATCTCCCAAAATGAAAGAATTAAGGACTCTAAAATACTTCCGAAATAAGTCATGGAGAAAGGGTTAAAGGGGATACAACACAATATTCAAATCCATACGAGAATCCTTTATTGTAATTTCTAGTAGATGTATAATTTTAAAACTACAATCTCCCTTGGTATATATATTTAGATGAAAAATAATGTACTTATTGGGTTGCAAGAACCTAAAATATTCTTTTCATCTATGGTTTCCAGTCATGAAAACATGGTATTTCACCTATATAACTCTAATTGGTGCTTGACATATTTCAAAACTCTATGCGTCCTGGCACTATAACCTCTAGTAAAATCCTATATTGTTGTCTCCAATGATCCACATGTCACCTGTTCATTTAAATATATTGGAATTCAACATGTTTTCTCTATCATTATTGCTCACAAAAGGTATCAGGACCACTAAATCAAATAGTAGGAGTTGGAATCCCTCAAGTCTACCATAATTAGACCATAGATCATCCTTAGTGATTTTAACTGAATTATTAATCAAAATGGGAAAATGTGTTCTTTGAGTTACTCCATATCATCCAGAGAATTAAAATTATGCATTGAACATAATAACATGTTTGAAATCAATAACGTAGGTTCCAAATTCAATCGGTATGGGAGAAATCTCAATGTTTTAGTTTTAAGAAAACGTTATAGTTATTTTGTTAATGATGTATAACTAGATACCTATGAATACATTTCATGAATAAATTTATGAACGATCAACTTAGATTAGCATCTGATTATAGTCCTTATAGAGACAAAAAATCTCAAGTCTCACTTCCCCTTTAGTTTTATGAATTGGGGGGTGACTCATCTGGAGTGTGGTAAACATGTTCAGGAAATATGGGGTTTAGTTGAAAATAAAATTGATGATCTTTTATACTTACTCAAACTAAAATTTCTTAAGGGGAAGATAAAACACGGAGCAATGATCTTGTAAGCTCTCCTAATAAGGAAATCACCTCTCTTGAGGCCACCCTTCAACACCACCAAAATAATAACACATACAATGACATTTTTTATTTAATTTTGATTGAAACTATGGTTTTATTCAAAACCAATAATCCTATAAACCATTAAGAGTCCATGAAGTGGTATGACTTTAAATCCTAGAGGCTCAAACATGCAGAAAAACATAATAAGTTCCTAAATTCTCTTCCATAATCTAGGAAGGCCTCTAAATCTCTATCTTTTCAAAACAAATGATGATAAAATCCAGGAAAATGGGAGGGATCTCTAAAATCATGTGTTATCTTACTAAAAATACCTTTTTATTGGATCATCCATAAGCACTGATCTAGTACATGGAATCATTCCTAATCTTTTAAATCATGATGGAAACTATAGACTCACTATCTTCCATTATAATAATAAATCAATGAGACTATTTTTGGTCTCAAACATGATTGTTATACCATTACGGATGGCTTGGAAAAAATTACATTCAATCATATTGGTTGATCATATGTTTTCTATATTTTGATTTATTTCTATAGATATGGTTTCCTTACTTATTGATTGAATTCCCATTTCATTTCCCTCAATATGAAGGTGGAAAACATTGGTTATATTATTCTTATTTATATGGTTTCTATTGTACACACTATCTATAAAATCATCAGCCAAATCGTAAAAAATAGTTTGGAATTTATCTCAAATGAGATTATCTCTCCAAATGAGATTGGATTCATAAAATATAAGACCATCTGGTATTTCCACATCATTGCATATAAATTTTACAATCTCTTAAAAACTCCACCATTTGGGGAAAACTATCACAAACCATGATATAAATACCTTTTTATCTAATGGAATGAACTTTCATCTTCAAAATCGTAACCAATTTTAGCTTTGATGATGTATTAATTAATTGGGTTAAAATTATTTTTATGTTTTATAAATTCTACATTTTTATTAGTAGAAACCCTAAATGATAATTTTCATTCTCTAGTGGCATCAAAAAAGATGACCCTATCTTGGTAGTTATTTTTTCAATTTCCAAGGAATACCTCACTAGGATATTTTCCATCATGGTTCACAATGGTAATATGAAAACAATTAGAGATGTCTGGGAGGTCTATTCACGTTCTCATCTACTATATGAAGATAAAAACATCCTTTTCCCAAAGGAAACAATCAACATGTCATAAACATCTAGAAATACCTCTTAAATTATGAAGACATCTCAGATAAAGAAATTTGCTAGAAAACAACTTATCTAATTTGGAAAGGGAATCTATACTTCTATTAAATTGAAAATAATCATAGATATAGTAAATTTCGAGGTAGTTCTCCATTTTATCTACCACGCATTCCCTATATTTTTGGAAGAATAAATATTTATACTTCGTGGACATTGACATCCAAATTATTGGACAACATTCCTCTTTGATGGGAAAATACAAAACCCGTTCCTTGAAGTGATTGATTGGAAATATTTTTTTTTATTTGAAAATTTTCTAATCAATAATGGTTTATGAATGGAATGATTCTAGAATTATGGATATCAATTTTTCATTCAATAAATTTATTTTGAGCAAAAACATTTTGGAAAAGTGGTTAGTCATGGAATCCTGGAATAAGTGGTACACAATCTAGGATAGTGGGTTTTTTGGAATCAAAAGCCTCTGATCCTTCAATCACGATTTGAAATCCCATTTTATGTGGAAGATAATTAATGAAAAATTAGAATCTCTTGGGATTCTTTTTGATCAATTTTGGAATATGATTAAAATTTTGAACTATAATCAAATGGATTCCACCATATAGCCTACCATTTAGTCTAAATTATCTTTAAATGATTCTCTTTATAGATGGATTCTATCCAAGGATGTATCCCACAAAATGAGGATTGATAATTGGACCTGTGATCCATTGATTGAATCTATCATGAGTTATGATATGAACCAGGATGTAGAGATCTATGTCAAAGTGATGCTGGAAATTATTGATTATTTTCTCGATGATATTAAAACCAATGCACCCAGATATAACTTCTCCAAAAATACTCTTTATTGACATGGTAACCTACTAATAATGTTGTTCAATCCTTCAAAATCATATACTATAATATTATTTTTATGTAATATAGATCATAAATAGAACAAAAAACTGAAAAGGGATGCATTAGGCCCTCCAGGTCAATTATTGTTTGGAGACTGGTGCATTGAAAACTATTGATATATTCATTTCTAAAGACCTATGGAATTTCATTATTCTATATAAATAACCCATATATGATATTTAAGACTTTATCAAGAGTTTTCCCACTCCTCAATGAAGTGTAAGGACATCACATACATTTTTTAGATTCAACTGCCTCATACTAAATATACAAATGTATTACTTGAAGGACGGGTTGATTACTATCTCTCCCCAAACCTTCTTAACCAACCATTGGTTTATACATTGAAATTTATTTTCATCATATAGAATTTTCACAGTAAATGGATTCATGATTATGAAAACTTCATACCTTATGTGGTTTTGGGTCAATTATTGATTGATATCGAAGAATTAAACATCTCATAAAGGGGAAACATGCACAACTAAATTTACGATATCCCAAAAATAAAATGGAATGAAATCATTGGTAACATATTTCCCCCAATGGTACATCGAATGTATTCTATAATTCACCTTTTTTAGTGTGGATCAAAATAAACTCTAATAGGTTTTCAATTGGAAACTTGGGCCCATTTTGGTATGGTGATATTTTCAAATATCATCATGGGATTTAATAGGATGTCACCATAGATCATGTGGCATTTATTATTCTCTTGAAGTTGAAACATTGGGGGTAATCAATGTGACTAATGTATCTAATATACATGGTAGGAAAATCCTTTTGGTGAAATGTGACTTAACATTGATTGTGCAATACATCAGTGTAGGATCAACCCATCTCTCTTGGATTTTGGCTTCTCAATAGGCTATCTTCTTGGATTTGTCTCATAAATTGACAAAATCATCACCCAAGTATATAAGGAGTCCAAAACCCTTTAATATGGCCTCTCACACATGTGTTATAATAGAGATTATATCATATTGTCTTGTCAAATTCTATAGGATCTTATTCCTCTTCTTTAATGGGATCAATGAAAAATTCCCCTATTTATACCATTGTATTCATTCAATTTTTCCTAATAAAATTTTCTTTAATTATTTGGAACGTCTCAACCTTATCCATTAAAATATGATAATTTTAATAGGTGTATTTAAAATTTAAATATAGATATATATTTACAATGGTTCATAGGGGGGAATGAAATAATAGAAAATCGTACATTACCAATAGGGAAGTACTTCGCAAGAATCAAAACCGAGACTTCACCAAGTCCCTACAAAGACACCCACCACTAAGCTACACCCTATGACCAATTTATATATTGATATATATTATTATTACTAATTATAGATGAATGTATTGCATTTATTTTATTTATAAATAATAATAATTATTAACTTTTATAATTTTTAATCAAAATGTAAAATAATATTATTTAATTAAATGTATAAATTTGTATACATGAAAAATAATAATAAAAATACACATTATTATTAGAAAAATTAATAAAAGTATTATAAATTCATTTTATAATTTAAATTTATTTAAAAATTAGAGGTTTATTTTTTTTCAATTTATTATATAGACACACAAACATACACACATATATATTTACATATAAGCACATATTCATGAAATATATCACACGTGTACAAAACCCATGTGTTGTGGGATTCACCACTGTAGATCAAATTTATAAAAGGGGTAGAAATATGATCTTTCATCACTAAAAAATTACCGAGAAGATAACCACCCTTAATAGTATGCTTCCATTATTAGTGCTTCCTTGTATAGATAAAGGTGGCATATATCAGCTGTCTTGATTATTGCTGATAAAATTCAATAATTATGTTTTAAATATTATTCATTCAACCCAACCCTTTTAATAGCTCTATGATACAACTTTATTAGTGCTATGACCCCCCCCACACACCCAACCCCCACCTTTCTCACACCCACCCACTTTATCAGTTCTTTACAATAACTTTATCAATGCTTTTCATTCCCTTAACCCTTCTGCATTCCTAGAATCGAATCTATGTCCTTTGGTATCAAGTCCAAATTCTTTTACCACTATAACATAATGAATTGTATAGTATTTTCTTATATATATATATACATAATCAGATTTTATGAATAAGTTTGTTCATATAATTTTATATATTTATAAAATTATTTGTATAAACATTTTAAAAATATATCTCTATATTGTATATTTAGAAATAAATTATATACATATTTACATATATATTTTCATGTATATATATTTATATATATATATATATATACATGTATACAAATAATTTAATTTTTAGATATATTGTTTTCTAATTTATTTATATATATTTATTTTAAATATCATTATATAGTATATTTAATGATAATTACATATTTATAAAAATAAATGTTTCTTGTATGATGTATCTAGAAAATATTAACACATGTATACATGAACATATTTAAACACATAATCATTTATATTTCACACATACTAACAATAATATTTAAAAATATATATTTATATATTTATTAATTTACATATTTTAGCATGTACAAAAAAATATATTCTTGTTTATTGACAATCAAATATTTGTATAATAACCTTACCTATATTTGGGTGTGTGTGTGTGTCTGAATTAAAATATTTTTATGAGGTAATTAAAATGGATATTTTTTACTTTTAAAAAAATGAATAAAAAATATTTTAATTCACATAGTTATTTTAAAAATATTTTTTTATTAAAATATGTTAGAATATTTACTTGTATAATTGATTTATTATACTTAATTATATGAAAATATGTATATATTTAATTATAAATAACACTAAAATTTAAAAAAATTATAATATTTATACACTATAGTATCCATATGATTGTAATACCAGAGAGTAAATTTTTTCTTTACTAAAAAAAAGACCATAAGACCCACAAAAATAAGTTTAAAATTCAGCAAAAATTAAAAAATTAGGTTAATTTGAAATCAAACTCAATTTTAGAGACCATTTAAGCCTTTTGACATTGAAAAAAATCTAAAATATGTTTTTTATGTAACCATGTCATATGTTGTTTTGATATATTTGATTTGATATGTGGTAGATGAAAAATAGACATCTTGATCAAAAGTTTTGTTTTCCTAATTTTCAAGTCACATTTTCAACTTATCCTAGATTGTACATTGATTTATTGAATTTTTATGATATCCAATTGTTATTAAACAATTTTTACTCAATAATAAATATACAATTATTAATTAATATTTAATTACATTATAACAATATTTCACTAAATATATTACACAATATGTGTAAATATTTATTTAGCCAAATATAAATTGTATTTAATAAAATATTATTCATTTATAAAAATATAGATATATAAATTTATTAATATATATTATTTTTAATGATATATTATTTTTAGGAAATATAACTTTTATCACCACTAAAAACACAAGAAAATTGGTGATTTTATATTTTCTTTTTTAGATTAGATAAAAGATCCCTTTATTATCCCTAAATAGACTCCCTCTTAATAAGTTATTTTATCTATCACTGATAAAGGGTAGTGCTAAATTTTGTACATTATGTAGTAGTGATGGGTTCTTGTATGTTGACCATACCAAACTAGTTTAATATATGAACAATGTTCTGTTAGTATAATTTAATTTTTTATTTATTTCCATCCCATTACTATGTATATAATTTTAAAAAATAAGTATATATTGTATTTATAAAAAAACACTACTAAATATTATGCTTTTAAAAGCACATTGAATTATCTTTAGAAATAAAAGATGATTTTTTCTTCCAAAAATCATTAAAAGTCTGTATTTGTATATGTTTTTGAGCAAGGATAAAGACCCCATTTATAAATTCTAAAGAGTCACTGACAGAGGGATTGATTATCAGCGGTAAAAAGAGTGGTGATAAAGGGTTCCTTTATCAGCACTAAAAAAACAGTGATAAAGTTTTCCTTTATTAGTGATAAAAAGAAATGATAAAATTTAAAAAAGTATATTTTCCAATGGTCATGCTCTAAAACCCCCTCCCCTTATTAGCACTCACAAACCCCACATAAACCATGATGTTCTCAAACTCTCATATACACCCTCCCTTTTCATATCTTGCAACATACCTTTATTAGAAATTTACCACTACAAAGCTTCTGGTTCACCTACGCATGTGCTTGGACATGATCCGATGTCCTCCAATGTCAATTTGAACAATTTTACACCCTCCCAAAGATTGAGTTTCTCTATATTTTATTTTATTTCTATTTGTTTATATATAATTAAAAAAACCAATTTTATTCATATATTTTTATATATTCATATTGTTATTTATAAGTATATTTATAAAATATGTGTTTCTGTGTTTGTGACTGAATGATTGATATATACATATATTTATATTTTCAAATGTAGTATATATTAATAATCAATTACATGTATTAGAATATATATATGGATATATATATATATTTTTATTTATTTACACAAATATATATATACATATAAACATTATATTTTCTTTTTTGCAAGAATATTTATATATATTTACTCAAAATAAAATTAACCACAATTTTTTTCCCATTGTCCCCAAAAGTTATTGAAAATAAAACAAGAAAAAGGTATAAAGGGATATGGTTTGTAGAAAATATTGAAAACTGCTACCATAAAGCATTGAATAAAACTACTAAAAAATAACGAGAAGCGAGATCATCTTGTTCCCTAAAAATGTCCACCACCCCTACCTCTCGAATGATGTCCCCACTTCCAGTTTTTTGGATTTTGTTTCATAGTTTCATCATCATGAGGGACACAGATATCACCATTTCTATTTACAGTATCAATGATTGATGTATTTACATCAACTCGGATCTTTTCATGATCATTCCTAAATTCATAAAGGAAAACCACCTTGCAATTAGACCTATTAAAGTTCAAAAGAATTTTTAGTGACCGATCTTATTACATAACAATGCCCCCATTTGAAATATCGAGGGAACCATTCTGCAATTCATCCATGATTCCTTTATTTTACTTTTTACATATATTTTCAAACTAAATTTGTACTTCAAAATATTTGGGGTGAAATATCCTACCCAAGTGGGTCTTGAATTTGGGATCTTAGAACACCCACATCTAATACTGATAAGATTATTAAATCAAACTCCAAAACTGCACCCGTCCTGAACCTCATCATCTACCACATTAACAGCTTGAGGTGAAGAGTCAATCTTCAAATCCATCATCCTTCATAGCATGAGAAACATTCAATTCATGGCATTCATTCATGACCTTCTTCACAAGATTTTCACCATCAGTTTTTTGTTTTATTTTATTTTGCATCGAATAAATGAATTTCTCCATCAAAACTTGTTGGTCAAAAAGATCATGACATGATTTTTCATCAATAATAAAATCTTATATTTATTCTTTAAGGGTATTCCCTATATCGTAAGGGAGTATTCCATGCCCTTATTTCTCATGAAATCACTCAATTAAGAAATTTTTACTTAGGAACATTGAAAAAATTCCCTCATTAACTACAACAGCTACAAGAGTACATTGTGCCATACTAAGCTACTTATTCTCCAATTCTCTAGGGAATGATCCATGGTCAATCTCACCTAAAATTATTTCACTGTTCTCATGTTCAATCTAAACTGCTTCATCAATAATGCATCCTTTCTTATTGTCGACATTATTATTTTTATATAGATGTTAATATATGTCTATATATTGTATGTTAAGATATAAATTTTGTAAATTACATATATATGTATATGACAACATATATATATATATAAACATACTTATATATATTCACATATAATTTTATATTTATATATAAATTATTAATAATTTATTTGTGAATATATAATGTAAATACATTTATATAATATATTTAGTGATAATGATATTTATATACTTATAAAACCATATTTATATATAACACATTTACATAATATTGATACATAGACATATGTTCATATTTACACACACACGTACAAATTTAAATATTTCTTATACATGGACAAATAATTACTTATATGTATTTATTTATATATATTAGAATATACACATCTATATACCTTTTAAGTAGTTACACCCCTGTTATACCTATGGTGGTGAGTTGAGGAAGTCTTAGTTTCGAACCTCCGCGTCTTTAGGTTTTGTACCCCCACCCCAGACCTACCACACACACACACACACACACATGCACACACACACATATATATTGACACACACATATTTATATATTAACATTACTTAAATCAGTATATATATATATATATTATTTCATTTTTATGAGGTAAATATAATGTATAATTTTTTCTTATAAATAAAATGAATAAAAATTAATTATTTTCATATGGTTTATATATTTTATGTATTTTCACAAATATATCAAAATATTAATTAGTAGAATTTATTTGATATATATTAATATATGAAAACATGAATATAGTTAATTATAAATAAAAGTATAGAATGAAAGTAGATAAAATTTGAAAACCCCAATATCTATATGAATGTAAGTCCTAGGAATAAATTCAGCCTCCATTGAAAGAGTATACTAAGTCCCTATTAAATGAAGTTGAAATGTCATCTATCATTATAAAATTTGGGCATACCAAATAAAAACTCATTTTTGGAAGACTTGTGAGATTTTTTTAACCTTGAAAAAATAGTGAACATGGTTCATCTTGGTAATTATTGCATAATTATCTTTCCAATATTTTATTTCTCAAGCTCAAACAGACACCTGAATCAAAATTTATGATCTTTTGATGTCGAGGTCATGTTTTTAATCTAATATTAGACTGCTCATTCATTTATTGAACTTTTTTGTCTTCTAATTTCTATTTAATGACTATTACTAGATAAATATTAAAAATGTATTAATTAATATTATTTTTTATACTCTTTTATAAGCTATTTTTCAATATATAACTTTTATATTAATTGAGAATTCATATTTATTATTCCATAAATCATATTTCATAAAATAAATTATATTTATATCAATATAAATATATTTTTATACTAATATATGATTTTTAATTATATAAACTCTTCTATGAATTATAGTTTATATCAACTCTAAAAAAATGCTGATAATGTATACCTTTTATCAATGATAAAATATAATAGATGATAAAAGGTTGATTTTATATGTTCCTTTTTAGTGATGATAAAAGGTATCCTTCATCAGAACTTTTTATCTAGATCTATTAAAATCAACCTTTATGGGAACTATTCTCTAGAAATGATAAAATTTATTCTTTATCAAAAATTTCAGTAAGAGATGATTAAAGGAACCTTATTACAACACATTTAAGAAGTGATGATAAAGGATAGTGTTAGATAAATTATATATTTTAGTCATTTATATAATTAATTTTTATATAAATTTAATTTAAAATATATAAATATTAATAAGTAAATTATATTAATCAAAATTCAGTTTTATCCTCACTTTTAATTAGTATAGAGAAATGTTAACCTTTATCAGCGCTTTTAGTTATCCTTTATAAAAGTCGATGTTTTTAGTGCTTCCTCGAGTGTAGAAATAATCAATAATTTTATTAATGACCATAATATATCAGTTTTATTATTATAGAAAATGAAAATTTCAAGTGCCAATAATTCCCTACAATAAATCGTGCCTTATAAAGAGTTGATCTTTAACAGTGCTTGACAAAAAGAAATGATAAAAGGGTGACTTTGATCAGTGCTTGAAAATAGAACAAATAAAGATACCTTTTATCAGTGCTAACAAAAGTGTTGATAAAAGGGTACCCTTTTTCAATTATTATTTGTATCACTGATAAATGTACCCCATTTATAAGTTATTTTTCGTGCTGATTAAAGTTAAACCGTTATGGATTGTTTTTTCTACCACTAACAAAGTTCATAGAAAATAATTTAATTTATATATAAATATTTTAATATTTTAAATAATATTTATTTTTAAATAATTATATATGTTTAAATATAACATATAAATATCATTAACATAACATTTAATAAAAAATGAATCTTATTTACATAATGTTTTATACAAAAAATTATCATATTAATATTAATAAAATTTTTAATAGTTTATTTTAGTACATTTATTAAAAAATGTGTATATAATTAATATAAATATAATATATTAATATTTCATTTATGTATTTGTTTGGAAAATGTTGCGGCTTAGTGGCCCCTTTTATTGAAAATCAAGGAGGAACAACAGAAAAAATGA
The DNA here is from genome assembly GCA_963277665.1 of Viscum album. Classification (NCBI taxonomy): domain Eukaryota; kingdom Viridiplantae; phylum Streptophyta; class Magnoliopsida; order Santalales; family Viscaceae; genus Viscum; species Viscum album. The sequence goes on from OY728129.1 coordinate 1,040,261,324, forward strand.
GGAACAAAAAAATATAGAAAAGTCAACATAAAACATAAAGAAAAAGACATCAACCCTCTTTTTAATGAGTGTTTATACTTTTGTGGTAGATCCTCCCAACCCTTGTACAATGGATTTATCACCTCCTCGAAGTATTGACGAACATCTAGTGCCCACAACCATCATTCAGAAGCTTAATAACCATATCAAACTTCATAAATTTAGTTTTGGATACATCATCACTTATCTTCCAAACAACATCACTACTTAAAGAATAAAGTATTTCATAGAAGATATGGGAACTCAATTTTCTATCTACCTTATCATATTGATTCGAAGAAGATATGTGTGTATTAGTAACATCAGATAACCCTATAACCATAGACGCATCTAACATCACTACCACAGAAGCAACAATAAGAGGTGCTATAGTTCATTGAGCATAATTTAAAACCAAAGATAGTTCATTGATATTTTTAATGATACCATTATCTAATGTGGATATATACATGTCATTATTATACCATGAAGGAAAAATCATTGTGGTACACATTCTTCTGGAAACATTTCCAGCTTCCAAGATAGAAATAGAGGGATCTAATATGTCCTCTAGAGCATCCAATTTTACTAGAGGTGTAGCTGTTATATGATGAAAAAAGAGTTTATAGGGTTACCCATATAAATGGATGAATGAAAACCTAATCTGACTAGATTAACATCAATAGGATCTAATGAATAGTAACGAATTGCTATGGAAAGGGTTTTATCCTTCTCATAAGATGATTTTTCTCGCAGAACATGCACAAAATGTGAATTTTTCTTCATTAGAGTAACATCCAATACATGTATCCTTTATTCATTTCATATAAAAAACCACTCCATGTGTATTGGAAGAAGAATCTTATTAAGAGGTTATAGAAAAACCTATTGATCTCAATTTTACAGTAGTATTCCTAGAAGAAAAAGGATGAGTAGTAAGAGACAACCCCTCATTCCCATTCACAAGAGTTGTTTTGGGGGAATATTGTAGATATCTTCGGATCATAGTACTCTTTAATAATGAAATATATTATTAACACATACCTTTTTTACTTTCATCACTGACCATTTTCTTCTATTACCACAATCTGAAGACTAACTGATCTTATGTATAGTATTTCTCCACACCTTGACTATCCATATAATCTACATCCTCTTTACCTATTATGAAACTAGAAAAAACATCTTTAAAGGAAGGACCATATAATAAGTAATTACAAATTTCACCATAAAAAATTATGTAAATATATTCAGCAGTATAATCCCAAGATATAAGGGATTTTCTGTTTGTTCAAACAAGTGAAACATTAATTGAGTAATCACATGTTATGCATCCTTCCGATAAGGAAGGGTCTTCAACATCAAGTCATAGGGTACCCTTATCAAACTAAAAACCATTCACCGGGATCTATCCTAAAGATGAATTTTCAATAATAGGATAACATATAATATTGTTGATGTTTCCGGTAGGATTATTTCACTCATCATTATAGCTCTGGAAAACACCTAATTTTTCATTTTTTGACTACACTATAGCTCATGGCCATTAATTTGATAGTTATAAAAAAAGTAGATCTATTCTGCACATTGATTCTACGCGTCCAAAAATTTAACCAAATTCAAAAAATATAATCATTTTATTAAACTATATTATTAGAAAATTTTCACAATGTGGCGTGTATAAAACAACCGTATCGATTAATGTATAACTAAAATTAAATTCTACCAGAACATGAGTATAATTACCATAAATATCTATTTTAGTAGCATAACCATTCGTAATTGGGATACCAATCACAGATGCAATGTCAAAAAAAATATCAACATTCCTTAATACCCAATTAATACCATTATTTTTTATCCATGCATGACCTATAGTTTCTTTGATAACATTTTGATTAATTTTTAATTTGAAATCATGAATCAAAAGTGTTCCTAGAATGATATTGAGAAAATATACACTTCAAGCACATCCTATGAGACCCACATAGGGAAATAAAATGTGTAAAATACCAATTCAAAGTGATTAACACTTGATGTCGGTAAAACCCCAAATATCATCATGATTATAAATAAGATCAATAAACTTATAAGGTTTCATGCCATTCATCATATAAATAATAGATGTTATAGAATGCTTGAAAAAATCAATCCTACTCGACACAGCATAATCCAAGGCTAATAAATGTTTAAAAAACTCTTTACATATGATTTGATGTAGAACATGATTGGTAAGAGGGATAAAGGATCCCCCATAAAGCCGGAGAAAAATGATAAACCATTAAATACTTTCATGTCACCATCCTTCATCCTGACTTAGTAGATTTATCCCTACCGAATATCAAGTTGATTCATGGTGAATGATTGTAGATTATCACATTTTGGGTTTTGGGTAACCAAAGCATCAGGAAGCGACAGGAGTGGACTCTTCAGATCCATTATCTTTTCATTAAATAATTACATAATATATAAATGAATTTATTTATTTTAATATATATTTATATTGATATTAAATAATTTAAAATATATGTTCATGTATAATTTTCTGTTTTTATGTCTATGTTTGTGTATATGTGTGTGTGAGTAGAAAAAATTGTGATTTATCTTATGGATTTTACAAAGGAAAATCTAGATGAGAAATAGTAGATCCTTTTCGTAGTAAGTGATTCGATTGCTAGTGTTATTTGTCATGAATATGATAGGCTCGATGAAGCTAAAAACCAAAATCATGGTCTCTTTTTTATGCTTCCTGGATCCAAATTTGGATTAATCCTAAAATTGGTGATTGTCACATGTGTTTTTACAAGAAAATAATTTGGTGAGGACCATATTGAATTATTTAAGCATTCAAGTATTGAAAAAATAATTTTTATATAAATAACCATATATGGAAGTCTTTAGATCAGATTTTATGGCTTCTATAAACCCTATGGTTTAACTGATAGGAAGTAAATACTGAATGTTATGGGATATTTTCGTATTCTAGTTTTGAATGATGAATTTCAAATAAGGGATTTGGGCATTGGAATGGTCTTACTAAAACTTGATTCATTGAGAATTTATGAATGGAATTTTAACTTCAAACTGTTTGATGTTAGGAACTCTTTCGCAGAATTATAGGTCAATATATTTAAGCATAACTGGATATTTTGTCACCCTTAAATTATGTTTGATATTTCAACAATAATTAACATTATATTTAAAGTGGATAATGATTTTGAGAAGGTAGATATGGTTATTTTCTATAGTTCTGGATGAATTGGAACACAAGATGACAGTAAATGATAATATGTTCCTCTCAAATGATATATATGAACTTCATTTGATGGTTATGTATGAGAAATTAACATCATTTAGTTTTGAGTGAAAATTTATATAGCATTATAAGTAATCTTTTCAATATAAAATTTTATATTACATTTTCTTGAAGAATAAACTTGATTTTGATGCTTAATGTTAAAAATAGAAGAATGATCATGATAATGTCCAAGCATCCAATACTAGTGGTGTATGTCCTATTGTCCATGGTCCTAGGGTGGAGTAAGTAGGGCCTCCCTAGAATGATATCCCTCCAAGATAGACATCTAAATCCCATGTTGATGTTGTATCCTTTAGAGTGAACTATTGTATTGAATCAGGTACCAGTCAAGGAAGCATCAAAGAATGACACACCATTGTGGATATAGATTTAAATAAAGAGACTAACCAAGTAGTCCTTCCAAAAAATTAAGTTTATGTTGTTAAATTTAATGTTGTGTAACCCACAATGAAGGAGGTACCACCCTTTAATGATTCCTTAATCATGACCCTACCTGTAATGGACCAAACCTCTCCGACCCATTCCTTTTTCAAAAAGAAGGTCATGAAGTGTTATAGAGGGTAAAATGGACTTTTTACACACTTTTCAGAATTTTGAAACTACACGCCGCGTAGTTTGAGTACACGCTGTATACCCCCTTGCCGGGTATACCCCGTGTTGAAGGCTGGGTCCTTGCCGTGTGAGATAAATGGGTATTCGCCATGTGTCCAATGCTATACGCTGTGTAGTCTCTCCCTGCGTATGCGTTACCGTGTGTTGACCAGTCTACGACCGTGTTCCATATTGGAGCCGTGTGAAATAAATGGGTACATGCCGTGGGTCCAAAATACACTCTGTGTAGTCCTTCCCCGCATATACGTTACCCTCAAACCGTGTGGTGTCCAGTCAACGACCACAGAGCTGTGTTGGAAGCTACGTGGAGACCGTGTGAAATAGCCGAGTACACGCCGTGTACCATAAATTACCTGCCGTGTACTTTTACTTTTCTCACCTATAAAATGAGGGGTCCCCTCCTCCTTTTCAACTCACCCCTCTGCTCCCCTTTCCTCTGAGCAGAGTTCTCCCAAGAGACTCGAAGGCTCTTTCTTCCATAACTTCTTCATCCGAGCTCCGATTTATGATCCGTAAGCGGCCATGGGATCGTAACGATGAGGTGGAACTTCCAAGCTTGGATCCGTTGTCTTTACTTCGGCATTTCCTTTCCTAATTCCACCTGAGGAGGTTTTTCCAGGACCCGATATAAGTGACGGACGCCGACAGATGTCTTCAAAGGTTGATCTGGGAGAGCGTTGCGATTGGAACCTGTTAAGTAGGGATCTTACCTTCGTCTCTCTAATTTGTGCATCATGTGGGTTGGGTGTTCTCTTGTTTACATGAAACACTTTTGAACCGGTTTAATAAAGATAATAAGTGGCTTATATAATGGGGATGGGAATTTTGTGAATGCAGTTACATTATTTATATCCTATGATATTATGTTATGAATTGAATGAGCTTTTGCCTACTGAAAATCATGGATGTTGGGGGCCTTTTCTTACGCAAATAAATGTTTCCCTCTCCATCTGGATTTTCTTATGGATGGAATCATTGTGGAATGTGGAAAGTAGTTAATCACGTAAAGTTGGCTGTTTAAAATCTGGAACCCTTGTGTGATCACCCGGTTGAACAAAATGGAATAATGAACATGTGGGTGTTGGCTCGGATAGATGGCATGTGGTGAGGGTGTTATGTGGGTTGTTGTGGATCGGGTGATATGCGGGGCTATGGTTTGCTTGGTTGCAGGTTGGTGTAAATGTTATGTTGGTGATGGGAAGTGGGGCTGCGATAAATGGTATCAAAGGGATGATGATGTACGGGTTTCGGTGTGGTTGTGGTTATGGCGGTTGGTAGTGGGGCTGCAGGTACGGGTTAGAGTGTGAACGGACTATGGGTTGTGAATAATAAATAAATGTGGGGGAGTCAATGAATGGTGGGCAGTGGTAATGAAACGAGATTAACTATCAATGGGGCTGGACTTGTTTGTGTTGCTTGTGTTTTTCCTAACATGATTTGTGGATGGCAGGAATATGTTTTACGAATGATTGATGTGGTTGGTTGTGGATAGGTTCCCAGTAGTTAAATAACTAAATAAACTAATTCTACTGAAACGTGAAAACCTAAATGGGGTTGGGGTTGTTTGTTGTGTGCATGCTTCCTAGTAGCAGTGTCGAGGCACGTGCTCAATTTCTCTGCTTAGAAGACGTAGGATGGGAAGTGTGGTCGGTATTCTTATATATCTGTATCTTTTGTGTTTTATCGCACCCCACCCATGTTGAAAACTTAGTGCCAAACACTCCCATTTCATGGGAGAGGGTGTTTTCCCTTAATTACTAGCTCCTTCCTACTCTTTCTCCCCTAGGATGTGATGGCTTGAGGTGACCTTACACCTCAGACTCTTCAGGTAGGTTTCTATTGGGGTGGTTTTAGCCCAAGACTCTTCGGGAAGGTTCTACTGTTTTCCAAGAACCCTCAGGATGAGGCCCAGGTGTGTGCGGGCGAGATACGTGGTTATGAGGCCCAGGTGTGTGCGGGTGGGAAACCTGGTTGTGAGGCCCAGGTGTGTGTGGGTGGGATACGTGGTTGTGAGACCCAGGTGTGTGCGGGCGGGATGTGTGGTTTGTGAGTCCCAGGTGTGTGCGGGCGGGGAGAGTGTGGCAGCATCAGGACGTTCACTGTTAGGAAGAGCAACTAACTACTGGGAAATGGTGTGGGGTACCCAATACTCTTGTTCTTATATACTACTACTACATGTTGCGATTGTGTTTTGGTGAGTGTGGCTGGTGAGGTTGGGTGGATAGAATTTGTTACTAGATTTCTTCTGTTGTTCTCACGGGACATTAGGATGTCCCCCCACTTGTGCACGCGAGCTTTATGTTTCCCTACTGAGTATACTTGTATGCTCACCCTACGTTTATTTTCAGGTTTCCAGGAGGACTACCAGGACCGTGCGGGACCCGACTAGTCGTACAATTGGAGTTGTTGTACTCTTGTTTTCTTTTGGTATTGTACTTTGAGCTTCCTTGTACTTGCACCTTGTTATAAAATTGTTTAAACATGCATGTGGGATTGGTTTGGGTTTATTTATATGCACTTGTTTTTTTACTTTTTGGGTGGTTGACTTATCCTATTTCCCTATCCTAAATAATAAAAAGGTTAATGCCTCCCATATTTGTGAAAACTCATACCCTTGGTGCTAGTCGCCACCCCGGGGCCTACTAGAGGCGGGACTCAGGGGTCATTATCTCCCTTTCACCATTTCAAGCTCAGGAGGGGCATCTTTGGTGGGAGGGGGTCGTAACAGAATGGTATCAGAGGTGATGGTTGAGAGATAGGATGGAGTCTGGAGTTAAGCACATTGAGGATTGCAGGGGATGGTAGGGAGACAATGTTAGTTAATATTGGTGCGTGACATAGGCCAGGGAAGACTGACTAGGACATGGGATTTTAGGCCCCGCCGTGATCCGATGCAAGGACTCTGAGCCTACCAAAAGACCAAGTGAGACTACATTGATTGTGGGGTAGAGACCCTAGGTAAGGTACATGCATCATCATGATTTTGTTTTACTTGATTTGGGTGTTCTGGGAAAGAAATTGAAATAAAATGATAAAATAAAACCTTGAGTATTTCCTTACTACTTGGGATTAGGAGATCCTTGTTTACCGTATAGCTATGGAACCTAGACGTCATCCACGAGTGGCTCAGACGGCCGAGGCCCAATAGATTCAGGTGGCCGATCAGTTGAGGATTGACCGAGATGAGGAAGATAGCCAATGGCAGAAGACTCTCTGTTATTTCTAGCGGCAAACCCTCAAGAAGTACGAGGGTTGTACTTCGGATATGGAGACAGAGGGGTGGCTTGAGGACCTAGGGATCGCTTTTACCTTGATTCGTGCTCTGAGGGAGTACTGGGTTCCCCTAGCAGTCAGTCATCTGAGAGGTGCGGCGCGACAGTGGTGGACACTCTACCTTGGAGAGAGGATAGAGGCATAGGTTCCATGGGATGACTTTGAGAAGGAATTCTGAGAGGAATTCCTTTCTTCCGTGATCAAGGAGGAGAAGCAGAAGGAGTTACTCTCCCTTCAGAAGGGGAGTATGTCAGTACGAGAGTTGGGGATCAAGTTCAAGTATCTCCCGCTCTTTGCTCTGGATCTATTTCCGGATGAGGAGTCTCAGGTGAGACGTTTGGAGGAGGTGCTTTGTCCTTCTCTCTAGTATGCTGTCACCCCCTTCACCATTCCAATGTACTTGGCGGTACAGAAGACGGCAGAGGTCGTGGATAGGATTCCCTTGTTGTGAGGTGCACCATGAGAGGGGATCCATCCGGGCTCATCGAAGGTGAAGGTAGTCAGCAGCAGGTCTCCTGCGATGGGAACTTCCAAGTTCAGGCCAGTGGGGAGCAGGCCCCAGTAGTTCCAGTTCAAATCTTCGGGTCCTCATCCCTGTTTCACGATCCCAGGATATAAGTGTTTTTTTTGTGGAGGTTTCGGGCACATTCAGAGTTGGTGCTCGACCCGAGCTCAGTACGGTGGAGGTGGGCAGGTTCATTTCCCACCTCAACAGCACCAGTTGCCGGCGAGGCCCTTCCAGCCACAGTAGGACCATGCTCCTCCGAGGGTAGACTTTGCGGGAGGAGGTTGACCTCAGGGTGCTCCTTAGGGACCTTGACCCGGGTGTGGTCGGGGAGGTGGACGACATCAGAGAGGCAGAGGAGCTGGGCGTGGACAGTTGCACATAGCAGAGTCGGCAGCTCCAGCAGGACCATAGGTGGTGCGAGGTACGATTTGTTTGTCCAGCACTCTTGTTTCTGCTTTGTTCGATTCGGGAGCTTCACACTCCTTTGTCACACCTTCTCTAGCCCATGCTTTGGGACTTGAGGTAGAGAGACTTTCCGTACCACTGGTGAAGAGTACACCAATTGGAGGCCAGACCAGTGTATCGTGTGTTTTCTGGAGATGTGGACTAACGTTTGGACCACATCAATCTAGTGGGGAACTTCTTCTGTTACAGATGCAGCCATACGATGTCATCCTAGGCATTGACTGGTTATTTTCTATTAGTTCCATTATCGACTGCTTCCAGAGAAGAGTCATGTTCTACGATGTGGATGGGCAGTGCGTATCTTTTGTTGGTGAGAGGAGCTATCAGGTAGGAAGCCGGCATGTGAAGCCTCTCCTTTCCTTGTTAGGAGGGTTATCAGTGGTTCTAGGTGATACAAATATGATTGATGTCCCGGAAGTTTTTGGGGAGTTCCTTGATGTTTTTCCTGAGGAGGTTGTGACTCTACCCCCCCCCCCCCCCGACGTGACGTTGAGTTTGGGATAGACTTGCAGCCTGGTGCCCGTCCGATTTCAATGGCCCCTTATCGAATGGCACCTTCGGAGTTGTGGGAGTTGAGGATTCAGATTGATGATCTAATGGAGAAAGGTTTTGTTAAACCCAATGTATCACCATGGGGTGCTCCAGTTTTTTTCTTGAAGAAGGAAGATGGTGGTCTGAGGATATGCATAGACTACCGAAGGCTGAACCAGGTAAAAGTCAAGAAACGTTACCCTTTTCCAAGGATAGATGATCTCTTCGACCAACTAAGGGGATCAGGTTGGTTTTCTAAGATTGATCTACGATATGGATATCATCAGCTAAGGGTAAAAGACAGTGACATCTCAAAGACGGGTTTCAGGTGCAGGTATGGGCACTTTGAGTTTGTAGTGATGCCATTTGGATTTACGAATGCACCAGCTGTGTTCGTGGGACTTATGAACTTTTTCTTCTGGGAGTTTCTGGACCGGTTCGTCATTGTGTTTATTGATGACATCCTGATCTACTCAAGATGAGAGGAGGAGCACGTTGAGCAACTCAGGGAAGTCTTAGAAGTCCTTCGACACCACCATCTTTACAGGAAATTTGTGGAAGTGTAAGTTCTTGACACAAGAACTAAACTTCCTTGGGAATGTAGTGTCTCAGCAAGGAGTGTCAGTGGACTCGTCGAAGGTAGAGGTAGTTGTTTCTTGGGCAGCACCCAAGAGCATGGTAGAAGTTCGTAGTTTCCTGGGGTTAGCAGGTTACTATCATAGGTTCATTTCAAACTTCTCTCGAGTTGCTTCTCCATTGACAGCTTTGACTAGGAAGAACTAGGTCTTCCTATGGAGTGAGCAATGCCAGAAAGCTTTTGACTACATGAAGGAGAAGTTGGTCAGTGCTCCAGTACTCAGATTTCCAGAGGAAGGGTTGTTATATGAGGTGTTTTTTGATGCTTCTGGCCTTGGTCTGGGGTGCGTGCTGATGCAGAAGAAGGGAGTGATCTGTTATGGGTCTAGGAAGTTACGCCCTCACGAGCGTAACTATTCCACCCATGACCTAGAGCTTGCAGCAGTAGTGTTCTCACTGAAGTTGTGGTGGCATTACCTCTTTGGGGAGCTCTTTGTGGCCTTCTCAGATCACAAGAGTCTGCGTTATATCTTCTCCCAGCGTGACATGAACTTACGGCAGTGGAGATGGGTCGAGTTTCTCCAAGAATATGACTTTGAGATCTATTACACTGAAGGTAAGGGAAACTTTGTGGCTGATGCCCTGAGAAGGAAGTCGTATAAGGAAGTGGTTCGGGAATACACTGATGCTTGGAATGTGATGGGAGAGTTGGCTGCCTTGCATTTGGATGCCAGGGTAGAATGTGTTAGAGGCTATTTGTTTCAGATGACGGTGTAGTCCTCCTTGTGGCAGCAGGTGGAAGTGTCTCAGTGGGGGGACTCAAAGGCAGAAGTGATGCGGGATCGTGTCGATCAGGGGAACGCTCTAGAAAGATGGTCGGAGGACAGCCGACATCAGATGCTTTTCCATGGAAGGTTGTTTGTCCTAGAGTCAATGTGTGAGGGATTTCTCCACGAGTTCCATAGATCAGCCTTGGTGGTACATCCAGGAGTTCCAAAAATGTATCAAGGCCTGAGGGAACAATTCTAGTGGCCCGGGGTGAAACGGGAAGTGGCAGAGTTTTTGGCTAAATGACTAGTGTGTTAGCAAGTGAAGGTTGAACACCATGTTCCCAATGGGTGGTTGCATCCTTTAGATGTCCCCGAGTGGAAGTGGGATGACATCTCAATGGAATTCGTCACAGGACTACCCAGAGCTCAGGGTGGTTATGATGCTATCTGGGTAGTGGTGGATCGACTGATGAAATCAACTCACTTCTTAGCAATTAAGGAGTCGGGCCTGGTGAGTATCTTAGCACAGAGGTACATAGATGAGGTGGTGCATTTTCATGGAGTTCCGAAGACTATCATCTCATATCGGGATACTGGGTTTTCCTCATGAGTCTGGAGGGGGTTACAACATGCTTTTGGCACCCAGCTATACCTTAGCACTGCTTTCCACCCCAGACCGATGGGCAGACAGAGCGGACTATCCAGACGTTGGAGGACATGCTGCGAGCATGTGTTATGGATTTCAGAGGATCATGGGTACAACAATTTCCTTTAGTATATTTTTCCTATAACAAAGGCTTCCACTCTACTATTGGCATGGCACCGTTTGAGGCTTTGTATGGAAGACCATGTCGTTGACCCATTTGCTGGGCAGAGGTTGGTGAGACAGGTGCTCTTGGGCCAGAGGTAGTGCAGAGCCCCACGGAGAAAATCCAGCATGTACGTGAGAGGATGAAAGCGGCTCAGGACCGACAGAAGTCTTATGCTGATTGTCAGAGGATTCCCTTGGAGTTCGAGGTGGGAGATCATGTGTTCTTGAAGGTTTCCCCTCGATGCGGGCAGTGGAGGTTTGGGAAGGGGACCAAGCTCTCACCTATATTCATCGGACCTTTTGAGGTGCTGAGGCGATTCGGCGAGGTGGCATATCAGCTGGACCTACCACCTCAGTTGGAGAAGGTTCATGACATCTTCCACATCTCCCAGCTTCATTGGTTCTTACACGACGACTCTCACATTATCAACTGGGGAGAGTTAGAAATGGGAGACGATGCGACCTTCGAGGAACGACCAATCAGAATCGAGGATCGTACAGAAAAGGTGCTCCGTGGAAGAACCATTCTGTTGGTTCGTGTGTTATGGAGGCATGGTGTCCTCGAGGAGAGCACTTGGGAACGGGAGACCCAGATGCACGCTCAGTACCTGGAGTTGTTTTTTACTTGTGTTTTCCCTTGTTCTTCTGAGCTTTGTGTTGATGTTGTACTATGTACCTTTGATATATGGAAATTTTGGCTTGTCGAGTGTGATACCTTTTGTTTCCTTGTTCTATGGAAGTGTGTAGCATGTTCGATGAGTGGGAAAAAGGGGAAAAACCTGATCCTTAATTGAGACGCATTAATGCAGATGCGATTGAACCAGTGCGGGCGAGTCAGTTCCACCTAAAGCGGATAATATCTCGACATAGAATAAGGGATTTTCCCCAAACATCATGTTCGAGCAGTGTGTTGGTTGTGTGGTGTTAGAGGAAGTGTAATTTGGAAAATCCTAAAATAAGGATGTGGGAAGGCCCAATCCTTAATCAAGATGCATAAATGCGGATGCGATTAAACCCGTGCAGGAGAGTCAGTGCCACCTAAAGCGGATAATATCTCGACATCGGAGGGGTAATTCCTAACACCTATGATTGGGGTTGTTGGTTGGGTGCCTGTTATAACGAGAACCCTAAGAGGTATCTTGTTGGGTTCCTCTGAGTTGATTTTTGAATTATTGGGGATGAGAATATTTTAAGAGGTATTTGATGTAATGGCCCGGACCTCTCCATCCCATTCCTTTGTCAAAAAGAAGGTAACGAAGTGTTCTGGAGGATAAAATGGACATTTTCCACACTTTCTAGAATTTTGAAACTACACGCTGTGTAGTTTGAGTACACGCCATGTACCCCCTTGCTGGGTATACCCCGTGTTTAAGGCAGTGTCCTTGTCGTATGAGATAAATGGGTACACGCCATGTGTCCAATGCTACACGCCGTGTAGTCTCTCCCAGCGTACACATTACCATGTGTTGAACAGTCAATATCGGTGTGCCATGTTGGACCCATGTGAAATAAATGGGTACATGCAGTGTGTCCAAACTACACGCCGTGTAGTCCATCCCCGTGTATGCGTTACCCTCAAGCCGTGTGTTGACCAGTCAACGGCCGCGAAGCCGTGTTGGAAGCCGCGTGGAGACCGTGTAAAAAAACCGAGTACACGCCGTGTACTTTTTTTCTCACCTATAAAAGGAGGGTCCCCTCCTCCTTTTCAACTCACCCCTCTCCCCCCCTTTACTCTGAGTAGAGTTCTCCCAAGAGACTCGAAGGCTCTTTCTTCCATAAATTTTTCATATGAGCTCCGATTTACGATCCGTCAGCGGCCATGAGATCGTAACGACGAGGCAGAACTTCCAAGATTGGATCTGTTGTCTTTCCTTCTTCCTTTACTTTCCAACTTCCACCCGAGGGGGTTTTGCTGGGACCCGACAGAAGTGATGGATGCCGACCTACGTCTTCTATGGTTGATCCAGTGGAGCGTTGCGATCAGAACCTGTTAAGTAGGGATCTTAACTTCGTCTCTCAAATTTGTGCATCATGCGGGGTGGGTGTTCTCTTGTTTACATGAAACACTTTTGAACCGGTTTAATAAAGATAATAACTGGATTATATAATGAGGATGCGAAGTTTATGAATATAGTTACCTTATTTATATCCTGTGATATTATGTTGTGAATTGAATGAGCTTCTGCCTACTAAAAATCATGGTCGTTGGGGGCCTTTGCTTACGCAATTAAATTTTGCCCTCTCCTTCTGGATTTTTTTATAAATGGAAACTTTGTGGAATGTGGAAACTAGTTAATCACATAAAGTTGGCTTTTTAAAATCTGGAACCCTTGTGTGATCACCCAGTTGAACAAAATGGAATAATGAACATGTGGGTGTTGGCTCGGATACGAGGCATGTGGTGGGGGTGTTTTGTGGGTTGTTTTGGATCGGGCGAGTAGCGAGGCTGCAGTTGGCTTGGTTGTGGGTTGGTGTAAATGTTACGTTGTTGATGGGTAGTGGGGCTGCGATAAATGGTATCAATGGGATGATGATGTATGGGTTTCGGTGTGGTTGTGGTTATGGCGGTTGGCAGCAGGGCTGTAGGTATGGGTTGGAGTGTGAACGAACTATGGGTTGTGAATAATAAATAAAATTGGAGGAGTCAATGAATGGTGTGGCGTGGTAATGAAACGATATTAACAATCAGTGGGGCTGGACTTGTTTATGTTTCTTGCGTTTTCCCTAACTTGATTTGTGGATGGTAGGAATATGTTTTACGAATGATTGATGTGGTTGGTTGTGGATAGTTTCCCATTAGTTAAGTAACTAAATAAACTAATTCTGCTGAAACGTGAAAACCTAAATGGGGTTGGGGTTGTTTGTTTTATTCATTCTTTGTAGTAGTAGTGCTGAGGCACGTGCTTAGTTTCTCTATTTAGAATCCATAGGTTGGGCTGTGTGGTTGGTATACTTATATATATGTATCTTTTGTGTTTTATCGCACCCCACCCATGTTGAGCACTTAGTGCCAAAAACTCCCATTTCATGGGAGAGAGTGTTTTCCCTTAGTTACTAGATCCTTCCTGCTCCTTCTCCCCTAGGCCGTGATGGCTTGAGGCGACCTTACACCTAAGACTATTTAGGTAGGTTTCGATTAAGGTGGTTTTAGACCAAGACTCTTCGGGTATGTTCTACTATTTCCCAAGAACCTTTGGGATGAGGCCCATGTGTGTGCGGGTGGGATACATGGTTGTGAGGTTCAGGTGTGTATGGGTGGGAGACATGTTTGTGAGGCCCAGGTGTATGCGGGCAGGATATGTGGTTGTGAGGCCCAGGTGTGTGTGGGCGGGATGTGTGGTTTGTGAGGCCCAGGTGTGTGCGGGTGGGGAGAGTGTGGCAGTGTCAGGACGTACACCATTAGGAAGAGTAGCTAACTACTAGGAAATGGTGTGGGGATACCAATACTCTTGTTCTTATATACTACTAAAACCTTTTGTGATTGTGTTTTGGTGAGTGGGGCTAGTGAGGTTGGGTGGATAGAATTCCTTTCTAGATTTCTTCTGTTGTTCTCACGGGACCTTATGATGTCTACCCACTTGTGCATGAGAGCTTTAGGTTTCCCTATAGAGTGTAATTGTATGCTCAACCTACGTTTACTTTCAGGTTTCCAGGAGGACTACCAGGGCCGTGCGGGACCCTAATAGTCAGACAGTTGGAGTTGTTTCAGTTTCTGTACTCTTGTTTTCTTTTGGAATTGTACTTTGAGCTTTCTTGTACATGATCCTTGTTATAAAATTGTTTAAACATGCATATGAGATTGGTTTGGGTTTATTTCTATACACTTGTTCTTTTCCTTTTTGGGTGGTTGACTTGTCCTATTTCCCGATCCTAAATAATAAAAAGGGTAATGCCTCCCATATTTGTGAAAACTCATACCCATGGTGCTATTCACCACCCTGGGGCCTACTGGAGGCGGGACTCGGGGGTCATTATCTCCCTTTCACCATTGCCAGCTTAGGAGGGGCATCTTTGTTGGGAGGGGATCGTGACACCACCACATATGGATGACAGGGATAAAAGGACCCTAAGAATCTAATAACAGGTGGATGGTGGACCTGACGAGGAATAAATGGATGAAAAATCCATTGATGGAGATCTTATACAAGATCTAGCTAATCATTAGTAAAAATAAAGATTTGATTATTGCATCAAGTGATAAAAAAGGCAAAAAATGAATGTTGAAACTCTGATGAAGACTAAAACTATAAAGGCAGTACTTGTTCTTCAAAAAAATGTCCAACATATATTATCTCCCATAGTAATAATTATGGAAATCAATGGTAATAATTTAGGGTGTGGAATATCATCTATGGAGATGTATTCTCAGTCCCTGGAGTACTAGAAAGTGGAAGAGAGTGATGCTATACTAACTATAAGGGGATATGATTATTCTTTTTCATAAGAAAGAAGATCATCCCCAATGGATGTGAGTGTTTGATGATAAAATATTCAAGCATCACATGAATCATAAAAAACATAGGTGACTGCTCAAAAACATTATGGAGTTCTGGATTCTCTTAAGGAAGAGAAAGAATTAAAGAATAAGATATTCATAAGGTATGTTGTAAGGTTGTTGTCCTCAAAATCCTTTCTAATGGATAAATCTAGCATGATGATGTCCAGGCCCTCATATAGAAAGGAAATGTTGTTACCTTTCTTGGTGACTATAATGCCCCGACCCTAGTAACATAGAATCAGTGCATTATTACATAACATTGGTGTTATACAAGGAATCATGTCTCAAATGACCGATCAGTTTAGTAGCCTTAGAAGTAGTAGATATATATATATATATATATATGTTTTACAATACATAATGAAATTGAAAAAGACAGTGTATCCCCTTTGAACACTCTTATATCCCTTAGCCAATTCCTACATGTTAATCAAAACATGCTTCTTTGCATTGTAGAAAAAATAAAACACAGGAAAGGGGTGATGTTAGATGCTCAGTAAGGACAACAATATAGTGGAAACTGTCCTAAATAAGAATAATCATTTAAGGCATTGTATAAGACTAGAACACAAGACATTTAAACTTAAACATCAGCATAATATGGAAATGATAAATCAAATAGTGCCATTTAATTATTCACATGGATATTCTACTATTCAAATAATCACATGTAATATGTATAGCCAATTTCATAATGACGTAATGCATAATTCCAGACATCAAAACCACATAGTCAAGGCATTATTCCATGACTATAAATAATATTTGGTCAAGGCCTTATGCCAAGACAGTAGTTTGTCTCATGAGACCTACCTATTCACCGGGGATCCATAGAGGGCTCCACCGATCACTTACTATGTCCAATGCATTCCTCATATGAAACGGTGAAACAAAATGTAAACATTCATCTTAAAGCTAGCATACGAAATGCCAATATTTTAACCACAAACCATTAATGGCATAAAAATAGAACATCCACAGTTAGACATAAATAATTGAATATAATATGGATTATTTTATTGTGATCAATGAACCACAATCAAGAATAAAATACACTGAAGGATACATACCAAGATGAAAGTAGACATTATAACTATTTGAGAGATATATTCACTTTTTCTTGAATACATTTAAATGTTACTCTATTTATCAAATAAGACATTTAAAAGATATTTTTGAATCAAAGTGCCCATACCACATCAAAATTTTTTAAAATGAATATTAATTTCAAAAAAATTATATTTATATAAATAAATTCATAAAATCATTTTTAAAACATGAACATTAATGAGAATGATTTAGAAGAATAAATATTTAAAACTTTAAAATAATATTTTAGTTAAAGAGTTACTAACAAAATATGAGACGCTTGAATACAAGTAATTGATGAATTACATTAATCAAAAGATTGTAATATCATGAGAATAAAGGGATTCAATATATAATTTGTCAAAGGATAGTATATACACCATATTAAATTAAATTGGTGCATAACAACAAAGAGGTCTCAAAGGAATGTAAATGGAGACAAAATTCCTTATAAATACTATATACTTAGATTTAGTATAAGTCAATGATATAATTATATGTGTAAAAAATAAATACACTCAATATAATTTGATATTCAGTGTAAATCAATCAGATTACATTTAGATATATTCTTTAAAAAAAATAAACCAATTACATGGATGTTTAACTCTTTGAATGGAAATTGAGATTAGATTACCCTTAAAAAGTTCGTATCAATGGAATGTGAATTTATAAAAGAAGTTATTATGTGTATAAAAGGTATATCCACACAAAGGGGAGTAGAAATTACTACATAAATAAAAAATTTTGATTCCACACATAATCATGGAGTAAAATAATCAATGAACTAGGCGTAATGCCCAATGAGTGGAAATTGAAATTTGAAAATCCTTTACCTATTTGGTAACATAATAAACATACCCCCCCTGAAGTAAGTATCATACAATAAAATTTTTAATAACCATAAATTAAATTATATTACACAAATAATACAATCATGGGTAGTACATACTCCACACAAAAAGAAATAGTGTCAATATAGCGTTAATCTCACGGGAAGAAGATGCAGGATGAAACCCCCTTACCCTATAAATTTCATTAGTATAGGGTAGGTAAACCTCCTATATAATGGTGAAATAATTGTCATTAAATTATACAAGAACCAAATACATAAATATGATATCATATATGATCTTCTAATATTTCTTTGTTAATTATATTTCAGTAGTATCATTGTTTTGGTTGTAAACATATTCATTTTCCTTTATATGTTTTGTTACATAAGTCATGTTTGTAATGTATAGGATGTATTTGATTCATATCTATAATTAAATTAAGTTATTAAAAAATATTTTTAATCATAAAATTTGAATTATTCTTGAATGATTACAATGGGGAATGAAACTTATCACATTCGTGGAGATGGTATGTCGTACGTACACACGAGCGACAAAATCATCCTTTTGATGGTGAAATTATATATAATTAGATGATATATCATATATAAAGAATAATTAACATGTTATATTTATTATTTAAATAATTTATACACATTATTATACCAATCCATATAATTATGTTTTTGAATAATAGTCAACACCACGACGTGGAGACGTTAAGACGTACTTACACACATATAGTGACTTTGTCATTTATAGGATGGATAGAATAACGAATATTTTCATACCATATATATAATAACATCACATTATGTATGAGGTAATGGATTTATTATTTTGTTATGGAAACATCAATGAATGATGAAGTGGAAGAAGAAAAGAATTGGAAAAAGAGTAGTGAAATTATTACCTCTTTTTTCGAGTGTTTCCTTCTGAGTTGTTCAAAAGGGATCCTTAGGTTGGATTTATGATCAAAGTATGGACTATATAATTTATTGAGGGATTTTTGGAGGATATTTGGTCCAGGGTTGGCTGAGTCAGATGGCTTGGAGTGTGATTTGGAGAGAAGGAGAAGTTCTGTTTTATAAGAGAGGTGACAGTCACTTTTGGAAAACCTTGAAATATTATTTTATTATAAATAATTTTCACTTTCAAATGGATTAAAATAGATTTATATCGAAGATAATTTGGGTATGGGTCGAAATATTCTCAAATAATCAGTTTTAGACAAGTTTAGTTCACCATATTATCCTTAGCATTTAGATATAACTATTAGTTAAATATTATAACTTTGACTGTGTTTTCATATATTCTTACAATATATGGTTAATAAACAGACTATAAACATTCAAGAGAACCTCCAGTGGTTCATTGATGACATATATAATATTATCAAATCATTTTGGATGAACCTTATATTTTTAGGAATATTATATCAGCCAATAATAAAGTATTTTGTTTTAAAACACATTTATGAAAAGTTTGACTCTATTTTGTATTTGGGTTTTTGTGAAAATCATAACAACATTATAACATATAAAATAAATTATTTAAACAACCCTATAATGACATATTAACCTATAAAATTATCATAATTCATCAAATGTCTCAAATTACATTTCTCTGGATATTTATTAGGTCAGTTATTTTAGTCTTTCATTAATAAGGTAAGTACTTCATCATCATTGTGTTGTAAATAAATTTAATTATATAATTTATAAAAAATAAAAATAAAATATCATTATTTAGGAAATATTATTATATTTCTAATGATTTTTTATAGTCGAATTTACCATATTTATTACCCAATATTAAAAATGCTTTACTTATTAAACTTTGAATTTAACACTTTTAACTCTTCTTTAAATAAAATAATAATAAATTTACTAATCCAATCCAAGTGGACCAAAATGATCATATTTTATTCATAAAGTTTCTTTTGGTCGATTTATAATTATCCAAGAGAATTAGGACATGTGTTAGGATAATTATAATATTATATTTACCTTAAATTAACTTATTTACATTTAACCGTGGTAAATAAATGTCCAAAGTTACTATTAAAAAAAAAACTATTTTCTTCTTGTTGTAAAAAATTTTACTTAATGATGTATTCCATGTCTCTCTAATTTTTTAAATTCAACTCATAGAAGCTGTAAAACATTGCTTTATGCAGATTTGTTAATGCTCCTAAAAGGTTGGTAAAAGACTGTAAAAAGTTCAATAATATTTTATACATATAATTTTTTTATAAAATGACTCCAATGAATCACATTGAACTAATATAGGTATTATGTATCTATATTGACTTAAGAAAATAAAATATATAATTATTTTAATAAAAAGTCAGTTTTTAAACAATAACACAGTGTTTTTCAGTATTCATCAAAAATTGAATGTTTTCAGAAAAATACCACAATTTCACCCTAAGAAAATTATACTATACCAAATTAAAAAATAAATTATATTTTAACCAATTAAAAAAATTGAAGTAGCTTTAATTAATTTAATATTATTTCCCATTGTCCAAACCAAAATGCTGGTTTTTAAGAAGTAAAAACTATCAAAAGATTAACATGTGTCTCTGTCAAATTTAAATGTTAAATTACTTATAATGACCTAAATTGTATTAAATGATATAAAAATAATCTTAATATACTTCAAAACTATTCAAATTCATAATTTAACACTATAAATTATTTTTATCAAAAAATATGTTTTCAATTAAAATTAAATATTTATCACTATTCAAAAAAATATTAATGTAATACGAAATGTAAATTTGTTTTACCCAAAATAAATTTTTATTTCCTTATTGAAAATAAGAATTTAATTTCATTAAATTTAATCTATAAAAGTGTAAAATATTTTTTTTAAAAGTGTTTTCTATTATAAGGTGGTGAAATTGCATCTTTTGAAAAATACTTCTTTTATCTAAAAAAATTAATTAGTTCTTATATTATGTCTAAGAAACACATAATATGGATTTTAAATTTATATGGAGTATATAAAATAAAAATTTCATTTGATAATATTCATAACCACTTTTTGAATGACTAGATTGGTAAGTCATGGTGCACTCAAACTTAGTGTGAAGTGTAACGCAAGCTATTGAACTACATTAAAGAAAATACCATTCTATGAAATATTGGGGTGTTACATTCTTCCCCCTTTTGGAAATTTTGTCCTCGCAATTTTAAAATTGGGATTGGGAACTTCATTGAAAGTCCCAAATCAGAAAAAGAGTCAATAAAACTGTTACATTAAAATAAAGAAAGCGAAGTACAAAGGTCTCCCAAGATAACTCAAACCAGGATTCAATATAGGAAAACATGGACATGGAAGATAAAGTAAGAGTCATGTTCTGCTGGAGAGTGCTAGAAAACATGATCAGGAGAACGTTAACAATAAGAAAACCAAAAAACTGTTATGGGATAATCATTAATTAGTTTCCCCGTAAGAAAATTAAACATAATTTTTTTTGTTTTAATTTCCATTTCATAATGTTGAGTAATTTATTTACGATATTGACTAAGCAAATAATGATATATAGTTACTTTTTATGTAGAGTTTCATCATTTGAATAATTTATACCACTAACTCATTATTTTTTCCCAAACAATGAGTATTCAAGAAGACTTGGTCACACCTGAAGTGCTAGAATATACTACTAGTGAATCACAATATCCACAATAGATAAACTGTATATTTCCCATTTTCTTTAGAGATCAACCAAAATGAAAATGGTTTGAACAAGATCAGATGATCCAAAAAGGATAATCCTTTATTGAATGAAATAATGATATTAATTTCTAAAATTAAACAATCAATACCAAAAGTTTAGAAAATACCCTTAAATAAACATTTTTCCTTATAATACTTCAATACAATAGAAACTAATATTGAAACCCAAATCATAGATGATTTTGATTACGTAGTCTTACACATTAAATTTTATCTCAAAATTACATCAACTACTCGTAAAGTCACATACTTAAAAGTAATTAACCAAATCACATATTCCCTATGATATGTTAATCACTTCCATAAATATCCCGAATCTATATAAATCCACAATAAAAATATAGATAAAAGTACAACATTACTCTTCCAACAAAATCTCATGGTATTCTATTTTCCTTATGCATATAATGTTCCCAACAGAGCGAAGATATTCCAAAATAATATTTATCACTTAATCACCAAATCATTTTCCTATACTAAGGACATCCATTTTATAAGACATAATATCCCAAATCTAGTTTTTATTGATCAATAAAATCATTTAACTAAAAATAATTAGTCACACTAACCAGAGACTTCCCGTTGTCCAGTGGTAGGATATAAATCCCAATCACACTATGGTTACGAGTTCGATTCCCACAGATTTGTCTGACGTGATGGGTTGTCACACAGTTTGCATGTTGTCCTTTTTCAAAAACAATATTATATAACATTCCCAAAATGAGATAAATTCTTCAAAATAACCGTAACATAATTTCAGCACCAATGTCATCTAATACCTCACATTTTCATCCCAAAATTAAATAACTTGTAATTGCCTCAAATTCCAGGATCATATAAACCCAATGGTTATTTATAAATATATAA
The DNA here is from genome assembly GCA_963277665.1 of Viscum album. Classification (NCBI taxonomy): domain Eukaryota; kingdom Viridiplantae; phylum Streptophyta; class Magnoliopsida; order Santalales; family Viscaceae; genus Viscum; species Viscum album. The sequence goes on from OY728129.1 coordinate 1,040,283,244, forward strand.
ACAATAGAAAATATAATTCTTCCTTAAATAGAATTTTCATATAACAAACTGTCAGGTTACACATACAACAGAAAACTGTTCCAAAGTAATCCCATCAATAAAGAGCACTAATACTTTTGAACAATGTGTTATCCAATTATTTCCACACATGTTATACATTAACAAAGAGTTTATCTTATAGAATAGGGAATTCACCTGGGTAATGCCCAGGACCCCTACATCTATAAAAAATGACTGCAAATAAATTCTTGGGATCATTTTAATTTTCTTCCATAGTACTCTTCATTTTCCCTCGGCAATTATTTACTTTATGACCTTATTTCTCACATATAAATCATTTCTTTCATCCTTTGAGACACATTCCTAGGTGTCTCCTTCCTCATTTCATGCATGATTGAAATTGAACTTTCATTTCTATATGGTCTCCACTGCTGGAGCTCAATCATTCACTCCCTTTATCTTCATTATTGATTCTGGTAGTTGGTTAATATATATGGTATTGATCATATTTTTACAAAATTGATTTGGAATGAACATGAAATCCTTTAAACATATAAACATTCCTTTTCATTTCTCATTTCAACCACTGTTCCCACCTTGTACATCATGTTCAATGTTACTATGACTTATATGGAATAAATCCATTAACTAACAAAATAAAGCGTATTTCTAGTCATAAAAATAGTTAGAGAACATCATAACACCTTATTTTCAATATAAAACACCTTAGGATTAACCACTTTTATTTATTATCATATTATATTAAAATCTTTCAAACCAGTTTGTAATGAAAATGTGAAGTATACTAAGGATATCCCCTACGAGTGTCATAACCAAAAGTGTAGCAATGCCTTTTGTCATGTACTAGGATACCCAGGGTCAAGCCCAAAAGTCCTTGTTGGAGTTTTCACTTTTATGTACTTCTGTGTCAGAGCCACCTCTACCTTCTCATATCCTGATAGGGATGTATTGCTTGGAAAACCCACATAATATTCACATTACACAAAATGTTTTTATGTTCTTCTATACTCATTCTCAATGTATTTCTTCGGGTAGTGTTTTCTAATCCAAGTTTTTTTCACTAAATCTAGTTTCCAAGGTTTTTACTAATCGTCCTTCGATACCAACAGTGACACCCCAACCCCAGTTACGCCAAATTGGTGCATTATTACATAACATTGGCATGATACATGGAATCCTGTCCTAAAAGACAGATCAGTTTAGTTTCATTGGAAGTACTTGATATATACATAAGTTTTACATTACATTAAGAAAAATAACAACATTGTGTCCCCTTTGAACACTATTATAACCCCTATCCAATTTCTGTAGGTTAATCTTAGTATGACTCTTTCCATCCTAGGAAAATTAAGTCAACACAAAGGGGTGATCTCAGATGCTCTGTAAGGAAAAAAATATAGCGGAAACTATCATAACTAAAAATATACATTTAAGGAAATTTATAAGACTAAAACACAATCATTTCAAACATAAACATTAGAATAATATGGTAAAGATAAATCAAATAAGTCCATTTACTTAATCACATGGATATTATACTAGTAGAGTAATCATTTTTAATATCAATATACAATTTCATAATGATGGAATGCATAATGTCGGACATCATAATCACATATTCAAGGCCTTGTGCCAAGACTATAAATATAATTTTGTTAAGGCCATGTTCCAAGACACTAATTTATCTCATGAGACCTATCGTTGTCTCAAGGAGATATAGTGGGATCCACCCGTCACTTAATACATTTAATGCAATCCTCATATGAAAGGGCGAAACATTATCTAAACATTCATATTTAATCTAGCATATGAAATGTTAATATTTTAACCACAAACCATGAATGGCATAAAAATAGAACATCCACAGTAAAACATAACTCATTCAATACATTATTGGTTATTATATTATGATAAATCAACCTCAATAAAGAATAAAATACACTGAAGAATGTTGACATAGATGAAAATATTCATTAAAACTATTTGAGAGAAATATCCCTTTTTCGTGAAATCATTTAAATGTCGCAATATTTATCAAAGAAGATGTTTAAAAGATATTTTTTTAATTAATGTGTCCCATACCACTTTGAAACTTTTTAAAAGGAATTTTAATTTTAAAAAATATATTTCTATATAAATAAATACTTAAAACCATATTTAATACATGGACAATAATATCAACAATTTTGGAGAAAAAATATTTAAAACATTTAAAATAATATTTTAGTTGAAGTGTTCCAAAAAATATAAGAGATGCTTGAATACAAGTAATTGAGGAATAATATTAATCAAAACATTATAATATCATGAGAATAAAGGGATTCATGATATACTATGTCATAGGACAATATATACACCGTATAAAATTGAATTGGTGTATAATGACAAAGAGGTCTCAAAAGAATACTAATTGAGATAGAATATCTTATAAAGACTGTATCCCTAGATTAAGGATAAATCAATGAAATAATTTTTTGGGTAAAATATAAATACAGTCAATATAATTGGATATTCAGTTTAAAAAAATTATATTACATTCACACATATCCTTGTAAAAACAAGACCAATGACTTGGATGTTTAACTCAATGAATGAAAATTGAGTTAAGATTACCCATAAAAAGTTCATATAAATGTAATGTGAGTTTATCAATGGAGTTATTATTTGTATCAATGTTATATCTACATAAAGGGGAGTATAAATTACTATATAAATAATAAATTCCGATTTCACACATATTCTTGGATTAAAATAATCAATAAACTATGTGTAATGACCAATGAGTAGAAATTGAAATTTCAAATTCCCTTACTGATTTGGTAACTTACGAAACATACACCCCATGAAATAAGTATCATAAAATGAAGATTTTAAAACCCCTAAATTAAATTATATTACACAAACAATACAATCATGGGTAGTACATACCCCACACAAATGAAAACAGTGGCTATATAGAATAAATCTCACCGGAATGAGAAGTGAGATGAAAACTCATTTCCTTGTACCATTCCATAGAATAAGGTGGGTAAAAATACATTATAATGATTAAATAATTTTTATTATATTATAAAAGAACCATATACATAAATATTATACCCTATATGATCTTCAAATATTTATTTTTAAATGATATTTCAGTAGTATCATTGTTTTAGTTGTTTACTGATTCGTTTTACTTTGTATATTTTTTTACAGAAGTCATGCATGTTATGTATATAATCTATTTGATTCATATACAGAATGATAGTAAGTTCATATAAATTATTTATAATCATAAAATGACAATTATTCTGGAATGATTACGATGGGGAATGAATCTCATTACGTTCGTTGAGACGATAAGTCATACGTACGCCTGTGCGACAATAGCATTATTTTTATTGTGAAATTGTATATAAAAGGATGGTATATAATATATAAAAAATAATTAAAATGAAATATTTATTTTTTAAATCAGGTATAATCATTATTATACCCATCCAAATAATGATGTTTTTAAATAACTAACAACACCACGATGTGGAGACAGTAAGCTGTACGTACGCACATATGGTGACTTTTTCATTTATAGGATGGAAAGAATGACGAATATGGTTGTACCATATTTATAATAACATCACTATATGTAGGAGGTACTAGAGTTATTATTTTGGAATGGAATAAACAAAGAAAGAGGAAGTTGAAGAAGAAATGAACATTAAAGAGGGTGGTGAAATTATTACCTCTTCTTCGGAAGTTTCCTTTTGTGTTGATAAAAAGATATCCTTGGGATGAATTTATGATCAAATTAAGGACTCAAGGTTTATTTGATATAAGTTGGGAGGGTATTTAGGCAAGGGTTGTCTTAGAAAAATGGCCTTGGAGGTATAATTTTGAGAGAAGGGGAAGTAGCCTTTTATAAGAGAGGTGATGGTCACTTTAGGAAAACCATGAAATATTATTTTATTATAAATATAATTCTATTTATAATTGATCCAAATTGATTTTTTTCAAAACTGAGGTGTTTATTGGTCGAAACACGCTCAACCAATAGGTATTAGACAAGTTTAGTTCACCATATTAACCATATTGTTTTGATTTAACTATTTGTTAAATAGTATAGCTTTTACCATGTCTTCTGGTATTCTTAGACTATATGGTTATTAAAATTACTCTAAACATCCATGAGAACCTCAAATGGTCAATAATGTCATATATAATATTATTTATGCGCTTTCCCAAACCATATATTTTTAGGAATATTATATCAACCAATAATATAATATTTTTTTATAAAAACACATTTATGTCAATTTTGACACTATTTAGTACATGGTTTTTGTGAAAATCATAACAAAATGATAACTACAAAATAAAATTATTTAAATAACCCTATCATGTCATATTAAACTAGAAAATTAGTTTAATTCATCAAAATTATAAAATTAAATTTATTTTAAGATTTATAATATCAATTATTTTAATCTTTTATTAATAAGGTAATTACTGCATTATCATTGTGTCATAAATAACTAAATTATTTAATGCTTACAAATTATAATAAAATACAATTATTCTGTAAATATTTTTATATTTTTAATGAATATTTTTAGTGGAATTTAACTTATGTATAACCCTATATTAAAAATGGTTTAGTTATTAACCATTGAATTTAACACTTTTATCTATTTTTCAAATAAAATAATAATAACTGTCCTAATCTAAAAAAAATTGACCTAAAGGGTCATATTTTATTCCTAAGGTTGTTTTTGGTCGAATTTTACACATCCAATATAATTAAGACATGTTTTAGGGTAATTATAATATCATTTTAACCTTTAATTATCCTATTTACTTTAAACCGTGGGAAATAAAAGTCAAAAGTAACCATTCGCAAAAAATTATTTTCCTCTTATTGGACAAAATTTTACATACCGATTTCAACCGTGTCTCTCAAATTTTTAAATTCAACTCACAGAAATAGTAAAACTATGTTTTATGCAATATTTGTAAATGCTCCTAAATGATGGGTAAAAGACAGTAAAATGTTCAATATAATTTTATAATTCTATTTTAATTATAAAAATGACTTCAATGAATCACATTGAAATAATAATGCAGTGTTTCTCATTATTCATCACAAAATGAATGTTTTTAGAAAAATACTAAAAATTCACCCTACAAATATTTTGATATTACAAATTCAAAAAATAATTATATTTTACCAAATTCAAAACATATTAGTAACATTAATTAAACAAAAATTAATTCCTATTTCAAAACCAGAAAGTAGGTTTTTATGATGTAAAAACATTCAAAATATTGACATGTGTTTATGTCAATTTTAAATATCAAATTACTTATAATGACCTACATTGTATTTAATGATAAAAATATAATCTGACTATTATTCCAAACCATGAAAATGCACAATTTAACACAATAAGTTATTTCGATTAAAAAATTTGTTATTAATTAAAATTTCATTATTTTCACTATTCATCAAAATATGAATGTTATCGGAATAGTACTAGAAATTTATCCAAAATACATTTTTATGTCCCGATTCTAAAAAAAATTAATTTCATTAAATTGAATATATAAAAGTGTGAAATATTTTTTTAAAAAAGGGTATTCTATTAAAAAGCGGTAAAATTGCATTTTTTTAAAAATACTTATTTTATCTGAAAATTTGAATTTGTTCTTATATTATGTCTAAGAAACACATAATATGGATTGTAAAATTGTATGGAGTATATACAAATAGAAATTCAGTTAAAACTATTCATATCCGCTTTTTTGAATGGTTAGTTCAGTATATCGTGGTGTGATTGAACTCAATGTTGCGTGTAGCACAAGCTATTAAATAATTTTAAAGACAATAAATTACTATGAAATCTTATGGTGTTACAGTTACCCATATAAGAAGGTGGTGGTTTTGTAAGATATTTGAATAACTCTCTTGGAGGATAGTGACATTGATGGACATTAGTATCAAGTAAAAGTTTAGAGGAGAGGCTATTATCCCTACGATTGATGATGTGGGCATGTATGAATTAATTGGGGTGGCTTGCACAAATAGTAATGTAAGATTGTGATTGAGGCTATAAAAATGTTAGGTTTGGGACTGTTTTTATTGATCTGGTCTTTAATTCTATGCCTAGCCCCATCTTTCCAATTCTCTATTTACTTTTTTTCCAATAAAAGGGCTCCAAACCTACCTTTAAATAAATATATCTAATTTTATAAGAATATTTATAAATATATTTACACATACTTTTAATTAAATATTTATATTTAAATAATTATAAAAATATAAAAAATATATGTATTATAGTTATAATTATATATAATTATATATTAATAAGTATATTTATTTATATTAAAATATATAGTTATATATATGTTTAAATATAATATTATATAAAATCATATAAATATATTCATAATTATATATATATTATTTTTAAATATATTTAAATAATTATAAATGTATAATAAATATATTTATTATATTCATAATTATATGTATGTATATATTAGTAAATATATTTAATTATTAAAATATATATATTTATATAAATAAATATATATAATTACATTAATTTTTTTTAAATAAATCAATTTATAATTATAATCATGTAATTATATATATATTTAAATAAATGTAAAATCATAATAAATATATTTAATATATTTATATAAATAAATATATATAAATATATAAATTTATATATAATTAAATGAATATATAAGGAAGATTCAGGTACAAAGTGTACCGAGCTCTAAAAATTTATTATTGAAAATAAAAGAGTAAGAACATCACCCAGCAACTGTTCAGACCAAAGAGCACCTCCAAACCAAAAGTTCCAACATAACACCTACTGAAATCACATGACCCGTATTCCAAGTAAACTATGCCCATGTAGTCATCTCATCTCCCAAGGTCATCGTAACCTGTCTCTATCATTGCCATCTACATTTGGTAGACAAGGTCCTCACTAGAAAACCCCCACATCTTGCTGTCTCCTCCCTACGTCACTTCCATCATCAGGATCCAATCCCACACCAGTTAGCTACATGATCAGACTGCTTCAAAATCCCAAACACCATCACCAAATCACTGACATCCCTCTAACAGAAGACTGAATGTGTTGGCCTGCCCTCACAGCTACCACTCGGATCCTAGATTTCTTACCCACCCTCATCTTCAATCACTAGGAAAACCCAACTATCCACCCACCATCATACATGGCTTCCTTTGATACAGTCTAGTATCCATGGAGCATTAAACACTGATGAAACACCTAAGTATCCATTGAAAAATAATTATTTTTGTGACCTTCATGTATCTTGATCACCTTCATAGAATTCCATTCCTACAGGATCATCGATCCCACACCTCCCATCAATGAAGTCGCTACAGCAGTCTGGTTCCACCACCGCCACGAGTTTGTTGACACTAACTGACTGAAAGACCCCAGAACCTCTATGTGAGAGTTGGTGAGCAAGGATTTCCACCCGTAAGAACCTAAATCTTCATTTCATTATACTCTGTATTTTTATTTGTAGACAACCAACAAAGATTTTTGTTATCCTTCCTGAGTGAACCACCACATGGAAGTGATTTTTCCATATCTCCACCCCCGATCTTCACTCACTGTAGCATCTCAAATGAACTATAGTCTGCAGCCTGTACCCTATCAACATAATGAGGTACATCACAAAATCTATTATGTAGATCATACAATCTGCCTAGATCTCCCCTTAATTTACTACATCATATCCTCCTAATCTGAACAATGTCTTTTAATGGATCACTGCCATCTTCACCCACTTGTTATATAAATATATATAATTATATAAATACAACTAAAATATGATGAATTGTGGGTGGGAAACCTAGCCCACAACCTTAAAATCGATTAGAATGTGTAACAAATTTCAAAACCAAAATAAATTGGGATCCTAAGCTCATATCAAAGGCCTATTTCTACTATTTTGTGACACAAAATGTCATCTTTAGTATTGATATTGACCTCCACCCTTACCTCTCATATGATGGCAACTCCACTAGGCTTTGGGTTTTTTTTTCTTATCATGGAATCATCATCTTGAGGGTCAATATGGTCATCTGGTGGCACTAGATCTTCAAGAGACCAATGATCATGTTCTATAGTCAAAAAAACACCCTCTAATAAAAAAGTTAGACTCGAGATACTCAATGAATTGACTGTCTCAATGCACATTCGATGGATGTTACCAAATTCCTCAATGAAACCCTCCCTTTTATTTTATCTAGTTAAAATTTCATGAAAACTAAGAGAGTGATCTCATACCTTTGGATTGACCTAGATCAAGGGGTTTTCCCCCAATTGGTTCAATTTTTAGAAGATTTACTTGAACTCCCACCTGAGAGACTGTAACAAGGAATGATTGGTTTCATGTAATGGTGTTATTCTTGTCAGTAGGTTCACTAGACTATTTTGATGCATCATTAGCAGGGTACCACTTCTGGGAAAATCCCACAAGAATATTTGGAATTCATGTGACCTAATATAAAGATCCTATAGGCATCCTAAGTGTTGATGCGATCTACAAGACCATGACTATAGTTTCATCAGGAGAATACCATCTTCATCCTTGAGCACAAGTTCTTGTTCACGCATTTATACCTTCAAAAAAACCATCCTTGGAACACGTGGACATGTCCTGGATTTTCTATGTATGTCCAACGGAATTTAATATTCATCCAGTGAAATATTCTTCTTCCTTGGAAAATAATTATGACATTCTTTTTATGGAGCGCATCCTATTATCGTCTACTGGATTGGTTTGGATATAGGATTCATTAATATTTGTGGAAAATAATATAAAAATTAATGATTTTTATTTCTTTTGGTTGTGATTGGAGAATCGTTCCACATGTCATGATTTACTTCCCCTAAGACATCATTCTCTTGGTCTGATTATTTAGAGAAAACCCCAATATTTTATAAAATTCGGGTCCTCTTTCAAATATCCACTCTAAAATATATAATATCACTTACTACTTACAACTCCTTTTCTTCATCCACAATATAAGCTCATGATGTCATCAAATTTGACATTGAGTCACAACCTATTGATTTTCCACCTTTATTTCTAGTCGATTCAATGGAAAACTCAACCAGGTTATCCCGCTCTAAATGAGTATTCCTTATACTTATTTGAAATTCCTAAAATTTGTCTCAGAGGCTAGAACCTCCAAGATTAAATTTTTTATAACGATCGCCTTATCATCATTAACACCAATTCCATTTTCTAATATATATTGGAAATATTCATCATCTTCCACAAGTCCTTTATTCTTTCAATTTTATCAATCTTCTACAATATGACCTATTAAGGATAAAATGGTTCAAATCAAATTCCTTCTTCATTATTTTTTGTAATTCCCAAATAGTATAAATTTGGAAAGAAATGTACAGTTTTTTTGTAAAAAAATTTCACATACTAATCTTCATCGTCCATAGGAATAATTTCCTGGTTAATAGGAGTGAAGTCCAAGCCATCTACAATAAGGATTACCACAATGTGGTCGAATCTGGAATGTTCAATCTCTTTGTAATTTTTTACGAGTACTCCAATTGTCAAATAAACAACAAAAATGATCCTTGGATTCCAATGAATACATCTCAATCTAAAGATTTTTAGCTCGACCCGAGAAAAAATATTTTCAATTTCAAAGTGATTAAAACCTAGTGACCATTCCTGTAGACATTGGATACTTGGTTTCAATGAAACGATTTGGAATCCACAGGAGTTACTTTTTTAGATCAAAATTTAGGAAATAGATGATAATTAGCAATCCCTAATAGAATTAATTTCTATTCATACATTCCCTAGAAAATAGGAATACCATTGAACAACACATCAGGACCCCAATATTTCTCCCCTTTTAGAAGGACGTGTACATTCTGTAATGGAGTGCTTTCATTTCCCACTTCACTCCATGATTGCATTCTGTTTTTAAAATATTCATGCTGTATCAACCTTATTTAAATAATTACTATAGTATGTATCTTGAAAAGGTATTACAGATCATTTATGTATAGAATAATAAATCATACCATTCTATGGGTTAATGGCCCTTGCCTCTCTCTTCAAAGAAGGAGCATAAACATAGTGTGGGTCTAGCTTCCTAGGGGGGAGTACCCATAGGATTTAGGTTCTTCATCACCACTCTATACATAATATCAAAAGAAAGAAAGTTTTTAATATCCATTTTGAAGAAAAAAACCAATTTCCATTGACATTGAGAGGAAAAACTCCCCCATCCCTCATCAGACAACTCCATTATATAAATATATACAATCATATAAAAATATTTATAATTATATATGAACATTTTTAAATATATTAGTATAAAAATATAATTGTAAAAATATATAAATTTAAAAAATTATAAAATTAAAAAAAATATACATAAATTATAAATATTTTTATTAAACAGTGAGAGAGTGAGAACCATAGGTTTTGGCCCATGGTCATGAAATTTATCAAAAATAAAATAAAAAAATAAAATAAAAAAATAAAATAGAATGTGGAATCTAAAGGCTATTAATAACCACTTCCAAAAACAGTTAATAAGAATTATCATATATGGGAGTGACCAACACCTCCACTTTTCAAATGATGGCCTAACTACCATGTTTTGGGATATCTCCATTTCTCATACACTAGTTGAGAATCAATATTATCATCCGGTTGGATGGGTTCCTCAGGGGACTACACATCATTTCCTCTAGTCAGTCCTCATCCCTTAAATTATGTTATCTCAGAATTTATCCTTATTATAGTCTCAATGGAATGATTGTTTCCAAATTATTCATCAAATACCCATTAAATTTAGATTTTTTTAAAATTTAAATCAAAATAAAGGTATATTAACTCAAATCTAGTGTAGTCAATGGACACACCATGATCAACCACATTCTTTTCTTTGGGTATTCCAATGTACCATGATCCTATAATATATCTCCTTATCTAGACATAGGTGAAAGGCCACAGTGGTTAACTTTTAATGGGTGACCATCTGGAAGTCATAATCATCAATGAGTAAATTATTTCAATTCTTACTTATAAACATGGTGGTTTCCCTATTCCCTATCAGTGTAAATGTACTATTCTCCATGATATTATTAGAGAAAACTACCTCCATCTTCTTTCAATTACATTTGGTCTCGGGTAATGATCTCTCTTTCCAAAACTACATATCCACTTGTTCTTTCACATCATTCTAAAATTCATTTTTACCTTCAATTACATCTACATTTCTATACACTTAAATATTGTTTCCACTTAGTCCACTAGTAGTGTTATCATTAGCTTCCAGTAGTTGCTAATCACTTCAATTGGAATATCGACCAAAAATTTATTTTTTCATGAGGACATATTCTCATCATCCTCACCTACTGACTGAATAACACAAAGGTCATGCTTTTAGGAAAATTTCTATCATTTTCAATCACATAAAGATCTAATTCAAAGGGTTCAATATCTACATGAAATAAAAACTCTTCTTCCACTTTATCATTAGAATAATTTTTATTCATATCCATCTTTTCTTGAATGACCTTCTCTATTTGAGGAAATTCATCCCCCAAAAGGAAGTATTTACTCTAGGTTCCCCTTAGCACATAGGCCCCCTGTCTTACCCTACACAGAACACTTCAAATTAGAACCAAAACTATTCCTTAATTTTTTCAAACACTAACTGTTATTATGACCACTAAGAGGGAAGATTGAAAAAATAATAATCATCCATCAATTACTCTGATCATACCCAATGATCCTACTGTCCGAATGATAACCTAGTATTTTTTCATACTCGATCCGCAACCCAAATTCATCACTTTTAGTAAGATGAATCAATTCATCAACATTAGTTGGACTCATATCTACTTCAATCATTAAATTAACAGAATGCCTAAAACCAACCAATTTTGTCTCCCTGCCCATTTTTATCGCAGTACCGATGGATAGTGCGATACCATATATTATATTTAGATTAAATAGAAACCAATTTACACTATGAAAATTTAACCCATGTTTGAATGAAAGAATTTTATACCATGACAGAATTAAATATATGGTACCACTCCCATATATAATGAACTCCCGGTTTGAGAGCCACAAATTGAATACCCATTCTTTATTTTTTAAATCATTAGAAGGAAAGAGGATATGGAAATGTCTTTGGATGACATATATGCTTTTCTAGTTTTGAAAACCCCAAATTTTTGATATATGTGCATCCAAGTAACTGATTATCTATGGTTTCAAACCCGTGGGTAAGATAAGATAAGAAAGAATTGATTTTTTACCTTTTCCAGCCTCTCCTAGATTACATATGGATAAAATTCACCTGAATAACATTCCATTTCTATCAGAGACCTCTAATAGTGGAATATATGAAGAGAAAGAAAGTGCTTCTAGATCCAGTCCCCGAGTGTGAAGCATCTCAAGGGCTCCAATCACGAACAATCTAAATATTATATTTATAATTAAATATATTTATATATTAATAAATACATATAAAAAATAATGTATATATAATTATATAAATATATTTAAATTATATAAGAATTTTTTTTAAATATATTTATAAATAATAATAATTTTATATATTTAAATAATTATATGATTAGAATAAATACATTTAAATGAAAAATATTGTAATTAATGTTGTAATATATATTTATATATTTCAAAAGTATTAATATATTTCTTTTATTTAGAAATAAAAAATAGAGAAAATGAGAGATGGAATCATACATAACAGTCCTCCCCTCTTCTATAAAATAGTCAAAGACCTAAAATTTTCTACTCTTGAACCCCATCATATATTTCATCTCACACATAGAATTCCAATTAGTTTACACGTCATATGTCATTCACCTATATAATCAAGACCTCTCCTTCAACACTTCACTTGTTTCAAAAGTCCATCCATAGCATTTCCCTTTGATTCAGTTCTCCTAATATCATCCTAGTCATACACTTTATTATATGTGTCATAAATAAAGGAAACACATGGTCTATACCAATGAGGGACTATTCCTCATCTCACTATATTTCACGTGTAAGAAGTTTTTCTAGCACTACAACCGTATATCATGTCTCATATCCAACCATATCCCTGCCTTTCTACCCTACATTAAAATAATCAACCACGCAATAAAGATTATGAGAAATCACATATGCCATTAATGTTTCAAGTGATTCATGAGTATCATGTGTCAAAACAGTAATGTCCATTGGGGATGATCTCATTACTTCTAGAAATAAAGAATCAGTTCCCTTAAAAGGTAGTAGAGCTACACCCTACTCCACTTTCATGTTCTATAATGGTCGAGGATACCAGTCTAATGAGAAAGTACCATACCCTGTGAGAACAATAGCTAATCAGGTAGGAGTGAAAACTATTTCAACATATAAGGAGTCCCCAGTCCTCTGATTTTTTAAAGAAACATCCTTAACTTGTACTTGAAAAATTTCTGTGGACAATTCAGGGCCACCAATCTTGGGAATATCATCTGAACACTATCTTGGGTTCTATTAGTATCTTCACTACATTTGGTAACATAAATTATGCCACTTCATAGGGAGTGATCTAAATTTTTATCTGAAGCTTGATTAGTATAAGGGGGACCTGAATACAACATCAATACAGGGTTTAAATACTGATGGTTTTCATATGTGGGGATACAATCAGGACATTGTGTGAGTGGGGGTGGAATGAATATTGGATGTCCTATTAGGATAATGAATGGTGCCAACGTGAATTAGGATGATGTGGTTTGTCTGATGATAGACAGTGACATACCGACTCATGATGGGTTCGGTGAAGATTGTGGGTGATGTCAATAGCAGGCCATAGTTGTAAAAACCTCAATAGGTTCTAGTGGGGTTCAACTTCAGTAAGCTGGTCTATAGGGATCTGTATAAAGCAGTGGCATAAATGTGTGTTCTAGGGGGATGACAATGGGATTCAGTTGGTTAGTCAATGAGTGGCAAGGAAAAGCGGAGGATACATGGATGATTTTGGAGGGACGATGACGAATGGGTACAATAAGTTAGAAGACAACAACTGATATTGTAAATGGTGGAATGATTATTGGACACAATGAGAGTTGGTCATATTATGGGACTATGGGATAGTTTGGAAGACCTTATGGTCAAGGCCATTAAATCAGAATTGGACATTTGAGGTCAGTTATTGTAATTAGGTTTCATACCCCACTTGGCCTATGAGATATGTATTGGGTTATCTCTTACGAGAATAACAAGAGGGTTTCTTTGGTTTAATAAATTGGGGGTGGGGGATTCACCTACCATTCTAATAAAAATTAATATATATATATAATAGTAAAATTATAGTAAATGTTTTTAAATATTAAATATATATGTTATATTTATATTTATATATTTATATATTTATATATTTATATAAATATATAAATGTATATAAATATAAAAACATAAAAACATATAAATATATAAATATATAAATATATATAATTTGATAAATATATATAATTACAAAAAAAATAATTATAATTGTATACATTTATTTTTAAATTTATTTATTTATAAATATAATTATAAGTAATTAATATATATTTAAATAATTGTAAAATTATAATATATATAAGTAGTTAATAAATATATTTATTATATTTATAATTATATATATTTATATATTAATAAATATATAATTAATTCTACAAGGTCATCTTCTATGGAATCAATGAACCAACTCAATGCTAAGATGAAAAGGTCCAAGGAAATGATTCTTGGTATCCTTAATCAGGAAAATTCAACAAAAAATGGGAAACTGTTATTGATGATGATTATTATGGATTATGAATATGGAAATGATCATGATTTTATTGATCTGTAGTTTTCTTATCAGAATGAGGTAATGTATCTTTGTATGACCATGTCTGCTCAATTTCTTATCTATTATATTTTTCCTCCACCTTTAATAAATAGTTAGGTGCTTTAGCTAATGGCTATAAATTTTTATTTATAAAATTATATAAAAATGTTTATAATAATATAGAAATATTATTAAATATATTGATTTACAAATAGTATTATATATATATACTAAGACATTACAAAACATGGGTTATACCCATGATACTAAAATCTATTGAAAATAAAAACATAAAATACATGAGGGGATGACATGCTAATTCCACTGACACCCCACTGTAGAAAAGCATTAATAAATAAGCATACAAGAAAAGGGAAGAAAAATCATATTGTGACTTGAAATTGGTCATCATCCCTACCTATCGTGTGCTTGAACCTCTTGCAAGTTTTGGGCATTTTCAACATCCCCTCCTCACAAACATGATGGTCAACAGTACCATCTGATGGGAAAATATCCTGAAGAGGTTGAGTATCTTTATCCCCAACCCAAAATGATCCATATGATAATATCTTAATATCAGAACTAATCTGAGCATTGCTGATATCCACATGGAACAACCCCTACCAGTGGATCTATTTAAAATATAGAGTTGATGAAGAGAATTCACCCATACATAATTACATAAATATATTAAATTAAATAAAATTATTTTTAAATTTTTTTTAATTGTAAATATATATATTTACTTAAGTAATTAAAAAATATAAAAAATATAAAAAATAATATATATATATATATATATATATATATTTTTATAATTATAATTATTTGTATTTAATTAATAAATATAAATATATATATATATATATGAAAGAATATATAAATATTAATAATTATGTAATTATATTTATAATTTTAAAATAATAAATATAAATTTATTAATTATAAAATTATATGTATTATATGTATTATAATTATTGTTATACATATCTATATATTAATAAATACTCACACATGGAGTGGTGTGAACCATGGATTAAAACCCATAGTCCTTGAAATTTGTTTAATAAAAATAATGCACACAAGCATAGAAAAGGTGGGGCTGCAATGTTAAAAAGTGGAAAAGCCATTGCTACTAAAATAAATAACCATTCAGTAATCACCTTCTTTTATGTATGTCACACCTTCTTAGGGAGCCACCACAACCTCTCTAGTGTCTTCCTCTCTTCCACTACTTGAAAGTCTGACATGTGCTATCTTATTCATCATTTATGAAGAGTTATCTTTCTCATCATGAGGCACAATTTCATCACATCCAGAGAGGTATATTTTGGATATCAAAAAAGTTCCATAATGATCCATAAGATAAAAATAAATCCTTTCCTCAAGATTATAATTAACTAGATATTTCCCTACAACTCAATAAGATATATGGGAAATACCAAATTTCAAATGGAAAATTCCCTATATTAGATCTATTTTAGATGACAATCAAACAAAGAGATAACTCATATACGTTTGGTTGGTCATAGATAAAGGGATACTTCCCCTTTGCCTCTAAAGCATCCATATTAATGCCACATCCCTCTGGAGAAGGAAAATCATTTTCCCAAATGCAAGCACTAACCTAAATCCTTATATAGAGAAGTCTATACTATCAAAAGGAGGTAAAAAAGATCTATTCTATATATTCCCAAAACATCACCGGATTTCACTCCTTTATTTTCACATTTCATCATAGCCTCTTTAAAACGAGATTATTTAAGCAATGCATGAATAAAAGTGGGTATGATTTCCCCACTATTTTTTTGTTTTTTATCTATAGAGGATATCACAACCCAAAAGATCATTTTTTTCCACATTCTACCACCATTATTTAGATAATAATATCTAATAAATTAGGGGAATCTAGAAAAAAATCATCTGAGGACTACCCAATATGTGATAAAACAACATGGGGATCCTCCTTGGAAGCCTAAAAAACCCACATACTTTGCTTATATGATTACCCACCTACAACAATAGCCATGCCTTTATTGTGAATAGGTGCTCCCCCAGCATTGGTTTTCTACTGGTTCATGAAATATCATTTAGGTTGCAATATATTTTTAGTAATCTTCTATGTCTCGTCATCAAAAAATACCCACCTAATATCCCACATGACTATGAAATCCCTCCATTTATTAGATAACTTTGAATTACATGTTAAAAACAGAGGAACATTTTATGATTAGTTTCATTGAAAAAAGGGACATAATACGAGAAAACATAAATCATTATTATAATTCCCCATTAAATACATATTAATGTGTTAAAACTAAGATATTTTTACTTATTATCTTAACCTGGGGACATATTTAAAAGGAATAGGGGTGATCATGAAGCCCAATAATAGAATAAACAAGAGAGACATATAACATGTGGTCTTGAGATATAATTATAAGATCATAAGACATTATGATATGGGATGGGAGAGATGCATATCATAATAATAATAACATGAATACAAACATTGAAATATGGATATAACATTTTAACGACTCATTCAATAGAATATCAGCATGGTTTTTAACTAATGTGTCATAAATGAAATGTTTAATTTTTATTCACCATGGTATCAAAAAACTTATCATCTATAGAGGTTAAATTATTTAACTAATGGATAGGTGTGAAATGAGGGAACACCATTCATATGTATTAATTACATGTGATCCACATGGTCCACAATATATCATTTTATTAATTTCCGTTTGAGAATACAGGATAAGTTTCTTCTAAAAATATTACCATAAAAATTTTCTTATAGACATTATCATGAAGTCAATCTAACCAAAAATAAGAAATATGAGTTTAATATTTGTAAATACCGGGATAAAAAAAATTCATTTTTACATATTTTTGAATATCCATATGAAAATAAAGAGTTTTTTGTATTCAAATAAAAAGTAAAAAAATAATTTCTAATGTAAAATATGGAATTTTGTGAAGCAAATTCTATAGCATGATAGGTAGGACATATGATTTTAGAATAGGGTTAGCTTATAAGGGACAACGGTATCCCATTGATAAAAGAATATTATTTTTGTAATTGTATAATATAATGTGAGAAAAATGTATTTTCATGGAAATTGAAAGACATTACACAAAAGGACTCTAGTGTGGAAATGTGACATTGAGATTTTCCCTTACCTTTAAGAGTTACTCCTAGATCATGATGAATAGAACCTTAGAAGAGTGAGGACACATTAGGGTGACTCCCTAGGATGAAAAATTCATATAACTTCATTTAGGATGTATTGGGAGTGAATATAAATGGAGAAAAGGGTTGGTATTTATTTGATAAGAGGAATGTTTTTTTAATAATTTCCAAATATAGGTCTTGGTAAAATAGGCTATGGAAAATGAAAAACCATTGTCTTACCCATGGTTTTTTCTCATGGTTTTGAACATTTGGGTCAAATTTTATGATAATTTAATCCTCCACAACCGATCACCATAATTTAATACATATTTTGGCATAGAAAATTAAATTTTCGACAATGTAGTGTTTTTAAAATCAAATATTCCTTCTTCTACTTTAAAAAGTGACTTATGGTATTTGAAATAGAATAATTTTTTTTATATAAATATTATTAATAAAATTAAATACTTTAGGTCATGGATTGTGTGAAATAAATTAATACATAATAATGAAATAAATATGATTTAAAAAAATATACCGGAACTTTAAAACTACATTATTTTTACTCTTTATGAAAAAATAATATATTTTACAAATTATCATAAATTCATCCTAACCTAATTTAGACATGATATTTATAAATTTTTGTTTATTTTATTAAAAAAATTATATAAATATGGTAATTTTAACTTTTACAAATAAAAATACATATTTATTTAAAAAATGCAGTTATTATGGCATAGTTAAATTTCTGCCACTTATGCAAAAATGCAATCTATTTTATTGAAAAATACAGTTATGTTTTATATATATCCAAAATTGAAATTATTAAATACATATCAATTAAAAATAAATTTATTTTATAAAATACATTCTTAAGAGGATGTTATGGAATGAAAATTTAATTTTAAAAAAGGAATATGCACTAAGGTTAGGATACATAACTAGTTATTACACCGGAATAAGACATAAGTGTAACGTGAGCGATGGTTGTAGTTTTGGGGGTGAATCTGGTAACATCGACCAAGTGGTTATCTCCACTAATTTGAAATTCTGCCATATGATATTTCATTCATAGCAGTAAATCATTTTTTTCCATTATCAGAAGCCGATTTATGGGTACCGGTACCCCAACCCATTTTAAGGAAAACACGAAACCGTACAAGAAAAACCCAACCTTCAAGAATAATCCAGAAAAATTCACATTTCAAAAGCAACCCAATCACGTTCCACCGTACACCACATGTCCCACCTCATGCTGTGAGCCCATCATCACACGTCAACAGCTTTGTAGGTCATCGGAGAGGTCGACGGAAACCTGGAGGTCATCACCGGCATAACCGAACAGACCACCATCTTCAACGCATCCACGTGAGAAAAAATCGCGAATCTCCTGAACTTCACCATTCCAGCATCACTATGATGGAAGATCCCACCAGAATCCCCCTCGGTGTCATCTTCTACATCAAAACCCCTTAGTAATTCATCCATTCGCAAAACCATAAAAAACCACGCAAACCATAAAACTTCACCGACTCACAGAAGGCATAACCCCCAATCCATCCGAAGGAAAACAAAATAAAAATCCATCCTGCCATAACACAAGAGGAAATGAAAAAACCCAAATTCAAACTAAATGAAATTAGATCAAATAAATCATAAGAGGTTCCACCAAGTACGGAATCAAACTGCGTATGAACAGCACCGCAAGTAACAACCTGTTTCTGAAAATCCCACCGCCACCGACCAATTCGACCGCATCCGACACAACAGAACCCCCACCCACTCACCTAAGAAGAGTCGGAACCCCAAAAACCACTGACTCATGAGCGCAACCTCCAAACACTGAGAAACACACCACAGGGAAACAACGAGATGCAGAGAACATAACTAGGAGCACTCCGAAGAGTATGCCGTCAACGAAGACCAGACTTACACCCGCAGATCTAAACAAGTAACCAAAAAAGTCCATTGAGCATGTCCACAACCAGAGAGGAGATCATGAACGGCATAACGCCACTGCAGCAGAGTTCCTCCACCAACCCACTAAGCTCGAGGATTTCTCGCACTGTCCGCAGCGAAGGAGCCTGCGGCGGCGAGAGGAAACCCTAGAGTGGAAGCCCATTATGGGCGCATGTGTGACAAAAATCCTATGATATTTCATTCATGAATCAATTGTTTAAGAATGGATGGGGATGGGAGAAGTGAAAACCCCATTGAAGATTCCTCCCTCCCATGTCTGGGAATATGTGCTTTGAATGAAACGACTCAACTTATAAAGGTCATTGAATATTCTTTCTGTACCATGTATCCTTTGTCATTACTACATATAACACTAAATATAATGGTAAAATTATCAACCAAGGGTATATTATAAAATAGTCATAGTGACAAATTTTCATATCAACCAATGCTCATATTGACCCATGGTCATATAAGGGTTTAATCCCAACTGACACATTTCCCTTTATACTATATAAATACAACTTCATTATTTCACATAAAAATTATTAAAATTTTTCTTAAGGATGTATTTTCATTTTCAAAATAGTTTGGTGGGTTTGATAATATTTTTTTTTATTTCTATAGCATTTTTAGTGGGGGTGGCGATTCTAGTAGATATAGGGAATCCTTATTTTCCTATTTTATCAATTCTATATTATTTTATTTGTCTAGTAGTAATTAATGTAATTTTAATTGGATTTATAGATGACTAATTTAATGTTATTTATAATTTTTTTTGTTTTTGTTTTTTATTATTGTTTATAATATTATAAAATATGTAAAAGCATTGATTCTAAAAAAATATCATTTAGAATGCCTGGGTCATTAAATTCCCCCCCTTTAGTAATTTCATCCCTGATATTTCAACTCATTTTCTCAGTTGAGAATTGGTGAGGTTACATATGTCACATTGAATCCTTTGGTTGCCAGTTCACTTCATCATATTTGTAGTTCCTCCGCAACACTTTAAAAAGGAGTGTAGTCTTATCACATAGAACCTTGTCTCTATGGTCCAAGATCTCCACAATTTGTTTCTAATAAGAGAGGTCATGATCTAGTGGTACCACCATCTTATTAAGTTCTTGTTTGGTATCAGGTATGCATTTAATCATGATATTGAAATAGAATACATCATGAACATGAGATAAGTTCAGTATATGTTCTAGTTGACAATCTACAACTCTAATTCGAACAGAAGTTTCAAAGGGGACAATGCACATGGTTATAAGTTTCCCTTACTTCCCATACTACACAACTCCCTTAAATAGTGATATACAGAGGGAAAAAAATGTCTCCAATATAAAACTCCAAGTCCCTTCGATGATTGTAAACATAGATCTTCTACCGACTCTGAGTATCATTTATATGTTGTTGGATGGAATACACTATTTCCTTCATCTATTTCTCATGATCAGTCCCAATAAATTTCCCCACACCAAATTCAACCCCAAAAGTAGAATCTATTACTATATAAATCATCATATGGTTTGATGTGAATTCTCTTGTTGAAGATGTTGTCGTATAAGAACTAAAATAATTTGAGTTGTTGATTTCATCCATCTTTAAATTCCCTTGAGCATGTTCTCAGCATGTCCTGAACTGTCAAAATATTCCTTTTAGATTGGTAATCAGTTTTTTGGTGATATACCAAACTAAAATTCAATTCGGTGTTCAGATAATGTGAAGAATTCTCTAGAATATAACGTTGAACCTTGGATCATGTTTAGAAACAATATAATGTGGATCCCCATCAATCTTTACCACTTCCATTACATATATTTTGGAAATTCGGTCAATAGAGAAATCTTTTCAAATGACAATGAATGGTTAGTTTGGGTGGAATGATATACTATAACCCATATTTCACTTTTACTTTGTATTTTCTTGGGAGACTAGTGACGAAGTCCGTAGTGATAATTTCCCACTTCAATGTTGTAATGTTTTGTGGTTGCAATACCCTTTTAGAAATCTATTTTTATTCCTTAACATGCAGACATACCATGAACATTTTATTTTAGCTAGCAATATCCCTTTTCATATTATCCCAAAAATAATGATCATTAAGATCCCTGTAAATTTGGTGTTTTCATGATGTATATAGAATGTAATGTTTTGAGCTTCATTCACCAGCTTCTTATTTATCTCAAAGATCAAGGAAAAAAATATCCCTGTATGAAATTAAAATACACCTTCTTGGTCAATATTTTACTAGAAAACATCCCATTCTTCAAAAACTATATCATATTCTGTAATAAATGATCTTCTCTTTGAACTCTATTGATATTCTATAGTAACAATTTTTGAGAAATCATTTGGGACTAGGGTGATGGTTTCCCTTGCCTTATGATTCCCATTTCCAATTTTATTATGTCCTTGATCAAGTGATATCCTTGAGCCCTCATCATTTCCAGAACAATAAGGTCTTTCATACCTAATGCATTATTGAGTTTATTTTCAATTTTTGGATGATAATGAATTGAACAATAATATTCTTTAAGAAGATTCAATGACCACTTTTACCTCATGTTAAATTTATTTTAATTGTATATATACATAAATATTTTTGGTCTGTTTATATATCACATTTCTCCCCATAAGGATAGCACCTCTATATTTTCTTATGGAAAACTACCGCATCTAGGTCTAGGGAATGTGCATGATAATTATGGAAAATAGGATTTAAATATCGATATGTATAAGAAACGAGCTTATAATTTTCCATGAGAACACACCCAAGACCTTTTAGGGATATATCACTATAAATAATGAATCCATCTTTGACATATGGTAGAGTTAATAGAGATTTAGTAACCAATTTCTTCATCAATACTTGTTAACATTCTTCTCACTCCTCTATCCAGATGAACTTATCCCCTTTTCGAGTTAACATGGTTAGTTAATTAGAAAGTTGTGTTTTTTATTTAAAAAATGTCATATAATATCAAACTAAACTAAGGAAACTACGAATCTCAGTTACATTTGTAGGATGAGTCCAATCCTCTACAACCATTTTCTTTATAGGGTCAAATGATATTCCATTATTGGTTATAATGTTTCCCAATAATAATTTTTTTTGTAACCTAAATTCATATTTTCTGAATTCCTATAATATTATATTCCTTTGAAGTTACTAAAATAACCCTTATAAGATTCCCATTCACTTCGCAACATTTAGAATATATCAAAATAACATCTATAAAAACATTAATGAATAAATCATTTTAGTCCTTAAATACACCATTCATTAATTTAATATATATATCATGATCATTTTCCAAGATAAAAGTAATAATGAAACACATAATAATTATTTATTTTTCAGAAGACGTTCTTTTCAATTTCTTATTTATTTACCCTCAATTGATGATACAAAAATTATAGGTTAATCTTGGAGAAGAATCTGGCCCCAAGAAGCTGGTCAAATAAATCATCAATCCTTGGTAGAGGTTACTTTTTCTTTATTATGACCGTGTTATGTTCTTTTTAATCAATGTGTAGTCACATTAATCCAACTTTCTTCCTTATAAGGAGAACTGGTTCTCCCCAAAGATACACATTTGTGTTGGGTCGGAAGAAAAACGGGAAGGATGGAAAGAGGGGGGGGGGTGAATTGCCTTTTAAAAAAAGATAAACAAATTAAAATCAAAGTTGAAAGTGCAGCGGAAAGTAAAGTGGCAATCACACAAGAAATTGATAACGGAGTTCGGCCAAAACCCGGCCTATGTCTCCGCTCCCAACTCAACCGTTGAGAGATTCCTACCGCTTGCTTTTCAATGGTTTTAGCAAGAAACCCACTAGGCTTTGAGGTAGCACTAGGACCTATTACAGCTTGCTTTTATTGGTTGAGCAAGAACCCACTTACTTTTAATGGTTGAGTAAGAACCCACTAGCCTTTTTAATGGGTGAAGGCTAGCTCACCTATGACACAAGCCTTTTAAAAGGAAAGGCTTGAAGAAACCTCTTCACACCTTAGTGGTGATGTGAAACCCAAAAGAAAGAGGGGATGAGAAAAGTTTGGGGTTTGTAGGCAGAAACCCAATTTTAAGCTCAAAATATATAAAGCAAGAAAAACCGTGATTGAGGAAGAATTGGGCGCCAAAGTATGATGGAGTTGATGTAGCGTGCTCTCCCAAGCTTCTTGAGGTGCTCCTTGGATTGGAAATTGGTTGGAGCACTTGAGGATCCTTGAAGGTGGAGCGCCGGAGGTTCGCCAAATGTTCAACAATATGTCCGAGCGCTTGGTATTTGATCCGGTTGGTGTCCGGGGCTTCCTTGACCTTTATTTATAGGCATGGAACCCTTTTGGAGTCTTCGGAGCCGTTGGAGAGGCTTAAAGAGCCGTTGGGAGCCAAGTGGGCCAGCCTGGTCAAACTGCAACGGCTAGTTTGACTATCTCCACCGGCTGGCCGGTACAGTCCCACCGGCTGGCCGGTGCTTGAGGAATTTGGGAGATTTCGAGTCTTGGCTCCACCGGCTGACCGGTGGATGGGCCACCGGTTGGCCGGTGGCTTGGCAGTAGCTGAACCTTCTTTTCCAGGCACCACCGGCTGACCGGTGCCAGATCCACCGGCTGGCCGGTGGTGAGACAGTAGCTCACACTGTTGACTGGATGCCACCGGCTGGCCGGTGACAGAGCCACCGGCTGACCGGTGGAACCTGGCAGTGGGCAATGCCTCTGCCAGGTCCACCGGCTGGCCGGTGCTATCACACCGGTTGGCAGGTGGACTGAATTTCAGTCCACTTGATGATTCTTTCTTGGGCCATTTTCTTGGCAACCTTGTGCCTATCATACAAAAACACTTCAAACAATATTAGACAAATAATAAGATGATTGTGATCATGAAAATCAAACAACGAGGGGAACGAGAGGTACAACAATCTCCCCCTATTTTGATGATCACAATCACCGAAACAATCAAAGTAAAATACTGAAATTAAAGGCATGCTTTAAATGATAAATTGAAAATAAATACTAAGCATGAGAGAAAAGATTCTCCCCCAATCAATCAAGAAATTTCTCCCCCTTTGTGATTATCAAAATAGAATGGGGCATAAAACTTGATTGAGGGAATGGGTTTGAAAAACTAGATATGAGAATTAAAAAATCAATTGAGATTTTTGAAATTGAAATGAAAATATGAATTGAAAATTGTAAATACAAATTGAATTGAAAAATGAATTGAAAATTGAATAACAGTTTGAATTGAAAGTTTGATTGAAATTTTGAAATTTAAAAATTGAAAGCGAAATTTTCTCCCCCTAAATGAAACAAAAAATCATCGGGGAAAGGAAACTATTTTTGGCCCGGAGAGACTCGCCAAAAGGGATTTTTCAATCCAAATTTGTTTCATGGCGGGTCTTCTCCTATAAAACTCGTCACTATAGTAAATAGACTTGGGTTGGCCATACCGGGCATTTTTACAATTACACTCATAAATGAGGTGCCCGGGTTTCTTACAATAATTACAAAATTTAAAACAAGAGCTCCCCCTTACAAAAACAGTTGAAGCATGGGAGGAGGAAGCTTGGTTGGTATATCCTAGCCCTTGTGTGGTTCTTGAAATTCGTTGGGAACCAAGCAATTTTGAAAGATTTTGTTCCCCTTGGGTGAATTTGGCTAGGGATTCTCTAAGGTCCTTGATGGTTGATTCCAAAGAATCAACATTTGGGAAATTTTGGATTTTTAGGGAGAGTTCCTCCTTCTCTTTGAGAAGTTGTTCTTTTTCGGAGGAAAGTTTTTTGAAATTCTTTTTCAAAGAAACAAATTTAGAAGAAAGTTCATGAAAACCATTTTCTAATTGGTCTCTAGCATGTTGGAGTTCTTCATATGATAAATGATTAAAAGAATTTGAAGAACTAGAGGATGAAGAAGAGGAAGAGGATGATGATACCTCATGTTTTTCCATTAGGCATTTTGTACCTTGGTCGCTTGAGGAGGAGGTGGAGGAGGATGATGAGGTGTCACTCCATGTCGCCTTGAGGACCTTTTTCTTTCCTTTTTCCTTTGGCGTGGCCTGTTTTTTGTTGAGTGGGCAATCGGGCTTGTAATTCCCTTTTTGGCCACACCCGTAGCATTTCACCTTGGGCTCGGATCTTGCGGTGGGTTCTTGCTTTCGCGCCTTGCGAGATTTCTTCTTCTTCTTGTGCTTCTTCATGAATTTTTGCATTTGGCGGGCTAGATTCTCCATTTCGGAATCGCCGCTTGAAGATGAAGGAGATGAGGAAGATGAGGATGATGAGGAGGAGCTTACTTCTTTTTGAACCTTGAGGGAAATGTTCTTTGGTGTCTTGATTGGTGTGCCCTCCTTTTGAGCTTGCCTCCTCATCGTGATCTCGTACGTCATTAGGGATCCAATGAGCTCCTCGAACGGCATGTTTTTGACATCCTTAGCTTCTTGGATTGCCGTCACTTTAGGTGCCCATGAGCTCGGAAGGACCCATAGGATCTTTTTCACCATTGCTTCAGCTGAAACATCATCACCAAGAGATTTTCTACCATTGCAAACATCAGTGAAGCGTGTAAACATTTCAGAAATAGATTCATTCGGATGCATGGAAAAGCTTTCAAAATCTTGTCTATACATGTCTAACCGAGTATCCTTAACTTTGTTAGTGCCCTCATGGGTCACTTCCAATAGTTTCCAAATTTCATGAGATGAGGTGCAAGTGGAAACTCGGTTGAACTCATTTCGGTCAAGGCCGCAATGTAGAGCGTTCATGGCTTTGCCATCAAGCTCAAAGTTTCTAATATCGGCAGGGGTCCATTTGGATTCGTCGGGGGTAGACAAAGTATAACCTTGCATGACAATTTTGTAAATAGGATATCCTATGCTTCTATGAAAGGTAGTCATGCGGGTTTTCCAATAAGTGTAGTCGGTCCCATCAAAAAATGGAGCACGACCCAATGAAAAGCCTTCGGGTGCGAAAGAAGTAGATGCCATCAAAAAGGATCTTTAATTTGAAACTGGTTAGGGAATTATTCAAAAACTTCCTCTGATACCAATTGTTGGGTCGGAAGAAAAACGGGAAGGATGGCAAGAGGGGGGGTGAATTGCCTTTTAAAAAAAGATAAACAAATTAAAATCAAAGTTGAAAGTGCAGCGGAAAGTAAAGAGGCAATCACACAAGAAATTGATAACGGAGTTCGGCCAAAACCCGGCCTACGTCTCCGCTCCCAACTCAACCGTTGAGAGATTCCTACCGCTTTCTTTTCAATGGTTTTAGCAAGAAACCCACTAGGCTTTGAGGTAGCACTAGGACCTATTACAGCTTGCTTTTATTGGTTGAGCAAGAACCCACTTACTTTTAATGGTTGAGTAAGAACCCACTAGCCTTTTTAACGGGTGAAGGCTAGCTCACCTATGACACAAGCCTTTTAAAAGGAAAGGCTTGAAGAAACCTCTTCACACCTTAGTGGTGATGTGAAACCCAAAAGAAAGAGGGGATGAGAAAAGTTTGGGGTTTGTAGGCACAAACCCAATTTTAAGCTCAAAATATATAAAGCAAGAAAAACCGTGATTGAGGAAGACTTGGGCGGCAAAGTATGATGGAGTTGATGTAGCGTGCTCTCCCAAGCTTCTTGAGGTGCTCCTTGGATTGGAAATTGGTTGGAGCACTTGAGGATCCTTGAAGGTGGAGCGCCGGAGGTTCGCCAAAAGTTCAACAATATGTCCGAGCGCTTGGTATTTGATCCGGTTGGTGTTTGGGGCTTCCTTGGCCTTTATTTATAGGCATGGAACCCTTTTGGAGTCTTCGGAGCCGTTGGAGAGGCTTAAAGAGCCGTTGGGAGCCAAGTGGGCCAGCCTGGTCAAACTGCAACGGCTAGTCTGACTGGCTCCACCGGCTGGCCGGTACAGTCCCACCGGCTGGCCAGTGTTGAGGAATTTGGGAGATTTCGAGTCTTGGCTCCACCGGCTGACCGGTGGATGGGCCACCGGTTGGCTGGTGGCTTGGCAGTAGCTGAACCTTCTTTTCCAGGCACAACCGGCTGACCGGTGCCAGAGCCACCGGCTGGCCGGTGGTGAGACAGTAGCTCACACTGTTGACTGGATGCCACCGGCTGGCCGGTGACAGAGCCACCGGCTGACCGGTGGAACCTGGCAGTGGGCAATGCCTCTGCCAGGTCCACCGGCTGGCCGGTGCTATCACACCGGTTGGCCGGTGGACTGAATTTCAGTCCACTTGATGATTCTTTCTTGGGCCATTTTCTTGGAAACCTTGTGCCTATCATACAAAAACACTTCAAACAATATTATACAAATAATAAGGTGATTGTGATCATGAAAATCAAACAACGAGGGGAACGAGAGGTACAACAATTTGGTTAGATAAATCCATTATCAAGAATATCTTGTAGTTGTATCTTTATTTCATCTAATTCCGTATTTTCCATAATATATTAGGTTTTTTGTATTGGCTTAGATACAGGTACGAATTCAATGGAGAACTCAACCTATATTTCTATGGGAGGTCTAGATAAATCATAAGGAAATAAATTAATGTACTCCAATATAATGAGTACATTATCAATTATTTTACTTTGTTTTCAGTCACCATCTTCACTAATAATCTCCATAACGAAGGCTTTGGAAGGTGCTTCAAGACGTAGCTCTAAAAGGGATATCTGTCCATCGAAAATGACTATTGGTTGTCACTTAAAGACTACAAAAATTTATTTCTTCTGTATTTGATCTTAACATTATACTTGGATACCTAGTCCATCCATACTATACTGTCGAATTCCACCATAGGAATGACTACTATATTTACGATGAGATTTTAGTCTGCAATGTAAATAATACTATTATTATACACTGTTGATGCTAGGATAAATCCTCAAAAAGTATTTACTAATAACTATCCTTTTATTAGATAATAGTTTTATTATAGATTATTTGGAAACTCATATTAAATAAAAAAATTATAGAACTAGAATAAAAAAATTACTTACTAGCTTTGAGAACACAAATAGTGTACCTCCCAAAAAATGATTCAGAGCCTCCACATAAACCTTCCTGATAGAATGTTCTTGAAATTTCTCTACCATCCTATTATAATTTTGATGGTGATTCCCCTCCCATATAATATGATTTGGACATTGATTGGAAAATTTCTCAAGCATTCCACACTTTATGCATTTACGATCCGGCTGGGCCTCCCTTATATGCATTTTTTGTTAGAGTTATAAAGTTTAGGATTCAACTAATAATGATAGTTTCTATATATATATATATCTTACATAACATATCACATTACACTACCAAGGAAGTAGTTCCCCTATTGCTTCTACACACATTTTTGGCATGTGGGATGTTTAAATTTATTTCCACCTCTCCCATGATCTAAGTTGCTCCCGGAGTTGGCTCCATGGATCTCTTCTTTTCATTTGATCTATGCGACATCTACATCTCTCCAAACTCCAGTTCAACCTTCATAGCTATCCGAACTATCTACTCATAGCATACATATTCTTTATTTTCAATACTCCATAATAGTTGGGGTCTCAGTCCACTAATGAATAAATCCAAATTTCCCTTAGGATCCATAACAAAGTAAGAAGTGTATCCAGAAATTTGGGTAAAGTTCATCTCATAGATTCCCACAGATTCATTTTCCTTATATTTCAGTTCAAGTAATTCTATATCCATTTTCATTCACATCGGGGGGGGGGGGGGGTATTTATTGGAGAACATTCCCTAGAAATATCTTCACACTATAGATTCAATCTACCTTCCTGTATTCGTGTTTTTAATTAGCATCCACCATTGATCATCTTCTCCTTCAATGAGGTATAGTAGCAGGGTTACTTTCCCTTCCTCTTTGAAATGGAGAAAATAAAATATACAATCTATAGAGATTATCCATTTTTTCAAAAATCAATTGGATACTAGATACACTGAATGAAGGTTGTTGATATTGCATAAGGGACTCAATGGAATGTGGTTCCCATCATGGTGAATCCAGTATCTCAACATGATCTGTGTTATAGTTCATAACATGAGTTAGTTGATTCATCATGCTCACGAATTTTTCCATTATATCTTCCATTAGAATTCCTTCATCTCGTCATTTTTTTCACTCATCATTTAAATGGTTCCTCCGATTTCCCTACATTTTTCTAAAATAAGAAATACTAAGAGTGAAACATGTTAGCTTTATAAATCATATCATCGTAATCGTATTTTAAGTCCTAAAAATAACGCATAAATATGTTATTAATCTCTTCAAATAAAAATTTAATTTTCTATATATCATTTACAATGGTTCATAAAAATCATGTTATTAACCCAACATATCCCCTGATAGTTACAAATCTACGGTACAGAAAGTCCCATTGTAATGCACAAATTTCCATTCGAGTCTATATAGATGTGGTATTTTATGGTGTAACCCCAGGGTACATCTGTGCGAGTGACACATCAACATATTTGTATCTTGAGAAGGATTTCAGTACTCAGAAACCACTTAATTAACACTATTAAAAATAGCAGGATGTTTTTATATATATATACTTTTATCTAGGGTTCTTCCTTAAGTTTTGATGTCCTAATTTAAAAATATATCCAAACCATAAATTGATACCAACTATTACATTATTCCAATTTATTACATATGTTTTTATTACATGGTACGAAACATAGGAATTTTTCATGTTTAGTTTCGTGAAATAAAAAGTTACACAATACATTAAAACATAAATAATTCTTCTAAATCCAATTGAAATACATATTCATGGGTTCACCATATGTGATATATACTAAATATAAAAACTATGGACATAAATAATAGGAAAGGGTATATCATAAAGCCATGTTAGGGAATAAAAAAGAGAGGAAAATAATAGTTGATCTTGAGACATAACAATAAGATAATAATGCAAAAACGTAAGGAATGTGTTAGAGGAATATCATAATATTAATAGCATGAATAATTTAATAGAAATGTGGGTACAACATTTAAATGAGTCAACAATATTAATATCACCAAGTTTATCATCAGGTTGTTATAAATAAAAATCACTAAGGTTATTCACTAATGTATAATAAAATATGTAATCTATAGAGATTGAAATTTTCACCAAATTCATTGGAGCGCTATGAGGGTGGACCCTTCATATGTGTTAATCTCATTTTATACACATATATCATAAAAAAAATTCCTTAATAACCCATAGATAATAAAGGATGAGTTCATTTTAAAATTCATGTTGTAGAAAAGTGATTAAAGATATGATCATTACATTATTTTTAACCCATGAAAGAAAAAAAGAATTTCTCATGTAAAGGGGAGGATTTTGTGCTGTAAATTTGAAGAAATGATAGGAATAACATAATATATTAGACAAGAGTCAATACAGAGAAGACAAGGGTATCACATTGATAAAACAATTATTAGAGTAATGGACTAATAGAAAGTGGAGAAAAATGACTTGTCGTCACAATTGGATGATACACAACAAAAGGTCCCATGAATGGAAAAAAGAAGTGTATATGTACTCATACCTTGAAGATTAACTCCTAGATTATGTGGAATATATCATTGGGGGAATGAGGACAAAATGGATGGTCCCCATGGGAGAAATAACCTAGAAATTAATGGATTATGTGTTGGTAGTTAATGTATATGGATAAATTAGTTGGTATTTATTGCGAAAGTGGGGTATTTTTTAAACCATTTTCATAATATAGATATTCTAAAACAGGGTTACAAAATATGAAAAACCATTGATTTACCGATGGTTCGTGCTCATATTATTTGAAATTTGGGCCAAATTTTATGACACGTTAATCCTCTTGAAACAAAAAACATTAGTTAATACATCTTTTGTAATTGACAAGTTAAGATTTCAAAAAGTAATTTTGTAAAAACTACATTTGATTTTTTATAATTTGGAGGTATCATATAGTTTTAAAAATAGAATAAAATGAATATAAATACTTAATATTAATAAAATAGTATATTTTAGTTCCTGGATTATTGTTGTATTAATTATTACATCATTATGAAATAAATATGATGTCATAAAATATTATGAAACCTTAAAACATCACTTTTTACAATTCATGAAACAATAATGTATTTTAGAAAATTCCCATAAAATTCCCATAACAAAATTTCGATATGATAAATTAAAAAATATTTTTTATTTTACAATACAAATTCTCTAAATATGAGATTGTGAACAATTATATGTAAATATCCCTTTTTATTTAAAAAGAGAAGCTCTTATGGAAAATTCCAATTTATGACACTTAGACAAATTTTCCTAGGCCATTATAAAATTATTTTATCATTTAACATATTAATAAAAGTGGATGTAAACTAAATTTTATTAAAATAAATAATATTCAGAGTATTTTTGCTTTTTATTAAAATTTTATATATATTATAGAAAAATACCATTGTGTTTTATTTGCGTCCAAAAATAAAATTATCAAATTTATCTCAATTAAAAATATATTTTATTATGAAAAACCATTATTAAGAGGATATGATGGAAAACACATTTATTTAAACAAAATATTTTACACAATGGTTTGAACACGTAACCCCTTATTACACTCGCATATGCCTTAAGAGTACTGTTTGTGATTGTTGTAGTTTCATGGGGCACCTCGGCTAAAATTAACCAACTGGTAATCTTCACCAACATAAAATCCTCCAGTAGGAGATTTGGATCAACAATCAAATTTAGAAGATCATCTTGTGCTTGGTATAGGTAAAACCTCATGAATACTACCTTCCTCCCACGCTCTAACAAATGGGATTCAAATAGAATGAATCTAATGGTTAAATCCATTGATTATGCTATATGTACAAATTATACATTGAAATTACAAATTATATAAACTAACTTTAAAGGTCAAATTATCAGTGATGGGAATTTATTAGAATGGTCATATTTATTAAAAATCATTTTTTATAATAGTCATATAATGGTCAAATCCCAATGGACACATTTACTTTTATACCTGATAAATACTACATCAGTCATTCACTAAAAAATCGCTAAACATTCATAATTGGTTATGTTTAAATTTCTATAGGTTTTTGATGGGTATATTAATAGTTTGTTTTATTTATATAGAATTATTTGTGGGGGAGATGATTCTAATAGATTGGGGGATCCTCATTTTCCTATTTTAGCTATTGTATTTTAAATTCTTTGTCCAATAGTAATGTTTCAAATTTTAATTTGTTAAATAAATGAGTAATTTAATGGTATTTATAAATTTTGTTGGTTTATAATTATTTTTCAAGTGTGTAATATTATATAATATATAGACAAAAATTATTAAAGAAACAAATATCATTTAGAATGTATGGGTCATTATAGCAAGCTTGCTATAGGGAGGAGGCCAATCATAAATCTATATGCCCTGATGTGAAAAAGGATTCCTCAAGAACACAACTTGTTTATTAGAGGTAGTCAAAGGATGTACCCCATGAAATTGAGATAACACGAATTTTTACACAATAGAGATTGTATTGGAATGTTCCTCATTCACAAGTTTGAAATCTTCAAAAAACCCACCATATATAATGGTATAAATGGATGGAGATCATTTTATCCCAACACGGTGAGTCCCAGAATCTTGACCTAATGTATTAGGGGACATACAATAATCAATGACTCCCAAATAATTTTTCCCATCCTTCACTAAAATTTACCATTCATTATGTTGTTTATGGAATTTAAAATGGTCAATTGATTGAACTATATTCTTAAAATATGTGTGATTTTGATTCCTGTGAAAATTTATATTTATATAGCCATTGTATATTTCACATTGATAAAAATGACATAAGATTCTCTATAGTAATTCATTTTTCAATTATAAAATCACCATCCACAAAAGTAACTATTTCAGCAAAGGGATAATGTATATTTACCTCAATGAAAACCCTAGAAATGTGAAAAAACCTTTCTATCTCAGTTTATTTTTAAAACATTGGGGGGGGGGGGTGAACAATGGATAAAGAAATGTCCTAGAATATCATCATCGGATTGAAGAACTAGATTATACTTTTGATCTGGAACCATACTTGAGAGATTGTTTCCTTGATCTTTGAGTGATTGAACAATGTGTCCCATCCCTAGATCCAAAGAATACGAGGCTTGAGAGACATCATTTCGTACCTCCATTCCATAGATTATAAATTTTCCAATATTAAATCAATATGGATGAAACCCAAATATATTCTGTTTAAGATCTAATCGTTGAAACCATTGATTTTTTAGATATTCAATTGAAGCCCCTAAATCTTCCAGGGCCTATTAAGAAGAAATAGAGTAAACTGAGTGATGACTGAGTGTGGACAGGCCCTAATACATTCTTAAAGAATTTAATTATCAACCTCAATAATGGTGAGAGTCCTATTTTTGGTAACCTTTCATGAATTATTATTAACATAGATGTATAAACTACTCTTATCATATTTTTTTGTAGCAATTATTTGGGTTTTCTCTCTTAGGTGAGTGAATATTATATCTGGGTTTTTTAAAAACTGATTATCCTTGTTCAAAGCAATTGTATCTTTATTCTGCATTGGATTTCAAAGTAACACATCCCACGGATCAATGCAACATTATACATCAAAATCCATCATGATTCAGACCATGACACTATGAGGAGATAACAATAGAATCACTTGATTTTAACCAGTCACCTGAATAGAAATATATATTCTTAATATATATAAATAATTATATAACTATATTAATAATTACATAAAATTATTTTTTCATATTTTTATTTATAATTATAATTATATAAAATATAAATTCATATATTTAAATAATTATAAATTTATAATAAATATATTTAAATAATGAAAATATTTATTATATTTATAATTATATGTAATTATATATTAATATATTTATAAATATATAATTTAATAAATAAATATAATTATTTAAAAATATTTATAATTATTTAAATATATATTCATATATATATTATATTTTATTATATACATTTATATTTTTAATTATATTTTTTTGTATTATTAATATTAGATCTTTATCACCACTTTGTTAGAATTGAAAAATATTTGTTTTATGAGAGCTTTTTTAACACTACTGAATAGAAGATTATCAGTGCATACTATTTTAGTGCTGATAAAACAACTATTTATCAACACTTTTTGAATGTACTGATTAATGTATTTATTTTACTTTAAATAGAACCCGAACAGGGTCAAACTCTTTTATGCAATTCATTATATCAAATAACAAAAATAATTTCAGAACTCATCATAGATATTCTCGATGTATCAATCTAATAAAAATTTAAGGTATGCAATTATTACTACTACTTTTTTTTATCACAATCAAAATTATACACCTGATTCGATTCCAATCCCACTATTTCATGTCACACCAGAAACCATCAATCGAACCTCTATTGTAAAACCCCTATGAAATTGATCACCTTTTACAACAGATATGCTATTAATTAACCCAAACATGATGGATTCACTCTTGAAGGCCACTACTGGAAAGATGATCTTTCCCAACACTTCTATACCAATGGTTTGTAAAAACCGTTGGTATAGCTACCATTTCCCAACGGTTCACCAAAACCGTTGGGAAAGCCAAAGATTTCCCCACCTTTCCCAACGGTTTGGAAAACCATTGGGAAAGGGTCACTCTTTCCCAATGGTTTATGCCAAACCATTGGGAAAGGGTGTGTTTTGAGCCTCTTTCCCAACGGTTCACCAAACCCGTTGGGAAAGGGTGTGTTTTTAGCCTCCTTCCCAACGGTTCACCAAAACCGTTGGGAAAAAACACCCAAAAAACCAACCTTCGGCCTAAAATACTCAACCCACCCATAACCTATCCCAACGGTTTTCAAAACCGTTGGGATAGGTTCTTTAATTTTTTTCCAGCTCTACTAACCGAGAACATTCTACAAATCGAAAATTTTAAATAATTATGATAATACATATATATATTTATGAAATTATGTTTACAAAAGTGATGTTATATTAGTGGTTAAGTCGTTCGATTATAAACGAGGGGTCCTGGGATCAAATCCCAGCGGATGTTTTATTTTTGGAATTTATATACCAACGGTTCCATTACCGTTGGTATAGATTTCATATTACCTATACCAACGGTTTTTGGAAAACCATTGGCATAGACCTATCCCAACGACTTACTTGGCTATGGTTCTCCAAACCGTTGGTATAGGCTATACCAACGGTTTGGAGGCCTATACCAACGGTTCCAAACCGTTGGTAAAGGATAGTTTTCCAGTAGTGGGAATCCCATGAACATTCTTAACTACCCACCAAAATCTCAACCTGGCTTTCAAAATTCATTTGGTAGTCGTTTATTTTAATCCCATTATTTTTTACGTTTTGTGGCTGGGAAAATGTAAAATATAATTAAAAATGGTGATAAATCAATTTATTTACTTGTTGGGGCCTTTTCTGTTATAGATGTTGACTTCCAGCTCATTTTCCATTGAACTGAAAAGGGTTTTCTGAGTTGTCAAATTATTTTAGAAGACTATAAATGCTATTTGGTTTAAAAAAATCATTAATAATTTTATTCCTATATAAATATCCATTATGAGAAAATAGTTATTTTAAAATGATTTCAACGCTTTAATTTGAATGGAACTCCATAATAGGCGTTTTTTTATAATTTTTATGTTCTTTTAAGAAATTATTTTGAGTGTTTTTGGTGTCTCTTAATTCGAACATGAATTTTAAAAATTAAATTTTAAATCAGTAGATTTTGAAACTGAATATATGTAAACATTACAAAATGGATCATAATATATGTATTTTTTTTAAATAAGTGGAGGGAACAAGATTGCTTTTTTAAAATGTGTTCATTGGACCAAATGAGTTTCAAACCAAGTACCTAAGTGTTTTGATGTTTTTAAAATGATTTAAAATGGATTTTTACCTTACACCATGTGCATTTTTTATTCAATGTTTTCTTATTTAATATTTATATAAATGATCTAATTTGTGATTGTTAATAGTAACAAATAATATTTTCATGTGTATATAAATAATTTCTTAATAGTATTTTGAAAATAGTAATTTTTACATCTTCAACATAATTTATATGTAATAATCCAAGATGGTGAAAACCATGTGTTATAACCCATTTCCCCAAAACATATTGAAAATAAAATTAACACAAAATATAATGGGAGATGGAAATGGAATCTAGTTCCTAAAAAATGACACAAATTCATCTATGTGATTATCCACCGCACCCAAATCTCTTATAATGGAACCTAATTTAGGATTTTGGTTGTTTCCATGTCTCATCATCCAGTTGAGGATCAATATAAGCATCTAGTGGGGTGGGATATTCATGGGGATGTGGATCGTGTTCAATATCTAGACCTGATACGTT
This sequence comes from Viscum album, assembly GCA_963277665.1. Lineage (NCBI taxonomy): Eukaryota > Viridiplantae > Streptophyta > Magnoliopsida > Santalales > Viscaceae > Viscum > Viscum album. The sequence continues at coordinate 1,040,320,744 of OY728129.1, forward strand.
GGATGTAACATTAGATTATAATTTTTCCTTAAGTTGAATGTCCTAGTTCCTATGGATTGATCACAAAAATAGATAGCACAATGATCATTGCCAAAATTTAAACGAAAAACCTCCTAGTTATTAGATCTATTTATGATGTTACGAAGACTTATAATATTTTAAAATGAATTTTTAAGATTCAAAATACAATCACCAAGGGAATTATTCTCTGGGAATCCCTCCGGAACATCATTCAAAGTAACCATGATGGGTACTTGGTCCCACCCATACAGTCCAATATTTATACCCCAATCACAAATTGTCTATGTATGTGAGGCTTGTCCACATACAATGGGAATCTCAGATAATTTGGATTTTATCGGTTTAACTAGTTGGAATCTCTCCTTATTAGGTAATATTTTCTTTCCCTTAGTCAATGGTTTGTGTTTATTAGTGACACAAGGACCAACACAAGAAACCTTTTCATTGTAGTTTCTCACTACTAGAGAATATAACCCTGCTACATCAACAATTCATTCCCCTGGTGTTAACTTCTCATTATCTCTTTTATTCCCTCCTTGTACATCATGTTTCTAATTTTCAACATCAAGATAATATCCAATATTTGATTCGGTGAACCCTTGGGTAGCAATATCAAATTCTGAGTTCCTATTACCTCTTTAACTTAGTTGTATGTTCTTGATAACAATGTACCCTTTACGAGAAGTGATTTTATTCTATAGATCCTATACTATTGTGGAGGGCATGCATAGAAGGTAAAGAACATAAATTTTTCAAACTAGACATATTGCTTCATTACGTTTAAGACCATTTGAAGGAATCAAATAACATTCCTTCCAAAAAATGGATTTAACAACCATTTTTCCATTGTCTTCAAATGCTACATAATCATCCTCACTTTGTGAAATATACCCCTCATACACAATATTGGCCTATGAAATGCCTACTGACTTTATATACTATTTACATTCTATATAAGAAGTATATTTTAGTTCAATATGGATTCTATTACCCTAATTATTATTAGGATAATCTCCTAATACGTTACTCAACATCCTTAAATAGATGAATTGATTATGTGTATATAAATAATTTTGATTATGTGTGTCTATATAATTCTGATTATAATTAATTATATAAATAATTCTAATTCTAATTATCTTTATATAAATATTTTGTTCGTTATAATTTATAAATAATAATAATAATATTTAAAAATATATTTTTAACATATATTTAATATATTAAAAAATTATATTTTTATATAATTATAAATTTATTTTACAAATATATAAATTTGAGAACACATATTTATAAAATTATTTTTTAGTAAATTTATATATAATATTTAAACATATATATTAAATATATATTTATAACTATATAAATGTTTTTTAATAAATATATATTTTTATAATAAGTAAATATTGTTTAAAAATATACGATATCATTTAAAATTATGTTATTCATATATATGTAATAATTTAAAACTGGGAAAATATATTTGTAATGTGGGTTATTTTTGAAATATTTGAAAATAATTTATTGTATTTTTCAAAAAAATTGTCACAAAACAAGATTGATGGATATTACATTCATTTATTTTCTTTTACTAAATTTAACATCAAAATAATACGAATAGAAATTAAAAGTATAATCATTTCTTTGATTAATTTTTTTTATTTTAAAATTATTAAATATTGATTAGATTAAAGTTTATCTAATTCTATTATCTTGAAATAATAATGATATATTTAAATAAAGTTATGTGATCTGTTGTGATACACTGCTCCCCCTCAATCATTTATATTTGTTTTTGTTTTTCCCATTTTTTTTAACAATACATGCACAAGAAATCTTATTTGACCATGACATACCACATTGATTCTCTTCTCAATATCTCTTTCCTCAAGCTACTATTAGTTATCCTCTACCTATTATTCAGGATGATTTCAGTAATTAATATTTATTTTTTACTCTTATTTCCTGGAGTTCATTGATATGAACTGAAAAACCCTACAATATTATAATGGATGGAGGTTACTGAAAATGATAAGTAGTCATAGATTTCATAGTTCAGATATGGTAATTGGATCCAAATTTTAATTTTTCCTCCTCCTCCCATGGATTAATGTAATTTAATTCATCCATTTTACTTCAAGTACCCCTCATACTCCAATTTATTAAAACCACAATGTCTTTTTAAAATACGTCATTACCATTTTTATTTATTTAGTAACCATAAATATATCATTTTTTAATATTGTTTTCTTTTTAAGAAACTAAAATATTGAAAGTATATTATTCAAAACATTGAGAAAGAAAATTTTAAATCTAAACAGTTTTAATTTTTTTCATAAAATAGTTGTCAAGGATTGATATAAATATATACTTTTGAATATTTATATGAAAGCGGATATTCTAATCAACTCTATGTTTTGTTCTGGTAGGGGAAAATTATCTCTCAGTAACCAAATAAGTGCAAGCTATGATATATTAGGTCCATATAATATAGAAAAGATTAATGATAAGCCTCATTTGTAAATTCATAATAATAAATAATCTAATTTATATGTTTAAAATCATAATAATGAATAATATTTCCTCACTCTAATATTTTAATCATAAGATAACCCATTTAAATGAAATGGTTTTTACACTTTATTTATTTTGATAAATATTAATATTAACGAATCAAATAAGATTGATATGAATTAAAATTGGATGGATACCAATAATAAGAAATAATAGATTGAGGGTAGGGTGAAAGTGTTTATCATGTTCTCAATAGATCATTCATATAACCCTTCTCAAATCATTTTTCCAGGATTATGTTTGGATGGTATTCAAGATTAACTAGTCCAAAAGAGGTATAATAACCCTTGATATGATATGGAATAGATTGAGGATGTAAATGATGGACTACAAATAGGAAAAAAGTTAATGTAACTCGTGATTGGGATAAGACTATGTTTTATGGATCATCATGATATTATTACATGTGTGGAAAATAATAAAGACTGTATCGATAATGAAGATCATATTGAGGAAATGAAAATGATAATTGATGAATATCTTCATGATTGTACAAAACTGTTTTTGGAGAGAAAGTGTTGTGAAAGACGCCATTGTATGTTGATTTTAATAATTAAACAGTATTTCCATCAATACTAAAGCTGCATAATTTAGAATCTTGCAATGGATGAAGTGACATTATTTTTACTAAACTATTTGATTTCATTAATTTTATTATCCAAAGAGAAAATGAGATTCCTTATCAAAAAAATGATGCAAAATGAATGCAACATTCAAAGGTAATGATCTATATAAGAAAAAATTGAAATCTAAATGACTATATATTGTTTCTCAAGGACTAATAATCAATAAAAATTCTCATGGTGTGATTCTTCTTAATACAGGAAAGACGAACCAGGTCCTAGGAATGTTTTATGGTACATTTCAATCATCCCAATGTTTAGGATCCTATCTGGATGGGAGGATAGTACTTGGTAATTGACATGTAATGAAGATAAATGAAATAAATTTGGGAAAATATTTCACCAAGAAAACTCTCATCATTGGATGATAATTGATTGTGAGTATCCAGAATTTGTAAATAAGACGAGAAACCTTTGTCTTGTGAAATCTAAAAATGGAGTGAATAATTTTTGTTTTCAAAGTAGGAGTCATAGTACATAGTTGGTTATGTTGCTAAATAATAAAATTTCACCATGGTTATGTTGGAAATGAAAATTCACATTGTTTTCCCTAATTATATTAAAACAAAAAAATTCATGAAATTTCATTGATGACTCATTGTGTGCGTTGATCAATGATTTTGAAATATTGTGAGATTTTAATGTATGATGCATGATATTACCAAAATTAATATTTCAAATTGGGAGCCATGTTTTATTATAAAATAATTTACATTCTTACATATGGAAATTTGTTAGGATATATCATTAATAAAAGACAACGGTGTCCAATTTTTGAACAACGGTACATAGTAAATTAGGTTGACACATTAATAGAGTAATGTATTTTTATGACAACTCATATTTAAACACAATTGAAATAATATTGGATGAAATCATTCTATGGGAGTTCATTATAATGTATAGCACCATATCCATTAAAATGTGACCTAATTACTATGAAATTAAAATATATGGAAAATAAATATGGTAATGATTTATCAAGAAATATTAAAATATTATTTTTGAAAATTTGATTAATTTATTTTTGAAATTACCACACGATTTTTTTTAATTTTGGTAATTTTACTGATGTTATGCATGTTGAAAAAATCTATGTGATAGTGTTATAAGAAAGTTCCAAAATGCACCCAAAAAATTAAGGATGGATTTAGGATAGTTTTTAAATGATTGATATGGTAATAAAATAATACTTGGCAACTATAAAGAGTAAATAATAGAATATTATTCCTCAAAACTTCGTATACTCTTTCCAGGTAAGAGAGATATAATTTTATCAAATTCTTCACTGATGTAATGATTTTATGGGTGTAGTCATCCAATATCTAGATTATCATTTCAAAGAATAATTTAATGTTAAAGGGTATGAAATACCATGGATGTCTTGTTTTTATGTAAGTTTTTATACCTTTAGAATTACAATGCATTTTTTCCAAGAATTTACATAAAAAATTAACTAATATCTGTTTCTTTTTCAAGGATATATGAAACAATGTTATAGACATAGTTAAATTTCTACTATGGAAAAAGAAATTATATCATATTTTTTGATTTAAATATGTTCGTCAACATGGTGGTTCCCTTGATGGTTCACAAGGTAAGAGATATTCTAATATGTGGTCTTATAGATGGATGTTCCCAATTTAATGAGATGTTATTATTTTTAAAGGGTTTGTTAAAAATCAATGTTTTCTATAAGGTTTTATTATGGAGTTAAATTTTATTGGGGAGTTTAATTATTTTATTACTACTTATACTATGTGAAATTTATTGGTCTTCCAAAATATCATCAAAATGTGTATGTTTTGGATGATGGAATTTCTAGAATAGATATTGTCACAATTACATTTACAGTTCTAGAGTATACAAACCTTTATGTTTTTCATAATAGTGTATAGGTTTACCCAAATGTTGAAACCCCCAATGTAATTATTTGGTATTTCAATACATTAGGGGATGCAAAATTGATAACAAATACACATAATGAATAGTTTATCGGACGTTTTTGATGATATATGTTTTAGGAATCAAATTAAAATGCAGATTCTACTTTAGAACGACATCAATGACTATAGAGAGGACCAAGTGTGAATGTATTATTTTATAATGTTTATGTAATTTGTTCTTATGTTCTATATACAAATGAACATGATGAAAATAGTACCAAGATAAATATACGAGTTAAACTTCTAGATAAACTGATAAATGTATCTGGTACGAATGACATAAATCCAATTTATATGAATATGTCATAATTGTTTCTCATCAAAAAAATATGGGAGTTTAATTATACAACATTCCAAATGATAATTTTTCAATGTGTGTGGCTTAATAGTAATAATGTTATTAATATGGATGAGGTAAGATTCATTAAAAGTGGATTTTAAAAAGAATCAGTACAAAGATGAACCATTTATAATGGAATCACATGCAGAACATGCATATTATATTCCAAATCAAGCAAACCAAACGTCATCAATTATTTTCTTATTGCCCAAAACCACACAAGGTTCATATGTCAATTCAACAAAGGATGATCCTTTCATTTGTATGTATTAATAATTTTATATTGGTCCCAATGTAGATGAGGTATTTTATGCTAGAGGTGACCACAACGAAGGGATGTAGATACTTGATAAATGGGTTAAATAACTTTAACCCTTGAAAAATGAGTTCAATAATCCGGGTATATTTTTTTTAATATAAATTATGTCACATCATATTATTATATGTAAAGAGAATATACATAATATAAAATAAATGTTCATCCAATTCTATAGATAATGAATTTTGTACAAGTTGATGCTTCAAATCCAAAGAAACAATAAGTTTCATAACATAGTGGTTCTCCCATTAGAGAGGAACAATAACCATCTACACATATCGATGCTAAAAATCTAGAGGAACGACATATTTATGTTTTCAAAAATAGAACATAGTAGATACTAAACAAATGGTGTCATAAAAAGTCAAATCACAAGAGCATGATGGTGTGAGAAAACAATATTAAGGTGAGAAATAAAGGAATCAGATTCATGTTTGGCTGGAACACACATGACCAACCTATTAACCCTTACATGGTCATATTTTGTAGATTTATTTGGATTACCACTCATATTCACGTGTTGACTGATGCATATTCAAGGAAAAATATTGTTCCCTCACATAATATATTTATTTGGGAAGAGATTAATGTAGCCATATGAAATGCTCACAATATTTTACTAAAAACCAAAATAATGAAATGTGAACATATTCTTCATTATCCCTTAAAGAGTGAATTTATTGTAGATGAATCCATAATGAAATTGGTATTAATTATTATGGGAAAGGATCACCAAGGAATTTTAAAATTATTATAATGTATCATATCAAAGTGGCTGAAAAGAAAATATACACTCACCCGCGACATATCTATAAACACATGATAATCCATCAAGTGTGGGATGTATTTATTAGTCATTATGAGGATACATATTTTTAGGTACATGGTGACTTGAAATTAATTTATTTACAAAACGTGTTTTAATAAAATTGATTATTAATTTTTAAATTGTGAAACATCTTCTTAGTATTGAAATTAAGATACAGTTAGAAAAACCAATGAACCACTATTGCATAGAAATTATGGATTATGATTCACAGTAAAAAATAGAATGTATTCTAAATGTTTGATAATACATTTACATGACATGAAACAAAAATATAATTTTATTCATAGGTTTATATATAGATTAATGAATCAAAATCAAAATCCACCCCCATCCCACAGCATGTGTTAAACAAGGAGGCATGTGTAAATAAAGAAGGGATAATATTAGATGAAAACACATAGAGTGCATGGGAAGCATGTGGAAGTATGACATAAAAAAATTATTTTTATTTAAATTGATATTAAAAAATAATGTTTACTTATTTTCAAATATTTTTTATCCAGTTTAGACATACAAATAATCGTCAGATATTTCTGATGAATAGATACTATTATTGGCCTTGAAGAGGCCAAAACAGTACGGACATGTTGGAGACATGGGTTATAGGGTGTCACCCAAAACATATTTCGAAAAAAATTGGCCAGGGAGATGAAGATTAAAAAATGAAATAGTTTTAGTATCAATTTTAATTTCTATAAGAAAAATATAATTGGAAGTTTGAGTTTTTATAAAATTTTGTTTAATGTAGTAAAATAGTATAAAAAATAGAAGAACAACCACCACATGATGATTTTCCCACCACCAACTACATTTAGCTGAGACATTCCCCTCAAAGAGCTATCATAAAAGAGTTAATCAAAATTGTCGTAATTGATTCGATGAAAAGTGAATCAGAGAAACACTGATACTTTTCCTATAATGAAATTAAATTGGGTGAAAATTATTGATATTTATATATATCAACACCAACCCATCATCTTGATGTGAGGGGTATTATTTACAATCTATGAGGAGATATTATACATAATAAAAACATACCATAGGTTTTTTGAGAGTGGGGATTGACATATCTCATGAGCCATGTGCTGAGCTACATGTTCCACTTGTTTATGCATATATTCTTACATTCAAGAAAACTATTGTAATATTTATATAATGGATGTTATATTCTAAATAAAAAAATAACATAAATGAGGTATTCATATATAATTTATTTTCGAAAATCCTATAAAAATTAAAAAACAAGACCTAAATCTATGAATGTTATTACATACAGAAAAAGGGAAGGGGTGAAATGGAAGATCAAATTGAAATTGATCTATAGGATCAAAAAACCAAACAAAAATATCTTCACGAAGTAATTTTATATTTCCCAATATACTTTCAAATTTACTAACTTATAAGATTAATAATGATACAATTGTAGAAAGTTGCAAAATAACCATTATTTATTTTGAAGAACATATGTACATAGAGGCCATTACAGACTATATTTCTCTAGATAATGTTAATGAAATCATCGATCTTGATTTTATGAGAGTATCTATTGTAAATGTATACACAAGGTATGTTTTCATGATTTGTTTTTACAATAAATTATATACTATATTAATTATGATTGAATACTATTCAAAATTAATTCAGAAACCCATATAAATAAAATTTTAATGGTAGTCCTTATGAAATGAAATTTTGGAAAATTAGTCCCCATGTAGATTATTCACCACTATTATCTTTGGAATCAATGTAATATGAATAAATTGTTTAAAATCTATCCAAAATGGTTTAAAAAAACATAAAATGATAGATTCTTATTAATACCCCATATTTAGCAGTAAAACTCAATAATTACATATTAAAACTTTTATTTTCATTTATTTCATTTCATATTTATTTTATTTTTTTCATGTAGTATTGGTAACTCACAAAATTCAATTTTGATACTCCAAAGATTTATTTCATGTATTTAATGCAAGGATACCCAACAAAAAAACCACACAAGATGATGATTATAAATTTTTAATAAACTACATGTAAATTTTTACAACTAAAATTCATGTTATTTTTTTTATATTATGTTTTGAATAAAATTATGTTTTGATATTGTGATGTTTAAAGATCATCCAAATCATGGAATAAGAACAGTCCATGATCTTAACATACCGATCGAATTGTACCAGAGGATAAGTATTATGGTATATATAAAAATATTTCACTACCAAAAGATATATATAAAATTAATAATTTTTATCAAAATTTATATAATGTCTGGAACTAACCAGTTGAAAATTTTGATGGTATTCGGTTTCCAAACATATAAAATTTATCGTATAAAATCAAAAAACATGAACCCCGATGAAGTATTTCCTAAGTCAATTAATATTTAATAAAATATATTTGCTAATAAATTTTATTTATATTTTTAAATTACTACTAGGACTGTAGATTGACTTTGTATTCACATGAGGAAGTAGATTAATTAATAAATGAATGGGCCATATACCTGGTGTCAAAATTAAAAAATACATCCTGAAGAGGTGACTTCCTCTTACTTATTTTTTTGGTGTTGTAACCATTATATATAGATTTTTTGTTAATTTTCCAATTATTTTTATCTCATACGTTAGAAAAATGATCTAAAATTCACTTATGTGAACTCGGAATCAACATTGTCTCAATCTGATGTATGGTGTTTCTGGTATTACTCATAGTGTGTGTTATCAGTTTGAAATTGATATCTAAGTTTTAAACACACATCACATACTCAAAATTGAGAAAAAAATCTTATTGTTTTTATACTTTAAGAAAATGATCCATAAGTCATTCTTGATGTGTAATAATCATACACACCTAAATCTGACACATGGTGTGTCTGATAGGACACAAAGACCCCATTATAAGTTAAAAATTGAGAAATCAATTAAAAACATCCATCACTCACTAAAAATAGTGAAAAATTACTCTGAACATTTTTATACTTTAAGAAAAAAAAAATTTAAAGTCATTTTTGTGTAATGAAATCAGTCTCACATAAAACTGACACATGATGTGAACAGTATAACTCAAAGTGCATGTTTTTTGTTTAAATTGAAATATTAGTAATAAAGATCACAACATACTAAAAACAAATAATGTTAATTTATATTGAATTCACCATTTAGTAAAATGATCTTTATGTAATTTTTGACATGTTGGAATCGAATACACATCAACCCCAGAAAACAGGTGACAAGAATTACTCCAAGTACAAGTTCTGAATATAAAATGGAACTTTAGTTAAAATCATATGTGACATACTAAAAAAATAAAAATGCATTCATATTTCTTTATACATTATAAAAATGATTCATAAGTCATCTTTGATGTGTGTTAATTTTCCAATCCTCAATCCAATGCATGGTGTGACAAGTGTGACTTCATGTCGGTATTTTTATTTAAAATTGACATTTTAGTAAAAAAGACAGATGACATACTCAAAACCATGAAAACAAAATATTATTGTTTTTATACATTAATAAAATTATCCATAAGTAATTTTTAGGTTTAAGAATAATCTACACATCAATCTGATACACAATGTTCCCAATATGAGTCAATGTATATGTTATCGGTTTAAATTGTACATTTTAGTTCAAAACGTGTTCCACTCACTGAAAAACGAGAAAAAATGCTCTGATTGTCTTGATAATTCAGTAAAATGATTCATACATCATTTTTTATGATTAGTGATTAGTCTCACATGAAAAAAACAAAATATTTTTCTGGTATGACTCAAAATGCCAATTTCTAGTTTAAAATGACATTCTAGTAAAAAAAGGCCATAGTCAAAACCAATGAAATGTATTCAAATTGTTTTGAAAATTAATGAAATGAATCTATAATCCATTTTTTATGTGGGTTTATCATCTTTAGTTCAATCCAACACATGATATGTCTAGCATGACTCCATGTTCATCCTTCCAGTTTAAATTTCCATTGTTTTAAAAAACTCAAGTGACATACTCAAAAAGAAAAAAAACACTGGAATTATTTTGATACTTTTGAATAATGATCCATAATTAATTTGTGACATTTTGAAATTTCTTGATCTCAATTCTATTCATGGTGTGACATGTATGACTAAAGTAGACCATTTTCACTTTTAAAATGATATTTTAATTAAAAATATTTATCAATTACTGAAACCATGAAAACTCACTTGGATTGTCATGATAATTTATTAAAATGATTCAAAATTATTTTTTGATGTGTAGGAAATATTATCACATAAAACTAATACATGATGTTACTGATATATCTTTATGTTTTTGTTTTTAGCATAAAATTACATTTAATTAAAAAAGCAAAAGGGATATACTCAAAATATAGAAAAATAATTCTAATTTTGTTTATACTTTAGAAAAACAATCCATAAGTCATTTAGGAAATTTAAAAATCATTTTACCCACAATATAATTCATTGTATGTATGATATGACATAAATTTTGTTTTTTAAAATTCACATTTTATATTAAAATACAATTTAAATACTCCAAACTAATACAACACATTTATATTGTTTCAATACATTTTTAAATTGATCTAGAAGTCATTTTAAATGTTTAGTGATGATCTAAACCTTAATTTGATAAAAATATTTGCTGGTTTGGATCAATGTGTCATCTATTAATATAAAATTAAAATTTCAGTACAAAATGGGTTTAACTGTATAAAACAATGAAAACACACATATATTTTCTTAATAATTTAGGGATATGATTTGTAAGTCATTTTGGACATGTGTGATTCTGTCTCACGTTAAACAGACACATAAAGTGATTTGTATGACACAAAGTGCATGCTTTCAATTTAGAATGACATTTTGGAAAAAAGAAACGTGACATACTAAAAACTGAGAGAAAACATTCATATTATTTTTATAATTATGTAAAATTATCCTTATGAAAAAATTTTACATGTAAGAATCAGTCACATGTGAATATTATTCATGGTTTGACTGGTATATCCCAAAGTCTGTGTTTTGTATTTTAAAGGTATTTTTAGTAAAAAAAAGAAGTAAAAAACCCAAAAAACAATAAAACACATTCAGATTATTTTGAAAAATTAAAAAGGTAATCCATAAGTCATTTTTGATCCAAATTAATCTTATGATCCTCATTCCAAATATCGATGTGCCTAGTATGAATCGAAGTGTTTTTTTAAAAAAATTACATTTCATTAGGAAGGAAAGGTGACATATTCAAAATAGAGAATATGAAATTATATTGTTATCAAAATTCATGGGAAAAATAATGAAGTCATTTTTCATCTCAATGTCAATTTAATATAGGTTATGCCCGATATGACTCAAAGTTCCCATTATATGTTTAAAATTAAAATTCAAGTTCAATATTTTTATAACTCATTGAAAACAATGAAAAAAAACACTTGTATTATGTTGGTAATTTTTAAAAATAATTCAAAATCCATTTATGATGTATTGGAATCATTTTATTTCCATACGCGCACATAATGTGGTCGGTATGACTCAAATTGCTTGTTTTCAATTGGAAATGACATTTTAGTAAGACAATTTGACATACATGAAACTAAAAAAACATCACGACTATTTTTATATATTTGAAAAATGATCCAAAAGTTATTTTTGATGTGTAGGAATAAGATGAACCTCAATCTAGTGCACTTTATGACTGGTATGACTCCAACTATGTATTTTTATTAAATATATACTCTTTTTTTTGTGAAAAAAGCTATGTGACGCAATCTCAACAGAGAAAATGAATTTGAATTTGTTTGATACATTAGGAAAATTATCCATAAGTATTTTTTTATTTATAAGATTCATCCACACCTAAATCTTATATACAACACGCATGATATGATTCAATGTGTCTGTTGTCTAGTTAAAATTGAGATTTTTTTCAAGATGTGTGTCACTAACTGAAAAATATGAAAACACACTTGGTTTGTCATGATAATTTAGGAAAATGATTCAAAATTCATTATTGATGTTTATGAATTTTTATCACATGAAATCGACACATGATGTGTCTGATATGACTCAATGTACGTGTTTTCTATTTAAAATGAAATTTTAGTGGAAAAAGTGACATACTCAAAACTAAGAAAACACATTCAGATTGTTTTGATACGTTAGTAAAATTATCCCTATTTCTCTTGGGACATATAGAAATTAGACACAACTATATTCAATGAAAATTATAACTGATATTACTCAAATTGTGTGTCTTTAGTTTTAAAATGTCATTTTATTTATGTATTGATTCATATTTATGTTTAATTTATTTTTTATAGTATATCTCATAAAACAAATTATTTCATACCTGGGTGGATTCTTTTGTTTGAGTTGTGGTGGTTTGTTCATCAGCTAATTCCATGATATATATTTTTATATGGAGTTAGATTTCCAAAGACAATGATTCCATTTATGTTTTTAAGTGTTAGTGAAAAATTGTACTTACTAATGTAATTGTACAAAACAATGCTTGAAATTTCTATAATAGTATATTTTTTGTATTTGTGAAGTAATTTTTATCATATGATAAGGTAATTTATTGAAAATAAAAAATTTGCATCGAATTGGGGAAGACAACATGTGGAGAGCAGTGATAGGCCACTATAGGAAGAAGAAAACTTGAATTATTTCCAAGAAATAATTAAATATTATTCAATTATTTAAATAAGATCAGACAACTCCCCTACCTCTCAGATGATTTATACTCCTCCAGGTTTTAGTCATTTTCATGTATTTTTATCACCATCATTATAATTAATGATGTAATTTGGTAGGCTAGTATTTATAAGTGGATGATGATCTTGTCCCATGTTAAGATATGAGTTGTCTGACAGTATCTCTAGATTAGAACTACTCATGGCACCGACAATATCAGTTCTTTAGAATTTCCCATCATCTCAAATATTGTTTTGAGTGTTTACAAATTCCTAAAGTAAAACCTCATGACTCTAGGATATGTTTAGAATTTCAGTATAAGTGAGTGAAATCTTCCATCCCTTTATTTGGGAGGGTTACTCATTGTCATGGAATTAAGACTAGTCACCTTCCACCCCCTGATTCAATCCAATCCAACCATTGTGATCTATATCACCAATCTAAATTAGGTCCCACATAGATTATTTATACACCAAAATAGATTAAGTTTCATCTGTATTGAATTTACAAGGGATTTCCTGTTCTAATGATCAAACATGCATCTAGAGAGTTAGTGTTTCTTGCCGATGCTTTCCCCCTAATCCATCTGGTGGATGAAGATCAACATAATAAGGGGAACATTCAACCCCTACCTAGACACCTCTATCCCTAGTGGTGAAACCTAGGTTAGTAGAGACCGAAAGGGATTCAATGGGTTCCCTATATGACTTTATGTTGGTAGGATATTCCACAAGACTAAGGATTCTACCGGCTATAGGTCCACTATATCTCTTAAGGTGGATAAGGATTGATTCCCAAAGATGATTGCTTCAATTGATAGTTCCAATGGTTTTAATGCTTACATACATCATGTAAGAAGAATCCATACCAACTTCACCATCCACAAAGAACTGCTCATCTATCCCAAACTCATGAGTTGTTTATTGTAAGAAATGAAAAATAGTAGATCGATGACTCCAATCCTCACCATTCAAGTGGTATTCTTTGTCCAAACCATAATAACCATCCATCTAAACATGATCCCATTTTATACCAACATTTATGGGTATCTTGAAATTATGTCACATGGTGTTCAGACATCATGAAATTTGTACACCTATCCACCTTTACCTACATAGGATCAACAATTTAAGATGTTTCACCAACCTTCCAAATTTCAGAGAGATGAATTCCCACCAATGAGTTCCCTTGAACATAAAGAACATCCTCCTTCAGCTTCTACCTACAGATGTCAGTCAAGTGTCCATATATCTAAAAATATTATTCACATGTTTTCCACTATATATATACACATACACAAAAATGAGTTTCCATATATATAAAGTCAATTTATTACCCCATGTATTTCATAATCCTCCCTCCATTCCATTAAATTAACATCTAGATAGATGATAATGAATGTGGTGGTGACAATGTCACCACCAAAAACCTCCAACCGTCCATCGACACCAATACAAACTGTGAATTTTGGCATTGTATTATCTTGTTCTCATATTGATATTTTTAATTTTTAGAATTTTTATTTATATTATATTAATTTTCTTGCAGGAAAATTTAATCTTATTTTATTTTTCACAATTTTGTTATGAAGTATTTGGCTGTTTGTGTTTAAGCTTTCTATATGTGGAATTCTATCTTTCATTGGGCCTTAGCCTTTGTTTGGCCTACATCATGCCCCATTTTCATACATTAATCCATTTATAGGGTTTCCATATATGTTTATTAGTGTTTCATCCTGTTTGATATGAAATGTCCACCTGTTCTATTTAATTACGTATGCCGCTATCTTTTTTTTGCATGGTCTCATAGTGAACCCTGAGTCAATGTTTCTTTTGGAGGCACATGCTGGTGTTAGGGGAATTAATCTCACATGTGGTGTTTTTCTTTGGGAATTCCAGCATAATGATTTTTTTTTTCATTTTGGATCTAAGTTCTCTCTAGAGAAACTCTAGCTCACCAATACCATCTTTATTCATTTAAGCTACACTCTTGCCTATCATTCTCCTTGGCCTCACCTCATATCCAACCTATGATGGGGAAAATTTACATCCTTAATGAAATATGTGTATCATACTTAGTGAGTATTCCAGAATCATTGATGGAAGTACCATTACTTGGATCCAAGTATAGAAAACACCCACTTCTAGACCTAATAGATCATAACATCCAATGTTATTTCAACTTCATCATTATAAGTATTTCATTTTTTTATCATTTATTTCAATGAATGTAAATACTGTATACTTATATTAATATTTTTTCTAATTATATCTTTTTTTTATCCAATATAATTTTACTTCTATATCTTAACAAAATTTTTGAGTCTGGGTTGTATTCCTTCCACGAACTTAGGTCCCCATTGGACCAAATCTTGTAAACCATACACTATTTATTGTTTAATTTTGTTTATTTCATTATAATTTATTGGTTATATAAATTTAGACTTCTAAATGAAAACCCCATGTTTTGTATTATTAGGGTTTGGGGTTATGCTACTGTTCAGCTCACCCTTACCCCTTATAAAATGTTATCAAAGATAAGGTATTTATTGTTTTATACTAAATCCTTTTCTTGATTTAATAATTATTTCTATTTAATTTCCGCATTATGATATCTTCTAGAATCACCACTATCTATCTACTAAATTTTATTAGACTGACATTACCATTCAAAATTCCTATAAATTTAGAATCTATTTGGATAAACATTTTTTACCAGATATATTGTTCAGTTTTTGGGGAATACACATAACGTTTTATGTAAGAAGTCAAAATCCACTCATTATGTAAACATGTAATCCAATAGATATGAAATTGATAAATTCATTGGTTTTAATTACTTTCACATCTTTAGAATTACAATGAGAAAAATGCTAGTTTAGCAAGGCTCTATTGATGTCCTCTCTAGGCCAATGAAATTTATTATTACCATAAATATAATGATAAAGATTATCACTAAATATCATGATTCCCCATAATGTTTTATTCAAATAAAATAGTTGCCTGTCTATTTTTATATGAATAAAGTTAGAAGGGATGTTTATTTTGAATAAAATACTTCTGGGATTTAGATAAACCTAGAAAAATTGTACATGAAAACTTTTTCAGTTGGAGGAAATTACTAAAATACCAAACTTACACCATTTTTGTTAAACATGACAGTTCTATTATGGCCCATTTGCATGAATTTAACAATGTTATGTTTTATTTTTCCAACATTAATGTATCTATTAATGATGAAAATCAAGAATCAATCCATATAATTTTACTATATAATTTCTATAATACTTCATTTTAGACCATGATATACAACTATGATTCATTAACCCTTGAATAGGTTATGTCTTCCCTTCTCTTTTAAGAATTTCACTATAAACCTAGAATAAAAGGTGGGTTAGAGTGCTCGTTCACTAGGGGTAGATTACAGTCTAAAGGTAAAAACATGTAGTTTTGTAAAGATGAAATAATAAAGAATATTTAACTTAATCCTTGTTCTAAATATAGGGAAAGAATTTTAATATTCCACCAAGGTAAACATGGGATTACTAATCCTGAATTTATGAAATATGATAATGATCACGAATCAAAATATCCCACTTATTAGTCCATTTTTGTGGATTTTGGTTGTGCCACAACTGATGTGTTAAATGTGTCCAACCATTCTTTTAATAAAGATTGGTTCCTCAACTCAGTATGCTCTTTTTACAAGTGTACTTTTATAGAGTCATTCCAAGAATAAGAAGAATGAGTATGATATTCCCTCTTAAGGAATAATAAGATGTGTAAGGAAGAATGAAGATGTTATGTTTTCCTAGAACACGATGACCGTCAGTTTTCATGATGTTAGGTGGGTTCCAAAAATTCATAAAAAAACAGATTTCTTTAGGGATACTAGACCAAAAGGGGTTTACTTTTATGTCTTAAAATGTTTGTTTAAAAGACATTGAAGGCTCTAGAACAATAATTAAATGTTCTATCATTAATGGAATAATTGTTTAATGGAAACACCCAGTCCAGAGAATTAGGTAGTATCATTACCACTAATACTAATAATACCCTCTTATTGAAAAGGATATTTGGGTATGTATGCTCCATGTACCTTGAAGAAATCAACAATAAAGGGATGTTCTGTGACATTGCACTAACAAAATCTCAATTTTGTTATGATTGGGTGATCCAAAAGACTTAGAGAGTTACCTTTAATCATTCCACCTTTAAAGATACCATCCCCTTTGAATAAATATATTCTTATATATGTGGACTAGCTAATACTACTTACCATGGTGGAGGTTCTTCTTCATCCACCTTAAAATATAAATTCTCAAGAACATTTTGGATTTAAATTCTTAAAAATAATTATGTTCTCTAAAAACCCATTAAATCATGGATGATGTTAGTTGAAAATCAGTTTGGTAGAATGATTAAAAAAATAAGAATTGGAAATTGATTAGAGTACCTATATAATGAATTCATTAAATTTTGAGAATCTAAGGGTTTTAAATGGAAGTGAACTTTTAGGTAAACCTCCTATCAATATGGACTTACATAGATAATGAATAATGCTATTTTATAAAGAGTACATATCATGAATTCATGGTCATGTATAATTAAATAATCATGGGTAGTGGCTTACATCATGTTTTTTACCTAAATAATAGGCATCCATCACCTAAAAATAAGTCTGAAACACAAGAATAAATGTTGAATGTTAAGCCACAATCTTATATATACATATGGGTCTTCGGTTGCAAACCATAAACACAAATTAAAATTGATAAACTAGAACCAAGAGTTCTTAATTTCATCTTTATTGGGAATCCATACTATTTTAAGGGTTAAAAGCATTGGGATAATAGAGATTTTTAAAAAATGCTTTATATGTATGGATGTAGTGTTCCGCAAGTCATCTTCTCTAAAGTACAAGCATTCCACATCTAGAAGAAGGGATCCAACCTTATAACAGGTAGATGAAACAGATCCTCTATACCATTTTGAGGAATCTTTCAATCCCAGTCCACTAGATGATCAAACTAATGTATAGGTTGATTTAACGTCCAGTTCTGGTTCATATTGTAAAAGTAAACCATCTTCCAGTAATAGGGACTATCAATTGACCTGAGATAGAGGGAGGAGAGTCCCTAGACATCCTGATTAGATCAACCAACATGATATGGATTCATCTTCTTTTTATTTTTCCATTGATCAACAAGGCGATTATCATCAAAGCTATAGGTATGGACTAAATAAAAAATAATCGAAGAAGTCGGACCTTTTCAAAGATAATGATATTTAATCTTAGTAAAAAAATCACGCTTAGTCAGTTTCAGATAAACCACCCAATGCAAAAATAGTTGGTTCTAAGTTGATTTACCAAATAAAACAGGAAAACACATATGGGAATAAACTTAAATATAATGCCAGAATAGTTACTAAGGGGTTCCTTCAAAGAGAATGTATTTAATATTCTGAAATTTTCTCCCTTGTTGTTTAGTATTATTCTATTAGTGGTTTACATTCTTTTTCTACCTATTTTGACATGAAAATTGATAAAATTGATGTAAAAACATCATTCATACAAGGTAACTTAAATGTGAATCTTTAAATGATCCTTTTTTATGGTCACTGTAACATATTAAAATAAATCCATGTATCCCTATTGAAAAAATCTTTTTGTGGTTTAAATCCTGACTCTAACAAGTGGTAAATTTATTTGATTCATTATTTTAGATAACTACATTACATGGAGTTAGTATGATGCATGTTGATCATTTAAATCAACTAAAAATTATTTACTTTTTTTGTGGGACAATTTTGATGTGAAGATTATCATTTTAGAAAACATGAGTCTGATTATTCCTGTTAAATATCAACTAAAATGAATGCTTGAAATGAAAGACGTTCTCCCACTAAACAATTCTAGGTATTAAAATAATTAAGGATTAAAAAAATAAATTTATTTACTTATCTTATAATTCCAACATTATAAATATTATAAATAGATATATGTTTGAATCTCTCAAAGCTATTAATGTATTTTTTGTAAGGCACTTTAAATTTATTTTAGACATAGGCACCTATATATACCAAATATATCTAGTTTATGTATCAAGTAACCTATCCTGACATAGTGGAAAATATCATGGGTATAAAGATCTGCACTAGGCCCTATATAACGTATATTGTATGAACCATTTTAAGATTTTGGAATCTCGGAAGAAGCCACATAGGCATTCCCCCAAATAGTTTCTTATATACCAATCACGTATTTGTAATCATTTAATTGTGTGATGGTAAAAATGTGAATACATATGAAATTATTGTTTTATATGTAGATGATGACTATGCGAGGAATATTTGAACTATAAAATTCTTGCATGGTCAAATTTTTACTACTTATGGTAGACCCATTTCTTTAAAGTGTAATATGCAGTCTATGGTTACTCTTTCAAAAGTGGAATAATAATACATTTCAATAACCAAGGTAGTCAAGGAATTATTATGGATGAAAGGATTATCTAATTAAAATAATATTTATAATTTTGTTATAAATGTTTATTATGATAGTCAATATTATATAACTTTATCCAAAAGTTTCATATGTAACGGTAAATCAAAACACATGGACACTAGACTACACAAAATTAGATACATTATAGAATCCGGAACCATGTGTGTTAATAAGATACATGAAAAAAATTAAATTGATGATAGTTTTAATAAAGCTATGTTATTGTATAAATTCAAATTTTTTTTAGATAGGTTGAATATGGATCTAATTTTATAACCATAGGTAAAATAACATGACCAATTTCAATTTAAAATAATGGAGATTTGTGATTTATTTCATTCAATAAGTTTATTTTCATATTTATATTTTCTATGATCGTATTCTACCAATTTATGTTGTATTAATTCTAATTCACCCTAATTTGTTCATTTTTTTAAATTTCATCAATTTTATTATGATATATTTGGTTATTATAATTTGGTAATCTTACATGCCGCCTGGGATTCTTTATTTGTCATTAGCCTTTGTTTGGCCTTCTACCTGTACCTCTGCTGATTTAGAGATCAATTTTGATAGTTTCTATAGCCTATGATTGTTTTTTCACTCTCTTGATCTATGTATTCCACATGTTCTCTATAATTATTTATTTATTAATTTATTTTTTATGAGTGGTCTCATGGAGTGCCCAAATTCATTGTGCTATTTTGAGGAACAGTCCAATGTTAGGAGTATTGATCACCCCTACACAATGTCACTCCCAGAATCTGATCATTCTACTTAACTTTGGTTATGGTTCTTGATTCTCTATCGTAAAACCGTATCACTCCACTACGATATTTCTTCGTTGAATCTATAATCCTAGCCTATTTTTCTCCTTAACTCCACCTAGTGGTAATATTTAGGTGGAGATGACATTATTACTCGGAAAAAAGAGTGTGGGATACTCATTAATAATTCTAGAAGAGTTGATGAATGTACCGGTCTTCAAAACTAGGTGTATAAGAGTCCCCTCTTCCAACATCAAGAGATCAAGACTTCCAGAGTTATTTACACTCTAAAACTATAATTATTTCATTTTTTTTATTTATTTTGAATCTTTTAAATCGTGTATACATAGTATAATATTTTTTTAATTCACTGTGGTTTTCAACATGTTGAATTTAATTATATGTGATTAATAATGTTCAGGAGTCTTGGTGGCAATCTTTTCAAGTACATAAGTCGTTATGAAACCTTTGCATGTAAAGCCAATTTTAATTACAATTTTGTTTTTTGTTTTATCATATGTGATTGGTTCTATGAATATCTACATTTGAAATAAATCCCCTTGTTCTTTTCTACTTGAGTGTGGTGTTCAGATATTGTTTGGTTCACTATTAATCCTCACAATAATGACACTGTGAACTTCTGTCCATCAACAACTTTTGACTTCGGAACTGGCTTCACACTAGTTAGTTGTGGTAGTGTTGTTGCCCCATACACATCCCCTGACATCAATACCATCTGAGAAGATGAAGATGAAGACAAAATAAACATTAGATATCATATATTCAATGTGGACTAGTTTAATACCATATCTAGAAGTGATGATGGAATAAAACCCATATCAGATGTTTTATATGAAACCATGAACCCCAATGTTTGTTTCAACACCACACTCATCTAAATCAAGTTCCACTATTTTGTGGACATGGAATTAGGGATCATTTAAATATTGATCTACGATGATGGAAACACCCTTACCCTCCACAATATATATATATATATTATGATGTTGAGTGGTGATCAGAATAATGGTTGAATACCATCAAATAAAATAAATAAATTGAATCTTTGCAGGGAGATGTCGAAAATGAATATCCAAACCGAAATAGAATAAATGGAAATTAAAGAAAGAACCATAACACGTGATTTAATGTTATTCGGTCCCATGGGTACCTATGTGCATGGAAAGAACATAAACCCCCACACACACATTTTTTTATGATAAAAAATAACAGGATTGACAATGTAGAGATAAAGAAAACATTAATGAAATAATACAATATTCAACCACTACAAATGTGATTTAGTAAGGAAACCATATCAAACATATTGTGTGATATTCTAACTGTTCCAGCTGTCATGGTAATTTCATTCATTCCCCTAATAATTTTAAATAAATGGAATCATGCAAGAAAATCCAAAATCATAAAAAACATCCCTATATTGTGTCCTCTATGTTTGGTAATCCTCCTTGAACAAGAGCACTATCATAGAATGTAGCCTAAAAATGGTACACTAGCAATGTTCCATTGAGTTTTGTTGGGGTAGAGGTTCACTATTTGAGAACAGAATAAATCATCCTGCCATGGTTTCAGAAAAAGAGAACGGATCACCAGAGAACCACTGGTGAAGAAAACCCAATGTGAATCCCATGAGATCCAACTGGAGCAGCTGGTTGTCAATTCCCATGGCACCGTTAGTGTCTCAAATAGTCGAATCAAATCACATGTTTCCCTGAAGATGCATCAAAATAGATCACTAGTGGACAATGCACATAACCCGAAACAAATAGTGAGTAAATATTTTATGGTTGGTGGGAATTATCAATGACTAGAAATCATTCTGGATGGATAGAAATGGTTTCACATGGGGCATGTAAATAAAAACCCCATCTGAAGGAAACGACACATACGATAAGGATGAGGCCAAAAAAAATCTTGGGCACCCTACAATACATCCCAATATAAATAGGTCCGTTTTAAAAGTTTGATAATTTAAAATAATAAAAAGCATAGATACATTTCTAAGAGAAACAAATAAAAATTTTCATGTCCTAGACTATAAATATAAATAGGAGACTTTATATAATTTCATTTCAGTCAGAAAAATTGAATATCAAAATTAAAAAATCTCAACCATTTCCATTTTAAATTGGGAAATTTTCTGCAAAAATGGTTATGAAATTGGATCCAAATTCAATCAATCTAAATAATAAATAAATTTATGAGACACCATAGATTTAGTAAAAATATCAAATGTGTTGATGTTTGTGTGTATCATCATGACACCCAGAGTTCCTAATTCTACAACATCCCAAGCAATATGTAACCTAACATAAATGTTCTTAGATTCCCCATGAAATACTAAATTTATAGATAGTTGAATAATGTGTTGTCTATCAAAATACAAATTGATAATAGAATTATAATGAACAAGTTTAGTAGACACACATTGGATAGAAAATCTACATTAACATCTAAAGATAAGGAAACATACTCAGATTCAATGGTTGAAAGTGAAACCATGAACTGCATGGTTCATTTCAATGAAATAGGACCACCCAACGTAGAAAATACAATACCATATAAATACAAACACATATCAATGATTCTATTATATTAACCATAAACACAACTCTAAAATATTTCTGCAGAATCCATGTTTTTACTATTACACAATTCAATATTAGAGCTACATGTTTGGTATCCCAAAATATACTTAAGAGTGTTCCAATGAGGATTCCCAATTGTGGACATAAATGAGCTTAAAATACCAAATGTAGAGGAAATATTTGGGTTAGTATAAATCATACAATATATGATAATTCCCACAATAATAGAATAAGGAATTTGAGGCATAAAGTGTATATCATGAAATTTTGTGGGTTCTTGTCTTAAGGAAAATTTAAAATTATTTTCAAGAGGTATAATTACTTGTTTTACAGATTCAAACATATGTATATTTATTATTTTTAAATCATAATATTATTAATAAAAATAAAGAACATTTTTTCATCTGCCAATAATTTTCTCAAAACTTATGCTAATTTATTTTTGCCTATTTATTTCATTTCAAACAATCCTTTTAATATTTCTATATTAGAAAAAAATAAATTTATATTTTTTTTTTCAAATGACATGTAGGGCACCGACATAAAGTAGTAAACAATGAATATATATTTTTGTTGATTTAATATAAACACAGGCATCCAATTCACTTAATATGAAATGGTTAGATAACATGAATGGATGAAATTTTAAATACCACCACCTAGAGGATTATTTTAGCCCATTCAAATATTTGTTTATAATTAAGACTTGAATTAATTTTAATTCAACCGAATAACTATTAGGAGGTTTCATATAAATTTTTTAATTCATGTCACCATGAAAAAATAATGTTTTGAAATCTAATTTTACAATGTGAAGATAATTATAGGAATTACATGTTAATAAGATCTTAATATAATAAATTATAACAGTGGAGGAAAATTTTAAAAGTAATAAATTCCCCTCTTTAGGAGAATCATTTTTCATCCATCATTTATTTATATTTTATTTTTTCCCTTATTGTTGTATTATTTTCATTTAATGATCCACATTGGAAAAATTATTTTAGTATTATTTTGTTTGTTTTCAACAGTCCTAGAATGGTACTTTATAAATGGTTTCATTTATTCAATCATGGAAAATACCCATTACATTCAGTCTTCATCATTTATAGCCTGACTATAGGTATGAAGATCATCGTTATAACGATCCTATGATTCATGATAGAATTATGAAGCTATATGATACTGAAGAAACAAAGATGGGGGGTCATAGAACCCTATTTTATCTATATCGATTTAGTTGGTAGTCTCATTTAGAAGCAGAAGGTTTAGATTAAATGCCTGAATATAAAGAATATGAGGAATCTTCCTGTAAAACAAGATTCTCATTTCCTGGAGAAGGGAGGATAAGATCATGAAAATGGGTTGGAATAATTGATTCATCAACCAATTGAATTGTTGGATCACTACTGGCTAATGTGGAAGTCATGGTTTCAGAAGAGGAAGACTCATTGAAGAAAATATCCCTACTTATAATGCATTTTTTGATAGCTAGGTTTATCTACCCAAAGCTTATTCCCCCACAAAATTATCAGGATACCCAACAATGATTCATTTTATATCACTTGGTTGTATCTAGTTAGTCTTAACATCATCATAGTCTATACAAATTAAAACACTTATGTAGTTATAGGAAGGGATATTACCCATCTTTAGTTATTTAAGTATTTAAAACATGTTATAAAAAGAGGGATAACAATTGATTAGTTATAAAATGGTTCTAGAAGCCTCTTACAAGAAATATTTGGGGATTCCTAAGAAAGAATTCATGCTCTGGGCTCTTTCTAGGATGGTCATATTCATTCTTTATTCTTATCTATTATGTTGGGGAGTTTAACAAACAATTATATGTCTTTTAACACCTTCATATTCATAGTACTTTTTGAACTTAGTGGATAGGTATACATGACTATGGTCTATCTTTTGTTTTCGGGATTTCCATGCAACTAGGATTTGAACAACGATTTTAATGGTTTTTAATATTTGGAAAACATTATTTATGTAATAATGTAAAACCACACTTTCCTAGAAAAAAATATATGAAAGTAACAAAATGAGAACCTCCACCATGGGAGTATTTCCTAGATAGACCTAATCAACCAGAGTGGAAATATTCTAAGGGGATGAATGCTTTGAAACAAAAACCTGAAAAAACATTACTTCTTGGAATTTCCTATCAAACAATATTCACAATAAGAAAGATTATTTGGCCTGATATCCCACAACCGCTATTACTTGTTGATATAATAAAGGCGTTTGGAGATAACATGCCTGAATATTCTATGTGAAAACATATTATTATAATAATTGGTTCAATATACACTACCCAACTACCATTAATGGTTCTTTCCATTGAAGGCATGATTCCCCTTGATTAAATATCCCTTAATACCAGGAAATTCTGAACCAGGCGTAAGCCTGGTCCCACAAATTTATTAAAGGAAAAAAAGAGAGAAAACAACCGGTTTAAGGGTTGCCGGTACCCCTTACAACGTGACACAGCAACCAAAGACCACTCCGCATCATACAGTGCAAATACAAATTCAAATTTCAAAACCAATTACCCATACAGCTGTCCTCGATCCGCACTCCATCACCGCACACCTTTCAATGCCTCGAGTCGCTCACACCCTCGATACGCACCCAACCATCACACCCATCAACATCACCATCCATCTTCACCGGCGAGACCTCCTCCGGCGTCGATACAACACCAAGATCCACAAAATTAACCAAAAACAAAGACAACAATCCCAGTTCAGAACCGGAGAATCGCAACCCACACGCCATTCACTGAACATCGGCTCCCCAAGTTGACACCAACAAACCAAAACCAGAACAGGAATCCTCCAATCGATCGCATCCCACCACCGAATGTGTCGCGGACCAAAAAACAACTGGTAATCACCAACCAACCCACCACAAAACCATCACCAACACTCATGAACAAAACGACAGAAAGAACTGAACCAGAAACATCACCAAAACCAGATCTCGGAGTTGCTGTAGAGAAGATCCCGTCGTCGCCATCCAAGCCGCACCTCAGGGTTGCGACGAAACGCCCAACACAGGTCGGAGAAGAGGAGGCATCACTCGAGCCGCAGATCCTGGAGCTGTCGACCAGCATCACAAACAAAGAAACCCTATCCGAGATAGGGAATCGTTGTGCGAGAAGGACAAGGAGGCGGAGTCCGCATCACGCAATCCCAGAGGGCTCCGACTCCACTGCAAACGAGAGACCGCCGCCACGACCTGAAGTAAAGGCGCCGCACGAACCCTAGGCAGAAGGAGGCGGCGACGAGGGGAGAGAGACGGAGATTTTAAGACCCCCTCATTAAAACTAGAAGTAAAAGCCTATTTTTTATAGGAACCCTAAGAAAACCATGTTTATTTAGATATTACGATCCCACCTAAAATCAACTGATTTGTTGATAGTATGGTCATCAAGTTCTAAAAAAACAAAACCACAAACCTCTCCTTTATACACCTTATTATTACCTAAGTGGACATCTCCTTATACAATCTAACCCAATTCTAAAAAATATTATCTAAAGAGGCACATATAAAAAGAGAAACCTAAATCAAGGACCCATTATTAATTGAGTGTATGGGTGAAATCAACAAGGATCATAGTACTATGATAACTAGATTCTGTAAGAAGGGATTGATCAGGGGGATTTTTAGACTCTAACTCATGATTGAGTTTTGTACATTTGAATTTAATGTAACATATTTTACAATAGTTAAGACAAGTGAACATTATATACCTAGAGCTAGATATAGTCTTGGGATCTTTATTTCTATTTCTCCAATCATTATTGAAATATGTTTTCATTGTTCTAGATTGAGGTCTACCCCTTTTGAAGAAGATCTCATCTCACCTTTTTAATAAGATTAGAATGATGTTCTTAAAAATAAGGGTTGATTTAAATTCTTTCAGGGTTGAAAAATCTCAACCATAAATCATGGCCTCAAAAAAGGTTGTTGTAAGAATTATCTATAAAACCCTAGTATTTCATAATATGTTATATCTTTAAAGTTACTCAATTACTTGGACCACACACAACACCGAGTTTGAGTTCACCATGACTTACCAAACTAACCGTTTAAATAGTGGTTATGAATAGTATTAACTGTATTTTGAATTTAATATCCTCTATATAATTTTAAAATCCATATTATGTGTAATTTATATATAATATAAGAACAGATCCAATTTTTCAGATAAAAAGGTTTTTTTCAACAAACATGCAGCATTACACCTTTTAATGGAGAACCATTTTTAAATATAATATTTTCCACTTTTATATATTCAAATTTTCAAATTAAACTTCTTCTTTTGAAGCGGGACATAAAAATGTAGTTTTGATAATATTTTGGGATTTTTCTGATAACTTTTACATTTTTGATAAAGAGTGAAAAATACTAAAAATTAATTGAAAAAAATTTTGTTAATAAAAATATTTTATATTGATAATTTATACATTTTAATGTATTTGAATTATAATTAGATTATATTTTTATCATTTAATATAATGTTGGTTATTGGATGGAATTTTACATTTAAATTGTACATAAACACATATTAATTTTTTGATAGTTTTTACTTCTCAAAAACCCTCTTTCTAGTTTTGACTACATGAATTAATTTTAAATTAATTAATGAAATATCTAGGTTTTTAATTTATTAAAATAGACCCCATTATTTAATTTTAAATATCAAAATTATTATAGGGTGCTTTTTTGATATATTTCTGAAAATATTCAAATTTTTATGAATAGTGAAAATTACTATATAATACATAAAAACCAACCTATTAATTTAGTGATTTATTTTTAATTAAAAATTTATCATAAAATAGATAAATAATACATTTATCAGTATAATTTTACTCATTGGATCCATTTTAAAAAAATATTAGATATATAAAATTTTATTGAACCATTTTAACGTCTTTTTACCAACCTTTTATACGCATTTACCCATCTTCTAGGCACATTTGAAAATTTGTATAAAATGTAATTTTACCACATCTGCCATTTGAATTTCAATAATCTGAGATAAATAGTTGAAATTCATAGGTAAAATTTGGTTCAATGGGATGAAAATATTTTTTTTGTGAATAGTAACTTTTGAATTTTATTTACGATAGTTAAAATGCAATAATGTAATTAATGGTAAAAATGATATTAAAATTACTCCAATACATGTCTTAATTCTATTGCATATGTTTATTTCGACCAAATTCAACCACAAAAAACATAAGATCTTTTTGAACCATTTGGGTTAGATTAAGAAATTTATTTTACTTCATTTAATGATGTGTTAAAAGTATTAAATTC
Source organism: Viscum album (assembly GCA_963277665.1). Classification (NCBI taxonomy): domain Eukaryota; kingdom Viridiplantae; phylum Streptophyta; class Magnoliopsida; order Santalales; family Viscaceae; genus Viscum; species Viscum album. The sequence goes on from OY728129.1 coordinate 1,040,349,313, forward strand.
AACGTTTAAAAACTAATCCATTTATAATTTAGGGTTACACATAAGATAAATTCGACTATAAATATTTATTAGAAATATAAAAATATTTCTTATATCATGGTATTTTATTTGTATATTTTAGAAATTAAATAATTAAATTTATTTATGACACAATGATGATGTAGTAATTATCTTATTAACAAATGATTAAAATAATTGAAATTATAGATATAAAAATTAATCGAAATTGAGACTTTTGATTCCATAAAAGAATGTTATAGGTTAATATGAAATTTTAGGGTTGATTTAATGTATTTTTTCTAAGTAATTAACTTGTTATGACTTTCAAAAAAACTAAATACAAAATATTTTCAAAATTGACATAAACGAGTTTTTAAAACAAATACCATAATATTAAATGATATAATATTCCTAAAAATCTATGGTTCGACCAAATGAATTATATAATGACATATATGTCATTAATGAACCACTTTAAGTTCTTTTGTAATTATATAGCTTGTTTATTAACCATGTATTATAATAATACATGAATAGATGGTAAATGTTAAACTATTTAACTAGGGTTAAATCTAAATGATATGTTCAATATGGTGACCTAAAAATTCATAAAACCTATTGATTGAGGGGATTTAGACCCATAAAAACCTTATCCTAGAAATAAATCCATTTTGAGCTATTAGAAACTAAAAATAATTTTATAAAAAATTAATATTTCATGTTTTTCCTAAAGTGCCCCTCACATCTCTTATAAAATGGTACTTCCCCTTCACTTAAATTTACACCTAGAAAGACAATTGTCTCAGACAACCCAGGCTCAAATATCCTCCCAACTTCCCTCAAGTTGCCTTAGAGGCTGTACTTTGATTATAATTCCAACCTAATGAGCCCTTTTGTTCAAATCAAAAGGATGAACTCGAAGAAGAGAGAATTATTTATCACCTCTTTCAACATTTTTATCTTCTTCCATTACCTATTTCATTGTTATTTCCAAACCAAAATAATAAAGACAGTACCTTCTATATACTGTTATGTTATTATAAATATGGTTCAGCCATATTCATTTATCTATCCATCCTATGAATGAAAAATTCACCGTACGTGCGTACATACGACTAACCGTCTCCACGACGTGGTGTAGTTTATTATTCAACACCTCATTATTTGGATGGGTATAATAATGAGTATTATTCATGTAAATAATAAATATAATATTTTATGATTCTGTATATACAATATACCATCCAATTACATATTATTTCACCATCAATAGAATGATATCATCGCTCGTGTGTACATACGACATACCGTCTCCACGATGCAATGGTATTCATTTGCACGTTCACTATTCAACGATGATTATAAATATATATAATACTAATAAGTAATTAATATATGATATAATAATTCTACTATATATATATATTTACATATATCTCATTCACTTACTATTGTTAAATACGATATGAAAACGTAAACGACATTTATGGGTACGTATGGCCTACCGTCCCCATAAACAGTGTTTTCCCTTTCCTATATCAATCTATTATACATAATTATATTATGAATATATATGATACATAAATAATGTTTTAAATTATGGAATTAATTAAATCATCATATAAGTTATATGATTAAGAATAACAGGTTAAAACTTGTATGATAAAGAATGTGATTATTACCCGAAATGTTATATTAAAATAGAAATTATTATTAATTGGGAATTATAAATACATAAATAAATCATATATGATATCATAAATATTAATAGGGTTCTTCTATAGTTTAATAACAAACTATAGTCATTATAATGGATGTTAAACATACGCTTTACCAATGGAAAGTACAAGGTAAGTGATAATTCCTCATTCTCATTGTTATCCAAGAGTGTTGATGTGTAAGTATTTACTGGGACATTTTTACCATCCATGTGCATATTCTATAAAAATCATTACAAAATTAATATTTTATTATTTTTAGAAGGGAATCATTAGCAGTATCATTATTTTAAATGTTTTAATGATGTATTTTTCTATATATTTTTATTTAATGTCCACGCTGTAAAAATTATTTAAGGATTTATTTATATGGATATGATTGTTTTAAATTTTTAATTCATTTAAAAACATTCAAATTGGTATGGGACACATTAATTCAAAAATATATTTTAAATGACTTCCTTTATAAATTCGTTACATATAAATGATTTCACACAAAAGGATATTTCTCTCAAAGAGTTTAAGTGATCATTTTAAACTACGTCCACATCCTTTACTGGATATTATTCTTGATTGAGGTTGATTTATTATAATACAATCATCGATATTTTATTGAATGATTTATGATATGGTTGAATTCATATGTGCAATTTTTATAACATTCATGGTTTATGGTTAATGTATTGACAATTAATATGATAGTTTTAATAGAAATTTTTATGTTATGTTTCATCATTTACATATGAGGAATGCATTGAAATAAGTAAGTGAGGGGTGGAGCCCACTGTATCTGCATGATACACCAGTAGGTCTCATGAGACAAATTAGTGTCTTGGCAGAAGGCATCAACTATTTTTATTTTTAGTCTTGGTAAGAGGCCTTGACTATGGGGTTATAATGTCCAACATTAAGCATTCCATCATTATGAAATTAGTTATTGATATTACACGTGATTATTAGACTAGTAGAATATCAATGTGAATAATTAAATGGAATTATTTAATTTTTCTTTTCCATATTATGGTGATGATTATGTTCAAATGTCTTTTGTTTTAGTCTTATACATTACATTAAATGTTTGTGCTTATTTATGTTAGTTTCCAAAATATTCTTATCCTTAATGAGCGTCTGAACTCACAAATTTCATATGTTTTATTTTTTCCAGAATTCGAAGAAATTTATTATGACTGGTATGAAGGGTTAGGATAGGAGAATAATGGAATTTTAAATTGATTATTTATTTGGTGTTTTATTATAGAAATTGTAATGTAACATTAATATATGTAATTTGTTTTCCAATACGGCTAAACCTATCAGTCCTTCGGGACACGATTCATTGTAATCATGCCAATGTGTTAAAATAATGCACCAAATCTGGGTAACTGGGGTCAGAGCATTGTAGTTGGTATAATAGGAAGATTAACAATAACCTTGTAAATAGATTTAGATAAACTCTGATTTTTAAACATTACCCTAAGAAAGACTTTGAGGATTAGTATAGAATAACTTCCTAGAATTTAGTTAATGTAGAGATTTTGTGAATTTTCCAAGAAATAGATCTCTATTTGGATACGAGCAGGTAGATCAGGCTCTGAGACAGTTGTATCTAAGGGTAGAATGAAAAAACACCACTTTGAGATAGACTCGAATGAGAACTGGTTCTTGACAATAGGCCTTTCTGAAAAATTGGATACGACACTCCAGGGGGATATGCTTTGGATAATTCACATTTTCTTTACAAACCATTATGAAGGATTTATGAGTAAATATGTCAGTAAATAATCCATTTTTTATGATCATAAGACTATATATGTAAAATATTCAATTAATGTTGATCATTTCTCTTGTTTTTGGATTATACATTTTGATATGATCAAACGTAGTGTATTTGATCATTTCAAAATGGCGCCCAATAGAAGGAATGAGAACGCCATCAATACAAATGATCCAAATAGTTATAAGGATCATATCATTCATAGTCTGAATCCAAAATTTATTAGGCTAATAGTCTCCAATATATTCACATCATTTGAAGAAATAGTATCATGTGTTAGTAAGACACATAATGAGTTCTCTAAGTCGTATGGCTTTGGTTGGAATCCAGAGAATAAGAGGATGGTAGAGAAAAAGAAGGATAATTGGAATAAGGAAAAGAATGTTTTCCCATATGTGATAACTATGGAAAGAATCACCATGATATGTGCTTGAAAAGAATGATAGTTTGTTATAAGTATGGAGAAAAAAATAAACCAATTTCTTTATTGCAAGGGTAAGTAAATGGTTTCAAATGCACAATCATTCATATGTAAGGATTTCGAACACTATGTGAATCAATGTCCAAATAATTATAGTTTCCTCCAAATGATGCTATTGGATAATAATCAAGTTATGATATTACCATAGATGAATAGGAATGAATAGATATCTTATATCATTATTAAATAATTGTGCCATTTTTGTATTGTATTAATGATTTAAAAGTTTTAGGAATTATATATTATATAAGTATTTTACTTCATTACTATTTAATTAAGGATTATAGATTGTATGGTACACATTAAAGTGACTTAGTTTCAAGTAATACATTTTTAAAAATATATTGTTGTGGTAAATATAGCCCTTAATATGTTTATGAATCAGAGATAATAATTTCGGAATAAGAAAAAATTGAGTTGGAAAAAGTAAATTGGATATTATTGACTACTATTGAACTAATTAATTGTGTGTTTATTCCATCATTATTGTAATTTACATAATTTTTGTATTTAAAGATTGTATCTGGTATTCTATAAGGAATAAGAGAGCATGAACGTATTCAATATGGTTTTATAGTAATTTAGGGTGTTACCATGTTCTAAGAAAACACTTGATGAAGGTATTCACATGTTATTATGTGGAAAAATAGATCTTCATTATGTTTACCTTCAATATAAATTTTTTTACTGTGAGTTTGGAGACATGTATTTTCAGATAAGTCTAATGGTTTGAATTGACTAAGTTGAGCACCTGATATTTTGTATGAGGTTAAAGTTTAATTTATTGGATACACTGACCTAAAATTTTGGATTTTAGGAAACTGATAGAGGCTTAAATAAATAGTTGAGGACCTTATGATTAATCCAATGCGCATTAGACATAAAAAATCATTTTTGAACATTCATTTCATGGTGTAAGGGATAATGTGAAAAAAGATCTAAGCACAACCAAATGACGAAATTATGATTAAGACAGGTAATGAAATCAAGTATTTTTTCTTGAGTTTTTATCTAGATAGTAAATTAATCCATCCTCTTCAGAAGAAAAGAGTATAAAAAATTTGTTATCCAAATACCTTTTGTTTTGTTGAACTGATGATACTTTAAATCATTATAGATTGGTGTCTTTGAGGCCCTTAATTTTACATTTATTATTCACTTGTTTGAGATTGATGACCTCAATCACTCCCTATAAATATTTATGTTTTTCTCCAATTATGTGTCTCTAATTTCCACCAATTTTCTTTTAATCTAAATCCTAATTTGGTGGTGATTTAATAATTTCTCTTTCCCTCTTATTAAGACTAGATTTTAATAACCCTATTTCTGATGTGGGTTTTCCACAATGTTATTTTCTATTTTCAACCTTTTGTTTTTTAATAGTAATTTCAAATTGAAAGGAAACAATATATTGAAGTAGGGGGAGAATGTAACACCCCATGATTTCATAATATGTCATATCTTTAAAGTAATTCAATAGCTTGCACCACACACAACACCGTGTTCGATCGCACCACAACTTACCAAAATAACCATTTAAAAAAGTGGGTATGAAAATTATTAAATACATTTAGAATTTTATATACATCATATAATTTTAACATCCAAATTATGTGTTTCTAGAAATAATATAAGAACAAATCCAATTTTTTAGATAAATGAAGTGTTTTTCAAAAAACATGTAATATACCACATTTTAATGGAGAAACCTTTTCAAATCCAATATTTGGAACTTAAATATATTAAATTTGACAAAATAAACTTCTTCTATAGAAGAAGGTCATAAAAATTTAGTTTGGATACATTTTCGATGTTTTTCTAATAACATTCATATGTTGATGAATGATGAAAAATACTAAATTTTAATTGAAAACAACTTTTTAATCACAATATGTTATATTGTTAAATTATAAATTTGAATAGTTTTTAAGTATACCTAGATTATATTTTTATCATTTAATCCAGTTTTTTTTCATTATATGTAAGTTTACATTTAAATTGTACCTAAATACATATCAATCTTTTGATTGTTTTTACTTCTCAAAAACCCATTTTCTGGTTTTGACAACGGTAATTAATTCTAAAATAATTAATGGAAAATCTAGGTTTTGAATTGGGTAAAATAGAGACAATTATTGAAATCATAATGTAAAAATTTTCATGGGGTGATTTTTTGGTATTTTTCTGAAAACATTCAATTTATTGTGAATTGTCAAAAATAATGCATAGTACATAAAAACCAAATTTTCCATTTAAATTATTATTTTTAATTAAAAATTATTGTTAAAATAGAAACCTAATACATATATTATTACCATTTTAGTTATTGGTGTTATTTTATAATAATATTATATATATATAATTTTATTGAACCATTTTAATGACTCTTTACCCACCTTCTAGAGACATTTACCGACCTTCTAGACACACTTGAAAATTTTCATAAAACACAATTTTACCACTTATGTGATTGAAATTTCAAAAACATGAGTGACACGGCTGACATCGGTATGTAAAATGTGGTTTAATAGGATGGAAATAATATTTGGCGAATAGTAACTTTTGAATTTTATTTAGCACGATTAAAAGTGAATAAAGTAATTAAAGGTAAAAATAATATTAAAATTACCGAAAAACATGTCCTGATTCTATTTGGTATATCTATTTTGACTGAAATTAACCTTAGTACTATAATAAGATCCTTTTTATCCATTTGGGTTAGACTAGGACATTTATTTTATTTTATTTAAAGAATAGTCAAAAGTGTTATATTAAAGGTTTAATAACCAAACCATTTTTAATACGGGGTTACACATAAGATAAATTTCACTATAAATGTTATTTATAAAGCTAATAATATTTCATACATCATTGTATTATAATTAAAAATTTTAGAAATTAAATAATTAAATTTATTTATGACACAATGATGATGAAGTAATTACCTTATAAATGAATGATTAAAATAATTGATATTAAAAATATTCAAATAGATTTAAATTGAGACATTTGATTCCATAAACTTATTTTATAGTTGCATATGACATGTTATAACGGATTTCATGTATTATTTTCGAAGTAATCAACTAGTTATGACATTCACAAAAACTAAATACTAAATATTTTCCAAATTAACATAAATGAGTTTTTAAAACTAATACTATATTATTAAATGAAATAATATTAATAAAAACATAGTGTTTAGAAAAATGAATCATATAATGTTAGATATGTTATTAATGAACCAATTTGAGGTTCTTTTTTCACTTTATAGTACGTTTATTAACCAAGTATTATAATAATACAAGAAGACATGGTAAAAGTAAAACTATTTAACTAATGGTTAAATCCAAATGATAAGGTAAATATAGTGACCAAAACTTGTCTAAAACCTCTTAGTTGGGAGGATATATACCCATTTAAACCATAGCCTCTAAATAAATCCATTTTCAGCTATATGAAACTGTAATTATTTTATAATAAATTAATATTTCAATCTTTTCCTAAAGTACCCCTCACCTCTCTTATAAAAGGGCACTTCCCCTTATCTAAAATTCACACCTCGAATGATATTTTCCTCAGACAACCTCTGATAATATATCCTCCCCAATACCCTCACTTCATCCTAGAGGCCTTACTTTGATCATAAATATATCCTAATAGTCCCTTTTGTTCAAATCAATAGAATGAACCCGAAGAATAGGTAATTATTTCATCACCTCTTACAAAGTTCTTATCTTATTCCTCTTCCCCTTTCTTTATTGCTTCCATAAAAACAATAATAAATCCAGTACCTTATACATAATTTTTTGTTATTGTAAATATGTTACAACCATATTCATTATTCAATCCATCATATGAATGATAAATTCACCGTACATCTATAAGTACGACATAGAGTCTCCATGTCGTAGTGTAGCTTGTTATTCAACACTTCATTATATGGATGGGTATAATAATGCTTATAATTTATTAAATTAATAAATATAACATGTTAATGATTTTTTATATATAATATACTATCCAATTACATATTATTTAACCATCAATAGAATGATATCATCGCTCGTTCGAACATACGGCTTACCGTCTCCACGACGAGATGTGATTCATTTCCACGTTCACCATTCAACGATGGATATAAATATATATTATAAATAATTAGGTAATATATGAAATACTAATGATATTGGATATATATATATATATAAACATATATATCATTCACATGCTTATATTCAATATGATATGAAAATTGAAACAACGTTTATGCGTACGTACGACCTACTGTTTCCATAAACAGTGCCTACCATTTCACACACACACACACACACACATATATATATTATGCATACTTATATTATGAATATTAATGATAAATGAATGATTTTTCATTTTCTGAAATCAATTAAATCTCAATATAATTTATATGATCAAGAATAACAAGTTAATTCACGTATGATAAAAAAATCGATTTTTACCCGAAATGTTATTTTAATATATAGATTTTTATTAAATGGTTAGTATAAATACATAAATGAATCTAGTATGATATCATAAATATGTATATGGTTTTTTATAATTTAATAACACACTATGGCCGTTATACCAGAGGTTAAACGTACCCTCGACCAAAGGAAATTACTAGGTAAGGGTTAACTCCTCAATCTCATTTTTATCTGTGATTGTTTATGTGTAAGTATTTACTGTGAAATTTTTAACTTCCATGTCCATGTTCCATAAAAATGTTTCCAAAATGATTATTTTTTGTTTTTTTGGAGGGGACTCATTAGCTAGATCAACATTTTAAATTTTTAATGATTTATTATTCTAATACTTTGAATCTTATGTCATTGTTTTAAATACGTTTTTAAGGATTTATTTATATGGACATGATTGTTTTAAAATGTCAATTCATTTATAAAGTATCAAATTGGTGAGGGATAGTTTGATTAAAAAATCCAATTTAAATGAATTCATTTTTAAATGTGTGACTTTTAAATGATTTCACAAAAAGGTATATTTCTCTAAAAGAGTTTTACTGATCATTTTCTATTATTTCAACTTCCTTTACTAAATATTATTCTTGATTGTTGTTGATTTATAACAATAAAATCTTCCATATTGTATTGAATGAGTTATGATTTGTTTGATAGTGGATGTGCTATTTTTATACCATTAATTGTTTAATATTAAAGTATAGACATTTCGTATGCTAGTTTTATTATGAATGTTTATGTTATGTTTCAACATTTTCATATGTGAAATGCATTGGACATAGTAAGTGAAGGGTGGATCCCACTATAGATCCTTGATGAATCGGTGGGTCTCATTTGACAAATTCGTGTATTGGAACAAGGCTTTGACAATCGTTTTATTTGTTGTCTTGGCACTAGGCCATGACTATGTGGTTATGATGTCAAACATTATGCATTACATAATTATGACATTATCTATTCATATTGCATGTGATTATTCGACTTGTAGAATGTCCATTTGAATAATTAAATGACATTATTTTTTTAACTTTCCATATTATTTTGAAGTTTATGTTTACAATGATTGTGTTTTAGTCATATACATTACATTAAATAATTATTCTTATTTATGATGGTTTCTGCTATATTGTTATCATTACTGAGCATATGAGTTCACCCATTTCATATGTTTTATTTTTCCTAGGATGCGAAGAGTTGTATTATGATTGATATGCATGGTTAATCTAGGGGAACAATGACATTCTCAAAGGGATATTTTTGTTGTGTTTTATTTAATAAATTGCAATGTACCATTCATATATGTAATCATTTTTCCATGACTTTTAAACTAATCATTACTTCGTGACATGATTCCCTATAATCATGCTAATGTATTAAAATAATGCACCGACTCTGGGTAACCGGGCTCAGGGTGTTACTTTATCTAATGATATTAGGATTATCATCACTCAATCCTCATCATCAATAGAAACAATAATGATTAGTAACTATAACATGACTTTATTAAAATCATCTTGGAGGGATTTAATAGAACTACCAATTTTCATTTTCAATGCCAACAGTCATTGTTTTTTAAATACTATCTACCAATGAAGTAATCATGTAATATTTCTCATGTTTATTCCAAATTCTTGTAGCAGTAGACTCTTAGGCTACATCTATGAGATGTAATCACCTAATTATTGAAAAGGGGAATCAATTGATTTAACTAACACATCAATGGAAACATCAATGAATTCTATTGTAGTTTATTTAGTTACAATCACTGTAATAATATGTTTCTTAGGCCAAGAGAGGGCATAAATCAGGACTTTCTAAACAAGTTGGTCTCTATTATCAATTCTACAAAAATTTATTTCATTTTCAGCCAATCATTTATCGATTTTATATCTCATTGTTGAAATGATTTCCAATAAATAGGATGTCGGGTTCTTGGGTACAACATCATGAGTACGCCCCAAGAAACATACAAATCTATTAGGTAAACTATGTTTTATCCAAGCAGATGAACAAAAAATAAATGTAAAAGGTAAAATGTTTATAAAAAATAAATTAATAAAGGAAGTGGTGATTTAAGCGTGATGTTATAGTGTATAATAAAAAAATAAATTAAAACTAAAGAAGATATAAGGGAACCAAAATTGAATTCAATAGAAAAAGATATACTTTGAGTCTTAGATACAACTTTTTTTACATTCTATGGAGATCTGAACAATGGATGAATACCAAAAAAGGATAAGTAATGAACATAATATTTACAAGGATACATATAAATTGAAGAGGAAAACGAAAAAAAAATTAAAGAAAATAAATTAATGAACAAGAACACATGATTAAACATGTTTCGGTCTCATGAGGACATACATGTATGGAAGTAAGACCAACATCCACTCATGCATTTTATTAATCTAAAAATAGAAGAATATTTACAATGTAGAGATGAAGAAAACATCAATAGAAGAAAACAAGATCCAAATTTGACAAATGAGATTCAATAATGAAATATTAAATAACACACTATGCTAGATGCTTACCTGTATGACTGTATTGATCAATTTTTCCCTTTCCTTGATTGTTCTAAAATGTGGAATCTTTCTGAATATCCCAAATCTCACAAACTTCCATGTACTGTATTATCTTTCCCGGGTACTAATATTGGAATAGGTTCACTATTAGTGAATCTACCCCAGGAGAGGTACACTATTAGTGTACTATGGATTTCTAAAGGTGTATAGGTTCACCACTAGAGATCAGAAGAAAGCATCTAGGTAAGATTTTAGAACTAGATATCGGATCACTTGAATACCAATAGAGAAGAAAAACCAAAGTGGATCCCATGGGATCCAACTGGTGTAGAGTCTGATCTATTTTGCCTAACACAACTAGTGCCTCAAATGAACCCTAAAATGATAACTTTCTATGAAGATTCTTGAAAACAGAATGCCGGTGGGTAATGAAAAAAATCTAAAAAATGTATAATAAATATTAAAATGGTGGAATCTATTATTAATGGAAAGAAATCATCCAATATGGATTTCCATCGAGTAACATGAGGCACACAAGCTACATCCTCATCAAAAGGACATAACCCACACTATAAGGAGCAGGCCCCAGAAGAAGCTTGAGTGAAAAATAAGATGGAATTGTTGAAATAGGTCCACTACAAATGTTTAAGAAGTTAAAATAATTAAAAATTAAATAATATTGGCACAAAAACAAGTATGTTAATTTGTCATGACACGATTAATAAATATAAATGAAAGAATTTATAGTATTGAATTTAAATATGAAAATAATGAAACGAATATCAAAATTCACATATATATACCTACAATGGAATGATGTATCACATAGAGTCTTTTGATCCCTCCATGGAATTATGGAGCATTCCACCTTTCAATATTGCATACAGGTTGAAGCTGATGGACATGTCAGTGAAAACACCGCAACTGAACCCCCCATCAATCAACACCCCAAACAGCGAACCAAAAAACATCCATCAATAGGTAGCTATCAACTCTTACTCTGTATTCATACACATGATTCTTGCAAGCGCCACCACCACATCCACATTCCCAATGTCAGGGACCACCTAGAAGCTACATATTATGACAACATCAAATCTCAACTGTACTTATTCAATTTGGAGTAGTGGGTTACCATATCATGAAATGGCTACGGAACTGAACCCATATCCACCATCATTAATGAAATGAGGAACACTTCTGCAAGTGTTGATGCTGTTAGGGATGAGGTGGGCTGTCCGATTAGAAGAACTCAAAAACACTAAGGAAAAAATTGGGGTTTTCAAAGAGAAGATGAATATGAAAGATATAAAACATTCAGGATGAATGAATCTAGGAAAGAATGTAGAAGACAAGGATTTATGAGCTTGGGTACTTTTTGGATCCCTGTGCATAGAATGAAAACCATCCATCGCACACATTCTATTCATCCACAAAAAAATAAATAGACTATAGAAATCAAGAGTTGAGAAACCTTGATAGAAGCATAAACAATTTATATAGTAAAGTTAGAACCATAAAATCTTATAGAACATATAGTTCTATATACAAATAGGTTCAGCTATACAAATTTGCTATAGACTTTACCGAAGAGATGTACCAAAATATCATACTCAATAAGGATGGAAGGGTTCGTAGAGGTACTCACATGGACTAGATCGCCTTTAACTCAGGTACTCAGCCTCACACCTTCTTGACCAATGAATGCTACCATCAAAGCTCGACTATAAGTGCTACACAAGTAGTGTCCCATAGAGAACAGATGACACATATACTTACTCCTAGTGAACTAGCACTACCACAAAATCAATTTACATAGTTTCAACTTTTATGAACACTATTAAAGGTTCTCATAATGTAACCCATTATCAGTTAATCTTTTATCACTAATAAAAATTATGTTTCATAAAAATTATTTATCATTAAAAATCATATATTAATATATTAATATATTTATACTGATATAAAAATAATATATTTTAAAAAATATGACTTACATAGGGATAAATAAGCTTTTACAAATAATATATAAAATATTTATTGAAAAATTGATTAATAAGTTATTAAAAACTAATATTAATAAATACTTTTATAAATTTTATTGAGTAATAGTCATTTATTAACAATTTGAAGATAAAAATACAAAAAATGAATAAATGAACTCAAATATATTTAAAATGACACTCAAACATCAAAAAGCATAGAATTTTCTCCGAGTATCCATTTGGGTTCTACCACATATAATATGAAATCATATGATTATATCTATGCTCTTTTGACTAGGGAATAATTTTCATGATTTTTGAGTCAAAAAAGGCCAAGAAGACCCCAAAACAAAGATTTTAGTATAGATATCCCAAATTTTTAACATTCAATGGACATTTAGCTTTATTTAAGGGGGTCTTGTTTCCTTTTTTTAGTGTGGAATTAATTTATTCACATGTAATACATTCATATTTATATTATGGTTTTGAAATATTACAATATTTGAAATGTAGTTTTATTTATTATCAAATATATAAAAATTATATATAGATTTTGTATATATTCACACATAAAAATTTAATTTTATAAATATATATGTAAACATATTTACATGTAAAGAATCGTTCCAAATATATATTGCTTATCTAAATAAAAAATTATATAAATTTTAGTAATTATAAAAATTTAAGTATATTTATATACATATCCAATTAATATATATATATAATGTGTGTATATATATATACATTTATGTTTATTGAAAAATTGATATATATTTGTCTATATTTTTTGACACATTTATAAAAATATTAATATATAATAAATTAAAATAAATATAAAATTTTATAGTTACATTTATTAATTCACATACATATAAATATATATGTATGTATGTCTGTATGTATTTTTAAACACACACTTACACACAGAGAAATTGTTTTATATATGTATTTAAATATATATATATATATATATCAATATTAAAGTGTAGTGAAATATATATAATTATATATATATTTCCAAAATATAAAATAAAAAAATATATGGGTGTGGAAGAGGTGTTGGCATTTGATGGGGAGGTCTTAGGTTCGAATCCAAACTAAGGAAGGGTCGCACGGGTGGGTGAACTGGTTCCTAAAAATGTTAAAGATGAGGGGAAGGCTAGAACTAAAAGAGTGAGGTGGGGGGGGGGGTATATGAGTACTGTTATATGGGGTGTTGAGCACTAGTAAACATGTGTTGGGGTCTACCCCTTAATTTTTAGAAAAAAATTATTTTAAAAAATTTAGTTTTTTGATGTTTATCATTAGTTTTCAAGCGCCAATAAATGACCCATTTTATCATTGTTTTTTAGCGCTGATAAATGTGGAATTTATAGGTGTTTTTTAGATAATAGATAAATGGAACACTTATTTAATAGTGCTATGGAATACAATTCTTTTTTAGTTGTGTCAGCCTTTTCATGTGTAGTTTTAGAGGGCCGGATGTTGTAGTGTTGAATTACTAAATTAGGGTTCAATAGATAGGAATGGATGTGAGAGAATATCACCACTATGTGTGAGATGACCATAAACTGAATGTTGAAGTGTCCAAGGATCAGTGGGTGAATAATTACCCCTTACATTTTGCAGCCCATAACAACACGATGAACCAGAATGCACCACGAAGCAAAGCTGAATAGAATGTGAAACAGAGCACTCAAGCGCATTGGAAAGATGGATAACTTGGATATAACGAGTGGAAAAAATGACCAATGGTTCACAAAAACTCATTTATTGAACTATGTTTCTGTATAAGCACGAGAAACAGGCCGACTGAAATCCCTATCCCAGACAACATAGTACCACATGATATGGAAAATGCACAGCAAAAATACCCATATCCCTGAGAATGAAATACTTAAAAATAAAATTAATTTATTTTTCATGAATGAAAATTAATGAAAGATAAAAGGTTGTAATGAAAATATAGAATTTCAATATGAAAAGAAAAAAAATGAATACCATAATTCACAAATCTACAATATTTTAAATTGAAATTATTGATTTTATTTCTCCTACAATTATAGAATTTGAAACAAATCCATCCCATTAAAAAAATATTTGAATTTATACAACACCATAACTTTAGTCAAAATATATACTGAGTTGTCATTTGTGGGTATCCTATACACACACATCGTTCTTTATTCTTTAAAATATCTTATAAAATGAAGACTAAATCTATGTGTCTGAATTTGTAATGGAATTCTAAATTCTTGGATACCTGAAGAGATGATTGACAAATAGAGTAATCATTTGCAAAAAAATCATAATGGTTGAGTTCCGAATACCAGTGTTTCATATCTAATTTTAATTAGAATACCTCAACCAAATATATATATTATTATTCAATTGTTGAAAGGGAATCTATGGCCTACATGTAACACTTCCATGAAATGGGATCTATGGAAGTCGTGAAAACATATCCTCTCAATGATTTTACTGTACCAATATTCTGTATATACTTATTAGTAAAATATGCAATTATAATTTCATAACTTTCCACATTTCTACCATAACTCAGTGGAAAATTATAACTAAAATAAAAATATCGAATAATCCATTTAATGGCTTGACAATGTGGCTTCATAGTGGGGTCCAAAAACATTCTATGTTTGAAAAGTGAAAAGGATTTGTCAGGTTTAGTATAGATTATTCAATATATGATGATGCCAAATATATTTGCATAATATATTTTTGACAAAAACGGAATATCATCGATAACAAAGGGTTCTAGAATTATAGAAAATTTAATTTGTTATCAAAGATGTAAACTAACATGTTTAAGATATTCAAACATCAAAGACGTAAAATACCCTCTGTTTATCATATTTTTCATTTAAAGATTTCTTATAGGTTTCAAGATCATCATTAGCTCAAACATGGAAGACATGAAAAGCATAAAAGCCATATCATATTTTATAAAACAAGTATGAACTCTATGTACTCTCCAAACTCCATGTCGTGTCAATTGATTATCTATACTATTGGATGGAGGATCATTTTCAGAATATAAGCCCAAAAAATTATTTGAATTTTCCTGGTTTATGGTATAAGGATGAGGTGGAGTGGACAAGAGAAAAACCTCAAAGTGAGCTGGAGGATAAGTTTCTTACACTTGCTCTGGATCACTACTACCAGATGTGGTTGTCTTAGATTTTCGGGAACAAGACTCATGGAACATCACATACCTACTTATGATTCATATTTGGTAATTATGTTTATAAACCCAATGTTTGTTTCCTTTACACCCTGGAGATACCCTAAATAGATGCATTTAATACATCTAAGTTCATGTTTATCCATTTTCATATGTGAATAAGTACTGTAGATAACAATCTTATGTAACTATAAGATGGAGTTTTGCCATTCCAAAACACTTCTAGGGTTCCAAATTGACTGGTAGAACATGATCATCTATTAATGAGGAATACTTTTGTGCTGTCAGCCTCTTCAAAAAAATAGTTAGTGATAACTAATAATGAAACCATGGTTCAAAAAATTTCTAATATATCTATGTCCACTCATTTATTCATCAAGGTCAATTTTTGGGGAGATTCCCAAACATTTCAATGTCTTTTAATACCCACATATTCATAGAATTGAATAACATTAGTGGATATGTACTCTAATCCACTATCTTTTCACATGATCCTAATTTTTATCCAAACCATATTTTCAATTTACTTTTTACATGTTCTAATGGTTTTAAGAAAATATGATTTATTTTTTACAATAAAAACCCTGAATTTCATTGGGATGTTATCTATGAATGTTATAGAAAAATACATCTACAATGGTAGGTAGTCCTAGCTAGTCCCCATTGGCCAGAATGGATGTTTTATAAGGGGATAGAAGCTTTAAGTATGGAACTATTAAATATGACTCTATTAACCCTTTCAATCAAAAAATCATTTCAAAATGGATGGTTGTATGTTGTTATGTCACTCAACAACCCTTTATTGTTGATTTTTATAGACCACTTAGTCCAACATTCCCCGATCTCTCCTGACATAAAAGGGTAATATAAATATTTTCTTATCAACAATATCAAATTTTAAAGAATTGTAATTTCAATTTAAAAAATAAATAAAATTAATGATAGAACCTTTTAATATAGTTCATGTGCTTTTTGATATTTTTCACAGCCTATTTCAGACCTAACGGTGTAACATTGTTTTTAAAGAGTCCCTAATAAATCAAGGTATATATGAAGGTTGTGAACCCACAAATCATCAGGAAATGTGATTTTGGAGTGGTAATCTAGTTAAATTAAAACATAATCCATTACCTCAACCTTACACCTCTTATTATTAGCTAGAATGTTATATCTCATTACTCTATCTAACAAATCATGGAATGAATATAAAAAATAAAACATGTGGATTTAGCATCCCGTGTCAAGGACCAAATCACTACTGAGTGCATGGATGGAAACATTTTATACTTTAGCTACGTCATAACTACAATCCAATAAAATGTTCTAGTCAGTGAGATGTTTAAATTCAATCTCTGGTTAAATCGTGCCACACACTGGCTTAGTATTCTTGAGGCTACCATGATGAAAACAAACAACACCTCTTCTCTAAAATTATACCTAGGTTTGGTTTAATTGTTCTTATTTATTTTTTCATTATTAAAATATTTCTTTTTAACTTTTAGTCTATTCTAATTCCATGTAAAAAATATCTCATCCACTCCTTTTATTCAAAGGTTAGAATGTAATTATTTGGAGATTAGGGAAGAAGTAACCTCATAAAGGGTTAATGAGTCATGATTATACTTCAATGTTTCTAATCAAGTATTTTTTTTATTTTCTAATGATATTATATGGTTCATTTCTTGATCTTCATCATCATTAGTTACACATAGGATGGATAAATATATAATTACATTGTTATATTCATATAAATGGGCCTTTATTAAACTATTGGATTTCATCTTATATTAAAAAAATTATGTTTTTTATAAATCCCACCAACTAAATAAGTTTTCATATAAAATTTTTATAGTTTATGATATATACTAGAAATATTATATTCATTGGAAAATTCCGTACAAACTTTATCTCCGGAATAAAGTAGTAGTGAACTAAGTGCATTAAATAAAACATTAGAGGAAAACTCTTGATATTCAGAGAGAGTCATTATTTATTCATTAATGATTAAAATGGGTTTCATTGGACCAAAAAAGAAATTAAAAAATCCTATGTGAACAACCATGGATCGAATTTTCATTATCCACAGACCTTTGCATGTTCACTTTGGTTGATAGGTTCCGCCATTGGTGTCCATCGGTTGACGAATTTGATCGGTTTATCTCTGGTTCCTGGAAGCTACAGGAGCACATGGTGGTCGGGCTTCTTGATCGGCGTCACTTTATGATTCAGTTTCAATTGGAGGAGGATCTTGTGGTCACCTGGTCTGGGGCATGCCGAAGATACAATGACGTTCTATTCCTTCAGTTCCGCTGGTTCTTCAAGTTTCATATGCAGCGAGATCCATCTACCATCACAACCTGGGTCGGCCACTCTAGTATACCTATTTCCTTTCAAAATACATCGATTATATCTTTTATTGTGAATATGATCGAAATATATATCTGTTCTGATCGGAGAATGGAGGTCATGTGTCACCCCGTCTATCCAAGAATCTGTTTTGAAGTCGATGTGGCGAGACCACCTGTGAATTCGCTGTGGATCACGGATGGGGAAGAATTCCGGTGGAAGCAGGAGGTCATTCTTGAGTCCTGGATGAGTTACTGTGGGAATTGCTGTCGATTTGGTCATCTTGCGCCTGTATGTCACTGTAGGAATGCGACTGGGAATTTACGAGCAGTGGAAATGGGCGTTGGTGGCTTTGGGAACAATGGCTTGGATTAGTTGCGGGTTGAGGTTCAGCCTGAGATTTCCTTGTGCGGGCAAACTTCAAATGTTGTAAGTGAGGAGAAGGTTCTATAGTCAGAGGTCACAAAGAAGGCTAGAAAGATGGTTTCATGTGAGCAAGGAGTGAGGGTGAATGGGCGGTCAAATCTGGATGTGGAAGGCGAGGTTGCGCATGCTCCTATGCTGTAGCTGTGGTGAAGGAGGTGTAGCCATCTTTGAATATAACTGTGCAACATGTCTTTGATCACCTGAAAGTGGATCTTGGGGGATGGAAGCGGTCCTAGCCTGATGTAAATTGTAGTGGTCATCTGTAGGTTGTTTCTATTTGAACCCATACCGAATTTGAGGTGCTGTAGAATGAGAGGAATACTCCCATTGAGTAAGGCTCACAAAGGGATAAGTCTGAGAGGATGCAGATTGTTCCATTTTCTCATCTGGAAATAAGTGTGGTGATTCTTGGGAAGGAGCCTCATAATGTTTGTGGCAATGAGCTTCCCCTTCAATGCATCAAGCCGATTGATGTGCAATTGTTGTCGGAGGAGGGAGGGTGTGTTTTGGTTTTGAAAGGGTATGTTGAGTGGTGGATCTGATAGATGCCAAAGAGTGGGTTCTGTTCGCATCACATGAAAATGGGGAAGTGTCTCTGATAGTGACAAAAAGAATGTGAGGGATGTTTCCAGAAGATATTATAGTGATATTGTTCAAAGTGAAAAAAGTAAATTGACTACAGGTGAAGGGGGGATGACTGCTCTAGAAAAAAGAAGAGCGAGAAAATATTATTCATACCTACTGAACCCAGATACTACTAGATCATCCTCCAAGAGGGGGAACTTTTCAATGGATTTCAATGGAACAAAAAAGGGAATGAAATCTCCTACGACACTTCTCACATTGGAAAATCTGATTTTGAGAAGGAAGTATGCTGAGGTTCTGATGCATTATGAAAGCTCAGAGTGGGAATTGGCTACTGCGGACGAAACATTCCATCAGGAATATGGTGATGGGGATGATTTTTATGATTTCTAGTGCCCTTGTTGTAATTTTCTCGTTTTCTGTACTTTTTTGTTATTTTAATAAATGGTCAGAGGTTTTCCTCTGGGTGCGCTTTCTGGGTAATTACAAATAATGAATTAAAATAGACGATTTAAGAAGATATTAATATTTGGAAACCAGAACAAAAAAAAATTGTAAAAAAGTTTTGAATGTAAAAGATAATCAATAAGGCTCTGATACCAGTTTTTAAGGGGTAATGTTTTCTGAATTATAGGAAGAACACACAAACCATATGAACTAAACATTGGATGTTTAAATAAAATTAGAATATAACTGATTTTAATCATTCAAGATGAAATAACAAAATTACATAGAATATATGTATTTATGTTCATTTATGCCTTTGGGTCTTGCATACATGTAGATATCCCCACCATGTATCAAAAAATATTTTTCATGCTCCAAATAATACAGAAATTACAGTATAAAAGGGAGAAGAAACATTGACTGAAGAGTAAAATATTTCTATTGTAAATAAATAATAATACCCTCTTATGTATAATACATTACTTAATATATGTAAGTAAAGTTGTCTTAATATCTTCTAGACTTCACCGGAAAAATATTATGAAGATTCATACTCACTGATGTTCAATGTTGTTTCATTGGTACTCACCTAGACAGGGTTGACTTCCACTCGGGTACTTTTCCTCATTCCTTCTTGACTGAATAACACTTTCATCAACTCTCCACCAGAAGTGGTACACTAGAAGAGTACCATAATGAATTTTTGGTACAGAGACTTACCACTGAATAACTTAATTCATTATATTTTTGTTAATGAATCAGCAACCAAAGTGAGACAATACCACCACTGAATTAATGATGAGCCTAAAATAAATGTCAATGAAACCAAAGAGTTTGGGGTGATCAATTCCCCCAAAAAACATCTATATCCTATAAATGTATAATGATCCTGAATACACCATTGATGGGGAAATCCATCAAGGTGTCCTCTTAGTATGATTTCGGTGTTGTAGTGTTTGTGGACAAACCTAGATGACCGCAGGTGAGTATGGTTGGTGTTTTCTGAAGACAAGTTTTTAAGGTGGTGAAGTTTCCTAGTGTTAGCCAAATTTTTGGGCCTCAAAATCAAGAGTTTGATGTTGGAAAATGATGTATTTTTTCATATGTGTGAATAGTATAAAGAACATTGAAGATAAATATCAAAGGATGAGAACTTCATACCATTATTAATGGATCACATACCATGTTCCAGGAATGGTACATGGAATAGAGATAATGGTATGCAAGAGAGGTTCGCGAAACCAAAAAAGGTTCACAACAAAAGGAAGAGAGGTACATGGATGTCTTGAAAATTATAGTGGAAATCAACCACTTACAAGAAAAGGTCGTACATTAATGGCGTGGAAAAATGGTTCCCTAGTGGCTTGTTGTTCCCAGTGTTAGAACGATCGGTAAGTGGGGAAGGCTGGATTGAAGAATTGGTAAATCTTTGATTATCAGTTTTTGAGGATTCCATTTCCTATATAAATATTTCTAATCTCACCGATTAGTGTGGAGACATAATATAATTAGAGAACATATTTTTGTTCTATGATTTTGGAAAATCCAGATGGAGGTTCACGAGGATGAATTCCGTGAAGGCTAAAGTGGTTCAGATAGAAAGAATTCGGTCGAGGGATTTATGAAGAAAAGCTATATCCACTTAAGACTCGATACATGGAGGAGTAATATATGGTACCCGAGAGAGTGAATTCTACAAGCAGTATGGGGAGGAAGAGATATGGTATGCGGAAGCAGAGGTAGTCCGCGAATAGAGAATAGTTCTCATATAGACTGTAGTTTGCCGAGGATGTTTTTGGAGTCAGTATGTGGAGGTGGTAGGCAATAGTGAAGGAAGGGGAAGTCCACGGATAGGGGAGGTTTACGGAAGAGGCATCAGTATTTAGAGTCGGTGGTTCGCATACCAATCCTGGTACTCGGTACATAGGAGAGATATTTGTTTTTTGATTTTCACAAGGAAGCATGAAAAGGCATTAAATCAGTTTGAAAAATTATTTTCTGGACCTAGAAGTACCTGAGAAGGTGGAATTTATATGCGAGTGGAAAATGAACATCAACAGAATGTCTACCTAAATTTGTGTATGCGTGAATTCATGCATATAAAGGGACCTACATGTCTATAAACTTTGTTTTATTTACACATCCATAAACTTTGAGTGGTTTCCTCTCCAAGAGAAGTGAGGGCAGGAAGAGGAAGATAATGACCCTATCCATCGGTAGTTATCCATAGAAAGAGGCCTAGGGAGTTTCCTTTTGGAATAAAGTGAGAAAACCCTAATCATTGTAAATGAAGTGAGCATGAGAATAGAACTTCCATCTTGAACATTGAACTCATTATTGGCATTAAGATTTAGTTAATTTTGTACATCGGCACATCATCGTCGTATGATCCTTGGATGCAGCGTAGTGAGGGTGAACCAAATAAAAATTGTTTTGTCTTATGTATGATTTCATATATGGTTATATATATTTTTGTTGGTGGATCATATTTTTTTTAGTTTAACAACTAAACAAGATCCCAAAAAGAGCATGTTTTAATCTTACATACTATGATTCACCCCCCTTTTAGTGTATTCGACATAGTGGACGTAAAAACCAGGAAGCCAAGATGAATAAAACTCTAAATAGTGTGATAATGTTCTAGGGTTATATGGATGAATCAGATAAAATTGGGGAGAAAATGATCAACGGTCACAAAAAAAAATTGAACGGAGCAAAAAGTCAATATAGGTTCCTACAACAGGTCATCCAAAAGGCATGTCCCATACAATTGAAGTCAAAAAGAAATGGAGAAGGTTAAATTAAAATACCCAAATCCATTATAAATAAATTGATGAAAATAAAACTAAACTAGGTTTCCATTCATGAGAATTAAAATTATATAAATTTCAGTATTGAAAAGATGCCATTTCACTATGAAAAAAATTATGAATACCGAAATTCACAAGAACCACAGTCACCGAACTCATGTTCAACTAGTTGAGAGAAATGTGTTGGGAAAAAGTATATGGATGGTGAGGAAAAAATGATGAACATTAAAATTTGGTATGGTTTAATAAAATTCCACTCAATTTAATAATAAATAAATTTACTATCATATAAAAATTACGAGTCTCACAACCCACAAACATGAATTTGTGTAGAGTCCCTACTCTACATGGGGATTTATTCCAACAGACTCAATGATATAGGGATTTCCCACTCGAATTTTAGCTACATCATGCACCATAAAACACTACATGAACCCTTTTGTCAGTATAATGTATCTTTTTTGTTGCCAAAATCCAACATGTAGTTCATTATAACCCTCGATAGAACAACATTTTCACCTATCACCCACATTTTCTATTATAATCATTTTTTCAAAATCCCCACATAGTTATATATTCATTCAAAAAAAAGTTCCTATTTCTCGAAATATTCATACAAAATATTCCATTCATATTTTAAATCACTCATAAAATTCACCACCATAATACAAACAATGTTAACACTTAAACATCACCATCATCCATTTTGACCTTCAACACAATGGATACTATGGAAATAACCCACCACACCCATAAAAGGTATTAAAATGAAAAAATATGACGAATAAAGTGTTGTGTCTCCACCATAACATGAAAAACTATATAAAATGTCACCTTCATTTTCAATTTACCATTTACAAGCATATATATTTTTACATCCCATGTAATTGTACTTTTAGGGATTAAAGAAGCTTCACCTACTCGAATAAACATATACATATTCCAAATATATACCCCTTGATCATGTTTATTACTCCCCTTATCCCTTTGAGAACTCCAACACTAGAAAAAATCATTTGGAATTTAACATAAACAAAAGAAGTCATGATAATTAAGAAATCAATTACACACCTCACATTGGAAAGATAGTGAATAACCTCATCAAACAAATGAAATCATACCATAATGACTCCAACAATTCTTTTTTATGAATTGATATCCATTTTCACAATATCACTATCACAGTCCGGATAACTATCAAAATTTTATTTTTTGAAGATACTTGAAAAGGATGAATAAAATCAAAAATCTAGTCCACATCATCCACATAATTTTCATTTCTATGCAATAAATCACTTTCATACCTATAATTTTGAGTCATGTTATTCACGTCAACTAATTCATTATATATTTTTGGTTGATTTTATTTTTTCTTATTTTGGTCACTAAACATATCATAATACATTTTTTCGTAGGAACTTTTCCCCCAAAATCCTACTATATAATATCAAGATGTATTGATGGATTAACATTGTGTAGTTATTCATAGATATTCAAATATGACTTTTGTAAAGGGTATGATGATTCTTCCCATGTTGACATCAATGATTTGATGTAGATTGAGATCTAAAAAAGGTGGAGTTGATGTGAAATATCTTATCATGGCATAGTTGATGATGATGGAATCAGTGATCACCATGACCTTGATGGTGGATATGATTGTAGAGTAATTAAATTTTAAGTCAAGGTGGATATTTTTGGGATTTTAATTTAAATTTTGACTATTTAAGTGATATAAATTAATTAATGGAGAGATTTTTATTAAAATTAATATGGGATTTTATATCAACATTAATGGAGTGTTAATATTCAAAATTAATGGTTGTAAAAGGGATATTTACCACATTAATTGGAGATATGGACTTGGTGTCTATATAAGAGGATGTGATAACATATTTTGGATAGATGTTAGGACATGATGTATCCTACTAGAGGTTATTTGGATAGTGCTACAACTTTTGTGATAGATCATGCGAAGAATCAATAATAATGGAGGAATTATCAATTATGATTAATGTGAGAAGATAATAATGTTAGCAATGGCATGCTGATAATGGAAAATAAAGGTGATGATGAGGTAGAGTTAAGAGATCCATTAGGAAGAGTCACATGTCAAAATAATTATTGGTTTTATATATCAGTGGGTGTATCATGGGTCTAAAGATTAGAGGTATAATAAATGGGAGGTTCTTGAGGGAATGTTAAAATCCATCTGGTGCGAAAAGGCTTCATATTATTATGTCATAATTCCTTACGATGAGTTGTAAAAATCCCGTAGTTGTTGTAAAATCCATCAAGTGTAATTTTTTTCCTTTCCAAGTTCATTGTTCCAGAACCCATTGGTCAGTCAGGCCCACTACATAAGGCATTCTGGGGTTCTATCCTAAAACCAATGGGTAATAAGTGGAATTTCCAATCCATGTATATATGTGGGCCAATAAATTTATGAATATAATGACGGACTTGGGATTACACACAAAACCATTACAATCAGACTATTGACCACAGAATTTGGTCTCCCATTCAATAATAATCCACCAGACCCAAGCATATTGTAATACCAATTTTCATCACTAGGACACAATTTTTCATTTCAATAACTAAGAAGAATTTTTATACATGGATCTCTATCATAGATTACATCATTCTCACTCATCAGTGACTTTTTTCATCATTATCAACAAACAATCTAGAAAATAATTTACATCTCACTTTGTTAACCACATACTATTTATTCTCTATTATTAATTCTTCATGAGATCTATATTAAAAGCGGTATCACCATCTAAGTTATCTCTTGGTGGTAATATCATCCTAGATCTACTTTCAGAAACATGTTACAACATCATCTTATACAAAAACCAATTCCATATATCCAATTTTGGAGATTAACTTCCATATTTTATCCAATAATATTGTGAATTAACACTCCATTATTGAAGAGATAATCCTTATTATTGTCGAGAAAAATATCTCCATTTATTAATTTTTCTCTCTAAATTTTTCAAATTTCAAATACAAAAAACCCATAAAACTCTACCTTGATTTAAAATTTAAATACTACACTATCATCTGCACCACAAGGGTCGTTATTATCTTCAGCTCTTCCATCATCGACTCTTCCATAATCAAATATGTCACATCAACTCCACCTTAGTCCGAACTCCATCTATATTGGATCATCCACATCGGCCCAAGAATAATTCATCATACCCATTATAGGTGTCAAATTTTTAGATATTTTGTGAACTCCCATTTTTTATTTCATTTCCACATTCAGATCTTCTCTTGTTTGAAACATAAAACTTCATTGATACCATATGTTGGTAAATATATTATTAATGGAGTAGATATAAAATAAAGAACAAAAAATTTACCAGGTTTCGGTGAAGGCCTACTCCACCCAGGAATCAAAAACATTTTTGATAAAAAATTACGCTGTCTCAAAAATCACATTCTCTAATTGGTGAAATCATCCCTTATCAGATTGGTTTTTATTCCAACTACCTCTATGATCCCAGCATTTCCTTACCCACTTGTAGCCACACCTTGCACTACAAAACACTACTAGATCACTTTTTTTTGGCACAATGTATCCTAGTCGATTCCAACACCACATATGTAATACCTTGTTGACCATGATAAAAATACACCTCTCTTCTATCATCCACCTCAACTTTTATAATATTTTTTTTCAAACTCACTGCACATTTATAGATTTATTCATAAATAGGATCCTATTTCTCTAGAGACTTAAACCAAATCATCCATTAATATTTTAAATCACACATAAATACATGGCCTCGAGGATCATCAATACCACCCTTTCCCCTATTCCGTTTTGAGATTCTAACACACTAATTTGAATGGTTTTTATTTTTATGTGTTTAAGGTGATGTATTTACAAATTATTATTTATCACATGATGTACCATATTTACTCTTTAGAGGGATATCATTGAATTTTTTCAATAATTTCATAGTAATGAATCTTATACTAAATCTTTGTTATCATAGCTATATATTATTTATTAATTACTTGAAATTATGGATTTGTGTATATTTTTTGAATTTTGGTGTTATTCCACACCCTAGATATCCTGTAATAAATTTTTATAATATTTATATTTCATATAGTCAACAAATGTTTTTATAAAATCCATTAAAATTAGATATCAATTGGTATTAAAGATTATCATTAATGATTCATTCTAATTAAAAATTTACTAATATAATTTAGATTTTGAATTCAATGTATCACTGTAGAAAATTTTAATGAAATATTCAGTATTTTTTTTCATTCTTAAAAGATTTATTTTGTATGTATTATGATTTTTTAAAATCATTTTATGTTAAATAATATTGTCCATATAGATAATATATTAGTTGTTTATTGTATGTATGTCATATTTTTATTTTCTATTAAATTAAAATTTGATCAATGTATTTGTAAAATATATTTAATTTGAATATATATATTTGGGTGTTTTAAAATATATTATTGAAATATATTATTGTAAAATACTTATAATTGAAAACAATTTTAGTTTACCCCTTGGAAAATATATATATTTTTACTACAAAATTATAATTGAAATATATTAATTAGTTGAATATAAATTACAAAAATATATATAATTAAAAATAATTTTATTTTATACATATTAAAAATTTATAATTTTTTGAATTGATTTTTGGTCTATAGTGGTTTTTGTAGTTTATAATTATTTCTCTTGTCGACACTGCTCTCAATAAATTATTGTGCAATATTTTCTTGATAAGAAACATATAATTTTATAAATTAGTTTATGTAATTTTACATTGTTAATAGAGAAATTTCAAACAAGAAAAAACAGAATTCCACATGTCCCTTCAAGGCCATGATGTTTTCAATATTTTCTATAAATTGTGGCTATATTAGTTACATTTTTTTATCACTGTTTTAAAATGGTGCTAATTTTTAGTTTTGCAATGTTTTTTTTAAATCATGACTAATTGGGAATGTTTTTAAAGAAAATTTAGATAATAATATTTATTTATGTTTATATATATATATATATTTGTAATACATTAGTAATTTTTTTAATTTTTTTAAAATATATATTATATGAATTAATAATACATTAATAATATATTTTTCTTATATAAAAATAATAATATATATATATACTATAATATAATATATATATAATAATATAATATATATATTATATTATGAATAATATAATATATTAATTGGTATGTTGTGGACATCTCACATTGAAACTGATGTAGGATTCGATGCCAATTGTTAAGGAAATCAGGGGAAGGATAAAGCACATGGGGTCTTGAGGCTGGGGTCAGTGGGATAAAGAGAGTAAGTGTTTTTGGGACATCCGTGAGGTGTGTCTGGAAGGTAGGGGTGTTTGAGAAGGTTAGGGGGATGTCCAGGGTCAACAATAAGGGGAAACACGCGTCGGTCATCAGTGAGGGTGGTGGGAAAGTGGCTGTCATCGGGAGGGCATTAGGGAGGTGAATGTTGGGGTCGGTGGTGAGTGGTGACATTCATGGGTGGTCCAGAAGGTGAGGGGGGAAGTGGTGTGGGGTTCATTGGTGATGAAAAATAAAACTCATTTACCAAGATATCTAATTTGCATCACCATATTTCTTGATATTTTTTTAGAAACATTGATAAATTCATTTAAAATGTTTTGAAACATTACCACTGAAAAAATAATCAATAAATTATGTCATTCTAGTAGTGAATATGAAAAATATGACAATGATTTTTTGAGTAAGTAACCTATGAAGGATTTCATTGAAGATTCAAATATTTTTGAGGTGTGGTTGTTACTATAGAATTCCATTTGTTGATGGAACAAACCTAAAAAAATTAATATGTGTGTTATATTCAATTTGGATCAAGAAACTACATTTATTTCTTGAATAATATGTTTAAAAAAATACAATAGATTGTTTTTAACACCCCAACCTGAACCACTGGGTCTGATCATGTAACATTATGTTACTTCCTAGCCCATTACTTTTCTAGCTTTGGAGTTGAGGGTGTTCAAAGGGTGTTCAGTATGATTTTGGGGGAGTTTGGATCTATAGTTCTACAAATGTAGGTGGTTCATGATGTGAAATAGTAATTCACGATATGAGTTTATATTTCATGGCTTTTGAGTATCCTAGTTAATTCCTTGTGTTGGGTTACTAGATCAATACAAAACGAACTCATAAAGAGAATCAAATAGGGTTCAAGAACTATAGATTTTCAATGGAAGTTCACTATGTTTAGGATTCAGCGATTCCATTACTTGAATCTGGTTCAATACATGTAATTAGAGGGCTTAAAAAATCTAACAATGTGAATATGTATTTGATGATGTTAATAAGTTAGTTTCCATGTTTTATTTATGTGCGAGGGTTCATCCATGACTATTCATTCCTCTCTCATTCCTATTGGGTTTTTTGAAATACCTAGTAATTTTTTGTGGATCATCTAGGCCCTTTCCTCCTACATTGATCCTTGGCCTCTATTAGTTGATCCTTGGAAATCCAAGGTATGTTCATCCCATTGATCAAATTAATTCATGTAGTTCTTTATTCAGGGTGTTGGTTTGGAATTACTTTTCTAGTATAGTAAGCATCTAGGATATGGTTTGATGATCCCTTGATTTGATACAAGTTGGTTTCTGGGGTTCCCCATATTTCTTTTGTTCCTAAGTTGTGTCCCCTTTACCATGTTGTGTAAATCAAATCAGAAATCCTATTTGAGGTAGGTGATCCTTATTATCTCCCTTTTTTTGTACATGTGTGGAGATTTAATTCTTTTTTCCATACATTGGGAGGATATTAAGGGTAATATTAATGAATAAAATAATTTATATTAATCCAAAATTGATAGAAATGGAGAGAATTTACATGTTTCACTTCATTAATGTTTTTGATGGTGTGTTTATCCATGCTTGTTTTCATTTCTAAAAATCATGATTTGTTGGGAGCCTTGATTGTGATGTAGTTGATTTGTATGAGAGACCATTGTCACGTTTTTTATTTGAACTACCCGAAATAAAATTCTAATGACATATATATATGTATAATTAATTCGTTTCCCATGGAAATTTTGTTTGTGAGAGAATAAACATGTAAAATAATGAAGTAAAGTTATATAGGGCCTTGAATATAATTTTTTGAAGTGAAGATTTCATTACTTGTGTGCTTTTTATTTTTTGGGTTTCCTTGTGTGATGTGGGATATTATGAGGAGATAGTGGTAAATAAATGTCTTATGAAATTTGTGGGGATGTTTTGTGATGGTTATTTGGAATTATATACAATGTGGGTGGTCGTGTCGTGGAGGAGATATGTGATTCATGTGCTGTGTAGTTATTGGGGGATGTATTGGTTTTGTGTGTAGCTATTATGGTCAGGTGGATATAGTTTTTAGGGTTGTCTATAATTAATGGTTACCATTGTAATAAATGTTTTATGATTAAAATGTAATGCCATGGGTTGTTAAATGAATAATAATTGGATGTAAATGGTCTGTCGTAAATTGTCATAAAGAATGTAATGATAAATGAATGAGTTGTGTAAAAATTAATGGAATGGGTTATTCAATGAGATTTATTGGAAAATCACTAAATCAGATTTTTTGGAAACTGTAATTGATAGTTGAAGAGTGTGGTTGTGTGGTGTGATGCATTTAGGGGTGGTATCAGTTTTGAATGTTGTTTTTTGGTGAATAATTTGTAATTTAGAGTATTTTATTATAGTTGTTTTAAACCCACATGCTGGGATTTGTGTGAAATATTTATATCAATTATTTTATGTACATTCTACATATTCTCCTCTCAAGTTGGAAAACCATACCAATGCTTAAATGTTTTTGTTCATGAGTGTTTTCCCTGACATACATGATTAATGACTACCCCTAATTTCTCACATTTCCTTTAGCAACGGTGTCATGAGTTGTTGTTGAAGATTATACAGTGGTGATTAGTATGTTATATGTGTTGGGTTAATGAGTGGTGGGGGAGGGTATGAGGTTTATTCACTTTATGTTTATCATCCCCTACTACCATAGTTATGTGATAAGGTTGTTATATGATGTGGTTTAGGTGTGATGAGGTTGTGATGTGATGATTAATGATGCTAGAACTAAATACTAGACTTTTTGAGGGTGGGTTGGAAAGGATTCCACCCAACCCACATCCAAAATGAAGGAATATGTGATGTTATATGTATTGAAGGGATGAGAGAACATGATTCTTGATATTGGGGTGTTAGAGTGTAAAAAAAGTAGGGAAGTGGAAAACAAGGACCTTTAATATGTTATTGATACATTGTTACTATCATTGACATATTATGCATTATCAAAACCATGGTTTGGATATCATAGGTTAATTTACTTGTTTAGGTGCCTTTTGGTTCTACTGTTTATTCACTAGTGCATTAGTATTATCTTTTCAAATGTACACTAGAGACCTTGGGTATGATCCAACTATGTATACATTTATTCTCATGATATATATACAAACTAGTTTTCACAATTCTAGGAGAACATTGGGGACTAAAATGGAAATTACTAGATTGGGTTTTAGATCTTTTATTGAGTCACTTTTGTAGGACTTGTCTTTTGGTATTTAATTTGAGACATTGTTTTTATATTTCTCGAATTGTTTAGACAATGTGTGATTGTTTTGGGTCCACTTTTATATTACGTTGTGCTGTTTATTGGATGTTTTTATCTCATATTCCCATCTTATTTTTTCATAGATGGTAAATCCTTTTATTACCTGACATTTTTAAAACCTTAGTTCTTATAATTAACCTTGGGAATATTGGAAGTGATTCTTGGGTATTATTATCTGTCTTCTATGGTTATTATTTTAAAAGGGGTACCTATAGAGGGAGGAGACAAGATAGTGTGGTATCAAAGGTTTTGGTTGAGGTATAGGGAGATTTTGGGCTATGTAACTATGAGGATCTCATGGTTTGGTAGGGAAATTGTTCCAATTGAACATGGATTGTGAAATAGGATAGCGAGACTGAAAAAGACAGAAGATTTTAGGGAACCCTTGATCCAGTGTAAGGAATCTTAGATTATTGAATGTCCAAGTTATGTAGAACAATTTTCAGTGAAGAGGGATAGAAGTGGTACATGAATGTAGATTGATTGTTTTTGGGTCTTAATTGGGTAATTATGATAAATTTGAATGAAATAGTTAAATTAAATTTGTTGAAAATACATGCTACCGTGCATAGGATTCCTACTTGATTTACATTAATGGATCATTGTTGTCATAATTGGGTAGCTTAAGCAGTTTAGCGTCAACATGATAATCTAGTCGATCATCAGAGGATCGACCCAACAGGGGAGGATGACACAGGGTATGGGGCCCTACATTCCATTATGTGGTAGTGTTTGGGAATGTAAGAGGGGATCATCTCAGATCTATAGATAGAGATCTGGTTGGTGTAATTTGATATCACTTTCAATTTGATTCAATCTTGATCTGATTTATAGATTTCATTGGCAGTTAGTATGTTATGGGTAGTTGAATGTTAGTGGTTGTTGATTTATCTTAGTGACCCATAGAAGGTTGAGGTTTTTTGGCCAGAATTTAATAATGAGTTTGGTTTGTAATTCCAATCATTAATGACGATGGAAACAAATCGATAAGAATTACTCTCACATATGTTTTGGATCAACATGTTATAGGGGATTGGGATAAATTTTATTGTCCTAATTCAGTTATCCCTTACTTTTCATCCAAATAAGTGTTCTAGAGCATGATAACTAGATGAGGCTTTGTGCCTAGTGATCAAGTATATAGTCACTCTATTTATTCTTCCTAGATATGTGGAGGTGTAGAAAAAGGTGAAGGTTACTAAGAATATGATTTATCTAGTATTTGAGTAGAAATAGAGTAACTGATAGAAGATATCATGTAGAAGAGTGTCAGTAAGTGGGTCATGGGCCTTCTCAAAGTCATGGGTTTGACCATTAGGGAATCGACCTCGAAAGATCATTGTATATGATTTTAGTTTAGATGGCTTATTATAACCTGATTAGGGTATTGTATTTTCACTCTATATTTGTAGGGGACATGGTCACTACTTGAAAAACATTCTCACCACTTAGGGACACTATTTTTATATGGGATTTTTTCTTTCTTTTTCTCATCTCAAGTAGTTGCGTCCAAGTTAGTTGCAGTAGTAGGGAAAACAATAACTTGTCTTGCAGCTGATGTTAGGCCGTGTTGTGAAGGGGTAAATATTTTTATGGTCCCAATACATAGGTACAAAGGACATATCATGGTCATGGTGGTTGGAAATAGGGAGGTAAATGAGATGTTCATGGCTAGGTGAATGCATTATAGTTTTTGGTTCCAGCTAGCCAGGAGGTTGTCAGAGGTACAATTAATTTATCATCTAATATTGTTTTTTCCTTATCTGTTTAAAGAACGTTACAATCCTTTTATTCTCATACTTTGTCACGGACATTTTCAATGTAAGTGAAGACACATATAGTGACCTTGGTGTTTTCTACATTGGTTTGTGCTCATGATACTTTGATGGATGTGTTCTGGGGATATAGACTGGTGATAGGGAAACACCAGTTAGTGAGAGATTTCTTCATACTACAGAAACAAACATATTATGTTTTCCATCATTTTGGATAGATATATTCCTCAAATTTAGTCAATAACTATTTTTGAAAGATAGTTTTTTGATGTAGAAAGATAGTTGTTGTCATTCATTGGAGGTTGAGGTTATCAAATGGGTTGAAGAAAAGTGGAGCCTCATTTAATTAGTTGTTTTAGTTTTCAGTTGTATATCAAGGTGAGGATAATCCCAGTGAAGTGGAAGAGTTCTTGGTTGTTTTCTTAGATATTTTTATTCCAATTCCCCCTCGACGAGACATCAAGTTTGAGATAGAGTTGAAATAAGGTGTGTCTACTATTTTGAGGAACCCATTCTGAATGGAGCCTAAGAAACGATGTGATTTGATGTTGTAATTCTAAGATATGATGTATATGGGTTTTGTCTAACCCTTTGTGTCACATCCAAGTTCTCCCAATTTGTTGTACAAGGAGGCAGAAGGTTGTTTATGGTTATGTATAGAATACCTTAGATTTAATATAATAAGATTAAGAAAAACCACACTATATTCTATGGATTGATTATATGTTCTACAAGATGATTGGATTCAATTGGGTTTCAATGTTCAAATTATTGTCAGGATATCACTAGATGAGGGTGAAAGTTGAGGATATCTCAGAATCTAACATTAGATGAAGGTATGTGAACTTCAAGTTCATGGTAAAGTCATTATGTGTCATAAAAACAATATCTATGTTCATGAGTCTCATGAACTCCGTAATCTATGAGTTATAGAACTAGTTCTTAATCATGTTCCATAATGATGTTGATATCTACTCGAAGTCATAGAATGGGAATCTATAACATCTCATATCTATCATACAACTCCTTCAACACCACCATCTCCTTGCGAAGCTATCTAAGTATAGGTGATGAATGTCAGATGTGCATTTACATGGACATGTGGTTTCCTAGTGGGGTGTGTCCATGTAACATTAAAATATCAAGGTAGTTGTATCTTTAAAAGGATAATAAAATATAGAAAAGGATTACAATTTTCTTATTATTGTAGATATCCATTAGAGGCTCATATCCAATTAATCATGGGATTCAACCCCACTAATATATTTTACTAGGAAGTACCATTAATTTGTGTGTAATGATCAATTCTAGGTGATATTCAGTTACATAAAAGAGATTTTGATCAGTACTCATGTGCATCAAGATCAATAGGAGGGTGTGATATTTAATGTTTTGTATGATTCTTTTAATCACGTAATGGGGTGTGTGTGTTGATGTTACAAAGGTAAGTGGTCTATTATGGGTCGTGATAGTTAATCCCCCATTAGTGTTACTATTTTACCCACGATCAAGAGTTAGAGAAATTCATATTTTCACTAACGTCATGGTGTAATTATCTCATCTTCTTATATTCACTAGATTTCAGGTACCACAAGTGCCAAAAATTTGTATTTACTATGTGGGATTTAAATATACAATAGTGTATGTGGATTAAGTTTCTCCAATAGTGAAATTTTGAAAACTATTATACCCCAGTTAATGGGAATTTGGTCAATGATGTGTTAAAGACAAAGTCCGAAGGAGATGAAGTTCAACAGTCTTCTAATGATGGGAAATAGATGGAGGAGCTTGAAGTGATTCATATTCATGTGGGCGAGTGTAATGGGTGAATTTTACTTCATCATATGAATGTGGAGTCATCCATGATTTTTAAGTGGGTGGGTCTTTTTAGGGAATTATATAGGGACAGGTGATGCGTGACCATGCCTATCATGGTGATACTCTAGGGGGATGGTTGGAGGATGGTTTGAAAATGATTTAGTTTTAGGGGAAGTTTTTTGTTTTTATGGAAATGTGTAAAAAAATTATATTCTAGTTCCTTTTATTACCTTTAGTGGTACATCCCATCATGAGAATGATGCATCCCGGTTTGAGGATAAAGCTTTAGTGGTTAGTAATTAAATGGTCATAGGTAGAGTTCATTAAAAAGTGTCTCATTTTTATATAGGTCAAAATGGATCACCATGTTCTTGGTGGTATTTTACAGTCCTCCAATATTTACAAGGGGAAATGTGAGAACATATGAATGTATTAGATCGTCGAGTAGCCTATAAACTATGGATGATGTGATATAGTTTGGGTGATTGTGTATTGACTAAAAATATTGGAGTTTTTTTCTAGGAGTCTACAAATCGAGTGTTTTATATGTCTTAGTGAGGTGGTATGCATAGGATGTGGTTTGAATTCATAAGGTATTGAGGGAGAACATATTTTATCTAGATTTTCATTTAATATATAATTCTATAGGGTATTTTAGTATGATTTTGGATCCTAGTTGCAACATTGCACTTCATTCCACCCTCATGCAGATGGTTAGAAAGAGTGAACCATAAATACATTGGATGATATATTGTGATATTTCACCTTTGACTTTGGATTATCACGAGTATGGAACTTACTTCTGGTTAAGTTTTCAAAATAAACTATCACTCGTATATTGGAATGTATCTCTTTGAGGTGTTGTATGAGAGTTCATTTCATTCTCTGTTGTGCTGGATGGAGGTTGGGGGGTCAGTAGTTTGAACTCCCACCAATGCTAGATAGGATCTATGATTTATTACACATATATTAGCTTTATATATATCATTATGATGTCTCCCACACCACTGAATGGGGATAGATAGATATTGAGGATGACGTGAAGTTCATGTAGAGACCAGTAGGAATCTAGGATCATTAAGAGAATGTGATTCATGGATGAACCATTCCAATGGGTTGTGTGTTGTGGGGTAATAGTGGCCTAGAAGAGAGTACTCAAATGTGTGGGACTAAAATATGTACCTATTACCTAATGTGTTTTTTATTTTTTTTCCTTTTCATGTTTTTTGTGATTATGTGATATTTAAAACGTTTGGTTCTATAATATGTTATTTCTATTCCATTGCTTGCGGCGTGGGTCATGGATAAAATTATATGGATAATGTAAAACCCATTATTAATTGAGAAACATTATTTTTAATATATATTTTAAAAATACGAGTGAAATTTAAATCCATATATATGGAAAATATCATCATATGGAAAAATATTTTCGTTAATATATATTCTCATAGAGATTTTTTGTACCGGTCAAGGTGGTTATTGGATCAGGTTATGCAGATGTTGAAATGGTTGTGCATATGGCTATGTGGAAGTGTAGTAGTATGTATTTGAATAAAGTTGATATGGTGTTGTTGATGGATATTTGAGGACATAGATGTTTGGGGTGTTTTTGGACAATTTTCTTTTGTATTTTCATGGTTGAAGTGTTTGGGGTGTAATGAGACCCATGAGAGGTATCTCAGGGCGTGGTTGTTTGGACCCTCCTCTTATATCGAGCATGATCTTGATTACTGAGGAAAATAATCTCTTGATAATTATCTAATGTGATGGTTCATTCCTTTATAGGAGGATACATTTCATGTTTGGGAGTTGGGGTGTTTGAAGGAGGCTCGATACGGGTTTTTTTGTTGGATTTGTAGTTCTTCTTCATAAGGTAGTTCATGATGTAAAAACAATTTACGAAAAGTTTTTTTTGTTTCATGGATTGTGAGTGTTGCATTTCGTAGCTTGTGTTTGGGTAAGTATATTAGTATAAAATGAGCTCATATTTTAAAACTAGAGTTCATGATGTGAATTAAATGTTTTTTAGGTTCCATGAATTTTTGAAAAAGTTTATCTTGTTTGGGTTTTACAGAGTTCACAACTTGAATCTGATTCACATCTTTTAATAAAAGGTCATGTAAAAAACTCATTAGTTTAATCAATAATTTATTAAATGTATGGTTTACTTTTAGGGATGTATATAAATTTTGGGTCTTGGATAAAATGTTTCATTCCTCTTTAGTTACTCATAGTTTTTAAGAAAAAAACTAGTCATTTTGGGAGGATCCTCCTTACCCTTTACTCCTACATTGATCCTTGGGTTATGAAGATTGATTATTGGTCATATGAGGTGAGTTAATCAATTTTTCCCATTTTTTCCATTATTTATTAATTTATATAATCACATCATATATTCTTATTTCATTTGGGATGTTTTTAGGATATGTTTGGATGATACATTATTGTTATGTAGGTTGGATCGAGGTTTTACTCATATGGTTATGGATTATGGATTTATTCTCATTCTACCTATTATGTTCAGTGAATAAAGATGATTCTTAATGATAAGGTATCTTTGTTCTCTCCATTTTTATATTCATGTGTGGGGATTTCAATATTGTTTCTTTCATTGAGAAGATAGTAAGGGTCTATATAATGAAGATCATAATTTGACAAAATTTGAAATTGATGGGAATAGAGGGAAATCAAAATTTTTACAACTATGATGTGTTTCTGGATGTGTTTAATCGAACAATTTTTTATTTATAAACATCATTGTTTTTGGGAGCCTTAATGGGGTTTTTGTTAATATATATGTCATACCCATGATATGTTTTTTTATCAGACCCTAAATAAATAAATAATAATATATATATGGATAATTAATTTGTAACCCTTGGAAATATTGTATATGTGAGAATAATCATGAAAAATAATAATTTTATGCGATATTAGACATTGAAAATAATTTTTAGAATCTTCGATTTGATTTTATGTGTGGTTGTTCTTATTGGTCTTCATTTTATGATGTGGATTTTTGTTCGGTTATGGTGGTGACCAACTAGGTTGTTAATGGTGTGGGGTAGTGATGTGATGGTTGGATCAAATGAGATGTAATGTCGGTGGTTGTGTAGTGGTGGAGATGCATTGTTGATGTGTTGTGCAATGGTTGTATGATGTAGTGGTTGAGGTATGTGGTTGTTTTGGGGCGGTGGTGATGGTTGGTGTGAGTTGGGTATGTTGATTTTTCATGGGGTTTTGTTATATTTTTGATTACCCATGGAATAAAGTTTTAAGGTGTAAAATGAAATATTGTGTGTTAGTAAACTAGTTTTAAATGGATGGAACTAATATGTGTTAAATCAGATTAATGAATTGAATGAAAAATGAATTAGCAAGGAATAAATTTATATAATGGATTAGTAAATAGGATTTATTGGAAACTATCTAATTTGACAAAATGGTAGAACCTATAATTGAAATTTTAAACTATGTGGTTGGGTGTGATGGTGGGGTTGTGTGAGGAATTTTGTGATGTTAGTGGTTGTGACAGTTGTTTTGTGGTGCATTGGTGGTGATTTAGATCATGCTTGTGCAATTTTTGGAACCCATAGTTTTGGATTTTTGGGATATATATTGATCAAGTATTTTATTTTATTTCTATATTATCCCCACCTATGTTGGATAACATGGAAAATTCCCAAGGATGTTTAGTTTCAAGTGTTTTCCCCAACAACTCATAAAATGTTCATATAGTTTTCTAGATACCAACTCCTCCATTGGGTTCCTTCATCTATGATGATACAGGTCAATGTTTGAGATTACCCATTGGTGATGAGTATTTAATATGTGGTGGTGGTCATGCGAGGTGGAAAGAGTTCATAAGGATGAAGTTATTCATGTTCTTGATACCCTACTTCCATGGTTATGGGATTCGACTATGATTTGATGAGGTTGTGATATTTTGAGTTTTTGATTTGATGATGATTGATGCTAGCACCAGATGCTAGGCCTTGTGAGGCTGGCATAGGTGGGGATGTTCCCCGACCCATATCATATATGAAAGGATATGTGATGTGATAGGTATGGAATGAATGAGATCATAAGACATTCAATATTGTGGCATGAGAGTGAAACATTAGTGGGGAAGTGTCATAGGATTTCCTTTCTTATTCTGGATATTTTTTACTATATTGTATCTGTGATGTGGAAAGAAATCCAGGCTGTCAATGGGATTTTTAGTTTAAAAGTTTATAAACATTTTGGTTTTTTTGTTTATTCATTAGTGCATTATTATTCTATTTTAAAATGTACACTAGAGATCATTGGTATGATCCTACTGAGTATACATGTAATTATAAACCTAGAAATATTATATATTTTTTTTGGATTTTAAAAAGACTTTGGGGAATGATATGGAGATCACTTTCTTAGGTTTTATATATTCAATTTACTCATTAATTCCGGACATATGTTTATGAAATTACATATAAAACATTGTTTGTTCCATTCAACATGTTTTTTTAATATGGAATTGGATTGGGTTTAATTATATATTATTTGTAGGAGTTTCTCAGAGGGGTTTTATCCAATATTTTGATCCAATATTGTCATAGAGTTTAAAAACTTACATTAGGTGAGATTTGTATGTCATCCTCAATTTTAACTAACACTGGGCCTACTGGAGGTAGGAATCATGTGTCATCATCTATTCACCATTATTTTTTCCTAAGATGGGGTACCTCTATAGGGATGGGTCATGATAGAGTTAGAGTGTGACATGCCCTCTTGTGATCCTTCCCATATGCAAGTGGCTAACAGCTTGTAGTGAGTGTCGAAGTCCCTTAGTGAGGAAACTATACAATCAATATCATGTCATTCATTCATGGGTTTAAGACCTGCGGCCTTTCCAGACTTGATTGGTTGTCACCCAACATACATGATGTCATTTGGTAAAAAAACACTAATATAATTTCCTAAATAATATGATGGAAATCTATGGAATTAGGTTAATAAATAAATAACTTTTTATCCATGTTTTTTAATACAAAATCAATAGATAAATACATCCTCGTAAGTTTAACTTAAATTTCTCATGAATGGATAACCTTACAAAAAACCTAAATGATAAAAATGCCGATATCTATAGCCAAAGTAATGAAATCATCTTGAAATTGATACCCCATAAATCACAATATACAACTTGATTTTTATATTTCTTAAATTTTAATATACTTATCGTATATTCCACTGAAACAATCTAATGACCTTAATTACAATTAATACTTTTCGAAAACAATATTTCTTCATTATTTAAAAGTGTACTGGATATATTTCTTAAATCAAAAAATCCAATAAACATCATCATGGATAGAAAAACCCGACAATTAACATGTACTTACTTAGTTCCATGGTAAAAAGTACCTTCCAAATTACTTATTCATAACCACATTATAATAACATTAAGAACATATTAAGTCTTACCCACCCTTAGTCAAAACATCACATTGTCAATAAATCACTCAACCAGTCCATCTGGAAAATTCAACACAAACTTGTCAATGCTGAGCAAAAAACCTATGTAGAACAATCCTTGTATATTTTATTGTTAATATAACTTAATTTTGGAATATAAATACAAAAAAAATTAATTATTCCACTTCATTATTATGATATTAACAACGATACCTCATCTTATTACATAATACATATTTTCTTTGACATTTCATCTCTAGTATCCTCATCATCGAAAATGTAAACATTACTCGCACCAAAATACAGATACTCTTCATATGATTTCTTATTGGGACATTCAATTGAATAATAATGACTTATTACTCATTTGAAACAATAAACCATTAACGATGTATTAGGGAGGAAAATTTTCCCATTCATTATGTTTATTGAACTCTTCCTTTTTCCCTTGTAGTCACATGATATGTGTCCTTCTTTTCCATATTTAGAACATCTTCCTATTCTTATAATAAATTTACATAGGTGATTCTTTCCACATTATTGACACCAAAGAAACCAATTATTCTTTCCATTATGGTCTCAATTACACGAACTCTCAATAAACTCCTTCTTTCTCTTCTTTGGTGAGACAAAGAGTTGGTTGAGGTACACATTGTTAATCATGATTCTTGAAATTTGATTAGGCATGATCATAACATCTGTCACTATATTGATCATCCCACATGACTACTAACAAGAAAATCATCCATCACATTCAACATTAATCTAGATCCTTTGGGTTCCCTCCATTGTCTAAAACCATAAGTAAAGTTTGAGCATTAATTATCATAGAAGAAAACCATATAGTCTGGAAATGATTTGCATATGGGATTTATAATTCATTAAACCATACTTAATATACGACACCCAAGGATAATCCTATGTTATTCATAACCTACTTATATATTAATCCTACGGGATGTTTCATGAAGAGTTTTGGAATTTACAAAGAATACCCCACTGGAGTGTCAATCTAGTTGTACATCAAGGCCTGTTTTCGTGTTCCAGATTATCCCGAGTCATGACCAGAAAATCTTTTCGAACATTCTACCCCTACATATATATGTAAAAGGGCCACATCTACTTATAGTATATAGACAATGATGTATTTATAGGAAACCACTAACTCTACACCTTACCAAAATTCAAGGAGAATTTTCTAAATGTTGACCAATGATTATACTTATCCTTAGATACGTCCCTAGACATATCCATAGAAATATACCTCGGTATCCCACTAAAATTTTCACATCCTAGTTTCCAAAGGATGACTAAACCATTCCATTGATACCAACTACAGTGACCCAAGCAGTACATACGTTGACATTACATCATTTTAGATGAATATTTTGTACATTAGAATAATACATGTGAGAGGACCATAATAGTTTTGTGTTTTTGGAAACCTGATAAAAACATCATCTATCCTAATGATAGATCATCCACATATCCCATAAATAACTCCACCATTAGTACATCTACCTAAAACATTTCATCATAACCTCGGGAAATGAATCATAAGAAAGGGGTGATCTCTAATGCTCAGTAAGGGTAAACAAGGGATATATGTAATTAGAATCATGAGCATAAATGTATGAGATCTTGATCATGAAAATAGAAGATCATACCCTGTATATAAAATTTCATATACATGAATCAAGTCATAAATAACGGTAGTTCATATGAAATGAATCATAAGGAAATAGATAACGTAAGCTATGAAATCATAACGTAGGAATAAAACTTGCAATTTTTGAAGAAACATAGGAATATAACATGATTTCCATAGAATCAAAGGAATTACTTCGAAAACCATCTTGGTAGTATGGGTTCACTAACTATACCATCTTGTTAGTCATGGTTCACTCAAATAGACATCTTAGTAACATGAATTTACTCCTTATAACATCTTGGTATTCATGGTGCCCTCCCATGTCCATCATAAAAGCATGAGTTCACTCATCATACCATATAAGTAGTAATGGTTGACTCTCATGGCCATCTTAGTAGTCATGTTTAATTACCAACAAAATCATAGTCTATTTCGTGAGATATAAATCATTACCCAATGCATTTGGAGAGATATGGGTTCCACCCATCAAATAATGAAATTATACATACATGTCCCATAAGATCATAAATAATCATATCTTAACCCATGAAATTAAATGGGTATCATAAACATGTAAACATGCCATTACAGATGGAGAATGTTATGGGATCCATAATCATTCCATCAAAAGAATAACCCATTATAGAGAAATTGATTTCAAAAACCTATAATCTGTCAAAGAGAAACATGTTTCATAATGACCATTACATTATACATATCCCATATATAT
This sequence comes from Viscum album, assembly GCA_963277665.1. NCBI lineage: Eukaryota > Viridiplantae > Streptophyta > Magnoliopsida > Santalales > Viscaceae > Viscum > Viscum album. Next base: position 1,040,392,223 of record OY728129.1, read on the forward strand.
AAAGTATATGAATGGAATCTTTAGATTAATTCATAAAAGGGGATGACTAATATAAAAAATTATAATCCTAAACAGAAAATAATATTGAAAGATCATTCAAAAACATATCTTGAGGAAAATATCCTTTTTAAAGGATATTTAATACATAAAATCATTTTCCAAGAAAATACCTTCAAATATTATAAATAATATTTAAATCATGTTTGAAATCCTTTTTCCTAGAAAACATATAAAATAGGATTCCAAACCTTTTAAAAAGGATTTTCTTTTCAAAATCGTGGAACACTTATAAATAAAGATAAAGATGTTTTCAAAATGTTTTTACTTGAAACCATATGAATGAATCTTAAAAAGCTGTTAAAATCATTTTCCATGAAAATACTTTTAAAACATACAATGTAAGCAGGATAATGTTTTGACAAACATTTATTTGAAAATACATTGAAAACATATAATGAATAATAAAAAAAATTTGAAAAAATTTCTATTAAAATACTTGTAAAATTATAAACAATTCACAAAAATGTTTCCAAAATATTTTCTTTAAAATTACATTGAAAATTTATATATAAATCATGAAATAATTTACATTTATTTTTAAAACATAAAAAATGAAAATATTTTTATCAAAATACCACATAAAAAAATAAATACGTAGAGTATTAAGAAATTTTTTTATTTTTTGAATGAATAACAATTTAATTGAGTAATGGAATCATCAAGGGAATTATGATTGGTGAATCTGTACATGTCGTTTGAGAAAAAAACAAACATTCCTTTTGCACGGTGTAGATGTTGAAAAAATGCCACATTCAATAACTGAGAAGAATATTATTTTGTAAAAAACGGAAAAAGGCAAAAAAGGGTTAAAATGTATTTTAATGATAATATGATATTATTATAATATTCTTTTAAAACCCTTTTTGAAAACATGGTTTTGATGGAACACATATTTTGGATCGAATCGAAGGTAATGTGGGGAATCCATAAAAATACATTCTTAAATATGTAACAAATAATGGGAAAATGGTACCAATAAATAAATATATTATGAATAACCATATGAGATTAAATTTCATTAATTTTCATGAGATATGGATCATATTATTTCATCAAATTAATTAATAACATTAACAATCTCAAATAGCGTTGGCATTTGTTTCAATACACTATTATCATATGGTATCTTGGGATCATACTCTCCATGTAAGAGAACAAAATTATATAAAGATTTACATATAAATAAAAGAATAAGATTCAGGATATAACAAGTAAAATAGAAATATATAAGCCTTGAAAAAGTGATTAGGTGCCTAATATACATCAGTATCAAAGAAATAAAATTGAGACAAAACATTTTTACCAATTTGGTAAATTTTAAAACCTAAACCCCATAGAAGAATGGTTGTGAAATAGATATGTTAATAAACATAAATTAAATTTATGTATAGTTTATTCATGTTCATTATATACACCACACTAAAGTAATTATTTGAGATCATAACATATATCTCACAGAAATTTAAATTGAAATTAAATCCCCTTACAATGTGTCTTGATTCTCATCGTATACATTCAAACAACCTTAATATTAAATACGAATTTATTATAAATATTCCAATTAACTATATTATTATATCCAATATCATATATGGTTTTTTTATTACATTATATTATCCTCTTCTTGATAATCAAATGTTTAGATTTCACTTTAGGTAATATTCACATGTGTCTTAATTTCTTTTATATTTGGTATCTATACATTAAATCATTATTTACATAAAGTAAACCATGATATAAATGTCATTTCCATATATTATAAGTTTATTATAATATTAAATAATATATATAAGTTTGAAATGGAATACACCATTCATGTAGATGGTAGTCCATACGTTTGCATGACCACCCTTTCCACGTAATTGTCATGTTGATAGAATGAAAATAAAAGACTGATTTGTATATATATGTATATATATCATTATTAAATTATATTTATTATTTAATATATATATTATATATTCAATAAAATCATCTTTAATAAAATCCATGGGGTGTATGAACAAATCATATAGCTTGGAGGGTGTGGTCGTCCACACTTCCTCAAACAAAATTTTTGCATTAACACAAAGTGTAAAGTAAAAAAAGAAATGTATTTTAAAAAATAATACAGTAACATAAATAAATTATATATTGAATATATGAAATATATAAATATCGGTTCCACAATAATGGACACCATGGTAGTTGGTAATGAAAAATGAACAATCAATGTTTCCTGAGGCAATAGTTCGTCGTACACAGAAACAATATGTTCGTTAACCATTATATGGAGGTGTGAGTAAGTGTAAGTTGAATTATTTAAATAACCAATTACTAAAATATAGGGGATATGTTTTTTATATATCTCTATAATAAATATCATTGTAGTGGGTGAATAAGGATATTAAATGAAATTACTTGAGAGAAGACGTCACCTCTTAATTGAGTAACTCCTTTTGGTTTGTGCCTGAAGGATTACGTGTATTGCCTTAATCCAAATGTAAGAATTATACGAGGACGGGAGGATTTATAGGAAGTTTATTAGGTAGTTATTTTTCAAACATAATGGTTTTGAGTGATTTTAAGAAGAGAGAGAGGTGGTTTCATTTTATATGGAAGGAAAATGGCCCACTTGAAATATTTGAAAACAAGTAAGATGTACACATGTACTTAACAAAACAATTATTACCAAACCAAAATAAATAAATAATATATGTTTTTTTTCAAAAAAACGGATATATAAGGGATTTAGAACTGTTGGATAGGCCATTTGAAACATTAATTTTACGTTTTAGCCACTTATTAAACTTAATTTGACCTTAATCACAGTGATTAATTCAAATCACTTTTACAAATATTTGTAGTCATAAATTAAGTTGATAATATTTGTGACTAAATATTATACTGATTAAAATGTGTTATTTTGGTTTTTAAACATTAAATTAACAAAATAATAAAATTTAAGACTAATTCTAATCTCACTGACGAGACGAAGTAACTAGTTTTTAATGTGGAAGGAAGTTCAAATGATTATAAATATTTTCTATTAAATTTCAAAATGAAACTGATTCTAATAAATTAAATTGTATTAATATCTATAATATTTATCTAATTTTTCCTTAAAAAAATTGATAATATAATTTAAAATTAATAATTAATTTAAAAAGCAGTTTTTAACTAAAAAATAGTATTTTTAACTATTCATAAAAAAATGAACTATCTCTGAAAAATCCCAAAATTTACCCTAGGTTAATATCTAAATTATGAATTAAAAATTATGTTCATTTTACCAAATTCAATTTCTAAATGAATATAAATGTAATTTAATTATTTTTTACATAAGGACATTAAATGTGGTTTATTTGAGAAAATAGTATTTTTAAACAACAAATGATTTACCAAAAAAACACATCTTTTATTTTAAATATTTTTTATTTATATAAAAAAATTTAAATTATGTTTTATATGTATTTATTAATAATCATACTACTATTTTTTAAAGTATAGGTTATTAATAAACAATTTAATTAATTATAATAACAAAATAGTGTTTTACAGAAACCCGATATTGCGTGTAACATACACCAATTCAATGTTCTATGAGAAAGGAATGTTTGAACTAGTGAATTTAAAGACATAAATGAAAATTTAATATATTAGGGTAAAAAATCTATGTGACCATAATAATATTTCCTTTTATATTCATTCAGTTATCATATTCATTTATAATTAATGGTTGACATATGAATTCATATAACATTATATAAACCATATATTTTTGTAAATTAGTCAATAATATTCCTAAATTGTAATTTAAAATAAATAATTTGTCTTATTATATTAAAAGTTCATATTTTAATAATTTATTATTGTCCGATAAAACATGGTTTTGCGTGTTATGCAAGTCAGCAAGCAACCCATGGTGTTCTAAACACATTTAGGAAAAGATTATGTGGCGTATAGCACATGATTAACTTAGTGTTTTTTATAACTCATGAAAAAATAGTGATTTATTCTGAAATGAACAATCTTCATTTTTTTACTGAAAAATATGAAAAATGTAAAATTAATTTGAAAAAAAACATTTATAAAATATAATGGTGTTATATTTCTGTTGGAGGTTAACTGTGTGAATAGCTCTGATGGGTTCTCTGTGTAGGTCTAGAAGCACCCCCCACATGGACCCATACTATTTGGTTGAAGAAAATTTAACTCTTATTCATATTAATATCATTATGAATATGGATAGTGAATAAGGACATGATAAGAAATTTAATGTAGATGAAAAATGTTATAATAATTGTACTCTCTATGGTTACTAGAGGAGGTTTATGAAGATCACACATTCTATGATTATTATAAAATAGTATGTTCCTTTGAATTTCTATGATATCTTTCATTGTCTTCATAACAATGAAATGTATGTTTTTATAATTAGTTTTTAAAAATTCTACATACTATTTAAGTTTCATAGAAGTCATAAACAATATTGTTACACACATTAGAAGCATTAATTTCAATCCAAAGTTTACATTGTTCTTAAATCATTTTCAACCTGGTTTTATGATTTGAAATAAATATAATTAAATTCAACAAAAAATACTAAAACAATAATATAATTCTAAAAGTTAACTAAATTAATATTATTAAATTACTATTAACCTGATAAAGCAATATGAAGGTGAACTAAATTAACATGGAACATATTATTATTCTTCTATATATTACCCACCACTACTTTAGGTTCATATTTAATTCTTAAAATTGGATAATTTCATTCAAAGAATAAAATATTTTGGTCAAAACCAACGACATTTTCAATGGTGTCAATTTGGTCTCTACCATTAGAAAAAGTATTTATTGGAATTAATTCATTAATGACACTACAATTATGTCTGAGATGATATTTCAAATAAAACATTTTTTCCATTTATTCCATGATATATTGTTCATTGATATCTAGAAAGATATTCAGGAAAATAACTCTAATTCCACATTATCATTAAATGCAGTAGGTTGTTTCATTAAGTCAAACAATTTATATTTCATTATAGTGATTTATGAGGAGAGTAGTAATCCAATAAAAATATTTTCTAAAAAAATCCTTATTAAGAAACAATTTAATATCGAGGCCTACATTCTGCTGCACTTGAATATTATTTCATTATTTAATTTAACATAAATTTATCATTCTATGTTTTCATATTCACTTTTTGATCATTTGTAACATGCTTATACCCACTTATTATTAATGACTAGTATTCATTAAAAAAATAATTGGGCCCAAAATCAATCACTCTTAATTATTGAGTGGTAGAGTAAAAAGGTTAAGTCAACACAAAAAATATATGTGAATAATGAAATTAAATTAAAATTAATATTTTAGGTTATTTAATTAATGGTCATACCTTTGATTTGAATGTTTTATTAAACTCATTTCTATGAAAAGAATATATCTTTCTCAAATACAAAGATCAATGAACTCTACTTATAATTTATTGTTTTTACATATAGAAAATGATAATAAAAAAATAGTGTACATGTTAAATGAAATTATATGAGATAAAATAAAAATATTCAAATTAATTATTTGATATAATCATCAAACAAACTATAGTTAAAGATGATTGTGAAATATGCCATCTCCCACTCGTCAAGGCTCAATGTAGCCAATGTATATGACCCATTAATTCCATATATTTGGGGAAGATTTGAAAATGTGGGAATAACTTCCACATACTTCTCATCTCCATTTCTCATTGGCCAGTTACATCATTTTCAGATATCATAAAAATAAAATGAGCAAAAATCAATATATTCATAAGACTGATAACCTCACACAATGGAATCTTCAAGAAGATTCTTGTTTAAAAGATAAGATTTCAATATGAACATATCTCTTTCAGTGGAATACAAACCCTAGAAATAAATGGGTCCCACAAGAATTGTTTTATTTGAAATATGAACTATTAAATGAAACATCCAATTAAAAAACTGATCAATGGAAATTTTTCTCCATCTCAAACAAAATTAATGGGTCCTCTTGTTTATTTTTTATCAATAAGTACATTGATATAATTTTTGAACATAGGTATCAATAAAAATGTAATAATTGAATTACTTTCACCCATAAATTATTGGAAAATATATTCTATGTTGTTATTGGAAAAAATTAATGAATAAGGATTTGATAATAATTTGTTTATAGGGATTTTAGTTTTAAATCCCTTATATTGAATCCTCTAGATGTGTTTCAAGAATATACATCAGGAACTTTGATAATCTCTATTTCATATAAAAATTGACTTTCCACTAAACGTATCATCACATAAGTAGTATATACGACATTCTACTTGTTTTCAATGATACACATATGATATAGTTATAGTCTAATACACAAATCCAATAATCCTTGATGAGATTGTAAGTTATATTTGGTCATCCTATTAATATTTATAGTAATTTAAAGAAACATTTCACATATTGTTTCCAAAATTTTAATTTCATCTAACCAATGAAAAAAAAATTGGTTGACCAATATGGAAACTAAAAAAATGTCATTTTCATTTTCCTATTGTAAGTTGATTCAGTTTCAATATTCTTCATATAATTAGATTTCCTATGCTATTTCCATCATGAAATTCTGACATATTTCAATTAATCAATCACATCAGTTCATTACACACGTTGAGGAAATTTTTTAGTGTTAATAGTATTATAAAACCTCCCCCAATCCTTCTTGTATTGATGATATATGAGAATGAATCAATGATCGCACATGAAACTAATATGGTGGTGATATTTAAGTCTTATAGATCATGTCTTATTCATACAAATAATAAATGATATTTTTCCCTCAATTATACAAATATAAATTAATACATAAATATGATATCATTTATATTTCATAGAAGGGAAGCACACATATGAAATATTTTTTTAAGAAGCATCTAATGTGCAGAAACTGATATACCAAAGCTATTTCATATATCTTATTAAAAGATTTAAACTGATATATATATCATGGTTAATATAAAAAGTTTTATATATTAGTATTCTCATGAAATTGAATGATTTTTTCATACACATTCTTGAATAAAGATTATAAACGTGAATAAATACATTCCATGTGTTTTGAGAAGTAAAAATCTTACCAAATCAATAAAAAATATCAAAGGATAAAACCGACCCGACATTATTAAAATCATATTCAAATGTAAGATGTTCTATATGAAACTTAGGCCTTGAAAATATATCTATATAACTAATAAACTACTCATTATAATTATTTCTCTCATCATTATTCCATAACATATTAGTTAATATTTCTATAGAAATGAATTAATTTTAATGCCTGAGTATCAATGGAAAGTTCTACATGACTTTCAATAGCACATGATATAGTATTACATATACATTTTCCTTCAACTCAGATGTATCACAAACTTTATATTTACTAGGGGCTTTTATTTCCCCTAAAAATATACTGCAATCTTTCAAACAATCAAGAATTTTATTAAGGAAAAATTGAAACTTCATAACTAACCACTATGATAAATGATTTGTGGGAGTATATGAACCATTAGGATGAATGTAAATAAAAAACGTGATAAAATAATCAATGAAGGTATTATAAGTTCCATACATTTTTCCATGATATAAATTAACTTAATATTCTTTCCTTGTCATTTTCTTACGTTCGTGATATACCGGAGGTTTGGGGTCACCAATTAATGATTTTACTCGGTCAAAATCATCATATACATTGTTTTAATCATGTTTAGGGGAATAATTATTTTCATACATCATAATATTGTGTCTATCCTGACTATGGAAAAATTTAAACTGATCAAATATGATATTATTCATACCTCTTATTTCTTTAGGTTCTAGAACTATAGAATATTGTCTCTTCTCTCCATTGAGATACCTAAAAAATAGTTTATTTGAAAAAACATATTTATTATATGGTACCTACGTTATTCTTATCTTTAATATGGCCATCCAACACAATAATAACCTGGAAGTTATATACAAACCCTACATGAAGATTTTTTAAATACCATATCTAAAAAAATATAAGTTATTTTGAATGCCATCTGAAATCTTTTCAGTATGTCAAATCAGGCTTTTATCATTTTTATTAAAGGAAAAAATTCTTATTCAGATAAACAATGTCAGCTATAATAGAGAAATTTATTAAAACCAATTTTAATATTAATGTCCTCAAATCATACTAATGCTAATGAAACAAAGAATAATTGAAAAAACATATGCAATTAGTGATTACAAAAAATAAAAAATCAATTCGAATATCCCTAACATTTAAGAATTCACTATAATTGTTGAGAAAATAAATAACTTTGAGGCTCTAAAAATCTCTACCCATTGATTTAGAATTGAAGAATCAATCAACAATATCCAAAAAAATTCACAACCGTTATTTCATGAGAAAATTCTTACTTTACAAATGATCAAAAAATACCAAACATCCAAAAATATATTCCAATTAATTATAATAGAATAAATGTAGAAAAATTATCGATATAATGAATATAAAATAGGAATAAATACATCATAATATCTACTAACTAAACATTATGATATAGAATATTATATGTACATTTAATTGTTTGTATAGTTTTATCTATAATTTATTTTTTTGATATCCCAAACAACCACAATAAGGTCCGTTATTTGGAATTTTTATGAAAGATGGATTGTAATTACCAAACCAACCACGTTAAAATGTTTTCATTCATTCTTTAAGAGTGACAATTATTGGGGATGTATACCCTGATTTATGGTCTACTAACTTATGATCATCACTAAATGGTGAACCTTTACTACCCCTGAAGGATATAGAGATTTCACTCTTGATGGACTAGGACCCACGCAAATAGGGTCATTAATTCTCAATGGGATCAAACATTTTAGAAGTTAAAAACTCATACCCCAAATAAATAAATATTCAATTCAGTATTATATTATCATAAAATTTTAAGCATTATCCCATAAGGAAAATTATATATAATACTCAATTCTATAATTAAAACACTAAACTAATGATAGAAAGAAATAATTATGTGATAATTAAAATAATAAATATAGCTAATTATTTAAAATAATTATAGAATAAAATAATAAAATTTTATGTGACATATAATTCCTATGATCATGGACTAGTGATTTAAAAAACATAATTAATGTTTCTTATATTCAATAGAATCATGTCTATGTAGCCCCCATGTCCAGTTTAGTACTCACACTATCTCATAAATTCCCATTTTATAGTCGAAGTATTTCGATTCATTATGAGAATGGTAATTAAAAACTATATTTAAATGTATAACATATGGTACTAAATGGTTATAGTGAAATTATTTGTAACACCCCGAGCTTCCATGATACGCTTCTCATTCAATAATGCAATATCTTGCATTGTACGCAACTTCGAGTTCTAACACACCGCAGCTAATCAAATTAGCCGTTATGAATAGTAATAACCACTTTTTAAAATTATAGAAATGTTATATTTCAAAATGGACTTCATTTTTGTATTCGTAATATCGAAACTATCTTATGTTAATTTTTTTGTAATTTTCTGAGAACTTACAATTTTTTATGAATAGTGAAAAATACATAAAAACAAATTTTGTAATTAAAATAATTTATAGTGATAAATTATAATATTTAGTGGTTTTAAAGTATAATTAGAATATATTTTTACCATTTTATCCAATGGTGGTCATTATAATTAATTTCACTTTGAAATTGGAGATAAACAATTGCCAATCTTTTGATATATATTGTTTCTTAAAAAGACGCTATTTGTTGTGACAGCGAGAATTAATTATAAAATTAATTAATGGAACTTATAATTTTGTAATTTTGTAAAATAGACATAATTTTTCAATTCAGAATATCAATTATGGCTTATGGTGAAATTTTGGCATTGTTCTGAAAAACTTAAATTTTTGATGAATAGTGAAACCACTAAGTGGTAGTTAAAAAACTAATTTTTCGTTTAAATGAAACATTACCACTTCTGTGATTTGATTTTCAAAAAGCCGACATACATGGTTGTCATTAAGAAGTAAAATTTAGTTCAATGAGATTAAAATAATTTTTGGTGAATAGTAACTTTTAAGTTCTTAATCGCGATTAGAGGTAATTAGTGTTGTTTAAGGAAAAAATAATGTTTTAATAATATGAGATGAGCTTGACACATATCCTACCCTCATTGGATGTGTAATGGCCGACCAAGAAAATCCATGGGTCAACTTGGGGACCCCATGGATCCACTTTGGTAGGAAAAGGACATAAATAACTTTTTATTTAATGTTAAAATAAAAAGGCCACAAACAAGAGTTGTTTTACTAAAACAATTTTTAAATGGAGTTATACAAGTCATATTTTTGACTATAAATATTAATTAGAAATATAAAAAGATTTCCTACATCATGATATTTTTTTTATAATTTTTATACTTTAAATAAATTATATTATTTATGACACCATGATGATGAAGAGATTACCTCATTAATTAACGATTTAAATAAAATGAGAAGATAATGTAAAATAAAAGGTATACACTTGTCAAAAGCATATTGGATGGGTATATTTCGAACCCGTATCACCTTAGCCTCGAATTATAGAAGTGTGGGACCTTTAGAATCCGAAAATCATTGTGTAATAAAGTAATATTTCCTTACTTTCCAAGAGTGCCCCTCCTCTCCTCTTATAAAAGGCCCCCACCAATCCCACCTTATTCACAATTTCAAGCCATTTGGTTCGGCCAAACACTTCCAAAATACTCTCCAAAATTTCCTCCCTTACTCCTAGAAGCCTCACTTTGGGCATAATTCTTCCCAAGGAATCCTTTGGCTCAAATCAAAAAGAGTTACCCGATTTTTAGTTAATGTCTTCTCTAATGTTGTTTTGTTTTGTTTAGCTTCTCCAACCCCTTAAACTCTTTTTATTCCTTTATTTTGTAACAACACCAGTATCTACAATATACTAGGATGTTGTTATGATAAGGATTTGTTTTACACTTACACACACCTACATCTAATGGTTAAAGAACATATTGTTTCTGTGGATGGCGATTTTTTGCCTCACGAAATGATGATTGTTCAACACTCATATAACACCTCTAATGGTGGCCATTATGATGAAAATATTTTTATATATGATATATATTATGTTTTATTTTTCCTTATGATTTTTTATTTTTCATTTATGACATACCTTTATGGTTTCCATTATGGGTAAACACGATATTTTCATTTTAGGAAGTGCGGACTACCGCCCCCTCAAAGTCAAAGTGATTTGAATCGTTAATACCATATGTGGGATGTATAAAGGATGGAGTAAATGGTATTATACACTATATTATACTGGAATTATATTATACAATTATATCATTATGATTTCATTCCATTAAATACAAAATAGAAATGAAAGTAGCGTTCATGCGTACGTACGGCTTACCGTCTCCATGAACGGTGCATTTCATTTCTTACCTCTAAATGTTACATAATATTATTAATGAATGTATATACTATATATATATATATGATATATATGATATATACATAATGAATATAATTCTGGATATAATGTATATTTCACCACATGAACAACTTGTAATTATTAGAAGTTTATTTTTGACTCAATTACCTAAGATCGACAAAACGACCGTTATAAACTTAAATAATTACACAATGTTCATGACATGGTAATAAGTGATATAAAAGGAATAATGAAATTGAAAAATGTTCTTAAGAAGGTATAGACTAACTCTAGTTTATTATTCAGGAGGTTATAGAGCGGTCGAGTGAATTCGGACACGAGGTAAGGGAACTTCTTAACCCAATTTCCATTCTTTGGGTTAACCTCCTACTTTCAAATTATGTCATGATATTATTATGTCATATCTTGTATTTATACTTTTTTTATGTGTATGTATAGTGAATAAAAATAATAGATCTATTTTATTTTTAAAAAAAATTATCTTTTTAAGGACTTCATCTCAATCTCCTTTCATTGAGGCATATTTGGTTTTATACCCAACTTTCTTTTATATGGTGTATAAACCCATTTGACTTTTACATTTATTCAAAAGGAATCTTTTTTATACGAAGCGTTTTATAAACGAAAAAAAGGGAATGTTTTTTATTCCGTACTTATGCGGCGACAATAACTTCTCCGCTGCTGTGACCATTATTTGAGTTTCAACTTCCTCTACAAGCCATCACTTTTTTTAATGAAAAATAAATACAAAGTTTTAACTTTATTTTATTTTGGTATTGAAAATGGTTTTGAAAGAATTTTTATTATATCAATGTGTTGTATTGGTATCTTGTGATTGAAATGTGGAAATGTTATGTTTCCTTTATGCATGTTTTATGTGATACGATTATGTTATGGTTTATGATATGTTTAAACCTATTCATATGAGGAATGAATTGGACTTAATAAGTGAAGGGTGGAGCTCGCTTTAGCTCCTCGATGCATCGGTAGGTCTCATGAGACAAAATAGTGTCTTGGAAAGAGGCCTTGACAAAATCTTATTTGTGGTCTTGGCACGAGGCCTTGGCTACATGGTTATGATAGTCTAGCATTATGCATTCCATCATTATGAAAGTGGTTATTGATATTGCATGTGATTATTCGACCAGGAGAATATCCATGTGAATAAGTAAATGGCATTATATCATTTTACTTCTGCCATATTATGTTGAAGTTCATGTTTAAAATGCTTTTGTTTTAGTTATACATTTCCTTAAATGTTAATGTTTATTTATGAAAGCTTCTGCAATATTATTATCCTTACTGAGCATCTGAGCTCACCCCATTCAATGTTTTAATATTTTCCAGGATGTGAAGAAGTATTTTATGAATGACCTGTAGGGATAGTCAGAAGAGGATATGAGTGTGTTCTATGGATACTTTTTTTATTGTATTTTTTCACTTTATGATGTAATGTAACGTTTATGAATGTATCTAGTGTTTACAAGGCTACTAAACTAATCGGTCTTTCGAGACTTGATCTTTTGTGATCATGCCAATGGTATGAAGTAATGCACCGACTCTGGGTAGCTGGGGTCGGGGCGTTACAGTTGGTATCAGTGGCAGTTTATTACTAACCTTGGAAGCTAGATTTAGATAAACTCTGATTAGAGCACATAGCCGAAAAATAGACTTTGAGGATTAGTATAGAAGAACTTGCTAGAATTTTGGAGATGTTGTGAGTTTTCCGATTAATACATCCCTGTATGGATACGAGTAGGTAGAGGTGGCTCTGGCACAGATGTACCTAGGGGTAAAACCCGAAAACACCGCTTTGAGCTAGACTCGAACGGGAACTGGTGCACGACAATGGGCCTTGCTGCAGTCTTGGTCACGACACTCCCGGGGGATATGCTTAGGATAATTCTCATTTTCATTACAAACCACTATGAAGGGTTATGAGTATATACTTCCTCAAAGAAAACATTTTTATGATTATCGATTATATCCATAAACCATTAAATTTACATTAAGTATTTTACGAGTTTGGAATTATGCATTTCAATTCATAAACTAACCTAGTTTATGCCAATGTATAGAAATGGTGCCCAGTGGAAGGAATGTGAACTCCAGCAATACATATGATCCAAATCGTAACAAGGATCATGTCTTTCACGGTATTAAGACAACATTTATAAGGGAAATAATCTCCCATGTTTTCTCAACATATGAAGAAGTAGTATCTTGTGTTAATAAGATAAGTAAATAATTCTCCGAGTCTTATGGATTTGAAGGGAAGAAATAGAAGAAAAGGATGGTAGAGAGAATGATGGAAAAAGGGACATGGGAAAAGAAGAATTTTCCAATAAGTGATAACTGTGGGAAGAAACACCTTGGAACTTTCCTGAAAGGAATTAGAGTTTTTTATAAGTGTGGAGAAAAAGGACACCATGTGCGTGACTGCAAGGGTAGGAAAAAGGTTTCAAATGTACAATGCTTCATCTACAAGGAGGGGGGACACTACGCAAACAAATGTCCAAATCATCAGAGTATGCCCCAAATGATGTTATTGGATAATAATCAAGTTATGATACTACCACAGATGAGGAGGAATGATTATAGTTCTTATGTTGTTATTAAATAATTTTGTCATTTGAGTGTTGTATCAATGATGTTCTGGTTATAATAATTATTGAGTATATAAGGATTGTACTGCAGTACTATTTCATCAAGGACTTGAGATTGTGTGGAACCAAGAAAAGTGACTCCACAGCAGGTTAATGTTTTGGAAAATATATGGTTGAGAGAAAGATAAACCATAATATGGTTCTGATACCGAGATAATGATTTTGGAATAATACATGATTGATTTGGATAAATAATATTGGATATTCTTAACTTCATTGAAATTGATTAATGATTTTTATACATTTTTGGATTGAAGGAGTATATCTAGTATTCTATAAGGAATAAGGGAACATTGGTAATTGCAGTGTTTTAAAAGAATACATGATGAAGGTGTTCACATGTTATTACGCAGAAAAAAGGATCTTCATTATGTTTACCTTCCTTATAAAATTTGGACTGTGAGTCGGACAGAAGTATTTTGGATAACTATAAAGGTTGGAATGGATTAAGTTGATCTTTGGATAGTATTGTTTAAGGTTAAAACATTTATGAAGATTATTTTTGGAATATTATAATACTATAGTTTTAGGAAAAGGACAACCTACAGGGTGGGGCATAACCCGTCGCGTCGGACAAAGCTGCAGGAATCGAACCCACAACCATAGTGCAACAAGCCTTTATTACCTACCACTAGCCTACAAGAAGTCCCTGGTTATTACAAAATAGTTTTACTAATTTGAATGTTCTGTGTTAATATTTTGAACTTTGTACAATTAGGATAAATATAATATTTTTATCTATTACCTTTTGGAGTGAAAGATGGGTTCATGGTAAAAATTTATTAAAGAATGAAAGTCTACATGACAAGTATGTATATTTCCTTACGTTCTTAGTAAATCTCTAAAATAAATTCCTCAACATTATAAAAGGTAACTTAAAGCAAAAATGTTGCCGGTTAACTTGTCCAATTGGGGATTCAATGATCGTTCAAACTATCACATGTTTGTGACTTTCTTATGGTTAACTTTCTCCTAATCCTGTTTTCTACAACTCTCCATCAGACCTTGATGGTTTGTTTCTCCTCCATATCCATATTTTCATAGAATCCTAGTATGAGCTATCTCGGGTGACCTTTGTACTTCTCTTTATTTCTTTTAATGTTATATTTTTATTAACCTTTTTTCCGATGTGGGATTTCCAAAAAAGTAATTTTCTATTTTCAACCATTTATTTTCAAAGAAAATTTTCAAATTGCGAGGACACAATTTATTGAAGGAGGGGAGAATCTAACACCCCGAGCTTCCATGATACGCTTCTTATTCAATAATGCAATAGCTTGCATTGTACGCAACTTCGAGTTCTAACACACCGCAACTAATCAAAGTAGCCGTTATGAATAGTAATACCCACTTTTTAAAATTATAGAAATGTTATATTTCAAAATGTACATCATTTTTTTATTCGTAATATCGAAAATATCTTAACTTAAAGTTTTTGTAATTTTCTGAGAACTTCCAATTTTTTATGAATAGTGAAAAATACGTAAAAACTACTTTTTTAATCAAAATAATTTATAGTGATAAATTATACTATTGAGTGGTTTTAAAGTATAATTAGAATATATTTATACCATTTTATCCAATGGTGTTCATTATAATTAATTTCATTTTGAAATTGGACATAAACAATTGCCAATCTTTTGATATATATTGTTCCTTAAAAACACGCTATTTGTTGTGACAACGGGAATTAATTATAAAATTAATTAATGCAACTTATATTTTTGTAATTTTGTAAAATAGACATAGATTTTGAATTCGGAATATCAATTATAGCTTAGGGTGAAATTTTGGCATTGTTCTGAAAAACTCCAATTTTCGATGAATAGTGAAACCACTAAGTGGTAGTTAAAAAACAGATTTTTCGTTTAAATGAAACATTACCACTTCTGTGATTTGATTTTCAAAAATCCGACATACATGGTTGTCATTAAGAAGTAAAATGTGGTTCAATTAGATTAAAATAATTTTTGGTGAATAGTAACTTTGAAGTTCTTAATCGCGATTAGAGGTAATTAGTGTAGTTTAAGGTAAAAATAATGTTTTAATAATATGAGATGAGCTTGAAACATGTCATACCCTCATTGGATGTGTCTTGGCCGACCAAGACAATCCATGGGTGAACTTGGGGATCCCATGGAGCCACTTTGGTATAAAAATGACATAAATAACTTTTTATTTAATGTTAAAATAAAAAGGTCACAATCAGGAATTGTTTTAATAGAACAATTTTTAAATGGGGTCATACAAGTCATATTTTTGAATATAAATATTCATTATAAATCTGAAAGGATTTCTTACATCATGATATTTTTTTATAATTTTTAGACATTAAATAAAATAAATTATTTATGACACCATGATGATGTAGAGATTACCTCATTAATTAAAGATTTAAATAAAATGAGAAGATAATGTAAAATACAAGGCTTAAACTTATCAAAAGCCTATTGGATGGGTAGATTTAGAACCCTTATCACCTTAGCCTCGAATTATAGAAGTGTGGGACCTTTAGAATCCTAAAAGCATTGTGTAATAAAGTAATATTTCCTTACTTTCCAAGAGTGCCACTCCTCTCCTCTTATAAAAGCCCCCCACTACTCCGACCTTATTCACACATTCAAGCCATTTGGATCGGCCATCCTCTGCCCAAATACTCTCCCAACATCCCTCCCTTACTCCTAGATGCCTCACGTTGGGTAGAATTCTTCCCAAGGAAGCCTTTGGCTCAAATCAAAAAGAGTTACCCGATTTTTAGATAATGTCTTCTCTAATGTTGTTTTGTTTTATTTAGCTTCTCCAACCCCATAAACTATTTTTATTACTTTATTTTGTAACCAAAAACAGTATCTACAATATACTAGGATGTTGTTATGATAAGGATTTTGTTTACACTTACACACACCTACATCTAATGGTTAAAGAACATACTGTTTCTGTGGATGGAGAATTTTTGCCTCACGAAACGATGATTGTTCAACACTAATATAACACATCTAATGGTGGATATTATGATGAAACTATTTTTATATATGATATATATTATGTTTTTTTCCTTATGATTATGTATTTCTCATTTATGGCATACCTTTATGGTTTCCATTATGGGTAAACGCGATATTTTCATTTTAGGAAGTGCGGACTACCGCCCCCTCAAAGTGATTTGAATCGTTAATACCATATGTGGGATGTATAAAGGATGGAGTAAATGGTATTATACAATATATTATACTGGAATTATATTATACATTTATATCATTATGATTTCATTCCATTAAATATGAAATAGAAATGAAAGTAACGTTCATGCGTACGTACGGCTTACAGTCTCCATGAACGGTGCATTTCATTTTTTACCTCTAAATGTTACGTAATATTATGAATGAATGTATATACTGGATATATATGATATATATGATATCTACATAATGAATATAATTCTGGATATAATGGAAATTTCACCACATGAAAAACATGTAATTATAATAAGTTTATTTTTGACTCAAGTACCTAAGATTGACAAAACGACCATTATAAACTTAAATAATTACATAATGTTCATGAAATGGTAATAAGTGATATAAAAGGAATAATGACCTTGAAAAATTCTCTTATGAAGGTAGAGATTAACTCATGTTTATTATTCAGGAGGTTAAAGAGCGGTCGAGTGAATTCGGACACGAGGTAAGAGAACTTCTTAACCCAATTTCCATTATTTGGGTTAATCTCCTACTTTAAAATTATGTCATGATATTATTATGTCCTATCTTGTATTTATAGTTTCTTTATGTGTACATATAGTGAATACTCATAATAGATCTATTTTGTTTTAAAAAAATGATCTTTTTAAGGACTTCGTCTCAATCTCCTTTTATTGAGGCATATTTGGTTTTATACACAAGTTTCTTTTATACGGTGTATAAACCCCTTTGAATTTTACGTTTATTCAAAATGAATCTTTTTATACGAAGAGTTTTACTAAAAGACAAAAAGGGAATGTTTTTCTTTCCGTACTTATGTGGCGACAAAGACTTCTCCGCCGCTGTGACCATTATTTGAGTTTCGGCTTCCTCTACAAGCCATCACTTTTTTTAATGAAAAATAAATACAATGTTTTAACTTTCTTTTAATTTGGTATTGAAAATGGTTTTGAAAGCATTTTTATTATATCAATCTGTTGTATTGATATCTTGTGATTGAAATGTGGAAATGTTATGTTTCCTTTATGCATGTTTTATGTGATACGATTATGTTATGGTTTATGATATGTTTAAAACTATTCATATGAGGAATGCATTGGACTTAATAAGTGACGGGTGGAGCCCACTATAGCTCCTCGATGCATCGGTAGGTCTCATGAGACAAACTAGTGTCTTGGAATGAGGCCTTGACAAAATATTATTGTGGTCTTGGCACGAGGCCTTGGCTACGTGGTTATGATAGTCTGGAATTATGCATTCCATAATTATGAAAGTGGTTATTGATATTGCATGTGATTATTCGACCAGTAGAATATCCATGTGAATAAGTAAATGGAATTATCTCATTTTAATTTTGCCATATTATGTTGAAGTTCATGTTTATAAGGCTTTTGTTTTAGTTATACATTGCCTTAATTGTTAATTTTTATTTATGAAAGCTTCTGCAATATTATTATCCTTACTGAGCATCTGAGATCACCCCTTTCAATGTTTTAATATTTTCCAGGATGTGAAGAAGTATTTTATGAATGACCTGCAGGGATAGTTAGAAGAGGATGTGAGTGTGGTCTATGGAGACTTTTTTTATTGTAGTTTTTCACTTTATGATGTAATATAACGTTTATGAATGTATCTAGTGTTTCCAAGGCTACTAAACTAATCGGTCTTTCGAGACTTGATCTTTTGTGATCATGCCAATGTTACGAAGTAATGCACCGACTCTGGGTAGCTGGGGTCGGGGCGTTACATTATTATTCTAATAACTTCATCATAGAACATTCCCTTAATAGATACACAATTGTAATGTAATAAAAAATAAGGTAGATATGGAGAGAAGATAATTGAATGTCAAAAAAATAAGAATTAAATAAACATCCATAGTCACACTAGTACAATCCCCATTTAATCTCAAGTTTGGATGATATAAAGATCACCCTAACGATATCTAAGATAGGGTAATGAAAAAATCATATAAAACTTATATAATCTGTGATGTCATATCCTTTTGATCCTCTCTATGGAAACAACCCCCCTACTAGCTCATTCTTGTCCTTCTCTACATTTACTACCATCCAAAAACCATTATTTGTAAGTAAAAAATCATATTGGGATCAACTTTTCCTTCCAAAAATGACTCTTCAAATTTTAACATGAGACTCATGGTTAGTAGATATTATGTTCCATCAATAAATTCATAGATATTTTATTTTTTATTTACATGATGACTACTGATTCATGAGATGATCATAAACCATGGAATGACCTATGCATGGGAATCCATGCTTCATGTTGCACTATTTACATCATAGAATGAATGAAAACACATATAGTTTATAATTTACAAATATTAATTGAAAATAATCTATTCTATATTTAAGTATTATTATAACATGAATGTATGTTGTTGATCACATGATAACATAGATAAAAATGAAAAAATACTCAAGAAAGAGAATAAACATTAAGAACCCACTAACGAAATTTTTAAGAAGTTATTAATAAATAATTCATGAATAATTAGATACTCCTAGAGGAGAAGATAAGTCATCTGTTTATTAGGTGAGGAAAATTGGGAAATATGGATGAATTTGGGGAGGCTAAGATCCCAAATGATTTGTTTAAACTCTATAGTAATAGTTTTCTAAAACAATTGGTATATCCCATCCTATATCAATGGTTTTAAAAAAAAATTTCTATATCATTATATAAAATAATAATATGAATAAACTGTTATTATAGAAAAGATCCAGGAACTCTATACCAACGGTTCAAGTAAACTATTTGTATAGAGAAACTGGGATAACCCCATTTTCAAGTAGTTTTATTTACCTACATGGATTGTTGGTTGTATTTCAAAAAAATTTATAGTTGAAGTCACATGTCAATCTGTTCGGTGATAACTTGGCTTCTGAGAAGATCTACTAGAATCCCTAAAAAGATGTTGGTAATTAATTAAGTAACATATGAAATAATACAATAATGTATTTCTCTTGGTTTGTAACGGGATTCCATATGATCACTAAGTTTTTCTAATGTTTTATAGATTTTCTTTACGATCTAATGTGAGTATGTGACATTAAATGATTCCCTATTGTGGATAAAATTTAATGTTGACATATGTGCATGTGAGTTTCTCCTTAGTTGGAGATTACATATCATCTTTAAGGGGTCATTTTTAATTTTCATCGAACAAGTTCTATTTATGTGAGGTGTTTAGATGATATGCCTCAGAATATATCTAGGAATGTATGTTATTTTAATCATGTATTCTTTTTGCGCTAATGTAGGTAGTATTTTTATTATTTCATCTTCTATTCTTCAATTTTAGCTTGTTTCATTTGGATGTATTTTTATTCATTGTATTACCATTCCGATTAGAATTTTTTTCTCCCATGGGTTTAGAATATGGGTATGTTTTTGTTTTCCTTAGGTGTGCTCATATTGGTGAATTGGGATAAGAATTCCTTGATTGGATTGTGTCAATTTATGACCCATGATATTGTATCAACATTTTAGGATTGTGATTTGATTTTATTTAATTATAATCAAGTTTAGAATCCTTTTATTATATAATTTTATTTAGGAAAAGTGTATCACATTGATATATGTTAGGGTATAACCAACAATTTTATTCTTTTTTAGTTTCCTTTTTAGGTTATGATTCATAGATTTCCTGATTTTGGTGCCACAAAATTAACATGAGGTTCAGGATTTAATTCATGTAGTAGAGATATGTGATATTTTTATCCATATTTAATATATTCTAAATTTATTTTCCAAATATAATGGTTTTAATTTTGTGTTCACATATTTTGTTAAATAAATTTTGTAATTTTATTTCTTGTTAATAATATTTTAATTAGTAGTTTTATTTTTCATAAATTTTAAATTCTAGATATACACCTTATTCTGGGATTCTATTCATTTGAGCCTTTAGCTTGTCCTATTGGACCTAGCCTCCATCCATTTCCAAAATTCACTCCTTATATATGGCATATTATATATTTTCATTGAACTATTGAATAAATTAGTTGTGTGGTGGGTATATCCATAGATGAATTTTTCTGAACATTCTATCTACATCTATTTCTTTCTAATAGTTCAATATATTCAAAGTGTCATGGATTATGAAGTTTTTAGCACAAATTCTTGATTCTTCTTGGGATGATGAGTCATACAATTGTCCTGATGAATTCATTACAACATTAATTTCCTTGATTTTATATGGGTCTCTAAGATGTGTATATCTTATTTAGACTTTTATAAGTGCATAGTATAGGTGTATCCTTATCTATATAGGTGATTAAGGTAATCCCTATGAAGTGAAATCGAGTGACCCTTAAAGTGGAGCTTGCATCTTGTTCAATCATGAGAGAACATGATAGAAGGAAAAAATATAAGTACTTATCCTTGACTATTGAGAGTTGTAGAAAACTTACATATTCCCTTTATTACTATCCCATATGCGGTTAAATCACAAAGAGGCATATAGTTTACATTTTGGAGCGCATAATGTAAAAATCTTGATAATTAACCCAGATAAATCAATTGAATGTGAAAAAGAGACTTTCACTATTTCCACATTCTTTAAAAGGAAAGGTCTAACTAAGACCTAGATAAATTTATATACTCATTTTTATATAAATTATATTTCAAAATTTTTAATTATGTACATATAAATAATATTATTCAATGTATTCTTTTCTCAAAAAAGATTTGAAAAAATTGGTTTTTATGAGCACTAAAAACATGGTTATAGAGAGTACCTATTTATTAGTTCTGTTTATAGCACTGATAAAGACTCTCATTTAACATTGTTTTTTGTTAGCACATTTTTTCATGATTCCATAGTATTGAATATCAGAAATATTGATGTTTATATTTACTATTGTATATAATAAAATTATAATACTAATATATGTATTAAAACTGTACTAATGTATAATTAAAATTATATAATTAAATTCTTATAATTAACAAGTATCACTATCTAAATGTTCAAATAATGAGATATAACGGATTCAAAATGGAAGTGTTTGTCAAATTTTTATTTAAAATTATTAAAATATATCTTTAACAACGAAGGCCTTTTTGGGTTATCAATATGGGATTAAGGAAACTTGCATGCCTTCTACATAGGATTGGTCCATGAGAAATCCTTATGAGCCCCCAGTCTAGGGAAATAACATGTAATGGGGAAACTAGCTTCCCTTTCCTCAATCACATCCACCCCATATCCATTTATCCCCAATCTAAACCCATGTAATGTAGAACCAGGAACTCCTCACTTTGCCTCCATTTTCAAAATTCCCTACATCTCTATACAACTTTGTCTGATCCATTGTTCTTCTTATCCCTTAATCACCCCTAAACGTG
Source organism: Viscum album (assembly GCA_963277665.1). Classification (NCBI taxonomy): domain Eukaryota; kingdom Viridiplantae; phylum Streptophyta; class Magnoliopsida; order Santalales; family Viscaceae; genus Viscum; species Viscum album. Next base: position 1,040,415,042 of record OY728129.1, read on the forward strand.
TTGATTCTTTTCCTGCAACATAGTCTACCAAATTACCTTATTACTCCTCACATATCTTTCTTCCTATCGATGCAATTCCTCATCATTCCACCCCGCCTCCTTTTTTCCTTCTCCCACAAATATTTTCTGATATCGCCCATTTCCATCACTCTGCTGATACCACCCTTTGGTCATACCTCCCTTACTATACATGAGGAAAGGGGATTAAAATGGGGTTTTTTTTCAAGAAGCAAGTGAATATTTTAATTCATCAATATATAAGTAATTTTATTCTTATCATTATTGATTGTTTAGATCAATATGATCATGGTATAGAGAAACATTTTGAAGACCTAACCTAGCCAATAACATTTCCTGAGCCCACCTAGCTTCCTTTATTTATTCACTTATACTAAAAAAAATGTCCATATACATTCTTCATACCACCATGGAATTTTTATTACTCCCTTACATATTTTAATACTACATCAATATAGAATAAAATAATCACAGTGGTGAAAATACATCCACTATAATCCCCCTGTCATCATTCAATTCCCAATACAAAGACATTGTGAAGAGACCTCCACCAATAGTCATAAACTCATGTATTGGATTCACACCCGTGATTCATGGAAGAACTATCATCCCTTAAACTTCTCCTAGTGATAATTCCCACTCATAAGGATATTCTAAAGGATAAAAACATAAGAAAAACAAAGGATAACCAAATAGAGGACCAATTTTCACTTAATATGTGTTAAAACGGTATCATAGGGTGATGAAAAGAAATGTAAAAATGTGATTTTGGAAAGAAAATATGATAATAATATTAATAAAACACGAATAACAGCTAATAAAATAGAATTAAACAAAATTAACATGGTATTTTACATGATTCAGATCCTTTGGGATCCTACATGCTTGAAAAATACACAAATTTTTACAATCCTTTTATTAAGATCAGAACACAAACAAAAAGAGAGAATAATCAACCAAGAAAATATAGATTCAATGAAATAGAAATAATTAATACCAATAAAAAAGTATGTACATTTGGAGTCTTAAAGAACCATGAAATCCTTATTGCTATCTAGGATAGCTTATATGATAGTCATTCAATGGTTATTTCCTTCTTTATAATTTGAAATCCAAACCAGAGGCGTACCTGATAAAAAATATTCACTAAAAATAAGTTTTGGATAGATTAGATTAACTTCCTCTTGTTGAAGGAAAATCCAAGGAATAGTGAAAGGAAATATCTCCAAGATTCATTAAAGAATATTGTAATGGTTGGAAGGGTTTCAATCCACCTCAGGAGAAGAAATGTCCGAGGGAGTCAACCAAATATAATGGAATGATTGGATGCCGCACATGGGGTGATTAACCACCCCCGATGCGAATAGGATAAAAAATTTCTAAATATTACCTAATAAGGTCGTGTTGAATACCCAAATTAAATAATCATGAAAGGAAACTTAGGTGGAAAAAATGGGTGAAAATTAAAGTTCCTTTCACCAATGACATGTCAAAACCCATTATTTTGTATCTTATCAACACACATGATTTATAATTCAAAAAGAATCTCAAATAAAATGTAACCTAATTTCAATATAATTATGTCTGCAATGGAATAATATATTTTTAGATATCTGTAATGAAACAATATTATTGGAATATAATAAAATTACAAAATTACTATGAATATGTTCTAAAGGAAAACTATTGAGCTAAATATTTTTTTGAAAGCCTCAATCAAATCTGTATATTTATCTTTCATGGATGAGAGGAAAACCATGGATTTCAGGTTATATTTTCATGATACCAGTCCTCCACATGAAATTAATATATACCGTATGAGGGAATTGTCGGAATAAATATTATCTATATAGTCAGAGACGATATAACAAACAAAAGGGTCAGTAATATAATCAATTTTTCCAAAACATAATGAATTTTTTGGATCCTAGGAAATATTTCCATGAAACAATTTTAAATCATACCAATATGGATTACCGGGATTACTCATAAATATTATTAGAGTTAAAAATTCATATTAAGAATTGGGTCTAATGAAAATCATGGCATACTTGACTTTTCTTACAACATTTGAATATAGTATCTTATGTATAAATTAAAAATAACATTCAAGAATTGGGGATTGGGACAATGAGCCCTTATAATGTCATTTTATTGGGACATTATCTAGATTAAATATTTCAATGTTGTATCTTTTCATAATTTTCTTAATAAAGCCATGTTGTGATATGTAGAGTATTTTTTATCTATATTCATAATTGTTTACATCCCTAAAATTTGTTTAGAATTTCCTAGGTATTTCATTTCATACACCATTTTTAATTGAGATTTATTAAAAATGATAAGTTTCACATAATTTTAAATGATTAGTATGTCATAAATATATATAAGTAAATACATCCTAATATTTTTGAATTTATTAATATATAAAAATGTGACATGTTTACATTCATTAAAATTGTTAATAATCATGACTGTATCAAACTGCAAATAAAACTTCATAGATTTTTTCATTAAACTATATAGTGATCTATTAGTAATACATAACTGGTAGGACAGGAAATTACATGAATAATTATTAGATAATTTCATGTAAATTTTCTCATTTTTTTTACTATGATGGAAGGTGGTTTTTTACATCATTTTTCTTAATATTCTAATCATAATAAGCAGAAATATATTTTAACCAATGGATTGATGAATATTTCAAAACATAATAAAATATTTCATAATAGTTAATCCCGCGTATGGGAAGAAACCATTATCCACAAGCTTATACATGATATGGATTTTATCTTCATTGGTGTTGTATTATTTTTTAATATCCACTTATTCCAATATATTTTGAAATGTGTGTTTTAGTAACAATAGACCATGATATGATTCCTTTTAATCACTTCCCCTTATCATCCATAGAAGAGACCCTCATTCTTAGAATATCAGTCATTCACGGATTCTCTATAGGTCTGGGGATCCTCGAACTCGTGGTCACGGGAAACATGGAAATAAATATAAGTCATTTCATGTTGGTTAAAATTATATGGAAGCCTAATGAACCTCCTGGATCTATCATGAGTAAGATATTTGTTAGTGGTATCATATAAGGGATTACTATCTAAGATAGTTTATGGGATGGACTATGATAGGTCTTCAGAAATAGGTTCTAGTTGATAAGGCACACTGGAAACCACAAATTGGGTTTATTCATCAAATTTATCATTCTCATATTTTCCATCGTGATCATTTTAATTAGTGAAACAACTAGTTTTAGGAAAAACAGACTCATGGACTACAATGTCACGAATTATTATACATTTTTGTTATTTTTTATCAAACCAAAACATATATAATGTAACCAATGAAAATACACTTGATATATGTTAATTGATTTTATCTGTTATTTTATGTTTTTAAGTAATAAAACCAAATAATCCAAAATATCCATCATAAGGGGGTTGGATATAAAATAATTATAAATTAGTTTAAAATTTATTTGTATTTAAAGGACATAAATTTTCAAGGTACACTACTATAGTAATATCCTCTACTCTGAAAGAATTAGGAATGCCTATGTATAAAAGAATACATCCGAAAAATAGTAAAATAGTGTAGTTTATGTGGTCTTCTGATCAATTTTTTTGAGGAGACATCCTAAAAGATAAATCCAAAAAAACAAAATCATACTCAGAATAATATATGAATTCATATGATAAATAATAAAAATATTTTTTCATTCTTAAGGATTTAACATTTCATCTAGTTTTATTTTTAACACGTTATTTTTGGGTTGGAAATGTTACAAAACCATCAGATTTATTTTGATGAATTTAAATGAACACCTTTCTATATGAATCATAAATAACGGTCATGCAATAAGTACCTCCCCCAAGGGTGGTAGGCCAAGTTATTTCCCACAAATAATAATGTACATACTCTAGAGGGTTAATAGCTTCCATGGATGAGTTGCTAAATATATCTATTTATTTACTTCCCTAAAACACAGTTCTTATAGAATGGGATGTTTATTAGTATCATATTTCAAATAAACTATGTTTAATAATATCTTTTTGACCCTTAGAGATAACGTTCTCTAATATTATATTAAAAAACATAGTGTTTTCATTGATGGTAACATATGCAATGCCTATCGGCCTATGGTGAGTTATTCTATCTGGATTATAAATCCCATTTGTTGGAGAACCCTTGTTGCCTATCAGATAGCCTTTTGAGATCGTTAAAAAATGAAATCAAACCCAAAAGTAAATCCTTTCTTATCCAACAAATATAGGAAGATATGATGTTTTTATAGTTAAGGGTTCCATCATACATCAATAATGGTGAAAAAAAAGTTCTCATAGAGCGATAACAATATTGGTCCTCCACCCAAAACACTACATGACCTATTATTGTCTAACACAACCAATCCATCAACACTATCTTTCAATTCATGAAAAGAGTCCACATTAGGAAATATATTGAATGAATGACTTGAATCTGACACCAATTCATTAGATAAATTATGTATAGATAATTTTTCCACAATAATAGTATTATAACTATCTTCGAAAAAAAATTATTGATCATTAGATTCATCAGGATGATAATTTTATTTTGTTTTAGATTTTCAGCACTATGTAGTAATGTGTCTAGGTTTTCCATGATTGTATATGGTATCCTATATACTGTTATATTTTAATATTTTTTTATAATTCAATGTTTTATTTTACATTCCCTTATTACTGTATTTCATCTCATTATTTTTCACATGAATACCCCTAGTGGGGTTGATTTATAACATAGATATAACTTTAGTTATTTAATGTAATTCATTAAAAAAATCTGATGATTTATCTTCTAATAATTCAAAAGTGTCGCATTCACACATCATGTTAACTATTAGAGTAGTATAAGATCTATCATGATAAATTGAAAAGATAATTGATTGATCTTGAGTCTCAATTAGAATACTAATATCAAAATGGTCTAAAATAATATTGTTAAATTCATCAAGGTGTGCCAAAATTAGAGTAAACTAAAACACTGTAATTCTAAATAGGCTATGTTTCGGAAAAAATATTAACACGTGAAGATATAATATATTTTTTTCAACATTCTACCATATACTAGAGGGAATAGTTTTATAAACTATTTCTCTAAAAAATGTATCATCTAGGGATCAATGAATTGAGTTATGTACCCTTAAAAATATGCAAATAGGGATATCTTGAAAAGTATATATTATAATTCCATAATTATAATGAGAAAATACTAGTTTCCAGGTCTATATAAATCATTAATGAGTCCATGCAAAATAAGAAGGTCTCACAACATTATTTTCGAACGCTTGAAGTCGTTTTGATAATAAAATTTTACTATCTCAAACTTATAGGATTCATTATGTTTTATTTTGTGTCATTGAATCTTGTTTTTTTGGGACATTATAGATGATATACTTGTGGGAGTAATCAAGGTTCATTGAACAATTTATTAGTTTGTATTTAGTATTTTTGGAAGAATAATATTGAGATGATGAAGACAAGAAGCACCAATAGATGGAAAATTTGTTGATTCATGTCCAGAATGATAAAAACAAAAATAGGAAGAAACAAATAAGAAAATATCTTGTAAGAAAAGAAATATAGGATTTAACAGGAATGAGATCCTTTGGGATCTTATGTACACTGTAACAATACCACTATACACATGCCTTTTATTATGCTCATAATATGATCAAAAAACAATAATGAAACTACAAAATATATATTCAAATAACCAAAATAAAATGAGACAAATGTTAAAAAGTTGTCTTATAGTGACAAAAATGACTTACCACTATGTAAGAGAGATTCATAGAAATTAATTTGAACGATATCTATATCTTCTTGATCATAAATCAACCACAAAAGGTACACCTGTTCAAAATAATATTAGAAATATGTCTAATATGGATTCTCCGTACATTTAATTATAGAGGAAATATCCCTGGAAGGGTAAAATGTCATGTATCTTTACTTCTCTACAAAATATCGCAAAGGAATATTGGGTTTATCTTTACCAGATAATACAAAAGGTAAGGGGGTCCAAATTAGTCGATTCAACTAAAGGGTCACTATGTGTGGGTGATCAAACACATGACAGACATAAGTGGAGAAACAACTAAAGAAAACTAGGGAAGTACACATGGAATGAAAAAGCTAAATAGGTAATATATGTGGTTGGAATTTAACATATCAATGTCCCTAATATAATGGATAATATCTTAATAGTCTCGTATAGGGAGACCAATATTTTTTCCACACATTCTAATCTTATAATGAATTAGATTGAAAGGTATATTGGCCCTTTATAAAGAACATTGTGACAAATGTTCTCTCACTATCTATTAAATGGAATCCCTTCTATATAATTAATAATATTATATTACATATTAAAAAAATATTGAAATTGATGATATATTTTAAAACCATAATCCTTTTTAAATGAAATTATATTTTTCATATATAAAAATTATTGTTACCCATATCATAAAATGACCAAATAAAATGTGCTTCCAATTTTTTAATTATTTTAATAATATCAACATAGTTTACATAATATTTTTAAGTGAATATATTTTTTTAAACCAAGTTACATATTAATGAGTTAATTATTTTTTAAAAACCATTATATTCATAATTTAAATAAATAATTTTGACCTTTTAAAATTATGTGATTTATTTTTAAAAAAAGAATTCTAATAAACATGTGATAAAAATTTATATTAAATCAATTAGCAGAAAACTAATAAATTTTATTTTATATATTCTTTCGAAACATTCGATGGGGCACGACCACCTCATGCATTGTTGATCACTGGAAGCTACATTGTGACGTATATTTCTTGCCTTCCAATGGTAGGAGACATTCATCGCTTTCTCAGTGATATCTTCTCCTTGATTGAAATAGGATGATGGGATGTTAGTTCTCCTTCAATGGAATCCTCCTTCGAATTAATCGCCTAGTTCGGGTCTCCCTCATAGATTAAAATTTTGTTCATGAAGCTTATTCAGGGTTCCGTCTCTTTGTAGACACCAGATAATTATTATACATATATTATGAAATTCTATGTGGTTGTGACATGGAAGAATCCTTCTGTTAGGTGACTGGACATGTTTGGAATCACTAGTATGTTTGGATGTTGGAACATTGCTCACCTGCATTCTCCCTCATAATATAGATTCTCAAGGGCATGAAACTTGAGTCCTTATGGGTGGGTCCCGAGGTATATAATACCAGAGGAATGTATTCTAAGTTTTTCCTAATTAATACTAAGTTTAAGAAGAATTATGTCATGATATTAATATCTTGAGGAGAGGGAGTGGGGCTGATCAGAACTGTTGATAGTGGAGGTTTAGAGAGGTGCATCCCTAGGAAGGAGTACCTGGATGGTTTACTAGTTGGATAGATCAAATAACCTATGTAGGTGGACCATGGATGTTTTTTCTAATAAGTAGAAGGATTCACACTTTTGTGGATGATATGGACACCACTAAAGAGTGGGTCAGAGAGTTTCTCCCTAACTATGCGAACACCAAGGTTGACCATTCGGTGGGTCCGAACTCCCAGTGAGGGAGGACCTAGGGTGTCATGTCCAATAATGGGGAGATGTCACCCCTCTAAGGGGTATGTCCATAGGAAGGAGTCACCATTGTTTACCACTAGCCATAGTTGAACCTCAAAGGAGGAAACCTGCGTACCCTAATTAGGAGACATGTGTCAAAATTCATATAGTTCGATGTGGATGGTTTGGGGCTAACAAATGGGAGTATCCCTTTTCAAGTGAAATTCTCATGGATGGATAGTGTGTACTATGGGGGGGGGGTCATACACATGGGAATTTATGATGGGATACAAGGAGAAGATATATTTTGAATGGGGCATACACATAGGATTAGACCATATGGATAGAATGATCTCATTGGGATGTCATGGCTCGAGTAAGAATCCAGATGGATATGGATTAAGTATTGAAATGGATTGGATGGAATGTGTGGAGTCTGATGGGTGTTAGGCTTGATCACTGGGTAATTTTCCAATATATGCTATTTAGTTAGGAGTTAATGTGAATGTTGATATAGATGGTGATTTGGGCCTTATACCAATAAAATGTCTCATTCAAAATGGGACTTTTGGTTGGGTCTTGTTCATGAAATATTAAAAAATGGGAGGGGAATGATGATTGGGGCTTATACAATTTTGGTGGCCTAGATAGTGAGATGGATTTCATAGTCATTTCGAACCAATAATACCACTTGATTTTTTCTCAATGTGAGAAATAAGAGGCAGCAGTAGACCTAACACCTGTGTCACGAAATATGTGATGACGAGTTATAGTTTGGTGCTTATGCATTGAAGCATCCCATGTTGGATGTCATTTTAATATATGAGTATATAATTCCATAAAATAAATAAAATATTCCACGTTCTTTATACACATATCACTGTATCATCAATTTTTCGGGGCTTGTGCATGAATACTTCTTGTGGGGAACATTGAGACAATACCCAAAGAGAGAGGGATGCAGACTAGAGGGTGACAGAAGAAGAATAATCCTGATGACCATGCCCTCTCTGATACAATACAGATGTTGTCATTTTGTATCACTCCTAAATGATGACATCCCAGGATTTCAACTCAAGGATATATTATAGTTTAATGTCGCGTGATAATGATGTTGGTGGTAGGTAGTTTAATGTTCCGCAACGTCGATGTGGGGGAGTCCCTTCACACCCCTTGAACTGAAATAATTGTCACACATCAACCGATTAGGAGGGGAATGAATTAACAATTTAGATGTGTAGTATTGTAATGTAATGGTAAGTCATTGGGTCCATGTTAGCATACATATTCCAAAAACCAAATCTATATATTCCCATATGCTGAGAAGAAAGAGGTAGGGTATTGAAATTGAGGATAGATCACGAGGGACCATGAAATCAATGCACACAATCCTGGAGAGCTTCAGAAAAGAAGGGTCTCATGAACCAAGGGGCCTCACAGAGTGGTGCCTCGTGATGTTATGATGTTTCATAGAGAACATGTTCCTTGTCGAGAAATTTGCATCAAGAGTCAGGGTGTCCCAGAATTGAAATGAATTCAGGAGCTAGAGCAGAGGTTCTTTGTGAAGGATAGATTCTATGTGAAACCTAATGTACCTCAAAGGGATTCTTTCTCCATTAAGGGAATATGAATTCATGAAAAGAATATTTAAATTAGATAGATCTTCATAATAACATTAGGAAGGGGCCTTAAGATGATCTATTTCATTGGATGATTTACTGTGTAGTTGGGTTCACATTGTTTAGGAGATTAGTGAATTGAGAGATAAAAATTTGAATGTTCAGTGTAACCATGCCTATGAGGAGGAGGGAGAAATATATTTCTATGCTTAGGGAGTTTTGATGCTCAGAGGCATGTCGCGAATCGACGGTGGGCTCTATGAAAGGGTTTTGCTGCATCTGATTCATGATGTCATCCATCAAATTCCTTGGTGCATTTGTGTAGGGAGTTAGACTCGTGGGAGTTCCTCCCTATCCTAGCATGATCGCGGTGGAGAAGTATCTACATGAATTCACTTCTAAAGGGAGACCCTTTTGGTGATTTTGGGGCTTTTTGAGCATGGATTCCGTCCAGAATGACTCAGTACTTCCTCAATTTAACACGAGACTTGAATTTCAGTGCTACTAATATTTTTAATGTCGTACAAATTCATTAGAAGAAAAAAATAATTTTGAGTTTTTGTATAATAAATAAATTTATTATATTAAATTACATTTCTAAATGGGAATATATCATTTAAAAATGAAAAATGATTAAATTTAAAAAATATATTTTTAGTTATTTGAATAAAACTAATAAATTTTAATTAATAATTTTAAAGACATGTATTTTTTTAAAAGGATAAGAAATATTTTATTTTGAGAAAAATTCAGTTTTTATAATTTTGCTAATCATCGTAGAAAATTATATTTATTCTAAAGTATAAATAATATTTTTTATTAATAAATATATAAGATATATGTTTAAACATAAAATAATATTATTTCTTTATGAATTCTTAAAATTTCATTATATTAAGTTATTGTTTAATTATTTATTATAATAAATAATATCATTATAAAATTATTAAATTTAATGTGTTTCTTTTATAAGTTAAAACTACTTTCTAATTAATATGAATCTACAGAAAATTTTAACTAAACAAGGTTAACATACTATTCTAGATGTACTTTTCTATAAAATCACAGTAGAAATATTCATCAAATAACCTCAAAGAAAATTACATAAATGATGAACAATGATAAATTTTATTAAAAATAATCACTATAAGGTTTTTAGTTTAATCATTAAAATATTTTATGTAAACCTTTTCTTTGAGTCATCAATCTTATTTTTGTGTGAATGTTTTCATTAAAGAACAAAATATGTTTCCTGTTTACATTGGAATGTTCCAAATAAAGTTTCACTAGAATTTCCAATGGATGTTTCAATATAATTTCAAATGAAATTTTAATTAAAATTTCCCATGGATGTTTCATTTGATTTTCCAATTAAACCATTTCTTAAATACTGGATATTTTAGTAAAAATGTACATTTGTTTTATTACGAAACTTCTACTAGAACATTCACTGAAAATTCAACTGATTCTTCCATTAGAATTATTACAAACTAGATTTATAATTATTATTAACACATATTATTAGAAATATATATTAAATATATATTATAGTTTTATTTATTATAAATTTTTGTTCAGGTATAATTTTGAATTTTATTTACATTTTTATTCATATAAACGTTCATTTTTAAGTAGTACATTATATATCATTTATAATAATTATGTCACAAATATAATTAATATTTTATATCATTGAATTTATTATATATATATTTTTTAAAATATTATTTTTCTTAATATATTCATAGTTTTGATAAATATATACAGCTTTTGAATTATGAAACTTCAACTATAACATCCATTAGAACATCTGTTGAGACTTCCTCCGAAACGTCCACTTGATGGATTTATAGTTTCTAATAGTAAATATTTTTTAATAAATATATTAAGTATATCGTAAAGGAGAATTTATTATATGTTTAGACTTAGTTATAAATTTATATTTTTATTCATATAGAATATACATGATTAAATGGTAGATTTAATTATATTATTAAATAATAATGCCACAAATATTACAGATATTATATTTAATAGAATTTAAAAAAAAATTAAAATAAAATGATAATAAATTTATTTATTAAATTTAATTTTAATTAATATATTTTTTATTTTTATAAATATATAAATTTATTGTATTGTTAAACATGCATTGGAAATTCCATTGAAACATTCACTGGAACTTCCACTAGAACATCCATTATAACACCCATTTGAAATTATTTCACTAGAACATCTACTTAATGGATTTAAAATTATTATTAATATAGATTTATAAAGTAATAAATTACATATATAATATAATTACAATTGTTATAAATTTATTTTTAGTTATAATTTCATATTTCATTTAACATTTAATTCATATAAAATATGCATTCTTAAATGTAAAATTATATTATCTTTTAAAAAATATATAACAAATATAACAAATATTTTATATCATTTCATTTATAATATATATATTTATTATATTTTAATTTTTATTAATATATTTTTGGTTTAATAAATATAAACATTAATTGTATAGTGTAAATTTCACTTGAACACCCACAGGAAGTTCCTCTAGAACTTCCACTTAATATATTTATAATTTCCATTAGTATTGATTTTGAAAATATATATTACATATATCCTCTAAGTGAATTTCAAATAACATTATTTTTACTTATATTGTCATATTTTAGTTACTTTTATATTCATTTAAAATATACATTCATTAATCGTAAATTTTATTATATTTATAAAAATAATGAATCAAATAAAAAAGATGTTGTAAATAATTGAATTTATTATAAATATATTTACTAAATTTATTTTTTATTAATATAATCATTAAAATTATAAATATTTTTCTTTTTTCTATAGTAAAAAATGCACTATAACAACTAATGAAACATCCACTAGAACGTCTAGAAGAACTTCTTTCACTTAAAAATCCAATTAGTGGATTTATAATTGAAATTAGTATATATGTCATAAAAATGTATTAAATATATATTATAAGTGAAATTATTGTAAAATAATTATTTATAATTTTATATTTCAATATCATTTTTATTTATGTAGAATCTGCATTCGTTAAAGGTAAATATAATGATATTTAAAAAAATTATATAAACTATATTATAAATACTTTATATCATTTCTATTTTTATACGAATATTTATTAAACGTTATTTTTTATTAATATATATATTTTTGTTTTATAAATATATAAATTTACTGAATTATGAATCTTCCACTAAAACATTCACTAGAAATTCCACAGAAATTTACACATAATATATTTATAATTGATATTATTACATATTTTGTTAAAAAAATTGACATATATATTCTAAGTAAATTTATTATAAATTTATCATCAGTTATAATTTCTATATTATATTCATTTTTATCCATATATGATATACATTCATAAATGGTAAACAATAGTATATTTATAAAAATAATTCAATAAAAATAATTCATATTGAATATAATAGAATTTATTAGAAATATATTAATTCATTTTAATTTTTATTAACATATTATTCATTTTCATAATTATAGAAATTTATTATCATGAAACGTGCATTGGAACATTCACTAAAACTTTCAGTGGAACATCCATTGAAAATACCATTAGAAAATCCTCCACTAGAACTTTCAATGAATTTAATTATAATTTTTTTAGTATATATTTTATAAAAAAATATTAAATATATATTCTATGTGAATTTATTTTAATATTTGGTTTAGTTATAGTTACATATTTTATTTACATTTTTATTCTAATAGAATATAAATTTCTAAATTGAAAATTATACTATATTTATAAAAATTATGTATCTTATATAAAACGTATTTTATTTTATTTTATTTTTTATAAATATATATATTAAAAATAATTTGTCATTAATAAATTAAATTGTTTTATAAATATGTAGTTCTTTATTTAGAAAAAAATCAAAGGATATTCTAGTAAAATATCTAATGGAATTTCCACTAGAACCGATATTAGAAATTCATATGGAATTTCCCCCAGGTCTTCTAGTAGAACATTTGTTGGATCATTCACTAAAATGATGTTTAACATTCCACTAAATTTTTTAATTTAAAATATTTTTCATTTCACTAAAATATTACATTAAAGAATTTAATATTTATTGTGCATTTTTAGTTTGAACTCTTTATAAAAAATACAACTATAATTAGTTATATTGAGATATCAAGTGAACTTTTCGACATGAAATTTTCACTGAAATTTTACATTGGAATTGTTTAGATATTTTAGTCTAGTAATACTTTATAATATAAAATTACAGTGAATATTTATCTTATATTTTTATTAATTAATTTATTTTAATTTTTATATAATCCTTTTGAATATAATTATCAGTTATACATTTTCCATGAAAATTATTATTATAAAATTTAATTTTTTATGATGATGATTCTATTTTAATGTATCTTTAAGAATTTTATTTAAAATTTACAATATAAAAATATTATTTTCTTAATAGGAATTTGAAATTATTAATTATTTATAAATATATAATTTTTTTAAAATGTATCATATTTTATTTTTTATTTTTTAATAGGAATTTCAAAATACTTATTTTTAAAAATAATTTTTTACATATTTTTAATTGCGTGTCAAATAAATAATTTCAAAACACACAAAAATATTATTTTCATATGGTTTTACAAAATTATTATGCTATTTTATCTTGTATAAATATTTATTACAGTTATAATCTGGTAATTAGTTTTTTAAAATATTAATAATTTTTAATTTTTTTGAAAATAATTTGGAATTTTTTTATTAATTTAGCTATAATATATTTTCTTAAACCATAATTACAAGGTATATATTTTTAAACATTTTATAAATTTATTAGTTTATTATTATTGTAAAAATATAGATAAATAAAATCTTTTACTTTTAAGTATTCAATTTGGTTAAATATTTTAAATTATTTTTTTACTATTTATTTTGGTTTGAGAACCCATTATGCTACTTAGGGTAAAACTGTACTTTTCAAAGTATGTATGAAACTCACAATTTTCTATATAATTTCATTATAATGACAATGTTTTTTTGGAGAAATTGGCATCATTTGTGTTATATTGGGCATTTGAGACTATACAAACCCAAAAGTGGTATAAAAGAACAAACAAGATGAAGAGTAATACCCCATTAATAAATGGTAAGGATAAGACAAAATAGTGGATTGATAAGGTGGTTAGGGAAAGATGATTCGATAATAGAAATAGAGGGGATGAAACAACATAAACAAAATGTTAATCCCATGAATGAATATGAACCTATCCACATATCGTGCATTTAAAAATCATATAATTATGCATTATAATAATATGAAAAAGTAAGAATGAAAAAAAACATTTCACATGGAAATTAAAACTACAACCCCCCAGAAGAAATGAACGGTCACCGTATCTACATTATATTGTGCCTTTTCATATTGGATATGATAATTACCATATAGATAAATGAAAATAGAACCGAACATATCTTTATCTCCATAACAAAATCCATGAACCCCACTACTACAGTTGACACCACACTAACCAAATTAATTTTCATTCAGTCCAGGGACACGACCTCAAGGCTCATCAAATTCTTAATATAAGAAATGGAATGGTTTTTGGATCCATCGTCATTCCTTCTATCAATATTTGTTTGGTCAATTTCATCCTTTATCACATTAACTCTGGTGCTGCACACTGATAATAGAAGTCATAGATTGAATGAATTAATGTGTGGAATAGTCCCAATGAATGGAGAAATATGTTGAGGATGATTTTTCTTTGTTGGAAACCACTGTAGTGGAATTTTTCCTTCATCTTTGGGGGAAACCAACTAGAGTGAAGGAATCCAAATTGGATGAGTAGCCGAATGTGGGAGATTTGAAGGGTTGATGAACCACATGAACAATCATTTAACATTGTTGAATTCCTAAATCTATAAAAATAGATTTTAATCCAACGAATATGTAATCTTTGTGACCCTATGCTGCTCGATCCAGATTGTAGTAATAGAGAAATGACCCCCTTTTCTAGTGGATGTAGATATCTTAATGAACCACATTAAAGCTATGATTTCATTAATTTTTTATTCTGTTTTTATTTTATTTCATTACAAGAAACCTAAAATTCTCCAAAATGTGGTATCAAAGACATCTGATTTGAAACTATGATGGGGCAGGGAAGATTTTTGGTGATAAGAAAATTCAATGTTCTTGGATTTTTTTTTTCAGGCCAAATATTTGATGATCTTGGAGAGATGATTCCAACAGAATAATAGGAGTCAAACAAATCCAACAGAGATGGTCAATGTTTTTGTCACACACTAGGTGCTATGGTACCCCCATATAGTGAATACAACACTTTTCACGCTGGTGGAAAACATTCTGATGTGTTTTAAAACAACTGTTCTTGTGAGCCGCATCATCACCACATTATCATCCGATTTGGACTATTATTGCTATTTTGGATACACCTCGGCCAATTATACACTATTTTCAGTGATTCGAGAGTTGATTCCAGATAATTCAATCATTTGGGATGAATTCGTATGGTTATTTGTTCAAAATTTTCACACTATAAATTAGTATCAATGGGGGCGACATCGAAGGTGGTAATCTTGTTTTGTTATAACAACGATTGCTGGTGGAGGATGCACACCTAATTTTGATATTGAAAAGTTCAATGAATTGAACAATTTTGGCTTGAGGAATAGAACAGTGAATACTATTCCAGTACAGTAGGGCATGGTATGACCATTGACTAGAGAAAATCTCAATAGAACTTGTGATGATGATTAGAAATTGCTCGAGATGTGGGTCTTCAACTCAATTCAACTTTATTTGGTTAATGGCATAAAATAATCAGTGACTTCAGATCAATTGGCATTGAATGAGGTTTATAGATCACATAACTTGGGGAAGTTAGTAGTTCTACCCAAAATTTGAGTTTTTAGGAGTCATGACGTTGAAGTTGAAGACACCCAGTTGAGGAATATGAAAAATGGAAGATGTGAAATTCATTCCAATGATGAGATGAAACTTGGTATCATTAACTAGGCTTGATGTGGAAGGGTATAAGGATTCCATAGTGGCTGGAGTGTTGGAATTCTCATGTGGTGATGCAATGATGGTTACTGGAAAAGTTTCCCAAGGGTTATATCATTTTATGGGGACTGTAGTCAGCACCCGATCAATTGAATTTAGTGTATGTGACATGAAGTCTGACTAAAAGAATCTTGTTCGATTTTCTATGATGTCTTCAATTCCTTGAAGGAGACATGAAGTCTAGTTTCTATAAAAAATTAGTAATGAGGGGGATATATTGAAGGGACACTCCTAATCAAAGGAAAAATATATGCAGGAAGTTTTTTGTTTCTCAGTAACCACTACAGTTGGATTTTTCCTTTCGCTTTGGTGGGGAAAAAACTACAGTGGACACAACCAACATGAACATATAGCCAACGGTGAGGAAATTCGAAAGGGTTGATGAATGACATGAACAAACTCTTAATGTGGTTTAATTCCTTTATATATAAAAATGGATTATATTCCCATGAACATTTAATCATTGTTTTCCTCTAATGTTTTATCTAGAGAGTATTAATAGGGAAACAACATCCTTCTCCAAAAAATGTAGACATCATTCCAAACCAAATTAAAACTATGAGTTCATTCATTTTTTCATTCCTTTTTTCTTTGATTATGTTTCCACGAATCATAGCTACCCCATCACTTAATATTTATGAATCATGATCTCACCTATAGTGGCTATCTGGTAGGAATCAATAGTGATTCTCCCCAAATTATATAAAACAATGATTGCACTTATGTATGATAAAAATTGGGTTTCCATTTACTATGATGTGGATCTGTTTGTGGTATGAATAGAAGGGAAGCCATACAGGTTTAGGGTGGTTTCTCTACTATCATCTCATTTTATTCATGTTGACTGCATCAGTTGGGCGATGGGTGACATCCACTCCATCCCCATATACTATTTACAGACATTAACTTTCTGAATTTCATAATGTTTACTTACATATGGAGCTTATTAGAAACTGATGATTTATATTGATGGGGTTTCTCCTTTAATGGGTTTTAATATTTCCCATGTTATGCGTCATGGATGTATGTCTCATTAGTTTCTTAATATTTAATAATATGTCTCAAAATTAATCTGATGAAATTATTGACTATAATGAAACCAAAGGGTTATAAATATTTTCATTTTTTTTATTTTCATTAGTTAATTTATAAAGTAAATAAAAATACATTCCTACAACACTAGATCATTTTTGGATCAATAATCACCACATAAAAATCACATAACAGTTTTCATAAATGCTAATAATTTCATATAATTAAACTAAAGTCAATGAAACTCAAAAACAATCTAATTTTGAATGAACAATGATAGTATTCTACATGAGAAAAAATGGTCTTCCCAAATAAGATAAATCCACACATGCACATGGACTATAACATGTTTATATATAATGAATAAAAGATCAAAAATAATGAACCAAGAATCATAAAAATCAAATATTGGGCTTAATTGCCTAACCATGATACTTCCTTATTAATTAAACCAGAGTTGTGTAATAGTGAACAATATGTCTCACAAATCATGAATGATACTAGTATCATGATCATGACTAAGAACCAATATTAAATAGTCTATACTCTAGATATCAATAACCAGTGAGTCAAAACACTAAAACCCTAACTCAAATTCATCGATTACCAATAGAGATAGAAAACCATGGAAATTCATAGATGTGAAGACATAATGAAAAACCCTTAGATACATGAAAATCTAAATAAAATACTTTAGAAATGTGAAACTCTATAATAGTTTGTGTGAAAAATCAACTAGAATTACTTGATTCAACACTACTAGAGTAAAGGAAAACTGGGGAGGAAACATGAGAGAAATATATGGGGTCTCCAATATGAACATTTTCATCTATTTGAGCTAGAAAACTTGTTATAATATAATACAATGTCTAATTCTTCATCCTCACCCTCTCATCCAATAAATCATAATCTACCAATAATTTTGTATATAATCACTTTGAATGTTTATTCAATGACTTAATAAATATGAATGATTATATTGATTGAATTATAACGTTTTATTTTAATATCTTTATTAATTTCTATATTTATACATTCTATTGTTCTTATTTCTATTTATGACTTTAACATGGATTGTTTCTCCTGACCTCGATTATTTTCCTTAAATATTAAAACAATACATGGAAAAAGCTGTTGAGTTCTACTTCTAGAATCTTCCATGAAAATGAATCTGAAGTCTGTCCCTCGAGATTCGAACATACTTTCATTGACTTGATTTGGTATTGGGATTGTTGGTGTATAACCTCTTTTACATTTCTTAGTCATGATTCCATAGGGTTCTTCCTTGATTTTGTTGTGTGATGTGTTTTAGGAATCCCTTGTGCATTGATATCCAATAACACATCCATAAAATATCTCATATGATTTGATCATGATATAATGTTGGATAAATGGATCATGATAGCACTACCCCTAACTGGATAGATGTGGAGATTAGTTTTTAGTACCCCACATTTTCTACCATATGGGTTAATAAATTACAAAGAGGCATATGGTTCTATTTATTGATTTTTTAGTGAAAAAACATTTACAAAAAACCAGGTAAAATCTAGAAAATATAATTTTTTTTGGA
Source organism: Viscum album (assembly GCA_963277665.1). NCBI lineage: Eukaryota > Viridiplantae > Streptophyta > Magnoliopsida > Santalales > Viscaceae > Viscum > Viscum album. The sequence continues at coordinate 1,040,434,023 of OY728129.1, forward strand.
ATTTGGATATGTTAGTTGACATTATTCTTTAGAAAATGTCACGATAAGATTTGGTAATGGAGAATCATTCCTATAATTATTTTTATCCCTATTTCAAATTTTATGTCTAGTTAATGATTCATATTTTTTTAACTACTATGAAAAATATGTTTCTTTTTCCAATGTTTTTTGTGCCTATTAGTACTTGTACTCTATTGTTTTAAAAGAAAATGAATGTTTTAATCATGCCCTATACATGTAATTAAATAGAACCGCATGACAAAACTCACCACCTCGCATAGTTCTTCACTAGGCCCTAAGGGCCTTCTTGATCCCCAGGGGTTGGAAACAAGTGTCGAGGAATTAAGTACAATGCTCTTTTGAATTATTTCTCCCTTAAAGAATGAATAAAAACCCTATATAAACTCACTGATAAACTAGAATATTATATCTATACATTGGTACACCATGCATATAAAATATGTATTTATAAAAGAAACACTAAACCTAGAATTACATAAGAAAAATAATCATCCTTGCTCATACTGTAAATAGAAGGAATGTGGATCACACAACAACAAAAATATAAGAGAATAATGAAAGTGATAAAAGTACTATGATTAAAGGTGGATTCATTATTAAATATTTAACCTTTTCAAACATGTTTAAAAATATTGGAAAATGTATATCTTTGTTTGGTAAATCATTTTAACAATAGATATGTCTTTATCACTAACTTGTTGTGAAAAACATTATCACATAATATTATTACAAAAAATAAGATTGTTTTATTAAAATTATACAAATATGATATGAAAATACTTTTATTGTTAAAATTAATAGAAATATATTTATATAATATATGTTTCATTTTATGACATTATTATCAACATTAATAACCAGTACCAAATATTAGTATATATTTTTTAATTTTATTTTACATTAAATTTTAGGTGTTCGTATTTGAATATTTAATTCTAAAAGTATAATTATATTCAAAAATTTATTTACATTTACTATTTTTTATATAATAATTATAAAATTATATTATATAAAAATTTAAAAAACATAGTATTTATTTGAAAAATTCAGTTTAAAATTATTTTCAAATAATGTTCAGACTATGAGAAAAGATATAAACCTCCTTGAAAAATGTTACAAAAATGTTTAAACATGAAATAACTCTAAGTTACTTTACATGAAACTCCAAAAACATCATCTCCACTTTGACTCTCACACATAAATCATCATCTCCATGATTCAAATTGATAGGGGTGTCAATGATTGATGTTTACCCACTCATTCATGACATGTCTTCAAAGGTGGTGATCACTGATAATGGGCTTGCATTAGCAGAATAACGAAGGTCATCCATAATTTCAAATCCCTGTGGTTGAAAGTGGTTGATCATCCATACTCTTGTAGTTAGGCCCCATTTATTTCAATTTTGGATTGATGCAATTTATCTGCAATCTCAAACTTAAACCAGAATAATATCTACATAAAATAATATTATAGTTGATAATGCCTGAAAAGTCAGAAACTAATTATATTAGACTAAACATATTATAGTCTCTGTGACAAATAACATTAGACACATGTGTGTCCAATATAATCAAATTAACTAATTATATATCTTATATGAGTCTAATATAGTGTGTGTGTTCTTATAAATTCTCTCACATATGATTTAGTGCAATAATTACAAGCTGCTATAGTTTGTGTGTGACTGGTACTATTGCAATGATGTTTGGTTTAGTAATAGCACCGCATTCATCAATTAGTCCAGTTGTGAATCAAACAATGTTCCCATGGATTCTTGTAGTATTTATTTTCTGTCCCAAAAGGATGATGTTGACAAACCAACCAAAGAACCTATAAAAGTACAACAATAATGATGTATTTTTTTTACATATTATAAGATACATGTTAAATAAAAATCCCAAATAAATATAAATGTCTTAATGAATGACCAATGCTACCCAAATATCCAAATATTCAAAATAATATGGAATGAAATAATTGGATTCCTAACCTTCAACCACATCACATGCCACACTCCTTACATGAGAAGCAGCCTTAGTCAATTTTAAGAGTTATCTATGAAATTCACACAACATAAGATGTGCACCACTAAAAAACATTCACTAATAAAAATAAAATCAACACATTAAGTATTATGATAATTATAATAAATGATATTATCATAGTCCCAAACATTATTAATCTTTCAATGGAAAAATTAAAATACCTTCACATCTTAATTTGGATATATATTCAACCATATAGCATTCATTTGAGCTATAATGGATATATAAAAAGGGGGTAATATATTTTAAGAATGATAATTATAATCAAATTTTGTTTTTCATGTTTTATTTTATCTACCATTTCCTATCCATTTTAACTACACAAAAGGTGTTTTCTACTTCTCATCTAAACCGAATTATTACAAAAAAAATAAACATGGGATAATGCTATTTTCCATAGTTTATTTTTAAAACCACTTCTTTAATAAAAAACCAAACCATAAAAAATATTACCACAAGGGAAAACATACATATCTAAATGAATTTTTTTTGAAAAATCCTAAATCACTCAAGGAACATCCTACCAAAGAGAAAAAAATTGTAAAAGGATTAAAATTAAAAAAAACATAAAAACATTCATCATAAATTATTAAAGAGTCATTGAGTCATGTATAGGTAATAATGTATTCAAACATAACCACCATTGCAACTAACTTTTTTTAAACCCTAAAATGTTCTTTATCTTTTACTCTCTCATTTAACAACTAGGGATCAAAAAATCCAAAATATTTAAATCAACAGAAAAAATTTATATTTCATGATGTGAAAATGTGAAGAAAATTTAACAATGACTGACGAACATATCCCTTTATTTACGTTATTTAATATTGACCCATTAATCATGTACATTATACGATAATACAGAGAATAAATAATATCCAATTCAACTACTTGGGTTTTCATTCAAATCCAAGTATTTTGATGTAGTAAGGACATCACTAATCAAAAGTCACAATTTTGGATTCCTTATTAACCCACAGTGTAACATTAAAATCTAAGTACATACCCTTTATTGGATAATTTTTTTTCATGAAAATCATCATACATTATTCTAAAACACCTTCCTTTGAATAGAGTTAGTAATTATATTATAGTAAAACAAACATTAAATGCTAAAGGGGAACTTAATTTATTCCATTTCAAAATTATAAGGGCTACAAAACTGTGAAATGAACATTAAATAAAACAATTTATTTATAAAAGACATATAATTAGAATTAGTATTCAAATAATAACTTTTAGATGGTAGCCATGATGTAAAATGCTACTCAATAATGGGCTTAGAAGTTCTAATAACATAGCATTGAGAAATTATCTGGAATATGTTGACATAAAATATTTATATGTCAGCTTTCGTAGTCAACTAGATAGGCCATGCATACTGAAGAGAATAATATCCATAGGTTCACATCAAAATTTTATAAATATGATCATTATCCTTAGTTGGGAAAAGCATGTAATTTCTAAAATAAGATATCATTAGATTGAATTCCACATTCAAAAATATTTTCAATTCATTAGAATCATTGTATAAAAATAGTGAGTGATTATTTTCCAGTAAAATACTAATATTAGTACAACGAAAAATGGGTGAGTGAATAGTTTTACACCAAGTTTGAACATATGTCATGCATAGGACATGGGGTACACGCCTATGTATAATTGTACATAATTGAGAAAAATTGTGCATGTGATGTGTTTAATCCATTCTCACTCAAACACATGGCCAATACAAAATTGAGAACAAGCCCATGTGTAAGGTACCAATATGTATAGGCTTGTGTGGGAAATGTGACAGGATACGATGGACATGCATATATAGGCCATTTTCTATAGAAAAAACATGTGCCACATGTAATATTTAGTAATTTATAGGCTTGTATAATCCATGTGTTCGATTTTTGATCAATTAAACACATCGAATGTACATCAACATGGATGATTTCAGCTTAATAAGGGGTATATAATTTCTAGTTCTCCATAAAATATAATTTCACTATAGTGGAAACATTGATTATTCCCTTTCTATATATTTAATAAGATGTGAGTAAGTCATTTCTGGTCTCTATTGATATTTATTATGGAGGAATTCAAAGTACTCATAGTTTTAAGTTATTATGTTATAATTTTATTAACATTAAAAATATAAAATAAAGATCATGTGAGTTTAATATATTGTACATATAATTTATCAACATCAAAATTTTAAAAAATATATCTTCGAGACTGAAATTTATTTGACACAACACATTGGATGTCTTTTTGTGGGACATTGGATGGATTTTTGAGAAAATATGGATAATATTTATTTTCATTCATAACCATCAACGTCATTATTTATTATAGACATATTTATCTTCTTTTAATACCATGTAATAATACTTAACAAAATTTATACATTCATCTACAATATATCCTTCAACAATTGATCCTTAGGGATATATTTATTTGCAAACAAAAATTTTCATTCTCATAAAAAACCATAAATCATTTAATAAAATTCTATTAATTAAACATTTAAAGAAAATTATAAAACAAAACCATTTATCATGTACATTTCAATTACATATATATAATTATAATAAACATGGCTATAAATCAAAGATCCATGTCTGAAATGAATATTAAATTTTACCATAATATCAAAATAAGATCTTGATGAAATTTTCACTAATTGAATTTTTTTTATAACACTATAATGTTTTTACTAATAAAAATCCCATTATGTTTTATAATATGAGTAAAAATCCTAAAAACATTTACATAACTAAATTAAGATAGTACATAAGTCCTAATTTTGAATTTTTCTTAATTCCAAGGGCATAAAATATTGTAACATAACATAGTAGTCATCGATTTTTAATCCAATGAATTATTCATAAATATGTTCCCTCTTATTGTTTGAGGAATACTCAGTTGGAACTTTAATAGAGGATTCTACAACAAGATTTTCTAAATTTTTCTTTTCTATTTCTGTGATCAAATCTAAGGTAAATATAAAACCACAATGTTAAAAATATAAATGAAATTATATATAGTTCAAAAAAATTATATGTATGTCGAATAAGTATATTTTATATTACAAAAAAATGTAAAAAATGAATTGATCATCAAATACATGATATGAAGTTCAATTATACACTAAATGATTATGAATTTTTTGATATCACACAAAATGAATCATAAATTAAAAAAATAGAAAACACAAAATCATTACATTCCCCACATAAAACCAAATAATTGATCACAACAATATAACTATTAGCCAAATTCTATTTAAGAAAGTCAATCCCTCTTCTAGTTGAATGATTATGGGCTTATTCAAGTGTAAAACAATCAATCCCAGTCAATTAATGTTATAAAATTTTTATGTTTATTTTATATATTATTATAATAAATATAAAGTAAACATTTTAGTTTCATTAAAATGACATCCATTCTAATAATGAGACTTAAAAAGTGTCCATTCAAATTATCATTCATATTAGCACTCATACATTGGTGTCTCTCATTTACTATTGTTCAAATAAATATGGTGTGTAATAAATAATTATAAAGGTTTATGAGTTGAATTCTTTTCAAAGAAACCAATATATTTCAAAAACCCATGTTAAATCTATACATTATTATTTATTATGACGAAAAAAAATTATCAAAGTGACCAGTATATTAGAAAAATAAATTGAGAAATCATGACTCAAATTCCATATCCCCCCACCCATCACAACATTTTTAACAGTATTTTCCATTGAATTATAGGAAAAATTCTTTCGTTTTATTCAAAATTTTAGGGGTCTTGAAGAAAATAAACAAAGAAGTATAAATTATATCTCACATAGTAGATACGGAGGTGAATCAAGGGCTATGTGTTCTGAAAGAGAAACAGATTCTAAATTTATTGAGTGGATCCTTGAATTTTGTTTTTGTTTTTATAATTAAAAAGATATATTTGAATAATTTTATTTGTGTTACTTGATATATTGAATTATTTTTCCAATTTTGAATGATTAAATTTAATTAGATCATAATATTTTGTTGTATAAAATAACTTTATATTCCATAGTTTGATTGGACATAACAAGTTCTACAAGTTTTATAGTGTTCATAGGAAAAATAAGTCTTATTGTACCTTTAAATATCATTTTAGGTGTTTTTAAATATCCCCACTTATCCAATTAATTTATCCGATTGATCCCCAAATTATTTTCAACCATGTATTCATTTTATTGTTCACTACCTCTCCAATTTTAAGGATTTGGGAACCTTTTTAATTGAGAACATAACATGGGATATATAACTTAAAGATATTTGATTTAGACTGTGTGGGAAATATAATTTTTTATAATTTTTATGAGAATATATATAATTATAAATACATCATTTTAAATTTCTAAATTTAGATAAATTTAAATACATATTTTCTTTCTAACAGTTATAGTTTTTTAGATAAAATTTGATTCTATATATTGATTATAACATGAGTTTTAGAAGTACCATTTCTGTGATTATAGATTATCTATATGTATAAAAAAATTATAAAAACTAAATTCAAATATATATAAATATTATTAGGTTGTTTGGAATGAATAGTATATTTCTAAAATTGTTTAATCCAAGTATTATACTATTTTTAAAATTTAGCTGTGTCGATTTTTTGATACGTTATAATTTATAGTGAGGGCTTAATTTCCTACATTAGTATAATATGTGACTCACCTATGTGGATTCCTATATATGTATTTTAATATGTCGATTTGCTTACGTGATTCAGCTAAACTAATTCTATTACTTAAACACCCTACATGAATCCCAAATATATATTTTCCTATATAGTTTTGTGATTTTATAATGGATATTCTAAATTCTGGAAGATTGAGCTATTTTTTATAATATTTCATTTCTTCTTTTACATACATTACGATAAATATAATATATGTTTTTTTGTTACATAATTAATAATTTTTAATAATTAATCCATGAAAACAAATTTTAACTTTATATGAAAAATAAAATTGGATTCTCATTGGATTAAGCATGTATTGATACTCTAACGTAAATTTTGGAAACTGGAATATATAAATTCAAATAAAATTAAATAATATGAATATGTTTTGATTGTTATGAGTGAGTATTACATGATTAATAATGTTTATTGTTTTCTATTGAATTATTTTTCATAATGGGTTCCACTATGTAATCGTTTTTTATAAAATATAAAGCTATGATTTTATAAATATTAATTTTCAATTATAATGATATACATGTGGAATATCATATTGGAAACAAGAAGGGACAACATTGAAGTAGTTCATTAATGCTACACAAATTAATCTAGTTTCTATAAAATAAATATGCAACAGTCATCATATTTTAAATTTGATATATGTAGGTAAACATTATATTTATAAATATATTTGATTTTATAAAACTAGTATTGGATAGTGGTTGATGATTATATAAACATTACAAGTGATTCATGTTTCTATAGATCAACTACTTCTCCCAGCTGAACTAAAAATCATTTGACCGTTTAATACTGGAGATTTCAATGCTTCCTCGACCCTCATATATGGGAATTGTACATCTGGTTCGATGATTTTACATATCCCAGTTAGTATTTTTATGAATAGTAGTAAAGGGTTGTACTAATTCTTAAAAGGTGAGGTTGTGTGTTGTGTCCCTAAAAAATGATGTATTTGGGTTATGCCTCTAGGGGGGAAAAGGAAGACATCATGCTTTGTTCCTCTAGGAGTTAAAAAGAAATAAAGTATTCGGTTTGAGACTTCATTGAAAAAAATATTTCTAATCGGATTATGACTCCATGTAGTAAAAATTCATTTTATGATTCCATAATATTTGGATGTAGTGGGTGATACCACTGTCAGTTCCTGAGAGGGGTGAAGAGTTAAGCAAGATAATTAAGATTTGAACCACTATAATAATACCCTTTGTTCTTTTTCTTTTTCTTTTTAATAGAATTAAAATTATAACTCTGATTTATCATTTAAATTAAATGATAATTTAAAAATTCTAATTCACATCCTCTTTTATTTTTTCATCTTAACATTGGACCAAAAATTTGTATCACATGGTGACTCTTATAAGGATAATTATATTTAGTTTATATTCCTGATACCAAACAATTGGTATAAGGGGGGTTTTCCTAGTTCTCTCCCTAACCCTCGATATAAATATATTTATATGGTATTTTTTCAAACCATTTCATTACCTTATCATCTAGAAGAAATGATCTTGTTTATGTAGCAAGGAACAAATTTGAATGATGGATAGAGAACTCAAAAACCACTCCATTCTTACAGTAAAAATTCTACATGTTGTAAATCATGAATGGATGTTTTCCTGAAGCAATTAAGAATTAATCATTGTAAATCATGGATAATATATACAAGTTACCTGGAGTAGATCCTAAATATTTGTTTAAAAATTATGTGGTAATGTATGTTTTGAAATATATGGTGAAAAATATCTCGTATGTTGTAATAAATATGAATGTTTATAACCATGTTTCACCATGTAAACATTCTAATGACATAATGAAAATTATTCTAGTTACACATCATGCTTCTAATAAACATTATTAGAACTAATTTGGTTATTTCAAGAGAAGAATATGAAGATTTTAAAATAGGTCACGATGAAACTATAAATCAAATTTTTAGTAGAATTAATAATATTGGAAATGATAAAATTTATTGGGGAGAGACTATATAAAATATTTTTATTATTCAAAGAGTAATTATATAACATCCCACGAAGTGAAATGATAAAAAGTTACCTATAGTCAAACGTGAGAATTTTATGGGATAAACTCTTGATGAGATTACTCATTCAATATTACAATATGAATTTGAACTCCAAAATCATATGGGAGAAGATATTTTAAAAAAGTATTGGAGTTTATTTTAAGTCAAATGAAACTATATACTCTTATGATTTTAAGTTATAAAGTATTGAAAGGTATGATACAACCTATATATCAAAAGGTGGATATAGAAAAATAAATTATACTCAAGGATAACCTAAAAATATAATCATATATATGATTACAAGGAGACGAAAAAAGGAAATTATAATTTTAATGACACTCAATATATAAATTTTTATTAGTATAGGAAAATGGGGTATCTTAAGCTATATTTCAAAGAATAAAGAATGGTAAATAATAATAAGATGAAACATTTGTAAGAAAATAAGTCAATGTATTCCATTTGGAGCTTTACTAAATATTATATAACTACTAAATAAGTTGTTTATGAAATATATGTTATAAACTTCTGTTTATTGGATTCATTAAATCAGGAACAATGTATTCGAAGAATTAAACAGAATTCCAGGTACACAGACAATGGATGATCAAGAATCATGATTAGTGATATTTAAAAATTTCTATCACTCATCCAATGTGATGGAGGTAATTTTACCATATGTGATAATTTGAATGGAATGATAAAAGGTTTCAATGAAGTTGAATTTTATAATTCTTTTATTATTTCTAAGGATTCAAATGATAAAGGATTTAATCCTAATTTAATAACATTTTCTCAACTATGTGATGAAGGAAATTTTTTTATGTTTTAAAATGATAAAATCATTATTTTGAAGGGAAAAAATATATTGTTTAACATTAACCAAAAATATAATATTTATTCAGTTCATTTTTCTGAATTAAATTATAAAAATGTAAACCGTTTTAATGTTTTAATATATAACAACATTTTGTGGCATATGAGTCTGGTACATGATAATTTTAGGTTATTGAATAATCTTTATAACAACAAAACATTTATTTAGTTACCATAACTAAAAGTAGAAATAAACTTTATAGGGACTCATGGAAGAAAGTTAGACTATACATATATTCTTTCATGTCAGTTGTTGAAGTAAAAGTTATAAGGAATTTTGATCTCAATCATTTATGTTTGTTCCTCCCTATTAAATCGAGTAGTTTAGGACCTCAAATATAATATTATTGAATAATGATGATTTTACAAGCTACGCATGATTTTTCTTTCTTACTCTTAAATCTGCAAATTTATCTAAGTTTATTACTTTTTTCAAAACTGTTCAAAATGAGAATGACTAATTAATTAAATCAATTGAACGTGATAATGGTGGTGAATTCATTAATATTCAATTTATCTAGTTTTTTGAGGAATATGTGTATTTTCCAAAAACAGAAACCCCTAAGACACCACCTAAAAATTGTGTTGTTGAACGATAAAATAGAACTTTTCACAAAATGTCTTGGATCATCATAAATGAGTATAATCAATATAAATGTTTCTAGGTGGAGGCTATGAATAAATAATTATATTTTAATAATATATTTATTTTTCATCCATTGATAAAAAAGAAATTATATGATCATTGGAAGGGAAGTAATCATAAAATTTGTTATTTTAGAGTCCTCGGATGTATAATTTTTATTCATAATACTAAGGGTACTTTAGATAAATTAGATGTTAATCTTGATAAAAATAATTTTCTTAGGATATTCACATTATAGTTAAGAATATATATTATGAAAAATAAGAACCATGGTTGTTGAATAACCAATTCGTGTTAAGTTTGAATAAATAATTAGAATAAAAGGGATGATGATATTGAACAACATGAAAAATAATTTAGAGAAAATAAATTTGAAGAAGAAATAACCCATAATAAATGTAGTCATATTAGGAGGTAAAATAATTTATATAAATATGAACGTATTCATCAAAAATAATTTTAAACTCATTCAGATCATTCCATAAGAAATATTATTGGTAATATTGAATCAAAACATCAAATAAGAAAATATTTTTTGAATGATTTTTCTTATCATTCATTTATTATGGATTTTGTATCTATTAATATTGGTGATATATTAGATGATTCTATTTGGATTATGGAATGAAAGATGAATTAAATTAGTGTAATAATAATAGTCTGTTGACTATTGTTGTACCACAAAATAATAGACATATTATGCAGACAAAAATGGTTTTCATAAATAAAAATAATAAATATAAAAATATATATAACATTAAAGGTAGATTAGTTTCATAGGGATATTATCAACTAGAATAAATTTTTTAATAAATTTTTTTCAACATATTCTAGGTTATAAGAAAGTATGATATTATTATTTTATGATGATTTCCATGGATTGAAATTATTTTAGATATATGTAATTACATATTTTTGGAATTGTTATATTTATCAAGATGTATATTTTCTAAACCCCCCTAATTTTGAAAATGAAAAGAATATGGATCATGTGATTGAATTTTATAAGTATTCATATGGTATGGAATGAGTTCCTTGATCTCAGTATGAATGGTTAACTAATTTTATTTTAAAAAAAATTGATAAAGGAAATATTGATGCAACATTGTTTATTTAAAAATGTTTTAATGATATTTTAATAGTATAAATATTTTCTGAAAAAATTATATACATATATTCAAATAATAATATTTTTAATGAATTTTGAAAATTTATCACTTATGAATTTGTTATGATTATGATGGAGGAAATGATATTCTTCCTGGAATTGAAATTTTTTCAAAGACATGAATTCTTTAACTAAGTGAATCCTAGTATACTAAATAATTAGTTAAAATATTTGGTTTATAATATTCTAGAAGTATAAGTACTCCCATGATTATTATTTCTAACATAGTGCTTGATAAATTTTAAAAATAGTTTTTTATTAAAACCTGTAGAGGAATGATTGTAAGTCTATTATTTTTAACTGTTTCTAGGTATGACTTAATTGTTTCAGTTTTCAAATGTGGAATATATCAAAATGGACCTAAGGAAAGTCACTTAATTTATTATAAAAGGATTATTATATATATATATTAAAGATCAATATATTAATAGTTTATTTTACCCTATAGTAACTATCTTTGATTTGATAGGTCAATCATCTTTTGGTTTTTGTTATTGATTGATAAATATGAAGAGAAATTCAGGAATATTCAATTTACAATGTAAATATCTATTTTTATGGGATTTAAATAAAAATAATTTTGTTTCTCTTTCAACTTCTTATAAGAACTCAGACCTTCTTTTCAGGTATGTTTTTCCTTTTTCTGGAGTTTTTGAGAAAACCGGAGTTTCTTGAAATTTTTGAAGTACACGCCATGTGCTTTGATGCCACTCAAGGCCATGTGCGGGCTGTGTCATGGCCACATACACGTCCATGTATGGGTGATGTGGAGGCTGCATAATATGAAGTACAGAAAAGCCTAGTAGATGCCGTGTACTCCAAAATTACATTCTGTGTACTTTTTTTTCATTAAACAGATATAGATCACGTCTTAACCCTAGATATGTCTTCTTCTCTATATTCTTTGACTGATATCGAGGGTATAGCTACAGATCTTCCCCGAGCCCCTGAGCCTCTATCTGTTCCCTCAATCTACCGCTGTCGATTGTTTTGGAACCACATCGGTATGCTCTTCCTTCATCTAGGGAATCATTTTCCAATTCAACCTCTTTTATAAGTAATAACGGGATGAACGATTTGTGTGTTTTCATAGATCTATGATGATCTAAGAAGATTCAGACCTCATGGTTCAAGTATATCAATCTCCTAGAATCAAGGTAGGTGGTTTGAGACTTTCTTTTTGAAGTCTTTGAGTTTTATGTGCAATTTCCACCAATACCTGTGAACGAGGTATTGTGTTATTACTGTTTTTCCCTGTAGTTTTCCCGCCTTACTTGTGTGCTGATGTAGAGGTATTTTGGTGATGTATAAGGATAATTTCAATACTTTGAAGTTTTTCCCATGCCTTTTTCTATTTACAACCTTTTGGTCTTGTTCAGCCTATTCGCCGTTATACCTGTCTTCCATGCCTTGTGACCGTAGGATGGACTGTAGTTCACTGACATTGCTTGTTATGCTGTAGATTGGTTAACCAAGTAGCTCTATAGGATTAATTTGTCCGTATAGAATTATTATGCACTGACTGGAATGGGGCTGATAGAACCTGGTGCTATAGACTATAAGATGATAGACCAAGTGAGATTCTCAGAGAGTCTTGGACTTTATAGACTATAGGGGATAGACCGAGTGAGATTCCCAGAGAGTCTTGGATATTATAGACTACAGTAGGGTAGACCAAATTATCTTTCTTAGAGAGTCTTGATCTTGATAGACTACAGGAGGATAGACCATGTGAGCTGCCACAGAGAGTCTTTGTTTGTGGAGTTTCCTTAAACCATTCCAGGCTATATGAGGAATTGAACGAGTGAGCTTCCATAGAGAGTCTGTGATAGACATGAGGCTATTAGAGCAATTTAATGAGTGATCTTTCTCAAGGAGTATCTAGACCTTGGTTCCATTAAGAGATTAGACCGTGTGATCTACCTTAGAGAGTCCCTGACTACCCTAGACAATAAAGGGAATTGACAGAGTGTTATTCCTCAGAGAGTCTTATAATTTCGTATGAACAAACTAGATGGGTTAGACTAAGTGTACTTCCCAGAGGGATGTTGGTACTTTTTGGATAATACTAGATTGGATGACTATGAGTACTTCCTAGAGGGTTTCCTGTTTGTGGTTAGCTATTTTCTTCAGTAATTCTTGTTGATTTTGTGGATTGTTTACTAATGTGTATTGCTATTTACTGGTTACTGTTTACTGTTTACTTTACTTTACCTGCCATATACTCTCTGACTGTTAGGCACAGATCTTCGGGTGGTTTCATACTGAGATTTAGTCTCACACCCTATTTTGGTCATGCTTTTGGCCCCAAACAGATTATATTGTTGTAGGTATAGACAAAGGAAAACACCATTCTACATCAGGTACTTGACTTGCATTGGAGTAGCAGAGAATGGGACAAACCCTAGGATTTTGTTGCTGAGGAGTTTCTTATCTGTTTTTCTTTTGTACTTTGGTTTAGTATTGTCTTCAACATTTTGACTTGTTTGGATGCTTTCCTAGACATATGTATCACGCACCATTTCATATGTATATGTGCTCCAGTTGTTTATTGTTTTAGTCTTCCAATTTTCACTTATGTATGGATTGTTTATGGCATCCGTTATTGTTTATTATTTCTCTTTTCCGCTTTGTACTCAGTCAATGAGGGCATAGTTTCGCCATTGTCACACCCAAGACCCTCGCTTCTAGTCGGAAGCCTTTGGTGTTCAGGGAATTGCGCTTGAGGCCAAGTGATCTACCAGGTACGGGGCTCCTCTGAGTGGCTTCCCGAACAGGGATGTAACAAAGTGGTATCAGAGTAATTCTTTTCTATTGACTTATTTATGGAGACTATCGCCAGGGATAGGATGGAATAGGTACTTGGTAATAATCTAGGCCCGAGAGTAGCTAACATGTGTACAAGGAAATTCCACACTACCACATTTGTTGCATTTTTACTAGTTTACACTTTTATAGTTGATTTTATTTCACTGTTGGGTGATTCATATACTTTGTGATGTTACCATTATTTTTATTGAGGTTCTATTTCTGTTGCAACCCGAAGTGATGAGGGTATCCATCTCATGCATCATATAGGCACTTGTTAGAAATCACATTCTAGGCATTTTTTCCGTGCCATCTTGGATGCATTAGTGATTTCATGTAGTTGTGATAGATGAGGAGTAAAATATGCATGCTACCGTGATAGTTTCCTTGATATATATACCTACTACTTGATAGGGTATTATTTGTGTAGAGATTTACTCGAATAAACACAAAATTTTGATTCTGGAGGTGTTATGGGGCCTCATGAATCAGAGTTTGGAGGATCATTGACTTGTTTCCCTTGTATATGATATGTAGGAGATTCCAAGATTTGATTGATGGAGAGTATGGGCCCTCATGGATCAAAATCTGTCACCTTCAGGCTTCTTTTCTATGTTTTCTGGGCTTCAGAGGAGGTTCCAAGATACATCCCGGAAAAACCCAAAATAAACATCATGTACTTTAGGAATACAATCCATTTAGTTTTTAAACCATGCCACTGGATTTGTGGGTAGAAACATGAGGTTGTGGGAAATCTTCAGAAACACGACGTGTACTGTATGTACACGCCGTGTTGTTGTGACCGTGTGTCTACCCATGTGACTAAAAACACAGTTGGATGAACTTTGACATTAGACGCAGTATCCTGTTTTCACATGCCGTTCAATGTAACCTAAATTCTCGGCCTTGTCACGAACAACACGGGTCGGGGAAAACCTTCAAGTACATTCCATGTTCTCATGTAGAACGCTATGTAGAGTGAACTATGTAGTCGACCGTGTATAGAACAACACGGGTCGGGGAAAACCATCAAGTACACACCATGTTCCCAGAGAGGACGCCATGTAGAGTGAACCATGTAGCCGACTGTGTAACAAACAACATGGGTCATTGAAACATTGTATAGTACATGCCGTGTGGAGGTCATGCAGGCCGTGTAGTCTAGGATTAAGAGGACCATGTGGGTTAGATGTATAAGGATACTTGGGAAGGGTAATAGAGTTCAAGTACACTCAGTGTGTGGGGAAAACACGCCGTGTGGGTTGGGCATTACACGACCAGTTGTGGTAGAAGTACACGCCCATCAGAATGGCTTAAGAGAAAACACCATGTAGTTTTTATACACACAGTGTAGTCATGTTTTGTAAAACTTGAATGTTTATTTCTCTTGTTTCCCTCTTGTACTCTTGTGTTCTATCTTTGATAATCTTGATCTAAGGAGTGCATTAAACCTTTCAGAGTTATGCCACCGAGATGTCTTCCTATTGTGCGTTAGTAGGTAGATAGTGATCAGACCCTGGATATGGCTGATCGAGGACCTCCTGCAGATCCTCTTGTCATGCCATACTTGGCACCACTGGTTATAACAGTTGTAGGCACTGATGCGCAGTTTATGTAATATTTTCTGAGGATGATGCAAGCATTCCAGGGAGCGCCGCCTTCAGCACTGTCGATGGCATAGTTGATGCAGGTATTCCAGTAGTAGCATCATTCTACTTTCTCAGGGGATGGAGGACCTCAGGCTACAGATTCATGGATATAGGCCACACTCACAGTTTTCGAGAATCTAGAGATACCTCTAGAGAAGTGGGAGAAGCTCACGACCTATATTCTCCGAGACTTCGCAAAGAGGTGGTAGGTTGTGATCTCAGAGTCAGAACGCAATCAGGGTGTGACTTGGGATGAGTTTCGGCACATCTTCTACGATTACATCAACCTGGATACCTTGAGGGTTGATCGAGCCTGGTATTTTATGAGTCTAGAGAAAGGTAATCTTTCGGTTATGGATTACTCGTCTCGCGTTACTGAGCTTCAGCGTTTCATGCCGATCCCAGCAGGTGATGAGTTCTTCCTGGCAAGGAAATTTGAGGATGTTCTCAGGCAGGTGATTCATTCCCCGGTAAACATCATCAAGTTGACTTCGATGTCCTCTATCATCAACCAGACAATGACCCCTGAGTGCAATATGAGAGATACTGGAGCAGTGAGCCATAGTGGTTCGACATCCAGAGTCAGTGTTCCTCCTACTAATTGTAGGAAGCACCGTAGGGAGTCTGCACGAGGAGATCAGAGTAGGCGGAATTTATCTTCGGCCAGCTAGGTAGTATTCTACCAATACAGGAGGAGTGGGAATACTAGGCCTCAGTGCCAGAGAGACCTGATGGACTGTCGATCTTGTGGCAAGATGGGTCATCTTCAGCGTTTTATCCAGATCTTCCCACCTACTTCTGGTGGTATGGGTTTTTCTATGACCCCGTGTATAGGAGATGCATCACCATTTTCTCACCGATCTTGGAACTGGAGTTCTTCCAGCTGTTTGGGATGAGGTTGAGGTCGCTGTCATGGTGGTTAGTCAACGGGATAATAGCGACAACATAGTGGATTAGTATAGAGTGGTCAGGCAGGGTCGCTGGGCCGCGGTACATGCCAGACTTTTTGAGTGGAGAAGACCCATCAAGAGAAGGATCTCGGCACTTCTACAGTTTGAGGTACGATCTTAGTAGCCTCAGTTTTATTTTCATCTCTTTTTGATACTGGTGTTACGCATAGATTTATATCTTTTTCTATTGTGGAGAGCCTTGGGCTCTACATATTTTCTTCAACTGATACTTTGATGATAAACACACTGTAGGGGGCTAGAGAGTTTAGTGTATGTCAGTGCAGAGAGTAACCTCATTAGGTTACACGATGTCACTTCTTATAGGACCTCTATGACCTAGAGATGACAAGTTATGATTTCATTCTCAGAATTGACTGGAAAGTTCCATTCCAGGTATTTCTTTACTATTATTGCCACAGGGAATATTTTGTATCACATGAAGGAGGATCCTTTCTTTATGGAGGAGAGTGGGATGTCCAGGCAAGTCGAGAAGGACCCAAGCATCACGGTAGAGGAGTTTTTACAACCGAAATTACCAGTCTCTATCTGGATGATGAGGGGACATCACAGTTAGCCTTTCCTCCAGTGGTGGATCGTTTCAGATATGTCTTTCAGAGTAATTTTCAGGTTTGCCTCTGGAACGTGAGGTAGAATTCTTGATTTATCTCATTCCAGCTGTGGCACCAGCGTCCATTCCTCTTTATAGGGTGGATACACTTGAGTTACAGGAGCTCGAGAAGTAGTTAGAGGAGTTGCAGGCGAAGGGTTTCATCTGACCCAGTACTTCTCCTTAGGGTTCGCCTGTCCTATTTGTGAAGAAGGCAGACGATACCCTCAGGCCTTGTGTGGATTATTGAAAGATGAACTAGTTGTCGGTTAAGAACCGACATCCCTTTCCTAGGATCGCTGACCTCTTTGATTAGCTTCAAGGAGCACGGGTGTTCTCAAATATTGATTTGAGGTCTAGTTATCATCAGTTGCGCGTTAAACCATCTGATATTATTCATACAGCTTTCAGGAATAGGAATGTTCTATACGATTATATGGTTATGCAGTTCAGTCTCATGAACGCACATGAAGTTTTCATGGAACTGATGAGCCGAGTGTTCCGTCCATACTTGGATTCCTTAGTTGTATTATTCGTGGAAGACATATTGGTGTACTCTCACACTCGACACGACCATGATACCCATCTTGAGAAAGTTTTGAGTACACTGATAGTGCATCAGTTATATGCTAAGCTCTCGAAATGCCACATTTGAATGGTTCAGATTCACTTCATGGTTCATGTTATATCTGAGACATGAGTATCAGTAGACCCAGAAAAAGTGAGAGCAGTAGTTTCCTAGGAGCAGCCGAAGAATGTCTTTAAGGTGCATAGTTTTATAGTGCTGGCTCGATACTACAAGTGTTTGATACATAACTTTTCATGCCTAACAGCACCACTGATAGGTCTGACCAAGAAATGGGAGATATTCTTATGGTCAGACTCTTGTGAGTCAGCCATTCAAGAGATGAAAGGGAGGTTTACTTTATCACCGATACTAATATTTCTAGATCCGGGAAAGTGTTATACTATTTACTGCGATGATTTAGGTATCGGGCTGGGAGCTGTGCTTATGCAGGGATATCGAGTCGTTGCGTATGGGTCTCGATAGTTGGGGCCATATGAGAATAATTACCCGAAGCATGATCTGGAGTTGGCAGCGGTTGTTCTTGCCTTATGCGGTTAGAGAAATTATCTTCGGGGAGAGAAATTTGGGGTGCTCATAAACCACCAGAGTCTCAAGTACGTCTTCACTCAGTGTGATCTAAATCTGAGACATTGCATGTGGGTTGAGTATCTTTAGTCCTTCGACATTGAGTTTGCCTATAAATCTGGGAAGGGAAACGCAGTGGCCGATCCATTGAGCAGGAGAACTCAGATAAAGGAATTTTAGGAGGCCAAAAATGAATGGAAGCTTATGGATTTGTCCTCTGAGATGCATTTGGTGGTGCACAACAGACATGGATGTAATTTTCTATCGGTTGTAGTTGCTACCTCTACTCTTCTCGATCGGATACGGATGAGGCAGCTATCAGACTCAGAAGGCCTAGTCTTGTGGGAGAGTGTGTAAGTAGAGTACCCTCTTCCTGGATGGAAAGTTGGAAAGGATGAGATCTTTCGTTTCTAGGGACGCATATGGGTTCTAGTATATATACACGAGGAGATGATGTAGGATTTTCATTCCTCAGATTTTGCAGTTCATCCTAGCATCACCATGATTTATCGTGATCTACACTATCAGTATTAGTGGCCAGGTATGAAGAGAGATGTTGATGGTTTTGTCATGAGGTTTTCCACTTGTCAGCAGGTGAAAGCGGAGCACCAATGTCCAGCATGCCTTCTACAGCAGTGACCCATTCCGGAGTGGAAGTGGAACGATGTTGCGATGGACTTCATGACTGGTTTGTTGTGGTCTCCTTGAGGGAATGATGTTGTTTGGGTTGTCATTGACAGGTTAACGAGGGTTTTTCACTTCTCGATGAACAAGGAGACCTTCAGTGTTGATGAGTTGGTGCGGGTTTACATCTGAGAGATTGTACATCTACATGGAGTTCCACACTCCATTGGTTCAGATAGATATGTGCATTTTGCTTCTCGGTTCTAGCAGGAGCTTTATAAGGCATTGGGAAAACAAGTACATTTGAGTACATCATACCATCCCAATATAGATGGTCAGTCCGAGCGTACGATTCAGGTTATTGATGATATGCTGAGAGCTTGCATTCAAGAATTTGGAGGTTCTTGGGAGAAGTATATACCTCTTGTGGAGTTTTCCTACAACAACAGTTTTCAGGCAACTATTCAGATGACACCTTAGGAGGCTTTGTACGGTAGGCCATCCCGATCACCGTTATATTGGTTGGTGGTAGGAGAGGCAGCTTTTCAGGGACCTCGTCTTGTTCTAGAGACCTCAGAGGAGATAGATTTGATTCAGAAGAGGATGGATACAACAAAGTCTCAACAGAAGTATTATGCTGATCAGCGGAGATGGCCTCTGGAGTTCGAGGTTGGGGATCTGGTTATCCTGCATGTCGCACCGAGGTTTGGAAACAAGAGGATTTGGAGATAGGGTAAGCTTTCATCACGGTACATCAGACTATTTGAGGTGTTGGAGAGATTTGGTCTGGTTGCCTATCGGTTTCAGTTACCTTAGAGGTTCCGGGAAATGCACGACGTCTTCCACATTTCTCTTCTCAGATGTTACTTTTTAGACCCATATCATGTCCTTAAATGTGAGGAGGTTGAGATCGAATTGGATGCATTGTTTGAGGAGCATCCTATCCGGATTGTCAATCGCAGTACGAAGGTTCTCTATGGCCAGTCTGTTCCTCTGGTACAAGTGTTATGACAGCACATGCGAGTATAGGACGAGACGTGGGAGAGGGAGGCTGATGTACGATCGCAGTGGCCAGAGCTATTCAGGGTTTCTTCTTCTACACCTCTCTAGGTAAATTTGGGGATGAATTTCATTAAGGGAGGAAGTTTGTAAGAACCCAGAACTTCTTTTAATGTATTTTTTTTCCTTTTTATGGTGTTAATGAGAAAAAAGGTGTTTCTATTAATTTTTTAAGTACATGTCTTGTACTTTATGATTACACGCCGTGTACTTTGATGCTGCTAAAGGTCGTGTACTGGTCGTGTCATGGCCACACACACGACCATGTAGGCATGATGTGGAGTCCGCTTAATGCGGAGTATGGAAAATCCTAGTACATGTCGTGTAATCTAAAATTACATGTCGTATACTTTTTTTCATTAAATGGAATGGGATCGCGTTTTAACCCTTGAAATGTCTTCTTCTCTATATTCTTTGATCGCGAGCGAGGGTACGACCAAAAATCTTCTCCGATCCCCCCGAGCCTCTGTCTGTTCCTTGAATCTACTATCGTCGATTGCGTTGGAACCGCAACAGTAAGCTCTTCCTTCATTTTGAGCATCATTTTCCAATTCCTTTTCTTTTGAATGTTATCGTGGGATGAACATTTTTTTCGTTTTCATAGATCTATGACATTCTAAATATATTTAGGCATCGTGGTTCAAGTATATATATCTCCTAGAATCAAGGTAGGTGGTTTGTGCCTTTCCATTTGATGTCTTTGAGTTTTATGTGCATTTTCCACCAATACCTGTGAACGTGGTATTGTGTGTTTACTATTTTTCCTTGCTATTTTCCTTCCAGGATTGTGTGTTGGTGTAGAGGTATTTTGGTGGTGTATATGGATAATTTCTATGCTTGGATGTTTTTCCATTTCCTTGTTCTATTTACAACCTTTTTGTCTTGTTCAGCCTATTGGCTGTTATACCTGTTTTCCATGCATTGTGACCATAGGATGGACTGTTGTTCCCTGAATTTGCTTGTTATGCTGTATACTGGTTATCCAAGTAGCTCTGTAGGTTTACTTTGGCCTTATTGAATTATTATTCCTTGGCTGGTATGGGGGCACGAGAACCTGGTGCTGTAGACTATAAGAGGATAGACCGAGTGAGCTTTCTCAGAGATTCTTGGACTTTATAGACTATAGGGGATAGACTGAGTGAGATTTCCAAAGAGTCTTGGATATTATAGAATACATGAGGGTAGACCGAGTGAGATTCCTCAGAGATTCTTGAGGTTTATATACTACATGAGGATAGACTGAGTGAGCTACCTCAGAGAGTCTTTGTTTGTTGAATTTTGTGAAACCATTCTAGGCTATACGAGGAATTGACCGAGTGAGCTTCCTCGGAGAGTCTGTGATAGACACGAGACTATAAGAGTAATTGACCGAGTGATATTCATCAGAGAGTCTCTATAACTTGGGGCTATAAGGGGATTAGACCGCATGATCTACCTTAGAGAGTCCCTGACTACCATAGACTATAAGGGGAATTGACTGAGCGTGCATCCTTGGAGAGTATTATTATTTCATAGGACCAAACTAGAGGGTTTAGGCTGAGTGTACTGCACATAGGGATTTTGGTAATTTTTGAATAGCACCATAGGGCATAGCTATGAGTACTTCCCAGAGGGTTTATTGTTTGTGGATAGCTATTTGCTTCACTGCTGCTTGTTGATTTTGTGGATTGTTTACTACTGTGTATTGCTGGTTACTTCTTACTGCTAATTGTTTACTATACATTACCTGCCATACACTCACTGACTATTAGGCACGGATCTTCGGGTGGTTCCCTACTGAGATTTAGTCTCACACTCTGTTTCGGTCTTGCTTTTAGGCCCAAACCGATTATATTGTTTCAGTTATAGGCAAGGGAAAGTTCCCTTCTACTTCAGGTACTTGACTTGCTTTGGAGTTGGAGAGCATGGGACCAAGATAAGGCTTGCGATGCTGAGGAGTTTCTTATCTATTTTTATTTTGTACTTTGGTTTAGTATTTTCTTTAGCATTGTGAATTGTTTGGATTCCTTCCTAGACATATGTTTCATGCATCATTTCATATATATATGTGCCCCAGTTTTTTATTATTTTAGTCTACGACTGTTCACTTTTGTATGGATTGTTTACTGATTCCATTATTGTTTATTATTTCTCTTTTCAGATGTGTACTCTTCCAATGAGGGCATAGTTTCACCATTATCACACCAGAGGCCCTTGCTTCTAGTCGGCAGTCTCTGGCGTTCGGGGAAATGCGTTTGAGGCCATGTGACCAATCGGGTATGGGGCACCTCTTGGTGGCTTCTGGAACCGGGATGTTACACTTATGAATATGAATGTACCACTACCACATCATATTGGGATCAATGCGTATGGGTTAGGAAAGAGAATTATAATTTAGGTATTTAATGGGATAATATATCTATTTTATGTAAAAATAATTATGAAATATGTATTTCCAAAAAAACACATAAAATTATCTTTAAATAATGACATTGATTTTATGTTTCATTTTCATAGAGATCATGTACAAAAAGAATATATAACTTTGGTATTCTTTTATAGGAAATCAATAAACAGATTTATTTATTTTATAATAGAAAGGCTCATAGACCCATTAATTAAAATTAAAAATTTGGAGATAAATATAAGAGAATCGTACAAAACAATAAAATTATACAAATGCAACAAAAAATACGAAATACACAATTTAAACCCAAATCAATTAACCATACTAAGAAATGTATAATCGGCCATTAAAATTATTTTTGTTTAATTTTTATCATCTTTGTTCATTATATTACCGTCATAAGACTAATTATACATACTAGATGATTTTAAATAAGGTTTACACTTTTATTTTATTTTATAAAAAATTATTTTATGAAGGTTTTTTCATTATTTCTCAGAAACATCATTTTACATTTTTGGTTTCTTTATACTGGATCCTTGATACATTTTTAAAATATAAAATTTTTATAAGAGGTTTTAATAATGATTATAGTAATTCAAATAATATATAATCTGTTCAATAAACATAGGAAGACATATTATCATTTTAAATACAAGATAATTTATTTTTTGAATCATTATCTTTTCGATAATTTAAAAAATGGGAGTTGTTTTGAAATTATACATGATTTTATAATTATCAAAAAGGGGGAGAATGTTGAGAGTATACTTGATGCACATTATGTTTTTATATTTACAATGATATATTTGTTTTATTTCCATTGAGGGTCTTGATAAATTGTATTGTTTTTTTGAATAAATTATTTTTAGCTTCAGTTTGATCCTAAAATTACATTACTAAAAATATATTTAAATATTTTTTTATGATTGGTCATAACGTGTTATACAAGTTTCATATAGGGTTCCTAGGCCAAATAATTCCATTAGGACCATTAGAAGTCATTTTTAGGGGTATTTATCTATTCCTGCATAACCAATTCATGTAGTGATCTATTCCACATAGCCCATTTATGTAGCCAATTCTCCCACATAGACATTTTACTGTTCACCACATAGCCAATTTTCTATACTGGAGTACCATTTATAATTTAATAATAGTATCAGATGTATAACTTCAAATTAATTTATTTATTTTTATTATGAAATTTGAAAAAAAAATTCTACATTTCATTAGATGACATAAAATTATAAATTTATCATTATCTCTTCCTAAATTATGTTAAAATTCACCAAATATTTTTTGTATGAAATCTACAGTTTTCTAGAACTGATTATTTACTATATTTTGATAATAACATGTGAAGTAGAAGTCCTTTTAAGGATATTATTGATTCTATGGAATGTGAATGAAATTATAAAAATATAATTCAACTGGAGATAAAGTTGTTTTTTATTTTTATTGGTCCTTTTTTATGTCTTAATATTGTTTAAGTTATGTGGTCTACAATTTTCAGAATTTTTATATGTTGATTTTTAGATATGTGATGAATTTCCATTCATGGCGAATCCCCAATGTGAATATCCTATGTGATTCACTAATTTTAATTATATTACATCAATTAGTCTATGTATATTTTGTTACATGATTCTTCTATGATGATTCAATTACCCTAATACCATAAATTAATACTCTACATAATATTTTCTACTTTGTTTCTGTGATTTGATATAGAATATTAAATAAAACTAGAAATATGTTATTCTTTTCATAAAATTTAATTTTTCATTTTCTACAAAGTTATTATAGATAAAATTCAGGTCTTCATGGTTCTATATGTACTTATAATTTATATAGAATCCACGAATACATGTTTTAATGTGTCTTATGATGAATTAAATGTGATTATAATTTTATTAAGGATGTATTATTACTCACACTAAAATTTTGGAAATTGATATATCTAATTTTAGATCATCTAAAAAATGATGGATTTGTCACGTTTTTTATCTGGGATTATTCAAAGGATATTAATGATTGTTATAAAATATTGATCTAATGGTTGTAATAGGTTTTATTGTTTGGTTGTTTTATATTATAGAATATCGAGGTTAGATTTCATAAATAGTTTTTTCATTTATAAATGGTCTATAAAAAAACAATTCTGGATACTTTGTAGTAGCTCATTAAAGTTGTATGAGTGATCCATGTTTTTAGAAAATAAAATATTCAACAATATTCATATTTTAATGTTGTTGTGAATAATGAACCTCTATATATTTTAGAGTTTATAGAACCAGTATAGGATAGAGTTTGAGGATTATATTAACTGTTCAAGTTATGATATTTTGGTGATGAACTACTACTCCATGCCGA
Source organism: Viscum album (assembly GCA_963277665.1). Lineage (NCBI taxonomy): Eukaryota > Viridiplantae > Streptophyta > Magnoliopsida > Santalales > Viscaceae > Viscum > Viscum album. Next base: position 1,040,459,161 of record OY728129.1, read on the forward strand.
ACTAAAAAAAACATTACATCCATTGTTGATGGAGATTTCACAGCTTCCTCAACATTCAGATACGAGAATGGTATATCTGTTTCTACAATTCTAATTTTTCATATTCATCTTTTGCGTGCATAATATAAAAGGGTTATATTACCCATTAAATGGTGGGATTGTGGGTCATGGATCCCAAACAAAATTCAACCATTTTGGTTGTGCCTATATGGGGTAACGGTAGCTTGTTCATGTTGTGCCTCTAGGGGTTAAAATGACATAATGTATTGGGTTTCAAACACTATATAAAAAATTCCTTGTTATCAAGTTGTGAATCAAGGTGGGAAAATAGTCATTGTAGGATTACATTATATTTTTTATAGTGGGTTTTATCACTCTCAATTTGTGAGAGGGGTGAAAATTTATGTAGAAACATATAGAGCTGACAATATGAAAATATCAGGTTTTCCTTTTCTTTTTTTTCCAATACATTAAAATTTTAACTCTAATATATAATTGAAATTCATTAATAATTTTAAAATACCAACTCACCCATCATGGATATTATTCTATCTTAACTCTAGACCATCAAAACCATATATATCCACCTAAAACTAGGGTATTATAAATTTAAAATAAACATATATCCACCAAAATAGGAAAAACCACAGATAACCACCTAAACATAAATGTATATCATGGTAATGTAAATATAAAATAGATATAAATTATGAGTGATATAATTATTAACCTAATATTACAACATGAATCTTATTGTTACAAATCTTCTATGTTTGTGTTAATTAATATTTATGTATATATCAAACAATATCTACAAAATACATGAAAAAAAATTAAAATATATGGTATTCATGTATTTAGATATTATATTTTGTACAATATAAATTATGAAATGTTTGTTTTCATATTATTCACTAAAAGAAAGTTAATTTTTTCATTAGTACAAAACTCTTTTAAGGGTAAATGGGGGACCAATATGACATCATGGACTTAAAATAATTGTTCCCCAATGATCCAAAATTCATCAACAACCAATATAATGAAAAAAAAGAAAATACCCTCCCCTTCATAAAAAATGTTAAGTCAAACTTCTACCTTCTAATTGTTGCTCATGTTGTTGTCTCGTGTAGAGCTGCATAAGCATGATACTGATGGAAATATACATACTCTCTGAAACATCCAAATCTGGATAGAAATTGTATGGTGAAAACTCCCTGCTTTGAAACACATTTGGAGCATCCTCTTGGTGAAGTAATGGTTACAAAGACCCTGGATATGTGGGCCATAGGTCAGAACACAATAGATCACATAGCTGAAAAGCCATCATGAAATTAATTAAAAACTCAAAAAAGAATATTTTTCAGAAAAGAATAGAATTTTTTTTAATCTGAATGCGTGAAACAACACCAGAAGAAAGACCCACCATAACGAAATCACAAGGCTCCCTCAGACACCCCATCTATAGACGTGCAACCTAAAAGAACGAGACCTCTAAGATTTACGAAGCCAATCCATCAACACACAAGGCTGGAATACCCAACAACTACACCATAGGAGGGTCACTGGAGAGGGGGACCCATAAAATACTGACCAAAAGTGACACTCTGGGCAAGAATATGAGCTGATCAATGCCATAGAAGAATCTACACTGGAATCCAAATCGAGTAAACTCATGAAAAGTAGATAAGAGGAGAACTCGCTATGACCAAGGGCAGGGCCACACCGGCGACGTAGACACCCCAAAACTATCATCAAACCTCCTGTGAAAGAGGACGAATTGGATGGTATATACACCCAACCAGAACCATAAAAACTGTCACTTCCAGTAGACCACTGGTGGAGACCACAACAGTCCTCTCAAACACTCACTGAAAACAAATCAACATGGTGGAAACCCTCAAACTAAAGAAAACTGGAATCGACCATTGTATCTTTTCCCTAACGAGATATGACATGGATCGACCACTGGAACATCACAGTGATGGGAGATGATAGGGATCAACCACTGGAACTTCGTCATGATGATTCTAACACTATAAGAGTAAGCACACCACCAGCCAGGGATATCACCACTGAGGAAGCACACAACGAACCTACAACACCGCCACTGTAAGAGGAATCACACTGTGGACCCATTACACCACCACTATAAGTCAAATTGTACACAACTGTCCCTCCTAGAGGAATCTGTGAGTAGGAAAGTCGTATCCCACCCCATATTGAGGGAGACAGCGGCGACATGGTAATCTTTAAGGGAGCTATTCCCCTTACAGGCTCATATTCTTTCTCTTCAAATCCCACTGCATTTTTTTACATTATAGAAAGTGAGAATGAACATACAATATAGAGTTAGTAATGAAAATTAAATTCTAAGTAGTATGTATATTGAAATGGGTATATACATATTTCAAATATATTAGTTTAATGCAATAAAGGTTACATCATTGCAGACTGAACAACACAAATAATAAGAAAATATAATAATGCTACCATATTGAATAATATTATTTTTTTATTATCAAAAAATCTATATTAGTATACGCATAGAATCAAAAAAATGAAGATAACAATATAAGTTTAAAGGTATCCCACTGATCTATAAATTCCCCTAAATACACATCATAAATTACATAGTTTTCAATTGAATTCATATTGAATATAAATTACATAAAAAGATATATTAAATTCATATTAAATATTTATTTCATATTCAAAATATATTTTATAAATAAAACCACAACATATTATAAATTAAAAATGGTTCATTACATTGAAAATTTTATAGCTAATGCATATAATATAAAAGTATACATATTGAAAGTAACAAGGATGGGGAATAAGATGATACAATTTAAAATAGTCAACCTACTCACTTGATCAAACATGTTTGGAAAAAATTATATGTAGAAAAAATATTGATACACTGATAATATACCCACAAATTAAACATAATAAAAAATAACATTAAGTGTATCATATGTATCTGGTGTATTCACAACAAAATCAAAAATCTTACAATACTTCAATATTCAACCCAAAAATTCCAAAAATTCCTCCACTAATATACTCAGGGAAATTGCGCAACATAACACAACTCATCAATGAATAATAGTTCATGTGATAAATTAAATTAACATGGGATGTTAAAAAATGGTTATCAAGTGATGAATAAAATATTAACAGTACATTAACGATAGAAAACATTTAAATTTTACATAAAATAATTAATTGTTAATAAAATAATAAAACTATGATTCATAAACAACCAACAATAAAAATTTGTAATCGCATAAAAAATATTTTTGAAGAATAAACTATAAATGGAATTCAATATATATTTGAAATTATTTCCTTATCTCATATAATTTAATCTTTTACTACAAGATGTTCATTGTAAAATATATTAGAAAAAAAAATCAATAACAAATTCAATGGTATAATAGTGGATTAATTTAATTAAATAAATATAATGAATTTAAACACCACATAGAATGATAATAATTCTTTAGTTAAGAAAAAACACAACAATGACTCATTCCACACAACAAATTAAAAAATTTAATTTAAAAAAAATTGTTAAACATTATTTTCCAAATGAAGAATGAATCTCCTTATAATTAAATGATGAGGGTGAATTCATATGTAAAAAATTTAATCTCCACCAATTTATGGTGTAAAATTTATATGTTGCTTTTAGATTTTATTATAATATATAAAAAAAACATTTTCATTCAATTAAAATGAAACTTGTGTCCATAATGAGAAATGATAAAAAGATTTTTCAATATATATTAATAAAACCTTATTTATCATCATGGGGATCTTTCAATTGTTCATTATCAATGATGGAGTGTATAAAATAATTTTCAATTGAAAATGGTTATGTTATTTTTTATGTAACCAGTTTATGAGGAATAACTAGATTAAATTAACTCCATTATAACTACTATTTATAATGGGTTTATTAGTTTTATAAGTACAAACATCTTTTTTTAATATTATAATGATTAAATATTCAATATAGTTATTTACGCAACATTAAATGCCCAAAATTTGGAAATATTGATAAAATATTTCACATTTTTTTCCAAAATTTTCTTAATGAATTAATTCATTTAATTTTTTACTAAAATTAATGTTTTCCACTATTTCATCAATATTTTGATATAAGTGGAATAAAATGTTTTCAGAAATAATTATTTAAAATAAATTTCAATGAAATGAACAAAATTAGGAAAAAGATTGACATTAGTGAACAGAAGAGGATGCTAATAATGGCAACTGTACTTATTAAGGAGAAGTACAACTTTGAATATGTGGTGATATAATAATTTTCATTAATCTTTTATTTTTATATGATGTTATTTAATATTTATTTAATTTCAATTTTCCTTTCGATATATAATTAAACAATAATATTATGAAAAAGGGAAAAGTTAAAAAATGTAAATTTTAATAATTAAATAACATAAAACATATTCTTTTTGTGTGTCTGTAATTTTGTATTGAGACATATTTTTAAATAGTAAATGATTTTCTTTTGAAGTAATAATTAATAATACAAAATCTTATTCTTGGTAATAAATGTAGGTATTATCCTAATTAAGTTACAAATATAACTTCATTTAATATATTTGATATCTTGGAATAATTAATATCAGTAGAAACCTATTTTTACTTAAAACAAGTGTTAGTAGTTATTATTAATATAAAAAATTATATATCATCAAATTTCTTATTTTTACCAAGAAATGTTTTATTTGTCAAATTTTTTGCGGGAACATGTCATTTTATTTGTATTGTACATAAAAAATGTCTTGTAAACAAACTCATTAAAAACCAAATAAAAAAAAGAAACTACTCATTATGGATAAATGAAACTCACAACCTATGTACACATCCCTAAATAAGCTAAGATGAAATAATTAACCCGGGGAACAATTTGGGAACCTGAATGGGAAACATAATATTTGAAAATCAATAAAGGGGTATTCGGTGTGTGAGTGAAACATGAGGCCAATAGGATCACACCAAGGATTCAAGGATTTTTTTGAATGAAATTTCAATAATACTATTTTCAACTTCATATAGAAAATAGGCTTGTACATTCATGTGAGGAAATTAAAACGAGTAACTCATACTTCCCCTTTTCAAAATACCCTTTTGAAATCCATTTTTATTTGAAATCTATGAAAAAGAATCACTCTATAATAGAAGACCTCTAAAGTATAGAAGGTTATCCAAAACTATATAAAACCATATATTTTCATTAAAAACACTTTTAATATAATTTTTTTTTCAAAATAAAAAAATCATTTTTTTAAAAATCCTTTTTAACATAGGGACACCAATGAAAAATGAATATATAAAAAATCTAGAAACAAATGATAATGAATAATAAATAAAAAATATCAGTATTGACATGAATTAATGAAATAATAATTAGGATGCAATGCATATATGGTGTGAGTACCCTATATATTTTCTTCAGTGATGGATAATTAGTATGAGGAAATCAATAGTTCAAAAATGATATGGCCTAGGAAAACATGAAAATAAGGGACCCTTTTTATGCCAATATTGTGTCCAAAATAAGACAAACTACCCTACTAAGCCATACTGACTTTATCTAAATAAAACCTCCCATCTAGACCTATCCCACCTCGAAACTAGTGTGAATGAAATAGTGTGTTTACAAACTAATATAATATAAATCTATACCACTCTATTATTTTGTAGGGTTCATATAAAATTACTAAGTGAAGTTGAAAAAAAATCAATATAGGAGAAACATATGAATTAATAAATCATTATCAATAAATATGACCTCACTTTCTGCATCCTCAAATGAAATTAACCCTTTAACATGCACACATAAGTATAAATAATTTTATAAAAATAATATTAATAATATTATATCCATTAAAAAGATAAAATCATAAACATGTCATCTCGATCAAGGGCAGCCAATTTTGAGGGCATCACAGAACATAAACTCAAATTACTTTTTTATAATGTTCTAATTGGGCAATTGAAAATATTCTTATACTTCCATGATATAATATATATATTTTATAGCCTATTTGTGTAGATAAACTTTTCAAATCCCTTAAAAAACTATTAGGAAACTCAAACATACTTTTCAATTTAAAATTCAAAAAATAAATTGAAATCAGTATAATCCTTTAATTTTTAATGTGATTCTATAAACCAAACTCTTCTTAGTCGAATAAATAATTTAAAAATATCATTTTAGTGTCCGGTTTAGGGTGATAATATTTTTGATGAATAAGGGGAAATATCTAAAACTAAAAAATGAAGATTTTATTGATTTTAACAGACAATATACACAATAAAAGGTGATATTATGACATGGAAATCGGGTCTCTATCCTATAATTATTTTTAAATTTTCAATTTTTGAAGTTTGGTGTTTGATTGTTATTTTTCTAGGATGAGTGACACATATATGATTTTTTTACTTATTTTTTTATGTCACAATAATTTCTTAAAATCTTTTTTTAACATGAACGCATGTGACGATCCTTCCTCCTAAGATAAATAAAATTATTTGAAGCATCTAAAGCCTAATTTCGTCATTGTATCAAATTATTTTATTTATTTTTAGACATTTCAACTGTTGAATTTTCCCTTAAATTTTTTACTTGTGTTGATTCAAATATGTATCATTTCCTATGTTTTATCCAATTTTGAGTTTGTAATGACTTAGAAATGTGTTCTTTATTTCATGAAACATTGTTAAAAATATTTTTTCTTTCTATGTAAATCATAAATTATATTTTTTAAAATTAAACTAATTTTTTCATCTAGTTTTTCATTATATATTGAATCTTTTTATATTCCATAATGGTATATACTAGTTAATTTGAAGAACATAAATTGTTTTTGTAAATTTATATATTTTCTAGTTAATTTCCATATTTTATTATTATATTTTGTAAAATATTTCTAAATTTTTTTTATGTATTTTTTAAAGAAATACTTCCAGATTTAGTTATTATAATTTCCACTACCACTATGTAATATACACTGAATTATTTATTTTATTACTTCTTGTTTTTAGAATATGTGTTTATTAATATTTTTTTGTAAATTAGTTGAAAACTAGAAGAATAAAAATGTATTTTTTTTATTTTAATGAACTGAAATTAATCCCAATAGTATCATTTTCCATTGAATGTGAAATTACCAATACAATATCCCTTAATGATTCTTATCAAAGAAAATTTGAGAATAATTTGTTTTTTTTCAAAAATTTAGAATCAATATTCACTATTTTACAAGGATTTTTACAAAATTTACATTACAAACTGCATTATTTATTTCTAAAGTTTTGTTTATTGTACTCTTTGGAAATAAAATAATTATGTTTCCTCGGTTTGTTTATTGTAATATTTTACATATTGTACCTCATTGTTGATGGTAAATTTGAGCACTATAGAGACCATTAGATAGGCGTTTCCTAGTTGTTTTGTTGGTTCTGTGGTCGGAGGGGTTAATGAGGTTGGACTTTTATATATATATAGTTAGTAGTGGGGTTTGGTGGAAGGTCCATTAGTTCATATGTTTTGTATCTCATTTTTACAGACATTCCTTAGGTGTGAGATACGATCAATATTAGTTTCCTCTCTTTTTCTCTTATGGTTTGAGTTGTTGTGTCCATGGGATATTTATATATTACAAGCGGTGATTACGTTTGGGCATTGGTTAGAGTTGAAATGCCTTGTGAATAAGTTCAATAATGAAACAACTTCACATAGGTTATACTGTTATCTCAGTAGTGATGTAGACTAGTACAAAGATGTAATTATATGGTATATAGTTTTTATTTATATTGGTTTAGGTACCCTTAAATCTCATATGTTTTCTAGTATTTTATAGCTTAGCTATTGAGCACATAGTTTTCATGTGACATGCAGTGATGCCCCATTGTTGTGGAAGTATCCTATTATAATATGTATATGTGGCTATCCCTATAGGGGATATTATATATCACTGTTGAAGATAAATTTTTACCTTTAATCAAAATGACTCTTATTTCATTTGGTAGTTAATCCAATGATCATTATTATAGAGCCAATAGTGGGAAATAAAATGTTTTAGGATTCAACTTATAATATAGATAGTTTTTATATTGTTTTTCTCATTATTTAATTTCCATTGTATAGGATTTTGAATTTGTTATTCACTTTTTTCAATTAAATCCATGATTTAATATGAAAGTTAACAATATTTTAAAATTTTATTTTTATTTCCATGTTTTATATTTACAAGATTTATATCTTGTATTACCCATATCTCCATTTGGGCCTCATAATTCACCTGTTTCACCTGACATGAAAATTTTTCTCTATATTTCTTGTTATAAATGGAATATTTTATTCTTTTACAAAGTAATTGATTAAAATTTTCATTCCGTTCGTGTATACTCTTATTTTCTAACTAATACCATTCATACTTTCCATATTCTTATTGAAAATTGTAGTATTAAACTTGTTATAGCATCGACCATTATGAGTACCACATCTTGATTCATCAATGTATTATAAAACATAATCATGTACATAGGTATTTTTATATTTATACACTCTTTAATTTTATAATTGGATATTTAGTATGTTTCTCCTCTCCACTTTCTTAGCGGTTCTTCAACCGAGTTCCTCCTCAATTTACTATGTGAGGTATTTCGAACCTCCTATGTGTAGTGTGATCGTGTGATTATTATAATAATTCCATTTATTGACTTGATAGAGAGATAATAACGAATAATAATAGAATGAATAATCAACTTCTTATCTTAATGGATCTTGTGACAAGTTCGAAATTCCCCTCTTTTATTTCTGCATGTGTAGATAGATTGGAGTGAGGGAGACGGTTCTCATCCTTGAATCGCAAATGGTGGAAGAAATTATGGTGAACTAAATGTATATAGATAAATGTATTATTATTAATTTAACACATTCTACTGACCTTATTAATTATAAAATATAGGATTGATCCCTGGTGATGGGATCTTAGTATTGTGTTGGTTTTCTGATAATTAGTTTTTGATTTCTAGTATGTGAAACATTTTTTTATTCCGGGTGTCATGTTGGTTTATTTTTCCTTATGTTAATATGTTTTTATAATTTATTTTACAATTTTATTAATATAGTTAAATATAATAATGATAATTCCAAATATATATAGGTTTATTGTTCAAAGCATTTAAATCCTTGTGTGTGCATTTTATTCGTTTCTTTTATAAGTTTTTTGACCCTGTACTAATTAAATGTATTATTTTATTCTATTTTTAATATATTAATTTAAAAAAATCCATTGATTCATTTTCCTCATGTTTTTTACAATTTTAATGAGGTGTTTTAATCTATTGATTTGTTATTTAAACATCTTACTAAATCTGTTTTCTTAATTTTGAAATCCATAAATTTATTTTTTACAATATATTGATTGTATTTTTCAGGTAGTTATCACTAGATGTTGTTTTTTTCTTTCATACTAGTTTATACTATTTATGTACAAGTACCTTATATAGATGTATATATTTACTACTTAATTGTCATTTTTTATTCTACTTATTATAATCTCTATTATAAAGTATCATATTCTTCTTTCAGAATTTGGTAAGATGGAATTGTTGTAATTCCAAAAACAATTATTAATAGTAAACCAAATATAATCAATTAATTATTGATTGATATTGGAATAAATTTATATGAATATTATTTCATGTTTATTGGTTATAAAAATAATTGAATAAATATGTGTTTTACGTTTATATTTTGGATTTAAAAAAAAAATAAAACCCAAAAACCACATTTTTTGTTTCAATGTGGATTGCCCAGAACATATCCCATAAAATTATTTTTCAACAAAACATTTCTTATTTATTTCCTTGTTCCCTATACAATTCCTTAAATCTTTTTGATCTCCCATTTCCACCCATGTTCCTCACCCCGTGCACGTAGTACATGCTTGTTTCCTATGTATATATTCTTCTAATCAAATAAAACATATCAATGTCGCTTCTGAACAACTACCATCTACTATCTCCTATTACTTAGGTATATTGCATTAATCATCAACCTGGTATCTCAACTCCCCATCCATGTCATTGTTGCTTCCCAACCTCCACATTTTTTATCACCCTTTATGGTGTTACTTCTCTAACACCCATTGAGCGACCCCCATCTCATTTATGATTATTAAATATATATTTTTTATTTTGTCTTATTAAATTATTTAGAATTAATATAATTGTAAAATTTTAGTACTGATAGTTTGAATTTAGTATTATATTTCTAATTATATGAATGGAATATAAAAAATAAATAATGTCAAATTTAATTTTATCCTCTCTAATACGGTTTCTTATTTTGATTGTATGTCCTAGTAAGTTGTAATTAATGAGTTTTGTAACATTGAAATTGTGGATATTTTTGTGTTTTTATAGGTTATTTATTATTATATTTCCATGATATTATAAATATAATTTTAATGAATAATCTAAATTTATTTTTTTTCAAAAACAACTACAAAATATTTGTATCTAATTTAACATTATAATAGTAATAATTTTTATTTAAAATTAATAAATATTTTTCCCTAGGATCACCTTCAATACCATTATGGAATGTTAAAATAAAATTCTGGTTCCTTTATAACATGGTCCTTGGTAGAGGAGTGTAAACCTAAAACCATTAGATTGTATAATGTTTAATAAAAATTTTTATTAAACTATTGATGGTGGACCATATGAAAAACAAATGTTGGAGTGGTAATAAATTTATAAACAACACATTACAAATTAAATACCTATTGAATGAGTTTCTGACTAAATAGAGTAAAGAATACCTAGAATTTTAAAAAAATGGAAAACTTTTGAAATGGTATAGGAATATGATACCATTTGTGTGTATTATATGTTAATTGTTTCACCAACTACCACCAATGCTATACTTTTACCAATAACTAAGTAAAAAGAATTAAGTAGTGGTGATTCTTCCTCCTCCCTCCCATATTTCCCACTTACCTCTACCATATTTAAAATTCCCTATAATAATTTCTTTTTTCAATATATGTAATTTTCTTTTTAATTTTTTACAAAATATTAATATTTTATCTTCCATATTATAGAATTGTTTATTCATGATATATTATAATATTTTCATAATATTTAGGATATAAGGTATTCTATCTTTTGTTTCTTCATATTTATTAATGATTCAATATACATGTTTCCACCCTTTTACTATTATAATTTAATGACTATTCACTCATGCGTAGAAGAGATATGAAATCAATTTTATATAGAATAATATCAAATTTATATGATCAAAGGAATATTATAATTATTTCCATTACTTTTTTGTTAGTTACATAGACTAGACATGTGAAAAATTGGAAGTCTATATATTTTGTTTTTTTATGATTTAGTGAGTTAGTTGGACCGATTACGACAAACATGCTATTTTTAAATTTTAAAAGCACATTTCCATCCACTATATCATTTTATGTGTGATTTGTTTCATAAATATCATATTCAATCACCTTATTAAAACTATAAATAATTAGTAATATTAACAATAATTATATCATGATGTTTTAGCTTACATGGCCATACAAATAAAATCAATCTCAAAATCTTATTTACATTATTCTAGTACTTCTTAGGGGATCACATTGATCACCCGAATAATATTAAGAGGATTCATTCCACATGATTTCATGTGTTTTTTAGATACATTAATTATCCTGAAAAAAAATTACAGTGATGATGATGAGGATTATTATTATTATTAATGATGACTAGGTATAACGTTTGTCATTTTCTATTGGTCACCTTTTTTTCATGATGGGTATATCACACAACTTATAATATGAATTACCTCAATGCATTTAAATTTTTATTGAAAACCCAATAAAAATTTATACTGTAACTACAATACATTAAATTCAATAGCTGTTGGTAAGAAAAACCAAATATAATAATTCTTTTCTAATCAACCCATCACCACTTTAGTAGTGTTATCTTTTCTTAATAAAAAAATTAATTTAATTTTTTTGGTGTTTTTAATGAGTAAATTTTTTAGGAATACTATGGATATTTTGATATGTTTTTTTAAATGTTTTCTCTTATCTAAAGTGAACATGTTGAGATAACATTCATAGCCAATAATCGATTATCATATATTAATGTGGAGCTTTCAATATGCATTTGGATTTAGTGAATAAATGAGTGATTTTTTATCCATCAAAAATGGAAATGGATATGTTGGAACTGCTAATACACGAAACTTATTATATGATAGGTTAATATTGTATCCATTTTATATGAGGTTATTGTGGATATCATCTTTATAGATGTTAAGAACATGTGTTTCAGGGTGAAAATATTTTTCTACGAATTTTTTTTGAATGTTGAGAAGATATCTAATGCGGAAATTTTAGGATCTTTGAGTAATTAAAGATATAAATTAATTTTCCGTGTTTATTGAAAATATAATTATTTCCCAAACTCTATTTATGAATCAATGTAGAGTATTTGGAAATTTTTAAATAATTCATTCATAAATTCCTAGGATTCATGTTTGAGTAAAATAAATATGTGAACAAGTGATTGAAAACTATATACTTGTAATTTTAGACATGCGTATAAGTCATCTAAATACATATGATTGATTACAACTCTTTGTATGATTCATTGAATCTATGTATTAGGGATTATATATGTGTATGGGTCAATTGAGGACAAAATATTAGTCATTGTAATTTTTATATGATTAATATACTCACTCTGTATGATTTCATTAATTAGTAAAATTATAATATCACTATTATGAAATTATCTGAGATATTCAGAACTAATATTTTGAAAAAAATATAAAAGTCAATTTTAATGAATCTCATGTCTTGTACTTCATGGGTTTTAATTTAATGATCATTATAATTTATTGTTATTCAAAGGGATATAATGAATCTAGGTGACAGTTGAGATGAGTTCAAGATCTCAAAGGGAATTTCAACATCCCACAATAAGTGTCAGTGCATGTGTGAATAATGATTTTAAAAGATTTTAATATATTGATAATTTTGACAATAAAAGAATGAAATTTTTTGATTCTTAAGTATTAATAGATTGAATTATTGACCAAAATTTAAAATATGTTTTAGTTACGAGAAGACTAATTTTTTCTGAGGAGTTGGGATTTTCCAATTAAAATATGGAAAAAATTCAGGATTCAGTAAATATAAAAAGTAGAATGAGGAGATGAATATTAGTATGATTCATCAATACTAATACATAAATAAAAACATTTAATTTCAAGAATATGGACCTGATAATTCATTAAAAATTGAATACATATTGGTATCCAAGATTGAGTGGAAAGAGTCATATGATATAACTATATTATAATAGGTGATAAACCATGGTCTACTGAAGTAGTCTAAGGTGAAGATTAATGATAATGCTATTAACACTAAGAATAAGTTTCATTTAATTTCCAACTCAACGATTCACGAATGAATCCATTCACTGACTATTTGTGGCAGTTGATATGGTTTTATGTATCATGTTTTGTGATATGACATTATCCTGTGGAAAGCTAGGAACTTTTTTATATAGTATAAATACCCTATAATAGGATGATATATCACATTTTGGGATGTCTTTTAACCATGTTGGGGGAAAATATCTTACTGAAAATTTCATTATTAGTGGAAATATTTGTAGTTGAGGAATCAAAAAATTCAAGACAATCAGTAGGCTTTGAGGCATGCACCATGTTAAAATTAATATATTCTTCTTCATTTTTAATTTATACATAATTAGAGTAAGTATAAGAGACAAAATAAGATTGGACCAATGATTTTACCTATATAATTGGATGAATAAAAAAGGATATTTTGTAAAATAAGTTTAGTAATTCACCCATATTGATGCACTAAATTCAGAAACTATAACCGGTGTCATATGTTTCATGGTATCCCCTAATTAGATCTACAATTATAACCCGTTTTTTATCAGACTAGCATAATGTAAGAATTTTAAGAACATTTAAAAATATCTATGATGGAGAATTCAGCCAACATCCCAGTCAATTTTAAAATATAGGTTTCAAGAGAAAAATAAAAAATTATGGAGAAAATACAGGCATAGAAGAAAAAAAATATAATTCTATTGACAATAATGATCAAACACTAATTGAATTTTCATGATGTGACTACCATACATCTACCAAATATTCTAATAATTCTCCAATTAAAAAATAAGGATCATGGTATGGAGGGTACTAGTACAATGAGATGAATATGGGAATGGAATACCACTATTGTGAAGTTAAATGTCATATAAATAATGTTCCTCAATAGGTATTCACCTATATATTTGTAATTATAAATGGAACAAATGAATGTAATGGAACCAATGGAATAATAATTTTATTGTAATAGAGGATTTCTAAATTAAATACATTTCAATAGTGAAATTATTTTAAAGCCATTATGTAATAAAAAATTCAATATCACTTTCAAATAACATATTTTACCAATTTAAAGAGGATATTCTATGTTAATTTTGTGATAGAGTGGTTTCTAAAATAATTTTTAGAGAAATTTACATTATTTTATTTTATCTATTAAATGCTACACCAATTTTACAGATTTAAATATTGATGTTAAGGTGTAAATAATAAAATATCTTGATGACTCTATGAATGAAATAGACAATTGTATAATGAATGGATCTATACGTTAAAGAAAAATTAGGAACAAATATATTTATTATATGAAGATGAGAATAACTCTCTTAATATTAAGTGTCTTTAAAATTAGTTGAAATTAAAATAACTTGAATCATCCACAAATCAACATATAATAATCACTTTGAAAAATAAAACACAAACACTAGATCAATCTATTGGTATTAATGTAGATGGGTCTCCTAATTTGGATGTAAAATCTAAATATACATAATTTTATATGGATAAAATTTAAATTGTTTCACATAAAAAAAAGATCTATATGGGAATATTTTCAAAAATAACCCCCTACAGAATACCCAAAGGGAATTTCTTTCAACTGAAAAAAGAAATGTAATTAAATTTATTCATTCTATTACCAATGTTAAGAGAGATGTATTTTATTGAAAATTAATGGTGTCTATAGTGGTTTGAGAATATAAAAATATCTTTTTTGGAACAATTTCACACTATATTGAAAATGTATATGTTTTGGTGTAATACTAGTAAATGAGAAGTTCTTTTTATAAGTATAAAAATCTATATAAAAAAGATAATTTTTGTCAAAAATAACATATTAAATATCATTGAAAATTAATATTATTATTAAAAATATATATATCCATAATTATGATGAGTTATTGTATATACATACCAATAGAACTCATTTGAATATGGGAAAAATATAGAAATAATAATGAAAAAGTAGTTTATAAATAAAGATAAATTATACAATGGAGAAATGATGGTGAGGAAAGATGTTTTGAAAAATATAAAAATGAGCAAGGAACTCCAAAGAATCCAAAAAGAAGAATTGAAAATGATTTTAATCCAAAATAGAGGTTCATCACTTGTTTGAAAAGGGTCACATCATATACAATTTAAATAGTACATGAAGTTCTAAATTAAAGGATACAAGATGAATTAGAAATGGAAATATGTTCAATAGAGAAAAAGAAGACTACACCAGTTTAAAACATTCTGTAATAATTGATGAAGGTGTTTCTTAAAAATGAAACCCAAAATATTTTAATAAACAATGTGAAATCTCTTATACATTTTAGTATTT
Organism: Viscum album; assembly: GCA_963277665.1. Taxonomy (NCBI): domain Eukaryota; kingdom Viridiplantae; phylum Streptophyta; class Magnoliopsida; order Santalales; family Viscaceae; genus Viscum; species Viscum album. Next base: position 1,040,474,991 of record OY728129.1, read on the forward strand.
CAAGAAGGTGTGCCTAACAGTTTTCCATAGAAGTGAAAATTGAATGATAAATGTATGATTTTCAAGAAGATTATAGTGATTAATGGAAACTAGTGGTTTCACATAAATATATTGAATTACAAGATATGTTTTTCAATATTAATGTACCAAATAATCAATATAATATTTATTGAAGTTACGAAAATCCTCGACATGGTATAAAAGACTACATGGACATTCTTCAATATAAGAATAAGTTTATTAAAAAAATAATTCAAATGTGAGTAAATACATTTTCACTTATAGATAATATTAAAAATACCATTCCATAAATTGAGAATTTATAAACGAAGAAGAATATGTCCAAAATTCCATATTAATTTTAAATTTTGGAAATGAAAAGTAGATCTATCATAATGTTCTCTTTTAATGTCAATGATAAAAATAATTGAGGGACTAGGTTGATAGATTGTTCCCATCCTTGATGTTTTTATTTAAGAGAAAGGAAAACCTGCTTCTTTATTACCATAACCTTTTGCGTTTTTACTAACATGTATGGAATTGAAGTATAAATGATAAAGTGGGAGCTTGGTGGTGTGGTAATCACCATATAAAACAATAAAAACAGTCCATCATGGAAAATTTTTCCTTCCATGATAAATAGTTAATGAGATGTATCAATTAAGTGGGATCCAATATATGTAGGTGGATAATAGAGCTATATTATTAAAAATATATACACAAGACAATACCTCGATAAAATATAGTTCTTAGTATCCCAACCATAATTTCAATAATTTTTTTCATTATATCAGTCTTGTTTATAATTTTTTGTTTTTAGTGGATTAAATACTATAGGAAAGGGGGAGTTATCAATCATGTACATGAATTATTTTGACATGATAATTCAAATGAGACTAGGATACATTATTTCTGGATAAATCTTTTCAAATATCCCCTTAAATAATCAATTTAAAATGGTATAACTTGGTGGATTGTTTTTATATTGCTTTATGTCTTTGTTAAATCTATATTTTTTTCAACACTGGGATAACCCATGATGAAATAGAGTCCACTAACTAATGAAAAATTTCTATGAAATGTATTGTTCAATCAATCCCTCAAAATAAGATCAGGTTAAAACATTGGGTATAAGAGGGGGAGTATGTTTTCTTGGACATTAATATAAAATTGTTAAAGATGAGTAAGATGTAAAACCCTATATTTCGTCTTATTTATTGGAAACAACGGGTGAAGAAAATATTTCATTAATGCCCGTATATTTATCAATACATTTGATTGTATTTTCATAAAATTCAGTTGGGTAGATTGAAGAGCCTAAGTAAATATTTTATTTTTAAATAATGAAATAAATAATTTAAAAAATATTTTTCAATATTTTTGGGATGTTGTGAAGCGATGAAAGAGTTTCTACCATCATAAATGGAAAATGAGAAGTTTATTGGTTGCTACATGGCATGTTTATGGATCATTCCTTTTATATGTCGTGATTGTGAATGTGATCATTAAGTAAATCAAGGGAATGTGTTGTGGGATGAAAAACACCATCTACAATAATTTTGTGATAGATTATAATGGAAGATAATAGGGGTATTTAAATATCTAATATTTATTAAACCAATTCAAAAACTTTTATGGGTTATTAAAAATAGGTCTAATTACTATACTATGTGCATCCGTCCGTTATAAGAATAGGGACATTTGTGTATGAGTCTTTCAGGATAAAATATGAGTAATCATGGAGTAAATGAAATTAATTTATCAGTGATTATAATCAATATGTTGATTACTTTTTACCATCTAATGAGTTAACCAGGCCATGTATAATTGATTAAAAATCTTCATGAGAGTCATTGATTCTATGTACAAGTGATTCTAATGTTATATGTGTTATTTAAATACTATGTATGAGTCATTAGGTTCTACTTAAAAGTATTATTCACACTCTATAAGAATCATTTACATAGTAGAATTTTATTATCACATAGATTAAATAATACACAACATTTATAATTAAAATTTTGAATAAATGGGAAAACCATAAAATGATGTTCAAGACCTGTTCTTCTAGGATTATAAAATCATGATCATCCAAATAGACCATGAATCAAGTTGAAAAAATTAATCAAGATAAATATTGATATTATTTACATTTTAAAATTTATATTCCTTATTGTACAATATTATTCAATACCCACAAGGATGAAGATTTCAAAATATTTAAATACATTGAGTTTTTCATGATTAAAAGATGAAAATATTTTATGTTTTTATGAGGATTTAAAGGAAGACATGGCCAAAATTTAAAATAACTCTTTATTATGAGAAGATATTATTTTTCCAGGATTGAAAAGTTTCAATAAAAATATAAACAAAATTCAAGATTTACTTAATATAAGAAGATAACATGGAGAATAAGATGATTACATTTTGATGTTCTTGTTACTCAAATATATATATTCAAATGGAAGAAGGTGAACCCAATATTACATCAAAAAGATAAAACATACTGGTATTAAAGAATTATATGAAGGAAAATATAATAAATATATCCTATAAGGAAATAAACCGTGTTTATCTATGGTATATTGAAAATGAGAAAAATTATGACCAATTATACACCAAAAAATATGAGAAGTCGAAGTCCTTCAAGATAGTCCATGAATAAAAGAATTCACTGATTTTGTGGGGAAGTCCATTCGGTTACAAGGAATGAGTTTTTTATGATATAAAAACTAGTGGGTAGTTGGGAACTCTTTGATTTAGTATAATGAACATATATTTGGATGCTACCACACTTCATGGGTTGATAAATAATCATATTGGGAGACTATGTTGAGTCACTATTTTTGTTAAATGTGGAATAAATTTTGGTCAATCCTTATAACCTATAGTTTCATAGAGAAGGCTATCAAGACCAATAATTGATAAAAAAATTGTGATATTTATTTACATTATAATTCATGTACGGTTAAGAGACACAAAAAGAGTGTATCAAGACATGAACCACTCTAACTGGTTGAATTAATGAAAAAAATTCATAAAAATATCACTAAATCACACCACCCCCTCAGTTTTCCACTAAACCTAGGAACCTCATTTTGTAGTAGAGCTAACCATGAATCAAATAATTGGACAGATTATTATGATAAATTTTTTAATCATATCAAATTGAACTACTAATTTAATGAAATTTCAAAATTTCAATAAATTTAAAATTCAATCTTCATCCATATCAATGATGAATTAGATGTTTTGGAAAAAACATTGATGAATAAAAATATATGATCAGAAATGAAGTAGAAAGAGACTTATAAATATAATAATGTTTATCCACTAATTGAAGTTTTTCAAATTTATACTATAACACCCAAAAAATTTAATAGATGATTTCCATTAAATAACTGATTTGTTCGATATATTTCTCTACACAAAATTTCGACCATAAAAGAAATGTTGACATATTTAGATAAAACATAAATATTTTAGTATACCTGATAAAACATAGCTGTTGAATTAAAGGGAATAAAATGGATTAAAAACATTATTAATTATATTTACATGTAAAAAAGGATACTTATAATATAAATGAAAATCATTTAGTTTATCGTGAATGAGTTATGAGATCATTTAATGTTTAGAAAAGTAATTTTTTTAAAGAAAATTGATTTTTTAGTGATACAAATTAATATTTAAAGTAACATATTCTTAATTTTAAATTATGTTTGATTTTAATAATTTGTAAATTCCAATTATGTGGATAAAATATATGAATTAAAAATAATAACAATTAATATTTGGAAATGTAATTTCCAATAAAAATTGAATTTCATTATATTTTATGATTTTATTTAAAAATTAAATTTATATATTGGTAAATTTTAATGTTATTAAAATGAATTTAATTTATGAATTCCCATTAAATTAATTGAATTCATATAAATATTTGAGGTTTTTTTTTAAGGAATGTTTTTAGACGAGAAATACTATTTTAGGCGAATTATAATTTGAATGATTTTTAAATTATATAATAATAAACTATAAATATATAAATCCATTATAACTATAATATATGAATTTTAGGAATATTATTATTAATATTAATTTTTTTTTTGAACATAGAAAACCAATGAAAAACATTTCAATAACTATTAAAAAATATAATTTTTAATATAAAGGCACTTTTTGGCCATTTTCTTGAATCATTTATAATTCAAGAGAGAGTTATATTTTCATAGACATCGAAGCATAATATCCTTTTTTTATTATAAATATTGTTTTAAATAAAATCTGAATCAATGATATTTTTATCTTATATATAAATTAAATGTTTAAAAACATAGCTTCTCTAAAAACTGTTTTTTATGATTATGTTTTTTTAGTATAAAATTAACTTTTCACACCTCTCGAAATTTTATAAAATAAAATTGTTTTCAAATTTATAATTAATAGATTTAAAATAGAAAATATTTCAATCATAATATTTTTAGTTAAAATTATTTACTAAGGTTAAATTTTAATTATTATTGTTAAAGTAAATTAGGATAACACATAAAAGGAGAAAAAGGCCTAAAAATTTGGTTTAAAAAAGGTCTGTTTGAGGTAATTTTTGACACAAAAAAGTATTTCCAATCCTATTTTTCTATATTTTCCGACTTTTCACTTGAATAGTAACCATACATTATAGAAAAATGTAATAGTTACTCCCAATACTACCCTTCCTTTCACTTATAAAATGGTAACATATTCACTGCATCAAGAAACAACTTTTATTTGGATTTGCAATTAAAACCCAACCTCATTTCTGATTATAGAATCTTGTACAACATTTGAAAGATTATTGAAACTACTATTATGAATAAGAACATCAATTCCAAGGTGAATCCCATGGAAAATTCAAGTCCTCAGTGAAATTATTTTCAACTTCTTATATTTTATATTTAATTACATTCTTCTAAAGAAATTCTATAAACATTATTATAATGATATTATTATAATTTATATAGTTTAATTTTACTATATTAATAATTATATTATTTTTTATTCATTAACCCCATCAATTAGGAGAAACATAACTATCATTCGTGTGTTATGAAGACTACCGCCTCTACAACATAACATATTCTATTTTCCATTACTACATTACATTGATTATTTTAATGATAGAATTTAATTATAAATATGATTTTTTATATATGATGTTCAATTATGAAAAATATAAGACCATATTAATCATATGATAAGCAAACAATAACTATTTATTTAATTGTCATAAATTAACATAATCATAGGAAAATGTATTATTAAAATTTTATTATATTTAAATATCCATTAAACATTTTAATAAATACATGAAATTAAGATATATTAAAGTTAATAAAAATAATTAAGATCATTATTCCCTTTGTATAATTATATTACATCAAAAAAATATCATAATCATTCACAAAATCATGTTATGTTCATGTTTGTGTGTCTATCTAACCACCTAAATTATAATAATAAAATTTTATATAATAAATGAATGTTGGGAAATATTTAATAATATAATTTTATATTTATATATAAATAATAATTATCACATGGTTCAGAGGATTTCATATCAACATATAATTCATTAATTATGAAAACATATTTTGGTCATTAAGAATCACTAAAACGTACTTATTTTCAATGTCAACCTCAAGGAAAGAGACTAAGATGCTCATAACATATTTTGAAACATCATAAATATTAAAATAATTTTTAATAGTATTTTAAATGATTTATTAATCATTAACATTAAAAAAAGAATGAAAACTGACATTACTATTAGGAATATTGAACAAACGATCAATACTATAAACACATGACATGGAAACTCATTAGAATTCAAATAGAAAAATAACTATTTTCAAAGTGTATAAATCAAGATGGATTTGGGTAATGATTTATATTAAGATATAATTATAATGCTTTATTATATTGGTGGTAAAATATTTTTTGTGGATGTCAGAAATAGGAGGTAAATGTATTTTTTCTCAAATTCTTCTCTTTGAGACATGTTTTTTATAAACTTAATTTTAAATTTTTTTTGCATACACAACCTATTTGAGATATAATATAATGAATTATCTTTAAATTATGGTATTTTATGTTTTATTATAAACACTATATTTGATGGGGTTTTGATTAAAATGTTACTCAAGATGTATTATATTTTTGCCACAAATCTAATTCATTGATACATGTTATATATTATGCACCACATTACTATTATATAGTTTTATATTAATTTAATATTCAATGAAGGATTTATACTTTAATTACTGTAATTTAATGGTATTTATATGATAAATAATGTTCCCTTAATCATGTTTCTATTGATTTAGTTTTCTTCCTAGTAGTAAGGATTTTTCTATAACTTTTCATTCATTAATTGAGGCATGATCATTATTTGAGGATATTTCATATAAGTTTAGTGAATTATTCTTTTGAATATATCATATTTTATTATACAATTTCTTTAGATGATATATATTCCAACCACAATAAACCATTAACTAATATTTCTCACTTTATGTGATATGTTCTTTCGAGACCATCTCTATTATTTATCTCGATGTCTTATGGTCATGAGATTCCAATATTGACTTAGCCATATACAAATTTCTTAATATAGTGTGAACATCACATTTTATATTATTCATAGTGGATTATTTTGAAAGTAAATTAATTTATTATATTTTCATTGGTATAATTATAGAAATTATGTAAATTTTTATTCCTATAAAGGAGATTATTAGGAAGTTGACCAAGTTTCATTTAACCATGCTCCTTTTTTATATAGATGAATTATGATCAGGTCATACCATTTGTTAATGTAGGAAATGTATTGAAAATATTGTTGATTATTGACTACTAAAATATCTTTATTATGTATTGATTAATTCAATCATCATTATATGAAGAGCTATGTTTTATTCAGTAATATTTTCACCTAGTTATTATATAAAAGGTCTTGATGTGTCTTATAGTTAATTCATTGGAGTAAATAAAGTGATTGGTGGGGACTAGAATTATATATCCTATGGATACATAGAAATTCATCATTAGACAAGTCAGGTTTCATTATTTGGTGTATTTATTCCCAATTAAACAAGATATCTTTACTACTTTCTTGATGAAAACTAAATAGTATTGGAACAAGGCCTTGATAGAATGGTTTTGAAGCCAAAATTTTTTCATTCCATTAGAATGAGATAATAACTATTGATATACAGGTCTTAACTTAATTTCATAAATATAAAAAACTCCCAGTTGAAAGATGATTTTGAATTTATGTGGTTTTAATATTTCTACCAAAACATTTATTCCATTTTTATTCTATGATTACTTAAATTACCTAGGTCCATCATTGATGTTTTTAGTTTACCACTTCTTATGTTTCCATTATCCCTGGTTCTGATGAAAATTAATATATTTGACATGTTCTAAATGGTTACACATGGGAATGTGTTTGAGGGATATGTTGATGTCACATTACATATTAAGTGGTTTCATATATATATTAAAAAAATTGATATTTAACACAAAGAACATAGGGTTTATTTGTTTATGATGTTTCCTATGTCTCTAAAGATATAAACCTGTAGTGATCCATTGAATCTTATAGATTTAAAAATAATTATTGATTTTTTTATTATAGATTTTCATATACAAGATTTTACAGCTGATATCGATGAGAATATGTAATATATATGTTTGTGGAACTAAATCAAAGATAGTGGGTTCGAGGTATCAAGATTGGTATAAAATAAATGGTTTTGATAACTCTTGATATTATTATGTTTGATGAATAAAATTTATGGTGTGATAGGTTAGGTCTTTTCATATGATCAAATGTATAGATTAATTTTTTGGATAAGTATACGATTTATTGTTGTTACAATACCACACATTACATTTAGGGATTTGGAAAGGAAAATGTTATTTAAAATCCATATAATATGTATTTGTTTTGGATTGAATTTTGATTATTTGGTAAAATAGTTATTAAGTGGTTTTTCAATGAAATATATCCATGTTTGGAAACTGTCAAGTGGATGTGGTTTTGAAAGATTTTCACCTAGGGGTAATCACCATAGAATGGATTGATTAAGAATTTACGAAATCATAAATCTAATACAAGATGAGTGGGCCTAAGACTGTACACCAGTAGAGACACTATTATGGGATATTATTTTGTTAGTCACATTATATTTACAAACCATTATTATGGATTTGATAATTTTGTTAACTAATTATGTTCAACATTCCAATAGGAAAACAATCGGGGATAACCAATGACTGAAAAAAAGAGTATCAGAGGCTTATAAAAAAGTAGCATATGCCAAAAATAAGAGTAATAATGTAATAAATATTTTTTTAATGTTTTTATTTGAATATATATGATACAATAATAACCATTGTGCTTTTAGTATTAAATTTAACAATGAAGACCAAGCTTACGCGGGGAAATACATGTACCCGAAAATCATTATGTATAATGACTAAATAATAGAGCATTCATTAATTTTTTTATAATCTTATTGCATTCCTATTATGTTATAAAAGGTGATTTTCTTATCTTTACCTATGGTAATGAGGTTCAAATCTTAATAGAAATTATTTCGTGATAATATTGTATATTTTAATTAGGTATGTGAGATTTACTGATGACATTTTGGTATATTCAAATGTTATTGAGGATTATGTGAAACATATAAGGATTGTTATTTAGTAGTTCGACATTTATAGTGTTAAAACACATATTAAATTATCTCAATAACCTTGAAATATTATATTATTTCAGGGTGATATATTTGGGAGATAACTATTGGAGAACACATAATTGAACGATAGATAACTATTTGGAATAAAATATAAATGATGATGAGGTAATAAATGGTGGTTTCATTTTGATGAAGTAAATTTGATAGAAATTAGTAAACTTTGAAATTATACTTTATTCCTTATATTTTTAAGGCAATTCATCTCATTTTTTGAAATATGATATTTAATAACTTGTCTATGATATTATGAAATAGGGGTTAATACCCTATAAGGATTAAACATTTAATGAAATTCTGAGAAATATATGTTCTCATTTTAGTTTAATGTCTTGGATATTGAAATATATTTTTAATGGAATTTTATTTCAATTTTATGAATTGGGTATAAATATAAGGGTGTAATATTATAGGAATAAAAATTGTTATTTCTGGAAGGATAAGTTCGATTTTGAGATCATAGATTTCAATAATTATTGGGTTTAGAATATATTAATAAAATTCATGGTAATTTGGGATATCAATTTTTAATATTAGGTAAATACTTTTGGAATAATACAACTCAAATTAACCTAACACTAACCAAAGATGATATACATTAAATTAATATTGATATATGTCAAATGGAGTGTGGTACAAGTTGAGATCTATAACTATAGGATAAAATTATAGTTTAATAAAGTGAGGTTTCATGAGGTTAAATTTTCATGTGGTAATTATTGATAATTAACATAGACTGATCATGGATCATGATAAATTATTTGGTTTTAGTAATGGATGGAACTTGAAGGAAGCATGGGTGTGAGGGATAATGATGTTATTACCTTAAGGAAAAACCCATCAGATTGAGAGATGGAGTGAGAAACCTTATTATTTTTCCAAACCAACCATCATGAAATATTATTAACAATTTAAATATAGTATATTTCCCAGACACCCAAATGAATAAAAATATTGAGTCACTTGAAAGATCAAGTGATTATGATGATGAAAGAAAGTGAATTCAATTTCCTATATTTAAAAATTTTAGGAAAAATCATGAGGGAAAATTTACTTAATGGGGTAGATAAATGTTATAAGTGTGTGAATAATGGTTATTAAAATCACAAGTGTAATGAAATGAGAGAAGACAAAAAATATTATGTTTCAATTTCAAGAGTTGATGGAATTATGTGACTTAATGTCTCGATCCAAGGGACAATATGGGAAATAGTACAACGACCCAAGAATATAGTATATGGATATTACATCATTTTAGAAAAATATTCAGTACATTACAATAATACATTCCTAAGGACCATAATATTTTAGTGTCTTTCAAAACATGGAAACAAAATCTAATATCCTGGTAAAATATTTTCAACATCTACAATGAAGATCTCCACTTTTAGAAATTCTACCAAAAACAATTTTTCATAACCCAGGGAAAGGAAACATAAAAAGGGGTGAGCTCAAATTATATGTAAGAGTATTAAAGGGAGATATTTAAGCATAATCATGTGAATAATTGAATGAGAACATGCTCATGAAAATAGAAGATCATACCATCCATATCAGAGATCGTATATAAAAATCATGGAATAAGTAATGGTAGTTCATAAGACATGAATCATAAGGAAATAAAGAACATGGGTCAATATGATATAAAATAAGAATATAACATAGATTTTTGGTAGATATATAAGAATATACTAATTTCCATAGTAGTAGAGGAAGCACTACTAAGATAATATTATTATTATGGATTCACCCCGATATAATCGTAGTAGTCATGGTTAACACCCCTTGCAATATTATTAGCATGATTTAACATCTCATATCATCTTAGTAGGAATGGTTAAATCCCATGGCCATCTTATCAGTCAGGATTCATTCCCAATACCATCTTTATTTATCTCATGAGATATAAATCTTTTCCCAATGCATCAGATGGAGATATATTTGAATGAAATTAAAAATTAAAAAAATTATTTATAATCATATATATAAACATATATATTTTTGATAATAATAAGAATATTGAAATAGATAAAGTATTAATTCATTAAAAATTCAAAGCACCCATACCACTTCGAACATTTAAATAATATGACCAATATATTAAAATGGATATTTAATTACAATGAAGATAATAATATTCAAGATATAAAATAAGATAGGAGAAGTACATACACATCCCATAAGAAACTAGTTGTCAACATGGCTTATATCAGAAGAAAATTTAATGTGAGACGGAAATCCCTTAACTTAAGTCTGATACTCTCTGTATGTGTCCGAAACTCCAGTATAATGGTTTTAAACATATTATTATCTCATACCAGAATCATTATAATATCTATGATATCATATATTATTCATCTGTGGCTTTATATGACCTATTTATTAATAATTATTTCGTTAAAGCAACATTTTTGGTCATAATCGCTTTCTTTATCATACATGTTTTGTCTTGTTATTCTTGATCGTATTATTTAGACACTAATTTACTTACTTTAATAATTTATAGAATGATTTATATATATATATATATATATATATATTTATAATATAAATTTTTATAATAGAGAGATATATGAAATGTAATACACTGTTCATGAAGACGGTAAGCTGTATGTATTGATAAATGTTGATTCTGTTTTCTTATCTTATTGAATAGAAATAAGTGAATGAAATATATGTACATAAATATATAAATATATATATATAAATTATTTCAGTATAATTATTAAATAATATATAATTTTTTTAATCATCCTTGAATGCTTAACATGGAAATGGAATTTGATCGCTTCATGGAGAAGGTAAGTCATACGTACGAACTAGCGATGATATAAATCCATATTGAAAAAGGGTGGATAATTGGTTGGAATATTAAACATAAAAAATCAATATTTTTTAATATTTATTATTTTCAACAAATATTTTCTTCTTCCTACCCATGGAAATAAAGTACACATGAACAATATTTTACACCACCACATTGAGACGGTAAGTCATACGTACAAATGCATGTTGATATTGTTTTTCATATTATTAATAAAAGGATTAATATTGTTTTCCATATTTCATTAAAACATATAATAATATTATAGATTCTATATTTATTACTTTGGTATAGAAAGAACATTGAAATTGGATGTTGAAGAAGAAATGAATATTAAAATAGGTGATAAAACAATTTACTCTTTTTTTGGAATCTCTTTTGGAATTGTATAAAAGGACCTCGTATGAGAACTATATTTTCAAACTATGGAATCTGGGATGTATTTTTGGATGTTGGTATAGGAAATTGGCATGGATTAATGATCCAAATGGCTTTGGATGAGTGAATTAAAGATAAGGATATGTTCACTTTTAATTAAGAGGGGAGGACCACTTTAGAAAACTCTGAAAATATCAAATTAATGTAAATTAATTTTCAATAACATTAGGAAAAAAAGTTAGTATAGTATATTTTGAGGTACAGATGGGTATAGATAAGATCATCCAATTAATTTTAGACATGTTTAGGTTATAAGACTAACCTTATCTTTTGGATTTTAGAAATAGTTAAACAATTTATCTTTTAATTTGACAGCATGTATTTCAATACAATGGGGTTAATATAGTTACAATAAAATGCCAAAAAACCCAATTAGATACTTTTTCTATATATTTAACAATATCCACGTTATTTGGATGAACCTTATAATTTTTTGAATTTTATATCATTTAATAAAATAATATTTATTTTAAAATATCATTTATGTCAATATTGGTACTATTCAATATTTGAATTCTTACAAATATCATACCCACATGATAACATAGAACCAATACTTGAAATATTTTACCAACATGTCCAGGTAATCAATACATTTTTTTATGTAATTAATTAAGTAAATTTATATTTATTGTAAAATTATTAATATTATTTATTTGATATCTCCATTAATTAAACATCTACTAAATCATTATTGTCAAATCATTTAATTAAATTATTTACTCTATAAAAATTAATAATAAATTATCATGATGAAGATAAAATTATTATATTTAAAATTAATAATTAGAGTTCAATTAATCTTTTTAAAAAACCTATATAAAAAATATTTAGTTATTAAATTTAGAATATGACCCTTTTAACTATTCTTTAAATAAAACATAATATGTCTCTTAATCTAACTCATGTGGAATAAAAAGAATCATATTTTAGACCTATTAATGATTTGAGTCTAAAAATACATATAAAATTAAATTAAGATAGGTGTTAGGGTAATTTTCTATTATTATAATATTTTTTTACCTTTAATTAACTAATTTACCTTCAACAGTGGTAAATAAAATTATAAAGTTACTATTCACAAAAATTATTTTGAACCTATTAGATCACATTTATAATCTTGATTATAAATGTGTATATTTATTTTCTGATACTGAATTCACATAAGTAGTAAAATTATGTTTACTGTTAATCCCAAAAATGTTGCTAGAAGGCAGGTAAAAGAGACTTTCAAAGGTTGAATAATTTTTGATATCTAATTTTTTATACAAAATGATTCAAATGACCTACATTGGATTAATATATTTATTATTTTTATATTTTGACATTAGAATAATTTTTTTTAAAATATTATTTAAATGAAAAATTCAGTTTTTAACTAACATGTATTATTTTTCACAATTCATCCCATATTGAAACTTTTTATAAAAAATACCAAAAAATCACCATAATGTGATATCAATGATCTAAATTAAATAATTAAGTTTATAATATAATATTTAATGTTTAAATTGGTTTAAAATTATTTTCATTATCAGAGACGGTTCTTTCAGGAAAATGATGTTTTAAACATAGCAGGGATTTACCAAAAATCATATTTTTCATTTTCAATATGTTTTAGTTATATAAAATATTTTTATAAATTATTCATATTTATATGAATATTTTTAACGTCTAGGTTATAATTATATAATTTTATTATATATATATATATATATATATATGTTTTATAGGAACTCTGTGTTGTGTGCATGGTATGCCAACTTGGTGTTCCTTGAGGCACAAGACCTGATTTTACTGTGTGTTGCAAAGGCCAATATGGTATTTCTGTGAATGGAATGATTGAGATAATGTTTTATTATATATATATATATATATATATATTTCCAGTGTCACGTGAAATGAAAAATATCAAAAAGATAAATTAATTCGAAAAAAATATTTTCACAAAATTTTGATTTATTATAAATAGTCGTCAATGAAGATGTGTGTAATGACCCGCCAATTCTCATTGGCATGAGAGTAAAATGATTAATTACTAGGCCTTAAGAGACATCCCTAAGACACCAAAGGATGGAAATAAATGTCGAAGGGTTCCAAATACAAGTTGAGGGACGATTTAACCTTTCATAAATAACACAAAAACCGACCAAGAATAACCGAACATTGACTAAATGATGCATGAATAAATGAAAGTCTAACTCATGAATTTCCAAAAGAGAACTACGTTGTTCCACAAACCAATGAAATATCAGATTACCAAGAAGGAGAATAAACAAAAGACCCAATACAATCCAAGACACACTCCACAACTCCCCACCGAGCTCCATGTGCCAAGAACCACCACATCTCCCAAGAACCACCATGAACCACTAGTGATAAGATGATTTTACCTTACCTTTATCCTGGAATATGAAATTTACAAAAGCACCAACATTCCAAAGTAGGGGTGAGTATAAAACTCAGTAGGTTTTCCCCAATAACATCACTACTCACGCCACTTGGATAGAAGAGGTAGTTACATTTATATAAAAACAGTTTATATAAAACATTTCTCAAAAGCAATTTATAACCAAATATAAACAAGTTTAAAACCCATTTATACCCTAAGCATACAAGAGAAATTGAAACCATTTTTTACAACAAGTTTTTTTAGAAAAATAACCAAACAAGCTTATGAATCATTTAACAATATCCTTTTTCAGCATACCCAACCATTTCCACAACCCAAGCAACCAACCATGCATGATACCTTGAATAGGGGAGAAGCCCTAACCCTTATCCATTCCAACCATGATGGGGGTGACTTCTTACCCATATCCAACCCAAATGCACATAAATACTTGATAGGGGAGATCCCTATACATTATCCATCCCAACACTGATGGGGGAGACCCTAACCCTTGTTCATCCTAAATGAAATATGAATGTTTGACGGGGGAGAGCCTTAGCCCTTATCAATCCCAACAGTGATGGAGAATACTCCTAACCCTTATCCATCCCACATGCCAATGAACACACACAACCATCATGTCAAAAGCCAAGTGTGTTCTACCAATTCAACCCATTTTAAAGCTTAACCATTTCAATTCAAAATCATTTCAATAAAACACACTTTTTATTGAAACCCCATTTTCTATCAAACTATGTAAAAATTCAGCAAATACATAATTTAAAATCAACATTTTAAATTAAACAATCCAAATCACATTACAAAACAATTCACTAAGATTTCCCAATCTCATCAAAACCATAAATCATCACTAAAGAAGATTTATTCTATGTATTTCATAATTAAATATATTCAAATAAACCAATTTGAATCTAAGCCAATGAATTATAGTAAGAGGAGTCGACAGTTAAGCCACTTACCTCAATGGTTTTGATGAAAACCCTAACAAATGGAGAACTCACTAAAACACCGGGTTGATTCACAAAGAATCCTCCTTAGATCGGTTTTCCTAACACAACCAAGAACAAATCTTATCATATTTGGCATCCACACACTTATATATACCCATAAAGCGTGTAGATCTATGAAAAAGAGAGAAGACGAGATGTATATCTAAGTAGATCTAAGAAACTAAACAAGAATGATCACCTACCTCAAAAATACGACTTTGATTCTCCAAGAGAAGCCTTCAGATCGCCTCCAGAATGATGGGAGAACCCTCCTTGAACTTAGGAGACCCAAAAATACCAAGTTAGGGCCACATAGGAGGAAAATAGATCTACATAGAGGCAAAAACACATGAGATACACCATTATAGGATCTAGTTTAAGTGGTCGCACGGTTAGTTCACACGGTTTGAAAAACCTCTCACTAACCATGTGTTAGCTACGGCCTCGACTACCCTTCACGCATGGTTTGGCCGAACGGTTTGAAAAACCATGTGCTTCCCATGAACATTGCGCTCGGTTTGGCCGCATGGTTCAGACAAATCGTGCCCCTCTCGTGCGACTTCCCCTTTGCCTAAAAACATCATTACAAGTTCTGTAGACTCTCCCAATCAACACAATTAACATTAAAACCATGAAAATAATCATGTAAGGGTTACATACAAGAAACCAGGGGTACTACATTCTCCCCACCATTGGTCTTTCCATCCTCGAAAAGTAGAAAACATTCACCCAACTGAATGAGTTCCGTCCATTGCTCTTTCATTTCATTATCAATTTCCCAAGTCTCTTCCTAAATTTGACCATGCTGCCATAAAACCCGCACTAGACCAATGGTTTTCCCATGAAATACTTTCTCTTGCCTATCCAAAATCTATACTAGGATATGTATCAATGATGAATCTGACTCTAGGTCAATGTGATCCCATCTGATCACATGGTCAGGATTAGGCTAATACATTTTCAGTTGAGATACATGGAGCACATTATGCAACGAACTAAATCATATTGGTAATGCCAACCGATATTACACCTCTCCAACCCATTCCAGTATCTCAAAAAGGCCAATGTATCTTGGGGATAACTTTCCATACATCCCAAAATGATGATGTCTATGTCTTGGAGTGATCCTCAAGAAGACATGATCACCCACAACGAATGACAACAATCTTCGACGGTGATCTGCATAAGATTTCTGATGACTCTTAGCTGTCTCAATCCTCTTTCTAATCAACTAGATCTTCTCAGTTGTCACTTGGAAAATTCTTGGCCTGACTAGTGATGTTTCACCCATTTCCACCCAGCATAGTGGAGAACGACAAGGACGCCCATACAATGATTTAAACGGAGCAATGCGTATCGAGGCTTGATAGATGTTATTATATGAGAACTATACTAAGGGTATATGCTCCTCCCATGAGCAAAAAAAAATCCATTTCATAATTCTGCAACATATCTTCCAATGTTTTTATCCTCCACTTGGATTTCCCATCTGTCTGAGGATGATACGCCGTGTTCATATTTAACTGAGTCCCAAGGGATTGGTGTAATGACTTCCTGAAACGAGATGTGAACCTCGGATCTCTATTTGAGATGATAGACACTGGTAAAACATGCCTCTTTACCACTTCTTGGATATATATTTTTGAAATATCTTCTCCCGTATGAGTTTCATGAATAGGGATGAAATGGGCCGACTTGGTTAGACGATCCACTGTCACCCCAATGGGATCGTGTTTCCAGAACGTTCTTAGAAGACCTTTAAAAAAAATCCATTGCTATCTGATCCCATTTCTACACTGGGATATGTAATGATGGTAACATACCAACTGGTCTCTAATGATCTAATTTATCCTAACGACAAGTTAAGCACTGTGAGACGAACTCGGCCACCTTCCTTTTCATGTCGTTCCACCAAAACTGCGCCTTCATCGCATTATACATCTTCTTTATACCTGGGTGTTCATCCAATCTTGAATGGTGATAAGCATGAAGAATTTTTTCTTGAAAAACCATAGGTACAACCATCTGATCTCTAAAACACAAAACTAAACCCCCATCAAGTATCCTGCCATCAATGGTCTCCCCACCAATGTGTTTTGAACTTACCACCAAACATTGTGCATCAGATGTTTGAGATTATTTGATCATATTTCCTAAATCAGGAATAGGTGTAGCTGAAAAGAAAACAACAACATCACCTTGGTCTTCACATTCCACATGCATGTTGGCTAACACCGACATCAACTGCCATTTGTCTAAAACTTATTTCGCCAACTGAGCATATGAATTTCTACTCAATGCATCCACCACCGAATTTCTTTTTCTAGGTTTGTACATCAAGTAATAGTCAAACATTTCGATATACACTATACATCTACTTTGCATGAGATTTAAATCTCATTTTGAGAAAATGTGTTTCACGCTTTTGTGATCTGTAAACATAGTAAATTTCTAACCAAAGAGATAATGTCTCCATGTTTTCAAAGAATGGACGACTGCAGCCAACTCCAAATCATGTGTTGGGTAATTCTTCTCATGCACCCTCAACTGCGTTGAACCATAAGAAACCACATGGTCTCCATGCATGAGAAACAACCTAGCCTTGATCATGAAGCATCACTATACACCACATACCCTTGTCCTGATTTAGGAATGATCAAGATGGGTGCCTATGTAAGACGAACCTTCAGTTCCTAAAACGATTTCTTACATTCGTCCGTCCATTTGAATAGAGAATTATTCTTAGTCAGAGTTGTCATCAATGAAGATAGTCATGAGAAATCACGCACAAAGCATCGGTAGTAACAAAATAGACCAAGAACACTTCATATCTCGAACAAATTCTTTAGTGGTTTCCATGAGATAACGGCTTATATCTTATTAGGATCAACTGAAACACCTTTCTCAGAAATGACATGGCCAGGGAAACGTACTTCTTGTATCCAAAAAACCTCTCTTTGATAATTTGTCATAAAAACGATGATCTCTCAAGATTTGTAATAATATTTCCATGTGCTCCTCATGATCGACCCTTGTCTTCGAATACACCAAGATATCATCCAAAAACACCACAACAAAAGAATCCATATATCGCGGAAATATTCAATTCATCAAAACCATGAAGAACACTGGTGAATTCTTCAGACCAAAAGGCATATCTATATATTCGTAGTGGCCATATCAACTTCTGAAAGCTGTCTTTGGAATATCCTCCTTCCGAACTCGCAGTTGGTGATATCCTGATCCGAAGTCAATCTTGGAGAACCACTCAACTCCCCTTAATTGATCGAACTGATCATCAATGTGTGGAAGTGGACATCTATTCTTTATCGTAACTTGGTTAAGATTGTGATAATCAACACACAGCTGAAGAGTTTCATCTTCCTTATTCACAAACAACACCGGTGCTGCCCTTATAGATGTACTAGGTTGAATGAAACCCTTGATTTCCAGCTCCTCTAACTGCACTTTCAATTTCTCTAACTCTATTGGTGCCATCATATAAGACGTAAGGGAAATATGACTGGTCCCCTAAAGGAGATCAATCGTGAACTCCATATAAGGCCCCAGCCTTAAACCTTACTTAATCTTTAGTTATTACAAGATTACACATTGAGGATATTTTCGGGTTTAGAGTTTTAGAGAATTAGATCAGAAAACATTCATTACATTCCACATATAAACAAAGTGGTTACATAAAGATATTATTCTTCTTTCCCATCAATGGAAACATATTTAAAATAAAACATGGATTCTTTCTTGAAACTTCCTTGACACTATCATCATTTCATGTACCTTTCCCTTGACCTGTGAAAAACATTTCAAAAAAACATGGGATGAGCATAAAAAGCTTAGTAAGGGATATAAAAATATGGAAAGGAAACATGGGTACATATATACATAAGAATGAAATCATACTTTACCCATAAAATATAATCACTTTAACATACCACATCAAATCATGAATAAATAATAGAAATCATAAGAAATAAAAGGTAACGTGAGCCATTCATAACATTCTTACATAGGGAGTAACCCTCTTGGTTACATTTTGGAATACCCATCACAGTATATTCCCTAAATCTCTTCGGAGAAACCTTAACGTTTCACTCATTCGCGTTACCCAATGCATTGGAGAGCTATATCGGGCTCACCCTCCCTTAGTTTATCACAGAACCACCCGTTTTCATAACAATGCCCAAGAACCATAACATAAACGTATCACATAAAACATGCATAAAGTAACCCTAACATTTCAACATTTCAATAAAAATATAACATTTTAGTATATTGAAATAATGAATCCATTCAAAAAGAAACCATTTCCAAAATCATTTAAAACATTTAATAAAGAGATTTTGGAATCAAAGTGTCCCATACCACCTTGAAGATTTTAAAATTTTAAACCATTAATATCCATATAAATAAATACCTAAAACCATTTTGAAAACATGGATATTAATAAGAAAAAATAATTAAAACATTTAAAGCGATATTTTGGTTAAAGGGGGGTTCTACCAAAATTAGAGACACTTGAATACAATAGTTGAGGAATAAAATTTAGTCAGAACATTATAATATCATGAGAATAAATGGATTCATGATATAATATTCTAAAGGACAGTATATACACCATATAAGAGTGAATTTATGCATATCAACAATGAAGTCTCAATAGAAATGTCAAATGTGATGAATTCCCTTATAAAGAAGGTATCCTTAAATTAAGGATAATTCAATCTCAAAATTATGTATGAAAAATATAAATAAACCAAATATAAGTGGATATTAAGTGTAAAACAATAAAAGGTCATTCACACATATTAAAAATATGACATATTCAATAACTACATGTTGAACCCAAAGAAATCGAAATTGGGTTAAAAAGTTCTGTTGGTAAAATTCGACAGCCTAACGACATCACATCAAAATTAAGAAAATGAGTTGATGAGAGATAAAAAGGGCATATCATCACTTGGAAATAAAATTTACATCAATAAAGATATATGATAAAATATCCCAACATAACAATATGTAAATTAAAAGAACCAACAAAAGATGTCTTTTAAAAAGAGGAGGGTGAAATGTTCCCTTACCGACATGGGTATCTTTCGAAACATACACCTCGTGAAAGAAGGATAATAAAAAATTGATGTAAATACTCATAAAAGAAAGTATACTACAGAATGAGTAAAATAATGGGCAGTACATACACCACTCAATGGAAATTGTGGATAATGTAGCATAAATCTCACGGGAATAAAAGTGAGATGAAAAATCCCTTACGAAAACTCGGCAGCCTAACGGCGCCACATAAAACTTACAAAAATGGGTTGATGAGATCAAATAGGGTATCTAATCATATTAACATAAAGTTTATAGAAAGAGTAATATAAAATAACATCCCCCAATATAACAAAGAGGAGCTTAAAAGAAGTGACATAATGGAGAGTACTTAAAAAGAAAGAGAGAGGTTAGATGTCTTACAAAAATTCGGCAGCCTAACGGCGCCACTCAAAACCTCCAAAATGGATTGATGAGATATAATAGGGTCTCTAATCACATGAACATAAAAATTACATTAATATTAATATTAAATATCATCCCAATAACAAGAAATATGAGATTTAAATGGAATGACATAAAAGAGTGTACTTAAAAAGAATGAGTGGAGTAGGGTCCCTTACCTCGGGTCCAACTTGACTCGATCGTTATTTAACGTCCTGAATAATAAACTTGAGTTAATTTAAACTTTATTAAAAACGTTTTTCTAGTTCATTATTCCTTTTATATCAATTATTTCCATGTTATAAACATTATTTAATCATTTAAGTTAATAATGTTTGTTTTGTCGATATTTGGTTCTTAAGTCGAAAGTGGACTTCTTACAATTACATGTTGTTCGTGTGTTCAAATGTTCATTATATAAAGAATTATATTCTTGATTTGGATATCATATATATCATATATATCCAGAATATACATGTATTTATAATATTACATAACATTTAGAGTTAAGAAATGAAATGCACCGTTCATAGAGACTGTAAGCCGTACGTACGCATGAACGCTACTTCCATTTCTATTTCATATTTAATGGAATTAAAAAATAATGATACATAATAGTGTTTTAATTATTGTATGGTATCATATATAATATCGTTAAATATATCTTTTATATGTACCACATATGGTATTAACGAATCAAATCACTTTGAGGGGCGGTAGTCTGCACTTTCTTAAATGAAGATATCGCGTTTACCCATAATGGAAACCATAAAGGTATGCCATAAATGAAAAATACAGAATCTTAAGTAAAACATAAACATATTAGATACAATATATAAATATAGTGTTATCTTAATGGCCACCTTTGAAGGTGTTAGAAGAATGTTGAACAATCATCGTTTCGGGAGGCAGAAATTCGCCATCCACGGAAATAGTATGTTATTTAACCATTAGATATAGGTGTGTGTAAGTGTAGCTCGAATACTTATTATAAAAACATCCTAGTATACAGAATATACTGGATTTGTCACAAAAGAAATGAATAAAAAGAGTTTAGGGGGTTGGAGAGGCAAAATAAAACAAAAGGACTCAAGTGAAGACATTACCTTAAAATCGGGTAACTCCCTTTGGTTTGAGCTAAAAGGCTTCCTTGGGAAGAATTATTCCCGACATGAGGCCTCAAGGAGTTAGAAATGGAAGTGGAGAGACAAAAGGGGCAGGGGTTGGCCGAGCCAAAGGCTTTGGGAGTGTGGGTAAGGAGGTAGAGTTGGGGGGCCTTTTATAAGAGGAGAGGAGGGGCACTCTTGGAAGGTAAAGAAAAGTCACTTTATTTTAAAATGGAATTCGGATTTAAGAGGTCCCACATTGATGTGTTTTGAGGCTAAGGTGATACGGGTTCTAAATCCACTCATACAATATGTTATGAACATGTGTAGGTCTTAGATATTACATTATCTTTCCATTTTATTTAAATCGTTAAATAATGATGTCATCGCTGCATCATCATGATGTCATAAATAATTTAATTTATTTAATGTCTAAAAATTATACAAAAAATACTATGATGTAGGAAAGCTTTTTATCTTTCCAATGACTATTTATAGTCAAAACTCTGACTTGTATAACCCCATTTAAGAATTGTTTTAGTAAAACATTTCATGTTTGTGTCATTTTTACTTTAACATTAAATAAAAAGGTATTTCTGTCATTTTCCAACCAAAGTGGCTCCATGGGGTCCCAAATTTGACCCATTGGTTGTATTGGTCGGCCATGACACATCCAATGAAGTTAGGACATTTGTCAAGTTCATTTCATATTATTAAAACATTATTTTTACCTCAAACTACACTAATTACCTCTAATCACGATTAAAAACTTATTAAGTTACTATTCACCAAAAAATTATTTTAATCCCATTGAACCACATTTTAATTCTTAATGACAACCATGTATGTCGGATTTTTGAAATTCAAAACACAGAGGTGGTAAATTTTCATTTAAATGAAAAATCAGTTTTTATAAGTACCACTTAGTGGTTTCACTATTCATCAAAAATTGAAGTTTTTAAGAAAAATCCCAAAAATTCACCCTAAGCTATTTTTGATATTCCAAATTCAAAAATGAAGTCTATTTTAAAAAATTAAAAACATATATGTCACATTAATTAATTTAATAATTAATTCCCGCTGTCAAAGCAAATAGCGTGTTTTTATGAAACAATAAGTATCAAAAGATTGACACTAGTTTAAGTCTGATTTCAAAGTGAAATTAATTCCAACGACCACTGTTGGATTTAATAGTAAAAATATATTCTAATTCAACTTTAAAACCAATTCAAAATATAATATAATCATATAAATAAATTAGATTAAAAAGTGGTTTTGAATTAAAATACAACATTTTACACTACTCATTAAAAAATGCACTTTATCGAAAAGATACCAAAAATTTACAAAAAGTAAATTTTGATGTCCCAATTCTTAAGAAGAGTTTTATTTGGTCCAATAGAATGTATAATAGTGAAGAAAACTATATTTAATGACGGTTCGCCATAAAAAGGTGATAAGTGAACCTTTAGTGAAAACTAGGGCATATACGCCTAAAATTGAATTCTTTCCGTATTTTAAGCCTTTATCTTTTATTGGATAAATGTAAAAATATTTAAAAACATATATAATCATATATTAGTTATTTCTATCCATTCCCACCAATACAATGGCTACATGTTAACTACCATTTAAAATAATATTTATTTTATTACTAGTGTGCAACGTAAGATTTCAATGAAACTCTTTGTTACGTATCAGGTACGATATCAAACATAGAAACCCGTTAAAGTAATAATAATATTTTATTCACAAATATGGATAAATATAAAAATTTCATATTCTTTATTTACCTGTGGTGTTACATCTTTCCCCCTTTTGGGAATTGCGTCCTCGCAATTTTTAAAATTGATCTTGGAAACATCCTTGAAAGTCCCACATCGGAACAAGAGTCGGTAAAACAATCACTTTAAAATAAAGTAAGATAAGTACAAAGGTCACCCGAGTTAACCCATACTAGGATTCCATGTAGGAAAACATGGACACGGAGGAGAAAACATAGGGTCATGTTCTGATGGAGAGTGATAGTAAACATGTCTAGGAGAAAGTTAACCATATGAAAATCACAAACTTGTGATGGGTTAAATGGTACTCGATTCCCCAGTAGGAAATGTTAATAGACAACATTTTTGTTTTAAGTTACTTTTTATTGGGGAATTTATTCATAAGGAAACATAATCACTTATCATGTTGACTTTCAACTTTTACTAGATTCCTTAATCAAACTCATATTTTTTCCAATAGACGAGTATTTAGGGAGACTTGTTCGCATTAAGAGTACTATAATAAACTTCTAGAGAATCACCTAATCCAACAAAGAGGACTATATACTTCCCATGTCTTTAGGCTTTAACCAAAACCAAAACCAAAAAGGTTATTGCAAGGTCAGATAATCCAGAAAAGGATAACCCTTTGAAAAGAAAATCTATGCTTAATCTCAAAAATTTGTCCAACAAAACCCAAAGTTCAACGAGGACCATCCGATAAACAATTTGTCCATAAAATTATTCAAAGTAAACCAATCTAAGATTGAAACCCAAATATTTGAAGGATTTAGTCACATAGTCCTCCAAGTTAAATCGTAACATTTATTTCCAAACAACATCAGTTGCTCCTAAAGTCTCGTATTGAAAAGTAATTAACCTAATCACATATCCTCCATGATAAGTTAATCATTTTCATAAATAACCCAAAATCAACTTACTATTAATTCATAAAATCGTATAACTAAAAAGAATCAATCAAACTAACCCGGGACTTCACGTAGTCCAGTGGTAGGCGATAAATACCAGTCAGACATTGGTTGTGGGTTCGATTCCCACAGCTTTGTCCGACGCGACGGGTTGTCACACGGTCTGCGTGTTGTCCTTTTTCCAAAACTACATAATTCTTAAAACATTCCCCAAAAAGAGATAAAATCTTCAAAAATTATCATAAAATATTTTAACCTCAATTTTATCTCATTCCTTTCATTTTCCAACCAATCATAGAGTAACCCATAATTACCTAAAAAGTAAGGATCATATAAACCCTAATGGTTGCCTTAATAATTATTACCTGAATTTCCACATCGAGTTGGCCATCTCGTACATGATGCATTAGATAACTCACCAAGGTTGAAGTGGTTGATCGTGACTCCTTGATAGTTGGTTTAGAAAAACCATGAGATTCCTCATTGAATCCCCCATCTCATCCAGTCTCTTAATCAGAGAACCACCACAGTTTCCTTCAAACCCATTGTCACATTGGTGCCTGCTAGATCCAGCCATTTACTAAAACCAAAAAAGTCAGTTTGAGTATATCAACAGAACCATCATGTACTATTGAGGAAGATAAACACTAAGATATACTTACTCATTCACTTTATCTAAAACTAGTACTCTATCTGAAATCCTAACCATTATGGTAATGCCACTTATGCTTCCAGAATACCCTAACCTCTAAAGTTATCTAAACCGACCTCTGATACCAACTATAAGGCCCCAGCCTTAAACCTTACTTAATCTTGAGTTATTACAAGATTACACATTGAGGATCTTTTCGGGTTTAGAGTTTTAGAGAATTAGATCATAAAACATTCATTACATTCCACATATAAACAAAGTTGTTACATAAAGATAGTATTCTTCTTTCCCATCAATGGAAACATATTTAAAATAAAACATGGATTCTTTCTTGATACATCCTTGACATTATCATCATTTCTGGAACCTTTCCCTTGACTTGGGAAAAACATTTCAAAAAAACTTGGGATGAGCATAAAAAGCTCAGTAAGGGATATACAAATATGGAAAGGAAACATTGGTACATATATACATAAGAATGAAATCATACTTTACCCATAAAACATAATCACTTTAACATACCTCATAAAATCATGAATAAATCATAGAAATCATAAGTCATAAAATGTAACTTGAGGCATTCATAACATTCTTACATTGGGAGTAACCCTCTTGGTTACGTTTTGGAATACCCATCACAGTATATTCCCTAAATCTCTTTGGAGAAACATTAACGTTTCACTCCTTCGCGTTACCCAATGCATTGGAGAGCTATATCGGGCTCACCCACCCTTAGTTTATCAGGGAACCACCCGTTTTCATAACAATGCCCAAGAATCATAACATAAACGTATCACATAAAACATGAATAAAGGAAACATAACATTTCCAAATTTTAATCACAATATAACATTTTTGTATATTGAAATAATGAATCCATTCAAAAAGAAACCATTTCCAAAACCATTTAAACCATTTAATAAAGATATTTTGGAATCAAAGTGTCCCATACCACCTTGAATATTTTAAAATTTTAAACCATTAATATACATATAAATAAAGCCCTAAAACAAATTTGAAAACATGGATATTAATAAGAACAAATAATTAAAACATTTAAAGCGATATTTTGGTTAAAGGGGGGTTCTACCAAAATTAGAGACACTTGAATACAATAGTTGAGGAATAACATTTAGTCAGAACATTATAATATCATGAGAATAAATGTATTCATGATATAATATTCCAAAGGACAGTATATACACCATATAAGAGTGAATTGGTGCATAAAAACAATGAAGTCTCAATAGAAATGTCAAATGTGATGAATTCCCTTATAAAGAAGGTATCATTAAATTAAGGATAATTCAACCTCAAAATTATGTGTGACAAATATAAATACATCCAATATTAGTGGATATTAAGTGTAAAACAATAATATTTCATTCACAGATATTCAAAAGATGACATATTCAATAACTACATGTTGAACCCAAAGAAATCGAAATTGGGTTAAAAAGTTCCCTTGGTAAAATTCGACAGCCTAACGACATCACTTCAAAATTCAGAAAATGAGTTGATGAGAGATAAAAAGGAAATCTCATCACTTGGACATAAAATTTACATCAATAAGGATATATGAGAACAAATCCCTACATAACAATATGTAAATTAAAAGACCCAACAAAAGATGTCTTTTAAAAAGCGGAGGGTGAACGGTTCCCTTACTGACATGGGTATCTTTCGAAACATACACCTCGTGAAAGAAGGACAATACAAAATTGATTTAAATACTCATAAAATAAAGTATACTAAACAATGAGTAATATAATGGGAAGTACATACACCACTCAAAGGAAATTGTGGAAAATGTATCATAAATCTCACGGGAATAAAAGTGAGATGAAAAATCCCTTACGAAAACTCGGCAGCCTAACAGCGCCACATAAAACATACAAAAATGGGTTGATGAGATAAAATAGGGTATCTCATCATATTAACATAATGTTCATAGAAAGAGGAATATAAAATATCTTCCCCCAACATAACAAAGAGGAGATTAAAAGAAGTGACATAATGGAGAGTACTTAAAAAGAAAGAGAGAGGTTAGATGTCTTACGAAAATTCGGCAGCCTAACGGCGCCACTCAAAACTCCCAAAATGGATTGATGAGATAGAATAGGGTCTCTAATCACATGAACATAAAAATTAAATTAATATTAATATTAAATAACATACCAATAACAAGAAATATGATATTTAAAAGGAATGACATAAAAGAGTGTACTTAAAAAGAATGAGTGGAGTAGGGTCCCTTACCTCGGGTCCAACTTGACTCGATCGTTATTTAACATCCTGAATAATAAACTTGAGTTAATTTAAACTTTATTAAAAACCTTTTTGTAGTTCATTATTACTTTTAGATCACTTATTTACATGTTATAAACATTATGTAATCATTTAAGTTAATAATGTTTGTTTTGTCAATATTTGGTTCTTAAGTCGAAAGTGGACTTCTTACAATTACATGTTGTTCGTGTGGACATATGTTCATTATATCCAGAATTATATTCATGATTTGGATATCATATATATCATATATATCCAGAATATACATGTATTTATAATATTACATAACATTTAGAATTAAGAAATGAAATGCACCGTTCATGGAGACGGTAAGCCATACGTACGCATGAACGCTACTTCCATTTCTATTTCATATTTAATGGAATTAAAACATAATGATAAATAATATTATTTTAATTATAGTATGGTATCATATATAATATCATTAAATATATCTTTTATATGTACCACATATGGTATTAATGAATCAAATCACTTTGAGGGGCGGTAGTCCGCACTTCCTTAAATGAAGATATCGCGTTTACCCATAATGGAAACCATAAATGTATGCCATAAATAAAAAATACAGAATCGTAATTAAAACACAACCATATCATATATAATATATAAATATAGTGTCATCTTAATGGCCACCTTTTAAGGTGTTAGAAGAATTTTGAACAATCATCGTTTCGGGAGGCAGAAATTCGCCATCCACGGAAACCATATGTTCTTTAACCATTAGATATAGGTGTGTGTAAGTGTAGATCTAATACTTCTTATAACAACATCATAGTATATTGAATATACTGGAGTTGTTACAAAAGAAATTAATAAAAATATTTTAGGGGGTTGGAGAGGCAAAAAAAAACAAAAGGACTCAAGTGAAGACATTACCTTAAAATCGGGTAACTCCCTTTGGTTTGAGCTAAAAGGCATCCTTGGGAAGACTTCTTCCCAAAGTGAGGCCTCAAGGAGTTAGAGAGTGAAGTTTAGAGACAAAATAGTCAGGGTTTGGCCGATCCAAAGGCTTTGGGAGTGTGGGTAAGGAGGTATAGGTGGGGGCCTTTTATAAGAGGAGAGGAGGGGCACTCTTGGAAGGTAAAGAAAAGTCACTTTATTTTAAAATTCTATTCGGATTTAAGAGGTCCCACATTGATGTGTTTCGAGGATAAAGTGAGAAGGGTTCTAAATCCACTCATCCAATAGGTTTTGGACATGTTTAGGTCTTAGATATTACATTATCATTCCATTTTATTTAAATCGTTAAATAATGAGGTCATTGCTGCATCATCATGATGTCATAAATAATTTAATTTATTTAATGTCTAAAAATTATAAAAAAAAAATATGATGTAGGAAATCTTTTTATATTTCCAATGACTATTTATAGTGAAAACTCTGACTTGTATAACCCCATGTAAGAATTTTTTTAGTAAAACATCTCATGTTTGTGTCATTTTTACTTTAACATTAAATAAAACGGTATTTATGTCATTTTCCAACCAAAGTGGCTCCATGGGGTCCCAAAGTTGACCAATTGGTTGTCTTGGTAGGACATGACACATCCAATGAAGTTAGTACATGTGTCATGTTCATTTCATATTGTTAAAACATTATTTTTACCTTAAACTAAACTAATTACCTCTAATCACGATTAAAAACTTAATAAGTTACTATTCACCAAAAAATTATTTTAATCCCATTGAACCACATTTTAATTCTTAATGACAACCATGTATGTAGGATTTTTTAAATTCAAAACACAGAGGTGGTAAATTTTCATTTAAACGAAAAATCAGTTTTTATAAGTACCACTTAGTGGTTTCAGTATTCATCAAAAATTGAAGTTTTTCAGAAAAATCCCAAAAATTCACCCTAAGATATATTTGATATTCCAAATTCAAAAATGAGGTCTATTTTACAAAATTAATTACATATAGGTCACATTAATTAATTTTATAATTAATTTCCACTGCCAAAGCAAATAGCGTGTTTTTATGAAACAATAAGTATCAAAAGATTGACAGTAGTTTAAGTCTGATTTCAAAGTGAAACTAATTCCAACGACCACTATTGGATTTAATGGTAAAAATTTATTCTAATTTCACTTTAAAACCAATTAAAAAGATAATATAATCATATAAATAAATTATATTAAAAATAGGTTTTGAATTAAAATATAACATTTTACACTATTCATTAAAAAATGAACTTTATCGGAAAGATACAAAAAATTTACAAAAAGTAAATTTTGATGTCCCAATTCTTAAGAAGATTTTTATTTGGTCCAATATAATGTATAAGAGTGAAGACAACTATATTTAATGACGGTTCTCCATCAAAAGGCGATATGTGAACCTTTAGTGAAAACTATGGCATATACGGCTAAAATTGAATTCTTTCCATATTTTAAGCCTTTATCTTTTATTGGATAAATGTAAAAATATTTAAAAACATATATAATCATATATTAGTTATTTATATCCATTCCCGCCAATACAATGGCTACATGTTAACTACCATTTAAAATAATATTATTTTATTACTAGTGTGCAACGTAAGATTTCAATGAAACTCTTTGTTACGTATCGGGTACGCTATCAAACATAGCAACCCTTTAAAGTAATATTAATATTTTATTCACAGATATGGATAAATATAAAAATGTCATATTCTTTTTTTACCTGGGGTGTTACATCCTTCCCCCCTTTTGGGAATTGCGTCCTCTCAATTTTTAAAATTTAGCTTGGAAACATCCTTGAAAGTCCCACATCGGAACAAGAGTCGGTAAAACAATAACTTTAAAATAAATGAAGATAAGTACAAAGGTCACCCGAGTTAACCCATACTAGGATTCCATGTAGGAAAACATGGACATGGAGGAGAAAACAAAGGGTCATGTTCTGATGGAGAGTGATAGTAAACATGTCTAGGAGAAAGTTAACCATAGGAAAATCACAAACTTGTGATGGGTTAAATGGTACTCGATTCCCCAGTAGGAAATGTTAATAGACAACATTTTTCTTTTATGTTACTTTTTATTGAAGAATTTATTCATAAGGAAACATAATCACTTATCATGTTGACTTTCAACTTTTACTAGATTCCTTAATCAAACTCATATTTTTTCCAAAAGACGAGTATTTAGAGAGACTTGTTCGCATTAAGAGTACTATAATCAACTTCTAGAGAATCACCTAATCCAACAAAGAGGACTATATACTTCATATGTATTTAGGCTTTAACAAAAACCAAAACCAAAATGGTTATTACAAGGTCAGATAATCCAGAAAAGGATAACCCTTTAAAAAAAATCTATGCTTAATCTCCAAAATTTGTCCAACAAAACCCAAATAACAACGAGGACCATCCGATAAACAATTTGTCCATAAAATTATTCAAAGAAAACCAATCTAAGATTGAAACCCAAATATTTGAAGGATTTAGTCACATAGTCTTCCAAGTTAAATCGTAACATTTATCTCCAAACAACATCAGTTGCTCCTAAAGTCTCGTATTGAAAAGTAATTAACCTAATCACATATCCTCCATGATGGGTTAATCATTTTCATAAATAACCCAAAATCAACATACTCTTAATTCATAAAATCATATAACTAAAAAGAATCAGTCAAACTAACCAGGGACGTCACGTAGTCCAGTGGTAGGCGATAAATACCAGTCACACATTGGTTGTGGGTTCGATTCCCGTAGCTTTGTCCGACGCGACGGGTTGTCACATGGTCTGCTTGTTGTCCTTTTTCCAAAACTACATAATTCGTAAAACATTCCCCAAAACGAGATAAAATCTTCAAAAATGATCATAAAATATTTTAACCTCAATTTTATCTCATTCCTTTCATTTTCCATCATATCATAGAGTAACCCATATTTACCTAAAAAGTAAGGATCATATAAACCCTAATGGTTACCTTAATAATTATTACCAGAATTTCCACATCGAGTTGGCCATCTCGTACATGATGCATTAGAGAACTCACCAAGGTTGAAGTGGTTGTTCATGACTCCTTGATAGTTGGTTTAGAAAAACCATGAGATTCCTCATTATATCCCCCATATCATCCAGTCTCTTAATCAGAGAACCACCACAGTTTCCTTCAAACCCATTGTCACTTTGGTGCCTGCTAGATCCAGCCATTTAGTAAAACCAAAAAGGTCAGTTTGAGTATATCAACAGAACCATCATGTACTAATGAGGAAGATAAACTCTAAGATATACTTACTCATTCACTTTATCTAAAACTAGTACTCTTTCTGAAATCCTAACCATTATGGTAATGCCACTTATGCTTAAAGAATACCCTAACCTCTAAAGTTATCTAAACCGACCTCTGATACCAACTATAAGGCCCCAGCCTTAAACCTTACTTAATCTTGAGTTATTACAAGATTATACATTGAGGATCTTTTCGGGTTTAGAGTTTCAGAGAATTAGATCATAAAACATTCATTATATTCCACATATAAACAAAGTGGTTACATAAAGATAGTATTCTTCTTTCCCATCAATGGAAACATATTTAAAATAAAACATGGATTCTTTCTTGGTACGTCCTTGACACTATCATCATTTCATGTACCTTTCCCTTGACCTGTGAAAAACATTTCAAAAAAACTTGGGATTAGCATAAAAATCTCAGTAAGGGATATAAAAATATGGAAAGGAAACATTGGTACATATATACATAAGAATGAAATCATACTTTACCCATAAAACATAAGCACTTTAACATACCTCATCAAATCATGAATAAATCATGGAAATCATAAGATATAAAATGTAACTTGAGGCATTCATAACATTATTACATTGGGAGTATCCCTCTTAGTTATGTTTTGGAAAACCCATCATAGTATATTCCCTAAATCTCTTCGTTGAAACCTTAACGTTTCACTCCTTCGCGTTACCCAATGCATTGGAGAGCTATATCGGGCTCACCCGCCCATAGTTTATCACGGAACCACCCGTTTTCATAACAATGCCCAAGAATCATAACATAAACGTATCACATAAAACATGCATAAAGGAAACATAACATTTCCACATTTCAATCACAATATAAATTTTTAGTATATTGAAATAATTAATCCATTCAAAAAGAAACCATTTCCAAAACCATTTAAAACATTTAATAAAGATATTTTGGAATCAAAGTGTCCCATACCCCCTTGATGCTTTTAAAATTTTGAACCATTAATATCCATATAAATAAATCCCTAAAACCATTTTTAAAACATGGATATCAATAAGAACAAATAATTAAAACATTTAAAGCGATATTTTGGTTAAAGGGGGGTTCTACCAAAATTAGAGACACTTGAATACAATAGTTGAGGAATAAAATTTAGTCAAAAAATTATAATATCATGAGAATAAATGGATTCATGATATAATATTCCAAAGGAAAGCATATACACCATATATGAGTGAATTGGTTCATAACAACAATGAAGTCTCAATAGAAATGTCAAATGTGATGAATTACCTTATAAAAAAGGTATCCTTAAATTAAGGATAATTCAATCTCAAAATTATGTGTGAAAAATATAAACACACCCAATATAAGTGGATATGAAGTGTAAAACAATAAAATTTCATTCACACATATTCAAAAGATGACATATTCAATAACTACATGTTGAACCCAAAGAAATCGAAATTGGGTTAAAAAATTCCCTTGAAAAAATTCGACAGCCTAACGGCATCACTTCAAAATTCAGAAAATGAGTTGATGAGAGATAAAAAGGAAATCTCATCACTTGGACATAAAATTTACATCAGTAAGGATATATGAGAACATATCCCAACATAACAATATGTAAATTAAAAGACCCAACAAAAGATGTCTTTTAAAAAGAGGAGGGTTAAAGGTTCCCTTACCGACATGGGTATCTTTTGAAACATACACCTCGTGAAAGAAGGACAATACAACCTTGATGTAAATACTCATAAAAGAAAGTATACTACACAATGAGTAAAATAATGGGCAGTACATACACCACTCCAAGGAAATTGTGGAAAATGTAGCATAAATCTCATGGGAATAAAAGTGAGATGAAAAATCCCTTACGAAAACTCGGCAGCCTAACGGCGCCTCATTAAACATACAAAAATTGGTTGATGATATCAAATAGGGTATCTCATCATATTAACATAATGTTTATAGAAAGAGAAATATTAAAGAACATCCCCAAACATAACAAAGAGGAGCATAAAATAAGTGACATAATGGAGAGTACTTAAAAAGAAAGAGAGAGGTTAGATCTCTTACGAAAATTCGGCAGCTTAACGGCGCCACTCAAAACTTCCAAAATGGATTGATGAGGGAGAATAGGGTCTCTCATCACATGAACATAAAAATTACAGTAAGATTAATATAAAAGAACATCCCAATAACAAGAAAGATGAGATTTAAAAGGAATGACATAAAAGAGTGTACTTAAAAAGAAAGAGTGGAGTAGGATCCCTTACCGTGGGTCCGACTTGACTCGATCGTTATTTAACGTCCTGAATAATAAACATGAGTTAATTTACACTTTATTAAGAACCTTTTTCTAGTTCATTATTACTTTTAGATCACTTATTTACATTTTATAAACATTATGTAATCATTTAAGTTAATAATGTTTGTTTTATCAATATTTGGTTCTTAAGTCGAAAGTGGACTTCTAACAATTACATGTTGTTCGTGTGGACATATGTTCATTATATCCAGAATTATATTCATGATTTGTATATCATATATATCATATATATCCAGAATATACATGTATTTATAATATTACATAACATTTAGAGTTAAGAAATGAAATGCACCGTTCATGGAGACGGTAAGCCGTACGTACGCATGAACACTACTTCCATTTCTATTTCATATTTAATGGAATTTAAACATAATGATACATAATATTATTTTAATTCTATTATGGTATCATATATAATATCATTAAATATATCTTTTATATGTACCACATATGGTATTAACGAATCAAATCACTTTGAGGGGCGGTAGTCCGCACTTCCTTAAATGAAGATATCGCGTTGACCCATAATGGAAACCATAAATGTATACCATAAATGAAAAATACAGAAGCTTAAGTAAAAAATAAACATATTATATATCATATATAAATATATTGTCATCTTAATGGCCACCTTTGAAGGTGTTAGAATAATGTTGATCAATCATCGTTTCGGGAGGCAGAAATTCGCCATCCACGGAAACAGTATGTTCTTTAACCATTAGATATAGCTGTGTGTAAGTGTAGCTTAAATCCTTCTTATAACAACATCCTAGTATATTTAATATACTAGAGTTTTTACAAAATAAATGAATAAAAATATTTTAGGGGGTTGGAGAGGAAAAAAAAACAAAAGGACTCAAGTGAAGACATTACCTTAAAATCGGGTAACTCCCTTTGGTTTGAGCTAACAGGCTTCCTTTGGAAGCCTTCTTCCCAAAGGGAGGCCTCAATGAGTTATAGAGGGAAGTTGAGAGACAAAATAGGCAGGGGTTGGCCGAGCCAAAGGCTTTGGGAGTGTGGGTAAGTAGGTATAGGTGGGGGCCTTTTATAAGAGAAGAGGAGGGGCACTCTTGGAAGGTAAAGAAAAGTCACTTTATTTTAAAATGCTATTCGGATTTAAGAGGTCCCACATTGATGTGTTTCGAGGATAATGTGATACGTGTTCTAAATCCACTCATCCAATATGTTATGGACATTTGTAGGTCTTAGATATTACATTATCTTTCCATTTTATTTAAATCATTAAATAATGAGGTCATCACTGCATCATCATGATGTCATAAATAATTTAATTTATTTAATGTCTAAAAATTATTCAAAAACTACTATGACGTAGGAAATCATTGTATCTTTCCAATTACTATTTATAGTCAAAAATCTGACTTGTATAACCCCATGTAAGAATTTGTTTAGTAAAACATTTCATGTTTGTGTCATTTTTACTTTAACATTAAATAAAAAGGTATTTGTGTCAGTTTCCAACCAAAGTGGCTCCATGTGGTCCCCAAGTTGACCCATTGGATTACTTGGTCGTCCATGACACATCCAATGAAGTTAAGACATGTGTCAAGTTCATTTCATATTATTAAAACATTATTTTTACCTTAAACTACAATAATTATCTCTAATCACGATTTAAAACTTAAGAAGTTACTATTCACCAAAAAATTATTTTAATCCCATTGAACCACATTTTACTTCTTAATTACAACCATGTATGTCAGATTTTTGAAATTCAAAACACAGAGGTGATAGATTTTCATTTAAACGAAAAATCAGTTTTTATAAGTACCACTTAGTGGTTTCACTATTCATCAAAAATTGAAGTTTTTCAGAAAAATCCCAAAAATTATCCCTAAGATATATTTGATATTCCAAATTCAAAAATGAGTTTTATTTTACAAAATTCAAAACATATAGGTCACATTAATTAATTTTATAATTAATTCCGCTGCCAAAGAAAATAGCGTGTTTTTATGAAACAATAAGTATCAAAAGATTGACACTAGTTTAAGTCTGATTTCAAAGTGAAATCAATTCCAATGACCACTATTGTATTTAATGGTAAAAATATATTCTAATTTAACTTTAAAACAAATTCAAAAGATAATATAATCATATAAATAAATTAGATTAAAAAGACATTTTGAATTAAAATACAACATTTTACACTATTCATTAAAAAAAGGAACTTTATCGGAAAGATACCAATAATTTAAAAAAAGTAAATTTTGATGTCCCAATTCTTAAGAATATTTTTATTTGGTCCAATAGAATGTATAAGAGTGAAGATAACTATATTTAATGACGGTTCGCCATCAAAAGGCGATAAGTGAACCTTTAGTAAAAACTAGGGCATATACGGCTAAAATTGAATTTTTTCCGTATTTTAAGCCTTTATCTTTTATTGGATAAATGTAAAAATATTTAAAAACATATATAATCATATTTTAGTTATTTCTATCCATTCCCGCCAATACAATGGCTACATGTTAACTACCATTTAAAAGAATATTATTTTATTACTAGTGCGCAACGTAAGATTTCAATGAAGCTCTTTGTTGCGTATCGGGTACGCTATCGAACATAGAAACCCTTTAAAGTAATGTTAATATTTTATTCACAAATAAGGATAAATAAAAAAATGTCATATTCTTTATTTACCTGGGGTGTTACACTCCACTTCTCTTAGAGGTGGTAACCCTAAAAAGTTTTTGGGAAAGACATCTGGAAATTGATCCACAACTACTGGAAAACAGTTTTCCTCAATCTCTTCAATTCAGTCCATAGTCAACATTTCTAGTTCGTAAGAGATCATTCAAACCATTGGTTCCAACAAGCTCTTTTCCCCATTCTTTACTATCCTCTCTCCTCTGAAGAGATGGTCGATGTCGTCCTCAGTCTTGAAAATAAAAGATCTCTTATAACAGTCGATGTGAGCATTAAACATCATCAACCAATCCATACCCAGTTATTACATCATAGAAATCCATGTCCAACATCAAGAAGTCCCAATTTAACATAGCTCCATTAATAGTTATATCACATGTTGTACACACAAAGGCTTTACATTCTCTTTCACCAAGAGGAGTTTTCGGTTTCAATACATAAGGCATCATTTCCAGTTTTAAACATTGAAAATCTAAAACATGAGAAGAAACGAAGGAATTCAATGCACTAGTATCGAAGAGCACTTGCATACTGGTCGAATTCAAAAGAATCGTACCTATCACCATAGATGGTCCAACCTGATCATCGACCATCATCTGCACATCTCGATATAGTTGCTTCATCGCTTCACTGTTCTCCTTATTTCCTTGCTGAGATTTCCCTGGTTGAGGATTCATGGTATTTTGAGAATCACCATGGCTATCTCTGTTATACTGACGAGACAGATTCGGCTGTCCTCGTCCTATCGAAGCATTCGATGCTTGAGACGCCTCAGAAGTGTAACGTGCACCCGACCTCGGAGAATTTATACAATAGCGCTATAGATGTCCCATCTTCTTGAAATTGTGACATGCTCTAGGTTGAACCATACGATCTCGCCTTTTGTGGTCAATCGATCCACATTGAGAACAACCTACCTTGCTCTGGGGTCGTGGAGGAAGGTTCACTGATCCTGCTGTTTGATTCTGATTTCCCCTTGCACCATGGAAATAGGTGTCCCTTTCCCTCCTGTTCTCAACGGTTGAGTTCCCACCGTTTCCCATAGGTATCAACATGCCTCCTCCCATCGATACCGAGATATCGCGTTCAACAACAGTCTCTCTGTTCACCATCTCTGTGTAATCCTTAATATAGAGCACCCCAATCTTTGATCGAATCTCTTTACATAGCACTGATTCGAAGATGTGTTCTTTCAAAGACGCACCTGCCACAACCTCTGGTGAAAAGTGTACTATGTTCATGAACATAGTCGCATACAATGTGACATAGAGACTCTCTTGCTTGAGAATGAAGAAGTATTTTGATTTAAGGATCTTGAACGTGTGAGGATAGAATTTTTTGTTGAACAATTCTTTAAAATCCTCCCATGTAAGGACTTACTCCAATTTAGCATTCACTGCTAAATCCCACCATTGAAGTGCAAGATACTCGAGCATATACGTTTCCAAATTTACATTGAGATCTAATAGAGTACCAATGAAATCAAAAATACGATTCATCCTACTTAGCCCAACCGCCTTTTTGGGTTCTGCATCACCCCGAATGTTCGGTGGATTCGGATTCATGAACTGAATGGTATGATCCACATGCTTTGGTTTATTCCTCTGGTTCCCCGTATCCACATCATGAAAAGCTTGGAAAATACTTTGAACCAGCTCTTGGCTCACATGTGGTTCAGGTGCAACCACATTATCCACAGCTTCTTTGAGTTGGTTCCGATGACACCTACTGGGTTCCATTTTATAAACCATGAACAAACTCCATCAATATCACTCTCTAGAAACTAATGGCTTAGAATTAAAATACTTATCACATTATCTATGACAACATTGTTTTTCCAAAACAACCTTTTTCCCATGTTCAAATTTTTTTGAAAACATTCCTCATGCCTTTTGTAAATCCACCCATTTTCAAAATACACCAAATTCCTTGTGTTCATAATATTTTACTTGAAAACAATTTTTTGTATTTTTTAAAAAATTTCACCTTGCCCAAAATCATAAATAATTCTTCATAATGAAATATACAATCCTAGTGGGAATTAATTCCTCTATAATGCATGTCATGCTCTTTTCATTGGCTAAACCCATGACAATGTGATTTCCAACATTCTAGAAGTGTATCCAAATCACTCAATGTACCCAACACCCAGGTAACATGAATTTCAACAGAAACAAGTTAGCTACGTCCTTTAATGCAATACATTTCAAGTTATGACAATCCTAATCTTGTCTAAGATTTCGACCCAAGGAATAGACATGAATGAATTTCAACTCCAATACCAAGAACATCGATGACTACTTGTTTGGAAAGGACCAAACAAACTGATACCGTTTGTAATGACCCGCCAATTATAATTGGATTGAGAGTACAAGGAGTCATTTCTTGGAATTAAGAGACATCCCTAAGATGCCAAAGGATGTATATAAATGCCGAAGGGTTTAAAATACAAGTTGTGGGATGATTTACCATTTCATAAATAATCCAAAACTGACAAAGCATAACCAAACATTTACTAAATGATGAATGAACAAATGAAAGACTAACTCATTCATTACCAAAAGAGAACTACACTGTTCCACAACCCAATTCAATATTAGAGTACCGAGTAGAAGAATAAAAAAAGACCCAAAACATGCCAAGACACACTCCACAGCTTCATGCCGAGCTTTATGAGCCAAGCACCACCACATCTCCCAAGCAACACCATGAACCACTAGTTATAAGATTTGTTGCCATTACCGGTGTCCCGGAAAATGACATCTACAAAAGCACCAATGTGCCAAAGAAGGGGTGAGTATAAAACTTAGTAGGTTTTCCACAATGACTTCCCTACTCATCCCACTAGGAGAAGAGAGTTAGCCACGATTATATAAAAACGTTTTATATAAAACATCTCTTAAAATCAGTTTATAACCAAATATAAACAAGTTTTCAATCCATTTATACTAAAAGCATACAAGAGCAATTGAAACCAATTTTTTTTCCTACCATTTATTTTTCCAGAAAAATAACCAAAAAAACATAAGATCCATTTCACAATATCCCTTTTTGGCATACCCATCCATTTCCACAACCCATGCAACCAACCATGCATGCTACCTGGAAGAGGGGAGAAACCCTAACCCTTATCCATCCCGACCAATATGATGGAGAATTGTTACACTTATCTGACCAAAAAACACATGAATTATTGACGGGGAGATGCCTAACCTTATCTATCCCAACACTCATGGGGGAGACCCCTATCCCTTATCTGTCCTGAATGCAATAGGAATGTTTGACGAGGGAGAGCCCAAACCCTTATCCATCCCAACACTGATGGGGGAGACTCCTAACCCTTATCCGTCCCACAAGCCCGTGAACACACACAACCATCATGTCAAAAATAAAGTGTGTTCAACCAATTCAACCCATTTCAATGCTTCACTATTTTAATTCCATATCAATTTAATAAAACTCCCTTTTAATTTAAAACGAAATTCATCAACATCATTTTCAATCTAAATCCATTTCAATAAAACACCATTTTTATTGAAACCCCATTTACCATAAAACCATGTAATATTTCAGTAAATCCATAATTTAAAATCAACATTTTAACTTCAACAAGCCAAATCACTTTCCACAACAATTCACCAAGATTCCACAATCTCATCAAAACCATAAATAATTACTAATGAAGACTTATTCAATGATTTTCACAATAAAATCTATTCAAATAAACCAATTTAAATCTAATCCAGTCAATTATAGAAATAGGAGTCGAGAGTGAAGCATCCTACCTCAATGGTTTAGATGAAAACTCTAACAAATAGAGAAATCACAAAAAAAAATGGGCTGATTCACCTAGGATCCTCCATAGATCTCTTCTCCTAACACAACCAAGACCAAATCTCGTCCTATTTGGCATCCCCACAATTAGATCTACCGATAACGGGCATAGATCTAAGAATCTGAGAGAAGATGAGAAGTAGATCTAACTACATCTAAGAAACCAAAAAAGAATGATAACAAACCTTAAGAATCTGGCTTCGATTATCCAAGAGATGCCTTCGGATCGCCTTCGGAACAGTGGGAGAGCCCTCCTTGACCATAGGAGAACCAAAATACCGTGTTTGGGATGATTAGGAAGAAACAATGAGATACATAGAGGTAAAAACACATGATATCCACCATTATAGGATCTCATTTAAGAGGTTGCATGGTTAGTTCTCACGGTTTTCCAATCTGTGCACTAACCATGCGTTAGCTACTACCTCGAATGCCCTTCTCTCACGGTTTGGCCGCATGGTTTTAAAAACGGTGCGCCACCCGTGCGGAAGCCACTGCCTACATTACCCACTATGCACAGTTTGGCCGCACATTTTAGATAAACCGTGCGCCTCCCGTGTGACTTCCCCTTAGCCAAAAAACATAATTCCAAGTTCTCATGAATCTCCCAATCAACACTCTTAACATTAAAACCATTAAAAGCATCATGTATGAGTTACATACCAGAAACTGGGGGTACTGGAATGTGAATAATGAAAATCATATTTAACTACTACTAATAAGTTAGATAGTGGGGTTTCACTTTAATTTTTATATAATACAATATCATTATATTTTTTACATAATACTATATATTTATTTAGAAATAAAAACCCCTTGTGGTGTGATTATTATATAATTTTTCTTGGTTATATGGGAAATTAATTCTTATGGATCTAAATCAAAATACCTTAGCCGAATAATATGTGAAATTAGGAAAGGTATTTCTGCCTTTATTAATAACATGTTTTAATTTTTCAAACAGATTAATTTCATTCAACATCCTAAATATACCCCTGATCATCTAGTGGGGTTTTGTTAATAAAGAGTTCCAAATAGAAATTTCACTAATCTTATGTAGTAATTTTTTAGGATGAAATTTATTTAAGAGAGGAAAATTAAACAATTTTAAATTGTAATATATGATTAACTTGAAATATGAAAATTGGTTAGATATATTTCTCCACACCCAACACCCAAATTAAACGAAAAAACTGTAAATTT
This sequence comes from Viscum album, assembly GCA_963277665.1. Classification (NCBI taxonomy): domain Eukaryota; kingdom Viridiplantae; phylum Streptophyta; class Magnoliopsida; order Santalales; family Viscaceae; genus Viscum; species Viscum album. The sequence goes on from OY728129.1 coordinate 1,040,516,968, forward strand.
AGATAAAAGATAAATATTAAAGTATAACAACTAAAAACCAATCCACTGAATTTAGGAAAATTAGTAGAAGTGACCATTTTATTAATTATATTTTTATATAAAATAAATTCTACTTCTAATATGAATGAAATTAAGTCTGTTTACCAAAAATGAATAATAATATCATTAATTATATAGAAAAGTATCTATTATAGATATTTCTTTTTAGGCGACAAACATTTAAGGTATATGAAGCATATAATTAATGATCAATTTTTTTTTGTTTTAATAATTGGTTGAAACCAATGTAGTTGGTAAAGAATAGGAAAAATGAATAATAATAGTTAAAATTTGAAATTTCATTTTCAAATAAAATTGGTTTATAAATATTGTTTTGATTTTACTCAGAAACTTCAATTATTGATTTTGAAATTTCAAATTAATACAAATTCAATTCATTTTTTATTTCCTCATTTAAAAAATAAATTTAAATTTTGAGATTTTTTTGAACATGTTAGTTTATAGTAAAAAATATGGATTTCACAAAACATCTAATTGTTTTTACTTTTAATTATATAAGAATGACCCTAACATTTATAATATCTTTTAGGTAATAAAATATAAATTTTTGGAGTATAATTATTCATTTTAATATATAAATTGAACATATAAAACCTATTGTAAACCTATTATATCTAATTAAAATGTACATTAATATAAAGACTATTTTAGGTGTTGCATTTTAATCTAGTATTTTTTAAGGGGGATTTTGTTTTTCATTACCTTGGAAGCCATATATCTTCCTTTTATTATTATTATTAATCAATTTATATCATTAAAATTAGTATCCAAGATAATTTAATATTATATATAAATTTAAAACATAAAAAACGTTATTTCTCGAAAAAATGTTATTACACAACTACTTGTGTTAAGATTAAAATTAACTTTCCACACATTTAGAAATTTTATTTGATAATAATATTTTCAAATTTTAAATTAAAAAATATCATATTATATAGAGATATAAATATTAATAATTTCCTTAAAATTAATTACTGAGGTAAAAAGTTTATTACCTAGGAATATATAAATTAGAAGAAAAAATAAAATTTTAAAAATACCTTAAAAACTATAATGTTTTTTAAATGGAGTTTTTAGGAGTTAATATACCCTAATCATTTCAGTATCCTATTTTTCTCCACTATTTTGGCCTTTTCACATGAATAGTGACCTTATATTTTATAAAAATGTAAGGTTTACTCTGAAAACCCCCTTCCATTATCCTAAAAAGTGTAATATTATATTCAAATAAAGACATGAGTTTCTATAATATTTTCTCTTCAACTACATAGTGTTTTCGTTTAATAATGTTATTTATAATTTATTTAAGAAACCCCAAAATATTGATATTAGTATAATACATATACAATTACGTTATAATATTCTATTTATTATGATTTTTTATTCATAGATCCTATCCATTAAGAAAAAAATCATCATTTATGTGTTATACGGACTACTGCCTCCATGACACAACATGTTTCATTTTCCTTCAGCGTATTACAAGAATAGATATAAGGATAGGATTTAGGGGGAAATATAATGTATATTATATCATTAAGAATCAAATTTGAATTTTTTTTGGGATTTATTAATAATATAATCAACAAATGGTCATTGTTAATTAAATCATTTAAAATTCACATAATAAGAGGAATCTATAAAGGATATATTCATGGGAACTCAACCATGCTTAAAAAAAACCATTAATGACAAAACATGAATTACATAGTGTGTTAATAATAATATTTTTTATCATTATATATTATATTTGGTGACCAAATATGATATAAATTATAAAAACTGCTACCAATGATTCATGAAAACTTCTTCTTTCATCATGTGGATGCATTTCCATGTTTAATGAGGATATCAAATTTGGATATCCACATCAAAACTCCCCATGAATTCATAATAGTCATTAATTAAAACATAAAAAAATATTAAATAATAAATTAATCACATTCCTACATAATTATATATCGTAAGATAGTCGTATAATATTAAATGTGAAATTTTTTATTAGATTCAATAAAATAAATCGTAAAAATATTTTATGATGACACTCATCCTTTAGGGTTTCCTATTTTATATCAATTATTTGATAACATCATAAAATATTTATTCTTAAAACAACTACATTAATTGGATACTGATACCGGTTGTATGATATCACTTTCAATTGGATAATGTGTGCTCCAAAACCACATGTTGTAATTACAACTCCAAAAAATTACAATTTCAAATGCTTCTAATCTGTAATTGGAATTTTTTAGATTTAATTCATTCCACGTTCATGCTTTTTTAATTTCATGAAGGTTCTTATCACATATAAATTGTAAAAAACATAAAAAAATAATAACTTTTTAAATTCATTTGGATGGGGAAGTTTCCACATTCATTAAGTTGAGGAATCAAATGAGCCATTATTGACCACTAATTTTACTTTATCCTTCAATTTGGACTACTTATTAACATCCTAATAATTTATTAAAGAAAACAATTTCTTTTTAACTTCATTGGGATTTTTAATTTCTACATAAACCATATCATAACTTTTTCTTCATTGGTTACACCTAATAATAAGGATTTCACGACATATCACAGGATATTGTTTTATTTTACAAACAATATTTCTACATTTTACCTTAGGAATTATCTTATTTTTCAATTTGTACCTTTCAATAGGATACTAATATCTCATAAAATATTCCATTTATAGAAATATTTAACTCATGCCATTTAAATCACCTTAATATATATCCAAGACACTATTTATTCACCAATAAGTTTACAATATTTATTCAAAAAAAAATTTAGCATGATGATATTCTTCAAATAGCCCTAGAAATATATTTTTCAAGGGAACATATTTATAATTTAATTAAATATAGTTTCCTATATTAATTCCACCAAAAAATCCATTTATATTTCCATTACTTTCATGATTTTTATTGTAATAATTATAAGAATAATAACTATGCCTTATTTATTATAGTAGGTAGATCAATTTTTTTATTTTACTTCAAATTTAAAAAAGGATATTTATTCAATTAATTGTGAATAAATATGGTAATATTCCCCTAAACACCTAAATTTCAAATCATGGCTCCATTCCATCCACTATAACTCATTAATATGTCATTTCATTTTATAGAGAATATCTCAAATGTTTTCCCTGAAAATCCACTATTTTTTATTTTCATGTAGACTCCCATAGATTTCTTCCTTATTTCTTCGAAGGGGTTCAATCATATTCCAGGAAATGTTTTCTAAAAAAACATATCCATTTTGATATGAAAATTATTCGATGATTTTCCAATGGTATATCACACATATTTTACATTTCATTATCACATATTGAAGCATATTCAAATAAAAGGTGAAAATAAGTTTTTATAATTGGATTACCCTTAGTAGATGATTATTCAACTCACTTCATCATTAAGAATAACTCCTCTTATAATTACTATATCTTTATGATTTCGTTTTTAAGAAAAGTATTGATATCAGTCTTGATTGTATTCACATTAAACATCTCATTCTCTAATGAATATGGGAACTCTAATTTTTTATATTTTTTATATATTTAATGGAATCCTTAATGATTATATTCTCTTTCATTATCCTCCAAGCCTCTATGAGTTATTTTTTAGGTTTTCATAAAGTTCATCCTTTTATTCAATTAAGTACTGAACTTATTTTTTTCAAGTATATGCTAAATCAAGATAAACCTAACCTGAATTTACATTATTACTATAATTTAGACATTAAATTTCATAATAATCCCACAAATCTCGGTGAACTATTTTATTTTTTACCATTTAGAATTACTAACATAAAAAATATATTTTACTAACATGTGAAAATTTTTCCATTCTCAAACACTTCATGAACCCTTCAATAATAGAATCTTAAGTTATACTTATCGTTATAAACTATAGATGGGAATCATAATAATGGGTTGAACTGAAATGAAAAATAATTTAAAACTTATGAACATGTCATTAAGGGTTGGATCCAAAATCATATCAAAGAATATGATAATGTGATAAGTTTATTTTCAAAAATAAAATTAAAAATCAATATTTTTCTGTAAATCCTGAAGGAAATACATGTTCTCTAAAAATAATAATAATTTGAAAAGACATAAGAGTGTGATATAAACATGGAAAAAACTTTTAAGAAATGATATAGTAAGATTATTGACACATAAATACATTCAAATAACCTATAACATGTAATAATAAGAAATGACCAAGATTTATTCCCAATGCCGTCATCACAGAGTTTAAAAATTCCCATAGTAGATTGGTTTCCATCCTCATTCATATAAATATAGTGGGTAACATCCCATGGTGAAGTGAGTTCACCTCATAATCCTATAAGCATAGAGTAAAAAATACCATTACTAGATTTGTTTCACTCCCTAATATCATAAATAACATATCATGAGATATAAATCTTTAACCAATGAATGGGAGGGCTATATAATTTTAGTCCCAAATTTTACATAACATGATGTTCTTAGGATAACCATCTGTAAACCATACACTGTATCAAATGTGATAAAAATATTACCTAATAAATTTTAGGAATATTAAATTTTATACCCACCTATAACATAATTAGAATAACAATATTTTTATACATACATTTTACACATGAGTAAAAGAATACATAAATAAAGCATTTGCCTAAGAAACCAATGATAAAGAATCCACAATCTTGTCTCAAACATAACTGAAGACTATATCATAAGGATTCCAAAGATAATATGAAATTATATAATTTTTCATGTTCATATTTTAATAAAGAAACATATTACTTGAACATTAATTCCAATGTTGGAAAATTCATGAGAAGGATCAAGGATAGGTAATAGTAAAAATTACTCGTTTATGTGATGATTTTCAAATTGAGCATGGGTCAATTTAAGGAATAAATTAGATTATAATTCCTATTTTGGAAAGAATTACACTACGAGGGATTTTTAAAATGTAATTACGGATTTCAAAATATATTCATTGATAGAAGTATAGTATTTAGGTTACATTTTTCTTGAAATATGAAATTATATTGGTACAATTTTATTTTTAAAAAACACCTTTGTTGAAATCCGACATTATAAAAATAATAATATACATTATTTTAAAAGGGGGAATAGGGAAATATGGAAGTCATGTGATATAAAAAAAATTATGTTTCCAATTAATATTTAAAACAATGTTGGTATTGGAAATTATTCACAATGAGTGGAATAAATTGTAAAATAGAATGATAATTATTATCAACAATGATATACTTTTAGTGAAATAAATTCATGAAGGTATTTATATGAATAAAAAAGTCCACTTTCAAAAGAGAGATAAATTATAATATCATCATAGAATATAATAAATATCTCTTGTAAATGCATAAAAAAATGTAATCATTATTTATTTAGAATGAAGGTATACTATGAAGAAACATTACAGCTTTTGAAAAATTTATGTCAATGCCTCCTGAGAGAATGAACATTGAATAGAAGTTTTCATATCATGAAATTTAAGAAAATGAAAAATGAAAAATATTAAAGGGTATTAAATAAACTATTCCAAATAAATCATTTATTATCTCAAAAAATAAGTCATAATTTGTGAAAATAGAGAAAAGATACCCTTACATTGTTCCTGAGTCATTCTGCACAACTGCCTCCCATCTTTGGTACCTTGAAACTTATCTTGAAAGTCTGCATGAAAATGAAGGGATTAAGCTCAATAATTTTGAATGAGAAATATTTTCATCAAATATGGTTCTTGTAAAAGAAAAATAGTAGCAATCCATGAAGGAATATGAAGGTATAGGTGTGTTGTGAAGTGGTGTAAGTGTGACCATTTTATAAGTGAATAAAGGGGATATTTTTTAATACCATATACTTTTCAATGAAATCATTACACTATTCAAGGATAAATGAATATTAAATTCATAAATAATAAAATATGGGCAGATATAGAGTTGATAAATCCTCAAAAAGTACTTTTAAACATATTTTAAACATGTTGGTATTACTTTGTTATTATATTTTTTACATATACCTTTTTTTAAATAGGTATCAACTTTTCACCCATGTAAATTATATTTTACTATACTTATAAAAAAATATTTTTAATTTTGGGTGATTTTAACATTTATTTATTGCACAATTAATCACATTCAATATATATTTAATATTAAATTAACTTTTAAATTAAAACGTTTTATATATAGAAAACATTTATGGAAAAATGTTGTTTTCCTCATTCAATTTTCTTAATCATATTAATTATTGATTAAAAATTGAATGAGTGACAGTTTATATAAAAATATTGTTAAATAGTTTATTAAATTAAATATTTATAATATATAAATTTATTTAATTAAATAAAAATTAAATATAATAAGGAAATTTATAGAAAATAATAGTGCACCATTATCTTGGATAGTAACATAAAATTAGTTATCATACATTTAATACAAAAAATGATATTTTCCTCACTACATAAGATTATCATTTTGATCTAAAATATTAAATCCATTTTTTGTATTTAATTTCTATCGGTGACAAAAATAATTTTTATAAATACAGATGATGAAATCAGTTTTTTGAGTATAATATTACGTCTGTTTCCTAAAGGATATACATGGGTTTTATAAATGACACAAGGTAATTTGAAGTTAGTTATTTTAATTATAAAAAATATATTTTAAAGGAATATGTTTCCAAAACATTTATATTATTCTTCTATTATGATAATTTCATGGATGTTGTTGTTTAAAAAATATTTGTAATTTTTCAATTTTCAATAAAAACAAACGTTTTTAGGAAAATACCAAAATTTCATACTAAGATAATTTTGAAATTATAATTCTAATTTTTTTTTATTTAATTAAAATTCCTAAATCTATATATGTAGTTTTAAATCATGAAATTTAAATTAAACAATTATAAAAATAAAGTCCATTTTTTGTCAAAATTTGAAATGTTTAAAATACATGAGATAAATAAATTATTAGAATAATAAATACCTAATTATATCATCATAATTTATAGTTACTTATCCCATAATGATGTCCTTGTATTATCTATAAAAAAGTTATATTGTTATTGCAGTCGAGGATGGTGATCCTACTAGCATTGATCTCAAGGAAATATCCATGAGCTTGGACTTCACTCACATACAATTTTTCTCATATAATAATTATTCATGATCTACTTGGGATTGGTATAAAAACCCCTAGACAAGATATATTTTTTCAAATCATTGATAAGTGAGATTCATAAGGTGGAATTTCAAGACTGGGTGCAATTTCTCTCCTTTTACCCCATTGATTTTATAATATAGTTACGTCCTTTTAGATCTGTTATTTTAAAGGCTATGTTATAATGGTAAAGTTTAATTATTATATTTTAAAGAATACCAGTTTCATTTTAGTTTTTTATTTCATGTGAATTGAGTTGTTGATACAATATTAAATTAAATGGAAAATTATATTGTAAAATCAAGGGACAATACAATATCCCCAAATAAATAAATTTTTTCCTCTCAATTTTAATTATTACATACTAATGTAAACATATATGGGTTTCTAAAAGAAATATGCGACTTGATATATAATTTATTGAGAGATATCACCCATCCAAATGTAGAAAAGATATATTTCACAATAAAAAAGGTAAACCCTAAAGTGGGGATATAAATAATTTCATAAATCATTATTCCAAAAACCATGAAGGAGATTCACTTACGATGATGATACAATGAAGAGTTTTTATTTGTATATGATTATTTACAAGTTAGTGGAAACATACTTTATAAAAGGAATCAAAAAACATAGATAGAAAAATTGTAACAACCCATGCATCTATAGAATAATAATTTTTTTCTATTAATAAGATAATAATTTTACATTAAAGGGACTATTTTTCAAATATCATACTCGACAAACAAAAATGGGTTTCTCTAAAATCTTACGCTACACACAATGTTGAGATACACCGAAAACTAATACAATAATATTATTATTATTTTAAGTGGCAGTTAATGTCTAGTCATTGTATTGGTGGGAATGAACCGAGTTAACTATATTACGATTTTATATATTTGTTATATATATTTTCATTTATCCAATTAATATTTAAGGCTTAAAATGATAATGAATCCAATTTTAATCACTAAATACTCAAATATTTTTAAATGGGCGATTTACAACCTTTTGATGGAGAACCCGTTTTAAATATAGATTTTATCATTTTAATATGTTCTATTTGAAAAATTAAACTTATTATTTAGATGAGGAACATCAAAAATTACATTGGATGAAATCTTTGTATTTTTATGGTAAAATTCATATTGTTATGAATATTGAAAAATACTTCATTTTAATTCAAAACTGTAAATTCATCTAATTTATTTATATAGGTAGATTATTAAATTATTTGGTTTTAAACTATAATTGGATTATATTCTTATATTTTAATCCAATATTGTCCATTATAAGTAATTTAACTTTTAAATTGTACATAATAACAAGTCAATCTTTTTGTAGATTTTTCTTCTTAAAAACAAATTTTTTGGTTTTGACAATGGGAATTAATTTCAAATTAATTTCTGAAAATTATGTTTTTTCAATTTGAAAAAATGGATTCTATATTTGGAATAATAATATTAAAATTGTGTAAATAAGAACCTTATATTATAGGAAATATTCATAGTAACCTCAATAATTATTTTATTTATAAAGGTAAATGCGCAAATATGGTAAATAAGGACAAGAAAATAATATCATAATAATATTAGACTACCCTAAAATATGTTATAACCCTATTGTATGAGATATGTCAGACCATGGCCTTCCATGTGGTCTATATTAAGATCCCATGGATCAACATGTGTGTGAAATGACATTACATAACAATTAAATTAATGTAATGAAAAATATTACATAAACATGTAGTTTTGATAAAGTATTTTTAATATGGAGTTATATAATTTATATCTCAACTATAAATTTTCATTAAAAAGATAAAAATATTTTATATATCATGATATTTTATTCATAAGTTTCCCACATGAAATAAATAAATTTAATTATGACACATTGGTGATGCAGTGATTACTTCAATATTAAAGTATTCAAAAAAATGATATTATAATTTTTAAAATAAATTTAATTTGGTTATTTTGATTTCATACATGATTTTTATGGATGTTATTTACTTTTTAAGTTTGTGTTAATGCCGTTGGTTTGAAAAAATAAGGTTTTTAGGAATTTTAAAAAAAGTCATTTATGAATATTATCCAAAATTGACATAATTCATAACAGAAAATATAAAATATTTTTTTAAATGATTTTAATATCCTAAAAATAAATGGTTAAGAAAAATAGTTATGATAAGTTTAAAAGTATTTTAAGGACTCTTTAATTTAAAATTTTTCATGTTTTGGTAACTATTGTTTTTCTAAAGGTGTTAAATTTTTAATAAAACAGTTAGAGTTAGAAAGGGATAAATAGAAAAGATAAGGATTAAAAATAACCAAAACCTGTCTAGTTCTTATTTAATGATTTTATTTTGATATATTCATCTTATCTTTGAACAACATTAATTATGACTAATTTAAAATTAAATATAATTTATAATAAATTAATATTTCTAGAATTTCTTAATGATCTCATTCTCCCTCTTATAAAAGTCCCCTCTTCTACCCATTTATTCACAGCTATAAAGCCCATTGGATCATCCAAATTCTCCCAAATAAGAATCCAAAATCCTTCCCTTCCTCCTAGAATCCTTAACTTGGGTAGATGGAAAATCAATAATGCCTTTTGGCTCAAATAAAAGGGAGTTAATCGTTTTAGAGGAAGCGTCTTCTCTAAAGTTCCTTTACCATATTTTACTTCTTCACACTCTATTCAATTCATATACATTGATTAAATAAAATAAATTCCTTAATATACTAGGATTTTGTTTTGATATGAATTATAGAGTCTTCTCTAGTAGAGTATTTCATGAGGCAACATCCCACATTATTCAGAGGATCATTTGGCCCAGTGCTAGGTGAATAGTGGATTAAAGAATTGGAAAATATTTTTGATGTCAAGGAGTGTTCATATCCTCATAAAGATAGTATCATGGTTTACAATTTTGAAAGTGAAACTAATTGTTGGTGGTCTATGGTTAAAAATACTAGGAAGAGTGAGGAGATTGATGCTCTTGATTGGGATTCATTCAATGTTATGTTACTTTTTAACAATTTTCCTATTGCAGATTGACTTAGGATGGAAAATATATTATTGGAACTGAGACAAAAGGATGATTATTTTTTGGATTCAAATAAAGAAACATTCACCCTTTTGTCAGGGTACATCCAAAATTTTATCCAGGATTTTGATAGTAAGATAAATCAGTTTTACATAGGATTAAAGTTGATATATTGAAGGGTGTTAGCTTCACTTGAGTTTAGAAGCTATGAGATAATTTTATGATGTGATAATAATGTTGAAATGGATTCTTTCATCTGTTTTGGATCTGTTTGCGATTGTTTTTATTGATAATATTTTGGTATTTTTTAAAATCATTGTGGAACATGAAATTCACCTAAATACTGTTTTAAAAACCTTAAAACAAAACGAAACAACATGGAATGTTTTTTAAGAGTGAATTTTGTTAGGAAAAATGTCTTTACATGGAAATATTTTTTCACAAGATGGTATAAATATTGAACCTTCTAAAACTAAAGTTGTTAAGAGTGTCCATGTACTACCAATATCATATATATTCATTGTTTTATTTGTTTAGAATGTTATTACAAGAGGTTTGTTGAAAATTTTACATGGTTCTTGATCACACTGACTAAGTTAAATCGAAAAGGTGTTAAGTTCATCTAGAAAAAATAATGTGATGAATGTTTTTAGGAATTGAAAATAAGATTGGTGAATGATATAGTTTTGGAACTACATTACAGAAATAATTAATTTTTTATTTATAGTGATGCTTTGTTGAAAGGACATTGTTGTTTCTAATGCAGAATGATCAGGTAATTTCTTATACATTAAATTAGTTGATAACTCACGAGTTAAATTACCCTACATGTTATTAGGAATTATATGATGTTGTTTTTTTATTAAAAATTTAGAGGCAACATTTTTTGGTTTAAAGTGTGAAATATATACTAATCACAAAAGTTTTAATTATGTATTTACTAAGAAATAATTGAACATTAGAAAGAGAATATTGCTAGAATTAATCAAGGATTATGATTAAACGATTCATTACCAAACAAGAATGTAAAATAATGTGGCTGTTTATTTGAGTAAAAATATTAATTCTACATTAACCATGTTATGTTTGGATCAAGATCCTATGGTTTTTTATTTGATGAATTTTGGCATGGATGTTGTTTGTGTAGGAAATTCGATTGTTTTTTTTCAAGTTTCAGTAAATTGTCCTTATTAGAGATAATAAATAGAGCACAGAAAGAAGACAATAAGTTTCAGAAAAATGAAGAATTGGTTCAGAAATGTATGTTTCATGAATTAAAAACTGATAAATAATGTGTTTTGATGTTTGTAATGAGATTATGGGTGACATGTGATTCCCAGTTGAAAAAAGAGTTATTATGCGAAGCTCATAGTTATCTGTTTTAAATTAATCATGGAAGTAATAATATGAACAATTATCATTGGGAGTAGCACTGGTATGATGGAATGAAAAAATATATTGCTGACTTTACCCTGAGATGTTTGATTTTTCAAAAGGTTAAATTAGAATGGAAGTTACTGAAAGTGATGCTTCAGCATTTTCCAATTCCAGAGTGGAAATGGGAAAATGTGTCCCCAGATTTTATCATTGGATTACCATAGACTTCTCAAGGTGAATATTCAATATTGATTATTGTTTATTGATTGACTAAATCATCCCATTTCAACCATATTATATATACTTTGTCTATAGATCATCCTTCTTGATTGAATATTAAAGATAAATTTGGGGTACATGGAGTTTCCCTTTCCATTGCATATGATTAAGCTCCCAGGTTCCCTTATAACTTTTGGAAGGACCTTTATAAGTCATTGGGAATAGGATTAAATTTCACTATAGCTTTTCATCTTCAATCAGATAGGCAGTCATGACGAACAATTCAGGCATTGGAAGATATACTACGTTCTTGTTCAACAGATTACCTGGGATGATTGGTAAAACATCATTCTTTTGTTGAGTTTTCTTATAAAGAAAATTGTCATTCTAGTATAAGGATTGCCTAATTTGAGGCATTATATGGAAATAGGAGTCAAACTCTATATTTTTGGGATGAATTTGTTGAAAGGAAGTTGATGGGACCAACATTGGAACAAGATTTGGAAGAAAAAGATTAGTAGATTCAGAAGCACATGAGAATAGCTCAGAGCAGGTAGAAAAGTTATTAATATAACCATGGGAAGGATCATTCATTCAAGGTAGGTGATCATGTATTTCTCAATGTTTCTCCATGGAGATATGTGATGTGTTTTGGTAAGAAAGGAAAGTTGATTCCACGGTTCATTGGACCCTATAAAATCATGGAGAAAGCTGGAGCAGTTGCCTAAAGAGTGTATTTAGCTCTATGTTTATCCCATTTACATAATTTTCTTCATGTTTCAATTTTGATAATGTATATGCCGGATCAATATCATGTTTTGGTTTATAGATTGTTCTCTGGGAAGAGAATCTTTCTTATGAAGAACAACACATCTAGATTTTTGACCAAATAGTGAAGGTGTTGTGGAATTAGTTAATTCATCAGGTAAAGGTTTTGTGGAAAAACCATGTGGTTGAAGATGAAATATGGGAATATGAAAAATGATATGGGGGATAAATATCCCCAATTATTTGATAAGTGAATAGAATTTTGGGCACACAATTCCAAAAAGGGGGAATGATGTAACAACCCTCGTATTTATACATCAATCCTTTTTCTATTGTATTAATAAGATATCAATTTTACAGCAAATGGAATCTTTGTCTGATAGGATAATCGACACACAAAAACTGGTTTCTCTGAAATCTTACGTTGCACCCAATGTGTAGTTACACAAAAAAATAATACAATATTATTGTTATTATAACTATAATTATTTTAAAGGGTATTGAAAACCAAGGCGTTGTATTGGAAGGATTAAAAAGAATAAACTATATTATGATTTTACATATTTGTTAATTCTTTTTGCATTTATCCAATGAATATTATTGGCTTAAAATGAGAATGAATCCAATTTTAAACATGAAACACTCTAATATTTTTAAAAGGTCAGTTTATCACCGTTTCATGGTGAACCCTTTTAAAATACTGTTTTTCCCCATTTTTTTATATTATATTTGACAGAATAAACTTTTTATTTAGAATAGGAACATAATAATTTACTTTGGATGAAATTTTGGTATTTATCTAATAAAATTCAAATTTTTAGGAGAAGTGAAAAATAATGCATTTTAATTCAAAACTGCATTTTCGTCTAAGTTATTTATATATTTTGATTATTCATTTAATTGGTTTTAAAGTGTAATTGGATTATATTCTTATCATTTAATCTCGTCTTTGTAATTGGATGTAATTTCACTTTTAAATTGGACATTATAACATGTCAATCTTTGGGTACTTTTTACTTCTAAAAAACATGTATTTTAGTTTTGAAAATGTGAATTAATTTTAAATTAATTACTGAAAATGTTATTTTTTAAAAAGGAAAAATGGATTCCATATTTGGAATTATAATTTTCATATTTTTTAAATATGGATCTTTTATTTTTGGACATTATGAATAGTAACTTTAGTAATTATTTTATTTACCATGGTTAAAAGGTATATCAGGTAAATAAGGATAAAAAATAATACTATAATAATATTAAACTACCCAGACACATGTCCTAATCCTATTGGATGATATTTTTACGACCACATGTATCCTTGGTTCGATTTTAGTACCTCATGGAACCACATGGGTGTGAAAATGACATTTTATAAGAATTAACTTAAAGTAATGAAAATTATATCATAAACATGTATCTTTTAACAAAACATTTTTTATATAGGGTTATATAATTGATCTTCTCTACAATAAATTTCCATATGAAAAGTTAAAATTATTTCCTATATAATGATATTTTATTTGTTACTTTTAGACATTAAATAAATAAATTTAATTATGACACAATGAGGATGCACTTATTGATTCATTAATAAAGGATTCAAACAAATGATATTATAAATGTTAAAATAAATTTAATTTTGTTATTTTCATGTCATGAAAAAAAAATTTGTATGATATTTACATATTATGTTTGATTTAATTGCTTTTTGTTTTGAATGAATCTGGCTACTATGAATTTTTAAACAAGGAATGTATGAATACTATCCAAACATGATATAATTCATAACTAAAAATTTAAAAAAATTTATTGAATGATATTAATTTCCAAAAAATCTAATATTTTGAAAAATGATTATGATAAGTATAAAATTGTATTAATGAATCTTTCATTTGACATTTTTCATGTTTTGGTAACTATTTTGATTGTCCAAATGTTAAATGCTTGATAAAACTGTAAGAGTAGAAAAGGGATAAATCAAAAGGATAAGGATTTAATTTTTTTTCCTAAACCTATATAATTATTATTGGATTATATTATTTGGACTTATACCAATCTTATATTAAAACTAACTTAATTTTGACTTCTTTTTTTTCGAAATTTAATTTATAATAAATTAATATTTATACACTTTCCTGAAGTACCCCTCCTCCCTCTTATAAAAAGCCACCAACTCTACCCATTTAATCATTCCTATGAACCCCATTTTCGGATCCTAATTATGCCCAATCAATCTCCCAACATCCATACATTACTCCTAGAATCCTTATCTTTGGAATAAGGTAAATAAAGATATCCTTTTGGCTGAAATCAAAGCGAGTTACACATTTTAGTTGTAGCATCTTCTCTAAAGTTCATTTCCATTATTTTACATCTTCACTTCCTATAATATTATTATACATTGATTACATAACAACAAATATATCTTCAATATACTACTATGTAGTTGTGATAAGGACTCAAACTACACTTACACACACCTATATCTAATGGATACGAAGACATTGTTTCTATATACATTGAACTACTGCCTCACGAAACGATGATTGTTCAATTTTCTCCGACCACCTCTCATGGTAGCCATTATGATTGAAATATATTTATATGTGATATATATTGTATTTATATTTTTTATATGCTTATATATTTTTTATTTATAGTACACCTTTTGGACTTCCATAATGTGTAAATATGATAATTTCATTTGAGGAATTGTGGACTACCGCCCCCTCAATGTGATATGACTCGTTCATGCCACACATGGAAGATATAAAGTATGGTGTGAGTGAACCTATGTAACACATATACAAAATTTATTTATAATATAATTATAATATATCTATGTATCATTTAGTTTTCAATTCATTTATAAGACAAATAAATGAAAGTAGCGTCCATGCATACGTATGGCCTGCCATCTCCATGAACCGTGCATTTAATTTATTATCTTCAAATGTTATGGAAAAGTATAAACACATGTATATACTGGATATATGTGATATTTAAATCATGAATACTATTCTAGATATAATGGAATTTTGATCACAAGGATAATTTTTAATTATAGCAAGGTCATATTCAACTCAAGTACATAATATCAGAAAAACAACTGATATTATCATAAATAATTATGTAATGATTATAACATGGTAATAAGTGATTTAAAGGGAATAATAAATAATAAAATGGTTCTGACGTAAGATAAATTAACATGCGTTTATTATTCATGAATATAATGAATGATCAAGACATGACGGACTCAAGGTGAGGTACATCATCTGAATCTACTTTCACTGAGGTGTATTTTGGTTTATACATGACCTTATTTTATTCATTCTATAATTATACCAATTTTATTTTAATTTAATCCATAGGTTTCCCAATGTAATATTTTTCTATGAATAGTTATATTAAATAACAAAAGGAATTTATCTTTTTTATGTACGCAACAACAACAACCTTTCCTTCACCTCAAAAATTATTCGATACTTTGCTTCCTTAACAAGTCACAATGTTTATAAAGTGAAAATAATTACCATATACCACTTTTACATATTTTGGAAATGAAAATGGTTTTGAAAGAAAATTGATTATGCCAGTATCATGAAATGATATATTGTGATTTCAATGTGGAATTGTCATATTTCATTAACGCTTGTTTTATGTTTTATGATTATGTTACAGTTATTGGGAATTGTTTATGTATATGGGTGGTTCTATTATAAAATGAGGGATGGTGATCCCAAGATAGCTCTCCAATGCATTAGGTAACGTGATGAAGGTAAATTTTAATGTTTCTTCTAAGAGATTTAGGGAATATACTATGATGGGTATTCCAAATTTAACTCCATATATAGTAACAAAAGCAACAATGTATGTATTTTATAGATGTTATAAGTTACCTTTAGGATTTATTATTTCTATATGTTATTAATAAATCCTATGATTTTATAAGGTATGGTAAAGTGCTTATGTTTAATGAGTAGAAATTAATCATTCATTAATTTTTAATTATTTTTGGAATAATGTTTTCTTTCCATATTTTATAACTCTTACCGAGGTTTTTATTCTCATCCCATGTTTTTCAAATGTTTTTCACAGGGTATAAGGATTGGTAAGTGAATAGAACATTCCAGGAATACTTTTATAAAGAAAATAATTCATATTTTAATCGAGAAGTTTTATTATTGTGGAAAAAATTTGATACAATAGAATTTTATATTTTGTAATATTTGAGATGTAATGTAACATTTAAATCTTAATTCTCTAAACCTTTTAACCTGAAAAGATCTGAATTGTGAATTATTGACATAACTATGGATTATGTAACGTTTAATGCCTAAGGCCTTACAAAAATAAATGGAACCACTTAATTATCACAATCCACTTCAATGGTTTAAATATCATGTTACTATTTTGCAGTAAATCATTAAACCCTCATTTTATCATTCTTTGGTTAGAGATCATATAGGGGGGTTTTGGCAGAAATTCTGAAAATTATGGAAGGCTCTTGGGCAGTGCGCTGTTAACACACATTTTTCCAAAATGGCACACCCTTATAGTGAAAACTATGAAAATAATAGACCTTGAGGGTTTGAATGGTTAGAACATAGTTTGAAAAACCTTGCACCCACTAAGTAGAAATTATGAACCCCCTCAGAGGGGTGCATTGTTTTGGTGGGTAGGTTGATTAACCATGCAACCCTGCCTATCTACCCGTACAAGCTTAATTTTTTATTTTATGAAATTCATAAATTCATTCCTTAACACCCATTTGGATCCCCTCTAGACCAAAAAATGGGGTTCTATGAAATAATATTTATTTTGAGCTCCCAAGAACAAGTTTTTTCACCTCCAACCCCTTTCCAAGGGAGGTCAATGTGAGGAAAACATCATTGGATCTCTTCGCAATAAGATTCCATCTATCTTTCTTAATCTCTTGCTATCTTATTCCGTCCTAATTAGCATTTTTAGATATAAATGTTTTTGATATATCTAAAATCAAATTGATGAGATTTTTTTAACCTAGGTTTTAAATGGGATTAATGTATCAAAGATGGGTTCCCATAAAATTACAGTCAAAATTGGGGTTCCTGTCATGTTGCTTTGAAATGTAGATCAGTATGTTGGATTATGTAATGGGACTTGATTGATTGTTAACCACTTGTGTGACCATGTCATCAGAGAAAGAATATATGTGGCTATAATTCAAGATATCTTTCTTTCATTCCAATATTAAATATGACACACTCAGACTTTCGGTGGCCTTTCAAAATACAAAGAAGATAATATCCTTTGATTGTTTCTTATGCTATGACTATTAACAAAAGTCAAGGACAATCACTGTCTTATGTTGGGTTGTATCTTTGAAAAAATATTTTCTGTCATGGTAAATTATATGTTTCTCTATCTAGAGTCACATCACCATTAGGATTGAAAAGATAGATGTTGATAATAATCCCACATCTCGTGAATCAACATAAAATATTGTCTACAAAGAAATATTTCAGAAATTTTGATAGGTATATGTCAAATTATGTGTTAAATTGTGAATGTTTGGTTCTGCTCAGCTTATTTAAGACTGATTTTATGAAACACAATGTTTCTGACTATTATATGTTCGTACAAAAATTAAAACAACAAACTTTTCAAAATATGTCACTAAATATTTCCCCTTTAAATGATATCACACCTAAGTCCGATGAGACATTGAAAATACAAGTGCATATTTTGAATTTGTGGTGCAACACATCATCCAGGTACTCCAATTATGTTGTCGCAATTGATATGACTTTTGGAGATTTACAGGTGAATTAATAATTAAATTATACAACATATTATATATATTCTGTTTTATTTATCCTTTTATTGAAATTACATAAAATAATTATAAACTTCAATAAAATGTGTTTCATAATTTTAGATTTTTTATATTGATTTCTGTAGAAAGCAAAGATACACTATACTATTATAGGGCATCTAATTCTATCTACGTTCAAAAATATATTGCGTGAAGGGATGTTCTATTCATATAGATCTTGCAGGTAGCTGAAAATCAAAGTATCTTCATAGGAACAAGACATGCATGTCGATTACTTTTCACATCAACAACACATGTCCGACCATGTGATGCACCGGTACCACATTTCTGTTTCAATTTTACTTCCTTTGAAGACATAATTATGTGTAGGATTCTAGAGAAATATTTAATAGGCAAACGTTTATTGACATTTCTTTAACAGTTTATGAATTTTTCTAAAGTATCTATGTTGTTCAATATATAATTGTATGGATTAGTTTCAACTTTTTTCACCTTACAATTAAAAAACATTTCTTCATTTTAATATATTTTTGAAATTATTGGATATTTACGTTGCCCAGATCCTCTTGAAGCATTGGGTTATTCAAATTTCAAGATGCAGATTGTATTACAGGATGATAGGTTAGTCATTACAGCCTTTCATTATCTTTGACATGCTGTTTATTTTTAACATTATGCTGTGCATATTTTTCTGTAGACGGTTACAAGTTAAATGCAGTTTATGGGGTGACTATGATAATCAGATGTCATCTTACTTGGAAGAAAATGTCGGTTCATAAAATGTTTTAAAATTGCAACTTTTCAGAGTTAAGAAATTGAATAGTAATATCTCTAATAACCCAATGCCATATTGCCCTTTAGTTTATTAAATGCTTTTAAAAGTTTTAATCCACTAATCGAACTGAATTCCTTTTAAAATTACATTCAGACTCACTTATACTAACAAATTCCATAAATGAGATGAATATACTTTTTAATCCTAATATTGAAGATGTTGAATCAATCCAAAAAAGGGGCTCTGGATAATTGATTTAATTGTGATATTCGTATATGTTGTCCAATGTTTACTATATGATAGATGTACATATTATGTTTGACATTTGACAGGGATGTTTCAATATTCATATGTACGTTTATAATGGCATCAGAGTATCAATGTCCAGTACCAACAAACCCATCTTCTTCTTCTACACCATTTCTGTATTGGGAAAATAAAAAAAACCATTTCTAAAAACAAGAATTTTTATCAGGTATGCAGTATACGAAAAATTTACAATTTAATTCATGTAGCTTAAAAATATGGTTGTAATAGTATAGTACTATACTATGTCATTATATACACTAATTTAAATGTTGGAAAACCTACAAAGTGCAGGATTTATGTGACCATAAATTAAATTCAAACAACTCACAATTTTTTCTATGATTCATGCAATTCTTGCATGAAAAATGTGCATAATGTTGACGAAAATAAATTGTGCAACAACTGCAGGATATCTGTAACTTGCACCATTCCCTAGTTCTTATTTATTCTTATGCTTAATATTTTATTACTTATTATATATATCAATAGTAGTTATTTTTACTTATCTTAAATCCCTTTCTAATCATATTTATAAAATCAATAGATTTAGAGAGCAGCTGCTTGTGAGTGATTCCACCGACTCATTATCAGTTTTACTATTTGATAAACAAGTAATGGAATTTGTGAGAAAAACTGCTTCAGAGTTGAAAGATTATTTGATTCAGGTACTACTAGATAATAAACTATCATGATTACCAAATATGTTCACTTCAATTAAACTAACATTTAGTATTTCTTCTTAAATAAGGATGATGATGAGTACGGTTTTCCTACTGAATTGATTGTGTTCAAATCAAAAGAGTTTCTCAATTAAATTTAACTGTCAAATTATAATATTCAAAATCATCACAGTTCAGCAGAATGAAACTCAAACAAGGTAATATTCATTACCAACAACGAATACTATATCAACATCTTCAATGATAGCATCACCGAATTTCAAGTAAATTATACTATATATTCCTATTTTCATTAAAATGGATAGATTGAAAATAGTTATATTTGTTATTGATTATATAAAACATCATCCAATCATTGTCTGTACAAATGTATGTAGTGTGCATGAACATAGTCAGGTACAATATAATCCATTATCATCATTTTTACTTCCACGTGTGTAAATAACATGCAACTGGAATAATTCTTTATTGTTCTATGATAGTAACATCAAAATGTTAAATCATTTCGACTCGAAGAAAAGACTGACTCTATATTTGCAACACTATCTGCGGTACCATCCTCTATTCAGTTATGTATATTTTTTCCCCGTTTTTAAATTTGTTTTGCAAGCCTTTATTTTATTCCTACATTGTAATTTCTCTAACAACTGATGCAACATTTATCTATGATCTATATGCAGAAAAACCTACTGACATAATTTCATAATGAATATGTTATTGATCAATATCAAAATATCCCACCTGTATGTGTTGGTGGTCAAATTCAGGCAAAAAATATGGCAATCCGAATGAAGGATAAATTAAAAGACAAGACATAAAAGAATGACTGATATGTTCATTAGATATGAAAGGTAATAAAATTTCATGTGATTGTTTCTTCTAATTTCTTTTCTATCATGTGAGTTATTTTATTCTTCATATATTATAAATTAACTGTCAATTTAAGTATTTTAGAGCTGGTGGGAGAAGGGGCATGGTAGGGAGGGGGGGCTAGTGGGAAAGGGGCTGGCCTGGGAGGAGGGGCCTGGTTGGGTTGGTGTTGGGAAAGAGGGGGGTTAGTAGGAAGGAGAAGGTGGTAGGATGCAGTGGCATAAGATGCTGCTAGGGGGAGGGGAGGCAGGGAGTTGCGCATGGGGGAGGAGGGGTGGGGCTGGGCATGGGTGGGTGGAGGTGTAGGGCAGAGAAGGGGGGGGGGGCTGGTTGGGAAGGGTGGCTTGGTGGGGGGTTGGTTGGAAAGGGGCTGGGCATGGATGAAGGGACTTGTTCGATTGGTGCTGGGCAAGAGGGGGTGAGTTGTAAGGGGGATGTGATGGGTTTCAGTGGAAACTGAGGCTGCTAAGGGGGGAGGGGAGGCAAGGGGTTGGGCAGGGGGTGGACGGGAGGGCCTGGGCAGGGATGGGGGTGGTGATGGGCAGGAGGGATGAGGAGATGCAGGGGTGGGGGTGGTGATGGGCAGGGGTGGATGGTAATGTTATGCATTATGTTATTATTTTCTCATTGAATTCTCTATATGAATTACACTACACAAAACATGAATATTGGTTATCATACAACTTGATTGTTTGACTACAAAACCAATCTTGTGATGTTATTTCTGATTTTCTCTTATGCATATTTCATATCTGAAATAATTTATAATAGTTTGTTAATGTTATTCAAAGGTAACAACTTATAAACAATTCAGTACTCTGTGCTACAATATATGGTTTCCATTTTGTTTTACATATAAATATAAATTGTCTGGGGAGGTTGGAGTAGAGGGGAGGGGAGGGGAGGGGAGGGGGGAGGGGACTTGTGTTGGAAGAGGTTGGGTAGGGGGAGTGGTGGGGGAAGGGGTTGGGTAGGGGGGAGGGGTGGAGCTGGGTACGGGGGTAGGAGGAGGTGCTAGAAATTGGGGGGGGGGGTGACAACCTGGGAAGGGCGGCGGGGGTGACAGGAGCGGCTGAAAGGAATAGGATGAGGAGGGGGGAGGAGGAGGGTGGAATGGCTCGTGGGACATTTTCGTTAGTGGGCAGAGGAATGGAGGGGATGGGCTGGGTAGGCTGTATGGGAGGGGAGCAGAGAGGAGGGGAGAGCAGTGGGGAGGGGGATGCTGGGGGAATACTATGGCCAGCGGAGGTGGTTGGGGAAGCGTCTAGATAGGGGAATGAACGGGAGGGATAGGGCAGGTTGGAGGGGACGGGGGAGGGGAGGGGAGTATGCGGGCAAGCTAGAGGGGGATTCCCAGAATAACAGTTTGGCCAGGGGGAGGGGGATGTGCAAATGTAACAGTTTGGCCGGGGGGAATTGGTTGGGCAGGGGGGAGGCAGAGGTGGGAGGGGACTATTGGGGGAAGGCTTTGGCCAGAGAGGGTGGTGGGGGAAGCAGCTGGGGAGGGGATCAGATGGGAGGGACTGGGCAGTTAGGAGGGGGCTTCCCAGGGAACTTTTTGGGAAGGGGGGAGAGGGCTGCATACATAACAGTTTTTTCAGGGGGAATTGGCTGGGTATGGGGGAGGAAGAGGTGGGAGGGGCTCTACTGGTATATGGTGGGAGATGGGTGGAGACAGTGGAAGGGGAGGGGTACAACTGGGTAGGGGGTTACATGAGATTCTAAAAAATTGGGTGGGGGGGGTGACATGCAGCTAGATTAACCACTGCTATTTTTCAATATGTACTGATTTTTCTCTTATTTCAAATAGTACTAATTTTTCTATTATTTCAAATAGTATTGATTTTTCCTTTCCATATTATTAATTGTTTTGTTTCACCTCACTACATTTCTATGTTTTTTTTCATATAAATATGTCTCATTTACTCACATTAATGTCTAATTATATATTGTAGGGATCAATATAACTGTCAAGAAACAAGAAAAACTTCTACTCTACATCAATGATACATGGTAGTACTTGGAAGATGTTGACTACACATTCTGATGACATGAATTGTAATACGATATACACAGCCGCTATTGTTGAAAATAATGGTTCCTGCATTTTTTGTCAAAAATGTATCTGCTACCAATAGTGTATTTATGTTCTCTTATCATGGTTAAATAACATTCAATAGTTATTTTTCAATAGTGGAATGAAAGGGAAAACTGATGTTTGTATCGAATACAATCTTCTCTTACCATGTTTTTGTTTCAATGTTTTCATATTTCAAGTATCTAGATATTAAATTTTCATAATTCGTTTCTATGAATATATTTACAATTTCAATACAATATTTATTATTCTCCATTGTTCTGTTCTCATTTTTCTAATGCATTTTTAGTTCATACTTCATTTATGACGCCGTGCGTATGCACATGCGATGTACTAGTAATATTTATTTGGATCTCCCAAGAACATATTTTTTCACCTTCAAACCCTTTCCAAGGGAGGTCAAACTGAGGAAAACATCATTGGATCACTTCGCAATAAGAGTCAATCTCTCTTTCCTTATATCTTGCTATCTTATTCCATCCTCATTAGAATTTGTTAGATATAAAAGTTTTTGATATATCTAAAATAATTTTGAAGATATTTCTAACCTAGGTGTTATTCTTGGTCTCCGTTTCTGACCATCTCTGTTGGTTTTCCCTATTGAAATATTTCTGTTATGTGATCCCCATGTATAGGTATGTGGTTCCATTTAAGATTGAAAAATTATTATAACCATGAATTAATTAATTTAAATTAAATTTTATTCAATTGGTTTATATAATCCCAAAAAAATTTATAATCTTCGTTTCAATATATCTGGAATGGAATTTTGGAAAAACACCAATTCCAATTAATTATGGTTTGATTTGAATATGATGGAAAATGTGAAAATTATTTTATGAAATTGTATTAATTTGTTATGATATGATCCTTGGAGTGGTTTTATATGGAGAAAGAAATGAAATGATTAAAAACCAATGTTTTGGTATTTGAAGACAATTTTCCATATTTAAATGGGAAATGGGATAATTGTACCATAAATAGTTATGAAATAAATTTACCATTATAGTTTTTCATTTGATAACATGAAATCCAAGGTTTTTATTGAGTTATTTTGGACAATCATGATTGGTTGAAATTTCCCTAACAATGGATTGACACTTTAAAACTGTAATAAGAACATGCCATGACACATCTTATCCTTAGTAGGATGTTGATGAGTCCTCTTTGATTAATTTCTATGGGAAGTTTGTGAACATTTCCAATATCATAGTATGATCGTCTGAGGATCCCATAACCGAGAACAATTCTACTTCATGGAAGATGACCATAATTCTTGCTTTTTATTATTTTTATATATATTCTATTGAATGTAAAATTTCATTACATAAAAATTTCGATCTCATATGAATAAATTTATATATAATGTTTCTTTAGACATTGTTTTAAATGTGTATATAAATTAAATGGAAAGTCATGATTTTTGAATGTGCTTATGTACATCATTGATAGTTTTACTTAAAATTGAAATCATTATTTAGTTATTTATTGTGGAATTTTAATATGGAATACTCAGTGAGATCCAACTAGTCTTTTATCTCACACCATACATTTTCCTTTAGGAATTTTATGTTTTCATTCTTCTAGGTTTGAGTAAGGGGAATGCTACACTTGGAGGTGGTGTTTATTGATCTTTTGGGATTTATGTACTGATTTAATAATGACATGAGATATTTATACTTCCATTATGGTACATTAGTGATGTACTGTTTATGATTTTATACCTATTTTTCATCATGTATGATTCAACTTATGGAGTTTTTCTTTGAGAATACTAACTTGTTTCTACATGTTCCAAAATTTTTATTGAAAACCATTCCCTATTTATCTTGTATGATTTTTGGTGATAGTATCTAATCCATGGGTATCAAAAATTTGCTTGGTCCATGTCCTGATTAGATCGGTTATCAAGGTACTATGGTATCTAGGATGGTCAATGACAAAGTTATATCAAAATGTATAGGTTGTGCATCTTGACCGGATGTCAGCATATTATTGTAAAATCACAGTTGGAATTTTGAGGTAATTTTAAGTGAGTTCCTTTCCCTATCTCAATACAATGAGCCTCAATTCACTAGGTATGGTTTTAGAAAGACACCTTGGGGATTAGTTTTAGTCATCTATGGGATTTTGATTTGGATTGTTTAAAAACCAAAAGACTGTTTATCTATTTAATGGGATTAATTTCACTTGTTCCTCTATTTGAGTGTTAATATGATGTATTCAGTGTTTTCTTCAAATAGTTTCTATCATTATGCATCTAATAATATTTGTTAATAAAATCTTGGAGGAAGCTTTAGATGAATCAAAAAGAGAAAAAACACTCATGTAACTAAATAGGGTTGATGTTATTGGGGATTATATCCATGCTTTGGGGTATACACAATAACCCAATCCTATTCAAGTTCCATATGTGGAACCTCACAGGGGTTTTTTTTATAATCATTCCCTGGAGACCCTTTTCAATAATCATCCTACATTCCAAATATTAAAAGATCTTCAAGAGTCTGTTGATTAGTTTTGGAGGGTTGATATTTTATTTGAGTTATTAAATATACCCGATTAAATCAATGCGAAATGTGCCACCTTCCTGATGGAAGGACCTAGTAGTAGATTGTGTGATATGATGGTGATAATGAAAAAGTACAAGGACTTATAGTGTAATTACATTAGAGTTTATTTCATAGACTAATTGTATCCACAGTCTATGGTGTTGGCCAAAGACATTGACTATTTAAAACTCGAGTAAGATGATAGGACCAAGACAGATTATGAAAAATGACTTCCCGATCATGTACAGCTTACACATAATATTGTATCGAATGAGATGATGAAGACATGATGGTTCAAAATTTCATTTAGATCCAGTATCATATCATAGGTTTTCTAGTTGAAGATATATGTATATATTGATTTGATGGATATAAAATTGATGGTTGAGCGTGACCTAGATGGTATGTCAGGGATGACAGGAGTTCATTCAAAAAGAATAAAAATGCATGATGATTCTCAATGTGGTTCTTGATTTCAGGGTTCTTATAGACCTCATATAGTGTTAGGAAAATGACATTTGATTTTATACCAATGTAGAATCCTGGAAACTCAAAACGGTTTAGCACTGATGAACCCAAAATATGCAGTTTGTGATGATTCCTTAGTCACTTGCAGAATGTTCTATCTTGTTTATTCTACTCCATGTAGTTGAATAGGAGCATTGGTAAAAATAATTACTATGGTGAAATCATACATTTCATGAACAACATATTTCTATCCACAAGAATCTAAAAGTAGTCTTCTTCAAGTAGTGGATGTGTTTACAGTTTAAGTAGGGATGGGTCCAATGACTATGTGATGTATGATCACTATTGACTCATCTTCAGCAACTACTTTATTTTAATTCTTTCATATTATTAACTCATTGTCACTCATATTGTAAATATGATAAATCTTACTAAGGAGATTTTTTAATATATAATGGATATTGCTACACCAATTAGAACGAAGATAGAGAAATGTATTCATTAACTTAATTGTGTTTTATAATGAACAGATTTTGTGCATGCTTTTAATTTTCTGGTTCTCTTTATGAATCTTATTGACATCATATTTGGATTGGAATTACAAGTTGCTAATAACCCATGTATTGAATTATATCTTCTATGGTTCTCTATTACAGTGTGTGATGGGGTTAAATTTGTCATTTTGGGAGGGTGGGACATGAGGTCATGTAGAGGAAGACCTTATTATATAGTGTGGGGGGGATGTACTGTCATTTTTTTATTTTTATCTGGAGGGAAAATCATTAAGTGATGATCTCCCCCATTTTTCATCGAGTTTCCGGATGTTTTTCCTTCTAATAATTCTAATTTTCTACTAGAAAGGGATGTGGAGTTTTATATCAATTAAGTTCTTGGTACTCAACTAGTATCTATATCGTATCAATGCTTGGAATCATCTAAAATGAACAATTTGAAGACTCAATTGAATGATATTTAGATAAACTCTTTATATTCATGATATTTTCACCTTGGATAGGACATGTTCTCTTTGATAGGAAAGGTGATGGTCACTTCAACTTTCTGTCAATTAAAAAATCTAAATCATGTTACTGTAAAGAAAAACAATTTTTTTCCATAGATTGATGATCTGTTAGACTAGTTGAAGGGGGAAGTTGTTTGTGATGATTAAAATTCAATCTAGTCACCATCAGGTGAAAATGGACTAATATAACATTCAAAAAACATGATTTTGGAGGAGGTATGACCATTATGAGAACCCTGACATACCATTTGGTCTAACCAGTAGACCTACAATATATATGGTTTTGATGAACAAAATCCTCCATGAGAATCTATAAATTTTTTTAGTGGTCTTTTTGGATGAAATACTTGTTTACTATAAGTCCTATGAGCATCATGTGCATCATTTGAGAGAAGTTTTTTATTTTTTGATGGATAACTGACTTTATTACAAGCTATAAAAATGTGATTTATGGATTCAGAATGTAATGTTCATTGGATGTTTGGTGTCATAACTTGATATTTCAGTTCATTTTGAAACTATAGTACTTCAAGGGGGGATTAAACATTTGGTTTGAGTGCTATGAAAGGATGGTGTGGATACTCATGAGACATGGGATAGAGAGGCACTGAAGAGAGAGCAGTCACCTAATTTTTTGGCATGATGTCTTATTGGTAGGATTTTTTGGGATAAAAAGATTCAATAGTGGGGAGGTTTTAACATCCTAATACTATTTTTAGTTACAACTCATCCCATATTGTCACCATTCTTTGGCTGGATATCATTTATGGGTGCTTTTAAATTTTTTTTGAAAATTTTGGAAGGCTTTTGGGCTATGAATTGTTGGGACATATATTTCCCAAACAATGTGCCTTTCTAGTGAAAACTATACAACCCCAGATAGTGAGGGTTTGGGTAGTCGACACATGGTTTGAAAAATCATACACCAATTTAGTAGGAACCCTGAACCCATATTGAGGAGCGTGTAGTTAGGGTGAATGATTTGAAAAACTGTGCCACCCTATCTTGCTAACCATGTTCATAAACTTTTTTATTTTTGAAAATTCATAAAAAATTACTGAAACCCCATTTAGACCCTCTCTCAACCATAACATATAGTTATAAGAATTATTCAGTACTTGGATATCATAAGAATGAATTTGGATCTTCCAATATCATTCCAAGGTGGATCAATGTGAGGAAAAATTCCATCACTCTCTTCCCAGTAAGAGCACACCACTCGTTCCTTCTATCCCAATCTCTTTTATTTCATCCTTAGGATTTGTTAGATCTTCCTAGGGATGAGACTTGTAAACTACTTTTTCTGAGATTGTGAATCATATTTTGTATCTTTGATCTTCATTTCCAATGTTCTTTATTGGTTATCCTCATTGCGAGTGTTGTGATACTTGATCTCTGTGTTAAGGTAGGTGGTTCCATTTAGAATTGGCTAATTAATTAAACCAATAATTTACTTATTTAAATTAAATTACATTTAATTGGAAATATGGATAACCCAATTCAATGTGAATTGGTATTTAAATTTAATTGACATGAAATTTTGGTAAAACACCAATTCTAATGAATTGGGGTGTGATTTGAATTTGATGCAAATTTTGAAAATGATTTATGAAATTATTTGAGAAATAATTTTTGAGAAACTTGCTTAATTGTTTTTGATAAAAACATTAGTTTTGTTTTACCTTGGAAAATGAATGAATTGATTAAAACCACATTTTTGGTTTTCAAATAGAAATTAGCATATTTAAATAGAAAACTCGAAAGTTTTATTTTAAATTTATTCTAAATAAATATCCAATTATTGTTTTTGTTTGAACATAAGAAATCCTATGTATTTTGTGGGTTATTTAGGAAAAATTCTAGTTTGGGATTTCCTTAGTAACATATTGAAACATTATATCTCTAAGAAATATGAACCAAAACACATCTTATCTTTATTAGGATGTTGATGAATCCTATCGGGTAAATTGTGTACATTGCAAAAATAATTATATGAATGTGTGACATCACCATAAACAATAACTATTATACCTCTTAGAAAATGTCCTTGTGGATCATTTTTTATTATTTTTATATCTATTCCATTAATTGTAAATGAACATTACATTTTTCTTGTGAATTTATATTAATTTTTTTTATAAAATTCTTATTTACGCATTTTTCGATATACTAACTTCAATTGAACATAAAATATAGTTTTTTTAAATAAGTTCTTCTACTTAGATGACTATTTTATTTAACGTTAAAAGAATAATTTGGTTAATTATTATGGAATCTTATTGTGAATCACATGGGTATACACTACTGGTCTTTTAGAAATCACCCTACTTTTTCCTTCATTTTTATTTAAATTTCCTTATCCTAGTATTAAGGAAGGAGAAAGCACCAAATTGAGGTGGCGGTTATTGATAATGTGAGGTTTGTGTGCTATGTCTATTAAAACATGGGAATTTTATCTTATAATTATATTACTATGGTGATGTACTATTTCATTTTTATACCTATTTGACTTCAAATACTATTATCTATATGGAGTTTTTATTTGAGCATAATGACTTGTTGGTATTTTTCCAACATTTTATGTGGGAAACCCATTCCTTCTTTATCACATATGATTCCAGTGCTTGTCACAAACCTATGGATATCAGGAAATCCTTTCTGGCCATTTTAGGATCAGATCAATTATCAGGGTACCACGGTATCTGAGAAAGCTCAGGACAATAGTAGTCACTAAATAGTCATTTCTTTATTCCCATTATCATGGATGTTGTTGGGGTCAATTGAAAACTTAATCTCTATGATTATTGAACTAGTTTTAATAGTGCCCAAAATTCATCGCATATGAACCATCAAATTTATTATGGATTCTTATGGAGAACATTATTTTTCACAATTTTATTAACTCAACACATATATTCTCCTTGGAATCATGTATCTTTATGACCTCATTTAAAATATTTAAAACATCTTCTTATTTCTTTTAGACATTCCCATGGGTTACTCTTCCCAAATTTTCTCATATGATTTAAAGTGGACATTTTTTTAATTTATCATCATTATTACCCAAACATCCATGCCAATATACCCTTCTTTTTTATAGTTTATTTTATAATTCTACATTGTACATGTTTCTAACAGTATTTCATGAGATTTGGTTTTGCATAATGACCTGGTTTATCTACATAGCTCCCATTATAGTGGACTGATTATTGAGGTAATCATCAAATTTGACATCAAACCCATTTTAATCCTAGTTCATTCTAGTTCCACGAATTACTAAAACCAAATTTTTTTAACACGAGTAATGAAAGATTTACATTATTATATAATTATCATAAATGATCATATAAAAAAGTCAACCTTAAAAATTATTAATCCCTAAAACTATCACATTATCATTTGGGTCAATATAGATCACTCTCTATTCAACCTAAGTTTCTTTAGTATGGGTTCTATCGTAATATTTAATCAAATTCCTAATATAATAAATACTTTTTAATGGAATTTATAAATAATTTGATTAACTAATAGTTTGCCTCAGGAGTGCCAAAAATGTATGCAGTTTGGCCCCTTTTTCATTCAATAGGGAATGATTGAGCTAATGCCATATTGGTACCAATTTGACTAAAATGTTATTCAGACATTAGAATATATGTTTGATGTTTTTTGTTCTTTTGTACTACTACTATGACTAATTGATTTTTTTTATTTCATGCAATTTTAAGGAAAAGTGGGAAATAAAAAAAACATCACAAAAGATATTGAACACCATAATATATAATAGATAATAAGTCCATTCAATAAAAATTTAAACAAGCTTGAATTTTTTACCCTCAATAAACACCATTCGATGGAGTCAACGTTCAATTCTAAACTACATTTGATGAGTTCCTCGAAGTGGTATGACATTTTTTCATAGGACACTATGTGTTTCTCAAATCAAGACTTCCAATAATTGAATCATATCTAGAATTCATTATGAAAAATCAATTCACTTATTAATTTTACTAGATTGGAAAAAGGAGAACCGAACTAATACAATCAGATGAAATGTTTTTAAGAAATCCCATCAGATATAATTTTTTCCCCAAATTTTTTTCAAGAAGACAAATTATCATTATCTCACATAGTCTTCGAAATGATTTATTTTACCGGAATGAGAAGTAATTTTGGGTTCTGAATATATTTCAAAAAATTGGATAATAAATATTATGAATCATTTTTGTGATGAGTGTTCTCAAAATCACGAGTTAATAAAAACTTGTGATCCATTATTTGTGAAGGAATGGGGAATGTGTTAAAAATTTATAAAAGGTTTGGCAATCGGTTTGAATTTATATTAAAAATATAGAATATATTGAAATGATGGGAAGTCTTGGAGGTTTAAAATATATATTAGATGATTCTATGTTGTTTATAATGTTCATAAAATTGTTATTAAGTTATGATATATGTTGAATTTTGTGGAAGAAAAGTGATTATAATTTCAAAGTATTTCAATCTTTATTCATCATTGTGAGAATCATAGGGAATGGAATTTGAATAAAATATTTGATGTTTTTAGTTGGTGTTGTTAGATGTTTTACAGAAGTATTGTTTAACCAATCCATTAGGCTGACCAATCCATCAAATTACTAAATCAACTTAATGAAATAATTAATAGAATAAATCATCAATTGCATATCATATGGCATAAAATTTTCAAAGCAAACACCAAACTATCATACATTGTGTGTCACATATGTATCATAGGAGTTCTAAAACTGATTCATCAGATTAATTGTTTATATCAATACCAAATCAATTGAATTTTTCTATCAGAGGTTGAATATTTTTATAAGATTTTAACATCCAATGAAATATATGGGATCAAAGACGAATGAACTAGATGTTGGTCAACTATGTATTCTACCATTATCATAGGGAAACATATGTTTTTATTTTTTGTGTGTGTTAAGACTCGTCAGACAAGAGTGAACACAAAAAAATCCGATAAAAAATAGGGATTGATCAGTTAGATTAATCTATCACTGATAATCCATCTCCTTTCAGACATCATCAAACATATTATTTCATTGGATTGAATTTTTTTGAATAATTGAAGAAAAAGGTGAAACATTTTAACTGTTTTTAATGAATTATAGTCAATGTTATTATAAAGGATAGATAATTTCCAAAAATTATTATAGAATAATAATTTTAATTTTTTTAGAGCAATAGAATGGAAATTTGTCAGTTTTTAATATATAAAAACAAATCAGGGAATTCTGAATAAAAAATAATATTAGAATGATATTTTTAAATAGAATAAATAAATGAATGAAATTAAAAAAAAAGATAAAGATATGAGTATATTCGATAAGTTTTGAGAATAATCTAAATGACTCTAGATGTGTTTAAATGGCCAATGATGAAGAGGAAATGAATTTGAAATTTGAAATTTAGAAATATTCTTCAGTTGGAAATAATTTTCAAATTCCCACCTATTCTCTTTTAAGAGACCTATTAGTAGAAGTGAGAGAATTAAGTATTTTCTATTGAAGACACCATTCATGTACAGGTGAGAGAGATATATATAAACATTTTGTTGTAGAATATGTGTATGAATGTTTCCAGATAGATGTTTCTTGAGAAAAAATTCAAAAATTAATAGGTGTGTATAACAAGATGTGGTTAGAGTTTTGTAGACCGAACCGACAAATTAGCCTGATATTTTTGAAAAATAAAGAATTGGTTTAGAATTATTTTAATGTTTGTATTTATATTTCTTTTCCTGGTTGAAAAAATAAAAAGAATAATCAAATGGATCAAAAGATAGATTTTAAATTGGTAGTTTAGAAGAATAGTTTCCAGTATCTTCAAGTTAGTGAGGTGAGTAATTGTTTTATTGAATACTCTAAAAGGTGGAAATGGGTGATGCAAAATAGTGAAATGTTTGGAAACAATGTTTTAGGTTTCATAACATTTAATGAAACTTATTTTATCAAATTTGTGCAAGTACAATCATATAGAATATTTTATTGATCATTGTTCTGATAAAGTGTAATGATATTTCCTACAATTTATGTCCACACAAAAAGATTTTTTTATAGTTCATTTTTTTATATTGGATAATTTCCAAACAATTCCATCTACTAGGTACTCTTATTTTGTAGTGAACTATGTGAATACTTGGGTTCCTGTAAATGTGTGAATGTTTTGTTTTTATATGTGTTGTAATTATTTAACTGGTGGTGAAGTTCGTTATACATGAAAGATAACAAAAATGAAAAATAAATCATAGATTCACCCCTCCCCCACTCAGCGATTCATTAATCATGGTTTGGAATTTTCAATTAGTATGAGTGTGAAGGTCCACTTCATTTACACTTTAATGAAGACTTTTAAGAGATGTTATTATGAAGAATTTGAACTGTATGAATAGTAAGGGTATCCTAGTGTTTGATGAAACTCTATATTATATATTCAAGGATTGAATTTTTCAATATCTTTTGTCTCATGGGTATAAGATTATATAAGAATATATAGATGTATTTCCTCCTCTTGATTAAAAAATTACGCTTAAATTTGTTTCAAGAAGAATCTAGAGAATTATGGAAGAGATAATAATTTTTTACTACTAATTTCCAAAATTTTATTCTATAAATTTAATGGAATTAATACTACTAAAGGTGTATCGAAAAATCTGAAAAAATTTATGAATGTAATAAAATATTAAAGAAGACTATGTTACAAATCTGCAGGCTAATGTTTGAATACCTATAAATGGATGAGTTTAAATTATTTGTGAATTCTTTACATGAGTTAATGATATTTTGAGCCCCATAGAATTTCATGGTGAGAATATGGAGTACAAAAATATTTTTGAATAGATCATCATAATTCATAATTATTTTTTTAATTCTATAGTTTCTTCCTTGGAAGATATATATAATAAAACTCTATCTTCAGATTTCCTTCACTATACTCTCCTTACATATGAAATGAGAAGGGATAATGTAATGAAAATAATGTTAAAAGATGATCAAGGAATATACTTCACGGATTTTATAAAAGGAAAATACTATAAATATTCTTAAAGAAAAAATTTGTGATTTTGAATCCAAAAGTTAGGTATGTAACAATTTTGAATAATTTTTTCCATGTTTTCTAAGAATGTTAAAAGTGTTATTAGAAGGTATAATAGAAATATAACCAAGATGTATTTTGAATGTGGACTTGTGGGAAATTTTACCATTAATTATCCATGAAAAATGAATGAAGAATATTGTGATGAATATGATAGAAGGCTGAGAGGATCTTTGATTAAAAATAATGATATGTGTAGATCATATTCCAAGGGAAAAGATAAAGAGTTCTCCAAATATAAAGGGATATTATTTCTTTCTTAATATGATGAATATTAGGACTCTGACTGTGAAGCTGAAATTTTAACTAATGTAGCTTGAGAAAATTTGCTTATTACAATATTTATTATTTTTTTTCAAAGAAGTAATTCTAAATAAGAATAAACTAAGATGAAGTTTATCCTGAAGAAATAATTAACAAAATGTTCTAAAAAGTAGTATTACATGAAAAATAAATCAAATAGATAAAGAAGGAATTCCCTAAAACTAGCAGTCAAGAATTTATTCCTAAAGGGATAGATAATTTTATGAAATAAATTGATTTCATGGATAAGTTTCTTTAAAAAGAAAAAAATGAACATCTTGATGTAATTTTTATTCCAAATGAGGAAGAGTCAGAACTTCTAAATTTTTTTTTTCTAAATATGAACAAGGAGGTACATATTCTTGAACATTATCTCTATATTTGGTGAACTTTTTTGAAAGGATGAAAATGAAAATTATCTATAAAATATATGTTAAATGGTTAGAAATAAAATTTAAAATTGTCATAATAAAATAAGGTTGATAATGAAATATATGTGTCCAAAAACAAAAAATGTAAGTTCCAAGTTTATTAAAATTTCTATGTGTGATGAAAAAGTTTATACTCGTTCTAATATTTATAATATTGGATTGAATTATGAATTGATGAAGTAGTATATTCTAGGTGGTTAAATAAGGTTCAGAACTCCACAATGTTTTGATATGAATGATAAGAAATACCCTATAACACATGTTCAATTCTCCATACATTATGAATGTTATAGAGGTAAATATTATTTCTTTTGATACTTATAGTATTATTGTGGATTTTCGAAGAATAAAAATAAGGGTTAGTTTAACCAATGATATTACAATTATCCTAAGAGTATAAAAAAAACGTTTGTGGGGGAGTCAATTTTCTCTATGAATGAATTATAAGAAAGATGTTTTGAAAGATAAAAATAAGTTCCATCTTATGGAAAATATTTGGGAATGGTGTTAGAAACATGAAAATCTAGAAAGAGGGTGTCTATTTTTTTATAATCACAACATTTTTATAAATATTATAAAAATACTAATGTAAAAGTAAAGAAATGGAAAGAGGTGACTCTTATTGTAGAAAATTATCTTCAATCTAAAAAAAAGAATGACTCTAGAATTTGGGTAGTGGGTATTCTTCTCATATGATTGGTTATTTGAAATTGTTAAAGAATTAGAAAACCTTCGTAGATGGAATAGTGAAATTTAGAAATGATGAGTACCTCAAAATGAAAGGATATGGATCCTATATTTATAGGGAAGAAAATTTGAAATCCTAGATTTTTTTGATGGGTTGAAATACAATCAATTGACTGATTCACATATTTTTTATGAAGGTAATAATGTTTTTTAGAAAAGGTGGGTTTGTTATGAAAAGAGAGGATGATGGATTTTTTTTACAAAATGTCAATTCAAAAAAAGAAATTTGTTTCAAGTTGGTGAAGTGTATAATTCATGTTATCTATTGATGATGAAAGAAAATAAGGTTTAGCATAAAATTATATGACATATTCATTAAACAAACATGAAATATTTATAATAGTGATATGACTCATTAAGAAAAAATTATCACATTAGTTTATATTCATATTTTGTGTTTCTATATTCCATGTTCTGATATGACTCTTTAAGAAACATTTTATGATAAAACTCAAATTTGAAACACTTCATACATTTTGGAAGTCCTTGCACCATAATTAACGATGTTGAAAATATTGGAATGCTTAATCAGTGGGGTAAAGATGGAATATTTCCTAGAAATGATTTCGATAGAATATGATATAGATGTTTTAATAAATAAATATCAATAATGGTTGATTCTATTCATATAAAATTTATTGAAAATGATAAGGAATAGGTTTCACAAACACATGTAGATGAGGAAGATAAAGATAAATAAAATGAATGAATTATTGTTCATAACATGAAAAGGCAGCCAAAACTTTTGATACCTGGAAGATGGAAGAATCAGACTCATCTATTACTTGTGATGAAGAATAATTTCATACATATTATCGAAGGCTAAGAAAACAAGTAGAAGCTGAAAACATTATTAGTAATGAACAGATAATGGCTCGTACAATAGTAATATCCAAAGTTGTTACATTTATTTTTTTATTTAAAAGTTGAACCAAAATACATACATGAATATTTTAATAATAGAGATTGGATTCATGTAGTGAATTATGTGTTGTATTTGAAAAAGAAGAATGATACATGGGAACTAGTACCTATCTAAATGATAAAAATGTTATTAGTGAAAATTTGGGTGTTTTGGGGCATGTTTGATAAACATATTGATGGGATAAGAGACAAACCATGTTTTTTTTGCAAAGGTTACTAAAAAATATAATGTACTAAAATTAATGATACCTTTTATATAATGAAATTTTTACAAAGAAAAAGAATCATTCCTTAAATTTCTGAATAATGAAGTTATAAATTAATTTATATGGATATAAAGTCATAATTTTTAAATTGATAACATAATGATGATGTTTATATTGTATAATAATGTTGTTTTTTAAATGTGAATTATGAATGCTATTTTTTCAGGTTGAATAATTCCTTATATGGGATAATGAAATATCTAAGAATACAATATAAAAAATTGGATACCTAAATAATAATTTTGATCTTTATGAAATGAAGATTTGATATTAATTACTATATAAACATTTTCAAGAGTTTCCCTTGTTTTTATTATATATGTTGATGATATTATATTTTCAATGAATGGTGAATTTACATGTGAATAATTTTATGAATAAATGAAGAATATTTCTGAAATGTCTTTTCATTGTGAAATGAAATACATTAAAGGGCTACAATGCTCACAATAGAAGAAATTTTATTTATTTATTATGAAATATATTCTATATAACTTATTAAGATGTTTTGAAAGGAAATTTTAAAATCTATTCCCACATTAATTTTATTGGGAAATAGTTTACGAATGATGGAGAAGGTAATGAAGTAGAAATTAATTAGTGTTTGAAACTGATTGGACATTTATTATATCTGACTGCTTCAATCCCTTATATTGTTTATAATGTTACTTGATATACAAGATTCCAAATTTCTCAAAACTAATCACATATCATGGAATTAAAAATAATTCTCACATATATCAATAGAATAAAATATTTTGTAATCTGGTATGATAGATCAAAATGAATTTAACTGCTTGGATATACAATAACTGATTAAATAAGATGCATAGAAGATCAAAAATCCACATCTAGGTGGGTTTTCTTTTTGGGAGAGAGTTTTATAATATAGAACACTAAAAAAATTACAATCTCCTATAACTACTGGAGTTGATTATGTTTCAATCACACAAGATGCAATATAAATTATGATAATGAATAATCAGTTTGAAAACTTACATGTTGATGGGAATTAACCTATTATCTTTGGTTAGGAAAATCATAAATCTATTAAACTTACAAAAAAAAGTGAAAAATTATTGTTCATATCATATCTATATAAAATATCATTTCATTATTTGGTGTGTGGTGAAGAATTAACTCCACCTAGAGTCTTTTCCATTATCGGAATAAGTTCATAAAAGTTTCATAAAACCATTACCAAATGATTATTTTTACAAACTAATATTGAAAAGGGGTATTCAACCTCTTTATCTCAATGGTCGACATATGTGTTTCTATCCCATCTATCATCTTGTCATTGGATAGTGTTTTAAATGGGGATAAAATTTATGTTTCATAATTTTATCCATTAATATGTGCTTAACTTTCTAAGGAAGCATGTATTTAGGGGGATTTGTGGGTAAGCTATGAACATAGAAGTTAAGTGTGTAAAATACTCTAAATTTTCATTGTAGTGGTATTAAGAATCTTATTTTATAGGAATGTGAAATAAATTTGTGATGATTTTGGACGACATAGAAATTTTGAACAATAAATATGTTCTTTAAGGAAGTTGTTTTATACATAATAGTTTTTCTATAAATGATTATTGTTTCCTATAATTATTTTTCTCATGAAGGATCATAATTATTGATAATTCATTCATAGCTTGAGGTTTACAAAGATCATTTAATTTTTAATTTTGGTTGACAACAAATTATAAAGGGGGATATTGTTTGGACCAAGTTATAATATTTTTTTTCCAAATAATGGAAGAAGTGGTCGGCGTTTTTTTAGTATAATTTTATTCAGTGTGAAACATTAATTCACTTTGAATGTTTTGGTGATCAGAATAAGGAGTACCTTACTCAAAATATCAGGAACAATGGTCTTAGTAAATTCCATCAGATTGAGTTGTTTCATAAAAAACAATTTTCTACATGTTGTTTTTCATACTCACATTGTGACCCGAATGAATATTGTGATCAAAAGGAGAAGTTATATTATAATCTGAATTTCATTCAAGGAATTAAATTCTAAATTCTAGGAATCATTGTTTATGAAATTTATTAACAACATGAATTAATTTAAAATTAATTTTCCAATATTTTTAAAATAAATTGGTAAATTTAATTCAATTTTTCTGAAATGTTAGAAAATCTGTTTTATTATAATTTGGAAAGAAAAAAGATGTTGAAATTATTGGAAGTCATGGTTCTTTTTCATATTATTTAGATGATTCTATTCTGATCCTAATATTATAAATATAATGAAGATGATATGATACAAGTAGTAATTTTTGTTAGAAAAGAGAATATGATGTTCAAGTCATTCGGTCTTAGTCTGTTAATGTGAGAATCATTGGATGCAGAATTTTTTGAAAAGATGGGATGTTTAAATTTTCATTAATAAAATTTTCTAGATGTAATGGTTGATCAGTTTCTCATAGTGACCGAATCATATAACTGGATTATCCATCAGACTATCTGATCCACCAACGAAACAAAATCTTAGGATCAATAATCAGTTGTGGTGAATCCAGAAGAATTTTGTTGTTACTAACAGTAGTCCATTAGAAATGTGGTTCCAAAAATCCATCATTTGAGTTCAGAATTTGATTCATATGATGAATGTTTTATATCAATACATCATCATATGTTTTATTCTATTATTTTAAGACTAGTGTTTTTAGATAAATATGTAAGATGAGTGATATGGGATAATAATTTGATCAATTGAAGGATGGTAAACAATGTAGTCAAACATTATCATAGAGAAATACTTTTTTTATTTTCAATTGTTTCATGAATCATCATATATGATTTTACACAAATATATCAGATGCAAATTATATGCTGATCCATCAGATTTAGCTAACATAAATAAATCTGCAACTACTGGGCTACAACGGGCATAATTTTTCATGGGTATGAGGATTTTTTGAAAAAATTAAGGAAAATGTGAAATATTTTTTATATTTATTCTAAAATATAGCCAATGGTCTTTTGAAGGGTACTAAATTTGCAATAATTATTAGGAATTATGAGTTTCATTAGGTTTGGAGAAACAAAATTGAATGCATTCAATTTATAGTACCTTCAATTAAAACAAAAAAACCGAGTGAAAAATAGTAACTCAATTAATGTTTGTATCATAATGAGGAATTTTTGGAATGTTAAATACATGATGATATTGTGGGATGATTCAACATGTTTAAAGATAAATTTAGATGAATTGAGAATTGTTTAATGGGTCAATGGTGAAGTTGAAATGAATATGAAATTACAGTTTCTGAAAATTTCATTTATGGGAAAAAATTTTCAGATACATATGATTCAAAATTGTTTCATGGTTAGAGTCTTTTTGATCGAACTGAGAAATTAGACAAAAATTTCTAGGAAACAATAATTTAGTTCACAATTGTTTCATGGTTTTTATTAGATTTTTATTTAAAAATTGAGGGATCAGACTGATGAACTAGATTAATAATCAGACTATGTTTTCATACTATGTCCAGAAGATAAGTTTCTACTGGCTTCTAGAATGATATTTGAGGAATTTTTTGTAGAATATTTAACAAATTGGAAATCTATAAAGCACCATAGTGACATTTTTTTGGAAAAACATATGAATATTTCGTAACTATTTACAAAATCTATTATAACAAATTTTATTTATTAGAATAACATGAAATGTTATATTGATCATAGAGCTACACAAGTGTAAGAAAATTTATTACTTTTGTAATCCATAGAAAAAATTAATTTCTAGTAGATTGTGTGATATTTGATTATTTCAAAACCACACCAAGGACTATATAGTATTATTGAATAGTGATACTTGTAAATAATTATAGTCCTATTGATGTGTGAAGTTTTTGTTTTTATCAACATGTTAATTATTTAACTGGAGTTTGAGGTTTTTTTGTAGGAAAAATAACATAAAAGAAAAATATGCTAATAATTCCCCTATCCCCCAAGTGATACATTGATCTTGGTTGTCCCTTTTCATTATCTACACACACGTTTTAGGGTTTTTAACTATATATAAATCAATTTTATGTATTTTATCCTCTTGTATTATCATGAATGATATTTCAATGAAAGGAAAACCAATAAATAAACATTTAAAAATATTTAAGGATGTTATCTTATACTTATATATTTCCCTTTGGTTTTCAATAAAATTATATAATAATAATCCCCAAATCAATTGAACTAATAGAAAAAAATTAACTAAAAAATACTTTTATAAAAACTATAAATACCTCACATAGACATATTTTTATTTTACATCATTACTATTTGTTAAACATTACATATCTCAATGATCCTAAATATCTCAGAGAACATTTTTGTTTACTATATTTAGGGACCAGTTACATTAGAAATTTATTTTATAAACGCTTGAACCTTTATCAATATGATAACTCTTCAATGTTCACTTTTATAAATTTCCCATAAGGTATATATATATTCATAACTTGGGGAGGAAAACATAACAAATGGGATATCTTAAATGACCAGTTTAGGAAAACATTTTGTAATGATATCAAAGTTAAGATCCCAAGAAGATGAGAGAACTTGACCATGGGAGAAAATTAAGATTAAAAAGAACATGGAACCATAATCATTTTCCATAAATCAGGAAGAAAATATTTTTAATATCAAAAGAAAAAACATATACCGTGACATTAGAGAATTAGATAAGCATAGAAACCTGTCCTGAAAATGATATACAAGGATCATGGACTCACATTTATATTTCAAAAATATGAAACCTATAATTATAATAATATTTAATGTTTCAATATTAAAACCATAATCACATAGTGGGAAATTTACAATAAAGGATTGGGTTCACTCTCCATTCCCCTATACATAGTGGACAATGTCCAATAGTGGATTGGTTTTACTTCCCATTCCGATAAAAAAAAGCAGACAATGTCTAATAGTTGACTAGTTTCAATCCTTAATTCCATTGATAATATTTCATGAGACATAAATAATTTCACAATATATTATAGAGATATATAATTTTGAGCCCAAATATCACAAAACATAATTTGAATAGGTTTTCCTACTATACACCATACATGGTTTCTCATGTGATAAGAACATTACCCAATTCATTATAGGGATATATAATTCCAATCCCACCTATAATAAAATAAAACATGGTATTATTTATATTTATATGTGTTCCACAAGTGGAAAAAAATACATTAACAGAGCATAATCTTGATAAAAACCATGAGAATGAATTGTATTTTATAATCTTGTCTAAAATTATAACAAAATGATATATCATAGAGATTGCAATGTAAAAAATGAACTATTTTTTTAATTTTTATAAATTAATAAAGAAGCATATTTCTAGAATATTGAGTTTAAGTATACGGAAATTCATGAGAAGTGTCGTGAAGTATTAAGAAATAAAAATGAACTACATAGGTGATACTTTTCAAAATGAAATTAAGATATTTTAAGGGAATAATATCTTATAATATTCCTTTATAACAGAATTGAGCTAGGATGGTTTTCTAAAAAGTAATGACGTTTTTAAAAAATCTAATCATGGTTAAAAAATTATAAGCATGGCACTTTTCATGACATATGAAATCAAATTGTACCCTTTTATGTTTAAAAAAAATCATTATTGAAATACGACATTATAAAATGTATAATTAAACCTTTTTAAAAATATGTTGGGGAAAATAAGAATGTTTAATTAGATAATAGATAATAAGGTTTCTATTTACAAACTATAACATTGGTGGGAATTGAAATTGTGGACAAATAGGGTAAACAGTTGTTAAAGAGGACAATAATTTTTCCCAATAATGACATACTTTTAGAGCAATAAATTCACCAAAGAAATGATTTGAATAAAAAATGTCACATTCCCTAGAGAGAGTAAATTTAATTTACACATATAATATAATAAATATTTATTCTACAGCCATAGTAAGAAATAAAACATTTTTCAACAAGAAATTTGTTGATTCATGAAAAACACATATAAATTTTGAAAATTTGAGTAAAAACACCATGAGAGAACGATAATTGAATACAAAATTAAACATCACGATATATAAGAATAACATGATAGAAATATATTAATGGGTGGTATATATACCATTCCAAATAAAGCATGGTGTATGATAAAAATGTGGTCTAAAATTGTGATAATTGTTACAGGAAACCCTTAACATGTTTCTAATTTGATAAACACATGCACATAAATTATTTTTACCATGAAATTTTTATTGAATTACTTCTAAGAAATGATTTTATTATACATAATATTTTATACTACATGATTTTAAACTTGGGAGTGAATTTTGGGAAGAGAATAATTATTTAGTTTGATGAATTAATTTAAAGGGGTAGGTGTGGTATGATGTGGTGTATGTTAGGACCATTTATAAGGGAAGAAAATGGAGATTTTGTGAATACATATTACTTTTCTGTGATACCATTATAGTATTCAATGGTTAATGAATATTTGTTTTAAATTAATGATTTTTGGGTGATATTGTATTAATAAATCCTCAACCACGTATTTCTAAACATGTTTTAAATATGTTTTTTATCATTTGTTCTTATATTTTTACATTTACCTTTTTTAACATGGATAACTAGTTATTACCCAAGTAACATATCTTTATCTAACATATAAAATAACCAATATTACCAAAGTTGGGTTTAATGAACCTAAATTTAATCCTAGTTAAATTAAATTCAGTTTTTAATTAATATAATTGTAGCTTTTAAGGTAAAATATTTTTTGTATATGAACAATTTTTTAGAAAAGTTCTATTTTCACCATTTAGTGTTCTTAATATTATTTAGTATTGAGTAAAAATTTACTGA
This sequence comes from Viscum album, assembly GCA_963277665.1. Classification (NCBI taxonomy): domain Eukaryota; kingdom Viridiplantae; phylum Streptophyta; class Magnoliopsida; order Santalales; family Viscaceae; genus Viscum; species Viscum album. The sequence continues at coordinate 1,040,560,906 of OY728129.1, forward strand.
GTGATAATTTATCCAATTATAATGTTAAAATTTATATTAAATTAACATTTTAGTTGGGAATAAATTATATTAATATAATAATTCTTTGAAAATAACAGTATAACCATCATCATGGTCATTAAATTTAATTATAGTAATTATGATTTTATACCGAAAAATGGAAATTAAACATATTTACAAATATGTTCATTTTGATATGAAATATTAAATACATGTTTTTGGATTTTTTTTTCTATATGTGTTGAAATATAATTTTTTAATATAAAAAAATAAAGGAGTTTTTTAACTAAAATATTAATTAGGTTTCCAGAATGATAAACATGGGTTTTATTAATACAATATATCAATTTTAAATGATTCATGTTAGCTATAAATACATAAATTTTATTGGAATTTTTTTTATAAAATTTATTTCATTCATACACTATGATAATTTCATAAAGGTGTTGGTTTTAGCAATATTTAAATTTTTTCACCACTCACCTAAAAACAATTTTTTTTGGAATATCCAAACAAATCATAGTAATATAATTTTAAACTAAGAAATTCGAAATGAATTTTGTTTTATCTAATTTATATTATAAAATTGATGGACTTATTTTTAAAAACAGAATGTAAATAAAAACTGTAGAAAAAAAGCTTCCATTTTCTTAAAAAGATGAAATGTGAAATGTGTAAATTCATATGGATAATTTATCATTAAATCCATTATTATGAAATATTTTATCCTAATATCATATTATATACCACCTCAAAATATAATAGTAAGGTCTAATCATAAGGTGTCCTCTTATGGTATTCATGTGTTGTGATTCTGCTAGCAAAGATCACATGAAAATTTTTATGAGCTCGAATTTTTCTTTAATGTGATTTTTCTACTACTGTAATTGTTCAATTTCAAATTTTTATTGGTCTAGAGTGAAAAGTAATTAGAATTCCTTCATTATAATATCAAATAAATGAGTTTTATTAGAGAAATTTCTGCGACCAAGTGTTATGTATATCCTTTATCATCATAGATTCCATAATATGGTAACATAATTTTATACCCACAAATTTGACATTTTTATTATAATGATAATATTTAATAATTAAATTTTAATGTATCTCAATATAATTTTAGTTTGGTTTTTCCTATGAGGAAATCTATTGGGAAAATAATTAATTAAAGTGAAAAATTATACAGTAAAATCTAGGGGTATTAAAAAGGACCTTCTACTTGAAATTAGCGTTGAGATTTTTAATTCTATAAGGAATAACCTCGAACTCTCTTGCCTAGAAATCATAATTTTCCTAGGTGTTATTATCAAAATTGACTGGTCTCTTTTTAGGATATTCTACTTGTCAACTTCATTTTTTAGTACACAAGCATAGACCTCAAGAAACTTATTATCCTCTTTCAACTTCATATTTTCTTTTTCAATCTTATTATTTATCTCTTCTAATAAGTATACTTCTTCCACCATTGGGATTATTGATATATTATCATTATCAGTGAATTAAAATTCACTTGGCATATTTGATTCCACAAATGAACATGTAACATCAGTGAAAAATTTAACAGAATCAAAATCAAAATCATTGATACCTCACTTTTGAATTAAACTAGAAACCTCTACTAAGAGTGCAACTTTCTCATAAACTATTATATAAAATTCATATACCATGAATTCATCCATAAAATAAAATTTATACTCTCTCTCACTACCTCAAAATTGTTTTCTCTCATGTATCACCTTCCATCATTGGAAAAATACTCTTTTAGGGGTACAGTTCCCATTTGATGTGTATGTGTGTGATCTCAGAACTCCCTATTTCCACATGTGGGGATAAGATTTCAGTGACATAAGGTATCATTTCTGTTCAATTGTATAACACCTGACAACTAAAAAATGGGATGTTAAACCGATGCCACAAATCCTAGGTACTTCTAGCATCGTATATCTTGAAACCCCATAATGTACATGAAAATGCCTCCTGTAGATGAATACTTACCTTTAAATATGTGTGTTTGTGTGTGTGTGTGTGTTTTTGATCATGGACATCCCCTTAGACCATTCAAGACTCAGAATGAAATTTCATACCATGGTGTATGTTTTCAATGATGCGGATCTAAGAAGCCAAGAAAGAGTGTTGTAAAACCCATGATAAGAACATCAGGGAGTGGTAACCTCCAATATACTACACTCTTTACCAACATCCTCGTTATCGTTTTCCATATGATTGTCATTCATCTTTTTTTTCATATTCATCCTATTTAGTTCTACAATATTCACATTTACATAAATAAATAAATAAATAAATAAATAAATATGTTTATGTTATCCATATATGTATCATTTTGTAGATGGGTAAATTATATAAAGTATAACTTTCTAAAAATTAATTATATATCATAAAAAACATATATAATTTATATAAAATAATCAATATAAAGCCTATTTTTTATAATACATTTTAGAATAAATACATATACTAAATATATATATATATTGTTTTATATAATATGTGAACACATAATTAGAAATGTAAAAAATTAAATATTTGTGTTTAAATATAAAAGTATATGTGTGTAAACATTTTTCTGGATAAATATATGAATACTATGTTAAATAATTAATTGAAAAAAATAATTTTTTTGATTCCTCTATAGTGTATCACAGTGTGTATGGTTAAAAATCACTTATTAGTTTATTTGTTGATATTTCAAATACTATTTGAAATTTTAGACATTTACATAGAAAGTTAATGTATGTGAAATGTTTTGTTCATTATTATTATGTTGGGATATTTATTTATTTTTTAATTTATATATTGGTTCCTTTATTAATTTTTTTTGAGCATTAACATTTCATCACAACTTATTGTATACATTTATAGCAAGCCTAGTAGTTGGATTTTAGGAAACTTTTATTATTATTTCAAATGAGTTTTTTGAGCATAGTTGTGAATTTACCAATGAATTTATCTTCTCAATACAATTACTAGAAAGGTTAGGGAAAATACCTATTTATTAAAAAAATAAAATCCCTTTTAACAGGGAGGCAACAAATTACATGGTGAAGAACCCCAATCCAAATAAAATATAGATTCATCATGGACCTGAGGCCCGATATCCCAAAGGCCGGAATAGAAAGCCCGAAGACCAATGTATAGGGGAATAAACCATTAGAAAAAAGAACCATGAGAGTATACTGCATTTGACATAGCTCCACTGAGGATCCACCATGGTAGACATTGTATGGATCCCAACAATCCCACCTCCACTTCCTAATGAAGCAACAGCCTGATCATCACCATCGTCTAGATCCACGACAAGAAAAGAATTTCTCATCACCAAGTGGTCAAGAATTGCGGCCGATTCCATGCATAACCAACCCCCATGATGCAAAGCACAAAAACCAGATCTGAAGAAGAAATATGCTAGTGACCAGATCTATAGATAATGACCATAGGTGGTTTCCATCATCGATTACAACAACTCGCCAGAGGATCCTCCACCCTTTTTGTCATACGAGACACCAACACTCCACTACTTAATGAATCACCATCACTATCACTGTCGTCGATCAAAGCTACGTCGAGAATGGATTCACTCACTGTAGAGTGGTGAAGCCTGAATCCATGCAAATCAACCTTCTTTTTGAATTACATTATGTTTATGTGTAATATGATAATTCATAAGGGAAATTGGATTTTATTATGATATGTGACTCATTCATATAATTTGATGAAATATACATATTTTCTAAACATGATTAAATAAAATTCTGGAATTGATAATAGAATTCATTTTCTATATTATAGTATGTTGGTTTCAAGGGTGTATTTCGCATAAATAAAGATCGTGTTAGAACTCCTTCATTTTATGAATTTGTAACTATTTTATTTGGTGTTGTTTTCTCTAGGATTTCGGGGAATGTGCGGTTACTGGAATTTATTTCAATGATTATATTGTGTCGGTTGGTCACATGTGGTAATTAGAGTGTATTTGAGATATAAAATGTTGTGGGGAGAGATGAAGATGTTGTTAGTTATTAGGGAATGAAAATGGTGGTCAAAATATATTTGATATGGTTAAAGGCATTGGGATTGATAATTGTAACAACTAGGCCCCAATGTGAGCTTAGAAACCCCATGTTAAAATGGTGATTAGGTCCTGACCAGAAGGAACCACCAATTTACCCCAAAAACAAGTGTCTCCATACCTAGGGCCCACCAACATTATTGAATAGATCATCAAAATAATGGATTCCCTCAATGTCCAGGAAGAGTTCTTTCCCGTTTCATTTTTCCCCACTCACACACACCCAGGGAAACTTCCCAGGATGTCACTATCTTGAAAATTATGTCAAGAAAATCATCTATAAATTGTAAATTTAATCTAGTTGTCTCTTGAAAATAAATGTGTAACTTGTTTACATGGGTTAAAACATTTAACATTACAACCCATTTTATTTCTACAGTGTTACAATCACTCCCCCATTCCCCTTAGAGAACAATTTCCCCCTTTTGGAAACTACATTTACACCTATGTAGTGGAACAACACTTATGGATGAGTTTCAACTTAGATAATAAAATAATAATAGGGAATCACTAATAGCATTGAAAATGCACCTTAACATGGTCATCAGGTCCTAGACAACTTTGAACATCGACGCATTGTCCCCTACCTAGGGCCCACCCACATTCTAAAATAGATCATTAGACTAATTACTATGATGATATGCCAACACATGTTCTTTCCAAAGAATGTTTCATCACATACACACACCAATAAAAACTTCCTATGAGGTCACTATTCATGGTCTCTAATCCAATACCAAGCTATATTATTATGGAGGTTTAATAGTGTTGGCTAGCAAAAATAAATCATTACCTTGTTGACACTATTATAAATATTTAGCCTTTTACAATTTTTTGGGTGTTACAATAATTATATCTATGATCTGGGGTCAAGAAACCATTAGCTGACCCAGGTGGTGCTAGCATCTTTCATGCAACGACGAGATGTCTTCTGTAAGAACCATGTGGCTTCTAGGAGGACAAGATGTGACCTATTAAATAGGAGGGAGAATTCTTGTGGGATCTGAGTTTTTGAGCCGGACTTCAGGGGAATTCCAGTCTATCAATGGGATTTTGGGCCATGGGCCATATAGGCTATTTTTTGGGACCTTCAAAAAGGCCATGTTTGACATTGAGAAATTAGACCTAAGGGGGAACTGAAATTGTAATTTGTAAATTGTCCAACAGACGCTTACCAATCCAATGGTGGGGATGGGGCTCATCCCAATGGGTTGCCTATAGTGCATGTGTGTTTTCATTCATGAATTCCTTCCCACCTGTAATATATTATGAATGTTATTATATACTTATATGTTTCATAAATATTATATATGTGAAAATTTACAAACTTGAATCATGTTTTTTATTATATACAATTGCGACCTATTAAAAATATAAATAGAAATTGAAAATTAATATTGCATATTATATATACTAATTTTAACATATATATATGTATATATCAATATCTATATCTACATATATACATATATAGACACTCATAGACATATAAATACACAAAAACATATATACATATTTAAACTTAAAAAAAAGGTGAAACACACACATATATATGTGTGTGTGTGTGTGTGTTTATGTATATGTACACAAATATATGCACACGGTTATGAAAAGAATGACCAAAATAATTAAGGATCAAATTAATATTATGGCATATATATAAATTTATTCACACACACACATAATGATTTATATAGAGTGGGAATTAATGATTCTGAATAATTATAGAACACCATAAGAACAAACTAATAAATTACAAAATTATCATAACTGATAAGTTTAGAAATCCATAAAATAGATGTTAGGAATACAATACATGTTGTTTTCAATGTTGGTTCATCCAAAAAAAAATTACAGAGAAATCAGTATGGTTAGGGATACATAAATGTTTGAATGGAGAGGAAGGAGTGGCACGACTACGAGGAATCATTTAAAAACAATGACACAGTTTTATCGGTGCTAATAAAAAACATTGATAAAAGTATGATTTATAAACTCTAAAATAATAATCCCTAATAATGAAATCAATTATATGCAATAGATTTAGTATATATAAATACTTTTGTTCAATAGTTGTAAAAAAAGATAATAAAAATACCTCTATTGTGATATGTAATATACTAATGATACTTGAGGTTTTCCTCTAATAAAAATCATTATAAACGAATTTATTATTAAAAACTATAATTATATCTAAAATTTATAATAAATTACTTTATTATGGAAAAAATTAAATATTATAAATTACAATACTACGATATAATAAAAATGAAAAACAATACAAAAAAATTAAAATGAATGAATAATAATAACTATATAAATTCATAAAATAATAAAATTGAATAAATATAATAAATTTTATCTAAATTTAAATGATTTATATTAAATTATAGAATAAAAATGAATAAATCATAATTCTATAAATATATAAAAAAATAACAAATTAATTACTATTATACATGAAGTGGTGTTAGTTATATAAATTAAAAACGTATTAGTAAAAAAAATGAAAAACATATAAATAAATCATAAAAATGATTATTTTATAAAAAAAATGAATAATTTTTAAAATTATATAAATTGGAAAAAAATTAAAAAGGAATATATATTAAAATAAATAAATAATATTTAACAGAGAAGTGAATAATATGTATAAAAAATGTAACATTAAAAATGAATAAATCAAAAAAAATTTACAAAATTAAAAAAATTACAATTATAGTAATAATAAAATTATTTAAGGTGACTAAATATTAAAAAAATTTACTAAATTTTATAAAATAAATTTTAATATAAAACAATTAAAATAAATTACCAATTATATAAATTAATAAATCATTAATAATATATATATTGTTAACAATAATTATTTTTAAATATTTTTAATAATCCAACTGAACACATATGATTTTATATCCAACTATATACAATGCATATAATATAATATTATTGTGATTTATACTTAAAATAAATTAAAATTAATATTTAATATATTAAAATAATTATTATTAAATGATATTATTAAATAAATATTAATAACTATTAATTATCAATATATATATTGTTATGATTATAAAAAATACAGAATATAAATAATTATAAAATGTATTTAAAAATTATCAATTATATACTTAAAAATATTTTTAATTATACTAATGAAGAAATAACTGATACAAAATAAAAATTAATAATTATATTTAATGATATTATAATTATATTGTGTTTAAATAAAAATAATTTCCAATACATTTTACAAACTAAATTAAAAATCTTAAATTTATCATGAATTGTATTTATAAAATATTCTATTTATTTTTTTATATTTAACATATAATTCATCCAAAAAATGTAAATTACATATTCATACATACATAAATATCCATTATTAAAATGAAGATGTATAGAAAGTTGTGTTTATTATTTCATTAGATACATTTAATGAACATTAATTTTTGTATTAGACATACATTAACAAGAATGCCTACACACACACAAATAGATATATATATATATATATATATGCACATGCATACGTGAACACACACACATGCACATACTTGTGCATATATACATACATACACAACCCTGCACATAAGCATATACATACACATTTGATTGTACATACATGCACACACATGCACATACATGTACAGACATGCACATATAGACACACATAAATATACATAAACATACATACAATTCATACACCTAAATAAACATATATAGAAACATATACATGCATACATACACATACACATATATAAATACACACATACATAGACAGACACATACAAGCATAAAGATACATGTATGGACATACACATACGCATACACACATACACATGTATACATACACATACATATAAAAAACATACTCAAACATACCTAAACATACATTCACATGCATACACATACATACTCCTACACATAAATACCCATACATATGTATATATATATATATATATAAGTACACATACACATACATAAACATATGTACACAATATAAACAACATAAACATAAATAATAATGAATACACATAAAATCACACACATACATATATATACATATAAATACACATATATACAAATACATAAAAACACATACAAATACATTTTTACATACACATACACATATACATTTGTACATACCCAAAAATATATAGACTTATTAATACAGGTACATGCACATACATACATATTCCCACACATCCATATATATATATGTGTTTGTGTGTGTATATATGTATACATACACACAAACACATGAATGCATGCTTGCATACACATATACATACAAAGATAATAAATATTTTTTGAACCATAGTGATATGGGATGGTGTTTAATGCTGTGTTTTATTTTTTGTCACTCGTTTTTTTGTCGATGATAGTGTTTGTTCATCATGGGAGATAAGACGCAGAATATGGTTCTTTTGAACAAATTTCTAAGTGGAATTGTTTCATGGTTTTTGTAAAATTTTTGGGTGTGAAAATTCGACGTTTGGAGAATATTCCTAATGTTTTCAAGGAGAAGGAAGGCTCTCAATGTAGTCAAGCATGTGGATCATTCATATAATCATGTGTCATATATGGTAAAGTATGTGACCTAGTAGTGGGATTTAAGATATGGAACATGATAGACCATGATGTTATGTTCATATTCTGTATGATAGTATGTCATCAGATGGTGTTGATTTTTGGATGACTATAATGTTAGTACAAAGGCAGGGATGGGTGTTCATATATTAAATGGTTTTCTGTGATCATTAATTAAATATAATTTTAGCATCTCGTAATCCATTACAAAAAAAACATAAAAAATTAAATATATAAAAATAATAAATAAAGTATTATATTGTTAAAAATTATGAACATATACAAACATAAAAACATAAAATGTATAAATATAAATCATATATATTTCAACCATATTGAAAATATTAAAAATTATTGATTAAATATTTATAAATATATATATAAAAAGGAATTAATCTAAAAAACATTGACAATTAAAAATAATATTAAATTAATTATTACTAAATTACTGAATAATAAATGAATAATTAAATTGAATAAAAAAATAAGAAATTAAATACATAACATTAATTACATAAATTTAAAACAAATGAAAAATGATTTCAAACTCATATTAATAATATAAATATTAAATTATTAATAATGAATTATATTACTTATTTAAATTGAAAAAACATTAATAATAATGTTTTAAGAAATTATTTTTACAAATTCAAAGCATTTCTAAAATATTAAATATTATAATTTGAAATGAAAAAAATAAACATATAAATTATGAACATATAGAACGTATTAAAACAAATAAAAAATAAAAAAATTAAAATAAATATTAAAAAAGTAATTCTATCTCAAAAATTTAAAAAAAAATTAAAACATTAATAAATAAGAGAGATCTAAGAACTTATTTGGGAATAATTTAAGAATATTTTCAGTTCTGAGGCTTTGGATCTTTCTATAAGACATTATGATTGTATTGAGATGATGTATTTAACTATCGTGGATTGCGGGATTGAGTCCAAGAACATAGTTGATGAAATTTTCTTAGTGCTAAAGTTTATTCATTCCAAGAAGGAATTTGGGCCGAATGGATTCAATGATTTATTCTATAGTTGGTTTTGGAATTTTTTTACATAGAAATTATTTATAAGGTGAGAGACATATGTAGAAGTTCCATATGATTTAAAAAGATCAATTAATCTCTCATTTTTCATATACCCAATTTCATTGGATCTGTTAATATGAATTTGTTTTGACCAATTAGGTTGTGAAATGTGATTACAAATATTTTTACAAAGACTTTATCATATCTCTTGATTTAAATACATCTATATATTATATATGAACATCATGGTGTTTATGACCCATGTGTCAAATCATGGACAATTCTATTATCACACCTGATGCATTTTATTTTATGAAAACTCGGTCAACTTCTAAAATATACATATTGGATTTGAAAATTTGTATGATGAATGAATATGATAGATTTGAATATTCTTTCCCAGATTCTATGATGATATAAATCGGAATCATTAGTAAGTGGGTTGTACTGATTGTAAAATGTGTACCTTTTGATTCCTTCTAGATCAAGGTAAAAAGTGATCTCACCAGGGTGTTTTTATCGACTAATGTCTTATAATAGGGATATCCTATTTGTCCACATTTATTTCTTCTTATGTTACATTTTTCGAGTTATCATTTATCATACGTTTCAGAGTAGAGTTTCATGGTTCCAAGGTACATTATCAAATTATTATTAATTACTATTTATCATTCACAAATGATTTTCTTCATTATTCAAGAGAAACATCATAGGAATTTTAAGAAACATTGGATATTGTTATTACTTTTGATAGAGAATATGGTAAATACATAAAATTTTCCAAATTAGATATGTATTTTAGTAGATGAGTAAAAGAAGGAAATTAAGACTGAATCTTTCGTTTATGTGGAATTAATATTTTTGAAAGACACTAGAAATATTTTCCACTCATATTTTTTGGTACATTATAAAAATTAATTTCCCTATTTTATATTCAATGGGTTCAATTACAAAATATATGGACCCACTGGGAAGAATATTTCTATTGCTAGAGAAGATGAGTTACTTAAATCAGTTTTCCTAGGAATTCTTTCCTATGTGATGTGTTTATCCAAACACCCTAATTTCTTTAAATGTAAGCTCTATTCATCATTTGATAATTTTTTCTATGGTAGAGATGATGGTAAGAAAATAATAAACTATATATCTTGGTAGGATCACTATGCTATGAGGGGTTTCAGTGGTATGCGTTAAGGTATTTAAATTCTTTCAGTAATACTCAATTAAAGACACAAGGTTGGTGGCATCATCAGTTTGTCGACTACTTGTGTAAAAAGATTATTAAGGATGAATATTACCTATAATCTAATTTCTAATCTTCTATCATAGGGGATAAAATATTATTCTTCTTAATATTTATTTGGATTTCCATTTTTATTAGGAATCTAAATATTTTTTGGAGGATCGCATGGGTTAACATGGATCATATTTGGAATGACTTTTGGATGGATAATATTTCTAAACAAACTGCCACATTTTTGTTGGAACTTGGACACGGTCTTTTTTAGTCATAGAATTTTTGAATAGTGATCTGAATAGTTGGGAAGATCTTAAGATATATCTTTGGTTAAATTCCTATCACTGGTAGGCTATCATGGAAATACCTTTAACTCCAAAAGCTAGTAAGTAAAATTTCTGTTATAATTATAGGGGATCTAGGTTTCATTCTGTGTAGTCCAGGTATATTTTTTATTTTTTGAATGGATACTCCCCCAATTTACCTTTTGGAAACACATTGGGAATTTAATGGTCTATTAAAAGATGAACCTATTTATTGTATTGTCTATGGGTTAATACATCCGACTTGTAATCTTCTAGAAAATGAAACATTTATAAAATTCCTATTGGCCCTCATTGTTGGATTGAATCTAAAAAAACCTTCAATTCATTCATCCTGTTCTGAAGATATTTGGGTTTATATAAATTGGGTTTTGTGTGATAGTGTTAACCTATAATTTCATTTCAAGGAGGATATGTATTAGGGGTTTTAAAATTTCAATCCACCCAATGGAATTATTTGGTTTACAAGTAAGATTATTTTTTTCATGACCCATTAGTATTTTTAATTTTCATTTTTTCCACACACGTTATGATTAAGAATTCTGAGGGATTATATATGGGAGCAGTAGGGATGATTTTTATGGTGATAATAAAAGCAGTAAATCTATGTTAAGAAATTCCAAAACAAGTAGATATTTATACAACATTAATTGGGTGTGGGTAACATTGAGCAATGAAAAATATAGTATTTTAATGTCTTATTTGATGTGTTATAACAAAACAACCTATTTGGTTTTAATCTTATAGGGATAAAATTTCATCATGGATAATTATCAAATAATATGTAAAGGTACTTCCGGGTGTGGGTTTTCACAATGTTTTTCTAAACAGTATTTAAATTCACGTTTTAGTCTTTCACTTGGATTTTTTAATAATTTTTATTATAATTTAATTTTATAGAGCATCCCTATGGTGATTTAATCTTCTATATGGGATGATTTTACTACATAAAAAATATATAAAAATTTACATTCTTATACTATTTTTCCCTTCTGTTTTCATTGGTTATTCTCAATATTTCTGTTTCTGTTTTGTTTTTATCCTAGGATAAACTTTTTTCCTCCCCAATAACTAAAAATTCATATTTCCTTTTAATTTTATAATTGTCATTCATGCTAAGGGATTGATACATCGTTAAAAATGTTTTAAAAAGAAAAATGATTTTAATATATGGTTGAAATGAGTTAAAAAATATTTTATATTTTGAGAAGATAATGAAGGAAGTAAATAAAAACCCAGAGAAGAGGGAGAAGATGAGAAAACAGGATTGATAGGATATGAGTTAGTTAAGAATATTAAAAATATATTTTTATTTGGTTAAAAATACCCTATGTGGGTTTATTAATATAATAGATCCATAGGAAATATCGGTGAAGCTTGAAAATATGTATAAATATAAATCCCTGAAAAATTGTTTTTATATAAAAACATTATTGTATCATTTTTAAATGACATTGATTAGATATTTAGGTAACCATATGGACACATTCACTAAACATTTGACTGATTTATGTTTGGTGGTGGTAAAGATCAGTGATAATGGTAAAATAATATATATAAAATAGAAGAAAAATGCAAAGTTGTACTCCTATTGGGTTTGTTTTCGGATTTATATGATAATATAATAACCTCATTTTTTTTGGGAACGTCTCTAAAATGTTAGATAATTTGATTTTATTGTTATTAATGAAAAATACTAGAATAAAACCAATGATGGTGATTCTTCTTGTAATAATGGTATTCTGTTGATGAATGAAGGTTATAGTAATAATATAGGTTAGTTGAATCCAAGAAGAAAAGTAAATTGAATATTTTATGAAAAGGAGGGCCATGTGTAATTAAAATATACAAATTGAGAAATATTAAGAAAGAAATAAAGACCCATGACTCTAATTATTAGGATATCATTGTAAATCTATTAAAGGTTGACGAGGATTTGAATTCATTTGGTGTTGATTGTCATAATTCAAATCTAAAGAACAAGTGGGTGGTTGATTAATAATAATTATATCATATTTCACCAAAGATGAAATATTATCTTCATCTCAAGAAGCGGAATTTGGTAGATTGAATTTGGAATCCAATGGGTTTTCTGGTTCCATTGGTGTCGTTGATATTTGTATCACTACAAATGGTGGTTTTACACTAATCTTAAGGGATGTGTGTCATGTGATAGGTATATTACCTAATTTCTTATCATCATTTACTCTTGATAAATGTGCTTTAATGTGGTCATTTGGAAATGAAAGATAGAAATTATCTAGATAATCAATCATATATGTGTGAGTTATAATGATTGAAATATTTTACAAAACTAGCGTAGATGTGTGTGGTGATGTGATGAATGTAGTTGCCAAGATGGAATCATCAGATTTTTGGAACATGAAACATCAAGCATGAGATGAAGACAATCCACAAGTATGATGAATGTTTGGAAGCTGAATCTAGTTAAATTAGGTGATTTGAGTCTTACACCTAATACCATTTCATTTAAGAGTGCCTCTAGTGAATATGGAATTGAAATCAAATATCAAGGTGATGTAATAAGAGTTAAATTCTACTCGTAGGTTGTTCAGAAGTGGGGAAAATTGTTTCTCCTGGTACTTTTGATTAAAATTAGATCATCATTATAGGGGAGCCAATTGTTTTTGGTTCCATTAAGGTTTAAAAAGGTAGTGAACACCATGGTATGGAGATGAATTCTACCTTAGGATTTCTTTTATAGTGGGAGCTCTCAGTTTTCAATCAGAGCTGAAAAATAGAATTATGTATTTTCTATAGATGATTATAGTTATATTGATGAAAATAAATTTTCAGTCCAACTATTCTTATTGTAATTCATCTTTTGTTTTTTAGGTTGAAATTGGGGATTTATAGGTTTATCTCGTATTGAGATTTCAAAGAGGATATTTTTTGGGGGATTGAATTTTACAAACCTCCCAATAGAATCATATGGTTTCCAAATATGGGGGGATATTTTTCTTATCCCATGAATATTTTGGAATATAAATTTTTAGCACATGTTTTTTAGGTATTATGAGGTCTTATAAAATGTAGAAGAATGAGATCTTTTTATGCTATGGTGATCAGTGTCACAATGATTATATATGCAAGTGATGATTTTTGGGCATGGGTAGTCGGGATTAACGACAAATTGGGTTGTGAATCACATTATTTGAGTTGTTGAAATGATGTAGTGGGTTTTGTTTTAATATATTAGGGTTAAATTTTTCTCAATGACTATTACTAGTAAAATAGTGAATGATTATTGGGGTGTTTTATTCATGTAGATTTTCTACACTCTAATTGAAATTCATGTTTCAGTCATTCACTTAGGTTTAGTAGAAAATGTGATTATATTTGAATTTTATAAGGTTTCTCTAAGTATTTTTAATCCTCTATATTATAGGGGGTTTTCAATTTAAAAAAATGAATCTAAATTTTATTTATACTATTATTTTTTCCCTTTTATTTTCATTGGGTTATCTCAAAATATTTTTGTCACAATTAAGTTTTTATCCTTAGACTGATCTGTTTCCTCCCCATCATTGAGAAAATTCATGAATGATTAGAGGTCCTTTACGACACATAATAGATATTAATGGAGTATATTAAATCTCACCCAAACCAAAAAGTGACAATTTTTTTTATTCTATCATGTATTATATGGTTTCACCATAATTAGTTTCTATGTGACCTTGTCATGAAGGATGATGTTGTAAGGATGAATAATAATTTGAGATGGATTAATTTATAGGTGTTTGACACTGAGGACTCTAAGATTGTACCAATGCATCTTTCCTTCTAAAAATGGATGCCTTCACTAATTGGTTTTATCAAGGTGAACATCAATGTTGTAGTGCATGGTTATTTTGGTATTATTAATGGGGTCATCATCTATGATCACTCTAGGTCGCTTGTTGCGGCCCTACATTAAACAGTTAAAGAAAGTTGGAACTCCACTATTATGGATGTTATGAATATCATTTATTGTTTGGAATCTGTCATTTCAAAAAGTTGGAAGGATATTATTGTTGAATATGATTAAGAAATCATCATTAACTCCCTTGAGGATTTATATGTGACATAGAAAACGTTTGGGTTTATTGTAGAAAACATATATCTATTTGAATCTAATGATTCATCATGTGTGTTTTCTTTCATTTGAAGAAAAGTGAATCAGGTGAATCACTTTAATGCTTTATTGAGAGGGTTATAGGATTTTATTCATTGTATTTCCTCCATTACCTCATATCATTCTAACAATTTCTCCAGTGAAATATTAATTTATTTCCTTAGGACGTCCAAAAATATGTCGTGGGAGATAAATATTACATAACTTGATTACCTAGTTGTATAATCGCCTTATAATTACATGGAATGTTGGATCATTAACACAAATACCTTACATTTAATTTGAACCTACTAAACTAAAACAACCTCTCCCCAAAGCCTCTGTAATTCTACACCAAGGATTCCTTTTTTACATTTCTATTGGGATGGTATAAACCACATGCATAGTGGGATGGAGTACTATAAACCAAAATTTAAATAGGGCTAGAAATGAAATTATTCTATGTGAAAAAAGAATCAACAAGATAAACACCCTTAAAATAATGTGACCATTATCATTTTTTTGTCATTGATAAAGACAGAGATTACCAAAGCTTTTATTTAGAGCAGGTAAAATTCCAAAAAAAAGGTTAATTTTTTTTTCAACCCATCCCTTTTATTAGCGATCTAACCCCAATTTCTCAATATTAGGTGCCTCTCGTGCACCTAGACCCCGGCCTCACTCAAGACTATCCTCTATATCAGTGAATTTCAATCCCTTCATAATCACTTTTCATGCCCTTCAAACTTCCTCACAATTGAAATTGTACACCAAACCTCTGCCGTCATTTTCAATCTCCTTTTCCACTACACCATCATGATTTTTATAAAATTTTATGACAATTGGACTTGTTTATGTATATAAATAACTTATTTATATTTATATATTTAATCATATAACTATATAATTTTATATATTATTTTTTCATAATTTTTAAAAACATTTATATATAATGTATATTTAGATATAAATATTATACATATTTTCATATATATTTAAAAGAATATATATTTATACAAATATTTATACAAGTTACATAGAATTTTATATTTAGTTATATATTTCATATAATGTCTTTAGAAATATTTATTTTATAGGCTTTATACACTATATTTAATGATAATGATATATTTATAGAATTAAATTTATATGTATGATGTATTTACACAATATTAGAAAAAACGCACATGTATGCATACATACACATATTTACACTATAGTAAAAATTTATATTTCTCATATACAAAGAAAAAATAATTACATATACGTATTTATCTACATATATTAGAATTTACACATGAATATATATTTTTAATTCACACATACATATTTATATTTAAACATTACTTGTGTTGTTGTATATATTATGTAATTTTCATTATGCAAATAAAATTGATAATTTGTGATTTTAAATAAAATATATTATAAATATTTATTTCCATATTGTTTATATATTGAAATATATATATATTTAAAATTATTAAATATTTATTTGTAACATTAATTTTTTTATATGTAAATGTATGTGTGTATATATATATTTGATTATAAATAACACACCAATATAAAAAAAATAAAAAAACTATAATATCCATATTACTGTAATCCCAGATAAAAAATTTATCTCCTCAGAAAAAGGAAATAATACCTCATCAAATGATTCTAAAATTACCTCAAATATAAAAAAATATTTGGTTCCATGACTACAAACTCAAATTTTGAAGCCTTTCTAGCATTTTTACCTTGAAAAACAATAAATTCATTTTCCCCATATCATAGAATCATATATTATTCTTATGATAGTATATTTAATATTTTTCCATGAAACATTTTGTTACTTTATTACATATGAATTTGACCAATGTTTTGGTTTTTAATTAGTTCATATTAATTTCAAGTTCTTTTAGGTGAAATTTGGAAATATTTGTACGTTTAATGGGTTATATACAGTTGATACATTATTATGAAAAAATATGAGATTTGGCCCATGAAACTGTACTTCAAATTATGTTCTACTAAAATAGGTTCACATTTTGTCCAAACTATGTGACATGTCCATCAATATATGAAGCATCGAACAAAGTTGGTTTTTCACAGTTTCAGCATGCTTAATTTAATTTTGTGGCCAAAACCTTGCACCCCAAACATAATCCCATTGAAGTCACATGGTTAGAGAACATGGTTACTATAAACCATGTAGAAAGTGAAGAAAACTGAGGCCATGGGATATTAATCACCTAAAAATTAATTTAATAATTATGTGAACCCATGTTTAGTCCAAAATTAATAAATCTCAACCCTAAATTCGTTTATTATGTCATTAAGGCTCTCAAAAAGTGGTATCATATCCCCATACACCTTTTATTGATGGATCGAAGCACAATTGATCTCATTTTCTCTCATTCGGGTAATTAGATCCCCTACCATGTGGTTTCCTCTAATATCCATTATTTTCCTCCATGTATATTGATATATCATCATGTTATTGATGGATCAATTATCCTTTTCTGGGTTTTTATTCTAAGTTGTGTTTCTTGATCCCCCACACCTTCATTTTTCACTTGTAGATCCCATTTTGGGTATTGTATTGATTTGATTAAGTGAATGAAGGTAAGTGATTCAATAAAAATTTATCATATACTTGGAAAGTTTAATTGTGTGATTATATTGAAATATGTTTTCAATGTATTTTATAAATCTATATTTTACATGTTTGATGTTTGGTTTTTATATTGGCATGTGATTTAAAAAAACCACCAATATCAATGTAATTATAATTATTAGGATAATTTGAGATAATTAGTGGTTAATAAAAAATGGATTAAATTGAAAATTTATCTTAAATGGTGTGAATTTGATGAAAATCATTGTTTAGTTTTGAAAATAAAAAAGCAATGTTGAAAAAAAAAATTGGAAAATTTTATTTTGAATTGATATGAAATGATTTGTTTTCCTCTGATTGATTGGATGCTTGACAACCCATAATGGGATCCCATAATAGAGTATAGATTTACTACACAATATAGAATCGCCTAATAGGATGTATATTTACTATGTGGTGTGGGACCCATAATGAGGTGGAGTTTGATTACCCAATATGGTCTCCCCTAATGTTGTGTAGATTGATTCCTTGATATGAGATCCCCCTAATGGGTTGTATTTTGACTGCATGAAATGTGCTCCAATAATAGGGTGTTGATATAAGTAAACACATATACTTATTTTTTGTAATGAAATTTTATTATAGAATTGTTTAATTTATGATAAAAGTTTTATGTAAAATGTTTTATATAAACTATTTATTTAATCTTTATTTGATATATCTTCCAAAAATCTATATAAGAATTTTTTTTGCTGAAAATATGTAAATAATCGATTGAATAATTGGTTTAGGGTTACGGTATTGTTTATGGAATGTTTGGTTAGCCCCTATAGGGATATTTATATGAAACACTACCTTTTCTTTTTTGTGTGTTTGTATATTTTCTTATGCCAGATCTGAGAAATGGGAAACCACCACTTTAGGTGGCCGATGTTCTCGATATTTGGGACCCAGATACATTGAGTGGATTGGTGGATATGTTATCCACTTGTTTTATGGTATTGTTTCATATTTATATTGTAATCTATAAAGATTTTTATGATGTATTATGTTGGTGTTTTCATACCTTTTTTCTTATGGTAATATCAATTTTGGAGGGTCGAGAATACTAACTTGTATTTGTTATATTTCACTTTTTGTGGATGAATAGTTCTATTATACTTCTTGTATGATGATAATTATATTCTCTAACTTGTGGGGATCTAGAATTCCATTTTGGCCATTTCATATCTTTCTTGGGTATCTGTCTAATAGGTTATCTAGGTTTCTTCATGAAAAACTCGTATCAAATGTGTGAGGTTCAATATTTGTTTCTTGATTTCTATATGTATCTATGATGTCCTAGAAGACATGAGGTGGTATTTTTGGTACTTATGTGGTATTTAGGATTTATTTCCAACTCGGTGAAAATTATAATGATCCCTATGTCACCAGGGGTGTTTGTGGAAAGAATCATGAAGGATGGTTTTATCTGATTCTTCCATTTTTCTAGCCTTTTATCTGAGTTTTTCGATGTCCCAATCCTAAATTTTGTTTGATGGAATTAATATTGATGAGTACTTTATTTTTTTATCCTTGATATGTGTAATCTTATTTATTATTTTAGTGTCTTATGTTTATGTTGTGTAGAATAATTCCTATAATAATATGTATTAATATGCCCGATGAGGAATCTTTTGGTGAAAAAATTGTGAAAATCATTTAGTGGACTAGAATCTTGTTGAGAAAAATGTGCATGAATTATATACTATGGGATAGGTACAGACAGTCGTTCTGATTTAGTCTCTATTTTTGGAAACTCAAAAGGTCAAATCTTAAAATCATGAACAAAAGTTTCTTCTCAAGAATCCACCTAGTTTTAACGTCTCTAAGGATATTCATTTGGACGAGGGTTACTTGAAAAATATTGAGATTATTTTTTAGGTATTGTAAAAGTGTGATTCAAGAAAGGTAATGTATTCTACAATCATGATGTCTGGAACCTGTAGGATATGGAAATATTCAATGTTGATATAGAAGAAGCATGATGTCTTTGAATGAAACCTCATTTGATTCATTTTTCACTGATAAGTTGTATCTTGATTTGATAGTATGGGTAAATTATATATAGTTTCTCCACATCTATTAGGATGATTTGACTATGATGTAGAATACCAATTATTTTTCTAAGATTGTAAATTTTTCTCCTCAGGTGGTGAAAAATTAAAAAATGATAGTTTGGTTATTTTATATAGTACCTCAAGCGGACATCTGATCTAAAGTCTTCATGTTGAATCTGACTTCGTATGTTGACATACTATATGAAGGGTTGATGGATGAGATTTATCTGGATGGTATGCGTTGTTTGACAAGAGATCACTTTTCTCCCAATGGTTTTATAGTGATTTCCTTTTAGATAAATAATAATTTGGGTGATCCATATAGTGGATCTATAAAATATGAATGTTCTAAACGACATGAAGTTATTTCAAGAGGCCTTATGATTTGTCTCTAGTGTGGAATGTTTGAGAATTTAGAGCAAGTTTTCATTGATTTTCCATTGAACTATAGTTAAAGTAGTTGATCAGGTAACCTACATATCTTCTTCAATTTTTTTCTATTCCACATAGTAGAATAGGCTCATAATAACCTAAATGTACTATAGTGATATCAGATGCTTCTTGATCTAAGGGGTTTAGGCCATAGGCATCCAAAATGGGGTTTCTTCGCTTGGTGGAAGAGTTTATATAGGATGTGGGCATGAGATTACTGAACATGATAGGTAACATAACTATAGATTCATATTCAGTGACTTTTTTATTTGATACTAGGGAATCTCACACATTGTTATTGACTCAAGTAATGAAATATCTAAATATTCTTATAGAGATTTTCTCTTTTTTGATGGATATTATTATGGCCCTAAAAATTAATAGAGGGAAGTTTCACCCATTTATATATTGTGTTTTATCCTAAAAATGTTTTTAATTACATAGTATTATCTATTTCTCAATATGAAACCTCTAAAAAACATCATTTAGATGGATTGATTGAATACTAATAAGGCCTTAAATGAATGTTATCATCGATGGTCCTCCTATAAATTACCTGAGGGGGTGTGCTATGTATCTTAGTTAGAATAGGTGTGAGGTAAAGAATATATCATCCATATTTTCCAAAGATTGTAAGGTAAATATCAGAGTTTCCTTTTGACTTGGAATGAGAATCATTAAGTTATGATCTCTCTCCTGTCATCATCGAGTTTCCCTACATGGTTCCTTCTTATTTCCCTTGTCTTACACTAGTTCGATAGGTAGAATTCTCTATATATTTAGTACCTAGTACAAAACCGATATATATTACATCTAATCTTATGATACTACAAGGAATTTTTTAGATGATCTATTTTAGAAAGAAAATATATGCCTAAGTGTGTCACCATGGGTTGAACCTATTCTCTTTGCAAAGAAAGAGGATAGAATAATTCACCTCTATATTGATTACTGAAAACTCAATCATGTTATGGAAAGGAACCTGTTTACATTGGAATGAATTGATGATCTATTTGACCAGTTGAAAGGGGAAAATGGTTCTCAAATAATGATCTCCAGTATGGTTATCACCAATTGAGAATTAAAAAATATGAAATTGCTAATAGTTGCTTCAACATTAGGTTTGGTAAATGTTAGTATCATGTTATTCCCTTTTCCCTAACTAATCCTCCTTCAGTATTCATGGGAGTTTTGAAAAGAATATTCTATGCGTATATCTATTCTTTAATGATCTTGTATTAGGAATAATTTTTTTACTATAAATTTGAATATGATAGTGTGAATCAATTAAGAGTAGACATACAATCTTCAGAGATCATAAAATTTATATAAAGTTTATAAAAATATATTTTATGGATATGTTATGTGATTTTATTGGGACAAGTGGTCTCAAAAATAGAATAACAGTCGATCTCAAGAAGGTGAAGGCTATTATGTATTGAGAGAAACCACCTGATGTTTTTGAGATATGAATATTCATGGAAAAAGAGGGGTATTTTCCTTCGGGTTTTAAATATTTATATAAGATATAATCTACAATTGATATCTCATTCAGAATTTAGTGATGTCATGTGGAATAAAAAATATTAGAGTAATTTTATTAACATAAAATTTATTTTCTCGATTTTTTAGTGTTGACTCTTCTATAGGTTGGGATGTGCTATGTGGTCTTCTGTAGTTTAGGAGGATTCAGTTTGGGTTGTGATATTTTTTACGGTGATCATATGGTATCCTATGTATTTAGAAAACTTCTGTTACATGGGAATAATTATTCCACCCATGATCTTAAACTCAAAATTCTAATGTGTACTCTTACAAGTTGGTGAAAATACCT
The DNA here is from genome assembly GCA_963277665.1 of Viscum album. NCBI lineage: Eukaryota > Viridiplantae > Streptophyta > Magnoliopsida > Santalales > Viscaceae > Viscum > Viscum album. The sequence continues at coordinate 1,040,583,269 of OY728129.1, forward strand.
TTTTCAATAATGTTTTACCATTAATTTCTTCCAATACATCATGAGTTATATATTATCCCAAAATAATTGAAACCATTGAGAGAGGTGTTGGGTGGAAGTCAATTTCCTTTTAATTTTAACATTTTATACACCTTGGGGAAGGAAAATTTTGCAGTTGGTACTTTTATTAGGAATCTTTTGACCAAAAACATGATTAAATCATCAAAAATATTAGATCTTGGTCAATATTATTTTGTTAGTTGAATTTGGGAGTTATATAGGAAGTGGTTGAGGATGTATTGGAATGTGTTTAGTTGACATACACTCTTCTCAAGATAATTCCCTAGGAACATTAGCTTCATGATGTATTATATTTCACTTGGGACTCTCTTTAAGGTGGTGAGACCTTTGGAAGTGGAAGTTATACATGGAGGGTGTCTTGTGTTCTAAAGACAATATTGTTGTGACTTTAGCTATGAGGAAGGATATGATAGTGGATTTACATAATTCCCTATAATTAATGCACTTGAGTACCAGAAAGATGTTTGATGATATATATTTATGATTTTGGTCATTGGGTATGTTAAGAGACATCACTAACGTTTTTCTCATTATTACACTCGTTATTGGTCATATATGGGTAGTATATAAATTTAGGATTTCTTCTACCACTTCCAGCACTGACTTGGAAGTGGGATGATATATCCATAGGCATTTTTGTTATGTTTGTGTATAAATCTCATTGTAAGAATTTGATATGGGTTGTGATTCAAAGGATAATCAAATAATCTCACTTTATACCCATTTTAGAAAAAATCAATGTTGAGAATCTTTTACATCTCTATGAGTATAATATTTTCAAGTTACATGGAGTTCCATCTTCTATATTCTCTGTTATGGATCCCCACATTACCTCTTTCTTTTAGGGGACCTCTAGAAGGAGTTGGGATCCTAAGTGAATTTCAGAATGATGTATCATCCGCAGATGGAATGAAATATAGAATGAGGTATTCAAATCCTTGAGGACATGATTCATTTTTTTGTTCTTTATTTTGGTGGGGCTTGGGACATCAATTTGGGACTATTTGGGTTTTCATATAATTATAGTTACCGATCTATAATTTGGATGGTTCCTTTTGAGGACTTTTATATTATGTCATATAAATATTCATTATGTCATTCTATGATTTATGAAGCTTATTGGTTGGAATAAATTTTGTTCAAGAGATGATATTGAATATTCATATGTTTCATCATATAATTTTATGAAATATATCTTGTAGAAATACTTTGTAGATATTAATCATTGACTATCTGAGTTATCGTTGGGTGACCAGTTTTTCTTGAGTGATTCACCATAGTCGGGTCACTGATTTTTTGGGAAATAGAGAATGTTGAGATTGTGGTTTTTTGGAAATTTTGAGATTATTGTGCGTGTGGGGAATGTGTATTACCATTTAGAACTTCCACCATAGTTGGAATTGATCAACGATGTGTTTCATGTTTCGTTTCATTCCAAGTATCATTCTTAAACATCTCATATTTTGATCTTGTAAGATCTTCATATTGAGGAAAATTTATCCCTGAATGAGCATGTATTTATGATTGTTGATTTGGAGGAAATGTTACATTGTGGGATTATGATTCATTTGTTCCATATACTATGACAACAATGTGTTTATTTTCATGATACAAGTAAGTGAGAGGTAGTGATGATATTGTAGTGGCCTCACCTCTTTTATATGGAATCCTCCATACAAGATTTACAAGGATAAATGTTTTTTATGGTGAGAAGGATATAACTTCGTGTTACCTTATTACAATTAATTGTTTACCCTTTATTTGTTTTTTACATTATTGGGGTTTCATTTTGGTATTAAATCATGGAAAATTTGGAAAAAATGATCTTTAAGGGGCTATCTATGGTTGGATTAAGTTTAGCGAAAACTATTTGGTTTGACTAAGTAATAGTGTAGCTAGGGATATGAAACTAGATGGGGGAATAGTTTTTACAAATACTGAATCCTCTCCCTCATACTATGTAGCTATGAAAAATGGGTTTTTTCACGTTTATAACATAGTTAAGGTAATTATTCCAAAAAAATATGTACCCTAAATAGAATCCCAAGGAAGGTACATGGTTTGGGTACACAATTACCACTAACTATGAAGGATTCGCATCAAATCATGAACATGAGTTATTTATCCACCAAAAATTAAATTTATAATATTAGGACCCCCATTCTATCCCCTAAGCAACCCCACTTGACCCTAAATTGATTTCCATGGATGTGAAGGATTTCAATTAGAAGTTTTACCTTATCAAACACCTTCACTTGAAGTATGGAAGAATAGCTAATCTTCTATGAGCTCCTTTGAGTTTGTAAATATCCTCTCATTTGGTTTCATCTAATATACTATCATTTTCTCCATAGATATTTTTATTGATCATCATTATATTTATGGGAATAATATCACCCTGGATGGTTCTTTATTCTTGGTTACATTATTCATTCTCCATTAATAGATACTACTTTGGTTGATGTGTTGATTCGATTACGTGTTTAAAGGTTGGTGTTTCCATAAAGATTTATCCTTTAATTGAAACCTTTAATTTCTTGATAAAATTGAAATGATGTTTCAAATTGTATTGAAATCCATGATTTCATAACATTGAAAATTCATTTTTAGATTGGGAAGGAATTTATTATAATCTCCCAATTTCAATGAAATTGTTATTATTGGGATGTTTTGAGAAGAATTAGTGAATAATTTTAAAACTGATTTGTTGAAATTGATTTGATGTTTATCCTTGAGGAAAATGTATTAAATTAAAATATTATTTGAATGTATATAAATTTTATGAAAATTGTTATTCGGTTTTGAAATGAATATGCATGTTGAAAACTTCAATTTGGGAAAATTTATTTCTAACTAAATTTAAATGTTTGATTTTCCATTGATTGATTGGTTATTTGCAAACTCATAATGGGATCCCCTAATGGGGTGTAGAATAAAGGGTCAATATGGACCCTTTAATGGGGTGTATATTTAATTTCTGAAGTGGAATTCACTAATGGTGTGTAGATTGGTCACCATATATAGGCTCCCCTAATGGGGTATAGTTTGATTTCCCGATATGGGCATCCCTAATGGGGTGTAGTCTGATTGCCCGAAATGGGATCTCCTAATGGGGTGTTGATATGAGTACCCACACTCACACATATATATCTATATATTTGAGTTTTTATCATTGATTATTTAATTGTTTTTTACATGACAATTATTTTAGATAGACAATTCATTTAATCTTTATTGAGATGTCTTCCCTAATTTTCTTTGAAATAATTTTCTTCTGAGAATGTGCCGATGATTTTACATTCCTTTTTTTTGTTTAAATTGATTACATAATGGATTTATATTATTTCATTTTTATGGAACACTTAGTGATAACATGGGGGATATTTATCTCACACACTAACTTTTCCTTTGGTCATTTGTATATTTTCTTATGCCAGGTCCGAGAAAATGGAATGCACCACTTGGATGTGGAAATTGATCATGATCTTTGGGTCCCTAAGTCATGGACGTGGAAAATGATCATGATATTTTAGACCCTGGGTCATGGAGCTGACCGGTTGAGATATTATCTAATAGTTTCATGGGATATATAGTGATATATCATGGAATGTTTTGATTCTTTAATGATGTACTTATCTAGGTTTTTCATACCTTCTGATTCTTGTACATTCTCCAAAGGAAGATATAAGCATACTGACATGAATATGTTATATTCTATTGTTTTGGGGAAGAATAATTTCTTTTTATTTTATCTATAATGTAGGGTATAAGTCACTTACCCATGGGGATAATGAATGCCCTTCAAGTCATGTCATATCCAACTCTAGTATCTGGGTACTTGTGTATCTGAGCTGGTTCGTGACAGGTAAAGCCAAACTGGCTCCCAGATCAAAATTTATTTCTATTTGATGTGAAAATCATGTAATTAAATTTTCTTAGATCATTAATTTCTATATTGAATATTTATTCCATCCAATTGTTATTCAACTGCTATTATTCAATAATAACTATAAAATCAATAATTAATATCAATTTTTAATTATTCTATAATCCAATTTTCACTAAAGATATTATATATTAATTGTGAATGAATATTTAGCCTTATATAATTTAGGTGGAAAAAATATATTACATTTCTATCAACATAAATTTATTTATATATTATTTTTAAGGATATATAATTTTTTATGTAATTTATGTTTTTTATGTGGTAATAAAATTCTAAAATAGCTTCCCATTATCAACACAAAAAATGCTCTAATAAATGGTATCTTCGAGGGTTTTTAACATTGAAATGAGGACCCCTTATCAGCACTTTTAGATAGAAATAATAATTACACCCACTTTAATGGTTCTATTAGCTAGGACTAATAATGTATATCATAGACTTTCACGTGTTTTATATAAGTGGTGGGCTGTCATTTTCGAACCATCCCCAACTCATTTAAGATATGAACGCCACACTCTTCTTATCATTGACCATTTTATTTTGTCCACCTCATTAGTATGTATGTAATAAATGTAAATATAATTATACATTAAATTTTTAAAACTATATTAATATTGTTATATAAATCACATATAATATTAATTAAATAAGTATAAATAAATTTAATCATTAAAAATGCATATTATCATTGCTTTTAATTAGTTCTAATAAAACACTACTAAAAAATAATATTTTTAAAATCTCAATACATTGAAATTATCATAAATAAAGAAACACTCTTTAGTTATGAAATTTACAAAATATGACCATTATCGGTGCTAAAAATGTTGATAAAGGTGGCCTTTTCATCACTTTTTTAAGTGTTGATAAAATTTGAAAAAAAATTGGAAGGCTCCCTTTATTTGTGCTCAGAGTCTCCATTTTCCACCACTTTTCAGCCACCCACACCCACCCCACATGGAATCCACACTACCCTCTATCATCAATCATAATTCTACTTTTCATTATTTTTTCAAAGCGTTACCTCATGTTCTTCTTCGTGTGTTCCTATATTCGATCTTTAGACCTCCCTTGTGCAATCTGAATTCCATTACCACTACAGCAATATTGTGTTATTCAATGTTTTATGATATTACTATTTATTAATATGTATATTTATGTACTTGTTTTTAATTCACCTATATGTATATATAATTATTTTTAAATACAAATTTAAAATATATGTTTCTATGTGTAATATATATACAAATATTTATTTAAAAATATTTTATATTAATATTAATTTACATATTTTAAAATATAAATATAAATATTTATTCACTTATTAATACACACAAATATTTATATATAACGAATATATACACGTTTGTCTAACATATATATAAATATGTATATATATTTATAAATATTTATAATGTAAAAAACTGCTATATATTAATTTAATCAATATGGATAATAATTGACTGTACATGTTATATATAATTATTTTTTAATATATTTTTCAAATATATTTATATATTTAATATTTATCTATAAATTTTATAAATTACTTATATATTTATATGTCTATAAATTTATATATTTATTTAAACATATTATATTAGGTGCTTGAGGGTAAAATTGCATTCAAACAGACACACACCATACACAAAACCATAAAAGGTAGTTCATAGACCCCCAAGGGAAACCCCAACCGACAAGGTATATTATTAAAATTTATATTTTTTACCCAAATGCCCAGTGGGCATGAAGCCCATTACATGGCTCATAGGTCCACCATTGGATGGTCAAAAGGCCCTTCTGAAATCATGCCTAGGTCACCACCTGCACATTATGTCTGCGTCACTGCACAAATTTATTAACAAAGATACCCAGTTATATTTCAGATATAAAAGGATAAATATTTTCAAATATGTATTTATTTACAGATATTAGAACACATAAATATTTTTTTATTGACCCACACAAATATGTATATAAACATTTATTGCATAGGTTAATATATTAATGCATTTTTAGAAGATAAATAAAATTGATAACATTTTTTAAAATAAAATGAATAATAATTATAAATTTCAATATAGTTTATATATAGTAGGATACATTTTTTATGTAAATAGTTTTAAATAATTATGTGTGAAATTTAATTATTTTATGTAAATATTAGAAACCATGCATATATTTAATTATAAATAAGACTATGGTATTAAAAAATAATATAAAATCCATTTTATCTTTATTAATGTAATACATGAGAATAAATTTTGCCTCTAGGGAAAAAATACATAAAAACCTCTAAATGGAAGTAGAAATCCGATAAAATATTAAAAACAATTAGGGTATCCTAAATAAATAATAATTTTTATAGGTCTTTTGAGATTTTTGTGACCTCAAAAATAGTTTTTATTTCCCCTTGGATAGTATGGTGTATATCTAGTCATTGACTTTGATATGAAATGTGACAGAGCTCAAAAATACACTAGGAAAAAAATTTATAGTTGTTTAATGTTTAAGTCATGTTTTCAACTTATCTTAGATCATATATTAATTTAATTTATTCTTATGTCATCCAATTGGTACTAAATGAATGTTACCAAATAATAATTATCAAATTATTTGTAAATATTTTGTAAATTTTTTTATAATCCATTTTCTATAAAGTTATTACATATTACATGAAAATGCTTATTTAGCCTTCTACAATCATATTTATTTAAATATATTTTTTTACATTGATACAAATATATTTATATATTAATATTTGATTGTCAATGGTATATACTTTTTTGAAATATAAATTTAATTGAAACAAGAAAAATTCACTAATAAAGTGTTCCTTTTTTCCATTGCTTAAATAAAATCACTTATAAAGGGTAGCGTTTATCATTGTATTTATTTAAGTAGTGATAAACATAATCCTTTATCACCACTTTTGGACACACTATTAATAGTACTCTTTTCAAAATAATCATTCCATTTTCTAATTCACCATGTTTTTGAAACACACCATGCTTCCATGATATGCTTCTCTTTAAATAATACAATAGCGTGTGTTGTACGCAACTTCGAGTTCTAACACACCACAACCAATCGAACTAGACGTTATGAATAGTAATACTTAATTTTTAAAATTTTAAAAATTTTATATTTCTATATGGACTTCATTTTTATATTCGGAATATCAAAATTATCTTAGGGTGAATATTTGGTATTTTTCTGAAAACATTCAATTTTTGATGAATAGTGAATAATATTAAATTCTATTTAAAAACAACTTTTTTAATCAAAGTAATTAATAGTGATAAATTATAATATTGAGTGGTTATGAAGTATAATTATATTATATTATTACATTTTAATCCACTGTTGGTCATTGGACATAATTTCACATTTAAACTAGACATAAGCTAGTGTCAATCTTTTGATAGTAACTATTTCTTAAAAACAGGCTTATTGTTTTGAAAATGAGAATTAATTTTAAATTACTTTCTTACACTTCTGTGATTTGAATTTACAAAAATGGATTCCATATTTAGAATTTTGAGTTCCAAATTGTTCGAATAGGTAACTTTTCTTTTTAGACATTTTGAATAATTTCTTCGGTAAATATTTTATTTACCTTGTTTAAAGGGTAAATCCGGTAAATAAGGTAAATAATAATATTATATCAATATTAAATTACCCTATCACGTTTTTTAACCCTAATAGATGATACATGTCCAACCATGGGCATATTTGGGTCGATTTTGGGACCCCATGGAGCCACTTGTAAGTGATAATGACACATTATATTAATTAAGTTAAAGTAAGTACAAAAATGACACAAGAATATATATTTTAGCAAAACAATTTTTACATAGAGTTATAAATTTTATCTATTCGACTGTAAATATTAATTATAAATATAAAATTAATAAATATACAATGTTATTTTATTTATAATTTTTAGATATTGAATAAATAAATTTATTTATGAAACAACGGTGATGCATTTTTCTTTATTAATGAAAGAATCAAATAAATGGTATTATTAATGTTAAAATAAATATAATTTGAATGGTTTGATGACATAAAAGAATTTTATAGGTTAATATTACATGTTAGGATTCTTGAAATGAATTTATTTTGAATTAATAAAGTTTTTAGGACTTTAAAAAATCATTTATAAAATGGTGTCAAAATTGACATAAAATAATTTTTAAAATAAATATTATATTATTAATTGATATAATATTTATAAAAATATAATTTTTTCCTATTGACTTATATAATGATAGGTGTATCATTAATGAACCAATTGGGGATCTCTAGAAAGATTATAGTATGTTTATTAACTATATAATATAAAAATTCAAAGAGACATGGTAAATGTCAAACTATTTAACTAAAATTTAAATATAAAAGATAAAGATAATATAGTGACCCAAACCTATATAACACTTATTTTTTGAGTGGGTTTCTACCCATACCCACCTTAAACTTTATATAATCCACTTTCTATAAATTAGAAACTGAAAATTATTTTATTATAAAATAATATTTGTAGGTTTTCCTATGGTGCCACTCACCCCTCTTATAAAAGGGAACTCCCCCTTCTCTCTAATTCACACCTTCAAAGCCTTATTACTAGGCCATACCATGACCAAATATCCTCTAAAATTCCCACAATTCATCCTAGAGGACTTACTTTAGTTATAAATCTAACATAACGATCCCTTTTTATCAAATCAAAAGGAAGAACCTGAAAAAGAGGTAATAATTTCACCACCCTCTTTCATGTTCTTTTCATATTGCACTTCTTCATTCTGGGTTATTTCCATTATAAAATAATAACTCCAGTATCTTCTATATACATTTATGTTATTATAAATAAGGTACAACCATATTCATAATTCTATCCATCCTTTGAATGACATATCACCTTACGTGCGTATGTACGGCTTACCGTCTCCACGTCGTGGTGTAATTGTTATTCAATAAATTATTATTTGGATGGGTATAATAATGATGTGTAACATATGTAAATAATGAATACAACATGATAATTATTCTTTATATATGACATAAAATCCCATTATTTATTATTTTAATATCAAAAGAATGATATTATCACTCGTGCGTACGTACGGATTACCATCTCCACGAATGCGATGAGATTCATTCCCCATCATATCCATCCATGACTAATTTTCATTTGATGATTAAAAATAAATTTAAAGACTTGATATCATTCTATATGTGAATAAGATACATCCCATCCATATCAAATATGACTCACATAACAAATTATATAAAAGAAAACGAATATGTTAACACCCGAAACGACAATAATACTAAGATATTATTAACAATGAAATGTTGAAAGATCATATATGATATCATATTAATGTATATTACTCTTGTATAATTTAATAACTATTATTTCACCATTATATACGAGGTTAAACAACCTTTGACCAAGGAAAACTACAAGGTAGGGGTTAATTCTACAATCTATTCATTATCTGAGGTTGTTTATACGTAATTACCTTCTGGGACATCTTTGTCATCCACAAACATGTTTTGTAAAAATTTATTTCCAAAAATTATTACTCTTTACTAAAAAATGGGTTAAATTCATTTAGACCCTTATTTGTTTTGATTGGAATATTTCTATCATTTTCAAAACATTGTAATTTTTTACCTTTTCACAAATTTTAGGTAAGAATGTTCTTTTAACTTATATAGCGGGTGCAGCTATTTTACACCATTATAACATCATCAAACCTTACCTTAAAAGATTATAACAATATTTTCAAAATAAATTTTTTCTTTATAATTATGTGACTATTAAAATATTTCAAAATAAAATGACATATTTCTCTAAAAATGTTTTTGATTTCATCTATGTCAACATCCTTTGGTGGATTTTAAGTTTATTTGTAGTTGACCTATTATGATAAAAAAATTCAATATTGTATTCAAGGTTTTTTGATATGTTAGACTGCGAATGTGCGATTTTTATACCGTTCATGGAATATGGTTAAAGTATTTACATTTCATATGCGAGTTTTAAAATGAATTTTTATGATATGTTTAAACCTTTTCATATGAGGAATGTATTGGACTTAGTAAGTGACGGCTGGAGCTCACTATCACTCCTCGATGCATCGGTAGATCCCATGAGACAACTAGACATAGAATTGGCTGAGGCCTTTCCCAATTTTGATATATGGTTTTGTTTGTGGCCTTATTCATTTTTAGATGTCTTGAACGAGGCCTTGACAAAATCTTCCAGAATGTACAACATTATACATTCTCTCATTATGAAAATAATATTGATATATAATTTTGTCATTCGACTAGTAGAATACCCATGATTATGTTTTATTATGGGAATATTTACTCATCTCATATTCCTGCAATAAAACTATTCATGTTTTTTATTGGTCATGTCATTTGGTTTCAATTATTCACCATGCTTAATATTTGTGCTATTTTCCGCAGTATTTTTTACCATTATTGAGCGTTGATCTCACCCATTTCTTATTTTTATTTTTCCCAAGATATGAAGAAGTTGTTTATTAGTGACATGCAGGCATAATCTAGGAGTTTTGGATGTTTCTAATTAAAAATTATTGCGTCATATTTATCTTCAAACTCTAAAGTTGAACATATGTATGAATCTTGTTTCCAATAATACTAAACTGATCGGTATTTCGAGACATGATTTCCTTGTGATCATGAAAATGTTATGTAATAATGAAATGACTAGGGCTAACTATGGTCGAGGCGTTATAGTTGGTATTATAGGAAGTTTAGTACAAACCTTGGAAACTATATTTAGATAAACTCTGATTAGAGCACATAGCCCTAAGATAGACGTTGAGGATTAGTATAGAAGTACTTCCTAGAATTTTTTTATTGTAGAGATTTTTTGATTTTTCCAAGAAATACATCCCTATCTCGATACGAGAATGTAGAGGTGGATATGGAACAGATATACCTAGGGGTAACACCCGAAAACACCTCTTTGAGCGAGACTCAAACGGGAACTGGTGCCCGACAATGGGCCTTGCTGCACTATGGGTTACGACACTCCCAAGGGATATGCTTAGGATAATTCTCATTTTCGTAACAAATCATTATGAAGGGTTTATGAGTATATACTTCCTCAATGAAAAAATTATTTATGATTATGGATTATATCCACAAACTGTTCAATTTTTGTTAAGTGTTTTATGAATTTTGATTTATGTATTGTAGTTTATAAACTAATCTAGCGTATGAAATTGTATAGAAATGGCGTCTAGTGGATGGAATGGAAACCATAACAATGTACAAACTCTATGTAGGGATTTCCCTCATGTTCAATATAATTATAGTGGAGCTGTTGATACAACTGGTGCTAATCAGCTTATCACTATACTGGGACAACTCACTCAGATTATGAAAAATAACCTTACCCGTATCGAGCACCCTGATCCACAGCATGGAGGATAAATGCTTGATCGCTTCATGAGGAAAAAACCACTGACATTCAATGGATTTAAAAATCTATTAGTGGATGAGCAATAGATAAACTCCTTAGAAAAAATATTCCACACTTTGGGGAGTAACGAAAGGGAAAATGTTTTCATGGCAGTTTACCGCCTCACTGGAGATGCTGATCAATGGTGATCATTGATTCAAAACACAATGGATAATGAGGAAGTAACAAATATTGAATGGACGATGTTTAAATAAATTTTCGTATAAAAATACATTCCTCATGACCATCAAGTTGATATGAAAAGACTATTTCTGAGTCTGAGGAAAAAGGAGGATGAGAATGTCGAAAAGTATGAAGCTACCTTTACAAGGTTAGTGAGACATGTAGCAGATTATATACGGAACCTAAGAAGTAATATTGATTGTTTTGTTAATGGTTAAACCCATATCTCCGAAGAGAATTAGTATCACAATCCATCTCATCATACGAAGATATTTTCTCATGTGCTATCAAGATAGAAATGGAATTCTCTAAGTATTATGACTTTAAATAAAATAAAGAGAAGAGAAGATATGTTGAACACCTAGGGAAAAGAAATAAGGAAACAAGGAAGAAGGGAAGAATTGAATTTTCACCCTGTGATAATTTCGGAAGGAAGCACCCTGGTGCCTGTCTAAAAGGAAAAAGAGTATGATACAAATGTGGAGAGAATGGCCGTATTTTTGGTAAATGTAAGGGAAAAAGGCACTACCAATGTTCAAAGCTACAATTGTAGGGAGATGGGACATTATGCAAATGAATTTCCTAAGCATCATAGAATCTTACCTTAGAAAAGACCATGGGATCAAGGCCAAGGTTATGTGATCACTACTACTGAGGTTGAAGCTCCGAAATACGTAGTGGTAGGTAATTTAATGGTTTCCTCAAGTTCAAAAAATGCATTATTTTATTCTGGATCATTTCATGGTTTTATATCTTCCCAGTTAGCAATGATAATTAGATATTTCCAATTTTATTTGACAAGGTAGTTTTCATTCAAAACACATAAGGGAAGTATCGTTGCTAAAATATTTTGTGAATAAGTTACCATTAGGGAATATAAATGTTCTTTATCTACTGATCTCATCATCATACCCATGACTAAATTTTATATAATCCTCGGTATGTATTGGATTTCAGACCATAATGCAAAAAAAATATTGTTAGAAGAATGAGGTTACTATTTTTTATGATGATGCTAAAGAACACCTTATCTTTAGAGAAGAATCATCACCACCGGATTATTATGTAGATCCATCCCCAGTAGCTCAACTAAATTAAATTATTCTGTAAGAAGAGAATGGAATTATTGTTGGTGAGGAAAGGAATGTTCAAATAAAGGATGTACATATTGTGAGTGAATATGTTGATTTGTTTCCAGATGATTTACCTGGACATCCTCTAGAGTAAGAAATTGAGTTTTCTATTGATTTAATTCTTGGTTCAAGGCCCATATGGAAGACCCCTTATAGAATGGCCACATGTTTTGGGCCTACGAGTTTTCTTTCACTAACATCATCCCATCTGGTTGGTGTGCGACATCTCTTTCCGTATAACGCTTCATATTGTGCCATGTAAATACATGAATGGAAGATATTGTTATAGGAACATTCTACCAGAGGTAAATATTGATCCCACATACCATTAATGTCATGTGAGAAAGACCTCAACATGTCTTCTAAGTATTGAATAGTCCGTTCTGATTTTCCATCAGTTTGGGGGTGGTAGGAAGTGCTCAAATAATGTTCAGTATTCAGGGATTTCTGATTAATTTTCCAGAATCTTGAAGTAAAACATGGATCATGATTAGAAACAGTCAATAGTGGTACTCCATGAATTCTAACAAATTCATTAATATATAGTCTTTCCAATCATGCAAGTTATAAATATTCTATTATGGCAAGAAAATGTGCTGACATAGTAATACGATGAACAATGAACCATATTGCATTGTTTCTTCTAGGAGCCATTGGTAGTCCCATGACAAAGTCCATCATTATATTATCCCATTTCCACTCTGGTATGGGAAGTGGTTGCAAGACTCCTCCTGGCTGTTGCCTTCCATCTTTCACATGTTGACAAACCATACATCTTGACACCAAATCAGCAATGTCCCTCTTCATGTTTTCCCACAATTAATGTTCCTTCAAATCTCTATAAATTTTGGTGCTCCTAGGGTGTATAGAGAAATTGGAGCTATGAGCAGCATCTAACAATTCCCTTTTTAGATTAGCTATATCAGGAACATAATGTATCTTCTCAAATTTCAAAATTCCATCTTCATACACAAAGTCACTCAATATCCCATCATTCACAGATTTAATCTTCTTTCGAAACTCTTCATCACCGGTCGGAGAACTCTTTGTCCTTTCTAGAAAATATGGTTTGTAAACCATTTTAAAAACTATGGATGTTTCACCATCAATGGTGATTCCCATATCCATCATTAGTAGATCCATATATATAGGATCCTTTCAAACTCTTATCTTGATCAAAACTCCATGATCCTTTGTACTCAAAGCATCTTCCACTTCATTTTCCTTCCCTGGCTGGTTGTGTATCGTGTAATCATAATCCATGAGTTGTTCAAGCCATCACTTTTGCCTCATGTCGTGTTCTTTTTGTGAGAAAATATACTTCAAACACTTTTGATCTTTATATATCCCACATTTTTCACCATAGATATAGTGTCTCCACATCAACAACGAAAATATTACAGTTGCTAACTCAAGATCATGAGTAGGATAGTTTTTCTCATGAATTTTTAGTTGTCGTGATGAATTGGTAATACCTCTATCATTCTTCATAAGGACACAACCAAGTCATTTCTTTGATGCATCACTATAAATAACAAACCCATCATTACCCAATGGTAGAGTCAAAATAGTAGCATTGACTAATCATCTCATCAGTTCATCAAAACATTCTTTACACTTTATTTCCAAAAAAATTTAACCCCATTACATGTGAGATTTGTTAATGGGTTAGCCAAATGGGAAAATTTCTGGTTGAAATGTCAATAATATACTACTAAACAAATAAAACTATGAACCTAAGTTATACTCGTTGGTGCTGGACATTTTTGGATTTCCTTGGCCTTTGATGGATCAACGGAAATTCCATCATTATAGACAATAGGGCCAAGAAAAGAAATCTCCTGAAGCCAGAATTCAGACATTCTAAACATCCCATATAATTCCGTCTTCTAAGAGTATTTAGGATAATGCACTAGTGATATTAATGATCTTCGTAGCTTTTTATGTATTCTAAGATATCATCAATAAATACCACTAAAAAATCAGCGAGATATTCCTTCAAAACTCTGTCATTAGATCCATGAAGACAGAGGGTGCATTAGTCAACCCAAAAGGCATTATTGTAAACTTGTAATGCCCATACCTGGTTTGAAATGCTATTTTCGGAATGTCTTCCTTCTTCACACACAACTGATGATATCCAGGTCGAAGTTAAAACTTTGAAAAATATTGAGCTCCATGATGTTGGTCGAATAAATCATCAATGCGAGGTAGGGGATACTTGTTTTTTATTTTTATAGCATTGATTTCCATGTAGTAAATAAATAACCACATAGACTATATTTATTATTAATAAAAAGGAAATTTTATAACTTAACACTCTAAGCATCCATGATACGATTCCCTTTAAATAATACAGTAGCATGTGTTGTACGCAACATAGAGTTCTGACACCCCAAAACCAATCAAACTTTCCATTATGAATAGTAATACACAATTTTTGAAATTTTATAAAATTTATTTTTCCAAATATACTTCATTATTGGATTTGGAATATAGAAATTAGATTAAGGTGGATTTTTTGTATTTTTCTGAAAACATTCAATTCATGATGAATAGTGAAAATACTAAATTTTAATTAAAAAACTTTTTTAATCAAAGTAATTTATGGTGATAAATTTTAATATTGAGTGGTTTTAATGTATAATTAGATTATATTTTTACCATTTAATCCGATGTTGGTCATTTTACGTAATTTGACATTTAAACTAGACATAAGCAAGTGTCAATCTTTTGATAGTTATTATTTCTTAAATAATGCTTTTTGTTTTGACAACGAGAATTAATTTTAAATTAATTTCTTCCGCTTTTGTGTATTGAATTTATAAAAATGGATTCCATATTTAGAATAGTATGGTCTAAATTTATTAAATAGGTAAAATTTATTTTTAGACATTTTGAATAATTACTTCGGTAAATATTTTATATAACATGGTTAAAGGGTAAATCCAATAAATAATGGTAAAAATAGTATTATAATAACATTAAATTACACTAACACATGTCATAACACTGTTTTATGATACATATCCAACACATGGGCATCTTTGTGTCGAATTTGGGACCCCATGGAGCCACTTGTAAGTGATAATGACACTTTATATTAATTAAGTTAAAATAAATTCAAAAATGACATAAGCATATATCATTTAGTAAAATAATTTTTACATAGAGTTATACATGCTATATTTTCTCCTATAAATATTAATTATAAATCTAAAACTATTTAATACATAATGGTATTTTATTCATAATTTTCAGACATTTAATAGTTAAATTTATTTATGACACAATGATGATGATGTATCTTCCTTGTTAATGAATGAATCAAATAAATGGTATTATAAATGATAAAATAAATATAATTTGAATGTTTCTATACCATAACCGAATTTTAGAGGTTAATATGACATGTTAGGATTCATTAAGTGAATTTATTTAGAATTAATAAAGTTGTTAGGAAATTCAAAAAAATCAATTATTAAATAGTGTCAAAATTGATATAAAATAATTGTAAAAAAATTTATTATATTATTAATTAATATAATATTCCTAAAAAACGGTTAAGGAAAAAAACTAATATAATGATAGTTGTATCATTAATGACCCACTTGGGGTTCTGTTGGACGTTTTTAGTAAGTTTATTGACCATATAATATAAAAATACATAGAGATATAGTAAATGTCAAACTATTTAACTAAGATTTAAAATAAACCAATAAAGTTAATATAGTGACCCAAACCTATCTAAAACCTATTGGTTGGGTGGTTTTCGACCCATAACCACCTTAAAATTTAAATAATTCACTTTGGAGCCATTATAAACAGAAAATGAGTTTATTATAAAATAATATTTCTAGCTTTTCCTAAGGTTCCCCTCACCCCTCTTATAAAAGGGCACCCCCTTCTCTCTAATTCACACCTTCAAAGTCTTTTGTCTCAGCCAACCCATGAAAAAATATCATCTAAAATTCCCTCACTTAATCCTAGAGGCCTTAATTTAGTCAGAAATCCAACATAAGGAGCCCTTTTGATCAAATAAAATGGAAGAACCCAAAGAAGAGGTATTAATTTCACCACACACTTTCAAGTACTTTTCTTCTCCACATCTTCTTTCATTTTTATTTACATTATAAAATAATAACTCCAGTATATTCTATATACTGTGATGTTATTATAAATATGGTAAATCCATATTCATCATTCTATCCATCCTTTGAATAACATGTCACCATATGTGCATACGTACGGCTTACCGTCTCCACGTCGTGGTGTAATTTTTATTCAATATATTAATATTTGGATGGGTATAATAATGGTGTGTAATTAATGTAAATAATGAATATAACATGATAATTATTCTGTATATATGATATACCATCCAATTATATAATATTTTAATATTAAAAGAATGATATTATTGCTCGTGCATAAGTACGAATTACAATCTCCACAAACGCGATGAGATTAATTCCACATCGTATCCATTCAAGAATAATTTTCATTTTATTGTAAAAAATAATAATTAAAGACTTGTTATCATTCAGGAAATGAATAAGATACATCCAATCCCTAAAACATATGACTCACATAACAAATAATATAAAGGAAAATGAATCAATTAACACCCGAAACGACAATAATACTAAGATATTATTAACAAAGCAATGTTAAAAGGTAATATATGATATCATATTAATGTATATGATTCTTGTATAATTTAATAAAAATTATTTCACTATTATACAGGAGTTTAACCTAACCTCGAGAACGAAAAATTCAAAGGTAAGGTTTATTTCTAGAATCCCGTCATTATCTAAGGTTGTTTATACGTAATTATCTACTGGAACCTCTTAATAATCCACATACATGTTTTCTTAAACATGTATTTTAAAACATGTATACTATTTACAAGACAATGGGTTAAAATCATTTACACCCTTATGTGTTTTGAAAGGAATCTTCCCTTCATTTTCCAAACAAGGTACTTTTTGACGTTTATGAAAAATTTACGGTAAGAATGTTTTTTTAACTTATACGGTGGGTGCGTCTATTTTCTGCCGTTATAACATCATCAAAGCATCCATTACAAGCTTATAAGAATACATTTATAATAAATGTTTTCTTTATAAATATGTGACTCTTAAATGATTTCAAAATAGAAATAGATATTTCTCTAAAAAGGGTTTTGATTTCATCTATGTCAACATCCTTTGATGGATTTTAATTTTATTTGAAGGTGATTTATTATGATACAAAAATTCCATATTGTGTTGATGATTTTGTGATATTTTGAATTTGGATATGATATTTATATACCATTGATGGGTTATGGTTAATGAATTGACATTTCTTATGCTAGTTTTAATACGAATGTCTATGATATGTTTAATCATGTTCATATGAATAATGTATTGGACATAGTAAGTGACGGTTGGAGCCTGCTATAGATCCTCGATGTATCTGTAGGTCTCATGAGACAACTAGATGTGGAATTGGCTGAGGAATTTTCCAATTTTGTTATATGGTTTTGGCTGAGGCCTTAATCATTTTAGACATCTTGGCCGAGGCCTTGAAAAAATGTTTCATAATGTCCAGAATTATACATTCCATCATTATTAAATAATATTTATGGTTCATGTGGTTATTCGACTAGTAGAATACCCATGATTATGTTTTATTATGGATTTATTCACTCAGCTTGTAAAGACGCGTAAATTTCCGGGAAATTTTTTTCTTAATTTTCTTTGGAATTTTACAAGAACGTAGTTTCTGATGGCACCTGATTCCAAGGCCCGGTGTTCCCAGAATCGTTTTCCAAAGTTTGGCTCGGGTGCGTTCAATGAACGAACAAGCGGGTTTTTATAAATTTTGAACTGGTGCTCGAAATCAAATTCCGAGGGCACCGATGGAATCGTAGCGCTGATATTTTCTTATAAACGCATCTTCCGAAGTTACGTTTTCTCGAGTGTGGTTTTTAATATTTTGGATTAAGTAAAGAAAATAATATAAAGTGGTGCGACAACTTTATTTAATTTCACTTAAAGCCACTTAAAGCCACTTTAATGCTGTTTAAGCTAAGTTGTAGCGGATAGGGTGCAATTCAAAATATCCTACCCTCTTGGTAGGATATTTGTGGGGTGGGGCCCACACAAGAACCGCCGTTTCTTTTCCCCTAAAGTAACGCACCCGCAACCCCCCTCTTAAATGAAAGTCAACTGGGGCGTTTCCTTAAACTCTTAAACGCACCTATTAATTGGGCGTTTTATTCATTGAAATTAATTCTATGAATTAATGGGTCGTTACTTAGTTTATTTTTCAATTTGTTGGCATGTTAATAAAATAAGACCAACGCTTGTCTTCTTGAGGATTGCTCGTTGAGAGGATTTGGAGAAGACTCCAAGGCTTGAGATCTTCATCCTCCTTCACGAAGAACGCGAAGAACGCGAAGAATGTAAAGAACGCGAAGAATGCGAAGAACGCCGGCCTCTGACGAAGGGAGACGAGGAACGCCAGGCCCCCCGGAGATCAATGACGTGACGCCGACGATTCTCCCTCTGCGACGCTTCTTCCACGACAAATCTTCGATCATCCGTTGAGGTATGAGATTGCGGTCCTTTTAATTCCTTTGTGGTTTTTATCCTCAACATGGATTTAATTGTTATAATTAAATTCGTGTGTTTCTTTAACCCTCGGAGATCGTCGATGCGACGCCCTTCCGCGACGATGCGACGCCCTTCCGCGACGCGACGATCACCTCCTACCGCGACTGTCAATTCCGCGACGTACTCGCACTCGTCCGATGACAGCTACGAGGTAGGGGTCATTTTGAAAATGTTTTACCCATGTTTGTTTTCCTCCAAGGCAAGAACGCAGACCAACCAATTAACAAGTTGGTCTGCGTATTATTATTGCGGGATGTGGTTTATCAATTGCTAGGATTCATGGTCTTGTTTCAAACCGCTAACGCGGTGGGTGTGGACAAACGAACAAGTCCGAACCCACCGCCCTTTGTTTCTTGGTGGGCGGAATGATGGACGATGACAAAATGCACCGCAGAGATGATTTGTTGATTCCGTAGTGAAGAACGGGACCCGAGATGAACTACGGCGCAGACGGAAATGGAATCGGACCACCGGAGAAATTCTGGTGGCCCGCGGACTCCACCGGCACGCCGCCGGACGAAGCCGCCGCGGCAGAAGTCGCGGCGGCGGGATGCGGTTCCGCGGCCGCACGGAACCGAAGTCAGGGACGCGGCGGCCCGGCCGCATCCGGTGAAACCGAGCGGCCCCACGCGAGGCCGCGGCTTCGCTTCACGAGGGGGCATCACGCCCCCCGTAGCTTCCCTTGCTCGGCCGCTCGGCCGAGCCGAGCCGACCCGCCGGCCGTGTCGCGCCCATCTGGGTTGGACCCGGAGCTGGGTCGGGTCGCCCCGGTTCGGGCCAACCCAGGAGGGGTCGGGCTGGGTCAGTCCGGGCCCAGACCCCCCCGTCTCCGGACCTTTTCGTTCTTTTGCTCATAACATGAGATACGGGCATCCGAACGACGCACCATCAGTGGCAATGCGATCCTTGGATCGAGACGGTCGTTTTGGTATATCACACTCAAGGTTTCGGAATACTTTGTGTTCGGCCGGGTTGGTTCGTACACAAAACCAACCAGGCCCTCGGAGCAGAAGCACTCATATCTTGAGCTTCGGACGTCCGATTGACGTTCCATGGACTTTGTATAATTCCTCTAAGTGAAATGGATCTTTTGGCTTACTTCGCTCGAGGTTTGGACGCAGGTGGAGTACATTCGGGTTGGTTTTTCCTTAAAAACCAACCGCGCCCATGGAACGAAAAGGCCAATAACTCTCAGACCGGGCGTCCGATTGACGCGCTGTCTGCGACGTTGAGTTCCTGTTGGCGATACGGAACTTTCGGATACATCAACTCTGGACTATGTGTCAGTTGATGTATCAGCCTCTCAGCTCGTGGAGCGGACCCTCCTGAACGAGCTTGCTGTGTGCGGAAATCCTAGAGCTGGCTGCAACTACTACTATGACGACGACAACTGTACAAAGATCCTCAGTGGATTCGACTGCGACAATGATGAAAAATGTACGGGGATCCTCCGTGTTTTCGGCAGTGACCACTATGTTACATCTTAGGATACATCAACTCCGGACTACATGTCAGTTAATGCATCGGCCTCTTAGCTCGTGAAGTGGACCCTCCCGGAACGGACATGATGTGTGAGGAAACCCTAGAGCCGGATGAGACTTGACGACTGCTGATCGAACGACTCTGTGTGTTACGGATAGCCCAGTGGGAAGCGCTTGGCTGTAGCAGCAGACCCACGGCGGAGGAGTGCATGGTTGTAGCGGCAGACCCGCGGTACTCAACAGAAGGAGTACCTATGGAGGCTATGAGGGGGAGCGCTTGGTTGTAGCGGCAGACCCGCGACGGAGGAGCTCTTGGTTGTAGTAGCACGGGGGAGCGCTTGGTTGTAGTAGCATACCCACAATAGAGGAGCGCTTGGATGTAGCGGCAGGCCCGTGGTACTCAACAGAAGGAGTAACTCTAGAGGCTATGAGGGGGAGCGCCTGGTTGTAGCTGCAGACCCACGACTGAGGAGCACTTGGTTGTAGCAGCACGGGGGAGCGCTTGGTTGTAGAAGCAGACCCACGGTAGAGGAACGCTTGGTTGTAGCAGCAAGCCCAAGGTACTCAACCGAAGGATTACCTCTAGAGGCTATGAGGGGGAGCGCTTGGTTGTAGCGGAAGACCCATGGTGGGAAGCGCTTGGTTGTAGCAGCCAGCCCACAGTACTCGATAGGTGGAGTACTACAGCAGTCCAAGGATAGAGGGAAGCACTTGGGTGTAGCGGCTTACCCACTGTTATTTATGGAGAAGGAGTTTCCAAATAGATATGGTTTTACTTGATGATCGATCCTATGTGGGTCACTGCGGGGGTTAGTACCTACCGATCCTTTGTGGGTCCGACGGCTTAGATGAATCAACGACTCCATCTGATCATACCTATCGCCTTACGAAGTAGTATTCCTGTGTGAGCTGAATCCTGTCTTGCATTCCTATGTGGATTATGTTATTCTATCCTGTGTGGATTTATGTTTTTCTTTCATGTGTGGACGGGGTTGTACTTAGGCTCGGATGTTGGAGCCGAACGAGAATTGATGACTTAGGTATATGTATGGTCATATACATAAGTTGTGTCGGATGTTACTTCGTGATTGTATCTTTCCTTTGTGTATTCTGGGAGACCTTTGGGGGTTTTGGGGTCCCTACTGAGAAGCTTATACCCACCCCTTCATGGGCTATGCCCGCACGACATTGTGTTGGTTGCAGACGACGGACATCGCTGATCATGGCTAAGGCTTGCGGAGTAGGACGGTACCTGGAGGTGGACCACTGGACGGGACGTACTCGGAGCGGACGGCCGGACCTAAGGAGTAGTGGCGGCTATCTGTACCCACCCTTCAGGTGGGATTCCCAGTGGACAGCTCGACGTCCCATCTTTACTTTTCAGTTGTTGTTTTCCCTTTACAGTTGTACTTTACTTTCAGTTTGGGTTTGTATAGTAGCCCACTTACCTTTCCGCACTTACTGTTGTACCAGTTTTTACTTAGTTTTTAATTCTTCTACTTGCTTGCTCTGTGGTGTTTGGTTACTTTACAAAGGCAATGCCTTCCCTTTACTGGGATTTACTCCTTGGTGCTAGTCACCAGCCCCTAGCCTATGGAAGGCGGGCTTGGGGTAGTCACGGCATGGGCCCCGAGGACGGGTCATGACACAGCTCATATTCCTTCCATAAAAGTATTCATGTATATTATTGGTAAATGAATGTGGTTTCAATTATTCACCGTGCGTCATATTTATGATTTTTTATACTGTATTTCTTTCCCTTACTAAGCGTTTATTCTCACCCCTTTCGTATGTTTTATTTTTCCATTATATGAAGAAGTTAGTTATGAGTGAATTACAGGCATAATCTAGGAGTTTGGGATGTTTCTAATGAAGTATATTTGTGTTGTATTTCTCGTAAAGTTGTAAAGTTGAACATATGTTTGGATCTTGTTTCCAATAATACTAAACTAATCAAAATTTTGAGAAATGATTTCTTTGTGATCATTCCAATGTTATGTAACAATGCACCGACTCTGGGTAACTAGGGTCAAGGCGTTATAGTTGTATTCATTGAGTTTGTTTCGAAAAACCCATTTTTCCAATGACAATCATGTCAAAAAGACTTTAAAAAACTATCTATATTTGGTTCTTTTTAATTTCATCAAGCTCATCATGCATTAATTTAATCCAAATTTCATCTATATCATTAGATTATAAATATTTTTGTTCCACTTGCGAAATAAAATAGGTTTTTTGAGTGATTATTATTCTTTTTTTTAATAGTTTTTTTATTTAATTACTTTGTTTATGATATCAACATTATGTTTCAATATTTAAATACGTTTATTTTAGGTTCTTCTTTATTATCGTCATCCTAGAACTTCTTTTGAATCCTAGTAGCATGATTCATTACTTTTCCACATTAAAAAACATAGTGGCATCTTTCCCTAGAACTTCACTTTTCCCCTTTTGATATCCGAGGGGAGAAATGGAAGTATAACATCAACTTCAATATCTTTTGGTTATTCTTTGAATAAAAGCTTCATCATATCATCGAATGTTACCTCTTAAGGTTCATTGTTTTTTAAATGATTTATTAATATTATTCCTCATCTCATAAGTAATAAGAGTATTATTTAGGCTATGAAATTTTTCCTCCTTCGAGTATTTATCTTCATTAAATCAAACCTTTGTATTGAATCATGGCAGAATCCTTTTGAGGATTCTTTTAACAATTTTCACATCATAAATACATTTCCCATGAACATCCATATTATTTATAATAATATTATTTTAATAAAAAATAAATCAATTTTCGCATTTGGGATCATTTATAAATCTTAATACATATTCCAAAAGACTGGCACCTTTGATTTATAGTTTTTTGAATCACTTTTAATGATATTTATAACGTTTCTCTCAGATTTCATGATATATATAGCACAACCTCACCTATGTAAATATAGTATTCCTCAATTCCACTCCTAAGGCATTAATTACTTTTTATTTTTCAACAAACTATTTTTTTATCTCTATGTATTAGTGATCCATTATCCACACATGATGATATTACTTGTTTTAAAAACATATATACATCCATTTCCAGTGAATGAAAATAATATTTCATCCAATTGTTATAGAGCTGGAAGTTACAACTTTTAAAAATTTGGGTTCCCTTATTATTCACTAGTGCTGCAATGAAGACTTTGAGAGAGAGAACATACATAGACAACCCTTAGATATAATACAAATTGTTTTTCATTGACAAGGTATAATCCTTGGGTTGAATCAATGTGTGTTCACATAAAAAATTCCCTTATAAATGAACATGATCCATATTTATAAGGAACATTTCAATCTAGTTTCTTTACCAAAATAATGAAATAAATATAGAAACAACAAGAAATCCAACTAGGGTCACCCAAATATGATAATCTAAATATCATGCATTTATATGTACATGTTCAGCGAAGACAGTAATTATTATTTCTTTTGATTATGATCTCAGAGTGTTCATTTTCACACTCCTCATTTAAAGTAATACAATAATTTGATGATCTCCACTCTCCTCGTAATGTGGAATGCACTACTCTTTTTTTACTTATAGGAACAATGATGAAAATTACACAAAAGAATGGTGTTTTAGAGAGGTTCTACATCATTTTATTTAAAGGGATTCATAGTATTTTTTTCATATAAGTGAACTCTGAAAACTCATCCTTATTCCTCATTTTTTTAATGTCATGTAAAATTCTAAACATCATCTTCTATATGAATGTCTATTTTTCAGTGATATTTCTTGAAAAAAAGTCTTATTTTTATCCCAACCTTTATCTGGAAATTTTATCCATTATCTCTAGAAATAATGAATCACTCTTCCCCTTAAGATAAGAAAAATTCATCCCCTTTTGTCACAAGAAAGACTAAACTATTATTTGGATTCACATACACCACCTTCAGGTCAATTTAAATTATTATAAATTTTCTTATTTGAAAAGTGATAATGAATTTTCCAAAAAAACGTCATCATATTTTTTATATTTCAAACTCCCATCAGTTCTCATATAATATTACAATAAAATCTTTATCAGGATATTTATCGATATTATGCATTAATGTTTTTTATCATGGTATTCTAATATCCATGACACAACCACAATTTTAAAAATCATATGCCACATGGTAAAAAATGACTCCACGATCTCTACAAGTCACAAATTTTAAATATTAACTTGAATGATGGCTTAAAATTGAAGTGCATGACTAGAAAAATTTCATTTCATTTTCAACCTGCATGTGTTGAATCCTATAACATTGAAATCAATATGAAGACCCAAAATTTTATAGTGCCACTATTAATATGATATATTCTAAAGTCTAATGAAATATCATAGTTATATGATGGAAGAAGTCCCCACAATTCCTTTTGAAGTCATACATTGAATTTATATGCTCTTTTAATTAATTGGTTGGAATCTATATTCTCCTTGAACTCTTAAAGTGGATGGCATATTAAATACTCAGTATAAGACATTAAAATAAAGATAATGGCTGATGTAATATTTTTTCCATGAATTTATCTTTTCATCAATAAAAGTAATATGATATCCTCAACTCATTATCTCCCAAAAAAATCCATACACTTTACCATTGAAAAATTTATTACCAAATACAAATTTGTATGGTGGATAACTTATGGTCCCTCAAGTCATGAAACATTCAAATTGTAAGAATATAAATGTCATATGATGCTAGAATCATC
The DNA here is from genome assembly GCA_963277665.1 of Viscum album. Classification (NCBI taxonomy): domain Eukaryota; kingdom Viridiplantae; phylum Streptophyta; class Magnoliopsida; order Santalales; family Viscaceae; genus Viscum; species Viscum album. Next base: position 1,040,608,994 of record OY728129.1, read on the forward strand.
ACTTCCCATGAATTTAAAACTATGGGCATTCAGAAAATATCTAATGGATGTAAAAACCCTAATTTTATATAAATTCAATAAACTGCAACATAGGCATTCCAAGCTTCTTGGGAACTTTGTGAAATGAACTTCACAAAACAATATATGTCATATTGAATATTCCTTCAACTAAATTTTGAAAAAAACATACCAAAACGAACAATTAGGGGGTTTTGTTCTAAACTTATCTACATGTGTAATATTGGTTAAACAATAAAGAATGAATTGTTGACTAAAAGAATATTTTGAACTCTACAAGGAAATAGAATTCCGTAAAGCTTTATATTTATTAATTTGATGGATTTTATCAATATAACAGAGATTATAAAATTCTATCACTACTTAAATATGAGATCGAGTTGAAGAATATTGTAATGATGCTCATAATAAAAAAGGAAACTGAAATCAATTCTAACAAACATGTATCTTCTAACTCTTCTAGTGGATTTTAAATTTCATCATGATTAATGAAAGATGATTATTTTTATCCACTAGAAAATTATTCACATGTTATTATGGAAAAAATACTAGATTACCAAAATAAATGGGAACATTATAAGAATAATTTTAAAAGGTAATCTAAATTTTGAAATTAAATATTTTGAAAATAAGGTAAAGGTAAATATTAAATATAATGTAAAAATATTTAAAATTAAAAATAAAGGGAAAAATTCATGAAAAATATAGTATAAAATATATTTCATTACATTAGAGGTTTATTGAATATTCAAACTCTAGAATAGAATCTATAACTAAAAAGGGGGAAATATTTTTTATATAAATGCTTCTTTCTCCAAATCTCAATCTACTTATTCAAATTATTAAGGATAATCTATTAAGAAATATAGTAAAAAAATTTAATCGGTAATTTTGATAAATAAATTAGTTATTGAGATTTCCGAGCCAAGATAAATGTATCACTAGGAGAAGGAGGGGTGAATTAGTGATATCGTTTTTCTTTTATATACTCTCTCTTGTGAAACTACCATCACATAATCTTTAAGATTAGTAAAATTTTGGAAAATAAAAGGAAACACATCCATAGGAACAAAATAATTTACAAGGTTCACTAATCAACATGAGTAGATATATCCTTGGTATGGTATGGGAACGATTTAATACCACATAATCAAATAGAAAACAAATCCTTTTGTGTAGAATAAAATGTGCACTATGTTCTCATAAAATCAAATGGAACAATGTTCAATAAAACATTGCATTTTCATCATGTAGCATGAATTGAAGTAATTTTATTTGAGTACCAAACATGTTACTATTCGTCCTGATCAACATTCAGAAATAATACCTTAAACAATTCTTCACTTTAACACCCTGCATCATGTAAGAGATTCATTAGGATATCATAATGACACTCAGTTTGATTTTCATGTATGATTATCCAGTCTAATTTATCAATCTATAAAATTGATTCCCTTATAATACCTATGAAACAATTTGGAACTTCTTCTATTTGAGTCTAAAAATATTATTATGATTCCTAGTATGATGATAAATCCTAATATGATGATTAGCTAAAAATGATATTCTCTCTTATTATTTTATCCTCTGTCTAGAAAACATCTTCATGAATGTCCAATCCAGAAACATATTCCCTCTAAAATTATGTAGTGCTTCATTATCCCTATACAAGAGTACCCTAGTTTTAGAAAGTACATAGTACATTCACTATTTTTAGGAAACCCAAAAATGGATTAGGAGGGATTTTTAAAAGCATTCCTGCTCATCCAAATTTCATGAAACATCAGTTCCCCTTGAATTTCGGATGAATGTATGACTTCTTCAATGCTTCTTAACTCTTCTCTAATATTCCCTAATTTTTTCATGAATTCATCTAACTTCATAGTTCCAAACATTATTTAGTACAATTTCCATTCCAATCACCATTATCATATCATCATTACGAATGCAAAAAATGAGAAACAACATATTCTTCATTACGTATCTCTGCACTAATTGAATACAAAACACATAAAGAATAAATATTCACATAACAAAACTTTTGATACTAAATGAAACATTTATTCTATTCTTATTTTCCTCAGACCGATGATCCGTAATACAATAGTATAAATCGATGTCCGGCCTTGACCATGGAATCAGCCTATACTTCTCTCTGAAAATAGGTTTCAGATATAATATAATAGTAATGGACAAATTTATAAATACAAAACAAATTTAGTCTTTCTCTTGAACCACTTAAAAACAACCAAAAAATTATACTTATTGAAAATGGTTGACTATATTGTTGATTTATCTCTGGTCTGATTTTCATCAGTCCCAATAAAATTCAATTTTATTTTATTCATCATTAGTCCCAATAATTTTCTATAGAAACAATTATGCCTCTTAGGTTTGGTGAATCACCACATCCACTGGACCAGATTAGATATTTTTTAATTTAGAAAATTCATTCTTATTTTGATTACAATACCAAATAACATCAAGCATTTAACTTCTTTCCCTAACATTTTGTTTCCCATGGCGTATTGGTATGACTGAAAACCATCATCTTTATCTTCTTCATACTCTGATAAACCTTTCAATACATTAAATAAATATATTTCCAGTTATCTCCTATTGATGAACTATGACCAAAAATCATTTACTTCTTAAAATTCATTTTATGAAAACATCATCTTCTATAATGATTTTTTCAGGACTTTGAATGTGTTCATGATGGTCATATAATCTTATAAATTTCATTTGAATATATTTTTACTTAAAATACATTCCATGATACATATTCATTTCCAATAAAAACTTAATATGAATGGTAGCACTAGATCTCCAACATTCTTCATATGTTATACATCATAAGTTCTTTAAAATGACACATGATTTTTGTAAAACAAATAACATAAATTCATTGTTGTTTTTTTTCTGGATCCATGAAGACCTCACAACAGCTTCCCAATATTATCTTCCATTCATTATAGACCAGAAGTGAGTACGAAGATCCTTTTCTTATAGAAAATATGTACTCATTTTGATGGATATTCATAATCATTTTGATTTTCAAATCCTGTATATGATGGTCAGTCTAATTTCCATTTTTTACATAGTTAATTGATTTCGTTTATTCACTATCAATAAAAGAAAAAAAATTAGTGCAATTTTCTTTCATCTTCCTAAAACAAAATCCAGACATCTTGGTCCCAACAATCCCCCCATCCTTTTATTTTTTTTACCAAGGTTCATAAAATAATGAACTTAGTAACCTCAAATTGTAGATTACATGCCAACAATTAAATGCCTATGTGAGTTATCTCATTGATGGAGATTGGAATCATTGAATGAAAACCCAAGATATCCAAAAGTAGTTTCTCATGAAACATCATATTATTTTCATCAAATTGTTCTTCTTCTTTAATTTTCTTGTGATCAAATTTTTACTAAAACCACTCCAACAAACATTTAGAATAGTTCACACACATAGAGATTGAATTCCCAAGTTTCCCAAAACTCCCCCAATTTACATGATTCATTAAAAGGTTTAGAACATATTCAATGGATATATTTAGTTTAAAATTATCCCCCTAGAAAACACTATTAAAATGATAAATGGGAGAGGTGAAAAAGACACACACCTCGGCCTTGATGAGAATGAGTTTGGACTCCCATGTTCAACATTAGTTTATAAAAATATTACATTGGTAAAGGTTTTGTGAAAATGTCAGTAACTAGTTATGATGTAAGAATAACATCACCATAAATGATTTCTTTTAAAATTATATTAAATTAAAAGATATTTGATATCAGTATATTGTTTTACAAGAATGTTGTTCTGAATTAGGTGTAAAGTTGACAACAATCTAATTATCACAACCCAAGAGAAAGGGTAACATCACTTTAATAAGAGAATCATCTAATGGTGCATTCATCCTCATAAGTAGAGTAGAGGATTGAGTGGAAAAAACATAATCATATTCTTCTATACTAGGCGTTTCTAAATTGTGATTATTTTTATTCCAAATAAAAAAACATTCCAAAAATGAAAACTCCACCATGTGTGGATATTCTATCATCAATATATCAAGTCCAATCAGCATCCCCATACCAAAAAGTCAATAATTTCTGATCTATCATACCTAATTTGAAAACAAATTGTTCGATTTACATATCTATGAAATATTTTACAATCCAACCCATGGTATACTTTTAGTGACCATTGAAATATTTATCATAAGGTAAAATCATAAAGAATGTTGAGTATTGACATAGTAATATACCACATACATCCTTCCATATTCTGAAGCTCTTTCTAATCAACTGTATACCTTCAATATCTCTAAACAACACGATTCCCCATGAAATCATTATGCAAACTGATTTTAAATTATCCATGCAGAACTTATTAAATGTTCCTTCGAATTATTTTCCATAGAATGAAAAATATGTGTCTTACTTTTTAAGATTTTTAACCCAAAAAAGTATTTGATTTCTTCCAGCATGGAAATCTCAATAAAATTTCTCATTTATTCAGTATATCATTCATATGTTCTTTTATAATTACCTGCAAAGATATCGTTATCAATATAAAATTTTATATTGAGGTATAAATATTGAATTTCATTGATATAAACGTTACTATAAAATATTCCGTTATTAAAACTCATCTTCTATATGAATGTATCAAATTTGGAATACCATACCCATAGAGATTGATTTAGCCCATTCAAGTATTTCTTCAACATTTACACCTATATTTAATCTTTCTAAATAGAAAATCTTCTATGTTATTCAATATAAACTACCTCATAAAGATGAACATTCAAAAAGTTGATTTTACATCCATGTGAATCTTTTTTTAATTAATTTTAATGTAAAATAAAGAATAATTTTGATAGTTTCTAATCTCTCTAATGGAGTAAAAGTTCCATTAAGGTCAATTCCTTCAATTTGTGAGTATCCATTCCATAGTAATATTTATTTTTTTAATATCAATTCACCATATTCATTAATCTTGTTCTAAAAAACACTCTTTTACCAATAAACTTTTTATCATTTTGTTTAGGTACGTGTTTTAACGTATCATTTTTCTACCAGATCAAACTCTTCATTCATAACCTGAACCCATTCTAGATGCTCAAAATATTTATTCTCATATGTTAAATCAATATTGGAATAAAAATAATTATGTGTAATAAAATTTTGTGTTTTTATTTTTTGATTCTTTTTATGGCGATCGACAATTATGTTCTAATCTTAAACTATCTCCTATTGGCTATGGTGGGATTTTTGAGATTAATCATCATCACTTGAAATAGGTGATTCAAATTCTTCTTATTGAGTAGGTTTACTGTTGTTTGTATGATTATTATTATTGTCACTATAAATTCATTATTATAGTTTATTTTCATTATCAACATATGTTTGTTTATATTATTTATCCTTTCCTATGAAATTCAATTAAACAAAGTCAGAAAATCATCCTGAATAATTATTGAAACATTTATATCATCATCAAACTAGAGAATAAACAAGAAAAACTCAATCTTTACACTTATGTTCAGTCAATACAAGGTTTACACCTTTGATATTTGAGATGCATGGTCTCCCAAAAACTCTAATGTTTTTCCAACATGGAGGTTTTTCATAAAACAAATCATATAGAGCTATATCTGAACATAGTCTGTAGAAATATCAATTTTGAATATAAATTGTACAGAAAATAGATTTACTCCAAATGTAATAAGAGAGACCATTTTAAGGTAATATATTTATTCCAATGAAAAATAGGGTTTTATTTTTCCTTTCGACAACTCCATTTTGTCGAGGATTATATGGTGTAATGAACTAATACTGAATTCCATGATTATGTAGATAATGTAAAAATTAATCATTCTTGTATTCAACACTATTTTCATCTCTCAACATCATTATTGAATACTCACATTCCTTGTTACCTTTCCCATTGAAACTTTTAATAATCTTCAAGGAGTTTGGATTATGTCTCATTTACATAATAGATGTAATTAGAGTAAAGTTGTTGATGAATTTGATAAAGTAATTTTCTCAATGAGTAATTTTTTTTTATTATTATCCCAAATATATCCGAATGAATTTGTTCGAAGGAAATTTTTAAAAAAAAATTAAACATTCTCATGCACATAAAATATAATCATTCTTTTTTAAAAATTGACCATCGTCAATCTATTCTTTTTGAAATATCATGAATCCCACAGACAATATCTCATTTCAATGACTTGCAAAGGTATCTCTCACACATGATTCCCAACATTTTCAGCAACAAATAATTCTCTTACACTGTGCCTATGTAATGGGTGTTTTTTTATTTCACCAACTGGTAATAATTTTATTTTTGTTACATTGGCCTCTTTTAACCATCTTTCCATCTTCATCACATTAAACAAAAAATCCATTTTTTCTAAAAATAACATTATTGATATCATAAAAATCTTTTGATCACTGAACAAGTTTCAATTCATCTCATCAACATTATAATATTTCAATAACTTCAACTTTTCATTCCCAAAAACATATGATCTGATACCATTGATTCTAAAGGATTCATTATTTACAAATATTAGTGTTCCTTATTTGACGTCTTTCACTTTTTTCAATAATTTTATTTATCCTTCCATATGATAACAACATCGATTATCCATGATCCAAGTTCATTCTACTTTTATATCCTGGAGAGATGTTTCTACACAATGATATTTTTCATTCCCCTTATCTTTCTTAATATCTTGCTTATGATAATTGATAACACACTTTTGGTGTGCTGGTAAACAAAAAAGAAATATCCTTTCATGGTGCCCAATTTTTTCACATATTTCACAAATACCTTTTAAAGATTGGAATATATAATCATATTTTACACTAACTTTCTCAGGATTCTTCTAAATAACCTTTGAGGGGATTGAAACCCAATCAAACATTTCCTTATATAACAGTAGTTATAGTGGAAATATTATTGATTAAACAAAAAATATATTCAATATGTTTAAATCCACCACAACACCATCAATACCCATAGATACTGTATTTTCCAATATAGGTACTATACTATCTAGAGTTGTGAACATTTTTTTAAATCACATTATTTTAATTCTTATTAATAATTTATTGACCAAAAACTTCATTTTTAACCCATAATATTATTTCCTAGATGTATTTTCTTTTGGCCTTATTAAAACCTAAAGTTGTAGAATCATTTATGATCATAGAATGTTTAGAAACATTTTCAGACTCAAAATTTTTAGAATCATCTGACTTCTCAACTTTGTTAGTCATGGCCACAGACATAATAATCTATGCATTATTCTCTTCATAAAAAATCTCATCTTTATTCTACAATTTTGAAGGTAATTATTGATCCTTATCATGTTTTCTCTTTCTAGAACATTAACCAAATTCAATGATTTAATTAATAAGACATGTAACCCACTGTTTACCTTTAGAAATAGTTTTTTGAAAAATTACAAAACTTGTTCTTTTTTCCATCAACTTTACTTCCATAAATTCATTATGATTTTTTTCTAATGATTTTTCTTCAAATCATGAATCTTTTTTAGTATCATGACATTACCATCAAGAGAACATTATTTATTTTTAGTTGATGATTATTCAATTTTCATCTTATAGATTTCATTCACAACCCTCCCAAACATTCTTATGCTTTCTTTTATTGATTCATTAGGATGTAATCATAATTTAGTTTCATCTTCATCCGAAGTACAGCTTATGAAATCTTCATTATTGAATGTTAATATAAAATTATTCTCATCATTTTCAATAGAATTTTAGGATTCATGTTCACCATCTTCTTTAGTATAATTATTATATATATATCTTCTTCTTCTCGATTTGGAGAATTTTCTATCCCTTCATTTGGAATAAGATTTAGCCAAATCATCGTGTTTCTTGCATGATATCATCTGCCTTATATTTTCTTCCTCATTATCTCCTTATTTATATATTTGAGAATAATTAGGCACAAAGTGCCCAATAGCTCTATATTCAAACTTTTTTGGGGATGTTTCCATTTGTATTTACGTATACATATTAACAAATTTCCTAAAAAAGAATAAAATTTCCGCAACATTTTTACATAGCTCATATTCAGAGTTAGATCCATCAACTTCTTCTCCAATAATAATAATAGACTTTTCTTTATTGGAAGTATATAGAGAAAATTATATCTAGGATTTCAATTTTCCTTCCATACTGTTTTCCATTCTCATTTCATAATTAATTAGAGTGTTATTAAAATAATCTAGAGATAATTTTTCTAGATATTTATCTTCAAATGAAAAAACATTAAAATAAAACATGTTGCGATGAATTCTAACGATATTTTCAAAAAAAACTAGATCTTTTAAACTATTTACCATGAAATATGATAGTGCAGATTATTTAATTCACCATGAAAAAGAAGTCACTAACTAATTTATATTCTCCCATCTTGAGATATCCATACTCCAGCCACCAGATTTGTAAATTTTTCATCTTCTATTTTTTATTACCGCAATGATTGTTTTTAATATAATCCTTGACACCATTGAAAGTGAAAATAACATTAAATCTTGGAAACATAATTTTAGAGAGTGATGAATGTCAATTGTTATTAGCTCTTCCATCATTCTCGAGATTCTTTTTATCAATGGATGTAAGATGAATTTTTTCATCAATAGTAGGAAATTCACAAGTTTATTCTTCAAGAAAATCAAACCCAATATACATTTGATAGGGAACTATTCTATCACTAAATATATGATTATTATTTACATGGATGACTAAAATACCTTAACTATTAATAAAATTGATATTTTCCATTACAAATTCTCATTCAAAACATTAGTACAGAATAAATGAAGGGTACCTTCATCTTTTCTACTAATTGAGACATCCCAATTAATATCAATGTATTAATGGGAGGGGGAGGGTTTATTTAGTGATATTTGTATATTTTATGTTTCCTTCCTTACGAAACAACATTTTCCTCATGTTAATGTTTTTGGGGCTTTTTGGAAACAATATAGAAACACATCCTCAATAACATATTAATTTAATGGTTCACTGCTCCATAATAGTTATTACCTCCTTTGTATGGTATGGAAACAATCTAATACCACAAATTCATGAGAAAACAATACTTTTTTATGGAATACAATTAGTAGGTTATACACCAACACTCATGCAGTAATATGTTTAATACAACAATGCATGTTATTAAAGTATCATGAAATGATGTAGTAAAATTTGTGTAAAAACATTTTATAGAGCTTCTTGATCAACTTTTATAAAAAAATCATTAAAAAAATTATTTACTTTAAATTCAAATATTTAAAAAGAAATTATTTTGGAATTTATAATGAATGTTACTCCAATTTCCTAGTCTGATATTCCAGTTCGATTGATCAATAATGAAATATGATTCAATCAAGATACAGTTGAAACAATTGTGAACTTTTTCTGGATGATTGTACAAATACCAGTCTAATTCATAGTTTAATTATTCACCTAATATGATTATAAACTAAGTACAATCTTCCATATTATTCATTCATCCTATGCTTGACAAACTTCTTCCAGGATTCCCATTCTGCAAACCTATTCTCTCTACAACATTTCAATTATCTCTACCTTCTCTCTACAAAAGTACATCAGTTTTTTAATGTAAAAAGTACTTCAACTATTTATAGGTGACCCAAAAATGGTTTAGGTGGGATTATAAGAAACATTCCCAATCAACCAAATTTCATAAAACATCAATTTTATTAAATTTTGGACATATTTATGACTTATTCAGTGCTCATCATATATTTATGAGTATTCTCAAATATTCTTATGAATTCATCTCACATCAGACTTCTTAACATTTAATAGTTTGATAATTATTCTCATCTCATTATGATTTCTTCATTATGATGGAGACAAATGTAAGACAATAGATTCGTTAGTCTGTTTCTCCACACTAATTGAAAACAAAAAACTACAATCATCATTATTACTTTGCTTATTTTTGAGACTCTATGAAACATCTATTCATTTATTCATTTCCTTAGACCGAATATCTAGTGTCTGATATTGTTAATCAGAGTCATCCCACACCTAGTAACTAAGTCTCTAATTCTCTATGAAAATTTGTTTCAACTCCAATCTGATATTCTTGAAACAATTGATAAACGCATATGATAGTTCTCATTTCACTTTACCTACTTGAAAATCAGACAAATATACATCTTTATGGAAAATGGAATACATTATAATTAATTGATCTCTGTTCGAATTTTACATCAGTCCATATAAAATCAATTTTCTTTTCTTCTTTATTTCTCCCAAAATTTATCCAGAGAAACAATTATTATTTCAATGTTTAGTGGAACACTGCTTCTGATCGACTAGTTATAGAATCATTGACTTTATTGATTTCATTCTTCTTATGATTATTATACAAATGAACATACATAACATAACATATTTATCGCAAGATTTTTTACATGTGGAATATTATTCTTACTATAAACTATCATCTTCAACTTCTTCACTTTCCAACCAACCTTACCAGCCATTAAATAATTATATCATTTGTGATTGTGTACCAATGAACTGAAACTAAAAATTTTATACTTTAGAATCATTATTTCTGTAAAAAAACTTCTCCCATCATTAGTTTATTTGGTCTTTTAAAATATTATTAATTTGCAAATAATTTTTTAACATTCATTGGAATGTATTTTGACTTTCCATTATTTACATCAAATATATTTTATTCCAATCATACCTCATTAAAATTGGATGAAGAAAATCCCCCCGTTCCTTAATAACTCTTATATCAGATGTTCTTAAAAAAACTTATCATTTTTGTGAAATAAAAAATTTAAAAGCATCGTTAGTATTTTATAAGATCCATGAATACCCGGAAAAAGCGTCTCAATATGATATTTCATTCATTCTAGACTCGAAGTGATTTCAATGGTCCTTTAATTCCTGAAAATATCTCTTCAATATAGTGGAAATTCATAAAAAAATTTAGTCTATAATACTAAATATTATGGAAAAACTAATTGGAATATTTTACAATGTCAACTTATTTATTTTATTCTTTGATAAACAAAAACAACACTTTTAGTACAAATGGTATTCAACTTCCAAATTTTTTTATCCAACTTGTTCCAAAAAAATTTATTAATCATTTTTATTATTTTTGAAATTTTATAAAAAAAACTCACCCTATTATGTTAGTTAATAAATTTTTTATTAATTATTCTGAATAAATTGAATAATTTTCTAATAACTTTATAAATTTCATGAGGAGTCATATGAAATTTACTAAATAAAAGAAGAGAATTTTAGAGGGTTAAAAATTTATGAATGTAGATTCTATAATATCTATTATTAAGGAGGAATATGAAAATATAATTGTTTATATTTTTAATAATAATTATGGAAAAGAAAGGAAATTTATTATTTTGTTACATAATTTATCTAAACATGAAAAAGAGATTAATTGGTTAAAAAATCAACTTCATGTATAAATGATATGTATTTTGATGATATAGAAGTTTTACAGAAAAATATAAATTATAAAAATGAAATTTAAATTTTTAGGTTAAAATTGTAAAAATTTATCTTCTAAAGACAACCCCTAATTTAATTCATGATATAATAGAAAATTTCTAGATCTAACTCTCTTAAAATGTTTCTAATTCATAATTGGAGTCTGTAAAAAATAAAAAAAAATCCATTTGTTAAATTAAAAAAACTAAGGGTATTTATTCATTTAATCATTTTAGATGGGCTTTATTTGTTCATTATTATAGTGAATAATAATTATATTTTTTTAAAACATTTGGGTATAAAAAGGATTTTATTTCTAAATCAGTTTATATAGTTACATAAGATAATAATTTTGTTTCTTTGGATCCTAAATGTTCGTTATTAAATCCAATTGAATATATCATGGTCTGAATTCCAAGAAAGATGTGTTTATATTAATATTATTAACAACAAACACAACGGTCATATATATAACATTTGGTATCTTGGAAATAACTTGATAACTATTTGAATTTTCTTTTTGTTATGGGGTATAAAAACAACTTTAAATCTTGATAACTAGCATGTGTGATCACTATTTGTTAATTATAATTATTTTCATATATTTTCAAATTTATTCAACTATAACGACATGTTTCTACCCTCTTGGGACTTTTATGATTTTATACAATAGTAGTTCTCACTATTTCACCCAGTAACAAATCTAAATCTACATTCACTACATTAATTGTCAAATTAGGGAGAATAAATATCTAAGGGGGATCCTTTCAATCATATTCGAAAAGATTATCAATTTTAATATTTATTTCAAATTATTATAATTTATTATTATTCATAAATTTAAGGGGAATTATTCTTTTTAAAAATTATGATAGTTGGAAATTAGTTTTATACATGTTAAATGTTTTGGTTTTATTTTTAATAAAACATGTCTAAATCTATTTGAACACGCTCGGTTATATACGTTTGAGTTTGTTGTTTTGGTTATTGTACATCTTGAGTGTGTATTTTCTTTAATTTTGAATTGTTAACATAAGGGGATTGAGTATATGTTTATTTAATATATTTTTAGGAGAAATGACTCATTTTAAAAAATAATTTTGATGAGAAATTTTTTAATTCTACAAAAAAAAATTTGTAATTAAATAGTTAAAAGTAGTTTTATTAATCAAGGAGAATTGTTGTGCTGTTTTTAAAGGGGATATTTTTTTCACTCTATATTACAATATATTTTTTTAATGGGGGAGAAATTATTATTTGTTTATTGTAAAAAATTTACACTACATTGTTTAATATTTTGTACCAATTACAAAAAAGGGAGAGATAATATTACAAATTTATGACTAGATTTGTAATTATGAATTAGGTGGTGATTTTTGAGTGTCACCTTAAAACTTTGCCTTATTTAAGATTTGATAATTGAAAATGACTCACTTTATTACATCCCTCTCGTTTTTTTAACTTTCAATTCTTGTAGATCATTTTTTATGATTTATCTTTTATTATATATTCTTATTCTCATTAATTTTTTTTATTTTGGTTCTATGTTGATAATGTCGTACGATCAATGTTTTAGATTTTCATAGAGTAAAAATGTATTATGAAAAGAAAACATGTCATATGTCAATATTTTTATGATTATAAAAATGTCATATGTGAATATTAAATAGTATCAAACCATTAAAAGTCAATCAATGTTATATTTTTAGTAAAGTGAAATTTCAAATTCGATTGCAAGAGGCTTGTGTGGTTAGAAGTATTATGAATTAAAAAAATACATTTTACTGTTCTTAACAATAAAGTATTAGTATTATGTATATTAGAATTTACAAAAAAAAATTAATCCTTTTAGAAATCGAAATCCTAAGAAATAATAATTTTTATGGCATGAAAGTATTACAAAGAGAGCAGAAGTTACATAGAAATGTAATGTATTATGAAATAAGATTCTTATATGAATGAGTAGTTATGTTTTACATTTTTTATATTGGATTTTTTTGGATATTTATTTTCAAATTATTTTCTATTTTTTATATTTAGTGTAGTTTTGACTAATATTATAGAATTCACAATTATAAATAAATATGGATGGAATATTAAATGAGACTGTTTTTAATGGATTTGGGTAACTTTTTTGTAATTCATTAACAATTTTTAAAGGTTATTTTTATTTGTTTTAAATGTATTTTTTTATTCTAATTTGATTATTATTATACCTATTGATTCTATTTTCACTGATTACCAATGTCGTATAAAAAATAATTCATGTGAATTTTATTTGTAACTATTTTTGATGAAATATCATGTAATTCGATGTTGGAAAAATCATTGTTATTTTCTATATTTAAAAGTTGAATCAACACACTTCATGAATGAAGAATAATTTCCGTAAATTTTTTATTATAGTAGGATGAAAGGATCATCTATAATTGCAAGAGCATCATCATCTACACTCCTTTAGTAAAAGACTATAATTACATTGAAACTAAACAATTAAAAAATTTGAAGCGAATAGAAATTATTCATAGACCATCACTTCTACTCGCAACTTCCAGTGGTTTTAATTGTTTACATTTTCTTAGATGTGGTTTGCATTACATTGTAACACATTACATGTTATAAAATCTGTTAAAGGTTCCCAATGGTTTTATATCATTATCAAAAGGAAACATGAAATAATTTGGTATTGAAATTAAAAAAATCACTAGGTTACAGATGAACCTTTAGAATACTAATATTCGATCTTCTATCACATAAAATCTTGTTAGTTTTGGGGCTACTAGTCATTAATAGTTAAGGGATATATTTGATCCCCTAAAAATATTGGGTTTGGATTTATCATTTCTTTGAAATTTTAGGTTTGGAATAAACCTATATATTACCTTTTTCTATATTGGATATCCATAGTCCTTTTTTCAGTGTAAATAATAGAGATAATATCATTTGGTTCTAAATGATTATAAATTTTTATATTAATTCATACTTTATTTCAGCTTTCACTACTAAGTCTACCACTACATATTTCTTTATAAGATGAATTTTTAAATAATTTTAATCCAATAAATTCTATAATATATTTTTATCTAACCCTAAATTTTTCTGATTTAAAATTCTCCAATGCATGTCTTGTCACTCTAGGTGGTACATAACAAAATATCATGGCAATTTGTTTTGTTTTGATATTTGAAATGACCACATAATTTATTTTCACTTCATGTTTAATCACAATCAAATGTCATAATTCACCAACATAACTAATCATGTACTGTACGTTCTACTATATACACCAAAATTATTTACTCTATCTATAGATAGTTTAAGGAATATGTTTCTGAGCATATTTCCAAATTTAAGATACTCATGAAAAAAAATTTATTCCTCTATGAAGAGTATTAAATATGATGAAGTTTCCCATATTTAATTCTCATATCAATGTGACTTGAAAAATTCTTTATAGCCTCCTAAAATTCATATTGCTATATGAGCCTTGTAATAATTTTAATGTACCACTAAAGTTTTGAAGGAATTTACTGGACATTCATGTATCAGCTCACACCGCACTTTTTTTCATTTTAAGTGATTTATGGACCATTATAAATAACCTATACTAATTTTTAAATGCATGTATTATTTCATATACAATACTAATTATACTAAACATGAATTTAGAATGATATGTTTTACATTTATGATCATTATCTTCTTGTAACATATCATTCACTAAAGAAATTAGTTTTCAAATTTTTTTTCCTCTCCATATATTTATATCTTTCAATTTATATAGATTTAATAAGTCTAATGTTTTTTATTTAGTTCAACTAGTATACAATGTAATATTATCATAAATCATAATTATATTTCAAAAAAAATAGAAATCAGGAAGTTAATCTTCATCCATGATTTTAATGTTCTTGATAGGATATCCTACATCATTTTGAATTATTATTGTATCATAATTCCTTGACCTAATCCTATAGGGTTCAATATGAAACTACCCCAAGCCCACCTCTATATTCCATAGGTTGGTGACTAGAACTGAAATACATAACTAACATAGAGATAAATTTACCAAATGTTTATATATGTACACATACTCCCATCTCAAAGAAAAAGTGTAGAAGAAAAATAATAAAAAGATGATTAGATAGAATATAAATCAATCATGGAAAACTAGTAGGTTGTAGGGGAGCACGACAATGAAAACTGAAACATAATGGGAAATAATTCATGCTCAACTGGATAGATGTCCCAAATAGAAAATATTGAAAAATTAAATGTGATGAGATTGTACAACTCATAATATCAAAGATGTGATCTCCATATGTGTCACAAAACACCGGGTTTCCCTAAGCTCCCTTGTATTCACTTATAACAAGTAAATCTTCTCTAAAAGACGTGACTCGAGTTGTAAAATCCCACGTAGGTGTGAGAATATACATACTCAGTAATATTCCTAAGAAGATAAAGGGGAATAATTAAGAAGTGTTATTATAATATAATGACAAGAAATAGTAAACAAAAATATTCTCAACCCAAATAATGAAAGTAACATCATCTAAACATTGGGAGATTAATACATCTTGTAGGTGGACTACACATTTCATCTCTACTACAAATAAAGAGAGAGTAGACAAATGAATTAACAGGGTTATAGTAATATATATATATACACACACATATATATATTATCAAGAAAAATAAACCCAAATAAGAAATAATGGGATCTCCATATCATATCCTTTCCCTAGTAATGGGTTCTATCAGATACAAATGTCCATAAAAGATTTCCAGCATCAGGTGCATCTAGCTACTCTAGAACATATAAGTAAAACAAAACATCACCACTATTCTACATATATTATTGAAACAATTCTCTAGGTATATAACCCATTACCTAGTACAATAGGAGGGTTCCACTATAAAGGATGAGGACCCATGATTTTCCCTGTAGGAGTGTGCCACTCATTTGGTCGAGGATTCATGACTCGTCCCACTAGAGGGTACCACTATTGTAATCGAGGACTCATTCCTTACCCCACATAATGGTTCACATTATATGGCTGAGAACCCACGCATATCCCCTACTGATGGTGCCACTCCAGTTTCATAGGACCCATGAACATCCCTGTAGAAGTGTGCCACTCTAATATTATCTGGTGATCCCACATGATCACTATTATCATCGACCATCACCAAAATAAGATCCTTACCCAAAAAATCTTTCAAAATATATCATAATCCACTATAGATAACAATATCACTTTATTCATTGAAAAATACATAGGATAGACTATTCTCCAGACAAAATATATGTCCAAATAGTGGAGATACAAGTGATTGAATTTTTTTCCAAAGCAAACTATTGGTTCATGGAATGTGGTCCCACTTTTTCGCCTAGATTTGTCCTCATTAGAACAACACCCCCAACACATGTAGAAGTACACATCATCTAGGTGGACTGCATGAAATGTCTAAGACACCCTGGGATAAGCAATGTTCTCCTGACATTGTCCATGTATTTTTATCATGCTCATGTACATATGCACACAGTGTGTGCCTAGTTGTTCCCATGCACATGTACTCCTAGAGTAAACAACGAGTCATTGAAACAATTTTTACAGAGTATGTGTGGGTCCCAAAAACTGTGTGAAACATATCTAACCTAAAAACCTATCTATTGAAGTTAGGACCTGCACACTATGTCTTCTTTGAACTACATAGCATGTAGTTGATATTTTTTCTTAAATCCAAATTTGTGCCAATGTATCCAGATCTAGATTTTTTAATTTTAATAAATCCCCACATTCACCATAAAACACATGGGAAGGTCCTTATTCATCATTTTTTCCATTTAGTGGATGAAAAATGATACATGTTGATCCATCGAGGTTCATCGCACATCATGCATGTCTTTGTTATACGATGTTTGCTCACAGATCTCAAATTCACTGGATGCATCACCTGAAATAGTAAATCATTGAAAATCAATTCCTAATTTTTCATTCATTTCATTGTACACCATTCCAACAAGAATCTTGTGATGCAATCAGGCTCAGTACCACCCGTCAACATTGATCCGCGACCCTTAGAAAAATGGGGATGAACATGAATAATAATGGGAGAAATAAACTATTTAAAAACTCTTAATAATAATTTTACATTATTTTAATGATAGTGAACATAATTGAGAAATCATGGTTAAGAAAAAAATAAAAAAAATAAAATTTCAGTTCATGGGTGCCTGAAATTATCCATAATTGGAAAACATAATCGAAATGGATTGATCATTCTCGAAAATATAATCAAATGTGGGAGAATCCATAAATTATGAGTCATATATATAAATTGTATCATTTTTTCATTAAATAATGATCTTTCAAATGAATGATATCGGTCATTGTGTTCGTTGTGCTTTGATATTCTTCAATCTGGAGATTCGCCATCTTCATATTCGACTCACCTACAGAAGGAGGGGTAAAATGATCTTAATTATTCTAGGATAAAATAGATAAACCTATTGATTTTTTTTCATAATTATAGGTTATAGATACATTCTGTTAAGTGAAATTAATAAATTAAATAAATTGGTTAACTAACTAACCAGCTGAATGAGAAACCAATGGTCGTGATATATGAAATCTCCTTACCGACAAAATTTTGGTCGCATCTAGACTTAAAATGGCATTTCAAACTCTACCATGTTATCATGTTTTTTATCAGAGATTATATTTAAAATTTATTACATTTTTCTATGAAAATGTTCTTGAATAATATATTATATATTTAATACATTTTTAAAATTAGTTCTAGGTACCCCGACCATGGAATCACATGTCATCCCAGAGCCTAGCTCTAAAAATATATGTATAAATATTTCATTGTCATATATGGAAAAAATAGGTCTCTACATTATTCCCTCCTTTAATATTTTAATCATTAAAATGAAAACCTACAAAAATATCTTCTGATAGTGAGCTCAGGTTTGGAACTCTTGTTACCAGGATATCCCATGCACGTTCTTGTGCCACCACAACATAATACCCATGGTGATGGTCAGTCCACAGAGGGTCCTCTACAATTGATCATTGGACACCAATTGGTTCTTTATAAAAGTTGATCCATCCTCAAAATCCATCATTAACTAGTCAGTAACCTTAAAAGGTTGACACACATATCACCTCATCAATGACACGTGGAAGATGTCACAAACCTACTCTAATGATAGGAGGGTGCCGAGAGGTTGTATACAACCTCAACAACCCTTCGCATGATCTTGAATTCCCCGATTATCCTCAAGGAAAACATGTCTCCCCCCCTAAAACTATAAAATACTCATCTTGGGGAGACTCTATAGAAAACATGGTTTCTATACATGAACTCCAAGGGACTTAAATGATAATTATTATATGATTCCTTCTTACTATGTCCATCCTCACCCTCTTATGGATGACCTTGACCTTCTCCTTCATCGCATATACCAATAGTCGACCCAAAATATATGTTTCATCTATAACTGTCAGGGACATGGGTGGCCTAATGAGTGTACCATCTAGGTCATCGAAAGGCTTCATGTTAAGAGTAGAGTGGTACCTATACCTAAAAACTCAACCAAAATAATTTTATCCTCTCATCTCTTTCCAAATCACAGCATGAAAGTCCACGACATAACCTCCAACACCTGGATAGAATGCTTGAACTGCACATACGTATTTGGGTGAAAGGATGAACTCATCCTAATCTCGGTAATGAATGCCTCTTGTACTAATCTCCATAATTGTGAAGCAACCCACACATCATGATGAATGAAAATAGTCAAGGGTACCTCATGAAGGTGAAAAATATTTCATATATATAACTTCCCTAAATTATCCACCAAAACTACTATCTGATCGCAAGGAATTGTTCCATCTTTAGGAGTCTATCCACTATCACCCATATGGAATCGTGGACCTTCATTTTCCAGAGAATACATTTCATAATGTCTATGGATATATCATCACACATACACTATAGGATCACAAGGGGATGAAAAAAACCTATTGTAACCTAGTGAACATCCGTCACTGACTAAGCGGTGAGTAACATTGAGATATACCTATCCATTATATGTGACACTTTGGACTATAAAAACTATCACTAAAGGTAATTGTACATATTCCTCACACCGAGATGTATAAATTAAGGATATGTGTATAACTCTTCTATCACCTCCTCCTGCATCGTGAATGGAACAACCGTTCATCCGTATAAATGGATGATGAGATTCCATCCATTATAATATTAATATGGTGAATCCCCTCTGGATATCTCATCATGAAATACGTCACCGTTGATGTCTCCCAACTGGGACTCCCCCACACATTGAATTAGTGGAGGAATCAACACCATCAAATGAAGAAAATATGCACACTCCTACTCCATGAGGGTATGTATCATGGAAGCCAACTACTCCAAAACCTCCTGCACCAAGCATGCTTGGGACTTCCTGCTAAAGGAATCAACTACAATGTTTCTCTTCCCATGAATATAGATTATCTTGAAGTTATAGTCCTATAATAATTCCAACCAGGGTTATTGTCTCAGGTTCTGTTCTCTCGACAAAAATACATTCCTATGAATTTGATGGTATGAATAAACCATGTAGTGTTATCCCAGAATATAGTGCATCCAAATCCCTAGAGTAAATACTGCTGATTTTAGCTCTAGGTCCTGAGTCACATATTTCCACTCATGGGTCTCAACTTCTTTGAACCATATCTGATAACTTCATATTGTTACATCAATATACAGTCAATCCCATCCCTTGAGGAATCATAATACAATATGTAATCCACACATTCCCCTGATCTTCCCAAAAAGGAGCACTCATTAGCCTCATACTCAACACCTCAAAGGCCCACTAGCACTACCTAGTCTAAGAAAAAGGATCCCATTTCCTGCTCATTATAGTCAAGGGGTTGAACTTCTAGAGAATTATGCCATAAATTAATAATAGAACCCATCAAATCAAAGAAAACCATGCACTTATGACATAATCTTGTGTGTCTCCCAATAAATAACATCATATATCTTAATTGGGTCCATGGATAAACCATGATTAGATATGAAATTCCCCAAAAAGTAATCCCTGTGAATCTAAAACTAAAATATCAAGTTATTTACCTATATTTGTTTCTTTCAAAGTGAATCTATGACCATCCATAAGTTCTCTGCATTGTCCTCCTCTAACGAAGAGTGGATGAATAAGTTGTCAATTTTGACAACCAAAAAACTGGTCCAAGTACGGAAATATGATCTAGTTCATCCAATACATTAAAATGATCATGGTATACATCATGATAATGAGTATCTCTAGGAACTCACAATGTCAATAGTGAAATCAGGAAGCCATCTTTAAAATATCATCCTTGAAAATGTTCCACTTGTGGTAGTCATACCTTTTATCAATATCCAAGAACCATCTTGTGCCAAAAAAATAGTCAAAGAGCCCATCAATCTTCAGTAAGGGGCACTCTATCTTTATCAGGGCCTAGTGCATGAAACAATAATCCATTAAAAGCTCAATGATCTCATCTACTTTTTTCACGAACAACACTAGAGCAACCTAGGGTGACAAATTTTATCTAATGAAACACTTCAATCGAAGGTCCTTTAAATATATTCACAACACCCAAACCTCTATATGGACCATCAGATATATTATAGAATATATCATTGCAATCCCAGGATACATGTCAATAGAAAACATTGGGTCTCGCATCAACGGTTCTCCCTAAACATCCTTGAGGAATAAATCAAAGAAATCATCCATGAATAATGTAATTTATATTTGTAAATAGAATGTGGAACCAAGGTCTATATTTTTTACCTGATGGGTGATGGGTTGTAGGCACTAACATGTAAAACCCATTCATCCCTCTATGAGATCTCTCTCACCCGTAACGGGGGATCTTGTCCCATCAGCGTGATTGTATCTGACTTATATATGGGGATATAAATCATGGTCTCAAGCCATGGAAAACCAATCCATACCAAAGATAACTACATAGGGTTCTATAATTCAAAAAATAGGTCCCATGTGAACCAATTTCTACCAATTTATAGATTTCACTACTAGAAGGGAAATTATACAGAAAAAGTGTTCCCTATTGGAATTTCAAGATAAAACTATTGGGATAAAGCCTTTACTATGAAACCTATATCTCTCACCAAAGAAATAGCTATGATGTAATGACTCACGCTGGTGTCTAATAATACTGAATAAAGAGTTGAATAAACACATATCGTAAGTCTAAAAATTTCATGTGTTGTGGGGTTGTAAGCTTTCATAGTTGGAATTTCATCATATCCATGACCTCCATATACCTGAGCCTGACATATTCCACCTATTTGTGTTGGATGAAGTATATCATAGTGTCTTCCACCACCCATATCTCCTCCAAGAGTTACACCTACTCCTTTTCCATCTTCTCATCCTTATGGACCACCCTTCCCTCTCTTGGGAGATCCCCTATCATAATGTCGCCTATACCATTGTCGTTTATCAATGTCTACTTATGATCCTCTTCAAATATGGTTAGAATTTATCTTGTCATGTGACCACACACATCATAGTTATAGAAGCTCCACTCTCAAAGGTTCAATGCTCATCTATACTACTCCTAACCAAATTCCCAATCCAAATCATGGGATGACCTTTGATGCTAAGATTCTATCGAACAGAATCCACTAGCTATTGTAGATGAATCTGCTCTATGAAATACACTTCCAGCTCTAAATTCTTATCCTACCTCTATAGGAATCAATATTTCACCAGTTCCCACTCCAAAACCCTAGTATAAGTGTTAATTAATAAGGATACCACATTGTCTTGGTTCTACCTGTAGAGTCTCGAATCAAACATGCATTCATGGAAGTGACCATCCTAGATCATGTCAAGTGAGTATCGTGTAAGGACTATTCAAATTGTTATGTACTCAAATTTTTTTATCCCTCCCTATTTTAAATTTAGAATCTCATGAATCCAAACTAAGAAAAAGAAAGGGGTGTAGTACTAATAAAAAATATAATGGATGCTGGTCCATGAGAGAGTCAACCCATCATGCATCTTGGTAACAAGACTCCACCTGTGCCAATATGCTCAGTGGAAATGGGAAACTTCCATTGTGTCCATATGATCTGTTGGTTTTTTGATAACCATGGTGACTTAGAACTCTAAATCACACCAATACTCCACTACCTAGGGAACTGGCTCTCCATGGAACCTCAACAAACTCTAGTTTTGGATCTCGTAAAGTGTGTTAAACATGTATGCAACCTAAGACTAATCTACTAGTATGATCTACTACATAAAATTGGTGGTACAACTACCTATTAACCTAGAGGTAGGTTCTAAAATGATAGACCATAAAATGAGGCCTCAACACTCATCATATCATTTTTATGATCTTGAACGGGTATCCTGACTAGCTATCATCACACAGAAATCAGGAAAAATTAATCTAGATATACCATGTTCATATATGCAAATATATATATACAATGGATGTCTGAATGAAGATGAATAGTCAAAGTCTCAACCGTATGTAATGAATTTACCTGTTTATTCCTTTAACCAATGTCATGGTATTTCGAGTCAACAAGACGATAGTCATGGTCTTGATGAACGGATACATCGATCACCACTACCATCACTTGTTTCACTGGTCTGAGAGATGAACTCATAAACTATTGACACTAATTCCCTAAATCACTACCAAATACTCACAAGTTGACTACTCCAAATACAATCTCCATGATGGAAACAACTTTGATACCAATCTATCAATACTATACCCAATGGGGGTTGAGTCACAATTACCCCAAGCCCGCAATCATTGTCCAGGGGCTAGTGACTAGAACCGAAAGAAATATCTACCATGGGAAGGCCATTATCCAATTTACTTATACACAGACACCCAAAAATATCAATGAATAATTGAAGATAAATAATATTAAAAGAAATTTAATGGAAATAACATACACCAAGCATGAAAAACCTCTCGGGTGTAAGAGAGTACAGAAGTATAACCTAAAAATTTTATAGAATAATACATGTGAAATGAGATAGATTTCCCAACCTGGAAAAAATTGAAAAGTAAAAGTGCTGAGAGAGTCATGCTTTAGATCTCCAAGATGTGACCACTTTATGCTGATCAAAACCCCAGGTATCCCAGAGATCCTATATAGACACCCATCACATGTCTCTGGTAAACATAAGATATGACACATTAAGGAAAATCCCATTAAAGGGTGTGTTTATAAATAGACATTAAGACTCCTGTAATTATAAATGTAGAACCATAAGAGATATGATAAAAATAGAAATATATTAGATATTAAATAGAAAATAGATAAACCAAATGATGGAATGAAACCTCATTCAACCATACAGAGGTCAACACTTTGTGTGGGTAGAAAAAACAATGTGTCTCTACAACTCATAGAAAGAGAGTAGATTAATAAATTACTTGGTATATAGTTATATATATTATCAATCTAAATTTACCAAAATGAGAGAGAAGGAAATATTTATATCTGAACCCAATCTAGATAAAGATAGATATTTGTTCCAAAAGTCCATCAAATATTACTAGAATCCCACACGTCTACCCATTAGAAAACATTCATGTACAACCGCAGTTCCCCACTATGTATCATAGTCAAGTGGAGACAATATCTAGGTAGAGGACACATAACATTGTACAACAGGAGGGATCCACCGTGATTGTAAAGGACCAATGATTTTCCTCGTAGTTGGGTTCCACTCAGATGGTAAATGAACCATGCCCATCCCACCTAGAGAGTGGCACCCTTTTCATTAAGGACTCATGCTCTGCCTGACTAGATAGTTCCACTCATATGGTTAGGGACGTATGCATGGACCTGCTCTAGGGTTTCACTCTATTAATCTAGAACACACACCCTTCCCCACATGAGGGTGCCACTCATATAGTCTCTGGTGATCATGTGTGATCATTTTCCACATCGAGCATCTTCTAAATAAGTGCCACAACTGAAACATCTCACACCATATTTCAAAATCCACTATGGAGAATCCATCAAATTCTTTGTGAAAAAACACATTGTATTGTCTACTCAAGGACCAAATCTGAATCCAAACAAAGCCGATACGAGAGGATGTGGTTTCCTAATAAGGAAACTAGGTGTAAATGATTTGAAGTGGACCCACAGAACATATTCCCTGCTCTTTTTCGTGTTTGGGACCTCTCTAGCACAAAGATCCCAACACATATTGAAGTAAACTATATGATGATGGACATATGGAATTTCTATGATACCTAGGGTTGATCAATTTTCTCTTTTCCATGTCCATGTACATTTCGTGTGTCCTTTTAAATTGGCACCTAACGGGCTCTTGGTTGTTACCATGCACATGTACTCCGGATGTAAATTCTAAGTCATCAACACCCATTTAAGATAGTGTGTGGGGGTCACACATTGTGTTTGATAAATATCTCCCCCAAAACCCTTGTTTCCATAACTACATACCTACACATCATGTGATCCTCGAACTACATAGTTGATTCTTCTGGAAATGGGGATAACCTTGTTTGTTTAAGGTTCAAACTATACAATCTGTTTCTAATAGGTTTATTCAAAGAACCAGAAACTTACAATGATTCTATATCAATTTGGACCTACATTCCTATGGTAGGTGCTCATTAGTTGTGGACCAATGAGGCTTAAGAATTTTTCATAGGTCAAGAGGATGGGAGGTCAGGCTCATCACACATTTTTGGGGGGAATTATTGCCTACTTCGGGACTCTCATATATATTTAAGTTATGTTCATGAACTCTTATTAATTCAACAAGAATAAAAATGAATTTTATATTAGATTTAGAAATCAATGATTGATATGTATGGGATTAAGAGAATATTTTATATGTATTTGAGGTTCTTCATCAATGGGTAATCATCCATATGTATTTAGAGATTCTTAGTCAATGGTATCCTTCAATACATTATTTAGAAATCTCTTGGTCATTATGATGACAATAATGGTTTTAAAGACACTGAGTGGGGCACAAGATGTTTATTGTCATTCATATAGACATGGATTACTTTAGAGTTGGGATCGTACTAGCAGATTGGTTACCTACGAATCCTCGCTTAAAAAGGAATCAAAACCCCCACAGTTCGATAAGAAGGATATAGTTTAACATCATATGGGATGGAAAAAAATTAATGAAATATGCGCTTGAACCTCATTAAAGCTTCCTACGTACTCTACTTTTAAGGCAGAGATCAATGTCCACATAGTTCGGGTAATGAAATAAGGGTTTTATGCAAGGTTATTGGCCCAAAAATAGATGTCGTGATTACTTTTACACACTAATCTCATATGAGTCATTCTCAGTGTGAGAAACAAGAGGTATTAGTAAACTTGATGATGGTTCCATGAATGATTATGTAATGATAAATGATGTGGGGATTACGTATGTACGAATTCCCGAGGAGATGAAGACCAAGACATACTTCAAGAATGAAGCCCTGGAGCAGGGTCCATAAATGTATTTGTACTTTATGGAGATTTGGAGTTTTAACTTGGGGATTACTCCTGAGAAGGAGGCCTAAATTAAAAGGGACTTATGAATGGGGTTTATTACTAATAAGGAGGCCCAAATAAAAATAAATTAAGACTGGGGCTTACTACTGATGAGGATTCCCAATTAATGGTAACTTATAACCGGATGCTTACTCCTGATATGGAGGCCAAATGTTAAAGGAAATTATGAATGGGGATTACTCTGGAGATGGAGGCACATTTTAAGTTTACTTGAGACTTGGGGCTTACTCCTGAGGAGGATGCCCAACCCAGGGGAACTTGGGGCTTACTCTTTAAGAGGATGCCCTAAATCAAAAGATCTTCTGATCTTAAAGTATGAGGTTATATAGGAAACCTCTAACTGTGGTGGCATAAAACTTGTAAGTCAGGAGGTTTTGGGATATGTTCTCACAGAATTATTTCAGATAAGGAGTCCAACAAAGGAACCATGCCATAAATGGATTTAAAAAGGTGTTTGAGGGCTAATATCTTGAAGAGGAGAGGTGAATGGGAGAGAGGCACACTAATGAAGTTGGCGCACAAGTATAGTCACACAATTTATTTGGCATGCAAGTCTGGGCCACACAAGTGTACTTTCACGACATGGGATCACTTGGGTGACGAAGAATCTATATGGTAACAGATGGGTGATACTTTACTCAAGCCTTTAGTATTATCCTATGATGTTTCCAAAAGGGAGGCGTGCAAGTTTCATTGAAAGGGTAGGGTGGTGCGCAAGTGTTTCAAATTTTATGGAGGTCTAGACACTTAGGAACACATGTGTTGATGAATTATAAACACTTAGGCCTTATCCTACACCTTCAAGTCTTCCATTCTAGGTAAGATGTTACCTTAGAATCTTTCGGAAGAGTTGAGTTGAAGACTCAGGCGACCAGAGCTTGAATCTGAGTTTTGGAAAATTCATATTTTAAATGTGGGGCACACAAGGGATATTTATAGGTCACCATGTAACTTGTGTGAAAAAACAAATGGGGTGTGCATGTGACTTGGTCAATTCATATTTGGCCCGCATGTGACATGCGCAGCGTGCAAGTGACATGCGCGGCGCACTCTAAATGGGATTTTGGTCCACTCCTTTATCCAATTTTTTATGTTTCTTTAAAGGGTGACCTAATTTGTGCTTAATGTATTCCCCTTTCCCATTTGGTGGACCCTGTGATGAAAACGATCGTCGACAAATGTCCCCCCTTATAGTTGGATCTGAAAAGGAAAGAGGATCCGACTCTGAGGTAAATCCGAAGAAATCACGGGTCTTTGGAGTGCATGTATGGCACATAGAGATGAGGGCGTGCAGGTGATGGGGTGCATAGAAATGGTGCACAGGTGGCCTGGTTAGCATATATATAAACTCACTCCCGCGTAAACTCACTCTTCTTCCATCACTTGAACTCTTGTCGCGCAGGTGCTTCTATTCTTCGACGAATATCCCTTCATTTATTTTGTCGCGCTTCTAAAAAAAGTATTTGACTTGCGTGCCATGACTAGGGGGAATACTTGCGCGACATGTTTGACTTGCACATCAAGTTTGTGACTTGCGTGCCTTAATTCCTATTCCATTTTTTATTTCCATCATTATGATTTCACATAACAAACTTACTTAAGGTTCGTCAATTTGATCTTTGTACAGATTCAATGGCTCCTAGAATAATTGGATCAGCTGATCAGTTGGCCAGCAAGAGAATAAAAGACATGATGAACATTGTTGGCCATGATTATGATATTATCTCCGACAAAACTCTCTCAAATTTGGCTATGTACTTGATGAAATATCATGAAAATTTTCCACATAGCATCTACTTACCTTTTTATGGTCATGGTCATCTTTAAGTAGTTCACGTTCCAGAGTCATAGAATTACATCCCTCTTTCCTAGTTTCAAACCTATACCAACTTATCTTTGGAAAATTTCTTATTTGTTAGATCATTTTCCAATACTGGGACAGTAGATAAGGCATACATAATGCATCATAGGCCATGTGCTTCATATTTGAAGCCTCACATGACTGAGCTGCAGCCATATTGCTATCCCTCTATTTTTTGAAATTCTTAGACGGAACAATATAAGGGATGGAAGAAGAGTTGGGATTTCTGTCTTGGAGGAGGTGTGAAGTTGACTTGGATGTGGGTATATTGGGTGCGACAAACCTATGCAGAGTTTGTCGATGATCTTAAAGGAGATTTAATATATGAGTCCATCTAGGGTGGGCAGAAATATGTCTTCAAGAATGACAATTTTGTTCCATAGTTAATCAGTCGTTGGAGCCTGGAAACGAATTCATTCCATTGACTGATGGAGAAATAGGCATCAGTTTGTGGGATGTCTGCTAGATTTCAGGGGCTCTAATTTTGGGATATATGTATGATGAATTAATTCCCCACAAGGTGACCTGGAATGATTCATAGAAGACTCTGGACTTGGCTCGAGAGTTAATGAAAATTTTCCACAAGCTTAAGAATACCAACACCACGAAAACCCACTCTAGAAAAGATATCCATCCTAAAGAGTTAATGGAAATGTTTCTTATTAAGAAGAAAGTGGAGGGACCTTCCTACACTCGTCCTACTAGTTTCCCGAGAGCAGCAATGGGGGGGGTGCTCCGGGCACATTTTTTCCAATTTTGGAAGCAGGAGAGTTTGACAGGGGGGTGTATAAAGTGAACTAGAAAATTCCAGCGATAACCCGTCTGGCATGATTTTTGTCCTTGTGGCTTAGTTTTTACCTTTTACCAGTTTGGGATTCGAAAAGAGGCGTGAGGCCATGGACTTTTGTCATTGCAGCCAAGATGGATGAAAGGAATATGGTTTGGTTGGCCACCCTAGTTTTGGAAAAGATTCATACTAGTTTACTTCATGTTTATCTGGGTAAGTCTCCTCGAAGAATAGTGGGACCATTCCATGTTTTATGGGGATGGATCGCAACTCACTTCACGACATATTCTATACAAAATGGGGTACAGGTTCCTTGAAGTTCTTTTCGGCCATCTGGGCATGCCTTTTCTGGAATTTATCCCTTATCCCTCAATGATTATGATATCAAGATAAGGCTGAGAATGTTCAAGGAGTTTCATTTCTATCATTATGGAAATCCACCAACAGGGTGATTTGTTGATGATGGAATAGCCAGCCTGGATGAAAGGGAATATATGCTGGCATGTAGATATGGTACACTAGCCATGAGTATTGATGAGGATATTATATGTGAGGCCTATTCTGCATATAGACTTGAACGTTAATTCAAATGAATGTAGAAAATTACCTTATCCCCTCTGGTACCTGTTAGGTTAGA
The DNA here is from genome assembly GCA_963277665.1 of Viscum album. Classification (NCBI taxonomy): domain Eukaryota; kingdom Viridiplantae; phylum Streptophyta; class Magnoliopsida; order Santalales; family Viscaceae; genus Viscum; species Viscum album. The sequence goes on from OY728129.1 coordinate 1,040,638,499, forward strand.
GAAGCATCTAATTTTTGATCATCAACTATGGCTGTCAACATCTCTAGAGAAGACTGGAGTGGTATTTGATCTTCAAGCTATTGGAGCGACAAGTCGATTGACTACATGGTATGCCGAGAGCTGGGTAGAATCAATCCATGAAGGGTTACTGAATCAGCTGGTACCTTGGGTGGGGACAAAGAAAAGAATCGTTAGAAAAGATGACTTTCATTTGGAAGGTGATTCTTCCTCAACTGCTGCTGATTCACCAGGTTCCTCGCCCGGGGCTGATTCATCGAATTCCCAGTATGAGGATGATGAGGCATGAAATGAATCCAAGCAGCGTATTTCCCTATATAATCCCCCTTCCAAATTCAAGAGAACTACTCCATAGACTCCTGGTGAGTAACATCATTGAGTTAATTTACTCACCATTATTTTAAATAGCAACAGGTTTCATTTACTTATCCTTTATCTATGATCGCAGGAGCTGGGAAAAAGTTAAAGTCCCAGATTGTAGGACCCTTCTCACGTCCTTCTGATTCACATTCTGAATTTTTATGACCAAAGTCTATCCGGACATGGATGATTTTATATTGTGATACTGAAATCTCCTTGATGGACTTATCTGAAGGGATTCATATCCCTAGAGTGAGGAATATCTGGGATTCCACTGAGATCTGTTTTTAGGACAACCACATGGAAGAGATTGATTACATCAAAGAGATGGAAATGCTCATATATTCCATTGATAAGTCAGTTCTTGTCACCAAGTGTGTGAAGGAAATGATGGACCGTGGTACCACTGAGGGGATTGGTCCTTTTTTAGAATAAGAGTGGCATGATTACGTGGCTCCTGAAGATGTAATATTTTCATTTTTCTCATATTTCTATTTTCTTTGAAATTTGAATTTAGTCAACTCTTTGTAATTCACAGAAATAATCTTCTTCATCTTATAGCATGTGAAGGAAAGAACCACTTAAATTTCTTCACTACAGTATAGCCATAGTGGCACCACTCTTGGAGCCACTAAATCACCTTGTGAGCTAGGAGAAGTATCTTCAGGACAAAAAGTCTAGGATGAAGATTTAGAAAGGGTGTTATTTTCTCTGATACCTGTTTTCGGAGATGATGACCCCAGTCCACCCAAAAATGTCAAGAAGAAAAATCATCGAAGAATGAAGACCACATTCAAATGCTTTTTCAGTAGTGGTATGTCTTTCTGGGAATCAAGTATCATAAATTATGAAAAATGTGCTCAAAATTCTCTGGATTTCATGGGATTTTAAAGTTTCTACTTTAAGGGAATGGACTGACCATCCTTAGATTACAACGGAGGGTGTTGGAGAGAAGCCGTAAGTTCCTGCTCAAATGGCCGTTCATGAAGAAATATTGAGATCAGATGAGCCGTCGTCTGTTTCCAACACCGCTCCTGTTTCTGATTCCATGAGAGAAAAGACTTCTGGTAATTTAACAATACATCATAGAATCTCAAATGAGACAACAACTTACTTCCATTCTGTGATTTTTTTAGGTTCAACAGATGCACCAGAACAGTTGGAAACCACCATAGCTGACCCCACAACTGTTTGTGAAGAAGCTATCAAGGGTCATGGATTTCGAAATGAAAGTCACGAAGAAGACATGCTGAGTGATCCCACTGGTGATACTAACCCGGTATGTAGGACATCATTACATAAAATGATGAAACTCAGAATGTCCTTTGATGAAATTTTAGAACATGTTAAATTACTATATGATTTAAAAGATTTTGGAGATCTAGTTATAGAATTAACTGGACTTGAGTTTCATCATTTTTCTTATTAATCATCTCATGATTACACTTCTAACCATGTTTGGATAAAAATTTACAGTTACATTTAAAGGGACTTCTAAACCAACAATGCTTAAAAGGGGTGTAGATGTCAAATCTATTATTGCAGAAACACTGGCTCAGTTGGAACTTAACATGACAGACCCTCCTGAAACCATCTTGAAAATCCTGTTGAATCTATGAAAGATGGGGAGGAGTCTTCACAAGTTACTGATGTACTATTAGGTAAAATATGATGACATTTTTGGCTTACTTACCCTACAAGACAATCAATAAACTATACTGTCCTTTGAAACTAAACATACATTCAATAGATCCAACAGGGATATAAACTTCAACTGCTAGATCAGGAGGTCAAGCCTCAGCCTCAGCCCAAGAAGTAGAAAAAGGTGAAGAAACCAGGGTCAGGGAATGTGTAGAACATGGTACTTCCTTAAGTTCATTAATCCCAAACTGTGTTCCTCCCTGTGATAGTGATGCTTAATCTGACCTAGAGGTGAAAAATGCGCTCCAATTATCAAATCTCAAGGCATGGAAAAATATTGGGATGATAATATCTGAGGTGCCTCCTGACGATCTACCTTAGAAAATTCCAAGACATTCATCCCAATTTATTATGCTGGGACTTGGCAGCTTTGAATATCATGAAATCCATGTCACAGTGAAACAAGTCATTCAAATGAGGGGGAAAGAGAAAAGATGTCGTCAAGACATGATCAGAGTAAGATTTCTGGTCAATATCAATGAATTTTAGGCTGTAGTGTCCCGATATGAGGCTGATCATGCTGCAAAGATGAAGGAGATGAAGAAAAAGATCATGGAGAAGATTTTCCATCTGTTGCACCTTCAGCAAGAGCTAGATGTTGTTGTAGGGGAGCTTGACCAGCATCATAATTTTTTGGATGATGTCCAAGAATATGGTATAAAATCCATCCAAGATGCCAATGAAGTACTTCATCAAGATGAAGAGAGTGAAGTTGGTTGAGTAAATGAACTTCAAGTGGCTGCTGTCGAAGCTTGTGATCCTATGAAACATATTAGAAATCATGTTGAAAGCCTTCTATAATAAAAATAGAAGAGACGCCAGTCTGTAGATATTCTTCAAATCTTCTTCATCAATGAAAAAAACAATTCATCTTAGACCATGATAATTTCTCTTATTTTTTACTTATGAAAATGGGCCTGGTAAACATAGTTCTATTTTTTACTACGATTATATAAACAACCCCACCAATTTTATCTTTTAATTTCTCAATATTTCCTAAATAATACAAAATGTATTTCTAGAAATCTTGGACATGAGTTTTGTTCAGACTATCCTTTATAAGCTCCAAATTTATTGAGTACCATGTATTTTGTAATTGGGAGGTTAAATTCATGCATGTTGCACTATAAAAAGGATAATTTTTAATGTCGTATAGCTTTGACCAAATGGATGATATTGACTCAATTCTTGACAATTTGTTTGGAAACATATTACCATGTTCATGTATGGAGGGGGAAATTGTAAACTATGACTTGAGAAATTTTGAATCTGAGGAATGCCATCAGAGAAGAGCTAAAAGGCTTTAGAAGAAGTTTTTTCTATAAATGAAGTTACCACTATTTAACTAACCCGTTATGGGGGCTGAATTATGCATGACCAATTGAGGCATAAGCTGCATAGTCAAATAGTAGCATCTTCTGGCTGACTGGTCCCCTATGTTGACAACTTATGCTAGGCCACCTAAGGGCACGTGCTGTGTAGCCAGGTAAAATAAATCTCAGAAATTTGACTTTCTATTGCTAAATGTCGAAGACATTTTAATAAGGATCCAAAATTTCCAAGGCATCGAGTTTGCATTGTGGAGAAAGGTACTTGAATATGGAGAGGATATTTCCAATCAAAATTATCAAATAATTGGAGGAATGTGACTTCTATGAAGGTCTGACCCAAACATAGGACAAAGGCATCTTTTGATTTAAATCATATGACTAAAAATAGATATAGAAACATTATATGAAATAATACTTTCATATCATGAAAAAGAGTATGGAACAAATATGTTAAGAATGGCTGTTTTTTTCCAGATCGCTGCATATCTTCATTAAGACCAATAGGGACAAAAGAGGCTTCTCTTAATAAAAAAGATACCATTACTTGACAAACCCATTATTAAGGATGAACTATGCAGAGCCAAATGCGGCATAAGCAACATAGTCAAATAGTAGCATCATTTTGCTGATAGGTCTGTTATATAGATAACTTATGGAAGGCCACCTAAGGGCATGTGCTATATAGTTGGGAAAAAGAACTATCAGAAATTTGACATTTTGCGACTAGAAGTCAAGAAAAGGGTTATAGAGATCAGGAATATTATTTGCATAATGTTGCAGCTAGGTCCTGAATTGAGATTCTGGATGTCACTACATATCTCATTAGGATGAGAATCAAGCCACACGTAGATCATGAAATACAGTTTATCGTCATTCAGGATGAGAGAATGGAAGATATTAGTTTACGGATGTAGAGCTTGGACCACAGTGAGGGAGAGTCATGGTGCATTGGTTATACAACTGATGTGAATAATGACCAGGGTGTTCCATATCACACTATATGCTCCCAGGGGTAATTTTTTGCCAAGGGACCCAATGTGGTGTTTGGGGTTTGGCCGAAAGGCTTGAGTCTGGACTCGAGGAATGCTTGAGAATTCCTAAATATCCCATGAGGATGGGAATCAAGATGCACGTAACTCATAAAATACCCTTTGTATATATTTGGTTTGTACATATGAGGGGTAAAGAAGACTTTATTGCAATTATGGCTGGACCCATGATGAAAGACATGGGTGTCACTATCTCATAAGGATGAGAATCCAGATGCACATAGTTCTTGAATCATGACATGGTTGGTGACCATGTAAAAGATAATTCATCTCAAATGAGGGTATCAGGGATTATTTCTATTGATTATCATACATGAAAAAAATGAAAATAGTTTAAGGTCATATACATGGACCAGTGCTCTGTAGTTTAATGTCTTGAAGTAAGGACAATGGGGAATTGTATAGTATAATGACATATATCTAAGATTATGGGACATACACAGGTTAACTTCATGTAGGAAAAATGTGAGCCAATATGAATAATACATTTTATGTGGGCTTCACGGATCAACATCATATAGGGTGAAGGTTAATCGATGTGAGGAAAGTGGTTTCGGTCTTGAACCTCAGGAGGTTGCCTACGTACCCGGCCTAGGAGGAAAGGATCAAGTTCTGCATAGTTCAATTGAGAGGGATTGGATGATAGAGGTGTAAAAACCCAGACCTTATTGCAGGTATGTTTTTCTTTACTCTGGAGTCATTGGAGAAAAGAGGAGTTTATAGAAATTTTTGATGTACACGCCATGTACTTTCTAAGTACACACTGTGTACATTGATGTCACTCGAGGACGTGTGCTGGTCATGCCAGGGCCACACACATGACCATGTAGGGGTAATTTGGAGGTCTCTTAAAGCGGAGTATGGAAAATCCTAGTACACGCTATGTACTCCAAAATTACACGACGTGCACTTTTTTTTCATTAAATTGACCGGGATCACGTCTTAAGCCCAAAATCATTTTCTTCTCCAGCTTATTCAACTGAGAGCATTCCGTACAACCTAGATTTTTTTTGGATCCCTCGATCATCAGTTCGTCCTCCAAATCGACCACTGTCGATTGCGTTGGAGCCGCAGCAGTAAGCATTTCCTTCTTCTAGAGCATTTTTTTTTGCAATTCCTCCTCTTTTTCATGTTATCATGAGTTGAGCGTTTTGTGAATTTACATAGATATATGATGTTATAAGCTTATTCATGATTCATGGTTCATGTATATCGATCTCCTAGCATCAAGGTAGGTTGTTTGTGCCTTTCCGTTTGAAGTCTTTGAGTTTTATGTGCAATTTCCACCAATACCCTTGAACGAGGTATTGTGTGTTTACTATTTTTCCCCTATTATTTTCATGCCTTGCATGTATGCTTATGTAGATGTAATTTGGTTCTGTTTGAGGATAATTAACATTCTTGGATGTTTTTCCAATGCCTTGTTCTGTTTACGAAATTTTTGTCTTGTTCAGCCTATTGGCCATTATACCTGTTTTCCATGACATGTGACCGTAGGCTGGATTGTTGTTCCCTAACATTGTTGTTATGTTATGGACTTGTTAGTCAAGTAGCTCTGTGGGTTTACATTGTCCATATAACATTATTATTCACTGACTGGCATGGGGCTGAGAGAACCTGGTGCTATATTCTATAAGGGGATGGACCGAGTCTGCTTCCTCAGAGAGACATGGACATTATAGAATCTAGGGGATTGACCGAGTGAGCATCCCAGAGAGTCTTGGGAATTTTATACTAGAGTGGATTGACTGAGTGATAATCCCAGATAGTCATGGATATTATAGAATATAGTAGGATAGACCAAGTGATCTTCTCAAAGTGTCTTTTTTTTTGTTTGAATTTCCTTTAACCACTCAAGGATATATGAGGAATTGATAGAGGGAGCATCCTCAGAAAGTTTATGATAGACCTGAGGCTATAGGAGGAATTGAACGAGTGATCTTCCTCAGAGAGCCTCTAGACCATTGGTCTAAAAGGGGAATCGACCACGTGATCTTCCTCAGAGAGTCTCGGACTACCTTAGGCTATACGTGGAATTGACTGAGCGTGCTACCTCAGAGAGTCTTATAATTTTCGTATGACCAAACCAGAGGGGTTAGGCTGAGTGCACTGCACATAGGGTTTTGGTACTTCTTGGATAGGACCAGAGGGGATGGCTGTGAGTACTTCTTAGAGGGATTCCTGTTTGTGGTTAGCTATTTACTTCACTGCTCCTTGTTGACATGTGAATTGTTTACTGTTGTGTATTATCCTATTTATCGGTCACTATTTACTTATTACTATACTATTACCGACCATATCCTCACTTACTATTAGGCACATATCTTCTGGTGATTTCCTACGGAGATTTAGTCTCACACCCTGTTTGGGTCATGCTTTTGGGCCCAAACAGACTGTATTGTGGTAGGTATAGACAAGGGAAATCGCCCTTCTACTTCAAGTTCTTGAGGATATGCTCTGAGCTTTCATTATAGACTTTGGAGGTTCTTGGTGTATGAATATAACTCTAGTAGTGTTCGCCTACAACAAAAGATTTCATGCAACTATTCAGTTGACACCTTACGAGGCTTTGTACGGTAGGCCTTGACGATCACCATATAGTGGCTGGAGGCAGGAGAGGCAGCTTTGTTGGGACCACGTATTGTTCAGGAGACCTAAGTGAAAGACTGATTTGATTCAGAATAGGATGGATACAACACAGTCTAAAAAAAATTCTTATTCTGATCAGTGGAGACGACCACTGGAGTTCGATGTCAGGGATCATGTTTTCCTGCGTGTCGCACCAAGGTTGGGATACATGAGGATTCAGAGAAATGGTAAGATTTCAAAACAGTATGTCAGGCCATTTGAGTTGTTGGACATAGTTGGGCCAGTTCCCTATCAATGGCAGTTACCTAAGAGGTATCGGGCTATGCACGACGTCTTTCACGTTTCATAGCTCCGATATTACTTTTCAAACCTGTCTCATGTCTTTCAACCTAAGGAGGTTGATCTCGAAGAGGATTCATTGTTTGAGGAGCATCCTATTAGGATTGTCTATCATAGAATGAAGGTTAGCCATGTTCATTCTGTTCCTCTGGTATGGGTCCTATGGTAGCACAAGAAAGTACATGATGAGACTTGGGAGAGGGAGGCTGGTGTACGATCACAGAGGCCGAAGTTGTTCTAGGTTTCTTCTTTTATGCCTCACTGTGGGAAAATTGGGGGCTAATTTCTTTAAGGGGGGATATTTTTATGGACCCGGACCGTCTTATAGGTATTTTTTCCTTTTTATTGAGTTTTTGGAGAAAAGATAAGTTTATGGAAATTTTCTAAGTACATGCCATGTACATTGATGCTTCTTGAGGCCGTCTGGTGGCTGTGTCATGGCCACACACACGGCCATGTAGGGGTGATTTGGAGGCCGTTTAAAGAGGAGTATGGAAAATCCTAGTACATTATGTGTGCTCCAAAAGTACACACAGTGTACTTTATTTTTTCCATTAAATGGACCGAGGTCACATCTTAACACCAGAACTGTCTTCTTCTCTAGATTCTTCGACCGAGAGCATTCCGTATAGCTCAGAATATTCTTCATTCCCCCGAGCCTCCATTCGTTCTCCTAATCGACCACCGTTGATTTTGTTGGAACTGCATGGGTATGCTCTTCCTTCTTCTAGAGCATGATTTTCCAATTCCTCTTCTTTTTCAAGTTATCATGGATTGATGTTTTGTGTGTTTTCATAGATCTATGACGTTATAAGGATATCTATATAATTTTACCATGAGTCTTGATTCTTTGAGTTTTATGTGCAATTTCCAAAAATACCCTTGAACGTGGTATTTCGTGTTTACGGTTTTTCCCATGTTGTTTTCATTCCTTGCTTGTATGCTTGTGTAGAGGAAATTTGGTTATGTTTGAGGATAATTGCTATGATGTGATGTTTTTCCCATGCCTTGTTCTATTTTTGACCTTTTGGTCTTGTTTAGCCTATTGGTCGTTAATCCTATTTTCCATACCTTGTGAACGTAGGATGCATTGTTGTTCCCGGAAATTATTGTTATGTTGTTGACTGGTTAGCCATGTAGATCTATAGGTTCACTTTCGCCTTATGTCATTATTATGCACTGACTGGCACGGGGCCAAGAGAACCTGGTGCTATAGACTATAAGGGGATAGACTAAGTGTGCTTCCACAGAGAGTCTTGGACATTATATACTGAAGGGGATTGACCGAGTGAGTATCCCAGAGAGTCTTGAGTATCATAGACTATAGGGTATTGACCAAGTGAGAATCCCAGATAATCTTGGATATTATAGACTACATGAGGATAGACCGAATGTTCTCTTTAGAGAGTCTTTGTTTTGTTCGAATTTCCATAAAACACTCCAGGATATAGGAGGAATTGACCGAGTGATCATCCTCAGAGAGTCTGTGATATAAAAGAGGCTATAGGAGGAATTGAGGGAGTGCGCTTCCTTAGAGAGTCTCTAGACCTTGGGTATATATGGGGAATTTACTGTGTGATCGTCCTCAGAGATTCCTTGAATACCTTAGACTATAAGGGGAATTGACTGAGCGTTCTTCTTCAAAGAGTCTTATAAGTTTCATATGAACAAGGAAAATGGGTTAGGCTGAGTGAACATCCTAGAGGGTTGTAGGTACATCTTGGATTGGTCCAGAGGGGATGGCTGTGAGTAATTCTCAGAGGGATTCCTAATTGTGGTTAGATGTTTGCTTCACTACTTCTTGTTGACATGTGAATTTTTTACTGCTGTGTATTTTCTTATTTACATGTTACTATTCACTGCTTATTTTACTATTACCTTCCATATGCTCATAGACTTTTAGGCATAGATCTTCAGGTGGTTTCCTCATGGGATTTAGTATGACACCCTTTTTGGGTCATGTTTTTGGGCCCAAACAGACTATATTGTTTCAGGTATAGACAAGGGAAAGAGACCTTCTACTTCAGGTACTTGATTGCATTGGAGCTGGAGAGAATGGGACAAAGCTGAGGATTACGATACTGAGGAGTGGCTTTTATGTTTTCTTTTGTACTCTGTTTTAGTATTGTATTCAACATTGTAACTTGTTTGGATTCTTTCCTAGACATATGTATCAAGAATCATTTCATATATATGTGTGTGATCCTTTTCTTTATCATGTTTAGTCTTCCGTTGTTTACTTGTGTATGGATTGTTGGATTCTTCTTCAATGTTTTATTATTTTCTCTTATGCTGTGTACGCTTCCGATGAGGGCATAGTTTCCCCACTATCACACGCAAGTCCCTCGTAGCTAGTCGGCATCCTCTGGCATTTGGGGAAATTCACTTGAGGCCGTGTGACCAACCGGGTACAAGGCACATCTAGGCACCTCTGGGGGGATTTCGGAACCGTGTTATTACGTGGGATGTACTTGAGGACAATGACCCAAAGGTGATATAGGTATTTAATTGTAATTAGCATCCCAGAGAAGATGTCATGGTCTAATATTATTCTAAGCTCACGTGAGTCATGCTCGGTGTGAGAAATAAGAAGCAATAACAGACCTGACAATCATGTGGCAAAAGATGCGACCAAGAAGGATTGTGTGGGGCTTATACATGATTAGCTACCCGAATCAAGCATGGTTACAGTTTTTAAAAGACAGTTGTGCATGTGGCGATCACAATTTAATGCCATGTGTCACAGACATGGGGTGCTTGGCATTTTAACGTCTGGAAGCTTGGACGATGCGTAGTTTAATGTTATGTTGGATGATATAAGGGATATGCAGTTTAATGTCATGCATCAAGGACAAAAGGGAACTTCATTTTTCTAACAAAAAATAATTCTTCAATAATCATTCATTATTTGGAGTTGTAATGAGTTCTCCATCCAATTAGATTAAATAATAAGATTCATTGGAGTGGACCCTATTTATTGAGTAAGGTCCATGCCACTTTGGCTCAAGAATTGGAGTCATCTTTCTCGGTATCATTGGGGTTCTGAAGACCAATAAAAATTCTACTAGATTGAATGAATGAAGAAGAATTTTTTTATTGAAATCTTGTGCTATTCGATTCAGATAGACTTCTAAGTGGTGCAGTGTGCACAATGTTTTTTCATCTAGTCACTCAAATTCATCAAATCACTTTTGAGATTGTTCATCTGTAGACAACTAATCACAAATGGTGACTTAAGAGAAGGTAATTGGACTTCAATATGCAAGGCTTCTTTCATTCCATATACCAATGAATATGGAGTTTATCATGTAGCAGTCCGGGTGGTAGTCTGATAAGCCCATATAGCATGAAAACGTTTACCAGGACATGCCATCTTATTTCTATCCACTATCTTTTGAAGAATGTTTGAAAGAGTCTTTTTGAAATCCACTACTTGACCATTGGACAATGCATGATACTGAGATGAATAGTTGGATCTCATATTGTATTCTTGATACAATTTTCATACTTCGGATGAACAACAGCTGGTGCCATTATCCTTCAATATGGAATGAGGATCACCAAATCTAGTAATGATGATAGACTTGAAAAAGCTTACAATGCTTTTAGCACCGACATCTTTAAGAGGAATTGCCTCTTCCCATTTGGAAAAGAAGTTAGTATGAGTAATAATATACCTAAACTGCTTAGCTGTAGCTGGAGGATAATCTCCTACTACATCCATTCTCCATGTAGAAAATGGATAGGAGTATTTATCTGTATGAAGCAACTCTAGGGGTTGATGATTGAATTTGGCACATATTAGGAAAGAATGCCACTTTTTAGTTAAATAAACACAATCTTTCACCATCGAAGGCCAGAAGTATCCAAGCCTTATAATTTGACCAGAATGTATATGTCCAGACTGGTGGGCACCACAAACTCATGCATGTACAACATTCATTATACCCATCTTTTCTTCAACATCAATACATCTGAAGAGAATTCCATCAAAACCTCTCTTGTAGAGAATTTTTTGGTGATTTGGGCTACCATAAAGAGTATAATTGTCCACACGTCGCCGGACATGTTCATTCCCGACTCAATCAGCTGGGAGTGTTCTATTTTGAAGGTATTAACTGATAGGTTTCATCCATCCTATAGTATGACCATAAGGTTTAGGAATGGGGCTGATTTCACTGATTGTCTCTATTCTTATTTGTACAAAAGGTGAAACTACACGATGGTGGAAAATACTGATGATTGTTTCGTCCCGGTTTGGATTTTCCTAGGTTGTGGATATATTAGCCAGTGCATTAGCTTGGGGGTTTTTTGATCACGAGACATAGAAAAATGTTGGTTCTATGGGAAATTCCTCCATTAAATCTCTGTTGTAATAACAAAAAGGGACTAACTATTCCTTTCAGATTGAATAATCCCCAATGATTTGTTTTATTTCCAAATCTGAATCACCATTTACCTTGAAGTGATTCACCAGTGCAAGAAGCTCCAATTCCAAGCCTGTGATGAGAGCATCATATTCTGCTTCATTGTTTATACTGCCTTCCAATAATAAGAAGAAATAGGTTAGTACTGCCTTTTCTAGGGAAATAAGCATGATTCATAACCTAACTTTTTTGAATTTAGGATGTTCCATTTTCTTCCCTATTAGACTTCTAGAGGCACAATCAAAGTACATTTCACATGTTTGAGGATTATCTTGATTTGAGAATACTTCCTCATCATGAAGTTCAATATTTATAGTTGTATCTTCTACAGATGGGTGTTCAGAAAGAAAATCGGCCAGATCATGGCCCTTTATTTCCATTGGAGACACGTATTGGATATCAAACTACTACAAAATAACTTCCCACCTTGCCAGACATCCAATAATCATTGGACAACTAAGGATAAATTTGAGCAGGTTATTGCGAGATACCAATTGGACCTCATGACATTGCAAGTAGTGTCTCAATTTATGAACTGCAATGATTAATGCTAGGCAGCACTTTTCAATACTTGAATATCGAGTTTTTGCCTCAAGAATAGTCCAACTGAGACAATAAAGTCTGTTTTCATTCTAAGTATCATTCTTTTGGGAATGGAAGGAGCCCAATGATTACTCAAAAGCTGTCACATAGAGAATAAGTGGTCTTCCTTCAACATGTGGAATTAATACAAGTGGACCCAAGAGATATTTCTTGAGGATATCAAATTCCAATTGACATTCTTTAGTCCACTACTTGGTGACTCCCTTCTCCATTAATCTTGTGAAGGGTAAACACTTTCCTACCAAATTGGAAATGAACCGTCGAATACAGGACATGTTTATTGAAGTACTCTTAATTCCTTCCTATTTCAAGGAGGTAATAGGTTAAGGATTTATTTTTTCTTCTCAGGATCAACTTTGATACCACGATGGCATACAAAAAAGCCGAGAAATTTTCCTGAGGTTACACCGAAAGAAAAATTTCAAGGGGTTCATCATCAAATTGTGTTGTCAAAGTTTGTTAAATATGATTTCCAAATTGACCATGTAACGTGGTCTGGATTTAACCATCAAATCATCCACATAAAATTCAACATGTTTCCCTAAAAAGGGTTTGAAGATAATTCGAATTTCACATTGATACGTTTCACTTGCAATCTTCAAGACAAAGGGAATTACATGATATAAAAACACACCTTGAGGAGCTCTGAAGGCTGTAAACTCTTCATATTCTGGGGCCATTCATATTTGATTGTACCCAGAGTAACAATCCATGAAGGAAAGAGCTTTATAGCCAGCAGTTCTATCAATTAGAATATCTATAATCGAGACTGGAAAATCATCTTTAGGACAATGCCTATTAAGATCTCTAAAGAAAATGCAAACTCTATTTTTCCCATTATTATTTTTCATAGAGACAATATTATACATCCATTTGGGATATTGAACTTTTTTGAAGATATTATCCTTGATAAGCTTTTCAAATTCAACTTCAATTTTCAAGGCATAAGTTGGGTGTGTTCTTCTTGCTGGTTTATTGAATCCTCGATGTTCTTCTGGAAAACTCAAATGATGAGTGGAAAAATTAGGATCAAGACTCATCAATTCTGTATATTTATAAGCAAAAACATCTCAATTTTCCTTGATAAATAAAGTATACATTCCCTTCTCTTCAAAAGTCATGGATTCACTAATTAATGTGTGGTTTGGATCATCTTTTGTACCCAAATTTATTTCTCTAAGTTTATCCACCATGGTAGAGATACCATCTTCAAATACTGGAAGAGAATCCCCGAGATCTTCCTCTTCTTCATCAAAATGTGTTACTTCATCTATTTCTACTAGCATTGTAGATGACGAAACAGAATTTCAATGGTCAGGGGAGAAGTTAAAATTTGAAAATCTTGATGAAAAGGCTGCCATTTCTGATCCTATGGATGATGAAGGGTCTTCCTGGGATGATATAGAGGATATGATGTATTGAGAATCGACATTATTGTTTTCCTCTACTATAGTTATAACTTCTTCTGACCTGGTTGATGATGTATAGAATTTCTGGATTTCAGCGGATGAAATGAATACATCTCCATCTATGTTTTCATCAATGCATGGTGAATCATCAATTTCTACCATGCTGTCTAGCTTGATTGACATAATTGACATTATGGAAGATTCAATAAGAGTGTTTGTATTTAGGTCTATCTGGTCAATTTTACTGAGAGAAACATATAATTTGTACTCACATGTATGAATGGGTTTGCTGGAATCATTTCCAAACCATTTGGAGCATTAATTTAGGTGACCTTCTATGTCGTGATTTTTCCTTTCCCTCCATGTGATAAAATTTTTCCTCAATGTATTGAGATTCACATGTTTCGAATGGGGCCTTGTCACCATAGAATGTCTCAAAATTTACCATTGAAACAATATTTGTGACATTGATGATACGACGAAGGTACAGTCACATGTTGATGTAGCAAAGGACTTATAAGAAAAAATTTGAAGGCTATGTCCTGACAAACAATCATGAAATCTGAATTAGACGTAAGGTCTCTAAACTGAATTCTGAGTGTCATCTCGCCCAGAGGTTCTTGTTCATTATTATCATATCCTTGCAACATTAATGTAGAAGGATATATATTAGATTCGATGAGGCCCTATTGAAGAAGTTTACGATAGGAATGAGGTTAACTCCTAATCCATTATCAATGAAATCTCGCAGGATGTCAATTTCATTGAATTTTTTAGATAGATACAATGGTCTGATATGTACATGTACAACATCATCTTCATCTTCATCTGTAAAACATATCACTGCATGTAATTCTGCATAATCATTCTCTATATAGTAGTCATCATCATCATATATTTCAGTTTTGAATTCTTGTGGGCTTGAAAATGCCTAAATAAGCACCTCTCGAAGATCTTTTGATAGATTAAAGGCATCCAGAATTGATAATTTGGCCGGTACATGGGCCAAATGTTTCAAGAAATCCTAATTTTTGTCCAAAGATTTGTGTTTCCCATCATGAAAATGTGGTTTTGCAGGTGCCTTGTTGTTGATGCTTTGGCAGTATATGCATCCCGTATCAAGGCAGGAATTGGAAACACTCCTGGATTTTGTACATTAGACAGACTAGGTCTATCTATTTGCTGAGTGGTAGAATGTGCGACCTCTAACCGATCTTCCAAAATAACTGTGTCAGGACTAATTTAGCCTTGTGTAGAAGAACATTCTTGTTCGTGTGGAGCTTGTTAAATGGATTTTCCACGAGTTTCTACCACATATACAGTTCTAGCCGGAGTAGGATTGAAATAGTGTCTACGAGAATATCCATGTCTTCCCATATATCCTGGAACTCTGTCTATTCCTCTAACTCCTCTATTAGATACATGGAACTTAGGATTATCATGATCGAAAATGTCATTTCCATAGGGATCAGTTAAATGAATCATATTAACAGAATGAAAGATCAATTCTTTATCTGATGAAGATTCTCCCTGATGAACCAGTTTAGGCTGTGCTGTTTGGTGGGCCGGTTCCCCTGATTTTGAAGCAGATGGAATAAAATATACCAAAGTCAAAGACTACTTAGGCTTTGACACAGTCTCGTCTTCTTCTGACTTCTCTTCTTTCTTCAAATTATGCTGCAACATTGAGGATTATTCTTCTGATTAAGGGGTTTTTTCTGTGATAGACATTGAAGAAGACACAATTGGTTGATTAAATTGTGTTCCTAAAATGGAAAGAGTTCAGTTGATCATTTTCCTAATGATCCAATCATCATATTTCTGCGCATTTTTACTTTTGACTTTGTTCCACTAGCCCTCTTCCTCTGGATCTGTATTATTAACACATCCTACGTAGGCTGAAGGACCTTTCTGTTTAAGTTGTCCAGAGTCCACAATCTTTTGTAGGAGATCATTGAAGACAAAACACTCTTGAATGGGATGAACCAACATCTAATGAATCGGGCAATAGTTGGGGAGGTCTTCATCTCCTTCCTTCTTCGGCCTTTTGGGCCTCAACAACTAAACCAGATTATTTTCCAGAGCCGAGATGATGTAACCAGGAAAATGATCATTCCCGAAAGAATAACTTTTGTTCATTAAATCCTCATAAATTTTTGACCTTTGATAATTTTGATCATCTTGATGACGTAGCCATTGTTTTTTATGCTCATGAGGTGGAGCCCTTCAATACGATGAATGTTTTGAAGTGAAATAAGGTACAGTTGCTTGTTTAAGTGTAACTGTATAAGTATACACTTTCCTTGTTCTCCTTCTCGGAACTGATGGAATTACATGTGTTTTAGACATAGTCTTTATAAAAGAGTCATCTATCTGCTGAGCAATTGAAGTAAGGTTGTGAAATCCTCCTTTTTTTAACGGGGTTCAACGGTGTGCGTAATTCATCACGCATATTTTCTACACAAGTTGGTAGCAAGTCTTCTTGAGGAGTGCTAAACATAAATAATATGTTCATACCTTCCAGTAAGAAACGAAATATGAAACTATCTAATTTTCCCTTTTCTTACAATTAGTATGATAAAAAACTGTCGTCTTAGGTAATGTTGAGAAAAATTGAAGAAGAAATCATCGAAAAAGATCTTCCAACCATGTAATTGACCGAGATTGCAAACTTGAATACCAGAAAAAAGCAAGTCCTTGTAATGATTTCAAAAAACACATGAGCATAACTTCTTATTTTTGTTGAGGAGTTCCCATCATAGGATCACTACTTCATATGATTCCTCTAAGTGAGCCACATATTCTGGGGGATCAGTGACAACAGTATTGATGACATTTTTCAATGAATAACGTATTACAGCCCTACTATCAGCTCTTCTGCGACACTGTCTTCTTCCATTTACTTTATGAAAAATTGCATTTTGTTTGGTTTATCCCTCAGGAACTTCTTGATGAACTGTAATTTGGAGGGAATTTCTTGATAATTCAGCTATATGTTTCTCTGAGGAAGAGATTGAGAATTTCAAAAAGTCCCTAGTCCATTAGTCTGGGGATGCTACTATTTTTTTCTGCTCAAATCCTCAAATCATGTCTGTTGATCCTAAGGTATGGATTAAAAGAGTCCCCAGTCTGGCAAGCTAAGGAGGAACATGATCTACTACATCTGAAACTTTCTTAAAAGAACTCCTGATATTTCAGTTTTTAGTTCAGAAATTGGATGGATGCATCATTCGACATTTACTCAAGTCACCTGGCTCAGATGACCATTGGATTATTTATGAAACTTCTGTCACCTGATGATACACATTCTCTAAACAAGAATCTTATTTGATATTCTCATTTTCTTGATGCTAGAGAAATTCGACAACTTGTTGTTTATATTCCAATCTTTGGGAAGAACTAGTTGAGGCATGTTCTTGAGGAAATCTTTCATTACACAAAAAACCAGTTAGATGTGGCCAACCATGGGCAATAACAAAGCATGAGACCACATTTGGAAGGCTTTGTTGACTGGAGAGCACAGTGAAATGCAATGCAACATGAACATCCCATCCCCTGATATGAGTACCTGACGGGGCATTGGTAATTAACTGGCGGAACCTTTTTAATATGCCAATGAATGTATGTTGAAGGGCTCTCTAATGATTTTCAGCCATTGGATGTCAGGAAACATAGAGAGATGCCAAGTCAATTTGGCATTGTAACACTTCTATTGTCTTAACATGGTTCTGATATTCAACATAAGATAATATTTTCTCTTTTAATTGACAAAGAGTTTTCTATATGTTGAGACGAATATCGTGAATACAATATTTTGTCAACGTTTCTGGAATATCACACTGACAGTCAGCCAAAGGCCAAAACATGACTGGTATTTCACCTTTCACCAACTTCTTTCTCATATCCAACATTTCCTTTTTTTTCATATGATGAAGATTCTTCTACCAGTAATAAGTAAGACATCAGAAAGGAATGGCTATGAATTTTCAAGTGCCTCAAGTTAAGTGGGATTTCTCATTACTGCATTGTGAATTGAAGAATTTTCTAGGCAATGAGATTTGCTACTATGAAAAGGAATTTCGTTATTAAATTCATCATCAGGGGGAGCACCTCTATGGTGGATTACAGAAAAAGATGAAACCTTTTTATCCTTGGTCTTTTGGCCATGCATAATGTTACCGTGGCTCTCATGTGAAGATGATACTTCGAGATTGAACGAATTGTAATGAAGCAAGCCTTCATGGGGAAGTATCTGATAAAGACCTTCGGAATTATTGTTATTACTTCCAGAATCCTGAAATGAGAGAGTATAATCTTGAGTTGAAATAGATAATTTTCTGAGGGCTTCATGAACTCCAACATTGAGTAACTCTTTATTGCAGATTGGCTCTTGATTTTTCAACTGTGTTGGATGGGTCTTTTCCTATACGCCTTCTTAATCACTTTGGAAACTACTTGTTGACGAATTTGGTTATTATGTGTAGGTTTTTGTGCATGATCAGGAGAAATGGTTAGGTTAGGCTGATTATCTCTATTTAAATTGGATGTATGTTCCTGAGTTGATTGTCCATATGAAATAGGGGAGTATGCCCCATGACCCTACTGGACTGGAATAGAGCTGTGTATCTACACTTGAGTGACATTTTGACGAGTCACTTTACTGATAGGGATATATTTATTTTTATCTCTCTGTGATGTCACTGATGTTTTTATGATATTCTATCAGGTATACAGATTATGGGCAGGGATTTTCTTCTGATCTTTCACCATTTTCTGAATGTTCTCGGTGAATTAAGCTACAAGAATGGGATTATATTTCAATTCCGTGTTCGGAGTAGGTGTGTGTTCCTTCTTATGTCCTCCTTTTCCTGTCAGTGAATCCTGACAGTTCTCATGTGTGGGGGAAGAAAGTTGTGTCTGCCTCTTGTTTCTCATTGGGGCTTTCCAATTGAAATCTCCTCGTGCTACCAAATGAGACAGTTGGTTATCATGATGAATTGCATGTGTATGTGACTACTGATTGTTCTCCACAAAATATGATTGATGAACTTCCTTCAATACTAGAAGACGATATTGCTGGAATAATTGATTAGTGTAAGCAGGTGTATGTACCTGTTTACAGGTGGTCACCACTTATGATTGGAGAGATTCTTTGGATGTAGTCAGACGAGCCTGCTGACTGGATGATTAATTATGAAAAGGTGTATGTTCTTGCCTATAGTACTCATCCGGATTTCCTGGAAGGATTGGTGTGTTACTACCAGACGAGTCTTCTGGATAGTGAAATCATGACGGATATATGTATATGTCGGCTCATTTTTGGCCATCAATTTAGATTGATGGACTTCTCCAAAGGGTGGACAGGTAAGAACCTACTCTCTATTGACTTAATTTCACCTCTGATTATTCTTATTGCATGCTCGGTTCTAAGGAACCTGAGTTGAACACCTAGAGGTGATAACCTCATCATGTTGAGGGTGCACCACCGCATGAGTCTGGTGGTGATTGTTGGTGGGATTCCTCCGGAAGGAGTCCTGCATTCTTGAATTGAGGCCTTGAATGACCTCTTCATTCTCTTATCTATAATATAAGAGGGACTGGTTGTCGCATTCTGGGGATAACGACCCGAAACGGTTAGAAATGGTGGATGGAACCACCTGCTTCTTGACCACTAGTCGTCGCTGTCCGGACAACCAGGGTGAGTTGTTAACTTGGAGATATTGTTGAGAGGCCTTCAGATTTAGGATGGTACCGTGTAGATAGAGTTCCTTCACCAATGAATTTGAGACCCGGCGTTGAAGATGCTGAGTAGGTGATGTCATCCTCATAGCAGACAAGTATCCAGCAGAAGTAGCGGACAAGGCATTCACATGTGTGAACTTTTAAGAATCCATTTTCTGTTGCAGAGAGATCTTGGAAAAGTGTGAATTTTTAATATAGTAGACATAGTCAAGATAATCCCCAAGTTCATCGGTCCCTTTATTTGGGCATCCTCCTCAGGAGTAATCCCCAATCTTAATTTCTTTTTATTTGGGCCTCTTTCTCAGGGATAAACCCCAATCAAAAGTCCCTTTTAATTTAGGCCTCTTTCTCAAGAGTAAGCCCCAAGTTAAAACCCCAATTCTCCAAAAATTAGAAATAACTTTATGAACACTACTCATGGGATTCATTCCTGAAGTATGTTCTAGTCTTCATCAACTTGGGAATTCATACATAAGTAAGCCCGACATCATTTCTCATGAATGAATCTTTTATGGAACCATCGTAAAGTTTAATGATACCTCTTGTTTCTCACACTGATCATGACTCAAGTGATCTTAGAGTGTAAAAGTAATCACGAAATCTCTTTTTGTGCCATTAACCATGCATAAACCACATATTTCATTACCCAAACTGCGTGTACTTTTCTATTTGTCTTAAAAGTATAGTATGTAGAAAGCCTTTATAATGTTCCAGACCACCTTTCATTAATTATTTTTTCTGTCCCATTTGATTTTAAACTATATCCTTCTTATCGAACAATGTGGGCTCTAATTCCTTTTTAAACAAGGATACTTTGGTAACCCATCTACAGGTACAATCCCAACTCTAATGTAATACATGTCTTTCTGAATAACAATAAACTTCAAGTGCCCCACTGAGTGGCTTTAAAACTAGTCTGGTCATCATAATGACCAAGTTATTTCTATATAATGTATTGAAGGATACCATTGACTAAGAATCTATAAATACATACAGATGATTCCCCATCTATGCAGAACCTCAAATACATATAAAAGATTCTTTAAGTTTCATACATATCAATAATTTATTGCTAAATCTAAAGAAAAACACATTTTTATACTTGGTTAATTAATAAGGATTTGTGAACATAACATAATTCTATAAGAGAGTCCCGGAGTAGGAAATAATTCCCCCCAAAAGGTGTGGTGAGCCTAACCTCCCATCCTCTCGACCAATGAAAATTCTTAAGCCTCATCAGTCTACAACTAATGATCACCTACCTTTGGAATGTCGGTCCAAATGGATATATAACTAGTGGATGTTTTTGGTTCTACGAACAAACCCATTAGAAACCGATTGGAAAGTTTTAACATTAAACAAACTAGGTAGGTTCCCATTATTTGTGGACCGATGAGGCTTAAGAATTTTCATTGGTCAAGAGGATGGGAGGTTAGGCACATCACATCTTTTTGGGGTTAATTATTGCCTACTTCGGGACTCGCTTATAGATTTTAGTTATGTTCACGAATCCTTATTAAGTCACCAAGTATAGAAATGAGTTTTCTTTTAGATGCATCAATCAATGATTGATATCTATAGGATTTATATAATCTTTTATATTTATTTTAGGTTCTTCATCGATGTGGAATCATCTATATGTATTTAGAGATTCTTAGTCAATTGAATCCTTCAATAAATTATATAGGAATCTCTTGGTCATTTTGATGACCATACTGGTTTTAAATTCACTCAGTGGGGCACTTGAAGTCTTTTTTCATTCAGAAAGATAGGGATTACTTTAGATTTGGGATCGTACCCACATATGGTTCACCTAGGTATCCTCTTTTAAAAAGGAATAAAAACCCACGTAGTTCAATAATAAGGATATAGTTTAACGTCATATGTGATAGAAAAAGTATTAATGAAATATGTCTTGAACCTTATAAATGAATCCAACATACTCTAATTTTATGGAATAGATCAAAGTCCACATAGTTCAGGAAAATTAATAAGGGGTTTATGCATGGTTAATGGCCCAAAAATAGATATTGTGATTAATTTTACACACAAACTCATGTGATTCATGCTTAATGTTAGAAACAAGAGGTATCAGTAAACTTGACAATGGTGACCTGAACGATGCAGTCAAGAGAAATGATGTGGGGATTACGTATGTATGACTACCCAAGTAGATGAAGACAGGGACTTACTTCAGGAAAGAAGCCCAAGAGCATGGTCCATAAAGGTTTGTGTACCCTATAGATATTTGGAGTTCTAACTTGGGGATTATTCATGAGAAGGAGGCCTAAATTAAAAGGGGCTTATGATTGGGGCTTATTCTTGAGAAGGAGGCCCAAATAAAATGAAATTAAGATTGGGGCCTACTCCTGATGAGGATACCCAATTAAAGGGAACTTATAACCTGGGGCTTACTCCTGAGAAGTAGGCCCAATGTTAAAGGAAATTATTACTGGGGATTACTCTTAAGAAGGAGGCCCTCTTTAAGGTGACTTGGGACTTTGGGATTACACCTGAGAAGGAGGCACAAACCAGGGGAACTTGGGGCATACTCATGAAAAGGATTCCCAAAATCAAAAGATCTTTTCATCCTAATGGATGAGGTTATATTGGAATCCTCTAATTGTGGTGACAAAAATCTTTTAAGTCCTAAGGTTTTGGGAGAGGATCTTACAGAATTCATTTATGATAAGGAAGCCAACAAAGGAACCATGCCATAAATGTATTTGAAAAGGTGTTCAAGGGAAAATATCTTGAATATGAGAGGTGGATGAGAGAGAGGCATGCAAATGAAGTTGGCGTGCATGTATAGACACACAAATCATTTGGCGTGCAAGTATGGGCCGCGCAAGTCAACTTGCACACCATGGGATCTCCTGGGTGATGAAAAATTTATAGGGTAATACTTGGTCGAGACGTTACTCATGCCATTCGTATTATCCTAAGATGTTTCCAAAAGGGAGGCATGCAAGTTTCATTGAAAGGGTAGGGTGGAGGTAAAGTGTTTCCACTTTTAGGGAGATCTAGAAACATAGGCATGCAAGTGTTGATTAATTATTACCACTTAGGCCTTATCCTACTCCGTGAAGTCTTTAATTATAGGTAACATGTTACCTTAGAAGCTTTCGAAAGATTTGAGTGGAAGACTTGGGAGAACAGAGCTTGAATCTAAGTTGTGGAAAATTCGTCTTTTAAATAGGGGCCCACAGGGGCTATTTATATGCCACCGTGTACCTTGGGTGAAAAATAAAATGGGTTGCGCAAGTGTCTTGCACGATTCAAATTTGGCGCACAAGTGACATGCGCGGCGCACAGGTGACTTTTGTGGCGCACTCCAAATGGTCTTCTGGTCCATGCATTTATCAAATTTTTATGTTTCATCATAGGGTGACCCTATTTGTGCTTACGGTATCGCCCTTTTCCATTCGGTGGACCCTGTGACGAAAAGGAGAGTTAGCAACAACGTGTATTCATGAATTTTCTAGAAATCCAAATGTGTTTCCACGAGCTTGGATCTAGATTTTACACTTTGAATCAAGTATCTCCTTTATCTAAAATCATGGGTAAAGCTCCTTGGTCTTCATATATGTCCATCAAATTGTAAAAAAAAACATACCCATTTATCCATCGAGGTTCGTTGCATGTCCCACATTCCTTTATCATATGTCGTTTGGTCCCAGATCCCAAGTTCATTTGATTTTTCACCTAGATCATGAAATTATCCCAAATCCATTCCTGATTTTCCATTCAATTCATCATACATGATTCTATAGTTAATTTCAGTGTTTGATCAAGCTTAGTACCCCCAACAACAATGAGCTATGGACCCATAACCCAATGTTAATGAACCTGAAGAGAAATGGGTGGAATTATCAATAAAAAATAGTTTAAAAAACTTTTCCAAAGAGTTAATTTCCAAAAAACACAATTGAGATATGTGGGGAATGAAAAAAAATAAAAAAAACATGTCCACTACATGGACAATAACTAGATATACTGCCAACGGTCGAGATATCTGAAATACATGTTATACAATCCATGTTATTCCAAATTCTAAAGGTTTTTCCACTTGTTACTTAGAGAACTCTCTCAATTAATCAAAGAAAAAGTAGATAAACATATATAATTTATAATAACATATATTTCATAGATATAATTTAGTTAGGTTAAATTAATAGATTAATAAAATTTATTAATTAATTAATTAACTAATCAACCAACTTCATTCACTACCACCAGTTGAGATATCTGAACACCCCTCACCAAATAATTTTATGTAGTAGCTATGGTAAAAAACATGTTACAAACTCTATTGTGATCTCAAAAATCTATTCTTATATTCTGTTGAAGAGTTATCCCAGTTTCTATGTAAATCATGATCAGTGAAATATAAAACACTTTTAATATTTTTACAACATTAATTACTGGAATACCGTTCCTTAGAATGAAATGTCATCTCATTTCCAAGCAGTGTAAATATATGTAGAAATATTTAAAGTTAATACAAGGAAAATACAAGGACTCTGCATATATTATCCATAAATCACAATTTTATCCCAATCAATTTAAATATTAATACTTTACACAGGTTTATTATAACATTTTTAACCTTTATCTTTTCTCAAACAAATCAACAGTTCTTCCAAATCCTCTTGAAATATTTTACTTGAATAAAAAATTATAACCACAGTCAAATGATTTGATAAGGGTCATTTCCATCCCATTGATAAAGGAATTTTTCATGGTCTGTTTCTTTATGAAAAATAGAAATTTCCGAATCTAGAATTGTGGATTTATTGGTGATGGTTTTATTATATTAGTAATGAATAATAAAGGATTCAACAGGAAACATAGGGATACCTATCCATGTAGGACATCATGGTGGGTTTTCATAATCCTTGTTTGAATGGGGGGGAAACTATGAAATTTTCAATATCGTCCTCGACATGTGTAAGGATAAATGAGTCAATAATCTAGAGAACCCATATATCATAGTCTAAGTCATGACAAGTGACTAGATTCTAATGTATAAGTGGAACACAAGTAGTGTGAGTGTGGTGATGAACGTTATAAAGGTTTTTTTTGCTAGTGATGTTTTTTTCAAGGTTATCATTATGTTATTCCAGGGTTATTAGATGTCTAAAGGACATCACAAGATGTTTTTTATAAGAATGAGTATAACATATAGTCTCTATATCATATATTTACCTATGTAGGTAGGTTCTAGTTCATGGTGGTGATTACCAAATCAGGGATGAGTTGAGTGAACGAACTCATAGATTTAATGTTCATATCATTAATGAAAAGGATTCTGGATGTAGATAGAGTATCTTGATTCTGCATTATAGAAGATAGGTACAAAAGTTTGAATTGATATAGAATAAGATATGATGGAAATAATGACACATCATACTCAAGACTTATTTGAGATCTTTGAAGAGAGAAATCAGTATAATTTATCTATGATATAGAAAAAATTAAATTCTATAGTGATAGAGTTATTTATTTCAAAATATTAATTCATTATTCTGCTGTGTAAAATTTTGGGGTTGAAAATAATTTAATATATATGTTATTTAGTGGTAAATTCCATATTTTTAATGAATAGAATTGAATAATGTATTGGAACTCATTGAATAAGCATCCAAATAAATAAGGATTTTACATTATGAATCATGGAAAAGTGATTTTATTTTTGTGATGTTAACACTATGATTTTTATGGAGCATTGTGTTGATAAAGGGTGATAATTTATACTCAGTGTCATTGTGTAATGTCCCAAGCCGAAAACATTAAATATTTTAGTAATTTTGAAACTAGAAATCATAATATTTTCCAAACGATATTATCTGTTTAAATTTTTAGAGAATTAGTAAAAAATATTACATTGTAAATCGAAATAAAATTAGTCTACACATATACTCAATATCCCTTTTTCCATAAAAGAAAAACTTTTAAAATAAAACATGATGATCATTTCATTAAATATCATAAATACTTTCATTTTGACATTTTATTTGTCCATAGAAATATTTAAGACGATCAAAAAATATTTAAAAACATTGCATGATCAAACAAATATTAGTAAGGTACATTCAAATGAAAGATAAATATTTATGAGAATAAATGTTAAAGATAACTAAAAATGAGGCTTTTCTATTAAAGAGTCTCTTACCATGAGTTTAAGTCATTACAGATATTTTTTATCTTAGTGAACAACAAAAATTTGTTAAATTATACTTGATTGAGAAAATTTTTAATTTTTATTATTCATTTTATATCACTTAATAAAATTTCATATTGATTTATTATTTATGTTCACATAATAATATTTGAGGATATTCGGTACTTCAGTCGACAATGGATTTGGTACGTTGTCTCTAGTAAAATTTGTTATTATTACATCATATACAAAATGATATTAATGATATAAAAATAAATATTTTATATCAATTATATTTTTAAATCCTTCCATTAATTATGTTTTTGATATTTTAACTAGGTTTTAATATTAGAGATAGTAGATCGTACGTACGCATGAGTAATGTCTCCATTTTTCAATGATCTCTATTAATAGAAGGTAAGTATTGTTTTATATTTATATAATGATAATAATATAATTAATATCATAATAATAAATTTAATATACTTATATATATAATTCATGTTATGTGGTTATTAAAAACAAATCACATCGTTTCGTGATGGTGATAAATCACACATACGCACGAATGACATTATAATTTTTTACATGGAATGGAAAGAACATAAATGATATATTATATTTTAATAATGGAAAATATGTCATAAATATCATATATAAACATTAATTTAATTAATATAACTATTGTAGATAGATGGGGATGTAAAACGAATAACATCGGTTTGCGAGGTGGTAGTCCACCTTACACACGAACAATGAATTCTTTTCCCATTTTATGGAAGTGGAGACAGATTTAGTTGAAAAAATATGATAATAAAATATAATTATATGAAGGATATTTATGTTATTATTTCCTCATTATTGAATAATGTTTTATTGATATGGATGAAAAAAATAGAAACACTAAATTAAAAACCGTACCTTTTCTCCAGACAATATACTTTTCTTCACACCTTAATTCTATTAAGGGTGGTTTTATTCATAAAATAAGGCTACAAAATATAGGGAGGGAATATAGAAAGTAATTTGGTTAGATACCTACTAAAACAAATAGGATTCAATTTATTAATAAAATATAAGTAGAAGCTCACTTTTTTATGATCGGTGAGGGGCACAATTTGAATTCATTAAAAAATTAAATTAATATAAATTATTTTTAGATAAAAAATGATCCAAACTAATTCATTTAGAATATAGAATAATTATGGCTTAAAATTAATTTAATATTTTAAAATTATACATGTTTTGAAATTTTTCTAATCTATATAATTTTTCTTCAACTATTATCCAAACCCTTTATTTCTTACCGCGACAACACGAGTTTTTTCTCTTTAAGGGTTAATATAGTTACCATGAAATTATAAAAGGAACATAATTGAATCATGGATGAAATTAAAAACCTTATAAAAATAATTTTTCCTATTTTAATAGTTTTATAAATTTTATATCATTTAGTAAAATATTTTTTATTTTAGAATGTCATCAATTTAAATTATGACATTATTCCTTACATAGAATTATAAAAAACAAAACAAAAACAATATATATTCAAACCAACACATCTAAAACATCACTAAATTGTAAATTTAATCTAGATAAGTCATTAATGTGATTAATTATCTCTAATTATATTTATTTTAATTGTTTTAACATCATTTATGATATATTTCAATTTTATAAAAATTTACGACATCATCATTGTGTAATCGTTTAAGGTAATTGTTTGTTCCTTAAAAATTACAAATAAATTATTATAATGAAGATATATATTTTATATTATAATGTAATATTTATTTTAAAACATATCTATTATATATCCCCATATTAAAAATATTTCACCTATTAAAATAAAGAGTATGAGAGGTTTGACTTTCCTTGGAAAAATATTAAAAAAGGTTATAATCTCATTAAAATGGCCATAAATAGTCACATAACCGACTCTTTAATTCTTATGGACAAAATATACTAATAAAATAAATTTTTTGAATGTTTTAAGGTAAATTAATACTATTTATAATATATGTTTGACCCTTCAATTACACAATTTACCTTTAATCATTGTAACATAAATTTTTAAAGATATGTTAATATTATCCAAAAATAAAGTATATCTACATAATAAATTTGAAAAATATAATTCCAAATGTAGAATTAATTTTTACAAACTAAAATCATATAATTTTCTAAAATAAATTTAAAATTAATCCCACAAACTGGGAAATAAAATATGTTTTTTAAGTGTAAATGTTCAAATGTTTGAAAATTTTTATTTAAAAATTCAATATGAAAAAATTATAAAAAACTAAATTTTAGTAATCGATATATATTTGATATAATAATACATAGAATAAAATTTAAAATATAATATAATAGAATAATTTTTTAAGATGAAAATTTAGTTTTTCATTAAAATGTAATATTTTTAACTATTCACTAGAAACCGAAAATATGAAAAAAAATTAAAAATGTTTAAAAAAGAAAAATTTTGATATTACTATTTAATAAATTATGAATATTTGTTAACATTAAATTTATAAGTTTTTAAATTTAGTTTTTGATCAATTTCTCCATCAAAATGAATTAAAACTGCATCTAAACAAATATATATTTTTATATGTAAATGTTTTTTATTTTTTTATATCATGTATTAAAAAAATTACATTATTGATAAAAATTATATTTAATTTAATATATATATATATATATATATTAATATTTACAAACGTATTTGTTTTATTTAATTTTTTGGTATAAAACACACTTGTGCACACTTAAATTTTTTTTGGAAAAATATTTCCTTTTATTTTAAAAACTGGATTTTAATTTAATTTATAATTAATTGTTCACAAAATTATTAATTATATATACATGTATGAACCTGATTTTCATAATTTAGGTAATATTGTTCATAATTTTTATTCTAATGGAAATGATATACTAGTAACATTAAAATAATAATATTTAGTTGTTCGTTTAAAATCGATGTGGCGTATCATGAAGGTTATCAAACATAGTTTTTCCTTATTAAAATACTGGGATGGTACAACCCCCCATTAATAAATTTCCTACTCAAAATTCTAACTCATTCTTGGTGATCAGTGTTCAAATATTCAAAATACCTTTTTTCAAAATCCCACATCAGAATAAGGGTCAATAAAACATCCAATTTAAAAGAAATAAATAGAATTATAATGGTAACGTAAGATAAAATATTATACGGATCCAGTTTTTAAAAAATTTTCATGGAATAGAAATTTTATAATAAAGTACTAATGGAGAGTGATAGAGAACAAGGTCATTATAAAGTTAACCATCACAAAATTGTAAAATTGTTATGAGTTAAAACACATTTTTTTGTAAGAAAAGTAAGTAAATAACACATTTATTTAAAGACTATTTACCTAGTGCTCAGAAATTATTTTACTACATAGAATAAAAATATATGGAAATATACTAACTTGAAAAATATAGTTTTATACTTTAATCAATTTTGACCACAAACACATCTTTTTCTACAAATTTTGAGGATTCGAGATGACCATTTCACACCAGAAGCACTGGAATAAAATTCTAGAGAATAACATAATCCATAAAATATTTACTAAATATTTCCCCTATCTTTAGAAATTAACTGAAACCAAACATTTGTGATAAGATTAGAGAATTTCATTAAAGTAATAAACCATTATATGATGAAAACTACTTTAATATCCAAAAATCAATAGTGACACCCAAAATTTAACATTTATTGTTGAAATTAATAATTACCCTTCCTCTAAACTATTCTAGACTAATATTGAAACTACAAAATTATTTTAGCACATAACCCTCCATGATAAATTTAATATTTATGTTCAATTTATATCAATCACTCTATTTGTCTCAAACTAAAATGTTAACTGACTAAATTTCATAATCTCCAAGATTATATAACCATTTAGTTAAATGACCTAAATCACTATACCTCTACACAAAAATATTAATTTAATAAAATATTAAATTAATCCTTTACTCCTCAATTTTTAACTCATTCCTTTAATTTTTCATCGCAAAAACATAATAACCCAAAATTTACTCAAAATTAGATATTATATAAACTATTAATCCAACCAATAACTTTGAACCTATTTCCACCAAAAGTAAATTCATTATTAATCAGGTAACTTTTTATATACCATAAACATAAGGGTTATAGATGACTCGATCGTTTATAAAATCCTAAATATTATCTCCCAAACTATTTACGAGATACCACTATCTATACATAAACACATCAATTTCATTATTATGTAATCCTGATATGGAATATTTCCTTATTATTTGTCAATACCACTTTTGAAATTATTTTTAATTTTAAATCCTAATAGCAGGCTACTACATTATGATATTATTGTCCTCTTCATCTTCATATAGGTAGTACTAATATCCATAATAGATATAGGAAAGTCCTCAGTTGTATTCATTTGGTCTATTAATGAAAATGAGTTGTGTATTTAATTGAAATAAGATAAATATGACGAATCATTTGAATTATGGAGAAATTAAAAATTATTGGATAGATCAAATAGTTTATTTCATATGATTTGGATGCTCAAATAGCTTTCAAGATCATATGAAGAACCTTTTCCATGATAGTGTTGATTTAATCATCTTGAATGGATAAAAAGTATTTGTGACATCATTTTCCTTCCATCTTAATAAATGATCTTTAATCTCTATAAAATAACAAAACCAAAACATGAAATGAATTATTTCATATTAACATAAAAACAATTCCCACATAATATCTATAATACTTTAACCTCGTAATCCTTTATTAATATATCGATCATAAATCCAAATAAAAAATCCTAAAATATAATAAATCACCCAAAAATTAATCTCATAAAATATAAAAAGTTGTGTCAAATTCCTTGAACTTATAATCAACCATAAACATATAAATCCATGAATAAATCCATTAATCATATGAAATAATCCTAATCTCAAAAGTTTTTAACCCCTGCTCCAATAGAAAATGTAAAGACCTTAGACTTAAACATTATATAGTCTATTTGTTTTGAAACTATAAATAAAATTATTTTCTTTAATATTTTATAGGGTGATATTTTTAATGAATTAGGAAAATATCTTACATAGTAAATACAAAAATTACAAGTTGAAAATTTTAGTTAGTATCAATTTTTTACACTAAAGTAAACCCTTTAAAATTAAAACCTGATTTATTTTAATGAATCATCTTAAATATATTAATCATTACATAGTCAATGTCTTTGAAAATAATTAGTACCTATTAAAAACGTTTTAAAATAAGGTATGAGAAAAAAATATTAGTAAGGAGCCAAAAATAAATGAAACCATTAGTCCATTGAAAATATATAAAAATGTTTCCTATTAATATTACTTTTTATGTTAGATAAGAAATTATATTTTTTAAAAGGACCATTGAAATAACATTTATAAATCAATGGATTTTCATGAAAAATTATAAGATAACATTAAAATATAATTATTTAATTTGAGACATAATTTTATATATCACTCTTTCAAATATTGTAGTTCTCTCACCAATATAGGTACTAACCATCACAGTTGTATTAATAATAATAAATGTAATATTATTCCAATAATGTTTTGGAGAAACCTAATTGGTTAACTCCATCCCATTACCCAATGCATTAGGTAGCTATAAAAAGATCACCCTCCCTCAGTTTTTCATTGAACCCCCATTCTCATAAAATAATCCCTCAAAACATAACAAAATCATAACAAATAACACTTGAAAAAAAATGTTCTTGAGCAAAATAACATTTCCATTAAAAATTCACATTTCATTTCTATAAAGTCATGCACTCATAAATGAAACTATTTTATGTAAAAAAAAATTAAATAATTTTAAAGGTAACCTGAAAGCATTATTTTGTTTTGAATGTTAAAAAATCCATTCACACTATATATGTTAAAAAACATTTTTTTTAATTTTATAAAAATATTTGAAAGAGTAACTTTAAATGAGTGTTTTTAAGATAAAGGCTTTTACATAAAACATGAAAAGATCCATTTTTTGATACATATAAGTGAAATTAGAAAATTAAGATTTTAAATTATTCATTTCCATACAAGTGGATTCATGAAAGCCATTTTGAAAATACGGATATTAAAGATAAATATTTACAAAAAAACATCTTTAAAAGTTATAAAAATGAGGATTTTTGTTAAAGAGTCCCTTACATTGAGTTTTACTCTTCACGCACATTAATTATCTTATGGAATTATAAAGATAGGTTAATAAATAATTTCATGAAATCAGTTTTATTTTTTATTATTCATTTTTTATTAGTTATAACCATTTCATAACAACTATTTATTTACTTATGTTCACATCATATTCTTTGACTAAATACAGCGTTTGAGTCCAAAATGATTTCTGTATGATGTATCTAGTAAAAGTGGTCATTGATAAATCATAGATAGAACATTATTAATTATATAATAATCATTACTATTCATAAATTTAAAATTTAAAATCATCCATTATTTATGGTTATGAAAAATGAGATGTGTTACACTCAAGGAAATGGTAGGTCGTGCGTACACATAAGCAATGTTTCCAATTTTTAATGATAATTATAGACTAAGGGTAGATATTTTTTTAAACTAATGATAATAATATAATTAATTTCATATTAATAATTTAAATATACTTATATTTAACATTCATGTGATATGGTGATGAAAAAATCGCATCGCTTCATGGAGGTGATAATTCATGCATATGCGCGAATGACATTATCATTTTTCATTACACGAAAATGTAATAACGTAAATGATAGATAATGTTTTAATAAATAGAAATACTTATTTAATATTATATATAAACATTAATTCCATAAATATAATGAATATTTATTGATGGTGAGGGAATATTAATTACATTGTTTCATGGAGTGATAGTCTGCCTTAAACATAGATGGGGAATTATTTTCACATTTGATGGAAGTAGAGATAGTTTTAGCTGAATATATTTACATAACTAAATATAATTATATGTATTATATAATTTTTATTATTTCCCCATGTATGAATAATATTTGAAGGAGGTGGAAGAATAAATTAATTGAAACCCTTAATTAAAAATGATATATTTTCTTCGAACAATCTTCTTTTCTTAACACCTTAATAACACTTAGGGTTGTATTCATCCAAAAATAAGAGCTCCAGAATGTGGGAATGGGTTATAGTAAGGTAATTTGGTATATAAAGACTTAATTTTTTTTAAGTGTGAATATAGGAGAAGTAGATGAGACATGTAATTAGGGAGGGGTTAGGCACTATTGAATTGTTCAATATATTAAATTAATATAAAATTGTTTTCTATTTAAATGGATCAAATACAATTTACTTTGATGATATGATGATTATTTTTTGAATAAAATTATTCAAATTACAAATATACTTGTTTTTAATTTTTTTAAGAATTTTCATTTATCTTTAACCAATATTTAACCCCTTTAAATCTTACCTTCACATCATGAATTTTTACTATCTAAATGTTAATATAGTTGCTATAAATTTCATAAAAAAGACCATAAATGTATCATTTATGAAATTTGAATCCTTATCCAAATATGT
Source organism: Viscum album (assembly GCA_963277665.1). Lineage (NCBI taxonomy): Eukaryota > Viridiplantae > Streptophyta > Magnoliopsida > Santalales > Viscaceae > Viscum > Viscum album. The sequence continues at coordinate 1,040,671,862 of OY728129.1, forward strand.
TTTATGATTTTTTAGAAATTTTATATCATTTAATAAAATATTTTTTATTTTAAAATACCATTAATGTAAATTTCGAAACAATTCATTACTTTGAATTTTAATGTGACCAAAACTACAAAATATTTTAAAAAAACACTCTAAAAAAACTACCATGTAAAAACCATCTATAAAATTATTTAATGAAATTAATTATTTTAAATTATATTTATTTTAATTGTTTTAATGTCCTTTATTTTATATTTACAATAATAAAATAATTACCGCATCATCATTGAGAAAACCATTAAGGAAATTATTTCATCCCAAATGACTAAAAAACATTTAAAATGTTTAATATAATTATTTTATATTTTCAAATAATATTTATAATCTAAAATATCCCATATATGACTACATATTTAATATATTTAACTTGTTTAAAACTGGAGTATGACAAGTATGATGTTTCTTGGAAATAATATTAAAAAGGTTATAATCATGGCCAACTAGCCATAAATTGTTAAATAACCAAAATTTTATTATTAATTGTAAAAAATACTTATAAAATTATATTAGTATAATTTTTATGATCATTTTACAATATTTTTATATTATTTTTACCCTTAATTACCTGGTTTACCCTTAACCATGGTAAAAAGAATAAATAAAGACACTATTTATATTGTCCCAAAATAAAGGGGAACTATTTACTAAATTCAGAAAATATGATTATATATATGAAGTCTAGTTTTTTGAAAAAAAACATAGAATTTGGTAAAACTAATTTAAAAACAAGTAAATTCACCCTATAACTAGGTAATGTAATTAGAAAAAAACAGTTAAAACTAATCATCAAAAGTAATAGCTGTACCAGAAAATTGAAAAAATAGCCCTAAAATTCATTAAAATAGTTATATATAGATGTATCTATTTTAACCCCAAATTTATCTCTTTTTTAAAGAGAAACAATTTATTATTTCTTTTATTGGTTGCACAGGTTGTCTAATGATTCTTTAATAAAGTTCGTGTATAAGAGTTGTTGATAATATGGTTCATCAAATTGTCTTTGACCTACTGACAGATGAAACTACAGACCATATCAGGAGAAAAATACCATTATTCATCAGATAATATTGTTTACATCTTATTACAAAATAGTAGAAGATGAATTCTATTTATAATAATAATATCTTTCATTTTTAATCTCCACGTATGATAGTTGAAACAATTTATCAAAATCATATGGCTGTAATTTGCTTCCATTATTTCTCCAAATAAGGAAAAAACCCCTATAATAAAAAAAAATTATAAATATGGTATGGAATGAATATGAAAACAAAAGAAATGTGAAAATTTAGTTAAAATAAAAATTTATCTCTTTAAACAGGACTAAAATATTAAATCAAATGTGTCACAACCAAAAACATATGTAAAAAAATAAATTATGATATAGAAACTTTATTATGTGGAAAATTGAATGAGGGAAAACCTGTGGGACCATTTTGAGAAATTATATCCACTATAATAATTATGTACACGGTAGAGACTACCAAAAATGACTGTGATCCCCAAAGAAATACTTAGAAAAAAAAAGAATCCAAGGAAGGAAGACGATGCAGTCTAAAATAAGCATGAAATTCAGAATAAAACATGATAAAGAAGATCAAATATTTATAAAATTAAATAGTAGGAGATCACTATAAGAATAAAATGGGTAGATTAAAAATACAAATATCATATCAAATATATCCATAGTAGAAATGTGATCCAATCAAAAGCATTTCTCATGTTGAAGATCTGAATACCACTTCTTGAAACCCTAACTACATTGTGTCTCATAGAAGAATGGGAGAGTGTTGGAACTCCAAAATCATACATCTACTAAAAACCATTACCCTAAAATATCTCATATATTTGTTTCTTTTTTATAAGTGGCATGTGGGTCCTCGTGTGAGTAGTACCCCCAACAAACTGGTGGTGGATGAGCTTAAATATTTTTAAATCAGATCTCGATTATTTTTTTGGTCTCTGTGTTCTTCAAATCCTTAGATTCTCTCTCTATGTGAGTTTCTCCTCCCCCAGTTCTACAAATTCTTCTCTTCACTGTGGTTTCTACTCATTTATTGGTTCCAGTTGTTATCATTTTTTACAGATTTTTAGGGGAGACAAAGGAATGATTATCTATGGTGGCTTTTCCCCATATCTAGATCAGGTCATGGTAGGTCGGGTGATAGGGTGTTTTTGTGTAGGGATACACAATGTATTCCATGGAGAAATGATCCCTAGAGATGTTTAATAAAACCTAGTTGTGTTGTTGGATTGGTATGGTGGTGATGCATTTTTTGATGAGGGGTGTCATCAGGGATTCTATAGATGATTTCCTCCATATATGTTGCATAGTTGGGCAATGACAGATATACCTTGTGTTTCTCCATTGGTTTCTAGTCACAGTTGGGCATATTGACCATATCTTAATGAGTACATTTATCCACATCAAATCTAGAAAAAAATCAAAGATAAATATGGATCTTGTAATGACCATATTAAATCCTACCACATTTGGTAGGTTCCAAATGCATGGCGACACATTTAATGTTACTACTAAGGAAACCTAAAATATGTGATATGTTTTCGAAAACTACTAATCTGAACATACACCTACAAACTATTATGTTTTTATGGGTTTCATATCATAGTGAATCGATCCATCACAATGCATGATATTTGGTGGGTGGATAACACAACCCCCGTGCTTGGTTCCATGGGTTTAAGGAATCTGGAAGGGGGTTTATATTGCTATGACTGGTGGAGCAACATTTCACATGGTTCAAATGAAATCGTTTAAAATTTATTTGTCCACAAGGCCACTAGTATTTCATGTTACCAATGTTCTTAGGCCTTTGTACCTTTAGGCCACCAGGTTATATTTTGGGTTCCTTCTTAACCCAGAAAAGGGGTTTATTTTCTTAAAAAAATACGCATTCCACTCGATATTTTTTTAAATAAAACACTGGGGAGATAAAAATTATATATATGTATACAAATATATATTACCAATTATTTGCATATTTAATGTTTTTCTAAATGCTTAAATACAAACATTCACGGAATGAATGAATGTGGAATCCCTAGGAAATCATTTCAGATAATGTAATTAGTACTTTTAGTGTACTATGGATTCTTTTTTACACTGAATTCCATCCATGATATCATTAGTCTACCCAATATGTAAACCATAGAAGTAGTAGTGATATATCTGATTCCCACCACTATTTTTCACCTGTCATTTCCCCATCTAATGTTCTATTTCATTATTTTCTTGTCTATCACTGTTTTTCATTTTTTTAATTATTAATTTTAGTTTACAAAATAATAATGTTATATCTTTCCCATTAGAGAACATTTTATTGATGGAATTTTCTATGATATTTGAAATGTGTAAGATATGTTGTTTTTATTATTTAGTTATTCATAGTCATTATTGATTTAAAATAAAATCATTAACTACTTTACTTTTTAACTTTAAATTATCTTCATTCATGCTTGGTGGTGCTTCGATAAATGTTTTATAGAAAAAAAAAATTTTATTAAGTCAAAATCCTCTTATAATTAATTCCACATCATCTATGTTAGTAATTGATACTAGAATTTTTTCCAAAAAATAATAAATAATCATTTCAATAAATTGAAATTTAAATATATATATATATATATAAAACTATACTTTTAGACATTATTAAATGTTCATTAATCTTATTCAGATTCATATTCAACAGTTTGTTTAGACATAATTGTAAATTCTGTATGGATATCAATATAATTTCTATTTTTTTAACATTTAGTATTTTATTTTGAATAATTAGGGTAAAATGGTATTTTTTTTGGATTTTCAATGAAATTTTTTCTCTGTTGTATCATTTCAAATGTGACATTCAGTCATATTCTATTGAATATCTTTATGAAAACTACCAAGCATTAGGATTATCATAAATAAGTTATGTGAGTTTGGGATATCTTGTTAGGCCATAAAAATCACATCTACTTAAATTTTTCATTTTCTTTATGTCAGTGCTTCTTAGGGAATAACATTGATCATAGTAAAAACATTAATTGTATTCATTTAACATGTTTTATTTTTTAAATAATGTAATTTTATTGAACAAAATGAATATTTTCTTTATGATTGTGTGTCACGTTTGTCATGTTACATTAGTCGATGACTTTTTTACATGTTAATCATGTACCATATTTTATTTTTTCCCCAAAAAGATTTGTACATGTGTTTGAACTACAACCATAAAACTTTATGTTCGAAGTACCTCATATAGAATTCAATAAGTGTTGATAAGAAAACAAAGATAATATATTTTTATCTAGTTATCCAAAGAAATCCATAGTGGTGTTTTTTTCAAATAAAACATTTAAAAATAAATTGAGTTTTGTAACGAATATAATTATTATTGATGAATGTTATTGTTGTTATGATACAATTTTTTTTTAAAAAGTAACTTCTGTGTCATCTATAAAGATACCAAATTGATATCATATTCATTTTAAATAATAGTGGATGTTATGTTAATAAGGATATTTCAATATGTGATGGAAATTTTTAAAGAGATTATCAAATTGGTGACAATAGAAATAGAAATGGAGAAGTTGGAACTGTTTCCTCTTTGAATATATAACTAGATAGTTTCACTAAACATCCATTTTATAGTGGATGGTTGTGAATATATTCTTCAATGAATTTAGTGACGTGTGTTTCAAGATAATAATCACTATCTATAATAATTTTTAAAAATTTGAGAAGATATCAAATGGGGATAATGAAAGATAAGAGATTTATTAAAGGATGTCATGAATCATTAGTGGTTGTAGAAAATATTATCAAGTCCCAAACTCTGTGTATGTGTCAATTTTTAGTATAGGTACATCTATGGATGTTAAATTTACGAATCCATATATTTCATCTCTTAGTAAAGCTAATATGGGTACAGGTGTTTAAAAACTATTTATGGGTCATTATGGACCCATGTATGTGTTTACAAATCATTATACGATTGATTGTGAACATTTGTACGAGTGGATAAAGTTACGTACGAATGATTCCAACTCAGTACATGTTATTTTAAAGTTTTATACAAGTCATTGGAATTTGGGTATGAGCCATATTTTCACCCTATATGATTCTTTTCCATAGATTATTTTTAATATTGATGTGATTAAATAAAATGAGATATTTTGAATTAATATTCTAGATAAATGGTAAGATAAAACAATAAAATTATAAATACTTATTCTCCATGGGTTTTAAAATTAGGATTATTAAAATGGATCATGAATCCATAAATAAAAATAAATCAAGATAAATATTGAAATTCTTTCAGCGTCGAAATGTATGTTCCACGTCACACTAATAGAATCCTTGAACGCATAGATAAATATTTCAGAATATTTAAATATGAATATTTTGTGGATATTAAAAGAATGGAATATTCAAATTCATTAAGATGATTTAATGTGAAACAATATTACGATTTAAATAAAGTTTCAGTTATGATTAGATTGAATGTTTTTTAGTAGTCATTAATTTTAAAAACAATATGGTGAAAAAATATGCATTATTCATTTAATAAAAAAATAAAGAAGTGGAAGAATATGACTATTCTTTGACAATACTACAACTTAAATAAATTAATTTAGGTAAACTAATGTAACCATGATACTTCATTCAAAATAAAACACTGGTTGGTATCAAAGAAGAAGAAGAAGAAGGCATGTTATATAAATATATTGAAAATTGTGATAAACTGATGTTTTCCAAAGCAAACTGAAAATAAGATCAACGTCTCCATGTTCATTATTAGGAATATGGAGCATTTAAATTCCTACCCATTATTTCATGAAAGTATCCATTCACTGACTGTATGAGTTAGTCAATCTGGTTATAAGGACCAAGCTGTGTGAGATGAAAAAAACTAGTACATAACTGCGAACTATGATATATAGTATAAATAACCCTAGTGAGATAATGGATAACATTATGTGATATCATATAAGAATGGTGGGATACTACATTGAATAAACATGTTCATTAGTATTTGAAAAATATATTATTGGGGCATCATGCCAATAAATACATTGAGTAGTCTTTCATGCCCAAACTATTTAATAATCCTTATCTTCAAATTCCAATTATTATTTACACCATTGTGGTAAGGTTGAAAATTTTTGAAGGGTTTATGAAGACATTAACCTTTCTTTGAGGATGAACTATAACTAAAAATTCATAAAAATAAATTACAATGGTTGGTCGGTGCTAGAAATTTGATTGAGTCAGTCGTTGACGGTGATTATAATTAAACTAAATAATTAAATTTATTGATATTATTTTAAATTACCATGATCTATGACCCCATATAAATACCTCATTATTAAAATTATCCTGTATTATTTTTATAATATTTTTGGAGAATAAAAAGTTCTTAGAGTGTTCTTTATTGGAGTATCACATTAAAGGATGACATGTGATATCACCCCATCTTTGTAATAATTTCCCATTAAATATTTTACTTGTGATTTTAAACCTCCTACTATCATGTTCAACATCATTTGATAATGGGGTCATGGTTTGACATTACTTTGGTTGGTTTGAGTTTGATCGAACTCCCAGACTCATAGAGTTAGTGTAGAAAATGAACGATTTAGCAATTAATGCACGAATTGGGAACACACAAATGTTTTGGGTGATGTTGTCATGTATTATAGTATTGGATATATATCCTTACATTTAGGAAGTGGTGTTGCATTCCAAGAGAGCCCCACATGTGTTAGGGTGGATGTAATCTATCCACCAACAAAAAAAATAGCACATGAACATCCCTAGATCCACAGTAGCCTATGAGATTTGAAGAAGAATGGAGTGTGTTTGGTGGTGGATAGGATGGATATGAAATTTTAGTGAAGAACCTATGTTTAAAAGAAAACATTTGTACACATTGTGTACTCCAATTTCACATGATGTGTATTTCCCATTATCCAAGAAAATATGTTTTTGGGAGGTATTAGGGATCGCACACCATGTGTTTGGGCCCAAAAATTATGTGAATATCCTCATGTGGCCAATATGTGTGACAATTGGATCACACATAAGACCCCATGGAGTTGGATATTCTATGTACTCCAAGAGTACACAATCTTCTTCTGGAACCTAGGCATGTCTAGGTACATGGCTAGGTACACATACAAGACTAGGAGCACACATGAAGACATTGAGTGGATAAGAAAAATATTTTACACTTGTACACACCATGTACAATGATATAGATCCAATTATGTGTGGATAGGAAAAAATTACCATGCAACATGGTGGGGACATATTACATATAGACCCCTTACATGACATTTATTTTCCCTATAAACTTATTTTTCTCATATCACCTTCTTCAGGACTCAAATTTTGGCCTATGAGTATCCTAGCCTTAGTGTTTTCCAATTTAGAACCCGATGGTTTCCTTTTTAACAACCCTCTATTTTCATATGTAAAAATTAAATTAATTTAGATTAACACTTAATACATTACACTAATAAATTCCCAAATTATATATTAGTCTAGTGCCTTCAAAAACATGGAAAACATATACAATGGTACAAAAGTGACCTACATTGTTTCCCAATATGTTCTTTTTAAATAGAACCCATCTTATATAAATGAAAAATAATACATATCTTCGTAATCATGGTGAAAGAGAAAATATATATGGGTGAGCTCAAATGGTCAATAATGGTAAAAATGGGAGATATTTAAACATGATCATGATAATATGGGTATGTGAATGTGAGCCTGAAAATAGAAGATCGTATTCTGTATATTGATGAGCATAAATAGGAATCATTATATAAAAATTAACAATTAATAAGATATTAATCATAATGAAATAAATAAAATAAGTCATGATACTATAACATAAGAATAAGACATATAATAGTGATAGACACATAATCCTACAAAATGATTTCCATAGTAGACAAGCCATCGCTGCCAAAGCTATAATAGTTGTATGTGTTCACTCCCCATACCATCATGGTAGTCATGGTTCACTCTGATGGCCATATTAATAGTATGAGTTCACTCCCCATATCATCATTGAAGTAATGATTCACTCCCATCGCCATATTAGTAATCATGGTTCCCTCCCAATACTATATTAGTCTATCTCATGAGATATAAATATTTACCAAATGCGTTAGTCAGAGATATAAGTCCCACCCATATCATAAATAAATCATACATATATATGTAATAAGATCCTAGAAATTCATATCATAACCCATGAATTGAAATAGGTGTCATTAAAATGTAAACATATAATAACCTGTGAAAAAATATTCATCTTTCCTAATCATTTCATCAAAATAATAACCTATATAATTAATTGGGTATCAGAAGCATATAACTCGGGAAATATAAATGGGATTCATAAAAATCATTCCATAAAATCATAAAACATTTAGCGAAACAATTTTAATGGAATCATTGAATCATTTCCTTGAAAATGAATGAGTAACACCAACAGATGAAATATTAAATGGGAAATATTTTTGAAAGAACTTTTAAATAAAATTCATGAAGTAAATATACATAATTCATTGAAAATTTGTTTTTAAAACATAAAACACTTTTGAAAATATTTTATTTGAGAATAGATATGAAAACACATAAAACAATCTTTGAAAACTATAAATAAATAAAATCCGTTTTACAGGAAAATTCTCTAGAGAGATCATTTGAAAATATTTTTTAAAACATTTTTGAAAATATTTTTTCAAATAAATCATATTTTTGACTGAATATTCAGTTACAACGAAATTTTTCTTAAATATATTTTATTCATTATAATAAGTAAAAAACAGTGTAAAAATTGAAGTATTACATAGAGATATATTTATTAAAGAAAATATTTTAAGTTTATTTATTAATATTAATATTACTTTGTTTAATGGTGATGTTATAACTGTATCATTTAAATAATTATAACAATAAAATGGTGTTTCGTAGAAACTCGGTGTTGAGTGTAACATATGCCATGGTAGTATTGGGAGTAGCTCTGGTAAATTAGGTGCCCTGTGAAATGAATGGTTCAATAATTGAAATTAATTAAATCAATGAAAATTATTTCCTTCCTAAAAATAAATAATGGTCCATAAAAACCCGAGATGTTACATTCTACCCCCTTAAAATGAATCTCACCCTAAAAATACATTATATGGGTAATAAAATGACCATAATTAAAATTTATCATACAGTCGAGTTCCCATATAGCTTTCCCTAACTAGTTATTATTTCACAAAACATTGACCATTTGAGTGGTCTTGTTTTGTAGAACATTCATTGTATGACCCAAAATTTCAACAGGTTGTTCCTCATAATGAAGATCCCACTCCAGTGGTATTAATTCTGAATTCAATACTTTTTAAGGGTAAAGTATGTACATACTTAGATGAGAAACATGGAACACATCTTGGACTTGATATATGTTTGGAGGAAGATACAAACAATAGGTTACGATTTTGATCTGATCAAAAATTTTGAATGTATCGATATTCCTAGGGATTAGTTTCCCTTTCTTTCTAAACCTCATAACCTTATTCTAGGGAGATATTCATAGAAATAACTTCTTTATTGCCTTAAATTTTTAGATCACACCATCGATTATCATCATAAATTTTATGCCCACATTAATCTGCCTTAATATTATATAGAATTTATATAACCTTATTTTCATTTATTTAGCAATCTAAGGTCCTAATAGCTTTCTTTCTCAAACCTCATCCCAATATGTAGAGAAATGACCCTAGATTCTCAGATCTAGTGCATTACTTTAATATAGAGGTATAATAATAATGTCTGTCCCATTTTAAAGGAATGAATTTTGTATTATTTTTCAAAAATGATTTATGAATATAAGTTTTACATTACAACATGACATGGAAACAACCTATCAACTCCATTGGAAACATTCATAACTCCTAGATTATCTCTACATGTCATTCATAATATATAACTTCATATCCTGTAGAGAAAAATAAAACATAATAAATGGTTGATCTAAGATCATCATTAAGGGTAATTAATATAGTGGAACTGAATATAAACAAATAAATCTTGGTTTATGACTAAATACACATTCCATTATAACATAATCTTGGCATAATATATAAAGAATAAAATAAGAATAAAAAATTCCATATAAATAATCACATGACACTTCACCCTTTATATTATACTAATTTAATAATTTCATGATTTATCAATTAATAAAATCATAATGAGTGAATGAATAGTTTCAGAACTATGAATCATATTGTTGATTCCTCAGCTAAGTCATTGAAAAATAAATGTTTAAGGCCTCTTCCAAATCCATTTCTATTTTGTCTCATTTGACCTAATAAGTAATTGAGGGTCTATAGGGGGGACCATTTTTCAATTAGTAATTCCAATGAATTCATCCTATAAATGTTGTAAAACATATAAAACATATTCATAAAAAATGTAAATAACTTTTCCCAATTGGTAAACATAATCTCTAACAATTAAGAAACGTATTGTGAATGGTATCAAGATATAACATCCCCATTAAAACTGATTATAAAACATTTAATAAAATATGGTGGATTATTATCATAAGAGATCAATATCAATAAATAATATGAGTCAACATATATGTTGATATTGATGAAAATCCTCTATTAAAATCATTGATGAATTCCTGATAGGAATAACCTTTTTACTTTTCAAAGAAGAGTTCTTTTTGATAATCATTTGTATTTGTCATAACTGATTGTATAAATCCATAAATGAACAAATATATGTTTTCATGAAAAAATTATTAATGTTATTAAAATAATGGTGTCTTAAAATAGATTATGTATTGTACTTGAAAATGGGTATGATATCGAGATGTTCCTTTTAATTGTCTTGGGGATTGGCAAGAATTTATAAGGGAACCTTATAAAACATTAACTTCACCATAAAATAATGATGAACTAATCAGGATACGTGATTTCGGAGAATATTCATATAATATTAAATTATTATATTAAAATAACTAATAATTTAATTTTCATAAATGGAAAAAAGTGTAAAATGAATAGAAAATGGAGATTAGAGACGAAACCATTCCTATATATATGAAAGTGTTCCGCACATACACTTAATGTCCTCGATAATGAAATTAGATTCATTAATAAATTATTTCATAACCTATTAACCGTATCTTTTTTTCATATAAATTCAGTATTATCATTTATTTCCATTTTGATGAGTTATGAGATTCAATTTTTTTCATTCGGGAGTTTTCCATTCTTTGGTTTTCAGGATAAATTTACTTTTACACTTATTTGGAAGATATTGTACAATGCAAAAAATTTATGTATAGTTAAAATTATTTGTTATTAATGAACATACATAGGATAAATGGTATTATATATTATTTTTCTCTTATATATGATGATGAATCCTTATATTGAACCTTAATTATAACCGTTTGGATTTTTTGTGGGGTTTTTATCGTCACAAAATAGTTTTGTCTAATTAATTTATACCATGTATATATACTCATTCTAGAATAATAAATATCTTATAATACATATAGTAAAATATTTTTTACCATAATTATGGTTTTATAAACAACCAATAAGGAGTAGTTAAAAAATGAAAAAATCGGTGTACCTCTCGTACCCCTCGTTGTTTAATTTTCATGATCACAATCACTCTCTTATTTATCTAATATTGTTTTTAGTGTTTTTGGTTGATAGGCATAATTTCAGATTGCCATGGAATTGGGGCAAGAAGGCTGAAAGAAAAAGTGGACTGGTTTTCAGTCCACCGGCCAACCGGTGGATGCCCACCGGCCAGCCGATGGAGGCCTGGACAGAAGGCATCCCTCTGTCCAAACCACCGGCCAACCGGTGTCCCACCACCGGCCAGCCGGTGGCACCCAGACAAATAGTGTCAGCTACTGCCTCAGCACCGGCCAACCGGTGGCCTCCTCACTGGCCAGCCGGTGGTGCCTGAGCCCGAGCCTTCACCCTTTTTCAAAGCACCGGCCAACCGGTGGCCTAGCACCGGTCAGCCAGTGGAGCCAGTCAAACTAGTCGTTGGGCTTTGACCATGCTTGTCCACTTGACTCCCAACGGCTCCGAAGGCCTCCCCAACGGCTCCGAAGCCTCCCAAAGGCCATTTGAGGGTTCCCCCTCTATAAATAAAGGACTAAGAAGCCCCAGAAACTTATCCAAGACATAAGGAAGCCCACAGACACATTTTACATCATTTAGCGAACCTCCGGCGGATTGCTTCAAAGAACCCTCAATTGCTCCAACTCACTTCCACATCCAAGGAGCACCATCAAAGAAGCTTGGGAGAGCTCTTCATCAAATTCATCAATCCTTTGGCTCCCAAGGCTTCTCCCATTACGGGTTTTCATTATTTATTTATTTTGAGCATCAAATTGGGTTTGTGCCTAAAACCCCCCAACTCTTTCTCTCATCCTCTCTTTTGGGTTTTCACACCACCTTCAAGGTGTGAAGAGGTTAGTCAAGCCTTCCCTTTAAAAGGCTTGAGTCAATAGGTGAGCTAGCCTTCACCGGTAAGAAGGCTAGTGGGTTCTTGCTCAACCATTAAAAGCAAGTGGGTTCTTGCTCAACCAATAAAAGCAAGCTGTAATAGGTTCTAGACTAACCTTAAAGTCTAGTGGGTTTCTTGCTAAAACCATTAAAAAGCAAGCAGTAGTAAATCTCTCAACGGTTGAGTTGGGAGCGGAGACGTAGGCTTGGGTTTAAGCCGAACTCTGTTGTCAAGTTGCATGTCTTGCCTCTTTTATTTCCGCTGTATTTTACTTTGTTTTTAAATTGTTAATTAATTTTTAAAAGGCAATTCACCCCCCTTCTTTCCATCACATTCCTTTTCTCCGCCCAACAATTGGTATCAAAGGAGAAATTTGAGTAATACCCTAACCGGTTTCAAATTCAAGATCCATTATGATGGCTTCAACCTCTTTCGACCCCGAAGGCTATTCTTTGGGTCGTGCTCCATTTTTTGATGGAACCGACTATACTTATTGGAAAACCCGCATGACCACTTTTCTTAGAAGTATAGGTTATCCGATTTATAAAATTGTCATGCATGGTTATTCTCTTTCTTCTCCCGATGAATCCAAATGGACCCAAGCCGATATTACAAATTTCGAGCTTGATGGAAAAGCCATGAACGCTCTTCATTGCAGCCTTGATCGTAATGAATTCATTCGAGTTTCCACATGCACCTCATCACATGAAATCTGGAAACTTTTGGAGGTTACCCATGAGGGGACCAACAAAGTCAAGGAAACTCGATTGGATATGTTCCGTCAAGATTTTGAGTCTTTCACCATGCACCCACATGAAAATATTTCTGAAATGTTTACTTGCTTTACTGACGTTTGCATGGGAGAAAGTCCCTTGGTGATGATGTTTCTGCAGAAACAATGGTCAAGAAGATCCTTTGGATCTTACCAAGCACATGGGCACCAAAAGTCACGACAATCCAAGAAGCGAAGGACATCAAGAACATGCTGGTCGAAGAGCTCATCGGATCCCTCATATCCTACGAGATCACCATGAGGAGGCAAGCTGAAAAGGAAGCCAAACCGATCAAAGTTCCAAAGAACATCACCTTCAAAGTTCAACAAGAAGAAAGCTCCTCCTCCTCATCGTCATCCTCTTCAAGCGGCGATTCAGAAATGGAGAACCTTGCCCACAAGATGCACAAATTCATGAAGAAGAACAAAAAGAAGAAATCCCACAAGGCTCAATCCAACGAAAAATCCGAGCCCGAGGTAACATGTTACGGGTGTGGCAAGAAAGGCCATTACAAGCCCGATTGTCCACTCAACAAGAAAAAGGCCAAGCAAAAGGAAAAGAAGAAGGCATTCAAGGCCACATGGAGTGATAGCTCCACATCCTCCTCCTCCTCCTCCTCAAGTGAAGATGGTAAAAAATGTCTAATGGCATTCCATGAGGTAACCTCTTTCGACTCCTCTTCCTCTAGTTCCTCAAATTCTTTTAATCATTTATCCTACGAGGATCTCCAACATGCTAGAGATCAATTGGAGGAAGTTTTTCATGAACTTTCTTCCAAATTTGTTGCTTTAAAAAAGAATTTCAAAAAACTTTCTTCCAAAAAGGAACAACTTCTCAAAGAAAAGGAGGAGTTTTCCCTCAAAATCCAAAACCTTCCCGATGTTGAGTTTATGGAATAAACAATCAAAGATTGAAGGGAATCTCTTGCCAAATTCACCCAAGGGGAACAAAATTTGACCAAATTGCTTGGTTCCCAACGCATATCTAGAACCACCGAAGGGCTTGGCTATTCCAAGCAAGCTTCCTCTTCCCATGCTCCAACTATTTTTGTAAGGGGGAGCTCCCAATTTAAATTTTGTAATTATTGCAAAAAACCCGGGCACTTAATTTATGTGTGCAATTGCAAAAATGCCCTGTGTGGAAGGCCTAAAACCATTTCCCTTAGTGATGAATTTCATAGGAGAAGACCCGCCACTAGACAAGTGTGGATTGAAAAATCCCTTTTAGCGAGTCTCACCGGACCAAAATTTGTATCGGTTTGAAAATCCTCTCCCCGGTGATTTGTTGTTTTTATTTAGGGGGAGTTAGGATTGTTTAAGCTTTTTTGCGTTTTTCATTTCAAATCTTTCAATTCAAAGTTTCAATTCAAATTTTCAATTCAAAACTTTCAATTCAAATTTCAAAAATTTCAATGGGTTGAAAATATCTATCTTGTTTTTCAACTCATTCCCTCAATCAAGTTTTATGCCCCGTGCTATTTTGATAATCTCAAAGGGGGAGAAATTCTTGGTTGATTGGGGGAGAAATCTTTCTCTCATGCTTTACTGTACTTTTCATTTTATCCTTAAAAGCATGCCTTTCATTTCATTTTTACATTGTTTGTTTTGGTGATTGTGATCATCAAAATAGGGGGAGATTGTTGTACCTCTCATACCCCTCGTTGTTTAATTTTCGTGATCACAATCACTCTCTTATTTACCTAATATTGTTTTAAGTGTTTTTGGTTGATAGGCATAATTTCAGATTGCCAAGGAATTGGGGCAAGAAGGCTGAAAGCAAAAGTGGACTGGTTTTCAGTCCACCGGCCAACCGGTGGATGCCCACCGACCAACCGATGGAGGCCTGGATAGAAGGCATCCCTCTGTCCAGACCACCGGCCAACCGGTGTCCCACCACCGGCCAGCCGGTGGCACCCAGACAAATAGTGTCAGCTACTGCCTCAGCACCGGCCAACCAGTGGCCTCCTCACCGGCTAGCCGGTGGTGCCTGAGCCCGAGCCTTCACCCTTTTTCAAAGCACCGGCCAACCGGTGGCCTAGCACCGGTCAGCCGGTGGAGCCAGTCAAACTAGCCATTTGGCTTTGACCAGGCTTGTCCACTTGACTCCCAACGGCTCCGAAGGCCTCCCCAACGGCTCCGAAGCCTCCCAAAGGCCATTTGAGGGTTCCCCCTCTATAAATAAAGGACTAGGAATCCCCGGAAACTTAACCAAGCCATAAGGAAGCCCACAGACACATTTTACATCATTTGGCGAACCTCCGGCGGATTGCTTCAAAGAACCCTCAATAGCTCCAACTCACTTCCACATCCAAGGAGCACCATCAAAGAAGCTTGGGAGAGCTCTTCATCAACTTCATCAATCCTTTGGCGCCCAAGGCTTCTCCCATTACGGTTTTTCATTATTTATTTATTTTGAGCATCAAATTGGGTTTGTGCCTACAAACCCCCAACTCTATCTCTCATCCTCTCTTTTGGGTTTTCACACCACCTTCAAGGTGTGAAGAGGTTAGTCAAGCCTTCCCTTTAAAAGGCTTGAGTCAATAGGTGTGCTAGCCTTCACCTGTAAGAAGGCTAGTGGGTTCTTGCTCAACCATTAAAAGCAAGTGGGTTCTTGCTCAACCAATAAAAGCAAGCTGTAATAGGTTCTATACTAACCTTAAAGTCTAGTGAGTTTCTTGCTAAAACCATTAAAAATCAAGCGGTAGTAAATCTCTCAACGGTTGAGTTGGGAGCGGAGACGTAGGCTTGGGTTTAAGCCGAACTCCGTTATCAAGTTGCGTGTCTTGCCTCTTTACTTCCGCTGCACTTTTACTTTGTTTTTAAATTGTTAATTAATTTTTAAAAGGCAATTCACCCCCCCCTTCTTTCCATCACTTTCCTTTTCTCCGCCCAACAAAAATGTCATCCTCAAATGAGGTAAATTAGCACCTCTCAGGTGATGTTCTCATCTTAAAAATAAAAATGAATATGAGAAGAGACATTATGGTGTATATTCCATTGAAATAATAACATCACAATATATAAAATATTATCTAGTTATAATGTATCTTTGGATAGGGTAGGTGAGTGAAGGATAAGAAAATAAAAGAAATTTTGAAGAATATTAAAGACAAGATGATGTATTTTTACCTCTTGAATATCTTCCTTGAGAACCTCTTTAAGGGGATTGGTTATTGCCTTTGGTTGAGAAAAAAGTCTCTTATAATTGGAGGAGATTATTGGGAATATGATTGGATATAAATTTTACCATCGTAAAATCTTGAAAGGTTGGAGGAGAGGAGGTGGTGAGGGGTGGTATTTAGAGTGGAGGATATGGGTGTATTTTGAATATTTTATTCATTTTATTATTATTTTTTCTCAAGACTATGAATAGATTGATAATTATCACAAAATGTATAAAAATAATTATGGTTATCTCTAGATTATTGTATTAAATCATCTATACATCATCTATGATTCAGTAATTCATGTTTATGTTAAATACTATAAATTAGCGTATTTCACTACTCACACGAATTCCACTATTTTTGAAAAATCTCAAAAATTCAGCATAACCATTTTTAAATTTGTAGACTTCAAAATAGGAATCCATTTTATAAAAATAAATTTAAAAGTGTGGTAAATTTAATTTCCCAAAAAAATCATTATTTTCTCAAAAAATAACAATTTTAATATTATAACTATTTTTATGACACTTTGGATAATTAATTTAGGTCTCCTAAAATGAACTTATAATCATAACAAAATTAATTTGTGAATATATTTTATGAAAATATATTTATTTTTAGATAATTAAAATAATTATAAAATTGAAATTAAATATTTATAACTTACAATAATAAAAACACTTAATTTATTATTTTAAAAACATTTGATAACTTATATCAAGATATAAAGGATTCATGTTTTTATTTATAAGATAAAAAATTATTTATACTCTCATAGGTGATGTTACTATTCTATTGATCATATTACTATTCCAAATTGTAACAATACTATTTCAAATGTGATTTTACTATTCCATCAGTATATGTTTCTTAACATCTAGAAATACCTTTAATTTCATTAATTCTTCATTTATAAAGTTTTATTGTATTAACTAAGAGTTATTTAGGTAATTTAAAATATATAATACAAATATATTATGGGAAATTTCATTGATAGAATTTTGGTTCGTTACATTCTCATATCCTAAATAACATTCATCCATGAAATTTCTAAAATGTCACCTTATAAAATGATTAGTGTAGTCCTTCATCATAACCTATTTTCGTTCCCTTGTTGACTCTTCAAATTTATAATTTTTTTAAATTACCTTTTCCATTAGATTCGTTCAATTCTACAACACTTTTTCTCAAGTGTCTAAAATCCAAATAGACTCTTCGTAGTAAGATAAATCGGGTTCCAATTTTTTTTAGAAGTGAGAACATGTGTTCGGTCAAGCATGTACTTCTTCAAAAAAAATGTAGAACACATCATGATATTTGGAAACGATAAGTGGAATTTTCAAATAAAAATCCTCATCTCCAATTATCTTCAAAATTTCAAAATTGATGATGTACGTGGGGCTCAGCTCTCCTTTATTATCAAACCATATGAATCCCATCTATAGTTGTACTTTTATAATTATATGATCTCCCACATGAAGCTCCAAATCATTACTCCTATTATTAGCTTATCACTTTCACCTACATTTAACTTCTATGATATTTTTTTGAATAGTCATTACATTTTTCGTTGTTTCCTCTATAATCTCTAGGCCTTCATGCTTCCTTTCATCAACTTCATCCCAATAAGTTCATATATAACATATATTTCTATACAGTGCTACATATGGTTCCATTTGAATACTTAAATGTAAACTATATTTATAGGAAAAGTATACCAAAGGAAAATATTGATCCCATATACCTTGATTTTAGAGTGATAATTATCTCAACATGTATTCTAATGTTTGGATTGTCCTTTTTAATTGCTCGTTAGTTTAGCGGTGATAAGCCATATGCAAATGAATCTTAGTATCAAAATGTTTCTAATTAATTTTCTATAATTTCAATGTAAATTGGGGATCACAATCATACACAATTGAAAAGGTGCTCCATGATGTCATAAAAAATCATTAATATAGAGTCATGGAAGAGGAACCATTGGAACATCCTCCCTTATAGTGAGGAAATGTGCAGATTTGGTGTGTTTATCAACAATTACCCAAATTGAATCATTATAACTTGGATTTTTTGTACATACATTGAAAAAATACAAAGTAATATTAACCCATTTCCATGTAAGAATAGGTATATGTTTCTTCAATCCTCTATGACGTTTTATTTTAGCCTTCACCTATTGATTGAATAAACATCTTACTATATAATCATAAATTTGTTAATACATATTATCCCTCCAAAAGTGTTCCTTCAAATATCAATTTATCATTGTTCTACCAGGGTTTATTGAGAAATTCGTGCTATGGGAATCATACAGTAACTTCCTTTATTGTTATGGTATTGAGGGTACACGACTTGTATTTCCAAATTCTATAATTATTTTTTCATACAAGTAGTCTTTCAACTTCCATTCAATCATAGCTTTAATTTTTCTTTCAAAATTATAATCATTGAACAAATAACATTTAATCCTTTTTAATAAATATGTTGAGGCAACCAATTGAAAAAATAATGATGTTTCAACTTCTTTGATAATTCCCATATCCATCTTCATTTGATCCATGAACACATGATCCCTTTTATTTTTAATTTTATTTAGAACTCAATGATCATTCCTTCTTAATTAATCGGATAACAGATTTTCCTTCAATGGGTGATAATTTATTAAACAATCATAATACTTTAGTATCTCAAGCCATATCATTTTCCTCATGTTGATTTATTTCTATGAGAAGTTATATTTCATGATCTTATGATTTGTATATATCTCACATCTTTCACCATGGAGATAGTGTGTCCATATATTCAGAGGAAATACTAGAAAAGACAACTCAGGATCATGACATAGATAGTTCTACCCATGAGTTTGTAACTACCTCAATACATAGGCAATAACTCTATCATTCTGCAAAAGGACACATATATGTCCTTTATTTTACGCATCACTACAAACCACTAATCCACCATTTTTCGATGGTATATTAAATATTAGATAATTCACTAATATCTTCATCAATTACTCAAAAAATTCCAAACATTTATTTCCATAAAAACATAAACCCTTTAGAAGTAAGAATAGTAAACAGGTTAGCTAATAATGAAAATTTTTACACAAAACACCAATAGAATCATAGAAAACCAATTAATATACATACCATATTAACATTTGTTGGAATAGAAAATTCATGAACTACGTTTTTCTTCACCTTATCAATTGAAATTTCATCCTTAGAGACAATATATCGAAGAAAAGAAACTGATTGGATCCAAAATTGACACATACTAAACTTCTTGTATAACTATTTTCTTCTAAGATTCATCAAAACTATCTTCAAGTTGTTCTCATGGTATTTGTATATTTTAGATTATACCAAGATATCATTAATAAATACTAAAATATCATAACTTTATTCATCAAAAACTATTTTTAATTGATCTATGAAAATATAGGGTGCATTATTCAGACCAAATGTCATTACTGTAAACTCGTAATGTCCATACCTAGGTTGAAATTTTTCATTCAAATTATTTTTCTACCTCCCACACAGTTGATGATATCTAAATAAAAGGTCAATATTCGAATAATATTGATCTCTATGATATTTATCAAATAAATCATCAATGCGAGGCATATGTTACTTTTTATTTATTATAATTTCCTTGATTTCTCTAAAGTTGATGCACATCATCAGGAAACCATATTTCTTCATTAAAAAGAGAATAGGGGCTCCCCATGGAGAAACACTACGGAAAATAAATCCCTTATTACTCAACTCTATTGGTTTTTTATTTAGATACAATAATTCCACAATGTCTCTTATACAAGGAGTCATTGATATTGTCCATGCATCAGTGATTAAATAGATAGAAAACTCAGTTTTTTTGTCAAGAGTATTTCAAGGAATATCAACTAAAAATAGATCCACGGTTTCTTGAACAATAGGTACATCATCAATTGGATGATTTATTTCTACATCCATAGATGAGGTTTTCTCTTCCTCCCCAAGAATTTGATTTAGTAGGGAAACTAGAGTTGTATTTGGATGAGAACAAGATGAAAATATTATACAATAAAGATTAGGGATTCTACATCTTCTTCAAAAATTATAACTTCTTTATTCCTGAAATCTATTTTTGAATCAAATTTTGAATGATATTCCATAACAAGTATTATTTTAAAATAAGTCACAGGTATAATGATATGAAATACAACTAAATCACATTTATTGGTTATAAATGGGAATGACTGACATATCATTGTTTCAATGATACATCCCTTATGTGTTTTGACTAAAAACTCCTTTATTATATCAAAAGGTAAAAGTGTTTTTGTGGAAAACTTATAAGAAATAAAATAATGCGATGATCCAAAACCAAATAAATCATTGGATAATTTTGAGGAAATGATTAAAGTACATGCCATCGCATCATCAGGAACATCAACCTCTAAAGTTGTGATCCAATAATCTTATCCTTTCTCCCTTTCCCTTTTCAGGGGAATGTTTCCTTGATTCTTATTAAACTAATTTTCAAAGTGTCCAATATCCCTAAAATTATAGCATCAAACATTGGTATCCTCTTTATTTATCTTGAAACCATGGGCTTGGTGGCCTTTTTCTCCTCACATGAAACAAAATCATTTTCCATTTATGAATTAACCACTGTGATTCCTTCCAAAAGTATCGAACATTGTAAAGTTACATTTTTTATTCTTCCCATTATACATTATTTCATCTTCCACAATCTGTATATCTAGTTTTTCCTTAAATTAATATGTCTTAGAGAATTATTTATCTATCTTGAGAGTGCATGATACTATATATTCGTGTGATGGATTGCTTGGGAGACCAGTACCCTTCGAGGTGATGGTTTTAACCCATCAACAAATCGATCAATCTTTCCCATTGGATTATGCATGTAGTCTATGACATGCCTTTTTATATTTGTAAATATGAATTCATAATTTTTGATTTTTTTATCCTCTTTTTATCTTAGACTCTAGAATTTCTTATCTATATACAAATTCTATCCATGAGGGAAATTTTTTTCAAAGAAAATTTCTTTTAAATTTTATCATTCCATATTTAAAATTTATTCAACCTATTTTTTGTTTATAATTAATGACCACCATTGATCTAAATCTACCAAGAGACGATAAACTATCATGATAACCTAATCTCATTCATTACTTCCCAAAGCATGAAATATCTTCTCAAATGAACATATCCACTACTCAGATATGAATGTTTTTATAGTCTCTTTGAATTATGAAGTTTATTGTACCATTAAGTAGTATAATAATGTTCCTCAATGATGTGGATTATTATTCTCTATATGGGAAAGGTTTTTATTCAAAACTCAAGTCACTTTTCCCAGTATAGTTATAAGTTCCTCATCACCAGCCGCAACTCTAGTAATAACATCAATATCCTGTATATGAGGGAAATCCCTACATAGGATGAGTACATTGATACAATTTAAATTCCTACCACTATGAGACATTTAGAAATAATATCATACACTATATTAGGTTAATAATCATAACACATAATTTTGAACTATCAAAACACTTAACATAAATTTGAAATTAATGCATATCTAATATCCAAATCATAAACATGGTTTCTTTGTGGACATATTTACATTTAAAAAATTCATAATGGTTTATAAATAAAATTTGATATATCCTAATAATGTCCATATAGAGTGTTGAACCAGGATCCCAATAAGGATCATTATCATGTACTATGTTACCATGAGCCAGGCCCGGGAAACCTTGTCAGAGTTGTTTCCCCTAGGAACATTAGTTCCAGAATCACATCCACTTATTGTATCATGATAGGGAAGAGTTTCCCTGAATTATTTCATAATATATACCGTTCAAAATACTAGTATTTTCATAAATGTTTATCCTCAATGTCAATATTAGGGTTTTTTCGCTTATCAATGTTTTCAAAATCCATTTTCCATGTTTTCTCCTAAACATCGTCTGATACAAACTGTAAAGACCCAAACCCCAGTTTCCCAATTCTAGTGTTATACATTATTAAATTGGTATAATAAAAAAGGATGTCGCTTCCCAAAGGACTAAATAGTTTAGTAGATTCGGGAAATGAGTTATGAACATAAGTTTTACATTACTACATGAAAGGAAAAACAACATTGCGACTCCATTGGAAACATCCATAACTGCTATATTTTCCCTACATAACATTCATAATATACATCTTCACATATAAAAGGAAAATAAAACACAAAAAAGGGGTTATATCATATGATTAATAAGGGTGTTTTATATATTGGAAGAAAATAGAAATAAATATGGGATATTGAATGAATAAAAACACATTCCATTAAACATAATCTTGAGATTAATATGGAAAGAATAAAAAGATGAATAAATAATTCCATATTAATAATCAAAAGAAACTTGACAATGGATATTCTAGAAATCTAATAAATACATGATTTATCAATTAATAATATCATAATGAGGGATTCATAATTTTTCACATCTGAAATATGCCGCTGAGGCCTCAGACAATACATCTGAAAATTAATGGTCTAGTCGTTGGCCAATTAAATTTTAATTTGGCATCATGAGTCATACCGATGCATCGTGAGGATATTGAGGGCCCCACCCATAAATTAATAAGACCAATTTATTCCTCATATGAACGTGGTTAAACCTATAAAGAATATACATATGAAATTTAAATAATTTTTCCCAATATGTAAACATAATAACTAACCATTTTGAGTAGTATGGTTAATGGTATCAAGATTGCACATCCATAACAAAACTAATCATAAAACATTTAATAAAATATGGTAGATTATAATAATAATATATCAACATAAATAAATCATAATATGTAATAGAGGTGTTGAAATATATGAATATAATCTAATAAAGTCATTAAGGAATTATTGAGGGAAATTCCCCTTTTTACTTATTAAAGAAGTGTTCTTTTGGAATAATAATTTTTATTTGTTATAATTGTTTGCATAAAACTTAAAAAAGAAAATATATATTTTATCATGGTGATTTTAGAAAAATAATGGTGTCTTTAAATATATTATGTGTAATAGATAAAATGTATAAGAAATTAAGAAGTTCGATGTAATCCGGCTAGTGTAATGGGAAGAATTGTGAAGGGAACCAAGTAAAAAAATATATTTCCCCATAAAAGAAATATGAGAAGATCTGGATAAATATGTTTGTAACATATGAAAATAATTTATAATATGTATATAAAAATACTGAATAATTAAGTTTGGGTAAAGATAGATAAACTTAACCCAAATGGAAAACGGTGGTTCGAGAACAAACCCTTACCTTATATCCGGAAGTGTTATGTACTTGCACTTAATTTCATGAATAATGAAATTAGATTCATTAATAAATTAATTAAGAACCACATAAACACATATTTTATTTATTATAAATTTTTTAATTTCATTTATGGACTTTTTATGAGTTATTAGATTTTTTTGGGATTGTTCTTTTCCTTGGATTTCATTTTCTATTTACTTTTACATGTATATGGAAGATTATGTTAAAGGGAAACAAGTATCCTGAATTTAAATTATATGTAATAAATGAACATAAATAATATTTAATGGGATTATATATTTTTATTTTTTAATCTTTCATGATGTTTCATTAAATATAATTTTAATGATAATCATTGACAATGTTTTTGTGGTTTTTGGATCGTTACAAACTTGTTTTATCTTATTAATTAATATCATGTCTATAAACTTGTTTCAGAACACTAAATAACTTACAAGATTTATAATAAAATATTTTTGAAATGTAATTATGTTTTTAGAACAATATTTAAAGGAGGAATTGAAAAATGATAATATGTCATCCATGAAGGTGGTAAACCATCACCTCTCGGATGATGTTTTCATCTTTAAAATAAAATTAAAAGGAGAAGATACGTGATGGAATATTTTCCATTAATATAATAAAATTACATTATAAACATTATTTTGGAGTTATCATGTCACTTTTGAAAGGGTTGGTTTGTTAGGGATAAGAAATGAAAATAATTTAAGAATGAAGTAAAAGAAAAGAAAAGGGGGTTTTACCTCTTGAATTATCCTCCTTGAGAACCACCTTAGGGGATTGGTTATGGGCTTTTGTTATAACCAAATGATCCTAGAATAAGTGGAGGGGATTGGGATAAGTATTGGGAATAAATTGGAAGGGCTCAAAGATTTGAACTTGTGAGGAGAGGAGGTGGTGTGGTGTTGTATTTATAGTGGAGGAGAGGAGTATTTTTTGAATATTTTATTCATTTGTTTATTAATTTGGCTCAAGATTGTGAACATTTTGATAATTATCACCAAATATATTAAAATAATGAATTAATCTTCGATATTATTGTTTTAAATTATCTATACATTAACTATCACTCAATAATTAATATTTTTGTTAAATACCATAAATTATAGTATTTCACTATTCACAAAAATTCAAATATTTTAGAAAAATTTTAAAAATTCACGATAACCATTTCTGAACATGTAGAATTTAAAAATGAACTCCATTTTATAAAAATAATTTTCAAAATATTAGAAAAATAATTTTTAAATAAAATCTTCAATTACACGAAATATACCAATTAAAATATTATTACTATTTTATGACACATTAAAAAATTAACTAAGGTATAAGAAAATTATATTATAATCATAATGAAAAAAATATTTATTTTATGAATATTTTTTATGAATAAAAATTTTATTTTAAATCATTAAATTATTTATAAAATTGTAATTAAATATGTATGACTTATAAAAATACAAACAGGTAATTTATTATTTTTAAATACTTTAGTTACTTATATTGAGATAGAAATATGTCATACATTCATTTATAATATAAAAAAAGTTTATTTATACTTTCATAGTTGAATCTACTATTTTATTGGTCATATTATTAATCATAACGGCCACATTACTATTCCAGAGGTCAAGCTAATATTCCATTGGTATAGGTTTATTAACATCTAGAAATACCTCTTATTTCATTAGTTCTTCATTTATAAAGTTTGTATTGGATTCTATATTTGTTTTTATGTTATTTATACTATATAAAATAACTATAAAAGGGAAATTTCATTGATATCATTCAATGTTATTAGACAGCATGTTGGACCTCTTCATTTCTTCACATATAGTGTTTTACAAGGTGATATCTAAATACATGAGTGGATGCTATTGTTGTTTTAAAATCAACTAGATGAAGGTTTCGATCCCAACCACCTTTGAAATCTAAATTAAAATGTCGCAACATATCCTCTAGGTTTTGAATTGTTCTTTCAAACTAACCATCTATCTAAGATGATAAGTAGTGTTGAAAGTCAATTCAGTATCAAGTTAATGGTTAAAAATGAACCCAAACATAGAGGAAAACCTCATATCATAATTTGATAAAATGGAATGTGGTACTCCATACAACCTTACCACTTCCTTAATTTATATCCTCGAAATTTGATTATGAGAAAAGTATTATCGGATAGAGATAATGTGTGTGGAATTTTTGAGGTGATCGACTACCTCCCATATAGCATTAACCCATTTAGATATTTTGGGGAGACCAATGAAAAAATACATAGTGATGTTATCCTATTCCAAATATGTTATGGTTAATTGATGAAACATACAATTATACAATGGTCTTTTAGCCTTAAATTTCTATCATTCCAAGAACCATTATACAAACTTTCTGATACCTCTCTTCATTCTGTCCCAGTAGAAGTATTATTTAAAATACCTATACATTATTTTACATCTCGGATGAATCGATAATAAATAACTATGAGTTTCCTATAATAGAAAATTCTCCAATTCTAATATGGAAAGAACACATACATGGTTCGTTAACCTTGTCATTCCATCCCGATCAAGGTTAAACTCAGGAGAATTTCACACATTTGTTTGTAGTTATACATCTTCTTCCTATGCCTCCTTAATCGTCACATGTATAGAGGGTTGAAAATTCATTGAGAAAGGTATGATTTTACCCGATTAGGATTTCTAGATACATCCTTTCAAAATCCAAAAATATTGGATCTTTTTATCCTCATCATGAATAATCTATCATTATCATTTCATCTCAAAAAATCAGCCACCATATTCTATATCCTAGGATTGTAATGTATTGATCAATCGTAATCTTTCATCAATTACAACCATCTCCT
This sequence comes from Viscum album, assembly GCA_963277665.1. NCBI lineage: Eukaryota > Viridiplantae > Streptophyta > Magnoliopsida > Santalales > Viscaceae > Viscum > Viscum album. The sequence goes on from OY728129.1 coordinate 1,040,698,619, forward strand.
CTTTCACATATTGAAATCCTTTTATTGGAATAAATATTTTAGACTTTTATGATCAGTATATATATCCCACCATTCTCTATAAATATAATTCCTCCATATCATTTTTCAATAATTATTATTGACTCCAAATCCTAGTTTGGGTAATCTTTCTCATAAATCATCAATTTCATTGAGGCATAAATGATAACAATATTATTCAACATAAAAATAAATCCCAATCCATTCTTTCGTGCATCATTATAGATTACAAACCCTTCTCCAGTATAGGGAAATGTAAGCACTAGTGCACTGACTCGATTTCTCTTTAGTTCCTTATTATTTTCCTCACATCGATCTATCTAGAGAAACTTGACACACTTATGAGTTAACCTAGTAAGAGGATTTTATAGTCATGATAATTTCTCCCTTAAATATTGATAATATAGAGCTAAACCCAGAAACCTATTGATCTTAGTCACCATGGTTGGCCTACGACAACATTCAGTAGCCTATGTCTTATATGGATCTACTATAATACCATCTCTTGATATTATATATACTAAAAATGAAACGTGTTTCATCCACAATTCATAATTTGAAAATTTTTCATAAATCTTATCCTTTACTGGGGCCTTTAGTAAAATTATCACGTTTTTTCATACTCTTCCACACTCTTTGAGTAAATAAGAGTATCATCTATAAAGACTACCACTAAATGATTGAGGTAATCCCTAAAGAATCTATTAATTAAATTAATTATGATAGAAGGGTAATTATTTGGACTAACATTCATTACTATAATAACATAGTTCACATAAATTTTATGTAATTACATCTTGGGAATATCATTCTTCTTGACCCTCAATTAATGGAACCTAGAATGAAGGTCAATCATGGAAAAGTGGTAATCTCTGCATAGTTGATCAAACAAGTAATCAATAAAGGGAAGATGATACCGACTGTAGATTTAAATCTTGTTCAAATCCCAGACATCAATGCATATTTGAATTGATCCAACATTTATTTTCAAAAAATAACTTGTTCACCCCTAGGTGGAACACAAGGTTGAATTAATACCTTATCAATATTTTTATGGAGTTTCTTCTCCCATTTCAGCCACTCAATCTAGTCGATTCTATATGGAGCCTTTGAAATTGGTGTGTGACCTAGTATGAGAACTATTGAGAACTAAACTACATATTTTTTTGGAAGGATATTAAACACTTCCAGAATGACATCCACAAATTCCCAAAAATAGCCATATCATCAATGTTTATTTTCTTCCAAACCATTTTAGATAAATGACCATTCTATATGGGAATGGAGATCCATACAAAATATGTATTCTCTGTAAGAATTTTATACATATTGACACATTTATGGAAGATCATAGAATGTTTCGCAATATCCAACCTAACATACATTACATGAAAATTGATGTGGTATTTATTCATATAAATCTAATAAAATAATAATATGACATCAAATTCAGCCAATGGAAGAATGACAAGATTTGCAGGAAGCACATTCCTACCAATGTTAATCGGAGAGGAATCATATACTTGTGATGAACTCATCGTACCATTTAGGGTTTCCAATGGTAAATCCATATAAAATAATTTTCTTGTATTATTAACACCCTTATGGAAATCATTAGATATATAATAGTTGGAAGATATAGAATAAAATTAGACATTAGAAGTTCTAGGATGGACTGTAAGTGTACATTTCGCCACATTATTATTGCACCCCTCTTAAAAAATAGATATTTAATGAGAAATCAGTATTCCCCTGTATTAAGTTGTTGTTTACAGCGATCATCATCACCATCCCTTGGATTTTTTCATTGGCTAACATAATTTAAACTCCATTTACAATTATAACACAGAGGCATAGGAGGTGCATTTTGTGCCACTTTTTCTCTATTATCACTGTTAACTAACCTCTATACATCATTTCAACAATAAAATTCCCGATGTACATCCCTTCATAATTAATAAATTTAATAGACCCCTTAAAGAAATTTCTTCCATGCTTCTTCCCACACTTAGAACATAAAGGAAATCTCATATTATTCTCTTCAGGGTTTTTTGGTTTTCTTTTAATATCTATAATATTTTTCTTATCAACACCGTGAGATTGATATGTGACTCCAAAATCCATTTAATAATTGATTACACAATGCAAAATATTATTTTACCTACTAACGTCTCTTATATCCAACTCCCTTATGAGACTTTTCTTTAATACACTAAAGAACCTATCAAATTTTCATACTATTTGGATGATAATTCCCAAATAATACAACACAAGTCTTATAAAATTGGCATTGTAGGTTCCACCAGATTTAAAATCCATCTACTTTAACTCAAGGAACTCTTTCTCTATATTATTATGAAGAATCTGAGAAAAGTAAATTTTAAAATATAAGTTTCTATACCAGTACTAATGATTGATTAAATTATATCCGGTTCATTAAATTCTTTGTAAGAGTCCACCACTGTTCGTCTTCACCTTGTAACTAATAAATAGCCAGAAAGAATTTCCCATGATCTGAGAACTATAAAATGGATAATTTATTTTTAGTAGTATTGATCCATTAGTCATCAACATTTGGATCAAGAGACCCACTAAAAGAAGGTGGATGTTTCCTCATGAAAGACTCAAAAAAATCGTGTTCCCTCTATTTATCATTTGGATCTCCATCATAATTGATATCATTAGAAATATGTCTGAGCATTGAAATATGATTTTTCATTAAAACTCCCATAGAATTAGGTATATTATGAGTAAAATCATTGAATTTTACATAGCAATCATTATTAACAAGATTTCATTGGCTTTCATCCATTAATTAAAACCAAAATCATAGAGTAAGAAACATTTATCATAATGAGTAACCACATAATCATGAAAAGTATATTATTGGATGTAAAAATTATGACACCATTCTTAATCTTGTACACCTAAGGATTAACCTAGTTTATTAATTACCATCGCCTATTTAAATCCTTCCAGATGGCTTGTGATGAGTTTGTTAATGCCCAACGCACATATCCCAGAAGTATCAAACCAAGTTCGAAACAAGCCCTGTTGTCATATATTATTTTACACACTGTCAGTACAGACACACCTTGTCAGAGTTTTTCTCCTAGGTACATCTTGTCGAGAGCCACATCCACTTGTTGTTTCCCAACCGAGATGTATCACTAGGAAACCTCTAACTCAATAATTTCCCAAAATACCAGGGCATTTTCTTAGAATTTTATTTGTCCTAATACCTATCCATATATATCTCCTTAGGGTTATCTGAATTGATTCCCAATCATTATTTCTGATGTTTAAACAAAATTTTGTGTTGATTCAAACTGTTTTGACCCTAAAATTAAATACATTCACATTACAATACTTTTTCAGAAAACATTATACATTACACAAATAAATTCCCAAAGATCGTATTATTATAGTTCCATTGGGAACATGGAAATCATAAACACTGGTACAAAATTGTGCTAAATTATCTCCCAATAGGTACTTAATGACTAGAACCTTTTTTTGAATCATCAAATATAATATATTTCTTCATAACCTGGTATAAATGAGACATCAAAATGTGTTATCTCATATGCTCAGTATGTCTAAAAACGGTGAAATGTAAACATAATCATGAGCATAAGGCTATGTGAACAACATCCAAAATATTAAATATCATAACCTATATATCAAAGTTCATAAATTGAAATCACAATATAATGAATATATGTTCATAAGACATTAATCATAAGACAACAAGAAATTTAGCTAATAGTGGTGGTTTAAAACACTACCTTATACTTATGTGTGATTTTGAAAAACTGTTACTAAATTTATTGATAGCATTCAATACACGGTGGTTTCTTCAATTTAGAAACATTTTTAATCACTTAAAAAAGATTCATGTTATCTAGGGTAAACACCACAAAAACTTCTCCATCCTCCGCTAAATGATTATAGAAAATGAGGACACATTAGCGGTGGTTTTTATGACCACTAAAAAATAATGAATTTTTGGAAGAAAATAGCAGCTAAATTTTTTAGTGTATGTATTTAGTGGTGTTTAAAACTGCCGCTAATGGAAGATTTACAATTAGAAAAATGATTCTAATTCTGCCGCCCTAGTACTAGTACCCTGAATAAAACATGGGAAAAATTCATATAACACCTAGAATGTGGGTACATATAGAAATCCAAAGACACATAAAGTGCATATATATTTATATCCACATCCATTCCAATCGTATGCGTTTACAACATGAGTGTCAATTAACATCCGCCATTTTTACAACCACCACTAAATTCATAACACCATAAAAGAAATCCATGAGGCACACTTTACATCCACCTTTATTTTTTAAGTTGACGTTGCTACAAAATCTTCAACCATCATATATAATCCGAAGGAAAACCGGATTTGTGGCTAGCTGGCCTAGAATATGTCTAATTAATCATGTAGCGTCATTTGTAGGGACCCCATAAGAATCAAATGGGAAACTATGTTCTCTCCAGAAAAATTCCATAAATCTATAATTTTCATATTTTTCTATATACATTTATTATTTTTCAATATTTTATGAACCAAAAATTAGTATAAAAAGTGTGATAAATTTATACATATTAAAATGTGTACCTATAATAGTCACCCTCTAGTATCCCTGTGAAGAACTATAAGTGGACCCCAACATCATCCTTCGCATTCAGGTCATTTAATCAAATAAAACTATGTTTATAATATATATATTTCAAAAACAATATGCATAAAAATAAAATTAAAAATTATAACATATGAACAATACTAACAATAAAAATATATGTATCAATAATAATGAATTACTACAGAAATGAAATAAGTGGTTTCTAAATGAATGCATAACAGTACATATAGTCCTTTTCTCCTTAAATCATGTCAGTTTCCTGCTCCATTACATCATCCACTTAATCCACCCTTTCTATAATAATATTTTCAATATCATGATGGAAAAATAATTCTGCTTATTGTTGTTGATAAGATTCAATTTTAGATGTAAAATCTTTCACATCATCAAAAATATCAAACAAATCTCTTGGTTTTACGTGAGAAAAAAAACTCCACCATTTATCCACAACAACATTAACATAATAAACCATTTTTTCTTCCTTGATAATATATATGGTTCCTATAGTTCACAATCACCAATAATTATCAAGCGAGAGAAGTCCACAGAATAAAATTTCATGAAATATATTTTAACACCTCTGATAATATTGACCCATTTGAATTTGAAAAAAATGAAAAATGTTCGTGACAGTTTAATTTGATAATTTTAGTCAAATATACAGAGTATCCCACTTTATAAAATGTAAATATACTGTTATTCTATGTTTTCAAACCCTCTTCTCGATCAATTGTACGAAATCTAAATCCATTCACATTGGAAGCATAGAACATTAAAACTTGTCTTAGAGGACCTTGAGAAAGAAACCTCAAATCTTCTAACAACATTTCCTCAGTATCAATATTGATGATCTAAAAAAATATATAAATTATTATATTTAAACAATAAATGTGTCAACCAAATATCAAAATTTATTGCAATATTTATGAACTTACACATCGTGAAAACCATTCTACGGGGTCTTTATTAATAACATTTGTTATATCTTTTTCATTTCATGTTCGGCCTCTCATTCATCTCTTTATTTTTATCCTAAACTCTTAAATAAATGGATCTACAATTTCACTATTTGGAAGCACATATCTACATGCCTGTAATAATTCAATTTTTTTCAGGGTAATATTTGAGGTCCTTCCAACTAATCAGCCAATAGTAGGAAATATTTTGGATTTACCATGTATTTTAGATTGAGTTGATGTGTCATCAAAATGTCCAACCTGATTAAATCTTGTCTAGATATCATCCACATATCTAGAAAAAAAGGTAAGACACTCCTCTTCCAAATATCCGTCAAAAATAGTGCCTTCATGTTGATCTTTAATTGTCACGTATGCTTTAAGAATCCCTAGATATTTGGGAAATAAAACAAAAAAAACATAATTATGAATTTAATTAAGTGCCAAGATTTTTTTTAACAATCCAAAATCTTATAAATAAGGTACCTATCAATTGGATACATCCATCGATATTGTATGGGGGCCTGCTAATTTCGATTCCCCAACCTAATGAAAAGAAAATGCATCGTGATAGTAAAAAAGGATGTCGGAAAGATCATATCCATTGCACAAAGTGTTAATAAAAATCTCTCCTGATGGTTGTCTAGCTCAAATGGATATAGAGATTTCTCACATAGTTTTATGAAAATTGAGTAGAATTGGAGTACAATAGCAGTATCCATTTCCGGTAATAATGTACGTAGTTCCAATTGTAGTAACTGATGTAACAATATGTGTGAATTGTGACTTTTCAGTCCATGTAACCTATGATGATTTAAGATAGAAAAACATTAGATGCTGCTTGAATACCCATTAGATACCTTCACATGCTTTAAAATTTGAAGGAATGTACCTTTATGCCTATTTTTCATTGAAAAATTGTCATATCATACTTTTCATTCTCATCCAGACAGAGATCAGGTTTTATTTCCATTGCTTATAAGTCTTTCCAAGAATTGAGATGATCGTTTTTTTCATGCGCATTAAGAAATGTTAGGATTAAATTGTCATAAACATTCTTTTCAATATAAATCACATAAATATTATGTTTCTATGAATTAAATTCCTGATACATATGTTTTAAGAATATACTATTTTTCTTCCATTGTTTCATGCCAATTTAACTTGACGAATCACTTCAAACTTGTTTCCCCCTTTCATTAAAATTATGTACCTTCCCAAAATCTATTTCAACATTTCCAAGTTGGGAGAATATTTCATAACCAGTTAACAAATTTGGAGGTGGTCTATGATCTATAAAACCATTTATTTTTTACCAATTCAGCAGAAATCTATGAGATGCATTAAGAAATATTTGATGGCACATGAAGCACCATTTTCTACTTTGAGGTATATGTTTGGGATGAAAATAAATGTTACAAAAAATACAATCTAAACCCTTTTAAAGTGTTAAAACTAGATAAATATTCAATTCTATGTATGTTTCTAAAGTTCCACATTAGTGCGACATGCATTTTGAACATTATTTTAGATGAAGTATCATATGTCTCAACATTGTTACTCTATAACTCCAGCAATTATTCTATTAAAGGCTATAGGTATACATAAATATCATTTCCACAATAATATGAAATAATCATAAAAAATATAACATAAGTTTGTTGTATACAAATCCACATAGGGAGATAGTGAGGGATCAAAAAAATGGCCAAATTATATTACTAATACTCAATGAAGAAAATGGGTTGAATCCATATGTATCTAATCCCAATCAAACATTCCCAGAATCAGATAAAAAATATATAATTTACCAATAAAATTTATTCCAAGATTGTGAATCTCATGGATGTCGCATTAACACATCAGTGTTATTATCTATAGATTTCCACTTTTAGTGTTCGAAAATTTTGGATAACGTGAATAATCGTTGCAATCGTGGATTTAAAGGAAAGTAACACCAAACCTTTTCAAGGGTGTTCCTTTTATTCTTCTTCATGGTAGTATGTTGATTCATACTTCCAAAATCACCCATTTACAACCATATAGAAGAAGAACATTTTTTGAAATCATTTATGCTTGAATCTTCTCACGAATAAAGCATACAATCATGGGGACACACATTTATTTTTCTATAATTCAAACCAAGCCTGTTAATAACATTTTTCATATCATATAATGTCTTGTGGATGTTTTCTTCATGAAATTAATCACTAAATAATTCTAATATCGTGGACATTTCATTATTTTTAATTCCGCATAAGCATTTGATATATTACAACTTCAGCAGAAATGAAAATTTTGAATATTTAAAATATCCAATATACAAATCTGGATTTCAATTGAAAAATATACAATGAAAATAATTTTTCTAATTGAAATTTTCTCTTACTATAGTTTCTATAGGATCAATATGAGGATCTAGTGATATGTTACAATTTTGATCTGGTTTTCATATAGTCTGAAAAACAACACTTGTCACGTACCTATTTGTATCACCCTCAACTGGTTGTTTGGATATATTTTGATGTTTTTGTTGGTGTCTCTAAATGAAAAATTTATTTTTTATAAGTTTTTTAATTTCATTTTATATTGTCGACAAAGTTTGGAGATCATTCTGTGTATTGAAATTAGCGATCACCATTTTTGTAATGTACGATTCTCTTTTCCCAATCCAACACAAATATTGAGTATGGAGTTGCTTCAATATCAAGTTTTCATAAACTTCATATCTCTTCAACCATATTCTAAAGTTAAATTTAGTGCACAGAAATCTTATTCTCCCTTCAACAGATCCATTGGATATTGAAAAATCTAAAAACTCCTCCAAACCCTTAGCATACTAAGGTGTGTTCCTCAATAATGTGATCCAGCTTTTATCAATGTATATCCCAATGTTCCAACACAATATTAAAAAAATTAAAACACATAACTATTACTAAATATGGAAAGTGATTCATATATACTATTTTGAAAAAAAATATATGTTAAACAAGGTTTTCTTGTATAAATTCATATGGTAAATATTATATAATTTTAATTAATATTTTCTATTGTCTTCTTAATACAACTAGTTCTGTTGAATTCTCTTGAGGATGCCATCCAAATATTTGTTGTATTTATAAAATATCCAAAAATCAAATAAAATTTTTTCTTGGTCTAAAATAAATCATCAATGAAGGTTTTGTTCAACATGTTGAAATATAGTTGCAAAAACTAAAAAAAGGAAATGACACCCATAGGAAAAGATAGAATGGTTGATAGTGTTGGGCGGAGAAAGAAAGGAAGTGATGGCATGAGGGGGGATGAATTTCCTTTTAAAAATTAATTAACAATTTAAAATCAAAGTGAAAGTGCAGCGGAAATAAAAGAGGCAAAACACACAACTTGATAACGGAGTTCGGCTTAAACCCAAGCCTACGTCTCCTCTCCCAACTCAACCGTTGAGAGATTTACTACCGCTTGCTTTTTAATGGTTTTAGCAAGAAACCCACTAGACTTTAAGGTTAGTCTAGAACCTATTACATCTTGCTTTTAATGGTAATGCAAGAACCCACTTGCTTTCAATGGTTGAGCAAGAACCCACTAGCCTTCTTACAGGTGAAGGCTAGCTCACCTATGTCTCAAGCCTTTTAAAGGAAAGGATTGACCAACCTCTTCACACCTTGAAGGTGGTGTGAAAACCCAAAAGAGAGGAGGATGAGAGAAATGGGAGTTTGTAGGCACAAACTCAATTTAAAGCTCAAAAATGATAAACAATAAAAACCGTAATGTAGAGAAGCCTTGGGCGCCAATGGATTGATGGAGCTGATGAAGGGCGCTCCCAAGCTTCTTTGGTGGTGCTCCTTGGATGTGGAAGTGTGTTGGAGCAAGTGGGGTTCCCTTGGAGGAATCCGCCGGAGGTTCGCCAAATGATCAAAAATGTGTTTGTTTGCTTCACAAAAGTTCCGACTATGTTCCTTTGGCTTCCGGGGGTTCCTAGTCCTTTATTTATAGAGGGGGGAACCCACAAATGGCCTTTGGGGTACTTCTGAGCCGTTGGAGAAGGCTTCGGAGCCGTTGGGAGGCAAGTGGACAAGTCTGGTCAAAGGCCCAACGACTAGTTTGACTGGCTCCACCGGCTGACTGGTGCAGGGCCACCGGTTGGCCGGTGCTTGAAAAAGGAGAGGCCTTCGGGCTCAGGCGCCACCGGATGGCTGTTGAGGAGGCCACCGGTTGGCCGGTGCTGAGGCAGTAGCTATCCCTTCTGTCTGGGTGCCACCGGCTGGCCGGTGCTGAGGCCACCGGTTGGCCGGTGCTGAGGCAATGGCAAACACTATTCTGCTGGGTGCCACCGGCTGGCCGCTAGTGAGGCACCGGTTGGCCGGTGGTCTGGACAGAGGGATTCCTTCTGTCCAGGCCTCCATCAGCTGGCCGGTGGTCTACCACCGGTTGGCCGGTGGACTAAATTTCAGTCCACTTTTGGCTTTTTGCCTTCTTGGCCTTCTTGGCCCAATTCCTTGGCAACCTGAAATTATGCCTATCATCGAAAAACACTTAAAACAAGATTAGATAAAAAAGAGAGTGATTGTGATCATGAAAATAAAACCACGAGGGGTACGAGAGGTACAACAGATAGGTGGAGTATCATATAAAAATGGTCAAATCCAAAGGGACTATTCCCATGGTGTGAGGAACCTTAAAGGCCTAAATGTAATTTATTCAACATCATAAAATGGTTAAAGCCATGTCAATGAGGTTGATTCAATTATGAGCAGTTTTCATGATGTTTTACCTAGGATGAATCAAGGGATATCTAAACCATACTACAATAATGGTCATTATGACATGGTGTGTATTTTTCTTAAGATTAAATTTTGGGGTTAGAGTAAATCACAACACAACCATGGTGTTTTTCTATAAATTTCACATGTGGAGAATGTGTCACATTAAAACCACATGGTTTCATTCTAAAGGGTTCTATTGTGGAATTTTACCGTGTTTCCCTTAGGAGGTTGGTTGTGCATTGATTCCTTGGTCAAGCTGTAATGCGTGGTTCAGATGTTATGGGTATTTTTCTAGTGTTGATTTTTATTCCATGATCCTTTGGTTCATTAAATAACAAACCCAAATTAGTGGGTAATTATTCCATTACCCCATGGGCTATTTTGAAATGGTCATTTTGTCCAATTTTTTAGAAGGGTCAGACTTGTTAGTTGAGGATTGGTTATTCCATCTTCAGTTAGGTAGGTTCATTATAGTGGTAGTTTTTTTATCCCACTCCCCAATTATTCCTCTAGTTTGATCCCCCTCCCCTTTATTTTAGGTTGATTAGATGTTTTTTCTCCACACTAATGCTACGTAATCTTTTCCACCCATATTCTCTCTTTCTCTTTATGGTTCTCCCTCTAATTTTTTATGGTTTCGTCTATGTATTTAATGAAAATTCCACCGAATCATGGTGGTGTTATCTTTTATTGGGGGGGATTTATGGTATTGTTGATATAAAATTATTAAGTGTGATAATTGATAATTGTTTCCTATTATTTGAAAAATTGTTTCTCGGTGAATTATTTTTGGGAATTCAACTAGATTAGACTGGAATGATGGTCAATTCATGTGGATCTTGGTGAAAGGAGTTCTCGAAGAATGATATATGCCTTTTCCACATGATTTTTATATATTTTTATATCGTGAAGATTCTTGTTGATTTATCAACGATTAATCCTTATTGGATTAAGGTGGATAATAATTTATAAATTTTTATTATTAAATATTGGATCCTTGAGGTTTGAGAAAGGGTATGAAGATCATAGTGATTCTTAGTCTAATCTTGGATTGAGATAGTAAACAGGATATGGAATGGTTTAAATAAAACATCATGTTAGGTAAACCATTTAATACATATAATTATTCAAGCATGAATGTGCATGTGTGTGAATGATAGGGAACTAGGTTCAAAAATGTGGGTAGGGATTAATTGGGCTCAAATTGCCTTAATAGGCCTAGGTTGATCGATTTAAAAGTAATTTGGGTATTTCGTACTTTTTCCGTGAATTATAAAAATTTCTAATGCCTATACCTGTAGTGATAATGGAGTAATAAACAAATTAATGTACCTCTTTGTTGTCTTTATTGGTGTGATGAGTTGTATTTGGCATGGGGAGTGCCGTAGTGATCAAGTTTAGGGGCATCCAAGTGGTTAACCATTTAGGAATAGACTATTTAGCTATAGAAATTGGGATTTTTCTAGGATCATATATAGGAAATGACCTATAATATATAAACACCCTAATTGATAGGGGTAGGGTGTTGTTTAATATTCTAGTTGCTTGTGATAAGCTGTTGGTATTGGGGAGATCATGGGATTAGATTTTATATGTGACTAACCACTCACTAGAATGTTTCAATAGTAAATTGGTGTTAATGAAGATGATGATTAGGATTCCTTATCCTTGTGTTTCCTGAGGGAATGAGACGGAATATGGGTATCTAGTTAGACACATTAGTTTGTCATTGGATCCCAATGTTGTTCTAGTGATGGGTGTTATTGATGAAATATACTCCATGATTACCTTTGAGGGTGTGTGTGGACTCCAAGAGGTTTAATGTTTAGTGTGGATAGGTATAACCTATTATTCATCATTTTATGTTGGGTAAGGACTATGTTCGTGGAATTTTATTAAGATCTTATGTGCCTATATTTTATGATCATGATGGTTGTGTGGTTGAGATTGGTCATGGTTGAGATTGGTCATGGTGGAAGTACAAAATACAAATAAAGGATATATTCCCACAATCATTTAAGGTAAGGCTGAAATCTATTGGAAAACCCATAAGGTATCTCAAAAACATTGAAGACTCCAATTTTGAAATTATAAGTAACATTGTAACCATCTATATGAATTTGAAAACTTTCCAAAGACCAAAATACAAAAACCAAATCACTTACCAAACTCAATTTTACATGCGAACCAACAAAAAAATCCAACAAAGATTAAAATAATCTAAAAAACACTCAGTTAAACATTATAAACTAAATTTACATTTTATCAAACTCATTGGATACAAACATATATAGGCTTACTAAATGAAATCATTTGAAACCCCTTTCTTCATCAAAAACCTAACATTAAAACACCACTATAATTCCTAAAAATACACCATAATCATGAGTAACTCATTTAGAATATAATTAGGAATGATCAATAATTGAAATATTATTCTGTAAAGGTAATGGATAGAGACACCTACCTCAACAGTGTGATAATGCAATAAAACTCTCATTTAAGGAAAAACTAGGCTGGAGAAACAATATGTGCACCATATAATCTAATAAAATTAATCCAAACATCAAACATATCAACTCAATTTCCCCTAAGAGGAATCCAAGACATAAAATAAAAAGGAACCAAGGGATGGAAAAGAGGAGGATATGAAAAATTCCATAAAACTAATAAAGTCTTGAGTAACAGAAATTGTTGTCATCTTATATGGGAAATAATTTTTTATGATATTTTAAAAACCTTTCATAAGGAAATTATATTCTATGTTGAAAATTGGTTTTTCAAATTCGAATCCTTTTCGAAAAAAATTTCATTGAAGATATCTTTCACCACATAAAAAGGAATATTTGAAAAAAAACATTTTTAAAATGCTTTTTTGATAAAAACTATCTTCAAATATCATGTTGAAATATTTCTAAAAACATTTTTTAAAATAGGTTTCTTGAATTAAAACATCTTTTTGACCGATGAGGGAAATTTGAAAAGATTTTTCTTATAATATTATTAATTATATTTAGTAAAAAGATTGAAAAATATTACTAGAACATGGATATATGATGAATAAATATTGGATAATACAACTCATGTGTTTTCTAGGGATATGGATCATAATATTTCTTCAATTGAAGTATAATCATATACAATCCCAACAAAAGATAAAATTATTTCAATAAACTATTACCACATTGTATAATGGGATCATAATCTATATGTAAAAATATGAAATTATTGAAGATTAAAATATTTAAAATAATTTTATTAATGATATTAATTTCAATTGTAATAATATAAACCGAGAAAATGAATTATGGTGCATAGAAAATATATGTCTCAAAGAAAGAAAATTGAGACAAAACTATCTTGTCGATTTGGTAATTTTTGAATTATTAACCCCATGAAAAATTGAAAATAGAAAGGAAATTTAAATCCTCTATATTTGTGAATAATAATCATAGAATACATTCATGGTATGTATATACATCATGAAAAAAAAAATTTAGTATGTATGTTTCTCAAGGAAATAAAATTGTGGGATGGAATATCTATACCTTTTATCTTGACTCTCATATTACTCATAAAAACATAATGTATAATAAATATAAGTTTATAATTAATATTATACCGAAAAAAATTATTATATATAATAAAAAAATTTTATCTGATTATGGATTTATATTACCCTCCTATTAATAATTCTACGTTAATGTTTTACTTCTTGTAATATCCACTTTGTTCTCCATACATGTTTTGACTTATTGTTCTTGATTATCATACATATCTTATGATTTACTTACATCCATAATGTAATTAATTATATAAATATCCTATATATTCAGTATATATGTATTTATAATAATCTATAAAATATATATTGATGAAATAGAATACACCATTCATGGAGACGGTCGGTCGTACGTACGCATAAATGTTATTTCCGTGTTACTGACATATTGATATAAATTACGTAAATGAAAAATATATATATATTTAAATAATATAATTAAAGTATAATTATTATGTTATATATATCCTATATTTTCCCTAAAACCATCCTTAACACATGCTAGGTAATTTGTGAACTAATCACATCACCTTGAGGATTCGGTAGTCCACATGTCCATAAATGAATTTATCAAATTCACATAACATGGTGGGTGTAAAGGTATGTGTTATAATAAAAATACAAATGAATAATGAAATAATATTTAGAATATATATCAAATCTAAATATATTTTCAATCATAATTACAAACCATGTATGGTGGTAAAGAAATATTGAACTATCATTATTTCGTGAGGCGGTAGATCGTTGTGCACATAAACAATACATTTGTTACCCATTAGATGGATGTGTGTGTAAGTGTAATTATAAACCTTATATTTTTAACATATTAATATATATTTTATAGTAATTCTAATATGTGTTCAAGTAATATGACTAATTGACGTGGTGGAGAAATAAAATAACTGAAAGGATCTTCAGGAAGGATGCCACCTCTTCTTTAGGTAACACCTACTGGTTTTCACCAAAGGGATTACATGGAAAGATTTCAACAACAACAAAAATATAAAATGGGGGTGTTGAGGGATTTTGGGAATCTTATTGGATATATCATGTTTGAACCTTATTGGTTAGACAGTTCTATAGAAGCAGGAGAGGTGGGGGACTTTTATAGGGGAGGGAAAGGACATGCTTGGCTTTTTTATAACAAGTTAGGTGTACCAATATTGATATGTAAAATAGTTGAAAAAATGAAACTACAAATAATAACGGAACGTTTATGGACGAAATATGTCCATCCAATATGTATTTTACTCTTTTAGAGGCTATTTTGGAAATGGGTTTTATGGTTCAGTTTGTTGTTAAGATTTATTTTCCCTTAATCGATGTAATTAATTTGAATCACTTTCACTTATATTTTCAGTCAATTTTTTTTATCTTATTATAATATAAATATTATTCTGATAAAATATATGTATATCAGTTTTTTTAAATTGATCTCATAGAAGAAGAAATATTAATTTTAATACCAATCTCGCAAACATGCTGAGAAATCATATTTTTAAAGTGAGAGTGCTCAAATGTTCATTAATATATTATATATAACTTCAATATAAAAATTTTCACATAAAATTAATTTGGGTAATAGATTTATTATTTATATATTTATTTATTAAAAAAAAGTATATTATTTAACTAAATAAATAATTAATATGAAAAACATTTTCTGAATTAAAATTCCGTATTTTTCATCAATTCATCCTAAAATGATATTTCTTAGAAAAATCTCAAAATTCACATGAATATAATTTTTACATTCTAAATTCAAAAATGTTGTTTATTTTATCAAATTCAATTACTATCTATTTATAAATTTAAATTTATTATTTTTTTATGAAAGGATATTAAAAGCAGTTTATTTGAGAAAATAATATTTTTAGACATATAAAGAATTTATAGAAAATTATATTTTTCATTATCAATTTTTTCAATTCATATAAAACCATTATAAAAAATACTTAAAAATAATTTATTACTATTCATATTACAAATTATAACATCTATTTTATAACTATATCATTTATATAATTATAACAATAAAATGATGTCTCATACAAAAATCGATTCTTCATGTAACGTATGCTAAGTTAGTGTTGTGTGTAGATAAATACATGTATATGAGATGTGAATGGAATGTTTTAATTAGATAAAATAATTACATAAATGAAAACTAATTAATTCGAGAAAAGTAAAAAAAGTCCATAAAACTCAGGGTGTAAAATCCTTCATTGTGGAATACAAGATACAATGTTAGATGTTACAAGAATGATTCTTTTTTATGTGATGCTTTCTAATTGAAGTGATCTGGTAAGATCATTAGAGAGATGCTAGTTTTTTAACTCCCTTATCACACTAAGTAATAGTTCCCCCATACTCTTTATACAGTAAGAGTCTTATCTCCCCTGCACTGAGAGTGGGACCTCTTTGTATTTTTTGGTACTCTCCCATCCTTGAGAATCGGCAGTGTGAAAGTCCTCCATTGATGTTGTGGATCCCTCAATTATGGATCATAGTATCTAAGAGTGGGCCCCTACGAACATATTCTATTGATATTTAATCTTATGTTTAGTATCATTGATGTAATATTGGAGCTGTAGGAAGATACATAAACTATGAAATGGTTTGTGAGATTGAGATCCCATTTCTTTCTCATCTAGGATTCATTATGTGTATACATGTAATGTGTTTTATCCACATTCTTTGGGATGATATGACTAATTCTATTATATCTCACCATTTTTACATTTTTTCTAGGAAATCCTAATTAATATTTATATACCCACCCCTAAATGGGATTTTCCTACACATGTCATATCTTATGTAGTGGAAAGAATAATCTATATTGACTTTGGTAGTGCTTACAGATACAAGGGTGCATTGACCGTGTTTGAAGGACTAGACATGGAGATCCGAAGCCAGGCTGTCTCAATTTTCTTTTATTCTATATATTTTTATGTTAAGACTTTATTTATTATTAGTCATGTATTTTAACATTTCATTTTGGTTTATACTACCATACACTGATGTATTTTCACAGAATATATTGCATGCAAGTCACACTAAAGATGTTACTAGAATTTATAATACTCTAAAATTATGCATGTATATGGTTAGGTGTGTGTATACATGTAGGTTGTGAAAGGAATCAAATTCAATTATACCTTTATAGTGCTTGTTTCCAGCCCCTATCCAATTGGAAGATGTCTTGGGGTTGTGGTGGCCCAACCTTATGATGTTCTGGTTTCCCCAGTTAGTCATGTTATTACATAGTGGTATTAGATAAGTTCATTTCGTGGGACTATGTTTGGTGTTTTTTTCTTAAGGGGTATTGGTTGGGAATTAGGAAAGCGGTGTAAAAGTGTCTCGAGTGTAGATTTTAGGGTAGAAAACCTAGTGTTGGTGCAGCAGAAAATGTATCAATTCCCAGGGCTCTAACTACATAGTTGTAAACAAGGTATATTAAGACATTGGTTGTAGAGAACAATATTAAATTCATCATAGAGGATTGATTCCTTTGACTATACTTATAGAGTGAGTTCCCTATGTATATTATCAACTAATCGTGATACATATTGAATACTTTAATGATGCTTTCATACAGACATCCACCTATGTTGCAGATTCATGATCATGATGAATATCTGATTAGCGACGAGGATTCAGTTCAAGGTCCATCTCATGATATGTTACCTATATGTGGTATGATAGCATCTCTACATCCTATTGCAAGGTGAATTGTAATAGTAGTTATGGATGATGATTCACATAGGCTTATCACACATTGAAAGTTCCATCCTTAGAGACTGAAGAGGTTTCAGAGTTAACTAGATCCCAAGGAAACATAATATTGTATTGAATTAGTGGTTAAATTATTTACACTGATTTAGAACCCAAACGATCAGATGGATGTGCTGGAAGGTAGTCATTTCCATGGAGTAGTAGGTCACTCGTGGAGTTCGGTCAAGAAATCCCAAGATGAGACAATGATTCCATTTTATGACTTCTTACAACTATTTCATGATTACTGTTCAACCTTTTTCTTATGATCAGTTTAGATCAAGGATCTTATTACACTATAATATAGTTGCAGGATGGTTTTTGATTATGGTGTGAGGTTCACCGAACTTACACGGTAATCCATTCAGATGGTAAAAGATGGATTCTTAAGGGTGAGGAAGATTGATAAGGGTCACTGTATTGACATTCGAGCTAGTGTGGTCTCCTTATTCTTCCCCACATATGTTGGAGTGCTATAAAAATATCTGGTGACACAGAGATTCCTAGAAGAGGGATGCCATGTGGATGGAGATATCCATGGATATCATGTAGATGATTCATCTTCAACCATTAGTTAGCAATATAGGTAGAGGTCTTAGAAGAAGATGCATTGTCATTCTCTTACCAAGATTTATAAGTCTATAACTCAGGTATTTCACAGATAATCTAGTCAGTTTAGATAGGGGCGATATTATGCTTTTAATGAGTAATGTCAATTGAGTTATGATTTTCTAACCCATATTGATAAAAATTACATGCAGATAGTAGATAACCCACCATGGAATATGTAGTTCCATGATCAGGGATCTCCCAAACATGGCCAAGGATTCCCTTAGATAGTCGGTTCTACTAAAGGTGCATGTTATTTTCAACATGAAGAAGTAGTGAGTG
This sequence comes from Viscum album, assembly GCA_963277665.1. Taxonomy (NCBI): domain Eukaryota; kingdom Viridiplantae; phylum Streptophyta; class Magnoliopsida; order Santalales; family Viscaceae; genus Viscum; species Viscum album. Next base: position 1,040,717,238 of record OY728129.1, read on the forward strand.
AAATATGGAGTTGTGATTTATGATCACCACCACTACCAGGCAGCCCGCATCAGGCTCAGGGAGATGGCAGTCAGGGTTGTGTGCAGTTTTAGGCCATAGAATACTATAACCATGCTACACACAAGAATATCTAAGTTATGAAATATTTTTATTATATTTTCCCTCACAAATAGTCAACATAGTTTCAAATCATTAAGTTACATCTTTATTCTTAGTGAGAGAGATAGTACTTCAAGTTGAGACCTTATCCCAATAACTTTATCTAGTTATTGGTTCTGACTCAGTTCTATTCACTAATACCAGTCATCATTTGATAGTGAATGATATCCCTAGATGGAGAGAGTTTCATGTGGGAAATATTGGTCATAATGATGAAAATTTATGATTTTTTTTGGGGTGTTGACTGGTTATCCATTGTTTAGTCCCAGATTAGTTATCATATTAGATGAATAATATGTCTACATACTGATGGATGAGATAATCCTTTGTGTATGAGCAAGATCTTATTATTGGGAGAGTGTGGTTTTGACCCATAAGTTGTCATGTTTAGACCATGTAGTTGTAGTCTCTTCAGGCATACATATTCCCTTAGTAGTGGAGGACTGTATGAAAATGTTCCTTGAGGTTATATAGGGACTTCCTCTGAGGTGATAGATAGAATTATGCATTGACTTACACCCTGGTACTATTCATATATCATAAAAATTATAGAAGATGGACACTATCAACATCCATGATCTAAGGGTGAATATGGAGGGCCTTCAAGGGATGAACTTTATGAGACCCATTTTTGCACCCTGGGTAGGTCCAGTTTTGTTACTGAAAAGGGAAGATAGAAATTTGAGGCTTTTTTTATTATCATCACCTAAACAATGTAACGATAAAGTAAAATTCACTCTGTTTTATGATTGATGGACTCTTTATCCAGTTGCAAGGAATGATTTGTATATCAAAGATCGATCATATGTATAACTACCACTTGATGAGGTTTTATGATGCTGATATTATGAAGATAATATTATAATGTCGCTACGAATTCTAGGAGTTCTTAGTTATTCCTTTTTGTGTGAATAATTCCCCTGCAATGTTTATGTATTTGAAGAACCATATCTTTCATCATTTCTTGGACTGGTTTTTGTTTGTACTAATCGAAGATATACTCGTTTAATATGAATCAGAGGAGGAGAATGAAGAGCATCTGAGGACAGTCAAATACATACTTTGGTTGCACCAGTTTTTTTTTTGTAATCTCTAAAAGTTCTAGTTTTGGATCCAGAGGGTTCAATTTTTTGGGGCATGTCATTTTTTATCATCGTTTAGTTGCAGGGAAAGTAATGATTGTTGTGGTTCTTTCATGGAAGCCACCAAAGTGTGACTCATAAGTGAAGTGTTTTCCTAGGATGGAAGAATAATATAATATTTTTATACTAGAATTTTCTAGATTACCAACTCTGTTGACCAACATGAAATAGAATGGGTAGCCATTTATCTAACCTGAGTAGTGTTAGAGGGCCAACGAGTAGTTGAGTCAGGGGTTGAATTGTTCTCATGTTTTTAGACTATCATAGAAGGATGTGAAGTGTATAGTGTTTTATGATTCTTCAAGATCTAGGATTCTCTACATTATAATGCATAGGGAAGAAGATATTGTATTTGGTTGAGTAAGTTGATGCCCCATTAGAAGGAAACAGTGACACAAGGCCTAGAGTTTTTTATGGCAATCATCGCAATGATGATGTGATAAAAATATATTCTTGGTGAGTATTTTATTGTTTATTCGTACCACCATAGTGTCCAATATATATTCAATTAGATATATATGAACCATATATTGAGGCTTTGGTCGGATTTCTTATGGGACGATGAATTTAAAATATTCTGTACTACTATACAGGGAAAAAATGTGGCTTATTCACTTATTAAGAAGTCCCATTCTCACTTATTTTAAGTGGTATTTTAGTAGTTGGATACTTAACAACTGACCCTAATGGAGGAGTGGTGATAAAGGTTTCCCCAGTACATGGTGTTGACTCCTATGATTCTTCATCATGTGAGGAAGGCTCAGATGGGATACATAGACTATGAGGCTTTTCAAAACCATATATCCTCTAGGGAAACAATAAATATGTTCTATAAAGGAGAGGATAATTTCATCCTTTTTGTTGAAGGATGGTGGTTCTGGTCAGGATGTGAGAGGAGGTGATGAGGGAGTTTCTTACTTCTCATTTGGTTGTATATCCCAAAGTTGTGGATATGTTTATTAACCTTCAGCATTAGTTATAGTGGTATAGAATTTGGCATATTGTTGCTGAGTTTTTCTATTGGTATCGCACATGTAAGTAGGTAAAGGCAGGGAACCCGGTTCAAATAGGTTTGACATAACCTTTTGATAGCTCATAGAGGAAATGATATGGAACATCCATGGACTTTGTGATAAGGATTATATGAACATTGAGAGGACATGATTCTATCGGGGTGATAGTTGATTCACTTAAAAAGTTGTCACACTTTCTTTCCTATCATATATTAGAGTTTGGTGGATAGTTTGGGTATGTTTTCTTTGGATGATATCCTTTGACTCCATGGGGTACCATTAATTATTTTCTCAATCCATTATTTTTGGTTTACCTCACCATTGTTTAGAGACATGAATGTGGCCTTTGAGATCTATTTGGGGATGTGTAAAAAATTTCACCGACATAAGACTGGGTAGATTGAGCAGACTATCTAGGTGTTGGATGAAATATTAGGAGATTTCATGTTAGAATTTGGATAGATTATGGAGGATCACTTGTCATTCATAGAGTTTTATTACGATAATAATTATCAATATATTAATTAAATTGAACCTTTCAAGGTCGTGTACTAGAGATTATGAAAGTCAACCTTGTGTTGCACTGAGATTGGAGAGACATATTTTGTTGGTAAAAATATGCTGAAGATGATTATAGATAATGTTTAGGTGATCCACAACAATACATGGATAGCCAAGATCTGAATCAAATATTTTGTATATCAATGTTGAATATATTTGTGGTTTTAGTAGAAAAAACATATTTTCTTGAGTTTCTACCAATTATGAGGATTACTGAGGATTGGAAGGGGAGGTCAGTTGTCCCCGAGGATTATCGGGAATATTAGTATCTTACAGAGGGTTGTAATGGTTTCTAACCACCTAGCTATACCCCCATGGTTGGATAGGTTGCATGATTTCTTCTATTTGTTGTGTCTATGGAGATATATACTTGATTTGGTTCACATTATTTATTGGGGTGAACTGGACTTCAAGGATGGATCCCAATTCATTCTATACCCAGTGTCGATCAAGAATATTTATTAGAGGATCCTGGGAGGAATGAACATTCTCGTGGTGTTTGTGTTTTGGAAGTATATGATCATGTATGATATCTCTAGGTAGTGATAGATCTTGATGTGAGATTAGTATCCCAACCAATTTTTTTTCTTCTTTTAAGGGGAAAATCATTCACTGTGGGGAGAATATCGTAGATCTTCTTTCCTTGTAAGAATATAGAATATATTAAAGAATATTTTCAAAACCAAGTGCTATGTTGGTGCAAAATTATGAGTCTTGGAGAGCCCGATATTTATATAATAAAAATATTAAATATTTTTAATATCACACATGGATAGTTTTCATGAAATATTTTAATAATTCCCATGAAGGGTCTCATATCATAAATTTAATAACACATTTGATTATGGAATGCTGGGTTTACCCTAGTGATGCCCTCGGGTTGGTTGACACTGGACTTCAGTTTGAGGTAGTTGTTGGATTTGTGATTATTTTAAATAAATAATTTTCTTTCTTTATTTTATTTTATTGTCCTTTGAAAATTTCCCCTCTATGATGCCATAATTGTAAAAGTTCTCTAGGATTTATTATATAAACCTTCTGTGAATTAAGAGGAACTATGAGTGTTATTCATTGCCATATCACATCGAGGGATGGTGGGTGATCGGAACAATGTTGATTGAGAGGCAATGGACCATTGATACTTCTCCTTTACTTTCGAATAATTTTTTCACCAACGATTGATCCAGATCAAGGTTGGGATTGTCAATTTTTGATTAAAACCTTTTGATTGAAATATTGTGCATCGATTAATTACCTACATCATTTTTGTAATTTATTTGATCCTTCATGAGAGCTCTATTGTGTTTTTATATTATTGAACCATTAATCACCTTGATGCACTTGATACCATCTTGTTTCTTTGATTTTTGGAATAGAAGACATGAACAATGTGAGTATTGATTTTTTTATTTTGATTTTTACTTCTCATTTCATCATGTTCATTACTATTGGAATTGGGGGATACGGTTCAACATTTTTTATGTGGTTTCGAGTGTTATTGAACGATCATACATGTTGTTTTAGCACAGATGAGGAAAGATTTAGCGATTGGTGAATGAATGGTGATACTTCATGGGATTCCAGAGATGGATGCATGGATTGTAGTCTAGATTATATATCATATGGCCATGGAAGTGGCATGTCATAATGAGACAGGCCCAAATGCATTACAGTGGATAGAATTTGGACACTGAAAATATATCTGGTTAAAACGGCAATAGATTTTCAATCCATAGTGAGATTTGAGGTGGAATCAAGTGCATTTTGTGATAAAAATGATGGATCTGAAATCCACATTATGAACCATGATTTCTACCAAAATCTTGATTACATGGTGTCTATTCCAAGAACACATTACATGCATCCCCCTCTAGTTGTGGCACTAGAGTTTTGGGTGGATTTAAGTATCACATAGCATGTGTCCAGACCCACATGTCTTGTGACCCTTCCCGGATGGAAAAACGATGTGCCAGCTAGCACTTTCCCATGACCACATGTCGTCAGACACACCATGTACATCATGAGTACACATGAATGAGTAGGAACCAATTCATGACTAGGTACATGGGAACTTCCTTAAGTACATGAGAGTGTCCAGGAGCACATGGGTAGTACCCAGGTCACTGAGACATGCCATGCACCTCCTATACACACTGTATATGAAGACATGTCATCTATGCTCTATCAATATGAAAATATGGATAGAAAACAAGGTGGTTTTACACACTATATTGACCCATTACATGTTTTTTATTCCCTCCAAAACTTCTTCTTCCCATATTTCCATATTAAGGACAAAGATTTTGGCCCACAAGTATCCTATCTTGAGTATATTCCATATTGATCATGATAGTGGAATTCCTTGTGGAATATAAGATATTATGTGTCATTTTACTAAAATTATAATTCAATTCTGAGACACATTATGATAATAAAAATAATAATAGAATATAAAAATTAGTGTTTTTTTGAGTTTGTAACTACCATACTATGGCACGGGTCCCCCAATCACTTTATACTGGTAGAGTCAGAATTTTCTTTCAATAGGAATGGGTCCTCAATTTGTTGTCTTTTAATCCCATGTCATCATGCTTTAGTAGTTCATATGTCTTCAATAGAAGTTGTGGCTCCCTCAATCATAGAGAACAATAGTGAGGAGTGGGCCCCTCTAAAGACATTCTAGTGAGGATGAACTAGATGATGGGAATTGATGATTGAATTTTTGAATTACATCAAGACTCTTTGAATATGGATTGTGGTATGAGATTGAGATCCCCCATTTCTATCATCATGGTTTACTTAATATAATATATTTACAAGGTTTTCATTTCCCTCTTACTTTAGGCTAAGCTAACTACTTCAATCATATCACTCTAGTACTCCTATTGTGAGTTTCAGGGTTTCGAAATGGGTATATATATATTCAACACTATATAGTATTTTATCACAAATTTAAAATCTTATGAGGATAATAATCATATCTATGGTGAATTTTGAAGATCTTAGGGATATAATGGTGAATTGACTGTGTATGGTGGTTAGGACATAGAGACCAAGAGCCAGGCTCGCTTAGTTTTCATTTATTCCATTTACTATCATGTTAAGACATCTTTTTTAGTTGGGATGGAATTTTTTTCCCTTTAATTTGTGTATACAATAATACTATATTTCATTTTTATATAGTTTATTTCTTTCATGATTCAAACTAAATGTTACTGGCATTTATGTTGCACTACATTTTCTGAATGGATATGTTTGTGTGTGTGTGTGTACATTTGTATAAGGGAATAATTTTCATTTATTCCTTCTTGATTCTTGTATTCAACCCTAATCCTCTTAGTTTTAGGATATATGTTGTGTCACGAGGATATACACTGAATATCTGGGCCCTAGTGGGTCAGTTAAATACATTAAAGGTAATATGATGAAATGTTCTCAATATGTTATCCCTTGTATATTTTATGTTATCAAGGAACATTTTAATGAAAATGAAAAGATGAAACATTAATTTGATGAAATATTGAATGCATTAAGTAACAATATTTAAAATTGATATTTCATCAAAGAGATTTTTGTAGAAAAGGAAAAATTCATATCACTTTTTAATATAATATTTTCCCTATTCGATAATAATTGAAATGTTATTTTTGTAAGAAAGTGGTTTTTAAAATTTATTTTTCCAAAATTATCTATGCATTTGAAACTTTTACAATACCATCATCAATTTTAATTATAATAAGATACTGGCTAAAATGAAAAGAATAAATTTTCTTGATAACTAATTTAATGAATCTAGAAATAATATTGAAGAAAATATCATGATATTAAAGAAGGATTATGAAGAAAGTATGAGGTCCTATGTGGATAAGAATATATCCTTCAACATTAGGTGACAGAAACATGATGTGAAATTGAAGGATATAGATTCACCTGTTGTCCTACCTATAGTAAGCTCTTGTAAAAATTAAACTCAAACTATAGATGAATCCATTTTTACTAATGTAGTTGTGTCTATAAATTCAAGTGTAAAATCTAAATCTGGATTTCTTTAGATGGAAGAAAATTATAAATGTTTTGTAATCCCAAAAAGTGTGCATATTTTCATATCTTATAAAATAATTCTCCCATTTATATTTAAAAAAGGTGGTGTGTCCACCCCAAAACCAAAAGTAATTAAATTTGGCTAGATACATCAAAAAGTAAAAAAGATGATGTTTACTACCTATTACGAGTGTTCCTAGAGGTTTGAGCATAGATAAATCAAGTGTTCACATAATTTTCCACACTTTAAATAATGTATAAATACTTGAGTATGGGGATGAAATAAAGATATCTAATGATAAGTATCAAGATCCACATAAAAAATAAAATTATGTTCACAATTAATAGAATTAGTAGATTGGAAAATTTCTATGATTATTACAACATGTTCTTCTATATTTGGGATGAGTTCTAGTATGTACTGATCCCAAAAATTTGTATGTTTACATAAAAATTAAGCAACGACAATAACAAAATATGTTATAAAAAAAGATGAATCCTCCTTAAGAGAGAATCAAGTGATGAAATGTATTCTATAAAATTATGATGATGAAAATGTAACTATGAAGAACCCTAAATGAAACGATGAAAAATATTTCTATCAAATATAGAGTATATTATATTGCTAGAAAAAGGTCCACATCATGGATCACCACAAACATGCATTGGAGATCAAAATTAAGGGACAAAAACTGAATCAAAAAATTAAATCAATCCAAGATATTAATAAGAATATTGGATTTATTGAAGATATATTATATTAAGATATAATGGATTTTCCTAAAAAGGGAAACCAAATTTTATGACTAATCATTTGATAAATCTAAGAAATATTTGTTCGTCAAGAAGGAGTGTATGATGGTTGGGATAGATTAGTTAGAAATAGAATGAACCATAGAGAAATCATATGAAGATGATTGCTCTAAATTAAAACAAGTAGTCTCACTTAATGAGGTCAAATTAGAAGAGAGTTTTTCTACAATTCAATAAACAAATAATCAAAATAATATTTATAGATTATGTGAAGATGTTCGAAATGGTATTAAAGACTATATTAAAAATCTACCAGCATGAAAGATGTTTATTCTAAAAAAAGTAAAGACATTGTGTAATACATTTTTTCTGAAAGAACATGTTAAAAGAATGTTTCAAATGAGGGTAATCATAAATAAATAAAAAAATTTCTATATTTACATAATATGTTCAAAGATGGAAAAAAGAAGTGGATCTAGTGTAAAGAGATCACACAACTCAAAGAATGATTTATGTGAATCGTTTAAAATTATTGGTATATTCCATAAAAACATTGGTATCTTCCATAAATCCATCGGAATAAGATATTACCATATTTTTATCCATAATTGGGTCAATTTCTATTAGTATTGGTATATAGCCATGATTTTCATTGAATAAATAGGTGTAGAACATAACTTATTTTTAATACCATCAATTGTATATAAATAATTGGTTAATTTATATAAAATTTTTTTTTATAACTAATGGAATACAATATTAATCCCCCAACCTATAGCACAATTCCACCCAACAGATTTACACAACCAGTGAAATAATATTTAATAAAACTATCCATCACAATATATATTCTATAAAATATATATATTAAATATTTATAATAGAATAAATTTATAACTATATCAATATTTTTCATACAGTTTACAATACTATTACATAGATATATAGTAAAAATATTTATATTTAGTTATTAAACATTATCCGCACAATTTTCTCATTACTATCAAATCAAAAATGGAGTGGATAAATATCTCTCTCTTCACTACCACTGAAATCACGTTCCTTACTCACATTAGGGATATCATCACCAGTATCCTTGTCATCATCGCCATCATCCCCACCACTAAGAGTTTCATCCCCTCAACTGCCACACTGACCATCAATTCCATCAATCGATGCATCATATAAATAGCACATTATTGAAATATATGTATCAAAAACAATTTAAATATATCATATCATTTACGAATTCCATGGTGACCATTTTACCTCATTCATGCTCTAGTATATCTATTATTCTTGGCTCGTCTACTTTTTCTTGACTGTTTTATAGCGTAGTGCTGCCAGAGATTTTAGAGGAGATCGATGTGGTCCAATATATAGTGGGGAAGATGCACTTCCCTGATCCACATCAGACTCCCCCAAGTTCTCATTACCTAATACCTATCTCAAGTGATCATTGTTCTTGAAATTTTCATCTTATTTATCATTAGGGGCCTCTAGAGAATACAATTTAAAATATAACTAATATATTTATTATTTATTTTGAAATTACTATAATAAGAAATGAAATCATTTCCTATACATTTTCATTTTCAAAACATCAATCGTTTAGTGAAAAAATAATTTTCTTTAGGTACATGATCATTAATGAGCATCGTTTCTTACTAAAAATGAAAATGATTATTATATGACTTCATTATTAAATAATATTAAATTTATTTAAAAAATTTACACACTTTAAGAAATATTTCACTGATCAAAACAAAAAAAATCATTGAATATTTTTTATGTTGTTTGATGTATATTTAAATTAGTTTTGAAAAATTTGTATTGATTTTAGAAGGATTAGATATTCAATTTTGATATAATAATTTTAATTAATTTTTTATTAATTTTACTAGGTTTGATAATAATAGGGAAAAGTTTAGTTGATGAACTATGTCTATATGCAGCATGTCCTGGGAATGGGGACTCAGGTTTAACCCCTTCCAACAGGGTTTGGCTACAATTTATTTGAGGGAGACGGTTTCTTTGTTCAGGTGGGGCTTGGTGTGGCTGTAACACTACTGGGTAGCCACATAGGTAGGGAGGCACTGCTGGTTAATGGGGAAACCAATGGGGTCGGTCATAAGTGTGTCACCACCGGTGGACAAAGAATCATGGTGGTGATGGTCATTAATGGGTGTGTATGGAAACAGCACTGTAAAGATGTTAGCGAAAGCGATGACGTCAAGTTAGCGAATGATCTTGGAAAACATGGTTGAGTAGTTGATGAAAATGTTAGTATATGTTGATCAGTGGAATGTGAAATTAGTGGAGGTGTGTGGGTTAGTGTCATTTTAGTGTCCTTATAATAGGTTTTAGGCATGCACTCGACAGAGATATAGCATGATAGTGGGTTATTGAATGAATATGGGTCATGGGCCTCCTGGTCGGTTCACTTAGGCTACAGATTATATATTATTTAATGTTCACTAGGCCTATGGGATAGGTAATGGGCTCCCTCTACCTATAAAAAATGAGGTGTTTCCCGGTTCAATAAAATAATGGGGGATATTCCTTCATAACATTAAAAAAAGACGGGGTTTGTGTTAGTTCATTTTAAAGAAACATTTTTTATGAAAATTTTGAATATTTTTATCTTGATGTATTATGAGTGGTTCAATACAATCCAGTTTGGTTCAATATAGTTTATTTGAGGTAGTATTATTTCATTTCAATTCAACCCAATTCAATTTTATTGGGTTTTCTATGGATCGATTTTTCATGTGTTAGTCGGTTTCACTTATATTAAATTCAATTAGATTTTATTTTAATTAGATTAAATTTGTTCATTGTTAATCAAGATGGATTTTTATAGTTATTATTCCTTGGAATATATTTTTTTTTATTTACTGTTTTCTATTTTAATATTAAGTAGATCAATTCAATTATTTTTTCAAGTATTAAACTTAGTATAATTCATTTAATTTACATCTCATTCATTTCTTGTTGATTCAATTCATCTATTTTTTGATTATTCTAGTTCTAATGAATATTATTTACACTATATCACTTTCACTCATTTTAAATAAATATTGGTGTAGACGATTATCGTCTATTTGTTGTATTAAAGTTTGTATTGGATTGGTTCAACATAGTTTAGTTATGTTTGGTTCTTTTCATTTAATTCCATTGGGTTATGTAGTTATATTTCTATTAGGAAAAGTATCAAACATTTATTTCTCTCTAGTTTAGTTTTATTATATTTAAATTGATTACACTTTATTTATTTTAGTTAAATATTATTTTTGGTATATTTGGTTTGGTGTGGAACAATTAATTTTAGGGTGTGTTTTATTGGACATGATTAGTTCAGTTTCGATTATATATTTCTTATTTAGTTTTATTAGGAAAGGTTCTATTTTTTCTTAGTATGAATATTTCAATTAAAAGGGGTATTTTTTAGTTGGTTATGTAATTTTTTGTTATATTCCATATAATTTGATAAAATTTATTTATTTTAGTTAAAAATTTATTTATTTTATTATGTTTTGTTAGTTCCAAGTAAAACACAATTAGTTATAAAAAGAACATGATGTATCTCATGCTCCTACATTGTTGTGTGACCTTATGTGTGCATGTTCTTTGTAGAACTCATGTAATTTTTATTTATTTCTGATGATTCAAAGAAATAAAATTCCATAAACATAATAATATTTAAATTTAAATATAATCCATTAAATATGAAAAGTAACATAAAATAACTACTCTCTCTATAAACAATTATTTATTTGTATTTTTTAGTTGGATAGTCATTGAAGATTGGTACACCCACTAGCATATTTCAAACTCTTATCTTTCATCCAACATATAGATCTTCTTTATATGATCACCAAAATTCCCCAAGTTCAATCATCCAATACACATTTATTGATTGATTTCCATAAATGTTAAATCAAAGCTATATTGATCCTTTTATTCATATGATTAAAATAATTATATAGGTTTCAGTTTAAATTTTATTGTTACCCATATCTAATCCCAGGAACTATCCTTGATTTAATTAATCATCTTCCTCCATGAGAATGGTTGAATATTAATTATATCTCAATACTTGGGTAACATCATTGTGAAATTTCTAAATTGTCTGGAATTTTTAATTTTCATTAGCCAAAATTAATTTCCATCTAAAATGATTTGTGTCTGATGGTTCAGGGATTCATATATAGGGGTATAAAAATATCACCTATTAGAATATCACAGTGAATAAGTTAAAAGAAAAAAGTATAATTAATACACATTAAACCTAAAAATTTTGACGTTCTATAAATTAACACACTTATTATGATATACACAATCCAAGATGATCACTAGACTCTGAAAAGCTCAGGACTATTCGGGATCTATTTCCTCTGAAGGATAGGTATGTTACAGTGTATGCTTCATGTCATCAATATATTATGGAGTATTAGTTGAAGGATTGAAATCATCATATCCTAGATGGATAAGAGTAGGAAATGGAGGCATTATAGACATGGTAGGATAAGGATTAAAGGACTCAGGATAAATCATATGATATATAAATGGTATATGCGATGTAGAACATAAATTACACGATGATGGAGGTTTAGGTAAGAACATCGTTCGAAGCTCAAGTAGAGAAAGAAAATTTGTTGTATATGGGATGTATGGTGATGGGTATGGGTTTGAATTGGTACGATGGGTGCTCCATATAACTCTAGTATCACCCCCCAATTCATTATCCATGATTTTTGAACCCCTAGTATTAGGATTATTAGAGATTAATTTTGGTTAAAATGAATTTTTTAGAAAAAATTTGATAAATAATAAGAAGATGAATTTAAATTTAATGCCAAAGAAAAAAATTAAAATTTTTATTATGTCTAAGGGTACAATATGAGGTAGCCCTAGGATGAAAAATCATCGATAATTCTGAAAAAAAACTACCTTCAAACATCATAAATATCTTTCATATTCTACATAGGAATGAAATATAAAATATTTTAAAAATATATTTAAATACCACTTTAGAAATAATTTTTTTTAATGTATTGAACATATCTTAAATTATTTAAAATCCACTTTTGAATAATATAAATATATTTAAAAACAATATAGAATAGTTATAAATTTTGTTTAAATAATTTAAAATATTGTTAAAATATTCTTAAAACATTTTTTAAACTGTGTTTTAGACAGCCTTAAAAATGTATTTAACCAATTTTAAAATATTGTTTCTAAAAACTATTTTTTTGAAAAAGTTGTTTAAATTATTTTTAAACTACTATTTTGAATATTTTTATTTTAGATTATTTTTCTAAAAAATTATTTAAAATGATTTAATTGATGTTTTTAAAAAGAGTGTCATACATGATTTTTTGAATTAAAATAAATCAAATTAAATTCAATGAAAATAAACCAAAATAAAACAAATATAATATTTAAAATTGAAACTATATTATTTTAATTATAATAATATATACGTAGGAAACCAACATCAAGCTTTACTAAATTTACTTTGGATATATTTGGTATCTTCTACATTTTAACAATCATTACTTCTGGTTCAACATCAATTATGAATTTTGGAAATTTGAGACATCAAACACAATATATTGGTCAATACCGATTGGGGAATCAATGGTTTCAATTTTATCCCCACCATCATAAAAAATATGTCTTGGGTTTAATTTAATATTGATATTTTAATCATGTATCGTATGATATTTTTTATAAAACACTAGTTTTTTCATTGATGTCAACATATAATGTTCATCAATAGCTAGGAAGTGATTCATGTCAATAACTCAAAATCTATAGTCATAAATAAATTTACCATGTTTAATTGTTGAATAAAACCATTTAAATTTCATTATAGTGACTTGACCCTAATTTTAGTAATCAAATGATAATATTTTTTAATATCTCCATAATAATACACATTTTCATTTCGAGGCTAACTATTTGAGGCACTAGAAAAAAAAATTGGTTGTAGTTATCTTAACACAATTCTATGGTGTTGACATATTCACTGATAAATTAGATGAAACAAAATTTTACCCATTGATTATTAATGATTTTCCTTCACAAACTAATGAATTGGAACCAAAATACAACACACTTAATTATTGAGAGATAGTTTCAGCTGGTAAACTCAATAACTAGTATATTTATCAATAAATAAAATAAATAAATATTTTAATTTTAATTTTATTAATATAATGGATGTGCTTTTTATTTCAACCAAACAAGAAACTCTATACTATGTAATGTCTCGATCCTTCACAAGCACAAATAAGGATGATCACTACTTATAATTTGTTTGGGTTCCCAACCTAAAATAATAATAAACATTTTAGGGTATATATTAATGTTTTTAGTATGAGATAAAATATATATATATATATATATATTCAAGTTACATACTTGATATAGTTGTCTAACAAAACATAGATAAACAAGACTGTTCAATGTGATATATCCTACTCTTTAGGGTACAAATTTTCCAATTTACGTGACTCAGTAACTCCATCTATTTGGGGAAGTCACATAAATGAGGGATAAATTTCCCCATACTAATCATCATCATTTATCATTTTCTGGTCACATATTTTACTCATATTATAAAAATAAATTGAACAAAAAAAAATAATTTTTTTTTCAGATATTTACTCATAATGGAACCCTATGGGTGATTATTATTCTAAACATAAGAATTCATTGTGAATATATTTATTTTAGTTGGACACATCTGGAAAAAAAGAGTCTTGTTAAGTATTATTCCAGTTTTATGATATCCTATTATATTTAACATTCTAATCAAAATGAAGGGGGGAAAGTTTTCATAAAATCAAAAAAAAATGTTTCATATTCCTGCATTTTTATCAGGAAAGACATGGATAACATTTTATCACAAAAGACTCTATTAAAATATTTAAATAAAATCCCTATTGCACTAATATTATTATATATTAAATAGTAAATTTCTATTGGAATCAATCCATGAAGACGAATGTGATAATCATTGTTTTTAGGGGTTTTATCCCCAATTCCATTTTATTGACTTTCTTATATGGGTTTCTGGAATATCCATCCGGAACATTGATATTTTCAAAATTTTACAAAAAATCATTTATCTATGAAAATATTTTCTTTTATGTTGAACAAAGTGTATTGCATTTATTTTAACTAGTACACATAAGTTGTAGTTCTGGTTTAATAACGAAATCCAACAAGTTCAACCAATATAATAATTCATCTCTGGTCCTCACCTTGATATTTATTATAATTAAAAAATTGTTTAAAATATATTTTTCTCCATGTAAATTATGTCTAAAAAGTGTTGTTACAAATTGGATGACCAATAAATAAAATTTAAAAAAATCAAATTATATGTGGATTAAGTGACAATATTCATCCTCTATTTATATTTAATCTGACCTTTCCCTATCAAAAAACTAAAATCTTGATACTCATTAAGCACATTTGTTCCTAACATTTGTTGAGGTAGATTTTAAATTTCAACAATATTATTCAACTATTAGAGATTCTTCCTGTATGAATGATCCATTAGCATCAATCATTGATGCTCAAAGAAACTGAAACACTGATGATATTTAAGTCTTCTTGATCTTCTATTCCTTTGAAAAAGATAACATGATATATTTTCCATCATTATCTAAAATAAAAACTTTGATAAATTAGGGAAATAATTTACATTCCATATAAGTGAAACAAAATCCTAAAATATATTTTTCAAATAAGCATATAATGTGGACACCCCCACATCTTAAAGCTTCATAAACAATTTTATTAAAGGATCCAATTATAAATATATATCATTTCTAGGATTAAAATGTCTAGATATTAGTATTCTTGAAAAATTAAAAGGATTTTTCAAACATATCTATGGAGAAATATTTTAAACGTAGTCAAAAATTTGAAATGTTCCCTAAGAACTAACCATCTAACTACACATATTAACACCATTATAGGAAAAACCTAACCAAATATTTCTCACAAAAATGGAGGTATTAAAAATATTGTACATAGATTTCCCATTATATATTCTCATGAAAAATTCAATTATTTTTATTTCTATACCTTCCCAATGTGAAATATCATTACATTTACTATTTTTTCACTCTCTCCACATCACATTTTTCTTTATTTTCCATATGCTTATTGATACCATTATCTTGTTTCATTGGATTATTATATATCTCTTGCTTATTCTATAATAGATCACTAAAAATTATTTTTCTTATATCTCAATGATGGTAGAAAACATAATAGTTATTTGAAATCATACTTTTTATATATAGTTGATAACTTAGTCTTAACATAACCATGTTCTTGAAAAAAAATTATAAAATGGGAAATGTATATGACCTATATATGAGTATTGAAAAATAAAAAATCTAAAAAATATATATTCTTTTGAGAAATTATTGTAATCTGATCAGGATGATATATCCATATTTTAACCATTCTATTATAGTAAAAAAACTATTAATATCTATATCAAAAAATATAATTAAAAAATTCATTACAACCAATTTTATTGTGAATACATCGAATAAAAATCGTATCTTACATACTATTAGATAAGGTAGAGGAAACAATTGAATATTTAATTAAATTTTATTCACTATAAAAATTAATACACATACATTCAACACTATATTAAATTGAAATTAATTATACTAATTTTTCAATCATTTAATTATTAAAATAAAACATTGAAATGATTAATTTCATAACCCCATAATACATTCACAAAGCCAAATTACTAGAATAATTAATTAAGGAATTACTAAATATCTATGACAAAAAATAATATATTTATATTAAATCTATGAATGTTTGTGGCCTGAGTCCTTTATCCCTACTTTTCAATCATATGCATTTTCTCCCCACTTATGAAATCAGATAAGCCATTAAGTAGATTTTGAAACAATTGATTCCCATTAACAAATAGATAAATAAATTAGAAACCATAAATGACAAATATATTTGAATACAATACCATTTAGCTTCGTCAGCTCGAAAAAAAACCATATATAATTATAGATTAAATAAATTAAGAAAATACATTAACTAAAGTCATATTTATTATGAAATAATTTAAAAAATATAATAAAAATGTAGCATCATTCAATAAATCTAGTGGTAAAATGAGATAATAGAATATAGGTAAGTCCTTGATACCTATATACTAATGAAAATGATGTTTGAGAGAGGTTAATAGATTTTTAACTCACAAATTAGATTTTGGAGAATAACAAAATAAAAACATAAATATGATTAATGGTCGAGGGTTTGAAGGAGTAGGGAGACACCACATGAGGGGAAATCATGATGTGAGTAGAAATGGGGGAGAGGAGTTTTCACAGGTGGGGTAAATATTGTATCCTATACTAAAATTTTACTAAAAAGTGTTGGTATAGTAACTATATAATTTTTTTATTAAAACCATTGATATAGATGTATGTGCTTAGTGTCAGTTTCTAGTAGTGTCTCCAAGGGTAAACGTTGGAAAAAATTTAAGATCCTGGATGAGCTATAGTTCTCAACCTTACTGTTATTATTGATGAACACTGACAAATCACTCATTATTCCATTAACCATTTTTGTGCTAACATGTCTGGAATTAAAGGAGAAAATCAAAACATGGTGCTATGATGGATTTTAATAACTATAAGCAATAAGAAAAAGCATTTCATAATTTAATGATTGACCTTCCATGATCAATAGTTCATGAATTGTGTAACTTAACGATGGGAAGACAAATTTATGGAAACTAAATTAATGTTCTTACAAATTTTGATTTTAGACAACACCTTGAGAAAAGTTCTAATGTTCCAGCTTAATCACACTTTAAATCATCTTTTTATATTTTATCAAAAAAAAAATATAATGTTGGAGTGTTTTTCAATTAAAAACTACCATATTGGGGTAGTTATATATCATGAAATTGATTTATTTTGATATTTTGTCTTAGATCAGTGCATGATACACTATAAATTGATAAATATATTCAATCATCCCCTAAAATGTAAAATTAATAATTTAATCACATGATGGATTGGTTTATGGATATCCTTGATGTCTTGGAAAATTATATTTTGTTTGTTGCACCAATCCAACCCATGTTAACTTTTATTTGACTAAATAATGTTTAATAGCAAATAAATGTATAATTTTATCCTTATCTTAACATAATATGAAGATGAAACTCTAGATAAAATAGGGATAATAATAATTTTTAGAATCATTGAAAATGGTTGAAAATGATTAATATCCATAAATATATACTCCATTATATTTATTCTCAACAATGGAGAGAGAAAAAATAGTTCATTGATACACACTTATTGATGAATCGATACAATGGTATTTTCAAAAAATTCAATGTCAGATATTTAAAAGAATAAGTGAAGATTTAATTCATTTTCAATCATTGATATTTCTATGTTAATAAGAATCTAACAGTATTTGTTGGTATGTTGTGAATAGATGGGTGAGTTTTTACCATCATAAATGCAAAATGATAATTTAATTTTTTACTACTTGATAGTCTCAATGATAAACCATTTTATATGTGATGATTTTTGAACTAATATTTATGGAAAACAAGGTCATGTGTTGTGTCATTATAAACACTTTCTACAATATTTTCATTAAATTTTAGAATCCTGCTTATGGGTATATTAAAATCTCAGATATTAACTAAATAAAATATATAATTTACAGTGGTTATTAAAAATATAACTAAGTGCAATACTATGTATAAGATTCAATTATTTGTGTAACACCCTAATAATTTATGATGTAGTTTTCTATAAAGAAATTTATTTATTTTAATGATATATTTAGACACAACACCGAGTTTAAATGAACCATGTTGTTCTATTGAAATATTATTATTTAATGTAATAGTTCTCCCGTAGTCGTTGGAATGGAAGGTATGAATGGGGATAACTAAATAATAGAAATAATATTTTTCAAAAATATATAAAACAAATTAATTATTTACCAGATGGTTATAAATTAAAAATAAATTATTTTATGGTAAATGAATATGCTTTTCAGAAAAATAGTTTTTATGTGCACAATGTGTCTCTATTTAAAGAAAACTGATTAATATCTATTGAGGACATAATTTAGTAAAACATAAATATAATATATTAAATAATATGTTTTAATATTCGTATAATATTTTTTTTTACTGGCATTGGAATAATAATAAACCATCTTTTATATTCAAATATGCATTATTTCTAAAAACGGGTTTGTTGAGTTTTGCAAATTTATTATAAATTGAATGTTTTGTTTATTTATAAATTTAATCATGAAAAATAGACTCCATATTTGAAACTATGATGTTAAAATTTGGTATATATGTCCCTTTTAGTTTTTTTTATTATGAGTAATAACCTTGGAAAATATTTTTCACCTCTCTAAGGGAAAAACATTTAAGAAAGGGTTAAAGAATTTTCATAAAACATTAAAATTTCAATAAAACCACCTATATAATATTGGATCAGGGTATTTAAACAATTATTATATTTTTATTTAAACTATGGGAAATTATTTCGAATATTATTTTATATGAATTATTTTTATTTTACAAAAAAGAAAAAAAATAAATGTCATTCTATTGAATTTAATCTCTATAAATGTTTTTAAGGACAAAAGGGTTTATGTTTAATTATAATTTTCAATAAGAAATATTGATTAATTTTTTATCATTGAAAATAGTTTTTTTATTCTTATTTATTAAATAATTACCTTAAACTCTTACAGAATTCCAACAAAATATGTATTCAATTAATAAGAAAATAAAATAAATGGATTTAAAAATATAGCATGTTTTTCAGTTTTGATGAATTATTTTGTTTCGCGAATTTACAGAAAAAATAACATAATATTTATCATTTAAAACTTTATACTCAAATTCCATTATTATCTTGATGTCATTATATTCGAATTAAATTAATAGTTCCAAAAATGACATAATGATATTTTATAATAATCAATATTTTATTAAATCATTTAAAATTATTAAAATCCTTTATTTTTTAAATTGAATGATATATTCATAACATATCAATAAATTCTTATTAATTGGTAAAATTTATTTTTATGGAAACATTATTCACCCTTAAGGAGTAAAAAATGTTGTTATTGCGGTAATAGTGAGAACAATTAACAGGGGTCAAACCAACGAGATATGGGTGAAAATCACCTAAAATTGAATAAATTTTATTATTTGAGAGAATTTATAATCATAATCATATTATATTACAAATATATCAATTTCTCATAACATTTAAATGAAAATTAAGTTATATTAAATTATTACTATAAGTAATGTCAAAATGTCCCTCATCTCATTTATAAATGGGTCCCACTTCTTCTCTCTTTCACCCAAGTTTTTAGCCTTCAATATTATTCAATTAATTATTTAATAACATACTTATTCCTACTTTTATACCAATTTAATATCATATTTTACTTCCAAAATACCATGAATTCAAGGATTATGGTGTAATCTAAAAGAGGTTTCCCAAAATAGATGCATAACTCTTAACCGAGTACTTTCAATTTTATTTATTATTCTACCTGCTATAAAATTTATTGAATACATTATAAATAGTTGATTAGTTATATAAAATATAATTAGTTTCTTTATTATTTAAAAAAATTATCCACATCTGTTATATCAAATGAGAAAAGAAAACATCTCTCATGCATAAATGTTGACTAACACCTCGAAGAAATGATGCTTTTCATTTTTCATCTCCAACTCAAATTCATGGTTATAAAAATAGTATCAATTAATATATATGATATTTATGATATTTTTATGTTCTAGTATTTTTTATTATTATTTAACATTATTTAGTTCCGTACAACTAAAATTATAAGCAGCACATAAAAGGGTGAATATACTACCGTGTCCACAAAGTGATGTAATTTATTTTTTATCACTACATTATATAACTAGTAATAAATGATTATATAATGATTACATATAAAAATAAGGAAGATATAAAAATTATCGATCTTATAGAACCATGATCAAAGTACATGGGTCTGGACTTCTAATCCTTAACATGCCTAAAAACTAAAGTAGTTATCATTTCCATCAGTGATTTCAATAAATAATTATTAATACATGGGTTATAAAACGAAATAAGAAAGTCATATAAGGTATGGTAACAAAATATATTTATTATAAATCTATAATTATTATACAGAACATTTGAACTCGTAAAAAATAATATGCTACTTGAGGTATGGTATTTATGTATCAATCCCATTTTAATCGGGATTATATATGCTCAAATTTCCATTGATGATATTATATAATACTTATGTGATAAATACCTTTAATTTTTACTATAATCTACTTATTTATAAAATTTTTATTGTTTAGTATCATTTAATTCGCTTTATAACTTAAAATATTATATGAATTGTTTTTAATAAAATTTTACCTTATTTCTCTTCATTCTGTTACAAAATATTTTCCTTCCATATCCATATTTTCTAAAACGTTTTAAATAATGTTTTTTAATATTATTCCATGATTATTTAAATTCATTTTTACCCATTTATACTTTATATAAAAAGAATTCACTGGAATTTTAATATCTTTTTCCAAATGAGGTACTTTTGGCTATTTTGCTTAAAATGTAAACAGAATCTTCATTTTCATATACACTACATGAATGGAATTTCATGTCCTCATGACTGGTTAATGTATCAATTCTTAATTTATAATTTTCCACAGTTCATTTCAAATAAATTTCTATCCTTAATATCTTATATAAATTTATATTTGGAATATGTTTTTTCAAAATGAAAATTGTATTTGTTTAGGAAATATTCTAGTGATATTTTAAATTAATTTTCATATCTGATAACATCCTTTGAAGTTAATTTTAACTTACCGGGGATATGATATATGATTCCATCCTAATTTTTCCACTATATGATTTATGATTATTATGATTGGATTTTTTATGGAACCCAATTATTTTCCATGGGTAATGCTATGTTGAAATGATTAGATGTTTATGAAATTCATTTGCTTTTTATGGGTTATGTTTTAATGTTATGATGAATATTTTGTGATACTATAGCTCATATATATATATGGATTTAATTATGTGACATATGGTATTGGAATTATAGATCCCTATAATTAATTAGTTAAATATTTATGTCTCAAGATATAATTATTGTAAACAAGTTGATTCATTCAATACACTATGAGTAACAAGTAAGACTTATTAATATACTTTAGGGAATAGATGGTAATGTTCGATATATTATGACATTGGAAATAGGTATAGATTCCTGGTCTACTATTATTTTATGGTCTTAGTAGTTATCGTTGAAATATGACATAATTTCTATGAATATTATAGTGTCACATTTTTATGACATGTTTTTATTCTTATTATTTAAACACTTGGTTCATGATTTATTAGTGATGAATTATCACTATTATGATTCAATTCATTCAAATGATAAATATTTACAAAATGATTCATAATTATTATCCATGAAAAACTATCCATTATCATTGTAATTTATGGTCACAATATCATAAATGTACTCTTAACGTTTTCTATTATAATATCATTGATTGATAACTCACTTTTTTACCCTTATTGATTATTTTACATCACACATTCCTCTATTTCCTTTCCCCATGATATGTTGAAATGATTTATGTAGGGTATGTCATGAAATGTATGAAATTAGAAAGATATTTCTAATAAATTGTGAGGAATATTTATAAATATTATTTTGTTGTGTCTAGTCTCCAAATACACTAATGCATTATGACTTTTTATTGTATTTTAATTTTATGAATTGAACTTTCATCTTAAATAGTGTAATATTTATATATGAAAATATTGGGTTTCTAATGTGCGAATCCAAGTGAGGTCAATTCAATCCTTGAATATTATGATTAGTGAAATTTTTTGAAACTACCAGGGATAATTCAATGTATAGGATTACATCATAATGATTTTCAAAGATAGGGAATTTGTTGTTTTCCTAAAAATACAATCCTGTCTTGATACAATAAGTGCACATTATTTTGGAACAAACACATCTATGGGTAATAATCCTAAATTATGTTGGTCTAGTTTCTCTCATCCATCACTCAGGTGCATAGTGAGTGTGCCCTTACTATAAACCTAGTTTGATAATCATAAGGTATATTCATGGGTTAATTTATATTTCCTTTATTAATTGTTATTATTTATTTAAATAGATCATGGTCGTGGATGTTCTAGGATAAACTTAATATGGCATATATTGAAAAGAAGGTGTCATGAATTAGAAATCATATAAATTATTTTTTTGATTATATCATTTCTCACTATAAATATTGTTTCTCACAATATGTTTTTTAGTTTTAGTCAATGTAAAAAATTGATAGGAACCATTTTAATGAAGAATGTGACTGACAATGCAATTATTTCTTCCCATGAAACCAAATTTTATGTTAGTTAGATTGAAAAATCTTGTTTCTATTCTTATACAACTTTATCAAGTTATGAATCATGTTGCTCTTATAAATGAAAAAAATATTGAACAATGTAAAATTTAGACTTTAATGAGGAAACAAACACATTATTTTATTGGGTCATATGATTCACATGTGGTTGAGTGATGGATTAATACAAGTGAGAAAACATTTTTTGTTCCCTAAACATGAAAAATATTCCGAGTCGTTTATAGTTTGAATGGTGAAGGAAGATAAATGGTGGAATCTTATTAATAATATGTGGGAATATGAAGAAATTATCATTTTCTAATGGGATGATTTTATGAGGAATTTTTTTATAATTACATCCCTTGTATTCTACATAAAAAATAGATAAGGAATTCCAGGAGCATAAATAGAAATATGAAGAATCCATTGGTACTTATGAGAAAAAATATACAAAACATACAAGGTATTAATTTGGTTAAATCCATATCCATAGAAGAAATTATGATAAATAATTTTTTGGATTATAAAATTCACTAAATGGAATTATCTATAAGTGACATTAGTAGCTATGAAGAAATCATTTGTCATGCACTCATGTTTGATATGGTAATTGAATATTCCCAACATTCCCATGGGTTTGATAAGAAAAATAATATGATTTATCATGTTAGTAGGAATAAATATCATGGTGTAAATATATTATATCCATCCACATTCAAAGGAATGTGGTAAGAAACATTAAAGAAGTTGATTTAATGAAATTTGGAGGATTCTAAATGTGGAAAGGATTGTTCTAAATTCATTAAATGTTTAAAGGTAATGAATGTGCCAGATGAAAATAGAGGATAAGAAGAATCCAACTAATTCAACACCTACAATATAATTCTTCTAATAAAATGATTAAGGTAAGTCCACAAACTAATTAACAAATACAATGTTTTATGATAATGATTAGAATTAACAGTCTATTAATCCAAAATAAAATGGAAATATCATGCAATCATGATAGCTACATTGTATTTTGGTAATGAAATGGTGAAAGGTGTGGTCATCATACACGATAGAATCACCAGTTTTTTGAGATAATCATATAACCCCCTCACCAATTAGATATTTAGTTAGTTGTGAAAACACTTAATAGTAAGATGATCACATCTAATGTTTATAGATCCTCTAAGATTAATGTTTGTGGAAACATGCTTCCCCAAAAAAAATTCATTCTTACTCTAATTGAATTTCCTATTATTTTGGAATTTAAAATCTTTCATTATATAGATTCCATATCAATTTCCATGTATAGGAAGTCAAATATTACATTCTGAATGAACTTATGACTATTTATTAGTTTTTGGATGAATAAAAACATCCTATTAATATTACGTAAATCTTGAAGGTCTAAATTCCTCTCAATTAATTTTATCTATCTCATATAGTTGTGTTGAAGATAATCAATTATACTATTCATACTGTATGAGATTTTTTTGATGTCTTTTTAATAGATTTTCCAACCCTCCCACAAAATCGTGAATTCAATTTGTCAATAAACCTCATACATGGTTCTATATCTACTTCAGATTATCCATATAGAATTGAATCAATTGAATTGTAGGGATTTAAGAATAATCTATAGGGTAATATTGAAAAGGTATTTATACACCATTTGCACTTCACCTGGGGTGCACCTGTTCTTTTTGTTGAGATTAAAAATGGTTTAATGTGTCCTTTCATTTATTATTGGGAACTTAACAAGAACACTATAAAAAATCTATCATCTACCGCATATCAATTATTTATTTAATCATTTACAAGGAGGTAAATCCTTTTTTATGATTAAAAATTATTCTATATTTGGTGAAATGTTTGTAATGAAGGAGGATATTCCCAGGATAGCTTTCTATAGGAAGTATGGGCACTGTCAATTTATAGTGATACCATTTGGACTTACTAATTCCCCATTTATCCTCATGTATTTAATTATTAGTGACTTCAGATATTAGCTTGACTAGTTTTTTTGTCACCTTTATAGATGGAATTCTTATATATTCAATGAAAATGTAAGAAAATTAAGATAAATTAGGAATTGTGTTGATGGTTCTGAGGTAGCATGAGTTCTATTCTAAATTTACCAAGTTTAAATTTTGGATATAGAAACAATAATTAATTATTCATATAATCTCATTTTGAGGGTATTTTAGTGAATCCTTCAAAGAAATATGTTATTGAGTAATGAACTATATCAACAACAATTATTGAGATTTGTAGTTTTCTTGGGTAGGTTAGATATAACCGATTATTTGTGAGAGATATCTCATGAATGTATAAGATGTTAACCATGTTCTCTTGAAATGGAATTATGTTCATGTGGATAGACATATTTGAAGTGGAATTCAAGGATCTAAATAGAAGGTCATTCATTACACATATTCTCACACAACCCTATACTGTAGAAGGTTTCTTGAACTATGGGGATAAAAAAACAATGTACTTGGATATTTTTTCATGCATAATTATATCGTGATATCATATACCTCAGTCCATTGGAAAATACAAGAGAAACTTAACTATAATCATGATTTAGAGATGAAAATGGTATTATTTTCATTAATGATATAGATGAATTATCTTTATGGTGAAAGGTGAGATATATATATGGACTATAAGATATTTCCTTATATATTGACACCAGAAGAGTTAAATGTATTCCAAAGAAATATAGTTGGGACTGATTAAATATTAATAAGTCTTAATACATTACTACATTGGGAAGGTGAACACGATGTATATTGTTCTGAGTCTAAAGGACCATTCCT
Organism: Viscum album; assembly: GCA_963277665.1. Lineage (NCBI taxonomy): Eukaryota > Viridiplantae > Streptophyta > Magnoliopsida > Santalales > Viscaceae > Viscum > Viscum album. Next base: position 1,040,743,249 of record OY728129.1, read on the forward strand.
GAATGTCTATGATGAGGATTAAAAGAGATCCAATAATTATGTATTTTTTTGAAAATTAAAATTAAAATGATATGGAAAATGTATAGATAATATATTTTATAGATTAATTCATAACCATATATCAATGTCATGATAAAATAACCTCCCTAGGAAAATGTGGAACTTTAAAAGATGTTTGGAAATTTTCTTGAGTTCGTCCATGATTGTGTTGGAATGATTTGGTTCAAAAATAGATTATGTGTCGTGAAAATATATTAATTTAAGAAGAAACTATAACATGAATCTCTAAATTCATCATTATCAACTCATCATGGATGTATAATGATATATATATATATCAGAAACAATATTTCTAGTAGGATAACATAGAAATTGATATTGCATAGTATGTAGCATGATTCTGAGTATGTCATAATGTTATGGCAGGGAGATGGAATTATAACTGGAGGTTAAAACCATTACCAATAGTATAATGGAAATGGTAAAATGTTATCATGGATTTCATCAAAGGATTCACCAAACCAACTAAAGGGAACAATGTTTCTTGTTTTGAAATTGACCACCTTCTGAAGTTATCACATTTCACTACTATCATATAATATATATCTCGTGTTCATCTTCCCCATATATAATTTATGTGGTGATATTTCACGGAGTACAAATCCCAATTGTATCTGATCACGACCAGAGGTTGAAATTAATGTTCTAGATAAGTCTTCAACATAATTTTTATATATATTTGAGGTTTAGTAATGTATATCATCCTTAGAAATATAGTCATTCTTAAAATAAAATTAAAAATTTTGAATCCAATTTGAGATACTTATCAATAACTTTTAAAAATTGATGGGATAAACACCTTTTTTATTGTAATTTTTTTATAATAATAAATTTCACTAATGGATTCAATTAGAAGCTTATTAATCCCTCTATAAAAATGTTCGGAACTCCATAATGTTTGGATAAAGCTGGAGAAATAAATCTATTAAGACTTGAGTAAGTTAAGGATATGGCAGTGAAGTTTACATCCAATTAGAGGCACATAAGGGTAAATCAGTGTTAACAAAAAAGTTTTTCATGAAATTTATGAGGAGATATAGAGTTCATGGTTAGTGATAAGGTATTCCTATGAATATATTCTTAGAAATTATAAGGATTTTTGGAAACTAGGGTAGTTACACCGTAAATATATTGTTCCCTTTGATATTTTTGGTCATGTGACACAAAAAGTCACTACTATTTATAATTTTGAGTTTTATATATCTTTGATTGCATTCATGGAATTTTCTAGTTTCTAGGGTTGAAACCCATAGTTTTTGGGGATACAGATTAGGGTGCATCGTAAGCAGGTGAGTTATCCAAACTAGGCAGAAACAATGCATGGGGTACCACAGTTTTGGACAGTGTGGTTTCAAATTATTTAAGAATTGTTTTATAAATCATGCGGTATAATATAAAAAACTGTGTGGCTTATTTTGGGTTTATAGTGGTTCCCTCACGGTTGGCACACATTTTCTTAACTATGTACCCAAACTGTGAAACCATATCCATCATATTAAAAATTATAAATTTACCATTTTAACCTATAAATTTCATATGATTAGAGGGTTATTTTCCTTCCCCCATGCATACATCTCCCCCTATAATTGGATCCCTCCCACTCCATCCTTGGGGTTTTTATATATGTTTTTTATTTTTTGGCTTTAGGTAAGTTTATTTGTTCTTGATTTATTCCTTCATTCCCCTCCTCAAGTCTTATTTATCCACTTTAATGTACTTGTGTAACCCTATGGGTGGTGTTGCCTAAATTTAGGTTATTTAATGGGGCTTTTGGTTTGATTTTTTATAGATTATGTGTGAGGGGATTGGTTATAAATATTGTAGGTGGTCTTCATTAAGGGAATGCGATTTAGAATGAATCAAAGTTTGGTATCTCTATCTGGGTGGTTTCTCCATGGAATACCTATAAATGTATATTTTCCTTATATTTTTATGTTTAAATCACTATTTATATTGTCTTTACATAGTGTTAATTTTATGTTTGATGTATTTCATGAATTTAATAAGAAATTTTTGTGTTTAAGGTATGTTTTTTAAAATTATTGTGTCTTATATACCCACTAAGTGTATGATAAAATTGGTCACAGAGGATTTGTGATCATAATTGTATTTCTAAAGTTGTTTGTAAATGGTTTTTATCATGGAAAAATTGTTTTTATAAAAATAGGAATGTTTGTCTTTAAAATGGTTTTTGTTATATATTGATTGATTTGGAAATTTTTATGGATGTGTTGGATTGCAGTGGAACATGTGTTAACTGAGGTGTGTGAGAGAGGTTTGTTTGAGAAACCATGTGATCCTTTTGAGGTAGGATGTTGTGAGACTCCATTTGTTTCCAAGTTACCAAGTGTGACATTGGGTAGTATGACCAAATGAGATTTTATGTTAGTTATCAAGAGATTGTGTGAGCTGTTAGAATTGGCCTTGGGGAAGACTGAGTGAGAATTCATTACTTAACTATCTAGAATACATCTTTACTCGCTCAATAAAGTCATAATGGTTAGATCCATAGATTCTCATTACACATGATAGAATATTTATATAATCTATGCATTTTATTATTTCCCTTTTTATGTGATGATATATATTATGAACACTGGTTAATTTACTATTTATAAGTCTATATGATATTGTTCATTTTGAACTCCCTTATTCCATTTTGGTTATGTTGTGTATGGTTTTCCTTGTTTCCTAGTTTATTTGTTTGATCCAAGTTTGGATATTGTTTTGGAAAATCATTCTATGTTTAATAAAGGATAAGAGACTTGATTTTAAATGTATATTTTAAAGTGGTATGTTTTAATAGTTTTTTTGAAAAAATTTCAAACTACATTATTTTTATGAATTTGAAAAATCATTAAATATATTCTAGGTGGTTTCCTATTGGGTAGCATACCTCACACCCTTTTTTGCTTTTTGGGTGTTTATAAATTTTATTTTGGAGGACATAGGTATAGGCAATGAAACCTTGTTCTAGGTTGGATCTTCTCAATTTCCATCATCTTCTTTTTGATGTAGGAGGCATGGCCTTATAGGGATAGACTCATGTGGATTCATTTTTGGCATTTTTTACCCATTGGGTTATACTTATACATTGTTTCAAATTGTACCCATTTCCATTGAGATTGGATTGTTTTTTAGATACAATGTTTATGTCCTGTTATATGAAATTTTAAATATGATATATATTTCAGAAAATGGTTTTTTTATCTTTTGATTTTAACTCTAATTATAGTTATGGAAATCCGAATTTATGGCGGTATTATTCACATTCACGAGTGGAAAATCTATTCATAAGTGATTATTGGTTATAGATAGAGCTTGTTGAAAGCCCATAGAAATTAGGAATGTACTTCAAGATCTGTACTAGGATGAATTTAATAATGGCTGAGGTCAACCTAGGTTGGTTTATTTCAAAATGGTATTAGATTCAATTTTTATTGGTATTTTATACCTATATTAGAGCTAGGACCATCAGGACTCGAGTGTTAGGAATAAGGGTGTTCCATTATAGATCTTCTTCATGTCAAACATTGAGTTTCCATTGGTGATCCATGATTATGGTTAGGTTTTAAACCTGTTTATGGGGTTTTTTATAATGTTTTTTATCATTATTATTTAATTATCTTGTTATTACCTTTTTAGGGTTCTTTTAACTTTTTTTTATTGATGTTGGATTGTGATTAATGAATTTTATGTGTCTTATAGAAATTCCCCCCACCCAATAACCCTATTTAGGCATAAGGAGTTTGTAGTGGGGAGTACCCCAAAGGTGAACCCTCACACTAATCTGAATTTAGTATAGTTAGTGAATATTTTAATCTAATCTTTATGTATGTTTGGTGGGAATGAAAAGAAACAGACTATGGACCATGCTCAAGTGTTTTTTTGTAGAATCCATTGTTGTTTCACAGACATAAGTAGCACAGTGAGGCTGATGTTTGCTTTCATCATATTGAGTGAATGTTTTAGTTTTTGAACACACATAAGGCATATATTGTGGGATTCTCTATGTATTTTCATAATGTCCAAAAAAAAGGGAATTTATGGATCTCTCAAGTAAGTGTGAGGGTATATCATGGACCACCACCAATGTGGAATTTATTTAGAAATTCTACTTTGGGGCCTTGAGAGTGGTGAAGCTCAGTGTGATTATTATTCTAGGGTAGGGTGATAGTTTAAATGACTATGCTGCCATATTTACCGAGTTGGTTCATGTTTCTCTAGAACAACTTGTGAATGATTATCTTAAGTCTTCACATTTTTTGGTGGGATTGAGACTAATGATTAGATATATGATTATTATTTATATCTACCGAACAATAAAAAGGTGGTTGACAAGAAAGTGATAAGAGGATTAGATTTCACTAGATGGTAAGGTCTCAGTAGTGTTTATTGTTTGATTTGTATCTAGAGTTCTTCATTAGGGTAGAAGTTGACGAGATATGAGTCTTAGACGGGCAATGGAAGGAGTGTGCTGCAATATTCAGGACAAGATCATGTAGGTTCTATAGGGCATATACCAGTTTTCTGGTATTTTTTTTGTGAAGACTATACACACCAAACCTCAGTTCTAAAAGATTTTGAGTATCAGCCACTAGTTTGGGATGTTAGGGAATATACAATGCTTTTATCTATTGGTTTCATATGGGAGCATTGTGGGGTCTACTTTTCAAAATGTCTCTCAAGCATTGTTAGAGTTCTATTATGGTGGAGGATTTTATCATAAAAATAAGGGTGAATCTCAATAGGGGAAGAAGAATCATGTAGGGTCCGAGCAAGTGTATCTCCCAATAGAATAGGTATTTCTAGAGTAATATGATTCTAGTTTTTCCACTCATAGAGTTACAATGTTAATTACTCCTTCTATAGAATTAATTTTATTAAAATAGGTGCATACCACTCATTCATTTCAATTAACCTTATTGATTCTTTCAGTATTTGGTATTATTTGATTGTATATATTATGGAACTAGTAAACCCATTGGATAAGAATAAGGATTATGGTTTTATATTCCATAAGTTTCATGTTGTGGTATTTGGCATGGATTGCATTTGAGACTTTCATTTTTGGACATGAATGTGTTCAACCTCATTATTGACATGGATTGGTTGATCAACATTAAGGTATTTGTCAACTATTATCACTATATTGTCTAGTTCCTTACATTAATTGTAAGAAATAACATATTTTTGGTTGAGTGGGATCCACATTTCTGGAGGGCTGGACTTATTGCTTATGATCTAGGGTTGATCTTGTGCCAGTTTTCCAGGTTGTTTCATGAGGCCATTGAGAAATGTTCATTAGTGAAGTTCCTATGGTTGTGGACTATTACCTAGATGTGTTTCTTGATTATTTATTAGAATTTTCTCCTTAATGAGAGATTTATTTTACTATTTATATACTCCCTGGTATGAGCCCAACTTCATATTCATATTATTAGATGGATTCGTCCAATATAAAGTAGATGAATGCTTAGGTAATGGATCTTCAGGGAAAGGTTTTTATTCACCCCATCATGTCACTTAGAGCTTTTCTAATTCTATTTACAAATAAGGTAGATAGTACCCTCCGAATTTGCATAGATTATGGAATTCTTAAATATATTACTGTAAAATGTAAGATCCAATTTTCTATTATTGACGTTCTGCTTCACCAGATCAAATGGGAGCATTGGTTTTTGAAAATATATCAGATATTTGGGTACCACCTGCTGGATTTACATAAGAAGTATGATCTAAACACCACATTCTAATGTTTGTATAGACATTTTGAGATTTTCATGACAGTTTTTCTTACCAATGATCCAATTGTTTTATTGGATCTAATGAATGTGTTCCTTTATCTCTTTTTTGAAACCTATTTTTCATGTTTGTAGATCAACTATTGGTGTCGTACAAGATGAAGGAGGACCATAATAACCATTTGGAGGTTTTTTTGGGTGTTTTGAGAGATAATAATATATTTACCAAATTTCCCATGTTCTAGTTTTGGATTTAGGATGTGAAGATTCTTTTTTTACATGATTTCCGAGGTAGATGTTATAGTAGATCCATATAAGTCTCAAGAATTCATGTATTAGGAGAATAAAAATAACACATTTTATATCTTCACCTTTATTAGATTAGATACGTATTAGAGATGGTTTGTTCTGGAATTCTTTAGGATATCTTCTTCCTTGATTACATTGACATAGAAATGGGTGAGTTAAAATGGGATGAGAAGAACCATGGTGATTTCATGAAATTGTATACATGTTTCACAAATTCTCCTATTTTGATTCTTCATAAGCGTGTGAGAGCTTATACTGTTTATTTTGATGCTTCTGGTGTTTGTATAGGGTGTCTGTTGATGTCAGAAGACCATGTAGTGGCCTATAGATTATTGAATCAATGACAACATGAGATGAATTATCCCACCCAATACATGAATTTGGTAGGTATTATACATGCACTGAAGATGTGGTGACATTTCTTCTTAAATTATTGTTTTACATTGTATTCATATCATAAGATCCTGAAGTATATTTTCACTTAGAAGGTCCTAAATATCAGAGGAAGACACTTGGTGAAATACATTAAAAAAATTATTTCTAGATCACACACAATCTATGTAAGTGAAATTTGGTTTTCGAAATGTTGTGAAGTAATTTAAAAGTGTAAGAAATTTTGGAATCAATGGATGAATGGGGTCTGGTGAGTTTGTTTGTTGATCTAAGGTTGGACATGAAGGAAGAAAGAGGGTATTTATTCTTAGCCAGCATGTAGATTACTCTCTCTCTCACTAGTCAAGTGATGGTTCAACATGTGTTTGACCCTAAGTTCTAGAAGATTTTTAGTTATTTAAATGGTGGCGAGACATCAAGTTATTGGTCTTAATATCTCGATAGTTCTGTTCTCTTATAGATGCGGCTAGTAGTTCCTTTGTTCTAGAGGTTAGATGAGATGCATGATGAGCATCATTATAGTTTGTCCATTCAAACTAGGGTGTCCAATTTGTTTTATACCGAGAGAGAATGTTATTTCTATCTTGGGATGTTACATACCATGATATATTTTGTTTCTTCATGTTTAACCTTCTATAGGATCAATGAAAAGCATCCGACACTAGTCGGGTTATTACAGCCATACCTCATTCCATTAAAGCAGTGGGAAGACATCTAGATGCGTTTATTTATATGTATCACTCATACATTGAGTGGGGAATATTCCGTATGAGTTACTATATGTCTTCTAATGAAATAATCAATTTTATTCCCATTAGAGAGTCGATGAAGATATAGGACCTTGGTAGCATATGTTTTCGAGAGGTTTTTTAGCCTCATGGAGTGACCTCAACGATAGTATCATATCAAGATTCCCATTTTATATCTAACATTTGGATGGGACATGAGGAGGAATTGGGAACCTATTTGAGGTTGATAACTACATATGACCTGTAGATATATGTGCATTCTTGGTGAACCATCCAAACTATCGAGGATATGTTGCAGGTGTGTGTCAAGTATCTTGATGCTTCATGGGAAAGTAAATTACCATTTGATGAGTTTTTATATAATAATATCTATTATTATTTTATTAATATTTCCATATTTGAGTCATTATAATGGGTTTTAATTCCAATATCTATTGTGATGGGTTGTCGTGGGATAGCATTCCATGGTTAGAGAAACCCTTTTCTAGGAGACGACCGAGATAGTGTATTTGATACCAAAAAGTTCAGAGATTGATCAAAGTTACTAAAAGTCGTATTCCAACATTCTCCATCATCCATTTGAGTTTCATGTTGTTCATCATGGGTTCTTATGAGTATTATTTTGACTGGGGATCACCATTTGGGAATATAAGGGTAGTTGTCACAATGTAATGTCAGGTAGTTTTATCTTGTGGATCATATGAGAACTTTAACCTACTAGTTGGAGTTTCCACCATGACTATTGATGATTCATGATTTATTTCTAGCCTCCCAACTAAAAGCGATACCATTCAGACCCATATCACATGTTATAGTGGGAATATTGGGAGTTAGAGCCTGATTCCATGATTATGGATAAGTGTGTTCATGTCTTGGATGTTCCAAACAAGGTTCTCTAAGGTATGTTGATCCCATTGGACCATGTTCTATAGTATAATGGTTGATATATCCATAATACATGGCATTGGGAAGGTTGGGTGAGGGAGCAGTGCCCTCTTGTGTTTTTTTTCTAGAGAAACATGAGGACATTCTAGGGGAAGAAAATTTTATGTTGGGAAGTTTATCACACTCTCTGGGACACTAATATGTTTAATTTTCAGTTTTATTTATCCTTGAGTTATTTAATGGAGTTAATTGGTTTTTGGGGTCCAAACTGATATTCTTTGGAGATAGAACATGGTGCAATGTGAGTTCTTGGTTTGTCTAAACCGTGCAACAATAGTGGTAGTGGTACTGCAATTTTTGATAGTGTAATTTGTTAGGGTATTGGAATGGTTTTTAAAACCATAAAAAAACCATAGATAAAACCTCATATATATTTTTTATGGATATTGTAACCCCCATGGTTAGTGAACAGTTTTCATAACCGTGTTACCCTATCCAACTCATTAAAAAATGTAAATTTTCTTTTTTTTCAAATGATTTATTATGTTATGGGGTTATTTTTTCTTACCCCTTGGATAAAGGTCCTCCCCATTGGACATGTATATTTCTACCTCCTTCCTTGGTGGTTTTTTTATTGTATTCTATTTTTTTTATTTAGGTATGTTGATTTCTTCAAGATGTTTTCTTTATTTCCCCTCCTCAATACTTGTTCTTTCATTTTTATTGTGTTTTGAAATGATAGTGGTGGTGTTGGATGAACATGTGTGTTTAAATGTGGGTTTGGTTTTATTTATTGTATTTTATGTGTGTATGTCTTGGTTTTACCTCTTTTATGTGGTCTTTGTCAAGTGTGTTGTGTTTTTGACTGAATATATGGTATGTGTTACTATTTATGTGTTTTTTCCAGCAAATTACATTAAATTTATAAAAATATTTGGTATTTATGTTTAATTCATTAGTCATATGATTTATGATTGGTGTTAATTCACTGTACGATGTGTTTCTTTGAATGATTTGACATTTTCTTTATTTGAAGTGGGGTTTTCCAAATGGGTGTTCCTTGTATTCCCACTAAGTGTTTTATAAAATGGATAAAAGAATTTTTTATTTTAATTGAATTTATAATGTGGTTTTGAGATGGTTTTTTTATTATAAAATGTTTTTTAGTAAAATTAGTCCATTTTTTATAAAAATTCTTATGTTATAGCTTCATTGATTTGTAAACTTAATTGTGGATGTGTCGGCATGGAGTATCAAATGGCTTAACTGGGTTGTGATAACTAGATTTGTTTAAGTGACCATATGTACCTTCAGAATTAAGACCAGGTGAGACTCCATTTGTTTTCAATAGAGCAAGTGATACATTGGGTAGGAAGACTATGTGCGTTTCCATGTTGGTTACCAAGAGACCTTCGGATCTCTTGGAGTTGGGACCAAGGAAGACTGTCTAAGCTTATATTTCTTATCTTTCTAGCATACTTATTTACTTAATCATGATAAGCCTAGTTATTATATCCCTAGGTGCACATTACTCATGCAATATTGTTTATGACTTCTATATTTCGAAAGTTTAATTTTTATATGATTATATGTATTATTACCATTGGTTCATTTTAAATTTATATGGTCATATGATGTTCATTTTTATGCGCACAATTAATAATATTTGCTTAATTTGAATTTTTTTTTACTTTTGACATTGTTTATATATTTGATCCATGTTTAGAAATTTTTTGGGAAAACCATGAATTGTTTAAAAAATAAAAACTAAAGTTATTTTAACAGTTCATTTGAAAATTGCATGTTTTCAAATTGATTTAGTAATGAAAATATTTTCAAATATTTTTATTTTTTTTCCATGTGCAGAATTTTTAAATAGAATCATTTTGGTATCCTAATGGGCATCATGCTTTATTCCATTTTGTGACCTTTTTTTTAATTTGTGGATTTTATTTTATAGGACATATTTAATCAAAATTGAACCATGTTCTAGAGTGGATCTTCTTGAATTTCATCATATGGTGTTTTGAGGAAGATATGTGGTATCGTGGGGTTGGATTGATGTTGTTTATTTTTTGTTATTTTCTGCCTCCTTATTTGGAAATATACCCCTTTAATTTCAATTTCCGTTGTTTTTTTTACCTTTTTATGGCCTGTTATGGTTTTTAGCACTATATTGTATATTTTTTCTACATTATGTATTTAACCTCTACTATAATCATTGATTATAGCTAGGTCCATCCAATTTTATGGGTGGGTCGTTCCAATTCACAAGTGGTGAAACCATTCCTAAGTGCTATTTGTTTATTCTCGGTGCTTGTCACCAGCCCATGGAGATCTAGAATATTTTTTGGGCCATCTAGGGGGATGACTTGGGTAATGGGTGAGGTCAATGCAAGTAGGTTCATTATAGATCACACCAGGAGGGTATCTTATGTTTTTTCACTTCCACCAAATATCTCCCAAGTTCAAGATATGTTCCTTGTATATCTTCAAAGAAAGTATATACTTAATCGTTAACTTATACTAAACTCTAAGTTTATATCTATGGGGATTGATATTATATATGATTAAATTTTGATAGAAATAATTTATTATATAGATAAATATTTATTAAAGAAGGCCACTAACCATGTCAAGGTTTAATGGAATAACCATAAATTAGAGGAAGCTATGTGCGAACCCAAGGATGTGATGTGTTAGAAGTATCATTAGTTATTTATATCAGAGTGAAGAAATTTGAAGGTTAAAATTTTTCTAAGGGGGGTGGAATGAAGCATCATGATATATTATGTTATAGTTATATATAAATAATTTCTATTTCTTTGATAGATTTCTTTATAAGTAACAAATAGTTTAAATGAACCGTGTTATACTATAGAAATATTTTTATTTAATGTGATAGTTATAACATATATATTTGATTGCTGGATACAAATAATGAAAAAATAAATAGTGAAAAAAATTTTTTACATGTGCATAAAATAATTTCATTAGTTATCAAATGATTTAAAATTAAAATAAAAGGGTTTAAAGAAAAATAGATGTCTTTTTATAAAAAATAGTTTTTATGGGAATACATTATTATCATTTAAATAAATTTTATTAAAAACTACTGATGTGATATTTTAATGAAATGAAGTGATGATATATTTAATGAAATGTTTAAATATTCATATTAATTTTTTTATAAGTCAGGGATTATGAACAAATCCAATTTTATGTCCAAATATGAATTTTTCTATAAATGGTGTTATTGTGTTTTTTTCACTCATTATAAAATGAATTTATTCCAATTCAAGGAATTGAATCTTGAAAATGGTTCCTATATTATAAATTTAGTTGTTAAAAAATGGAAAATAGGTCCCTTTTATTTTATTCATTATGAATAGTAACATTGGAATATATTTGTCTCATCAGTAATAGTAAAATGGGTAAAACATGAATAAATATTTTCTCAATGAATTTAAAATACATTTAACACTTGAATTTATCCTATTATATGAGTCTATTATTTTCATTCTCATCCATGATTTTAAAATATAGACACTTAGTTCCTTTTTTCTTGCGTTTTTTCCATCATATTATTTTCATATGATGATAAATATAAAATTTCACTCTCATGACTTTGGTATCTCATATTTTATTTCCATAGGATAAAATTATTTTTGATATATCTAAAGGAATTTTTTGAAATATAATATTTTTTAATGATTTTATTTTTAATTTTTAGTGAAATTTTAAATACTTTAAATGGTTAAGAAACACCAAAACATTATTTATTCAATTAATAAAAACTAAAATAAAAGATTTTAAATATATAAAATTTTTAAAAAAAATTATGAATTACTGCGTTTTGAGAATTCTATAGATAAATATAATATTATATTGATGTATTATATGTTTTTTATTACAATTATATCGTAATTTTAATGAAGTTAACATCATATTAAATGAATTATTCCCAGAATGACATTAATGATATTTTAAAACAAATAATATTTTATTATATTATTTAAATTTCTCAAAAAATAAATCTTTTACCAATTAAATGGGATATTTTTGAAAATATCCACCATGGCCCATTTATGGGTCACATTATGTTTCACGGTAAGATTATTGAAACATAAACTGTGAACCAATTTGATTTTGTGGTCATTTTCAAAGGGGTTGATGAGATGATAAAATAAAGAGATAAGAGGGAAAAGTTTCCTAAACTTCTCCAAATTTTACATTATTAGTGGATTTTGATTGATCCCCATCCAATAATAAAAATATATCAATTTCTTCACATTTACATTAAGATTAATTTAAATTAATTTAATAATTTATGTAATATCTAGAATGTTCCTCCCCTTACTTATAAAATGGAACGTCTTCTCCTCCCTTCCTTGATGAGGTTGTAGGTTATCATGACCCTCAAAATTACATTTGTTAACCTACAATAACACAGTGGTACAGGGTCGATCCACAGAGAAGGAAGTTGAAAAATCTAAGGTTCTATTCAAAATGAAATCCACTATTCAAATCATTTTATTGAGTGAGAATATTTTATATTTATTACTTTTTAATATTTTTTTAATTTTTTTTAATAAATCAGTATTGAAAAATCTTTTGAAATTCACATTTTTCAAAACCGTAAATTGATACAGAAAAAATAAACTATGTAAACTAAAAATAACTAAATATGGGAACTGGGGTGCTGAGGGTAGATCAAAAAGAATGCTCGAGAGATTTGAACTTTACTGAATTAAATGAATGATTTTCGTTTGATTAAATTCACACCTTGAAAATTAGTTATTAATTCTTCCTCGATAGAAGAAATAATACATTGTATTATAGTTCTCAAAGTAATCCATATCAAAAACCACATACACCAAATTGTTTTGGTGATGTTAGTATAAAATTATCTCACTGAAAGTTGATGTATATTTAAATTTAGAGATTTGATAAAAAGAATCAAAGATCAATCTCACTAAAAGATCAAGGATTGAATTATTAATTTCAAGAAGGTGCAGATTCAATTTTAGATTTGAGAATCAGATTCAATATCATCAAAAGAATCAGAGTCATGTTGGATGAAATTTAATAAAGAAGAATAAAATATGAACCAATAGAAATTCCAATTTCGCAAACAAGAAATTAATTTATGATCATTTTCATTTCAAAATCAGCAAATACATTGTAAATAAAATAGATAAGAGGAAGAAGAATCCTCCCTTTATGAATGATGATCATGATTTTCTACCCTGATCCTAAAAATCCAAATCTCCAGTGCTACCCTTCGTGTCTCCTATAAGTCTCCACTCTATAATAGTGTGATCCTTGAAAGTCCAAATGAATGTTTGAATGAGAGTCTACTCATTCTTCTATTTTCTCTGCCTTTAATATCGACAATCATTTACTGCACATAAACCCTTATTTTACATAGACTACAATTTTCCCTTGCTTTTTAACCGCACAAGAGTGTTTTTTCGCGAACCACATGTTGCAGTAGTGAATCCCTGGTAATTGACTCCATGCTAGTTAGTTGAACGTCCCTGGAAGGGGGTTTCAACTCTTGAATGATCATGCAAATGAAATATAAAACAAAACAGTTAAAAACAAAAAACAAATATACAAATAAATATTTAATAAATAATGTTATTAGTTTATTAAAAAGTATCTAAAACAATTAATATGTTTAAAATTAGATATTATTTATTAGGTTATTTTATTAGAATTATTAAAAACTTGTAATTATACTTTTCAATTAGATTATTATTAATTAAGAATAAGTAAAATTATTATTAATGATGTTATATATAAAAATAATGTCATAATAATTTATATAAATATTGAAATATTAATAATTAAATAAAATTGGTTAATAATTAATATTAATAAATCATTATTATCATGTAAATTTTTTGATTTTTTATTAATTATTAATTTATTATTATTAAATTTAATGTTCTTATTTTATTAAGTTATTTATTTATTTTAACATTATTAATGTTAATAGTAATTAATAAGTTTACTATTATTTTAAAAATTAATAGTTCAAAAGTTAAAAAATATTTTTTTATTTTAATTTATTTATAAACGACTGAAAATTTTATTAGAAATTTTTTTAATTAAATAATAATAATTAATTAATTTGAAACATTAAATTATAAAAAATGAGATTATTTTAATTTATTTATTTTAATTTAATTTAGCAGTTATAATAATCTTAGTTAGTTTAAAAATGTTTTATTTTAGATGTTTATTTTATTAATTATGTTTAATTAAAATTAATAATATTACTTTTATAATTTTTTTATAACTATTATTTTAATATTTTAGTTTTATATTTAGTTTGTAGTTTTTTAAAAATAAAATATTCTCCGCCCTAAAAATTGGCACAACCCTAGAGGAGGGGGAGAGTTTTTTGGCATAATAACCAGTTGTGTCAGTGGCTGGTTCCACCCTATGGAAGGCGAATAGTGGTCTGCCTCGGGGAATGCAGGTCTCGTGTCGTCCCTTTTCTATGGAAAACAGAGTGGCGACAGCCCTCTCTTTCAGCAACGGGTTCTCTCTAGTGGTGGTGACATCGGGATCGGCTCCTCCAGGTTGCGGCTTTTCCAGATCTAGGCGTAGCGATGGATTAGAGCATCTCATCTCTTCCATGGCATGGTGGTATCCTATTTTCCAATAGATGTGACGATGAGTTTCTTCCTCACAAAATCGTGGCACAAGGTCTCCTGGTATAGCGGTTCACACACAGCATGGTGGAACTGCATGAAATCTGAGTTTATTGAAAAACTGTTGTGTTGATTTGAGTGATTCTATTTTGGGCCTATTTAAATTTAGATTTTGTGCCAGATGAGTGTTGTGAAGAAGGTAAGGCATAGAAAAAATGGGGATGAAGATCTGAATCGATAACAAGATAATCGGTGTGAGGGTGGAAAAAGTAGAGGAAGAGGGAAAATGGTAGCGATGAGGTGATGCGAAGGTAGAAGAGGAGTGTTTGATGTGGCATCGAGAAGAATGGAGGATGCAGTGGAAGGGAATTTCGGTGGAAGATTTGTGCAGGAACTAGTTTGAGGGAGAAACTGGATGCAGAATAAAGGTTCCACCATTAGTAAAGAAGAATGTAATGTTTTTTGAGGCATCGTGACACTGAAATGGTTCCACTGATGATGGTTAGAGAGTAGCATGGAACCTATGTGATAATAGAAGGAATTTGACGGTGGCCCTATGACAGCTGTGAAACAATAAGCTGCAGACATTTCCACCATTACACTACAAAACAAGGAAAAAAAATTAAAAATAGAATAAAACATAAATTAAGTCTAAAAAAATAATTAATTTAAAGTAATAATTGAAAATGATAGTTGAAAAATAAGAAACTATGTTTAGTAGTTCCTTGAAACGTGTGATCTAGTTTTAAGAATCACTACTTCTAGGTGGTTTCCATTAGATTTATTCATGGAATTGGAAACATCCAACTATTATTTATCGAATGGGGACCTTTTTCCAAAAGTAGAAATTCATTAAGTTTGAGATTTACAATACTTAATAACATATATTGGTTGAGAGGATGGAAGGTCAAACTCTTCACACCCTTTTGGGGGAAATTATTGTCTATTCTAGGACTCTCATTATAAATTTAAGATATTCTCATGAATCCTTATTAATTCATCAAGTAAAACATAAGTTTCCCTTGTAATTTGATATCACTTATTAACATGTGTAATATTTAGAGTCATTAGTATGTATTCAAGTTTCTTCATTAATGGAAAGTTCCATATGTATTTTAGTCTCTCCATAAATGGTTTCATTTCATATAATATTTAAATATTCTTTTAATCATCGTTATAGTGATAATGATTTTTAGGTTGCTTGGTAGGGAACTCTGGAATATACTATTATCTAAGGAGACAAATGTTTGTTTTGATCGTGGGATCTACCCATGAAATGGGTTAACTATGTATCCTTGAGAAAGGAATCAGAACCCTTGTAGTTCAGTGCCGCTTACTGGGAAACACAATACCGTTTAAGGTCATGTGAAAAGGACCCAATCGTATAGTTTAATGATATATGGTAAGGACATCTAATAGAAAGGTTATTAGTTAATGTTTGGTGTGGGGCTTATTCCCATGAATTCTAAGGAGCCTGGAAATAATATGGGTCTCCAAATAATATTAGACCATGCTAGGAATATGGCCCTAAAAGAACATGGTGGATTTTGAAATGTTTTTTTTTGAACCTCAAGGAGGCTTCCTACATTTTCCATGTTGATTAGAATAAAATACAATGTTGTTGAATGAGTCTAATAGGAGAATATAGTTCTATAAAAGAAATTATATTTGATTTACTTCTTAAAAAGGATGACATAATGATTTGGGGGTTTAATTTGGGGCTTATTTCTAAGGAGGATCCCTAGATTAAAGGAACTAGGGTTGGATTCATGAAGAGGATATCAGTGAGATCAGGCCCTCAAAGGGCTTCCTATGTATCCCAGTTATGTTTGGAAACATATTTCTTATGGTTCATTCTACATGGGTGTTTTTAAAAATGTTGTAATCATCATGAATCTCTAATCCCACATGAGTCATGCTCGGTGTGGGGAACAAGAGGATGCGGATGATTCAATAAATGCACCCACACTTTTCGTCCTTCGCTGGAAGATGTGGGTGCACCTATGGTTGCCAGGGTGGAAATGGTTGACTCAACCTAATAATAGGGTTAGGTAAGGTGCCCTCCATCGGATCATGTTGCATTGTACAAGGATACAATGAAAAGAATAAGGTATTAAGGTAAATTTCTTATACCCTGATGGTTTACCATGTTAACAAAGCTCAACGAGAGAGGTAAAGGGTAACGAGAGTCCTTGGACCCATATCTCCTCTAGTCTTTGGCACCGATGAATAGAGGAGGATAAATGATGCTACTTCCTGCAAGAAAATATAAGGGCTTATGCCAGGATGTGTTCCCTAAAATACAACCTGTCAGGGGAGGGATACATATCCTATGCATGCATGGAAACACAACTGTTAACTGTACCTTCCCTAATAGAGATCTGAGGATCTGGGTCATCTCTTGGAGAAGGGTGAGTTCAGGACCCAAACTCTCCTCCAAATTGGGAACCTCCCAACACTGTTCCTTGAAGAAAGGTCCATGAGACTATGGATATACAAACCCACATAAATTCCATGAATCCTAAGATCATTGTGAAACAAATGTGGGAAGCCTCTGACTGTGGATATAAAATACCAAATAAAAGACAGTCTAATGTGCCTTCCCCAATGGTTTGAAAATTCATGAGATTTTGGTGGAGGTCTCAACAGAATCCTTTTCAAACAAGGGAGCCAATGAAGAAGAAGCCTTGTCATGAATGTCATTGGGGAAGGCTTGATGGCTTGTAGAATGAAGAGAGTAAGTTAATCAATGTGGGGTACTCATGTAGATAAGGGTGTGCATGTATGGGCATGTTAGTAGAGTTGGATGACCTGATGTTCACTTAAGTGATGAACAAATTGGATGATAATACATGGGAGAGACCTTGCTCAAGCCTACAAGTGTTTTAACAGGTGATCCCAGAAGTGGGGCGCTCCTGTTCCTATAAGAGGAATAGGCAGAACACAAGTGTTTCTGAGTTTGTGAGGTTATTTTTTTTACACTTTCAAGTGTAATGGTTTTCAAACACAAAAAAGGTCTTATGTCCAATGTTCCTCCTTTAAATCCTCCACTCAATGTGTTGAAGAACTACCTTGAAATTTTCATAAGACTGGGGAAATCACTAGGGAGACTATAGAAGCAATTGTTCTTCAAGGAAATTATTCCATACAAATTAATTCCTTAATGGTATATTTATAGGGAAAAAAGACCCTGGGCAAAATGTAATTGGGAGTGAATGTAGGTTGTGTTCCATATAAGGGCGCACAAGTTGGTTGCACGCCGACGCTCATTTGTTCTGACTAATGTGACACAAAACTTATGCATATTAGAATCTTGATTTTCGTCATGTATTTTCTCTATTTTGTTTCTGATATATATTCCTTTGTCATTTTTTTGACTCTTTGACAGCACAAAGTGTCAACAGAAGCCCCCTATCAGAATTGGATCTAGAATGAAAAGAGGATCCTATATTGATCTAAAGTAATAATGGAAAATGAAAATAGTACTGGGGTACACTAGTGTTACTCACATGAAACAACAAGTCGCACAAGATTGCATCAAGGAGAATTTTGGCATGCATGGTGACATGCATCACCGATATATAGTGGATTCACTTCCGTGAAAAGGCTCACAACTTCCAAAATTTCAACTCTTGCCACGCAAGTGTTATTCACGTAGAAACTTATGTTCCACATCACTTCTTCAGTATGTATTTTAGTTGCGCACTATAATTGGGGTGCCATACTTGAGAACCGATTTGTACTTGTAATCCAAATTTATACTTGTGTGCCATGTTTATTCATGTTCTCCATGCATATATATACATGCCTTAATGACATTACTGATTTTTTTTCAAGAACCCAAAAATTAACTTTCTTAAAAGATGATTTCTATCCTTTTTGCAGTTCCAATGGCTCCCAAAAAAATTGGAACTGCTGATGAACTCACCTATAAGAGGATTTATGACATGATGAATGTCGTTGGTCATGAATGATTTGATGTTTGTGATACCCCCCTTCCAAACATAGAAACATATTTGAAGATGTATCATGTTAACTTTCCCTGAATCGTGTATCTAACTTTCTATAGATACGGATATCTAAAAGATGTCAATATTATAGACCTAAAGAACTATGTCCCATATTCTTGGATTCAGGATTATACCAACTTCTCCTCTGCAGATGTTTCCTTTTCAGGATCATTTAATAGTTCTGGGAGAGTAAAAAAGTACATATCTTGCATTATAGCCCGTGTGCTCCAGACTTCAAAGCCCACACACCTGAGATGCACCCACACTATTATTTATCAATCTTTCATGATTCCCATATGGATCAGTCCAAGGGTTGGAATAAAAGTTGGGATTTCCACCCATGAGAGTTTTAAAACCCATGTGGATGTGGGCATACTGGGTTCGTAAGACCTATGAATAATTTACAGATTATTTGAAAGGTGTTAGGATTAATGAGGCCTTCTGGTTCATGAAAACTTATTTGTACCAGAATGATAATTTTGTTTCAGAATTATTAATTCGATGGAGTCCAGAGACGAAATTCTTCCATTTTACACATGGAGAGGTAGGAATTATCTTGTGGGATTTTAACAATATTTTTGGAGATCCAATCCTTGGAGACATTCATGATTAGTATATTCCTCCCAAGGTAAAATGGAATGACTCGAAGAAGACATCATATTTGGTTCATGAGTTAATGAAAATATTAAACAAACTCAAGTACATGACCACCACGAAGTCTCCAACCAAAATAGATATTCATCCAGTTGAATGGATGTAAATATTTTTAATATTGAATAACAAAAAGTGTCCCATCGGTACCCATCTGACTAGATATCCAAGGGAAAATAATAGAGTAACTCAAGAAACCTTCTGGCCATCATTGGAGAAAGGATAATTTATTAAATGGGGATATGAGGTCAATGCAAAAATTCCTACAAAGACACGTCTGGAAGGTTTCTTGGCCATACGGCTCAGTTGGTATTTGTTACCAGTCCGGGACTCCAAAGGAGGCGTGGGGCCATGAACATTTTTTATTATGGCCAATCTAGAGTAGAAAAGGATGTTAGGGTTGTGAACTCCTATTTTGGTCAAGATTTATAAGAGTTTTCTACACATTTACCAGGGGAATTCTCCATTTAGAAGAGTGGGACCATTCTTGTTTTTGTGGGGATGGATCGCTACTCACTTCAGAACTTCTGTTGTACAGAGTGGGGTATAGGTTTTTGGATGTCCTTTATAACAATCTATTGAGGCTTTTTCTGGTATTTAACCTTTATCCATGAACAATTATGGAAGAAAGTCCAGATTAGGCATGCGTAAGGAGTTTCATTTCATTCCTTTTATGAACTCGACTACGAGGAGATTTTTTGATGATGGGATGACCAATTTATAGTTCAGGGCATACATGCTTGCTTGCAGAGATGGTGTATCAGAGATAAGGATTAACAGTGAAATCATATGTGAGGCCTATGCTCCTTATATTTTTTCATGTCAATAAAAATATCTATAAAAAACATCATATCCCCTCCTCTTCATGTCATATTAGAAAAACATCCAATGGTTTCCCGACAACTATGACTGTTGACATCCATGGAGAAGACTGAGGCAATATTTAATTTACCCGCAACTGATGTAGTAAGTAGATTGACTATCTGGTATGATGAAAACTGGGTTGCATCTTACCCTGAAGGGGTATAAAATCATTTTTTTCCTTGGGTGGGGATAAAGATAAGTGGATGGAAGGAACCCCTTCATTTGGAAGATAATTATTCATCGTCAGCGGCCAAATCGCGAGAGTCAGATGGTGGAGGTGATGATACACCAAATTAATCGAAGATATCTCATGCCAGATATAAACCTCTTGCTAAAATTAATAGAGCCACCCAATCAATCCCAACTCAAGCTGTATCAAGGTGATCTGGTCACCATCATTATGAATAGCGGCGAGTTCCATTTTCTCATCCCTCATCTGTGACTATGGGGGTTGGGAAAAAACTTATATCCAAGGCTACAAGTTCTTCTTCACAACCCTATGACATACACTCTGAATATATATGACCATAGGCTATTCAAACATGGTAGATTCTGTACTGTGATGTTGAAACCATGTGGATGGATCTATGTGAAGGACTGTATATTCTAGGAGAAGGGGATTTATGGGCTTCTAATGACATACTTTTTAAGGATAATCCAAATGAGGTGGGGACCTACATTTTATATATGGAAATGCTCATATATGCCACCGATGAATCAATTCCTACCACAATGTGGGTTAATTAAAGGATTGATCATGGTACAACTGAAGGGATTAGTCATTCATTAGACGAATAATGGCATGACTTTGTAGATCCTGAAAATGTATGTTTTCTTTCTCTCTCATTATCTCTTAGTTTGTAGTGTGAAATTTAGTCAAAACATTATTACTTAGTTTAAATATCATCATAACTTGTAGCTAGTTAATGGAATTTCAATTGAAGTTTCTTCACCATAATATAGCTCTGGAGGCACTGATCGTGGAGCTACCAGATCACCCCATGAATCGGGACAAATAACTCTAGGCCAACTGGCCATAGAGGATGAAATAGATTGGGTATTGGTATCTTCAATACATATCATTAAATATGATGATGCAAGCCCTCCTAAGAAGGTAAAAAATCAAAAGAACAAAAGAAGCAGTTCCATGGTTAAGCACATTTTTAGTAGTGGTAAGCCTCCTTGATTTTTTTTGAATTTTAGTTCTTATTCATGAAAAGGTGTTGAATCTTCTTAGGAATACTGGGGCTTCTTATTATTCTTCTTTAAAAGAAACTACTGATAAGCTTCAAGAAACCACAGGGGGTGCTTCTAAATAGGAAAAAATTCATGCCAATCTGATGGTTCTTAAGAATGCATTGAGGCCAGAGGAAGAAACTTATATTCCAGGTAGTACTCCCATTCCTACTATCATAAGAGAGAAGGATTCGTGTAAATCAACTATACTCCATAAGGATTACAATGTTACAACAACTAACTTCCATTCTGTGATATTTTAGGATCATCACATTCACCTAAAATTATGAGAACAACTGACACTGACCCCACAACTGTGGTTGAGAAAGCTACTCGATGTCAAATGTTGCCAGAGGAAGGTTGCGAAGAAAACATTCCAAGTGCTCCCATTGGTGAGACTAACCTGTGATCTAAGATATCATTGGATGAACTGATGAACCTTGGAATGCCTTTTCATGGAGTATTAGAACATGTTAATATACTAAATTCTTTATAATATTTTGAATATCGTTTTATAGAATCAACTGGATGTGAGTTTTCTTTATTCGTCATGTTTATCTTCATATGATTAAATTTCTATCCATGGTTGGCTGATAAATTCATTTATATCTAAATAAACAACTACCTCAATGATACATGAAGGAAGCATTGATATTAATGTCAATATCATCATTGCGGAGACATTGTCTCATGTGAATCTATAGAAATCTTATCTTCCTGAGATTTAATTTGAGGATCCTGAACACATCAAAGATAACACTCCTCATCCAGAGACATCAAAAATAAATTGCTGAAACTGAGAATATTGTGGTGGAGTCTTCTCAAGCTGCTGACCTACTATTAGGTAAGATATATAGATATTGTGATTTCATTAACTTTTGTTATCACTTGAATCTAACCATGATAATAATTCTTGATTTACCATATATAACTATCAACATCAATGTTTAAGATTGGAGTTGAAACCTCTGCATTAGCCTAAACAATATTGGATGGTGAAGAAACCACTGTTCAGGAAAGAGAAGAACATGGAACTTTTTTATGTGCATTAATTCCAAAATACATTCTTCTTTGTGACAGTGATTCTAAATCAGACACAGAACTATAGAAGGATCATTGTCTTGCACACCACAAATCATGTCAGAATAAATGGAAGATAATATCTAAGATTCCCCTTGAGGAACTACCATCAATAATTCCATGACTGTCAGCTATTTTTGTCACACTAGGATTTAGTAGTTTTGAATACTGTGAAATTCATTCGGCTGTGAAAGGGATTATTTGGAGGGGGAGCAAGAGATACAGATTCAGAAATACTTCATAAAATTCAAACTCTATATCAACATTGAAGAATTTCAAGAATCATTGTCCTAGACTGAGGATAATCATACAAAAAAGGTGAAGGGACTGAAGTAAAAAATTAATGAAAATCTTTTTTAGAAGCTATTCCTTCTACATGAGTTAGGTATTATTATAGGGGATCTTGACCATCATCACATATCATTAGGATAATTCTAGAAAGATGGTGAAAAATCCATTGCAGATGCCAGAGAATCACTTCATCATACTGAAGAGAGTGGATATGGGAAAATAAATGAGCTTCAACAGGAAGCTGACAGGGCTCAAAAGGTTTTCAATCAAACGAGGAGTTATGTAGAAAGCCTTTTATAATTTCTGATATCTAACAAGGGAGAGACTCCAATTTATGGATTCTCCTCTATGAAACTTTTCATAAATAAAAACTATTTTTTCTTAAATCATTTGTGTTTTCACTCCCACTAGCTGCTTTGGTTTTAACTTAGCCATTAGGCCTAGTAAGCATGGTTTGATTTTTTTTCTAGGGTTGTATAGAAAATCCCACAAACCTTATACGTTTTGAATTTTCATTTCTCAATATTATCTAAACCATACAAAATGTATGTTTAGTGAGTTGGGACTCAAATTTTGTTTATAGTGTCCTTTTCGGGTTACCAATCTAGTGATTACCTTGTATCATGTTGTTGTCACTTTAGAGTCATACATGATGGACAATAAAGGGATAATGTTTACGGTCGAATATCTTTGAAGAAAAATTTTGAAATTAGATCCCAAAGAAGGCTCGGTGGATAATACATTCATTAATATTCTATAAATATTTACAAGGGGGGTCTTGAGCCATGATTTTTATGGTCACCAAATATAAAACATGTACCAACATAAGGGGAGTATCTTCCATGAACAAATTTACCATTATTTGACCATCTTCATATGATAGCTATATTATGCAGGGCCAACTAGGGTATGTACTGCATATCCAAATAATGGCATCTATTGGATAATAGGTATGTTATGTAGAATACTTATGCAAGGACACCTAAAGGCACATACATCATAGTCATGAAAAAAGAGCACTTAATAATTTAACATTTTACCATTGAATGAAAATGGAAAATAAGATTTGGGTGACTCAAGACCACATTGGGTGGCTTTTTCCAAGGAAATGGATTTACTGAATAAAGTTTTATTTCATGCCTACTTATGTAATTAGTAGGAAAACCACTTCTATACAAATTTGGAGTATGTGGAATTGTTAAAATTTAACAAAAAATGGAATTTATGATATCATACCATGCAGTTTTACATCATACAGTGAGGACTTTATACTATGCAGTTTTAAGTCATGTAGTGAAGGTATGATATTGTGCAATTTTAAGTCATGCTGCGAGGACATTATGTGTATTTAATTTATGGTCTTTAGCTTTGACCAATGGTATGGGGTTATCACAATTTCATTTTAATTTTTTTTCAAATATACAACCATATTCATGAATGGAATGGAAAATGGTAAATTGTGATTTACGAATTTTTGAATATGAAGGATGATATGGGAAAAGGTCTATAAATCATTAGAGGAAGTATTTAGCATGATCTATTTTACCATTATTTGAAAAACCTGTTATGGGGGCTTTGTTATTCAGGGACAACACGTTTATATACTACATAGCCAAACAATGGCAACTTTGGACTGATAGGCTCGTTATGTAAGAAACTTTTATGCAAGGCCACCTAATGGAACGTACTACCTGTTCAATGAAATTATCTCTCAGAAGTGTGACATTTATTTCTAAAAACCAATGAATGTTTTAGGATATTCATATTTTCCAAATTTCAATGCATGGATTATGGAGAAATGTACCTAAATATGGAGTGGTTATTTCCAACCACGATTTTAAAAAAATTAGAAGAATTGGAATTCTACAATGGTCATACCTAAACGTAGGAAGTATGGTGTATGTATTTTTAGGTCATATGGCTAGGACAGGAAATGGAAACAGTATATGATATGTGGTAAAGTGATCCATGTTTATTTTCATATTCCTTTGAACACATGGAGTGGAAAATGTGTAAACCATAGTCTTGAAGGCTTTTAGATCGAGATAACGGTAATGGGACAAATATAAATGATTGGTTGTTTTAAAATGTAGATTCTTTTATATCATCATTAATGCATGAAGGGTAAAAAAGAGACATTAACCAAGAATGAAATTACCATAATTTGACAAACCCATTATGGGGGTTGTATTCTATAATGTAAATTGGGCCATATACTACATATCCAAATAGTAGCATATTTTGATTGATAAGTCCATTATATAGGAAACCTTTATTCAAGGACACCTAAGGGAACTCACTTCAAAGCCAGTGAAAAGATCTCTTATGAATTTATCAATTATATCACTAGAAATTGTAAGAAATATTAGAAATATCTTAAAATATTCAATATTAAGAGAGTGAAATATGGAAGTAGGTAATTTTCAGTGCATACAAGGTGCATTTTAATAAGTATTAACCATGAATTTGGAATCCCTTAAATAGATCTTATTCATATATGAAATGGGGACATTCTTGTTCTTTGATGAGTTCTCTGAGGAGAGAATCAAAAATAAAAGTATTCTATATAGATTTTATTTATATATGAAAAAGAAGGGGGAATAAATTACCTCATGGCTAGGATTAGGAATTAAGGAATACTCATAACTATATATCTCAATGGGATGAGAATCAAGACACACATAGTTCTTAAAAGGACAATGTATATTATTGTCATATGGCGAGGGCGTAGAAGGATATTATTGTTTAAGGTCTTAGAGTTAGGACCATTGAGAACGCAAAAATGGAATTGAGACATCTTACATATAAATAGAAGCCTTTTACCAAATTCCAAAGCCAACATAAGCTATGTTTAGTGTGAGAAACAAGGTGGAATAATGGTTTCTTCTGTAATACAAGGGTGATGCAAGTGAACAATAAGGGTATTATGATTAAGTGATGCCTAAACCAGGGAATTGGACCCAAGCTCACTACGTATCTTCTTGGAGAAAGAATCAATCCAAACGTAGTTCTTAGGATTCCATGAAATTTATCTTCATGCCTTAAGGATGAGAGAAACTTATGTGAAAATAAATACATGCTAGAACTAGACTAAGGGATAAAATACAAGTGTCACTACATGTATTGATTTTGACAAGAATAATGCCAGACATAGTTCTTTATACATTCCCTATGTAGATGTGATTCTTATTTAAGGAATGTGTTTTTTTTAAATATCCTGGTTGGACCGAATATTGGAGATCCAAATGTCTCTACATATCTCATATAGTTGAGAATCCAGCCATACATAGTTCTTTAAGAAATCATTTCCCACACCAATGGAGTTTGACATGGGAGACGGGGGGATTTAACATATTCTAGAAGAATGATTAAATTTATGACCTACGATGGTATGAAAATAAAATCATGTATCATAAAATAGAACTCTATATAAATCTACTTCTTATATTGTTGTAGAAAATAAAAATTTTGTGGTTGAAGCTGGTCCCATGATTGGAGATCCAGGTGTCTCTACGTATCTCAAATAGATGAGAATCATGCCACACGTAGTTCCTGAATTGGGGCCCCTATACATATTAGATTCAGGAATAGGGAAGAAGATGACTCATGGTCCACCAATGGAGTAGCAAAGATATCAATGATTCTTCCATATTGAATCTCCTAACGTCAAGTACAGAAGACGTTAACTGTACAAATGGTGTCACAAAATTTAATTTCATGTGAAAAAAGACAAAAATGCTACACATTATAACATCATGCATCATAACAGCTTATGTTTGTTATGAATTTTAATATCTTTCCACTATGACTTTGTACTTGGTAGTTTTAAGTCTTCCAGTAAGGACATCAGAGTTGGGTAGTTTTTAGTCTTATAGCAAGGACATGGGGGATGTGCAGTTTTTAGTCATGCAACGAGGACTTGGGGGATTTAAAATTTTTATTCTAGCAGTGATGATGTGGGGGTTGTGCAGTTTTTAGTCTTGGAGTGAGGATGTGGGGGATGTGAATTTTTTAATCTTGAAGTGAGGACATGGGGGCGGTGTAGTTTTTGGTCTTGCAGTGAGGACGTGGGGGATGTGCACATTATAGACTTCCTACGAGGACGTGGGGATGTTCATTTTGTAGTCTTATAGTGAGGACATGGGGGTTATTCAGTTTTTATTCTTGCAGTGATGACGTGAGGGCTGTGTAGTTTTTAGTCTTGCAACGAGGATGTGGAGGTGTGCAGCTTTTAGTCTTGCAGTGAGGACGTGGGGGTTGTGCAGTTTTTAGTCTTGCAGCGAGGATGTGGGTGTTGTGCAGTTTTTCCCTCGTAGCGAGGACGTGATATGCAAATACACAATGTATTTCTTTAAGAATATTTTATTGGATGGAGTTTTAATATGCTCTCAATCCATTGAGATTAAGGAAATACTCCATTTAAGTAGACCTTATGTAAAGAATACGGTCCTTTCAACATTGGATCATGCTTTGGAGGTTTCCTTCCTAGTATCATTGGAGTCATGAGAACCATTTCCAATTCTCCTTGAAGAAATTAATAGAGGTGAACTTTCTTGTTAAAATCTCATGCTAATTTTTATGGTATAATTCTAATTGATGCAAAGTGTGTAGTCTTTTTTGTCAAACCACACCAGCTCCTCAAACTATTTCTGAGACTTCTCATTTGTAGATAGCTGATCACAGATTTACACTCTATGTGAAGGAAAATGAATTTCAATTGGTGAAACTGATTCTGTTCCATTTACCAATGAATAAGAAGTTTCCTGGGTGGTAGTATGGGTAGTAGACCGATAATTTCATAAACCATTCAAAATTTTATCAGGACATGATTTCTTATCTTTATCCACCATTTTCTATGGTATATTTGATGGCATCTTATTGAAGGTCTCTATCTATCCATTGGTTGCAGCATGATAGTGAGATGAATGGTTGGATTTTATATTTTTCTCCTGATATAACTACTTTACCTCAACAGAACAAAAATTGGTGGCATTTTCCATCAAAATAGTATGAGGAACACCAAATTTGGCGATGATGTTAGTTTTGACAAACCCAACAATGCTTTTGGATCTGAATTCATTGAGAGGTATTACCTCAGACCATTTGTAGAAGAATTCAATAGTAGTAAGAATATACTTGAACTGCTTAGTTGTGGATGGAGGATTAGGTCCTACTACATCCATTCCCCATGTGGAAAATGGCCAGGAGTATTTAGTTTTATGTAGCAACTCTAGTGGTTGATTAATAAAGTTGTAATGTGCATGGAATGGATGAGATTTCATAATGAAATCTATAAAATCATGTATCATTGAAGGCCAAAAGTATATAAGCCTTCATACCTTATCAATGTGTCAGTGCCCAAAATGATGGGTACCACAAGCTCTTAAATGTACTTCTTTCACAACAGCTACAATTTCTTCTCTATCAATACATTGCAGGAGGATTCCATCGAAGACTCTTTTGTAAAGGATCTTCTGGTGATCTAAACTATCATAACGAGTAAAATTGGATGCTCATCATAGAATCTATTCTTTTTCTTCCATATCTGGTGGAAGTATCCCATTTTGAAGGTATTTAGTAATGGGTGTTCTTCATCCTATGGTATAACCATATTACTCAGAAAAGGGGATAATCTCATTAACTTCCTTCATTCTAGGTTTAACGAATGATGAGACCATACACCCATGGGATATTCTACTTATTTCCTCATCCTGATTTGGATCTACTACGGTTATAACTGCATTAGCCAGTGAATCATCTTGAGCATTTTGTGATCGTGGTACATGATACAATGTCAGCCCTGAGGGAAATTCATCCATTAACCTTATGATATAATTACACAATGGAATTCACTCATCCTTTCTAATAGAATATTCCCCCATTGATTTTTTTGATAACCAATTCTGAATCATCTTTCACTTTTATTTGATTCAATTTCTCATTAATGTCTAACTCTAAACCCACGATGAGAGCTTGATATTCCACCTCATTGTTGGTACCACCTTCCAACAATATGAAAGAATAAGGAAACACTTCCTTTTTGGGGGAGATAAGTTTGATTCCTAAACCAACATTGTTGAGTTTATTTTTTTTCTATTCTTTTCCCTGTGGGACATCTAGAGGCACCCTTAAGTTACATTTCCCATGTTTTGGAATTATATTGAATAAAGAAAATATATTCAACTGGATGTTCAGTATTCAATGATATATCTTCCGCAGATAGATTTTCAAAGAGTAAGTCAACATGATCTTGTACTTTTATTGCCTCAGAGGTACAAACTAGATATCAAACTGTTGATGAATAACCACCCACCATGCCAGACACCATATAAGTATAAGATGACAGAGGATAAATGTTAGTGGGTTATTGCAAGTCACTGATTAGACCTCATGAGGCTGCAAGTAGTACCTCAATTTCTACACTAAAAAGATTAATTCCAGGCAACACATTTCAATAATTTAATACTGAGTTTCCACATCAAGAATTGTTTTGTTGTTATTGTAACGGTTTTTTTCATTTCTACCATCATTCGTTTAGGCATGGAAGGCACCCAGTGATCGCTCTAAAGAATTCACATAGATAATAAGTGGACTTCCTTCAATTTTTAGAATTAATAACACTGGACTCAAGATATATTTCTTGAAGGAATCAAATTCTTCTTGGAAGTCTTCGGTCCATTGATTGGTGACTCCCTTCTTCTTTATTCTGGTGAAGGGAAAACACTTTCCTGCCAAATTGGCAATGAAGCTCCGTATAAAGGCCAAGTTTCATTGGATTCCTCTTAATTATTTCACGTTATGAGGAGGTGACATGCCAAGGAATTATTTGTTTTTCTCAGGATCAATATCAATACCATGATGGCATACACCAAAACCAAGAAACTTTCCTAAGGTTACCTCGAAAGCACATTTCAAACAGTTCGTCTTCAAATTGTTTTTCCAATGTTTATTGAATATTGTCTCCAGATTAGCCAAGTTATTAGAACATTGGTTGTATTTAACCACAAATTAATCCACATAAGATTTAACAAATTTTCCATAAAAGGTTTTGAAGAAATGGTGCATACCACATTGGTATGTTGCACCTGTATTCTTAAATCCAAATGGCTTTACCCAATAGAATAACACACCTTATGGAGCTTTGAAGATTCTAGATTCGTCATCCTCTTGGGCAATTCAGATTTGATTATACCCAAATTAGACATCAATGAAAGAAATATCTTCATAGCTAGCTGTAGCATCAATTAAAAGCGTTGTAATTAGAACTAGAAAGTCATCGTTAGGATAATGCTAGTTAAGATCCCTAAAATCAATGCAAAATATTATTTGCCTATTTTTTCTTTTCACCGGGAAAATTTTGCCTAGAAATTTGGCATATTAAACCTCCTTGACAATGTTAACCTTTATGAGCTTATCATCATCAACTTCAATTTTAGAGGCATGAGTTGGGTGTATTATTCTTACTACCTGATTGAATCCTCGATGTTATTCTGGAAAACCAAATTTATGGGTGGCTACATCATGATTACATACAAGAATTTCTGTATAATTTTAAGAAAATATATCTAAAGTTTTATTTAATAATTAATTATACCCATCTGTCTCTCCAGAATTCCTGGCTGCACTAATTAGTGTGGGGCGTGGATCTTCTTTCGTCCCAAGAATTATTTCTTTGAGCTCATCCATAGTGGTAGAGACACCTTCCCCAAGTGCTGAAGGAGAATCCCTAAGATCAACCGCTTCTTCTTCATTACATTTTACATCTTCTATTTCTACTTTCATAGTATATGATGAAACAAAACATTTATAGTGAGTAGAGGAGTCAATATATGAACATAATGAAGAAGAGGCCACCATTTCTGACTGTACTGGTGATGTAGAGTCATTTTGAGATAATAAAGAGGAGATGATGGATTGGGAATCCACATCTTTATATTCCCCTAGAATTTCTACAACTTATTCTATTTTTATTATCAAATTAGATTCTTTATTTAGTTCAATGGATTAAATGAAGACATCTCTATTAAAGCTTCCATGACTGTTTGGTGAATCAACAATTTCTCCCATGCTGACAGGCTCAGTTTTCACGATCAACAATATGAATGTTATTGGATGAGTACTTGGATTTGGTTTTACCCTTTCAATTTTATTAATGGGTATCACATAATCTGTACTCAAACATATGAATGGTTTTGATAGAATCTTTTCCAAACCATTTGGAGCATTAACTCTGGTTATTTCCGTTTTCAAGGACCTTATTCATTTTGTGTGATAAAACTTCTCCTCAATGTATTGAGAGTCACATGTTTTGAACAGATCCTTGTCACCATAAAATGTCCCAATTTGACCATTGAAATAGTAATAAAGACATTTTTGGTATAATGAATGTATGGTTTCATGTTGATGAAACCAAGGCCTTCCAAGAAAATTGTTTAAGGTTGTGTCCTGACAAACAACCATGAAATCTGATTTAGACCCAAGATCTATAAATTGAGTTCTGAGTGTAATAACACACAAATATTCTTTCCCATTCTTTTCATATCCTGGAAACATTAAAGTGGAAGGAGATAAGTCAGATTAAGTCAGGCCTAATCAACGAAGTGTATGAATGTGAATGAGGTTGGATTCGAATCAATTATCAATAAAGGATCATCGGATGTCTATGTCATTGACCTTGACATAAAAATAAAAGGGTATGATAAGTCCATGTACAACATAATATTCATTGTCGACTTTTAAAAATATGGTTGCATGCCATTCTATAGGATCATTCTCTGTATGGTAAACCTCAACAGTATCGACTTCATTTTCAAACTCTTGAGGACATCATAAATCCTTAATAAGTGCCTCTCAAAGACCTTTTGATAGACTCAAGGCATCAGGAATTGACAACATGGCTGGTACATGGGACAATCATTTCAAGACGTCATAATTTTGGTCTAGATGTCTATGTTTTTTTGCATGGAGATGCAGTTTTGGAGGTGCCTTAGAAGTTGATGCATTTGATGTAGACGTACAATATGTCAGAGAAGTAGCTAGAAATACTCTTAGCTTTGGTAGATTAAACTGACTAGGTCTATCTACTTGAGGAAAGGAAGGTGGTGTGACTTCTAATTGGACCTCCAAAATAATCATGTCAGAACCAAACATGTCATTCGTGGAAGAAACGTCTTGTTCTTGTTGATCCCATTGAAGGGATCTTTCAAGGGTTTCTACCACATATATGGATCGGGTGAGGGTGGAGATAAAATGGTGGTTTCTATAATTCCCATGTCTTCTCATGTATCCTTGACCATTCCATCATCCTCTAGTTCCCCAATTATGTACAGGAAATTCTTCCTCATTATAATCAGAATTTCCATTAGCATAAGGATCTGTTTAGTGGATAATGTTGAATGAACCAAAGATCAATACTTCATCAGATAATGATGCTTTCTGACAGGTTAGTTATTCTGGTACTGTTTGGTGGGATGATGCCCATAATTTTTTAGAAGATGGCATGAAATCTTCTAGGGTCTTGGAATACTTTTTCCTTACCATGAGCATGTCTTATTTTGACTTCTCTTTAACCTTCTAATCACATTGCTTCATTGAGGACACCCCTTTTGAAGATGTATCCTTTGATGAAGGTGGTTTTTCTGTGGAAGAAGTGGAAGAAGACACAATCGTTTGATTCCACTATGTTTGTAGAATGACATTGGTTTGATTGATAATTTTCATGATCATCCAATTATTATATTTCTACACATTTGGAATTTTGACTTCTTTTCATTCGACTTCTTCTTCTAGATCAGTAGCAGTAACACATGCTACATGAGCTGATAAATTTTTTAGTTTCAATTATCCAAAATCAACCATTTTTTGTCGGAGGACCGTAAAAACAAAACACTCCTGAATGGGATTCCAAAACATCTTGTTAAAGGTACAATAGTTCTGAAGATCTTTGTCTCTTTCTTTTTTTAGTTTCATCGGCCTTTGAAACTGAACTAAATTGTTCTCTATAGCTGAGATGAAGTAACCGAAAACTTGTTCGTACCAGAAATAATTAACTTTTCTCTTTATTTCCTAATACTTTTTCCACCATTGATCTATTTGATCATCTTGACGAGTTAGGTGTTTCTTCTGATGCTGTGGAGGTGGAGCCCTTGGATTCGAAGGAGGTTTTTAAGTGGAATCAAGTAAAGGTGCTTGCTTAAATGTAATGGTAGCAGCCTCTGCTTTCCCTCCTCTCATTGCTAGGGGTGATGGGATTATATGAGTTTTATCCATATTTTCTATAATAGAATAGTCCATATTTTGAGAAATTAAAATAAGGTGTTGAAACCCATTTGTGTATTTTATAGGTATCAGTGGTGTGCATAACTCATCGTGTAGATTTTCCACACAAATTCGCAGCAACTCTGCTTGAGAGAGTGCCGGACTTATGGAATATGTTAGTCCATTCCATCACGGAATAAAATTTGAAACTCTTTAATTCTCCCTTAAAATTTAATTGATAAGATCAAAAAATGTTGTCTTCGGTAATTTTGAGTTGAACATAAAAAATAATTTCTAACTAAGATCTTTCCATCCAGTAATTGATCGAGATTGAAAACTAGTGTACCATACAAAAGTGGGTCCATGTAATGACTGTACCAAATACCTGAGCATTACTACTTGTTGATATTGGGGATTCCCCATCATAGGGTCACAATGAGAAATGAATTGTTTCAAGTGTTGTCCCGGATCTCCCAAACCATTAAAGATTGGGAATGTAGAATTTACTAAATTCTATGGGCAGAATTAGATCAACCCAATCAGGGTAAGCTCTATTTTCTAGCTGAACTGATGTATGCATTCTTCTATGGATTCAAATTGAGTCATTAATTACATAATCAAGTTTATAAGAATTTGGGGAATATCTAGATGAGCTAGAACATGCATAGGTACAACAACTAGAGCATGAGATGTTGCAACGATCGGCAAAACCACTAGTGGTGGTGTAGGTATTTGCCTTGGATAACCCACATGAACATGCTTATCAAGATGTGTTTGACCCTGCCTTGGTAGTGTACCTAATGTAAGGAATTCATTATCTGTATCAGTAGTTACTAAAAATCCTCTTTTCTAGGTAGTTCTTAAATGATGTGTAAGTTGAGGACCTTCCAGAGGAGTATGTTTAGAAGATATGATGTTTCAAAGTAACTATTTATTGAGTCTTTTCAACTCTTTCATTCCCTCTTCATGCTATGAAAATATCTCTTCAATATAAAAAGATTGACCTTAACTAGTGGAAATGTGAGATGCAATATGACTTTTACTTTTTCCTTTCTTAGATGCCTTTCGGAGGGGTGGGAGTTTGTTACATGAAGGCATGCCAAGAATCTGGGTAAGCCTCTAATTTTGAGTACGTACACCTTATTCAATTTTTTCAGTGTGTACCATATTATTTCTAAGAACATCATATTGTTATTCCCCTAAACTAGACTCATTTTCTAGAGGATCCTCTACAGTGGTGATAATGACATTTACTGATGCATAGTGCATTGATGGCATTCTATCAAAATCTTTATAAGATATTCTCCATCTGTATCTTCCATGATACTTAGTTCTCCTATATGCGGAATTCACAGAAATTTTTCGGTGAATAGTTACCTGAATGGATTTCATGGATAGTTATGGTGTGGGCTCTCTTTGTGGATTTTTCCCTAATTTGGAGAAAACTGACTTCTGTTGAGGAGGGGAATTTATATGTGAAAAGTCCTCCAGCCTTACAGGATGGGGATGTTCGTGTTCTTCTTCATCTTTAGATTTCTAAATATTTGGTTAATGAATTTGATGGTTGGATTAAAATATACCCCATCCTTTCAATATGGGGTGATTCTTCAACTATTATGGCTGAAATTCGTATAACCCTCTTCTGATTTTAAGAATTTTGGATTAAAAATTAGGTGGGTACATTATCAGACAACCACTCAAATCACCTATTTAATAAGATCGCTATGATATTTTAGAAATTTTCAGTCTCTGATAACTGACATTTTCTACACTGGTTAACTGCTCAGGATTCGTAGATTCTTGATGTAAATGTAACTCAAAATCTTCTTTTCCCTGGGCTTGACTCTGATGAGAGCTAGTTCAGGCCTTTTCTTGATCTTACATTCGATTACATGCAAAATATATTGATTGTGGCTGACCGTGGGCAATAACATTACATGAGACCACTTTTGGCAGACATTGTTGACTTTGGAGTGCAGTGAAATGAAATGCTCCATGTGAACCTCATCCTCTAATATGAACACCATATGGGTATCAAAAATTAACAGGCATATCCACTTTAGTGCATTGGGGCATGCACACTAAAGGGTTCTCTGCTACTTTTATCCTTTGGATGTTGGAAAACTAATTGAGATACCAAGTCAATTTGGAATTGCAACCCTCCTATTACCTTTAAATGATATTTATATTCATCATATGGTAATAATTTGGTTTTAAAATGATGAAGAGTCTTATATAAGTTGATGGGGATGTCATGAATACCATCTTCTGTCATCAATTCAAGAATTTTATATTAAGAAATTTCCAACGGCAAGAATATGACTAGTATTTCTTCTTTAGCCAATTGTTTTCTCTGGATTAACATATCTTAATCATCTTTTAAAAGTGATTTCTCTACTTGGTCTGAGAAATTTGGATTCTCTATATTAAAAAAAATGCTCCAAGGGAGGATCAGAGAATGATCATTCTCTTAAGATGTCTTCGGGTTGAGATAGTGTTTCACCCGTCAATGACACCGAATCAGAAATGACTGCCCTTGTTTTTTCATGTGCCTCGATATAGGAGGCATTTTTCAACTCTACATTATCTATTATAGAATTATCATGATAGTGTGAAATACTACTATGGAGAGGACTTTCGCTATGAATGACATCATGAGGAGGATCACCATGGTGGATTACAGAAAGGGATAAATCCTCTTTCTCTTTGGTATTCGGGACACACAGAGGGTTTTCATGGCTATAATCCAAGGATAGGTGCTCTAGATTGACTGAATTTTCCTGAAGAAATACTTCATGATGAAGTGTCTGATGAAGAACTTCATAATTACTACCACCACCCCCATAATGTGGTAATGAGAGGGTATGATCTTGAGCTACAACAGATAAATGTATGAGGGATTCATGAACTCTAACATTAAAGGTATCCAAATTGAATATTGACTCTTGATTTTACAACCATTTATGATGATAATTCTTCTTGGATATTCTCTTATGCTAAGTCAAGACCACTTTCTGAGAAAACCGGTTATCATGGGTACGTGTATGTATCTGCCTTGGAGTGGTAACCAGAATGGACTGATAACCTCCAATTGGAAAGGGTGTAGGTTCTTGATCTTGTTTTTCATATGATATGGGGGAGTATACCACAAAACCCACCTTGATTGGTATAGATATTTGTATCTTCTCTGAGATGACATGCCAATGTATCATCCCATGTGTGAGGAAATATTTACGTATTTATTCCCCTGGTACTGCTGAAGTAGTTGTTCTAATATCATAACATGCTTCCAGAATATGGAAGGGATTTGTGTCTTCCCTTTCACCATTGATAAGATGTCTTTGGTGACAATAGTGGAAATAATGGGGATATAAATCCATTATGTATCTGGGTTAGGTGTATGTGCATGCTCCTGCCCTCCTTTTCCTATCAACGGGTATTGGTGGTAGTCCTGCATGGGGGAAAAGAGTTGGGTCTTCCCTAGATTTTCCGTTAGAGCTTTCTGATGGACTTCTCTTGGTGCTTCCAAACAAGACTATTGGCAGGCTTGACGAACACTAGTAGGTTTATGTGGCTACAGGTTGTTTCTCCTCAAGTATGGTTGATATACTTCTTTCAATACTGGCAGACGAGACTACTGGCTGAATTGGTGATTGTAAGCAGGTGTATGTTTATGTTTACCGGTTTCCACGACATTATATTAGTGGGATTCCTTAAATGCACTCCGACAAGCCAGTTGGATGGATGATAACTTTTAATCATGTGTATGTGCATGTTCACAGTACTCCACCATATTTATTTGGTGGGATTTTTAGGTTTCTTTTAGACGATTCTGGTCGACAGAAAAATTAGGGCAGACAAGTGTATGTGCCCGCTCATTGTTCACCATCAAGTTAGGTTGATGGACTTCTCCAGAGGGGGAAGAGCTAATAAATTTCTCCCTTTTGGCCGGATGTCATCCCCTAGGATTCTTCTTACGTTCATGGGTCTTATTGACCAGGGCCGAATTCCCATAGGCAATACCACTATCATGTTGGGGGTTCACTACCGAGTGATTATTCTGGCAGGTATTGTTGGTGGGAGTCCACAGGAAAAACCCATGCATCCTTAAATTGAGGCCCTAAGTGACCACTTGATCCACGCCCATGAAGTATGAGTGGGATGGGTTGTTATTTTCTGGGGATAAGGACATAAAACGGCTGAAAATGGTGGTTGGAACCATATTCTTCTTGATCATTGGTCGTTGTTGTCCAGATGATCAAGGATCGGTATTGACTTGTAGGGCCTAATGGGCATTCTCTAAATTTGAGATTGTACCATGATGGTGATACTCTTTTACTAAAACATTGGATACCCAACATTAATGATGTTGGGTTGGTGATAACATTCATCTCGTGGATGGGGATCAAGCATTAGCAGCAGTTGGGAAGTTCGCAGATGTCGTCATGAAGATATCAATTTTTAGACTAAAGGGAGTTATGTGGAAAACATTAAATAATAATAAACTCCATTAAAGAGATATATTTTTGATGGATACATTCATGATTTATTCCTTTGTCTAGACATCCTTTATCAATTGATAGGGGCCTGATAGGTGGGTAACATTATTAACATGGTTAAGGATTAATGTCGGGTTCACCATTTTTTTGTAGTACCTTGAAGTATGTGTTCTAGTTTTAAGAATCACTACTTCTAGGTGGTTTACATCGGATTTATTCATGGAACTACAAACTTCTAATAGTACTTTATCCAAAGGGGACCTGGTTTCTAAAGGTAGATGTTCATTAACATAATGCTTTATGAAACTTCAGAACGTACATTGATCAAGAGGATGGGGGTTAGACTCATCACCCCCTTTTGGGGGGAAATTATTTTCTATTCCAGGACTCTCTTTTTAAATTTAAGATATTATCATGAATCCTTATTAAATCACCAGGTATAAAATAAGTTCCCCATTGAATTTTCAATCACTTATTAACATATGTAAAATTTAGAATCATTAGTATGTATTCATGGATCTTCATTAATGGAAAGATCTGTATGTATTTGAGGTTATCCATCAGTGGTATCATTTCATATACTATTTAAAGATTCATTTAATCATTGTTACGATGATACTGGTTTTTAAGACACTCAGTGGGGCTATTTAGAATTTACTATCATCCAGGGAGATGAATGTTTGTTTTGATCATGGGATCATACCCACGAAATGGGTTACTTATGTGTCCTTGTGCAAGAAATCAGAACCCTCATAGTTCAGTGTCACTTAATGGGACTCATCAAAACTTTTAAGGTCATTTAATTAAGGCCCAACAGTATGGTTTAATGTCATGTGGTAAGGACATATAAGAAAAACGTGTTTAGTCCTTGTTTGTTGTGTGACTTATGCCAAGGCATCCCCGGGAACATGGAGACAATATGGGTCTCTAAGTAAGATTTGACCCTGCCGGGAATATGACCCAAGAAGAACATAATGGATTTTGAAATGTTAGGTTTGAACCTCGAGGATTCTTCCTACGTATACCATGTCTATAAGAATTAAAGACCATGTATCGTGATGAGTCTCATAGAAGAATATATTCCTTGGAGAGAAATAATTTTGGTATTAATTCCTGAAAAGTATGCCTTAATGATTTGGGGGTTCAACTTTGGGCTTATTCCTATTGAGGATTCCCAGATTAAGGGAATTAGGGTTGGATTTCTAAAGAGTATATTCATTGAGGTCAGGCCCTAAGAGGACATCCTACGTATCTCAATTAAGGCGGGGAACAGAGTTCCCATGGTTCATTATCCATGGGTGTTTTTAAAAATTTTGTAATCATCACGAATCTCTAAGCCCAGGTGTTTCATGCTTGGTGTGAGAAACAAGAAGATGTGAATGATTCAAAAAAGGCACCCACACTTTTCCTCCTCCACTAATGGATGAGGGCACACCTATGGTGTCTAGGGTGGACTAGGTAGAGTCGACCTGAGAAGATGGTGAGCTGACGATCCCTCCCACTGTTCACATTAAATTGGAAAAGGATCCAATGAACGGAAGAAGAGGTGAAGGGTAGGGGCTTATACCCAGATGGATTACCAAGGTGAAAAAGATCAATGGGAGAGGGAACGGGTAACGAGAGTCCATGTTCCCATCTCTCCTCTGGTCTTTGGCTCTGAAGAATCAAGGAGGATAAATGATGTTACACCCTACAAGAAAAAGTAGGGGCTTATCCCAGTATAGTTGTTGTAAAATTGATCTGGTAGGGGAGGGAGACATCTCCTATGCTTTGAGGGAAAAGCAAGTGTGAAAATTACCTTCCAAACCAATGACCTGAGGTTTTGGGTTGTCTCTCTGAGAAGGGAGATGTAGGGACCCAAACCCTCCTCCAAACTGAGAACATCCCAACACTGTTCCTGGGAGAATTGTCAATGTGACTCTGGATATACAAACCCACATACATTCCATGAATCCTAACCCCATTGTCAATAAATATGGAAAACCTATGACTGAAAATATACAAACACAAATAATAGACAGACTAATGTGCCTTCCCCATAGGTTTGATAGGTTAAGAGGTTTTTTTAGAGGTCTCAACAGAATCCTTTAAAGACAGGGGAGCCAATGAAGAATAATCCTTGCCACGAATGGAATTGAGTAAGGCTTGATGGTTTATAGACTGAATAGAGTATGTAAATCAATGTGGGGCTCTCAAGTAGATAAGGGTGTGCATGTATGGGAATGCATGTAGGCTTGGGAGACCTCATGATCACTTATGCGATGAAAAACCTGGAGGTTAATACATGGGTGATACATTTCTCAATCCTTTAAGAGTATTCATAGGTGATCCCAGAAGTGGGGTGCTCATGTTCCTATAAGAGGAATAGGTGGTGCACATGTGTTTTCGATTTTGGGAGGTTTGGAGTTTTTTGCGTGCATGTGTTTTTGTTTTAAAACACTAAAAAGACTTATGTCCAATGATATTCCTATAAATCCTTTTCTCAAGGTGTTGATGAACATCCTTAAAAATTTCAGAGGTCTGGGGTGAAGCACTAGGGCGACCAGATCAGCAATTGGGATACATGGAAATTCATCTGTACCAATGAAGGCCCCAAGGGTCTATTTATAGGCCATAATAGGACCCTAGGAGAATTGGAATTGGGCGCGCAAGTAGGTTGTGCACCATATATGGGCACACAAGTAGGTTCTACACCGATGCTCTTTTGGTCTAACTAAGGCGAACAAAAAATTATGCCATTCTAATCTTTATTTTCTTCATTTATTTTCTCATTTTCTTTCTATGATATTTCCCTTTGTCATTTTTTAGACACTTTGATGGAATGTAGTGTCAAAAAACACATAAACTAAATTAAATTTATAAAAAAAAAACATAAATTAATTAATAAATACATCAAATTATAAAACATAAATTAGAACGGAACATGCACTAAAATTAATAATCATTAAGGATAATATAAAATGAAAGGGAATTTAAATTAAAAAGTTATATATCAAAATTAATAAATCATTAATAAATTGAATTTGAAGTATTAAAATTAAGCAATGTGTTTAAATTTAATTAATAATGTTATTAAATGTTAAAAAGTTAAACTTACCAGATTAAATGTTGAAGAAATGAATTAATTAGTTAAATGAAAATACATAGGTAAATTGATTAAATAGAAAAGAATGTCAAATTTTAATAAAGCAATCATACTTATAAAATAACGAATAATTTATAAAAGTTATAAAATTAAAGAAAGACATTTATTAATTATTTTAATTACAAAAAAACACAATTAATTACAAAAAAATTATTAATTAACCAATTTAACATCAAAATACAAAAGTGTGTATATTTAACAGAAAGTGAATCATTAGTTAACAAATTTTTTAAATTTTAATGTAAATTATGTAGAAAATTTGGTAAAATAATCCCACATCAGATTCCCCCACACATAAACATTGTTTTTCCTCAACCTATCCCATGTTTTATTATCATTGATAAACATAATTGGGTATTGATAATTAATCTAAAATTGTAACAGGTCCATTAATTTAAAAGATAGGATAGAAACATGTCAAAAGGCTTTTGAAAAATATGCTCAAATGAAGTTTTTCAAAGAAAAAAAATACTCAAATGGTAATCTAGGAAGCTATGAATCATTATGTAGTGAAGATTTCTTTCCTTATATGTGATACAACTTAATGACTCATTTCAATCAAAGATCAAGTTCTAAGTCAAAAGTGACAAGAGGTAAAAAAATGTAGAATTCAGAACATAACTCATGGAACTTTATACTTTTACTTTTCACCTAAGTTACAAAAATAAATAATATTTTTTAAAATCAGCTTTTTAATGTGACCTAAATGGTTCACATATAACAATTTCCCCCCTTCTTCATTCGATGTTCATCATTACCCTCACCTTAATGAACTCATTTTTTACCCCAGACACATTTTTTTAATTTTCACAATCCATGAATCATGATTTGAGCATTATGCAAAGAAAATTATTGATGGTGTAAAGAGGGCTTATTGTTAACAGAAATGCACCCATCATCTATGGTCTCAGAGATTCACCGTGAGATCCTAGATACAAAAACTACTCCATTTTTATAAGATTTAAATAATATTCATTAACAATGTCTCACTATGGAAATTAATTAAGTAATTAAAAGAAATGTGTGTCCCCTAAAATCCGGATCAAACTTCATGTTCCAAGGGTTATGATCATAACTCCACTAACAAGTTACCCATATCATTCTCAAATGTAGTTCCTAAGCCATATTTACATTAAATCACTAAGTATATTCACATTGAAATCATCCATCCTCAATAATCTTTGAATAAAAGTACTTCTAAGCTCCCAATCAAGATTCATCCTTAGGCATGATCCAATTGAGTATCGTTTAATGCCTAAAATCGTGAAATTTTTTTGAAAAACAAATATCCATTTTTAAAAAAAAAAATTATGTTACCGTGGGAATCGATTAATTTTTCAATAAACATAGTTTAGCTCAATCAATAATTGACCCCATCCCCCACACATAAAATCCAACTTTGTCCCCGAATTTGACTTCTAAATACGAAGATGAACAAGGTGAAAGTTAAATTTAAAAATAGATTTTGTATTTTAGTAGATCGATGACATGTTTAAAGGGTCTCTTTAAAGATCAGAAATATTGTTTTCCACAAAGAATAAGTTAATTGAAGGATATAATACAATTACAAGCATTATCATTTTAGTCAATTGACACAGATATTCAACGAAACTCAAAAAGTAGCATGTAACAAGATAGTGCACAATGTATAGGGTGTAGCAATATGAAAGTTTTGGTTCAAATGAATGTTCTATATAGAATAAAGATGCATGCTAAACACCCTACAAACTAAGCAGCATGAATGTAAAAACCCAAAAACAAGCCCACATGTTTCCCTCCACACTTAATATCAATAAATGGAATGATTTTAACAGTAGTTAAATCCAAATTTTCAGCAAGGAAGAACATATAGGGTTTTTTAAAAACATAGTGACATACAATAGATTTTTTTAAGAAAAAAGGAGAAGAGAAAACGAAAACAGAATTTTACACTAAGGTACCTCCCTAACTTATGATTTCTTCATTAATACTTATGTAAGAAAATTACACTCCTTTATTACATAGCAGCAGCATCCTAAAAACAAAGAACATGTTAATCATGAAAAAAAATCCAGCTGAGATAGAGCATACAAAAGGCAGTAAAGATTCACTTTATTGAACACAAAATAGTACAGAAGAGAAAAAAGAAATAGAATGGGTTGACTCCCATGATGTACTAATTTTACAGTATTTAGTTATAATTTATTTAATCACAGTTTATTTTATTTATTAACACACACAAAATATGGGTTTCATACAATGCAACACTGGATTTATAGTCCACAACTGAAATCACATAGAACTAATTGTGGTCACATGTTGAATGTGGTTTCCTTAATGGGAACCACCACATGTGTTAGGACAAAATTTTTATAATGGAGAAATGGATTTTATGGGCACCAATGTCAAAGTAAACTAAAACCCAATTCTCATAAGCTTCAAAAATTCCTAAGTAGATCCCTTTAATAGTTATGGACATGGGACTATCAATTCCCAAAATTGTTTTAGATTCTACAAAATTAGCATTTTTAGTTAGATACAACACTAAATTGGGTAATTCAAAGGATGTGACATTTTCCTCACATCTATCTCTCAAAACATCAACATTAGAAAATTCAAATTCCAGGGTTCTTGTGGGTGAATACATAATAGTAAGTTTGATAAAGGGATCAATAGTGTGCTGTACATAATAATGAAAACTGGAACTCAAGTTTTTCACCCCTAATAAACTGCTCTCAGTATCATTGGAAGACATAGAACCCTTCATAGTTGAGGATGGAAGTGACATACATGGAAGTTATTTATTTTGTCACAAACAAGTTCAGGTCTAATTTTTTTCAAAATCTCTTCCTAAATATCCTCATTTATTAACTCATATAGAACATATAATTCTTATATCAAATCAATTCTGCAACCATTATATAGTGTGTTCTCGACCTCTACTTCAAGTTCATGTTAAAAAGAGTCATTTTCCTAAAAAATGTCATTTTAGTGTTGCAATTCATAAATGGTAGAAGTATTGTTCAATTCAGATTCAATAAGTTCAATTTCTAGTTTTTTCCAAATTAAAGAATCTTCCCTAAATAAATTAATATTGTTTGCAATTTCTCTACACAAAATTTTAAAAAAGTGTTGATTCATAGAATATGGTAGAGAAATATCAAGAATTAGATTTTATTCCAAAAACATTTCATCAATATCTTTTTCCAACAACCATTCAAAAATTATTGGGATTTCATTTTTAAAACATGGAAGAAAATTGTTCAGTTCATGTTCAAAAATCCCAGATTATGTATTATCAAATTTAATGTTCTCATCCGGATTATACCCAATATCATGCTCATTGCTCACAATGTCCCAAAATATTCGTAAAGTGTTTATTACATTCATGTTTTCAGTTCCTTGTTGGACTTCAACCCAAATGAATTCATTCTGAAAACATCGAAAACATTAATTTTACCCCAATTTGTATATATCTGAGGTGGAGGTGGATTCATTAAACCTCCATGAATCCCTGAAAGGCAATCTCTTCTCTTCGTGGTCCATTGTCTATACAGTCAGAAAATGTCATGGCATGCTTCGTCAGAACACTCTTTTTTCC
Source organism: Viscum album (assembly GCA_963277665.1). Lineage (NCBI taxonomy): Eukaryota > Viridiplantae > Streptophyta > Magnoliopsida > Santalales > Viscaceae > Viscum > Viscum album. The sequence continues at coordinate 1,040,787,667 of OY728129.1, forward strand.
CACACATGGTGAGAGGGGAACAAGGTTGCAGACTATTTGGCTTCCATGGCTGATCGTAGGTCTACTGAAGCTCGTCTCTTTCAGATAGATAGCATGAAGCCAGAATTTGATAACCTTATCTGAGGGAATTCCCTCGGTTTTCATTACTATAGACACCCATAGATTGTTTTGTTTCCTTTGATCTTATAATAAAAAATTATCTTGGAGGAAAAAAAGGTGACATTAAACACACAAAGTTTCATAGTTGATGCATAATTTTAACATTCATTAAAAGTAGTAGTTTCTAGTTAATAGCTATTTTAATGATTATTTATTTATTTACTTTTTAAGGTTTTTTTATTAAAACCCTAGACTCTCATCACATGCCTTCCAAGGAAACGGTTCCAAATTTTGATGAGGTCGGAGGTCATCAGAGACCTCAAAATAACATTTATTAAGCTACAAAAGCATAGTGGGGTGGGGTCAATCCACAAATAATACAGGTTAAAGATCTAAGGTTTTATTCCAAATGAAATCCACAATTGTCAGTAGTGAATAGATTGATCATTTTTTTATTTTTTATACTTTTTAATTTTTTTTAATATTTTTTTAAAAATATTTAATGAAAAAAGTTTGGAAATTACCTATTTGGTAAAATGGAAATTGTTACAGCAAAATGAGACAATGTAAACAAAAAAACTAATGAACGGAACAGGCATGCTGAGGGTAGATCAAAAAGAATGATCAAGATATTTTAACTTTACTGGCTTAAATTACTGTTATTCACTTGATTAAATTTAAACATTGAAAATTTATTGTTAATTCTTCCTCACTAGAATAAAAAACACACTGTATTATAGTTCTCAAAGTTTTCCACATCAAAAACCACATATAAAAAATTGTTTGAACGATGTTAATAGAAATATATTTCACAAAAAGTTTACATAGTTTTAACATTATATATTTGATAAAAATATTCCAAGATCAATATCACCAAAACATCAAGGATTGAATGTTTAATTGCAATAAGGTGAAATTTCAATTTTAGATTTGAGAATCAGATTCAATATCTTATAAATAATCATGTTCTCATTAGAAGATCATTGATGAAGAAGAAGAAAATATGAACCAATAGAAACTCTAGTTTTCCGAACAAGAAATTAAGATAAAACCATTTTTAATTAAAAACCAGAAAATACAATGTATATAAAACAAAGTAGAGGAAGAAGAATCCCCCCTTTATGAACGATGGTCATCATTTGATGCCTTTCTCCAACAACTCCAAATCCCTGGTTTTTCCCTTCGTGTCTCTCAGGAGACATTGCTCCCAAATGGTGTGATACTTGAAATTCATAATGAATGTCTAAATGAGAGTCAAATCATTCTATGGATTTCTCTATCTTTAATATCCAATGTCATTTTCTGAATTTTACACCCTGTTTTCCACTGACTTCAAGTGTCCCTCACTGGTGCTCCGCACAGGTTTGTTTTTTCACGAACCACAAGCCACATTAGAAAAACCCCTGTAATTGACTCCCTACTAGTTAGTTGAATGCACCTGGATGGGGTTTCAACTCTTGAATGAACAAGAAAAAGAAATATAGACCAAAAAAGATAAAAAAACCAAGGAAATAAATAAATAAATATTTATTAAATAATGTTATTAGTTTATTAAAAATTCTCTAAAAGAATTAGTGTGTTTAAATGTAGATATTTTTTATTAAGTTATTTTATTAGTATTATTAAAAACAAGGAATTGTATTTTAAACTAGAATATTTCTAGTTAAGAATAAATGATATTTTTATTAACAAACTTATATATGAATATTATTTTATAATAATTTACCAAAATATTTAAATATTATTATGTAAATTAAATTAGTTAATAATTATTTTTAATAAATCATTATTATCATGTAATTTTTTAGAAGTTTTATTAACTATTTATTTATTATTATTAATTTTATTTTTTTTATATTAATAATTTATTGATTTATTTTAATATTATTAATGTTAAATATAATTATTATGTTTATTATTAATTTCAAAATAAACTATTATGAAATTAAAAGAGATTCATAAATTTTAATTTATTTATAATCAACTAAAAAATTTTATCAACAAATTTACAAATTGAATAACTACAATAAATTAATTTGAAACATTAAATAATAACTAATGTGCTTATTTCGATTTAATTATTTTAATTTAATTTTGATGTTATTATAATCTTAATTAGTTTAAAAATGTTTTATTTTAGTTGTTTAATTTATTAATTCTGTTTAATCAAAATTAATTTTCTTATATTTATTATTTTTTTATAAGTATAAAGTTAATATTTTATTTTAATATTTAGTTTTTACTTTTTATAAATAAACTATTATTCATCTGCCACCCAAAAATCGGTGCAACCCTAGAGGGGGGAGTTTTTTGGAGCAATAACCAGCTGCTACGGTGGCAGGTTTCACCCAGTGGAAGGCATAAGTGGGTCCTCCATGGCGCGAGAAGGTCTACTGCTTCCCTTTTTTTACAAAGGACAGAGCAGTGATGGCCCTCTCTTTCTGCGAAGGGTTCTCTCAAGCGGTAGTGACATTGGGATCGGCTCCTCTAGGTTGTAGATTTCTTATATCCTAGAGAAGCGATGGATTTGACCCCCTTAGATCCTCCATGGTGCGACATCATCTAAATTTACAATAGATGTGATGGCAATTTTTCCCATTCAAAAGTGTGGAACGAGGTCTCCTGGTCCAGAGGTTCACACACATCACGATGGAAGAACATGAAATCTGAGTTTGAGGAAAAATTTCTATGTTGATTTGAGTGATTATGGTACATGTCTTTTTGAATATAGATTTTGTATCGGATGAGTGTGGTGAAGAATGTAAGCCAGAGATTCAAATTGTGATGCGGTGATGATGTTATGGAAAGAGAATCAGTGCGAGGTTGGCTAAAGCATATGATGAGGGAAAACGGTTGTGGTGAAGTGATGTGAAGGTACAAGATGAGTGATTGATTTATTAAAGTGAAGAAAGAGGTTACGGTCATAGAGAATTTTGGTGTAACGATTGTGGAGGAACTAATTTGAGGGAGAAATCAGTGGCAGATTGACAGTGCCACCGTTGGTAGAGAAGAAAGGTCTGTTTGTTGAGGCACTGTGATAGTGAACCGGTGCCACTAATGATGGTGTGAGAGAAGCATGAAACATGTGATACAGTAGAATTAATTTGATAGTGGCACCGTGATAGGTGTGAAACCATGAGGTGAAGACAGTTCCACCGTTACACTGGAAAACAAAGCAAAAATTAAATATAGAATAAAACTTTAATCGGGTCTAAAATATATAATTAATTTAAAGTAATAATTAACAAAGATAATTGAAAACTAAGGAACTAATAAACTAAAATAAATTTATTAAAAAATAAGACATGAATTAATTAACAAAATCATAAAATTAAAAAACATATATTAAAACTAAACTGACAGTAAAATTAAGAATCATTAAGGTTAATATAATATAAAAGTGAATTTAAATTATACAATTATATATCAAAATTATTTAATCATTAATAAATTGAACTAAGAGTTTTAAAATTAAGAAATGTGATTCATTTATTTAATAAAGTTATTAAGTGTTAAAAATATAATGTTACAAGATTAAATATTGAAGCATGAATTAATTATTTAAATGAAAATAATTAGGTTAATTAATTAAATAATATGAATGTGAATTTTAATAAAGGGGTCATACTTATAAACTGAATAATAATTTATAATACTTATAAAATCAAATCAAGTCATATATTAAATACCATAATAACTAAAAACAGACAATTAATTACATACAATTGATTAATAAAAAAATTTAATCTAAAAATAAAAGAGTTGATATAATTAATATAAAGTTATAAATTAGTTAATTAAATTGTTAAATATCAATGTAAAGGATGTGGTAAATTGTGTAAAAATAAGGCCACATCATTCTGAAAAATGTTTTATACTTTTAAATAATCCAATAAATTATATAATACCTTCAGAAATTCCTTCCTCATGTCATAGATCTTTTTCCCTGAAATTAAATCCATTCAATGCTTAAGGTGTATTCCAAAAGTGGTTTCTCAGAAAAATGTTATCATTCTTAACCCTAAAAATTCAATTGTATTTCTTATTTTAACCCCCTTAAAATTGATAGATTCCATTATAAGTAATGAATTTATAATTTATAATATAATTAATTTTTATTATGTCGATGGAAAATTTTTTATCTACATCTATTCCATCAAGTGGTGAAATAAAACATCTCTCATTTATACCTATGTAAAATCACCTCTACGCTGCAATGTGTTTCATTTTTAATCACAACATAAAATTGATTTTTATAGTGATTTAATTACAAATTAAATATGATATATATGATATTTTTATATTTTTAACTAGATTTATAATTTAAATTTCTTTAATTCTATCAATTTAAATTTAGAAACATCACCTATACGTAGGTACGGAGAACCATCTCCACGAAGTGATACATTTTATTTTCAATAAAAGATTTAAATGAATAGTTATAAAAGTGTTTATAATGATTAAATTTTAAAATTATAATATGATTTATATTATAGATAATATAGACCTTAAATAAAAGTACATGATGCATAATACTGAACCAAATCATTCATGAAAAACGAAGCAATTATCTCTTGAAACGATGATGTTAACAAATAATTGTTACTTTGGGGTGATAAAATGTTATGGGTAAATAATATATGGTATGATATATATATATATAATTATGGTTTTAAATAGATTTAAAAAAAATTAATTATTATACCGGATATTTTAATGTGTTTGAAGAAATATAATACTTGAGGTAAGGGATTTATGTCACAACCATATTTAAATCTGGATTGTTTATTATTTAATTTCCATTTAGGAAATAATATAATCCTTATTTTATAAATCCATTTAATTTGTATTATAATCTGGTTATTTTTTAAATTTTTATGTTTTATTACCATTTTATTCTCTTCGGAACTAAAACTGGAATAGAAAATGTTTTTATGAAAATACAACATTATTTCACTACTATCTGTAGAAACACATTTTCTTTCCATATTCATGTTTTCTAAAATTCATTAAATAATGTTTTTTACTATTCTAATATTGTTTTTTTAATTTATTTTCACTCATTTTTTAATTTTGGTAAATATATTTCAAACTAATGTTCTTGTCATTCTCTTAATGGGGTGATTTAAGAATTTTTAATAAATATGTGATTGGAATGCTTGTTTTAACATACTTCATACTTAAAAAAGTTCATGAAGTCATGAATACTAAATTTTTTGAAGCATCCATTATAATTTTCCATGGTTAATTTTAATTTTGATTATTTCCTAAATTTTATAGAAATATTTTTATTCTAAATTAGTTATTTCAAAATGAAAAATGTATTTTCACTATGTAATATTCATGTTTTCTTTTAAATTAAGGTTCATCTATGATAACATCCTTTTATTTTATCAATGATTTACTAGAAATAAAATCTAATGATATAATCCTTATTCTTTATCTATATGTTTCATGATTATCATGTTGATATTTTTAAGAATCTCATATATTTTTAATGGGTTATGCTATGATGAAAGGAATAAATGTTCCTGATACTTGTTTCCTTTAAACGGTTAATGTTATGATGATATGAGGAATGTTTTTAGATCAAATAGAACATATATGTATGGTTTTAATTATTTTATGTGTGGACCCAGAATTATAACTCCCTATAACAAATTGGGTAATGATTTAAATATCCTGACATAATTACGGGAAACAAGTTGATGTGGTCGGACCACTAGGGGGAAAATAGGGATTCCTTATAAACTATGAGAAATAGGTGGTTACAACTAATCCATTATTACATTTTAAATGTTTGTTGATTCCTGGTCCACTATGATTTATGGTATTGGTATCCAACCCTTGCATATGAAATGGTTTATATTCCTTTGATGGTTCCACCTAGTTATGGGATGTTTTTTAATTACAATTTGAACTTTTAGTTCATGATTGATTAATTATTATATCTCACCCTTATGATTTATCACTTTAAAATGAAAAATATTTATATCTTGATTCATGATAATGGTCCATGATAAATTATGTTTGAAAATTTTAACATATGATCATAATATCATAACCTTATATTTATCTTATTCTTGTATATGATCATTGATTGATATCTCCATTATTTACACTTAATGAGAATATGATATCACAATTTCTTTTTCTACCTTTAAATTGGTTATTATTAAATGTTTTAATTATGTTATTTCTAAAAGTGTATAAAATGAGAAGAAGCTTTTGGAAGATAAAGAAGAATGTGCATAAATAATATGTTCTTCAATCTAGTCTCTAAAGACGCTAAACCATTATAGTTATGGAATAAATCGTAATGTTATATATTGAATATTCTTCTAAAATGGTGATATATTTCTTGTACTAAAATCTTTTTCCACATCATTACCCATATATACATTTTTTTTATGATTTATTTACGACTATGTATGAGTTATCTGGTAAACAAGGAAAACCTTGTTTTAGTGATTATAAACTATGTAAATGTTATTTTTGACCTATATAAGAGTCATATAAAACAAATAAAAGTGATTTTATATCTTCATGCAATTCATTAAATCTATATACAAGTGATTCAAACTTCGTATATATCATTTGAAGTCTTCATATGAGTTATTAGACTCACCGTACAAGTCAAATGTGCACTCAATAGGAGTCATTTACATAGTGTAATTCCTTGAATACTATGTTAAAGTAATATATGATATAAATAATTAATATTATAAATAAATGGGAAATAAAAATCGTAAAATTCTCATTACATGTTCTTTATGGGGTTTAAAAACATTATCATACAAATGGATTGTTAATTTGGTTTAAATAATTATTCAATATTAGTATTTAGTTTAGATTAATTCCACAAAGGGAAGCTCCATATTTTATTTCATGATTGCACGCACACATTGATGAATATTTCAAAATATGTAAATACACTTATTTTGTAGAGATTAAAATTTGTAATTATTTTGTGTCATAAGGAGGATTTTAAATAATACTTGACTAGTATTTAAAAAAATTAATTTATTTGATGATCTCATGTTTCTGAGGATTAAAAATTTTCCAAATAAATAAGAAAAAAAATTCTTTATTCTATGAATATAAAAATTGAACAGGGAGAAGAATATGACTATTATATAACATTTTTTTTACTTGACGAAACACATTCAAGTAAAATATTGTGAACCCGATACAATATGAAAAATAGAAAACATAATTTTACTAAAGAAATCGAATGAAGTCGAATATGATATAAATTTATCAAACATGTAAATAAAATATGTTTTTATATATTAGATAGAGAAAAATTACATGTATGATATTTTCAATACCATAAATAAAGCGAATTCTAAGTCCTACATGAAGGTTAGTAAAAGGATTCATTCACTTATTGTTTGAGGAAGTCAATCTAATTTCGAGGATTAAGCTATGTTAGATAGTAAGAACTATTGGGGAGTTGGGAACTATGTTATGAAATATAAATACCCTCTATTGGGATGCTTCTTCACATGATGGGATGTCATATAATCATGGGTTATACTAATTCATGTCACCATTTGTGATAAAATTGGTATATATTGTGGTTATGAAATCTAACTAATCCATGGAAGGTGTAATTTTTCATTCCTTAACTTTGTAAAAATCCCTGAGTTTTTTTGCCTTTTATTTTCTCCGTTATTAAGGTATAGTTGGATGATAATGGAAGAGTGGCTCGAGAAATTAACTTGTTTAAGATGTGTAATTAAGGAAGAAAATTAATAAAAATATATAATATATTAACTCTCTACCCCATAGTGATCCACTAAACCCAATTACAGTGTATTAGATATAAAAAGGTAACCCTTAATTGGATATAATATTGATATATATTAGTTTTTATCAGACTCACATGAAGTACACATTTGAAAAATATTAGTAAGTGTCATAAATGTATAATTTAATCTACATCTCTATCAGTGCTGAAATAGGGGTGTTGACCAAAACATTGAATAACATTAAGAAATGAGAGGCAAGGAAATATAAAAACTTTTGTAAGGATAACAATGTTCAACCAATAATTGATGTTTCTCAAAGTGATGATTATTTTTTTATCAAATTTATTTAGAATGATCCTTTTAATTTACAAATTATAAGTTGTAGATAGTATAAGGATGATGAGTCTAGTAAGAAAATGTATGACTTCTTCACTAAATTTAAAGATAATATGATTAAAGTTCTTAAAGAATTGGCCTCCCGTATATTTACTATTTTCAGGGAAGTTCTTAATAAAAAGTCTTAACTATAAGAGTAAGATGAAAAAACATAGGATGCATGAATTAATAATTTTTTAAAGTGAATTTATATTAGAGGATTTATAGAATTAATGGAATAATTGATATCAAATTATAATAAAATAGTTTCCTTACATGAATAATAATTATAAAGATTTATTTGTAATAAATCATTCTACAAAAAAATTATATTTATAATTTATCCCGGAATTTGAAAAGTTATAAAAAACCACCATTAATGATGAAGATTATTAAATGGAGTTCAAAGAAAAAATTATTAAATTAGATCGATAAATCTATATAAGAGCCAAGAGAAAATCATGAAGAACAAAACAACAAGTTCAATCAGGATTGGGAGGAATGTTTAATATCAAATATGGGTTATAAAAAATCCCTTAACTTTAATTATCTCTAACTAGAGATGAAGTTGAAAATGTAAAATTATCTAGTGATCTACCAACAATAAGCTCTTCGAAAAAGTTAACTCTAACTCTAGATGGATCCATTTATACTAATGTAGTTTTATTTATTAATCAAGTTTTAAAACTAAATCTTGAAAGGTTTTGAGGGATAAAAATTTAAAAAAGGTCCACCAACATATCATTTCCCGATGTTGGAATATCTAAGAAAAGAAATCCCTTCAGAGTATCCAAAAATGGTGGTTTTCCAAGAATAATAGTAAGTAATTAAATATGGATAGATGAAATAAATAGGTAAGTGGTTGTGATTTATTAGATATTACTAGTTATAATGGATATTTTTACATAGATTAATTGAGTTTTTGTATAATTTTTCAAGCACTAGTTTATTTATTAGGCCATGTGAGAGAGAAATGATAGAGAATGAGTAATGTAAAAACCCAAAAATTTATTAATGAATTCTGTTTGTCATTACATAAATGCCTTTTTAAGTAATTTAGTTGTAGAAAACACATGATATTTTTTGGTTTTTTTAATATAAAATATATTTAGTTATATTTAAATGTCGATTAATAATCTTAATAATTTATAATATGTCATTTCTATAGTGTCTGTAAATATCGGAAAATATTAATGGTTAAAATAAAGTATAATTGGATCTCATGGAAGGAGTAATTTCCCCAAATAGTAGGATAAAACCCAATGCATCACATTTATTAAAACATCTTAGGGAGATAGAATATTTTTCATTTCTGTTAACCAAGACCAAACTAAAATATACCAACTCAAATGCGAATAAAACTATTTCTGGGTGATGTTCAAGATTCTCAAGATCATGTCCAAAATGATGTTCACTGAACCACCCCTAGAAAGAACAACAATTCCACACCTTACTCATAGAGAATACATTTCTGTAATAAGGGGTTATATATCTATACCCATGTAGCATGAATTTTTATATTTTATTTTTAATAAAATAGTTATTATATTTATCAATTTTAATTATTACTTTATAAATAAATTATATAATAGTTGATGAAAACTATATTTTGATATGAAGATAGAATTTTTTCTTGAAAATATATTATTTCAATGAAAATAATCTTTTTGATAAAATAAAGACTTTTGAAAAAAAATGTTACTTTTATATAATATTTTTATTAAATAATATTTATTCATATATATATGATAATATAATTTAATGAAGTCAAATTAAATCTTTATAATGTTTGGAAAACTGTTATTATCATAAAAATCTGTATCTTATAAATAAATGAATATTTTTATATAAAATATTAATTTCTTATATTTAGTAAATTATTATAATAAAATAAATATCATTTTTTAAATCATCGCATCTAAATTATCCAATGGTGTGTGTTTCATAATTTTTCAACACATATGAATAATTGTGTAAAATTTTATTATGGTATAAATATATTGAAGGTATTATGGAATCATAATAGCCCAAAATTGATGTAATAAATTCATTAAAAGGAATACACAACCAAAACTTTTTTCACCTTTAAACTAATTGGTCTTGAGATTTATTTTATTAATTTTAAAAACCCACTATAATTCCTCAAAATCCAATATTATAATTTTTTTCTATTGAATTAATTTTTTTATGGACATGAATCACTTCCTCAACACCAATGGTATTATTCTAATATGTTAGGTTCTTGAACATAGAAAATATATAAAACAAATACTATTTTGATGAATTAATAGCCACAAATAATGGTATGTTTTTTGGTTTTTATTATTTTATCATAGAGTCCAAAACAAAATTTTTGAAATTAATAATTTTTTCCCCACAATTTGGATATAAATACCCACCTAAACTCTCACTCCCATTCACAAATATCATAATGATCATGAATTAATTCTAACTATAGCTCTCTAAAACTCTCCAAATGTTTCCCCAAGACCTTAATAAGATTCTCTCATGATTTTAGAAGCATCCTCACAAGGTAAGAGACCTCCCTCTTTTCATTTACATTCAATAACCTTCAGGGTATTTCTCATTTTGAATATTTATTGAATATTTATTTCATGTATTTATAAATATTAATTTACTCTTATATTTATGAGATATTATTTATCCCACTTTTTTATAAGCTTTACCTAAGTTGTTATTGTGTCGATGTTAGGGAATTTTTTCCTTCCCCTATTTATTCAAGTAGTTCATTTTTGTTATGCCCATAGGATTATAAATGTTTACATTTGAATGTGTTTTTACACATCTCATGTAATTTAATTACAATTTCATGGTAATTTGAAACCACATTTCACTCTCATTAAACCATTTCATGAATCATCGTGTACTTTTATTATGTTTCCAAAATTATCCTATGATTTTCATTGCCATAGTATTGTTTAGTGAATATCGATTCTAATTATCCCTCAACAGAATTCACCTAGATTTAACTATCCTTCATTTATATTGGAATTCCATGTATATAACCCACACTCATTAATCTTGGGATTAAAATTGATGAAGGGTATGATTATTTTTTATGATATATTTTTCAAACAAATGATTTTACTTTATTTGAATGTGATAGGTGGGAATGAAATTATATATCTCTAAAATTCATTTGATATTGTTTTTATCACATAAGATATTGTGTATGGTTCATGGGTGTTTATACTAAAAACACTATGTTATGATGTCTCAATGACTAGACATGAATTATGCTTATGATATAATTTTTTATGTTGTTTACTCATCCTTATTTTCTGTAAATGTTATTTTGTTATATCGTTCGTTGATGTTCATGTCTATAATTACCAATCCTTTTATGTCACATTAATATGAATCATGACTAACAAGTATTAACTTTATCATGTTATTGTTTTCTTATTCCCTTATTTGGATTTAAATCTCACTCCTTTATTATGTACATACCCATGTTATCTTATGTAGTATTAGAAGAATCAATGGAATATAATGGAATTTGTTAAAATTTAAAATAATATTGTTATACTTATGTTTCATGTTCTTCTGTTATGTATCCAATTACACAAATACACTATGTCTCGTGATATTTTATGTTTTTATTAAGTTTTTCTTTATGAAATAATCATGAATTATTTTTTATTATAGATATGGGTAATCATAGTTGGAATTAGAGAAATATATAGTTTTTTGTATTAGGATTAGAAAAACATAGTGAAATCCCTAGCTATAAGACTATACATATTAAAACATCCCTAAATTTTGTGAAAGTATAAATTATGTTATTTCCAAGAGTAAAATATTTTTCTAGATAGTACACATGGGTGTGTCTCTATAACAATTGTATATAGGCCTAATAGCCCCAAATGGGTGAATTTGGAATTTACTTGATCACCTCCAAGTTCAAAATAATTACCCTTACAACACACCAAGTTTGAAACTCTTAGGGGATATGATTTGGTAAATTCTAGAGCTTCTTCTAAAACATCATTAAGGGAAGAAATATATATATTTTTATGTTCATAAGAAGACCATGGAGATCATAGATTGAAACCAATAAATTCAAATGTTATGTAATGTTTGTTATTTAGGTGTTATGACTATAATGTTTATAGTTTCCATTATATATATTTAATAGTTTAAAAATTATCATCCTTAATTTTGTGTTTGATGAAGTAAATCATTAAAACCATAATCAAATAGTTAAAGGATATCTTATCATCCATGGTTCTATGAATTATATAAAATCATGAATGTTTAGTGGAACATTTCCAACACTACCTCACAAAATTTAAGTGGAGTTATTAGTGAAATGTAAAATGGGGAAATCATTACATCCAATGTATATAACAATTTTCGTTGTCTATATTTATAGGATAAGTATCCTACTAAACCATGTGACACACTCTTTAGAAGAATTTGACGAAATTATGGGAATGATTAGATTTCCATATACAAATGAAAAAATATTTAATAGGAGAATGATTTAACCATTCACATCAGGAATCACCCTCCAATTATATACAAGTTTAAGTAAAATAATGTATCTCATTTGAAATCATCATCTGGATCATGGATATTATTTCATCATGAGAATTATTATCTTGCTAAAATGATTGACACCATAGAAATGTTCATCTTTGATTATATTAACACTATGAAGTAATATGTTCCTCAAATAATTTATTATAATTTTTACTGAATTTTATGTTATGTTATCAATCGATGTGATACCTAGAAAAACTAACCCTCCCTAGGAATTTTATTTCCATAAATAGAATATTTGTGAAATATATATGGATAATAACATCCTCAATTATATATTCAATTACATTATATCAATATGAACAAAAGATGGTTGTCTAATCTTATCAAGGATTGCAATTTTTCAATCTGTTTCCAACATTCCATGGTGAACAAAGTGGAAGAAGATATGAGTAGAAAGGATCATGAAACCATTTCGATTATGAGGATTCAATTGGATGAAATCTTCTTGGATATGGAAATAATGGATATGTGAATCATAAAAATGACTTTACCTTACCTTACTCAAATAACTACCCTACTATCCATTCTTGATACGATCAAAAAAACCCAAAAAGTAGATGGGGAGCTACAAAGAATAGTTAAAAATATTTCAGAGTATAAATTTTCAAAAGATGTAATCATAAGTCTTGAAACAAATATTTATGCCCCATAAAAACCAGATATGAGGAGGGATCATTTAGATTATTTGAATAGAAAATACTTCTCAGTTAAACTAGGAAGGACTGAGATTTATAGATATCTGAACCAAAACATTTAATGAGAGAATAGAAAAAGTTCTATTTTATAATTTGTATCATGATACGTGGTATGTGAACTAATCATTGATAATTGATAGAAGATTATGGTTATGATGCATCTATTGACCATACCCATTTGTAAATATGAAAAATAACCTTGTATTTCATTGAAAGACTCCCTAGGACATATAAATGAAATAAGTCCATCATCATGGCCTTAAAAGGTCAGAGCATTACATTAATACCAATGAAGATTTCTCTCTCAAACAACTCACTAGGATATACGTAATATACGTGGTAAGAGAAAGTGTATTTCAACTCTCTATTGTATATGATGAAGACTAATGGATGAGAATGAGGTTTTTAGAAGCCTCCAGTAATCAATAGATATAGAGTCGAGTTTCTATAGAACTTATCTCCCTTTAAAGGATGGTTAGTTTGAAACAAACATTCAAACTCTATTAAATAAATTTATATCATGTTAAATGGATAATAAAGAATATTAGGATAAGAACCTTACCCAATTGGAGTTCTCATATAATAACAATTTTCATTCTAGAATTAAAATGGTGCCATATGAGGTACTTTATGGAAAGAGGTGTGAGACTCCAATATGATGGGATGAAGTTGGAAACCAAAATCTTATGGGGCCTAATCATATTAAATAGATGATATAGAATATTTTAACCATCCATCATAATATTAATTACATACAATGTCAACAAAAAAGATGTGAATATAATCGTTGATGTGACATTGAGTTTGATATTAGAGATAAGTTGTTCCTTCATATATCACTATGGAAGAAATTCATGATATTTGGGAAGAAAGAAATGTGTATTACAAGGTTAATTGGCCCCTTCGAGATCCTTAATCACCTCAGAGAAGAGAACTATCAACTATCAATCCCATATAACAAGTCCCAATTACATGATGTGTTTCATACATCCCACTTGAGGGAGTATATATTGGACCAATCGCATATATTGAATCCAGATGTGGTACCCATAGAGAATTATATTTCATACATGGATTGGACTTTGAATATATTAGTTCATAGAGAAAAAGTTCTGCAAAACAACACAACTTTCCTATCCAGAGTGTTGAGGTAGAATAACTGGTTTGTGGAAGTGACCAGGGAACTATAAGAGGCGATAAAGCAAAAGTACAACGAATTATTTTAGTGTATTAAAAAAAATTTGAATGGTTAAGTTTAAAAGGGGGAAGAATGTGATGACCCCACATTTTTAAAATTATATTCTATTTTTGAATGAAAATATCATTATTATGTAATGTAGTTATAGAAATCACATGTTGTAATTTAGTTATTTTTTATTGTGATAAAAAATAATTGGTTGGAATTAAAATACAATTAAGAATGTTAATCATTGATAATAGATACATTCTAATGTGACCATTAATTTTAGTATATATTAATGGTTATTATAATTTATAACTAACATATATAGGTGATGTGATGGCCTCGACCAGTAGGATCATACCCTATTAATCCCATTTAACAAAGCTTATAAGAGAGATGACACCACCAGGTTTTCCATTGAAGAAGCATGAGTTGAAATTCAAAGTCTAAAACATGAAAAACCCGTCCATTAGATAAGTTCAAGATTATCAATTTCACAACCTAATCCATATTTGTCGAACCACCACATGAAAGCACAATCATCGAACACCATACCCTTAGGACATACGCTGGTGTAATAAGGGGTTTTGTATCTAGACACTAATAGTATAAATTTATAAATTTTCCTTTTTAATAAAATAATAATAATTTTTATAATTTTTCATTATTATGTTATAATCACAATTATATAATAATAAATAAAAACTATATTATGATATAGAGAAAAAAAATTATTTTTGAAGAATATACGTTTTTAATTAAAACACACTTTTGGTTGAATTAATGAATTTTAATATAAATATTATTTTCAAATAATATTCATATTAAATAATATTAATTTATATAAAAATGATAATATAATTTAATTATGTCCTATCTAACATTTATAATGGTCATAAAGTTATTATGGTCATAATAATAGTATTTTCAAAAAAAAATGAGGAATTTTATTTAAAAGTGTAAATTATATTATTTACATTTTTTTTAATAATATTAATTTTTAAATATACTTTTATTTACTTTCCATTGGTTATTTTTTCATTATTTTTGATGATGGTGGAATTTTGCTGTTAAATTAAATACAGTATAAATTTACAATTAATATTATGACATTATAATGTCTAAAATGTAATGTAATAAGTCCAATAAAAGTTATCCAATACTATATAAATTCTTCTGATTTAAAATAATTTTTCTTTTAATTTATTTTATTAATTTTATAAACCTTTAATTAATCCTCTAAAACCTATATTATATAATAATGTTTTAAAATAAATTCTTTATGAACATGACTAACTTTCACCTCAAAAATGGTATTATTTTAATATTTTTAGTTATTTTTCTTATAAAATATTGAATTCCAGTACAATTTGGAAGAATCCAATAGAAAAAACTTTGTAAATGTTTGTATTTTTCATTAATTTATCTAATAGATTCCAAAACATATGTTTTGATATTTGAAAAGAATTACCCTCTCTTTTTCGATAAATACCAACCCAACAACCCACAAATTTTCCATTAATCCCGATTTATCATGAATGTACTCTTCCAATTCCTATCTAAATCATTACCAAAGTGTCTCTAGGTTCATAAAAAATCTCCTTCCAGTCTCATAGAAGCATTATCTCAAGGAAAGGGATATCTATCTCTTTTTTCATTTAAGAACGTCCTTGGTATTTGTCTTTTTGAATCTAAATTAATTATGATATAATGTGTTTATAAATATCCCTTTTATTTCTAATTTATCTTCTTTTAATTATAGGTCATTTATCACTTCTAATTATAACCTTCACATAATCCATTAATATGCTAAAGTAATGGGATTGTTACTAACTCCTATTTATTAATGCACTACCGTTGTAAAATGTCATTTGATTTGAAATTTTCTGTGTTAGAATGTGTTTTTAAACATAAATTTTACATTCCATATGATTTTAAAGTTATTATTAATTACATTACATAATTATTAAAACTTTATTGGTATTGTTATGCATACCCATTATACGGATGAAATTATCAGGTGATTTTTCCATGCCAAACATTTTGTTGTGAATAGCCATCCACATTTTTACTCGAGGTTATTCACCTAGATGTATATACCCTTCATTAATTGTTGAATTACGTGTGTTTAACTCAATATCCTTAATCCTAGGATGAAAATTTATGAAATTAATTTTTATTGTGTATGAACTATATAGAATAGTAATGCTTGAACATGACATTAATATGATGGGAGGGATTGGAATTATATAATCCTTAAATACATTATGTAATATTTTTTCTCATGAGATACAATACATGGTGAAATTATGGTTATCCTAATAATAATATTCTATGAATTCTTAGGGTTTATCTTTTACTTGTGTTTAGGATTTCATGTTTTATATTGTTTCAACATCCCTATATTTCCTTGATTTCATCATATATTATCATGCTTCAATGTTCATGTTTTTTATTCTCATCCATTTTATGTCACCCTCTTGCAACTCATAACTAACAAGTATTACATTTTTAAGCTATTATTAGATTATACACATACAAAGAATTATAGATCTCTTATTTCTTATGTACATCCATAGTTTATTCCAAAAAGTATTATAAGAATTGAGGGAATGTAAGGTAATGTTTTGGAGTATTAAATAGTATTTTTACCCTTGATTAAAGTTATTATTCTTAGTATCTAATAACCCCATTAAACATGGCCTCATTATCTTTTTAGATTGAATTAAGTGTATATTTAAATAATAAATAAGGAATTAATGTTTATTAAAGATATGGGTTTTGTTGAAAATACCTACAATGTGGTATCAAGATTCATAGTGAATGAAAGGTCTATACAACTAAAACATATTAATGATATTGAAATTTTATATGATTATTGAAATATGTGTGGTCATAACCATGATGACTGATGATATATACTATCCCGGAATTTAAGAACCCAGTTTTTTCTGCGGAAGACTTTGGAATATTCTTGATGATATTCTAGAGCAGAGCCTTCAGACGGCAAGCGATTCCGAGCCCCGGAGTGGCCGGAATTAAATTTTCAGTGCGTTCACACTGGAAATGCCAAATAAATGGGATAACTCCAAAACAGTGATTTATATCAGAGATCCGAGTATACTGATGGGTCCGGAATGGTGTGTTTACCCTAGAAAAGAAATAAAGCGTGTCGGCGCGGGACATTTGGACCCCTCGCCTGCTTCTGGAATGTTTAATGGATAAATTAATTAATTAATTTATTCGTTTAATGTTGAGACACAAGTATCTATTAAACGGTGGCTAGGATTGGAAAATTGAGGGAACATTTTAGTTTGAAGCGTGCCGTTTACCCTAGGAGGGGTGTAACTTTCGCGGGCGCGGTCCGTCTGTGAAAAATGCCGCCAGGGATGTTTTTGTAAATTAGCGGCTTCGAACGTTAAATATTATAACATCCAAACGGAAGCTCGGAATCGAATTCTGAGTCCTCCGTTGTGCCTTGGAGGTGGTGTTTGGCCTAGGGGAGGCTTAACCTCGACTCTGTCGATGGTTTCGGATGTGGGATAAATTATGGGTTTAAATTTAATTAAAATATATAGTTTTATTTAAACCCTCATCCCCTTCCAACTCCCTTGTTCACCCCCTAGAGAAGCCCTCCAACCCTCTTCCCTATCCTCCTCCACTCCGGTATGGAAGCTCCAGAAAGGCGATGGCGTGGCGGCGGATCCTCCGTGAAGCTCTGGGCGAAGCCCAGCGATGTAGGGTTTTGTTGCGTTTTCAATTCCTACGTCCCTCTTTGAATTTCTTATTTTGTGCCGAATCTCTGTCGAGTCTTCAAACAAATCCTGAAAATGTGTAGTTGATTTTATATGGTATCCTACGCCTATTTCGGATCGAAATTTCGAGTTCCGAGGTGATCGTAGATGTCTGCCGAAGGAGAGCGGGTTTTGGAATGTTTTCCGGCAAAAAACCAGTTTCCGGTGTTTTGGGTGGATTTTCGGCGTTTTTAGCTGGATCCAGCGGAGGTCCACCGAGCGGGCACGGCATCCTTGACGGTTGGCTGAGGCGGAGGTGCTGGTTGGCGAGGCTCCCAGGTCGAGCGTGGGTCGGAGCATCAGGATGTGGCGTGGGTTTCTTCCGGCAGAGGTGGCCGCGAGCTCGGCAGCTCGGTGAGCAGGGGCGCCGGCTGAGGAGGGCGAGCTCAGACAGCGGCATCAGGCGGGCGGCACGGCGGGCGTCTCATGCAGCTCGCTCGGAAGGCCGGCCGGTTGTGCCAGCCGGGGGAGGCTAGGGATGACCTGGGTTGACAGACCCCGACTGGCCAACCAGGACCCGCACGCTGCGGGTCCTGTTGAGAGGTGAAGACCGGCCGAATGGCCGGTCTGGTCTTTCATTAAAAAAATAATGTTAATAAAAAAAAGGGAGGATTATAATAAAAATAATAATATTATTATTATTATTAGGAAAAAATGATTTATACATTATAAATCATTCGTACGACGTCTGTTTTGCGCACTGTCTACGGCAGCGCGGAGCTCGTGTCAAGAGGGACATTTTGAGAGTGTTTCGGGAATTTTTAATTCCCGAAATAGGGGGTCTTGGTGGCGCAACATGTACGTCATGGGCATTGACGTCATCCTGGGGGTTCTGGTTTTGGATGGAACAGATGCATCTGACGTCCGTTTTGAGCACCATCAGTGGCGTTGGAACCCTGGCACTAAGGCAAAGTTTTCTAGGGTTGTTTCATGTGTTGAAGCTGGAGTTGAGGCATGGGCCCCAAGGCCCGTCTTTTGAGCTGCGTATAGATTTCAGCGACTTTTTCCTCGGATGTCCGTTCGGGGCATGCGAGCAGTCGATGTTTGGTGTTTTTTTGAGGGCATCGCATTGGCGAAGTCCGCCGTTGTAATTCCGCACGATGGTGAGGGCCTCATGAGGGTCATTTGGGTGTCGATGGTGCTTTTCCATCATTATCACCGGGTGACCATTTTGGACAAGTGAATAGTCCATCTTGTGTGTTTTTTCGAGAGGATCACAATGGTGAGATCTGTTCATTGTGTTTCGGGACCAGGTTGCAAGTCCCACGACACACCGCTCGTGTGCGGTGTGCCGGAATGCAAATTTTTCTCCAAATATCTATTGCACTCATGTGAGTAGTGCTTTTGATGTGTTTTCCCAAGGGGATCAAAATGGTGGGATGCACCCAACTGTTTTTAGGGTAGAGGCTCGGGATCACGGGACACCGATCGGGCGTGAGGTGGTGTTGGTGGCTCTTCCGTCGGATATCCGTTTGAGGCATGTAAGCTGTCTATCTCGAATGTTTTTCCGCGATAATTACAACGCTGTGATCTGTTTAGGCGAGCGGAACCTCTTACGCGATCTTATTAAATGTGGAAATTTGAAGGTGGCCCAGGGGAGGTTCTTCTACTGTGTTTGTAGCGGACCCTTGGCGTGTGATCGCGTGCACTCCCGTGTGAGTGAAGTAATGATTGAATAGATGTGGTTGGTCATGCCCCAGTTGTTGAGGTGGCAAGTTGGTGATGTTACGTCATGCCTTCGCATTAATGTTGGGTGCCGTGTGCATGATAGCCTTTGGGTTGGAACGTGGTATACTCTGGGAGTATACGGGAACGTTGGGAGGTACATGTGGATGTTGGAACATTAGAACGTTTGTGCGCTTGGTTGGGGTTGACTTGGGGACACACGTCGTGTGGGCCCCATGTGCGTCATGTGCTCTGCTTTACGTACTTTGACCTCTCATGACTTAGAGGGTCCCTCTATGCTCATTTGTTTGACCAGCAGGGTGGAGTTTTTCCCCTGGCTCTGTGCTCATTTGTTTGAACATCAGAGTTGAGTGGTCTCCCCTGGTTTCGTTCTTGATGGATCAGCCGGTTGCAGTTCTAGTGAAACTCAGTGATGGAACAGGCGCTGAACCTTTTTTGGGTGAGTTGTTCTGGAGTTGGGTGGTTGCGCGATACCCACTCTGTGTTCTGTTGGCCAGTGGTGTACCCTTCAGTAGAGATGCCTAGAACAGTTCTAGGTTTTACCCTCCAGTGGGGCTGGGCAGTGGGTTACTCATCGACTTCTTCGGGTTTACCCTCCAGCAGGGCTGGGCAGTGGGTTTCTCACTGACTTCTAGGGTTTACCCTCCAGTAGAGACGGGGCAGTGGGTCACCCGACGCACTTAGGGTCTACCCTCTAGCAGAGACTGTGCAGTGGGTCACCTGACAACCTCTTAGGGTCTACCCTCCAGCAGAGACTGGGAAGTGGGTCACCCGTCGTCTAGTTCTAGGTCTACCCTCTAGAAAGGATGGGCAGTGGGTCTCCTGTCGACTTATTCCAGGTCTACCCTTTAGCAGGGATGGGCAGTGGGTCTCCAGATGATGTATCAAGGTCTACCCTCCAGCGGGGCTGGGTAGTGGGTCGCCTGATGATGTATTAGGGTTTACCCTCCAGCAGGGATGGGCAGTGGGTCACCCGATATCTGGTTATCAATTACCCTCCAGTAGGGCTGGGCAGTGGGACACCTGTCGGCATTCCAGGCTCAGTCCTTTCTACTAGGATAGTCTGTGGCTTTCCTCCGTGATTACCGGAGCATGACCCTTGGTTATATGGGTCAGTGTTGTGATGGCTTTGACTTTGAGAAGACCTCTCGACTGTAGGGCTGTGACGAGGTGTGGTTTTACTTTCCCTAGAACTCTCAAGTACAAGGGGTGCATTCCCCCGACCGAGACACGTCCTTTTGATGTGACTTAAATCCATGCGGGTGAGTCAGTGCCACCAAAAGTGGATAGTGTCGAGGTGTAGTGGTTTGAGCCCCTTGACTTGTAATTCGGGGCAGACGTGCGGGATGTTGGGCATCGATGATGGTGTTTACTTCTAGGACTGTTGGCTACTCACTTTTCTTGGGGTGAGCTACAGGATGTAGATCCCCTCACGGTTTTGTTCGGGCTTCTTGACAGAGCATATGAATATGTATATACCTTGCATCAGTATCCACTTTTTGGGATTGGTTACTCTCCCTCCAAGAGAGGCGAAGACGCGTGGGGTATGCCACGTGCATTCCGTGTCTATATTCTCAGGGTGGGACGAGTCTACTCTCCTATTATAGGTAGAGAATACTCGACGATAAGTTCAACTTCTCACCGTTTCCATCTCCTTGTGTCTAGACGAGTCTAACTCCTTTATTTTGTTGGGTTGAGCTGGACTCTCTGTTGTTGTACTCTTGACTGCACTATTGGTTGTACTCCTTTACATTTCCCTGTTCTCTCTACTTCTCACCCTACGGTACCTATTTGGTTTCTCCCTCGAGCCTTCGGGGTATCCTACTGATTATTTTTATACTCACTCCTGCTTGGGCTTTGCCCGCACTTGGTGTGCCCTTGTAGATGAAAGACAGGTTGGTCGAGATGTTAGAGAAGCTTAGGAGTTCGGGAGCTGGGACTGCGTGGGGTGGTCATAGACGGGTGTGTGACCTATCAGGTGTTTCTTTTTGTTTACCTTTTGCCGGGTTGTGGCACCTTTTCTGGTTGGGAGCGTTTTTTTGCACCTTTTCCTTTTCAGCACATTTCTTGTACTGTTTAGAGGTCGATGCACATTTTTGGTATATATATATAGCAGTTTACCTTTTTATTTACTTGTATTTCCTTTTACTCTGCACTTTTGCATTGAGTGTGATGCATGTGTGTGTGTACAGGTACTTAGGAAAAGGCCTCCCCGAGTTATTGTGCCTTCGGCGCTAGTCACCAGCCCCTGGCCTATGGAGGTGGGCTTGGGGTAGTTGCGGCTCGAGCCCGGGTAGGGTCGGGTCATGACAAACTGGTATTAGAGGTGGTTCATTCCTTGGGACATTGTGCGGACGTACCTAAAAGAGGAATTGTTGGGGATTTAGGGCAAAAATGTTAACGTGTCTTAAGAGCTGCTCTCAGGCCAGGGAGCCCAGTGATGGTGCGGTGGATGACGTATCCATTCACCAGGAGCCTGATAACCCGCTTGTCAACTCGGTATGCTGAGACACTTGTTACAGGGAAAATTGGTTTGTGCATCACATAGGATTGAGTCTTTGATTGTCCTTCTTGATTTAGCTCCCCATCATTGTTATTGGTATATACATATCTGCTCATCTGATCGCGGCACTTCTTGATAATATTCAGGATGTCTCGGTGAAGACAGCCAGCCAAGATACTAGCTTTGGTGTGTGAAGACGACCCTGTGAGCTACGAGGCCACAGTCCATGACCCATCATTCCATCCCCTTTCTCTGGGTGGGCCGGTAGCAGCACCCCCACCTGTTGAGCAGCAGACAACTTCAATAGAGCAGGTGGAGCTTGAGCGCAGGTTGAGCGCGCTCTGTGAGGTCTAGCGGCAGGGACCGCTGAGGTTCATTGGTGATCCAGACCCTCAGGCAGCAGGGGGTTGGCTAGAGATAGTGGTTCGCCTTTTTCGGGCTTGTGCAGATGCTGACGGATCTTATGGTGGCTTTGGAAGCCGACCATTTTTGTAGAGCTGCTCGGCGTTGGTGGAGTCTGGTGACTCAGTTTCTTGACAATCCGTCTCTTTCGTGGGGCGGCTTCCAGTTGTTGTTTCGTGAGGAGTTTTTCCCCTCCTGCTTACGCTCCGTTCTGATTCAGGAGCTCCTGCATTTTCTACAGGGAGGGATGACGGTGGCCGAGTATGTGGCTAGTTTCGCAGACTGTGCATGCTTTTACCCAGACTTGGTCCATGACGATAACATCCAAGCGCGGAAGTTTGAGCAGGGTCTCCGCCGAGAGATTAATGCTAACGGAGTACCCTTGAGAATTTCCACATATTCTGGGGTTCTAGAGTAGGAGCTGGTGACAGAGGGATTCCTGTCACATTCTAGAGTTGGTGGTGGTAGCAGGCACGTTAGAGCCGAGTTGTCTTCCGCAGCTAGCGGGCGTCGGCAAGCAGAGCCTAGACGCATGTGGCTTTCTGACTACCAGGCTTAGGGGCGTGGTCGTACACCACAGTGGCGTCGGAGGGCACCAGTGCAGCCCGAAGAGAGTTGGTGCTATTCTTGCGATGGGCGAGGTCACCCGGCACGGGACTACCTGACCAGGCATGCGGAGAGCTTCGGGCAGGCAGCAGGTGCACCGAAATGACGGAGGCATCGACGTGATCGAAGTAGTACCCAGAGAGGTGGTGCTAGCAGAGGAGTGGGAGAAAATGGTAATGGGGAACGAATTTACGATGTCTTTCCATAACCACTTGGAGGTCCATGTCAGGCTCTAGGAGCTGACCGTTGGGACCACAGACAGCCACGAGCTTTGGATGTCTACGATCCTACAGAGCATGAGAGTTTATAAGAGGTACGCTCTAAATCTATTCTACTTTTTGCAGTAGAATTGTTAGACTTTTCTTGTGAAATGCTTTCCTCCCTACTCCTTGTTTGAGGTGTTACCAGGGTGACATAGGGCATCGGGTGTAACTCTATGTTGGTAAGGTAAAAGGCGTGGGACCTTTTTCTTTAGTTTATGGTGTCTACTCCATCGCTTTCCGAGCATGTAAGAGAGTCTTGATTGAAAGACATCGACTGTGAAATCTAGCGTGACCAGATATCCTTGGGTGTTTCACAATATGGATATTCTGAAGTAGGGAATCACTGGGAATTGTTCTAGGTGCGGGCGTTGATTCCAGTCGTGGCGTCCGACGTAGAGGTTCGATCGGGGAGGTGAGCTACCCTCGAGGGCCTTTGGGCCGTTTGAGACTATGCAAAGAGATGTCGAGGTACCCTACTACCTTTCCCTAACCCCAAAGTCTAGATTGGGTGCACGACATCGGCAAGGGCCGACCTCGCGTGAACGGATCAATCCTTCGGTCTGTGTGCAGTGGCGCAGAGCTGTGCGAGAGTTCTTATGGGTGCGGAAGAGCTGAGTGTGGGCTTAGTACCCTGTGTTTCTCCGTAGTTATTCTTTTTGGGGAAGAAAATATTGAAGGAGGGAATGATGTAAGAACCCAGTTTTTGCTGTGGAAGACTTTGGAATATTCTTGATGATAATCCCGAGCAGCGCCTTCAGACGGCTTGCAATTCTGAGCCCTAGAGTGGCCGGAATTAAATTTTCAGTGCGTTCACACAGGAAATGCCAAAAAAATGGGGTAACACCTAAACAGTGCTTCAGATCAAAGATCCGAGTCTACGGATGGGTCCAGAATGGGGTGTTTACCCTAGGAACGAAATAAAGCGTGTCGGTGCAGGACTTTTGGACCCCTCGCCTGCTTCTGTAATGTTAAACAGATAAATTAATTAATTAATTTATTCGTTTAATGTTGAAATGCAAGTATCTATTAAATGGTAGCTCTGATTGGAAAACTGAGGGCACCGTTGAGTTTGGAGCGTGCTGTTTATCCTAAGAGGGGTGTAACATTCGCGGGCGCGGCCCGTCTGTGAAAATTGCCACCTTGGGTGTTTTCATAATTTAGCGACTTCAAATGTTAAATTTTATAACTTCCAAAGGGAAGCTCGGAATCAAATTCTAAGACCGCAGTTGTGCTCGGGAGGTGGTGTTTGGCCTAGGGGAGGCTTAACCTCGACTCTGTCGAAGGTTTCAGATGCGGGTTAAATTATGGGTTTAAATTTAATTAAAATTTTTAATTTTATTTAAACCCTAAACCCCTTCCCCCTCCCTTGTTCACCCCCTGGAAAAGCCCTCCAACCCTCTACCCTCTCCTCCTCCACTCCGGCGAGGAAGCTCCGGCAAGGTGATGGCGTGGCGGCGGATCCTCTGTGATGCTCCGGGCGAAGCCCAGCGAGGTAGGGTTTTGTTGCGTTTTCAATTCCTACATCCCTCTTGGAATTTCTTATTTTTCACTGAGTCTCTGTCGAGTCTTCGAAAAAATACCATACACGCGTAGTAGACTTTATATGGTTTCTGACGCCTATTTCAGATCGAAATTTCGAGTTCCGAGGAGATCGTAGATTTCCTCCGAAGGAGAGTGGGTTTTGGAATGTTTTCTGGCCAAAAACCAGTTTCTGGTGTTTTGGGTGGATTTCCGGCATTTTAAGCTGGATCTAGCGGTGGTCCAGCAAACGGGCGCGGCGCCCTCGACGGTTGGATGAGGCAGAGGCACTGGTCGGCAGGGCTCCCAGGTCGAGCGCGGCTTGGAGTAGTAGGTAGCGGCGTGGGTTTCTTCCGGTGGAGGCGGCCGCGAGCTCGACGGCTCGGTGAGCAGGGGCGCCGGTGAGCTCCTGTAGCGGCTTCAGGCGGGCGGCGTGGCGGGAATCTCGTGTAGGCGGCTTGGAAGGTCGGCCGGCTGTGCCGGACGGTGGAGGCAAGGGAAGACCGGGGTCTACGGACCCCGGCTGGCCAACGAGGACCCGCATGTTGTGGGTCCTGTTGAGAGGTGAAGACCGGCCGAATGGCCTGTCTGGTCTTTCATTAAAAAAAAGAAAGTTAATAAAAAAAGGGAGGTTTATAATAATAATAATATTATTATTATTATTATTAGGAAAAATGATTTATACATTATAAATCAATCGTACGGCGTCCGTTTTGCGCGCTGTCTGCGGCAGCGCGGAGCTCGTCTCAAGGCGGACGTTTTGATATGGTTTTGGGAATTTTTAATTCCCGAAACGGGGGGCCTCGGTGGCGCAACATGTACATCGAGGGGACTGACTTCATCCTGGGGGTTCTGGTTTTGGATGGAGCGGATGTGTCTAACGTCCATTTTGAGCATCATCAGTGGCGTTGGAACCCTTGCACCGAGGCAAAGTATTCCAGGGTGGTTTCCGGCGTTGAAGCCGGAGTTGAGGCATGGGCCCCACGGCCCGTCTTTTGAGCTGTGTATAGCTTTCAGCTAATTTTTCCTCGGATGTCCATTCGGGGCGTGCAAGCAGTTGATGTTGGGTGTTTTTTCAAGGGCATCGCGTTGGCGCAGTCTGCCCGCTGTTATTCCGCACGATGGTGCGAGCCCCGTGAGGGCCGTTTGGGCGTCGACGGTGTTTTTCCATCTTTATCCTCGGGCGACCGTTTTGGACAAGTTAATAGTCCATCTTGTGTGTTTTTTCGGGAGGATCGCAATGGTGCAATCCATTCATTGTGTTTCGGGGACTGGGTTGCATGTCCCATGAAGCACCGCTCATGTGCATTGTGCCGGAATGCACATTTTTCTCTAGATATCCGTTGCACTAATGTGAGTAGTGCTTTTGACGTGTTTTCCTGAGGGGATCGCAATGGATCGATGCACGCAATTGTTTACGGGGCCAAGGCTCGGGATCACGGGACGCCGATCGGGCGTGAGGTGGTGTTGGTGGCTCTTCCGTCGGATATCCATTTGAGGTGAGTAAACAGTCTATCTCGCATGTTTTTCTGTGAGGATTACAACGGTGTGATCTGTTCATGTGAGGGGAACCTCTTACATTGGTCTTATTAAATGTGGAAACGTGAAGGTGCCCCGAGGGCGGTTCTTCTACAGTGTTTGTAGCGGACCCTTGGTGTGTGATCGTGTGCACTCCCGTGTGAGTGAAGTAAAGCTTGAATAGATGTGGTTGGCCAATCCCCAGTCATTGATGTGGCAAGTTGGAGATGTTACGTCACGCCTTCACGTTGACGTTGGGTGTCGTGTGCACGATAGCCTTTGGGTTGGAACATGGTATACTCTGGGAGTATACGAGAACGTTTGGAGGTACATGTGGATTTTGGTACATGAGAACGTTTGTGCGCATGGTTGGGGTTGACTTGGGGCCACACGTCGTGTGGTCCCCATGTGCGTTCCATGCTCTTCTTTGCATACTTTGACCTCTCGCGACGTAGAGGGTCCCTCTATGCTCTTTTGTTTGACAAGAAGGGTGGAGTTTTTCCCCTGGCTCTGTGCTCATTTTATTGACTAGCAGAGTTGAGTGGTCTCCCCCTGGTTTCGTTCTTGATGGATCCACCGGTAGCGGTTCTAGTGACACTCAGTGATGGAACATGCATTGATCCTCTTTTGGGTGAGTTGTTCTGGAGTTGGGTGGTTGCGCGATACCCACTCCGTGTTCGGTTGTCCAGTGTTGTACCCTTTAGTAGAGATGGCCAGATAATTTCTGAGTTTTACCCTCCAGCGGAGCTAGGTAGTGGGTTACTCATCGACTTCTTCCGGTTTACCCTCCAGCAGGGCTGGGCAGTAGGTTTCTCACTGACTTCTAGGGTTTACCCTCTAGCAGAGACTAGGCAGTGGGTCACCCGACACACTTATGGTCTACCCTCCAACAGAGACTGGGCAGCGGGTCACCCGACGACTTCTTATGGTCTACCCTCCAGCAGAGACTAGGCAGTGGGTCGTCCGTCGTCTAGTTCTAGGTCTAACCTCCAACAAGTTTGGGTAGTGGGTCTCTTGTCGACTTATTCCAGGTCTACCTTCCAGCGTGGCTGGGCAGTGGTCACCAGATGATGCATCAAGGTCTACCCTCCAGTGGGGTTGGGTAGTGGGTCTCCTGATGATGTATTAGGGTTTACCCTCTAGTAGGTCTGGGGAGTGGGTCACCCAATATATGGTTATGAATTACCTTCCAGCAGGGCTGGGCAGTGGGACACCTGTCGGCATTCCAGGCTCAATCCTTTCTACTAGGCAAGGCTGTGGCTTTCCTACGTGATTACCGGAGTGGGACCCTTGGTTATTCGGGTCAGTGTTGTGACGACTTTGACATTGAGAAGACCTCTCGACTGTAGGGCAGTGATGATGTGTGGTTTGACTTTCCCAAGAACTCTCAAGTACAAGGGGCGCATTCCCCCACCGATACGCGCCCTTATGACGCGACCTAAAACCGTGCGGGCGAGTCAGTGTCGCCCAATGCAGTTAGTGTCGAGGTGTGGTGGTTTGGGCCCCTTCACATGTAGTTCGAGGCAGATGTGCTGGATGCTGGGCATCGATGATGGTGTTCACTTCTAGGACTATTGGCTACTCACTTTTCTTGGGCTGAGATATGGGATGGAGATCCCCTCACGGTCTTGTTCGAGCTTCCTGAAAAAGCATATGAATATGTATATACCTTGCTTTAGTATCCACTTTTTGGGAATGGTTACTCTCCCTCCAAGAGAGGTGATGACGCGCGGGGTATGCCACATGCTTTCTGTGTCTAGCTTCTCGTGGTGGGACAAGACTACTCTCCTACTATAGGTAGCGAAGACTCGACAAGACGTTCATCTTCTCACCATTTCTAGCTCCTTGTGTCTGGACGAGTCTACCTCCTTTCTTTTGTTGGGTTGAGCTGGACTCTCTGCTGATTTACTCTTGACTGCACTATCGGTTGTACTCCTTTACTTTTCTTTGTTCTCTCTACTGCTCACCCTTTAGTACCTCCTTTGTTGCTCCCTTGAGATTTCGAGGTATCCTACTGAGTATTTTTATACTCAACCCTGCTTGGGATTTGCCTGCACTTGCTTTGCCCTTGCAGACGACAGACAGGTTGGTTGAGACATCAGAGGAGTTTAGGAGTTCAAGAGATGGGACCTCGTGCGGTGGTCATAGACGGGTGGGTGACCCGTCAGCTGTTTCTTTTTTTTTACCTGTTGCTGGGTTGTGGCACCTTTTCTGGTTGGGTGCGTGTTTTTCCCCTTTTCCTTTTCATCACTTTCCATGTACTATTTATAGGTTGATGCACATTTTTGGTAAATATATATAGCATTTTCCCTTTTTCTTTACTTGTCTTTCCTTTTACTCAACACTTTTTCATTGAGTGTGTTGTGTGTGTGTGTGTGTACAGGTGCTTCGGCATAGCCCTCCCCGAGTTGTTGTGCCTTCAGTGCTAGTTGCCAGCCCCTGGCCTATAGAGGCGGGCTTAGGGTAGTTGCGGCTCGAGCACGGGTAGGGTCGGGTCGTGACATAGAACAAGTTATGGGATTATGTAAAATGGAATCCACAATAGAGATTGAAGTATGATGGAATGAAAGATTAATTCTCATTGGTAGAAAAACAAGTGATGAATTATTTCTAGTAAAATAAAATATCTTGTCATATATCACTAAATATGTCTAAATGAAAATGTAAAAATGATTTCAATCACAAATTGAAGTGATTTTACTCTGAAAAAAGTGACACACGACGGATGAATGAAAACATGTCATGCAAATCAATATTAAAGGTAGTATGATGAATCTAAAAAGGGAATCATTCTAGGAGAGAAAAATGATGATTATATTAATGAAGAAATTCTAGATGAAGAGTTTAAATTAATTCCCAAAAAAATTAAAATGGTTTTTTTGAATAATCAATGATAAAATGGAAATAAATTTGATTATATTAAGAGGGGGTATTATACTTATTTTCCATATCTATTGTAAATGTATAGATAATCAAAAAATTCTTAAAACTTTTATAATTTATTAGGGAAACACATGATTTTACATGAAGAGATCAAACTTAATGAAGGGTTGTCTTGAAGTGATAACCCAAAGTCTCAATATAATATATGAGAAAAGTTTTAGAAATTTGAACATATTATGCATGAATGTATGACCATTATAAAATATCAAATGGAGTTGATTTAAAAACTGATGCAAACATATAGTAACACATTTACCATGATAGATAATGTTTAAAAGAATATTCCATATAAAGATAAAATTGAAAAGAATATGAAAATGTTCATTTTTTTGAAGGAATTATTGATTTTGAAAAATAAAATTGGATATTTCAATAAGAAATATCCCAATATCAAATCTAGAAATAAAATAAGATCTCAGTTTACATAGAGTTATCTACCTTACTTTAATTATGAACAATCAAGGAAAAACTCCTCTTCATTCTTTTACTGCACCATCATTAATATAAAATCCGCAATATAAGAATTTTTAAATCATACAATATTATACTCATACCTTCAAATAAAGTATTAACATGGAATTTATTCAAAAAAATCCAATAGGTACAAAAATAATCATATTTACTATAAATTCTCCATACCACTGTAGTGATGATCCCAAATGATTCCAATAATTAAAAAATAAACTCTATATAATTATATATGTAACATTTAATATTCCTTCAACATCATTTTCAACAAATAAAACCTAAAAACATACCTTGAGAATCTTTTTTAATAATATATCCCATTGTGTTTGTTGAAAATTCCAACGGGTTTCAACTTTATGAATCCTCTACTTTAGCCAAAAAAAATTTAAAAATATATATATAGATATTACCCTAATATAAAAAAATTAAATTTTCATCCTTCAATGTATGTAATGATGGATTAAAAATCACAATCTCTAGTCCCACATGATCCATGACCAGTGTGAGAAATAAGTTTTTAATGAAAATATTCTATATAACACAAGAAATTGGTCTCTTCCATTATAATTCATTTTTAACCTTGATGAACCATTAAGAAACTCCCCCAATTCATAAACTCACATGTAGATATCCCCAATTTGCATAGATTGGGTAACCACTTTTCCCCTTATTCTTTTTATCCTAAAAACCATTTCTCTAAAATTTAATAAGATAGAATCATAATTTCACACAATAAATAAAAGATAGAAAAAATACATTTCTTGAAAATAAAATTCCCTAGGGAAAGGGGGAAATTAATCCATATCATCTAGATTGAGGGATTTATTTATATGTACAGAGCTTACTGATTCCTTTCAAAATAAATCTTGGGTTGATACATGGTAATTATATCAGTAATTTGACTTTAGTATACACGTAGTATAACTTTAAAACTCCCTGTTAAACATAATCCTTGAGAAAATTATATTTTATCTCAATTTGGTCTATCCATGAACAATTAATATGAATATTTCTAAGATTTATTTACATCATTTTGTCACAATATATGGGAATATTAGTGACCACATCCAACATTATGACATTTAGTAGTTGACTCATCCATATCAACTGAGTAAAAGATTAATTTCCTACAATATATTCAGAATTTTTCATACTAAAATATAATCACTCTAGATTCTTTCTTATGAAATAGATATAAGAAATTAAATGATAAAATATATCTTTAAATGTAGAATTCATTTAATAGGTAGAACCAACCTGATCTATATCATGGTAACCCGGTGACAACATCTTTGAATCTGTAAAATAAAAACTTTCAATATACAAAACGTGACTAATATATTGAAGTATTATTTTGACAAATTTCATGTTACTTTTATTGGGGTGGCTTTGGAAGCGGAAAACCTATGAAGTAACAAAAATATTTCCCATCATGTTTTTGTTAAATACAAAAAACATTCCCACTAATTTACTTGTATAGTGTGTCATTAACCTCTCTTCCATCCTCATACTTTGATAATTTCATATGGGTGTCCATCAGAGTCATAATTGGCCTTAAATATTCTATATCAAACCATTTGAGGACATCTTTGAAAAATGAATTTTTCATTCTTACCTTGAACCAGATATATGATAAGGAAGAATTTTACCCCTACAATCAAAGATATTTCAGGTACACATATCATGTAATCTAAAAATATCTTTCATCGTTCATTATTTTGTCATTTAGAAAATATTTCATCCACATAAATGAGCACAAAAATCTTTTGGTTATTCTCCTTCATCACGTATTTATTAGGATCAACTCCACCTCTATACAGTATAATCTCCTTTAGATACTAATTAATCCACAATTTTCAGTCCCTTGGTTCTTACTTTAACTCATACAAACCATTATTCATTTATTAGACTTTATTTTCTTCTTTATAAACAAAAAACCCATCCAATAATTCAATATTAATCTCCTATTAAATAAATCCATTTACTAGTTATTGTTTTACATAAATTTTATAATAACATAAGAAACCTTTCATTCAGAAATCCAAAAATATTCATATGGTTTCCAACCCAGAAAATAGTGAAATTTTTTCATCCACATCAGTTCCTTCTATTCGATAATATCGTTTTTAAACTCATCATTATTTGTTTTTAGTAAATTCTTTATATTCATTGAGTTTCTTTGAAAAGATCCATTATTTTTTTAACACATTCTAATCTCATGTATTTCTAAAAAACTCCCAAATTGGGTTCCTTTATATTTAGTCAATATCTTCATGTTTATCTTGGACCCAACATTCTTCTCTAGTAGCCACTTAAATTTTATAAGTTCCACAATAGAAATAAAAGAGGTTTGATGAGCGTTAATTATTCTTTACATAAAAGATTATTTTATTTAATGATTTATTATTTAATATTGACTTGTTGCTTCCTCCTTTTGATTGTTTTCTTTTGGGTTTTTCTTTCCCATAATTATCCTATAATTTTTGAGACATCAAGTAGCTAGATTCATGAATTTTACACATATAAAAAAATATGGTGGTAGATTTTCCATAGACATTGTTTTTATTATTTTGACATTATTGGGAGAAGATGAAATTATTTTATGAACTTCTTTATCCTCAAGTTCATCTTTTAATTAGTTTCTTATATATCCTTGAATTTTATCTCCTGATGTTCTTTTTTATGGCATTGATTCATTATAATATTCCCCATCTCATAAGAAATTTGAGTGTTATTCATTTAAAAACGTGGTTAATGTCCTGATATATCATTTAAATATAATATTAAAATTAATTAATTATATTTTAAAGAGATATATTCTTTATAAAATTATTATGTGATTTTTTAGTCAAAAGGAAAAAATATTTACTTCACACTAAATTGGGTTTTCATGCATTCTATGGTTTTTTGAAGATATATTAGAAAATTATAGAATATGAATTTTATTAAATGAACATAATTTTTTAATTTAACATTTAAAAATTATCTTTGGATGATTTTTTTAATGTTCACAAAGAAAATATTTTTCAATGAATAGGGAAAAATACTAATTTTTTGGAAACACTATAATCTGTTCATGTATTTTTAAATTAAAATTATATTTTGAATTAGTTTTGATATATTATTTGTTATTTATTGTTAATGAATAAAATTTTACTCTTTTTAGTTAATATTGTAATTTAATTTTGTATAAAAAAAATTTTATACTAAAAGTGATGTTTTTTAAATGCCCCATTTCTCATTATATTTTGCAAGTTTAATTTTAAATTTAATTCTATCATTTCTATGAATTGAATTTTATAACATGGATTAGATATTTTAAATTGGAATAATTAATATTATTTGTTATGTCTAGTTTAATTTTTATCCATCATGGATAGTAAAACCATAATAAAATTTCACCATGATTAAGGTTAATATAGGTTTATCAGGGTGTTAAACTAAAGAGATCAGGGTTATAATTTCCGAAACCCTTTTACAAATTCTATTAGATGGCCATATTTAAACTACATATTATATAATGTTAAAAAAATATTCCATTTTAGATCTATTTATCTTGATTAATACATAATTGTTTTCTTTTTAAAAAATTCATGTGTGCCCTCTCCCCCACTTACAAGAGGACACCCCCTCTCTTCTCATCTCCACACTTGAAGAGACTTTTTGTTTCGAACAAGCACTACCCAAATCCCTTCCTAATATCCCTACCCATGACCTAGAGTCCATGATTTATTCATAAAACTATCCTATTATTGAATTATGTATGGACTTAAAGAGTTTTTCCAATGAATATGACGATAAAAAAATTTATGTGGGGAGTCAGACTCAATGTAAGGACACTTTAATGTCACAATTAATTTCAAATGTTTTAAAGATTTAATTTATAATTAATTTTCTTCGATATCCATATTTATTAAATTATTTCAGGAATATATTTATATTGGAATAATTGATTTATATTGGATATTTTATGTCTTATTTGACATTCTTTAAAAAGTTTCTAAAAAGAATATTTTTAGATACTTAATATGGAATATTTTTTAATTCAATAAAATTTGAAAAAGAATAATCTATTTTAAAGTATTCAATATCAAAAAAATTTATGAGCACCATAACACTTATTTTATGTTTGTCACCATTTATATTTTTATATATTATTAAAATAAAACACATATTTCCATTTATTATGGGTATTTTAATTTTGAAGTTGTGTTTTTTAAAGGAACATCTATTTAGATTTCTAAAAGTGATTTACATGTAGGAATAAAAGAGTTTTTAATGGGTTTTATGATGAAAAATAAAATTATAAAATGTTTTATATATTATATGGTACATGATCCTTATAGATAAAGATGGTTGAGCCTAGATAAATTTATATTATTTGTGGGCCTGATTAACTTATACTAAAGTTGAGCCAGATATAGATTATATGATATGTGTGCTTGATTTATCTCTCTAATTCATTGATTAATATTGATTTTATTCTGGGGAAATGAGTGACTTAACTTGGGTGGATTCTCTTATGTATTTTACTGAGGTCTAGTTATATCTTACCCAAGTTATGAATATAATGGTTTATGTTTTCTAAAGGATTTCTATTTTCTTTATATCGGTTTTAAACATTTTATTTGAGAAAAAAAACATGTAGTTGTAACTTATTCTATATTTTCCAAGAATATTTTGATAAAGGTAAACATTTTAAAGGTTTTCATGGCATTCACTAGAAAAACATATTTCTTTCATTTATGTATTTTTTTGAGATTTTTTTTCTCATCCGACTATTTAAATTATTTATCATAATGTTTAAGGATGAGTAAGATCAAAAAAGAAATTATATTTAAATTCGTGAATAATTTTCATGGAGTGGAAAAAATGATTTATTTTAAAAGTTTTATATTATGTTAAAAATGGATACTGAGTAAAAGTGACCACTTTGTAATATATGTGTTTGTTATTTAATATTTATAATTGTATTATCTAAAACACTAACACTTAAATATATTTTGGAATGTATGAATGTGAATTCTATTGAAAATACACTAGATCTTTTACTTTTAAGGTTGGTTCAATATAGTTGGTATTAGATAATGGTTTAGAAATTTTCTAGGTTGGAATGATTTTGATGTGAATAATTTACATTTTTAGATACCATTATGGATTAATAAGTTTGTTTATTGAATAATAACATAATTTCTGGTAAAAAATATTGTTTTTCTATCCTAGAAATTTAATCCTTTTATGAATACTAGAGAGTGTATGTGGATATGGTTTAGATTAATAATTTAGTAATAACATTGAAAGAAGCCTGTTAAGTATTAACTAGATCATCGCCTGGTGCACAATGAGTGGGCTTAATACAGCAAACCTGGCTAGACATTCCTAGGTTATATTCTTGGGTTAATCATCGTATTTTATATAATCCATTATGAAATATTTTAATATAAGTTCATATAATAAAATTATAACAACATATAACATAAGTAAACCTATGGGGTTATAGATTGAAAGGAACAATGTCATAGAGTAAGGCGTTTAAATTTTATTTAGATGTTCACCCTAATATTATTAACGAAATTATTGGTTATTAACTAAAAAAATTATATTCTATGTAAAAATATATTCTAAAATATTTATGGACAAAAATAAAACCCAATCCTCATTTCTCTATCGGTGGATCCACATGCAATGATAATTGTAAATTATAGCTCAAGTCACCCGAAAACTTTTCCTAACATTATACTGGTAAAAAATAATTTATAATATATCCCAATCCTATTATATTTTTTTGATATCGTGATAGACTATGGGATAATTTGAGAAATGTAATATAAAATTAGCATTCCCAGTATACTTTTTTTGGGAAATATTATATATGAATTTATAGAGTTTTTACGAAGGGTGGTTTTCAAAAAGTGATATTAGTCCTCTATTAAGATATAAAAGAGTATAATCACTGAGTAGAATATCGGTTAATTGTATTATCTGAATCATTTATTATCATAGGATCCATATAACACCCTAGCATTTTACTATATATTTCTCTTCATAAAAATTATATCTTAAGATACACACAACCCAGAGTCTAAATGAACTTTAATATAGTATACCATTATAACCCTGCTGTTAAATTTCATGAAATGAATAATAATGAATAAATGATGATTTTTATTTTTATACATATATAAATTTAATTCATTTTTTATCAATTGGTTATAAATTAAAATAAAATAATCTGAATGTAAAATAGAAGTTTTTCTAAAAAACACATTTCATACTGACAGTATATTTTTCTCTTAAAATTTTAAATTAAACACGCTTGGTGCATAATTTAAAAAAAATTGATATAATATATATATAATAAAAAAATTTAATATTCATCTAATTTTTTTTGTGGGCGTGAGATAAGAATATATATCCAGTAGTTTTCCTAAAATGTATTTATTCTAAAAAAATGATTTATCACGTTTTAGACACTTATTTAAAATGAATTTATTCCAGTTATTGAAATTGAATCTTGATTAATCAATTCCATATTTTGAATTATGAGGACCAAATTTCGAAAAATATTCCCTTTAATTTTTGGTCAATATGAATAGTAACTATAGAAATGTTTCATCAACCCATTGTGGGTAAAATGGGTAACATAGTGTTAAAACATTGGGATAAGCCTTTAAAATTTGTCCTAAACATTCCTTTATAATATTTTAGGAGTTTATTTTGGATATTTATATCAAATAATTGAATGTATTTCACTTGGTTCCATACTTATTTGGCTATAAAAATTATAACAGAATTATAACAGTTTCATATTTATAAATTGTTATGATAATTAAGGTTAAATTTTTTTAAAAATGTTGTGAAAGAAAAAGATATGCTTTACAATGACCAAAACCCTAATTTAAATTAAATGTTATAATGATATTTTTATCTTATCCAAATTTAATTTGAATATATTTCCATTTGGAATAATTTTTCTTCATAATTAATTAATTATATTTTATTATTTTTTGTAATTCCATGTGTTTCTAGTCCCTAATTTATAAAAGGACACCCCTTATCTCTTCCCTTTACACCAAATTGAGCCATATATCTTGACAAAAACCTGTAAAATTATGTTATTAATTCCATACAAAAAAATATTGTTGAATGGATTCCAAAAATACCATTATATTGATCCTTAGGAAAGGATCTAATAGAGGTCTCTCGATGAAGATGTAGTTATCTTACCCGACATCTTCGAATTTATTTACGCTTATTCCTATTCTAAATCTATAATTTCTTCATATAATTACATTTTTAGTTTAATTAATATATTTAAATTTTATTATGATCATGATTCTTTGATTATCCACACTCTTTTACATTAAATAGGAATTGATTGTATCATTCAGGCGTACGTATGGACTACCGCCTCCACGTAGCAATACAATTTATTTTCCATCGCCATGTTACATGGAATTATATTATTATATATTTAATAATTATATATGATATTTATTATATAATAATTATTCTGAAATTATAATATCATATTTACCTTCTCACCTTCCAATGCATTGGAAAATGTTAATGTCGCTCGCGTGTATTTGTGGACTACCACCTCCATTAAGCAATGTGATTTATTTTTTGATTCCACTTTCCATGGATTAAAATAAATAAATATTTTATTAATATATATGATATATATGACATAATAATTATTCATAAATGTGAATTCATATTTACATTTTTTTATTATGTCCGTCAAAAAGTGACAATAATGTTCATGCGTACGTGTAGTTTGTCGTTCCTATTCATGATGTAATTATTTTTTTTACTCTATAGTTTATGGATGAATATATATATATATATCGAATATATATTAAATTTATATCATTATTAGAAATTTTATATTATTTTACATGGAAAATTACAAGAAACGGAAGTACCGAACCAACATGCTTAGGAAAAAAGAAACCGTTTACACCTGAAAATGACAATTTTAAAAACGAATTAGTAATAAATGGGTGTTAAAATTTTATAATGATTTAATATATGATATTATAATTATTTCAATTATTATTTAATTTAATTATAATAAATTCTAATTTACTATACAAGATATTATAGAACATTCCATTCAACTGGTACATGAGGTATGTGGTTTGTTATCTCACGTTAATTTCTACGAGACATATGTTATATTTATATCAACATTTTTTATACATGAATTTATGTTGAGGAAATTACATGATACTTATATGTTATTTCCTTTAAATTTTTTTTTATATTTTTATTTATATGGAATATATTTTTTTATTTCAGTTTCCTCACTTTAATGTTTTATGTTATCAAAGAATATTTTTAATAGAAACTGACTATGATTATTATTTAGTAAACAAATCATGTTCCTTACATGTGTTATTTATCCTTAATATACATAAAAACCATTTAATAATATCATATTATTTTTTTAAATTATTTTTTTACCCAAGAGTTTCTTTTATAAACAATTTTTAATGCAATCCACCTGTCATTTTCAGAATGTGGTACTTTTCAATTTTTTTATAAATGTCTAATAGGAATATTTTATTTTAACAAATAAAAGTATAAAATATTTCAACATTTCAAGAACAATAAATTTATTGAAATTTACTTTTCATGTTTCCATATTTCTTCTCAAATAATTTTTTTTCATTAATACTTAGGTAATTTTAATATTTAATTCATTGATTTGAATGTGAAAAATTTATTTTCCTCAAGAAATGTTCAAAGTGATATTTTAAAGACATTTTTCTTCTAATATGACATCCTCTTATGTCACATAATTATTAATGGGGATATTTTAAAATGATACCATATGTATTATATCTACTATTGGTTTCTGATTTTGATGAAAATATGTTTATGAAAATAATTCCATTTCAGTGGCCTGTTATATGATGGATTGATGACATTTTGGTCAAAACCATTTCTTTTCCATTTGTTATTCGATGATGAAATATTTATAAAACACATTAAAATTTCATAGGTTATGATATGATTAATGTTTTATGATCTTATAGAACACATCTTTATGATTTTTTTTATGTGGTGTGTCTGTCCAGTATTATATATTAGTCTAATTAATTTGGTAAAGTTAGATAAATCATTAGATAAATATGACTAGAATGGGGAGTAAACCCAATTAAATATGAGGTTTTGTTTACTATGATTATACTGGAAGTGAACCATGACTAATATGATGGAATGTAGATTGGACTCAATCCACTATGATAGTCAGGGAAGTGATCCTTGAATATAAGTGAATGATTTTCTATTCATATGTGTATTGAACAAATTTAAGTCTTATGCCAATGTTTTGAACATATGTATCTTGTAATTTTATTACTTTTTGATTAATATCTTATGAACAACCAATATTTATTCCATGAATCAAAATTATAATCATTTTCATGCATGGTATGGTTTTCAAATGTTAATCTCATATTATCATACCCTTACTCTCTTGTTATAATTAAGTGATCATTATTATCTCCCTTTCTTACCCTTATTGATCATTATATATCACCGCATTTAATGATTCACTTCCCCATGTAATGAATATTTATTTGAAGTAGGATATGTTTAAGACGGGTAAAAATTAATAAAAACATTGTCAGATATGATGTATACCAGTTATGAAGATCTTTATTAGGTATCCATTTTTACAAAGACACTATACCTATTTGATTCATGAATGGATTGTTATGTTATATAATTAGTAATCATCATATAAGATTTAATATATTTGTATGAAAAGTATGGGTCATTATAGTTAGTATTAGAGAAAGGTTTAGATTCTTTGGAAAACTAGGAGGAGAAAAAATTAGTTAAAATAATTAGTATTATAAAATATATGGGATAACATCCTATGTTATGGTAAATAAAGGAGTGTGGTTTTCTTTATAAAAAATTATAATCAAGATACTAAAAGTGGAAATGGTTTCAGAACAATTTTCATCAAGTGGTAATAACCTAAAAATGAGTTGGTCGATTATATCTTAGCCATGATTCTGGTGCATTGTGAGTGTGCCCTTACTATGAAACACTTTTACACTCTCTATGGATAAGCTGGGTGGAGTCACATATTATCAATGATCCATTATAATGGATATTAATTTATAATGATCTTGGATAACCAAGGATAAATCCATGTCTTTATAAACTAAAAATTATGTTTTAAAATTTAATACATCTCAGGAATGATTTTCTTATGATTGTTTATCGATGTAACGATGAACATAAAATTAGGATGGGGATTACTTCGAATATATGGGTATTAATTCATATTATAAAATTGATATTATATTATATTCTTAGGTACAAACACTACTTCAATTATATTACAATCGAATGAGAGTTTGTTGATTATTTTTCATAAGAGTTTCTTAGTCAATATCCAAATAATGAATTTTACATTTATATATAATTCATTCCTAGTGTTACACCTATTTCAAAGACACTGCATAAAATAGAATCAATTGAGTTGTAGGAATTAAGAGATTAACTTGAAGAGATTCATGATAAAGGATTCATTCATCTATGTATATCAGCATAGGGTGCCCCTGTTCTTTTTGTTAATAAGAAAGATGAATTGATGAAACATTTCATTGACTTTAAAGAACATAAAAAGATAAATATAAAGAAAAAGTAGCATCTACCCCATACTAATTACTTTTTGGATCAACTGAATGGTGATAGATACTTCTCTAAGATTTAATATCATTATGTATATCATCAATCAGGTTTAAGAAAGAGGATACACTTAAGACAATATTCTATAAAAGGTTCAGAGACTATTAACTTATAGTTATGTGATTTTTATCATAAAAAATCCACAACAATCTTCATGGATTTAATGGAAGGAGTTTTATATATTACCATGATCAGTTTTTGGTAGCATGTAGATTATATTATTAAATATTTAAATATTATATAAAATCATTAATTTCACTTATGTACTATAATAAAGACACAATGGAAGGAGAAGTTGTGTGAAAAACATAAAAATTTTGTATTTTTGAAAAATAACATTTCAATTTGGATTATATGATCCAAATTAAGGATATATCTGTGTATCCATCAATTAAAGAAGGTGTTGAATGTCGGACCACACCAAATATGGTTATTAATATTTCTTTTTTCATTGGTTTGGCTATATATTATTGATTTTTGATGAAAATTTCCCACAATTTTCCAATCCACATACCATGTTAACTTGAATAGGATCCAAGTTCCATTAGATAGATGAATGTCATGAACATTTCAATGAACTGATGAAACATTTTGTTAGTGAACCTATTTTTACATTAAACATAATTAGAAAATAGTTTGTGATCTATATTGATGAATTATGGTGAACATTATTTTTCTTACATGATAATTACAACATTTATAAGATGAAGAAAATTATAGTGTTAATATCATGGATCCAAAAGGATAGATTATTTTGAAAATAAGGAACATAAATTACGTATTCTTAATAAAACCTATAAAATTATTTAAAATTTTCATCTTTATCATCATAAATCTCATGTTTTCTAGTACATGTAGTCACCTGAGGATATAAATTCAAGAAAGGGGTAAGATAAATACCCAGTAAGAGGACGAAAAGGGGACAGTAATTAATGTAACATGAGTGAGCATAATTTTCATCATCATAATATAATAATAGGATTGACATCAACATCATGATATAAACATTAGATAAATTCATGGAATGTGGAAATGAATAAAGATGAAACATCATATCACAGTGGTCAAATGCCAGAAATAGTTGTGAAGAAATATAAACTCATGTTCACAAATATTTTATGTTCATAATAATACCATAATCATTATTAACTATGATATAATAATTTTCATGCACCATACACATAATCTCATGAGATATATCTTAATAACCAAATAAATGGAGGGATATATAATTCTGGGCCCACCCATCACATCATAATATTTACAAAATCAAGAATGCCACAAGAAATTTATTTAATCATTATTATGATTTGACCCATTGAGAGGAATGGGTTTCATAATTATTTCATCAATTTTGATTTCAATAATAAACATGGTGTTCCCAAATGGAAAATTAAAAAATATATTTGTTATAAGAATCATCATTCTTGAGAGAAGAAGAAACATCTCAATAAGACTCAATATGTGTTTTATAAGGAAGAGTTATTCTGAAAAAAACATTATATTCGACATAAAATTGGGTTGGAAACATGTATATCCACAAAAATAAAATTGAATAGTAATTAAATTATATTTATGAAAAAATCGAAGGAATATACACACTTCAATTTTTCATGAAAAATGGATAATCTAAACAAAGGAATTTTGGTTCAATAATCACCTTATCTTATCTAAGAATGTATTCTTCACTTCCACAT
This sequence comes from Viscum album, assembly GCA_963277665.1. Classification (NCBI taxonomy): domain Eukaryota; kingdom Viridiplantae; phylum Streptophyta; class Magnoliopsida; order Santalales; family Viscaceae; genus Viscum; species Viscum album. Next base: position 1,040,830,456 of record OY728129.1, read on the forward strand.
AGCACCCTGGATAATAGAATTAGATTACATTTTTAATTAATTAAGAACCTATAATAAATTTATTTATTTTATTATAATTTTATTAATTTCATATATTATATTTTAATGAGTTATGGAGTTCAATTTTTTCATTCTAGGAGCATTTTTTTCATGGTTCCATGGTCGGTTTACTTGTGTATAATTTTGAAAGTTATTATTAAATAGGAATAATTATCAAGAAGTGAAGTCATACAATATCAATTCACATAAATATGTTTAAAGGGTCTCATGTATCATTTCTTTCCTCTATTATTATGATTTATTTAATAAAACATTAATGATAAATGTTTAGTTTATTTTTTCAGTTTTTCCGACAAACCTGAACTAGTTTCATTTTGATAAATATTAAGACTATAAATTAGTTCCAAACCATTAAAGAACATATATAATACATATAAAAATATATCTGAACTAGAATAAAAATTTTATAACCATATTTGATAATGTAATTGGAAAATGAAAAGTCATTGTTCAGGAGGGAAATAAAGAGACATATTAGGGATGTTGTTTTCCTTTTTATAATAAAAGTAGATGAGAATAGATTTGATGTTGGATATACAAATAACAAAATAAAATAAAATTATAAATATTATATTGAGTTTATAATACTACTTTGGATGTGGTATTTTATTCGAGGAAAAAAATAAAATAAAATAAAAGTGAAGTACTTATGATTTTACCTCTTGAATGTACTCTCTTTGAGAACCTCCTTAAGGCTGTTCGGTTTGGCCTTTTGATGAGAACATAAGATCTTATATGTGAGTAAGAGAATTGGGAATGAATTTTTATTAAAATATTGACCTGATACAAGGTTTAGATGGTGTGAGGAGAAGGGGTGGTGAGGGGTGGAATTTATAGTGGGGGAGAGAGTTATTTTTTATTATTATATTCATTAGTTGGTTATTTTTACTGAAGAATTTAAATAGTGTTGATTCATGTGACTAGATACTGAAAATATTGAAGGATAGTTCTTGATAATGGTTTTTTACATAATCTATATTTCACCGATGATTACAAAAATTAATGAATTTAGATTATATTGTAAATTATCACAATTCACTATTCAAAAAGAATTCATCTATTTTTTTAAAATAAAAAAAACGTAACCATTTTTTATGTGCAGATTTTAAAAATGGAATCAATTTTATGAAAATTATTTTATAGATATGAGATATTTAATTTTTAATTAAAACTGACATTTATTCATGAAATAAGGGTTTTAATAATATAGTCTATTTTATGGCCCTTCAAAAAATTAATTATGGTCTCATAGAATTATTTTATAACTATAATACCAACTAATACTAATTTATGAATATATTTTATGAAAATAATTTTTCTTTTATATCATTATTTTAATATTTAAATTATAGACAAACATTTATACTTTACAAAAATACCAACACTTAATTTATTATTTTTAAAATATTTAATTACTTATTCCTTGATATAATTATATCATATTTTCATTTATAAAATTCTAAAATTATATTTGTAATTTACTAGGTGAGGTTACTATTAGAATGTCTAGATTATTATTCCTAATGTTCATATTATAATTCTAATGGTCTGTTTACTATTCAATTGGTATAGGTTCCTCAATTTTTATATATACCCCTTATTTCATTCTTAATTTTTGGGAATATTTTTTTTGTTTGTTTATATATGTGATGTATATGTTTTATGAAATAATTTTAAGAATTTAAATTCCATTGATAAAATTTTGGGTGAGTATATTATCCACCCCCCACTCGTAAGAAGTTTCTTTCTAGAAATTTTATTTTACGTATTAAGGTGAAACCAGGGGAGGGTATTTATCTCTCAGTACATTATCTAGTCCCCATGGAGCCTCTACATACTAATAGTTTCTCTAATTCACCTTCACCACGTGAGTGATATTGTTATATAGTAACTTGTCTCAACAGTCCAAAATAATCATTGGCTATTACTCATAAGAGAGATCATTTTCTATTTGTTCCACCTCTGAGATCATTACATGAGGGGGATCATGTATGAACTTCCTTAGGAGGGATACATGGAATACATAATTCACTTGATACAATGGTGGTGCAAGTGAAAGATGATAGTCCCCTACTCTTATGTGATCAAGTATCTAAAAGGTGGCAATGTCATATAGTCTTTGTTTCCCTTTCTTTCCAAAGCACAAGACTCTCTCCCATATAGATATACAAATGAAAAAATTGTATCGAACTTTAAAATCCATGTTTCTTCAATGGTTGTCAGCATAGATATTCCACTTAATCTGAGTAGATTTTATTTTTTTCATGGATGGCTTGAACCTTCTCAATTATCCCTTTTATAAGATCAAGTCCATTTATGTTTCATTTGAAAACATCATCCCAGAAATTTATAGTTCTACATTACATCCCATACAAATCATCATATAAATCCATTAAAATAATCAAGTGGAAACTATTTTTATATTATAAATCATCCAATGGGAGATGCTGATTATATCCTCCTTTGAATTCTATTGAGTGTGATCTTAGAATGTTCTCAAGTGTTTGACTAGTCCTTTCAGATTGTACATTCTATCAGGGTTGATAGTTCATGCTAAAATATAATTTCATAATTAATTAATGTTGAAGAATTCTCAATAATTTTGATTTTAACATTGGATTGTGATCAAATTATAACGAAATTGGAAACCCATACACCCTCACCACTTCCTTCAAATATATAATCAAAATTTATTAATATTATAAATCATTCTGAATAGAAATTAAGTTGACAGTATTTGTGAATCGATCCACCACAAAACATGTAATATTGTTTTGTTTAGATTTCCTTTAGAGTCCAGTGACAAATTACATACTGACATTATCCCATCTGCATGTGGGTATAGGGAATTGTTTCATCATCCCTTTAAACTTTTTTCTCTATATTGACGTTCTGAAATACTAAACATCTTGATATATATTGTGAATTGAATTTATTCATGTTGTCCCACGATATGTTATCTTGAAGATAGTGGTATATCTTTGTACTCCTATGATGTCTTGAGAAACATGATCTATGTGAATTATCATATATCTCCTTTATGTTATGTGATGAAAAAACAAAAATCTTGTTCCAAACCAAATCAAACCACCATCATCAATCTGGAACTCAAGTAGATTTCCTTCCTTTCATAATTTCATGTTTTTTTGTAGCTCCAGATTATCCCTTTGTGCCTCATTGATCATATCTTGGATAGATGGTTAGAAAATCATTTAAGAAAGGTATGATGTATTTCCAACCTATAATTTCAAGATCCATCCATTTCAATGTAATGAAGATATGGTCTTTCTCAAATTGTATCATTCATAAAGTAGTTGCTGATTTTTTGCTAATAGCATTAGCTACCTTGTTTACCTTTCATGTATGATAATGAATAGAGAAATACTAGTCCTTGATTATATATAACCATATTATTTCATGAATGTTGTGATTTTTCAATGTGAATATATATTATAGACTCTTATGATCGGTATTTCATTCACACTTCTTACCATAGAGGTAGTGTCGCCAGATTTTCATGGAAAACATCATAGATTACAGACTCACATATTGTTTAAAGAAGTTTTCATCTTGGATATTCAAAATTCATTAGGTTTAGGATATAACATTATCATTAATCCTATGTACACAACCCAATCCATTCTTTGAAGCATCCGTGTAAATCCCAATACCATATCCACTTGTTTGTAGTGGGTGTACGGATGCAGTGATTAGCCTCTTATGGAGCTCCTTAAGGCTTTCCTCGCATTATTCCATCCATACATACTTTACCCATTTCCATGAAATCATAGTTAGTGGCCCATAAAATCATGATATATTTCTCACAAAATGTCACTAATACCATAATAAGACCTGAAAACTACTGATTTCAATGACACTAGTGGGTTGGGTACATTCCTCTATTTCCATTATTTTTTAGGGGACCATAAACTTTCCCTCAGGTTTTATTGTATTCTAAAAGAAGGTGACCAACCACCTCGAAAAGACATACTTGTTGTACATGGAATACAATTTTTCCTTTTTTTAATGTCTCCACCACAATCCATAGATGTTCCTTATTTTTCTCTATACTCTTGAAATAGTTGAAAATATTTTCAATAAAACTACCACATATTTTTCAAGGTAGTATCCATATACATTGTTGATAAAATACAAGAGGATTTTATGAGTTTTACTAGTTCTTGATGGAATTAATATGAGATTTTAATAGAAATAACTTGTATGGAAATAATTCTTCAGAATGTCTTCCTTCATCACCTTTATTTGATGTTATCCTAAACAAATATCCACCTTTGAAAAGTATTTGGATCCTATTATTTTATAGAAAATTCATCAATCCTTGCAAGTGGATACCTATTCTTTATGATGATCTTATTGATCTCTGGGTAATCGATGTAAACCTACATTGATCAATCAATTTTATTTACAAAAATCACAAGTGCACCCCCAATGTGATTCACTAGGGTGTATGAACCCCTTGTCCAAATTCAATTGGAGTTTCTTCTTTATGTCGTCCAGTTTGATAGGGCCATCATGTAGGGAAATTTTGAGATATAAGTGGCTCTAGGTATTAGTTATCTTAAGAAATCAACTTCCTAATCTGGGGGAATTCCATGTATCTATTTTGGAAATAAATCACTATATTCCTTCATAATGATAATGTCTTCAAATTTTAGGTTTTCCTTCAACACAAACATTTGTTCGAGGTATGTTTCTTAATTATGCAACAACACCCACTCCATTGAGGGTTTTTCTAAAGGAGAGTCATGATATTAGTTGAATTTATATAGGATCATAGATAGTTTGGAATATGAAAATATATTTCAATTTCCTAATAATTCATGTGTACCACTTATAAAGAGTTCCAGTAAATTCCTTGTACATCAAAATATTCCTTCAAGGGAAGGATTATTAGATTTTCTAGAGAAATGCTTCCCCAAATGAAAATAGAAGAATATTCCATCTCTTGGGTTATAATGATCACAACACTATGTGTTTTTATAGATATCTCAACTTCAAGGAATTAGTGCATCCATTAAAGAGTTCTATAGAACTTGAAGGATATAAAGGAATGCGTAGAAATTGCATCTAATAATACATTTTCAATTATTTAGTGAATAGTAAGTGTAACTTTTAGTAATTAATTTCCACACTCCACTTCAGTAGGGGTGATTGAATAATCATTCCATTAAACCATTGGATTTAGTGGCAGTTGATACTGATTATCCGCAATGACCCATTGTTTAGTGAACTAGCTTTCAAAGTGTCCTTTCCTTCTATAGATGGGGCATTTAACCATAGGTGGTACATTAGGAGGTTCCCACCATTCCTCCATCTTGTTAGTTGGATTCTTCATTTATATCCCACATTTATGAGCTTTGCATCCATATCTCTTACACCTGAATAATTTCCTCATTCTTTTAGGTATTTCCATTCATGATTCTTACCAAATGTTTTTGACACATTGGTTGATAGATCCCCTTTCCTCCTTTTTTTTATTTGACTCACTTCCTTAAAACACCATTATTCTATTCAAATATCTATAACCATTAGACCATTATCTGAATTGAATCTCTACATTGATATCACAACGATCAAATTCATCACAACTCCCAAAATATCAGATATTTAGATCTTTTAAAATGTTTGGTATTAAACCAGTAATTAATCTATCTATTTTTCTTTCATTTTTTATAACCTAACCATATGTGAATCTTGAAAACCAGGTGAAGTTTTCTTCATCATCTATGAATGATTCATCTTCCATTTGTTTCAACTCTACAAATTATCTCTCCATAATTTATGAAGTGTTAAATGGGAATTCATGTTTAAAAATGTTTTATTAAAATCATCACAATCCATTTATTTTATTTCATCTTTAATGTTGTTGTCTTTTATAAATGTACACCATCGATCATCTTATCCATCTAAAAGATACATCGTATGAGTCACCTTCTCCATCTCAGAATATTGAGGAATAGATAAGATCTTATCCATTAATATAACCCACTATTATATAAAATTTGATATGAAGATCAACTAAATGTCAGTAATCATTTCCACATAAAGTCTCTTTTGGTTGAAGGCATGTATTCTACATGGTTCAGATAATTATTTATATCCTAGTACAACTGGGTATGAATTTCTATAAATCATTTAAGTCCACCTCCCATAGAATTAGGGATATCGTTCGAGGAATCATTCGATTTTCCCTAACATGGTTTGTTGTCTGGCTATCTCCTGGTTCCAATCATTTTCTATAATAGATAATGTTTGAAAAAAACATAATTTAACAAGTCATGGATAAATAATTTGTTCTTTTTCTCAATTAACTCTAAAGTAATATCTTATGGGATCACTATGGTTATAATTTTTCTAAAACAATCATTATAGGGTGTTTACATATTCTTAGACTTACCCTCTAGATTTTTAGTAATGTTCTCTAATATTAATTCCAAAATTAACTAAATCATGCTCTTATACCATCTATAGAATTTCTTATTTTTCTTACATGACTGTTACATCACATATAAGATAAAATATATAATATTTTTATGATCTAAGATTAAAAGGTTTAGTATCTTGGAAAAACTAGGTCCATAGATTAATTATTCATAATAAAACAGAGACATTTATTGAAAATATTATTCCTCATCCTTCTAAATATCACTTTATCCTTTTTACTTGAAGTCACATGAGGATATACAACAATGAAAGGGGTGAGATAAGAGTAGTGTAATGGGATGAAAAGGGGACATGAATCAATATAACATTAGGGGGAATAATGATCACCTTCATAACATAATCATAGGATCATAATCAACATCATCAGGTAAACATTGGATAATTCCATGTAATGTGGAAATAAATAATAATTAAACAACATTAATACAGGTCAAATACCACACATAGTTGTGAACAATGATAGAATCATGTTCATTCTTAATATAGGTTCATAATCATAACACCATCATTGTGAAAATACTAAAAATCATGTTAGTGCATAATACATATCAACTCAGGAGATATATCACTTTACCCAATGCATTGGACGGTTATATAATTTACATCCCACCTGACATGACATAATATTTACATAATCATACATGCCACACATTATGTATTACAGTAATGGTCGTGTATTAACCCTAAAAAATAATGGGTTTTATAAGTATTTCAACAATTATGATTTCATAAATAAACATGGGGTTCCCAAATGGATAAGGTAAAAACATATATGGGATAATAATCATCATTCATGAGCGAAGAAGGAACATCTAATGAGGAGTCAATATGTGTTTTTGATAGAAGATTTATTTTCAAAAAAATACTTATATAATTCCAAAATTAGAGTTGGAAACATGAATGTCTACAAAAAAATTAGGAATAATATTATTATTATATTATAGTAAAATTAATGGAATATCTACAATATAATTTTCTATGAAAAACAAATTACCAAAAGAAATATATTCAGGTTCAAGAATCCCCTTACCTTATGTCTGAATGCATTCTAAATATAGACAAAATAACTAAGATAATAAAATTAAATGAATTTATTTATTAATTAATAACCAATTCTTAATTTTCTTTGAATAATTATAATTTTTTTAGGTTCAATTTTTTTTATTTTTAGGAGTTAAAGAGTTCAATTTCATTATTCTTAGTGTGTTCATTTTCATGGTTTCCTGATTGATTTACTTGTGTATAATTATGGTTTATCTTGTTAAATGCAAATAATTCTCCAGAAGCAAAATTATGTGGTATTAATTAAATTATATAAGTTTAAATGGTATCATATATAATTTTATTTTTAGGTATGTGAGATATTCATTTGATAAAGCAATGTTGATAACAGTTTTATTAAAATTGGTGGGTTTTCGACTCTCATGAATTATTATAATTATATTTAATATTATGTTTATATATTAGTTCCATAAATAAAAAAGGTTATAAAATTCATATTAAAATCTATTTTAACAATAATAATGTTTTTATGACCATCAATTGAGGTGGTAATGGAATACCAACACTCGTTGTCCATAAAGGTGGTTAACTAACACATCACAGGTGATGATTTCATTTTATAAATAAAAGTAGAAGATAATGGATTTGATGATGGATATTACCTTTATGAAATAATATTACATTATATAAATAGTTCTAGATTTATCATTCCTCTTTGTATATGGTATGTTATATGAGGATAAAAAAATAAAAGAAAATTAAAAGAGAAAGGTTGAGGATTTTACCTCTTGAATTTCGTCTCTTTAAGAACCTCTTTTACACACTAGGGTTTGGTATTTTTTAGACCAGAAGATATTAGATGTACGGAATCAGATTGGGAAGAAAATAAGGTATAATAATGACCAACTACAAGGATTATAATTTTTGAGGATAATATGTGGTGAGGGATGGTATTTAAAAGCAGATAGGGGTATTTTTTATTATTATATTCATTAGTTTATCATTTAGGGTAATGACTATTAGTAGTGTTGATTTCTGTAACTTAATATACTAAATATTGAAGTATATTTTGAGATAAGGGGTGCTTAAATCATCAATAAATCATTCATGACTCAAAAAATCACGTATTTAACTTATTCCATATATTAACAAATTTCACAATTCAATAAAAAATCAAATATTTTTAGAAAAATAATAAAAAATATCCCTAACCATTTTATGACATGTAAATTAAAAACAGGAATCAATTTTTTGAAAATAATTTTATCAATGTGAGAAATTAAATTTTCAAATATAATCATCATTTAATAATAAATACTGATTTTAATATTATAATCTATTTTATGGACTTTTGAAAAATTAATTTGGGTCTCTTAAAATTTTATTATAATTATAATACAACATAATATTAATTTTTAAAAATATATAATTAAAATATCATTTTTAAATTAAATATATTATTTATAAAATTGAAAATAAACATTTACATTTTACTAAAATACCAAAAATTAATTTATTATTTTTAAAACATTTATTTACGTATACCATGATATATTAATGCCATATTATCCATTATAAAATACCTAAATATTATTTATACTTTCATTAGTGAGTTTAATATTCTAATGGTTGGATTAGATTTCCTAATTGTCATATTACAACTCAACTATTGGGTTACTATTTTTTTGGTATAGGTTCTTGAATTTCTATAAATACCACTTTTTCAATTAATTATTTATAACCATAATGTTTTGTTGATATATGTATGTGATATATGTGTTTTATGAAATAAGTTTATGAAGGTAAATTCCATTGATAAAATTTTGGTTGGTTACATGGATTGAAGATGGTATTATGATGCATCATCTTAAATAATGATATGGTGATAGATTATATCTCATTCTAATTGAAGTTTCATGAGAAAAGTTACACAACTCTTGATTTGGAGTTATTTATGTAAATTTTTACATTGATGATATAGAGGAGTTGTAGTTTTGGATAAAATTGTGATATATATACTGATAACAAAAATTAAAGTGTATATTTACTCAATAAAATTTATTTTCCCGTTAAAGAAAATCATTGGAGTTGATTAGATATTATGACTAATCAATACATTACGAACCTAATAAAGTGAACAAGCTGGTATATACTTTGAGTTAATAATGATCATGCTACCCTATCTATGTTGAGGATCACAAAATATCCAACACTTAATGACATAAAAATGATGGGTCAAGGAATATTAATATAAGAGGAGAAATATTACCTTTCTCAATTTACTTTTCAACCATCTATCCACATTGGGATTAAAGAGGAATAGAAGGAATATATGGAATAATGGAAGAAGGTCAAAATTGATCTTGAGTTCAACCTTTATGGTGTTAGAAATATAGTTTTTAGGAATTTTGTATGAATCCCATAAATAATAAAATTAAATAAGTATCTATTCATTGAATCTTATATTTCATTATTCTCTTTTCATATTATAATTATAAATATTTATAGATATATAAAAGAGTGTATCTAGTGACACAACATGAAAACTGATAATTCAATGTATGTATCTCAATGCTTGGTATTTTATAAAGTTATGTCTGAGAGATAAACTTCTATGTGGATGTTACAACCATTACATATACATGGATATAAATGGGAAAACATCACCTTGGATTTTTTTCATCAGAATCCTGAAAATTATTATAGTTCATAATGTTATTTGGATTATATTCAATCATCTCATGATGTATCCACACTTAATTTCTATTATATAAAGTTTCTACATTGATTATCGTTCCAGAATATAAATTAAGGAAGCCATAAAGTTTCTTGGAGTACCATATTATATTGTATCTGGATTGGGATATGAGGTATACCTAAATATTTTGGAAAATACATTAATAATATCTAGATACATAGTTGAATTTTAGTCTTTCTTATATTCCTCATATAGTTATTCAGTCTAAGAGAACCATTCAATCCCTAGATAACATGCTGAGATTGTGTTTTATGGATTTCGAAGGTGTTTGGGATCAACACCTTCTACTAGTATAACTTTCATAAAGAAATATATTTCACTAAAGTATTTAGAATTATTCTTATAAATCCATTTATGGAAACAAGTGTATATCTCCAATGTGTTGGGATGATTTTTGAGAAATAAAGCTTTTAGAATGTTATCTATTAGAGGGCATTGTAGAAAAAATCAGATATTTTCAACAACATATCAAGGCTTCTAAGAGTTGATAGAAAATTAATTCATACAATAATCAGAATAATATAGAATTTAAATTTGGTGAGAATTCATTTATATGATTTCATCCATGGAATTATTTTATGAGATCTTTAAATAATGTAATTCTAAGCCATTGGTATTTTAGACCCTTTAATATTCATGATTGTGTACGCATGGTAGATTATCATTTGACACATCCACTAAACCACTCTCAAGTTCAAGGAATGTTTCATATATCCCTCCTGATGAAGTACGTACCATATAAATCACATATACTAAACTCATAGTCTAAACAACTATATAATGATCTTTCTAATGAAAAAACCGGTAAAACTCATGGATCATGTAGATAATTGGTTACAGAATTCTACTACTCACCTGGTTAATGTTCTCATGATGAATTAGAAATTTCAAGAATCTATGTAAGAACAAGGGGATGTGATGATTCTGGGTTATCATGTTTTTTGTATAAGAGATATTAAATCTAAATAGATAAATTCATTAAAAAGGGTTATAATGTAACACCCTAATTTTTTATATATATTTCCCTTTAAATTAATATTCTTTGATAGCTTTTTTATATACAGTACTTCTTATAAATAAATCATAATATTGTATATCGTTACAACATAGTTTTTAAATTAGTGGGTATAAATAGGGATAAGTAAAAAAATTTATTCTAATCGTGTATAAAATGAATTTATTTGTTATTAATTTATTAAAATTTGAAATAAAATACATTCGAAAGAGAATTAGATTTTTTTTGTGTTTTCATGAACACAATGTGTTTTTATATTAATAAATTAAATTAGCAATTATAAGTTAATTATTTTAGTACAATTAATTTATTATATATTCAATTATTTTTTTAACATTCATATTATTCTTTTCTAGGAATGAGATAATAATACGCATCTAATTATATAATTATAAAATTTATTTTTCTAAAAAATAGTTTTCATCATATTTTTAATACATGCTGTAAAATGAATTTCTAATGATCATATAAACTAAATAATGAATAATTTAATCAATATTGGGAATTATTATGATCAAATTTGGTAATTATGTCCCTTTTAATTTTGGTCAATATGAATAGTATCATAATAAATGTGTGTGACCCCATTTTGGAAAAAATTTGTCAAAAGGGTAAAAACATTATGATATGGATTTAAATTTTCTATAAAACCTTCTTTTATACTATTATATGAGTGAATATGTGAAATTTAGATCCATTTATATAATATACAGTCACTTTTCGATATATTTAATTCATTATGACTGTTATATTAATACAAGAAAAAAAATTACCAAATGTCACCCTCATGATTTTAATATCACTATAATTTTTACATATGGATAAAACTAGGTTAATTTTAGTTATAAATGTAAATTTTAATAATGAATTAATTTTTTATCATATTAATTTATTAATTATTTTTATTAATTGAATAAACACTTTTAATGCTTACACAACGCAAGCACAGTATTTATTGAACTAATAGGAAGATAAAATAAATGATATTAGGAATGTTAAAAGTAAAATAATTTGGATGAATTATTTTGGTACATGAATTTTTTAGATAAATATTATTTTTTGGGTATGTGTGAAAGGATTATTTTGGAATTCAGTAACTGTCATATATTCTATAAATTCAAAATGCATGAATAGTTTCAAAAATAACATTACTGTTATTGTAAGAAAATATTAATTTATTAAATTATTTAAAAATCATTAAATTATTGAAAGGGGATAATATGTATAATATATTGTTTAAAATTTCATACCCTCTACTTTTATGAGCCATTTTTTGTATTATAAGTAAAATTATATTACTTTAGTATTGAAAAGGTGTTACTTTGGTTATGGTTAAAGTTGGATAACCAAGGGTTTAACCAAAAAAAGAAAAGGTTTAAAATTACATGAAAATATATTTAAATGTAATTGGATAATGATATTTATAATATATAATTTATGTATTCAAATATATATTTATTTAGACTCATTTTTATTTAGAATTACTTAGTTATATTTTAATATTCTTTGTAATTCAAATTGTGTCCTTTCTGTCACTTATAATAGGAAACTCATTATTTATTTTATTTACCCCACATTGATACATCTATCTTGACCAAACCCAGTGAAATTATAATATTAACTTCCCTAGACAAAAATTAAATTCTTTTTTTATTTTAAAATACTATTCAAATGGTCATTAAGAATTGATCTAAATGATATCTCCCTAAGAAGAGGTAATTGTATTACGCAGCCTATTTCAATTTATTTCATCATATAACTCATATAAATATATTATATTAGTTTTAAAATTTTATATTTTTTTATCCAAAATAAAATAAAATTTTATAATTTTCTTATATCCACCATTATCCATTCTCTTTTCCATCAAATGGGATTTGAAGGTATCACTCATGAGTATGTGTGGACTATCACCTACACTAAAAGATATTATTCATTCTCCATCACCATTTTTAATATATAGTAATTATTATGGGTTTAAAATTTAAATGTTATATTTGTGATATAATTATAACATTGAAATTATAATACCATATCTATCTTCTTATCCTCCAATATGTTGGAAAATTATAATTTCCCTCATGTGTATGTGTGGAATTCCACCACCATGAAGCATTTTCAATCGCCTTTCAATTCCACATTACATGGATAGTAATAAGGATAGATTTAATGAGTGTATTTGATATTTATGATATATTAATTATCCTTTAAATTTTAACTAATATATACCATTTTTCATTCCATATGTCGAAAATTGAAAAAAGAGTTCATGCGTATATATGTAATGTCATCTCCATGAACATTGTAATTCATTTTTCTATAAGTATAAATTATAGATGATAATATATATATTTATATAATAAATATATATATATATGATATTTATGTCATGATTAAAATTCTAGTAATGATGGAACAATGATAAAAATAAAATCACGAAAACTTCCAAACTGAAATTCTAGTGAAAAAATAAATTCATAACACCCAGAAATTATAATTATAATAATGAATTCATAAAACATCGGTGTTAAAATATTATAAGGATATCATATATGATATTATAATTTATAAAAATATTATTATATATAATTATAATAAATTTTAATTTATTATAATTTACTTTACATAGATATAAAATAATGTGGATCTTGAGGTAAGGGGTATCTTGTCTCACTTTATCTTCTATGATAATATGCCATATTAAACTATGTTATACATTATAAGGTATATATATTACCCATTTAATATTTTATGTCATTATTCTCATTATGTTAATAATATATAATGTTTCATTTTATTTAATTCTTGAATGGGTCTAATGAATAATATGTTATGAAAGTGGTATGAGAATTAAGGTAAAATCTTTTTTTAATTAGGATTTCTTATGACTAAATTTCTATTGAGAAAATTATTTGATAACTTTTTGGTAAATAAATTTAGTTTTATTATCATCTAGTTATTTATAGATAATATATTTTTTCCTACAATTTTTTACATTAATTACTCATTAAATCAAAAGAATTATTTTAAGGAAAATTTACTTTGGTTTTCTAATCAGTTGAAAAATCATTTTCTTCAAGTCTATTTTTTTCAATATAAAAATTAAAAAATGATTTAATAATATCCTATGATCATCTAAAATCATTTTTATCCATGTGTGAATTTATATAAAAATGTTTCTAATAAGTTTTTCTATCATTTTCTAAATGAGGTTCTTTTGAGTTCTTTACAAAAGTAAAAAAGGAACATTTTCTTTTAACATATAAAGAATGAAAAAAATGTAATGTTGTCATGATAGCTCACTAATTTAATGGTTATTTTACAAGATTCCATATTTCATTTCAAATAAACAATTTTATTTCCTATTTTCAAACCTTTTATATTGTTAATATGGTATTTCAAAATTAAATGTGTATTTTCCTCGAGAAATGTTCCACGTGATATTTTTAAAGAATTTTTCATCTAAGAGAAAATACATTGAATTTACCTAATATTTACTTGAGATATGATTGAATGATACCGTCCTTATTTTTTTCTCTGTATGGTTTATGATTATTATGTACAGATGTTTATGAATAACGTTTCATTTTCAAGGGTTATTCTATAATGAATTGATGAAATGTGTATAAAACCCATTTATTTTATATGGGTTATTCTATGATGAAATTATTATGAAACCCATTTATTATTCATGGTTTTTTATTTGATTATTGTATTATGATCCTGAGGAACACATTTATATGATTTTCATTATTTGATGGTTAGGAATTTAATTATATATCTATCTAATGCATTTGGTAATGTTTGATTTCTCATCAGATAAAAAGTAATGGAATCATGAGAAACTCCAATTTAGATGGGACTTTATCCAAAATGATCACCATGCGAATGAATGATGACTAATAAAATAGAATTTGGAGTGAAACCAATGATCAATGATTATATTGGTAATGATATTTGAGTACTATGTAAATGATTTTCAATTTTTATTTGTACTCCAAAAATATTAGACTTATGAAAATGTTATGTTTTCATGGATCTTGTTTTTTGATTACTTTATGATTCATGTCTTATAAACTTCAATGCTTTATAACATGACTAAAATATATTATAAGGGTCTGATTTTGAAATGTTAATATCATTTTTCCTTACCATTATTCTCATGTTATAATCAATTTATAATTATTATGTCTTTTTCATACCCGTACTAAGAATCATTTCTCACACTTTCTTTTGATTCCTTTCCCCATGTTATGGAGAGGGGTTTTAAGTATGTTACGTCTAATAATGGTTTCAATTAATAATAGCTTAGTGGGATATTATTTAAATATAATATGATTAAGTTGATTATGATTCAATGCATCCAAATGCACTAGAACAACATGATTCAAATGTGTATCATTATATTATATAATGAATTTTCATCTAATAATATATAGTATATATTAATGACTATTTTGGTTCACTATATGCAAAGCCTTATTGAAAAAATTCCATTCCAAACATATCCTAAGGTATTATTGAAATTAAATTATGGGAGATGGTTAAAAACATTATATTCAAAACCTAGGATTATTTATAAATTTTTAACTCTTTTAAAATCCATTTCAGATGAGGGATAACAACTATGTCAGTATAAAAGAAATGGAGGGACTTGGAATGGTTTTGAGGTATTCTAATAACATACTTACTCCACTTGGTGCATCATGGGACATCAAAATACAAAATTTTCACTCAATTGAATGGTGTTAAATATTTAAAATCATTTAATAATATATATAATTTTTTTAAAAATAAACTCACAATCCTGATTGAATTGATTCACATTTCATATTGTATAAGGTAAGTCCTATAGAATAATATGGAAACTCATGGTTAGGTTTTTAATAATGATTCTTAATAAAGGATGTGTTTATGTAATTCATTTTCAAAATTTCAATGTTGTGATATTTTATTAATGATATTATGGTATATTCTAAATGTTTTTAGGATCATAAAACTCTAAAAGATTATTCTGTTATGGGTTTGTGTTCAAAATTTCAAAAAATATAATGAATGGGATTGATACATTTGAATAGTGAAAGATTGGAAATGTGATATTTTAATTACTTTTTGTTGATGGATAAATAATCCCATAGGTTAATTTGTTCTTAATGATAATACTCAATTAATGTTATTTAATTTTTTTTAAATTATCTTTATAGAAAACCTTATAAGTTAAAAGGATAGTTGATAATACTCATCATGTTTTGGGGAAAGTGATAGGATAGTATGTACGTACGATTTTCCATTTTTAATGGATTTATATTAATATAGTTAAAAAAGAAAACCTGCATTCGAAGAGATAACATGTTGCATCCGTCGGGGCTATAGGGTCGGAACCCATAAATGATGTGTAACATGGGTAAATATCTTACCACTAACTAATGTGATATACTAGTTATTATGAAATTTTTCTTACTTAAATTATTTTATAGAAAAATATTATTTGGATTTGAAAAACTATTTTTTTGACATATAGATAACAGTGGGATTAAAAATTGGTTTAGTGATTCAGTGATTAATATTAATTCTAATGAGGGTCACTATGACTTTGGGGAACATTATTTGATTAAGATAATATTATATTATGGTATTTTTTGAGTAATAAAGGATAAATTATATTTTGGATGTATAGCATCCTGCCTTTTTAGTCACATAAACTTTCATTACAAAATAAAAAACTGAGGATCATTAAGGTTTAGTCTCTTGGAAACCAGGAACATAATACATGAAAACAACATAAAACATTATTATTAAACACTTTAAAGGCTTATCCTTAAGTTCATCCTAGTTTCATTACTGTATCTCATAACCTGGGGACATACATCAAAAGAAATGGTAAACAGAAGGCCCATTAAGGGAAACAAGACAAACATTTTACATGTGAACTTGAGATACTTCAATAAGTTAATGAAAAGAACATTGAGGCATGAGAAAGAAATCATGAGGCATATCATAATAAAAATAAAGTTTTTAATAACTTGAAGATGTGGCTACAACATTTTACAAAGACAATCATTTCTGTTTCACCGAGGTCCATCCCCAAGGTGTCAATAAAAATTACCAATGTTATTCACCAAGGTATCACTCTAAATGGTCATCTCTATAGATTAAGTCTTTACCCAGTGCATTGGAGAGATATCAGGGCGCACCCATAAATTTGTCTTTATCATCAGGTGAGTCACAGATATCATCATCAATCATTTCATAAACAACCCATATAGAATAAAAGGAATGGGTTTCATTTCATAATCATAAAGTTTTAAAAACTACTTTAAAGACATGATCTTTGTGTCACTTTAAAACCCACAGAAAAGGAAGGTGGGTCTCATGTATGTAAATCCCAGAATTTAAAATAGAACAACTCGGTATATATGTGAATACCCCTATAGAATATAGAGCATTGAGTATTAACTTAATAAAATAAAAGAACTTTAGAAAAAGAGAGATACATTTTGAGATGGAAATTCTACAGCATAACGGCTATGTTACGAGGTTTGAGAAAACATTGAAAATAGAGGGGACATGGGTCACCCACTCATAAATGATCAATAAAACAGTAGGCGAATAGAATATAATGGATTTACGAACATGGTAATGAAAATTTAATAACATAACATTTGAAATAAAATACATGGAAGGAAGACAACAAATTAGGGTTCTCTTATGAAAATCTAATAGCCTAACGGCGTCACTTAAACTTCAACCAAAAATGAATTGAAATGATCAAATAGGGTCTCTAATCATATG
Organism: Viscum album; assembly: GCA_963277665.1. NCBI lineage: Eukaryota > Viridiplantae > Streptophyta > Magnoliopsida > Santalales > Viscaceae > Viscum > Viscum album. Next base: position 1,040,848,548 of record OY728129.1, read on the forward strand.
AAAATAAGAGCTCAGTAGGATAGATATAGAGATCATACCCCAACATAATAAAAAGGAACTTGAAAGACTTGACACGAAAATTGATTTTGAAAACGAGAAGGGTGAAAGAATCCCTTAAAAATTCGGCAGCCTAACTACGCCACTTAAAACTTCAAAATACTGAATTGAAGAGATAAAATAGGGTATCTGAAAATATGAACATAAAATATCAGTATGATAGATATATAGATCATACCCCAACATAAAAAGGAACTTGAATGACTTGACATGAAAATAGATCTTTAAAAAATGAGAACGGTGAACGAGTCCATTAAAAATTCGGCAGCGTAACGGCGCCACTTAAAACTTAAAAATACTGAATTGAAGAGATCAAATAGGGTAACTCATCATATGAACATAACAGTTCATTATGATAGATATAGAGATCATACCCCAAAAAATAAAAAAGAACTTGAAAGACTTGACATGAAAGTATAACTTTGAAAAATGAGAATGGTGAAAGAATCCCTTAAAAATTCGGCAGCCTAACAGTGCCACTTAAAACATCAAAATACTGAATTTAAGAGATCAAACAGGGTCACTCATCATATGTAAATAAGAGTTCATTATGATAGATATAGATATCATACCCCAACAAAATTAAAAGGACCATGAAATACTTGACATGAAAATAGATCTTGAAAATGGGAAGGGTGAAAGAATCCCTTAAAAATTCGCCAGCCTAACGGCGCCACATAAAACGTCAAAATACAGAATTAAAGAGAAAAAATAGGTTCTATCATCATATGAAAATGAAAAAGTTAGTATTATGAATATTAAATAACATCCTCCAGCATAAGAGCATGGAGCATAAAAGTAATAACATAAAAGGGATTACTTGAAAAGAAAGAGGGAGGTAGGATCACTTACCTTAAAAGGTAACTCTTAAAACTCAATGTTTGGGACCTTGAGGTCTTGGGGAACCTTGGGAGGAATCATTGGGAGGTAATGAGACACGGGATTTGTTGGGGGAGAGTTGGGAGTCGAATGGATTATAGGATTGCTTGATATATATAGGGAAAGCGAGGGGACAACGCATTAATGGCCATGGGACACCTCATTAGTGGTTTTGGAAAACCCATGGGCTTGACCATGGTATTTGACCATGGTATTGGCCACTTGGGACACCTCATACCTTATCTAACTATTCATAAGTTGAACATATTGATTACATACTTAATACATCATTTAATGATGTCATTAAACACCCGTAACTTAAAAACTGTATTTTCACTATTCATCAAAAATTCCACTTTGTCAGAAAAATCCCAAAATTTCACCTTAACCAAATATTGATGATCTTATTTCAAAAATGAACTCCATTTTATAATTATAATTTTCTAAATATTTTTGATTTAATTTTTAAATAAATACACAATTCACCAAAAAATCAATTTTTTCAGAAAAATCCCAAACAATTACCTTAACTTAATATCGATGCTCTGCATTCAAAAATGAAATCCATTTTATAAAAATAATTTTCTATATATTTTTAATTTAATTTTTAATTAAAAATACTATTCACTCAAAAAAACTAATACTTGACTAATAAATTATGAAACTGTTATTTAACCATTTTATTGAATCACATTACTTAATCAAGGTGCCTAAATTATATTAATACTCTCTTTAAGTGATATTACTAATCTATTTGGTCACATTACTAATCCTATGCATTAAATCACTATTCATAATTTACTATTCATCAAAAATTATGTTGATCTTATTAGAATCTAAATTTTGTAATGATCATAATTTTAGAAGACCATTTTTTAAAAATCATTATACATTTTTAATTATTTAAGGATTACATAAACATTTTTAAAATATATTTTTTCTAAAATTCATAAAAAATAGGCATATTATATTTATCCGGACATTTGAAAATTCATAAACTTCATCATAAGAAGAAATCAAATTTTTTTTATTTAAAACAAAGGATCACACAAGGCAGTTACAGTCTCCTTACATAGCCCCTTATAACCCCAGCATAGGACCTAAGTGTAAGGTGTGCTAAGGTGAGAGAATTTGAGGGAGGCTCGGCCAACATCGCACGAGTAGTAATTTCTATCAATTTGAAATTCTAGCGAAGGAGATTTTGTTCTAGCTTCACATGATAAATTTCGGATTGGGTTTGGTCGAGAGAAAAGCCCATTGGTGCTACCACCTTCCCATGTTCCATTAGATGGGCTTCGATCGGTCCAAGACTACTGGGTACGACCATTGAATCTTCATTCTATATTAATTAACCAAGATCACTTGTATTTAGAGACAAATATCAAAATGTTTAGTTTCCTGCGGTCATATTGACCAATGGTCATATAACAGTCAAAACTCAATAGTATCATTTTAATTATACTCATGTTATCCAATGAAACAGTTTTGTTGAGTATATAAAAAATAAAATAACACACAAAATTAGGAAACAAGATTTATTCAAAATTTTGGGTCGTTACAATCTTTCCACCTTAAGAAATTAAGTCCTCGCAATTTTTAAAATTAGGTTTTGAAATTTCATTGAAAGTACCACACTAGAAAAGGAGTCAGTAAAACTATTACTTTAAAAGAATGAATGGGAAGTAAAAAGGTCACCCGAGTTAACCCATACTAGGATTCCATGTAGGAAAACATGGACATGGAGGAAAAAAACAAAGGGTCATGTTCTAAGGGAGAGAGATAAAAAACATGATTAGGAGAAAGTTAGAAACATGAAAATCACAAAATTATGATGGGTCAAAGGGTATTGGATTTCCTAGTAGGAAACGTTAACAGAAAACTTTTTTTGTTTTATGTTCCTTTTCATAGTTTTGACGAATTCATTTATTACATAGAATAAAAACATAAGGAAATATACCTACCATCAAGTAGAGTTTAATCCTTTAATAAGTTTCTACAAAAACTAATATTTTTTTCAAATGATGAATATTCAAAACTACTTGGTCTCATCAAAGCACAAGAATCATCTTATAGAGAATCACATAATCCACCAAATATTAACTATCTATTTCTGATTTCATTAATAATTATCCCAAAAACTAAAACGGTAAGATAAAACAACTATTCAAAAAGAAATAATCCCATAGGAAGGGAAACTTCTTTAAATCTTAAAAATTACACGGTACTACCCAAAGTTCATCATAGACCATTCCATAAATAACTATCCTTAAAATTCCTCAAAATAAACCAAACTAAGATTGAAACCCAAATACCAGAAGGATTTGATAACATTGTCTTCCAAAATAAACGTCATCGTTCATCTCCAAACAACGTCAACCACTCCTAACATCATATAACAAAAGTAGCTAACCTAAACATATTTTCCCCAAGATAGGTTAATCATTTCCATAAGTAACCTATATTACTATAAGTTCACCTTAATCTCATCGATTCTTTAAAATATAAGTCAAGCCTTATTCCTCAAAGAAATTACCATAGTAATCTATTTACCTCGATCAAATAGGGTTCCCAAAATAGTGAACGTCTTCCAAAATAATAATCATATTTTAATCCCCTAATCATTTCTGTCATATTAATACGGAAATCGTTACATTTCCTATCACATTGGTCATTGGGACATGCTCTTCCATTTCATGCCATTAACTAAGAAAAGAACATATAATTAGGGGGCTTAAATACTTAGCCAATAATCATTAAAAGGAAACTTTAATCATGAAAGGATAAACTTGTAGAAGGAAAGTATACCATAACTTGTGATCCCCTAGGTTCCAATCTAGGTTATCCATGAACATATATTCTAATGTGAATCTTTATTTTATTTTATCTTTGTTCCATTAATAATGGTTCATACTAAGCTTATGAATTTACCAAAGCATATCCACCGGGAGTGTCGTAACCAAGAGTGCAGCAAGGCCCATTGTCGTGTACTAGTTTCCGTTCGAGTCTACCTCAAAGTGGTGTTTTCGGGTTTCACCCCTATGTACATTTGTGCCAGAGTCACCTCTACCTGCTCGTATCCAGACATGGATGTATTTGTTTGGATATCCTATACTCAATACTCAGCAAAATACCAGGAAGATTTCTTATATTCAAAATTTTCTATAGGGTTCTTCCTAGAGTTTTCATATCCTAATTTCCACAAATAACTAAACAATACTTTGATACCAACTATAGCATCCTACCTTTGTAGTCACATAAACTTTCATTACAAAACACTAAACCGAGGATCTTTAAGGTTTAGTGTCTTGGAAACCAGGAACATAATACATGAAAACAACCCAAAACATTCTTCTTAAACACTTGAAAGACTTATCCATAAGTTCATCCTAGGTTCATTACTGCATCTCATAACCTGGGGACATACATCAAAAGAAAGGGTGAGCAGAAGGCCCAGTAATGGAAACAAGAAAAAGATTTTACATGTGAACTTTAGATACTTCAATAAGGTCATGAAAAGAACATTAAGTCATGAGAAATAAATCATGAGGCATATCATAATAAAAATAACGTTTTTCAGAACTTGAAGTTGTGGTAACAACATTTCACAAAGGAAATCATTTCTGTTTCAGCGAGGTCTATCCCCAAGGTGTCAATAAAAATTACCAAGGTTATTCACCACGGTATCACTCTAAATGGTAATCTCTATAGATTACATCTTTACCCAATGCATTGGAGCGCTATCAGGGAGCACCCTTAAATTTGTCTTTATCATCATGTGAGTCACATATATCATCATCAATCATTTCATAAACAACCCATATAGCATAAAAGAAATGGGTTTCATTTCATAATCATAAAGATTTAAAAACTGCTTTAAGGACATGATCTTTGTGACACATTAAAACCCACAGAAAAGGAAGGTGGATCTCATGTATGTAAATCCCAGAATTTAAAATAGAAATAATTGGTATATATGTGAATACCACTATAGAAGTGAGATCATTGACTATTCACTTAATAAAATAAAATAACTTTAGAAAAAGAGAGATATATTTTGAGACTGAAATTCTGCAGCATAACGGTTATGTTACGAGGTTTTAGAAAACATTTAAAATAGAGGGGACATGTGTAACCCACTCATAAATGATCCATAAAAAAGTAGGGGAACAGAATATAAAGGATTTAAGAACATGTTAATGAAATTTTAATGACATACCATTTGAAATAAAAAACATGGAAGGAAGACAAAAAATTAGATTTCTCGTATAAAAATATGGCAGCCTAACGTTGTCACTTAAACTTCAACCAAAAATGAATTGACAAGATAAAATAGGGTCTCTCATAATATGAACATAAGAGTTCAGTATTATAGATATATAGATTATACCCCAACATAATAAAAAGGAACTTGAAAGACTTGACATGAAAATAGATTTTGAAAATGAGAAGGGTGAAAGAATCCCTTAAAAATTCAGCAGCCTAACTGCGCCACTTTAAACTTCAAAATACTGAATTGGAGAGATAAAATAGGGTCTCTCATCATATGAATATAAAATATCAGTATTATATACATATAGATAATAACCCAACATAAAAATTAACTTGAAAGGCTTGACATGAAAATAGATCGTTAAAAAATGAGAAAGGTGAACGAGTCCATTAAAAATTTGGCAGCCTAACGGCGCCACTTAAAACATCAAAATACAGAATTGAAGAGATAAAATAGGTTATCTCATCATATGAACATAAGAGTTAAGTATGATAGATATAGAGATCATACCCCAACAAAATAAAAAGGAACTTGAAAGACTTGACATGAATGTAGATCTTTGAAATATGGCAAAGGTAAACGAATCCCTTAAAAATTCGGCAGCCTAACGGCGCCACTTAAAAAATCAAAATACTGAATTGAAGAGATCAAATAGGGTCTTTCATAATATGAAAATAAGAATTAATATGATAGATATATATATCATACCCCAAAAAAATAAAAAGGAACTTGAAATACTTGACATGAAAATAGATCTTCAAAATGAGAAGGGTGAAAGAATCCCTTAAAAATTCGCCAGCCAAACGGCGCCACTTAAAATGTCAAAATACTTAATTGAAGAGATAATATAGGGTCTCTCATCATATAAACATGAAAAATACAGTATTATGAATATTAGATAACATCCTTCAGCATAAGATCATGGAGCATAAAAGAAATGGCATAAAAGATATTACTTGAAAAGAAAGAGGGAGGTAGGATCCCTTACCTTAAAACGTAACTCTTGAAACTCAAAGGTTGGGACGTTGAGGGCCTGGTGGAACCTTGGTAGGACTCCTTGGGAGGTAATGAGACCAGAGATTCGTTGGGGGAGAGTTGGGAGTCGAATGGATGAGAGGATGTCTTGGTAATTATAGGGAAAGTGAGGGGACAAGGCATTAATGGCCAAGGGACACCTCATTAGTGGTTTTGGAAAAACCACGGGCTTGCCCATGGTATTTTCCCATGGTATTGGCCACATGGGACACCTCATAGATTATATTACTATTCATAAGTCGAACATATTGATTACATACTTAATACATCATTTAATGATGTCATTAAACACATGTAACTTAAAAACTGTATTTTCACTATTCATCGAAAATTCAACTTTCTCAGAAAAATAGCAAAATTTCACCTTAACCAAATATTGATGCTCTGATTTCAAAAATGAACTATATTTTATAAAAATAATTATCTAAATATTTTTAATTAAATTTTTAAATAAGTACACTATTCAACAAAAATTCATTTTTTCCAGAAAAATCCCCAAAAATTACCTTAACATAATATCGATGCTATGAGTTCAAAAATGAAATCCATTTTATAAAAAAAAATTTCTAAATATTTATAATTTTATTTTTAATTAAAAATACATTTCACTCGAAAAAACTAATACTTGACTAATAATTTATGAAACCGTTATTTAACCATTTTATTGAATCACATTACTTAATCAAGGTGCCTAGATTATATTAATACTTTATTTAAGTGAGATTACTAATCCATTTGGTCAGATTACGAATCCTAAGCATAAAATCACTATTCCTAATTTACAATTCATCAAAAATTAAGTTGATCTTATTAGAATCTAAATTTTGTAATGAACATAATTTTAGAAGGCCATTTTTTGAAAATCATTACACATTTTTAATTATTTAATGATTACATAAACATTTTTAAAATATCATTTTTCTAAAATTCATCAAAAATATGAATATTATATATATATCTGAACATTTGAAAATTCATAAACATCATCATAAGAAGAAATCAATTTTTTTATTTAAAACAAAGGATTACACAAGGCAGTTACGGTCTCCTAACATATCCCCTTATAACCCCAACATAGGACCTAAGTGTAAGGTGTGCTAAGGTGGGATAATCCGAGGGAGGCTTGGGCAACATCGCATGAGTAGTAATTTCTATCAATTTGAACTTCTCTCGAAGGAGATTCCATTCTAGCTTCACACGATGAAGTTCAGCATGGTTTGGTCCAGAGGAAAGACCATTGGTGCTACCTCCTTCCCAAGTTCTGTTAGATGGGATTCGATCAGTCCAAGACTACTAGGTGAGGCCATAGAATCTTCTTTCTATATTAATTAACCAAGATAACTTTTATTTAGAGACAAATATCGAAATGTTTAGTTTCCCGCGGTCATATTGACCAATGGTCATATAACTGTCAAAACCCAACAGTCTCATTTTAATTATACTCATGTTATCCAATGAAACAGTTTTGTTGAGTATATAAAAAATAAAATAACACACAAAATTAGGAAACAAGATTTATTCAAAATTTCGGGTCATTACAGGAAGCATATATAATTTTAATGTTTCCTTATAGTGATTTATGTTATTTATTAAAATGATTGTCATATTTTGAAGATTTTTTGAATGTGAAATATTTTTTTTTGCTATATGAATTTATCAATGATGAGTTTTTATTGGAGATAAATTTTTATTTAATACTAGAATAATATGTGATAATATACTTGGGATTATTGGGTTTGGAATCTTGTTCTAGAATATTTTGATTAATTTTAAGGATATTTATTTATTGAATGATCTATGTGGAACTTTGGTTTTTATTAAAATGGTTTTTTATATTATTTTTTAGTTCATCATATGAAGGTTTATTAGTTTTTTAGAATTATTTTACCTTTATCAAACCATTTCTTTTTTTGTTAAATTTTAATGATCGGAGGAATAACTTATTATCCTAATATGGATTATATAATCTCTTATAAGTTGATTTTCATTTTTCAGGGAAAAAATTAATCGTTAATACTAATAATATTCTTTAATAGATGAAATTGTTGTGATAATTTTTCAAGTATAAAATGTTACTTTCCGTATAAGTATATTTCCTCATGTTCGTATTTTAGATTGTTATGAAATTCATTAACTCTTTGAAATGGATCTTGAAGCAAAATTATTATCTATTTAATATTATATTATGATGAAATGATGGTATTTTTTATATATATTTGGTTTTCAATTTTGTAGTAATTAACTTTCTCATTATAATTCACTTTCTAATGATCGATTTTCTACGTCACTCTCTGTCATTATTTGGAGATTATCTTTTTCCTCTATGTCTATATTTTCAATTTCCACTAATACTCAACTATTTTGAAACCTAGAATGTTTTGTTTTAGATTAATTTGTTATTTCCCGTTCCATATTTTAAATATTAATTATTTGTTGACACTTTTTATGATGTGGGATTTCAATAAAGTTATTTTTAAATTTCAAACCCTTCATTATCGAGATAAAGTTAAAATTATAAGGATTCCATTTCTAAAAGGGGGAAGAATGTAAAAACACATTTAATGTCAAGATAAATCATTTTATCATCTTAATAACATTAATTAACAATATTCTACATATTTATATTCATTATTACAATATTTGGTAATTTTTTAACAAAAAGGATGAATGTTTTATTTCATACCAAATTTGGTTTTCATGTATTATATGGTTTAATTTAGAAGCTGTATTTTTCTATTACTGAGTTTAAATTTGATGAAATTACCTTCACTTTTAATTCATTATGTCAAATTTACCTTAGGATAAATTGTTTATTATTTTATGAAAAGGATTTATTTTTCGACAAATAATTAAAAATACTGATTTTATTGGAAACAATATTTCCTTTTCAGGTATTTACAAAGTAATATTATATTTTCGATTTGTTTAAATTTAATTGAGTTAATTTTTAATAAAAATTTCTAATTATAGTATTTTTAGTTAATTTTATTCATGAATTTTATATAAAATCATTTTAATTTTAAAAATAATATTTTTCTGAAAAATTAATTTTTATCACATTTTTTGGGTTTAATATTAAAGTTAATTATAACATCTGTGTGAATTGAATTTGATAAACTAGATATGATATTTGGAATAAAAATAATTAATATTATTTTATAATTTCAACTTAATTTTTTTACATAATGAATAGGAAAATAGTAAATATATGTTGGCATGATTAGCGATTAAACAGGTTTATTGGGGATTAAACTAAAAGATATAATGGTAAAAGTTTTCTAAAAAGATTCTAAATTATATTGGATAGTCATATTTCAATACTATATCATCTAATATTTAAGAATTTTCAATTTTTTATCTATTTGGATTGAATAAGGAATTAATATATTTTATTATTTTAAAATATTTCAAGTGTGTCCACTCCACCACTTCTAATAGGAACCCCCCTCTTCTCTCATATCCACTCTGTAGGAGCCCTTCTGATCAACCAATCCCTTCCCTAATCTATTCTTAACATCCCTTTATATCCTAGAGTCCAATTTTTATCAAAAAACTATCCAAGGAAGGATTTATGTATAAACATAAATTGGTTGTCTAAAGAAGATGAAGATAAGGAATGTATGAAATGAGATAGTCTTAAGGCAAGTGAAACTTTAACATAAATCATCCTTTTAAATTTTTTAAGGATTAATTTTCTAAATAATTTTCTTCTATACCCATATTAATTATAATATTTTATGGAGTATGTTGGATAAAATCCCTCATGTTAAATAGGCATCTACCCCCTTTTGAAAAGTAGCAATCCTTAATGAAGACTATATGACTCCAGATTTGTGAAGGTGGTTCTTTTGAAAAAGTTCATGAAGATAGGATGTTCACAAAGGTTATAAACACAAAACTAAAATTATGAGTGTCTTGAAATATTGATTTTTCCTATGGCTATAAAATCATACCATTCGTTGCGATATTCACAAATTCTAGTTGATCATCACAAAAGGATTGAGGTTAACTAAATTTTTTTGATTTTTGGAGGACATTTGAGCATTGAAAAAGTGGTTTTATTCATGAAGTAATTGATAATCATGAATGTTTTGAAAAGTTATTTCCCAGTAGATCTATGGTAAGGTGATATTCATCAACTGGATGAAAGTGGGACTTTAATAGTGCTTCGACCTGAAACCGAGGATGTATTCAATATTGATAATTAAGGGACCTACATCTACATAAATTCATTGTGAATCCTTTCCAAAGAAATTATAAAAGGAAAAGGAATAAAGATATTCTTTCCACCTATAATTATCCATATAAAGAGAGTTAGGGACTGACCCTTGGAAAGTAGTGATTTCTCCCTAAACATTGTAATGAAAATATTCTTGGGCATATGTTCTCTAAGAAAATTAGAGAATATTCAAAGGAAAATATTCATTTATTAAAAAAACAAGAAAAATTACATCAGTATAATGGAATGAATTTTAAGACTATCTCTTTGGAATAGAGGCACATGCTCCTCATGGAGGGTTTTGGAAAAATTAATATCATCTCAACACACACCAATATTTGCGAGGCCATCAAAAAGGTAGTTAGATTAACGATATACATGTGTAATAAAATAAACCATGTTGGAGATTATATTAAACCATTTAATCCATCAAGCGGTCATCTTCCAAGAAATGTTAATATTACTAATTTTGATAGATTGAACAATATAATTACAGTCATATTCAAGGAAAAAATAGTAATAAATTTGTTTTTTCCTATCAACCAAATTGGTCAAGATGATAGTTTCATCTTCCATTGATGAATCAATTACACGAGATCTATAGAGGCATCCCTTAAAGTCATCATGATGATCTCTAAATTTGGATCCAATACACATTGGCCCTAGATTACCTTGGAATTTCTTATAGGAGTTTCATTTGATCCAACCAATAATTAATTAATTCCAAAATTCATCAAGAGTTTCGGTATAATAATGAAAATTTCTTAGAATATAAAGGTGTTTCAGAATTAAAATATAATGAAAAAATTATTTCAGTAATCATTCCAGTTGAAGTTAGTATTCTATACCACCATAAAAATTTTCCTAATAGCGGAATTCATATTGAACGAGAACTGATCATGATCTAGTTGATCCTACTATGCCAAATGTAGTTTATTAATTCATCTCTAGACACCTAAAATAGGTTAAGAATCTACTGAGAGTGGTAAATCCTAGGTAATTTTTTGACATGGTCTGAGATGGATTCATTTTAGGGAGGATGAGCTTCAAAAATGACAATGATAGCCTACCGTAATATAGATGCGTTGACATAGCTTAATAAGAGGTGATTCAAATATTCCTTATGTTGATGGAGTATGATGAATCTAGAGGAAAATAAGATTCCTACTAACTAAAGATAATATTTGATATGGATATTTGAAAAGGCCACCCTCCAAATCAAAGTAAACTTGGAAGGAATAATACATTTTTTGTTCTCTGATATAATCCAACTGTGAACATTTCCTTGAGATTCATATCTATAATATAGCTCTGATGTGAGAATTCCATCTATCACCAACTCCAAAATATAAAAGTAATTATTATTTATGAAATTTTAATAATGTGCAATTAATCTGACTGTATTAGGTAGAGTTCCAAGACTGTCCATTTGATATTTGATGGTGTTGTTGGTATCAAACGTCAGAGCAGAGGAGTTAACTTGGTCCACCAAGGAAATACCTGTCCGATTATGAAACCAAAAATTAAGATATGATATCCTATTCACTAGTCACTGTCTATTAACAAACATTGGAAAGAGGGTTTTGAAGGTTGTCTAGATAAAGGAGTCCAAAAATTTATATATCAATATTTCAATTTTATAAGAATCTTTGACATAAGGAATATAATATAATATTATTTTACATTGAAAATCCTCTATAAAATATGATCTCAAACTAATTTATTGGTGTTATAATGGTTCTTAATTCAAATACATCTAAATTATGATTTTCATATGGGTTTAAAATAATTTTTCCTAGTATTTATGATGAAAATATACTAGATTAAAAGGTTTTATTCTTGATATGGTACTTGATAATTATAGAATAATATTCGTGACCCTGAAAAAACATAAATGATTGGTGTTCCTAATACATCATATAAAATGGGTGATCCCAATACAACTTATGTGTTGGTTGAACATAATATATATATCCACTACATTGGTTAATGTTCATTTTCATTAAATACAAGGAGGGAGTTAACTAGAGAGGTTTCCCCTCTAGATTTAATATGGATCTAGTTATTTCTGAAACATTTTATGAATATAATTCTCAATGATTTCTAAAAGTGTTTCAATTTTATTTTTATTGGTTTTAATGTTTTTCATTGACCAAAAAACATGTATTTTTTAGGTGCTTTGGATTTATTTTATAATCTAAAAGAATATTGTGATAAATTTAAATATTTTATGTGTTCTCATGTATTTCAATGGACTAATTCATTTCTTAATTTTATTTCCCTTACTGGTTTTTTTTTGACATATTACATTTTAAAATTACTTCCAGGGGTTTAAGGTTGATTAAGAATAAAGGTTAAGTCAATTTTATATTTTTGAAGATTTTTTTTGTGAAAATAAAACTTGTTTCATTTTAAATGAATTATGTTCTGGGAAAAATTGATACTTAGTTGATGTTTTAACATTATAATATAAGGGTTCTCTACAAAATATTTATAACATAATTTTCTGAATCATTAACCTAATATATATTTGGGAATGTATGAAGGTGAAATCTAATCTAAACACACAAGATTGTGAAATTTTTGAAATTGGAACACTATAATAATTTCATTCCAATGTGATCTAATAATTTTATTTTTAGGATTGTTTAAAAAAATCACATCTTAAAAAATCTCCCCAAGACCATGCATAAATTTGATAGGAATATACATGTGATAAAATATTCTTCAATAGTCTCTATTGGGATCATTCTTGAATATTCATAATTTTTCCCCAATTCTAGAATCATTTCTTCCCAAAATTTGGAATCAATTCCTGGGATATGTAGAAGATTCCCCCATATTAAATGAGATTTCATTGATAGAATCTCCTTTGAAAAGGAACGGTTTTACAACGATTCCCCAAAAAAATTAATTTCATTATCATCTGTATCAATATATTTTTTTTGTATATATATTAATTCTCAACTATCCATACATGAAAATAATATATACATTACACACATATAAACATCTATTCCAAGTGAATGAAAATAATAGTTCACCTGCTTTTCCATAGTAAGATGTTAATGACTTTAAAAATAGGGATTCCCATATTATTCACCATAGTCCCCATCATTCCTTAATGAATGAGAACATCCATAGAAACCCTTGGATCTGATTCCACTTTTTCCCCTACAAGGTATACACCCTAATAGAGAGGTTAATTAGGTTTTTTTTTTAAAAATTTCCCTCATCAATGATCTTGTTCTATATTTATAATTAAAATTCAATCTTCTTTCCCCATATAAATAATGTAGTAAAAACATCGATCACATAAAATATTACTTGATTCACCTAAATGGGAAAATATAAGTATCATGAATGGAAATGCTATAGTATACTAGAGACACTGAATGAAAACAATTTTGATTACATGTTTAGCATAGTCTCATTGGTCTTATTTTTTTACAACTGCACACAACTAGAAATCTCATTTCTCTTATCATATAGTGAACTCCATTAATCCATAAGTTTTGTATTCTTCTTCGATGAAAAAAATATGTAATGTAAATTAAGAATAGTATTTTAAATCATATCAACATCCTTCTATTTTATAGAATTCACAAAATATATTATATAAAGTGAACTACTATAACTCTTCATTTTTATCCTTATTCTTTATCGAGTTTGAAAAACACTTTGGATCATTATCTCAGTAATTCTCTGTTATTATAGATATTTATAAAATACAACCGCCTATTGTTTCCATGTTATACATGTATTTTTTTCTCCTTCATCTCTATGAAAAATAAATTAATCTTCCTCTAATGATAATTATATGTTTTCCCCTTTTGTGTGGAGATATTTTTCACATTTTATTGTTACACCTACAACACCTTTCATTTATGTATTTATTTTTGAAATAATGTCCCATTGACAAGTGAGATTACATATTCAGATGAAAAAAATCCAAGTATATTCATTAAATTTCAAAATGCCTTCAAATCACAAATAATATTAGAAGATAAGGTTTTTTATGATATTTATCAAGATTATGAATTGAAAAAAACATTTTTCATTATGATATTCAAGCTCCATATCAACACCTCTATTTTTAAAATGGTATTTCACATGGTAAAAATCAAATCAATGATCTAAAAATTATTAAATTTTTACTTGAATCATCGAATAAATCTAAACCCCTTTATTTTTGAATTACTTTGGATTATTACAAACATCACATGAAATTATCTCCATGAAAATATAATTTCATTTATTACATGTCCAAGATGAATCATATGACATTGGAAGTCATATGAAGTTTCAAAGAATTATGGGTCTAAATGTGGTAGACTCTTTCCTGATGTCATATGAAGCCTCAAAATCATAATATGGAACAATGTCTCACATTAACTTTTAAAGTTGTACAAATAATTAATACACTACTAAAAGTTTTATGGTGAAATTAATATGCTTACTGAAGTCATATTCTAGGATTAATATGAAAACCTCATTATAAGACTTTAAAATTCAAATTCATCCAATAATTAAAATACATCACCCTAAAAATCAAATGATATACTCAAGTCATACGGACCACATTAAATTCATATTGTTCACCTTTGGAAGTTTCTCAACAAACTCCAATCTCATACAAATGCCGTCATAATGTCCCTAAAGTCATAAAAAATATATAACCTAAGACATTAAAATACATATGTTGTCATAGTAGTAAGTCCCCACGAAGTATTACACTTGGGACATCACAAAAAAATTTAATGGCTATAAAAACTTATTTTTGATAATTGATTTAAACTACAATAGAGATTATCCAAACCTCTTGTTGAATTCAGTAAATAAACTCTACAAAACCTCATATGCCAAAATGATGATTCATTCTACTCTATTTTCAATTAACTCAACCAGAAATGTACACATTGGGTTTTTTTATAAAATGAAGGAAATGTGTACTCTAGGATATACCATTAATAATGATGTTTTGATTTAAGTTATCCTTAAATCTATACAAAATAAATGGAATTCCAATAAATTTTTTATCAGTGAAATCAGGGACTTTTCAGAATATACTATGAATTAAATTATTCTATCAAAACATCAATTTGATATTGAGTTCAAAAAATTTTCATAATGATGTTCATGAAAAAATAAGGTTGTTTAATTAAAGTATATTAAAGATGTATCTTCTAAATCTTCAAGTGATTTTTTAGGTTCTTCTAGTTTTGGAAAAGATGATGACATGAATTAACTAGAAATATGTTCACTTGGAATCTAGAATAAAAAAAGGTGATAAAAATCAAATGAAGAAGTAGTAAAAGAATAATGTTAAAATGAAAGGTATTATAATCTCTAAAATTAAGTGTTTTAAATGTAAAAAAAGGGACACAACACATATGAACTTAAATAGTTGAAAAATTAAAAGGAATGAGAAATGTAAAATGATAAAAAAATATGAAATAATTAGAATTCTACAAAAGATTCAGATTCTAGTAAAGAATTATTAACCAAAAAAGAATATCTAATATTTATTTTTATTGAAATGTTTCATTATATAATTTTTAAAAGTCTTATAAAATTTATTCATGGGAATATAATAATAAAGATATAATTTTTTTCAATAGGTAAAATGTATAAGGAATGTATTTTTAATTCTTATTTTGGTTCCTTTTCAAATTCAATAAATCACAATCTCATTGTTGGGAAAAATAATGAAACTTGGGAAAAATATTAGAGATAAATTGAAAATAAATCTAATAATTATAGGAAATTTTTCAAGAATTATAATAATGTTATTAAAGAAAACAATAATTTTCAATAAAAAGTTTTAAAAGTATAAGAATGTTGATTCTGAAATATCAATGCTTAAAGAGAAGAATGAAATGGTAAAAGATTTTATTTCTAAGAATAACGGAGAAGAAGAAAGGAAATTTAATGTTTTCTATGAGAATTTATGTATACACAATAAATAGAATAACAGTTTTAAAAAAAATTGGTTTCACATAGAAATGACTAAATCTATGATGAATTTGAATTTTTTAAACAAAATTTGAGGTTTAAAGCTGAAATATAAAATTTGAAAAGATATTATATATATTTATTATCTAAATTTAATATCTAATTGAATTTATGTGATTAAATAAATTTTTTATATCAAATACTTATCAAAATTATCTTTTTTATAGTGTAATATTACCAAAAATTTACAAAAAATTCCAAAGGAAAAAACAGATTGTATATAATTTTTTAATTATTTAAGATGTGTTTTGAATTGTCATAATTTTAGTGACTACACTATAATGTTTGATCATTCATTTGGTACAAAAGGAAATTATGTTTAAATCCTTATTTAGAGTTAAACTTGTTAATCCTATTTTATCTTATCTTGATAAATGTTTATTCTTAAATCCAATTAGATCTAAGCTAGTCTAGATGTTAAGGTAAATTTATTTCTATTATTATTATGTGAAAAAATCATACCATTGATATTTTTAACATTTTTTTTGTTGAAAATCACAAGAATCTATTATCTATTTTTTTGGATGGTGGCTACCAAATTTATTTTAAATTTTTTTATAGGAATGTTGGATCTCTATTGAGAAATATTAATTATTTTTATATTAATTTATAAATTTTTATCTTTTTTGACTAGTTTGTTGATTTAGTGTAGACTTTTAGGTTCTATAAAGGAATAATTATCAATATTTTATTTAGTAAAAGTTTTAAATCTATGTTCACTAAATTATTTATATGATAAAATAAAATAAAAATTTATTGATAATATTTAATTTATTATTCTATAAACTTTTCAGTTTTATCATTTTTTTTAAATTTTCTTATATTTCAAAAATGGACAAATTGAGGATGAGTTATTTTCAAATAAAATTGACATAATTTGAAATAATTTTTAAACATGTTAAAATATATTACCATAATAACTTTTAAAACATGCTAGAATATATTTAAACTTGATCATTTATATATGTTTGATTATGATGTTTTTGTTTTTCTACATTTTTAGCATGAATGTTTTTTCAATTTTAATGTTTGACATAGGAGATTTATATATGTGTTTCCTCAAACATTTTTGGGGAAAAATATTTATTTTGGATGAATATGGTTGGTGAGAAATAATTTCATCTAACAAAATAAAACCTTAAAAAATGAAACATTTATTTATTAAAAGGAGAAAAATTAATGACTTTATAAAACGAATGAGGCCTTTAAAAATCTTTGTTACTTGATATGTGTTTAAAACAACTGGTAGAAATGTTTTAATTACTTATTGTATATAATTTACCCATTATTATTGAATGTTTTTAGAACACATAAAAAAGGGTGAGAGATTATTGTTGATATATGTTTGATTCATTTTCTAAAAAAAATGATCATGTTTTTTGAGTGGGTCATTAGGGATATATTTTATTTATTTTCTCATAATTAAAAATACAAAACATTATTACATCCCTCGCATTTTTTGTGGAAACATTCACTACTAGTAGAACATTGATTATTATTTTTCAATAATTATTTTTTATTATTCACATTACTTTGTTTCTTTTTATTATTTGAAGAAAAATTCAAATGTTCTACATGTAAAATTTTCAGAAGATAAAATATATTATGAGGAGAACACATTTATTTTGAAAATATTAGATAATATTATGTCATTGAATGTCTTATAAACTATAAAAATTATTTTTATGTTATATTTTTTCAAGTAAAATAATTTATGTGTCATAAAAAATTTTTATAGTTTAAAATCATATGAGTTACTATAAATGTTTTTTCCATTTGAAATTATTACACCATGTAGTGCGAGTCTCATGCATATAGAATTTTTTCAAAGGCACAAGTCCTGAAGAGATAAAAATACTTGTAAAATATTGATTTTTAGGGTATTGAAGTCATACATGAAGAGTGGAAGTCATATAGAATGTAAATTATTATAAAAAAAGAGTCTTAAATGACTCCATAGTTATGTATTACATTTTTCACTTTAGATTTTTTTGGATATTGAATTTAAAATTTTTATCTATTTTATTTAACACGTATTGATGTTATGACTAATATTATGTAATTTAAAATTATATTTTCAAATGGATAAAATATTAAAGATTATTTTTTAATGTATTGTAGAAATATATTCATAATTTATTAATGATTATCAATGAGTATTTTTCACAATATTAATTGATTATTTACTATTCATATATGTTTATCATTATACAGGTTCTTTATATTTTCATAGAGTATAGAGGTAATTAAAATATGATTTCATGTTAATATTAATATTAATTATTTTTCATTAATAAGCATTAAATTTGAAGTGTAAAATATTCATTCTTATTTTCACTATTTAAAGACTAAATAAACTCGCATCATGTAAGCAGAATGACATGACATTATTTTTTAATTCTGGCATGTTTTATGATTAGAATCTATGTCATTGATATTTATCATCAACACTTAATTGTTGAAACACTACTATAATTCTTAATTGGGATCATTCATAACTTTTAAGGGTATAAAATAATATTTATACACCATCAATTCTGATCAAAACTCCAAGTTTATTGTTTTTATTTTTTGATTTTTTTACTCCATCGCAACAACTTATGGGTTATAATACACTAAAAATGTACCAATAAGTTCTTCTGACCTGATGAAAATGTAGTTTGAAAAAGGTTTTTATTAAGCCTATTATAAATTACATGGTTACAATTACTCTTACAGATATCCAAGGTTATATATTCTCTAATGAAATTTTTAGCTAGGTTTGGGTATGGTCTTCAATAAATGTCATGGGGTATAATTGAACCTATAAAAATATTATGTGAGGGATTAAACTATCATTAAATGTTTGGTTTTAGATTGAAATTATAAAAGTCCTTTGTCGATAGTGGATATATATTCTCTTAGGTTGGAGTGTATTGAGTATACATAGGATCGTATGGATCTGAATTGTTATAAATTATTATGTTAATATTTACTCTATTTTAATATAATCTATTTATACTCCTTCTTCATATTTATGGTATGATTAAAATTAAAATAATCTTAATCTAAAAAATTCAATAATATATTTTTAAGAATATTTGAATTTTTAATATTAAAAATTCACCAATCTCCCTTTCTTTTATGTTTATCACTGTAGGTGGGACCTCACAGAATATCATTACCATGTTTTCTGGGTTATAATAAAAGAAATGAGAATATAATGTTTTTTATTTCATGTATAACCAAAATATAAAGTTATAATACACCAATATAATCGACCATGTGCTTTGAGTTCTACATTGAACATGATAATTAATCATTCCCTCTAAAGATAGTGTGAAATGAATGTTTTTTAGATTTATTTGATATTTAATATACTCAGGATCAATTTTATTCCACTGAGAATTCTCTGTTTATTGATTAATTTTTTCATATCAAATTCTGGCACCCTTATGACTTGTTAATTTCTTTATATTCTCCCCAATTCCATATTTCTTTATAAGATATGAAATTATAGGATAGAACTATAAATATTTCAAAATAATTGTTTTATATTTCATGAATCATGTATCACTTAACAATGGATATTTTATAAGATATTCATCATCCTTGAAAAATAATATATAATCATTTAGACATGCTTGTATTATTTTACAAATCATTCTCATTGTGTATAACATTCATTTGTCATAATATGATGGAAAATTATTATCACTAACGTAAATAAAAATTTCATTCAATAGAGAAATTAGGTTTCTAATGTTTCTATCCATTCATCCATTTATATTATTAAAATTATATAGCTTTAGTATAGCTGATGATGTTATATATTTAGAAGAACTAGTATACAGTGTCATATTTTCATGATAATTTAACTTCTTAAATAACATTGTAAAATCCTGAAGGTCATCATTAATTATCATAATAATTTCCTTTAAATAATATAAATCATTATTTATTGTTTTACTTGAATTAGATGATCAAAAAATCAAATTGCTATCACATTCTGTTGCTAAATTTATTTTCTCCCTTATGTTTAGTACACCATTTATAACATTGTTCTTTTCTATATAAGATGAAAAGTTCTTCCAAATCCTCTCCAAAAAATTGTATAAAATAACAATAATTCCAATGTGGGAAAATTAGTTTATAAGGGTCATTACCGCACCAGAGTGAGTAGAGTTTTTCATTGTAATATTCCCCATAAAATCATGAAGCAACAACTCGGTCATTATGGAAGTTGTGTTCTATGTAATAGGATTTAAAGGATGAAAAAATTGATAAACCAGAATGATGATGGATATTATTCTATGAAGGACACCATGGTGGGTTTTATAATAACAATTGGAAATAGGGGCACTATGAGAATTTTGACCTTAATAGAGGAATTGTGTGAGGATAGTTGTGTTAGGAAACTAGAGAACACATATGTTATGTCCCTAAGCCTGTATAATGTTGGGATTTAAAAAAAAAGAGGAATACAATAGTATTATGATTGATTATATAAATTTAGATGTTTCTATTGTCTATAAATTTTCATTTCATGGTTATCACTATGTTATTTTATTGTGTGTAGGCTTCTAAAGGTGTTGACATGACATATTTTACAATAATGACAAGAAGTTGTATGCTACAAATCCTGCTTGTACCTACAGAGGTAGGTTACATGATATGGTGGTGATCAACACACACTATAGGAGTTCATTCAGTGTATTCACAAGTTTAAAATTGTTATCTTTAAGTGGAAGGATCATAAAACTAGACTAGATATCTTGACTCAAAATTATTAGAGATATATGGATGATTTCAACTCAATTTTGAAGAAGATTTGGAGGTTGTATTTTCCTATCATAAAAATGAATTATTAAATAACATTGGTGAGGAAAATGTCGAGAATATCTCTTAGATATAGTGAAAATGAAATTATAGAGTTATAATTATATTTTTCTCAATAAATGAAGGGACACTACTACTATGAAAAAGTAGTGGGGTTGAGGATAATTTGATATATCTGATATTGAGATCGGAATAACATATTTATGTTCGATAGACTAGTATAAAGTATTAGAACACATTAAATAACCATCTAAGAAATAATATGGAGCTTCCATGATGACTTAGGTAATGTAGATGTTTTTTATGTGAGTTTTATAAAAGGGATGTAAAGGAGAAGTGCGATGATTAAAAGCACCAATCTATACTCACCACATCTAAAATAGTGATGTTGTTATTCTATTTAAGATATGCTAGATTGGTAAACCCTTTTTATTTTGGCCACTTCTCCAAAATCTCTCCCTTATCCATGGTACAAAAACATAAGGGAAAAATATCATTCAACTTCCAAAATTGAACATATAAATTCAGAAAACAACAAATCCAATTAAAGGATCTTAGGATATAACTCATATTTATATTACCACAAGGGATTCAAGTGGCAGATAACCTAATTTGATGATTAATTATGGTATTTAATTTTTCTAACTTAAACAATATTTCCTAAAACTCTCATGATCCTTGAAAATAATGACCTCATAATCGGTTAGGTCACCCCCTTGTTCATCCTTAAAAAATAATATAATTTTTACCAATGTATAATTTCAATCTTAAATTAGATAAATCAACAAGGTTTCACCACACACATTTACACTCAAATTTTGTAAATCATAATATTACAACATAAGAGAAATTGATTTTACTTGATTTACTGTAACTATGAA
This sequence comes from Viscum album, assembly GCA_963277665.1. Lineage (NCBI taxonomy): Eukaryota > Viridiplantae > Streptophyta > Magnoliopsida > Santalales > Viscaceae > Viscum > Viscum album. The sequence goes on from OY728129.1 coordinate 1,040,870,722, forward strand.
AATCCTTGGAACATTCAATTGATAATGTATTGATAAAATAGAATCCACAAAACTTATTTTTTAGTTGTGAGATTTGGATGGGCTTGGGGTAACTTCCCTTATAAGTCTAAGGAAAATATCACTACTTCTATATGATCTCATCTCTCGCATCCTATCTTTTTATCCTAACTCATGAGAGATATTACCACTCTATAACATAAACAATCACATTATAACCTCACTGTTGTAGATGCACCAACTATATATCAACTCCTTTTACCTCCATGTCTCTCCATCACAAGACCACTATGAACATCAAATGAAAAATATAAAATTTCAAAGAATCATCATAGTAACTATTCCTTTATTATTTGTAATGTTCTTTAAAGAGTGAAAAAAACCTTATTCTTTCCACACCAATATAAATCTAATATTCCCCTATCAATATTAGATAAATAAACTCTTCACTAATACCTATAATTTTACACAATATAAGACTCCCATAATTTATATCTCTATAACTACAAAATTTCTTTTTCTTTTTATCACATATAAATTATACTCATTCCAAAAATCAAAGTTATCTAATAAGTCAGGAGTATGATGGGAAATTGTTTCCACTAACTATACATAAAAACTTAATAAAAATTTTCCACATATCTTTTATAATTCCATGATAAGATATAATATGTAGTTTCTACATCTCCACTAAAGAGATAATAACTTTGAGATAGAGAATATACTGACTCATGTCCTCTGTGAAATAGTTATCACCACTATAACAAGTAACCCACCTCTATAAGAACCTCCATGGAATAGATCTAATAAATTCATATCTTTTTTACAAAAAATGTTGTGTTAAATACATCATAAAGAATCTAACCATATCATAACATATTGATAACCATGAAATAAAATATCATCAAAAAAATACCTTTGAAATTACTTTCACCATGCATGATCTTCTAATGTTTCACTTCAAATTTAGTAGCATAACAGTCAACATTCCATGGACTTTGACATTTGAGTATTATAGAATCCCAATTCAGCTATCCATTCACAAGTCACCTATGAAATACAAAACTAACGTTGTGAGACTCCTCATTTACAAAAGGGATTATAAAAATACAATACAGTGTCCCCCACAGAGTGGTGTCCATCTGCATCATATTTCATCCTTTTCCATTCGCTAAAATGCTACAACCTCGACCATAGATTCCAAACCACCTATGTTTCCACTCTTTATCTTCACATGGTGAAACTTATAACGTAAAACACCATTCACTATGGAGTGAGGAAAAAACTAATATTCATTTTGAAAATGTACATTGTAATCCCTAAATGTTATGATTTAGGTAATGGAATCGTCCTATTAATTTTTAAACCACATTAATCAAGGTCTAATGTTCCATGATATGATTTATCGACTACAATCCTCCATGATATTTCCCATAATTAATCAAAATTACTCATGAAAATATATCCTCTTTTATAACACTTCATAACTTCTAGGTCTTTTTCCATTGTCATTATCAACTCCAAATCCAATACTAACATTCCCCAGTGTTGACAACAGATTACATAAAATCTGTACTTATGTAACACCATCATCTCTTGGATACTTCCTTATTACCATTTCTTGAAAAACTCATCTTCTCCTTTAATAATAACGCTTGAAATAACACTATCACCAACAAAACCAAGTCAAATACATTACATTGGTTTTTAATAAATCCAAAAATATCATTCTAATATATCCATAAATTTAACTTCACCATTATGATTCCAATAGTCTCTCCATATGTGTTTTTACAAGACTATAATGAATCAATGAATCGTCATGTCATTATGATGTACCCTACTCCCCATCTCTACTACCCATTGATGTAGTGAGTAGATTAATGGATTCATAATTCTTCCTACTCCCCCTTTGATGTAAAATAAAAATAAAATCACTTGTTAGGAGAAACTGCCATATTTTACTCATCCCCCATTTTTCTTTATGTTAAGCAAAAAAATATCCAAATTTCATTTCTATTCATAGATTCATTAGGGACACTACTGGATACGACATGTTATTATTTTAATATAAGTCTTCTCTTTCATATTTTATGAGAATAGCTTCATTGTAAATAGTTATTATCAACATTATTTAGAATATTCCGTGCATCATATTAGAGAGAATAATCTACCACCATTTTTTTAATATACATCAGGACTCTGGTAATTTATAGGTAAAGTGAGAGACACCGCATGTTAAATACAACATCATATTTCTCATTTTAACTCCAAAAACATCCCAATTTATGGATTCATTATAAATTACTTTAATGTAATTGAATTAACACTATATACTGATCCATTAACATAACTTAAATGTATACTATGTTGGAACCTGATGTGGATAATAAGAGATTAAGCTAAAAACAACATTGTTTTCTATTTTACTCACCTATTTACAAAATAAATATATAGTCAAACTTTTCAATATCAACCAAGGAACTCTTCCTATTAACTCAACCAAAACATCAAAAATAAATTAGTGATAATACATGAATTTCATATTGTGTGATTAAAACCATATTTCATCATTACATACCAACATCAGACACCAAAACAGATTACTATTATTTAAACTGATATTGATGGTTAAATAAATTTTATTTTTTCATCATCTATGTGGTTTTCCTTTGTTTATGATGGTATCACCTTTGGATGTTTATATCATAACTCCCTTGACTTCATTACTTTCATTATAGAATATAATGTAAATATTTGTAATGAATGTCATAATGTTCAAGATCATTTTAATATCCTTATATAGTCAAATGATATTAAATGTTAAATTAATTATTGTATTCCAAAAAAAATATCATAAAAACATTTTTGTTTATTCTCCTCCGTTATGATTTATATTCCTATATTCATGTATTGATACTGATAGATGATATGTGTTCTTGACACCACCTCCTAAACTAGACGTCGATACCAATTATGATATCAATAGTGTGATAGCAATTTACATTTGATAATATATGTTCCAAAACCTCATGTTATCAATTCAGTCCCAACAAGGTACCGTTTGATCTGTATCGGGCCCTCAATTGGTACATTGGATCATTCTTTGATAACACTTGAATATTTTGATTTTATTTTCCAATAGATCAAATCACTCCAAAAACATATATCATTTATATTACAATTAATGACATTTTAAATTAATGGGGAGAGGGGTAGCTTCCACATTTTTCATGTTGAGGTTGATGATGTGACACTGTGGACAAATAATTTTATTCTATCCTTCAATTTTATGTATATATTTAAATCTCAATCCTTTTGGATATAATATAGTTTATTTTCAACATCTATCATTTCATCTTTTCCCAAATAAAAAATTGATTTTACTTGGTTACAACAACTAATATGTATTTCCTAAAAAATCAGAGGATGGTATTTTATTTTCCAAACCATATTTTTTCATTTTTTATTGACTATAATAATTATTATATATTTCAACATATACCTTCATTTAGGATACTTACTTGATATAATATTTTCTAGTTTCTGTAATGTATAATAATCTATCATTTTTTTAAATCATGTAATTTCCTTTATAAGATAATCCTTATCCACCATGATATTTATAACTCTTATTAACATCAATTTTATCATGGTGATAATCTTCAATTATCCCGTAAAACTATTTTTTATAGGAATAGATTTATCATTGAATGAAATTCGGTTCCCTCCATTAATTCTAGCGAAACTTCTCTTGATATTTCTATTAGATGGATTATTAGAATGGTATAAATTATTGAAATAATAACCATGCCTCCTTTTGTGGTAGGTAGATCTATTTTTAAATTTTTACATCATCTTCATAGTAATATATATATTCCTTTTCTTTATGAAAAAAATATAAATATGTACACAAATACTATAATAAAATAACTTGTCTCTATTCATTATATTATAACTCATTATTGTATATTTTCTTTTAATAATTATCATATCAAATGTATTCTTAAATCTTCCCATATTTTCTATTTTCATAGGAACTCCCATAGTTTTCATCATTTTTCCCGTCAAAGGGGTTTCATCTTGGATAAAACCAATTTTTATCGTGAAACATATCATTTGTGAAGTATTAATTCTTTAATTATTTTCCATTGAAATAGCTTATTTGTTCTTCAACTCATTATAACATATTACAGGATAATATAATAACAAGGTTAATGAATATTTTATAACTAGATTATGTTGGTACATGATTATTGTGACACCACCAGTTTCTGGTTTGTAACACCCCTAGTTTCTAGTATGTAAACCCTTTATTTATTCATTTTATGTATATAATGTTGTTGGGTAATGTTTCAGAGGGTTTGAAATGTTTTTGAGAAGGTTTGTGGGATTTTATAATGGTTCACGGTTTTAGAACTCTTTGTGAAAACCAAGAAAGTACTCTAAGAAACCATAAATGTTGTTGAAATCTGTTTTTGGAAGGCAAACGGTTGGTCAAACCCTACGGACACCCCATGTAAACTATTGTTCAATTGATAGTGATGTTTTTTACAGGTGGTGTATGGTTTTTCTAATAGTTTCCTTCAACCATCGGAGCTTCTCCTTGAGGTATTGGTTGGCACACGGTTAGTGAACGTTTTGTCTAAATATGTGACTAAATGTGTGAAGTTTAAAACATAGGGTTTTTTAAATGGTTCTCACATGATTTTAACCTTAAAACCCCATATTTTCTTCATTTTAACACTAAGTTCGTAGGAACCTCTCCTCAATATTCTGAAATTGATTCGGAGGTTTTTCTTGTATCTTTGAAGGTGAATTATCCATGGTAATCTCCTTTGTGGTAGTTTTATTGGTTTTTCTAAGATATAATTATATATTTATCTCGATTTGTTAGATCAAATTTCATTATGAATGAATCTATGTATTTTTCCCAATCAGGGTTATATTTGTTTTTTCAGATGTTAAGGGAAAGGGTCTAAGTCCTATTTCTGGTGTTTTGACCTGATTTGGGGACTGCTTAGTGTTGTTTTTCATTTTCTTCAAAACCCTAAATGAAGATAGCTTCACTATCTTCCCATCGTTATATATCTATAATGATGAATTTCAAATTAGTTATATTCCTTGGTCTTTATTTTGAAATTGATGTGTGAATATTTGTTAAAAAACCCATTGGTGATGATTTTTAGATTTTACGGAAATTGTGATATTATTGTGAAATATGCTTCATTGTTGTATTTTTAAATGATGATTTTAAAATTGGTTTCAAGGATTTTATTATTAAAATGGTTTGAGAAAATGATTTTCAATAAAAATTTTGGTTTATTTAAAATGCTTTTGTCCCAATTTTTTGGGAATTTTTGAAAGGGATGTTTGGAATGGTATTATCTTTATTGGTTAAAATATTTTTTTGGATTGAATGTTGGGTTATGTGTGTTTTCAATAATAGGGGATAATTTTATATGAATGGTTAGAAATAGTTGATTCATCTTGTTTTGTCTTTAATTGTTAATCCTTATCTGAAATGGGGGTGGTTATTTGTTTTGAAAAACCACCACCAAAGGGTTGGAATGTGGTTTTTATGTTCCATAATAATAAAGGGATGGGGTTGGACATGATGTTCCACCATCAATGGTAAACCCTGGATTGTGTAGTTTTTTTGTGTTTGTGATGAGTTTTATGCATTAGGTCAAGTGAAAAGAAATGGGTTCTGTCAATATGAAATGGGAAGGAAATTTAATGACTTCTTTGGTTTCTTTTATTAGAAATGTTTTTATTTAGGTTAACTATTTTGGAATAGATTTTTTGTCTTGTTGGAAATTTTTGTCTTATTTTAAGGGTTTTATATAAATTTTTTATCTATATTTTCTAAGTCGTTGTATCCTAGTGGAATGAGTATTGATTTTTTTTGCGGCATACCTAATGAGTTTCATTACTCACCCTATTCTTTGGATCTTTGGTTCTCATTCAAATATTGTATTCTAAGAAATAATTAAAATAAAAGTATCTCATTTCTTTAGTAGAACATCCTGATGATTTGGGGTACTTTTTGGAGATTGATCTTGGAGTGTTTTGGAACTCGGAATTATGGCCTAGAGTCTCTGAGATTTTTCATTCCAGTATTCCATTTCAGTAATCTGATTTTGGTAGTGTAAATTATTGGTTATGGTGGTATTCGGAATTTTAAAATTGAATTGCATTGTTATCATGCATCATATAGTGATGTTGGTTTTGGAATGTTTGTTTTTTATGGTGAAATATTCCTCCAACTGTTATAAATCCCTAGACATTTATAGTCATCCTTTTGTTCCTTGGGGATGTAACTTAAGGCCAATTAGAACATCCACATTAACTCAATCAAATGAGGATGGGTGGGATGTTACAATTTGTATTTGATTGTTTAGTCTATTGGAATTGGTTTTCAGTATTGATGTTGGCATTCATTATCATTTAATTCCATGAGTTGGGATGGTATAGAGGAGTAGGATTGTTGTAACTTTAAATGTATATCATAAAAAGATGTATATATCCTTTTTATACTGAACATCTTGTTACCATGACTTTGTGTGCATAATTGTTTTGGAGACACTTATAGGAATGTAATCGCATTTTCATGGGTTCAATGATTTAGAAGAGCATGGCATTCATGGTAAAAATGAATTCCCACTAGAGAATGAATCTTATGATTTTTGTTGTGTGGGTAGAAAATGGCACCTTTTAAGCATCATAGAAGAAAACTAGAAGAATCTACTAAAAATGTGGTTGCACCTGATCCCCAGGTGAACTAGAAGCTAGTTCATATCATAGATCATTCCTTTCAGGCTATAGATTGTGGGAACATAATGGATGAGCCGAGGCATGTGGACCATTCAGTTCAGTTTGAGATGAAAAATCCACCAACCATTTATGGTGATTTAGAGCTATAAAAGGTGGAGGTGTGGCCGAATAGGATGAATAGAATATTCAATTTTTAGGCACTATGGAAGAATTTAAAGTCAGGTTAGTGATGTACATGTTGGAATATCATGCACGTTGGTGGTGAGAGTTGGTCAAATAGGATAAAGTGGACCTAGGTATGGCATGGGAGGATTTTGAAGAATTGTTAAACAAACATTTCAATCTTCCCATGTTTTAAATTCAATGAATAATTCTTCATCTTGAAGAATGAGAATATTTAGGAGATATAATATGCTGTAATATTCATGAATTTATTCTAGTTTTCACCTGAGGTTTTTGCTAGAGAGTCTTTGAGAGCACATATTTTTTCATTAGGGTTGAGGTAGAAAATTCATTTCAAGATTTTAGTGCTCTGTATAACAGATTATAAAAAGACTATAAATATACATATGGTATACAAAATGGACATATCAAAAGTTGTGGGTGGGGGAAGCATATTGATGACAATGAAAAATGGTAGGAACTCCAAAGCAGGGAGAAAGTGGAAGAGGTACACCTACTTATATGTTGGTATTAGATCTAATAATCCAGTGGAGGGATGGACAAATCATCCTCCAAATCCAAAGAGAAAACCATGATTTTTCCAATGTGTTTGTCTAAGGAACACTAAGCAAGAGTTTATGACATAACCTAGAGCATGCCATAACTGTAATTATATGGGGCATCTTAAGTGTTATTATCCCAATGCTCTAAGGTCATGTGTTTGGGACACTTATCAGGGGTCAAAGGCATCTTATACTTATACGAGATAAGGGAAGAAACATACCCATCATAAGAAGCATAGAGTTAAGCATTGTGATTCTGAGAATAACATGTCTCCTCAACCTAGGCAATTTTACCAGGATAATGTAAGGTAGAACAAAGAGAGCATGCTGGTATATGGAGCTGATCAGGTTGTGGTGGATGATCAGTATGGACTATCCATGGTGAGAGGTATCATTATTTTTAATTCTACCCTTATGAAAGTGTTGTTTGACATTGATTCGTTGTATTGTTTGATTTTTTCATAATGTTTTTTTTGGGTTTAAATGGTGAAATCATTCCTCATGACTCGAAACTTCAAACTCCTCTTGGTCAAAGAGAATGTTGAGCCTTAAAGTGTAGAGAATTTGGTATAAGAGTTGATGGATTAGATCTTACATGTTACTTCTTAGTGCTTGATGTGAATTTTTATGAAGTAATCCTAGGTATGGATTGACATGAAATGTTCAAGGCTCACATAAACTATTATATGCAACTGGTTACTTTCATGACGAAGGATGGAATAATGTATCTCTTCAGAGAAGAGAAGAATGTTAAGGTGGAAGTGAAGGTATTTTTGGTACCATAAGTTGAAATAATATCATACTAGTGTTGACTCAATAAGTTTTCCTTATAAATTTTCCATTCTTTTATGTATTTAAAATAATAAACACTATATCTCAAGGAAAAGTTCATTTCCTATAATATTTATCTTATTAAGGAATGTTTTCCATCCCAAGTAAATTTTCTCCCTATCTTTCTTTTCATTGTTCAAGATTTAGTTTCACCAAATCTAACTCCTTTATTTTTTAAGAGAAATTTTTTTGTTCATTTATAAAACCTCAGAATCCGATAAAAACATAGATATAAATTATTTTCTGTTCAGGTTCTACATTCATATTCTGAATTTTTTAGATTTTAGATTCTGAGTTCTCTAAATTTAGATTTATAATTATTCTGAATACAGATTCTGAATTCTCTGAAATTCAGATTCAAAATTATCTGGAAATTAGATTCGGAATTCCTTGAAATTTAGATTCCAAATTTCATAGAATTCAGACTTTGAATTCCTCAGAATTCATGTTATGAATTCTTTATAATTCATACTTATAGTTCCTCAGAATTTAGGGTCTTAATTCCTCAAAATTATGGTTCTGAGTTCCTTTGAATTCAGACTCCGAATTCTTCAGAATTCATGTTCGAATTACTAAGAATTCAGACCCTTATTTCCTCAGAATTCAGGTCCCGAATTACTTAGAATTCAGTTTCCTAATTTCTTATAATTCACACTTCAAAGTCTATATAATTCTCATTCTGAATTCATTGAAAAACAAAATCTTAATATACATGTAATATAGACTCTAAATTTTTAATTACTTTGACTCTGAACATTATTTTTCATTAGACTCTGAAAAATAAATTTTTTTTGAAAACCCATTTTTTAATTACCTTTGTAATAGTTATGAAATGATGTTGTGTATTCTATTTCCAAATAACTTTTGTTTGATTGACACATGTATAGGTCCCTCTGAGATTAATGGAAAAATATGACCGTTGGAGGAGGGAGTCAATCATTGGACAAGTGAATATAAATAGGAGGTCATTTGAACGAGCTCATCACTGATCTAGAACTGTAGAGATTACATGCTGCTGAAGTGATTTCTGGAGATAGATACTCTAATGATTTGCGCATTATGAACATCTTGTTCATATTTCTTCGCGTGACTCCAATTGTTGTTGTGTACAATCAAGGGCTTTCAAGGATAGGAAGACAGAGGTGCCGACTACCTTAAAGTTAGAGGACTTCCTTGATAGGGAAGATAGAGGTGTCGACTACCTTGAAGTTCGAGGGCTTGTGGGGACAACAATACTGATTCTGATATTACTATCTAGGGATTACCTTGGGGTGGGTAAGACATACTTTCTTGAATATATAAATCAAGGGACCATTATCCGAGGTTGTTAGGTACCCTACTATTTGGATTAAAAGATTTCATACTTGTTACTTGTGTTGTTTAAAGTTTTTTCCCATTGTATTTTGATTAATAATTAATGTATAACTATACTATACTTTCTTGAAATTGTATACTCTGATTTTTAAAATTATATACAATTTTTGGTAGAATATTTTTCCTTGTAACCCTTTCCTATGTTTTATTTTCGGAACTATATATCCAGAATCGTGAAAGTTTTTAGAACAATGTGGTCTTGTGAATTTATCTTGTTTAAATTTTTTGAAAATAGTTTTCTTTGCGGTTAAAATAAATTTTTTATAAACAACATTAAATGTTCCAAAGAATTTTTAAAGTTTACAATTCACCCCCTCCTGTATGTTGAGCATCTACATGATTATTTCAACCCTACAATTGGTATCAGAGCTGGTTTTTGAAATACTTATTTCACATATAAGTTTTTTTGTTCATGTTTCCATTGTAATATATTTTCTATGCTTAATATTTTTATCCTTTTTTAAAAACATTACTATTAACAAGTTTATGTGGAAAGATATTTTCTTTTAGATGGCAGGAATGAATGTTGGTTTGATTGAAAATCTTAATCCTACGAGACCACCTATATTTGATGGAAATGATTATGAATATTAGAGAGATCATATGAAGACTTTTATTATTAATACCAGAGTGGAAAAAAATTTTATTCTTACTGGAGATAACAAGATTCTTGATTAAGAAGTCATAACTTTTGCGAATCAAGAATAGTCAGAATTTCAACTAAACTAAAAGGTATGAAATACTTTGTTGTGTTCCATAACCAGGAATATATACATTCAAATTTCTTCTGGTGAAGCTGGAAATTGTATTTGGAAGAAATTAGAGGTTACTCATTTTGGTACATCCAATGTTATAGAAACGAGAAGAGCTATTCTTAGAGAATAATATCATGGATTTCTATTTCATTATGGAGAACTAGTGTGTAAGGTACAACAGAGGTTTATGACTATTGTTAAAAGTTTAAAATCTAAGGGTGAGAAAGGATTAGATGATGAGGCACTTGTAAACAATATTATATAAATAATTCCTAATGAGTGGGAATATAAGAGAATATATATTGATGAGAATAGAAAAGTATCTCATATACTCTTGATGAGATTTTTGGAACTATTCTTCAACATGAGACAAGAATGAAAAGATATCTTGATATAAATAAGAAGAAGAATGGAAATGGAAGTATACCCTTTACAACTACCAAATTCAAGACTCATGATAGGGTTAAATTATCCAAGTCGAATAGTTTTATTGTTTCATCTGAATCTATTTAAAGTGAACATTCTGAGAATGAACTAGCGAATCATGCTTGAAGGATGAACAAGATAGCTGGGAATAAAGAATTTAAATATAGATTTATGAAGAAAGAGAGAAATGAAAAAAAGACTCTGATGTTACTTGTTATGAATGAAAAAAAAGAAAGTCATATAAGTCTATATTGTCCTGTTCTTAAGAGAAAGAAAATAAAGGAAAATAATTATAAGAGAAATAGAAATAAGTACTACAATAAAAATTCTAAGAAAATTTTGAAAGGTAATGACACCTGGATTGCCAGTGGTGGAGACACTTCTGATGAATCCTCAGCTTATGAATCTTCTGGTCAGAAGAATCTTGGTTTACATTCCAAGTTACCTATTGAAAATTATTGTTTAATGGCCAAGATAAACAATAATTAATCCATATCCAATGTTTCTTTTAATGAAAATTATAGTGATACTAAATATTATAAATCTTCAGATAAAGAATCTTCCTATAATAAAGATAATACTTTACCTACATATGAAGAAGTGTCTAGGATAGCTAAACTTATTGAGAATAAAAATTCTAAATACAATAAAAACTATGGATAAGGAAAATTCTAGAATTTATATTCTTCCAAAAGAAATATTATATCTATCTAAATATCTTGATAAGAAAATTTATGATTTTGAATGTATTTAAAAAACCTTGAGGAAGTAAATTTTGAAATTGAAAAACATTCTAAGGATCTAGAAAAAGTAATTTCTACGAAAAATGTTTTAGAGACTAACTCTAGTGTTAAAACTAATGTTTTTGAGGATAAAAACATAGTTATTAGATTAAAGTCATAAATATTTTCCTTGAGGTAGTGTTTTTTAAACAGTACCTTAGGGAAGGAAAACATTGATAAGATGTACTCCCAAATTCGACCTCTATGGAATTGTAACACCCCGAGCTTCCACGATACGCTTCTCATTCAAAAATGCAATAGCTTGCATTGTACGCAACTTCGAGTTCTAAAACACCACGACTAATCAAAGTAGCCGTTATGTATAGTAATACCCAATTTTTAAAATTATATAAATTTTATATATCAAAATGGACTTCATTTTTGTATTCGTAATATCGAAATTATCCTAAGTTGAATTTATTGTAACTTTCTGAGAACTTCCAATTTTTTTATGAATAGTGAAAAATACTTAAAACAACTTTTTTAATCAAAATAATTTAGTATGATAAATTATACTATTTAGTGGTTTTAAATTATAATTAGAATATATTTTTACCATTTTATCCAACGGTGGTCATTAGAATTAATTTAACATTGAAATTGGACATAAACAGTTGCCGAACTTTTGATATAAATTGTTTCTTAAAAACATGCTATTTGTTGTAACAGTGGGAATTAATTATAAAATTAATTAATACAACTTATATGTTTGGAATTTTGTAAAATAGACATCATTTTTGAATTCGGTATATCAATTATAGCTTAGGGTGAAATTTTCGCCTTGTTCTGAAAAACTTCAATTTTTGATGAATAGTGAAACCACTAAGTGGTAGTTAAATAACTGATTTTTCGTTTAAATGAAATATTACCACTTCTGTGATTTGATTTTCAAAAATCCGACATACATGGTTGTCATTAATAAGTAAAATGTGGTTCAATGAGATCAAAATAATTTTTTGGTGAATAGTAACTTTTTAGTTCTTAATCGCGATTAGAGGTAATTAGTGTAGTTTAAGGTAAAAACAATGTTTTATTAATATGATATGAGCTTGACACTTGTCCTACTCCTATTGGATGAGTCATGGCCGACCAAGACAACCCATGGGTCAACTTGGGGACCCCATGGAGCCACATTAGTTGGAAAATGACATTAATATATATTTATTTAATGTTAAAATTAAATTGACACAAACATGAGTTGTTTTACTAAACCAGTTTTTAAGTGGGGTTACACAAGTCAAAATTTTGATTATAAATATTCATTAGAAATATAAAAAGATTTCCTACATCATAGTATTTTTTTTATAATTTTTAGACATTAAATAAATTAAATTATTTATGACATCATGATGATGTAGTGATGACCTCATTATTTAACGATTTAAATAAAATGGGAAGATAATGCAAAATCCAAGGCTTACACTTGTCCAAAGCCTATTGGATGAAGAGATTTCGAAACCTTATCACCTTAGCCTCGAATTATATAAGTGTGGGACCTTTAGAATCCGAAAAGCATTGTGAAATAATGTAACATTTCAATCTTTCCAAAAGTGCCCCTCCTCTCCACTTATAAAAGGCCCCCACCTCTCCCACCTCATTTACACTTTCACGACATTTGGCTCGGCCAACCTCTGCCCAAATACTCTCCCAACATTCCTCCCTTACTCATAGAAGCCTCACTTTGGGCAGAACTCTTCCCAAGGAATCCTTTGGCTCAAATCAAAAAGAGTTACCCGATTTTGAGGTAATGTCTTTTCTAATGTTGTTTTGTTTTATTTTTCTTCTCCAACCCCCTAAACTCTTTTTATTCATTTCTTTTGTAACAACACCAGTATCCTCAATATACTAGGATGTTGTTATAAGAAGGATTCGAGCTACACTTACACACACCTACATCTAATGGTTAAAGAACATACAGTTTCTGTGGATGGCGAATTTCTGCCTCACGAAACGATGATTGTTCAACACTCATATAACACCTTCAAAGGTGGCCATTAAGATGTCACTATATTTATATATGATATATAATGTGTTTATGTTTTACTTATGCTTCTGTATTTCTCATTTATGGCTTACTTTATGATTTCCATTATGGGTAAAACGCGATAATTTCATTTTAGGAAGTGCGGACTACCGCCCCCTCAAAGTGATTTGAATCGTTAATGCCATATGTGGGATGTATAAAGGATGGAGTAAATGGTATTATACACTATATTATACTAGAATTATACATTTATATCATTATGATTTAGTTCCATTAAATATGAAATTGAAATGAAAGTAGCGTTCATGCGTACGTACGGCTTACCGTCTCCATGAACGGTGCATTTCATTTCTTACCTCTAAATGTTACGTGACATTATGAATGAATTTATATACTGTATATATATGATATATATGATATCTACATCATGAATATAATTCTGGATATAATGGATATTTCACCACATAAACAACTTGTAATTATAAGAAGCTTATTGTTGACTCAAGTACCAAAGATCGACAAAACGACCGTTATTAACTTAAATAATTACATAATGTTCATATCATTGTAATAAGTGACATAATAAGGATAATGAAGTTGAAAATGGTTCTTAATAAGGTATATATTAACTCTAGTTTATTATTCAGGAGGTTAAAAAATGGTTGAGTCAAGTCAGACACGAGGTAAGGGAACTTCTTAACCCAATTTCCATTCTTTGGGTTAATCTCCTACTTTCAAATTATGTCATGATGTTATTATGTACTATTGTGTATTTTTACTTTCTTTATGTGTACCTATAGTGAATACACATAATATATCTATTTTATTTTAAAAATGATCTTTTTAAGGACTTCGTCTCAATCTCCTTTCATTGAGGCATATTTTGTTTTATACACAAATTTCTTTTATACGGTGTATAAACCCCTTTGACTTTTACGTTTATTCAAAAGGAATATTTTTTATACGAAGTGTTTTACTAAACGACAAAAAGGGAATGTTGTTCTTTTCGTACATATGCGGCGACAATGACTTCTCCGCCGCCGTGACCATTATTTGAGTTTCGGCTTCCTTTACAAGCCATACCTTTTTTTAAAAGAAAAATAAATACAATGTTTTAACTTTCTTTTATTTTGGTATTGAAAATGGTATTAAAAGCATTTTTTTTATATATCAATGTGTTGTATTGAAATCTTGTGATTGAAATGTGGAAATGTTATGTCTCCTTTATGCATGTTTTATGTGATACGATTATGTCATGGTTTATGATATGTTTAAACCTATTCATATGAGGAATGCATTGGACTTAATAAGTGACGGGTGGAGCCCGCTATAGCTCCTCGATGCATCGGCAGGTCTCATGAGACAAACTAGTGTCTTGGCACGAGGCCTTGACAAAATCTTATTTGTGGTCTTGGCACGAGGCCTTGACTACGTGGTTATGATAGTCTGGCATTATGCATTCCATCATTATGAAAGTGGTTATTGATATTGCATGTGATTATTCGACCAGTAGAATATCCATGTGAAGAAGTAAATGGCATTATCTCATTTTAATTTTGCCATATTATGTTGATGTTCAAGTTTAAAAGGCTTTTGTTTTAGTTATACATTGCCTTAAATGTTTATGTTTATTTACGAAAGCTTCCGCAATATTGTTATCCTTACTGAGCATCTGAGCTCACCCCTTTCAATGTTTTAATATTTTCCAGGATGTGAAGAAGTATTTTATGAATGACTTGTAGGGATAGTCAGAAGAGGATATGAGTGTGGACTATGGAGACTTTGTTATTGTAGTTTTTCACTTTATGATGTAATGTAACGTTTACGAATGTATCTAGTGTTTCCAAGGCTACTAAACTAATCGGTCTTTCGAGACTTGATCTTTTGTGATCATGCCAATGTTACGAAGTAATGCACCGACTCTGGGTAGCTGGGGTCGGGGCGTTACAGTTGGTATCAGAGGCAGTTTAGTACTAACCTTGGAAGCTAGATTTAGATAAACTCTGATTAGAGCACATAGCCCAAAGATAGACTTTGAGGATTAGTATAGAAGAACTTCCTAGAATTTTGGTGTTATAGAGATGTTATGAGTTTTCCGAGAAATACATCCCTGTCTGGATACGAGCAGGTAGAGGCGGCTCTGGCACAGATGTACCTAGGGGTAAAACCCGAAAACACCGCTTTGAGCTAGACTCGAACGGGAACTGGTGCACGACAACGGGCCTTGCTGCACTCTTGGTTACGACACTCCCGGGGGATATGCTTAGGATAATTCTCATTTTACTTACAAACCACTATGAAGGGTTATGAGTACATACTTCCTCAAAGAAAACATTTCTTTTTATGATTATGGATTATATCCATAAATAGTTCAATTTATGTAAAGTGTTTTACAAGTATGGAATTATGTATTTTGATTCATAAACTAACCTAGTTTATGCCGTTGTATAGAAATGGCGCCCAGTAGAAGGAATGTGAACTCCAGCAGTACGTATGATCCAAAGAGTAAGAAGGATAGTATCTTTCACGGTATTAAGCCAACATTTCGAAGGGAAATAGTCTCCCATGTGTTCTCAACATATGAAGAAATAGTATCATGTGTTAATAGGATAAGTAAAGAATTCTCTGAGTCCTATGGCTTTGAAGCGAAGCAAGAGACGAAAGGGATGGAAGAGAGAATGATGGATAAAGGGATGAGGGGAAAGAAGAATTTTCCAATATGTGGTAATTGTGGGAAGAAACATCATGGAACTTTCCTAAAGGGAATGGGAGTTTGTTATAAGTGTAGAGAAAAAGGACACAAAGTGCGTGACTGCAAGGGTAAGAAAATGGTTTCAAATGTACAATGCTTCTTCTGCAAGGATTGGGGACACTACGCAAACCAATGTCCAAATCATCAGAGCATGCCCCAAATGATGTTATTGGATAATAATCAAGTTATGATACTACCACAGATGAGGAGTAATGATTAGAGTTCTTATGTTGTTATTAAAGATTTTTTTTAATTTGAGTGTTGTATCAATGATGTACTGGTTATAATAATTATGGAGTATATAAGGATTGTACTGCAGTACTATTTCATCAAGGACTTGAGATTGTGTGGAACCAAGAAAAGTGACTCCACAGTAGGTTAAATTTTTGGAAAATATATGGTTGAGAGAAAGATAAACCATAATATGGTTTTGATACTGAGATTGTGATTTTGGAATATGACGTGATTGATTTGGATAAATTATATTGGATATACTTAACTTCCTTGAAACTGATTGATGTTTTGTATACGTTTTTGGATAGAAGGAGTATATCTAGTATTCTATAAGGAATAAGGGATCATGGTAATTCAGTATGTTTAAAAAGAATACATGATGAAGGTGTTCACATGTTGTTACGTGGGATAAAGGATCTTCATTATGTTTACCTTCCTTATAAAATTTGGACTGTGAGTTGGACAGAAGTATTTTGGATAACTATTAAGGTTGGAATGGATTAAGTTGAACCATGGATAGTATTGTTTAAGGTTAAAAAATTTATGAAGATTATTTTTGGAATATTATGATACTATAGTTTTAGGAAAAGGACTACCTGTAGGGTGGGGCATAACCCGTCGCGTCGGACAAAGCTGCAGGAATCGAACCCACAATCATAGTGCGACAGGCCTTTATTTCCTACCACTAGCCTACAGGAAGTCCCCGGTTATTACAAAATAATTTTACTAATCTAAATGGTATGTGTTAACATTTGGAACCTTATAAAATTAGGATAAGTATAATATTTTTGAGTTCTATTATTTTTTGAGTGAAAGATGAGTTGAAGGTTGAAACTCTAATTGTCAAACATAAATATATATATACCTATCTCTTATTCAATGAATAAATTAATTCTTAAACTTTAGTAAAGGGATATTAAAATAAAAAAAAATGTGTTATCCTAATACCTTATGTTTTGTTGAACTGATGATATTTTAAATCAACATAGATTGAAGACTTTGAGGCCCTCAATTTGACAGTTGATTGTGATTGATGACCTCAATCACTCCCTACAAATATTTGCGTTTTTCCTCCAATTATATGTCTTTAATTGCCACCAATGTTCTCCTAATCGAGATCATAATTGGGTGGTGACTTTTTCATTTCCCTTTCCCTCTTATTAAGACTAAATTCTATTAACCTTATTTCCGATGTGGGTTTTCCACAAAGGTATTTTCTATTTTCAACCTTTTATTTTCCAAGAAAAATTTCAAATTGCGAGGACGCAATTTATTGAAGGAGAGGAGAATGTAACACCCCGAGCTTCCACGATACGCTTCTCATTCAAAAATGCAATAGCTTGCATTGTACGCAACTTCGAGTTCTAAAACACCACGACTAATCAAAGTAGCCGTTATGAATAGTAA
Source organism: Viscum album (assembly GCA_963277665.1). Lineage (NCBI taxonomy): Eukaryota > Viridiplantae > Streptophyta > Magnoliopsida > Santalales > Viscaceae > Viscum > Viscum album. Next base: position 1,040,888,766 of record OY728129.1, read on the forward strand.
TACCCACTTTTTGAAATTATATAAATTTTATATATCAAAATGGACTTCATTTTTGTATTCGTAATATCGAAATTATCCTAAGTTGAATTTATTGTAACTTTCTGAGAACTTCCAATTTTTTTATGAATAGTGAAAAATACTTAAAACAACTTTTTTAATCAAAATAATTTATTATGATAAATTATACTATTTAGTGGTTTAAATGTATAATTATAATATATTTTTACCATTTTATCCAACGGTGGTCATTAGAATTAATTTAACATTGAAATTGGACATAAACAGTTGCCGAACTTTTGATATAAATTGTTTCTTAAAAACAAGCTATTTGTTGTAACAGCGGGAATTAATTATAAAATTAATTAATACAACTTATATGTTTGTAATTTTGTAAAATAGATATCATTTTTGAATTCGGTATATCAATTATAGCTTAGGGTGAAATTTTCGCCTTGTTCTGAAAAACTTCAATTTTTGATGAATAGTGAAACCACTAAGTGGTAGTTAAATAACTGATTTTTCGTTTAAATGAAATATTACCACTTCTGTGATTTGATTTTCAAAAATCCGACATACATGGTTGTCATTAATAAGTAAAATGTGGTTCAATGAGATCAAAATAATTTTTTGGTGAATAGTAACTTTTAAGTTCTTAATCGCGATTAGAGGTAATTAGTGTAGTTTAAGGTAAAAACAATGTTTTATTAATATGATATGAGCTTGACACTTGTCCTACTCCTATTGGATGAGTCATGGCCGACCAAGACAACCCATGGGTCAACTTGGGGACCCCATGGAGCCACTTTAGTTGGAAAATGACATTAATATATATTTATTTAATGTTAAAATTAAATTGACACAAACATGAGTTGTTTTACTAAAACAGTTTTTAAGTTGGGTTACACAAGTCCAAATTTTGATTATAAATATTCATTAGAAATCTAAAAAGATTTCCTACATCATAGTATTTTGTTTATAATTTTTAGACATTAAATAAATTAAATTATTTATGACATCATGATGATGTAGTGATGACCTCATTATTTAACGATTTAAATAAAATGGGAAGATAATGCAAAATCCAAGGCTTACACTTGTCCAAAGCCTATTGGATGAAGAGAGTTCGAAACCTTATCACCTTAGCCTCGAATTATATAAGTGTGGGACCTTTATAATCCGAAAAGAATTGTGAAATAATGTAACATTTCAATCTTTCCAAAAGTGCCCCTCCTCTCCACTTATAAAAGGCCCCCACCTCTCCCACCTCATTTACACATTCAAGCCATTTGGATCGTCCAACCTCTGCCCAAATACTCTCCCAACATTCCTCCCTTACTCATAGAAGCCTCACTTTGGGCAGAACTCTTCCCAAGGAATCCTTTGGCTCAAATCAAAAAGAGTTACCCGATTTTGAGGTAATGTCTTTTCTAATGTTGTTTTGTTTTATTTTTCTTCTCCAACCCCCTAAACTCTTTTTATTCATTTCTTTTGTAACAACACCAGTATCCTCAATATACTAGGATGTTGTTATAAGAAGGATTCGAGCTACACTTACACACACCTACATCTAATGGTTAAAGAACATACGGTTTCTGTGGATGGCGAATTTCTGCCTCACGAAACGATGATTGTTCAACACTCATATAACACCTTCAAAGGTGGCCATTAAGATGTCACTATATTTATATATGATATATAATGTGTTTATGTTTTACTTACGCTTCTGTATTTCTCATTTATGGCTTACTTTATGATTTCCATTATGGGTAAAACGCGATAATTTCATTTTAGGAAGTGCGGACTACCGCCCCCTCAAAGTGATTTGAATCGTTAATGCCATATGTGGGATGTATAAAGGATGGAGTAAATGGTATTATACACTATATTATACTGGAATTATACATTTATATCATTATGATTTAGTTCCATTAAATATGAAATTGAAATGAAAGTAGCGTTCATGCGTACGTACGGCTTACCGTCTCCATGAACGGTGCATTTCATTTCTTACCTCTAAATGTTACGTGACATTATGAATGAATTTATATACTGTATATATATGATATATATGATATCTACATCATGAATATAATTCTGGATATAATGGATATTTCACCACATAAACAACTTGTAATTATAAGAAGCTTATTGTTGACTCAAGTACCAAAGATCGACAAAACGACCGTTATTAACTTAAATAATTACATAATGTTCATATCATTGTAATAAGTGATATAATAAGGATAATGAAGTTGAAAATGGTTCTTAATAAGGTATATATTAACTCTAGTTTATTATTCAGGAGGTTAAAGAACGGTTGAGTCAAGTCAGACACGAGGTAAGGGAACTTCTTAACCCAATTTCCATTCTTTGGGTTAATCTCCTACTTTCAAATTATGTCATGATGTTATTATGTAATATTTTGTATTTTTACTTTCTTTATGTGTACCTATAGTGAATACACATAATATATCTATTTTATTTTAAAAATGTTATTTTTAAGGACTTCGTCTCAATCTCCTTTCATTGAGGCATATTTTGTTTTATACACAAATTTCTTTTATACGGTGTATAAACCCCTTTGACTTTTACGTTTATTCAAAAGGAATATTTTTTATACGAAGTGTTTTACTAAACGACAAAAAGGGAATGTTGTTCTTTTCGTACATATGCGGCGACAATGACTTCTCCGCCGCCGTGACCATTATTTGAGTTCCGGCTTCCTTTACAAGCCATTCCTTTTTTTTAAAAGAAAAATAAATACAATGTTTTAACTTTCTTTTATTTTGGTATTGAAAATGGTATTAAAAGCATTTTTTTTATATATCAATGTGTTGTATTGAAATCTTGTGATTGAAATGTGGAAATGTTATGTCTCCTTTATGCATGTTTTATGTGATACGATTATGTTATGGTTTATGATATGTTTAAACCTATTCATATGAGGAATGCATTGGACTTAATAAGTGACGGGTGGAGCCCGCTATAGCTCCTCGATGCATCGACAGGTCTCATGAGACAAACTAGTGTCTTGGCATGAGGCCTTGACAAAATCTTATTTGTGGTCTTGGCACGAGGCCTTGACTACGTGGTTATGATAGTCTGGCATTATGCATTCCATCATTATGAAAGTGGTTATTGATATTGCATGTGATTATTCGACCAGTAGAATATCCATGTGAAGAAGTAAATGGCATTATCTCATTTTACTTTTTCCATATTATGTTGATGTTCAAGTTTAAAAGGCTTTTGTTTTAGTTATACATTGCCTTAAATGTTTATGTTTATTTACGAAAGCTTCCGCAATATTGTTATCCTTACTGAGCATCTGAGCTCACCCCTTTCAATGTTTTAATATTTTACAGGATGTGAAGAAGTATTTTATGAATGACTTGCAGAGATAGTCAGAAGAGGATATGAGTGTGGACTATGGAGACTTTGTTATTGTAGTTTTTCACTTTATGATGTAATGTAACGTTTACGAATGTATCTAGTGTTTCCAAGGCTACTAAACTAATCGGTCTTTCGAGACTTGATCTTTTGTGATCATGCCAATGTTACGAAGTAATGCACCGACTCTGGGTAGCTGGGGTCGGGGCGTTACAGTTGGTATCAGAGGTAGTTTAGTACTAACCTTGGAAGCTAGATTTAGATAAACTCTGATTAGAGCACATAGCCCAAAGATAGACTTTGAGGATTAGTATAGAAGAACTTCCTAGAATTTTAGTGTTATAGAGATGTTATGAGTTTTCTGAGAAATACATCCCTGTCTGGATACGAGCAGGTAGAGGTGGCTCTGGCACAGATGTACCTAGGGGTAAAACCCGAAAACACCGCTTTGAGCTAGACTCGAACGGGAACTGGTGCACGACAACGGGCCTTGCTGCACTCTTGGTTACGACACTCCCGGTGGATATGCTTAGGATAATTCTCATTTTACTTACAAACCACTATGAAGGGTTATGAGTACATACTTCCTCAAAGAAAACATTTCTTTTTATGATTATGGATTATATCCATAAATAGTTCAATTTATGTAAAGTGTTTTACAAGTATGGAATTATGTATTTTGATTCATAAACTAACCTATTTTATGCCGTTGTATAGAAATGGCGCCCAGTAGAAGGAATGTGAACTCCAGCAGTACGTATGATCCAAAGAGTAAGAAGGATAGTATATTTCACGGTATTAAGCCAACATTTCGAAGGGAAATAGTCTCCCATGTGTTCTCAACATATGAAGAAATAGTATCATGTGTTAATAGGATAAGTAAAGAATTCTCTGAGTCCTATGGCTTTGAAGCGAAGCAAGAGACGAAAGGGATGGAAGAGAGAATGATGGATAAAGGGATGAGGGGAAAGAAGAATTTTCCAATATGTGGTAATTGTGGGAAGAAACATCATGGAACTTGCCTAAAGGGAATGGGAGTTTGTTATAAGTGTAGAGAAAAAGGACACAAAGTGCGTGACTGCAAGGGTAAGAAAATGGTTTCAAATGTACAATGCTTCTTCTGCAAGGATTTGGGACACTACGCAAACCAATGTCCAAATCATCAGAGCATGCCCCAAATGATGTTATTGGATAATAATAAAGTTATGATACTACCACAGATGAGGAGTAATGATTAGAGTTCTTATGTTGTTATTAAAGATTTTTTTTAATTTGAGTGTTGTATCAATGATGTACTGGTTATAATAATTATGGAGTATATAAGGATTGTACTGCAGTACTATTTCATCAAGGACTTGAGATTGTGTGGAACCAAGAAAAGTGACTCCACAGTAGGTTAAATTTTTGGAAAATATATGGTTGAGAGAAAGATAAACCATAATATGGTTTTGATACTGAGATTGTGATTTTGGAATAAGACGTGATTGATTTGGATAAATTATATTGGATATACTTAACTTCCTTGAAACTGATTGATGTTTTGTATACATTTTTGGATAGAAGGAGTATATCTAGTATTCTATAAGGAATAAGGGATCATGGTAATTCAGTATGTTTAAAAAGAATACATGATGAAGGTGTTCACATGTTGTTACGTGGGATAAAGGATCTTCATTATGTTTACCTTCCTTATAAAATTTGGACTGTGAGTTGGACAGAAGTATTTTGGATAACTATTAAGGTTGGAATGGATTAAGTTGAACCATGGATAGTATTGTTTAAGGTTAAAAAATTTATGAAGATTATTTTTGGAATATTATGATACTATAGTTTTAGGAAAAGGACAACCTGCAGGGTGGGGCATAACCCGTCGCGTCGGACAAAGCAGCAGGAATCGAACCCACAATCATAGTGCGACAGGCCTTTATTTCCTACCACTAGCCTACAGGAAGTCCCCGGTTATTACAAAATAATTTTACTAATCTAAATGGTATGTGTTAACATTTGGAACCTTATACAATTAGGATAAGTATAATATTTTTGAGTTCTATTATCTTTTGAGTGAAAGATGAGTTGAAGGTTGAAACTCTAATTGTCAAACATAAATATATATATACCTATCTCTTATTCAATGAATAAATTAATTCTTAAACTTTAGTAAAGGGATATTAAAATAAAAAAAATGTGTTATCCTAATACCTTATGTTTTGTTGAACTGATGATATTTTAAATCAACATAGATTGAAGGCTTTGAGGCCCTCAATTTGACAGTTGATTGTGATTGATGACCTCAATCACTCCCTAAAAATATTTGCGTTTTTCCTCCAATTATATGTATTTAATTGCCACCAATGTTCTCCTAATCGAGATCATAATTGGGTGGTGACTTTTTCATTTCCATTTCCCTCTTATTAAGACTAAATTCTATTAACCTTATTTCGGATGTGGGTTTTCCACAAAGGTATTTTCTATTTTCAACCTTTTATTTTCCAAGAAAAATTTCAAATTTCGAGGATGCAATTTATTGAAGGAGGGGAGAATGTAACACCCCGAGCTTCCATGATACGCTTCTCATTCAAAAATGCAATAGCTTGCATTGTACGCAACTTCGAGTTCTAAAACACCACGACTAATCAAAGTAGCCGTTATGAATAGTAATACCCACTTTTTGAAATTATATAAATTTTATATATCAAAATGGACTTCATTTTTGTATTCGTAATATCGAAATTATCCTAAGTTGAATTTATTGTAACTTTCTGAGAACTTCCAATTTTTTTATGAATAGTGAAAAATACTTAAAACAACTTATTTAATCAAAATAATTTATTATGATAAATTATACTATTTAGTGGTTTTAAAGTATAATTAGAATATATTTTTACCATTTTATCCCACGGTGGTCATTAGAATTAATTTAACATTGAAATTGGACATAAACAGTTGCCGAACTTTTGATATAAATTGTTTCTTAAAAACATGCTATTTGTTGTAACAGCGGGAATTAATTATAAAATTAATTAATACAACTTATATGTATGGAATTTTGTAAAATAGACATCATTTTTGAATTCGGTATATCAATTATAGCTTAGGGTGAAATTTTCGCCTTGTTCTGAAAAACTTCAATTTTTGATGAATAGTGAAACCACTAAGTGGTAGTTAAATAACTGATTTTTCGTTTAAATGAAATATTACCACTTCTGTGATTTGATTTTCGAAAATCCGACATACATGGTTGTCATTAAGAAGTAAAATGTGGTTCAATGAGATCAAAATAATTTTTTGGTGAATAGTAACTTTTAAGTTCTTAATCGCGATTAGAGGTAATTAGTGTAGTTTAAGGTAAAAACAATGTTTTATTAATATGATATGAGCTTGACACTTGTCCTACTCCTATTGGATGAGTCATGGACGACCAAGACAACCCATGGGTCAACTTGGGGACCCCATGGAGCCACTTTAGTTGGAAAATGACATTAATATATATTTATTTAATGTTAAAATTAAATTGACACAAACATGAGTTGTTTTACTAAAACAGTTTGTAAGTTGGGTTACACAAGTCCAAATTTTGATTATAAATATTCATTAGAAATCTAAAATGATTTCCTACATCATAGTATTTTTTTTATAATTTTTAGACATTAAATAAATTAAATTATTTATGACATCATGATGATGTAGTGATGACCTCATTATTTAACGATTTAAATAAAATGGGAAGATAATGCAAAATCCAAGGCTTACACTTGTCCAAATCCTATTGGATGAAGAGATTTCGAAACCTTATCACCTTATCCTTGAATTATATAAGTGTGGGGCCTTTAGAATCCGAAAAGCATTGTGAAATAATGTAACATTTCAATCTTTCCAAAAGTGCCCCTCCTCTCCACTTATAAAAGGCCCCCACCTCTCCCACCTCATTTACACTTTCAAGCCATTTGGCTCGGCCAACCTCTGCCCAAATACTCTCCCAACATTCCTACCTTACTCATAGAATCCTCACTTTGGGCAGAACTCTTCCCAAGGAATCCTTTGGCTCAAATCAAAAAGAGTTACCCGATTTTGAGGTAATGTCTTTTCTAATGTTGTTTTGTTTTATTTTTCTTCTCCAACCCCCTAAACTCTTTTTATTCATTTCTTTTGTAACAACACCAGTATCCTCAATATACTAGGATGTTGTTATAAGAAGGATTCGAGCTACACTTACACACACCTACATCTAATGGTTAAAGAACATACGGTTTCTGTGGATGGCGAATTTCTGCCTCACGAAACGATGATTGTTCAACACTCATATAACACCTTAAAAGGTGGCCATTAAGATGTCACTATATTTATATATGATATATAATGTGTTTATGTTTTAATTATTCTTCTGTATTTCTCATTTATGGCTTACTTTATGATTTCCATTATGGGTAAAACGCGATAATTTCATTTTAGGAAGTGCGGACTACCGCCCCCTCAAAGTGATTTGAATCGTTAATGCCATATGTGGGATGTATAAAGGATGGAGTAAATGGTATTATACACTATATTATACTGGAATTATACATTTATATCATTATGATTTAGTTCCATTAAATATGAAATTGAAATGAAAGTAGCGTTCATGCGTACGTACGGCTTACCGTCTCCATGAACGGTGCATTTCATTTCTTACCTCTAAATGTTACGTGACATTATGAATGAATTTATATACTGTATATATATGATATATATGATATCTACATCATGAATATAATTCTGGATATAATGGATATTTCACCACATAAACAACTTGTAATTATAAGAAGCTTATTGTTGACTCAAGTACCAAAGATCGACAAAACGACCGTTATTAACTTAAATAATTACATAATGTTCATATCATTGTAATAAGTGATATAATAAGGATAATGAAGTTGAAAATGGTTCTTAATAAGCTATATATTAACTCTAGTTTATTATTCAGGAGGTTAATGAACGGTTGAGTCAAGTCAGACACGAGGTAAGGGAACTTCTTAACCCAATTTCCATTCTTTGGGTTAATCTCCTACTTTCAAATTATGTCATGATGTTATTATGTACTATTTTGTATTTTTACTTTCTTTATGTGTACCTATAGTGAATACACATAATATATCTATTTTATTTTAAAAATGATCTTTTTAAGGACTTCATCTCAATCTCCTTTCATTGAGGCATATTTTGTTTTATACACAAATTTCTTTTATACGGTGTATAAACCCCTTTGACTTTTACGTTTATTCAAAAGGAATCTTTTTTATACGAAGTGTTTTACTAAACGACAAAAAGGGAATGTTGTTCTTTTCGTACATATGCGGCGACAATGACTACTCCACCGCCGTGACCATTATTTGAGTTTCGGCTTCCTTTACAAGCCATACCTTTTTTTAAAAGTAAAATAAATACAATGTTTTAACTTTCTTTTATTTTGGTATTGAAAATGGTATTAAAAGCATTTTTTTTATATATCAATGTGTTGTATTGAAATCTTGTGATTGAAATGTGGAAATGTTATGTCTCCTTTATGCATGTTTTATGTGATACGATTATGTTATGGTTTATGATATGTTTAAACCTATTCATATGAGGAATGCATTGGACTTAATAAGTGACGGGTGGAGCCCGCTATAGCTCCTCGATGCATCGGCAGGTCTCATGAGACAAACTAGTGTCTTGGCACGAGGCCTTGACAAAATCTTATTTGTGGTCTTGGCACGAGGCCTTGACTACGTGGTTATGATAGTCTGGCATTATGCATTCCATCATTATGAAAGTGGTTATTGATATTGCATGTGATTATTCGACCAGTAGAATATCCATGTGAAGAAGTAAATGGCATTATCTCATTTTACTTTTGCCATATTATGTTGATGTTCAAGTTTAAAAGGCTTTTGTTTTAGTTATACCTTGCCTTAAATGTTTATGTTTATTTACGAAAGCTTCCGCAATATTGTTATCCTTACTGAGCATCTGAGCTCACCCCTTTCAATGTTTTAATATTTTCCAGGATGTGAAGAAGTATTTTATGAATGACTTGCAGGGATAGTCAGAAGAGGATATGAGTGTGGACTATGGAGACTTTGTTATTGTAGTTTTTCACTTTATGATGTAATGTAACGTTTACGAATGTATCTAGTGTTTCCAAGGCTACTAAACTAATAGGTCTTTCGAGACTTGATCTTTTGTGATCATGCCAATGTTTCGAAGTAATGCACCGACTCTGGGTAGCTGGGGTCGGGGCGTTACAGGAATAATTCTGGATCTGTTTCTACTCTTTCAAAACTGATTGTTAGTAGTAATTATTTTGTTCCTAAAAGTGTTCCATTCTTAACTAAGTGTCTATGTGGTGGACATTGGGAAAAAATCATTCCTTAAACAAAACTCAGTCTTTAGGTTTTCATAAATCTTATTTTTCAAAGAAAATGTAGAATCTTAAAAAATTTCTTTTTAAAGTTTTTGGATCCAAGAATTTATGGGTTCCAAAATTCTAAATCTCTTATTTTCAGGAAAATAACGATTGTACTAATATAAATACATGGTACAAGGATAGTAGATGTTCCCAGCACATGACTGGTAACCAAAACTTCTTTGAAAATATTATTAAGATGAAAGGAAGAAAAGTTACTTTTAGAGATAATGCTCAGGGAAAAATTATTGGTATAAGTAACATTGATCTTCATGGAAAACTTTGATTTCATATATTTTATTTGTTAAGGGTCTTAAGGAAAATCTTATTAGCATATGTCAGTTATGTGATGAAGGTTACCTTGTGGATTTTAGGAATGATATGTGTTTAGTAAACAATTCCAAGGAAGAGTTGTTTTTTCTTCTGATAGGCAAGGGAATGTTTACACTCTAAACTTTTAAGACTTTAGGAGTCAAGATATACCTAGTCTTAGTTCAATAGACGATCATTCCAGGCTATTTAATAGAAGGATAGGACACTTTAACTATATAAACCAATGCAAAATCTCTAAGAAAATACAAGTTACGGATCTACCAGATCATATATATGGTTCTTTAAAAGTTTGTGATCCTTTTTAATGGGGAAATAAACATAAATCAAGTTTTAAATCAGTCGTTGAAGTCTCAAACACTAATGCATTATAGTTGGTGCATATGGATCTTTTGGTCTAATACAAAATGGATGCATTGGAGGAAAATATTATAAATTTATCTTATTTGATAATTACACAAGATTTACATGGATATATTTTCTAGCAATGAAATCTGAAGATTTTTCTTATTTATATACTTTTAGTGCCCATGTTAAAAATTAGAAAAATGTTCCATTGATCACTATTCATAGTGATCATGGAGCAGAATTTCAAAATTCTGGTTTTGAAACATTTTGTAGTCGAAAAGACATTAATCATAACTTTTCAGCACCAAGAACTCCTAAAAAATTGGTGTTTTTGAAAGAATAAAAAGAATTCTTCAAGAGATAATAATAACCATGTTGAGTGAATACTTGATGTCCAATTTTTTTTTTTGCTGAAGCTGAATGTACTACTTGTTATACTAGAAATCATGTTTTGATTAGGCCTTTTCTTAATAAAACTCCTTCTGAGATATGGAATGGTAGAAAACCAAGACATACCTACTTCGAGGTTTTTGGTAGCAAGGTATTCATTCTGAATAATAAATATAATCTACAAAAATTCACACCAAAATCTGAGGAAGTAATTTTCATAGGTTACTCCACAACCTCGAACGCTAATAGAGTTTTTAATAAAAATACGTTTGATGTTGAAGAAACTGTACAAGTTAAATTTAATGTAACCAATCCCTTTGTTTTTAAACAAACTCTACATATATCTTCCTATGTGTTTTCGAAAACTGATTGTCAACCCTTGATAGAAAATTGTTCTGATAAGGAAATTGTTCACGGAAATGTTTCTGAATCATTCAACCCAGATGATTTCCTACCATATTTTGATGAATAGGTTTTTAAAGACCCAAATTAGTTATTTGTTAAGAATCATTTGATTGATAGTATCATTGGTGATGTAAACCAACATGTAAGAACTATAAGTTCCTTTAGAAATGAAGTAGAACATCTATAATTACCATCCGAATTAGGACCAAAAAGCACTAATGAAGAATTAGGTGATGATGATTGGATAAAATCTATTCAAGATGTGCTAAATGAATTTGAAAGGAATAAAGTTTGGACCTTGGTTGAAAGACCTAAAGAAACTTCTGTTATTGGAGTAAAAAGAATCTTCCGAGATAATTGTGATGAAAATTGAATCATAGTATGAAATAAATCTAGATTGGTTGCTAAAGAATATAATAAACAAGAAGGAATAGACTCTGAAGAAACATATTCTCCAGTATCTAGACTTGAATCTATTCGTATTCTACTTGCCTTTGCAGCATTCATTAACTTTAAACTTTTTCAAATGGATGTTAAATGTACTTTCCTTAATGGTTATGTTCAAGAGGATGTATTTATTGAACAACCTCCAGGTTTTGAAGATAAAAAACATCTTGAACATGTTTTTAGACTTAGTAATACGTTATATGTACTTAAAAAAGCTCTTAGAGCTTGGTATGATAGACATACAGGATTTTTTCTTCAAAAAATTTATGATAAGGGAAATGTTGATCCAACCCTTTTTATTAATAAAGAAAAGAAAAATGTTTTCATTGTTCATATTTTTGTTGATGATATTTTATTTGGTTCAACGCAACAATCTTTAACTGATTAATTTGTGAATCTAATGAAATTTGAGTTTGAAATGTGTATGACGGATGATTTAACATTTTCCCTTGGTTTTTAGATTTCTCAAAAACAAGAAGGAATCTATATATCCTGACATTAGTATATAAATATCTTCTTAAAAAGTATGGATATGACAACACTAAGAGTATAGGTACTTCCATTGGTGCCTCAAATTCACTTGATCATGGTGAAGCTAGGAAACTTGTAGATCAAACATCTTTCAGAGGTGTGATAGGAAGTCTAATTTACTTGAGAGCTAGTCATCCTAACATAATGTTTTAAATATGCTTATGTGAAAGATATAAATTCAATCCTAAGTAATCTGATTTAAAGGTAGTGAAAAAAAAATTTCTACTTAATGAGAACCATGGATCTTAGACTCTTTTATACTAATAGAAATGATTTTTTTTTAAAAAGATTTTCAGATACTGACTTCGGTGGCTGTTGAATTGATAGAAAATGTACATCCAAGAACTTTCCATTTCATAGGAGATTCATTAGATTCTTGGCCATGAAAAATCAACACTGAGTAGCAATTTCCAATACTGAAGCTGAATATGTATTAGCTGGAAGATTTTATGCTCAAGTATTGTGGATGGAACACACACTCACAGACTGTGTTATGAGTTTTACCAAAAACACAAATACTGTGTTATAATACTAGTTCAATTTCCTCATGTAAAAAACTATGCACATCGCTCTTGTGTAAACACATCTATATTTGGAATCACTTTCTTAGGGATCAAACAAAAATATAGATATCATTCTTTAATTTATCATAATGCAAGATCAACATGCTGATATTTTCTCAAAATCTTTACCCTCCAATATATTTCAATATATTAAACAGAAGTTAGGAATGATAACCATAAGGTAATCTTCCATATTAAATTCTTGTTAAATCCTATCTTCTTATAGTAAGAAACTACTTTTCATATAATGAATACATTTTATTATTAGTAAAAAAATATGAAATAATTTTTTTGTAATCATGTTTTTTTAAACAATTTTTTCGTAGTAAAAATTTTTCGTATTCAATTTTTTTTGTAATCATGTTTTTTTAATCCAATTTTTTGTAGTCAAAATTTTTCGTAATAAAATTTTTCACAATCAAAATTTTCGTAATATTTTTTTTCCTTTAAATTTGTTTTTATGTTTTTATGGAATCTAATGTTCTCCATTAAAAAATTTCTTCATTACAAATAATTTTCCTTTCAATCTGGAATGTATGTTTTTTCATTCCAATGTTTTCGAAATCACTTATTTACATAATGTTATTTTTATATTGTCTATAAATCTTTTTAGAATTCATTTTTTTCAAATATTTATCTTAAAACCCTTAAAATATTGGAACCTATGAAAATCCTTTTTGGGATATCATCTCAACCGTCATATTTGAACAGATGTTTTTCAGCCATTGTATCAACCAAGGAAGTTGAAATGTCTCCTAAATCTCTTATATAAAGCCCCTATAATGGTTGTCCCAAATTGATTATTCAAGATATTGTGTGTTGAATCTCTACCTATATATTTTTAGATCATTCATAATCTTCAAAGGATTCCTCAATTACGAACGTCAGCTGAAGCCTCTCCTAAAAAATAAATGTCAACTGTTAATGAAATATCTAAGTTGAAGATATACTAAGAGAGGTTAGTTGATCTAATATTCTTAAAGAAATATCATTCTATCATTTATATGAATATTAATTTTAATGGTTTGGAGATCCTTTTCATTTTAAAACTGAAGGCACGTGATTCGGTGTATCTGTTGTTGATGTTAGAGTTCTATGAAAGAGTTAGTTTTTTCAATGATGGAGGGAGAGATAAATTTTCTTTTAAGAGTTATGGAAAGACCTACTCTCTTTTTTATGAAAAGGCAACAAGTCTTATTGGAATTACATATTAAGGAGAAGCAGAGTTTTTTACTCACAAACTACTTGATGAATACGGATCTTTTGATAAGGAAAAGGTGATAGAGTGTCCTGACTTGAAAGGAGTGAACAATCTGAAGATAATTTATCTCTCTACAAACATTCAGATTCGTGAATTGTGGGTTCAAGGATTTATAATTATAAGAAAAGGGGATTAGGATACACTGAAGAAGTGTGATATCTATATATTGGATTTCTTAGTGAGCTCATAAAGATATACTTCATTTGGTATATCTTGGTAATGATTGAGAATATTAAGAATAGAAATTTGAAGTCTTAGATTATCATGTATCCAACAATCCATTAAAATATTATTGTTCATTTCCTTCAATCATTAAAAATCACATGAAATTCTAAACAAATAAATTACAATGTTATTTTGCTAAGTGATGAAACTCTAAGGAGAAGAAATTTGGTTTTTCTAGTGAGTCCATTGAATTTTATGATCTTTCCGAAGAAGAAGTAGAATCTATTTCAAAGAATCCAGAAGTGACTGAAACCTCTATGAAATGTGGAAGTAAGAGAAAGAATAAGGAACCAGAAGATAAAATAAAAACTCATGTGGCCATGGAAACTCAGTCATCACCTCAAAATCCAAAGAAGCAAAAAGTGTATCCTAATGATGTAGTGGCCAAATGGAGAGTGGATAAGAAAAAATGAAAGTAAGGGGAGCTTAAAATTGGTTTGCACCCTGTTGAGGCAAATGCTTTGAAGACAAATGCTACTAAGAATCTTGAATGGAACAAAAAGAGAATAAGTAAAAGAAGAAGATGTCTTAGGATAAGATAGTACAATCTCATCATATGGGTGTTGAAAAAGCCTCTGAGAAAATTCTGGTACCATAATCATTTCTACAAGAATCATTACAAGATACTCTAAGAAAGAAAGTGGTGATTTTAGAATCATGTCACGGAAAATAAATCGATGAAAAATAAGTGGAAGAATAAATTGAAGAAGAAGAAGAAGAGGTGGAAGAAGAAGGGAATGAAACTAATGATATCATTAAGCAAGTTTAAGAGTACCATGATAAGGAAAGAAACTCTATAAAATTATCAATCCGGATATCCCATGATGAATCCTCAAAAATTGATACCCCAGTAAAACATTAGAAGGGTGAATAATAATTGAATAAGCCACCTGATGATGAAAGAGGTAATCATGATTTAATTCATTAGGAAGATCAAGTGGCTGATGAGCAGAAAGAGGAAGTTGAGGAAGAAAAACATGTTCATCTATCTTACAGTGACCATGAATCTCCCAAAGATGAAGAAATAATTATGAGAGATGAAAAGGGAAAGAAAAAGATGGTAGATACACCTAGAAAATTTGTTTTAAAGAAGAAAAATGTTGGTGCTTCATCAAAGAGGGATGTTGAAGGAATAGAAAAAGAATCATCACCAACCAAACACTAGAATTTAGAATCATCTTCCCCTAAACATGATTTTCTTGTTTAGTCTTTGAAAATCTGGTTAGTACTATTCCTTTATTTCTAAGCATAGATTTAAGATGTCAAATGCTTCCGCATAGAATAAATCATAAGTGAGATTGAGTTTCCATGGTGATGGACAAGTGTTTCGCACTAGAGGCAGATTTCAAGACATTCCTCATTGGTTATGAGGCTCATAAAAGATCATCCAAGAAAATGATAGGCTGGTCAAAGAAAATGATCGAAGAAATTAGAATCTTTGATGAATTCTATGATAATGACATGGATTCTTTTGATACCAAAGATGGGAATACCGTGGATCTTACAAATAGTTTTCAGGAAATGTTAACCCTAGAACAGACTACTCGGAAGCAAGAAGTTATGGAATTGAATGGCTATATTAACTCAGTGGCCATGAATTGGAAGAGGGAAGGAGATCATTGAATAGATTTTGAAGAGAAGCTTGTTAAGAAAGAATAACTGTTGAAATCTCAGACAGACATTATTAAGGCTCATGAAAAGAAAATTAAAGCCTTAGAGAAGGAAAGTGAAGACCAGGATCAGTTACGTAAGCAAGTAGAAGAGGATCACAAGGAGCTCAAGAAGCTAAAAAACATTGGGAACAAGTTGATACTAAAGGTCAAAGAGGGATAATTTCATTAAATTTCAATATTTTGTTGAATTTTCATCATTTTTCAAATTCGTTCAACAATAATGATATTTTGGTTATTCTTCATATATTTTTTGTTGTTTAGTAATAATGTTTCAAGTACCAATTTGTTTCCATTCTCCTTTATAACGTTTATAAAATCACAATGCGGGAGAACGGAATGATAAAAAGTATAAAAATAAAGATGATACTTTTCTCAGTAAAGTGGAGTTCATCTAGAGGAAATCTCATATCAAATATGTTTTTTGAATGTGATAAAATGAAAAATCTCATTCAGGAAATCAAGAATATGATCCTTAGTGATTCCTATGCCTAAGGGGTAGTTAGTCGTATTCACAATGATCTATATGTAAAAGGATATACATTTTTAATTTCATGTCCATAAAATTTCTAAGTCCTTATTTTCTTTTTAGTTAGGATGATTGTTTTTTCTAAAAAGGGGGATATTGTTGAGCCAATAAGGTTTCCTTATGACTTTTACATTCCTTTATGTTTTGAAAATCACAAACACTCTATCTCAAAGAAATTTTATTTCCCAAATTATTTGTCATATTAAGGAATGTTTTCCTTACCAAGGAAATTTTCCCCCTATCTTTGTTTTCATTGTTCATGATTTAGTTTCACTAAATAACACTCCTTTTATATATAAGAGAAATATTCAGGTTCATTTCTAAATCCTCAGAATCTGATAAATAATTAGATTTAAAGTATTCTATTTTCAGGTTCTAAATTCAGATTTAAAATTTTTCTAAATTCGGATTACAAGTTCTCTAAATTAATATTCTAAATTCTTCTGAATTCAGATTCCGAGTTCTCTAAATTCAGATTCCAAATTCTTCTGAATATAGATCCTGAATTCTCTGAAATTCATATTCCAAATTCTCTGAAAATTGGATTCAAAATTCTCTGAAATTTAAATTCCAAACTTCATAGAATTTAGAATACGAATTCCTCATTATTTTAGTTCTGAATTACATAGAATTCAGATTCTGAATTCTTCATAATTCATGTTCTTAATTACTTATAATTCTATCTCGGAATTCCCCATAATTTGGGTTCTGAATTCCTTAGATTTCAGACTCCAAATTCCTCAGAATCCAGGTTCTTAATTCATTAAAATTTAGGTTCCGAATTCATTATAATTAGGACTCCGAATTCTATATAATTCTGATTCAGAATTCCTAGAAAAAAAATCTATATATTCATGTAATATAGACTTTGAATGTTTAATTCCTTAAACTCTAAACTTTATTTTTCCTTATACTCTGAAAAATAGGTTTGGTAGAGCAACCCTATTTTACTTACCTTTGTTATAGTTATGGGATGATGTCGTGCATTTTGTTTCTAACTAACCATTGTTTGAGTAACAAATGCACATGTACATATGATATTAAAGGAAAAATATGACTGTTGGAGGAGGGAGCTGACCATTGGAGTAGTTCCTATAACTAGTATCTCTTTTGAATGAGCTCGTCACTGCTCTAGAAATCTAGAGAGAGAGACTCTCATGCTTTTTGTGTACTTAACATCATGTTCAAATTGCTTTGTGTGACTCTGATTGTTGTTGTTTACAATCGAGGGCTTCCGAGGATAGGAAGACATAGGTGCTGACTACCTTAAAGTTCAAGGACATCCTTGATAGAGAATACATGGGTGTTAACTTCCTTGATGTTCGAGGGATTGCGTGGATAACAAGACATATTACAATATTCCTATCGAGGTATTACCCTAGTGTGGGTAAGATATAATTTCGTGAATGTATAAATGAAGGGACATTTATCCAATTTTTTTGTGTACCATACACTTTGGGTTAAAAGATTTCAAACTTGTTACTTGTCTTGTTTCATGTTTGTTTTCCAATGAACTTTGATTAATAAGGAAATTATAACTATATTATACTTTCTAGTACTTGTATACTTTGATTAGTAAGATTATATAAGCATTAAGTTAGAATATTTTTCCCTATAGACTTTTCTTATGATTCATTTTCGGAACCATATATCTGAAATCTAGCATGTTTGTGGAACTAAGAGGCCTTGTGAATTTACATTGTTTAACATTGTTAGACATAGTTTTCCTCAAGGTTAAAATTAAGGTTTTACAACCAACATTAATGGTTCCAAAGGTATTTTTTAAGTATACAATTCACCCCCTCCCCCTCTTGTATATTCATCATCTACATCATCATTTTGTTCCTACAACTAATTGGTGGCCTTGCCTTTTGAATCAATCGAAGAGATTAGGAAGAGTAGTTTTTATGTGGTTATTGATTAGTTTTTGGATGTCTTTCCCATAGATTTATCATCATTTTTACCCATAAGAGAAGTGGATATAATTATTGATTTCTTTACAAGTAATTTTCCAATTTCACTTCCATCATATCGGATGGCACTATTAGAATTGAGGTAATTTAATGAATACTTTAATTGATATAAAAAAGGGTTCATTCACCCTAGTACGTCTCTACGGGAATCACCCGTCTTGTTTTATAAAAAGTTAGATGAAACTCTTCAGTTATTTGTGCATTATAATAAGATTAACTATGTTATGATAAATAATCAGTATCAAAATCTTTGGATTGATGATCTGTTCGATCGATTTAATGGAGTATATTGGTTCTCAAAAATTTATTTGTGATGAGGATATCACTAATGGTGGGTTTGGAAGGAGGGTATTTCGAAAATAGATTTTATGAGTATATATAGACATTATGATTATGTGATGATTCCCTTTGGTCTTAAGAACGCACCAATGGTCATTATGGAATTGATGAGTCAAATATTTTAGAGATATCTAGATTCTTTTTAATGGCATTTTTGGATGATATCTTTATGTATTCAAGGACAAGGGTGGAGCATGAGTAGTACATAGAGAAAGTCTTGGGAACCTTAAGAGATCAGTAGTTGAAATCCAAATTATCATAGTGTGCTTTTTGGATAAAAGAGGTATGTTACCTTGGGTATGTTATTTAATATAAGGGTCATTTAGTGGATCTTGAAAATATGTAGGTTATACTCTCTTGGAAACTTCCAAGTAATTTCTTCAAGATATGGATCTTCCTTGGTATAGCTTGGTATTACTGACACTTTTTTTTGACTTATCATGACTAGATTATCCAATAATTTTTTTGACAAGGAATAGTATTCAATTTCAATATAATGATGATTTTTGGATGTCTTTAAAGAGAATAAGGGTCTCCTTACATCTGCACCAATGTCAGTTTTTCTATGAATAGGAAAAGTGTATATGGTCTATTTCAATTCATCGAGAGCAGGGTTTTGGTGAGATCTCATGAAATGGGATCATGTGGTTGCATATTTCTCCATGAAGATGAGGTTTCAGGACAAGAATTACCGAAACCATGATTTGGAATTAGACTTTATAGTGCATTATTTGAAAACATGGCATCATTATCCAATTAGTGAGAAATTCACAATGTTTACTGATCATAAGAGTTTAAATCATAATTTCTCACAAATAGATTCGAAGTTGTGACAATGGATATGGATGGAGTATCTCCAGATGTTTGAATTTGACTTCATGTACACACTGGTCAAAGACAACTCGATGGAAGATGCATTGATCCGAAATTCATATGCTAAGGTCGAAAAAGAATATTCAGATTAGTGCTAGTTGGTGTTAGTCATAACTGACATGCGGTTGGAATTTGAAAATCGAGGTGATTTAGTAGTTTTATTTCCAATTTTCTTTTTTACTTATTTGATTAAAAAGGATGAAGAGGTATAGGCCTCTAACATAGCGTGGGAGGGTGTGAGTTCAAAACTAAATAGTTGGGAGACAATTGAGGGACGTAAACTAGATGGGACATCATTTTTGTGGTCTTGGAATCGAATGGTTGTACTGATGTCTTGTCAGGAACAACTTCTTAACGTATAACATCATTCAAAATGTTCATACCATCATGGAATTCAAAAGATGTATAATATGTTAAATGTGTAGTTTTGGTGGGAGGGTATGAAAAGAAATGTGGATGAGTTTTTTGTGAGATTCTTGACTGGTTATTAAGTTAAGGAATTGCATCAGTGACCAGTATCCATGTCACAGTCCTTACCTATCCCTATGTGGTAATTTCAATAGATAGCTATGGATTTTGTTATAGATCTCCCAATAATAGTTGAGAAACATTATTTCATATGGGAGATGAGGGATTATCTCACAAAGATGGAACATTTCATTCTAATTCATGAATCTCAAAGGGTGGAGGACCTATCAAAAATCAATATCTTTGATGTGGTAAAAATTCATGGTATATAATATTTTATTATATTATATATATATCTAAGGTTCACATCTTGATTCTGGAAATCCTTTCATCATTCCCTTGGCACTCAGATGATGAAGAGTATGGCGTATCATCCTCAGATGGATGGGAAATCTGAAAGGATGATACAAATGTTGGTTGAAATGTTGTGTTCTTGTGTGATGGATTTTGATGTATTATGGGAGGATTACATACCTATTGTAAAGTTCTTGTATAATAATAATTATCATTCCTTGATATATATGTCTCTATTTGAATAATTGTATGGGCATCCTTATCATTCTCCACTTTGTTGGGTTGAAACAGGTGAGACATTAATGGTTGGGCTGAGCCTTGTCCAAGAGACCATGGAGAATATTATGTTCATCTAGAAGAGAATGGATACATTTCAGAGTCATCATAAATCATATTTGGATCACCACTGATATACATTGTCATTATAGTTTAATGATCATGTGTTCTTAAGAATCTCTCCAAGGCTTGGACATTATCGCTTTAGAAAGTATGGCAGGTTATCTCATATATACATTGGGCCTTTGAAGATACATGAACATGTGGGTGAGGTGGAATATCTTTTGGTCTTTCTAATTTGGATTAGTTTGGTGCATAATGTGTTTCATGTATCTCAGTTAAATAAGTATTAGCCATATCCTAGCCATGTGATTCAATGGGATCATGTTGAGCTAGAGTTGTATTCTTCATTATTGCACGTTCCATTGATAATTTTGGAAAGGAAAGAGAAAGTATTACCTAGAAAATGAATTATCCTAGTGTGAGTTTCATGTAAACTGTTTCAGATTTAAGAAGAGGCTTGGGAATGAGAGAAATAAATGTTCAATCAATGGCCCGATCATTTTTGAGAAAGTGATGGTTTTTTACTTTTTGAGGACGGAAAGACTAATGGTGCAGAGAATTTATCACCCTAGTTTCTACTATATAACCCATTTAATTGTTGTTTTTATATATATGATGTTGTTGGGGTAATTTTTTGGAATGTTTGGAATGTTTTTTAGTAGGTTTTGTGGAATTTTTAAGGGTGTGGGGTTTGAGAACGGTTAGTGAAAATCATGCAACTCCTGCTAAAAACTATGGAAGTTAAGGCAGTGAGTTTTTGGTAAGTGCGCAGTTAAGGTGTACAGTTTTCCAAGTCATGAGTCCCCCATAGGTAAACCATGAACCTTTGGATAGGGATATTTGGAATAGTTGGTGCATGGTTTGTCTAACCATGTCGGTCATCCACGTGAGCTAATCCTTCTGCTAGCAGATAGCATACGATTAGTGAATAGTTTGTCTAATTGTGTTACAAACTATGCATGGTTTAAATAGTGGGTTTTGAAAAATGGGACTCAAATGATGTTAACCCTAAAACCACCCATTTTTTCCATTTGGGCCCTCACTTAGGATTAAATCCTCCCAAGGGATACGGAACCACTTTTCATCATTTTTGAAGCGATTCAAAGGGTTTTATTGGTTATTTAAAGGAGAAATTTCCATGGTATGTTTCTTTTCTAGTAGTTTTCTAAGATTTTATTAGATATCCTTCTCTCTCTCTCTCCAATTTTCTTAGATCAAATTCCATTATGGATAGATATAAGGTTTTTGTTTCTATTAAATGTTAGATTTGTATTTGTTGATGTAATTGTATGTGATCCAAAGTAGATTTGTGGAGTTTTTGACCTAGTTTGTTGTGTGTTCCACGTTATTATTCATTTTCTGTAAAACCCTCGAGGTAGGTGGCTTCACTCTCTACTCATATTGCTATAAATAGAAGTATTAATTTTAAGTTAGTTTTTTTAACATGATTGTGATATTGATGTGTGAATCTTGGTTGAAACCCCCTTTGGGGATGAATTGTGGAATTAGGGAAATTCTGATATTGTTGTGCAATATGCTTCATTATTGGATTTTAAAATGATGATTTTAAAATCAGTTTCTTGGTTTTCATTATTGAAATGGTTTGTGAAATTTTTTTTCAATAAATAATGTGGTTTATAGAGAGTGGTTTGGGCACAGATGTTTGTAGATGGTTTTGGCAAGGACATTCAGAATAATTTTGGATTTATTAGTTAAAATGTTATTTGGAATGGATGTTTTCTTATGGTTTTTTTCAATAAAAAGGTTTAGTTTTTCTATAATGCTTTGAAATAGTTTATTTTTCATGTTTTGGCTTAAACAGTTAAGCATGAGTTGTAATGGGGGTGGTTAGTGGTCGTGAATTACCACTGTTAAAGGGTTGGAATGTGTTTGTGATGTACCATAATAAAAAGGGTACAATGTTGCACGTGAAGTTAAACCATTAATGGAAACACCATGATTGTGTGGTTTCATTGTGTGTGGGATGAGTTTTATGTATTGGGTCATGTGAAGTGAAATGATTTATTCCAATATGAAATGGAAAAAATGGTTAATGTATTTTTCGGTTTCTTTCCTTGTAAATATGTTTATTTGGGTAAACTATTTTTGAATGGATTATTTGTCTTGTTGAAAATTATTAGACTATTTTAACAGTTTTATATAAATTTTTTATATTAATTTGCTAACTCGTTAAATCCTAGTTTCATGAGTATGGAAGTCATATTTGGAAATCCTATTTAGTTTCATTACTCACCCTCTACTTTGGCACTTTGTTTCTTTTGCAGATGCTGTATTCCGAGACAAAGGTAAAAGAAAATAATCTGATTTCTTAATCGTTACATCATGATAATTTTGGGTAATTTGTGGATTTTTACCATGGATCATGTTGGATGTCAAAGTTATGGTATGAAGTCTTTGTGTTTTTTCATTTCATTCTTCTACTTTGGAACTCTTATTTTGGTAGTGTAGTTTTTTTGTTGTTGTTGTCTTTGGTATGGTTAAATTGCATTACATTGTTATCTTACATAATATAGTGATTTTAATTTTGGTATGTTTAGTTCTGTGGTTTAATTTACAAAATGTGAAATAATCCCCCAACTATAATGAATTCCTTGGTATTTATTGTCTGCCTTTGGCACCTTAGGGATGTCTCTTATTTCCAAGTATCACCTCCACCTCGACTCAATCCCATGAGGATGGGAGAGATATTACAATTGTTCTACTTACTTATTGACTCATATTAACCCATCATCCAAATAATGGATTCTTCATTGTTATTATTTTATGATGAGTATTCATATCTATCTTGAGTGTGATCTCATTAGACATATATTTCTCTAACTCATGGGAATTATTATCCATCATCCTACTATGCTCTTTCATCTTGGTTTTATTCTAAGAAATTGAATCCTTAAGAATTATATTATCTTTCTTCATCCCACATGACTTATTAATATATACATATAGGTGTGTAGGAAGATTTTACTTCTTTTAATATATGTTTTGAATGTCTTTTGGGACAATAATATCATGAATCCATCTAAACATATCTTTAACTTACATAAATACCATAAGTTGATCATTAAATCTTTTAATAGTCTCACATGGAACATAGAATAATTAGTTTAGATTATTTGAGGAAAACTTACATGAGGAACATATTTTATAATCATTTGTACCTTTCTCCATAATCTAACTATTCCATAACACGTTCTAGAGAATTCTCATAAGTTATAATTATCTTCATAAATTACAGAACGTAAACATAATATAGGGGTGATCACAAATACTTTGTAAGGGACAACTTATCAACATGTCATCAAGTGTTATATCGATAGCATATGGGAAAACATGATCAACGGATAAATTTATTATTAAAAATAATATGGGACAATAAATGTTTTCCATAAATCATTCATAAAGGTAGGTAATCTCAAAAGGGAAAAAAATTTACGAAGACCTAAGAGTGTGATAAAAACATAGAAACATGGAATAAATAAATGATATAATAAGATAATAGAGTCAAAGATATATATAAACAACATGAAATATAAAATCATAAGCATAGTTTAAATTTCATTCCTAGGCTCATCATCACATATTAGAAAAATTCCAATAGTAGATTCAGTTCACTCTCCAGTCCAACGAACATAGTGGACAATGACCCATGTGGGATTGGGTTCTATAATGACCCAAACATTTATTAATGAAAACAACTCTTGATATAATTGAATGTATTATTATGTTAAATGGTTATAAGAAACATATTCACTTCCTTGGTATTATGTTTTTATATTTTAAAATGCCTTTATGAATTTTTATCGTTGCTAATGTTGTCATTGAATGGTGATCACGTGATTAGTATAAATATAGGGCTTTATCAAATTCAATTTAATCCGAAAAAGGAAGTGATATCCTCATATAGTAGAATTTCTCCATATGAATACCATTTTTTACATCTCAAGAAGGAGGAAGAAACACTGGTATTTTCTCTAGACCAAACCCAATATGAGCTTTAATATGTTAAACATGAACGGAATCGCCTACAGGATAAGTGGAAGTTAATAGTGATTACCTCCCGAGCGATGATATCTAAGCCACCCAAGAGTCTGTCATCATTTCAAACCTTACCATTAGGTATTATACATGTGTTATAAGGTGTTGTGTAACAAGACCCTAGAACTATGATTATGCGCATTATTTTTGTATAAATAATATAAATTTATTCTATTATTGTAACATTGTAAATAGGTTTTAAAGCACAAATAGTATTTTTAGTTGATATTTAAATTCAATTAAAAAATCTATTTTGATGAATTAATGGATATTTTAATTAAATAAAATTTTAATAAAATATTATATCTAAATTACGTTTTATTAAATATAAATTAATGTATCTTTTTTATGAATATAATTGAAATTTTTATTATGGTTTGAAAACTATATTTGTCCAAACCTTTGAATTTTAAATAAATGTCAGTTTTCATTTTAAAATTGAAAATTAACGTATTTATAAAATTATTTAGATAAAATGAATATTATTTTTCTAATTAGGACATAGAAATTATCCAATGGTGAATTTTTCATAATTTTTTGAGAAAATTAAATTTTTGGGTAAAAATTAAATACTAAATAAATATATAATGTATTTTATGACAACATAATGACCCAATAGTGGTGTAATAAAATACTATAAAATGTATATTCAGCCAATATATGTTATTATTTTAAAATAATGTGATTTTATATATTTTTTATTAATTCTATGATGCCTTAATGGACCCCCCAAAACATACAATATATTTTTCCATTTTAAAATGATTTCCTTGAGAGTGTAACTCACCTCCACATATAAAAGCCTGATATTTTATTAAGATTGCCAATGTCCTAATAAAATAGATTTTTTCCACTCCCCTTTTTCAAAAACCATTCTTATAAACCATGGGTTAATTTTTTTAATATTTAATTATAAAGATTCCAAAACCTATGTTCGTGAAATATTAAAGAATTCCCCTCTATTTTCTTATATAATCCCAACCAAGCTCCCACTTCTCTTCACTAAAAACATTTGTTTCTTAAGAAACCTCTGAACTCATCTATATATAATCCTCTCAAGGCTCCCCAATCTTCCAATAAGCATCTCTCAAGCTTCCCCCAGGCAATTAGGATCACACTTCCAAGTATGGGATCCCCACATCCATTCTTTAATTCTATACAAGTTTTCTTATATTGTTATGAAATTTAATTTTCATTTAAAATTATTGGTGTATGTTTTTCACCACCCCTAAAACCCCTAATTATTTTTGAATGATGAGATACACCGTTATACCTCACTAATTACCCCCATGTACACCCGTTACCATGCCGAAATTCTGTAAGGGATTTCTCTCTCCTCTGTTACATTCATGAAATTATTTTGTATTATGAATCTAAATTCCATTACATATGTTGGGATATTTTCTTCCATGACCCCCTTACATTAAAATTCATGTACAAATGAAAAGATACCCCTTTCCCTCTCATCAATCCAATTTACTATTTTTATTTGACATCGTTATGCAACCGAAGTTACACCAAATTTCCATGCCAAAATCATTGTGTAAGTGATACCATAACCATTTATATATCAAGAGTTTTCACCTTTATGAACATGTACTTGATGATTTAGGACTTGAATTTATGTATTATATATATATTATTTGTGGAATAAATTATGATGTTTAATGAATCCATGTTGGGTGATCTATGTGGCACAGTTATGCATGGAAAGAAATGATTAAGAAAGGTGTGCCATGATCGAGAATCAATTCATTGGTTAAAGAATAGTATCTTGTAACTATCACGACCCATCCTCGGGGCCCATGCCATGACTACCCCAAGCCCGCCTTCCATAGGCCAGGGGCTGGTGACTAGAACCAAAGGCATAAATCCCGATAAGTGGGAAGGCATTGCCTTTATAAAACTAAACAAAGCACCACAGAGTACTAGCGGAAGTAAAACACTAAGTACAAAGAGAAAGTGCTGAAAAGTAAATGGGCCAGAATACAAACCCAAATGAAAGTAAAACTACAACTAAACAAGTACAATAGAAAAAAAAAGACAACAGCTGGATGAACGGAAGCAGCTCTTGGATCATCCTCCTCGGATCCTACTTGAAGGGTAGGTACAAATGGCGCAGCTCCAGGTCGTCCACCACGGATCCTACCTGAAGGGTAGGTACAGATAGCCTCCTCAACGCTCTCTTCCTTCAACCTCCTCCGTGTGTCGTCTCGTCGTGTAGTCCACCTCCGGGTACTGACTCGTCAAATAGTCCACCTCTGGGTACTGACACGTCGTGTAGTCCACCTCTAGGTACCTCCTAGTCCTCGAACACTCAGCCTCCGTTAGCACTGCCCGTCGTCTGCAACCAACACAACGAGGCGCGGGCATAGCCCGTGCAGGGGTGAGTATAACGATACTCAGTAGTGACCCCGAGACCCTCAAGGTCTCACTAAAACCAACAAGGATAACCACAAAGAAGATCTCAACATATAACCTCTACTTAGGTATAGGCCCATACATATACCTAAGTTATCAAGTAACCCATCTCAATCCTGAGGAAACACAAAGATTTTGAAATCAATGGATAACCACTACCTAGGTATATGCCCATACATATACCTAAGTTATCAAGTAACCCATCTCAATCATGAGGAAACAAAAAGGTCATAGACTCAGCTCAAACCTGGATTTTCATTATCGAAACCGTAACTGCTGAAGAGCTCCGTCTCTGGAGTGTAGAGTGGTCATGTCACGACTCTGAGGTACTGCTCACTAACCTAAGACTACTGAGGTACTCCTCCTGTCGAGTACCACGGGTCAGCCACCCAGACACAGTAGTGCTTCCCGCCGAGGTATGTCACCCAAACACAGTAGTGCACACCCCCTAGTAGCCTGTTGAGGTACTCTCCGGACGAGTACCGCGGGTCTGCACTGTCACATAGGTAGTGCTCTGTCCTCCATGGGTCTGCACCTCACAAAGTAGTTCTCCGTCCACTGGGCTAGTCGGCTCACTCCAAGTCGAGTCGGTCAAGCAGTCGTTGGGTCTCAGTCGGCTACACGATCTCCATTCTCCGCACGCTCATCTCCGAGAGGGTCTGATCCACGAGCTAAAGGTCAATAATCCAACTATCTCAAAGTCCCATGAAGAAGTATCTCAAAGGACCGCCTCGTCATAAGGGTCTCAACACAACAGACGGCGCATCAATCGGACGCCCCGTCTGTGAGTTTTTAGCCTTTTCATCCAAGGGGCCCGGTTGGTTTTGTGAGCGAACCAACCTGGACGTATCTCAACTATACCCCATACTCTCATAGGGTAAACTCATTGGGACCGTTTCTCAACGTGATCACCAACGCCGCTGACGGTTCGTCAAACAGACGTCCGGTCTGAAAGATATCAGTTTTTCCGTTCCAAGGGCCCGTTTGGATTTCGGGTACAATCAAACCCGGCCACTGTCCAAAAACAACCAAAACTTCGGTGAAGTAAGCCAAAATATCCTTCTCACTTAGAGGAAAGCATCAAAGTCGACGGTACGTCAATCAGACGTCCAGAGCTCATGATATGAGCATTTCCGCTCCGAGGGCCCGGTTGGTTTCGTAACCGAACCAACCCGGCCGAATCCAAAGTATTCCGAAACATTGAGTGCGATATACCGAAACGACCGTCTCGATCCAAGGATCACGTCGCCGATGACGGTGCGTCATTTGGAGGCCCGTAGCACAAGATACGGGAAAAAGACCACAAACGGTCCGAAGACGGGGGGTCTGGGCGCGGACCGACCCAACCCGACCCCCCCTGGGTCGGCCAGAACCGGGTATACCCGACCCGGGTCCGAGTCCGACTCGGTTGGGCGCGACCCGGTCGGCAGGTCGGCTCAGCCCGGCTCGGCTCGGCCGAGCGGGTGAGCGAGTGGAGTCCGGGGGCGGGGGCGCGCTGCCCCCACGTGTGAACACTGCGGCCACCATCCGCGGGGGCCGCCCTGGTCAGCGGACGCGGCATTTCCGCGTCCCGTGAGCGCCGGACCCGCGTGGCCGCGGGTCCGCTGGTGCCGCCGGCGCCGCCGCGCCGGCGACCCGCTCCGCCGGTGGGTTCCCTGGGCCACCGGAGTTGCTCCGGTGGTCTGATTTTTCTTTCTTCTGCGTCGAAGCTCCTCCTGGGATCTGACCTTTGCTGCAAAGCTTTCAAATCTCCCATGCGGCCCTGTTCATCATCGTCCGACAATCCGCACGTCAATTAACAAAACGGGTCATCTTCGTGGTTCTCCGGTGCGACGCGATGGCGTCGCGCCCCTTCACCGTGGCCCGACTCCGTCCGCGGATGTCTTCATGTCTCCCCGACGCGACGTGATGGCGTCGCGCCCTTGTTCGTTTTCACGATGTGGCGCGACGGCACCGCACATTCCTTGCTGCACATTTCCGCGCGGTGCGACGACACCCTGTCATCCCTGTTTCAATCTACAAAAGAAGCCCACAAGGATAAGGAGGAGGGTCGGCCGTGTTTGTACGGTCCGGCCCCCCTCTCATTAATTGATAGCAAAATGTCATATTTCACGAAGATCGTCAAGGTAATAATCACGAACAAATTAAATAATAATCCTCAACATCAATCCACATGAACGAACGATCCGCGGATCAACCTGGAATTGGTTGGTCCGTTCTCGTCATTCTTTTCTCAAAAGATAATAAAACACCAAAATAAAATCCCCTACCTTAACTTCGTCGTTAGGCGCAAGATCGATCGTCGCAGAAGAAAGGGTCGACGCGTCGTGGGAGGGCATCACTGTCGAGCGGTACTCGGCATCACGTCGACGAACTCCGAGGATCGAGAACATATAGATTTAATTAATAATAATTAAATCCATGTTTTTGTTATAATCCACAAAGAATTTAAAAAAGAGCGCAACCCCTTACCTTGTTGTTGTCGATCGAAGTTTGTCGCGGGGTTGGATTGTCGTGGAAGAAGCGTCACGAAGGGAGATTCATCGGTGTCGCGATACAAGGCTTCGCGTCATCAATCTCCGCGGGATCGACATTCTTCGTCGCCTTTTGTCGAAGGCCGGTGTTCTTCGCGTTCTTCACGTTCTTCGCGTTCTTCGTGAAGAAGGAGGAAGAACTTGAGGTTTCTGTCAAATCCTCTCAATGAACAACCCTTAAGAAGAATAGTGTTGGTCTTATTTTATTATCATGCCAACAAACGAAAAAAAGTTAAGTTAAGTAATGACCCATTAATACGTAGAATTAATTCAACGAATAAAACCGCCCAATTAATTGGTGCGTTAAGAATTTAAGAAAATGCATCAGTTGACTTTCATAATGACGGGTTTTCGCGGGTGTGTTACTTAGCGGAAAAGAAACGGTGGGGCTCGTGCGGGCCCCACCTCACAAATATCCTACTAGGAGGGTAGGATATTTTGGGTTCTACCCTATCCACTTCAACTCATCTTAAGCAGCTTAAAGTGGCTTTAAAGTGGCTTAAAGTGAAATAAAATAAAGTTTGTCGTACCACATTATTTTATTTCTTAACTTAAAGCCCCAAAATTAAAAACCACACCCGAGAAAACACAACTCTGGAAGAGGCGTTTCTAAGAAAATACCAGCGCTGTGATTCCATCGGTGCCCTCGGAATTTGATTCTGAGCACCGGTTCAAAAGTTAAAAAATTCCCGCTCGTTCGTACCAGAGCTAAACTTAGGAAATTAATTCCGGGCACACCGGGCCTCGGAATCAGGCACCACCAGAAACTGCGTTCTTGTAAAATTCCAAAGAAAATTAAGAGAAAAAAAATTTCCTTGAAATTTCCAGGTCTTTACATTACTCCCACCTTAGGGATTTACGTCCCCATAAAGCTTCAACACAACTAGGGTCACAAAAGCGGTATTGAACACGCACCTGAGCCTTCTGCTCCCATGTGCTTACCTGGAGGTTCCTGTACTGCTCGTGAAAGCGCACCCGAGGAATAGGCCATCCTCAAAGGATCCGCTACTGTCGATCCTCGATCCCCACTAGAACCTCCGTGAAAGACACCCCAACGTCATCATCCAGCTCCCCATGGTCGATTATATGCGAAGGGTCGAGCACGTATCTCCTCAGTTGAGATACGTGGATGTCGTCGTGCACTTGGTGCAACTGAGGGGGATGGGTCAAGCGGTAAACCACCCCGCCTACCCAGCTGAGGACCTATAAAGGTCCGTTGATCCTCGGAGATAACTTGCCGCCTTGGCCACATCTCCTTAAACCTCATCGAGGTGAGACCCGTATAAGGACGTGATCATCATCCTCGAACTCATGAGGCCTTCAATTCCTATTAGAACTGAAACTCAAAATGACCGATGCACGAGGGTAAGGTTGACCGACTCAAGAGTGATCGGTCGCACCCTCCTGAGCATGGGTTTATCCTGTGCTTCCTGGGGTTTCCATTTCACCGACCAAAGAAAACTCATCCCGACGTCGTAGTTAAACCACAACCTTTTTTCCTAATACCATCAATTTTTGTATGAACTGTGATTGCCCAGTCCATACTCAAACCAACGTTGTAAGGCCTCAACGCTGCCACCAAGAGATTCCAACCGAAACTCTCACCTCGAGGGTCTGACCACACTGTCGGCGTAAGTGTGATTATTGAGTCTCCTCACAAGGTATCTCCAAACGTGAGGGTCATGTCCACGGCTTACCGGAAACTCTAGGTCTGGGACAAGATTTTTGGAAGGAAGGAATGATTCATATCAACGTATGTTACTACAGCAGCTAGTAGTGGACAGAGACTGTTCCTTGAATCATTTTTTAGATCCATTGGGTCACACTCCTTGACCGCATGCAACCGTACTCTTCCTCCGACCTCCAGCTCCCTGAGCCTGGCGGGGATAACTAAGGTGGGTAGTTATAGCATGTTAAGATGTACCCCACCTCATGCTGCTCTCCTAGCTCTGCCTCCACGTCTGCCGCTTCACAGACTCATCTCTCTTTAAAGATTCCTCTTCTTGAAACATTAAACATGACCGAGTCTCTAAGACTAGCATCGGTTTCCTGTTTCTTACTGCACTGTGCA
This sequence comes from Viscum album, assembly GCA_963277665.1. Lineage (NCBI taxonomy): Eukaryota > Viridiplantae > Streptophyta > Magnoliopsida > Santalales > Viscaceae > Viscum > Viscum album. Next base: position 1,040,920,644 of record OY728129.1, read on the forward strand.
GTCTTCATCCGCTCCTGGATGATCTGCACCTTCTTTGCCTACGATCTGGAAGAGCCGCTAAAATTTCTCCTTAGCTGAAAAGAGAAACATGGTCTCATCCCTATAGATGAACCACGCCCACTGCCTAATACAGTCAATCCTGACATGAAGGGTGCATTCACGCCATGGATGACGTCGTAAGGCCTCGACGTAACTACTAAGAGATCCAACTGTCACTCTTGCCTCCAATGGTCGAGTCACACTATCGGCATTAGTGTGAGGTCATTGGGTCTCCTCCAGTAGGAGTCTCGAAAGTGAGGGTCAAGTCAACAGTCTTAACGAGGACCACTCAGTATCAACAAACAAAAAGGATAGGAAAGCAAACATCACAAAGGTAAGTGTATTTTTATTATTGCAGCTCATAGTACAAAGACACGAATACAACAGCAAAATGGAACTAGAGTACAAGGGACATAACCACTAGTTCCGCTCCTATCCACCTGCTCCCAGAGCTCTACTGCCTTGTCCACTGCTCGGTTGTTGCTCAAGCACCCGTCGCTGCTTCTGCCTCGGTGGCTCCTCCAAAGCCTGCGGATCAACTGTACGTGGAGTCGGACAGTCACGTGTCAGGTGACCCTTTCTGCCACATTCATAACACTTCCTGCTCTTCGTATGGCTGGCTCTGGCCCTCTTGGACCTCTGCACCATCTGTCTACTTCCCACAGATGACTCGACTACTAATTGAAAAACACGCGGCAAAGGCAGCAGCTCCTGAACACGCTCGGGGTGTAGAGCTTCTGGCACAAACTCCACCCTGAAGAAGGTCTCGAAGTCTTCCCATGTGAAGGTCATCCCGTCGCAAAACTGGAACAAGTGGCTCCACCACCTACCTGCTGCTACCTGAAAAAGGCTGGAAGCAAAGATCACCATGAGGTCTGTCAGCGTCCCCACTAGCCTGAAGACTCTCACCACAACCTCCATCCAATCCTCAGCCCCCTGCGGGTCCGTCTCTCCTCGGAACCTGGGTGGTCTCTTGCGCAGGAACTCGTTCAGCTCGCTCATGTGGCGTGCATCGCCTACTGCTGGGGCTTGTGGCATCGGTGGCCCAACGTATGGTAGTACTGCTGGTGCCTCCGTTGGTGCCTCAACTGCAAGAGGGCCCTGTACCGAAGCCTCGTCGCTCGACAGGATGTCAGTACGCACATCCCTCCGGGCATTATCTGGTCGTCTGAGAAAAGGCATCCTGAAGGAACAACATGACATGGTAAAATAACTATACCTGGTGAGCTGGCCTGGTTTGAACTGACATTTAAAAACTTCTGGAAACACACACGCAATCAGTGTTTTCGTGCACAAAGTTCGAAATCAGTTGTCAGGGTCCTGGTGTATGGATACATCGGCCGCCCGCACCAACACTGGACTCCATGAACTGAAAAACACACTCGGTACTCTTAAAACAATTGCTTCATAGAAAGAAAATATCAGAGTTATAAGTTCTGTGGTAGAATTGACTCCTCCGATACAAGTTTTTCACGACCTGTCCTCGGGGCCCGTGCCGTGACTACCCCAAGCCCGCCTTCCATAGGTCAGGGGCTGGCGACTAGCACCAAAGGCGTAAATCCCGATAACTGGAAAAGCATTTCCTTTATAAATGTAAACAAAACACCATAGAGTACAATCAGATGTAAAACACTAAGTACAAAGAGAAAGTGCTGAAAAGTAAATGGGCAAGAATACAAATCCAAATGAAAGTACAACTACAACTGAACAAGTACAATAGAAAAAAAGACACCAGCAGGAAGAACGGAAGCAGCTCTTGGGTCGTCCTCCTCGGATCCTACCTGAAGGGTAGGTACAGATGGCACAGCTCCTGGTCGTCCACCACAGATCCTACCTGAAGGGTCGGTACAGATAGCCTCCTCAACGCTCTCGTCTGTCAAACTCCTCTGTGTGTCGTCTCGTCGTGTAGTCCACCTCCAGGTACTGAATCGTCGTGTAGTCCACCTCCGGGTACTTACTCGCCGTGTAGTCCACCTTCGGGTATCGTCCAGTCCTCGAACACTCGGACTCTGTCAGCACTTCACATCGTCTGCAACCAACACAACGAGGTGCGGGCATAGCCCGTGCAGGGGTGAGTATAAAGATACTCAGTAGGGACCCCGAGACCCTCAAGGTCTCACTAATACCAACAAGGATAACCACAAAGAAGATCTCAACAGATAACCTCTACTTAGGTATAGGGCCATACATATACCTAAGTTATCAAGTAACCCATCTCAATCCTGGGGAAACACAACGATTATGAAATCAACAGATAACCACTACCTAGTTATATGCTCATAAATATACCTAAGTTATCAAATAACCCATATCAATCATGAGGAAACACAAAGGTCATAGACTTAGCTCAAACCAGGATTTTCATTATCGAAACTGTAACTACTAAAGAGCTCTGTCTCTGGAGTGTACAGTGGTCCTGTCACGACACTGAGGTACTGCTCACTAACCTAACACTGCTGAGGTACTACTCCTGTCGAGTACCGAGGGTCAGCCACCCAGACACAGTAGTGCTTCCCAACGAGGTATGTCACCCAAACACAGTAGTGCACACCCCCTAGTAGCCTGCTAAGGTACTCTCTGGATGAGTACCGCGGGTCTGCACTGTCACAAAGGTAGTGCTCCATCCACCATGGGTCTGCACCTCACAAATTAGTGCTCCATCAACTAGGCTAGTCGACTCACTCCAACTCGAGTCGGTCAAGCAGTCATCAGGTCTCAGTCAGCTACACGGTCTCTGTACTCCGCATGCTCGTCTCTGGGAGGGTCCGCTCCACGAGCTACAGGATGATACTCCAAGTATCTCAAAGTCCCACAAAGAAGTATCTCAAAGAACCGCCTCATCATTGGTGTCTCAACGCAATAGACAGCGCGTCAATCGGACGCCCGGTCTGTGAGTTATTAGCATTTTCGTCCCAGGGGCCCTGTTGGTTTCGTGAGCGAACCAACCCGGCCGTACCTCAACTGTACCCCGAACTCTCGTAGGGTAAACTCATAGGGACCGTTTCTCAACGTGATCACCAATTCCGCTGACGGCTTGTCAAACGGACGTCCGGTCTAAAAGATATCAGCTTTTTTGTTCCAAGGGTCCGGTTGGATTTCGGGTACAATCCAACCCGGCCACTATCCAACAACAACCAAAACTCGGGCGAAGTAAGCCAAAAGATCCATCTCACTTAGAGGAAAGCGTCAAAGTCGATGGTACGTCAATCAGACGTTTGGAGCTCAATATATGAGCGTTTCTGCTCCGAGGGCCCGGTTGGTTTCGTATCCGAACCAACCCAGTTGAACCCAAAGTATTCCGAAACATTGAGTGTGATATACTGAAACGACCGTCTCGATCCAAGGATCGTGTCGCCGTTGATGGCGCATCGTTCGGAGGCCGTAGCTCACGATACGGGAAAAAGACCGAAAACGGTCCGAAGACGGGGGGTCTGGGCCCGGATCGACCCGGCCCGACCCCCCCCCCCCCTGGGTCGGCCCGAACCGTGTCGACCCGACCTGTGTCCGGGTCCGACCCGGTTGGGCGCGACCCAGACGGCGGGTCAGCTCAGCTCGGCTCGGCCGAGCGGCCGAGCGAGCAGAGTCTGTGGGCGGGGGCGCGCTGCCCCCACATGTGAACACCGTGGCCCCCCTCCGCGGGGGCCGCCCTGGTCAGCAGACGCGGCATTGCCGCGTCTCGTTAGCACCGGACCCACGTGGCTGCGGGTCTGCTGGTGCCGCCGCCGTCGCGGCTGAAGTCGCGGCGGCTCTGTCTGGTGGCGCGCCGCCGGTGGGTTCCGCGGGCCACCAGAGTTGCTCTGGTGGTCTGATTTCGCTTTCGTCTGCGCCGAAGCTCCTTCTGGGACCTGACTTTTGCTGCAAAGCTTTCAAATCGCCCTTGCGGCCCCGTTCGTCGTCGTCCGACAATCCGCACGTCAATTAACAAAATGTGTCGTCTTCGTGGTTCTCCGGCGTGACGTGATGGCGTCGCACCCCTTCGCCGTGGCCTGACTCCGTCCGCGGATGTCTTCAGGTTTCCCCGACACGGTGTGACGACGTCGCACCATTGTTCGTTTTCACGGCGCAGCGCGACGGCGCCGTGCATTCCTTGCCGCACGTTTCTGCACGGTGCGACGGCACCACATCATCCCCGTTTCAATCTACAAAAGAAGCCCACAAGGATAAGGAGGAGGGTCGGCCATGTTTCTGCGGTTCTCCCCCCCTCTCGTTAATTGATAGCAAAAGGTCATATTTCACGAAGATCGTCAAGGTAATAATCACGAACAAATTAAATAATAATCCTCAACATCAATCCACATGAACGAACGATCCGCGGATCAACCTGGAATTGGTTGGTTCGCGCTCGTCATTCTTTTCTCAAAAGATAATAGAACACCAAAATAAAATCCCCTACCTTAACTTCATCGTCGGACGCGAGATCGACCATCGCGGAAGAAAGGGTCGCCGCGTCGCGGGAGGGCGTCGCTGTCGTGTGGTACTCGGCGTCGCGTCGACGAACTTCGAGGATCAAGAACATACAGATTTAATTAATAATAATTAAATTCATGTTGTTGTTATAATCCACAAAGAATTTATAAAGGAGAGTAACCCCCTACCTTGTCGTTGTCGATCGAAGGTTGTCGCGGGGTTGGATCGTCGCAGAAGAAGTTCCGCAAAGGGAGATTCTTCGGCGTCGCGGTACAAGGATTCACGTCGTCGATCTCCGCGGATTTGGCGTTCTTCTTCGCCTTTCGTCGAAGGCAGGAATTCTTCGCGTTCTTCGCGTTCTTCGCATTCTTCGTGAAGAAGGAAAAAGAACTTGAGGTTTCTGTCAAATCTTCTCAACGAACAACCGTTAAGAAGAATAGTGTTGGTCTAATATTATTATCATGCCAACAAACGAAAAAAAGATAAGTTATGTAACGACCCATTAATTCGTAGAATTAATTCAATGAATAAAACCGCTCATTTAATTGGTGCGTTAATAATTTAAGAAAACCTGTCAGTTGACTTTAATAATGACGGGTTTTCGCGGGTGCGCTACTTAGCGGAAAAGAAACGGTGGGGCTCGTGCGGGCCCCACCTCACAAATATCCTACCAGGAGGGTAGGATATTTTGGGTTCTACCCTATCCACTTCAACTCAGCTTAAGCAGCTTAAAGTGGCTTTTAAGTGGCTTAAAGTGAAATAAAATAAAGTTTGTCGTACCACATTATTTTATTTCTTAACATAAAGCCCCAAAATTAAAAACCACACCCGGGCAAACGCAACTCCGGAAGAGGCGTTTCTAAGCAAATACCGGCGCTGCGATTCCATCGGTTCCCTCAGAATTTGATTCCGAGCACCAGTTCAAAAGATTAGAAAATTCCTGCTCATTCGTACCCGAGCTAAACTTTGGAAATTAATTCCAGGCACACCGGGCCTCTGAATCAGGCGCCGTCAGAAACTGCGTTCTTGTAAAATTCCAAAGAAAATTAAGAAAAAAAATTCCTTGAAATTTCCTGGTCTTTACAGATACTCTATTTGTAATGGGGGTCTACTCATTCTAATTCAAGTGAAATTATGGTTTACTTGTGCTCCATGTGCAATGAGCCTCATATCATTCTAATATCATGTTAAATGTTGTTTCAAAATTTCCATGTTATGATAATCATGTTATATCATGTCTTTATGTTCATGTTTCTCTTATGATCCATTGATATTCCTATTTCCTAACATGTATTGTATTCTTAATGTTATGCCTTTTTTACTCCCTTACCAGGATTTATAGATCACACTTTTCTTATGTATTTCATCATGTTATCCCATGAAATGTTAAGTACAAAGGAATTTTGTGCAATGTAAATGAAATTTTCAATAAAGATGTTGTATTTTATGTCTTAAGATTTCATGTAATGTTCCTAATTTCAAAAGAAACTAGACCTCTTGATCCTCGTAGTTTTCTTGAGTGAATTTTATGTAATAAATCATTTTTTGTGTGTAATAAAGATAGGGGTTGTTATAGTTGGTATCAGATGATTGGATCATTTATTTGTGGGATTAGGATTAGAAAAACCCAAGTGAAAGACTTAAGGGCAAGACTAAGTATAATGAAAACATCCATAAATTATGGTGAGTATAGACTAAGTGGTTTATCAATAAAATACATCCCTATCTAGAAACAAAAAAGTAGATGTGGCTCTCGCACAAATGTATCTAGGGGTAAAACACAAAAACACCACTTTTATCTAGACTTGAACGGGAACTGGTGCATGACAACGGGCCATGAGGCACTCTTAGTTTGACACACCTAGGGGCTATGCATTGGTAAATTCATAAGATTAGTATTAACCATTGTTAAGGGAACAAAAAAATGCTCCTAAGAATATATGTTGGGAAGTAGATCATGGATAACACATATTGAAGACAATAAATTCATAAGTTAAGGAATAAATGTAATTTATATGTTATCTCTTTTTTAATCGGATTCCCCTTTATGTGTTACCCATAACATTCCTTTTATTCCAGCCAATAGCCTGTAATAGAAGGACCCGGGATAGAAACCGATTTGAAGATGAATGTGATGATTTTTTGAATGAGATGCCCAATTAGATGGGAGTGGGAATCAAAAATTTGTCATGATACTCTCTCAATTAACTCTTGGTTTCAATAGAACCATGGGTTAAGATAATTTTCCAAACCCCCCCCCCCAGAAAGAACAATCCATAATTGAGATCTTCGTGAGACAAAGGCCCCATAATTTCAATGGATCATCTGATACATCAATTGCTGAACAATGGATAATCTCCAATGAGAAGATCATCTCCATCCATCAATGTTACGATCAATAAATGGTAATTTTAGCTTCTCTTTGATTGGAGGGTGAAGCTGATCAATGGTGGACATTTATCAAAAATAAGAAGGCTATGGAATTGATCGAGCCATTGGAAAGAAAGAATTTCTGGAAAATATTTTTTATAAATATTTTCCTCACACCCTCCGAATAAAGATAGAAAGGGACTTCCTTTCCCTCCATAAAAAAGGTGATGAATCTATCGGAGCGTAAGAGGAAAAATTAAAAAGGCTTGCATGATACGCCTCCGTATTTTTCATTACCCCCGAATATAAGTTTGACTGCTTCTTTGGCGGGATAAAACCTGTCCTATAGAAATACATAGAAATCCATGACATCAATTGCTATGAAAAAAATTTCTAATGTGTGCTCAAAGTCGAAATGGAGATTAGTGAATCTCAGGGGTATCAGGGGGATACGAAGAGGAAGGTGAAATTTTATTATGGCAGTTCGATGGATAAATCCAATGGTGCTTAGAAATTATAGCACCCCACCTTCCGAAGGTGCTAAAAGAAGAACCCTGTAAATTTCCTGAATGGGAAAAGAAATTATTTAGGTGTGGAAGATAAGGGAACCTAGTCATTTATTATCAACATGAAAAAACTGATGCTACGACATAGTAAATTAACTCTTTTTTAGACCCTCAACACAATTTTTAATACTTCAACTGCAAAAAAACCAGGTCCCTTTTCAAACCAGCAACCTAATCCAAGGGTTTTTATAGGCAACCAATAACCTTCAAGGCGACATTGGAGAGATTTTTCCATCACTACCAATTATGTGAACCCCAACAACGAAGTGGTGATTGGTACGCTAGTTATTCATTCAAGAATATAGAATGTAATTTTTTATTCTGGATCTACGCATTCTTTTATATTCTGAATGTTTAGTATAACTATCCCAAAACCACCACAAATCATGGAAGTAGAGATGTTGGTGAGAATTAAAAATGGGTAAATCATTACATCCCATGAATATAACTCCCCCCTTTCAGAATTTGTGGCTTGAACTTCTTATAGAACCACGTCATACTCCCTCTGGTGGAATTTTATACAATTATTGGCATATATTGGATTTCCCTATATAGATCCACCATAAATGTTTTTGATAGGGAAATCACTCTACATATGGAGAATCAATCCCAAATTCTATAGAAGTTCATATAAGAGGATGATTTTTCTTTAGCACCATCATCTCAAGTGTAGATATTACTGCCCTATGAGCATGTTTATCATTCTCATATGATTGATTCAAAGGAAAAAACCATCCTTAAACACATGCATATTATGAGGGAATTCGCTGAAGTGTTTCCTAAGGAAGTTACTGGTCTTTCTCCTAGAAAAGATGTTGAATTATTTATGGATCTTATACCTGGGGTGTTTCCATTATCCAAGACTCCTTATAGAATGGTTGTTGTAGAGCTTGAGGATTTAATAAACAACTACATTAGAATCTTTATAAAGGGTTTATATTCCCATATGCTTCAACATGGGGTGCACCGGTCCTCTTCGTCAAGAAGACGGAAGTGTCAATTCCCCTTTGCATTGATTATTCGGAGATTGAAAAAATCACAATAAAGAACAAGTATCCTCTTTCATGAATTTAGTACTTCTATGATCTCCTACATAGATAACAATACTTCTCCATGGTGGATCAATTGTAGAGATATTACTATGTAAGGGTGAAGAAGGAAGATATCCCCATGACTACTTTTCGTACATGGTATGGGCACTATGAATTCATAGTAACTTCGGTTGGAATCACTAATGCTCTAGAAATCATTATGGACTTGATGAATAGATTCGTTAGAGATTACCTTGAAAAATATATGGTAGTCTTTGTGGAAGATATTCTAATATACTCCAAAACCAAGAAGGAGCATGAGGACCATATAAGAACTATACAAAATACCTTTTTAAAGGAGAATCTATATGAAAAGTATAGCAAGTGTGAGTTCTATTTGAATGAAGTCTCATTCTTGTGTCATATCATCATAATCAATGGGATATCTGTGGATCCCTCCAAGAAAAATGCAATTGAGGGATCGTTAAGGCCAACATCGGAGATAGATATTCACAGCGTCCTGTGGTTAGCTGGATATTATCACTGATTTGTAAGAAATTTCTCATGATTGTCAAACCCTCATACAAAGATAACATAGAAGGGAGTCAGGTTTTTTTAGAGTGATGAATGAAAATATAGATTCAAGGAGTTGAAAAGAATTCCTATCACTACGCTTGTGCCCACACTATAAAAAAGTTGATAAATTTATATGGTATTCAGTGATGCTTCAAAGAAGGGATTAGGTTGTGTGTTGAGGAAAAATGAAAAACTCATTGCCTATGCTTCCAGGAAATTTAACACTCTTGAGAAATAGTGTCCAACATATGATCTGCCGTTGGATTCAGTAATCTTTTCTTTAAAAATATTAAAACATTACCTATTTGTGTAGAAGTGTGAAATATACATGGATCACAAAATAATAAAGTATATAATCACACAGAAATAGTTAAATATGCACCAATAATGATGGGCTGATCTGATCAATGACTATAACCACTCAATTTACTACAACCTAGGGAAAGTGAACAAGGTGGAAGATTCTCTATTTAGAAAGGATTCTGAAACTCATTCATTGATGAGAATTGAAAAGGATATCATCTTTTTATATTTAATGAATATGGAAATGGGAATCATAAAAAAGGGAACATCATCAATCCTTTCCCAAATCATTTCCCAACCGTCTCTTTTTTAAAGGTTAAAGGATGCTCAAAATGATAATGTGGGAATTCAAAAGTTTGTAAAAACTATCAAAAAATGGAAATTCTTTATGTTCAATGTCAATTAAGATGGAATTATTCGATTTGGGAAAGACTTTGTGTTCTATAAAATCCAGAGGTAGAGAATGATCTTTTGGATGATGAACATAGTTTCAATTTCTGTATTAACCCCAGAAACACAATGATGTATTGAGATCTCTGAGAGAATTATTGGTGTTATAACATGAAGAATGATATCTCTGAGTATACACAAAATTTCTTGGTATGTCACCAAGTGAAGGAAGAGAGACAGAAGTCTAATGGGATGATGAAACCATTACCCTTAACAACATGTAAATGGGAGAACATCGACAAGGACTTTGTGAACGGACATATGAATACATCCAAGGGAAAAAATTCTATCTGGGTTACTATAGATCATATTTAAAATATTGTACACATCATTAGAATTATAGAGGATTTCTCAATGGATCAACTGACGTGGATATGCATCAGAGAAGTGGAAAGGTTGTATGCAGTTACACTATCGATTGTATCCAATCGAGATCCAATATTAGCATAAATGTTCTAGAAGATTCTCCAAAATGATTTGAATACTATGTTGATCATCAGTATGGCTTATCATCTAAAAAATGATTTCCATTATGATAAGACTATCCAAACGGTTGAGGAAATGTTTAGAGCTTTCTCAATGGACTTAAAAAGAGGATTTTATCAACATCTTCATGTAGTTCAGTTCTCTTAAAATATAGTTTCCTCTAAAGCATCTAAATAGATCTATATGAATTCCTTTATGGAAAGACATGTAGAACACTAGCATGTTGCAATGAAGTTGGGGAGGAAAAACTCCTAGGTCCAGAAATGGTTGATGAAATGGTGAAGAAGGATAAGACCATACAGTAACACATTGAAGCTTTTCAGAGTTGACAAAAGAGCTAGGCTGATAATCATCGATGAGACCTAGAGATTGATGTTGGTTACATGGTATGCCTCTACATATTACTATGGAAGAGTGTTATGAGATTTGGGAAGAATGGAAAGATTAGTCTATGGTACATCGGCCCTTTTGAGATCCTTGATCACATTGGAGTAGTGGCCTTTCGACTATCACTCCCATCAAACCTATATCAAGTACATGGTGTATTCCATGTATCACTCTAGAGGAATTATATACCTAACCCATGACATGTACTCTATTCAGAGGTGGTACCATTGGATAATGACCTCTCATATTTAGATAATCCGGTGAAGATCTTAGATCATAGGAAAACAGTTCCTCGAAATAATATAATGCCCATGGTCAAGGTGTTGTGGAGAAATCAAAAGATTGAGAAAGCTACGTGGGAATCAAAGGAAGTGATTATGCATAGTTACCCTCATCAATATTAGTGTGGGGAAAGAAAATTTTTTGGTAGAAATTTCTTAAGGGGGGAGGATTGTAACAACCCAAACTTTAATTAATGGAAATTCTTCTTCATCTAAATAAATTTGTTATTATGTAAAATGGTTAAATAAAAAGTATTCACATCCATGGTATTAGGTTTTATGATTTTAAAATTCTATTAAGAATTGTTACTCTAGAAAATATAGTCATTGAATAATGACCACATGATTGGTATAAATATACGGATATAAAAAATCCAATTTACTCAGACAAAGGAAGGGATGAGCTTACCCAATAGAATTTCCCCATAAGATTCCAATTTATTAAAGCTTGAGAAGGAGGTAGCATCACTGGGATTCACTCTATACCAAGCCTAATGTAATAACCCAAATCTTATTTTCAGGTATGTTTTTCTTTTTTCTAGAGTTTTTGGGAAAAGTAGTGTTTCTTGAAATTTTTGAAGTACACACCATGTAGGTTTGGAGTACACACTGTGTACTTGGATACCGAGGGAAGCCATGTGTGGGCCGTGTATTGGCCTTGCACATGGCCAGGTGTGGTGACCTAGAGACCGCCTAATGTGGTGCTCGGTAACAGAAAGTAGATTCCATGTACATAAAAAGTACAGGGCATGTATTTTCTTTTTTTCATTAAACAGAATGGGGACGTGTCTAATTGGCATAAATCTCTTCCTCTCCTCCGATCTTGACCTGAAGAATCTGTACGACATGGATCTTCTTCGAGCCCCTGATCTAGCATCTGTTCTCTAAATCAAACTTCATCGGTTGTGTTGGAATCACATCGGTGAGTTCTCTCTTCTTCTTGAACACCATCTTCTGATTTATCCTCTCTCATGATATATTTTGGGTTGAACATTTTAGATGTTTTTGTAGATCTACAGCTTTCTAGGTTGATCTAAGGGATGATGCCAAAGTATAAAGAACCTACAACACTGAGGTAGGTGGTTTGTGCCTTTCCATTAAATGTTTTTGAGTTATATGTCTAGTTTTCCCAATACCCATGAACGAGGTATTGCACATTTACCGTTTCTCCCAATTGTTTGCCTACCATGCTTGTATTCTTGAGTATAGGTTAATTGAATGTGAATATGGTTAATTTATATGATTTGAATGTTTTTTCTTGTGCATGATTTCTTTTTTTGACCATTGGGTCTAGTTTGCATGTTATGCTACTATTTACATTCCCATGCATAGTAGTAGGATGGTGTGATTGTTCTGATATGTTGATATATTGTTTAATGATAGGCAAGTAGTTCATAAGGTTTACTTTGGTGGATATGCGTTGGTATACCTATATGACTTTCACTGGTCCATGAGAACTGGGTGTAGTATAACATTGGGAGAATGGACGTAAGGGCTTGTCCAGAGTTTCTACATTACTTACAATCTGATACCATAGGGGTAATTGACGCAAGTTCTTACTCAGGGTGTCTAAAATTACTCGACATGGTCCATAGAGGGAATGTGACGTAAGCGCTTCTCTAGGGCTCTTTTAGATACCGATTTGAGACTCTAGGAGGAATTTATGGTGAGTGTTTCCTCAGAGAGTCTATGCTTAAGCTGGCCCAGAGGGGTTAGACTGAGTGTTCTGCCTAGAGGGTTACTTGTACTTTTTAGGTAGGATCATAGGGGAGAGGGTATGAGTACTTCCCAGAGGGTTAATTGTTGTGTTATAATTTTTCTAATGTTACTAGGTATAACCAGAGGGGATAGGATGTGGGTACTTCCCAGAGGGTTACCTTTTGTGATTATCTGCTTTGATTAGATGTTTCTTGATATTTGAAACTGTGGATTGTTACTGTTGAGTACTTCCTTGTTTACTGCTTTCTGTACTTTACCTGTTATATAATCAGTGACTATTAGGAACAGATCATGTGGTGGTTTCTTACTGGGATTTACTCTCACACCCTGTTCGGGACTTGCTTTTGGGCCCAAAAATAATATATTGTTGTAGGAATAGATACGGTAAAGTGTCCTTCTACTTCAGGTACATGATTTTCTGTGGAGATGGAGATCATGAGACCAAGATATTGCTTGTGATGGTGAGGAGTGGATTATTTTCTTTCTTTTTTACTTGGGTTTTGTAATGTTTTATTCCAGCATTTTTATTTTATTGGATTATTTCCTATACATGTGTATCATGCATGATTCATATATATTTGGGTGGGTGCTCTAGTTTATTATTTTCCAGTCATCTGATTTTTACTTTTGTGTGCATTATTCCTGCTTCTGTTTTTGCTATTGCTTTCTTCCGCTGTGTTACTCTGCCAATAAGGGAATAGTTTTCCCACTATCATACCCAAGGCCCTCACTGCTAGTCTGCAGCCTATGGTGTTTGGGTAAATGCGCCTGAGGCCATGTGACCAACCGGTTATGGGGCACATCTAGGTGGCTTCCGAAACTGGGACATTACAAAGGTGTATCAGAGGTATTCTTTTCTCTTGACTTACTGATTGGAGCCTATAGCCAGGTATAGGACAGAATAGGTACATGGTAAAATGTTTTTCTCAAGAGTAGCTAACCCGTGTATAGGGAAAATCCAATCAACCTCGTTATTTTGATTTATCTGCATTCGCAATTATCATAGTTGATTTTATTTCAATGTTGGGTGATTCACATGTTTTTTTATGTTATTGTTGAAGATATTGAGGTTCTCTTTCTATTGAAACCAAATGAGATAAGGGTATGCCATATCATGCAACATATAGGCACTTGCTAGAAATCTCATGTCATGCCTTTTTTCCATGCCATTTAGGGTGCATTAGCAATTGCATGTTGTTGTGATATATGTTGTGCCTGATATGCATTTTGTTGTAGTAGATGCCTTGATATAGTACCTTCTGCTTGATTGGGTATTGTTTTGTGTAGGTTTTTGCTTGAGTGAATGCCAATATTTGGTTCTTGAGGTTATATGGGCCCTCAGGGACTAGAATTTGGTGGATCATTGCAATTTTATCCTTTTTTATGACTTTTATAAGATGACAAACATTGATTCCTTAGGATTATAGGCTCTCACGGTTCGTTATTTGGCACATTGATGATCGTTTCAGTGTTTTATGGGATCTAGATTTGTTTTTTAGGATTACTGACTATAAAAACCAAGAATCCATGCCCTATAATGATGAATTCATGCCATGTGTTCTTCTGTTTGGGAAAAACTATTTTCTTGAGTACACATTGTGTACCACATGTACACGCCGTGTAGTCTCTAACTGTGTCACAAACTGTGTGGGAAGGGACGCGGGGTTTGGAATCATTGTATGGACACTTCGTGTACCAGATGTACGCACCGTGTTTTGGAACCATGTAACTGGCTGTGTATCTAACAACACGTGTCAGTGTTATCCTTTATCGTACATGTCCTGCCTGCCTAGAACAGACCGTGTAGTGTGAGTCATGTAACTAGCAGTGTATCTAACAACATGGGTCGGTGAGGTTCGTCTAGTACATGTAATATTTGGCACTAACATACCATGTAGTCTCTATCTAAGGAGAACCTTGTGGCATATCCGTGTAGATGGACATGAGCATGGGAAGAGGATTCAAGTACTTGTCGTGTGTTAGGTGAACATGTTTTGTGTATGGGGTGTTACACAACCAGTTCTAGTAGGAGTACACTCCCACGTGAATGGATGAAGGTAACATGCCATGTAGGGCTTATACACGCTGTGTAATCATGTTTTGGAAAAACATTAATGATTTTATTCTCTTGTTCCCTTCATACGATTTCAGTTTTTAGTCCGTGATAATCTTGATCTATGGTTTGCATTTGACCTTGCAGAGTCATGCTGCTGAGACATCTCCGGTTGTATGCCAGTTGCAGGGTAGTGATTGGACACCAGATATGGCTGATTAGGGACTACATTTAGATCCTCATGTTGTGCCATTCTTGGATCCAGTATTTATACCAGACACAGGTGTTTATGTACATTTTAGGGAAGGATTTATGAGGCTGATGTAGACCTTTCAGGGAGCACTGCCTCATGCCCCGTCAATGGAAGAATTGACACATGTATTTTAGCAGCAGCATCCTCTCACTTTCTCAAGGGAAGGAGGACCCCAAGATATAGATTCATGGCTAGAATCCATGATGATGTTCTTGGAGCATCTGGAGACACCTCCAGAGAGGTGGGTCAAGCTCCCTACATATATGCATCTGGATTCCGCCAAGTGATGGTGCGATGTGATCTCACAAGTGGGACAACATCAGGTTATGACTTGGGAGGAGTTCCAGTGTATCCTCTATGAAAACATCGACCCATATACTTTGAGGGCCATCGAGACCAAGATTTCATGAGTCTGGAGCAGGGTACTCTTTGGTTTGCGGTGTATTCCTCTTGCTTTACCAAGCTGTAGTGTTTCACACCTATTATAGGAGGTGGTCATTTATTCCTGGAAAAGAAGTTTGAGGATGGTCTGAGGCCTGACATCGGATCTCAGGTGAAAATCATCAGGTTGACATCTATCACTTGCATAGTCAACCAGGAACTGATCACAAAGCACATTTTGAGGCTGTATGAAGTTGTGAGCTAGGGCGGTTCGACATATGGAGTTAGTATTCCTCCTACTGATAGCCGGAAGTATTGTAGGGAGTCTATGCGTGGAGATCCAAGGAGGCGAGATAATTCTTATGGTAGTGCGGTGGTTTGAAACCAGTACGAGAAGAGTGGGAATACATGGCCACAACGCCCGAGATACCTAGTGGAGTGCTGATCATGTGGAAAATGGTTCATCTTCAGCGCTTCTATCAGATCTTTTTACTAGAAGCTGGTGACATGCATTCATCTATGACTCTTCCTTCAGGAGAAGCACCACCAGTTTCTCATCAGTCTGGGAACTAGAGTTCTTCTATCCATTCAAGCGAAGGTGGAGGTTGTGGTCGTGGTAGCCAGTCACCAGGATTCCAGCGATAGTAGGGTAGATCATCTCAAAGTGGTCAGGTTGGGTCATTGTGCCATGTTACAGGCCGGATTTGTGCAGTGGAGTAGACCCAATAAGAGCAGGATCTCGGACCCTCTACAATGTGAGGTACGATATTAGTATCCTTGATTTTAGCTTCTTCTCTTTTCGATACAGGGGGTTCCCATAGCTTTATATTTGTTTTGGTTTTGGATAGCCTTGGGCTCTGCATCTTTTATTCTACTGATATCTTTATACTAGACACTCCGTAGGGGACTAGAACGGTGAGTGTACGTTTGTGCAAGGAGTTCCCCCAAGAGGTTGGTGGATGTCACTTTTTTTGAGAACTCTAAGTCTAAGAAATGAAAAGATATGTTGTCATTCTCAGAATGGATTGGCTAGTTCCCTTCCAGGCAGTTTTCAATTATTATCGTCGCAGGGTGAGTTTCATATCACTAGAAGGTGGATCTTTTCTTCATAAAGGCGAATGGGATGTCTAGGTGAGAAAAGATGGACCCAAGCATCATGGGATAGGAGGAGTTACAGACCAGATTACTGGTCTCTATCTAGATGACCAGGGGAATTCACAGATGGACTTTCCTCCAGTGGTGGATCATTTCAGAGATGACTTTCCAGAAAACTTTTCAGGATTTCCTCTTGAGTGTGAGATATAATTTTCTATTGAGGTTGTGCCAGGAGTGGCACCAGTTTCCATTTCTCCTTATAGGATGGCTACACCAGAGTTACAGGAGCTCAAGAAGTAGTTGGAGGAGTTGAAGGAAATGGTTTCATCTGACACAATACTTCTCATTGGGGTCCGCTTGTCCTTTTTTCAAAGAAGGTGGATGGTAACCTCCGGATTTTTGTGGATTATCGGATGTTGAACCAGTTGACGGTCAAGAACAGATATCCATTACTTAGGATTGATGATATCTTTTATTAACTTTGAGGAGCCCGGGTGTTCTCGAAGATTGACTTGAGGTCCATTTACCATCAGTTGTGCTTTAGACCATCAGATATACCTCTTAAAGACTTTCGGAGCTGGTATGGTCTATACGAGTATATGGTTATGCCGTTTGGTCTCAATAATGCGCCTAAAGCTTTCATGTCACTGATGTACCAAGTGTTCCATACATACATGGATTACTTCGTGGTGGTTTTCGTGGATGATATCTTGGTGTACTCTCACACTCGACATGACCATGTCACCCTTATTGAGATCATTTTGAGTACACTTAGAGAGTATCAGTTATATACTATGCTCTCAAAATTCCACAGTTGGATGGATCAAATTCACTTCTTGGGTCATGTTATCTCTGAGACAAGATTGTCAATAGAGCCAGAAAAAGTGAGATCAATAGCTTCATGGAAGTTGCTGAAGAATTTCTTTGAGGTACGGTGTTTTCTAGGGCTTTCTGGATAATACAGACACTTCATTTAGGACTTTTTATGCTTAGGAGCACCACTGATGGGTCTGATTAAGAAGGGTGTAAAGTTCTTCTGCTCAGATTCTTGTGAGTCAGCCTTTCAGGAGATGAAAGGGAGGTTGAATTCAGCACCTATACTAGTTTTTCCCAATCTGGGAAAGAGATATATTATATTCTGTGATGCTTCAGGTATCAGGCTGAGAGCTATGCTTATGTAGGGAGAAGGATTCTTTGTGTATGGGTTTCGGCAGTTGCGGCCACATGAGTAGAATTACACGATTCATGATCTCGAGTTGGTTGTACTTGTTCATGCCTTATGTTATTGGATACATTTCCTTCTGGGCGATCATTTTGTTGTTTTGACCGACCACAAGAGTCTCAAGTACACTTTCATTCAGCGTGATATGAATCTGAGACAACGAAGGTGGGTTCAGTACCATCAGTATTTTGAGTTTGAGTATGCCTATAAGCCTTGGAAAGGAAATGAAATGGAAGATGGATTGAGTAGGATGACTTAGATTCTGGCAGTTTAGGAAGCCCGCAGTTAGTGGAAGCTTAAGGCTCTGTTCTCTGAGATTCATTTGGAGATGCACGACAAACAGGGGAAGATTTTTCATTCTTTTGTGGCTATTACCTCTACACTTCTTTATAGAGTGTGAATGAGGAAGCTATCAGATTCAGAAGGCCTAGTCCTATGGGAGAGCGTGTCCAGAGATGACCCTATTTTGGGATGGGCCATAGGTGAGGATAAGATCTTGAGTTTCTAGGGGCGCGTATGGGTGGCAACAAACATATGAGAGGAGCTGATGTATGACTTTCATTCCTCGGTTTTGGAAGTTCATCTTTGTGTCCCCAAGATGTATCATAATCTATACCATCAGTATTGGTGGCTAAGTATGAAGATAGATGTTTCTAGTATCGTCATGAGGTGTTCCACCTATCAGCAGCTGAAGGCAGAGCATCAGATACCAGTAGGGATTTTACAGCTGTTAGCCATTCAGGAGTGGAAGTGGAATAATGTCGCGATGAATTTCTTGATAGGCTTATCAAGGTCACCTCGAGGAAATGATGCAGTTTGGGTTTTCATTGACAAACTCACGAAGTTTTCTCACTTCTTGCGGATCAAGGAGACCTTCAGTGTTGATGAGCTGGGGTGGTTGTACATCTGAGAGATTGTACATATACATGGAGTTCCACACTCCATTGTTTCATACAGGGATGCATGCTTTACTTATCAGGTCTGGCAGGGGCTTCAGAAGGCTTTGGGTACACAGGTACATTTGAGTACAACATACTAACCCCAGACAGATTGCCAGTCCGAGTGTACGATACAGGTGCTTGAGGACATGTTCCAAGCATGTATTCTGGATGTTGGAGGATCTTCGAAGAAGTACCTACCTCATGTGGAGTTTGCCTACAACAACAGTTTTCAAGATACTATTTCAGATGGCACCTTATGAGGATTTGTCTGGTAGGCAATGTCGATCACCCTTTTATTGGCGGAAGGCAGGAGAGGTAGTTTTGCTAGGACCTCGTCTTGTTCAGGGTACCTCAGATAAGATAGAGTTGATTCGTAAGAGGATGGAAATTGCACAGTCTCGATAGAAGTCTTATGCTGATCAACGGATGTGACCTTAGGAGTTCGAGGTCGGGGATTAGGTTTTTCTACATGTCACACTGAGGTTGGGACACATGGGGATTAAGAGACATGGTAATCTTTTGTCGAGGTACGTCGGGCCATTTGAGGTGTTGGTGAGAGTTGGTCTGGTTTCCTATCGTTTGCAGTTACCTCATAGGTACTGAGCTATGCACAATGTTTTACACATTTCTCAGCTTCGACGTTACTTCTCTGACATGTCTCATGTTTTTCAACCCGAGGAGGATGAGTTAGAGGTGGAAGCCTCGTTCGAGAAGCATCCTATCCAGATTGTTGATCAGAGTATGAAGGTTCTCTGTGGCTAGTTTGATCCTCTAGTACGGGTGTTATAACAGCATGGGTGGGTGCAGGACGAGACCTAGAAGAGGGAGGTCGATGTATGATCACAGTGGCCAGAGCTATTTGAGGTTTCATTTTCTATGTCGCCTTGCAAGGGAAATTTTGGGATTAATTTATTTAAGGGGGGAGTTTTTAAGAACCCGGATCTTCTTTTTAGGTATTTTTTTCTTTTTTCTGGTGTTTTTGAGGAAAGTTGTGTTTCTGTAAATTTTTTAAGTACACACCATGTACTTTATGACTACACGTTGTGTACATGGTTACCACAGGTAGCCTTGTGCTGGAATTGTAGTGGCCTTGCACACAGACATGTGTGCTAACCTGGAGACCACCTAAAGTGGGGCAATGTAAGGGAAAGTAAACACCATGTACTTAAAAAGTACTCACTGTGTATTTTCTTTTTTTTCATTAAATGGACGGGGGTTGCGTCTAATTGGAAGAAAGCTCCTCTAATCCACCGAACTCGGCCGAGAGTGTCTATATGGAATAGATCTTCACCGAGCCCCCGATCGAGAATCTGATCTCCGAATTGAACTTCGTATGTTGTGTTGGAATCACATCAGTGAGTTATCTATGCTTCTTGAACACCGCCTTTTGATTTCTCCTATCTCATAGGTTGTGTTGGGTTGAATGTTTAAGACATTGTTTTAGATCTACTATGTTCTAGGTCGATTCAAGGGCTAACACTGGAGTATAATTATCCTACAATGTTGAGGTAGGTGGTTTGTGAATTTATGTTAAAAGTATTTGAGTTATATGTGCAACCAATACCCTTGAACGGGGTATTGTGCATTTTCCATTTTAGCCCTATTGTTTTACTCCTATGCTTGTATGCATGAGTAAAGGGTAATTGAATGTGAATAGGTTTAATTTATATGCATTGGTTGTTTTTCCCATGCATGATTGCTTGTTTTGACCATTGGGGAATGTTTTCCTATTAGGCTGTTGTTTACGTTCCTGTGCCTAGTTATAGGATGGTGTGATTGTTCTGATATGTTGATGTGTTGTAGACTACTATCCAAGTTGTTATTTCGGTTAACTTTGGTTGATAGGTGTTTCTATACATACTTGACATACACATGGACGTGAGAACCTAGTATAGTAGACCATAGGGAGAATTGATGTAAGGGCTTCTCTAGAGTGTCTGTTTTACTTATGATGTGAGACCATAGGGGTAATTGATGTAAGTTCATCTTCAGAGTGTCTGAAATTCCTCAATGTGGGCCATAAAAGAAATGTGACATAAGTTCTTCCATAGAGTGCCTTTAGTTACAGATATGAGACTATAGGAGGAGTTGATGATGAGTACTTCTTTAGAGAGTCTATGCTTAATTGGAACCAGAGGGGTTTGACTGAGTGTACTGCCCAGAAGGTTGCTTGTACAATTTAGGTAGGACCAGAGGTGATTGACTTTGAGTACTTCCCAAAGGGTTACCTATTGTGTTATCAATTTGATTATGTTTCTAGGTAGGATGAGTGGGTATAGGTTGTGGGTACTTCTCAGAGGGTTACCTTTTGTGATTATATGCATTGATTAGCTATTTCTTGATATTTGAAATTGTGGTTTGTTACTGCTGAGTACTTCCTTATTTACTCATTTCTGTACTTTACCTTCCATATTTTCACTATTTTTTAGGCACAGATCTTGTGGTGGTTACCTAATGGGTTTAGTCATACCCTATTTGGGCCATTCTTTTTTTCCCAAACAGAGTATATTTTTACTAGTATAGATAAGGTAAAGCACCCTTCTACATTAGGTACTTGATTTTTTTGTGGAGATGGAGGGAAGGGGACCAAGAAATGGCTTTCGATGCTCATGAATTCTTTACTTTCTTTCTTTTGTACTTGGTTTTAGTACATTTGGATGTTCTTTTTCGTCACAGATTCCAAAGGAATGTAAAGGGAAATGACTTAGTACAAATTGATTCATCCTTTGAAAAAAAACATCAAAAATTGACAAAGGCATGAACAAGGCTTCAAAAGAACATGTGTCGTGCAAGTTCCATCACTGCCGCACAAGTCCACTTGGACAGCGCCTAATGGTCGCACAAGTGAAATGCGCGCCCTAAATGATAACCACCAGGGGTCTTCTCTATCCTATAAATAGACCCTGTGGGCCCCCCATTTCTGGAGGAATTTTTCTAGAATTCATATTTAGCGCTCTTATTGCCCAAGTCTCTTCTCCAGGTCTTCCAATTATTTCTAAGGTAATTCTTTACCGAGAATGGAAGGTCTAAACAAGAGGAGTAATGTCTAAGTGTTAGAATTCACTAACACTTGCACGCCTAAGATGTTTAACCTTAAGGGAAATGAACATACTTGCGCGCCGCCCTACTTCCTCACCGAAACATGCCCGCCTCTCTTCTGGAAGTACCTCAGGATAATTCAAAAGGTTGTAACCAAGAGTCGCTTAAGTATTACCCTGCTGGTTAACCATCGCGCAAGTACCCATGTGTCGCGCAGGTATACCTGCGCGACCACGACTTGTGCTCCCACGCAGTACCAGCACGCCTGCCCGGACTTGCGCGCCCCTGCCTTTTTGGGTGCCCTTATTTCCCATTTCACCCCTCTTAAGCCATTCCACCTCTACTATTCAAGATTCAGTCTTCAAGACACTCTTCAAAGCCATTTATGGAATGATTTCTTGATTTGGATTCCTTATCTGAAGGGAAATCCATGGAACATCTCTCAAAATCTAGCGATTCACACATCATTATGTCATTAAAGATTGAGATTTCATTCATTCATCCTTATCATTTAGGATGAGAGAACTCTTTTAAACTGGGCCTCCTTTTCAGGAATAATCCCCAGTCATAATTTCCAAATATGGGCCTCCTTTTCAAGAACAATCTTCAGTCATAATTTCCAAATATGGGCTTCCTTTTCAGGAATAAGCCCCAGTAATAATTTCCAAATATGGGCCTCCTTTTCAGGAATAATCCCCAGTCATAATTTCCAAATATGGGCATCCTCCTTAGGAGTAAGCCCCAAGTCCTCATTAATTTGGGATTCCTTGTCGGGAATAAGCCCCAATCATAATTTCTCTTAACTTGGGCCTCTTTTTCAGCAGTAAGCCCCAGTCATAATTTCCAAATATGGGTATCCTCCGTAGGAGTAAGCCCCAAGTCCTCATTAACCTGGGCCTCTTTTTTAGGAGTATCCCCAGTCCCCTAATTTGGGAATCCTCCTCAGGAGTAAGCCCCAACCATAATTCTCTTAACCTAGGCCTCCTTTTCAGGAGTAATCCCCAGTCATAATTTCCAAATATGGTCATCCTCTTTAAGAGTAAGCCCCAAGTCCTCATTAACCTGGGCCTCCTTTTTTGGAGTAATCCCCATTCAAAAATATGGTCATCCTCCTTAGGAGTAAGCCCCAAGTCCTCATTAATTTGGGCATCCTCCTCAGGAATAATCCCCAACCATAATTCTCTTAACATGGGCCTCCTTTTCAAGAGTAAGCCCCAGTCTCAAATATGGGCCTCCTTTTCAGGAGTAATCCCCAGTCCCCTAATTTGGGCATCCTCCTCAGGAGTAATCCCAAACTATAATTATCTTAAACTGTGCCTCCTTTTCAGGAGTAATACCCAGTCATAATTTCCAAATGTGGGCATCCTCCTAAGAGTAATCCCCAAGTCCTCATTAACCTAGGCCTCCTTTTTAGGAGTAAGCCCCAGTCTCAAATATGGGCATCCTCTTCAGAAGTAAGCCCCAAGTCCCTTAATTTGTCATGTCTCTTAACCTGGGCCTCCTTTTCATGAGTAAGCCCCAGTCTTAATTTCTCCTAACCAGTCCTAATTTACCGTTGATCTGGGATTCCTTCTCCGGAGTAAAACCCAATCATAAGTCCACTCTTAATTTGGGCCTCCTTTTCAAGAGTAAGTCCCAAGTTAGAGTATTAAATCTCCATGAAGCACATATACTTTTATGGACCATGTTCCTGGATTTAATCCCTAAAGTAAATCCTAATCTTCATTTATCTGGGCAGTCATACATATATAATTCCCAAATTACTTCTTATGATTGAATCTTTCATGGAACAATTGTATGATTGTTTTCCAATAACTCTTGTTTCTCACACCGAGCATGACTCACGTGATCTTAGAGTGTAAAAGTAATTATGACATCCTTCTTTGAGCCATCAATTATAAACATCATACTCCCTTACTCGAACTATGTGGGTTCTGAATCCTTTTCTAAACAAAGGATACGTAGGTAGCCCATCTGCAAGTTCGATCCAAACTCCGAAATAATCCATGTCCTTCTAAATGACAATAAACTTCAAGTTCCCCACTAAGTGGATTTAAAACCTGCATGGTCAACATAATGACTGAGAGACTTCTATATAAATGTGTCTAAGGATACCTCTAACCAAGAATCTCTAACAAATGCAGATGATTCTCTATCGATGAAGAACCTCGAATACATATATAATATTCTCTAAATTTCCTAAATATCAATCATTGATTGTCAGATCTAAAGGAAAGATCATTTTATACTTGGTAATGTAATAAGGATTCACGAACATAACTTAAATCTATAAAGAGAGTCTTGGAGTAGATAATAATTCCCCTCAAAAAGGTGTGGTGAGTACGAACTCGCATCCTCTCGACCAATGAAAATTCCTAAGCCTCATCAGTATACAAACTAATGAGCGCCTACCTTTGGAAACTATGTCCAAATGGATGTGGAATCATTGGATGTTTCCGGTTCTATGAACAAACCCGTTAGAAACCGATTGGAATATTTTAACTTTCAATCAAGGAGGTCATCCCCAAATTCTGAGGGAAACAAAAAATGGTGAACCCGACGTGAATCCTTAACCAAGTTAAAATGATGTTTTAACTATTTCTTAGGCCCCTATTAAAAACTCAATGAGAGGGCCAACAAAAAACAATCATTGACATATGTTCTCATACAAATGATGTAGTGGCTGAATTTATCTTGATTACGTCTGTTATATCAAACATGCACTATTTTTTTCAAGATTTTCTGCATTCTAAGAAATGGCTGCTCTCAAGTTCACACCTATGAATACTGCTGCTACAAATGCCACTGCTGCTACTCCTGCGGGATCATCGTCCACTCTGATGATGACATCACCTACTCAGCATCTTCAACGTTGGGTATCAAATGCGCTGGTTAAGGAGTATCATCAACACGGTACAATCCCAACTCTGGAGGCTGCCCGACAAGCCCTCCAAGTGAACCACTCACACCGGTCATTTGGAAAACGACGACCAGTGATCAAGAAGTAGGCAGTGCTAACCAC
Organism: Viscum album; assembly: GCA_963277665.1. Lineage (NCBI taxonomy): Eukaryota > Viridiplantae > Streptophyta > Magnoliopsida > Santalales > Viscaceae > Viscum > Viscum album. The sequence continues at coordinate 1,040,945,265 of OY728129.1, forward strand.
CGTCTCCAACCATTTCGGGTCGTTATCCCTAGAATGCAATCATCATTCACTCCCTTATTCTGGGGAGGTGAATGAGAAGGTCCCTCAGGGCCTTAATTCAAGCAGACAGGAGTCCTTCCTGAGGGCTACCACCATCAATCGCCACCAGACTCATGTGGCAGTGCGCCCTCAGCATGATGAGGGTACCGACTCCAAGCCTTCGGCTCAGGTTCCTCGAACCTGAGAAGGCAAGACGAATCACCAGAGGCGAAATTCGGTTAACAGTGAGCAGGTTCTCATCTCTGCCATCTTCAGAGAAGTCCACCAACCTAACTTGGTGAGAAGCAATGAGCAGGCACACACAGCTTCCCGTTTTAATTCCGCTGTCCAGCAGACTCATCTGGCAGTAGCACACCAATCCCGTCACGAAATTCCGGTGGAGTATTATAGACAGAAACATACACATGTTTATATGTCATCAGTTAGTCAGCAGGCTCATCTAACTACATATGATGGATCTCATCAACCATTTTCGGCGATGTTCAATCAGCAGGAACATACACCTACTAGTATTGTTCAAGCCTACCAATAGCCTCGCTTGGTAGCATTCAGAGAAGTCAGTCGAGAAGCTCCAGCGACAAATAGGATGCAGACTCAAATCTCTGCCCCTACACTTGAGTACATTCAGGATTCACTGACTAGAAAAGGAGGACAGGAGCAGGCACACACACCTACTCCAATCATGGAATGGATGTATATCCCCATTCCGGCAGTTGAAGTCACCAAGCATATTCTATCAATGGTGAAAGAGAAAAAGAAAATTCTGCTCATATCCTGGATGCCTGTCAGGATATTATAACAGTTTCAGCGTCATCTCAGGGAAAAACACATAAATCTATCCCTACCAGTGGAGTGACACATCAACAGTTCACTCCGAAATAGACACACACATCTGTTCCAGTCCAAGAGGGTTGTGGGGCATACTCCCCCATATCATACGGACAACCAAGTTAGGCACATACACCTGATTTGAGGGGAGATCGTCAGCCTAACCTGGTCATCTTTTCTGATCATGCATATACACATGCTCAGAGCAGCCACTTTCTTCAACAAGTGGTTTCCAATGCGAGTATGAATGATTCTAAGAAGAAGACCCACCCAACACAGTCAAAATATCAAGATCTAATCTGTAATAAGGCCTTGCTCGATGTTGGAGTTCTTGAATCCCTCAAACAATTATCTGTTGGAATCCAAGATTATACTCCCTCATTTCTCAATAGTGGAAACATTAATTCCGAAGGTCATCAACAGACACCTCTTCATGATGGCATGGTTCATGACAATTCGTTCGATCTCGAAGTTTCATCTTCAGATGAGTGCTACAATAACCCTATGTGTGTCCAGAAGACCAAGGAGCAAGATATCTCATCTTTTGCTATAACCCACCATGGTGTTCCTCCGCATGATGATGAATTTCGCTGTGAAATTCCTCTCCTTAGTAGTGATGCACATTTCCCAGAAAATGCTCTAGTGGACAATGTAGTGCCGAGAAATACCTCTTATCTTGAGGCACTTGCAAATGCGAAACCAGTCATGTCTGATGTTTCATCACTTGCAGGTGAAATACTTTCTCAATCGGAAGATAGCCCAGGGTGTAGGTCATTCTCCGAACCACCCCTAAGTCGTGCATCTTATAGATTAATCAGTGATTTCACTACCAATCCGGTTGAATCCAATGAAGCAATAAGGAATCACCAGCTCAGGTCAAAATAGGTAGAAGAATCTTCATCAAATGATAAAGAGGAAATGCTAAACATGAGAAAACAACTTGCGAAAGGTGATGTGCCAGTCATGTTTTGGCATCTGGCTGACTCTCAGTATGACATTCCGGAAATGTTGACGGAAGATGGAATTCATGATATTCATCTCAACATATGGAAAACACTTTGTCAGTTGAAAAAGAAATTATTATCTTATGATGAATATGAAAATAATGTTAAGATAATAGAAGGGTTACAATGCCAAATTGACATGGAATATCTATCAGTATCTTGATATCCAAAGGCTGAAAAGCAGCAGAGATCCCTTCAGCGTTCATGCCTTGGCGCACTAAGAAAGTTGCGCCAGTTAATTTCCAATTCCCCAATTGGTATTCATGTCAGAGGATGGGGTGTTCATGGAACACTACATTTCACGGTGCTCTCCAGTCAGCAAAGCCCGCAGAAAATGGTCTCATGAAATGTTATTTCCCATAGTTGGCCATAGTCAATGGGCTTTGTTTGTAATCAAAAGCTTTCCCACGAACATGCCTCAACTATTTCCTCTAAAAATCAAGAATACAGAGAACAAGTTGTTGAATTAATCCTGCATCGAGCAAATGAGAATATTGAATAAGCCTCTCGTTTGGAGGAAGCACATCATCAAGTGACAGAAGTGTTGGAAATCATCCAACAGTCTTTTGAACCAGGTGATAAAAGTGGATACAGGTTAATGCATCCAGCTAATTTCCAGACTAAGGTTCACAAGATCAGGAGAGCTTTTAAGAAAGTCTCAGACATAACATTTCAAGAGCCACCCCAGCTTTCCAGACTAGGGACACTTTTAAACCAACCCTCGGAATCAACAAATAGGATTCGAGGAGTTGAGCAGGAACAACAGGAACAACCCCAATCCACAGGACTGGGGACTTTTTCAAATCATCAAACCCCTCCTCAGAGAAACTTGGTCTTTTCTCGATTAGGGAAGAATCCATAAGAGGAACGAAGAGCCAAATTATCAGGAGATTCTCTCTAAATAACATTTTTTCAAGATGTTCCTGAGGGATCGAATCAACAAAATGAAATATGTCATCAAGGACATGGAAAAAGACAATATCACAGAAATGATGATAGAAGGGATGTGATGCGTTATGCATCAATCAATGTCATCAATGCTGTTGTTGCTGATCCAGCAGATGAGGCTCACTCAGGGGACTCAGATGAAGAGGTCCCTGCTCAAGAAGATGTACGCACAGACACAAATGATGAAGGTGTGTGTACACGAAATCAAAGGGTTACTCAAAACATAGGTAATACTTCAAGTAACCCACTTCCCCCTCTCTGAAAAGGATACAAAAAGGGAAGGGAAAGAATCAGGTTACATATTCTTCTTCTGGAGAAGGCGAATCACTCTCACTAGAGAAAAGGTTTTCACAACAGGAGAAAGAAATGAAGGAATTAAGGTGGTTGAATGCAGAACTACTTCAGGGTAGTCTTCTTCTTAAGCGTGCTACGGTCAATCAGCCAAGGGAATTTGTTGCAGCTACCGATATGGGTCAAGAATATCCTCCTCTATTATTACACCCTCACAGGTCTAATCCTACGGTTCATGTCCAACAACAGTTGGCAGTGCTACCATCAATTTCAGCACCAACCACCACATCTGTCCAAGCTCCAATCATTACACCTACCCAAGTCCAAGTTCAATAGGATGTTTCTCAAAATTTAATAACTACCATTAAGTCATTAACAGCTCGGTTAGAAACTATGGAAGGGAAGCATGCGCAGGTTCATCCGGAAAAGAATGTTTACCCTATATGGGTAGATTCAATCTCTCCCCCATCAATTTTTTGGAACCCTGTATTCCCTATTTTCAATGGATCGGGCGATCATGAACAACATTTGACGCATTACGTGTCTTGTTTTGATCCTATGATGGGAACTCCAGAGCAGCAAGAAGCAGTAAAACTCAGATGCTTTATGCGAATCTTGCAAGGACCAGCTTTTCTCTGGTATTCAAGCTTGAAATCCCAGTCAATTACCGGATGGGAAGATCTTCGTCAGTGATTTCTTCTTCAATTCAGCTCAACTTTTCCAAAGACAACAGTTTTTGATCTTACAAACTGTAAGCAATAGGAGAATGAAAGATTCTATGATTTCATTGCTCACTGTAAGGGTTTAACATATTCTTTGAGCCTAGAACTCCCTCAAGAGGACCTGTTGCCAATCTATGTGGAAAATTTGTGTGACGAGTTACGGATGCCATTGATCCCTGTGAAATACAAAGGAGGGTTTTGAGTCCTTACTTAAATCGCTTAGCAGATTGAAGATTCCCTTATACAGACTAAGGCTAAATCTCATGTAATTCCATCATCTCCAGGAAGGAGAATGGGTAAAGTAGAAACTGCTACAGTTATGCTTAAACAAGGACCTGTACTTGAATCTACTTCAAAACCATCATTTTCTCGAAGGGCTCCACCTACCGAGTTCCAAAAACAAAGGTCGTTTCTTCCAGATGATCAAAGAGATCAAAGACAAAAATAATTTGAGGATTTGAAGAGAAAAATATACACTTTCCGAAATGAAAAAGTTCCTGGTTACTTCATTTAGTATCTGGAAAATAATCGGGTTCAATTTCCAAGGCCTAAGAGGCAAAAAAAAGAAGGAGATGAAGACCATCCCAATTATTTCCCTTTTCATCAAATGTTGGAGCATCCCATCCAGGAGTGTTTTGTCTTCGAATAACTCCTGCAATATATGGTCGACTTGAGACAAGCCAAAATTAAAGGTTCTTCACCTCAAGTAGCATGTGTTACTACTACAGTTCCAAAGGAGGAAGGTGATTGGAAGGAAGTCAAAATAAAAAATGCACAGAAGTATGATGATTGGATGGTCAGAAAGACAATTGACCGAACTCATGCTATTTTGCGAACACAATTAAAGAAACCGATTGTGTCTTCTGCCATGAATATTGTGGAAAAACCCTTTTCATCAGAGCGAAAGTCCTCAAAGAGACGACATGATTCAAAGAAAGAAAAAGAATCAAAAGAAGATGAGTATGTGTCAAAGCCTAAGTTGTCTTTGAATCTGGCAGACATCATGCCATCTACTTCAAAGCCACGGGCACCACCCCAACACACAGCACAGCCTAAACAGGCTAATCAGGCGGAGTCTTCATCAGACGAAGATTTAATATTCGGTTCTGTTAATATGATTCAATTAACAGATCCATTTTCCAGTCGTAGTTTTGATTTCAATGAGCCTGAAATCCATGTATCAAACAGGGGAATCAAGGGAAGTTACAGAGACTCAAGATACAAGGGAAGAGGAGGATCTTTTAGAAGACACTATTCCAATTCTACCCTTTCTAGAACTATATACGCAACAGAAACTCGTGGTAGAGCCCTTCAGCGATCTCAGCAAGAACAAGAAAGTTCTTCTACCAATAGCAAATTCAGTCCTGGAACAGTTATCTTGGATGACCAGTTCAAGGTTCCATCATCTTCCTCTTAGCAAGTAAATGGATCTAATCGGTCTAATCTTCCAAAACCAAGAATATCTCCAACTCCTATCCCAATACAAGATGCATCAACTTCCAAAGCATCTGCTTCCAAGGTACCTGCTAAACCACATATTCATGTCGGGAAACGCAGACCTATGGATCTAAAGTATGATGTATTGAAACACTTGGCCCAAGTACCATCCAATGTTATCAATTCTGGATGCTTTGAATCTGTCAAAAGATCTTTGGGAAGCACTCATCGGGGCTTTGTCAAGTCCTCAGGAGTTTGACACTGAAATTGCTGCAGCTAAATTCTATCACATAGAGAATAATACTACATAATGCCATGCAATAATATCTTTTACTGATGAAGATGAATATGATGTTTTTCATGGGAATATTAGACCTTTGTACTTATCTGGAAAGGTCAGTGGCATAGATGCCCGAAGATCTTTCATTTACAATAGTTCAGGAATCAACCTCTTGCCCATTCCTACAGTTCATCGATTGGGCCTCACGAATTCTGATTTATCTCCTTCTACCATGATGTTACAAGGATATGATAAAAATGAACAAGAACCACTGGGCGAAGTTACAATCAGAACTCAGTTTGGAGATCTTGTATCCAATTCGGATTTCATGGTTATTGATCAAGACACAGCTTTCAACATCTTGATTGGAATAACCTGGCTACATCAACATGCGGGTATCCCTTCATCATACCATCAATGTCTCAAATATTTTTTCGATGGTCAAGTTGGGACATTGTATAGTGATAATGCCCTGTTCAGGACATGTGAGTCTCAATACATTGAGGCGGAATTCTATCACATGAAGGGAAGGGAGAAATCCACAACAAAAGATATTACCAAAGTTAATGCTCCATATGGTTTGGAGAAGATTCCAGTAATTCCATTTACACATGTGAGTACATATTATGTGTTTCCTATCAGTCAAATTGACAAGATAGACCCAACTCAAAATACTCTTATGGAAAGATCTATAATGTCAATTACGACAATCGATCCAGACAACATGGGAGAAATTGGTAACCCACCAAGCAGTGATGAAAGCATAGATGGTGACGTCTTCATTTCATCTGCTGAAATCCAACAAGTCTATAATTCTCCAATTAGGCAAGATGAAGTTATAGAAACATTGGAGGTGAACAATGATGTCGATTCTCAATGCATCATCTCCTCTTTATTACCCAAAGAAGACCCTTCGTCATCAATCGTGTAGGAAATGGAAGCTTCTTCTTCAAGATATGAAAATTTTGACATCTCTTCTGATCATGAAAATTATTCTTTATCATCTAATATGCAAGTAGAAACGGAAGAAATAACACATGATGAAGAAGAAGAGGAAGATCTCAGAGATGCTCCTCCAGCATTTGAAGAGGGTATCACTACCACTGTAGATGAACTCAGAGAAATAAATCTGGGTACAAAAGAAGATCCACGCCCCCCTTTAATCATTGTGGCCATGACTCTTGAAGAGAAAGAGATATATATTTCTTTTCAAAAGAAAAATAGATATATATTTTCTTGGAACTATATAGAAATTCCCATGCTTGATCCTGATGTTGCTACTCATCATTTGGGTTTACCAGAATATCATCGAGGATTTACGCAAGCCGCAAGATGGAGAATAGAAAAATTAGAGTTTGCATCGATTTCAGTGATCTTAATCGGCATTGTCCTAAGGATGATTTCCCAGTTCTGAATACAGAACTTTTAATTGATGCAATAGATGCCTATGAAGCGCTTTCCTTCATGGATGGATATTCCAGATATAATCTAATCTGAATGGCCCCAGAAGATGAGGAATCCATAGCCTTCAGAGCCCCTCAGGGTGTGTTTTTCTACCGGGTAATGCCCTTTGGCTTAAAGAATGCTGGTGCAACATATCATCGTGCCATGAAATGTATCTTCAATCCCTTCTTAGGGATGTTTGTTGAATGCTATGTAGATGATTTGGTGGTTAAATTCAAACAATGTTCTAATCACTTGGTTGATTTGGCAGTCATATTCTGCAAGCGTCGACAACATAATTTGACGATGAAACCCTTAAAATGTTCTTTTGGGGTAACCTCAAGAATATTTCTCGGCTTTGTTGTATGCCATCTTGGTATTGAAGTTGATCCTGATAATTCCAAGTCAATCCTTGGTATGTCACCTCCTAAAAATTTGAAAGAATTAAGAGGACTTCAAGTACACTTAGCCTATATTTGGCGTTTCATCGCCAATTTGGCAGGAAAAAGTTTACCCTTCACCAATTTGATGAAGAAGCGAGTCACTTACCAGTGGACTGAAGAATGTCAAGAAGCATTTGATATTCTCAATAAATACCTCTTAAGTCCACCGATACTCATTCCACCTGTTGATGGAAGACCACTAATCCTCTACATGACAACTCTAGAGCGATCATTGGGTGCCTTTCTTGCTCAAAAGAATGATGCTGGAATGAAAACAACCTCTACTATCTCAGTCGAACTATGATTTTAGCAGAACCCCGGTATTCAAGTATTGAGAAGTGCTTCCTGGCATTAATAATTGCAGTTCAGAAGTTGAGACACTACCTGCAACATCACGAGGTCCAATTGGTATCTCGCAATAACCCACTCAAATTCATCCTTAGTCGTCCAATGCTTATAGGACGTCTTGGAAGGTGGGAAGTTATTTTGCAGCAATTAGACGTTCAGTACGTGTCTCAAAAGGCAATAAAGGGCCAAGCTCTGGCTGATTTCCTGGATGAACAACCTTCTGTAGAAGACACATCTTCATATATTTAACTCCCTGATGGGGAAGTCTTCTCTATTCAAGAAAGTACTCAAGCATGGGAAATGTATTTTGATGGTGCTTCCAGAAGTCCAACAGGGAGGAAAATGGAAAATCCTAAATTCAACAAAGTTGGCTTAGGAATTGTGCTCATTTATCCAGAAAAGGCATTGTTACCTTATTCCTTGTTATTGTGGGAAGGTGGTACCAATAATGAACTAGAATACTAAGCTCTCATCACAGGCTTGGAATTAGCGCTTCAAGCACAAGTGGATCACTTAAAGGTGAAAGGTGATTCAGAACTGGTAATCAAACAAGTCAATGGGGATTATGCCATCAGAAAATAAGAACTAATCCATTTTTATGAATAAGTCAGAGAGTTAATGGAGGAATTCCCTTCGGAATCGACATTTTCTTTTGTCCCAAGATCACAAAATGCTCAAGTTGATGCACCGGCTAATATAGCCACAGCTCTGGCAGATCCAAATTGGGATGAGACAACCATCATTATTGCCCACCGTCATGCAATTTCACATTATGTTTGAATCAGAATAGAGAAAATTAATGAAATTAGTCCCATTCCTTAACTGTATGGTCATACTACAAGATTGATGTCACCTATCAGAGAAAACCTTCAAAATGGAACACTTCCACCTGATAGAGCCGAGAAAGAACAAATCTGGTGATGTGTGATCAATTTTACTCTTTATGATAGCCCAGATCACCTAGAAAAAATTCTAATCAAACGTGGTTTTGATGGAGTTCTTTTCAGATGCATTTATGGTGAAGAGACAATGGTTGTCATAAAAGAAGTGCATGCAAGAGTCTGTGGTGCCCACCAGTCTGGACATAAATTATCTGATCAGATTCAAAGGCTTGGATACTTTTGGCCTTCAATGATACAAGATTGTGTTGATTTCACAGAGAAGTGTCATTCATGCCAAGTACATGCCAACTTCATTCATCAACCTCTATAGTTGCTATATATAGCTAAATACTCATGGCAATTTGCCACATGGGGGAATTAATGTGGTGGGACCTTACCCTTCGGCTACGACCAAGTAGTTTAAGTACATTTTTACTGCTACTGACTTCTTTTCCAAATGGGCAGAGGCAATACCTCTCAAAGAAGTCAGTTCTAAATGCGTTGTTAGCTTAATCAAGTCTAACATCATTACCAGATTTGGTGTCCCTCATACCATATTGACAGACAATGTCACCAACTTCTGTTCATCCGAGGTGAAGATGTTGTATCAAGAATACAACATCAAATCCAACCATTCATCTCGGTATCATGCAGCGGCTAATGGCCAGATAGAAGCCTTCAACAAGACTCTTTCAAATATACTATAGAAGATGGTGGATAAAGATAAGAAGTCATGACCTGATAAACTCTTTCATGCTTTATGGGCTTATCAGACTACCACCCGTACTGCAACGCAGTCAACTCAATATTTATTGGTATATGGAATGGAAGCAGTCTTTCCAATTGAAGTTCAACTACCCTCGCTCAGAGTTGCCATTTGTGATCAGACATATATAGATGATCAATCTCAAAAGAAATTTAATGAATTGAACGGTTAGATGAGAAACGATTGTGCACTTTGCAGCACTTGGAAGTCTATCATAATTGAATAGAACGAGATTTTAACAAAAAAGTTCGTCTTCGTTCATTCACTTAGGGAGAATTGGTATTAGTTATCAGAACTCCAATGATACTAGGAATGAATCCTCCCAAGCTTGAGCAAAAATTTGACGAACCTTACTCAATACATAGGGTCTACTCCAATGGAGCATATTCATTAATCTCGATGGATGGAGAACTCATCACTACTCCAACCAATGCCAGATTTTTTAAGAAGTATTTTGTATAAACACAAAATATATCATCCAAGGTCCTGTATGACCTTAAACTACATCATGGTCCTGTATGACCTTAAACTGCACATATGGATTTGTATGACCTTAAACTGCACCTATGGTCTGGTATGACCTTAAACTGCACCACCGTCTAGCAAGATGCTAAACTGCATCATCAATGGTCCGGTATGACTTTAAACTGCAACACTGTCCACCAAGACATTAAACTGCATCATCAATGGTCCATTCATATGACCCTAAACTATTTGTATCTCATTCGTCTCACATGATATTAAATTGCGACATCCTAACTACATGACTCTAAACTGTACAAAAGTCCCTTACGTCCGGAATGACGTTAAACTACATAATCATCAATGGTCATGTATGACCTTAAACTGAACCTATGGTCCTATATGACCTTAAACTACACCACCATCCAGCAAGATGTTAAACTGCATCATCAACGGTCCGTGCATATGACCTTAAACTATTCTCACTTTCTTCCAACATGACGCTAAACTGTATTGTCCCTTTTTCGTCCAACATAACGCTAAACTGTATCATCCTTTTTTTCATCCAACATGATGCTAAACTGTATAATAGTCCCTTACGTCCAGAAAGACGTTAAACTACATAATCATCCATGGTCTTGTATGACCTTAAACTGCACATATGGTCCTGTATGACCATAAACTACACCATCGTCCAGCAAGACGTTAAACTGCTTAACCAGCGGTCCACGCATATGACCTTAAACTATTCAAACTTATGTCCAACATGACGCTAAACTGTATCATCCCTTTTTTCTTCCAACATGACGCTAAACTGTATAAAAGTCCCTTAGATCTGGAAATACGTTAAACTACATAATCATCCACGGTCCAGTATGACCTTAAACTACTCCTCAGTCCATCATATGACCCTAAAATATTTTCACAGACGTCCAAAATGACATTAAACTGTGAAAAAAGTCCCCAATTCGTCCAACATAACATTAAATGGTTTACCCTTTTGTCCTCACTGCATGACATTAAACTGCACAGTCCCCCTTTCGTCCAACATGACGTTAAAATATATTGTCCCCATCGTCCTAACTACATGACGCTAAACTGTACAGAATGTCCTTGATACGTCCTACATGACATTAAACTGTACTTTGACCCTACTACATGACACTAAACTGCATAGCACCAATAGTCCTAACTGCAAGACTTTAAACTACATAGTCCCTTTATATGTCCTACATGACAATAAACTATGCATCATTAAGGTTGTTGTTACCTCTTGTTTCTCACACTGAGTATGACTCACGTGATATTAGATAAAACCTCAACCATAACACTCTCTCTAGGCTCCTAACCATGTGTAAGTCCAAGTAACATCATTTTTAGTTCATTTTCCCCAAGAACAACTTGATCATTAATTCATTCTTTAATTGAACTACGCGGATATTGATTCTTGCCTTCCAGGCTGGGTATGTAGGAAATCTATTGAGATTCATTCCCAAAACCAATCTCTTCACATCGTTTCACCTCCATCTTATACGATGTTGATTCGTGAAACCGTCCTCTAGAATCAATATCTTTACATTGGATCACTTTCTTCCTTGCTATACGACGTTAGACTATACAACAATTTTGTCCAGTATGACAATAAACTAAAATATTCTTTGATACCCTCACTTGAGAGGAAATAATAATTTACATTGATTTTTCAATCATGTTTCATTTCAAAGACTACGTGCATACATGGCAATGCCCAAACCTTTTATATTGGGTTAAACCATCATTGCACTAAAGTCCCCTTTCACCCTTCACATGTATGAACCAAATTTGTACAGAGGGAATTTCTAGAACTATGTGGGCTTGATTCCCATCCTTATGGGATACATAGGAATGTTCGAGTGTCCCTCTAATCCAGCCCCAAGACTTTGTGCCTAACCCAAAATTCCACTTTAAGTCCCTTGGATGAAAAGTCCACATGAAAACACACACTGTGTATTTATTATAATGGTCCAAGCTCTATGACCCTAAACTATGATCTCTAATCCTTTTGTACCACATGACGTTAAACTGTATTTCAAGAACTACGTATGGCTTGATTCCCATCCTTATGGGATACGTAGTGAAGTCCAACATTTCCATTCAGGACCCAGCGACAACTTGATTATGGTTAGAATTGATCTGTGTATCTCTGTATACATTGGACAATAACCATCTTTATGTGCGATAATCATAACCTTAAATATTTTCAGATCATCATAACCCTTTTCCTGACTTCTAGTCACCAAAATGTCGAACTTCTGAGAATTCTTTTGCCTGACTATGTAGTATGTGCCCTTAGGCGGCCTTGCATAAACAGCCTCCATAATAGATTTGTCAGAAAAAATATGCTATTAATTGACTATGAAGCTAATGGCCTTAGGTGGCCCTGCATAAATCAACCCCCTAACGGGTTTTTCGGATTCTGGTAACTTCATTCTTGGGATGAAAGCCTCTTTTTTCCTTATTTGTCTTAAATGAAAAAATGTAGGGATCCGCAAAAATAGCCATCCTTAACATATTTGACCCATATCCTTTTTTATGATCTGAATGTATTCTAGTCTATGGTTTATATTCTCCTTCCCTACATTTGGGTCAGACCTTCATAGGAGTGATATCCATCCAGTTCTTCAATAATCTTGTTTGGAAATATCTTCTACATATTCAAGTACCTCTTTCCATATAGCAAACTCTGTACTTTGGAAAATTTGAATCTCCATAAACTTTCACTGGATTTTAGCACTAGTAAAGTAAATTTCTGAGAGTTCTTTTTCCCAACTATGCAGTATGTGCCCATAGGCGGCCTTACATAAACAGTCTACATAAAAGACTTATAATCCAAAAGACACTATTTATTTGACTATGCAGCAAATTCCCTTAGGTGGCCCTGCATAACTCAACCCCCTAACAGGTTTGTTAAATAATTGTAACTTCATTCTTGGGAACTACTTATTCTAATGCCTTATAGACCTTTTTCATATAATTCCTCAGATCCAAATATTCTTAAGTCATAGTTTACATATTTTCCCTCTTACTTGAGTATTGTAATATGTTTTCAGATAAATTGTCAAGGAATTGAGTCAATTTTAATCCATTTCTGTCAAAGCTATTTCGACCTTAAACATTAACCTTTTTATGTCTGACGTGCATGACTTTAAACTGCCCACAAAAGACAAAGGAAATCTGAATAAAATTCAAGTTCCGTCTCACTAAACATATATTTTGTATGATTTTTGTATTATTGAGCAATTAAAAGGTTCAAAGTTTGTAGGGTTATTTACATTAATCCTACTAAAAATCAAACTATGCTTACTAGGCCCATTGGATTAGGTAAATCTAAAGCAGATAGAAATGGAGAATGCAGGTACAAATGATTGAAGGTGAAATTTTTTTTCATGGATGCACAAGATTTAGAAGGACATCCACAGACTGGAGTCTCTTCTCTTTTTCAGGAATTAAAAAAGACTTTCAACATAACTCTTCATTTGATTTACAACATACCGAGCTTCATCAGTAGACACCTGGAATTCATTCATTCAACTGGATACCATAAGAGATACAGTGATACTAGATTTTCTTGGAACAATTGTAAAATAATGTTCTTGAGTGCGGTTTGAGAAAATTTTCTGCTGATAAAATAGTGACTCTGTTTCTGTCCAAAAGAGTTGGAAGATGGAAACAAGGATTTGAGAATGAAGCATTGGAAGTGAAGAGCCATTTGGAGAGAATACACTTTTTAGATATTGCTCTAATGCCATGTTTGTCTTCTCTCCACCAACCGGAAGTGGAAAACATTCCAGCCCATGGGTTTTCCATTTTCATAACTGCAAGGAAATGACATGGAATTTTTTTTGAAAGTTCACACCAATGTTGTTGCACTTAATGCATAGCATAACCGAAATAGAGGAGTAGCAGTGCAGCTACATCTCAGGCGTATTGTTATTTGCTTCTGGAATATTGACTCCTTGTAATTGACCATGACCATATAGAGGCAGGTAGATGCTCTGTGGGAAATTAATATGATATTTCTTCAAGTACTTATCCAAATATGGGAGTGTGATGTCACAGATATAATAGTAATCATGGAAAAAATGTTTATCATGTCATGAATCTGCTTGCTCGCCAGTCCGTCAGTCGTTCCGATTCTCTTGGGAGCCATTAAATCTACACAAGAGTTGAATAAATTAACTCTTAAATGGATTTATTTTTCATAAAATTTATGAAGAATTTTGAAAAAAAATGGCTAAGGCTTTAAGGCGCGCATGTCTAATTTTGACGCACAAGTATGGATGTTCCGCACATGTTTTTGGCGTGCAAGTACCACCGCACAAATCCAGATACCTATATAGGAGCGCGACAGCAAAGTAACATCGGAAAACAGAGGAACTTGCGCGGACAAGGAAACTTGCGCGGCGAAAGCTCGAAGGTTTTAAATCCAGATGCTTTTTATGAAAATGGGGCCACATATTTATAGCCAGGCTACCCACAGGCGTGCTCCATCCAGCGCTCTCCAGCCCTACGTGACTCGAACATGCACGCCAAGTGTTGCGCACTCAACACTTGTGTGCCGCCTTTACTTTGGTTTTCTTCTTTTCCTTAGAGTCACATCTGCATTTCTTTTGGATCCAACGTTGAGGGGGGACTTTTGTTGATTCTTATTTTCATCACAGAGTCCAAAGTAATGTAAAGAGAAATGACTTAGCACAAAATGATTCATCCTTTAAAGAAAACATCAAAAATCGACAAAGGCATGAACAAGGCTTCAAAAGCACATGTGCCGTGCAAGTTCCATCACTGTCACGCAAGTCCACTTGTGCGGCGCCTAATGGTTACGCAAGTGACTTGCGCGCCCTAAAGGATAACTGCCCAGGGTCTTCTCCAGCCTATAAATAGACCCTATGGGCCCCCCATTTCTGGAAGAATTTTTCCAGAATTCAGATTTAGAGCTCTGAATGCCCAAGTCTATTCGTCAGGTCTTCCGAACATTTCTATGGTAATTCTTTACCTAGAATGGAAGTTCTAAACAAGTGGAGTATGGTCTAAGTGTTAGAATTCACTAAAACTTGCATGCTTAAGGTGTTTACCCTTAAGGGAAATGAACATACTTGTGCGCCGCCATACTTCCTCACCAAAACTTTCCCGCCTATCTTCTGGAAGTACCTCAGGATGATTCTAAAGGCTTTAACCAAGAGTCGCTCAAGTATTACCCTGCTGGTTAACCGTTGTGCAAGTACCCATGTGGCGCGTAGGTATACCTGCGTGGCTAGGACTTGTTCACCCATGCAGTACCTGCGCGCCTGACAGGACTTGCGCACCCCTGCCTTTTTGGGTGCCCTTATTGCCCATTTCACCCCTCTTAAGACATTCCACCTCTCCTATTCAAGATTCAGTCTTCAAGACACTCTTCAAAGCCATTTATGGCCTTCTTTCTTGATTTGGATTCCTTATCTTAAAGAAACTCCTTGTAACATCTCTCAAAATCTATTGATTCGCACATCTTTATGCCACTAAATATTGAGATTTCATTCATTCAACCACATCATTTAAGATGAGATAACTCTTTTAACCTGAGCGTCCTTTTTAGGAATAAGCCTCAGTCATAATTTCCAAATATGGGTGTCATTTTCAGGAATAATCCTCAGTTATAATTTCCAAATATGGGCCTCCTTTTCAAGAATAATACCCAGTCATAATTTCCAAATATGGGCATCCTCATTAGGAGTAAGCCCCAAGTCCTCATTAATTTGGGAATCCCTTTCAGGAATAAGCCCCAATCATAATTTTTCTTAACTTGGGAATCCTTTTCAGGATTAAGCCCCAGTCATAATTTCCAAATATGGGCATCCTCCTTAGGAGTAAGCCCCAAGTCCTCATTAACATGGGCCTTATTTTCAGGAGTAAGCCCCAGTCCCCTAATTTGGGCATCCTCCTCAACAGTAAGCCCCAACCATAATTCTCTTAACCTGGGCCTCCTGTTAAGGAGTAAGGCCCAGTCATAATTTCCAAATATGGGAATCCTCCTTAGGAGTAAGCCCCAAGTCCTCATTAACCTGGGCCTCCTTTTCAGGAGTAATCCCCAGTCTCAAATATGGTCATCCTCCTTAAGAGTAAGCCCCAAGTCCTCATTAATTAGGGAATCCTACTCAGGAGTAAGGCCCAACCATAATTCTCTTAACATGGGCCTCCTTTTCAGGAGTAAGCCCGAGTCTCAAATATGGGGCGCTTTTTCAAGAGTAAGCCCCAGTCCCCTAATTTGGGCATCCTCCTCAAGAGTAATCCCCAACCATAATTATCTTAAACTCGGCCTCCTTTTTAGGAGTAAGCCCCAGTCATAATTTCCAAATTTGGGCATCCTCCTCAGGAGTAAGCCCCAAGCCTTCATTAACCTGGGCCTCCTTTTCATGAGTAAGCCCCAATCTCAAATATGTGCATCCTCTTCATGAGTAAGACCCAAGTCCCATAATTTTTCAAGTCTCTTAACCTGGGCCTCCTTTTAAAGAGTAAGCCCCAGTCTTAATTTCTCTTAACCAGTGCTAATTTACCTTTGATCTGGGATTCCTTCTCAGGAGTAAAACCCAATCATATGTCCTCTCCTAATTTGGGACTCCTTTTCATGAGTAAGCCCCAAGTTAGAGTATTCAAATCTCCATGAAGAACACATAACTTTATGGTTCCTGTTCCTGGATTTCATCCCTGAAATAAATCACAATCTTCATTTATCTGGGTAGTTATACATACATAAGTCCCACATTATTTCTTATGATTGCATATTTTGTGGCACAATTGTCTGATTTTTTCCCAATACCTTTTTTTCTCACACCGAGCATGACTCACATGAGCTTAGAGTGTAAAAGTAATTATGAAAACCTTATTTTAGCCATCAATCATAAACATCATACTCCCTTACTCAAACTATGTGGGTTCTGATTCCTTTTCTAAACAAAGGATACATAGGTAGCCCATCTGTGGGTTCGATCCCAACTCTGAAACAATCATTGTCCTTCTGAATGACAATAAACTTTAAGTGCCCCACTGAGTGGCTTTAAATCTAGAATGGACATCATAATGACCAAGAGACTTCTACATAAATGTGTCGAAGGATACCATTGTCCAAGAATCTCTAACAAATACAGATGATTCTCTATCGATGAAGAACCTCGAATACATATAAATGATTCTCTAAATTTCCTACATATCAATCATTGATTGTCAGATCTATAGGAAAGCTCATTTTATACTTGGTAATGTAATAAGGATTCACGAAAATAACTTAAATCTATAAAGAGTGTCCCAGAGTAGACAATAATTCTCCTCAAAAAGGTGTGATGAGTTCGACCACCCATCCTCTCGACCATTAAAAATTCATAAGCCTCACTAGTCCACAAAATAATGAACGCCTACCTTTGGAAGGTAGATCCAAATGGATGTTGCAACATTGGATGTTTCCGGTTCTACGAACAAACCCATTAGAGACCGATTGGAATGTTTGAACCTTCAATCAAGGAGGTCATCCCCAAATTCTGAGGGAAACGGTACTATTGTATTCCAGCATTGTGATTTGTTTGGATGCTTTCCTAGAAAAATGTATCATGCATCATTCATATATATATATATATGTATGTGTGTGTGTGTGCTCCAATTTATTATTTCCTAGTCTTCTGTTGTTTAATTTTGTGTGGAATATTACTACTTTTTCTTTTGCTATTTATTTATTCCGTTGTGTTACTCTGCCAATAAGGGCACAGTTTCCCCACAATCACACCCAAGGCCCTCGCTGATAGTCGGAAGCCTTTGGCATTCAGGGAAAAGCGGTTGATTCCATGTGACCGACCAGGTATCAGGCGCCCTTGGGTGGGTGTGACAATACCACATCAAAGGAGGAGGAGCATGAAGCACCCCTTTAGATGGTGGTTTGGATACCTCTCCCATCATGAGGCCTTTTTCAGGGGGTGTCTGAGGGCCAGAACCCAGGGGAAACAAAACCGTGCGGGCTAGGCCCAAAGTAGACAATATCATGATCGTGGGCTGGACTGGTCCATTACAAATGGTATCAAAGCTGGTATCTATTTTATGTGTTAGCAAGGACGTTGGGCCCTTCTATAGGGGGTGGGTTGTGGAAATCCCACATTGAAGGAGGAGGAGTACAAAACACCCCTTTATAAGGTGGTGTGGATACCTCTCCCATCATGATGCATTTTCTTGGGGTGTCTGAGGACCAGAACCCAGGGAAAACAAAAAAGTGAGGGCTAGGCCCAAAGAGGACAATATCATGATCGTTGGAAGGACTAGGCCGTTACACCCAAGCCGATGTTAAACACATTAATCTTTAATGAAATTGCCTTGAAGAGAAGTTGAAGTTAATAGAGATTACCACCCGAGCGATGTTATCTGATCTTCCCCAAGAGTCTGTAATCATCGCACACCTTACCCTTAGGTTTTATGTGGTTATTATAAGGAGTTATATAAAAAGACCATAGCAGTATGATTAAGTGCATTATTTTTGTATAAATACTTTTCTTTTATTCTATTATTGTTACATTATAAATAGGTTATAAAGAACAAACAATATTATTAGTTAACATTTAAATTTAACTAGGTAATATATCTTGAAGAATTAATGTATTTTTGAATTAAATAATATTTTAAGAAAATATTATATCCAAATTACTTGTTATTATATTTAAGTTATCTTATAATTTTTATGAATATAGTTGAAATTTGAATTATGATTTAAAAACTGTTTTGTTCAAAACCCATGAATTTTCAATAAAGGTCAGGTTTTATTTTAAAATTTAAAGTTCACATATTTAAAAAATTATTTATTTAAAATTATTATTTTTTGGAATCAGGATGTAAAATTTAGAAAATGGTTAATTTTTCTAAATTTTCTGAGACAATCGAATTTTTGGGTAAAAATTAAATACCTCATAAATATATAATATGTTTTATGACATCATAAAGACCCGATAGTGATGTAATAAAATAATATAAAATTTATATTCGACAATATATGTTTTACCTTAAAAATAATGTGATTTTATATTTTTTTGATATATTTTATGATGCCTTAATGGACCCTCCGAGACTTATAATTTTTTTTAACATTTTAAAATGATTTCCTTGAGAATGGGACTCACCTCTACACAAGAAATACTAATATTTTATTAATTTCTTAAATTCTCTTTATAATATAATGTTTTCTACTCCCCTTTGGAAAGAAAATAGGGGGAAAACCGTGTTTTGGTTTTGGGTTTTGAATATTTAATTTTATAGATTCTAAAACCTAATTTTATGAAATATATAAGAATTCCCCTCTCTTCGTATATAAACCAACCCAATCTCCCACTTCTCTTTGCTCAGAACCTTTATAGATCAACCAAGATCTGAACTACTCCCTCAATAATCCAACCAAGGTGCCCCAATCTCCCATGAATCCTCTCACAAGCCACTACCAATCCTTTGGTATCACACTTCCAAGTAATGGATCCTTACTTTCCTTCATTATTTATGTCCAAGTTTCCATATATTTTTATTCCATTTTGTTTTAAATAAAAAATGTTAGGGTATAATTTTCCACCTCCAATAAACATCCCTAATTATGATATAATGATGAGATACCCCATTTCTCTCATTAATGCCACCCATGTACACTCGTTGTCATGTCGAAATTATGTAAGGGATTTCACTCTCCCCATTTACATTCAAGCTATTATTTTATATTATGCATATTAACTCCATTAAATATGTTTTTATATTATATTCCAGTACCCCATTACTATCCATTTCATTTATAAATGATGATATACCCTTTTATCTCTCATAAACCAATTTTAATATTTTTATTTGAAGTCGGATTGCTGCTAAGGTTACACCCAAATTTTCATGCCAAAATCATCGTGTAAGTGAATAACATACACATTTCCCTGTTAAGGTTATTCAACTCTATGCACATGTAATTGTTGATCTAGGACATAAATTGATATATTCCACATCTCTTAATCATGGAATTAATTATGATGTTTAATGAATCCATGTTGTATGATCTATGTGGAACACTTATGCATGAAATGAAATTATCAAGAATGGTGTTACCTGATAGCGCTCCACGACTTTGGGTAAAAAATAGTATCATTATATTCCATGTGTAATGAGGTTTTACACATTGTAATTCAAGTGAAACGAGGGATTACTCACTCTAATTCAATTGAAATTAGGGTTTACTCATGCTCTATGTACATTGGTCATTGTCTCATACTAATATCATTCTAAATGTTGTTGCCACATTTCCATGTTATAATAATCATGAAATATCATGCCTTTATGTTCATGTTTATATTATGATCCATTTATATGTGTATTTCTGAAAATGTATTTTATTATTCATCTTAGGCCTTGTTTACTCGTTTACAGGGCTTTATAGCACACTCTTTTCTTATATATGTCCTCAGGTTATCTCATGAAATTCTAAGTATGAAGGAATGTTATGGCCATGAAAAAGATGTTTTCAAAAAAAAAGTTATATTTTATGTCTTATGTTTTCATGTAAGGTTCCTAATTTCACAATACACTTGGCCTCTCAGTCCTTATATTTGTCTTATGTTCAATTTTATGTAAAACATCATGTTTAAGTGTGTAATAAAGAGCAGGTTTGTTATAGGTTCACTTTATATCCCCATAAAAATATGGGATAAACCCCCATAGTAGATTGGTTTTATGTCCTAATACCATATATAACATCATGTGAGATAAAAAAAATTACCCAATGAATTTGATTTACATATATTTATAGACCCACCCATCATATAACAAGTCATGCATATGCTAACCACTCGTGCACAATGCATGGAATCTCATAATATTAAAACATTAGAAAATTCATTGGAGTGATATATAATTTAATGAAATCCCATAACATAATTTAAATCATACTATGTATATTCATATGTTTTATATATGAGGAAGATAATAAATTCAAATAGTCTATGAATGATAAATACAATGAGAAAGAAGTGGGATTCATAATGTTTTCTCAAGGGATAATCGAAGGACATATCATTAAGATTCTGTAGAGAATAAGGAAATAATTAAATTTTCCTGTAAATATTTTAAAAAAGAAACATAGTTCCTAAAAATTGTGTTCTAATGTAGGAAAATTCAGTTGAAGGATCAAGGATATGTAAGAAAAAAATGAACCACGTAAGTGGTGCTTTTCAAAATCTGTATAATATCTTTTAAGGGAATATGTTATAATTTCTCTCTAGTTGATAATTAAAATAGGACTGTTTCCATAAAATAATTCAGTTATTGAAAACATGTTCATAGGGAAAAAATTTATATAGGTGACACATGTCAGGGAAAAAAAATCAGATGGTTCCCTTTTATGATTTAAAAACATCTTTATAGAAATACACATTATGAAAAGGATAAAAAAATTATTTTGAAAATATAAATAGGTAAATATAAAGGTCTCATGATATAAAATTTAATTAGGATTCCAATTAAAAGGATGATAATTATATGGAATGTAATTTATTGACAAAGAGGGAAAACCTTCATTAAAGAGGATGTGAATTACTCTAAAAATGATATGATTTTGGAGTAATAAATTCACCAATGTGAGGATTTGAATCACTAATGTAACATTACCTAAATATAGTAATAATGATATCATTATATAATATAATAAATCCGTATTATAAGAAAATTGTACAAATATAGTCACTATGACACAAGAACGAAGTTGAGTCAATAAAATCCCTTTCATTTTTTTTGACATTTTGAACTCAAATCCCCACGATATAAGAAAATTTGATTAGAAAATTGAATATCATGAAATTTAAGATAATAATTATTGAAAAATATTAATGGTTATTATATACAACATTCCATATTAATCATGTTTTAAAATAATAAAAATTTCTTAATAAGTGAAAATTGAGATAAGAAACCCTTACATCATTCTAGATTTGTTTAGTACATGGGCCTAACTTCTTTGTTACCTAGAACATTCACTTGAAAGGATCGTTTTAAATGAAGTGTTTATACTAAATAATTGATTCCATATCTTTATTAACATGAGTTATTATTCTATTAGGATAAAATAGAGGATTTTTGGGATGGAATTTGAAGTTATATGTGTGTTATTAAGTGGAGGAAGTGTGTCCCTTTTATAAGTGAAGAAAATAAAAGTTTTGGGAATACACTATACTTATCAATGATACCATTACACAATTCAAGTAAAAATGACATAAAAATATAAATGAATAATTTTTGGGTGATATCGGGTAGATAAGGAATAAAAAAGTATTTCCAGAGTTTTTTTTAACATGTTGTGTGTTATTTGTTTTAATATTTGTATTCCTTTTTTTATTTGGGTACGAAGTTTTTACACAAGTAACTTATGTTTTAATAGTCATATAAAATAACCCATATTACAAATTTTAATGTATTTAAAATAAAATTAATATTCATTTAATAAAACTAAATTAATAATTAGTAAGAATTTAACTTCAAAATTTGGACATTTTTTATATAAAAGAACTTCTTTGAATAAAACATATTGCTTTCACCATTAAGTGTTCATAATATTATTTATTATTGATTATAAATTAATACAATGATCATTTATTTAAATATATTATTAAAAATTATATTAAATTTACATTTTATAGTAGTTTAATTTATTTTACTATATAAGAATTATAAAAAAATTAATAAAACAACTCATATAAAATAACAGTTTTACTATTTCCATGATCATTAAAATTAATATTAGTAACAACAATTTTATGCCCAAAAAATAAATTTAACATATTACATAATAGATAATGTAAACATAAAATATTAAATCCAATTTGATTATTTACTTTCTACAGGTAGTGAAAACTAATTTTTTTAATATAAGGGATTAAATATATTTTTACAGTAAAATAATGCTTATGATTCCAAAACAATATACCTGGGATTTATAAATAAAATGACAATAATTTTAAATTTCTTTTTTCTTATATATTTATATGTTCTAGAATAATGTTTCAAGAACATTTATGTTAGACATTTTTAACGATAATGTCATAAAAGTGATATTTTTAACAATATCGATATTTTCTAATATTCACCTAAAAGCCAATATATATAGAAATATCTCATTAATTAATACTAAGATAATTGTGGAAATATAAATCTTAAAAATAATTTGTTTTATATAATTAATATTCTAAAATTTATATATTTAGTTTTTAAATAAGAAATATAAATAAAAAACTACAATCAATACTCATCCTTTTTATTTACAAGTCAAAATAAAAAATGTCTTAGGTACACATGGTAAATAACATATCACATCAATCAATACATATTTATATAATACAAATTTACTATTAAATATCACCAAAATATTCCCATATATGATCTAATAATAATGTATGTTGTAGTTTTTGTCAATGGTGGTGATTCTGTTGTCATAAATTTCTTAGCAATTTACATGATCTTGATTTTATCTCACATATAATTTTTCTCATACCGTAATTATTCTAGTTTAAAATGGGAATCATCTAGAGAACACCCTAAAAAAATATAATTCATTTATAAGATTTAATAAATGATATTCATAAGGGAGTTCCTTTATATGACTCCATTTATTTACTTTTTCATTATAGGTATTGTAAAATTATTTCATCCTTTTATACCTCTTAATTTAAAGACTCTATTATAACTATAAAATTTAATAATTTTATATTAATGTGTCTAAATTTTATTTAATTTGTATTTTTTGTGTGAATTAATCTATCAACATAATTGGAAATTTAAGAGAAAATAATATAGTATAGTATGGGGGATTGCATTCCCCCATTAAATAAATCACATCCCCACAATTATAATTATTAACTATGAATGAAAATATTTAGGGGTGTCTAAAATATAGATGTGACTCAAGAAATAATTTCAAGAGGGATATCACCCTTCTAAAATTATAAAATATATCGTTTCCAATTAAAATAGTCTAATCCTGAGGGAATTATAATAAGACATTCATGAATCATAATTTTACAAACTCTGAAAGTGATTCATATACAATGATGATACTATAATGATATATTATTTATAACCCAGTAGATAATTGTTTCTGAAAACATAATTTACATCGGAATTCCAAAAATATAGAGTGAAAAATATATACACCAATTAATAATCAGTATGAACTTCAATATTATTAATTTTATAGACATTTCTATGTTCCCATTATCTAGGAGGTTTTAGGTTTTTATTTTCATCTTAATATCATGGATTAGTGCATTGGTTTGTATAGTTCCCAAATTACTCAAATCTAAAACATAAAATTTCTAGTAGATCCTTAGGGAGAGAATTATTTTTCCCCATCATGTTAACTAAACTCTTAATTTTCCCTTGTAATATTTTTTCTGGATTTCCCCCTTCACCAGAGATCAAACATCTTTCAGTTTCATTGACAGATTCCCCTAACAGCCTCTTCCAAAGTTTTTAACATAAATAAAATTAAAAAAAACAACTCTTAGTCATATTTTTCAATTGATGTTCAATGAGACTACATCCTTATCTTATTTGGTTAGTTTAGGATTTCAATATTGTACATTTTTTATCATATTTCATGATTTTTTGTTTGGAATAATAGTAAGGTTCCCCAATATAGATCACATTCCAATGGGTTGTTTATTGAGGTAATCATCGCATTATCCCTCACACCCATTAATAAGATGGTTAATTCTAGTTCCTAACATTAATAAAATGAAAATAGGTTATCATGAGGGATAAATAATTAACATTAAAATATAATTATCATAAATAATGATAAATAAAACATAATATCAAAATGACTTAACTTTTAAAACTATCCCATTAGATATTAGGTCACTATAAATCACTCTCAATACCATTTAGTTTTATTTAGGTTTTGTTATCTTATATAAATTAATATATTTCTTTATCATAAAAAATAACTCATAATGGATTGATAATAGAATTTTACTAAGAAAATAATATCCCCGGGTTTTTTAAACAAGGTGTGTAGTTAAGACACTTTGTCATGCACTATGTAAAAATTGATTTATTGCCCAAAAAACCTATTTATGGTTATTTACTCAAAGTACATATTTCGTAGAGACATAATATACATATATTATCTTTATAGGTAAATAATTTATAGGAAAACCAAATACTGAAAACATTGAGAAAATTTTAATTTATTATCTTATACATATATGTATTACTTGATTTTTCACTAAATTTCTCTAATATTAATCCCCAAAATAAGAAATATAATCCAAAAAAATAACTAAACACTCATCTGATACAAACCATGTTTACCTGAGCTAATTATGTCTTTATTTTTCCTCGTTAACATAAGTTAGACATTATATCTCATAATAATCTCAGACAACATAAATAACCTTTTTGTTTAGTGAATTTGACGACTAGTTATATAAGTAACTTATTTTACATAATTTTGATCCTTTTGGACATAATTGACCTCATCTAGACCCCCTACTAAAACTTTTACTTAATTAATTCTTATATTCATAAATTATAGAAGGTAAACATAAGAAAGGTGTGATGTCAAATGCATAGTAAGGGAAAATATATCAAGATATCATCAAGATTTAGATCCCATTCATGTGATAAAACATGAATTAAGGGATAATATTATTATTAAGAAGAACGTTAGAAAATAATATATTTCTATAAATCATAAAGGAAAGACATGTAATATCAAAATAATAAACATGTTCTATGTCAAAAGATTGTGAGATAAACATGGAAACATGGCATAACGAACTGTTTTCATATTGTCATGGATTCATAAATATGTGGAAAAACATGAAAATGACATCATAATCATAGTTCATGTTTTAATCCCAAGACCATAATCACATACTACATAATGTCAAATGGTGCATTGGGTTCACACCCCATTCAGATAAACATAGTGAATAGTGTCCCATGGTCAATTGGGATCTCTAACCATTTCCATAAACATAGTGTAAAAAGTCCCATATGGGATTATTTCCTATTACAAAACACATAAATAAGATCTCATCAGTTATAAATATTTTCCCACTATATTGGTGGTCACTATAAATTTAGTCCCACCCCTTACATAACATTGTGGGATTTGGATTACCACTTGTGCACCATATATTGTATCTCATGAGATAGAAACATTAACAAATACATTAAATGTATATATAATTCTAATCCCGCATATAAAATAATTAGAAAAATAATATGTACATGAATACATGTGTCATATGAGAAGAATATTACACGTATAAAGAGTAATCATGATAAAACCCATGGGAAAAAAGTGGGTATAAAAATCATATCCTAAAGCATAACTAGAGGCTATATCATAATAACTCCTCAGATGAGAAGGTATTAAATAAATTTGTATGTACATATTTTAATAAATAAAAATAATTCTAGAACATTGATTTATAATTTACGAAAATTCGGGATAAGGGATGAGTAAAGTATATAATAAAAATGAGGTGAATAGGTGATTCATTTTTAAATGACCATATGATCTTTTAAGGATATAAATAAATTATAATTTATATTTATAATAGAGTTTAAAAATGATGGTTTTATATAAAATAATTATCATTTTAAAAATATATTCATGGTGAAAAAAATTATGGAGGTGACACTTATCATGAAATAATAAATCAAAAGACTCCCATATTGTGTTTTAAAAACATCTTCGTTGAAATATCACGTCATAAAATTGATAATAAATCTTTATTTTGAAAGTAGGAAGAGGTAAATATGAATTTAATATAAGATAACACATAAATATTTTTCCAATCAAAAATTAAAAAATTTATTAGAAGGAAAATTAAAGGAAAAGAGGTAAAACGTTTGTTAAAGATAATGGGAATTATTCTAAACAATGATATTCTTTTTGATCAAGAAATTAATCAAGGTGAGGATTTGAATGAAAATTTTCAGTTTCCCTTGAGATTGTAATTATAATATAATTATAAAATATAAAGAATCCAACTTTTAAAACCATTGTATAAAAATAATCATTATGACTTAGGAAAGAAGTTGAGTGAAGAAAACCCACTATTTCTTTTGAAACTTTTCAGTCTAAACCCCATGAGATAAGGAACATTAAATAGAACAATGGATGTCATAAAATATAATATAATCATGATTGAAAATTAATAAATCATAGTATATAAACTATTTAAAAAATATAATAAAAATATGTATTAATTTGGGATAAATGAGACAAGAAACCCTTACCTAGTTCCAGATTCATTCATTGAATATGCCTAGCTTCTTTGGTGCCTTGTACATTCTCTTGAATATATCCTTTGAAAAGATTGTATTATGATAAATAAATGATACTAAAGGATTTGGAACTTGATTTAAACATTTGGAGGGAGAGAATTGATATTTTCTAGGAATTTATTTGAAGGTATACATGTAGTATGAAGTGGTGGAAGTTTGTCTCTTTTATTAGGGAAGAAAATGGAACTTTTTTAATACCCTTTAATTTTCAACAATGTAATTGCACTATTAAAAGACCAATGACTCAAATAGTTAAAATTAACAGAGTATGTAATGATATTGGGTCAGTAATTACTCAATAAAAAATCCCCACACATGTTTTAAATATATTGGAAGTTATTTATTCAAGTATTGTTTACTTATACATCTTTTAATTTTTACTGGGTAACTAGTTTTTACCCAAGTACCATATGTTTTACTAATTATATAAAATTTCACCTCTTAATAAACATTAGTGTGACTAACATAACATTAATCTCTATTTAATCATGTTTATTTTTCCTATTGAGATAATATTAACTTTTAAATTAAAAAAAATTACAGAAATATCATTTTTAGAAAAATTCTATTTTCACAATTTGTAGTTATTAATATTATTTATTATTGATTACTAATTGAATGAATGATTATTTATTTTAATATAGTATTAAAATTTATATTTTTTACATTTTATAGGATATGAATTAATTTTACTACATAAAAGTTTCACAATATTAATAACATATTTCATAGAAAATAATATTTTACTATTATCATGGTCATTATATTTAATCTTATTAATCATAATTTTATTCCAAAAAATTATATTGAACTTACAGAATGATATGAGAATGTTTATCTAAAAATTAAAATCCATTTTTTAGATTTAATTCCTAAAAGTGATGAAACCTAATTATATCACGACTCAACCGAATAGGGATCGAGTCACGACTCAACCCAATAGAGATCGAGTCATGACTCCCCAAGCCCACCTCCATAGTACAGGGGATGGCGACCAGCACCGACTAGGATATCACACACAAGAATGAATTATACTAAATTACATGTATTCATGAACACACATAAACTTGTTTTAAACATTTCAGATATATATAAAAAATTGAAATGAAATTCATGCATGCATCTATCCCAAACCAGAGTACAACAAAAGTGAAAAAAGGGAAAAATATATTATTAGAAACCTACGCTTTATTACACACATAAACATTATTAATTACATAAAAATGCACTTAATAAAACCTATAAGATCAATAGGTATAGTGTCATTGTTGATTAGGAACATTACGTGACAAATTAAGACATAAAATATCACAACATTATTGAAAACTCGTTTTACATGACCACAACATTCTTCGTTCATAGCCTTGATTGGGATAACTTAAGGATATACATAATAAATGGGTGAGAAATAAAGCCCAGTAAGGGGGTAAAAAAGGCATAAAATTAAGAATAAAATAAATTTTTGGGAATAGTCATATATATTTTTCACCAGAGATACATGAACATAAAGGAATTATATAGCATGATTATCAAAACATGGAAATGTGGAAACAACATACAACATGATATTAGCATGAGCCAAGGCTCATTGCACATGGATTATCATGATTAAAACATCATAAAACATGTATTAGCATGATTATACCCTATTTTTACATGAATTAGCATGAGTAAACCCTCATTTCACATGGCGTACCATGATACTAAACATTACCCAATGAATTAGAGCTTTATCAGGGTTCACCCTTTATAAACATTTCATTTTGAGAATAAGTGTGCCACGTGGATCATATAACGTGGAATCATTCAACATGATAAGTTATTATATGATTACGGAATGTGGACTAAATACTTTTAAGTACCATTCCATATGTATATGTCCATATCGTTTAATACCCGAGATAGAGAAATGGGAATGGTATTCAATACATAATGATTTTGGCTTGGAAAATCATGATGCAGTTTCAGCTGCATTACGTCGTCATATGAAAATTAATAAGTATGGTTGATAAGAGAGAAAGAGTTATATCATATTTTATACATGCAATAGACGGTAATGGTATTATGGGACATAATATCCCAACAAATTAAATGGAATTTATATGCCTCGTCTAGGAGAAATACTTGAATGGAAATTAGAAGAGAGAAATAACTTACAGAATTTCGGCATTATAACTCATGTAAATAGAAGGTATTAATGAGATATAAAGTGATATATAATCATTAAGACATATGTTTGGAAGTTGAGGAGAGTATCCAAATCATAATGCAATACTTTTTGTTGAAAATAAAAGGGTATAACAACATCAATAATCTTGGATAAAAATGAGAAAGTAAGGAATCCCTTACTTGAGTGTGTGACATCAGAAGCTTGTATAGAAGATTATTGAGTGCTTTAGGAAACTTGGGAGGATTTTAGGTATGGGAGGAAATAGTAGTGACGTTATAAAAGGATTCTGATTGAATATTAGTTCGAGATTGTGTGGGTTTATATTGGAAATGAGAGTGGAATTCTATAGTATTTAACAAACAGGGGTTTTGGAATGTATATAATTAAATAATCAAAAACACAAACCTTCCCACTATTTTTTTCCATGGTTTTTAAAATGTGTATTAGAAAAAATTATTTTATATGGCCAATGTCTTAATATATTAAAATATTTGTCTTTCTTATGTGGAGGTGAGTCACGTTATTAATGAAATGAATTTAAAATCATAAGGTATATTACACATTTTGGAGGATTCACTAAGGCCTTATAAAATATTAAAAACAAATCTAAAATCATGTTATTTTAGTGGAAAAATATAAATTGGGATTTAAATACCCATTATAGTATTTATTACATAATTTTGGGGTCATTATTATGTCATAAAACAAATTTTATTTATACGGTGGTTAATTTTTACTCAAAAAATCGATTGTCTCTGAAAATAATGAAAAACACACCATTGGATAATTTCGATGTCCTGATTCCAAAAATAATATTTATTTTATCTAAACAATTTTATATATATATGAATTGACACTTTTAAAATGAAAACTAACATTTATAGAAAATTTATGGGTTTTGACAAAAATAGTTTTCAAACTTTAATAAAAATCGCATTTGACTACATAAAAATTATAAACTCATCTATTATTATTAAAATTAATTTTATAATTATATTTTATTAAAATATTAATTATTTCAAAAAATTCATTAATTCATTATAATATACACTTTATGTTTTATCCTATAAAAATATAACTCCTATCAAACTGATTACCTAATCATTTATAGATAAGAACTGATATAATCTTAATTTATAATAATTGTTTTTTATAATATTATTAAAAAATCCTTAGTTTAATATAATAATGTATATATTATTCAATAGTACGATTTTTACCTAAACAATCCATTTATAAAATTCATCATTTTTTACAAGGACTATTCCTATAAAGTAATTGATGGAATAAAACTTTTATTTATAAAAAATGTATTAAAAAATATTTAACTAATACCATATTACATAACCCCTTATAACACCTGCATAAGACATATGGGCAAGGTGTGCGATGGTGAAAGACTCTTGGGGCGGATCAGATAACATTTCGTGGGTGGTAATCTCTATTAACAAGAACTTCTTCCGTATGTGATTTTGTTCAAGCTTAACATGTTGAAGCTCGGCTTGGGATTGGTCAAGATCAAAGCCTAGTGATGCTACCTCCTTTCTAAGCTCTACAAATGAGCTTCGCACTACCCGAGTCTACTGGATGAGACTATCCTCTCCTTTGTCACTGTCGAAAAGATTTTTTTTGAAAAACTTATATTTATATCAATCATGTAATCATTGTTCAATATCTATATTATCAATGGTAATGACACATAATGGAAATTTAAAATAAAAAATAAAAAAATAGTGCATGTGTTTTCTATATCTATAAGACATTAAAATAATGGGAATTAAATATATATATATATATATATATAAGATCGAGTCGTTACATATAGGGCCCATAAAAGAAAACCATTAAAGTTCCCAACTGGCTCTGAAGGATGGGATCACTACCAAACAGCTACCAGTAATATCCACATACAAGTTCTGGTGAAAACCCTACTTAGTGTAGTGATTATGCTTCACCTGTTCTAAGTCCAACAGGGACTTTTTATAAGGACTTGTGGTCAGCACAAGACACGAGACATGTGTGGTAAAAGCATTTGTATTGGTGAATATTGGAATACTCAGTAGGTGCCCCAAAAACCCTAATCCAAAATGGTATTAATTAATAGACATCAGTTAGCTCAACCCAACCTTAGGGAACCCAAATGTGATATAAGATCCATCTCGAGACCATCCTCGGCTATACCTGACTAGGCATCTTGACATCCATGTCATGTCAACAAAAATGGCACATACAACGAGGAATCTCACAACACACCTAGATATTATCAGCTCCATGTATTATGGTCCCGACTATAGATTATCCATATTAAAGGACTTGAGGTTCCAATGAAACACTTGCAACAACCTCATGAGGTACCAACCTCATTGACAGAAAAAACATCCAAGCCATCCCAGATACTTCACAAAACAAAAGTGGGAAAGCATCGAAAACTCAATGTTGATGTGCCAACCTCACCATCCTAGATGGAACTCCATTGAGAGATTCTACTCCATGGGTAAAATGAAAAAATGGAACACCCAACCATCCCTCATGATACCTATTAATGAGGGTATGCTCGATGGATAGTGTCAGAGAATAATTCACTGGGTAACTAAACAACCTCCAACCCCTCAAGTAGGGGATCCCATCCAGGGTTTTCTAGGGGACACTAAAACCCTAGATGGAAAACTGAACACATAAAGGGGTACTGTGAAAAAAATCTACTTTGGAAAAAATATTCTTAGAGAGGACCAACACCCATGTATTGTCAGTCACGCCGATACCAAGAACACCACCAAGGAAATTTTCATTTTAGATCGCCGAAGGAAGAAACACATCTCGATTAATAGATAGGGAGTCTTCTCCTAGGGCTCATTGGGGATCTGTACCCTACTGAAACATCCTGGGTAGAGGATCAGTGCCTGGGTAAATATAGGTCACGCTGACACCAAAAACCCTACCAATAAAATACGAAGGGAGGTGAGGATCGCGTCAGGCCGCTTTGGGAAACAAATCCACCAAATCCATTGAGTCTTCTAATGAAACGGATGGAGACAACTCACTCCATAAAGTGTGAACACACCCGAATTGAACATATAAAAAGCATTGTAAGAGTGGTCATAGTCCAGTGAATGGGGAGTGATACCAAAAACCCTCATAGATAAAAGACTAATGGGACCCACTAAACCCAGGTGATCAAAACATCATAAATAGGAACTAGGGGACCCACTCAACCCTACTATTAATGGTTTCATTAAACCAAGTGACATACACCACATCACCTTTTCACCGTGTCACTTAGGTCAAAATCATGGTCACCATTGGGTTTTACATGAAAAAACAGGCAAGTTTGGCTATTTACCCACCCAAAATAGATACCTAGTGAAAAGGGCACTATTCACCATAATAAGGTCGAGTGGGACCCATGCCTTAATCCTGGAACACATCAAATGAATCAAACTGGTGATATCCTCTTGGAAAAACACATTAGATCGACTACTCATTTTCCCAAATACAACACCTGGTGAAAAAGACACATTTCGCCGCAAATGTTGAAAACATGTCTTGTAGGGACCACTCCTCTATTTCAGTTTCAGCACTCACAATCCATCTCAATACTTCTTCCTTTATATTAGGGTCTTAATTCCTCTGATGATGCACCAAACAGAAATCAGACACTAAATATACATCTGATACAAGAATTGCCAAATAATAATAATCAAAATATTGTTATTATTTTTGGACATTTCGTGCCACCGAGGATCAAGTCTGATGCAAAATGTTCTCAAAGTTTCCTCATAAGTTCCGCCTAGAATAATGGGTCATGTTGTCATAGATAGCGTGCAAAATGGAGCCCTTGTTCACAAGATACTTTGGTTTAAATAAAAAAATATATAGACCAAACTGTCTGAACCGGCCCAAACCTCCTGGACCGGCCTGAATTGACTGGTCCATCTTGTAGCCACCAGCCGCTGGTGACCAGCCTCCTTTGAGCTCATGTGTTACGCCACCGCACACCCTGTAGTCACCACCCCGTGATCTTCTCGCACCACCTCGGGTTCTTCCACCCACATCCTACACCGTTGCACCGCCATTGTGATTCTCCATTACCAATGCTCGTGTTCGCCGCACTGCCACCGCTGTAACCACCCTCACTGGACACATGCCACTAGACCTATGTCGGACCACTAGGAATGCTCTAACGGTCCAAAAAATGAATCTCATACCTATTCTGGGTCCCTCAGGAACATATCTACATAAACTCGATGAAAACTCTAGAAAAACGGTGTATAAATAGTGTGGAATGGGATAAAATCTTAAACTTCCTACCTTTGGGCAAAACGACGATGCTTCAGGGTTAGATCCGGCCTCCACTAGTACCGCTCCTCAATACAGGTGAAATCACCCTCAAGATTAGTGCTCAACAGTTTTTTGTTTATTTGATTCTATCGGTTCATCGTGAAGAGGGGGAGGAGGTGGGTATTGCTTTGTCTGTGCACCAGGTGGGGGACATGTGCTGATTGATATAATTTTTATTAAATTAATCCTCTCATTTAACTCTCCGCCAACACATCTCTAACCCAATACCTGACGCTGGACAATTTTATGTCAAACCTAGGGTAAACACAGTGTTCTAGACTCAACCACGGTCACCGAAATTCATTATGAGACTCCTTTCTAGATTTAAATGAGGAGATATTCATAAATAAATAAATTTAATTATTTATTAAAATTACCTTGAAAATAGATTCCACATAATGCCTACGCCCGCAGAAGTTATACCGTACTTACGGTAAACACTATGCTCCGGAAGCAACTATGCCATCAGATTTCTAATCTGAGCTACCATTTTAATGAAAAACCATTCCTATCATGTGAATAATTTAAAAAATGCTTACTATTTTTATAAAACATATTCCAAGAACACTAAGCCTCATTAGCATATGTAGACTCTGTGCCCTGCTTCGAAATTATTTGTAGAAATATACCAAATTATAATAGGGATAAACCTATGTTTCTGTATCCTCCCTACCTTAAACCATTTAATCCATGAAAAGAAAATGCCATGGAATAATTGAAAAGATAGGAGCTCTCCACTGGGACCCCCATGCCAGCGAGCTCACCAGAGGTTCCTATGCTGTTACAAAAATGCACAAATAAGAACCATAACACCAACACACAACCAATGAAAAGACCACCTCAGCACCACATATAATCACATGACTGGTGCTACTGCCAAACATTAGATGTTTGAAGTACTCCCCCATTTAGGAAACTCTCCACCCTTTGACATCCAATCAAACGAGACCGCACAACCAACCCTAAACACCTCAAGAGATAACATCTCAATGACATGGAGTACAAATAAGGTCACCCAAGTGTACACATTGGTTCTTACAAGCACTTGAAAACCCACCCCAATGCATTTGAACTGACCTCAACCTCACAAATCTAAGGAACTCATTCACCGAACCATAATAATCTCTACTTTGGGTAGCACTGACTCACCTGTATAGTTTTTTAATCATGACACAAGGACACGACTTAGTAGGGGAATTGTTCATCCTTACAATGAATTCTAATCCACAATGAACCCCACCACAAACTTATTGAGCATCCCACATATAAGATGATGTTGAGCACATGAGGGAACTCAAGAACAATGAAGTAATGTTTTGAAACTCACACTGATTCTTACCTGGACCTTGGATACCAACACGTTGCCAAGCCTTGTGTACAGAAGTCAAAGGGACTCAACAACCACACCCCAATACTGTCTACTTTCAGTGGAACTAACTCACCTTCATGTTTTCATTGAATCTCAAAAACACCACATGGTGGGGAAAGGATACATATTCCTCATATATTTGAAGCTACATCAAACAAAAACAACACATGGTATTTCCAACATATCTCTCCATCTGCTTACCAAAACCCTGATGTGGAACCCTCGAAGTCTGTCTTCATGGAAACATATTGAAAATATTCATGATGTTCCATGGTAAAAGTAAATATCTGGGTAGATGACTCTATAAGGACAAAAGAAACCTAAAATCCATTCATATATGATTCATGTTCCATTGGTTTCCCATGCGAATTGTTTCCTAATGTACCAAGTTGAATGGTACATTATCAGAGTCTTAGTTTTTTGATATGTCAGCCACCGCACCAACACTGGAGTCCCTGGAATGAAAAATAAACTAAAAAATCATAATAATAATTTTATGAAAACCAAACCAAGATCACAGCTAGACCAACTACACTCTAAATTCCCAAAGTTGGAATCTTACCTGATACCACTCTTTCATGACCGAACCCAATAGGGCTCGAGCCGCGACACCTGAAGCCCACCTCCATAGGCCGGGGGATGGATACCAACACTGATTAAGCTATCACAGACAATGAATAATTAGAATTAGGTACCTGTAAGCATGCAACCATGTACACCTCTATGAAATAGTGCATATCTATATTGAAAACTGAAAATATGTTCATGCATGCATCTATTATAAACCAGTGGACAACATAAGTGAAAAAATGGGAAATATATATCCCACTAAAGAAAAATATTGATACAACCAACATTCTATAAAGGAGGGAATAAATGTTAAACACCTATTGGTTTTCTCCTCATCCAAGATCTAGTGAAACCCCTCGTCAGCCCAGCTACTACACTTGGCATGTTCGAGGTCTAACTGGGACTCTATCTAAGGACATGCTGTTTTCACAAGACACAAGACATATGCAGGAAAAGCCTATGTAGGGATGAGTATAATAATACTCAGTAGTTTCCCCAAAAACCCCAAACCACAATGGGAGTAACTGATAGGCATTAGTTTGCTCGACCCAGCCTAAGAGAACCCAAATGAGAGAGAATCCCCATCTGGAGACCATCCTCAACTATACTCGACTAGTCAGGTCAAAATCCATGATATGTCAAAAAAATGACACATACCATGTGGATTATCATAACACACCCAGAGATACTCAAATACATGTCTTATGGTGCCGACCATAGACTATCCAAAATAAATGACTCAATGTTCCAACACAACATGCCCAATGATCTCATGAGGACCAACCTCATAGTAATAAAATACATTCCAACACTGATATCTTGCAAAAAAGGGGGAAAACATTGACAACTCTAAGTTGATGAGCCAACCACACCATCCCAAATGGAACTCCACTGAGATATTCCACTCTATTGGAAAAAAGAACAAACGAAACCCACAACCATCCCTCGTGATACATGTCTGTGAGGGTATACTCGACTGATAGCGTCATTGAAAAAGTCACCCGATGGTCGAACTACCTCAAACTCTTCAGGTAGGGGATCCCATCTAGGGTCCTTTTTGGGACACTAAAACCCAAAACGAAACAACAAAAATAGAAAGGGGTATTAAAAAACCACCCAAATATGGAATAATCTGTCTCGTAGAGGATCCTTACTCTTATAGTGTTGGTCATGCCAATACTGAGAACTCCTCTAAGGAAAACATCACAACATATCATAGAAGGAAGAAATATATATTGATACATAAATATGGTGTCTAAAACTAGGTCTCACTCAGGATTTATACACTAATGGAACATCCTTGGTAGAGGATCAGTGCTTAGGTAAATATTGGTCATGCTAAAACCAAAAACACTACCATGGAAACATAAAGGGATATGGGGATCATGTCGATTATCTCAGGGAGACCCATGCTCTACATCCGGTGAGTATGTAGTTGAAGAGGATTGAGACAATTCACTCTAGAAAGCGGGAATGCACTAGCACTACATGTATATAAAGTAGTTGAAGAGGGTTCATAGTCTGGTGAAGGTGATCTGATACTAAAAACCCTCGTTGTAGCTGAAGATGTGTCACAGTCCAGTGAAGGGCACATGATACCAAAAACCCTCTTAGATAAAGGATTAAGGGGGACCCACTCATCCCCACCAATTGAAAAGTCACAAATAGGAACTAGGGTGACCTACTCAACCCTATTAGTAAAGGCGTTACAAACCCCAAGTGACTTCCACAACATATCATGTACACCATGACACCTAAGACCAATCCATGGCCACCATCGCATTCTACACGGAAAAATATGCATGTTATTCTATTTACTCTACCAAAATGGGAACCCGATGAAAAGGGTACTATTCCCTACAACAGGGATGAGTGGGGCCTATACCACAATATTAGAACACGTCAAATGGATTAAGCCATTTTGATCCTCTCGATGAAACACATGAGATAAACTTATCATTTGTCCAAATTGGACACCCCGTGAAAAGACACATTTTGTCATAAATGCCCAAAATGTGTCTCGTGTGGCCCCACCCCAATTTTAGTTTCAGCACCTCAAATTAATCTCCAAATTTCTTCCTTTAATTCAATTTCATAATCCCTCTAACGATGTAGCACACAAACATTGGATGTAGTAGATACATCTGATACAAGAATCACAAAATAAGAATAATTAAAATATTATTATTGTCATTGGATGTTTCATTCCATAGAGCATCGATCCCGACACAAAAAGTTCTCAAAGTAGACTAAAAAATTCCACCATGAAGAAAGGGTCTCATTTCCGCAGACGGTGCCCAAGAAGGAACTCGGTTCTTGAGATATGGGTGTTTTAATGAAAAAAACCCTGGACCAAACTGTCTGGATAGGCCCAAACCACTTGGATCGGCCTGAAATGACCGATCCGACACGTAGCCACCGGCCCACACTGGCCCATTGACCACCGCTGACCATCCTCTGCAGCACTCCCATGCCTAGTGGCCACCATCCCGCGTGATCACTATGCCGCCTCTTCCTACCATCGGCCTCCACTACACTGCCCCCAGGATCCACCTCGCTGCTACTAGAGTCTGATGCGTCGTCTCCACCTGAATCGCCCAAGCTGGAACCGCGCTGCCAGACCACCGAGAATGGTCTAGTGCTCCAAAAATGAATTTGAGAACTATTATGGGACCCCCGAGACTAGATCTACATAGAATCGATGATTAATCGATGAAAAATGGCACATAAACTGGGGAACGAGATCAAAGAGTAAACCACCAACCTCGGGGTGAAATGTCAACGCTTCAGTGTTAGATCTGCGCTTTGCTGCTACCGCTGATTGATCTAGGAGCGATAACCATCAATATCAGAGCTCAACAATGCTTATTTTCTTCAATTTTTTCGTTTCTTCTTTTTGTGGAGGAGGTGGGGGTGTTTCTTCTCCTGCGCAAAATGTGGGGGAGATGAGGGGATTGATTTAATTTTTATTAAATCAATTCTTTAATTTAACTCTCTGCGAACACGTCTCCAACCTAGTACCCAGTGTTGAAATGTTTTATGTTGTGCCTCGGGTAAACAAGGCATTCCAGAATCAAAAACAAATCTCATAAATTTAATCCGAGACTCTATTGCTAAGTTATTTGAGGCGACATCCATAAATAAATTAATTTATTTATTTATGAAAATTCTATTGATAACATTTTCCATTGAATGTATGCACTAACAGATGTTATACCCTGTCTATGGTAAAAACCACGCTACAGAAGAAATTATGCCCCCAGATTCCTGATTCGAGCTACCGTTTGAAATATATCCAATCCCTACCGTGAGTATAGTATAAATAATACTTAATTTTTTAAAAAAAATTATTCCGAGCACACCAGGCCTCAGAATTGCATGTTTTCTCTGCACCAAGCTCATGAATTATTCGTTAGAATATTAAAAATAATTATAGGTCTAATACCGAGTCACTAAAAAAAATTTAATATAAGAGAATATATATTTTTTTAGATTATAATACTAATTATATTTCTAAAATGATATACATGGTTTTTATTTCTAAAAATAGAAATTTTAATGATTTTTTACATATAAATATTGATATTTTAAATAAAAAAAAATTAAACTATTTATGTTATTTTTCTACTATTATGATGTCATAAAAGTGATAGTTTTAACAATATCAATATTTTTAAATTATTCTACTAAAAATAAATGTTATCATAAAAATAAAAAAAAATCATACTAAGGTAATTTTTAAATTTAAAATAAATTAAATTATTTTTTTAATTATGGTTCTAAAATATAAATAAATTTATTTTTATAAATATTTAATATAAATAATCTCTACAAAAATATACTTCATTTTTCATTAAAAGTCAAATTGTGAACTATTTAAAATGCATGTTATATATAACATATTACATCAATAAATACATAATTATATCATCATAATTTCTAGTAACATAGCCCCTCGAGATTTCTGTTTAAGATATAATACCAAAGTATGATCGGGTTCCAGTCAAGGGAGGTGATTTCATTATCATATATCTCCTGGAAATTTCCACGAGCAGGAACTTCTCTCATATACAATTTCACCAATACCGTAATTGTTTGTGATTGACATGGTCTTGGTTAAGAGGTGAACCTATTAATGATACATCATTTCCAAGATCAGATAAATTAACTAAATAAGGTAAACCTCCACTACTTCACACCATTTCATTCCTTTTTCTTTATTGATTTCATAATATGGTTTCTTCATTTTATACTCACTAATATAATATATATATTATAATGATAAAATTTAAAAAATTTATTTTCAACAATCCCAATTTCAATTTATTTCAGTATCGTTTGTGAAGTATGTTTTTTACACAATTTTTAAGTAAGGGGAAAAATTATATATTAAAATCTAGGGGCATTAAAAAACTCTTCTCCTTCAAATCAGCTTTGAGTTTTTCCATTTTAAAAGGAATATTCACTAATACCTTGACTTGGGAATCAATATTTTCCTTTATTTTTGTGCCCACTTTGAATGGAATATTATTTTGACTCTTCAACTTTTCAAAATAAATTTTTAATGCACTAGCATGGATCTCTAGGGAATTATTCCCCCTTTATAATTTATATTTTCTTTTCACAAATTTCGATATATCACTTATGATAATTATAAAGTTTATACGTTCATATTTCTTGATATCTCATCATCATTAGTGAATTAAAATTCACATAGGAAATCAGGATACATAAATAAAATTGTAACATAATTGAAAACATAAATAAATTTAAAAAAAGAATCACTCATACCTCTCTTTTGATTGTTGTTGGAATCTTCAACATGGATCACACATTTCTCTTAAACTGTTCCACTGGATAGATATAGTTTTCATTCTTCTATACATTATATTTCTGGTTTTTCTCACAAACTTATCATTTGGTTTCACCTAGGGATCACTTCTCATCGCTAGAAAAGGACTCTTTTGAGGGGGGAGAGTTCCCATATTATATATATATATATCAGATGAATATACATTTTATCCCTCCATACAAGATATTGTTAACTCTTAATCACTACCTCATGATTTTATTTCTCCTAAGGATCACTACTTTTCACTGGAAAATGCCTCTTTTATGGGTAGATTTATCATATGATATATATTTTTTCAGCCCATGTGAGACTCATAATGTAGTGCCACATCATAGAACCATTAGGCCCGGACATGGTGCCTGAAAACTAAGAAAGAGGGATATTGAACCCATGTCATGAACCAAAAGGAGAGTTGAACTCCTATATCCGTCAGTCTTTAACCTCATCCATATATTCCTTAGTCATATTATAGGAATTATTAAATTTTTTATTCATATTCATCCTATTTGGTTCAACTATGTTCATGTTTAAAAAATGAATTGATGTTATAAAAATAATGTATCAGTTTTTCTATATGGGTAAATTATATAAATTTTAAATTTAACAATATAATTATAAATTATAAAACATAAATATACATCCTATGTGAAAAAATATATATAAATCATATTTTTTATAATACATCTAAAAATAGATACATATAATAAAATTGTATGTATTGATATAATTTTATGTCACATAAACACACTTATAAATATATAAACAAATTAAATATTTTCATTTATATATATATATAATTACCTATATGAGTGTGTGAGTATATTTGTAAATAAATATAAAAAACTTATGTTTCATAATAAATTAGAACACATTATTGTTTGATTTTCATATATTAAAACTTCATATATATGGTCATAAACAAATTATTTTCTTTTAGGGTTGTATTTAAAATACTTCTTCTTATTGTATACATACTCATCAAAATTAAATGAATGTCAAAAAAATCATTATTATTATGTTGTTAATTTATTATTTACATTATTATTTATATTTTATTTTTTATTTATAGAATAAACATTTCATTATAAGTAATTGGATACTCTAGTAACGTGCCTAGTAGATGGACATTTAGGATACTTTTTATATTTTTTAAAATGTATTTTGTCTATGCTTAGTTGTGAATTTACCAATGAATTTCTGTAAATTGTGAATTTACTAATATTTAGGGTAATATGATAATTCAAAATTGAAATGAGATTTTATTGGGATATGTGACTCATTCCAAGAATTTGATGAAATACATTAATTTTATAAACATTGTTCAAGTGCTTAAATCAAATTTTGAAAGTGATCATAAAACCTATTTGTTATAATGATTTGTTATTATTAGATATAATATTATTAATGTTATTATATATTTATATATAACGTAAATATTATATATAAGATAATATACATATTTGAATCATTTTTATGTCTATATAATTGTAGCCTATTATACATATAAATATATATAAAAAATATATATTAAATATGATATATACTAATATTAATATATAAATATATAAATTTCTATAAATATAAATATTCAAACACACATATGTATATAAATACATGAAAAACATGTATACAGATTTATACATACGAAATCAAATGAAAAACAAAGAATTATATATATGTATATATGTCTTTATGTATATACAAAAATATATAGACATGATTACTTGAAACCCTAAAATAATTAGGGATTGAATTAATATTATTGTTTATATATAAATTTGTTATACATGCACACATATGGTTTTATATATAGATGGAATCTGTGATTCTATAGATTTGTAGAACATAGAAATAAAATATAAAAAATTGTAGAAAATTCATATAAGATCAATATAGAAATTATTAAGAACATTTTATGAATAGAATACACATGGTTTTTGGGGTTAATTCATCCAAAAAAATAAATAGAGAATTCAGTATGTTTATTATTTCATAAATGTTTGAACGGAGAGAGAGGGGTGGCATGACTACTCAGGATTTTTAAAATGAAGGTAATGGTTTTATCAGTGCTAATATAAAAAATTGATAAAATTACCCTTTATCAGCACTGAAATAACAAGACCTTAAAAAGAAATCATTTATCATCACTAAATTTAGCACAAATAATGGTATGGCTTTGTTAGTACTAAAAAAGTGACGATAAAAATACATTTATCAGTGGTAAATTTAGAACTGATAAAGAAATGGTTTATGAACAGTAGATTTTTCCCTAATAAACACCTAATATGTAAGAAACATTATCAATAATTAAGATAATTATTATATGTGTGGTTTTTCTCTTCAATAAAAACTAATAAAAACTAATTGAATATTAATAAATAAAAATCACATTTAAAATTTTCAATAAAATACTAATTGTATAAATATAATTATTCAAATTTACAAAATTACATTATAATAAAAAAAAATAAGTCAAAAATAAAATAAAATAAATGAATAATATTAAATTTATAAATATTGAAAAATATTAAAAATGAATATACATTATAAATTATATTTAAATATAAAATATTTCAAATTAATTACTAATTGAAAATGAATAAATAATAATTATATAAAAAGGTAAATATAATAAAATTAAATTAAAATTTAATAAATATCCAAATTAAATAAATAGTAATTTTATAAATTAAAAAACATATTACAAATTAATAAGAAAAAATGTATTAATAAGTATTAAAAAAATAAAAAATTACAAAAAAAATAAATGAATAAATATTAAAAATTAATAAACTATAAAAATATTAAAAATAGAAATATATTACAAATAAATAAATAATACTAAATGGATAAATAATAAAAATGAAAAAATAATGGTGAATACATATCAGATATATTAAAAAAAGAACAAATCATATTAATTATAAATATTATAATAATTTAAAAGTGAATAAATATTAAAATAACAATGTAGAAATAGTAAAAATATCATTAAAATACAAGATAATTAAAATATATTATTAATTATATAAATGAATTCAATATCAATAATCAATAAAATATTAAAAAAATTATTTAAATATTCTTAATAGGTGAACTCAACACATATGTGTTTATATCTAACTATATACAATGTTTATAAAATAATTTTTCTATAAGTTATAAATTAAATAAGCTTAAATTAATTATTAATAAAAAATACTATATTAATAGATATTCTAAAATAAATATTAATAATTAATAATTATATAATATATTTAAAATATTATTATAAATACTAAATAATAT
Source organism: Viscum album (assembly GCA_963277665.1). NCBI lineage: Eukaryota > Viridiplantae > Streptophyta > Magnoliopsida > Santalales > Viscaceae > Viscum > Viscum album. The sequence goes on from OY728129.1 coordinate 1,040,989,105, forward strand.
TAATATTGATTAATTCAATTTAAATATTAATTTTTAGATGTTCAAAAATATTATTAATTATATAAGTGAATAAATATTTTACACTAAATTAAAATATATAGTTATATTTATATATATTATTAATGTATTTTATTTAAATAAAAATCAATAAATTTTAAAAATTATATCATAAATATTAAAAATACAATCATTTATATTTAAATGTATTTTATATATTATTATTTATATTTATATATAAATTATATATTTTCAAAAAAATATAAATTACATATTCTTTGAATAGGCTGGGATAGGACACATGGGCCCTCTCCATTTGTTTAAAATATGAAAAACAATGATGAAAATGAAGGATTTAATCAAAAAAAGGTGGGAACCACGCTTATCAAGAAAAAATAACCCAAAACCTAATGAGAACGATTCTCTCCATGACTTGGACAACTACATTGACAACACCTGTGTCAGTCCCACTTCCACATATTTTCCCTCAACTAAGGCTCTGACTAATCATCCAAAGGTGATGTAGGTGACTATTTAATGACATCGATCAATCGTCCACTTTTCCAAGAGGGGTCGTGGATATCTTGCACAATATTAGACCTAATTTTATCTTTAATATTGATTTATAAAAAACTTCAAAAACTTCTAGATACTCATGAATGATTGTATAAACATACATAAAAATTGGAAAAAACAAAAACTTATAAATCAAGCCATTCTTCTTTTTACATGACAAGACCTTGAGGTGATCTGTCACCCTATAATTCCTCTTGAAGGATTTTTCTTTCTGAACTGATAAACGTTTCCTTATTGAATTCTTCAATCATGGATTTTCCAAATTTATTGCCAATATATTTCGCTAAATAAGAGAATTGTAAAGGATATCAAGATATTACAGTAGAGAAATCACCCTTACCCAAGCCTTATCCAGGGTAATTTCACTTCTCTAGATAACCTGTCATGTCCCAGTTCAGATGGTTTCTTAAAGATGGGTAAGCATCTTTGTTGACCCCTCTGTCAACCCCAATATCCTATTTTTCTTTTCTAGTGTTCATATCCTAAAAATTTGTTAATACATCATGTTATTTTACAACTTCAATATGGATAACTTTTGGACTATCTCTGAGAACCTCAAACAAATTCCTTATGGCCAATCTCATATCATGGGATTTAATTTTTTATCCAACCACTCATCTGAAGCCCGAGAGGCATCGGAACCAACACTAGTATTTGTTGTAGCACACATAATAGTGGCCTTCTTAGAATACACTTATTTATTGGTAGATTTATCATCACCCATCCAGAAAACAACATTAATTTTGGAATTTTTTAGCTATATAGAATAGGTGAACATTGATCACCCTATGGAAGTTTGGTGATGACAAGAGGTTAATATTCTTAATTTGAACTTGCTTCACCTTATTGGTATTAGAAAAATTGGATAATTATTAAATTAAGGAAAATATATATCTAGAACTGTGTTCCTGTCTACATCAGTAGCATTTTTTCTAGTTTTTGGAAAACCCCTAATGTAACAACAAGTACAAAAGATTCAGGGCCCTGGTTTTCACCCAGCAAGAGAACACCTAATTATTCCTTCTCGTGCATCCCCATGCTAGAATTCACTATGATTTTAAACTGAGGCCAAATTTCAAGAGAATCATTGGAACACGACATGATAAAATCAATTTCAATATCATTATTGTAACACCACGAGCTTCCATGATACGTCTCGCTTTCAATAATGCAATAGCTTGCATTGTACGCAAGTTCGAGTTCTAACACACCGCGACTAATCAAAGTAGCCGTTATGAATAGTAATACCCACTTTTTAAAATTATAGAAATTTTTATATTTCAAAATGGACTTAATTTTTGTGTTCGTAATATAGAAATTATCCAAAGTTGAATTTTTTGTAATTTTCTGAGAACTTCCAATTTTTTATGAATAGTGAAAAATACTTAAAACAACTTTTTTAATAAAAATAATTTATAGGGATAATTTGTAATATTGAGTGGTTTAAAAGTATAATTATAATATATTTTTACCGTTTTATCCAATGGTGTTCATTAGAATTAATTTCTCTTTGAAATTAGACATAAACAATTGTCAATCTTTTGATATATATTGTTTCTTAAAAACACGCTATTTATTGTGACAGCGAGAATTAATTATAAAATTAATTAATGAAACTTATATGTTTAGAATTTTCTAAAATAGACATCATTTTTGAATTTGGAATATCAATTATAGCTTAGGGTGAAATTTTGGCATTGTTCTGAAAAACTTCAATTTTTGATGAATAGTGAAACCACTATGTGGTAGTTAAATAACTGATTTTTCATTTAAATGAAATATTACCACTTCTGTGATTTGATTTTCAAAAATGCGACATACATGGTTTTCCTTAAGAAGTAAAATGTGGTTCAATGGAATTAAAATAATTTTTTGGTGAATAGTAACTTTTAGGTTTAATTAATCGCGATTAAAGGTAACTAGTGAAATTTAAGGTAAAAATGATATTATAAAAATATGAAAATACCTTTACACTTGTCCTAACACTATTGGACGTTCCATTTCCGACCAAGACAATCTATGGGTCATCTTGGGGACCCCATGGAGCCACTTTAGTTGGAAAATGACATAAATACCTTTTATTTAATGTTAAAGTAAAAAATGACACAAACATGAAATGTTTTACTAAAACAATTTTTACATGGGGTTATACAAGTCATATTTTTGACTATAAATAGTCATTGGAAACCCAAAACGAATTCCTACATTATAGTATTTTTTTATAAATTTTAGACATTAAATAAATTAAATTATTTATGACATCATGATGATGCAGCGATGACCTCATTATTTAACGATTTAAATAAAATGTGAAGATAATGTAAAATTCAAGGCTTAAACTTGTCCAAAGCCTATTGGATGGGTATATTTAGAACCCTAATCACCTTATCCTCTAATTATATAATTGTGGGTCCTTTGGAATCCGAAAAGCATTGTGTAATAAAGTAATATTTCATTACTTTCCAAGAGTGCCCCTCCTCTCCACTTATAAAAGGCCCCCACCACTCCCACCTTATTCACACATTCAAGCCCTTTGGATCAGCCAACCTCTGCCCAAATACTCTCCCAACTTCCCTCCATTACTCATAGAAGCCTCACATTGGGCATAATTCTTCCCAAGGAAGCCTTTGGCTCAAATCAAAAAGAGTTACCCGATTTTTAGGTAATGTCTTCTCTAATGTTGTTTTGTTTTATTTAGTTTCTCCAATCCCTTAAAATCCTTTTATTCCTTTCTTTTGTAACAACACAAGTATCTAAAATATACTAGTATTTTTTTATGATAAGGATTTGGTTTACACATACACACACCTTCGTCTAATGGTTAAAGAACATACTGTTTCTGTGGGTGGCGAAATACTGCCTCACGAAACGATGATTGTTCAATATTCTTTTAACACCTCTAATGGTGGCCATTTTGATGACACTATTTTCATATATGACATATATATTATGTTTATGTTTTCATTATGCTTCTGTATTTCTCATTTATGTCATACCTTTATGATTTCCATTATGCGTAACCACGATAATTTCATTTTCGGAAGTGCGGACTACCGCCCCCTCAAAGTGATTTGAATCGTTAATGCCATATGTGGGATGTATAAAGGATGTATTAAATGGTATTATACACTATATTATACTGGAATTATATTATACATTTGTATAATTATGATTTTATTCCATTAAATACGAAATATAAATGAAAGTAGCGTTCATGCGTACGTACGGCTTACCGTCTCCATGAACGGTGCATTTCATTTCTTACCTCTAAATATTACGTAATATTATAAATTAATGTATATACTGGATATATATGATATATATGATATCTAAATCATGAATATAATTCTGGATATAATGGATATTTCACCACATGAATAACTTGTAATTATAAGAAGTTCATTTTTGACACAAGTACCAAAGATCGACAAAACGACCGTTATTAACTTAAATAATTACATAATGTTCATAACATGGTAATAAGTGATATAAAAGGAATAATGAACTTGAAAATGGTTCTTAAGAAGGTAGAGATTAACTCTAGTTTATTATTCAGGAGGTTAAATAACGGTCAAGTCAAGACAGGACGCAAGGTAAGGGAATTTCTTAACCCAATTTCCATTCTTTGGGTTAATCTCCTACTTTCAAATTATGTCATGATATTATTATGTCCTATCTTGTATTTATACTTTTTTTGTGTACATATAGTGAATACACATAATAGATCTATTTTATTTTAAAAATTGTCTTTTTAAGGACTTCGTCTCAATCTCCTTTCATTGAGGCATATTTGGTTTTATACACAACTTTCTTTTATACGGTGTATAAACCCCTTTGACATTTATGTTTATTCAAAAGGAATATTTTCTATACGAAGCGTTTTACTAAACGACAAAAGGGAATTTTTTTTCTTTCCGTACATATGTGGCGACAACGACTTCTCCGCCGCCGTGACCATTATTTGAGTTTCGGCTTCCTCTACAAGCCATCACTTTTTTTAATGAAAAATTAATACAAAGTTTTAAATTTATTCTATTTTGGTATTGAAAATGGTTTTGAAAGAGTTTTTTTATATAAATGTGTTGTATTGATATCTTGTGATTGAAATGTGGAAATGTTAAGTTTCCTTTATGCATGTTTTATGTGATACGATTATGTTATGGTTTATGATATGTTTAAACCTGTTCATATGAGGAATGAATTGGACTTAATAAGTTACGGGTGGAGCCCGCTATAGATACTCGATGCATTGGTAGGTCTCATGAGACAAACTAGTGTCTTGGAACGAGGCCTTGACAAAATCTTATTTGTGGTCTTGGCACGAGGCCTTGGCTACATGTTTATGATAGTCTGGCATTATGCATTCCAACATTATGAAAGTGGTTATTGATATTTCATGTGATTATTCGACTAGTAGAATATCCATGTGAGTAAGTGAATGGCATTATTTCATTTTACTTTTGCCATATTATGCTAAAGTTAAAGTTTAAAAGGCTTTTTTTAGTTATGCATTGCCTTAAATGTTAATGTCTATTTATGAAAGCTTCCTCTATTTTGTTATCCGTACTGAGCATCTGAGCTCACCCCTTTCAATGTTTTAATATTTTCCGGGATGTGAAGAAGTATTTTATGAATGACCTGCAGGGATAGTCAGAAGAGGATATGAGTTTGGACTATGGAGACTTTTTTATTTTAGTTTTTCACTTTATGATGTAATGTAACGTTTATGAATGTATCTAGTGTTTCTAAGGATACTAAACTAATCGGTCTTTCGAGACTTGATCTTTTGTGATCATGCTAATGTTATGAAGTAATGCACCGACTCTGGGTAGCCGGGGTCGGGGCATTACAGTTGGTATCAGAGGCAGTTTAGTACTAACCATGGAAGCTAGATTTAGATAAACTCTGATTAGAGCACATAGCCCAAAGATAGACTTTGAGGATTTGTATAGAAGAACTTCCTAGAATTTTGGAATTATAGAGATTTTGTAAGTTTTCCGAGCAATAAATCTCTGTCTGGATACGAGCAGGTAGAGGCGGCTCTGGCATAGATGTACCTAGGGGTAAAACCCGAAAACACCGCTTTAAGCTAGACTCGAACATGAACTGGTGCACGACAACAGTCCTTGTTGTACTCTTGGTTATGACACTTCCCGGGGGATATGCTTAGTATAATTCTCGTTTTCTTTACAAACCACTATGAAGTATTATGAGTATATACTTCCTCAAAGAAAACCTTTTTATAATTATGGATTATATCCATAAATAGTTCAATTTATGTTAAGTATTTTACAAGTATGGAATTATGTATTTTGATTCATAAACTAATCTAGTTTATGACATTATTTATAAATGGCACCTAGTGGAAGAAATGGAAACCGTATCAATGCACGCACTCTATGTAGGGATTTCCCTCCTGCTCAAGATAATTATTGTGGATTTGGAGATATAACTGGTGCGGATCAACTTATTACCATACTGGGACAACTCACTCAGGTTATGAATAATAACCTTACTCGTATGGAGCACCCTGATCCGCAACGTGGAAGATCAATGTTAGATCGCTTCATGAGACAATAACCACCAACATTTAATGGGGGTACAAATCCATTAATAGCTGAGAAATGGATAAAATCCTTAGAGAAAATATTCCACGCCTTGGGGAGTAGTGAAAGAGAAAAGGTTATCATGGCAGTTTACTGCCTCACTGGAGATGCCGATCAATGGTGGTCATTGATTCAAAACACAAAGGAAGATGAAGAAGTATCAAATATGTAATGGAGAGAGTTCAAAGATCTTTTCTTGGAAAAATACTTTCCACATGACCATCAAGAAGATATGGAAAGACAATTTTTGAGTCTGAGACAAAAGGAGGATGAGAATGTCGCAAAGTATGAGGCCAACTTTACAAGGTTAGCGAGACATGTTGCAGATTATATACGTAACCCAAGAAGTAAGATTGATCGTTTCTTTGATGGGTTAAAATCATTTCTCCATCGAGCTTTAGTATCAAAACATTTCTCAACATACGAAGATATAGTCTCGTGTGCTATCAAGATAGAAAAGGAATTCTCTAAGTCTCATGACTTTAAAGCAAAGTAAGAAAAGAAGAGAACGGTGGAACAAGAGACGGATAAAGGGAAAAAGGGAAAGAAGGATTTTCAATTATGTGATAATTGTGGGAAGAATCACCCCGGTGCTTGCCTAAAAGGAATGGGAGTTTGTTATAAATGTGGAGAAAAAGGTCACCAGGCTCATGATTGCAAGGGAAAGAAAGAGGCTATCAATGTTGAATGCTACAATTGTAGGGAAATGGGGCATTATGCAAATGAATGTCCTAAGAATCAGGAAAACATACCTCAGAAAAGGCCAAGGGATCAAGTCCAAGCTTATGTTGTTACTATAGATGAAGTTGAATAATTATTGTATTTGTGTTTTTGGACTCAAGAACTAGATTATGGTTATAAGAATAATGTGATATATATAAGGATTGTACTTTAGTACATGTTATTTTCATTAAGGATTTAATATGATGAAGGTAATCATATTTTTAGTAAGTGACAATAAGAGAAACATTACTTTGTTTGGGGAATCTGAGGTTACAATTGATTTTGGAATTTAGAGACCTTTTAGAAAAAGTCTGGATTGAGGTATTTTGGACAACTATAAAGGTTGGAATGGATTAAGTTGATATTTGGATAGTATTGTTTAAGGTTAAAACATTTCTGAAGATTATTTTTGGAATATTATAATACTATAGTTTTAGGAAAAGGACAGCCTGCAGGGTGGGGCATAACCCGTCGCGTCGGACAAAGCTGCAGGAATCGAACCCACAACCATAGTGCGACAGGCCTTTATTACCTACCACTAGACAACAAGAAGTCCCTGGTTATTACAAAATAGTTTTACTAATCTAAATGGTATGTGGTAATATTTAGAACCTTATACAATTAGGATAAATAGAATATTTTTGAGTTCTGTTACCATTTGGAGTGAAAGAGGGGTTTGTGGTAAAAATTTATTAAGGAACGAAAGTCTACACGACAAGTAAGTATATTTCCTTAAGTTCTTGGAAAATCTCATAAATAAATTCCTCAACTTTATAAAAGGTAACTTAAAACAAAAACTTTGTCGGTTAACTTTTTCAAACTGGGGATTCAATGGTCATTTAACCAATCACAAGTTTGTGATTTTCTTATGGTTAACTTTCTCCTAATCCAGTTCTCTACAACTCCCCGTAAAACCTTGATGGTTTGTTTTTCTTCCATATCCATATTTTCATAGAATCCTATTATGGGCTATCTCGGGTGACCTTTGTACTTATCTTTCTTTCCTTTAATGTTATGTTTTTATTAATCTTATTTCCGATGTGGGTTTCCACAAAGGTATTTTCTATTTTCAACCTTTTATTTTCGAAGAACATTTTCAAATTGCGAGGACGCAATTTATTGAAGGAGGGGTGAATGTAACACCCCGAGCTTCCACGATATGCCTCTCTTTCAATAATGCAATAGCTTGCATTGTACGCATGTTCGAGTTCTAACACACCACGACTAATAAAAGTAGCCATTATGAATAGTAATACCCAATTTTTAAAATTATAGAAATTTTATATTTCAAAATGGACTTCATTTTTGTATTCGTAATATCGAAATTATCCAATGTTGAATTTTTTTAAATTTTCTGAGAACTTCCAATTTTTTATGAATAGTGAAAAATACTTAAAACAACTTTTAAAATAAAAATAATTTATAGGGATAAGTTATACTATTGAGTGGTTTTAAAGTATAATTAGAATATATTTTTACCATTTTATCCAATGGTGTTCATTAGAATTAATTTCACTTTGAAATTGGACATAAACAATTGTCAATCTTTTGATATATATTGTTTCTTTAAAACACGCTATTTGTTGTGACAGCGGGAATTAATTATAAAATTAATTAATGAAAATTATATGTTTGGAATTTTGTAAAATAGACATCATTTTTGAATTTGGAATATCAATTATAGCTTAGGGTGAAATTTTGACATTGTTCTGAAAAACTTCAATTTTTGATGAATAGTGAAACCACTAAGTAGTAGTTAAATAACTGATTTTGCATTTAAATGAAATATTACCACTTCTTTGATTTGATTTTCAAAAATCCAACATACATGGTTGTCATTAGGAAGTAAAATGTGGTTCAATGAAATTAAAATAATTTTTTGGTGAATAGTAACTTTTAAGTTTAATTAATCGCGATTGAAGGTAATTAGTGAAATTTAAGGTAAAAATGATATTATAAAAATATGAAAAAACCTTTACACTTGTCCTACCCCTATTGGATGTGGCATGGCCGACCCAGAAAATCCATGGGTAAAATTGGGGACCCCATGGAGCCACATTAGTTGGAAAATGACTTAAATACCTTTTATTTAATGTTAAAGTAAAAAATGACACAAACATGAAATGTTTTACTAAAACAATTTTTACATGGGGTTATACAAGTCATATTTTTGACTATAAATAGTCATTGGAAAGTTAAAACTATTTACTACATTATATTATTTTTTTTATAAATTTTAGACATTAAATAAATTAAATTATTTATGACATCATGATGATGCAGCAATGACCTCATTATTTAACGATTTAAATAAAATGAGAAGATAATGTAAAATCCAAGGCTTACACTTGTCCAAAGCCTATTGGATAGGTATATTTAAAAACCTTATCACCTTATCCTCAAATTATATAATAGTGGGACATTTGGAATCCGAAAAGCATTGTGTAATAAAGTAATATTTCATTACATTCCAAGAGTGCCCCTCCTCTCCACTTATAAAAGGCCCCCACCACTCCCACCTTATTCACACATTCAAGCCATTTGGCATCGAGAAACTCTATCCAAATACTCTCCCAACTTCTCTCCCTTACTCCTAGAATCCTCACTTTGGGCAGAATTGTTCCCAAGGAAGCCTTTGGCTCAAATCAAAAAGAGTTACCTGATTTTTAGGTAATGTCTTCTCTAATGTTGTTTTGTTTTATTTAGTTTCTCCAATCCCTTAAACTCTATTTATTCCTTTATTTTGTAACAAAACCATTATATAAAATATACTAGGATGTTTTTATGATAAGTATTTGGTTTACACATACACACACCTTCATCTAATGGTTAAAGAACATACTGTTTCTATTGGTGGCGAAATACTGCCTCACGAAACGATGATTGTTCAATAATCTTTTAACACCTCTAATGGTGGCCATTTTGATGACACTATTTTCATATATGACATATATATTATGTTTATATTTTCATTATGCTTCTGTATTTCTTATTTATGTCATACCTTTATGATTTCCATTATGTGTAAACTTGATAATTTCATTTTAGGAAGTGCGGACTACCGCCCCCTCAAAGTGATTTGAATTGTTAATGCCATATGTGGGATGTATAAAGTATGGAGTAAATGGTATTATACACTATATTATACTGGAATTATATTATACATTTATATAATTATGATTTCATTCCATTAAATATGAAATATAAATGAAAGAAGCATTCATGTGTACGTACGGCTTACCGTCTCCATGAACGGTGCATTTCATTTATTACCTCTAAATGTTACGTAATATTATAAATGAATGTATATACTGGATATATATGATATATATGATATCAACATCATGAATATAATTCTGGATATAATGGATATTTCACCACATGAATAACTTGTAATTATAAGAAGTTTATTTTTGACTCAAGTTCCAAAGATCGACAAAACGACCGTTATTAACTTAAATAATTACATAATGTTCATAACATGGTAATAAGTGATATAAAAGGAATAATGAACTTGAAAAAGGTTCTTAAGAAGGTAGATATTAACTCTAGTTTATTATTCAGGAGGTGAAAGAATGGTCAAGTCAAGACAGGACGCAAGGTAAGGGAATTTCTTAACCCAATTTCCATTCTTTGGGTTAATCTCCTACTTTAAAATTATGTCATGATATTATTATGTCCTATCTTGTATTTATACTTTCTTTATGTGTACATATAGTGAATACACATAGTTGATCTATTTTATTTTAAAAATGATCTTTTTAAGGACTTCGTCTCAATCTCCTTTCATTGAGGCATATTTGGTTTTCTACACAACTTTTTTATACGGTGTATAAACCCCTTTGACTTTTACGTTTATTCAAAAGGAATATTTTTTATATGAAGCGTTTTACTAAATGACAAAAGGGAATGTTTTTCGTTCAGTACATAAGCGGTGACAACGACTTCTCTACCGCCATGACCATTATTTGAGTTTTGGCTTCCTCTACAAGCCATCACTTTTTTTTAATGAAAAATAAATACAAAGTTTTAACTTTCTTGTATTTTGGTATTGAAAATGGTTTTGAAAGATTTTTTATTATATCAATGTGTTGTATTGATATCTTGTGATTGAAATGTGGAAATGTTATGTTTCCTTTATGCATGTTTTATATGATACGAATATGTTATGGTTTATGATATGTTTAAACCTGTTCATATGAGGAATGCATTGGACTTAATAAGTGATGGGTGGAGCCCACTATAGCTCCTCGATGCATCGGTAGGTCTCATGAGTTAAACTAGTGTCTTGGCACGAGGCCTTGACAAAATCTTATTTGTGGTCTTGGCACGAGGCCTTGGCTACGTGGTTATGATAGTCTGGAATTATGCATTCCAACATTATGAAAGTGGTTATTGATATTTCATGTGATTATTAGACTAGTAGAATATCCATGTGAGTAAGTGAATGGCATTATTTCATTTTACTTTTTCCATATTATGCTAAAGTTAAAGTTTAAAAGGCTTTTGTTTTAGTTATACATTACCGTAAAATGTTAATCCATATTTATGAAAGCTTCCGCTATTTTGTTATCCTTACTGAGCATCTGAGCTCGCCCCTTTCAATGTTTTAATATTTTCCAGGATGTGAAGAAGTATTTTATGAATGACCTGCAGGGATAGTCGGAAGAGGATATGAGTGTGGACTATGGAGACATTTTTATTGTATTTTTTCACTTTATGATGTAATGTAATGTTTAGGAATGTATCTAGTGTTTCCAAGGCTACTAAACTAATCAGTCTTTCGAGACTTGATCTTTTGTGATCATGCCAATGTTATGAAGTAATGCACCGACTCTGAGTAGCTGGGGTCGGGGCGTTACAATTATAAAGATTTATAGACATAAAAATTATTTGGGATCCAGCATCAATATTATGATTTTATTTTCTAGCTCTTGAGGAAAGCATTTTCTCCCGCCTCAGTTGTTGATTAGTGATATCTTCAAAAGTAGTGTTTCCATTAGATTCAGTGAATAGATCACCACACACATCAATATCTAATTCCATGATAGATACCACAACTTCAGATCCCTGATCAATAATATCACCCAATGATATGTGTCTCTTCTCATAAAAACATGGAACAACATGAGAGGGCCATGCCGCACCATAAAGAGTTTTTTCAATACTGATATCCCACCATACTTCTTCTCATCAGAGGCCACTTGTGTAGATACAACTTCATCCCCCCCCAGCTACTCCAACTAAAGTCATTTCATCCATTATTGGAGAAGAAACAACATCCCTTAAGCCAGTAGTGGAGGCACCTTTATTCTTGTATCTAGAAGCATCATTCCCTTTCAAATAACAAAGATAACAAAAAATATCATTGATATAGTTCTCTTTAAGATCCCCTAATGAGTGGAAACCAATGTAGAAGGAAGAAGATTTATCTTACCTAATTTTAAGATCAAAATAATAATCCGTAGTTGATAGAATATCATTGTCAATTTGTTGAAAGCTAAGATCCAACTCCACTAGAAATCAAGAAAAAATAACAAAACCCGCATATTGAGTAGCTTGGTCAAATTTTATGGGCCTCCTAATCAACTAATAAATATCCAATAATATATAGGGATTTCATAATATCCACCTCAGTCCAAACAAATGAAACCATACTTGAGTTACAGTGTTTAAAAGTGCGCAAGTATTGAAATGAGGGACCCAATCCTGAATATAGAGCATACCTGGTTTGAGGGAGATCAAGCCAGGCCCCCAATCTTTCCTCCTAATATCATCTAAAAAACCTGAATGTGGAAAATTCTCACCCCGATGGTATACATACATACACATACATGCATACACCTACACATAAGTATATATGTAAATGCAAATAAATACATTCACACACATGCACACAAGCACATACATACATACACACATATATATCCATACACATACATATGCCTATACATACGTACATACATACACATGAATACACATAGACACATATATATACACATGCACAAACATACACATACATGAACATACATAAACACATACACATACATGAACATACACTCACACATATACACATACACAAAAACATACACATACATATAAACAAAAACTTAAATAGAAACACATGTACACATACATACTCATATATACATAAATATGATTATACATACATACAAATAAACATGAATACAAAAATATATACAAATGCGCATACATACATACAGATTGTTTTGAAAAAGATGTACTATTAATGATGTACATCCACAGCCGTACATAAGCAGAGCCATGAAGAGAAATTGTCCCGCCATAGCTGGTTAATATCAAAGGGTCATGAGGCCGCAAGTTGGTGGGCTTCATTTCTTCCTTCCCTTTTCGTGAAGGAGAAGGTGCAGGAAGAGGAGCCTTGGAAAAGTGAGTGGATTCTCCAGATGATGAGGCCAAAAGGCTGGAGTCTGACGTCATGGTGGTTAATAGCAATGATAACAGTAAGGCAGTCAGACTCAATGATGATATCAGCCCATTCACGTTCCAAAGCGAGCGTCATACCCGCAAGGACAAAAAAGGCTTCCGCAACTGTAGGTTCCCATAGGGCATGATGTAATTCATATTTTTCTACAATGATCTTCCCCAGATGATTACAATCCAGAAGGCCGAGAGCAACTGGCCCATCATTGGGAAGACAAGCGTCCACGTTGAGCTTAAACCTCCCTTGTGTTGGGGGGTCCATTGAGGGGGGAAATAGGGGGTAACACCCGGAATATAGTGTCTTTTGTGGTCCTTCTAGCCCTCCATCCAAGAAATTGATCATTCAATCCAGATTTCAGGGGTTTATTGACTTGGTGGTAAACCAAATCGTTGCGCTGAACCCAAATGATCTAGGCCAGGGTGCAAAGAAAACTAGTAGTAGATGATGAAAGAGAGGAGCACCAATGCATCAGATGATCGGGGAGGTCAGATGCAGTGTCCAGGGAAGCCTCTGAAGCCGGGCCCCATTTAATCCAAATTTCCTCAGCTCCCGGGCAGTTAATGATGGCGTGCCAAGGAGTTTCTGGGATATTCGGGCAGAAAGGGCAGGACTCGGCATTGTCCATATGATGAAAGGCGAGAAGGATCATTGTAGGGAGGGTGCCCGTGCAGACCTGCCACCAGAAATGGCGGATTTTTTGGGGGACATTTAGCTTCCAAACCACATTCCATGGTCCCTCGTCACGGTCAAGAGAGTGGATGCCAAGAGCCAGTCTGTACCCAGATCTTACCGAGTAATCGCCTGAGGAATCGTTGGTCCAGAAAAGATGGTCGGGGCCTACATTAGGGACCCATGGGATACTGAGGATAATTCTTTGGTCTCTTTCGTCAAACCAATCATGGATATTTTCCACAAACCACCCCGAGCCCTGGTTTGAAAGGAGTCAATCAACAGTGGGGTCTTCAAGACCTGGTTGGAATGGGGATGTGGCCCTCACACCATCCTTATCAATAAGCCATGGGTCAGTCCAGATGTTGACAGATGAGCCATTTCCAATCCTCCAACCCATCCATTTTTTCAGGAGATTGCGGGCCCCACAAATACTTCTTCAGAGGAAGCTTGGTCAGGGGACAAGGGAGGAGCCAAGGAAGTCTGTGTGGGGAAAGTAATTGGCATGGAGTACCCACACACAAAGAGATGATGGGAAGTTAATAAGGCGCCACCCTTGCTTGGCTAACAGAGCATCATTGAACATGAGAAGATTCCAAAATCCCATCCCTCCCTCCGCCTTGGGTTTGCAGAGTTTCTCCCATTCCAGCCAGTGAGGTCGATTCCTTCCCTCATTTTTCCCCCACCAGAAGTTGGTAGTATGTGAATGGATCAGATTGACAATAGCCACCAGGAGCTAAACAAGGACATAAACATTCATATACATAAGCATACATACACATGCACATGCATATAGGTACGTACACAACATACACATACATTCACATTCACATTCACACATACATACACATGCATACATACACACATATACACACATATATACACATACATACATACATACATACATACATACATACATACATACATACATACATACATACATACATATGGACACACATACACATACACATACACATACACATACACATACACATACACATACACATACACATACACATAGGCATACACATACACATACACATACACATACACATACATAAACACATATACAAGCATATGCATATATATACACATGAACACATGTATACACGTAAACATACTTAAAATTCCATACACATGCATGCACATACATACACATACATATGCATATATATACACATAAACATACTTAAAATTCCATACACATGCATGCACATACATACACATACATATGCATATATATACACATTACATAATCATACATACACATACACATACATATACAACAGAATCATACAAACACATACACATACACATACACATACACATACACATACACATACAAATACACATACACATACACAAACATACACACACATACACATACATATAGATACAAGTAAATTGGAATACATATGAATACATAAATATACACATACATATATATCCATGTGTGTGTGTGTTTCCACACACACACACACATACATTCAGGAATTCATGGACATATATATAAATACATTAATACATTCTTTTGGAAGCAAGGTAATCTGGGATGGAGTTTGATTTTGAATCCTTTATGGGTTAATCAAGGAGTTTCTTTAATAAGGGAGATGAGTTTCAGAATGTGGAAGTCTGGAAGACTATATTTTATGAAATTTCCCAGTGTTTCCTAAATTTTTTGGTGAAACAAATGGTGGTTTGGTGAAGTTTCGTGAATATTTCATGGTGAAGGAAGGTATTATGTGTAGTCAGACACATGACTCATGAAATCAAGTAGGCTACCATGTGGAAAAGTATTCTACCAAGAAATGGCAGTTTTGTAAAGGATCTCACTTGACCATGAAGTTAATTATGTTGTTTTCATAACAATGCATGGTCAAAAGGTGGTTTTTTGGAATGAAAACAAAGGAATTATGTGATTGGAGATGGGTGTTCATGGACAAATAAAGTATTTATGATATTTGATAAAATATACAATTGTTAGTTTATAATCCTATCTTCACAAAAACTTAAAAAAATTATTAAAAATAAATATATTATTATTATTATTTATAAAAAAATATTACAAATGAATTATACGAACTATTTAAAGTACAAAAATATTACGAAAATGAATTTATATAAAATAATTATAAAAATTAAAAACATATTAAAATATTAAATAAGTAAAAATAAAAATGAATAAATACTAATCATAGAAGTTAATAGCATATTGAAAATATTAAAACCTAATAAAATAATGAATAAAAATAAATATTCAAAATGAAAAAATTCTCATAAATTTTAAAATTAATGAATATAATAAAATGAAAAATAAATTAAATGCTTTAATATAAAAAATTAATAAATGAAAAATCATATATAAGAAGGAAAGTGAATTCATAACATTTTTTACATAAAAAATAATATTTCATATTGAATTACATCGACGACGATCTGGAGGGGGAGGATTTCTGGGGTCCTCGCGAGTGCCTTCCCCCTCCCCCTCCTATTTTTTCTCTATCTCCTCCTATACATTGCCTTTTCTCTAAAATATTCTTGATTTTGGGCTCTCACTTGGATTTCTTTTTCATTGGTGCTTCGTGGATGGGGTCATTGTCTACTCTCAAGGAGGATTCGTTCTTCTTGGTGAAAGATCCATGGGGATGTTTTGATGTTCATGAAGAATATTGCTTGTTGTTAAAGCCCCTAGATGATCCAAACCTACTCTAGACTCGATTTCCTATTTGCCTATCAATGTTAGATCTGGATGATGTTTAACAAAGTTCTTTTGGGTAAATTGGTTCTGAAATAGATGGGTCTTAAGGTGATCCCGAGTCAACATGCTCCTTTTTTGGCATCCGGTATCAATCTCATCAATGATGACATCACTCAAATCACTTTTTCTCTCAAATACCTTCTTCATCCACAATTTTCTATTATTACCTCACAGTCGGATATAGAGTGGTTTATACTAAGAGGTTTTGGGATGTAAGATTTGGTTTCTGACGATGTTCCTTCCTTCACATCGGTTGATTTTATTCTATGAAGACTACCTGGTTCACTTCCTATTTGATTATTGTACTTTCAATGGTTGAAATGGAAATGAAATTTGATAATTTTTTGTTTTTATTGATATTTTTTCTTATTTCTCCATCAAATTCAATGAGGATTGTTTTTTATTATTTCTACAGGTGTTCGATCTATTTGTGCATGTTCGGTGAATGTTTTAACTTAGAGGACGACTGGAGTTTTCCTTACTATCATCAATGAGGTATTCTATATTTGATGTTCTATTATGATATGTTTACGATGGAAACGATGAATTTATATGGTGTTTATTTGAAGAAAATAATGGTGAATGTCGATAGTGAGGTAGACAGATTGAGGGGATCTTCTGCATTTGGATTTCCCTACTCATTGGCTCCAGTGGGGATAGGAAGAAATGATGATTGTGGATTACCCACACTAATGATAGATGATGGTAGGCATGCTGACCCATGATGATTCCACTTAGAGGGTTGACTAAAGGATTAAGGCCTTGAATTTGGTGTTTGGTTTTTTTTGGAAAAAAATATTTCCAGGTAACATTGTTGTATTTTTGGGTAAATTGAATTCATTGAAAAAGAGGGTTTCCATGATCAGTTGGGGAGATCCAAAGATATTTTTAACTAGGAATGTTGAAAAATATCCAAGAAAAATAATGAATACCCTATAAGCAGTATAGAAAATTGCATACACAAGGTGACTACATTTCCCAATGTTTTCAAAAAAAAATTGGCATCTAAAAATTGATGTTTTTTCTAGTATAGTGAAAAGTCTATTTTCATGAAGGTATATTGAACTATATAATGGGAATTAATATTTCAATTTTTTTATTTAGGAAGAGTGCTTTATGAAGGATAGAGACAATCATCGTGAATGATAAAGGTGAGGAGCATCGTGAGTGGAGAATTGTAGTGGCATAAAGAGATTGATGGAGATCTCCATGAAATCAACAGGCATCATGAACATCGAATTGTCCAAGATCAACAAGAAAAATGGATCATCATGGAATTAAAGTGGGAGTATTGTGAAATGGTTATGACGTCGACGTAAGGTTCTAGAATTGGAGGAAACTCTTATTAATAGTCCTCTAACCCCTTCAAAAAAGTTGTGATACTTAATAAAAATATGGAAGCTCCAGAATCACGAAGGTAGTTCATGAAGGATTTTCATGTGAAGAAATTTAAGAAGGCTATAATATACAACAAAATGTTATGAGAATCACTAAATTATGTAAATTTGAAAAGGCTTGGTAAGCTTCATGAAATAAAGGATCATCATGAAGGCTAGTTGAGATTTGTGAAAGAGGTGTGCTTCGCGATGGATATGTAAGATTCATGAACGTAAGGATCTTCACGAATGATATTTTAGCTTTGAGGAGTAATTGAGAATCATGAATGTTCTTCATAAGTCAATGCATAGAATATATTTGGTGAAGTGGTATCGATTAGTAGGATGAAAGTAAAACCTTAATAGAGCATCTATCTACAACTTAGGATGTATTCATTAGTAATAATGAAGGGACCTACAATTCCATAAACTGTTATTGGATTCCTTATAGGGGTAGTGAAAAATGGATGAGGAAGG
Organism: Viscum album; assembly: GCA_963277665.1. Classification (NCBI taxonomy): domain Eukaryota; kingdom Viridiplantae; phylum Streptophyta; class Magnoliopsida; order Santalales; family Viscaceae; genus Viscum; species Viscum album. The sequence continues at coordinate 1,041,007,753 of OY728129.1, forward strand.
TGTTGATTTTTTCCACTAGTTGTGAGCCAGATAAAGATACATAGGGAGTGACCCTTTAGAAAGTGGTGATATTACTCTAAACCTTGTAAATTATGTGAGCCTGTGTATATATGAGATCCAGCCCAAACCACCATTCATGGCAGTGATACTCATTGGATTTTTTACAATCAGAACATTATCATTGTATGCTCCTTGGATGTAGTCTAGTGAGGGTGAACCATGTAAAATTATTATATCTCATACATGATTTCAATTCTATTCATACATTGATATGGGAATGAGAGAGAAGAGTGTTTTGTTTAACGATGAAATAAGATCTAAAGAGGAAAAAGTTTTAGTTTTTCAAACCCTGATTCAGCCCCCCCCCCCCCCCCTCTTATGGTATTTAACATGATTAGGATAAAGATTTTTAATTTTAAATTTTGTAACTGGTTATTATATATTTGGAATCCTGCCTAAGGTTTGCGGTTACTGCTCAACACTAAAGTGGATATTTTGAAAATACAAAAATAGATTTATTTTGTATATAAATCACACACCAACAATCACTAATGAAAAAATAATAATAATTATATAAATTAAAAAATTATAAATAATAAAATGTAATACCTATTTAAATAAAAAATAAAAATTCATTTGAGATAAATTAATTAAATAAATTTAAAACATATTGAAAATATTAAAAAATGATAAATAAAAATGAATAGATATTAATCATGTAAATTAAAAACATATTGAAAATATTAAAAAACGATGAAAATATACTTGGAATGTTCAGGAGCTGAGTGAGAACCCGATCTTAAAAATTTATTAATGAAAATGAAAATCAGAGCAACATAAAACATCATGTGGCACATAGAGCACCACCATTCATGAAAAACAACTAAAAAAATTCTCAAAAACAAATATGATGGGATCTGAAGACCCCCCCCCCCCATTGACCTAAAAAACTATCTCACTACCATAGCACTATTCATCCCATAATGTTTGTGCATCCCAAAGTCATCAACTGCACCGCTTCCCAAGTTCTCCCTCTCTGCAAATGAGGTCGTCATCCTACACACCGCATTTCAAAACCCTCAATATCTCTGCATAATCCGCCAAGGGGAATTCTTAAGGTCACCAAGACTACTATACCCCACACCCCAAAACTGTAACAGGTTGTCACTAGCCTATAAATGGCCCTCATTCTGAGGCAAACACCACGTCCTGCCCGAGGTCTTCACCATCCAAACCCTTGCACTTCCCGAGGGTCACTGCCTAGATCCCTCCCACTACACTCAACAATCATAGCTGGTAGGCCATGATGTATTCATCACCACCTCCGACATCCATTTCATTCCACTGGCTATGCTCAGTAACTGATCATTGTCCTGCCCATCCCGGTGTCATCACAACTACCTCCGCAGGCCCAAAGTCACCGTTAAGGGCCTCCCCCTCACCCAAGGCAGCCGAAATCGCGACCCAAATCAAACACCACTGAGAACTATCACCGGTGATTCCCGTTGTCAAGTAGTATCTCCCACTACAAGGCCTTGTCCACATCACGCTTCACCCGAAGCCCTACATCTCTCGCGACCTAAGGTTAACGCAATCACCTCGGCCCCCCACCCACATTAACACTGGCAATAGTCACCTCCATCCTAGATGGGACTACCACTGTAGGGAAACACACCCACAGGGATCCCAAACATGGTAACCAAACCCTCCATAGATGGCCCCAATTCCATCGTCAAACAAGATTGTCGTCAGCCAAACCGCAACAGTAAAAAGAACACCGCTGCCGCTCAAGTTGATCTCCCCTTCAGTGTCATCACCCACGTCCCAATATCTGTCAATATCCTGCATATAAGCGCTCTCCAAGAGCATCTCTAGTCGTCGATTGCTCCACAAACCTCCAATGCCATCGACCCCAGCCTGGACTCCAATGTCTTTCCCCCCCAGGGAGCCGTTAAAATCAAACACGGCCATTGATACATCATCACCGATCACCTCTAACTAGTCATCATTGTCTGAAAGGATCCCTTCATCATCAAAATCACCCTTTAGAACCATCCTTTCCCAAAAAACATGCATATATCTACAGCAAGTAGAAAAAAGATCAAAACGACTAACAATTTCATCATCCAACCATCCGCTTGGAAGTGGAGGTGCCGTAGGGCTGTGATTGGCCACACAGTAGCCATTGAATCGATCAGAGATAATCTCTCCATCTATAGATAGACTCTCCATTGTATCATATATTTTCCGAAACAAGATAAAAAAAATATATAAATAAATTTTAAAAGATAAATAAATTCCAAAAATATTAAATAATATTAAATAATATTAAATGAATGAATAATAAAATTCAATAAATAAAATTCAATAAATTAAAAAATTATTTTCAAAAGGTGAATTCATAATAATAAATAAATGAATTTAAAAAATATTCAAAATATTAAAATATTGAAAGTTACACTTAAATACCAAATATTTACAACAATTATCTAATTAAGAATGAATAAATAACATTTCAATAAAGATTTAAATAAAAAATATAAACAATAAATAGATATTATAAATGAATATAAATTAATTGTATAAATTAAATATATATTAGAAATATTACATATAAGTGTGTGTGTGTGTGTGTGTGTGAATTTTATGTTTCTGATTGAGTGGTTATTCATTATTTTTATTTACTATTAATCCCAAATTTTATAACTCATTTGAGAGGAAACACTTAAATGACCCAAAGGTTGAGTGACACAATGACCTTATAATTACATGGATAGTAGGAAAATAGGCACAAATTCCATAAAAATTAATTCAACCCAACTACACTGAAATAACATCTCCCCAATACCATGACAAATCTACACCTATCTCACCACGTGATTTTTCTACCGACATGTAATGCCCTGTACAGACCAGCATGGGCTGATGGTGTGTCCACCATACCATTGCTTCAATCCTAAGTCTGGTTAGCTTCACCTAGTGGTAGATACTACTCTCTTCTGTCATTACGGGGATTCTATAATATAGGTGATTTTGATCTGCACCATAACATAGATGCTATGTGTCCTGAAGGCTCATGATGGATTGGATAGCCTATGTCACAAATCCCTATTTTCAGTTACTAATATATTGATTTATTATTATTTATAATTAATTATATATATATATATATATATATTATTTTAATATAATTATATACTTATTACTGTAGTTCATATATAATAAATGTTTTATTCAAGAATAAATGAAAATGAATAATTTACCCAAAACAATTTGGGGTATACTTCTTAATTAAAAAAAGAAAATAGTAAACCCCTATTTCTATGGGTACAAGAAACCAATTACATGTCAAAAGACATAAAACTCATGGCCTAACGGCCCAAAAAAATAACATAAAAATATGAAATTCGTAATGATATAAGGTCAACGATATGAAAAAAATTCCTATACTGATGTTTTCCTTCAACCCTAATGAAAAATAGGAAAAAACCCAAACAGGCCGTCGTTGTCAGATATCTTGGCTCCACTACCCTGATGACATCCCTACCAATTATAACCTTCAAGAATAGATAATTGTTTTTGACCATTTTCAACCTATCAAGGATCACCTGTCACCAAAGCTACAACCCAAGAAAAGAATTCCTCTCACCAACTCCATTCCTCATCAACACTATATGTAATGTAGTGAATTGTTGTCACCCACTACAAATACTGATTGATGATTAGGGGTTCAGAACTCATTGTTAACCCCCATGTCGAGTGAGGTTCTTCCTTCACCACTAGCCCCTGCGTCGAGTAGGATCAACCCTTCCCTCTATCCCCCACATCGAATATATAATACGAAAATGAATATATAAATTTAAATATGTATTATATATAATTTATTTACATATTTCATATTATATAGACTTATTCCTATAAAAATTATATATATAAATATATATATATATATATATATAATATTACTCACATTATCTTTTATTAGGGATAAAAATAATTGATAAAATGTATTTTCATTAGTGCTTAAAAATTAATGGGTAGAGGGTGCCATTTTATTGACAATTTTTTAGCACTAATAAAGATGGTTCTTCATCCGCATTTTTGGTTAGTTATTTTTTTTGAAATTATATATTAGTAATCATGAAAATTATTTAGTTTTATATGTATTGATATAAATATATATTTTATAATTATTCTATTAAAATATGTATTGAAATTGTACTAAATTTGAATTTAAAATATCAAATTAAATACCTATTATTATCTTGTATCAATTCCTACAAGTGTAAACAATGAGTTATAATGGGATGAAAATGGTAGGGGTTGCCTAAATAGTATTTGGATATATCTCTAAAATTTTAGATATGGGGTTAAGGGAACACATGTACCTTTCACTATATATAAAAACATACATGGTAACAAGTTATCAGGATTGAAAAATGATTGGCCCACTTATGTGGTTGCAAATAAGAGATATAATTAAGTGAAAATGTAGAAATAAATTACACTAAATGTAACAAGGAAAACACCTTAAAAAGGGTATTAAAAAATATGGTAAAATATAATGATTATTTTTGTGAAATGTGGGTATATACTCCCTCATAATTATAATGTGGATATCCCTTGTAATTATCTCTCTTGGATGAGTAAATAAACTAGATCACCAAATAAAACCTAAATAAACACTCAAAATTGGAAAATATTGAGTGAAGATAATGATGATGAAGACAATGGAGAAGATACCCTATTTATATGATACCACCGTCCCCTCTTAAATCATTCCTCTACTGGTGGTTTTGGTAGAGATGGCTAACAACCACCTTGCCACACCAACCACAATAAATTAAGGGGTGGAACCATCTATGAATTATAAAATTTCCAAAATATATCCCACGTGGACATTTATTGAGAACCAATCATATCTGAACACATATTTTCAATCTAAAAAAAATTCTACTCATGTCTCTGCAAGACCACTTGAGGATTTACACCATCTGAATTAATCGGATTCAATCACCTTCATTATGAAATATTCAAGATTTTATTTAGTGTAAATTTTATATAAGCCCAAACGTCATTCTTATAGCACATATCATAAAAAAATTATAGTGTAACCCAATGTACTTCTTCCTAGAATGAAATGACAGACACCTTACAATATGCATGATTCCCTAACTATAACAAAAATAATTCAATCTTTTCATTTATATTCCTGAACTAATATAATAAAAATATCATTCAATTTTTCATTTTTTAAGCCTATGTAGCTTCTATATAGTCTTTATCCATCATGGAAAAAAGCAAAAAATCGATGTAACTTTGAAATCCAGCTCATAGATTCACCTGAATTTTTAAATATGTAATAAGTAGAGGATTTCCATCAGTTAGAAACACCAAAATAATCATAATCCATATAGCATGTGATAGTAAACTCTAATCCTATACAACATATTGATACATCTAATGTATATATGATGTATCTCAATATTATCTTCACCATTTTCTAATGATCATGTCATGGATTCTCTATATTGCATCAAACAGATCCCACTGTATGTGCAATTTTTGGTCTAGAACAAACCATATCAAACATCATATTTCCAACTACGGATACGTACATTACTTGAGATATAACCGTACTCTATGATTCATTATTAGTACTCATTATATAGAATAAATTGAAATTTGAAAAACTTGTGTTTATATTGGATTACATTAATTCATTTTTTATAATTTCATGACTTTCCATATGTTATTATTTTGTGATAGAAAAATCTTACCATTATTTTTGTCGTAGTAATTTTATATCTTAAGAATCATTTTCCATTGTCCTAATTCCTTCATATAATACATCCTATCCAACTATTCCTTTTTATCATAATTATGATTATTTTTGAGTCCTACAACCAACCTATCATCCAAAAAATACAAACGAATGATGAAATAATTACCATTTAAACACATGAAATTTGCTCAAGTATCTGAATGAAGTCTATTGTATCCTAGTCTCATGATGTATAAATAAAATATCTTGTACTAATAGATCAATGTATTATTGAGGCATTACAAATAGTTTTTCAACCTTCAAACAAAGTTATCATTTCCTTATGTTGAAAATCCCCCCATTTTGAGCATATAGATATCTTCCCCAAAATTACCATCGAGAAATTGTAGTCTTCACCTAGAGTCTCCATAGATGTAAGATCTATGTAGAAAAAATCTCCATAACTATCCAAATAGTTATCAGTCTAAAAAAATGAGAAAATATTTCAGGGAAATCAATTCTTTCCTTCATAGGATGTCCTTTTACCAACATCCTTGAATGACATCTTTATATCTATTCCTTTCCATCCAACTTGATATTAATGTATGGTTTTTTTACTGATAGCCTTACTTATGTGAGGTAACATACAAAGATCCCAAGTCCTGATCTTATTTAGGTCTTGAAGTTCATCATTCCTCACTATTATCCATGATGAAAAATATGACATCATAGCTTTTTATTCAATAAATTTTCATAGCATTTTACAAAAAGTGGATCTTTTAAAGTTTACGGTCTTGGAAAAAAGGTACATAAACATGAAAACATAAAAAATAATTATATTTCAATAGAAAAGATTATTTCAGGTTCATCCTAAGTAAATTTATTTCATCTCATAACATGGGGACATACATCCAATACAATGGTGATCAGAAGGCCCAGTATGGAAAAAACAAGTGAAACTGTTTACCTTTAATATTAACATGAACTTGAAGAATATAAATATATCATGAAAAAGAGAAAATGAGTCATAAAATAAAAAATAAAATTAATAATAACTTTTAAATGGGTATACAACATTTAATTGAGTCATTCATAATCATATCACCATGTTTTATCACTGATGTGTCTTAAAAATTACCGAGGGTATTCACCAAGTTATCGTAAAACTTGTCGTCTATATAGATTAAATGCTTTACACAATGCATTGGAGTTTATCAGGATGCACCCTTAATATGTATTAAATAATTTGAGCAACATATATCATAATAAAAAATCTCATAAATAACTCATGGAGAATAAAATAAAGTGGTTTCATTTATAAATCATGTTGTTTTAGAAAGTCCTTAAAAACAAGACACTTTTTTTATTTTAAACCCACAGAAAATGAATGCATGTTTCATGGATGTTAATCCCAAAATTAAAAAACATTTGTTTGAAATATATGTGAATACCCTTGTAGAAGATAGAGGTTTGGGGATTCAGAAAATAAAATAATTTCTTGTCAAAAAGAGAGAAATTTCGACACGAAAACACAGCACCATAACGGTTCAAAACATGGTTTCAGAAATAATTAAAAAAAGGGAAAAGGTCTAACATTAAAAAATGAATCATAATAATGATAATATATAGATTAAAATTTATATAGTAATTTGATATGGAAATTTTAAATACATGCCTCATAAAAGATAACTAGAAAGTAAAAGAGAAGTTGAGATCTCCCTTACCTTGAAGAGTGACTCATAAAACTTGAAGATCGAGACATTGGGGGCTTGAGGACACCTTGGGAGGACTCCATGGTAAGTAATAAAATCCTATATTCCAGGATAGTTAATTTGGAATGAAATATAATGGATATCTTGGTGGTTATTTATATAAAATTTGAGGGAGTTTTTTATTAATTTATGTGGACACCTCAACAGTGGTATTTGCTAAACCATGGGCTTCCCATGGTATTTGCCTATGGTATTTTCCACACGGGGCACCTATTATCTTATTTTAATTATAAAGATTCTATAATAATTCTTACATAATTATTACATCATTAATGATTTCATTAAACATACTTAAAACATAGAAACTATATTTTTTACTAATCACCAAAAATTCAATTATTTCCAAAATATCCCAAAAAATATCCCTAACGATTTTTTGATATGTAGAATTCAAAAATGAACATCATTTTAGGAAAATAAATTTCATTATAAATTAAATTTATTATAAATTTTTAAATAAACATTTATGTTTTATAAAAATACTAATACTTAACTAATAATTTCTAGAACAATTATTTCCATATACTATGATATAATTATATCACATTACCATTTAAGATAACTAAAATATATTTATACTTACTTAGGTGAGGTTACTATTTCATCTGTCAAATTACAATTCCTAAGGGTAACACTACTATTTCAAATGGTCAAGTTACTATTCACAAAAGAATTAAGTTGATCCTATCAGACTCTAAATATCTTACTAATCACAACCATGTATGTTGGTTTTTCAAAAATAATTTTCCAGAATCAATTATTTAAATTATAATAATTCTTAAAAAAAATAAAGCACTCTTCACTATTCATCACAAAAATTGAAACTTCTTAGAATAATACAAAAAAACCACCCTATGTTATTTTTGACATTTGAAATTGAAAAAAAAATATTTATTTTAGCATTATAATTATTTTAGTATGAGAAGTATCTAAAAAGTAAAATTAGTACCTATAAAATTAATTTATAAAATGATTCAATTAAACATATATTTTATTAAGAAAAACAATTCGTAAAATGAAAATGATTGAATAACAATTTTATTTAAACATAAGGATTAAAAATTAAGTGACTAAGGCCTTAACAAGTAACCCCTGATAACAACCTCATATGACATAAGGGTACGGGGTGCGATGGTGATAGACTAATGGGGCAGCTCAGTTAACATAACTTGAGTGGTAATCTCCACTAACTTGAGATTCTCTTGTAAGAGATTTCATTCAAGAAAAACATGTTGAAGCTCGACCTAGGCATGGTCATGAGTGAAGCCCAATGATGCTACAACCCTCCCATGTTCAAAAAATGGGCTTCATATGAAATGATTCTACTGGATTAGTCCATCAAATTTTCTTTCTTCATTAATTACCCATTATCATTTATTTTTATAAATAATAATCATAATGTCAAGAGTATAGTTTCCAGCATTCATATTGACTAATAGTCATAACTGACTAATGGTCATATATTAGTCAAAAACCTGATGGTCACATTAAAATATACTTACTGTATATTTTTTTTGTGTTAAATACTACAACACTAAATTTCTAAAACAAATATTATTCAAAAAGTTTGGGGCGTTAAAATAAATTTTGACTATGGATCACCGCCACAAAAGAATATGACTCTATATACTCTATCAATAATTAGTATGTAATATTTCTCCTAAAGACATAGTCTGAGTGAAATACCAGTGATATTTTATCTTGATTTGATTTTCTCTATCCACATTCAATCATTACTTAATCATCATGCTCTAGTAATGATTTTGAGGAAACTAGTTCTCCTTGGATTTTTCCTCCACCTCGACTGTTTTTTTTTTGTATTCTTTTTCTCCATGTATCAATCAATTTTCATTTTAAAAATGTCTTCTATAAAAATTATATCACTTATTATGGTATGCTTTTGGGAATTGGGGTCCCCAAAAATATACCCCTTCAAACCATCAATATATCCCAATAAGATACATTTTTGGATCTTGAATCCAACATTTATCATTCCTGATGATTAATCAATTCAAATAAAGTACATTCAAAATAATGTAATCAAGAATAATCATCAGGATTACCAGTACATAACTCCATCATTTTCTTCAGAACATTCATAATTGATGGATATCAGTTGATCATATAATAGTTAGTATTCACTTCCTTCAGCACGAATGTTTTGGTAGTTCCTACATTCTTCAACATCACACTTTTTCTACACAAAAAGGTTCTATTTATCAACTCTAAAACTCCCTGATTCTAAGTATTTCAAACTATAGTGAACTATATCTCAATTAGTTCCTATTGAAAAAATATCAAACTCTTCCCTTGTATTTTTTACTCTATTGTCAGTTCTCAAACACTTGATATTCTTCCTAGATTCATGTTCCTTCCATTGCTTTATTGTTTTGAATATCTAAAACAAATCTTAATTCCTCCTGATTGTGTACACCCAAAAATATCCTATAATAATCATCAATGAATGATAAAAATTATATTTCAACTCCTAGGGATATAATTGGGGATTTGAAAATAGTACAATGGATCAACATTAATATATATTTTATTAACATCGTTAAAATACCTAACATTAACCTCCATTTTTTTCTCAAACAAATTCTCGAAAATTGGTGAGCATGCATCTACAAGCCAATTTAGAACCATTTGATAAGTAATAATAATTATTCCTCATTCATATGTATGACCAAGCTTCTAATTCCATGTGGTCTTTAATGGTTTAGTCCGAGTTTTTGATGTTAAAATATCTCAATTTCCTTGTTTTTTTAATCCATAAGCATGTATAGGTTCATTAATTTCATATCCTCCCTCAGAACCATATGTTTTCCTCTTCAAAATTCTCATCACTCCATTCTTAGTGTGATTTTTTATCTAATTTCATCAAATTGTCCCATGAAAATATTTTTTTTCTTCAAACTCTTCACATGGAATACTCTTTGGATGGTTGGAATAATACCATCATGCATCTTTAATTTGATAGTACCAACTAAATTTATATGTAAGTTGTGATCATTACCCATGTATAAAATTACTTTTAGGAAACTTTCATACTCATCAAACCATTTCTTTCCAGATTTCATGTGCAATGTTACTCCCATATAGTTTTCCCATGCATTGTCAATATTTTTTCTACCTCTAGTTGTCATCGTCGCTTAATTGACTAGTACGTTGCCATTTCTAGGAGTACATTCCACATTTCCATCTATGTCATGATTCTAGATCCCATTATAACCATACATTTTCTTTATATATGTCATCATTTCACTGATTTCTAGTAGGAAATTATCCTTGTGTTTCACTTCCTGCTTCTTCATTTTCCGCATTAGAAAATTATTCCCATTGAATTTCTAGATCTCAAATTTCACCTCTTGTTGGACACATTGTCTTCCCATACTATCCACTATTTCACAATGGTATATTTAATAATTTCAATAAATGTATTTCTGATGTGAATGTTCAATCATAGTTACAATCATAGAGTATACATAAATTTAAGAGAATGATTAATACCCAAAAGGTGAATATCACTGGGAGAAAAAAAATTATAATATCATATATTTGGATTAAAAATGATTGAACCAATTGGGAAGATATAATTTATATATATAATAATTTAAAAAATGTAGAAATAATTGAAACCATATGTTAAATGAAAACACCTTAACATAAATGGATAAAACACATGGTAAATATAATGATCACTATGGTAAAATGTGGGTATAAAATTATTCAATATTACAAGTAGAATTTCCAACATAATTATATTTCTTGAGTAATTGGAGAAACTACCATAGAAAATATCAACAAAATAAAAACTCAAAATAGGATAAGATTTATGGAAGATAAAGGTGGTGAAATAATTAGTGATGGTCATCGGTTATAGGATGTTGTTAGTCCCCTCTAATTCATTCATATGCTGGTGGATTTAGTGAATTTTTACACAAACCACCAATCTACATTGACCCACATAACCAATAAAAGGGGAATCATTATATGAGAATAAAAAATTGATGAAAAAATATCCCACGTGGATATTGATTGAGAACAAATCATATATCCACACATCCTTTTTATCTTCTAAATATTCTTCTCATGTATTTATATGGACACATGATAAACTACCCAATAATAACATATCAAAGACAATTTCATTCATCAGGAAATCTTTTATATTTTATTTAGTGTGAATTTTCTATATGTCTATACTTCCATCATCAACCACATCTCAAATAAAGTGATATTATTCCTGAGTATGATATATATTGACTGAAAATATGGATTCCTTATAATGTTAAGGATTTTATGACTTTCACAAAAAAATGTAATCTACTCTTGTCTATGCCCGAGATCCTCTAATAACTATCTCATACAAATATCCTCTATATAAGAATCTTTATGTTCCATTTACTCTACCAATATCATAGATAAATCCACAACTAGCTGTAAATTGTAAATTCGACTAATGGATCCTCTTGAAATATTAAACACACAACCAATATTAAATTTCATCCTGTCAGAATCACCAATAAAATCACATTCAATATAGCCCCAGATAGTATAACCAGATCCCATGTAACATTATGCAACATATAATGTATCCTTGAAATATCACCGAGTTTTATACCCTATTGTCTAATACCCGTTTCTTGGATTATCCATATACCGACTGGCTACTCCCCCTACATGTTCAATGTCTCTATTATTACAAACCATAGAAAACATTATACTCCCCACTATTTATATATATGATACTCGATACCTCTCCATCCTCTATAGATCACGGCTAGGACTCATTATAGATGATAAATTAAAATTAACATGAAATGTGGTAGAGATTGATTTACATCCTTTCATGTAAAATAATTTCAGGAATTTACAAAACTAATTAATCAATAATAATAAAATATTAACATTAAAACATTCCTAGTAAATATGCATCAAAATAATCTTGTATTCTTATCCCAAGTCCTTAAAACCAAACACTTTATCAAAATGTGTCCTCATCTCTTAGAACTCATCATTGTTAGGGGATAAACCAACATGTCATCCACAAACAGTAGATGAATGATGAAATCATTACCATACAAACCCCTAAAATATAAAAAAGGATTTTAATGGTGCCCATTACATACATGGATTATATATAGGAATAAAATATCTTTTAACAAAACTATAGTGCCTTATTGATAACATATAATTATTTTTTCTACCTAAAAACTATGCTCTCTTTTCCTTCTTCTGTAAAGCCTTCCAATTAGAGAATGTAATTCTATTAATCATGATCACCATGGATAAAATAAGTCCTAAAATCCAATTGATCTAGATGTAAAATCTATATAACACAAATTTCTAGAAAATCAAAATATTAATCTATCTAAAAACGGGATAAAATAGTTCACTAAAATCAATACCTTAATTTAGAGCATATTCAATGACTACCGGCCGTCCATGATGCATTTCCACATGTTCAATTCAATCAATATTTATCATAAAGTACTATTTTTTGTTGATAACCTTCCTTCTATTAGTTAATTGAATAGGATCCCATGTATTTTTCTTATAGAGTGCTTCAATTTCCTTTGGTGTCACCGTCACCTATGAGGATGCACCTATAATTTGGGTCACAACAAAAAAATAAGATGGATCTTCATCCTATATCAATATGAAAAATTAAAAATTTATCTCCGAGACATTATCAATTTTATATACTAGTTCTTTTTTCTATTTATTTGATAATCATTTTCTAGAATCAACTGGTACTTGATCATCATAACCTCATAATTCTTCAGAGTAAATTGGTTCTTCATTGGATTTTCCTCCACCTATACTATTATTGTTTTTTATTATTCTTTTCATTGACACTATAAATTATAATTCTTACCTTATCTTCAACAAAAATTAAATCTATAATAATGATAATTTATTTCGCAGTGGGGTCCCACAAATGATACCCCTTCACACCATTAGTGTGTCCTAGCAATATAAATTTCTTAAATCTTGAATCTAACCCTAGTCGTTCCAAGTCATTAAACAATCCATATATAGGACTTGAAAAAGTATGGCACTGATAATACTTTGTAGGTTTACCATTATAGATCTACGTTGGTGTCTTTTTATCAATAACCATTTAAGGAGATTAGTTGATTATATTATAATAGGTATCCACTACTTCTGCCCAGAATGTTTTGAAAATTCTTTTAGTCTTCAACATCATCCACTTTTTATCCAATAAGATTCTATTCATTTTCTCTTCTATCCCATTATACGTAGTACTATATTCTAATTTGAACTATCTCTTTATCTATTATCATTTAATAAAAGTATCAAAATCCTCTATTATATATTCCCCATCATTGATATTCCTAAAACATTTGATCTTTTTTATAGATTCGAGTCCCTTCCTGGATATTATAGTTTTGAATAATTCAAACACATATGATTTTCTCTTGATTAGGTAAACCCAACATATCCTAGATTAATCATCAATGAATTATACAACATACCCTTATCCTCTTAGGGATATAAATAGTTCTGACAAAACATCAAAATTGATCAACATTAAGACCACTTTGCTTCACAGTATTGATGTCCCAAAATATAACCGATGTTTCTATCACAAAAACCAAAATCTAAACAAATGTTAATGATAAATTTGAAATCCCAAGAGGAAACTTATAATTAGTAATAATATTTATCCCTTGTTTATACATATTATTATGCATCTAATGCAATAATACTTTCAATTCTTCATTTGAGGTAGTTAATACAATAAATATCTCTACATTCCTGTATAGTTAACCCATATGAATTTATAATTACTTTATAATATTATTTTCCTTCATCACCACAATTGTTCCCTTAAAAATTATCATCAAACCATCCTTATTGGCAGTGTTTCATATTATATAATAAAATATTACCAAATAAAATATGTTTTCGTGTATACCTTTCTCATAGTGAACAACTTGGTTGTTTTGAGGAATACCATAATGAATAATGAATATTATTTTCTTGACTCCAATGATATACAATGTGTCATAATTTATCATGTATACAATTCCATACATGTGAGTTTTATACTAATCAAACCATTATTTTCTAGAATTAATGTTCCATGTTTCTCTTGAGTCAACTATTCATGTATTGTTGTGATGATTTCTACCTGTAGCAGTCATGGATACTTTACTTACTTGAATATATCAGTTTCTAAAAGTTCATTCTATATTTCCATTAATGTCATGTTTCTGAATGTAAATATAACCACACATAATAAATGCATCTACTGGTCTATCAGTTATTACTGGTAGGTAATTATTCATCCACACCACTGCCTACATCTTTATTTTCCAAAATGTAAAATTATTCATATTGAATTTTTCAATCTCAAAATTAAACACCATTTGGACATTCCATTTGTCAGGAATCTCCACTATTTCACAATACTATATATAATATCTCAATAATTATTATTCTAATGAGGAAGATCAAGAATAATAACAACAATGTAGTATACATAAATTTATGATAATTATTAATACCCATAAATTTAACAATATTGGGCTAGAACGTTTATATGATACCACTTTTTGGGATTGAAAATGATTATCCCACTAGTGAATTTAAAATTTTAATGTATAAAAAAAATGAAAAAATCGAAATAAATGACATCACATGTATCATGGAAATCCCATCAAATAAAGGGGTAAAAATATATAGGAAAATGAAAGGATCATTATGGTGAAATTTGAATACAGAATATTTCATTATTAAAATGATAATATGCTTCCTAATTTTATATCATGAATAAGTGGAGAAAATAAATTACCAAATATCACAAAAATAAACACTCAAAATTCAACAATACTGATTTGTGATGAAGATAATGATACAATTTGGGAAGATACCCATTTATAGGTTGTAGTCACCCCCTTCTTCCCCATTTCTTCTCTGGTGGCAATGTGAGAGGAATCCATAATGAATTTCACAAATACAACGAAGGTAATGAGGGTTATTCTCATTTATGGAAAAAAGTTGTCCATTAATAGTGATGAGTAGACATGTGTTATTTTTAAGGATGGTATATCTTGAGGGTGAATGGTGATGGATTTTCCACTTTTATGAAGAAGATAACATAAGATACCAAAAAATATCTCAAGAGAGGAGGAATTGTTATACAATTGAGCCCAAAAAAAGATTATATGTAAAATAATTTTATTAAATAAGAAATAGGAAACAAAAAATGACAAAACCAATGAGAATAGTATCATGAAAAAAACATATCATAAATGATAATAAAATATAAGAAAGAAATTATGTAAGAAATTATATGGTTCATACACCATTGCTCCTACTCAATTGAAAGAACACCCCATAAAACTAGTTTACTATTATAAATCAGATAAAAATGTCATATAATATCAAAGATACAAGAAAAGTGAAAAAACAGTGATTATAGACTAAAATAGGGGAATCAGATGCAATGAAACTCACTAGTGATGGAAAAAAGATGAATGGGAAACACATAAAATAAAAATGATAAGAAATAAAAAAAAATGAGGCCTAAAAACCCTTACTAAGGTTCTATATCACTTGTCAAATAAATCCTCCATACTAATTTGTAATCTTAGCACTTCATTAGAACTCACATTGTCGGGATCTGTCCATTGGAACTAACTTCCCAGGGTTGATGGTGAGCACAATTTCCAATGGGTCTTAAAAAGATCTTCGCTCACCCAGGATAATCTTCTTTAACTAACATTAAATCTCTCTAAGATTAATCATTCTCATAGCTTTTAATTAAGTCTCTCTCAACACAATTTTGGATCTTAGTCACTTAAAATTGAAGAAACAATTTCCTCAAACAAACTTCAATGGAATCAGGAAATGTGGTCGGTCGAGAAGGTTGGGGTGGAATCAATAGCAAAAATTCCTGAATTTATTTCGTTGCATAATAGTATTTGAAGGATTATCCATTTAGGGTCACTTTTTGCACTATTTAATGGTCTCAACCCACTATTTGAGGGTAAAGTAGTGATAAACATGGGGTATTTTATTTCTACATAAGGTTTGGAACTGACTATATAAGGGTTCCTGGACCAGAAATATATCCTCATAAGGGTACTGTGATCCTCATGTAATGGTGATCCACTAACGCTTATACCCACTCCATTTAACTGGTTACGTAAAGATATCAGAGACCAGGCATTATTGTGTAACATTCCAATATAAAGGAAGTCGAATCCAAACCACTACAACATAATGTTAATCCTATGTATATGTAAAGGTTTCCAATATATTACCTTAGTTGTGTGAGGGTATAAAAATCCATACATAATGGTGAAACATGTATATGAAAAATTATGTAAGGGTATGAAACCACTTATGTAAGGGTCAGTTGAGAAAAACTAAAGCGATGTAAAATTAATTACCCACTTATATAAGCATAAAAGATCCTCGCATAAAGGTAACACACCTATCATTAATATCAAATAATCCTCACATGAAGGTAAATAAAACAATCAAGAATCTTAAAATCTAGTTTCTAAGCTTAATAAAAAAAATATTGTTAAAAAACATGAAATATAATATAGTTCAATGGATCAAGAAAATAAAAAACAAAACAATTTAATTTTTATCATCAACATATGAATAAATTATTGAATATATACGTTATAAAACAAAATATAAAAACATAGGGGTGATGTTATTTCAACCATATACTGGCCTAACCTATTATCTTGTTAGGATATTAATTACTAACTAATGGGACTATTCTCAAACTTGATCATCCCATACTATCCAAATTTCTATCATGTACAATAGTATAACATGTCTTCACATACCAACATATCAACTACTAAAAACATTTAAAATATTCTTAAAAAAATAATCTATGAAATTACATTAGCCAAAACCCATTCATTCACTTACTTGATCTTCCACATCACATACATGCATCCTACTACAAACATGCAATCATAGGTCTTGGTCAACACTCCCATGCTTGTAAGGCACCCATAAGAACATCAGTTTTTTCCAATTCCCCAATCATAAATAATATTTGAAAAACAATTACTATAATTATTAAAAAATAAAAATGTGAAACTATTTTAAATGATATAAAAATTAAAAAACAAAAAAAACAAAACAATTACAGGAGATAAGTCTTTAAATAAGCCTAAATAGGTCAATAAACATGCCCTACCCTCACCCAATCTTAGAAGAGGGTGGAGATACAAGTCACATGTAGAGCCATTCCTAGAAATATATAAAAAATAAAACCTATAACTACACCTACTCCATACTAAGGGTTATAAGAAAAGATCATGGAACCTCGATCCTATAGAAATAAGAGTATACCAAATTGTTATGCTCCATACTATCCCTAGAAGGATCCTTGTTGTAACATCTCTTATTGTGAATAGTTTTTTCACATTGATAACACTTTATCATCTTAAATCAACTAAAATGATTTTTTTTTACTTTACCTTTAGATAGAACCTTCACTCAAAAAAACTAAAGACTATAATTCAACCCACTTTCTTTTACCATCAAACCATGGATTTAAATATCCATAGCCAAAATATATAACTTCACATCATGTAAAGTGATATAATACCTACCATAGATCATATAATCTCTAATAGTATTAAATGAATCATTTATGTAATTTTATAATATAAAATCCTTGTACTCATCAGAAATATTAGTATCTACATTTTCTATGTCCATGAACATCTTATTAAAACTATCAAAATGTGTCTTCATGAAGTTTTTATGAACCATTTTGTAATTATAACATGTCATTTTCTTTTGTAACATTATTAAAGGGATCTATTAATGTTGAGATTCTATAACTAAAAATAGATTTCAATTGAATAAGACTCATGGGAAACATCTCTCAAAAATTAATTAGATATGGTCAAAATCAATTGAGAATGGAATTTATTTAAATTATTTGGGCCAATATCCTCAAAATAAATCCAGTTATCTCCTATAGTATATATAGTGGTGGTATTTCTCTTAGATATTCCTAATTAATCATCAAGTATATTGTGTACATGTAGAGAATACATATTTACTCCTCCATAAATTGAAATTATTCCCTCTATAAAACATCTCGTCCTCTAATCTTGTCAAAGGAATATATAGACTTGATGAAAATTACTCTGATTCCACTTATTATTGTGAGCATAACTCAGGTGACACACAAATATCCCATGGCATAAGGAATTATTACACAACCTATCCCCTAAAATACAAAAAAAGACTTGAGACAAAAAAATATGCTTCGGTAGGAAAGAGAAAAGAAAAAATAAAATAAAAATATGTTGGTAATAGTAGAATGAAAAAAACCACTACAATAATTATAAAAAAAGGAAATAATGTAGGTATTTTTTTATGAGGCCCCTTTGGTACTACTCTATGGTATTAACACCACCCATAACCCCTTTAATTATTATTAAGAAATGGATAAAATTACTCCTTACAAAAAAGATATAGTAAAGGGGAAAACACTAGGATGATAGACTAAACCAGAGGAATAAAATGAAATGTCACTCTCTAATATAGGATTAAAGAATCCTAAGAAACACGTCAAGGAAAATGATCGGAATTAAATAAATTCCAGATCAAAACCCCCCTTACCTAGGATTGACCCCTCCTATTGAAGAAAGCATCTAAATTGTTATGATATCTTTACTCCTCATCATAACTTGCACTAATGTGATCTCTCCACTAAAACCAATTTAGGAATTCTAATACATGTACCATCACAAAAAGGTATCAAAAATATCCCTCCTCACTTTGAATCATCTCCTTCCTCTCCCTATAAATCTATATCAACTTAAAACTTCTCTATGATTTTAATTTTGTCTCTCTTGGAACAAGTAGGAATCCTGGACACATAAAATTGATGAAATAAATTCCCCAATCAAACTAAAACTTCATTGAGTCACATGGTTGGATGAAAAGCATCAAGAAATTTAAATTGAAAAAAATTATTAACAATTGTATCTATGTAAGTGTATTCAAATGATACTCCATGTAAATGTTTCATGATGTCATAAGAAAGTCTCTCTACACATTTTGTAATGGTAAACTGAAAATAAATAAGTTTCATTTGATTACTATGTATGGGATATCATCAACTACATATGGGTCCTTCGACCAAAACCATATCTATGTACGGTACCAAACTCCTCATGTAATGATAATCTACTAGCACTATATATTATTTAATGGTACCTAATCCACTCCACTAGTGAAACGCCTCATGCTTCCATGGTACGCTTCTCTTTGAATAATACAATAGCATGTATTGTATGCCACTTTGAGTTCTATCACACCACAACCAATCAAACTAGTTGTTATGAATAGTAATACCCACTTTATGAAATTTTATAAATTTTATAGAAATCATTTATTGATTCGGAATATCGAAATTATCTTAGGGTGAATTTTTGGTATTTTTATGAAAAAATTCAATTTTTTGATGAAGAGTGAAAAACACGGAATAATAGTTTAAAACCAAAATTTTATTTAAATAATTATTTATTTTAGTTAAATTTGTTTTAGGCCAAAATAGATACATATTACATATGTAAGTTCAATGTAATTCATTTGAGTCAGTTTATAATAATTTCAGATATATAAAAATTTTATGGAACTTCTTACCGTCTTTTACCCACCTCCTAGGAGCATTTGAAAATTTACATAAAACATAATGTTACCACTTCTGTGAGTTGAATTTCAAAAATTTGAGAGACATAGTTGATATCAGTAAGTAAAATGGGGTTCATTATGATGAAAATAATTTTTCCTAAATAGTAACTTTTTTACTTTTATTAACCATGGTTAAAAGTTAATAGGGAAATTAGGGGTAAAAATGATATTAGTATTACCCTAAAACATGTCGTAATTCTATTTGATATGTGTAATTTGACCAAAAACAACATTTTGAATAAAATATGATCATTTAGGTCCACTTGGATTAGATTAGGACATTTATAATTATTTAATTCAAAGAAGAGTTAAAAGTGTTAAATTCAAAGATTAATAACTAAACCATTTTTAGTATAGGGTTACAAAGAAGATTAATTCGAATATAAATATTCATTAGAAAGATAAAACTATTTCCTAAATAATTGTATTTTGTTTATATTTTTTAGAAATTAAATAATGTAATTTATTTTTGACAAAATGATGATGTAGTAATTACCTAATTAATGAAATATTAAAATAATTGATATTATAAATATAAAAATAAATGTAATTTGAGACTTTATATGAATTAAACTAATTTTATAGGTTAATATTACATGTTAGGGTTGGTTAGATGAATTTGTTTCGAAGTAATAATGCTGTTATGAATTTAGAAAAAAACAAAATACCAAATACTGTCAAAATTGTGATAAAAGAGTTTTTTTTTAAAATAATATATTATTAATTGATATTATATTGCTAAAAATATAAGTTTCGTCCAAAAGAATTATATAATGATATGTATATCATTATAGAACCACTTGGTGTTTTCTTGGATGTATATTGTAAGTTTAATAACCATATAACATATAAATACAAAGAGACATGGTAAATGTCAAAATATTTAGAAAAGAGGTAAATCTAAAAGATAAGGTTAATATAGTGACTCAAAACTATATAAAACCTATTGGTTGAGTGGTTTTGGAATCATCACAACATTATCATTTAAATAATTCATTTTTGAGCCATTACAAACTGAAAATTATTTTATTATTAAATAATATTTCAAGCTTTTTATAAGGTGCCCTCACCCCTCTTTTAAAAGGTCACATACCCTTCTCTCGAATTCACAGCTTCAAAGCCATCTTGATCACCCAAAACCTGCCCAAATACCCTATAAACTATTCTAACTTCATCATAGAGTCCTTCCTTTAATAAGAAATCCATCCTAAGGATCCTTTTTGATAAAATCAAATGGAATAACCCAAAAAAGAGGTAAATATTTGATCACCACTTTCAAGTTATTTTCTTCTTCCATTTCCTCTTTATTTGTTTTTTCCATTCTAAAATAATTACTACAGTATCTCCGATATAATTTTATGTTATTATAAATATGTTACAACCATATTCATAATTTTATCCATATTTTGAATGACATGACACCATAAGTGCGTACGTATGGCTTACCGTCTACACGTCGTGGTGTAATTGTTTTTCAGTATATTATTATTTTTATGGGTATAATAATGATGTATAATTGATGTAAATAATAAATATAACATGATAATTATTCTGTATATATTATGTACTATCCAATTATTTGTTATTTTCATATCAAAAAAATGATATTTTCACTCATACGTATGTACGGATTACCGTCTCCACGAACGCGATGAGATTCATTCCCCATCGTATCCATTCAAGACTAATTCTCATTAAATGATTAAAAATAATTTTTATACACTTAATATCCTTCTGAAAACGAACAATATACATTTTATCTATAACAAACATTACTTACGTAACAAATCTTATAAAGAAAAATGAATCAGTTAACACCCAAAATGACGATAATACTAAGATATTATTAACAAAGCAATGTTAAAAGATCATATATGGTATCATATTATTGTATTTGATTATTGTATAATTTAATAAAAATTATTTCACCATTATATAGGAGGTTAAACTACCCTCTACCGAGGGAATGTACAAGGTAAGGTTTAATTCCACAATCTCTTCATTATCCGAGGTTGTTTATATGTAATTATCTACTGGGACCTCTTCATCATCCACATCCATGATTCCTAAAAATGTATTTCAAAACATTCTAAATATTTAATAGAATATGGGTTAAAGTCATGTATACCCTTGTTTGACTATTGTTATATGTTTATAAAGGAATCTTTCTATCACCTTCCAAACAAGGTACTTTATGACCTTTTCATCAAAATTAAGGTAAGAATGTTTTTTTAAATTATATAGCGAATGTGGCTATTTTCCACCATTATAACATCGTTGAAGCTTCCCTTACAAGCTTATAATAATATTTTCGAATATAAATGATTTATTTTATAATTATGTGACTTTTAAATTATTTCAAAAAAGAAAGAGATATTTCTCTAAACATGTTTTGATTTCATATATGTTAACATACTTTGATGGATTTTAAGTTTGTTTGAAGTTGATTTATTATGATAAAAAACATCCATATTGTATTGATGTTCTGTGATATGTTTGACGGTGGATGTTCTTTATCATACCATTCATGGTTTATAGATGATGTATTGTGATTTCGTATGCTAGTTTTAATATGAATGTTTGTGTTATGTTTAAACTGTTTCATATGAGGAATGAATTGAACTTAGTAAGTGACGAGTAGAGCCTTCTATAGCTCTTCGTTTCATTGGTAGGTCGCATGAGTCCAACTAGTGTCTTGTCACAAGGCCTTGAAAAAAATCGTTTTTGTAGTCTTGGACCAAGGCCTTGACTATGTGGTTATGAAATTATGGCATTATGTATGCCATCATTATGAAAGTGGCCATTGATATTGCATGTGATTATTCGACTAGTAGAATATCCTTGTGAGTATGTAAATGGAATTGTTTTGATTTATATTTTCCATGTTATGATGAAGTTTATGTTGAAAAGGCTTTTGTTTTAGTTTTATACATTGTCTTAAATGTTTATGCTTATTTATGAAAGTTTATGCTATATTGTTATCCTTTCTGAGCATCTGAGCTCACCCCTATCTATGTTTTATTTTTTCCAGGATATGAAGAAGTATATTATGACTGAACTGTAGGGTTAGTCTATGGAATCTCAATGCTTTATAGGGTAACAATGTTGTTGTGTTTTTCCATTTTATTATGTATTTTAAACCATATGAATGTGTCTAGTACTTCCAAGGATACTAAACTTATCAGTCATCCGAGCCTTGATCTTTTGTGATTAGGACAATGTTATGTAATAATGCACCGACTCTGGGTAACAGGGGTCATGGCGTTACAGTTGGTATCAGAGGACATTTAGTACAATCCTTGTAAACTAGATTTAGATATACTCTAATTAGAGAACATATCCCTAAGATAGACTTTGAGGATTAGTAAAGAAGAACTTCATAGAAGTTTTGTATTGTAGAGATTTTGTGAGTTTTCAAGCAATACATCCCTGTCTGGATACGAGCAGGTAGAGGCCGCTCTGGCAAAGATATACCTAGGGTTAAAACCAAAAAACAAAGCATTGAGCTAGACTCGAACGAGAACTGATGCACGACAATGGGCTTTGCTGCAATCTTGGTTACGACACTCCCAGGGGATAAATTTAGGATAATTATCATTTTATTTACAAAAAATTATGAAGGGTTTATGAGTATATACTTCCTCCATGAAAACATTTTTATGATTATGGATTATATCCATAAACTGTTTAATTTATGTTTGGTGTTTTAAAGGTTCAGATTTCTGTATTTTGATTCATAAACTAATCTAGTTTACGAATATGTTTAGAAATGCCTCCTAGTGGAAGGAAAAGAAACCATAGCAATGCACACACATCATGTAAGGATTTACCTCCTTATCAAGATAATTATAGTGGATCTTGTTATACAACTGGTGATGATCAACTTATCACTATATTGGGAAAACTCACTGAGGTTATTAATAAAAACATTACCCGTATGGAGCACCCTGATCTATAGTGTGGAGGATCAATGTTAGATTACTTCATGAGAAAATAACCACAAACATTCAATGGGGGTGAAAATACACTAGTATCTAAGTAATGGATAAATTCCATTGAGAAAATATTCCATGCCTTAGGAGTAGTGAAAGATAAAAAGTTTTCATGGTAGTTTACCACCTCACGGGAGATGTTGATCAATGGTGGTAATTGATTCAAAACACAAAGTAAGATAAGGAGGTATCAAATATGGAATGGTGGGGTTTTAATGATATTTTCATAGAAAAATACTTTCCTCGTGACCATCAATCAGATATGGAAAGCAATTTTTTAGTCTAAGGGAAAAGGAGGATGAGAATGTCGCACAATATGAACATATTTTTACAAGGATAGAAAGGCATGATAAAGATTATATACGTAACCCAAGAAGTAATATTGATCATTTCCTTGAGGCGTTAAAACCATTTCTCTGTCAAGCATTATTCTCACAGTATTTCTCATTATACGAAGATATTGTCTTGTGTTCTATCAAGACCGAAAAAAAATTCTCTAAGTCTTACACCTTTAAAGCAAAGAAAGAGAATAAAAGATCTTATGAACACTATGGAATGGAAATAAGTTGAAGAAGGGAAAAGTTTAATATCCATCCTGCTGAAAATGTTGGAAGAAACACTCTTGTACTTTCCTAAATGGAATGGGAGTCTGTTACAAGGGTGGTGAAAAAGGCCATCAAGATCGTCATTGAAAGAGGAAGAAAGAGGTTGTCGATGTTGAATGCTACAATTGTAGAGAAAGGGAATTATAAAAATTAATGTCCTAAGAATTCGGGAAACGTACCTTAGAAAAGGCCAAGGGATCAAGGCCATGATTATGCTATCACTACTTATGAGTTCGAATCTCCAAAAGATGTAGTGGCTGGTAATTTAATGGTTTCCTCAATTTTACCCAATGCTTTATTTGATTCTGGATCACCGCATTGTTTCATATCTTCCCAGTTCTCAAAGAAAATTAGATATTTCTAATTTGATTTAACAAGGGAGTTGTTAGTCAAAATTCCAAATGGAAGTATCATTACAACAAAGTTTTGTGAATCAGTCTCCATTTGGGAATATAAATGTTCCTTATCTACTGATCTCATTGTTATACCAATGATTGAATTTGATATAATCCTTGGTGTGGATTGGATTTCGAACCATGATGCAAAAATTTATTATAAGAAGGGGAGGTTACTATTTTTGATGACGATGATAAATTACACCTTACCCTTAGAGAAGAATCATCACCACCAAATTCTTATCTAGATCCACCCCCAGTAGCTCAACTAAATTTAATTATTGAGGAGAAGAGAATGAAATAACTATGGGTGAGGAAAAGAATGTTCAAATAGATGATCTATATATTGTGATAGAATATGTTGATGTGTTCCTAGATGATTTACCCGGACATCCTCTAGAATGAGAAATTGAGATTTCCATTTATTTAATTCGTGGATCAAGGGCCATAACGAAGACCCCATATAGAATTTCCATTGTGAAATTAGTGGAACTAAAGAAACAACTAGAGGAATTGAGTAATAAGGGATTTATTTTCCCTATTGTTTCTCTTTGGGAAGCCCCTGTCCTTTTTGTTAAGAATAAATATGGATCTATGAGGTTGTGAATTGACTACAGGGAGATCAATGCTATAAAAATAAAGAACAAGTATCCCCTACCTCTCATTGATTATTTATTTGACCAATTTCATGGAGCTCAATACTTTGGAAAGATTTACCTTTGATCTGGATATCATTTGTTGTGTGTAAAGAAGGAATACATTCTGAAAACAGCATTTCAAACCAGGTATGAGCAATATGAGTTTACAGTAATGCCTATGGGATTGACTAATGAACCCTCTATCTTCATGGATCAAATGAATAGAATTTTCAAGGAATATCTTGATGACATTTTAGTGGTATTTGTTAATGATATCTTGGTATACTCAAAAATCTATAAAGTTCATGAAAATCACTTGTTCATTATCCTAAAGACTCTTAGAAGACATGAATTATATGGGACGTTTAGCATGTGTAAATTTTGGCTTCAAGATATTTCTTTTCTTAGAATTATTATCTATAAGGATGGAATCTCTATTGATCCTTATAAGACCAAGGAAAACCCAGAATGTCCAGAACCGATGAGTATAGCTGAGGTAAGTAGTTTTATTGGTTTAGAAGGTTATTATCGACGTTTCTTCCAGAACGTTTACCAATTGGATAACCTCTTAACAAATCTCACACGAAAAGGGGTTAAATTTGTTTGGGCGAAACAGTGTAAAGAATGTTTTGAATAATTAAAGTGAAGATTAGTCAATGCTCCTATCTGGACTCTACCATCAGGGAAAGATGGTTTTGTTAATTATTGTGATGATTCAAATAAAGGACTTGGTTGTGTCCTTATGCAGAATGATACAGTTATTTTAATGCATCACAATAGCTGAAAAATTCATGAGAAACACTATCATTCTCATGATCTTGAGTTATAACTTGTAATCTTTGCTTTGAAGATTTGTAGACACTATCTCTATGGTGAAAAATGTGAGATATATACCCATGAAAACAGTTGGATGTATATTTTCTCATGGGAAGAACTCAACATGAAACAAAGGAGATGGCCCGAACTACTCAATGATTATGATTGTACTATACACTACCACCCGGGGAAGGAAAATAAGGTGGAAGATGCTTTCAGCAGAAAGGATCATGGATTTTTAATAATATGGGAGTTGAAAAAGATCCTATATAAATGGATCTAGTAAATATGGATATAGGAATAACCATGGAAGGTGAAACATCAATACTTTTTCAAATGTTTGCCGAACCATCTTTACTATAATGGATAAAGAGTTCTCAGATCTGTGATGAAGAGTTTCAAAAGAAGAATAAAGCTGTAAATGATGGGATATTGAGTGACTTTTGTATGAAGATGGAATTTTGAAATTTTGGAAGAGACTTTGTGTTCCCGATATACCTGATCTAAAAACGGAATTGTTGGATGATGCTCATAGTTCCAATTTCTCTATACTCCCTGGTAGCACTAATATGTATATGGATATGAAAGAACATTTTTGGTGGGACACCATGAAGAGGGAGATGGCGGATTTTTGGTCAAGATGTATGGTTTTTCAACAAGTGAAAGATCGGAGGCAACAACCTGGAGGAGTCATACAACCTCTTCCCATACTTGAGTGGAAATGGGTTGATATTATGATGGGCTTTGTCTTGGGACTACCAAATACTCTTAGAAGGAACAATGAAATATTGGTCATTGTTGATCGTCTTACCAAGTAATCATATTTTCATGCTATAAGGGAAGATTTACCACTTGATTTTTTAGAAAGACTATATATTAATGAAGTTTTAAGACTTCATAGAGCACCTCTATCAATTGTTTCTGATCGTAATCCCTATTTTACATCAAGATTATGGAATATTCTTCAGAAATCCCTATATCCCAAACTTCTTTTAAGCATTTATTACAACCCCCAAATTTATGGACAATCAGAACGGACTATTCCAACCTTAGAAGACATGTTGATATCACGCTCACTTGAATTTCAAGGTATGTGGGTTCAATATTTACCTCTGGTATATTTTTCTTATATCAATAGCTTTCATTCAGTTATTTAGATGGAACCATTTGGAGCATTATACAGAAATAGATGTTGCACACCAACCTATTGGGATGATGTTGGCGAATAAAAACTCATAGGCCCAGAACATATGGAGGAAATGATGGAAAAGGGGACGGTAATACAAAGCCACATCAAAGCTGCTCAATGTAGGTAGAATAGTTATGCTGATAACTGAAGGAAGGATTTGGAATTTCAGGTAGGAGATCATGTGTTCTTGAAGGTATCTCCATGGAAGGGTGTTATACGTTTCGGTAAGAAGTGAAATTTGATTCCTAATTATATCGGACATTTCGAAATTCTAAAACGATTTGGGGTTGTAGCTTACTATTTGGACATACCTCCAAGTCCTTCAAATGTTCACGATGTATTCCACTTATCACTATTTAGAAAATAAACGCATGAACCAACGCATGCACTCACTTATGAGGAATTAGAACTCGAACCCGATCTGCCTTATTGCGAAGAGCCTTTCATAGTTCTTGATACAAGTGAACATGTGTTGAGAAACCAGATGACTCGTCTGGCAATAGTTTTATAGAGAAACCATAAGATGGAAGAGGCAACGTGGGAACCCGAGGAACTTATAATGAAGAACCACCTGTGTATTTTTATGGAGTAATATTCTATAAATTTCAAGGATGAAATTATTTGAAATAAGGGAGAATGTGACACCCCAAGCTTCCACGGTACGCTTCTATTTGAATAATACAATAGCATGTGTTGTATGCAACTTTGAGTTCTAACACACCAAAACCAATCAAACTAGTCATTATAAATAGTAACACCCACTTTATGAAATTTTATAAATTTTATGGACATCATTTTTGGATTTGGAATATCATAATTAGCATAGGGTGAATTTTTTGTATTTTTCTGACAACTTTGAATTTTTGATGAATAGTGAAAACACAAAGTTATAGTTTAAAACCAAATTTTTAATTAAATAATTATTTATTTTATTTAAATTTATTTTAGGTCAAAATTGATACATAATACCTATATAAGTTCAATGTAATTCATTGGAGTTAATTTATAATAATTTTATATATGTAAAAATTTTATTGAACTTTTTACTGTTTTTTACCCACCTCCTAGGAACAGTTGAAAATGTACATAAAACGTAATTTCACTACTTCTATGAGTTGTATTTCAAAAATTAGAGAGGCATGGTTGATATCAGTAAGTAAAATTTAATTTAATAAGATGAAAATAATTTTTGTGAATAGTAACTTGTTGCTTTTATTTACCATGGTTAAAAGTAAATATGGTAATTAAGGGTAAAAATGATATTATTATTACCTTAAAACTTGTCCTAATTCTATTAGATAAGTTTAATTCGACCAAAAACAACCTTAGGAATAAAATATGATCCTTGAGGTCCACATGGATTAGATTAGGACATTTATTATTATTTAATTCAAAGAAGAGTTAAAAGTGTTAAATTCAAAGATTAATAACAAAACCATTTTTAATATATGGTTACTCATAAGATAAATTTGACTATAAATATTAATTAGAAATATAAAATTATTTCCTACAAAATTCAATTTTATTTATATTTTTTAGTCTTTAGATAATTTATTTTATTTATGACAAAATGATGATGCAGTAATTACCTAATTAATGAAATATTATAATAATTGAAATTATAAATATCCAAATAAATTTAATTTGAGACTTTTTATGACTTAAAATTATTTTCTAGGTTAATATGACATTTATGGTTGGTTAGATGAGTTTTTTTGAAATTAATAATGCTGTTATGAATTTAGCCAAAAAAATACCAAATAGTGTCGAAATTGAATTAAAAGAGTTTTTAAACAGATTTTATTTTATTAATTTATATTCGATTCCTAAAAATCTAAGGTTCTTTAAAAAGACTTATATAATGATAGATATATCCTTAATTAACCCCTTTAGGTTATCTTGGGAGTATATAGTAGTTTTATTAACCATATAATATAAAAATATAAAGAGACATGGTAAATGTAAAACTATTTAACTATTAGTTAAATCTAAATGATAATCTTAATGTAGATAACCAAACCTATCTAAAACATATTGGTTGAGTGGTTTCCAAACCCTTCGAACCTTAACCTTTAAATAATTCATTTTTAAGACATTATAAACTGAGAATGATTTTATTATAAATTAATATTTCTAGCTTTTCCTAAGGTTCCCCTCACCCATCTTTTAAAAGGGCACTTACAATTCTCTCTAATTCACACCTAGAAATCATTTTGGATCGGCCAAATTGTAACAGCCCAAGATTTTATAAAAAAATATTCTTTTTAATTTTATTAAAGTCTTGTGTTGTACGCTACACCAAAAGGAGCTTGCACAACACCCATCCTTGACTTGCCTTGCATTACACGCAATCACGACCTTCCTCGATAGCGTGTGTAATACGCAATACCGAGTTTCACTAAACAACGATATGCTATTAAAATATTATTAAAACTAGCCGTTATTAATAGTAATAACCACTTTTTAAAACTCTGTAAATCTTATTTTTCAAAATGAACTTCATTTTTGGATTCGGAGTATCGAATTTAGCCTAAGGTGAAATTTTGGTACTTTTCGGATAACTTTCATATTCTGATGAATAGTGAAAATTACTAAATTATAATTAAAAACAAATTTTTTAATCGAAATAATTAATAGTGATAAATTATTAATTTGAGTGGTTTTAAAGTATATTTAGAATATATTTTTACAATTTAATACAATGTTGGTCATTGGATGTAATTTCACATTTAAACCAGACATAATCAAGTGTCAATCTTTTGATAGATATTGTTTCTTAAAAACACGCTATTTGTTTTAACAACGGGATTTAATTATAAAAATAATTAATGAAACTTCTATGTTATGAATTTGGTAAAATAGACTTTATTTTTGAATTCGGAATATAAAATATAGCTTAGGATGAAATTTTGGCATTGTTCTGAAAAACATCAATTTTTGATGAATAGTGAAACTACTAAGTGGTAGTTAAAAAACTGAATTTTTCATAAAACTTAATTTTACCGCTTCTTTGAATGGAATTTCAAAAATCCGAAAGACACAGTTGATGTCAGTAAGTAAAATGTGGTTCAATGAGATGAAAATAATTTTTTGGTGAATAGTAACTTTTTACTTTTTTACAGCGGATAATAGTAAATAGGGTAAGTAAGGGTAAATATGATATTACTATTACCCTAACACATGTCCTAATTCTATTGGATAAGTGTAATTCGACCAAAAACAACCTTATGAATAAAATATGACCATTTAGGTCCACTTGGATTAGATTAGGACATT
The DNA here is from genome assembly GCA_963277665.1 of Viscum album. NCBI lineage: Eukaryota > Viridiplantae > Streptophyta > Magnoliopsida > Santalales > Viscaceae > Viscum > Viscum album. Next base: position 1,041,038,923 of record OY728129.1, read on the forward strand.
TATTATTAATTTATTTAAAGAAGGGTTAAAATAGTTAAAATCAAAGTTTAATAAATAAATCATTTATAATATGGGGTTATACATAAGATAAATTCGATTGTAAATATTCATTAGAAATCTAAAAATATTTCCTACATGATGGTATTTTATTTGTAATTTTTAGACATCAAATAATTTAATTTATTTATGAAACAAAGATGATGCAGTAATTATCTTATTAATGAAATATTGACATAATTGATAATATAAATACCAAAATAAATGTAATTTAAGACTTTTTATGAATTCCACTAATTTTATAGGTTACTATGATATATTAGTGTTGATTTAATCAACTTGGTTCGAACATATAATTCTGTTATGACTTTCAAAAAAATCATATATCAAATAGTGTCAAAATTGACACAAAATAGTTTTTAAATCAAATATTATATTATTAATTGTTATTTTATTCCTAAAAATCTAAGGTTCGGCCAAATGACTTAGATAAGGATATATATATTAATAATAAACAATTTGGGGTTCGTTTGTCATGTTATAGTAAGTTTATTAACAATATAGTGAAAGAAAACAAAAAGACATGGTAAAAGTTAAATTATTTAACTTAGAGTTAAATATAATTGATAAGGTTAAAATAATACCCTAAACTTGTCTAAATCTTATTGGTTGATAGGATTTCGACCCATCCCCACCTTATCTTCGAAATAAGACCCTTTGGAGCCATTATAAACCGATTTTGACTTTAATATAAAATAATATTTTGAGATATTCCTAAGGTGCCCCTCTCCTCCCTTATAAAAGGGCACCTCCTCCCCCTCCTCCTCACACCAATTTGAGCACTCAAGCTCGGCCAACCCCTGCCAAAATCTCTTCTCCACTTCCCTAGCAACATCCTAGAGGTTCTGGTCTTCCTCAAAGACCAATTTTAGTGCCCTAAGAGGAGGTCTCAAAGAGGCACTTCAAAGAAGAGGTAATTACCGTTACCAATTCTTTCATCTTTATTTCTTCTTCCACTTCTTCTTCATAGGTTGTTTCATTATGAAGTAATAACATAAGTATCACTCATACACTGATATGTTATTATAAGTATGAAACAACCCTATTTCACCATCTATCCATCCTACGGAAAAAGAAATCACCGCGTGTGCGTACGTACGGAATACCGTCTCCACGCCGTGGTGTAATCTATTTTCCACCACCACCTTAAATGGATGGGTATAATGGTGTAAAGAATAACTATACATAGTTATTACAACATCATATTGATTCTGATATATTTTATAATCCACTCCACTCCAATTCAATATTTATGGAAATGATATCATCGCTCGTGCGTACGTACGGAATACCGCCTCCACGACGCGATGAGATTCATTCTCCATGTTAACCATTTAAGAATGATTATAAAGTATATATAAGAAATAATAATGAAATATATGACATTATAAAGCTACTGGATTTATGTATATATATATATATATTTATGTCATCTACTTACTTCCATTTCAAGACAATAAGGAAAGGAAAACAGTGTTCATGCGTACGTACGGACTACCGTCTCCATGAACGGTGTTTTTCATTTTATTTATCTATCTATTATATATATATATATACTGAATATATATGATATATAAATCAAATTTTATATTCTGGAAGTAAGTAAATCATGATATAAGTAATAATAATGTCAAGAACAACAAGTCAAAACACCTACGATAAATGAAACGATTTTACCCAAAACGCTTCTTTAACATGGAATATACAAAAGAACGGGTAATATAATGTCATAAGTGAACCATATATGATATAATAACAATGAATATGATTCTATAATAAGTAAATGACATTATTTAAATCATTATACAGGAGGTTCGGACACATACGAAGCAAATCGGACCTAAGGTAAGGGAAATATCACAATCTCACTTTTATCCGAGATTGTTTTTACTTTGGTAATTACTGGGATGTATTTTATCATCCACATCCATGTTTCCTCAATATGTAATATTATTTCCATCCAACTACAATTGTTTAAATCCAATTTTACCCTTCGGTGAGTTTTTAGTAAAGAATATGAAATGAATCTTTTGTCGTTTTTTTTCATACGAGGTACTTTTTTGACTTTTCCGACAAAAGTACGAAGAATGTTTTTTTTAACTTATAAAGCATGAATGGATTTTTAAAACATTATTTCCAAGAAACTTCCTTTACAAGTTTTCAAGTTTATTTTTAATCAACTTATTTTATTTTAAAGTCGCATGACATGTTATGAAAGGAAAAAATGTTTTTGAAGTAGAAAGGATATTTTCCTCAAGAATGGAGTTCAAGTTTATCAAAATTATTTTCCATATAAGATAATAAAAGGGATCTATTTTTTCCCTATTATTACATTGGTTTGATTATGTTGTGATGGAAATATTTTTATGAATTCCTTTATCGTATATGAATTGTTTTATGATGTCATGTTGTTTAAGAATCCCATTTTTATTACATGGGTTACGCTATGATGTATGGTTTATGATTATGTGGCACACATAAGAAAGGATTCATTATAAGATGGGTGAGACCTATATCTCCCTCCAATGCATTGGGTAAAGATTTTATATCTCATGAGATAGACATGGCTGGAACGAATGGTTATTTCGGTTCAGTGATATAGGACTGAAACGAGGAGTGAACTCGTTTCAGAAAGGGACTTTGTCCACTAAGATAGTCTTGGAAATGAGTCATGACTAACAAGAAATGATTTTCCATGATTATGTGTGCATGCCACAAAGTATCAAGTTTTATGATATGATTATGGGGATCACATTTTCACTTCTATGATTTATTCCATGTTAAGATATTATGATCTCTTTTGCAGGTTATGATTTTCAAAAAGATATGATATGATTTTTATTTCCTTTATTTGCCCTTGCTGAGCATTTGAGCTCACCCTTTTATGTTTTCTTTTCCCCAGGAAATAAAGAATGGTTTTAGGTAAAAAAAAGGGAAGATCTTTATGGGAGATATTGAAGATCTTTCACCACGATTAGAAGATTATGTTCCGAGTTTCCAAAGACACTAAACTATTACGATCCTTGTGTGTGTGTTTTTGTTATATACCAAGTATTCCGCAAAAGTAATGTAATGTCCATGTATGTCAAGATACGGGTCTCTACATTTGGTATTAGAGGAAAGGTTTAGTCAACCTTTGGAAACTAGGATGCGAAAACATTAGTGAGATCCCTAGAGATATTTCTAAGGTATGTCTAGGGATGTCCCTAAGGATACGTATACGTATAGGATATAATCCTAGAACTACGATACCGATCATAGAATTTAACCTAAGATGTTAGATATTAAGGGTACTCTCCCTTTACTATGTTGTTTTCCCTAGCATTATTTTGCCTCTCACACTATTCTTTTGGGGTTTTAGACGATGGCTGGAACCCGAAGGAACCGTGATAATGCGGAATGTGATGGGCAATGCAATGATTGTCCCCCTGAGCAACCAAACGATATGGGAGCCGGAATGCAAAATCTTGTAGCCATGCTCACACAACTTTCTCAAGCTATGAATCATGCAGGACTTCCAAACGAGCAAAGGAAGTGGAAACATTCTGTTGAATCCTTCATGAGGCAGCGTCCACCTTCTTTCAGTGGGTCTACTGATCCATTAGTTGCTGAACAATGGATTAGTACTACTGAAAAGATATTTTCAGTTCTTCAATGTTCTGAACATGATAAAGTCATCCTAGCAGTGTATCGTTTGGAAGGAGATGCTGATCAATGGTGGAATCTTATTAAGAATACGAGGCAAAGGGATGAAATTGAGTCTATGGAATGGGACGAGTTCAAGAACTTATTTTTCAATAAGTACTTCCCTCGTATTCTCCGAACAAATATGGAGAAAGAGTTTCTTGAACTGAAGCAAAGGGATGATGAATCTGTTGGTACCTATGAAGCGAATTTTACAAGACTTGCAAGGTACGCTTCTGGTATTATCATCCAACCTGAAAGTAAAGTTGATCGATTTTTCAGTGGCTTAAAACCAAGTCTTAGAAGGGCATTAGCTATAAGAGACTTCAGTAGCTATGAAGAAATTTTGCGTTGTGCTATCAAGGTAGAAATGGAAGTTGGTGTTACATATCCATCTCATGGGTTTGACAAGAAATGAAAGATGGAGTTCAAGGAGAAATCTCAGAATAATGGTGAAAAGAAGATGAATGTTTCCTTATGCTCAAATTGTGGAAAGAAGCATGGTGGAGATTGTCTTAAAGGGACTAGAAAATGTTTTAAGTGTGGAAAAGAAGGTCATCGAGTAGCTGAGTGTCGAAATAATGGAAAAAGGAATTCTAATGATGTGAACAAAGCAAACACTGCAGAGAACGCACCACCAACACTTCAATGTTTCAAGTGCAAGGAGATGGGACATTATGCCAATAAATTCCCTAATCCAAGGGTTAGTGATGATCAACATGATCAACCACTTAAGGCAAAGGACAAAGGGAAGTCACATGCGATCACTATTGGCGATGTTGAATATGACAACAATGTGGTGGAATGATTAAGTGTTTATGTAATGGGATTCCAAAATAGTGTTGTATATAGTATCGTGGAATATTGGAATATTTATGTATTGGTCTATTTTGGTTTTCAATAATTTTATGGTACCAGTAACCATGGAAAGTGATTGAGATATTTTTGGAAAAAGAATGATATGCGCATAATGAAGGGAAAATGAGAAAATTAAATATTTGACAGTATTCATGAGCTCATGATTGATATAAGGACTAAGTTTGAGTATATAGAATTTTGAGGATTTTGGTATGTGAAAAGTGATTCATGTTTTCACTAAGGTATTCAAGAGAATGCACGATTAAGGCCTTTGAATGTTTGGAATGTGACCAATAAAACATATGATATATGGGGATCGATGATGGTGTTAAATCTCTGGTAATCATTTTCACTATGTTATGAAAGTGGACTGTAGTATTATGGATAAGCCTAAAGATTGGAATGGATTATGTTGGACATAAGTTAGTATTGTTTGTTTTTTCGATATTATTGATGGGATGTTATAGTAATATAGTTTTAGAAAAAGGACAACCTGCAGGACGGGCGACAGCCCATCGCTTCGGACAAGGCTGTGGGAATCGAACCCACAACCGAAGTGCGACTGGCCTTTATCGCCTACCACTGGCCTACAGGAAGTCCCTGTTTAGTAGAAACTAGTTTTATTATATTAAGCAGTATGATATATGAAGTATAAGTCCATTTTAGGAACCATATATGATTAATCTCACTATAGATCGACTTATGCATATAATTTTTGCTAACCTTTTGTTTGAGACGGATGGAATGACCCGTCATTCTATCACATGATCTGCTAACACTTCATGAATAACAAATTCAACTTAATTTATTTAAGAGATGAAGTGGAAATTGTTCAAGGCACGAACAACAGTGAGATTGTACCAAAATAAAGTAAGTATTTATTCTAATTCAAATTTTCAACTTTAGGGAAATGATCTTGAAAACCAAAAATGTTGTCCTAGTGATCTTATACCTGATTAATCAGATGGTACCTTATATCATCACAAATCTATGGATTTGTGATTACTGGCTTTTCCATAGCCATGTTCTCTATCACTCTCCATCAGAACATGATGGTTAGATTTCTCTTCCATATCCATATTTTCACCTATGTTGAAACCCAATGATTAGTTTATTTGGGTAACCGTTACGTTTCATACTTTTGTTTTTAAAGATTGGTTTTGATATTCCTTTTTACGATGTGGGATTCTATTAAAGAAACTTTCGAATAGTAAACCATTTATAACCCCGACGAATTTCGAGGGCGAAATTCATTTTATGGGGGGTAGAATGTAACAGCCCAAGATTTTATAAAAAAATATTCTTTTTAATTTTATTAAAGTCTTGTGTTGTAAGCTACACCAAAAGGAGCTTGCACAACACGCATCCTTGACTTGCCTTGCATTACACGCAATCACGACCTTCCTCGATAGCGTGTGTAATACGCAATACCGAGTTTCACTAAACAACGATATGCTATTAAAATATTATTAAAACTAGCCGTTATGAATAGTAATAACCACTTTTTAAAACTCTGTAAATCTTATTTTTCAAAATGAACTTCATTTTTGGATTCGGAGTATCGAATTTAGCCTAAGGTGAAATTTTGGTACTTTTCGGATAACTTTCATATTCTGATGAATAGTGAAAATTACTAAATTATAATTAAAAACAACTTTTTTAATTGAAATAATTAATAGTGATAAATTATTAATTTGAGTGGTTTTAAAGTATATTTAGAATATATTTTTACAATTTAATACAATGTTGGTCATCGGATGTAATTTCACATTTAAACCAGACATAATCAAGTGTCAATCTTTTGATAGATATTGTTTCTTAAAAACACGCTATTTGTTTTAACAACGGGATTTAATTATAAAAATAATTAATGAAACTTCTATGTTATGAATTTGGTAAAATAGACTTTATTTTTGAATTCGGAATATAAAATATAGCTTAGGATGAAATTTTGGCATTGTTCTGAAAAACATCAATTTTTGATGAATAGTGAAACTACTAAGTGGTAGTTAAAAAACTGAATTTTTCATAAAACTTAATTTTACCGCTTCTGTGAATGGAATTTCAAAAATCCGAAAGACACGGTTGATGTCAGTAAGTAAAATGTGGTTCAATGAGATGAAAATAATTTTTTGGTGAATAGTAACTTTTTACTTTTTTACAGCGGATAATAGTAAATAGGGTAAGTAAGGGTAAATATGATATTACTATTACCCTAACACATGTCCTAATTCTATTGGATAAGTGTAATTCAAACAAAAACAACCTTATGAATAAAATATGACCATTTAGGTCCACTTGGATAAGATTAGGACATTTATTATTAATTTATTTAAAGAAGGGTTAAAATAGTTAAAATCAAAGTTTAATAAGTAAATCATTTATAATATGGGGTTATACATAAGATAAATTCGATTGTAAATATTAATTATAAAGATAAAAAGATTTCCTACATGATGGTATTTTATTTGTAATTTTTAGAAATCAAATAATTTAATTTATTTATGACACAAAGATGATGCAGTAATTATCTTATTAATGAAATATTGACATAATTGATAATATAAATACCAAAATAAATGTAATTTAAGACTTTTATGAATTCCACTAATTTTATAGGTTAATATGATATATTAGTGTTGATTTAATCAACTTGGTTCGAACATATAATTCTGTTATGACTTTCACAAAAATTATATATCAAATAGTGTCAAAATTGACACAAAATAGTTTTTAAATCAAATATTATATTATTAATTGTTATTTTATTCCTAAAAATCTAAGGTTCGGCAAAATGACTTAGATAAGGATATATATATTAATAATAAACAATTTGGGGTTCGTTTGGCAGGTTATAGTAATTTTATTAACCATATAGTGAAAGAAAACAAAAAGACATGGTAAAAGTTAATTATTTAACTTAGAGTTAAATCTAATTGATAAGGTTAAAATAATACCCTAAACTTGTCTAAATCTTATTGGTTGATAGGATTTCGACCCATCCCCACCTTATCTTAGAAATAAGACCCTTTGGAGCCATTATAAACCGATTTTGACTTTAATATAAAATAATATTTTGAGATATTCCTAAGGTGCCCCTCTCCTCCCTTATAAAAGGGCACCTCCTCCCCCTCCTCCTCACACCAATTTGAGCACTCAAGCTCGGCCAACCCCTACCAAAATCTCTTCTCCAATTCCCTAGCAACATCCTATAGGTTCTGGTCTTCCTAAAAGACCAATTTTAGTGCCCTAAGAGGAGGTCTCAAAGAGGCGCTTCAAAGAAGAGGTAATTACCGTTACCAATTCTTTCATCTTTATTTCTTCTTCCACTTCTTCTTCTTAGGTTGTTTCATTATGAAGTAATAACATCAGTATCACTCATATACTGATATGTTATTATAAGTATGAAACAACCCTATTTCACCATCTATCCATCCTACGGAAAAAGAAATCACCGCGCGTGCGTACGTACGGAATACCGTGTCCACGCCGTGGTGTAATCTATTTTCCACCACCACCTTACATGGATGGGTATAATGGTGTAAAGAATAACTATACATAGTTATTACAACATCATATTGATTCTGATATATTGTATAATCCACTCCACTCCAATTCAATATTTATGGAAATGATATCATCGCTCGTGCGTACGTACGGAATACCGTCTCCACGACGCGATGAGATTCATTCTCCATGTTAACCATTTAAGAATGATTATAAAGTATATATAAGAAATAATAATGAAATATATGACATTATAAAGCTACTTGATTTATGTATATATATATATATATATTTATGTCATCTACTTACTTCCATTTCAAGACAATAAGGAAAGGAAAACAGCATTCATGCGTACGTACGGACTACCGTCTCCATGAACGGTGTTTTTCATTTTATTTATCTATCTGTTATATATATATATATACTGAATACATATGATATATAAATCAAATTTTATATTCTGGAAGTAAGTAAATCATGATATAAGTAATAATAATGTCAAGAACAACAAGTCAAAACACCTACGATAAATGAAACGATTTTACCCAAAACGCTTCTTTAACATGGAATTTACAAAAAAAGGGTAATATAATGTCATAAGTGAACCATATATGATATCATAACAATGAATATGATTCTATAATAAGTCAATGACATTATTTAAAGCATTACACAGGAGGTTCGGACACATACGAAGCAAATCGGACCTAAGGTAAGGGAAATATCACAATCTCCCTTTTATCCGAGATTGTTTTTACTTTGGTAATTACTGGGGTGTATTTTATCATCCACATCCATGTTTCCTCAATATGTAATATTATTTCCATCCAACTACAATTTTTTAAATCCAATTTTACCCTTCGGGGAGTTTTTAGTAAAGAATATGAAATGAATCTTTTGTCGTTTTTTTTCATACGAGGTACTTTTTTGACTTTTCCGACAAAAGTACGAAGAATGTTTTTTTTAACTTATAAAGCATGAATGGATTTTTAAAACATTATTTCCAAGAAACTTCCTTTACAAGTTTTCAAGTTTATTTTTAATCAACTTATTTTATTTTAAAGTCGCATGACATGTTATGAAAGGAAAAAATGTTTTTGAAGTAGAAAGGATATTTTCCTCAAGAATGGAGTTCAAGTATTTTATCAAAATTATTTTCCATATAAGATAATAAAAGGGTTCTGTTTTTTTTCCTATTATTACATTGGTTTGATTATGTTGTGATGGAAATATTTTTATGAATTCCTTTATCTTATATGAATTGTTTTATGATGTCATGTTGTTTAAGAATCCCATTTTTATTACATGGGTTACGCTATGATGTATGGTTTATGATTATGTGGCACACATAAGAAAGGATTCATTATAAGATGGGTGGGACCTATATCTCCCTCCAATGCATTGGGTAAAGATTTTATATCTCATGAGATAGACATGGCTGGAACGGAAGGTTATTTCGGTTCAGTGATACAGGACTAAAATGAGGAGTGAACTCGGTTCAGAAAGGGACTTTGTCCACTAAGATAGTCTTGGCAATGAGTCATGACTAACAAGAAATGATTTTCCATGATTATGTGTGCATTCCACAAAGTTTCAAGTTTTATGATATGATTATGGGGATCTCATTTTCACTTCTATGATTTATTCCATGTTAAGATATTATGATCTCTTTTGCAGGTTATGATTTTCAAAAAGATATGATATGATTTTTATTTCCTTTATTTGCCCTTGCTGAGCATTTGAGCTCACCCTTTTATGTTTTCTTTTCCCCAGGAAATAAAGAATGGTTTTAGGTAAAAAAAAGGGAAGATCTTTATGGGATATATTTAAGATCTTTCACCACGATTAGAAGATTATGTTCCGAGTTTCCAAAGACACTAAACTATTACGATCCTTGTGTGTGTGTTTTTTTTATGTACCAATTATTCCGCAAAAGTAATGTAATGTCCATGTATGTCAAGATACGGGTCTCTACACAAACCCTACCCAAATACCCTCTCAACTGTCCTCCCTTAATCATAGATTCCATCCTTTAGTTAGAAATCCAACCTTTGGATCCCTTTTGATCAAATCAAAAGGAATAACCCGAAGAAGATGTAAATATTTCATCACCTCTTTCAAGTTCCTTTCTTCTTCTACTTCATCTTTCTTTGTTGTTTCCATTATAAAATAATAAATCCATTTTATTCTATATACTATGATGTTATTATAAATATGGTACAACCATATTCATTATTCTATCCATCCTTTGAATGACATGTCACCATACGTGCATACGTACAACATACTGTCTCCATGTCGTGGTGTAATTGTTATTCAATATATTACTATTTGGATGGGTATAATAATGATGTGTAATTGATATAAATAATAACTATAACAAGATAATTATTATTTATATATGAAATACCATCTAATTATATTTTATTTTAATATCAAAAGAATGACATTTTCTCTCGTGCGTACGTACGGATTGACGTCTCCATGAACGTGATGAGATTCAATCCCCATCGTATCAATTCAAGACTAATTTTCATTAAATGATTAAAAATAATGTTTAAATACTTAATATCATTTTTAATATGAATATGATAAATCCTATCTACAAAAAACATTACTTATTTAACAAATCATATAAAGGAAAACGAATCAGTTAACACCCGAAACTATGATAATTCTAAGATATTATTTAAAAAATCAATGTTAAAAGATCATATATGATATCATAATAATGTATATTATTATTGTATAATTTAATAACAATTATTTCACCATTATACAGGAGGATAACTTACCCTAGACCAAGGAAAAGTACAAGGTAAGGGTTAATTTCACAATCTCCTCATTATCTGAGGTTGTTTATTTGTAATTATCTACTAGGACATCTTTATCATCCACATCCTTGTTTCTTTAAAATGTATTTCAAAACATTATTAATATTTTATAGAATATATGTTAAAGTAATTTATACCCTTGTTTGACTTTTATAAGATTTTTATAAAGTAATCTTTCCATTGTTTTCCAAACAAGGTACTTTATGACCTTTTCGACAAAATTAATGTAAGAATGTTTTTTTAACTTATACGGCAGGTGTAGCTATATTCCACTGTTATAACATCGTCGAAGCTTCCCATAAAAGGTTATAAGAATATTTTCAAATATGAATGTATTATTTTATAATTACATTACTTTTAAATGATTTAAAAATATAAAGAGATATTTTTCTAAAAAGGTTTTGATTTCATCTATGTCAACATCCTTTGATGGATTTTAAGTTTGTTTGAAGGTGAATTATTTTGATACAAAACATATACATTGTATTGATGTTTTTGGGATATGTTTGACTATGGATGTGTTATTTCATACCATTCATGGTTTACAGATAAAGTATTGACATTTTGTATTCCAGTTTTAATATAAATGTTTATGTTATGATTAAACATTTTCATATGAGGAATGCATTGGACATAGAAATTGATGGGTAGAGCCTGTTATAGCTCCTCGATGCATCAGTAGGTCTCATGAGACAAACTTGTGTCTTGGAAAATGGCCTTGAAAAAATCTTATTTGTAGTCTTGGCACAAGGCCTTGACTATGTGGTTATGAATGTCTAGAATTGTGCATTCCATCATTATAAAAGTGGTTATTGATATTGCATGTGATTATTAGACTAGTAAAATATCCATGCGAGTGAGTAAATTATGTTATTTTGAATTATATTTTCCATATTATGATGAATTTTATTTTGAAAAGGCTTTTGTTTTATTTTTATACATTGTCTTAAATGTTTAGCTTATTTATGAATGTTTCTACTATATTGTTATCTTTACTGAGCATCCGAGCTCACCACTTTCTATGTTTTATTTTTCCTAGGATATGAAGAAATATATTATTACTAGCCTGCATGGATGGTCTTTGGGATCTCAGTGTTGTCTATGGAAACAATGTTGTTGTAGTTTTTCATTTTATGATTTAATGTAATCCTTATTAATATATCTAGTACTTCCAAGGATACTAAACTAATCGGTCTTCCGAGACTTGATCTTTTGTGATCATGCCAATGTTATGTAATAATGCACTGACTCTGGGTAACTAGGGTCGGGGAGTTTCCACTAGTTACATAATGGTAACACAAACCTTTAATAAAGGTACCACACTACCATATAAGGGTATCCATATCTAATCTATTCCCATGTAAAGGAAATATCAATTACACATAAAGGTACCCCACATATTACCCCAGGAACATAAGGTTACAACAACCCATATGTAACGATAAACCATGGATATGAAAACATATGTATAGGTAAAAAAACCACTTATGTAAGGGTCATCCAAGAAATAATAATGTCATGTAAAGGTAATAACCCACTTACTAATAGTAATATAGCCTTATGAAAGGGTAACACACCTCACGTTAGGGTAAAATAAACCTTATATAAATGTAAATAAAATGTGCTAGAATAATCCAAACTGAATCCTAATCTTAATAAATCTAAAATAATGATAAAAACATACAATAAGAGATTATTCATGGAATCAAAAAATCAAAAAACTAAACATTTAAATATGAATCGTCAAAAGATACTAAATATAATATTTGTACTCCTATGTTTTTCATAGAGAATGCACTGGGTGGTGGATGAGTTGTCGCTAGTCAGGAAATTATTAAGGGGTTTTAAAAAAGAAAAAATTAAGAAGTGAATATGTTATTATATTTTATTTAAAACGGGTCTCGAGAAGAGAGAATGTTATTCATTCTTATCTCGTCGGGCTAGAAGAATGAATGTAATTCACGATTCCTAATTCTCAGAAAGAGGCATGAACTGCATTGACATATCCAATATAAAATTTATACAGGAGGGGTGTACACGGTTCATGCCTACTAGTTTTTTTTTGTTTTGTTATACTATATATTATTAAATGATAAATATTATTTAATAGTTAATAATTTATAAGCAATAAATAATATGTAAATAATATGTTTAATTTAATAAATATTTAATAATTATTAAAACAATAATTACTTAACTAAAACATAATAATTTATATAAAATATAATATACTTCCACTTATTAATTAATTATAGTGATTATTATATTTATAATTTTTTTGAATTTGTTTTGATGTTTGTACTAGAAATTTATCAATATTGGATATAATTATTAATATTAAATTTTTTTATTATTAATTAATAATATATTATTATGTTATTAAAATGATTAATAGTATAATAACATTTTTTTGAATTTTATATATATATAATTATTAATAATTTAATAATAGGTAATATTTTTATTAAATATAAATTATAATATTTATTATTAATTAATAATATATTATTATATTGTTAATCTAATTAAGAGTACAATACTAATATTTTTTTAATATAAATAATATATTTTTAATTGAATAAAATTTCTACTAGTTTATAATGTTATTATTTATTATATATTATGGTATGTACTATTTATTATATTATTAGTTATAAAATTATTAATATAATTTTAATATTTAGAATTAATAAAAATTAATTAATTCATAATTAACAATATTAATAATATTTAATAATAAAATTATATAATTAAAATTATTATTATAATTAAGAAATATTAATTATTATTATTACCAATGTATTTGTTAATATTAATGTTTCTTGATCTTCCATAAACATTTATATTAATTTCTAATTATATAAATTTCTTTGTATTATGAAAAAAATGTAATATATTAGTATGTTTTTAAATAATCTACAACTGATTATTTAAAAAACATATAACATATATCATTCCAATCTTCATCATTGAATCAGACGCTCCTTCATTTCATAGCAAGGTTAACAGCTAGTGCATCCACGCATTGTCTATCAATTTCTATGCTTTGGCATATAAACCTCAAGTGTAGAATCTCTCGTACCTGCCTCCATATCATCATGTGTGAGAAGTCGAGGATCTAAAGTCTCCTCATTTGTACCCTAATCAAGTTATAAGGAAAGTGACTACAAACTGTAACTCTCTCTAACATATAAATAATATTGTAGTTGTATAGTGGGTATCTATGGATTGGAGTAAAATAAAAACTACAGCCCAAACTTGTCAACATTTCTCCCTACTTGAAAAATATTAAACAATTATAATTATTATATAAGAATCAGTAGTAGATGTGTCACGGACCTCTGGAGTAATAACTAGTGGTTGTGGTTGTGCGTGTACTTGTGCCTCTAGTTGTGGATAAAATGTAATAGGAAATAGCGGATCTTCATTATGATCCTGATGCACATTATACTCCTATGAAACATCACCATGTGTTTTATCCATAAAAGGATCCTCACCCTATAACACATAAATAACAGGTTCATCACCCTCAATATCACCTATAACATTATAGAAAATATCATTATAAATATAATCCATTGGAGGAATAAACCCTATCACTAATCTATGAAAATAGTCCCAGTCAAATGCACCTCACTCCGTGGGATAATAGTTCTGGATGAAGTGTGTGATATGATGATCCTAAAAAATTACCTAATTTGTTAATGTTAATAAATAAAATTATTCAAAAGTTAAAGGGATAAAAATTATCAACTGATGACATCCTTTTCAGTGTTGTGTAAGATATATCAATGTAGACATGCAGTTTTGGGGACTATAATCCAAATGATTTGATAGATTCATGTGTAGTGTTCCTTCCTCTTGTAATCGAGACTCATGAAATCTTTCTCAAATAAGAATATAGCATATGTAATATCACATCCAATAAACTTCATTCTTCCTCGATATCTTCAAGGATTAAAGCGAAGGAAACTGACTAGGTGGGGGGGGGAAATTAGATGATAGAATCCAAACTACAACATAACTCTATCAACATGATGCTAGTCAATAATATGAAATTGATCCATAGGTATGATGCTTGAGCCAGCATTAAACACCACCATACTTTGAGGTGGGAGACAATGGATAATAGGATGAATATATGGAATCCATGAAACCTAAAATACCAACAAAAAAATAAGTAACTAATAAATGAATTCATGTAAAATATATAATAATAATGTTACTATATAATTATTAATTACAAATGAAATATGTTCAAATAGTGTCCAACATAATTCTATAATCCTGGAAATCATTTTTGGTAGTATTAGAATATTGATGTTCCTAACTCCACATATAGATAAAAAATTATCTTTCATATTAGAAATTAATACATTTAATTTTCACATAAGAAGGAATTAAAAACATATCACGATCCATGTGGGGAATCCTATAAAATATCGGTAGAAAATGGTGTGTGGTATTACTGAGTTAGGCATGAGATTTTCTCCCATTTCTAAATCTTAATAAGAATATGAAATCATATAATATACATCTTATCGATTCTCCAAAAGATTCATAGTACTCTATACATATAATCAATATATATAGTCCCCCATATATACATCCATTATTTTCCCAAGTGCTCATGTATTGGTAAATAAATCAAGTGGAAGATATTAGTAGAATTATTGATGAATATCATGTCACTAATAAGTCAAAAAATATATTCACATAAAAATATTTTCATAATGATCTTGTTAGAATCATTGACTAGATAGGTGAAGTGATTATCTATCCATGAAATGCATAATAGAAGATCAATGATTGACCTACCATCACCCTGAGCCTTAATTCCTAGTAATCTATAAATTAAATCATACTAATACACACTAAATCATCATCTCGCAGCCAAACCCTCAAGGGGGAGGCCCCATATGAACATTTGATCAATGGTAAAAATCATATCTCCTAATGGAAAATGAATTATATTTTTTTCTAACTTCCATATCTCTATAAGGGCATCAATGAGATGATGATAGATAAAGGTGAGGTCAAAAAACACTACACTATTGAACCTAGTATTATAAAGATGAGGGATATTGGTAGTAGGTAGTGCAATATGAAGTAAATGATGTGACGTCTGTATTCTCTGAGCAAGAATTCGACATCCCTCTATGTATCAACATAAAACTTGACTATCCTAGAATATGAGAAATATAATAACCTCCATTTCAACATTTTATATCATTATTGATTTTTATAGTTAATTCTATACAATTTATTATGTATTTTTTAATAAATTATGTGGACAATTAGAGTACATAATTTAGAAATATGGATAAAAATGAGGTAACAAAATAGATGTGTTTGATATATTTTGTATATTTTAACAATTTTTTCTTTTAATGATATACAATAATATTTAATTAATTTATAAATAATTCTATGTATATATGGAGGTATTCTCTCTTCTATAGAATTACGAAAATTATTTTATGTCTTGAAGCAATTTTATGATTGATATATCGACCATGATAAAACTCCATCCTAGTAAATGTGACTACATGAAATATTCAACAAACCTTGTTATACAGAAATTATACAATCATAATTCTAACACATTTTTTCAAATAATCAATTATACTCTATTTTATTTAAAAAAATTGCAACATTTTAAAAAATTGTCCTAAGGTCACTTCATGTGATTTCCTGGATTGATTTAAAGACAATTAGTTTAGAGGGTGAGCCTTTTGTTATTCATTTACATCATGTGGTTAATTTCATAGTATTATATATATATAAAAAATTAGTTTGGTTCAAACTAAAAATGAAACAATCTAGAAATATAACAAGCCAAAAATGAAATAATCCAATAATGAAAAATCTTGAATATGAAAACATTTGACAATAAAGATAAAATACATAGACTATATCAATGATTATTTGAGTTGGAGTTCCTTTTTCCACTTTTTGACATTTTAATGAGTATTCCCTTATGTGTGAAATTTTTTTCATTATACCCCCCTCCTCTTTCTCAAGGCTAGTACATATCATTTTCGATATGAGTAAACATTGGTCATTTGTGAGGCACAACATGGTAATATTAAGGAGCACATTTGGTTGATCACCAGGAAATGTAAAAGTATCAAAATCACCAAAGGATACTAATTTCCACAATAATAGTCATCGAATTTTATCAAGTGATACACTGAGAAAAAATAGGGTTCCCATTATAAGTTTACTGATGCACACATTACAACAACAAGTGCACAAGTTTATCCCAATGATGAGAATTAACCACAATCATAGTACCTGCTTTCTAGTAAGACCACTATCACCCAACCATGGATTCCTATGAGTGGGTTATGAAACTCTATTTCGTAGATATGTAACCCTACCCAGTCAAAAATCCAAACATTAAATAATTTTTCATCTTTTAGTATCTTATCAACACAACTTTTCAAATTATGACCAAAATACATTCCATGTTGCATCCTCTAATAGGCATGTTGAGACTATTCAAAAAATTACTTCACACATCTATAAAATTTCTCCAATACTGGACATATGATCATTAGTTTAAATAAACCTTTTTTACTAAATTTATACTCTATAATATTAGTATCTATATGGAAATATCTTCTTCCACCACCATATGTTAGTGATTGTTTCCCCTTTAAAATATGTATCATCTAATCATATAAATCATTATTAGTTGTTAGAATTATATCAAGTTAGTGATTGAAATTTATTTTTTAGGGATTTTATTACCATACCATATGAAAAAATTATATATACAAGGATATTATAAATATATCCAAAAAGATATGTTTAACAAAACATCCCCAACATAATGATCGCCTTTATTATTTCCTCATCTCTAAAATAATTACCCACATTATTGAAAATATGTATGATTCAATATCAATGATAAGTATTCAGTTCTCTCCTAGAAAATTTATCCCTATTAATAGCCTCAATAATCATTTTTTGATGATCATGTATCAAACATACTCCTTTTCTTTTTATGACATTAATGTGTATATAGGCTAAAAACAAACCCCATGATTCAAAATCCTCCATTTAATCAATGGAAAATGAATGTTGGAGAAGAGAAAAATTACCATCTTGTGTCATAATAAAAATTAGAACACATTAATAGTTTCAACAGAGAAAATTTCCATCAACTTAAATGAACTGTTTCCAATAATAAAAAAGTAGTGATATATTGCATGAATTCCTAGAAGAGCCTAAGAAACTTCACTTTTTTTATTAACTCAATGGTCTATGGAGACATACTCAATAGTGTGTAGATAATTAATAAACCAATTTTAGAGATTCATAATTCTAATTAGCATTATCAACACTTCATATGATTCGTCCCAATCACCCTCAGCTTTACTGATTTCCTTTTTTTCATTCCAGGATTTTTTTAGGATATATTGTATTTTAAAATCTACTGTATTCAATAACCGAAAAGGGACATATGAACATCTTGCAATGTTTATATAATATATATAATAAATGTAAATATATTACATATATAAAGTTATGAGTGGTCCAATGAAAAGATTATACATACAGAAATATATGTGCGTTCCAAAATAGTTATCTTCAAACTTGAAAAAAAGTATCATATATTTCCCGCATTCAAAATTTTTATTCTCTCCCATATTATTCACAGAAAATGAGGTATTTTTCATTACTAGATAAATCAAAAAATAATAATATGTGTATCTATATATGGTATTTTCTTACCAAATTTTTCAATGAAATTTTATTTTCAAAATCTTGTCCAACGTATATGGTGTCATCAGTTTTTGAAAATATGTTAACTATAATTCCATGGACTTCTGTAGTTAGTGTAATAACACACAAATAAATATGGTGTTCAAGTGAAATTATCTATAATATGAAATTCAATAATTTAGGATTATTTCCACTAACTAGGTTTTTTCTTTCTATCAAATGAACCTCATAAGGATCATTCCCTACATCATCCTCACCTAAATCATAACTCGTTTCTTCATCAGATAATTAATCAATAGATAAAGTCTCATTCATTAAATCATGAGTAACTATAGAGATGTCCCCTAATGTTATTTCCATATTTTTATAAACTTATTTATCATTCATTTCTATTACTACAGTTATATGGGAATCCGTTTAATGAGAATGTTGTGAAGTATCGACTTCAACAAATATCGTAACACTTGGTTCTGTAGTAGTAGGTCTCAACGCATAAATAACCTAAATAACTACATATTATTTCATCAAACCATTACTACTCTATTTCCTAAACAATGATAATACCTCCACCCAATCCTCGTTGTTAATAATAGGATACTAAATGTTCAATAGACAATAAAAAAATGAGTATAGTGATATGTAATTTATGTAATTAAATGATTATCCCTTAGTTTTTGTCGACTATGAATCTTTCTATAAACTGTATCCAATTTCGAAAATTCAAAATTATTTTCCACTCTCGAAGTATATAGCTAAAAACCTAATCAATATAATTATCTCACCTATGTAGTATATATATTAAAACATGATTACTTGATATTTTTTTAATAAAACATTAAATTCATTACACTAATTCTTAAAATGATTAACATATTTTAATTAGTTATGATTAAATAACTATGACTTAATCTTCGTAATTTTTCTATTCATTGGATTTTATTATTTGATAAATCAAAACCAAGGGGGACTCATGGAGACTATACTATCTTATATTTTTACATCCAAACATATTTTTTTCGATTTTGTTGTAAAAATACATCATCAAATAGAAACTCCTCTTTTTGAGCACCCATTTATTACAATGTTACTCACATTCAAGTAAGGGGGTATATGGGTTTGGGATATGTAACATTTCGACATGTAAATGAATGTCCATTCATAATTTGATATAGGGATAAAAAAAGTTCATCAATGAGGATGAAAAAATGAAATTAATCCAATTTATATAACCACATACAAAAAATATGATAAGATATTTAAATCATAAATTGATCCGTCATCTCAAAAGTCGTCATCACATTATAGTCATAACATGTTTTTTATGATAGTTATATTTTATAAATATTTTAAATTTACATTTAACTATATCTAATAAATAATAAATATCTATATTTATATACATATTTATTTATATTTACTTATTTATAAGGATTTTTCTCTCCTGAAGGTTGAAAAATATATCTTAAACCATGATCAATATAAATAAACTCACCATTAAAGTATATTTTTTTGTGACGTGACCCATCAGGGCCTTCCTGGCTAGTGGAATGTCAAAATTAACCCCCCCAATCCCAACTTTAATACTCAAAGGGCATGAAAAATGCACAAAGTAGGAATATCACCCATATGAGAAGCATTAGACTAATATACTAGTGTAAAAAAACACATCAAAAAACACCAACATAGTGGATTATGTAAAGATAAAACTAATACCAAGATGAATTCATAGAAATAAATCCCACATCAAAGTTTGAAACATGTTTGGGAAAGAAAAAGGGACAAATATAATCCCACCCAAACAATAAAATATTCTAAACTTCTAGAAATTAGAGGACTATAATCAAATGAAACTCCAAGAACTGACTATAGTATTTCTAGTGGAACAATACTCCTCCTTCTCTTGGTCCACCTATAATTGCATTGAATGGTATTTCATATTCATAAGACCTGACATTTGTGGGAAGATATCATATAGGGGTGAGTATAATCAAACATATTAGGACAAACAAAAATCACAAAACATAAAACATTAAATAGAGGCAAATCATTGTCAAGGATAAAACCCTCCTATATATACTCAAGAAAGACACCAAGTCTAAAGTTATGTTAATGATTAAACTACAAACCTAGGATTATTCTCAAGGATTCAAGGTAATCCTTGTCTGAGAGAACTTATTCATTAGGTCATAATAACACTTGTGGCACACATCTGAGAGGATACACCCATTGGGACTTTCCATGAAGATATATATGCTAGAACTCAAAATATGTTGATACAAAATTAGGAAATCACACCCAATACCGATGGGGGATACCTAAACCTAGTTAGAGTAAAACACTGGGATGGGAATCACACACCATGAATATCGGTAATGGGATACATGAACAAACCTAGGGTAGAATGATAGAGGATCAAACCCTAGAACACGTGGAAGGTTACATGACTCTATCTAGGACTAACCCATAGAGGGGAAAACTCATCTTATTATCAAGATATGATGAATCATTATACCTTTGTTGGGTTGGAAAAAGAGAACACGCCCTACTGATACTCATATGGACTAAAGTGGATGGGGGTTCCATCATATCCTGGGAGTAGTATATGTCATGTATAGGGAATACACTATGTGTCCTAGATATTCTAGACATACTTGAGTTAATTCTTGTGCTTATTTCCTCTTCGCATTCCCATGTACACTAGTTTTTCTCATGTACTTGGGATTTCCCCATGTTCACAAGCCATGTCCATGTACACGGGTCATGTTTATACCCATTGGACATGTTCATACCCATTGTCCATACCCAAGATTATGTACCCCTATGGTACACACCAGGATAATGACCACGGGTATCATAGCTTGTCTACTATCTAGATAGTGTGTGATGTTTATCTCTCCACATAACACCATCCATCACACATAGCGGTCCACACAACCTGTGTTCATCTAAAAAACCCGTTGTGTAACTCTGTTTTTTATAAAATCTATAATATATTCCACATGTCTCACTTCCACCATCACCATGTTCTATTCCACTGAGAATAACATCCATAGATCTCAGGTCAGGGGTTGACCTCACCATATCCATCATTAGTGGTCAGATTTTATCCATCCATATTCTCATGATTTTCTGCACATCATACTACATCGTCAGAAGGTAAAATCCAAGATGAAAAACAACATACTAAATTTTTTGATCTTCTTTCATCATCACTACACTAAAATCGGGCATTTTATCCCAAATATGAACCCACATAAATGATCTATTATTCAAGATATCTATTTTAAAAGGATAATTTTCTAGGTATTATCAAACCACTGATCAAATGTGATATTGATGATAAATTCATGATGAACTAGGGGAGAAAAAAAGAAAAATCAAAGGTGAAAAAATGAACATATTCTATATTTTAGGATGACTTCAATATTTTTATGGATAAAATGATGGTCTTTATAGAATAATAAGATAGAATATTCAAATTCCTTCCTTCTGAAGGGATTTTATCTACTAAAAATCAAACACGGATCCATGAATTAATTAGATAAGGAATTAATTTATGTTAAATAGGGGATAAAACTATATGATTTTTAAACTAAAAAAACAAACATCATACCTCAATATTATATCAATAACTGATGCATAATAAATCATTCCTAATGTAATTAGTATGATTTAAGAATTCCAATGGTGGAGGCAATCTCTCTAAAAAATTGATCATCAATTCATAAAATCATCATTTCCACAAAACCCCCCCTCCACGGTCCTCAAAAATATCAAGGGGTTTGCAGTTAAACATTTTATTTTCCCATAAACATGTTCATATAAGGGTGCATTAGGTCACAACTATTTAATAAGTAAAAAATTAAATTTGTTTTAAAAAATTATTTATTATTCCATCTTCAAATTCCCTTAAACCAAAAACTCCAGGTGTACAAAGGTTATATCGAGCCTAGGGTAAAACCTGTATTCCTGATTTATTATTTTTATATTAATCCCCATATAAAGAACCATTAAAGATATATTCCATTATTTTAGGAAAACTATGCATGTGTGATATATTATATTTGTTATTTTTATTATATCAAAATAGAGGATCCCATGGCACTAG
Source organism: Viscum album (assembly GCA_963277665.1). Lineage (NCBI taxonomy): Eukaryota > Viridiplantae > Streptophyta > Magnoliopsida > Santalales > Viscaceae > Viscum > Viscum album. The sequence continues at coordinate 1,041,061,705 of OY728129.1, forward strand.
AGTACCATGTTGACTTCACACCTAACTACGAAAATATTCCTAAAAATATTAAAAAGTTTTATATGGAAAAAGTAGAGTCATTACATTCTCCCCTCCCCATGTATTTTTTATCATGAAAGAAAAAATATTAGTAAAAAGGCAATGATACTAAGCTCACAACTAATTTTATTAAACCCATGTTTTCTCTAAAAGATTCATGTTCATCTATCAGATACACACCAATGGAATCACATTCCCATGAAGGATATTCTCTAGTCAATCCTAAATCCCTAATGGGATATCTATTAAGGAATATCCATTCGTGATTTCTATCTAAACCCTTTCAATAACATGTGATGGTTTATGCACATTAGTCCCCAACTGCAAATGTTGAAGACATTGTGCACCTGTTCTAACTGTGGTAGTAGAGATAAGTGGCATGCCACCTCAGTAATCTAACACTGTATCTAGAAAGGGCCAATAAAACTCATAGACGACATTCCACTCCAATAAAAATATATGTAATCCTCATTTATGTGATTCCTTTAAGAACACATAGTCCCCCTCATTGAACTCTAAATACATCCAACATCTATCTGTATAAGAGTTTTGATATCTTTGTCCAGTTCACATAGGTTCATGGATAAACCAAACCTACAATATCGTTTCTCACACCAACTATGGGCCCATGAGGGTTAAATCTCCTAGATTAGTCAAACACAACAGTGACCTAGGTCTTCCATACATGACCTTCAATGGTTCTATACCTATGTTTGAGTGGTAACTATTGTTACATGTGAACATCACTAGGGTTATATGATCACCCCAACTATCGTTAAAGTCCAACATGAAATCCAAAACATGTACTCAAGAAACTGAATGGTCTAATCAGTTTAACCATCTATTTGGGGTTGAAACAAAATTCTCAAACAATACTAAGCCTCAAAGGCCTCCTGAAATCCTCAACATAATCGTGATGTGAAGTGATAAAAAAATTCTGAAATGGTCATATAGTAACCTCTTTAAAGACATATTAAATATTATGTATATAAGAATCCCAAACACTCTACTAAACTCTTCTCCCAAATCGGTAGGAAGTGGGATGACATGCTGAGTTGGTCTACGATCACCCAGATATCTTCATGAACTCTAGATAATCCTGGAAAACCAGTCATGATGTCAAAATAAATAAATCCCAATTCCACTTCGGCACCATAAGGGGTTAATTCAAACCCACTGGAACCTATTTCTCAGCATTAACCTATAGAGAGGTGAGGCCTAGAGATATAAAATCAACTAGCACCTTCTCATTCTGGGCCACCATGGTGACATCAAAGGTCTTTGTACATCTTTTCCACTCCAAGATTTACTATAAATGGGGACATATGAAATTTACTTAGAAAATCCTTCTGCGGCATCATCGTTACTATTTTCCACCCTTGGAAATTAATAAGGTGCTCATGTCTTTATAAAAAACCTAAAAATCATGTCTAGTGGATATCTAGCTACATAAGGCCTCAAAATAGATATCTCAAAGATGAGCCTCACTAAAACATTGATGAAGAAGTAGAGTAACAACCATCAAATGGAATTAATCTGAACTATCCAAATTTACTAAGGAAAAATTTAATGAGGCCAACTGCTCTAACACCTCACTCAATAAATGTGAATAACATCTCCTACTGATAGCATCTTCCATCATGTTCCAATTTACGATAGTGTATTCTATCTCAAATTCATGAACCTAGAGGAACTGTATCCATCACCTCTATTCCAACATATGATATTTCTGTTAAAATATATAATTGAGACATTTTTGGTTATAATAGATTATAAACAACACACACATAAGGTTGTTTCACCACATATTTAGGGTGAAGACCATTGTTTCATGCTCTTGATTATGGTTCCCATAGTTATTGTATTGGGGTATCAGCTGTTTGGACCCATAATAAATCACCAAAAACCTTTCCATTTGAACACATCCATGTTTATTTCTAGAATCATCCAATAACACAACATACTCAACACCCTCTTATAACAGTTTCAATATGGGCAGAGATAATCAAACTCTATTTCAAATACTTAAAATCATACTAGTTGTTCTCTTTCCACAAAAAGTCTAAAAAATTTTGTTCAATGTGTTAAATAATGAAAAAATAATAGAAAAATTGAGCACAACTCTCCAATAGTAACCTTCTAATAGATGGATTCTCTTCACCTCATTCACACTATTCGGTTTCTCCCATGCTTGTACTACATAATCCATTTCTGGTTCCACAATCACTCCATTTTCAATGAATATGTGTCCTAGGTAGTGGAACTCTAGAATTTATATCTAAAACTTTATGATCATTCCAATAATATAGCTCTCTCATAGTATGTCTGGACTGATCCTCAAATGTATTGTGTTCTCCTTCTTTGACACCGAGTACATATGGATGTCATTGATGAATACTTCCACAAACTAGTAAAATAAAGGCCTAAAGATATGGTACACATGTCCCGTGAACACTACTAGGGAATTAATTATACTGAATGTAATCAATAAGTCTATTTGTGACCATAGAAACATCAAAATTTTATTTTTTGTATATCATCATATCAAACTCAAAGCTAGTGACATCTCGACCTATAGTTAATATTCAAGAACTACCTTAAACCTTTCTATTGGTTGAATAGGTCATCGATTCATGGTAGTAAATACTTATTCTTTTGGACACCTGATTTAATTGATTTTGGTCCACACATATCATCAAGATCTTATCCACCTTCTTAGTGAACAATAATGGGGTTACCCAGGGGGGTACACTTGGTCTGAAAAAGCCCTACCTCTATAAATCGCCCAACTACACCATTTCCCTTGTATCTATATTGAGGAAATTGTATATTCTAGTTCTAATATTTTGGTATTAATTGGGTATATATTTATAAGTAATTTTATCTCTATATAGGTAGGTAATCCATGTATTCACTTAGGTAAGACATCCTCATATGCCGCCATAACTACAAGATGATGAAAGCTCATAACAATTAATGCCACAAGGTTAATGCTATCCAACTAATGAGTAATAAAATTCATATTACTATTTAAAACCTCAAACTACTCATTGTAGACTTCCTTATCACCAATGAAGGAAAAATACATCCTATCTACTCCAACACAGTGCGTCCTCCACCTTAAATAGTAAATCTATGCATGAACTATACATAACGAGTCTATACCTAGAATGATGTCATATGACCTCATCATGGCCATGAAGGGATCATATATTAATCTCTCACATCTAATATTCATTTTACAATATTTTTATAAGTGTCTGATCACTATATATCCTATTACAAGAGTCTCCAAATGATAGGGTTAAACCAAAGGCTCCACTGGAATCGTTATATATTGAAGATATATATGGAAATGAAAGAGTGGACTGTGCCTCTATCTATAAAGACTATAGATAAATTATAAAAGACACTAATATTACCTTGAATTATCACTGTAGCCTCTAGGTTATAGGCCTCTACTTCTTAAAGCTTCATGTTTCTATGACCACTAGGAGCCTTATCCTGTCGTGGACCACCTATGGGTGGTGGTGGAAATAAATCAAACTGTTGTACACCTCCTACTAATCTTATATCTCTGCTTACATGTCCACCAGACTACAAACCTCACTTCTCAAACCATTGTCTCCACCTAGGAGGTCCATCAATTTCCCCCTATTTGTTTCTCAGTGAGTCATATAATCCCACATGATACGTCTTCACTTGTTATAGGAGTAGCATCACCTCTCCCTAGGATAACTAGAACTGTCTTGAGATCCCTGAACTATAGGCCCTCTATATTGATATTGTCTCTAAAAATTCCTCACATATATAAATCCCTGAGTCTTCCATGAACTACTAGCTGCCGAAGTCTCAACTCATTATTGTCCACTGCCAGCACCAACTGTTGGTGTCTACTCAACTAGAATGTTCTCCACTACTAATGCATTATCTAGTACCCTCACATAAGAAAGAATACATAGAGATACCAGTCCATCACAAATATCTCAGTTAAGGCTAGGCTCAATGGTCCATAGTTGATATCACACTTTAAAAACCATATCCATGGACAACTGTGAGAGGTTAGTGAACCTCAATGAATACTTTACTTCTGATATGATACCTTGGTGGATCACAATAAGTTCCTGGACACACTTCACCAAAAAAATCACTAGATTGAACTCTTCTATGAAGAGAGGCTCGAACACAGTCCAAGATATATTTGAATTATCATGAATTTGGGCCACCAAAATCCACCATCACCCTATAGATTCCTAGATAAGTCACTCCTCTAAGACCACCAATGGTCCAGGAGGGATCCTTTCAAGTGAAAAAACTCTCCCAAATACCTTGATTTTATCCTCTTATACCTGGCTATATGACTCCCCCTGAAACAATAGGGGTATTTTTCATTGGAAGTCATGGAGTGTTCTCATCCATTTAATGTCCTCTATCCGTACTGTAAAAGTTACCTACAACTAAATAGGTGGTTGTAATATCAAAAAACCACTTATAAGTACTAACTCCTGTATAGGCTCATAAAATGAAGCCTTATCACTATGAAGATAATCCCCATGATCCTAATATGGAATCTTAGTTGGATGTCAATGTGGTGGAGTCTTACAAATGTCAAGATACACCACATTCAAATAGTATATATGGGGAGTAAATTCAAGAAGGGTATGGAAACCATAACCCCTTCCAATATGATGCATGTACCTATGTTTTCTCTACAACCAGTTAATATATGTCCAAGTCAACAAATAAGTTATCATAGTCTTAATGAATGGATATGTTGGTTTTTGTACCATCATTGGTTTACCAAGCTTGAGATATTAACCTGATGCACTTTAACAATATTTCCCTAGTTCTCAAAATAATCCTTACAATTAAACTATCTCTAAACTATAATCATAAGATGGCATGCCTCTAATACCATTACATCATGAACTAAACCACTAGATCATTCACATCTAGCAGCAATTCAAATGTGACTCCCCATGAATTTCCACATTTGTTGAGGGAATAGAGACTAGCATTGAGTAGGAATACCACACACATGGGATGACTTATACTATGGTACATGTACACACTCACACATATCCATACACTAATATAATGAATAAATAAAAGATAAAACTAATACCTAGATTCATGAATACAGCTTAATCTCACATCATAGTAAAAAACAAGTATAGTATAGAAAAAGGTCAAAATAGAATCCCACCAAAACATTTTTAGAGTCCATCCTACTAGAATAGAGGGGACTATTATCAATTGAAACTCCCAGAACTAACTACAGTACTTATAGTGAAACTATGATCCGCCCACTTCTATTTCACCTAGGATATAATTTAAAATAAGGTATTATAAATAATACAAAACACGTTCAAGAAGATACCATGTAGGTTTGATTAAAAACATACCAAGAACAACACCTTGAATTCACAAAATATAAAACAACAATGAAATTCATTTCATGATAACGAATGAAATCAACCAATAAATACTTATTATTTTCACCAAGTATCATATTATGGTCACAAACATAATTCCATCCTAGTTAAAGGAACATTCTTCCATGATAAATCACTCCTAGGTTATTGTTAACACAGCTAGAACTCATTTGAGAGGTCATTCATGTTGGGTATTTCCATTAAGGGATACATGCTTGAACTCATAAGATATCAATACAAAGATAATGGATCAAATTTAAGGACTATGGGGGATACCTAATCCTATATGTAGTATAAAAATTATGAAGGGGATCACACTCCCTGGATGTCAGTAATAAGATACATGAACCAACCTAGGAATGAAAGATAGAGGATCACAACTGGGGCCACAAATAGGGATACCTGGTTCTATAAAAAACCTATAGAGGGGATCACCCATCCTATAATTAGTGAATTATCGATCAGTTTACCCACTTACGGATGTAAAAATGGAATTTTATCTACTAATATTAAATTTTATTGTATAGGAAGTGGGATCTAACCTCTCTAGGGAGAAATACATGGCGTGTTTATGGAATAAATTACATGTACTAGATAGTAAAAAATTACATGATTTTGGTCCCATTATGGTATCCTCTGGCTCATTCCCATGTACACTGGCCTTAATCATGTACACTATCTATGCATGAATACTCTGTTCATACCTATGTACATAGAAAGTGTGTGTATACTGGTCATGTTTGTTCCCACAAGATATGGACATGCCCAATTGGTATTGTCTATGCTCACGTACCCATGGGGTACACGTCACTCCATTGACCAAGGGTCACATAACACATGGAATGGAAACATGATGTGTGATATTAAACATTTTTCATAACCCTATCCACTATGAAAAGGGTCCCATGTGACATGTATTCATCCGAACTATATACCTTGTAACTTAGGTATTCATATAATCTCCTGCATGTTCTATGCATATGACCCACATCAACATAACTTTGATTATGTATATAATCACACCGATAGATCTTGGATATGGGGTTGACCAAACCTGATCCTTCCCTAGTAGCCAGATTCTAGGCACCCTACTTCTCGGGAATCACTTCTTAGTGCACCGTATCACCACAATTCTAAACTGTATACAAAACAAATGTGATCCAAACTCTCAATTTTCAATTTTTATCACCACAATACATCTTTGACTTCAATAAACAATTTAAACATGCATAAAAATATATTGAACTAAATAAACATATTATAATGATCGAATTATGACTATTTTCTCACCACCAGTCAAATTGGGCACTTATGATGAATGCTTGAAGGAGGGGTGAAAAGTACAAAACAAAAAGGTGAGAAAAAAAGTTTAAACCATTATTTAGGTTGGCCATGATCCATTGAAGGTGAAAATGAAAATAATAAATGAATAATAATGAATAATAAATAAATCAATTCAAAACTCTGAAGGGAGATTATCAACCCCAAATTAAACATCGATTTGTGAATTAATTTTCTAAGGAATTAATTAAAATTCAATAATTGATAACCAAATATAGGTATTAAACCAAAACAATAATCCTACCTCAATATTGGATTGATAACTATTGAGGAAATAATCTTTCCTAATTGGTGTTGGTGAGATTTAAGAACTCTATTGACGAAGTAAAACTCTATGGGAAACAAATCGTCGCTTCATAATCTCGTTATTGCTTCCAAATATTTCATCTATGGTACTCTAAAATATCTAGGGTAATTAGGATGACCCTAGGATTTAGTTATGAGAGTTTTTAAATAATGGTGGATTAGGTCATGTGAATTTGACAAAAAAATAAAAATAAATTTATTTATTTATTTATTCTTCCGTCTATGACTTCCCTTAAACCAAACACCCAATGTATATAAAGGTTATGTAGTGTCTAGGGTAAAACCTAAATTTCATATTTATTTGGAGACTCATATTTCCCATGTGAAAACCCATTCAGGTTATATTCCATTATTTTTGAAAAACTACACATTCTTGATATAATATATTAAATATTTTTATTATGTCAACACTAAGGCTCTTCAGGCCTTGGAATCCTGTGTTGACTCTTTACCTGACATCAAAAATATTATTTAAAATATTCAAAATTTTAACACGGAAAACATATATTCATTATAATATTAACACATACATGATTACATATAAAGAAAATTTAATAAATTTTATATATATTAATACTACATCATCAAATTATTAACATTTTTTAATTACTTGGTGTTAAATAACTGTGACATGATCTTGTGAATTTTTATATGGATTCATTTATCATTATTTCATAAACAAACCATAACATAAGAGGGAAATTTTGGAGCCTCCACTATATTAGATTTTAGAAAACACCAGTCTCCTTTTAGTCATGGTATAAAAATCTAGCATCCAATAGTAACACCTCTTATCAAAGGCCTATATAATACAATGGTACTCAGATGCAAGTTAGGGTGTCTAGGCGTTTGGAATACATAACATATTTATGATGGCATGTTGGTCCTTGCATACATAAAGTGAGGGATGAAACCCATGTCATTAATGATGAAATAAATGAAATTATTCTAATTAATATAACCATGTATAAAAAAATACATCATTAAATTTCAATAATTCATTAGTTGGACATCTCAAGATTAGTCATCACACAATACTCTTAAAATGTTTTTTAGGTTAATTATTATATTATACATATTGTAACATCACCTATAAATATATCTAATAAATAATAAAGATATAAAAATTTCTATTTATATTACATCTTCTGAAATACCAATACATATATATATATATATATATATATCTGTGTGTGTGTGTGTGTGAATTTTTTTTATTTAATAATGTCTTTTATATTTCCCTAATATAATTTTTTAAAAAAAATTATTCAAATAATATAACATATATTATGTCAGTTATGATATTTATTTTTGAATTTAATTTATAATATACATGTAAACTATATTACCTGTTTTTTAATATATATACATCTATTTATATTAAATATTTGTGTGTATATATATATGTGTGTGAATTTTTGTATTTAATGATGTATTTTAAATATGCCTAATATTATTTTCTAAAAATTATATGAAAATATTATATTCAAATAGTATAACACATATTTCCTAAGAAACAATATGTATTTTCCAAGCTATAAATAAATATATTTTATACATAATGTCTAGGAATTGTAATTATATATAATTGATATAATTTTAAAATTATTATAATTTTTAATTTTTACTATTTCATTAACAATAATAATATTATAAATATATATCAAATAATATATTGTATATATACTCAGAAAGGCTTGGAGAATGAGTAGAACCCATGCTCCCCAAAATGTATTACGAAAAAACTAAATGTCTGGTGATTACACAATGTATATTGAGCTTGTACCAGCAAGATTAAAAAGTGAAAAGAATAAATAAAATGGCAAGAAGCACCTCAGAAATCCATTAAAGCCATAAATGTTTCCATCCATGCATAGAGTAGCAACCACCCATGTTTGTGTCCTCAGAGAACGCAATATGTAGAGCTGGTAATTAGAATGTTTCAATTAAGGCCAACACCAAAGAGGCAGTGATGGAATCATTTGTGCAGAAAACACCGTCATTTCCAGCTTTTGAATCACGTACTCTTTGTTGAATACTTCCACACAGTTCATCATATCTGTTGTTCATATAAAGAGAGGAAATTTTGACCACCCAAAGATATGGATAGAAATTCTTGAGTAACAGGAATGCTCACATCACACAAGGTAACAGCATGTGACTCGGCAAGAACAACCTATCTTTAGCTTCTACATTGTAGAGGAATGGAAAAATCCAACGAATACATGTCATCCGGGCCAACATTAACCTTTACATTATTAGTGACACCATCATCGTCCTCCAAGCCATGAAACACAACAAGGCACAACCCACAAACACACATGACAAGGTCTGAATTTCTACAAACATTTGTTATGGCCGTATGGTGAGATTGTACAAGAAGAACACATAAGGTAGGTTACCAAACCCTCCTAGATCTGTAGAACCAGGGAAACAAAAAAAATTATCCGAGACAATCATATGATAGATCTATTCCCACCAGATATGAAGGTAATTAAAATCAGGGCTTTGATCAAGCTCAAATTCCACTCTATCAATCATTTGTTCCGTAATACTGAGATAGCCATCAATAGATATATCCTTATTACGATATCTTCCAAAAGAAATCCTTTCTTTCTTCTCAATCCAAGGGTAAAAGTCATCCTTTTATCCTTCTTAAATCACATGAGTGGAATTTATAAGCTTAATTGTATCCTCTTATTCCTCAATCCAATGGAAGGATTCCTCTTCACCCGATGAGGAGTCCCCCTCTTCCTAGGATACTGATGCAATTGAATTTTCATTGAGTAATTTTTGTGGACGGATGAAAATATTCATCATTCGAATCCCTGAAGATCTAGTGACAATGGTTCTCTCCAACTTAGAGTAATCAATGCATTTTTGAGTCTTATTGGGATGTGGAGAGATGAAACCATCAAGATCAGTAAGAGCTTCCATAACGTTCATGGCACTCAAATGCATATAAAAATCCTCAATTTGAAGCGAATGCACATTATCAGCATGATTAGAATCACTATAAACAGAGTGTGTTTCTTAGACAGCCTCATGTGAAGGTGGAAAAGCTCTTAAATTTTCTTTAATAGGTAGAGAATTTTGGACCGCATCCACCAACCTAGAAAAAACATCGACCTGAGCGCACTAAGGCTGCACTGGGGAAGAATCTAAGACAGATGAAGACATAAATATGGCATTATCATTCAAGGGTTTAGCTTGTTCAACAAGAGGCCTTCTCTCTTTCTCAACCCAAATGGATTTCCATTTAGTCGGCAAAGGTTTTCCAACATAACGATTATTCAAAGGCTCCATATCAAGGCCACAATCTCCAAGGGAGTTTCCAAGATATAGGCAACTATAGTTGTAGCTAGGTAAGTTTTCATAAACCACTTCTTGAAAAAAAACCCACATCCCCATTCCGGATCCAAATAACTAAAGGTAGTTGCAGCGTAAGGTCAACCATATATTGTATATATAAATAAATTTAAATATGAAAAATAATAAAACACACACACACATATATAAATATATTCAAATAAAGTTAATTATATTTTTGTAAATAATTTTTAATTATATAATTATTTTAAAATATTAATGTAGATTAATTATATTTATCTCTGTATCGAATATTATATTTAAAATTTATCTTAATTTAAATATTCTATATAATAAAATATATAAATTTTAATATATTCAAAAATAATTATTCAAAAATTAAAATAAAAATATATACATCTTTCTAAAAAATAATATTTCCCTAAATATAAATTTAATATTTTATATAAAATTTTAAATTATGCGAACAACATATTTAAATTTTCTAAATAATTCAATATAAATTAAATCATTAAATGAAAAGTAATTAATACATAAATTAATCATATAAATAACATTTATTAATACATTTAAACAACTATATATTCTAAATAAATAAATTGTATAATTAAAATACATAAAGTAATGATGCAACAAAAAATATAAATAGAGATTTCACCTTCTAAAAGGATGGAAATTAATCTGTTTAGAAAGATATTTAATATAGCTTCACTATAAAATATATTTTGAAATAACGAAAATAAAGGGGCTCAATTTACAAATTTTATGTGGTGGGAGGTTTGAACCCCATTCATGCCTTATGTATATTCATTATAAAGGAAGCCTAAATGGGGTTCATGCTTTTTTGTGAATAAGGGAATTTTGATTGGGTTGTATACCTCCGTAGACCCATTTTTTGAAATATATAAAACCATATCCCATATTTTTATAAAAGTAATTCCTATTAAAAAAAACTCAATCCATTCTTTTCCCATCCACCATTTCTACAAATTGGTTTTCATGGAGTTCGATGGATTCTGGAACATGTTGACAACTGCTGATTTCCTTGGAAGGTTTTTGTTTCCCTTAAAGGTATTTAATGTGTACCTTGTCGTACCTATAGGAAGAATGTATCCATGGTGTCTTAACTTATACTGATAGGTTTTGAAATTCAGATGGTGAAATTTTTGATGATTTTGTTAATAAAGGGTTCTGCATTTTTACTTTTTTACAAAAAAAAATTTTATATGATAAATTATAAATTACAAATAAAATATTAACATTAATACAGGATCTGATCATTATCAGATCGACAAACACTTAATGAATACTACATAAAAATTTTCTTCTCTAATTATATTTAAAAAAATATAATTAAATTAATGTTAATGGATTACTAAACCTATCTAATTTAGTAAGAACAATTATGGAATTATACCCAACAAAATTGTTCTTCGTCAACTAGTTAAATCCACACATGTATATATACTACAAAAGATTTATATATAATGAATACAAGATCAAACAATAATAAAAGGAGAAGCTTAAAAATATAATCTCCAATATTGGGCTTAATTACCTAACACAGATACTATATTAGTAATTGAACCACAATCATAGTGTAGTGAACGACATGCCTCACTGAGAATGGATGAAATTAGTATCAAGACCTTGATCAAGAACCTATATCCAAACATCAATACACTAGATATCCAAAACCAATGAGTCAAAACTCTAAAACCCCAAATCAAATTCATCTATTACTATCAAAGATAGGAAACCAATGAAATTGATGATTTTGAAGACAACATACAAATAAATTGAACATGTGAAAATACTTGGTGTTTTTGTGTGAAAATTAAACTTAAATTACAAGATGGATCACTACTAGAAAAAAAAAGACCATTTAGGAGGAGGAAACATTTGACAAACTTAGGTTGTCCTCAAAATTAGCTTTTTCAGATATCAAATATTATCAACCTGTTATTAAAAATAATATTTTCTTATTATTCAACATCAACCCTAAATCATAATCCTTGATTAATTTGGTATTCTCTTTTTTTGTTAATCAATTTAATTATTTAATATTCAAGGTAATATTATTTTAATTTTGTATTTAAATTTCTATAACTTGTATATTTTCTATATTTATAACTCATGATGGACTTCTTTCAATTTGGGATTATTTATTGGATTATTAGACATGAACTTCATCCATTTCATTATATATATTCTTTTACGTGGATTATTTTTAATTTTCTTTTATCCACTTATTAAAATGATAATTGGGGGGATATGACCCATGGATTTTCTTTGGACCTTTTATTTACTGCAATAAATATGGTAATATTTAGCACGGACTTTTATTAGCAGAAAAAAAATAGAAGTCATAAAGTTGTGCTTTTATCAATGCAATCTAAAAGCATTGATAAAGGTAACTTTTATCAGTGATAAAAAATAATAGAGAAATGGGAACCTTTTCATAGTGCTTTTGTTAGTACTGATAAAGGTGACACTTTATTATCACCTTTCATAACACTAATAAAATCCCCAACTTTAACTACATGAGAAAGGTATTGATAAAGGGAACAGAGAATAATTTAATTTATATATACATATTTATATATTTTAAATATTATTTATATTATAATAATTATATATATTTTAATATAATATATAAATATGATATATATAACTTATAATAAAATAATATTATCAATGTCATTTTTAATGTATTATATATATAAATTTATCAAATTTATAATAGTCAATAAAAATGAGTAATAATATATTTATATAAATTAATTATAAAATGTACATATAATTAATATTAATATGATACATTAATATTTTATTTATTAAATTATAAAAATACACAAATGAATATATTCATTTAAATATGTTATTCATATTTGAATGTATATTTTATATTCATATTAAATAATTTCAAATATATTTACATATAATATTTTGTATATTTATTCATGTGTATGTATTTGAATGTATGTGTGTGTGTGTGTTGTACGAGTATGCATGTTTGTGTGTGTGTGTGTGTGTGTTTTGTGTATTTATATGCTTATGTGGGTACGTGTATGTATGTATGTGTTTTGGTATGTGCATGTTTGTATATTTGTGTCTATGTGGATGTATATCAATGTATGTGTATGTGTATGTGTATGTGTATGTGTATGTGTATTTGTATGTGTATGTGTATATATGTATATGATTATGCATATGTATATATGTATATGAAATTTTTATATGTTTATGTATGTAAACGTATGTTTATATGGAATGTGTATGACTAATAATAAGTGTATGTATGAATATGTATGTGTATGTACGCACACATGTTTGTAATTTTATGTATGTGTACACATATGTGTACGTGTATGTGTATGTATATTCAGGTATGCATATGTATGTTTATGTATGCACACATGTTTGTAATTTTATGTATGTGTATGTGTACACATATGTGTACGTGTATGTGTATGTATATTCATGTATGCATATGTATGTTTATATATATGTATGAGTATGTGTATGTGTATATATGAGTATCTTTATGTGCATGTATGTGTATATATGTATGTATGTGTGCGTATGAGTATGTGTATGTGAAGGTGTAAGTGTATGTGTATGTGTACATGTATCTGTACGTATATGTGTGTGTGTATGTGTATGTGTATGTGTATGTGTATGTGTATGTGTATGTGTATGTGTATGTGTATGTGTATGTGTATGTGTATGTGTATGTGTATGTGTATGTGTATTTGTATTTGTATGTGTATGTGTATGTGTATGTGTATGTGTATGTGTATGTGTATGTGTATGTGTATGTGTATGTGTATGTGTATGTGTATGTGTATGTGTATGTGTATGTGTATGTGTATGTGTATGTGTATGTGTATGTGTATGTGTATGTGTATGTGTATCTGTATGTGTATGTGTATGTGTATTTGTATGTGTATGTGTATGTGTATGTGTATGTGTATGTGTATGTGCATGTCTGATTTTGTATTATATGTATGTGTATGTGTTTGTATGATTATGTAATGTGTATATGGATGCATATGTATGTGTATGTATGTGCTTGCATGTGTATGGAATTTTGAGTATGTTTATGTGTATACATGTGTTCATTTGTATATATACGCATATGCATGTGTATGTGTTTGTGAATGTGTATGTGTATGTGTATGTTTATGTGTATGTGTATGTGTATGTGTATGTGTATGTGTATGTGTATGTCTATGTGTATGTGTATGTGTATGTGTATGTATGATTTTGTAGTATGTGTAAGTATGTGTATGTATGTGCATGCACACACATGTAATTATAATTATGTTTTTGTGTATACATATGTGTATCTGCATGTATATGCATATTCATGTGTATGTGTATATGCATGTGTGTGTGGGGGGTTATGTGACACGAACTGGTTTGAGATGCCATCAAACCCGACATCTGACATGGCTGGTAGCAAGGCCGGAAGGGCATTCTCAATCCCCAGAGGCTGACAACTAGTGCATGGGAATCAAACATCAAAATTTAGGAATGATTTCACCCGTGATAGTCAACCATGAGAAACTCAAAATAATGAATAATCTCGTCAACAAATAACCACGACCATTAAATATACAACTATCACAAGTTAAGCATTTTAAATTAATAAGAATTAACAAAAAGTACCAAAATACCAACATGGGGAGGGGAACCAACTAGAAAACCACATCTCCATGAAACAAGAGGTCCAACACCCTCATGCCACCTCCTCCAATACCTGTTTGAAGAGGAACCACTAGTAACCCGATCCACCATCACCACAAAGGATCATCTTGCCTTTCCCTAGTTCCAACATAACAAGGCCTACATACACCCAAGAGTGTATGTTGGGTGTGAGCCAAATCCCAGAAGGATACCACCCAATGGGATTCCATGCTATAATATGATAATACAAAATTACATGAAAGAATCTATGAAAAAATAAAGGAAGCATTTTTATGAAACATTTTAGTTAAAATAATTTAAAGGAAGCATTCTTTGAAATTAAAATGGAAAGTAATGTTCAAAATATGTCATTGGTATTCATATCATCACATGAGCACTGTAGGTAATCTCCAAAGTCATTAGAATTATTGGGACACTAGGAACCACATATCTCAATGATATGGTATAGAAACCATGACCCACAACATCCTCATGCACGAGCCACAATAGAGGAATCCATCCACAATTGTAGTGGTCTCCAATCATCATCAAAATTTAGTTATTGATGTAGTTTCAATCCTTCTAGAAGGAATCGGGCCTCAGACCAATCAATCTGATGGGCTTACTAGTCCTCGAATTCCAATCTATTTACCTAGGATTCCTTTTCTATCGATTCTATTTCCCATGTCACATAGACCACCTCTTTCACATACAAACTAAAAAATATAAACATTCATGAAAATAACCATTTTATAGAATAAAAAACTATTGTAAACCCATATTCACACCAAACCCATTTTAAAACATGTTTCTCACCACTCAAACAATTCATATAACTCATTTTGATATCACCCCATACATATGAAAATCATCCAATATTGCTAAATCGTGGAATCACCTACCTCAATCTTGGAATCTTCCGGAATCTAGTGGAAAACCAAAATGGTACCATATAGAGACCATATAATGGTAATAACATACCATAAAAATCAAGATAGATCCCAAGGAACCAATATTCATCCCACATTTGTGAAACTAATATAATGTAGAAAGAACAACCCAAGAAATAAGGAAGGACAACCTAGTATGAGTGAAGGAAACAATAGAGGAGAGACTTACATGATGAATCTTGAAGAATTGACAACAAAACCACCCATTATTTGGAGGTCTAATGGATCCAACAGGATAGGGAGAGGATGCAAGGGATGGAGGGGAGATGGTTTTATTGGATGGTGTGAGGTAGGGTGGTGTGTTAGGGTATGGGAGGGGGTGGAGCCATGGTCGACTCAGGGTTGTATGTAAGGCACTACGGGTGGGGGTTGGGGAGGGAGTACGAGAGGTATGGGGGTAGGGGAGGGGAGAGGGATTAAAGGAGGTATTGGGGGAGAGTAGGTATGGGGGTGGGGAGGGGAAATAATAGTGTCTCCGGTTTGGACCATGAACCTTACCCTTAGGTTGGCCATTTTATAACTACCACATAATTATGTTATATCTAGATCATTGAAACAGAGAAGAATACTAATTAATATGTACACAAAAAATATGGAAAAGGTCGGATAAATTTGTTTCCCATTGAATGAACATTGAAATTTTCTCTATCGGGAATGAGGGTAGTGATACTATGGTGGTGACCTTCAAACTTCTCTGATAACTCAATATAGCTATCAACCTAACTATTGTTTCCATATTGTTTCCCAATTCCATAAAAACAGACAGGTAATATGAGCATGTAATTTTTTCTCAATGTTTAGTTATGATACCTTGAAATATAATGCTAATACATTTCGTTGACAAATAAAATGTCATGGTATATTTAAAATGGGAATTTTTAGGGAATAGTATGAAAAAATAATTCATTTATGATTACGTATAAACCATAACCTCATATCCATTCTACTAGATGTTTTATTGTCAATTTCCACTATAATTTTCCATTTGTAATTTCCACTGGTAATATCCCCTTCTACTTTTGACTGAAAATTTAAAAAATAAATTCAAATATAAAAATTTTACTATATATTTAATCTATAAATTAGTAGTTAAATTTCCTAGTATAAATCTTTAATTGTTTAAAAAGAAGTGGTCTATGATTTCAAATTTATTTAAAGTGGAAATTTTATTTTCTCACTCCACTATTAATTTTTCCAAGGAATTCTTATATGAAATCTCTACTAGATGTTCACACTATGAATTTATTGTTGGGATTCCGACTTGATATTTTCAAAAGATTCTAAAGAATTTCTTTGTGATTTTTAATTTATTTAAAGTGGAAATTTCATCTTATATTTTGATGGTATTATATAAAATTAAATTTAATTCATAATTCCCACTAGTATATTCTATTGGGACTCTCTAGTATATATTTACAATGTAAATTTCCAAATGATTCTAAATAAATTACCCTATCCAATATCAATTATAAACAAAGGGGATCTGATATTTGGTACTCCTATAATGAAACGATTAGAATGTATGGGATTGTGGTGAATTTGGATTGGGTACATGATTCAAAACACATAAAGTTATTATATTTGAATAATATACATTATTCATCTGACTATTACATGAGGTAAAATAACATTGATGGCATTACAAAATCAAATTATAATACATAAATTTTCATAGATAGGGATGAAATTCCAGATTTAGAATAAAGCACCCATTTTAATAGAAATTATAAACAAATCACTATATTGAGATCTTGCATTGGGGTGGTTTTTTAATCAAATTATGAAGACAATAAATTTTATGTTTCTTATGAAGGTATTGTTGGCTTTATTGTATAGAAGAAGTATGTTAACAAAATAAAAAGGATAAATTTTTAGTAACATCAACATTGTATACGTATAGAAAATAAAGACTCCAAAGATCTTTAAAACATGATATCAATGTCAGAAATACATGTTATGAAACAAGGAAAAATTATCCCACCTGAATATGAGTTTTATATATGTACAATAATAAATATGAGTGAAAGAAACTAGTTGAGAAGAATAAACACTCTTTACATTCTCTAGAGGTTATGCATTTGATGATTTCACTATGCCACATTAGCGATGCATAAGGTGAATAGTTGGATGTAGAGGATAAAGTTGTCCTCAAAATCGGTGATTCACTTCAACTTGTAACATCCATTATATTAGTTCCCAAGAGTCTTGGATATACATGAGTAGACCAAAATAATTTTTTTCAATCCAAAAGATAGACAAAGTTAATCTTAGGTGATACTGATGGTATGATACAATACCATGGGAAACAATTAAGGGATAACACTTCATTATAGTACTCAATTCAACTTGACATGGGTAGTCAAATTAGCAATGTGTTTTTGGTTGATCCCAAAATGAAGGTGTATTATGATCAATCTGGATACATTTTTATTTTTTAAACTACCTTCAACAAAAACAAAGAGTGTATGATTTCGAGAGTGTTTGTAGGTGTAAACCATTATATAAAGATTATAAGTTTTGCTTCAAAATTTTTATATAGTGTGAAAATTAACCCATTTAATTGAATGGTTGTTAAATTTTTTTGATCTTACTAGTTGAAATAATCCTGAGATGATATTAATTTATCAAGAAGAAGATATGTCTAAATCCATTTCATTATCCATACCTAAAACATTAAATGACCTACTTGGTTGGAACTTAAAGAAAAAAATCATTAAAAACATAGGACTTATAATGAAATATAGGATGAAGTTTTCCACGAAATTAATAAAATGCATATATGGGATTGATGACACTTTAAAATTTGAGGCTTTATGGAAAACATTCCAAGAAGAATGTGGTGATACAAATTCAACATGGTTAGAAGATATGTATAAATTTAGGGTAAATGGTCTCATTGTTTCATGAACACAGTTAGACATTATGAATTCAAAGCACAAAATTTATTGACAGTTTCATTGGAGTATTACACGATTACTAGAATTGTATTCTTAGGGTCTTGGAATTATTCCATTTGTTTTACCATGTGTTGGAGAAAAATATTTTTTGGGAAATGAAGGTCGTATTTGATGGAAGTGATATAATCTGGTTTAATCCATTCATTTTTACACATGAAAAATTTTCACTCTTTTTCAGAATAAACACCGACTATGTGGTGCTTATTACCTTATGCCTTCTAATGAAATAGTTTCCCAAAAGGGATTTTTTTTAGAATTAAAGGTTAGTTAACAGATTTTTTAGTTGTACTGTATAAAGAATCACCTATGAGAATTTTTTATAACTGTATAAAATTTGACAGTTATGTGTATTTGTGATTTCATACACTAAAATCATTAGATAGGTTGGATGTAAAATTTTTTCTAGATATATATATCCATAAGAGATAGTTAATAATTTCCAATGAAATTCACATGGAAGACATGATAGTTAATAATGGTGTAGAATATTTTGTGGAATGAAAATCTAATTGGTACCAAAAATTGGAACAAATGGAAATAAAGGTTGTAATGGAATCCTATTAGCTTGAATGAAAATATATGATTGGAAAGTAAAATCTGATCAATTATGCTATGGAATTGTAGGAAGCTAGAAATAATTTACCATCAAAACATAGTAAATAAGATTATAAAATTAAATATTGGAATAAATATAAAACTCCTTTCAAGAAGAAAGAGAAAATAAAATGAGGTGACATGTTCAAAAGTTTTCTAGAGTAGGCAAGAAAACGGATAAATAACCGAAGTAATATCACGAATCAAGAGACTAAAAAACCAAAATGTAAGTTTAATTTATGCTTATGTTAATGAACTACTTTTGGTTGAGATATCATTGAAATATTATTTTATATTTTTTTGTAGGTTAGTTATAAAGGATTGTTAAATTATTTCTACCATAGTGTTGTTTTCATATATCTTAATGTACGTAATTACTATAATATTGGTTGAGAATGTTAGATTTAAACACATGTAAAAATAAATCATATATTCTAATCTTTCAATTTATCATAATATAGTATTATAAAATAATTATACTATTTCTATTTTAATAATTAATATAAAATTATTCAAAGAATTAGGAGGTAGTGAAGACAACTTTTCATCCATTCAGAGTGTAAAAATCTTCAATTAATGGATCTTTTCTTCGATTCACAAAAACCAATAACAATTTTCTTTATGTTCATTTAGTTAATTGAAAAAAATCATAAAATAAAAGCAATGAATACATCATTTTTATAAATATTTGAACCCAAATGGTGGAATCGGTCACTCTAATAGATATATTTTGAAATCATGCACCACAAATCATAATGTTAGTAGAAGTTTGAGGAGTGACAAGTTAATGGAAACATCACGACATTCAGTTGATATATGGATTCAATTAAAAATGGGATCACAATGTGATAATGTTTATGAAGACCAGTTTTTATAAATAATGATGTGGGTGTCTGCACTGGAAGCCTTCTACCATTGATTACTTTATTATTAAGTATTTAATGTTAACATTAATGATAATATTTCAGGGTAACCTACATTTCTAGTAATTACAAGATTGAGAGATTCCAATTTGTTTCATATGGTTTTTAACTACAAATTTGTAGTGTGATCCAAACACAATGACCTTTCCATGGTCATTTCCACTCATAATTTATAATTCATTTTCATTGTGAATTTACACTTGCATTTTTCTCTTCCATGTTGAAGTACTGGAAATTTCCATCAGCAATTTTCTCAAAACAAAAAATATTTTTCGGTTCATTTTCTACAATGGGACCTTATTTTGGAAATTTTTAATGATAATTTATGGTGTGAAATCTGTGTACTAGCTTTTTTTCAATTGATTCCAAGTGTAGACATTGGATACTACAATGTTATCTTGTAGATTAAAAGTCATCATAAAGTCACATATTACATCAATATCAGCTATATGAATATGTTAATCAAAATAACCAAATAATAGTTTCAAACCCCTTTCTAACATTCACCCAAACGATCTATATCAACATAAAAACTTTCCATTCATGGTTTATAGTGGGATCTTCTAGTGGAAATGTTCAATGATAATTCTCAATGGGAATTCCATGTAGTCCATGATTCCAATTGATTCGACGAAAATAAATTAGTGACTGAAATATTAAATTATAGTTCAAAAACTATCATTCAGTCACATATAACATTAATATCATCTATCTAAATCAAATTGGGAACTTCTAATCATGGTTTATAGTAGAATTTTCCAATTTGATTTTCCAATGAAAACTCAGTGTGTAAATATCCAAATACATCACAATGGCAAATTACAGACACTATAAGTTTCCAATTGATTCCAAGAATATAAAATATAAACCAAAATCAAATAGAAATATAACAATTATCATAAAATATCATATTAAATCATAACCATTTTCACTCCCAATTTACCTTCCACCCAAATCACTAAAAAAAGTAAAATTATTTAAGTTTGTTAAATGACATTAGAATTTTAGTGTCTGTGAAAAAATTATTCATCTTTATTGAAAGTTTATTGTTGCATGTAAATAATTTCGTCTCCCATATTCCACCTATGATTTTGTATTTATAAGATCATTAAGGAACTCATGAACCATAGATAACCAACACTCGTTAACTTCCTTTTCACTCAATTGATCTGGCACTAAAACACCTATTTCCATGAATTCGGACTGATTAAAAATTGTTTTTTTAATATTATAAAAAAATCATAATGAGAAAGATCCCCACAACCACCAAATCAAAGGGGTCTAGAATGATGAAGTTCAAGGGAATCCCCTTGGACAAAATTATTACAATCAATAGGTAATGATCCCAAACTTGAGTAAACGATCATCTAACCCTTAGAAAAGTACCCCTGGGAAAGGGAATCTGCAGCATTGTTGGCCCCCCTTTTGATGTGGTAAACCACACAACCTCGTCTGATCTCCAAAAGACAACATTAGATCAAATAATTCAAATTCCATGGTTGAACCACTTTACCTTGCAAATCCCAGACTAGTGTTCTTAATCTATCTCAAGCTCCGCCACCAATAAAACAAGATTCATACAAATATCAACACCGGAGAGAAAATATCTCACTTCTATGCCCAGCGAACTCCCTGGCACATAAAAATTATTGAATGCCACTAAAACTGATCCATTCTCATTACACAAGATTCCTCACCCCTGTATCTGGCCATTCAAAAACTAACCCTCAACAATGAGTTTGAAACCCTGCAACGGGGGTCGCCATGCCATCCAAAGTGATGTCTCTTTGCTACAATGTATTCTCAATTATAATGTACCCATTACGGTGCTTGATATAATATTCTAAATTTTAGTTGAATAATTTATCCTAATATGAATTAAAAAAAATCAATCCAAATTGAAATTTATCGAAAAAAATGTCAAACATTGTGTAACTTTATACCACACTAACTATATCTTAAATAAAAGGGTTGGTAGTTCTTGTTCTGTGAAAAAATTTCAAGGAATTTTAATATCTCAACACAATTTCATAATATCCAAAAATAAAAATTGACAATTAATATTATTTGAATTGAATAGGAAGAATAAATACTTGTTGGACCTGACACTTGAAAATGTTGGCCTATTCAAAAATCATTCCTTCAAATTTTCATTAGATAAATACAGAACTCCCTATAAGATAATAAGAAATTAAAAATTAAATAATGTAGTGATAATTAAATTTAAATATTCACTAAATTAATAGAAATCATGAATAATATGATGATTCATTATGTAAAAAATGAACTTTAGAAAAACTATTATGGTTTTGGGATTTAGGGAAAATATTTGAATTTTGGAAATTTTATCCATGGTAATTAACAAACATATTTATTTAATTATCACAATGTATGAATTGATCACTTATTTCCAAAAAATATATCTACAATAATAAAAAAACAACACTGGTTAGGTAAATTGATATGAAACATATTGTACTCAATGTGCACCTCTTGTTTAAGAATTTGGTAATGTCCAACATATTTATCTAATATAATTTCTCACTGAATTCCCAAACAACACTACTTCTTTCAGGTAGATCATACATTATTTCAGTATAGAGTAAAATATATTAAAATAACTTATAACTATAAAAATTATGTTACATTACCTCACCTCATCTGCAGCATGAAGCAGCATTTGCAGCATCCTTGTATCATATATTGTCACTACACTTCACTAATTCGCCCACCCATGAAGTAACTAGGATATATTATAGGGCCTTGAATGTAAATTAATTACAATTAGCTCTAGATATATACATATATAAGGATATTTATGCTTCAGTTTCCTCTCCCTACTATATATATCTCTGATCAATGAGTTTTTTTGAGGTAGAAGTGGCTGCAATGGACAACTGAGGGCCTTTTACTTATTTAATACCAAAATGTTCATTGAATTATTTATATCGCTCTCTTACCTCTATAATAGTAGCTTCCCTAAATTATTATGTAGTAATTTCAAGTGTTCTATCCTCCACAGCAGTATACAAAGTACTATTTTTTATTTCTGAATTGTTATAATCCAAATATCTTATGAAATAGTTCTTTTCTCCTCACTGGGAATTGGTTTCATCTCTCCCTTCTTCTCCATTATTTCTATCAAAAGTATATTTTTTACATTCTTCATCATTAATTGGAAATATACTCTACAATAATTTTTATTGAGTTTTATATTCTACATATAACACCGAAAGGTTTCCTCATTTGAAACTTCTCTCACCTATCCTTTGATATGAATATTAGGTATTTTTCATAAACAAACACATAAATAGGTATTTTTATTTCATTAACAACAAAAGGATGGTCATGTTGTTTCTTCCATTATGAAATATCTGAATATTTTGTTTACCCTTATAAGGAAATGATTTCATCCTTAGAGTGATTTTAGTGTACATGTAATTATTGAAGAATAAATGCATACATTATAAATTAATATGAAATTAAACGATAGATCGAAATCATATTCTAGTAACATTACCTTAGTGATTTCTTGTAGAGTAGCATCAACATCTTGCAAACTCCACCTAAAAAATAATGGTGTGTCCTCTCTTTTTGGAGGCATATTCCCAGACTTCTCATCATAACAATAATATAATAGTTAAAAATTTTATGAATAGATCAATTAACATAGAAAAAAAATTTACATGATTGAAAACTAATTAAATCCTTACCAATAAACTAACAATAGAACCTGCAACTATTAAAATAGTTGTGAATTATTTTCACTGATGTTATCAGCTAGTGATGAATACCTTCACCCCTAATAATATCTCTTCACATTTGAGATGTCTTCAAAATATATTGAGAAATTAGATCCCACACTGGAACAAGAAGTGGGGGGAAATAATGTCGCACATGAAAAAAGGGAAACCAAACATGCCAAATTATAAAAATAGTCCTCTTCACTACCTTCAATAGATTCAACTATGGATCTATGTAACACAACCTAGTATAATAGCTGACCAACATGCCCAAACCTCCTCCTAAATAGTTTTTATCTATTTGTTTGTAATTTATTGTCAACTAATAATGGTATTTTCCCATCATCAATTCCATATATATGGAAGATGTTGGTAGGTATTAACTCCATAATCCTTCCTTATGTGTTATCTTTTTTTAAAATTATGGTGTACATCTGTGTAAAAAAATAATTTAGCCATTCGTTTTTTTAAAATCGTTGAATGAAATTTTTTTATTAAGAATCAATTTTAAAAACTACTAAAATGGGATCCATTAAAAAAATTGATATGATTCTTACAAATATTTGTCCTAATATCATTAAATATTTTCTACATCTCAGTCATTGAGACCTGTAATGGATACGAGTTGATATAGAGGATTGTTTCGTCATTAAAAAAATAGTATCACTTAAAAATTATCATATCGTACAAAATAGTGAATTTCGGAAATAGGCAGTTGAAATTCAAACAATAAAAATTCCAAATGATTCGATAATTATTGTATGGTGGAGAATTTCCACTGGGAATTCCCAGTGAAACTTTTCCAACGATTCAATTAATTTTTTTGTAGTTGGTAAATAAAATTGAATTCCAATAGGAATTTATCTTGGAAATTTCCACTGGAACATTCCACTTTGAAATTCCATTGGGAATTTTCATAGTGAATTTCTTGTGGGGGGTTCCACTATGAATTTATAGACTGAATTTCTTCAAGGAAATAACACTGTGAATTCCTAGTATGGGTTTCTACAATGAATGTCTGGTGGTAATTTCCACTATAAATAACCACTGGTAATTCCTAGTGGTATTTCCATAAGAAACTTTCCACATGGAAAATTTCAATGGGAATTCTTATTGGAAAGTTTCAAATAATTTAAATATAATTTATTTTATTGTTGGAAATTATAATTGAATTTAATTTGGAATAACCACAAGGGAGTATTCTATGAATTCACTCTTTAATTTCTAGAGGCACATTCCACTATATAATTTCCTATAGTGAATGACAGAAGAAATTTCAACTAGAAAAATATTAATTAGAAAATATATGTGAAGAAACTTCAAGGTCGAGTACATTAAAAAGATGATAAAAAGTAGAAAGTTGACCATTAATCAATTAAAAATTCAAAATGTGGCTTGGAATCATTTGAATATTGTTAATCGAAATTTCCAATTATGATCAGTTTGGAAATCTAAAGAGGATTCCAAATCTAAAGATTAAATATAAATTATTACAGAATAAATATTCCAAGTAATAATATCTACATGAAATTTCCAATAGGAATTCCTAGTGGGAATTCCCACAATGATTTCGATAGTGGAATGACCATAGAGAATTTTCTATTTTGAATTCTAAATGGATATTTTGAACTCCCCGAATTAAAATTTATTCTAGTTGGAAATTATAATTGATTTTAATTGGTAATGAATAATGTGAATTACACTTGAAATTTACACTAGAAATTTTAAATGGGAATTTCCATTTTGAATTTCCACTGGGAATTGCCACTTAGAATTACCATAGGAAATTTCCACTTGAAATGTCTACTAGGATTTTCCACTGGAAATTTCTGCTGGAAATTTCTAATAGTATTTTCTACTAGGAATTTCTACTAGGAATTTCCAGTGTAAATTTTTACTAGGAATTTCCACTGTTAATTTCCACTAGAAATTTCTACTGCTAATTTCCACTATAAATTTCTACTATGAGATTCCACTAGAAATATCCACTGGATATTTCCACTAGTCATTATTATTTGAAATTAAATTGATTATAAATGGTTTACTTGTTAAAATTTATTAGTGATGATAACAGGGAATTCCAACTTGGAATTTGATCTGGGACTTTCCAGTATATTTTCCATAGGGAATTAAAACTATGTAATTTCTAGTGGAACTTTACACTTTAATTTTCAATAGATAATCATAATAATTATTTCAACTAGGAAAATCTCTTATAGAAAAGATGATTATTGAAATTTATAGTTTTAGTGCATTGAAAACATCATCTGAAACTTAATAGCGAATAAAATAACAATTATAATTTACTAATAGGCTTTAGAATAATTTGAAAATTGTTACTAGTAATTTCCATCTATAATAAATTTGGAATTCCATTAGCGATTCCCATTTTAATTATGAAATATAAATTAATAGTGCATAAAAATTATAACTAAAAATTTATAATTGGAAGTTACATTCGGCTACACCAGTGGGAAATACCATGTTTGAATTCCCAGTTATAATTCCCTCTTCAAATTCTCATTAGAAAATTTTAGTGAATAGAAATTCCTAGCTATAATACCTATAAAAATTCCCATTTCAAATCTATAGTGAAATTGGTTAGATGAAATTTCAAATTTTATTCAACATGTAAATAAAATTAAAAATTTCTTGATGATATTTACAATTCCAATCAATTAGAAATTACAATTTAGTTATACGGACTGAAATCCAAATTACTAGTGGAAATTGACATTGGAAATTTATTATACAAATACAAGTAAGAAATTCCCACTGAAAATTACCACAAGAAATTCGTGGATGAAACTGAAAATAAATATTGTAAGACACATTCAAAGTAGAAAAATAATGCCAGTAAAAATGGCCAGTACAAAAATAACTATAAACATATCAAACAACAGTTTATATTTTATAAATACTACAAAATGATTAATGTATCTTAAAATTTTAACATTTCCAACTAATTGGAAAATACCAATTGAAACTTCTAGTTATTTAATGAAAATTGGAAATAATAGTGGTAAATAAAAATATGCAATCATGACTTAAAATTGACATACGTAGTGGGAATTGAAATAATAAAATGGATGTAGAAATTGACCGGATAAATCATTTTCATAACATTGGAAAGGGCTAATTGAAATGTATGGTGAAAAAAAATTTGATGTTCCAAGGAAATTACTCATACATCCATTTAATATACAATAAATGAAACATGAACTAAAAATTTATAATTGAAAATCCTACTAGAAAAAATCAAAATTATAAAATTCATTGTGTTTGATTTACTAATATTCATGATAAAAAATATATATTGTATAGAAACCCACCACAGAAACATGAACATCCCAGGAGAAACTCAGACACACCAAGATGAACAATAACAATATTAAGCTCTCTATATCCATATCTCTAAAAATTTATAAATAAACATAAACAAAAGTCTATATTAATGACCCTAATTAATTATAAACAAATTGAAGAATGTAATCCACATAAACTACATGTAATCTTCCATTTATGGTGGTAAAAAACTTATACTAAATCGTTATAATATTAGTCAGTAAGGGGAATGCTGAAATGTTTTCCTAAGGGGTTCATTGAGGAATTCACCAAGAAGGATACTGACAGAATTGTGGAGGTTTCACTAAGGGACTCATCTAGTGGTTCATATAGGGATTCCCCAAGCAATAATCATGGAGGGTTCTTTGAGGTATTAATGGAGTGTTTCATCAAGGGATTCATTGAGTGGGAATCATGGAGGTTTCATCGATGGATTCATCGAGGAGTTCACTCAAGGATTCACTAAGGGGTTCAATAAGGGATTCACCGAATGGGTTATATATTGAATCGTGTTGGGTTTCATCATGGATTCACTGATATAACCTCTAATGGTTTCACTAAGGGGTTCCCCAATAGTATCATCGAGGGATTCTAAAAAAATCCAATATTTTATACTGGCTACCCAAATTGATTTTCAAACCCCACAACTGGTTGAGGTCCATAAAAAACATTAACCATGTGGAACCTATCCAATGTCCAACCTGAGATTTAGGATCAGGGACAAACCTAGGATGATATTTTTCACTTATTACTAAGGAACCGTGATTTTATTTTAATATTACATGTAGCCTTTTTATGTGAACCAATGGAAAACTTCTCATTCATATTAAATAAAAATCATATCATGTGGAAAATAAACTATGTTTCCTATTTTTTTAGGATTTTTTTTATAACTTCACATTTTATTTTTTCACAAAATGATATTTATACTATCATGGATGTATAATAATGATGACCACCAAAACCAACCAAATTACTAAAATTATAATGTTACACAACTCTTTAATAAAAAATATCATAGTTGTATAACAAATACACTAACCATATTCTGTTGAACTCAACTAAATTTGAATTTATTTATTTTTTCAATTTTTCCTTTCATGAGTTAAGCAATATAAAAATGAATTCAAACAATAAATACTAATAATTTTCAATAATATTTATATTTATAAATTAAATAAGTAAAAATAAAAAAAAATATATCTTTAAAGAACATAACATTCTTAGGGGTCACTGAGCGAATGTTAGGGAACCATTACCCAAAATAGGGGATAAAATTTCTAGGATTACAGGAAGTATCAGTGAATTGGTCTTGGAGGAGAGGTACGGTTTGGGGATGAACTCATAGTACCTAAGAGAAAGTAGGTTGTGGGAGGTGGATTTTAAGAATGGATGAGCGTATGTAGGCTTTGAGTTTGGGTGGTTGGATGTAGGTATCCAACATGGGAAATGTACCGGGCCAATATGCATGGTTAGTGATTGGATACCAATATAGGTGGAAGGCAGTAGAATGGAAAGAAGGGAAGTCATTGGTAGTTCTTTGGGGAAATAATTGATTGTGGGATGTAATGCATGGAAATCCATATTCAATGGAAAAATGATGTTATTGGGTTTAATTTTTTTATTAAAATAAAAAATTGAAATCTAAAACACATGTTTATTCAATAATTTTTAAAACTAATAAATGTGTTATAATAATCATACAAGTATATTTTTTTGATGTTTATCCTTAGTATCATTCTAAGGGATTATAAAATGGGAGTAGTATATGTGATTTATATAGTGAGAAAAGGCATAGAAATGTGGTGTGTAGCATTGTAGTGAGCAGGTAAATGGGTGATAGTTTATGGGTGGGGGTAGCAATAAGAATCATCAAATCAAATTGGGTAACAACTTATTATCGGTATTGGAATGATGTTGTCTGTTCGGTTTTGATCTATGAAGGGTGAATTCTTGTCATGAGATGATTGTTAGAGAAAATGTGGCGATGTATTGATGTATGATTTTTATCAAGTTTTCTATATTATCATTATATATCGTGTTTTAGGATTTTACATTGATTTTGTAAATTCTAAAATTAGTCTAGAATTTTTAAAAGTTTCCTGGTTGTTTTTTAATCCTCTTCATAAAAGTGTATTTCCATGTTAAGAATATATATATCAATTTTTTCCTTCTATTTTTTATTATTCTATTTTCATAGTATATTATCAAAATATTTCTATAATAATCGAGTTTCTATCCTGGGAATGATCTATTTCCTCCCCAAAAACTTGTATCAATGGTGGTTATCTATGTTTCCTGCTAATCAGATATGGGTTAATAACACTGATGGAATTTTTTTCATCAAACTATTAAATTGTGAAAATTATTTTAATATATATAAAAAATAGTAGAAATAATAATACTTGTGAGATGATAGTGAAGGCACTGAAGAAAAAAAATCATAGATTCCAGAAGATATGATCAATAGTGATTGGAAAGATATGGGAGAGTTAGATAAAAGAACAATCTAGTTGTATTTGGATAATAGTATACTGCAGGAGGTGATGAATATGACTAATACATAGGATAAATAGGTGAATCGTGAAAATAGATATAAATCAAAATCCCTTACAAATCATATATAAATGAAAAAAATTATTATATCATTTGTGAATGAAAGATAATGTAAATTTGTGTAAACATATTAATGAGTTCACAAAACATCTGATGGAATTGTTATGAGTGGATGTAATTATTTATGATAAATGTAATGTAATACCTGTTGAAATGGAATATTTCAAAAAATCGTTAATCCTACAGGGTTCGTTACTAGATTTATATTATAGTCTCATCACCAAATTTCTATTTGGGAAAGAAACTATAATGTTGGATGATGTGATTTCATTGTAATTAATATAAAAGATTCATTGAATGACCAATGATAGTGATTATTCACGTAATTGTTTTGTTCTAGCTGTGGAATATAGATATAGTAATTAGAGATTTTGATCAAAGGAAGTAAGAAAATCAATTACTTCTTTTCCGAAATAGTGGTCCATGTGTAGAGAAACTGCTATACATTGAGAAATATTAAGGATGAAAAAAGGATTCAGGAAACCAATTCTGAGGTATTATGATAAATCATATATTAGGATAAGGGTGATTCAATTTCAGTTTTCATTGATTTTAATAAGTTAATTATGTTCCATGAATGGGTGCTGGATTTAGTATAATCATATCATATTTCACCAAATATGGAAATATTCTATTCCTGTGAAGAATGTGACTTTGGTTAATTGAATATGGGAAACATATATTTTGTAGGTTTTATTTGTGTTAGTGATATTTTATCATTACAAATTCATGTTTTCTATTAATATTGAGAGATGTGAAACATGTTTCAGGTATATTCCATAATTTTTATCTTCTTATACTCTTTAGAATGATAGGTTAAGAGTTCATTTTCTAAAGTAAGATGGAAATTATCCTGATATCAATGGCATATGATTGATGTAGAATGTTTGACACACTTTATAGGACATATTTAAAAGTTCATGGTGAAGTGAAGAATGCATCTACAAAGAAGACATCATAATATTTGTGGCACAATAGATCGTAAAACATAATTTGAATACCATCAACATGGATAATTAATGTTTTAATGATAAATAATGTTAGTTCATGTGTTTTAGGACTTACACATAGTTCATTTTCATTAGAGAGTGTCACTAACAATGAAATAATTAAAATCAAAGATTGAGGTGATGATCTGAGAGTTACAAACATCTGAGATGATGTTAAGCATGTGAAAACAATTAGTTTTGGAATTTAATTTGGACTATATAGTGATCATTTTCATTAGGGGTCTCAGTATTTTTGGTTTCATTCTTATTCAGGATGGTAGTTCATACATAGGTATGATACAAACTTTGAAATTTATATTTCTTTTATAAGGGATTATATAATGTTTTTATAAAAAATGGAAAATGGTGTTGTCATGTTTTCAATAGATGATGTTGGTTGGTGAAATACCGACTGGTTTTAAATACAACTGATTTTGTTGGACGAGATCAACTTATTTGTTGGACTAAAGTGAGAGATTATAAAAGTTCATCCAAAATATCATAGAGATAAAGATGAGGTAAAATATCGGTTATATTTTTTTAAACCACTTATATAACACCATGTGATATCCTATTATTGATCTTTTGATATAATTTTTAATATTTTGGAAGGTATTCCTAGGTTTTATAAGAAGGGAGATGTAGGGGTTCTGCATACATCTTGAAAAGGGTATGGAATCAAAGCATACAATATCATAGTGAGCATATATGTGGTTGATAGCTTTTGGGTGTGGGAAGTAATGACCAGCAGAAAATCGGGTTTTGCAATGGCTTATTAGTGGGTTTCCAATGATATCGTGTGTTTGGTTTCGATATTTGAATGGTGAAATCATTTCATGAGACAATTATCATAGAAATGGAAGAGGTGTATTAGGGATTAATTTTCCCTAGGTTTTATATTCATTCATTGTAATTCATGTTTTTCTCTTTCACTTGGATTTTATAGAATCTTTTGTTGTAGTGTTATTTTTTATAGTTTAACATTAGTTTTTTGATCCTACACATCAAAAGGTTTTTCCACATAAAAAATTGATGTATAAATCTATTTTCTTCTATTTTATACATTTTCACTTACATTAGAGATCTCAAAATATTTATGTCGCAATATATTTTTTAACCTAGGACTAATATATTTCCTCTCCAATAGATTCCAATAAGAAGTAAAAATAAAATGAATAAAATTTTCATACTATACATGATGGAAGTGGAAATTAAAAACAATCAAGCTTTAAAAATTGTCAAAATACATTATAATAATATTTTTAGAAACATCATAATAATTAGAATAAAAAAATGACAATTAACTAATAAATATATGCATTTCTAAAAACAAAGAAGGTACTTGTACAAAGCTAGTCTAAATTGGTCTTCAATATCAACATTTAAATCATACAATGAGAAAAACAAGAAAAACCCAATATATAGATTATAGAAATCAGATGTCCTGATTTGAAAAATAGTAAAACATCTTCAAAAAGATGTTCAAAAATAACAAAAAAAATAAAAAAATTTAATTACAACGGTACATACTCAAATCTTTATAAAATTGAATCAATCCAAAATATCTGAATCAATTCGATAAAATTAAAAAATAATAAATATCCCAGAAATAGAAAGGACAAAAAATATAAAACAAATAAATAAAATGAGGGAAAAAGGATTTAAATTCTTCGAAAAATTGGGCTATATGAATAGGGATAGAACATCACAATCATTCACTATGAAAATAAAATATTACAAGAAAAAGGGTAGATATATTAAAAGTAGGAAAAAATAATAATAAATGATACAAAAGATGAAAATACTACAAGCACACTCCAAACATTAAAAACTAACAAATGAAAACCCAATAAAAACTGAAACCACCTTATCAAGGCTTAGTATTTATTTTTCTGATGAAGAAGGACAATATAATGTGTTGAATTCATCATCATCAGGTTCTGTATATTTTCTTGATTCATCATCGAGTTTGTCTACCTCTATATTTTAAGAATGAAAACCATGTCCCTCTTTCCAATCTACCAAACCATTCATCTGTAAAAGAGGGCCCTTTGGAACATGTATCCTTCTCCATCTAACTAGTATGTAGTTATGGAAAGATCTTATTATCCCTCGTTATCTCTTGATCGAATCAGTTGAGATATCTATTGGAATGATCACTCAATTGTTCCACTTGGGAGACCTGAAATGCCTCATAAAAAAAATGGTGGAGAAAACTGTGGAAGAACCTATAAGAAACTATAGAGGGGAAACCCTTCAAGGATACCTAGCTAAAATTAAGTAAAATTATGTATGTAAAAATCCACAGGCACATGAATATATCTTATAATCAATGAAATAATCCAAAAGTGATAGTCAAAAATTCATATTCCATAAAATATGAAAAAACAAGTCATTTTTATAAGAAAGAGGAAAGAATGAAAGGTCCAAACAAACACATTAGGGGGAATATCCAAAAAATCCATTTAACCAAAATCTAAGTGAAAATAAAACAAATATGCAATGTAAATGAAGATAGTTAGGGAGAGGGACATAGGTTAGGTACAGTAGGCCAAGTAGGATGCCCAAATGGAAATAGGCCCAACACATTGTATAAATCGTATAAATATTAAACATTAAACATAAAATTCATAATTAGAATCATATTAACATGAATATCAAATCATGAATTAAATTAAATATACAAGTGAATAAAAAATTCACAACCCTATACCTTG
This sequence comes from Viscum album, assembly GCA_963277665.1. Lineage (NCBI taxonomy): Eukaryota > Viridiplantae > Streptophyta > Magnoliopsida > Santalales > Viscaceae > Viscum > Viscum album. Next base: position 1,041,095,682 of record OY728129.1, read on the forward strand.
TAAATTAAATATCGAACGGATTTAACATGAATCACAATATCACATGTCTCTACATTACAAATTAAATCTTGAACCCCTTAATATGGAAGCATTGGATCTATGAAATGACACATTGGATGAACTCCTTAGTGAAATTCGAATCCTTTCAATGAAAAGTATAAATAAATCCTTAAATATGATCTACAATCTCATCCTAAAAAGATAACCACCTACACATATTATAACATGAGTCTTCCTTAATAATAGGGTATCACTAAATGGTACATAAAAACATGAGCTCATAAGGATACGATATGACCTGACATAAAAAACCAATGATCTAAGGGATTCCATCTATCAACCAAGAGAAATACGATCTAGTATACTATAACATATACTAACCTGGAACTCCTTCATAGTTTCAAACTAGGTTGGTTACTGGACATCTAGCATGCCTCCCTCTATTCCAAACACTATCAACTAGTAGTAGGGGTGTATAGAATACAGTGGGGAGACTATACCCCCGGGTATAGAATTTAAATATATCATAAATATTAAAATATCAGAGTAATGAAAATAGTAGAAACAACACAACATAAAAGCTAAACCAAACAATACAATTCAGCTGAAAATTGTAAAGATAATAAGAAAAATATATAATGACATGATGGAATGTAACGGAAAGTCATGCTAAAAGTCATATAGATAATAGGAGAAGCTAACATAGATAAACTCAAAAGAACCCAGTCCCAAACCCTGCATTGGTTATTTCTCCAAGATCCAACACATCCATCAATCAACAATGAATAACAATATCATTTCCCCTTTTGTTAACCTACTTCCTTATAATTTACCAATGTAAAAAAATAAAGAACCAAATAGGGTGTTAGAATAACTTGGTAGGTCGACACCATTGTGTATAAACTAAACCAATATGATATTAAGGGAATGGAATAAAACAACAAAACAAGAGTATTAATTAATCAATTAATACAGTATATTAATCAAACATCCTCACCACTATGCAAGAACATCCATGAGTATATATCATTACCATGACATATGAAACCAAAAGTCCATGGAATAATCACATAACTAGGAAAATCCCGATGTATAAGCATTCCAGAATGCCTGGTCCATGACCTATAAGTAAGAGAACATGACTAAGCCAAGCCCTTTTATATAAGTATTTCATCATAATCGAGCTAAGACCACTATATATAAATATCATTATAAATGGTAAAAATCCCTTTATATAATAATTTAAGAATAACTAGTCCAAGACCTATAAAAATCACAATATAAGAAACAACACAAGTCATAATGGAAATAATAATGAAATATTACATCATAAACCACATGGGACAATTCAATAAATTACCTTTTATCTTTCAACTATATTCAACTCATCAGGTTATGTCTTAACCCATTAGCATGCCAGTGTACACAAAATTATCATATCAAACTATCACCAGTAAATTTAATAAACAAGTAATCCTTTTTGAAAAAGTGATCTTATCATAAGAAAGCATACAAGGTATCAAGTCCTGTTAATTCGTTTTTTAATCCAACATCCATTTAATTATCATCAATAGGGTAGTCTCAACCTAACAGTGGATGCTAGCCAAGTCACAACACTAATGTAATCACATAGTATTTCACCTACTTAAAATTTTAAGAGCATTCCATAGGTATTTTTTCTATAACACCTACCTTTATTTGGTGATCTAATAAACACTCCCAATGGGGACCACCAATGAATAATGAAGGAGAATGAGATCACAAGGAAACTCTAGACCACACAATCATCAAGATACTAACCCGAATCATGGATGATCAAGGGATTTCACCACTATAATGAAGTATATTATAATATAGATGAAAATTAAAGAGAAGGGGCTCACTAAATATCAAATGATGGACCAATAAATCCATAAAAGAAGGAATCTCTACAAAATCTCTTAGATTTTTCCTACGATTCGAGAGAGGAGGACACATGGAAGATGAATATAAAATCATATGCACTACATGGTATAAAATTACTGTTCATGATATATTAACAATATAAACCAATTTCACAATGTGTATTTCTCAATTTATAAGATAATCCCAAAAATCACGTCATCTATGTTTAAAATATCCCTAATTGAAAGTTTCACATCATTAACTAGTTTCATGAAGTTTAATGTTTCACACTTTGAACCAGTTCATAGAATCTTCCATGTTATATGTTCTTATCATGTAACATGTTCACAATATGAAAGTGTCTAGTGGACCGATTTCCACTCAAATTCTGTAGAAAAATTCCAAACCACTTACTAAGATTTCTAAACCTATGGTGATCTCTCATAAGCCTTTTGAAACATTTATTCATGAACTCTATTAATTCAAAAAACATACATGTCCAAGATCAAAGTCATTTTCACTGGAGAATAACTCCACCATTACCGAAAAGGTTCAATTATAAGGTTTTATAAAGAGAATATAACCCAAATAAAATAGGTTTAAAAAAAATGAAGAGCGACTAAAAATTATTTGTTATTAAAATAAAAACACTTTTGAGGAAAAAGTGAGACCATACATGAATTCAGCATATCACCACTTCACCTTTTCCTCACTTCCTCACTTCCTCACTTCCCCACAAAACAATACAAGGCATCACACAAAAAACCTTCAAACACAATAGATGGACAATCCAAACAAGAATTCAAAATGGCATACCTTCATAGATGGAATCAAAATCATCAAGAGATGACCGAGGTACCACGAATCAGGGAACACGAACATCAACAAAGAAGGTCAAACCACATAATTGTTCTCCTCGAGCGCCCACCAGTGTGAGGAAAGACGGGTCCTCCAGACACTGCACCCCACTCGGCATCCACCGTAGCACAACCACAAACCAATCGACACTCCGCATACCAACATACCACATCAAAAGAGATTCATACTAAAATGAAACATAAAGGGGAAGATGAGAATCTGAACTCCCCTGCTGCAAAGCACCGTAGGAACCGAAAAACCCTTCTGCATCCATGAGCCACCCTTCAACAACATCCATAGAAACCCAAAGGGGAAGATAAACCATGGAGCATGGAGCTGATTCTCCGTCACCCAGGAATGGAAGATCAACAGCAGGTCCATGGAGCATCACCAATGAGGGTATCATCCCTAAGGTGGTCTAAGAATCACTATAGGGTATCAACGAACAAGTCTATCCATTATGTTCACATATCAGATTCCATCTCCCAAGTCTCATCTTGATCATTCCCACGTTGTCATTACACTCTAACTAGATGTATTATCTTTCCACATAGATACTTCTCACTATGGTCCAAAATCCATATCAGATGATCTTACGATGTCACATCTACACCAAGATCTTTTTCATCAACATCTACCGCAAGAGAATGTTCATGATAATATATCTGAAGTTGCAACATGTGAAACACATCATCCATGGAACTATATCCCTATAGAAGGGCCAATCACAACAACAATAGACTGAACCTTTCCGCTATATCAAATAGTCAGAAAAACCTAGGCACTAACTTCCCCTATTTCTTGATATGGTATTTCTCTAGACTAGGTGACACATTAAGGAAAACATTATGATCCACCTAGAACTCCAAAGGCCTTCTCCGCTAGTCCGTTCATGATCTTATCCTGCTCCGGATAGTCACCAATCGCTTCCTGATCAACTAAACCTTCTCAAAATTCTCCAACGTGAGACTTGGTCCAACAAGCGCTGACTCACTTACCTATAACCAAAAAAATATGGGAATGGAATGGAATTATTTACATGGCCTCAAAAGTATCCATTTGTATTTATGAATGGAAGATGTTATTATACACAAAATACATGAGTGCCAAACATTTCTCCCATGAACCACCAAAATCCAAAACATTGGCTCATAACATATCCTCCAAAATTTAAATAGATCACCCATATTGGCCATCATTGTTTAGATAATAGGATGTACTCAGGAGAACCTATTATCCCAAATCCTTATAAAGACACTTCCAAAACTGATAATTGAAATGAGGATTGTTATCAGAAATAATTCTCCTCAAAACACAATCATATAGAACAATATCATGAACGTAAATACTACACATATCATAAATGGTGAAGGTATCCCTAATGGGAAAGAAGTGGAATACCTTCATCAGTCAATCCAAAATTACTCATACTATATAATTATATCATGGTGTCCTTTGTAATCTTTTCATAAAATCCATAGTAACATCATCCAATTTCCACTATGGATTTGGAAGATGTTGCACAGAATTGTAGGACTCTAATTCTCATCCTTCACCTGCTAATAATTTAATAATATCACCATGATGTTCTCTGCATCCATTTTCATTCTTGGAATTTATTACATTCCATAGATATTACTATACATATTTTTAAGACCTGGGTGTACCACTCAGATAGAGTCATGAAACTCTCTCATTATATCCTTATGTAATACCATTGGATTCTATACTCGAAAATGGATGAGAAGAACAAAACCATTTCCAAGAGACCATACTGGAGTTTTATACCCACTATATAAGACATCCCTCAGATTTAAGTACTCTGTATTGGAAAATTATTTTGCATTGATCCTTTCATGAAGCATGGGTATAACATATTTCAAAGTGAGATCTACTGATCCCTTGGACTCTTGATAATCTACATGGATATCTATTATGATTTTGATCATATAGTACTCATTGAATGACTCCCACCCTACCTATTTTTGTGTCTTCCAACTCATGGCATCAGAAATGACATTTTCCTTACCCAGTGGGTAAGTCAGCTCATAGTTGAAAGATTGTAGATACCCTTCCCACCTCCTCTAACAAAGGTTCAGGTATCACTGACAAAATATGTACCTAAGGCTCATGTTGTATGTGTACAGTATAAACCTCTCACCCAAAAGATAGTTTACCTAGTATCTTAGGGAATTTATCACTATAGCTAACTCCAGATCATGTTTTGGATAATTCCTCTCATGTGGTCTCAAATGTCAGAATCTATAAGTGATCGTACAATCCTCCTACATCAGAACTACTATGAGTCTGAACTTGGATGCATTGGAAAACATGTTATACTACATACTAGTATTAGTAAGGGTGAGTATTGATGATAAGTTTAGTATTCTCTTCATCACCTAGAAAGATATCTTACATGAATCTTACAAAAAAATCAACCCTTTCTTGGTTATCACGGACATTGGGGCTTCCAGATAGTAGAAGTCCAAGATGAATCACCACTAATAACCAAAAAAACTTGAAAAATCTACATATTGAATTCATTATTGGTATTCTCATAATATATAATGGCTTTGACCTTATATGGGTTCACTTGCACTTCAACATCTTTGATGTCATGGCCCATGATGTTTATTTATCAATTGAGAAACCATATTTAGATAGCTTGGCATAAAGACAATGCTATCTCAATGTAATCAAGATGATTTAAAGATGTTGGGCCTAATTTTATGCTCAATGGGAGTATACTAAGATTACATCGATGAAAACCACCACAAAATGAACTTGGAAAATATGAAATAACGGATTCATCAAGTCCATGAACACCACTGGTGCATTCTTCAAATTTAACGGTGTCACTACAAAATCATATAATATAATCCTACTCATAAAAAATGTTTTTAGTATATATTATGTTATTAACCTCAAATAGTGGTACCCTAACCTCAATTTTAACATAGAGATTATTTTGGAACCTCTCATCTGATTGAAGTGATTACCAATGCATGGAAGGCGATATTATTTCAAGACTATCATCTGGTTAAATATTCAATATTCCATAAACAAGAACAAAGTCTCAACAACGTTCTTGGAAAAAAGCATGGGAGAACCCCATGGTGTCATAAAAGGTTATATGTAACCATTATCTTTTGTATCTCCTAATTTAAACTTCAATTACCAAAGAACCACTGGTGACATCTTGTAATGTGGGATAAAAAATGGCTCTACTCAGGGCACTAACTCAATCACGAATTTGATCCCCTTATCAATTAGTAAGTTATTGAACTATTTAGGAAAATAAATATTGGTTGAGGACTACCACAAGATGATATTTATCACACTGCATTTCACCATTATCTAGAGAAATACCTACCATCTAATCCATGAGAAAATCTAATTTGCATGGAATTGGTCCTGCATGACCAACCTAAAGATCCCAATCACCCTTGTGGGAATAACTGCATCCTTCTAGAGATTGAAATGTAAATATACTTTGGTGATAATTGATATGATCCGGGTATTGAACTGACCAATCTATACCAAGATTCAAATATAAACCAATCATTTCTAGCACAAATAATTCCAAAAATAAATGGTAAACACAAATTTCTAGGAAAAGATGATTTATAATGTTTTATATTATATTAAGACCCTCCCATTGTTGTGTCAATGGTCAAGACAACATCCAAGAATTCCTAAAAAAATCACAAAAATTTCAAAAAGATAATATATAATTGAATGTGGTTCTCTTGTATTAAACAAAATTAATGTTAAGGTTGATTATACAATAATCACAACTATAATTGTAGAGGGCCATGCATCCAAAATGGATGAGTAGAATATATAGAATGCATCTAACTTTTCCCTCTATCCTGGGCTCCAATATGACTTCCATGCATTGTTCCCTATACCTAGTACTACATCTCCAAAACTAAAGCACCATTTCCCATAACATGGCCTTAACATCCGGTAGAACTATAGACACCAGTCTAATGAGTTGTAGTTGATTCCTTCCCTAACATTAGTACATTTCTTGATCCCCTACCAGTTCTATATAGTTTCATGCCCCTATAAAACCATTGCAGGTGTCCCATACTACAACAATTATGAAACTCCAAATTATGGTATGGAGATTTTGGTATATTGTGTCCAAACATGCAACACTAATAGCACTATAACGAACCATAATCTTGAGATGGTTTCCATGTTCCTGAACTTATATTACCACTGTTTCCATGGTGATAACTATCATAGCGGTACTACATTCCATCATAAGAAGTGATCTCATTTCTCCCTACTAAAACATATTTTTCCATTATTCAGGGCCTCTCTCTAATTTCATTTCATGAGGAGACACTGATTCATCATGTTTGAAATGCTACTCAAGTGAAAAACAAATTCTTCTATTTCATTATCTCATAATGTATACCATCATGAAAACCCCTCACCCTATAAATATAATTAGCTACCAAAGATATCACAATGCATTATAAGTCGGTGAAATGTCCATCATAGTCTATCTTGAACAAGGTTATTAATGTCATGAGACTTATAATCCCTCAAAAAATATATATTGAAGTGTCTTAGGAACATCCTCATGAAGTCCTTTTAGGACAATCCCTCTTACATACCATATAACTCTAAAGTGTCACACCAACACTTGTATAGTCCACAAAGCATGTAAGATGCAATCGTCACTCTCTTATCTGTTGGTTTCTCTAGATTATTGAATATTTTTTTAATTGACTCGATTTAAATCATAGCTACTTTAAGGCCTCCCTCCCTAGGGAATGTATGTGGATAATGTAGTTAGAACTCTATCATTCTCTCATACATCAAAGGCAGAGTGTGAACAATCTCCCATTCCAAGGATCCTATGAAACTCAATATGTTTTCATGGAGATGATCATTCATTTGATTCTCAAGAGTCATAAGAAGCTCTAATTTATCAATGTTAGAAGAGTTTTTATTTACACTCTCTTGACACCCAATTAAAACATGATGAGGGATAATTTTCTCTAAAAAAGCAACAAACTTCTTATAAAAATGGATAAAATAAAATTCAACTTCATTATGTGACAAAAAATAGTGAACAAATGGATCAAGGACAATTTAAACATGGATTAACAGGTGAATTGGAATGAAATAATAGTTTATTTGTTCTATTTTTTTATGATACAATAGGTATCTCATTTCATATTTTATATTGGAAAATATTTCACATGAAATAACTATTTCCCTATAATGAACAATGAAAGTCAATATATATCCCTTTGTGCCAATCATGATGCATGCATACTTTTCTCACAACATACCCAGCCTTGAGTATAAATCTTAAGAAACCATAACATCACAAAAAATGTGAGTTTCCCTAGGTAAAATAATATAAATTATAACAATCTATCCTTATTAATAACAATACCATCCTAGGGAACTCAGATTTTCCCCCATATATGGGTTAGCTAAACCCATGCATAAGATCATTACCAAGTCTAGTCACTTGTATCCTTTCTACCATTCCAAAATAGTAAAAAACATAAAATAAAAGTTGGACTCCTAGTATACCACCTTGTAACATCCCTCGATCTGGCACTCTCTTACTTGGCCAAACCAGGTTGGTTAAAAGACCCCAATAATGCATCCCATACCTTGGAGGCTTTCGACTGGCATCATGGGTGTAGGGAAGAAATTGGTGATACTATACCCCCTAGTATATAATTTCAATATAGTGGAAATAAACAAATATCACAAGGACATAAATAGAAAATACAGTGCAAAATATCAGATAAACCAAAAAATCAAAGACAACTAAACAATCCAATGATAATAAAAGAAATATGTAATAATAGGATGGAATGTAACTACAATTCATGATAAGAGTCATATAGATAAAAGACCAAGATGAAATAGGTAAACTCAAAATAACCCAATCCTAGACCCCAAATTAGTCATATCTCCAAGAACATACCCATCCGACAAGAAGCCAACAACAATTAGGTCATTTTACCATACCCAAACCAACATCCATGTAATATTCTCGGGTACCAAATGGCAGCCTGAATAGGGTGTGAGTATAAATAAATATTTCAACACAACTATTTCTAAAACCCGTTCTAATAGTAAATATATATAATTAAGTGGTATAACATATGTATAAATTAATCATTTAAAATAATATAACAATCAACATAAATTGTAACCATGCAAAATATCTCCGATCTTATAGAATTACCATGCCAACCACAACCAGAAATCCCTTGAATAATCACACAACTAGTAAAGAGCCCTCTTTATAAATTTTTTAGCATAATAGGTACAAGCCCTGTTATCATTATGGAATAATTGGGTCATGCCCTTTATATAATCATTTTAGTATAATCAGACCAATCCCACTATATAATCATTTGAGTATAACCTGTAATGACCTGCCAATTCTCATTGGCTTGAGAGTACAACGAGTCATTACTAGGCCTTAAGCAATATCCCCAAGATTCCCAAGGCTGACAATAAATGCTGAAGGGTTTCAAATATAAGTTGGGGGGGCGATTTACCCTTTAAAAAATAAACCCTTAAACTAACCATAACTAAACATTCAATATATGATGCATGAACAAATTAAGACCAATAAACAACTTCATTTATAAAAAACCACATCTATGTACACAACAGCAAAAGACCAAACCAAACATCAAAGTGCACAACCGAAGAACCACCCAAGACTCTCAAAAGACCCCAATACTCCACGCTCCACAAGCTCCAAGCTCCACAACATCTCCCAAGCATCACCACGAGCCACTAGAAATAAGATTCTTTACCTTTACCTATGTCCTGGAATACAAAATCTGCAAAAGCACCAACGTGCCAATGCAGGGGTGAGTATAAAACTCAGTAGGTTTTCCCCCAATGACTTCCCTACTCTTGACACTATGATAGAAGAGTTAGCCACATTGATATGAAAACAGTTTTTATAAAACATTTTCTAAAGAGCAGTTTATAACCAAATATAAACAAGTTTCAAAAACCATTCGTAACCAAAGCAATTGAAACCAGTTTCTTAACAAGTCATTTTTTCATAAAAATCACCAATCAATCTTTAAAACCATCTCACAAAATAGTCCTTGTTTGCATACCCAACCATTTCCACAAACCCATGAAACCAACCATGCATGCTACCTGGAAGATGGTAGAAGGACTAACCCTTGTCCATCCCAACCATGATGGGGGATACGTCTTACCCTTATCGAACCCAAATTCACAAGAATGCTTGACAACGGAGAGCCCTAACCCTTATCCATCCCAACACAGATGGGGGATACCCCGAACCCTTATCCATCCCGAATGAAATATGAATGTTTGACAGGAGATATCCCTAACCCTTATCCATCCCAACACTGATGGGGGAGACTCCTAACCCTTATCTGTCCCATATTCCAGATGAACACACACAACACATTCACAACAATCATGCCAAAACCATCCTTTCAATAAAACACCTTTTATTGAAAACCATTTCCATCAAAACCAACTATGATCAACCCATTCAAACCATTTAAATAAAAATCCCTTTTTTGTTTAAAACTCATATTTCATCAAACTATTTACCATTCCAGCAGATCCACAATTTAAAATAAACATTTTAAATTAAACATGCCAAATCACTTTTCAAAACAATTCACAAAGTTCTCCCAATTAATCAAAACCACAAATCATCACTAAAAAAGATTTACTCTTTGATTTTCACCATCAAATCCGTTCAATAAACCAATATGAATATAAGCCAATAAATTCTAGAAAATAAGTCGAGAGTGAAGCCTCCTACCTCAATGGTTTGGACGAAACCCCAATAAACGGAGAATGCTCAAGAAAACCGGGCCGATTCACCAAGGATCCCCCTTATATCTCTTCTCCTAACACAACCAAGACAAAATATAATCATATTTGGAATCCCCATAGTATGATATACCTAAAATAGGCATAGATCTAAGAATCCCAGATAAGAGGAGATGTATATCTAAGTAGATATAAGAAACCAAACAAGAACAATCACATACCTCAAGAATCCGGCTTCGATTCGTCAAGAGAAGCCTTAGGATCGCCTCCGGAACAATGGGAGAACCCTATTTGACCTTAGGAGAACCAAAATCCTGAGTTATGGACACTTTGGAGGAAAAATGATCCACTTAAAGGCAAAATGTGTGAGATCCACCTTTATAGGATCTCGTTTAAGTGGTTACACAATTAGTTCGCACGGTTTGACAAACCGTGCATTAGCTACTGCCTTTGTCACCCTGCTCACACAGTTTGGCTGCATAGTTTACAAAACTGTGCGCCGCCCGTGTGGAAGCTACTACCTCTAATACCAACTTCGCACGGTTTGGCCGCACGGTTTGGACAAACCGTGCGCCGCCCGTGTGGCTTCCCTTTTTTCCCCAAAACTTTTCCAAGTTCTCCCGACTCTCCAATTCATCACCCTTAAATTTATAACCAATATAAGAATCAAGATAGGGTTACATACCAAAAACAGGGGGTAATACATTCTCCCCACCATTGGTCTTTCCATCCCCAGAAAGTAGAAAACCTTCACCCAGCTGAAAGAGTTCCTGCCATTGCTCTTTCATTTCTTTCTCGTGTTCCCAAGTCTCTTCCAGAATCTGACCATGCTGCCATAAAACCCGCACTAGACCGATGCATTTTCCATGAAAGACTTTCTCTTGCATATCCTCAATCCACACCAGGATATGTACCAATGAAGAATCCGGATCTAGGTAAACATGATCATATCTGATCACATGGTCAGGAACAGGTAGATACTTCTTCAGCTGAGATACATGGAACACATTATGCACTACACTAAAGCATGGTATTAATGCCAACCGATACGCCACCTCACCCACCTATTATAGTATCTCAAAAGGGAAAATATATCAAGGAGATAACTTGCCATGTTTCCAAAAATGACGATGTCTTAGCCTTGGAGAGATTCTCAAAAAGACATGATCACTCACAGTAAACGACAACGGTATTCGGCGATGATCTGCATAATATTTCTGACGACTCTGTGCCGTCTCCATCCACTTTTTTATCAACTGAATATTTACAGTTGTTTCATGGACAAATCTCGGCCCATCTAGTGAAGTCTCACCTATTTTCACCCAGTATAGTGGAGAACGACAAGGACACCCATAAAGTGGTTCAAACAGAGCCATGTGTATCGAGGCCTGATAACTATTATTGAATGAGAACTCCACTAAGGGTATATGCTCCTCCCATGAGCCACCAAAATCCATTATACAATCCAACAACATGTATTCCAACATCTATATCATCCTATCAGATTGTCCATCCATTTGAGGATGATACGATATTCTCATATTCAACTGTGTTCCCAGGGCTTTCTGTAAGGATCGCAGGAAACGAGATGTGAACCTCGGATCTCTATCTGACATGATTGAAACTAGTATTTCATGTTCATTAACACTTCTCATATATATATTTTGGAAAGATCTTCCACCGTATGAGTTTCACAAATAGGGATAAAATGGGCCGACTTGGTTTGACGATCCACTATCATCCAAATGACATCATGTTTCCAAACCATTCTTGGAAGACCTGTAACAAAATCCATTCCTATCTGATCCCATTTCCACATCGGGATATGTAAAGGTTGTAACACACTGGATGGTCTCTGATGCTCTTCTTTAACCTACTGAAAAGTTAAGCACCGTGAGATGAAGTCGGCCACCTTCCTTTTCATGCCTCTCCACCAAAATTGTGCCTTCAATAGTTTATACATTTTTTGTGTACCCGGATGTGCAGCCCATCTAGAATGGTGGTAAGCATGAAGGAGTTGTTCCTGACAAATGATAAGTCCAACCATCCGATTTCTAAAACAAAAAACTGAACTCCCATCCAGCTTCCATCCCTCAATGGTCTTTCCACCATTATGTTTTGATCTCATTACAACACAGTCTACATTGGATGTCTGTGCCTCCTTTACTATCTCCACCAAATCAGGATAAAGCGCAACTGGAAAGAAATCTACAACATCACCTCAGTCTTAAAATTCCACATGCATGTCGAATAAGACTGACATCAACAGCCATTCATCCGAATCTTCTTTCACCAACTGAGCATATGACTTTTTTCTTAATTCATCGGCCATCGAATTACCCTTACCCAATGTATACATCAAGTCCATGTAGAACATTTGAAGATACTCCATCCATCTCCTCTGCCTATGATTCAAATCTTGATGTGAGAAAATGTGTTTCTAGATTTTGTGATCCGTAAACACAGTAAATATCTCACCAAATAGATAATTTCTCCTTGTTTTCAAAGCATAGACGACTGCATCCAACTCCAAATCATGTTTTGGGTAATTTTTCTCATGCACTCTCAACTTCCTTGAGCCATAAGAAACCACATGGTCTCTCAGCATGAGAACAAAACCCAAATATGTTCCTGAAGCATCACAATACACCACATAGCCCTATCCTGATTCTAGAAAGATCAAGATAGGTGCTGATGTAAGAAAAATTTTCAGTTCCTGGAAAGACTTCTGACATTCTTCAGTCCATTGGAATGGATCATTCTTTCTTGATAGAGTTGTCATTAGTGACGCTAGTCATGAGAAATCATGCACAAAGCATCAGTAGTAACCAGCTAGACCAAGAAAAATTCATATCTCGAACACATTCCTCGGTGGTTTCCAAGAGATAACGGCTTTGTTCTTTTCAGGATCAACTAAAACGTCTTTCTCAGAAATGACATAACCAAGGAAACATACTTCCTGTATCCAAAAATCACACTTTGATAATTTGGCATATGAACGATGGTCACTCAAGATTTTTAACACCATCTCTAGGTGATCCTCATGATCAGCCCTTGTCTTTGAATACACCAAGATATCATCCAGAAACACCACAATGAAAGAATCTTGATATTGCTGAAATATTCGATTCATTAAAGACATGAAGACCGCTGGTGCATTCTTTAGACCTAAAGGCATGACAACATATTCTTAGTGTCCATATCTGCTTCTGAAAGAAATATTTGGAATATCCTCCTTTAAAACCCACAATTGGTGATATCCTGATTGCATGTCAATCTAGGAGAACCATTGAGCTCCCCTTAATTGATCAAACTGCTCATTAATGTGTGGAAGTGGATATCTATTATTTATCGTAACTTGGTTAAGCATACGATAATCAACACACAGCTGAAGAGTTCCATATTCCTTCTTCACAAACAACAATGGTGGTGTCCATGGAGAAGTACATGGGCGAATGAAACCCTTTCTTTCCAGCTCCTCTAACTGCACCTTCGATTCCCGTAACTCCGTTGGTGCCATCCTATAAGAAAGAAGGGAAATAGAACTGGTCCTCGGAAAGAGATCAATTGTAAACTCTACTTCCCTTAGAGGTGGTAAACCTGTGAAGTTATTGGGAAAGACATCTATAAATTGATCCACCACTGCTGGAAAACTATCCTTGGTGATTTCTTCCATTGATTCCAAAGAAAACACTACCAGTTTGTAATAGATCGTTCCCACCATTGGTGACAACAAGATCTTTGCATCTTTCTTTTCTATCCTCTCTCCTTTGAAGAGATGGTCGATGCCATCCTTAGTCATGAAACTAACCATTCTCCTATAACAGTCGATATGATACCTAAACAATCTCAACCAATCCATACCCAGGATTACATCATAGACATTCATGTCCAACATCAAGAAGTCCCATTTTAACTCAGCTCCATAAACAGTTATAGAACATTCTCTACACACAAAGGTTTGACCTTGAGATCTGATGGTGTGCCGATGAAATCGAAGATACGATTCATCCTACTTAGCCACACCTCTTCCTTTTCGAGTTCAGTATCACTTCGAAATTTCGGTGGATTCTGCTTCATAAACTGGATGGTATGATTCACATGCCTTGGTTCATTCCTCCAGTTCCCCGTATCCATAGCATGAAAATCCTGGACAATACTCTGAACCAGCTCTTGGTTCACACGTGGTTTTGGTGCAACCACATTTTCCGTGGCTTCTTCGGGTTGGTTCTGACGACGCCTACCAGGTTCCATTTTCTAAACCAACAACAAACTCTGTCGATCTCACTCTCTAGAAACTGATGGATTAGCATTCAAATTCTATCACATCATCTATCACAACATTCTTTTTCCAAAAAAAAACCTTTTTCCACGTTCAACCATTTTTTAAAACATTCAACATACTTTTTGAAAATCATCCAATTTTCAAAATACACCAAATACCCTATTTTCAAAAGATTTCACTTGAAAACAATTTTTTTATTTTGAAAAAATTGGCACCATTCACAAAATCCATACTCATTCAACACAATGAGATATGAATTCCTAATGGGAATTCATTCCTCTACAATGCATGTCATGATCCTCTCATTGGATAAACCCATGACAATGAGATTTCCAACATTCTAGAAGTGTATCCAAAACACTTATGTACCCAACACCCTGGTAACTTGAAGTTCAGCATAAACGGGTTAGCTATGTCCTTTTATGTTATACATTTCATGTTCTGAAAATCCTACGCCAACCTAAGATAACCACCCAAGGAATAGACAGGAGAAAATTTAAACTCCAAGACCAAGAACATCGATGACCATTTGTTAGGCAAGGACTGAACAAGATGATACCATTTGTAATGATCCATCAATTCTCATTAGCTTGAGAGTACAACGAGTCATTACTAGGCCTTAATAGACATCCCTAAGACACCCAAGGATGGAAATAAATGCAGAATGGTTTAAAATTTAAGGTGGGGGACGATTTACCCTTTAGGAAATAAACCCATAAACCAACCATAACTAAACATTCACTATATGATGCATGAACAAATGAAGACCAATAAACAACTTCATTTATAAAAAACCACATCAAAGTACACAACATGGGAAGACCAAACCAAAAATCAAAGTGCACAATGGAAGAACCACCCAAGACTCCCAAAAGACACCAAAAGTCCACACTCCACAAGTTCCAAGCTCCACAACATCTCCCAAGCATCACCACGAGCCACTAGCAATAAAATGTTTTACCTTTACATCTGTCTCAGAATACGACATCTACAAAATCACCAATGTTCCAAAGTAGGGGTGAGTATAAAACTCACTAGTTTTTCCCCAATGACTTCCCTACTCACAATACTATGATAGAAGAGTTAGCTACATTGATATGAAAACATTATATATAAAACATTTTCCTAAAAGCAATTTATAACTAAATAAAAACAAGTTTCCAAAACAATTCGTAACCAAATCAATTGAAACCAGTTTCCCAACTAGTCATTTCTCCAGAAAAATAACCAATTGAGCTTTAAAACCATCTCACAAACCATTCCTTGTTGGCATACCCAACCATTTCCACAAACCCATGCAAAAACTATGCATGATACCTAGAAGAGTGGAGAATCCCTATCCCTTATCCATCCCAACTATGATGGGGGAGACTTCATACCCTTATCCAACCCAAATGCACATGAATGGTTGACTAGGGAGATCCCTAACCCTTATCCATCCCAACATTGATGGGGGAGACCCCTTACCCTTATCAGTCTTGAATTCAATATGAATGTTTGTCGGGGTAGATCCCTAACACTTATCCATACCAACACTGATAGTGGAGACTCCTAACCCTTATCTTTCCCAAATGGCAGATGAACACACACAACACATTCATAAAAATCAAGCCAAAACCATCCTTTCAATAAAACACCTTTTACTGAATACCATTTCCACCAAAACCAAGTGTGTTCAACCAATTAAAACCATTTCAATAAAACACCCTTTATTTATTGAAAACCCAGCTTTCATCAAACTATTTACCATTCAAGCATATCCACAATTTAAAATCAACATTTTAAATTCAACAATCCAAATCACTTTTCACAACAATTCACAAAGATCTCACAATTCATCAAAACCATAAATCACCACTAATGAGGATTTATTCTATGATTTTCACCATCAAATCCATTAAATAAATCAATTTGAATCAAAGCCAATCAATTGTAGAAAAATGAGTCGAGAGTGAAGCCTCCTACCTCAGTGGTTTTGAAGAAACCCCAACAAAAGGAGAAAGAATAAGAAAACCGGGCTGATTCACCAAGTATCCCCCTTAGATCTCTTCTCCTAACACAACCAAGACCAAATCTCGTCATATTTGGAATCCAAACACATATATCTCCCCATAACGGGCATAGATATAAGAAACTGAGAGAAGAGGTGAAGTGGATCTAAGTAGATCTAAAAAACAAAACAAGAACGATCACATACCTCAAGAATCCGGCTTTGATTCGTCAAGAGAAGCCTTCAAAACACCTCTGGAACGATGGGAGAACCCTCTTTGATCTTAAGAGAACCAAAATCCCGAGTTGGGGAGGCTTAGGAGGAAAAATGAGCCACATGGAGGCAAAAACATGTGAGATCCACCTTTATAGGATCTCGTTTAAGTGGTCACACGGTTAGTTCGCACAGTTTGAAAAATCGTGCGCTAACTGTGTGTTAGCTACTACCTCTTCCACCCTTCTTGCACGGTTTGAAAACACTATTTGAAAAACGGTGCACCACCCATGCAGAATCTACTACCTCCAATAGCAACTCTTCATGGTTTGGCCGAACGGTTTTGACAAACCGTGCGCCGCCCGTGCAGCTTTCCTTTTTACCCCAAAACTCATTCCAAGTTCTCCCAACTCTCCCATTCGTCACCCTTACCTTTATAACCAATAAAATCATAACGAAAGGGTTACATACCCAAAACTGGGGGTACTACATAACCAGACTAAGAACTCTACATAATAATTTCTGCATAATCAGGCCATGATCAATAAGAATCACAATATAAGATACAATACAAGACATAGATGAATAAAAAACCCAACATTACATCATAAAACACAAGTGTCAATCCATAAATTTTCCGTATATCTTTCAATCCCTCTACATTTATCAAGTTATTTCATAACCCATTAATATTCCAGTGTACACAACCATATCATATAAATGTGTCATCAGTCATTTCAGAAAATATGTAATCCATTTTCCAAAGTGATCCTATCATAATAAAACACATAATCTATCATGCAATGCAAGTTTATATTTTAATTCAACAACCAATTCATTTTTGTTCAATAGTGGGATCAATATATGGGTGGTTGTAAGCCCAGTCTAATCACTAATAGATCCAAAGGTATTCACAGAGTATAATAAAATACATCATTATCATCGCCCATTATTCTATTAGTTAACGTGATCATTATGTAAGCACAATTGCATAATATTACACATACTTAAATAATAAAAAACAGACCATGGGGATTTTTTATAGACAACCTACCTTTATCCAATTGTCCAATAAACACTCCTAATAGGGAATGACGATAAAGAATGAAATTGAAGAAGATCGTAAGGGACCCCTATATTTCACTATCATCAAGATCAAAACATTAATCAACAACAGTCAAGGGATCACCCCGTTATAACAATGGATTGTATAAGGGAGGAGAAAACAATAGGTATGGGACTCACTGGATATTAAATGTAAGACTGAGAAGTCTAAAAGGGAAGGAATCACTCAAATATTGCTTGGAGTTATCTCTGGGTTTGATAGAGGTGGTTGTATGGTGGATAAAAATAAAATAATATTCACAACATGGTTTTCAAATACTGGTCATGAGATATTCATTATGTTAACCCCTTTCAGGATGTGAATTTATCGATTTATAAGATACGATGAAAGAAAAAATTACCTCGGGTTAAAATAATCCCAATAAATTGTTTCACGATGTGAACCAGTTTCACAGTGTGTTAACTTTTCACTATAAAAACCAGTTCATGAAATCTTCCAAGAAATAGGTTTACATTGGTTAATATGTTCATGGAATAAAAGTGTCCATCACATCGATCACCACCCATGTTTTTCACAAAAATACTAAACCACCTCTGTAGCTTAAAAACCCCATGGATAACCCACATATTCCCTTTGAAACTTTTATACCCATTATCCATTAATTAAAAAAACCATACATCTTCATACATTATATCTTTTTTCATAGTAGAATCTCTCCACTCTTGAAGAAAAGGATCAACCGTAGGATTTTTAGAATATAAGAAAACCCAACTAGAATACATTCAAAAAAACCTCAAGAGGGATTTTCATGGAAAATATGGGATCTTACAACCTCCCCACCATATAATAGATCATCCTAAAGATACTCTAGGAATCATTATAGGGGCTCAAAAAACAATTGTGGCCCCTATACTCACATATCATATTTCCACTCCCAGGCCTCCTCTTGAGGATGCCTATGCTACCAATACACTCGAACTAGAGGCATACCCTTTCACCATAAATACTTATCACCATCTTCCACAATATGTATTATATTCTCCTCAAAAGAAACATCTATAAAAAGCATGATTTCATCAGCATCTACTAAGTGATAAGGTTTATTATGATATCTCTAAAGATTCTATATGTAAAACATGTAGTGTATGGCATTGTTGCACTGTGAAAGGGAAAAACGGTATTCCTTTGGACAAACCCTTTCCACTATATCAAGTGGATTAAAAAACCAAGGCGCCAACTTCTCCTATTTCATGATACAGTGATTCCCCAACCTAGGAGACACCCGAAGGAAAACATGAGGACCCACCTCAAACCCCATAAGAAATCTTCACTAGTCAGAACAAGATTTATTCCTTTTTCCCTCGGTTACTAACCTCTTCTTCATCAACTAAACATGCTCCGACTTCTCCAATAGAAGACTAAGTCCAACATCCACTAACTAACCTTCCTCTAACCAGTAAAGAGAGTAATTAAATAGTCTTCTATATATGTCCTAGAATATATCAATTTGGATTGATACTTAGGTGTTTTTATTATTAGTGAACACCATGTGTGGAAAATACTACTCTCTTGAACCACTGATATCCATAACAAATGCTCATAATATTTCCCACGAAATCTAAAAATTCCATTTAGATTTTCTTTCAGTATATGGATGATAAGTTTTACATAGTAAAACCTTTCATCCTAAGGGTGTCTAAAGACCCTACCAAAAATGAGATGTGAAATGAGGAACTCGATCGGAAACAATGCACCTCAGAACACTACGAAATCAAAATATCTCATAAACATAAATACTACCCATATTATCAATGGTAATGGAATACCTGATAATAAAGAAGTGGGATACCTTATTCAAATGATCCATGTTCACAAAAAATACATCATTATTGTGAGGTGTCCTGGGTAATCCTCTTAAAAAATCCATAGTGACATCATCCCTCTTCGACTCAAGAATAAGAAGAGGATATAATAGCCCAGTAATACTCTGATGAACAAACTTCACAAGATGACATTTGAAAATTCTCTCTATAAAGTATACTACCTTCTTCTTCATTACCATCAACTATTACAATCCACAGATATCATGATCCATATTTTTCAGACCTGGGTGTACCATCCATCTTGAAGCATGAAACAGTCTCATGAGATCCTCGCTCAAGCCTGTAGGAACCCATACTCGGCCATGAAAGAGAATAAAAATTATATTTCTAAGAGACCACCTGAGTTCTAGATCCCCACCATATATGATTTTGATTGTATCCAATCCTTATGGACCAGATAACTACTCTTTCTTGATTCGGTCAAGAAGTATGGGTATAAGTCATTTTGAAGTCATATCATCTCATCCATGGGAATATTGAATGTTTATATGCATGTATTCGAAAGTGTTCCATCATCTTCCAATAATTAATAGTCACACACACTACCTATGTATACATATTATAACTTAAGACCTCGATAATGTCATCTCCCTTTTCTGGTGTGTAATCCATATCAAAGTTGAATGACAATAAATACTAAACCCACCTCCTCTATCAAAGGTTCAGATCTTATTGAAAAAATATATACCTAAGTCCCATTTGTTCCCTATAAATTATAACCCTTTTTTATAAAAGATAATTCATATAATATTTTAGGAAATTTACCACCACAAATAACTCTAGACCATGAGTATGATAATTCTTCTCATGTGATCTAAACATTCGGGAGTCATAAGTGACCACACAGTCCTCCTGTATTAGAACGACTCCGAGTCTAACCCCAAATGTGTCACACAAAAACTTTATAATCTTTATTGAGCTAAGGTAAGGAGAGTATATATGGTTATTTTATCCATTCCATCATCTCCTAGGAATATCTCTCGTAAACATCTAACCAAAAAAAGTTCACCCCTTTCTGGGTGAGCCCGAACAATTGTTCTTCTAGATGGAGGATTCATCAATGAAACTATTGAACCAATAAAACTCTGAATTGATAAGGAATTCTTGTTCTGATCTCATGATATCATGGATACAACCTTTCCTGGTTCCCCTGAAAATCAAACATATGAGATAAAATGGACCAAGAAGTGATGTTTATTACTCCAGAAACTACATGTAGATATCTTGGTGGAAGGATTATTCTCTACTAATATATTCAATATGATGTCAATATGTTGCACATGATCATATTATAAATTGTAGTACTCTAATATTTCATCAAAAAAATCTATCACAAAATGATATTGGAAAAGTTTAATGACCTAATTCATCAAGGCCATGAACACTTTTAGTGTGTCCATCAAACTGAACGATGTCACTATGAACTCAAATAATCCATACATACTCCAAAAAGTGTTTTGGGGTTTTTTTATGATTTCAAACTCAAATTGTGGTACCCTAACCTCAAGTATAACTTAAATATAATATTGGTACCTCTTAGCTGATCAAGAATATTGTCGATGCGTGGAAGGGGATACTGGTTCTTGACTATCATCTGGTTCGATCTTCAATAGTCCACACACATGTGGAAAGTATCATCAGCATTCATGGAAAAATACATGAGAGAACCCCATGGTTACATAATAGGTTTCATGAAACCCTTAGATTCTAGATCTTCCAACTGAACATTTAATTCTATATGCTCCCTAGTTCCATCCAGTAATGTGGGATAGAAATCGGTGTTGCTCCCATCACTAACTCGATCTTGAACTCAATATCCCTTTTGAGTAGAAATCCGTAGAACTCTTCCAAAAAAAATCATGAAAATGGTCTACTAGTGATGTAAAATTGTCCTACTACATTAAAATTATCTAGAGAAATACGTATTATCTGATCCAAGAGAAAATCAATTCAGCATTAAATTAGTCGTACATGACTAACGAAAATATCCCACTCACCCTGGTGAAAATAGTTGATTCCATTGGTAATAGTTAATAGGATAAGAATAAATAACTAAAAAATATATATCATAAATTAAATCAAAACATTTCATTTATAGCATAAAAATCATAAAATAAATGGAAACCACCCATTTCTAGAGAACATGCCTTTCAATGTTTGATATTCTCTAACTGCACTACCAATGGTGTGTCGATGGTAAAGACACCATACAAGATTTCCACAATCAGTATCAAACCATTTGAATGAATTGAATATATAATGGAATGAAATTAACTTGTATAAAAAATTAAAGCTAAGGTAGATGATATTTGAATGATACCTATGACAGTGGAAGGTCCTCTATCAAAACTAGCTAGAGTTATCTGTATAGTGTGCAATAGACTTACCCCTTTGCCCTGGGTTATAGTCTGACTCCCCTATATTGTTTCCTCTAACTAGTAATATAACTCTTATACTGGAGCACCATGTCCCCAAACTCATCATGAATGTCCATTAGAACTCCACCTAGTAGTCTGTTAAGGGATAACTCTGTTCTTCACAGACACGGGTACCTGTCCCGATCCCCTACCTCTACTCTATAGGTTAATTCCACTATAAAATATAAGAAGGTGTCCCAACCTATTATAAATACCGAATAACAATGTATTTTATGGGCACTGAGGCAACTTGTTGCCAAAAATTCCACACTAATAGCTCTAAAACAGAGCATGGTCCTTAGATGGATGCCCACTACAGAGACTTCTCTTCCCACTATTGTCATAGATATTACTATCATAGTGATGCATCATTCCACCAAAAGTAGATCTCAATGCTTACTCTACCAAAATAGACCAACCATTACTTAGGAACTCTCTCATATTCCTTTTCATTATGAGATCCTGATTAATTACATTGAAAATGAAACTGAAGAAAAAATTCGTTACCTATAACTGGATCTCATAGAAAATATCATCCTAAAAATGCCACACCATGTGTCTCTCATCAACTAAAAAAGATTCAATAAATCACCATAATTCATAGAAATATACAACATAGTCTGTCATTGATAATATATCCTATGTTAGGTGAATGAATTTGGGAACCTTATCATCCCTCAATATATCTTGATAGAAGTGGGTCAAGATCTTCATCTCAAATTCCTCCCAGGATAACCCCTCTAACTGCCCAGCTATCTTTAAAGTGTCTCATCAATGCTTGGATGGTTTACAAATCATGTATGTAGTAAGATTCACCCACCAATATGTGGGAGACTCAATATGTTTAAATATTGTATTGAATGAATTGATCGAGAACTCAACCACCTTGGGGTCTCCCTCCCTAGTGAACATATGTAGATGAAATATCTTAAAATCTCACGTCAGCTAAGACATTGAAGACACAGTGTGAACTGTATCCATTTCCATGGATCACATGACCCTAAATAATATATAAGGAAGATTATCATACATCTCATCGTCATGATCCTCAAGATTATTTTGTTCCTCAATGATTTTTTTGTTCAGTTTTTATCTCCAAAGGATTACATAATTTCATGAAAGGATTATCATAGAAAAGGTGAGGCATATTATGGTATGATATTTAAACAGTGTTTTATACTCTCACTATAAACCGTTCTATGAGATTTTACTTGGATTCTGTAGACTCTCTGATAATAGTTCTGTTTTTTTATGCTTACCCATCATTTTTTAATCCTCCACATTAGAGGTTATATCTACATTAAAAGATTACATCTCAATTTATTTCATTAATTTTTTATTCTTCTGTTTTCATTTACGATACGCATAGTATTTCTATCTCAATCATGTTTTTATCCATGGACTGATCTATTTCCTCCCAAACAACAATTATAAATGGAGGTTATCCATGTTTCTTGTAGATTGGATATTGGTGATATCACCCAATGGATTTGTATCCACATAAAACTTTTTTATGGTGAAAAAAAAATCTCTATAGAAATAATGATTAAAAAATTTGACTCTTGATAAGATAGTGAAGACGCAAAAGAAAATAATCTCAGAAGCTAGAGAATATGAGTGATGGTGATTGGAATGATACGAGTGAGTTATCATCAAGCACAATCTATATGTATTTGGATGATATAACACTATATTATATGATTAATCTAAAAAATATGGATGATATCTATGTGGATCTTGAAAGCAGTTATAAATTGATATACCATAAAATAATTTATAACTTTAAAAACAATTTTATCATATGTGAATTATATATAATGGATATTTATGTAACCATCTGAATGAGTTAACTAAACTTATGATGGATATTTCTTAAATAGAGGTCGTGAGTGATGAAAAAGGTAATATGGTTCCTATTTTAATAGAAGAAGATGACAAATCATTAATACTATTGGTTTCATTACCATATCAATATGATTATATCATCACCACATTGATGTTCATGAAAGACAATAATATCTTGGATTATGTGATTTTTTCATTATTAATAATCAAAATTTCCTGAAAGACTAATGATGATTATTATTTGTGTAATAGTGGTATTCTAGCTCTAATAGATGGATATGGTAATTAGAGATCTTTATTGAAGACAAGGAGAAAATTCAAGTGATAATTTTGTGATAAAGAGGGCCACCTTTATAGAAAATAAAATTCTTTGAAATATTAAGCAAGGAAAGATGATGCATGAAACTGATATGTGCCAAGAATGCGTGTGGATTCAGAAACATTTTAACATATTTCTCAAAAATAGGGAAATATTATCTTCATATGAAGATGGTGGATTTTCTATATTGAATATGAGAAATAGAGATTTTTTGGTTTCTTTGGTGTTGTTGCTATTTTTATCACTATAAATTTATTACTTATGTTGATCTTGAGGGATGTGAAACATGTGTCAAGTATACACCATAAATTTTGTATTCTTGAATTATTTATAATTAGGGTATTAGGAATTTATTTTTAATTGGAAGAAATATATTATCTAAAGGATCAATGGTATATGTTTTAGGTGGAATGGTTGACACACTTTACAGGACTGATGTAAAGGTGTGAAGTGAAGTGAAGAATATAGTTATGAAGAGAAAATAATCTTATTTGTGACCCAGGTGATCATTATGCCTAATTCAAAGACCATCGATTATGATAAGGAATGTTTGAAAGATAAAGAAGGTCTAGATAGGTGTTTCAGGACTCACTCATAATTCATTATCTTTATAGAGTGTCACTAGTGAATAATGAATGAAAATAAAAGATTGAGGTGATGATATTATATTTACAAACATCTCAATGGTTTTTTAGTAGATAAATCAATTAGTTTCTATTGGTACACCAAATTATATAGAGATCACTATCATAGTGGATCTTGGTGTATTTGGTCTGAGAATTAATTATTTGGGAAGTTCTAACATAGGTATAATAAAAAAGTTGGCATTTGGATATCTTTTGTACGGGGTCTTTCAATTTTCAATCAGAGCTGGAAAATGGTGTTGTCAAATTTTCAATATAGGATGGTGGTTAGTGTGATACAAACTAGTTTTCTTTCCAACCATGTTTTTAAGATGGTATCTCCTTATTTAATAGATTGATGGGAGATATTTTTTAGGTTTAACCTACATATAATGAAGATAAAAATGAGATAAAATAGGGTTTTAAATTTTACAAACCACCAGCATGGAATCATGTGATATCCGATTATTTGATTTCAGATATAATTTTTACATCTTCTAAAATGACTTACAAGGGACTATAAAAATGGATTAGTAGAGGTGATACATGTGGTGATAAAATGGTGTGGAAAAATGGTGTGTAGTATTACTATGAGAAGATACATGGGTGACATTTTTTGTTGTGGGAAGCAATGAGAAGAAATAAATTGGGTTGTTCAGTGACTTATTTGAGGTTCGACAATGATGTCGTGATTTAGGTTTTGATATCTGAAGGGTGGCATCCTATCACAAGGTAATTATTAGGAAAAATGAAAAAATAATATCAGGGTTTAATTTATTTTTTTTATATTATCTCACTGTAATTCAAGTATTAATATTTTACATGGATTTTGTAGTATCCCTGATTATAGTTTATTTTTTTGGAGTTTTCCTAAAATTATTTAATCCTTCACATCAAAAAATCATGTTAAAAATATAAATATAAATTTATTTCCCACTATTTTTTATATTTTTGTTTTTATTGGATATTATCACAATATTTCTATCATAATTTGTTTTTTATCCTCGGACCGCTCTGTTTCCTCCCAATGAGATTCCAATAATAAGTAATAATAAAATGAATAAAATTTACATTTTATACATGATGGTAGTGGAAATTACAATAATTAAAGCTTCCAAAATTCTCAAAATAAAATGTAATAATCTTTCTATAGATATCCTAATTAAAATAACCAAACAAAATTAGAATTAACTAACAAATATATATATTTCTAGAACCGAAGTGTGTATTTGTACATAACTAGTTTAAACCGATAAACAAGATCAAAAGTAGAACTATATAATTATAAAAACATGGAATCCCAAATCTATTTATTAGATAAATCAAAAGTCTAGATTTGAAAAAAAAAGAAAAAAATTCAATAAGATGCTCAAACATCAAAACATATGAAACAACCAAATCATTTCAAGGGTAGAAACTAAAAACTCAATGAAACATAATCAATGAAACATATTTGAATAATATTAATAAAAAAAAAACATGATAAAATTTTCAACAATTAAAAGGTAAAAAAATTATAAAATAAATAAATAAAATGAGGAAAATGGATTTTCATTCTTTGACTAATTGGCCTATATTCACAAAGTGTTATCATCACAATATTCCGTTATGCAAAGAAAATAGTTAAATAAATAGGAGAGACAGATAAAAAAATGAAAAAAGAAACTTACATGACACAAAATATGAAAAAACAAGAAGACACACTAGACATCAAATACTGATAAGGGAAAACCCAATACAAAACTAACACCCCATTCAAGGGATCAATCTCTCCCTTTCTGGTCAAGAAGGTCAATACAATGTGTTGATTTCATCGCTGACAACTAATCTTGATTGTCAAGGATCATTGTATGTTTTCACCCTCTATTGTTCAAGAACAATAATCATATCCCTCTTTACAATATATTTACAGATTCATCCCTAAAAGAGGGATCTTTAAAACTTTTCTCCATATTAATCTACTAGGGAAGAAACTATGGCCTTCTCATGATCTCCCTCGTTATATACTGATCAAATTAGATGAGATTATTTTTGGAAGGATCACTCAATTTCAAAACACAAGGGAGACCTAAAATTCCTCACATTAAAAATGAATGAGGAACTCCGAGGAATCCCTTCTAAGAAACTAAATAGGGGAAACACCCCAATAAAACCTATATAAAATCAAGGAAAAGTTGGTAAGTACAATTCCATGATTATATGAATATTTTTCATAATACATATAAGAATCAAAAAGCAGTGGAAAAAATTTATTATTACATGGAAATTTTAAAAACTAGGATATTCTATAAGAAAGAGGCAGGAATAAAAGGTCTGAATAAGAATATCATGGAGAATATCCACCATGTAATCATTTTAATCAAAATCCTAGTGAAAATAGAAAATGTTACATGTATACGAAAATATTTATGGGCAAGAATGTAGGTCTGGTGCAACAAGCCAAGTATGAGGGCCAGATAGAAATAAGACCAATATAGGAAATAGATACAATAAATATTAAACATGAAAATTAAAATTCAGAATAAATTCATATTAACATGCATATTAAATAGTGAATTTAATTAACTATGGAAGTGAATAAAAAAATTCAAAATCATATAACTCTTAAATTTAATTCCAAAGGGATTTTATAAAAAACACATTATCAAAAAATTTAATATTACAAATTAAATCCTGAAACTCTTAATTTTTCATTGTTGGATCTAATAAATGACACATTGGATGAGCAGAATAATGAAATAAGAATACTTTTAATAAAAGTTATAATTGAATACTTAAATAATATATAATATGTACCCCTAAATAGGAAATTACTTATATATATTCTAATATGAGACTTCCTAAACAATATGGTACCACTAAAAGTGACATGAAAACATGTGGTCCTAAGGATGTGATCTAACATGCTAGAAACAAATTGGGATATAAGGGCCTCCAACTACCAACAAATTAAAATAAAACCAAGTATACTATCTATTAACATCTATGTACTAACCAAAATCACAGAGAAATGCCATCAAAACCTCTATAAAGTCATGTAATTACTGAACATATTCACATGGCACTTCATCCCTAATCAATTACCTAACACAATCACCACTCTAAATAGGTAAAAAAAATATAGATAACAACTCAAAATAGAAGACAAACTAAAGGAAAAAAACTGAGATAAATATTAGAACAATCCTAAGGAAATTATGTATAAATGAGAGACAAAACACAAGAAGATGTGACTTGGTCACCAGACCTCGCTACTAACAAACTCTATTTCCAAGGACAACCTCACATACCCCTACTACCTCATAACCCAATACACAACCAAGAACCACCAATCAAAATTTCACTATGGGGATCTAATAGATCATTAATATATAGCAGGAAAAAGGAAGCTCTATAAATAAATAAATAGAGGAAACATTATTATATTACAATCAAGGAAAGATAAAACCAAGTTGAATAGACAATAAAATCATGTTGTAATGTAAAATCAATAAAAAAATCTTTTAAAAGGAATGAATATTTATTTTTTATTTTTTTTTCAAAAATTATTTACAAATTTATATCTAATTCCAATTATTCTAAGATTGTTTGTGGGGAAATCAACATTTAATATCTATATGAGTATATTAGGTTTAATTTTAAATCACTAAAATCCCAAAAAATAATAAATACATATTTATTATATCATTTGTCCGATAATAAATATGAAAAAAATATTTTTATAAACATATTATAAAAAAAAGAATAATTAAAGGAATAATCCATCGTAAAGTATACAGTGGTACTAGAAATTACCAAAATTAAAACATAAAAAAATTAATAAAAAGAATAAAAAATAAATTTCTATAAATATTATAATAAATATAATTAGACCATATGAGAATTAAATTGTAAATATATACATTTATATAACAAAAATTGGTTCTTATTCATAATTATTCTAAACCATAAAGTAAGATAAAAGAAGACACTAAAAGAGAAAAATGAGTAGACAATATTTGATTATAAATACCACATTTATTGATTTATAAAACAAGAAAATAGATTCAAAAATAAGTTACAATAAAAAATAAGAATACATTTATACTTCATTGCATGCGTAAAAACATAAAATTGGATAAAGATGGGTCAATGAAACAAATTTAAATCAATCCAATAAAATTAAAATGGAAGAGAACATTAAAATTTTTAAAGGTTTAAAAGGTGATAAAATAAATCAATAAAACAAAGACATGGAAATTTACATGATTTAGATAATTGAACTAATTTTAGGGGAAAATATAATTACATTCTCTCAATTCAGAAATAAAATATTACAATAAATTTGAGAGACAAAAACAAATAAAGACAAATAAACAAACATGTCACACAATATAAAAAACAGGAAACACACATCAGCTTTCAAAAATTGAAAATGAAAAAACAAATATAAGACTGGGACCCCTTACTAGGGCTCAATCACACCTTTATCGATGATGAAGTTTGGTGAAAATCACTGAAGAGATCATCATTGAGTTATATATATTTTCTAGTGTTTTCATCAATTTTATCACCATATGTTATACACCATTGGTATTTTATACAATTCACTATATGGAAAATGAAAAATAATGAGGTAAGTGATAAATTCATTTATTTGAGTAACTGTTTTTATGATTTTCTTCAAATTTTTAAAAATATCTGTATTTATAAAGGTAAAAACGTTTTAGTGTTGTCGTACACTTTAAATTAGTGTACATCTTCACAACATCCTATTTTGACATTATAGTATACTTCAATATTCATTTGGTACATGCTGATATGATTGATAGACAATTTTATTATCACTATATGTATCCAATTGAAATGTAAAAAATGTGGTTTCATTTTATAAATTTTTTAAAAATTTAATAAAACTATTTTTAAGGAATTTTTAGATATTTTTTAAGAGATTTAAAATGTTTTTCCACAATAAAATACATATAAAATGAGTCATTGTGGAATGATATATTTATGGAGAGTGTATTAAATTTTTTTCTATATATTTTCATGATATCTAGACAACAGAAAATAGGATTAAAAGTTATAATGGTGGTGAAGGTGATAAAAATGTAATGGACTTTCCATTTATTTTTCTCTAAAATTACATGAAAAGTCCAAAAATAAAAAAATCTAACCAGGTGTTTCAGTTATATTGAAATCACATAGCTATATATTGTAAAATATATATGAAGGTAATGTATATGTATAGTATGTTATATACACATGAAATTTTTTATATTTTTATGTTTCTAAAATTCTTACTTGTTATTGTATTGTATGTGGAACTATGAAGTCATCCATAACAAATATCAACACACCCTAGAATTGGTTTAATCACACCTTATCAAGAAGAGAGGATGGGTTAATACCCACGATTATACAATAATGATATTGTCTTATAGGGATCACTGTGAATTTTAATGTCTTTATTGAGTTGAAATCATCCATGTCTATGTACATTCCATGTGTTGAATTATTCAAAAAATTAACACATAGCTAGTACAAGCTTGTACATCATGGTATATTACATGTGACACATTACTTATCACATGTCCCTAGCCTATACCATACTTTACAACATGAATTGTCACATGGACTTTATAATCCTTTACATCATGGTAAACCACTCATGGTAAAGTGTTTAATTATTTATATTCCATATATTCAAGTAATCATTTCTTAAACACAAGTCTCAAAAACATTATTTATAATTCTTCATAGGTATGTACATCATGGCATGTACAAGTCTTGTGTTCAAGAATGGTGTATAATTATTCACTCAACCATATTTTATAGTACTCATCTTTATATTTTACGAAAACCTATTTAATAACTAGTAATATACCTTGATTTCAATACATTGAACATATTTTTGGATTAAGAATTTACTCCAAATATCACTAATTTCAGTCTTTCCAAACTTGGTCTAATTGGGGATAAAAATCAATTTACATTAATGATGATGGGGACCTATGGATTTGGTGCTCCAGAGTTCTCATGGGATGGATTTTTTACAACCAAATTATATGTGTACAACTTTGATGCCATTTTCTTAGAGATGATTGTTGGAAGATGGGTTATTGGTACTGTTAGGTCCACTGATGAATATAATATGATATCATGGGTACCTTCTACAAGTTATGATTTGAAAAATAATTCAATGTACAAATTTTTATAAATAATTGGATATATTTGAATTTTTTTTTTCTATTTTGTAGGCACTAACTTTGTGGAATGGAAAAAATAAGTTCACCTCTGTCATTGAATGTTTATTTACCTATTATATAGAAATATCTTTTTTGAAAAGATAAAATGATGTTCATAATAATGGTTGATTAATTTCTCGAAAGGAAGTATCCAATGGAGGGTATCTACCAAGATATTAAAGCTAAAATATGGGTCTATATGAGAAATCCACAATTTTGACCATTGATTAGTGTTGTCTTTATTGCCATAAAATACTTAGATCGGGATGAAATCTCAGGTAGTGACATAGTATTTTAGTTAGTCTCTACTTTTTGAATAAATTATTATTTTTATGTGGACAAATTAATGATGGAAGTGAAATGGATATGTTAATTAGTCTATATTTATTTGTACTGAATTTACATGTTTTGAAATATGGTGTTTTTATGTTGATTGAACTGGTATGTTTTTTTTAATATGAATTCCCTTAACATGAGAGTACAAGCAAGAATACTTTTTGGTCTTTATAGGAAGATATCTATGATGAAGGGGGTTTTTAAATACCTTATTTCCTATGTTTGACTCAACCACTCTTTATTCTTTTATTATGAATGTATTGGTTTTGTGTTATCATTTTAGACCTATGGATATTTTTTCACATTGGTAGGAACTACCTCATGTGATTTTTGTATTTTTCATAAATGTTTTCATTTAGAGTCGGGTTCTTTTTAATATGGTTTTATTTTTTTATGATTTAGGTTTTTATTTAGGTAGCGGTTTTAAAAATGAACTTTGAAAAACACCTTCAACACAAGTTAAAAACTTGTGTCCTTATTTAGTTAAAATGAACTGTGGTAAATAACTTTTGAATAGTTAAAATACAAAGTTAGAGGTTGATTAAATGAACTGTGGGAAAAAAATTTGGATTCAGATTTTATTTTAGGTTTTGGTATTTTATTCAGAGATAGATTAAAAATTTTCATATTATATAATGTTCTTTTGAAAACACCTTCTATACAATTAAAATATTTTTATCCCATTGAATATTAGTGACTCTCATACATTAATATATCCATTCCCACACAATATATCCATTCCATCTCAAAATATCACCATATGGAGGAATAGGTATCCAAATTATAAAGTGAAAGTATTTTAATTTTTTCCTTTGAATGATTGAATATGTTTACACCTATGATAGTCTTGGCCCTTATTATTCTCATAGGAGTTAATGTGTGGAGTGACATGTTATTAATGAATGTATTTTAGTAAAATTACATCCTATGTTGTCTGTAGTTATTGGATAACTCTTCAAATTGACAAAGGTTACTTATCTTGTGAGTTTTCGAACATGTGAGGCATTGTTACTTTAGGCATCTATTTCCTATATTTTATATTCCTACTTTGATTTGTATCTTAAAGTAATATTGTTCATTAATTAACACATGTTTATTTATAATGGAACATTTTTTTGATATTTAATTTATAATATATATAAAAATATAGGGCTATTGGTGTTATTTTGTAGGTTTTGTTGTTGGTTTATTAATATATTCCTGGTTTTACAAGCAATTAATACATTAAGAAATTAGTTGTGTATGACTTGATTTATAAACATAGATCAGCTACTAAATATTCTTCTATTACACACACGGATAGCTATGTAATAGTAGCAATACTAAAATATTTTAGTAGACTAATAGTACTTTATTTACTATATATATCATGGTATATGATTCAAACACAAACTATAGTAGACTCTACAATGATATATAATTAGGTACATTGATATTATTACACACACAAATTTCTGCTGCTATTACATACAAAAATTGTAATATGATTAGTATAATAAGGTATTTTTATAACTCTTCTCCTGTTACATAGAATTTAATGTTATTTTATACACATCATTTTCTTGATTCTACTATGATATTATGGATAAATTTCTTCCATAAAAATGTACATAAAAGGGGACCTACATACATTAGAGGGGATGATCAATTTCTTCATACCATTAACGACTAAAATTTTGGATAATCTATTTCATACCACTAATGTGAGCCTACTATAGACGATCACCACCTTTGTTTCCATGTCAATATTGAGTGGGTGAAAAACATTCATCGACCCCACTGCTAGTGTGAACAAAGATCTTGACATATGATGTGTGAGAGGAAGATTTAAGATAATGTTTTATTGAGTTTCATGTAAATTATCTTGGAGTTTGAGAATGTTTAAACATGATTGTAGAATTTTTCTTGTAGATTCTTTCCATTTCTTAGAGTTTCAACATGATTTTAAATTCTTTTTAAACATTATTTTACAAATAAAGCCTCATTTATTTAGAGTTTCTTAAAATCTATTTTTATAATTATTATATAATAAATAAAATAATTATATTATATATAATATATAATAATATATATAATCAAATTAATAAATGAAATATAATGTTTTAGAAACAAATATTAAAAAACCAACATATAAAATTTTATTTAAAATAAAACTTTTAATTAAAATTTAATGGTTGACTTTTTTATAAAAGTGGTTAAAATTTTATCAACAGATAAATCTATCATATGATATTGTTGATAAAAATTTGACAAATAAATATATTATTTGTTGGTATTATTATAATTTTATCATAACTGTTTTATCTATCATATTAACATTTTGAGACAATTTAGTGAGAGGGACATATCTGTTTGTAAATTGATGTACCAAAAATCATACCATGGTCAAAAGATGTACCCCTAAAAAAAGATAAATATTTATTAGTTTGGAATTCTTATCCCATTGTATTTGAATCTTTATCAATATTATCTTTTATTTATTTACTTTTTACTCAGCATCCTTTATATTTATGAGATGATAATTGATGATTATTTTTATTATTTCATGCTTGGTTTAGTGTTTCTTTTGTAAATGATTATTTTATATGCATGACAGACCAATGTATAGATATACTATATCGGATTCTCACTATGTTTATGTGGGTTATCTATTCATTCAATGATGGATAAATCATTCTAGATAGATCGTTCCTTAATTCCCAGGCACTAGTTGTTAGCCCATACAGATTGGGAATGCCTATCAAGCCCAGAGATTAACCGGGTCAGGTGATTAGTAGGGTCCGCCTGAGAAGATTCATTACAGGAATGGGACAGGATCATCACATGATTTCATTATGATAATTATTGATTACAAGAAAAATTATAGAAACAAAATAGGACAAATAAACATACACATCACACAAGTTATGAATATAAGAAGCATTCACAAGATAGAAAAAACTACAAAAGGAAAAATAAATATAGGGCCAATCCCCCTTACCATTTCTTGGTATCACCTTTTCGATAAAGAAGGTATGTGTGAATAATGGAAGTCAATATTTTCGAGTCCTATAAATTCCCTCGGGTTCATTGATAAATTTCTCACCCTCTGTGATTAAGAACTACAATCGCATGCCTCTTTGGGATTTAGAAACACATGTCGTATCAAAAGAGGGGAATCAAAAACTTTTCTCGAATTCCAGCATGTTAAGGAGCATCATTGATGTTCTCTACTTCATACAAATTATTAATTGATCAATCCAGATGATATCTTCTATTAAATGAGGGGTGAACTCCCCAAGGCAGTCCACGACCAACTGTGAAAATCGAATTGTGTTTTTTGGTTCAAAAAAATTGAAATTGACAATATAAATGGTTTTTAGTTTAAAATATAGAAAAAAAATAAGAAAAAAATATATGTTTTAATGAAATTACAAACAATAATGAAAATTCAAATGATTACAACTCATGGACAACAACACTGGATAGTGGAGATTACATAAATTCAAGACCTACAGTGAGTTTCAAAATAAAAAATAAAATAATTTTTACATAAGTATTCATGATACAATGAATAAAAATACAAGAATTAAGTTCTATATGTATAATCATACATTAAAATAATTGTGAAATAGTAATTAAAAAAGAAAAGCAGTAGCATCAATGAAAATTGAGCAAGAAAATCGGAGAAGAAATTCTATTTAATAATTCAAAATAAAAATAAGAACTTAATTATATTCAAAAATAAAATAAACGTTCAGATAGATTAGGTTGAAAAAAATTGAAAGGAATAAATAAAATGGATATAAGGATTTATATTATTTGACCAATTTTCCTATATGCATGGGGAAAGATCATCACAAGTGTTTCACTATAGAAACCGGATGGAGTGAAATAAATAGTGAATATAACTTGAGCAGATGAAATATACCAAATTAATAACGAAGAAATTGGAAAAAAACATAAGTCTAGAAAAACAATAAAAAAATGAGAACATGAGAAAAGAACCCTTATCGGGGCTTCGTCAAACCTTTGTTGAAGAAGGAGGGTCAAACCACATACTTTAAATAATTATTTGAAGTTCTCAAATTCTGATGTTCTCATGATATTTAATATCTAGGTTCATCTCCTCTATTTGAGTTTATCT
This sequence comes from Viscum album, assembly GCA_963277665.1. Classification (NCBI taxonomy): domain Eukaryota; kingdom Viridiplantae; phylum Streptophyta; class Magnoliopsida; order Santalales; family Viscaceae; genus Viscum; species Viscum album. The sequence goes on from OY728129.1 coordinate 1,041,131,584, forward strand.
CTATCTATTATTTCATATCTCAAGTCACCAGGGGGTCATAGAAACATTGAGATACATCGAAAAACTCCATCAAGCCAGTATTCAGCTTCTCCTCCTCCGGCAAGCCATAAAGAATGGTAGTTGAATCTCTGCCTTAAATATATGTCTCTCTCTCTCTCTCAGTGTAGATGTGGGGATCTCCAGATGATTCCTTTATCTGGAGGAAGAATGAAAGATATACACTTGAGAACAAATGTGGTTTAAATGATGTAGAATATAAATAGATAAGGGAGAGGATGGAGATAATCAATCCCTAAAAACCTAATAAAACATGAGATAAACTATGTGTAAAGGTCATTAAACATAAATACATAAAGGAAATAACTTAGGACCCCTAATGCATAAGGGTAAAATAATACGGGTATATTAAAAACCCGTGTTCATAAGGGTACTACATAAGGGTACCCATTTGTAGTGTAATGGTCAATCAGTTGAATTCACTACAATGTATGTGTCAAAATCAAGGATGAAAGAGTACCAATTAAGGGTAAACAATCCAAAATTTAAGGGTAGAAACCCACTACGTGAGGGTAAAACTAGAACTGTGTGAGAGTACCTAGCTCTAAATATGGGTTGGTTGTGGAAAACCTAACCTATATACCCTCTTAAACTAGTACCCGATCAAAATTTACACATACGGTATGGGTGTTCTCAATCCCCACGGGATGGCCACTAGCACCCGGGAATCAAACAATAACCAGAGGGAATTATTTCACCCAACTTGAAGAAAAAAATGTCACATATATAATAGAGTGAAATAGAATAAGATATAACACATTCCACAATATAAATATGACATCCTAAATGATAAAATGTTAAATTAGTCCAAACATAGAAATGTAAAAGCCAAACATCAAAGGACAACTAAAATTTAAAACTGACTAAACAAAGTGAAAGCATAGAAAATTCCAACCATATAAACACTATCTACCAAGACATAATAAGCATAAAACATCACCACCTCACTATATAACTTTTACTTTCCATGCATCTAAAAACATAAAAATTTCTATGAACCTACGATGGGGTGCATAGGCTGTGAGATAAATAGGATTAGTAGGATCCCGCCCAAGTGTTCTATATCAAGTCTGTATAAAAAAATATGAAAAATGAACAAAATTAAAGAAAAAAGGAATGAAAAACAATTATAATGTTTTCATATCAAAATAATTGTAAATTATTTTATTTCCCCTTTCTCCCCATTTCAAAAATAATCTAGGTAAAATAGATTGAAAAATTTCCCATATATCAAATCAAAGAAAAGCATGTATTTAAAATCATATCAAATCCATGTTAATAAAAGATAAAATAGTACAAGCCAAATAACAAGTAACATAACACAATGGATAACTATAGGTTATTTTTGAGGACTACTCATACCATAATCAATGACTAGTGAAAAATCAAGTCCTTTGAACGAATACCTAAGGATCATAGAAACAACCCTTGAGTGAATCCCCTAAAAATGTCAATATCAATTCCCTAGAACAATGGTTTTAGATAATAGAGGATCACCCCATGAGTTACCCCCCAAAAATATATGGATGATGGAATTAAGATACACCTTCCATCAATGTACCCAAAGCTTCCCTTGTGCTCTATTTTCCAAAAAAATTATCAAAAACATCATTTGAAAACAATTTCTGAAATCAATTTAAAAATGATTTGAAAATAAAATATCTTCTACTGAAAATTTTGGAAAATCATATTTTATAAAAAACATATTTCCAAACACAAAAAAACATGGAAATTAATTTATAAATTAATTTATAAAAAAATGAAGACATAAGATGACGCCCTAGAATTATTAATCACATCTCAGAATCAACAAAATAATCAAAGAGGTAGTTTGAGAGTATATAACACAACATAACTCAAAGACACTCACATGTTGTACCACAACCAACACAAGGGATAGCCTCTAGAGGAATATCACACAATGGATCTAGATAGTGTCAAGAATACTATCATCACAGATTATATGATTCGACAATGAAACATAATTGTGCTACCATGATCCATGACAATGAATAGGAAGAAGGATTAGTAACATAAAGAAACACACCACAACCGTAGTAGAGATAAATTGTTGAATGAAATGATTTCAAAGGAGATAAGGTCCACAAAATTTTGTGGGATAGCTCCATGGTAGAGAGAGAAAAGGCCCACTACAAAATGAAATAAACATCAGTCATGCAACACCCTAAAAATACAACTCTCTAGAATTACATAGCATGTAACCCATTTTAACATCATATAATCCATAAATCCCAAATATGTCTAAAAAATCATCACCTCACCTTAAAAATTCCAATTTTACCATTATATTTCATATCATATTTTCCGGGAATGTAAACCCTTATCACCTTATACAATTTCAAAACATCTATTTGGAGACCAACACACATTGTGTATATATTACATGACATGTAAAAGTTACACTTTGGGTAATCATTACATGGAATGTAATCACCCATAATACTAAGAACCCCCTATATTCCACACTAAAAACCCAGACCAACATCTACATTCCTTTAACCCTTGTGGAACCCCATAAGTAATTTAACACATTTAGGCCTAGAATAAATTATTTAAAACAAACATACATCCCCGATCATTGGGTGATTTTCCTCGGTAAATGATATCCATCCTCAGAAGTCTCAAACACACCCAAATAAATAGGAAATGAAAAAAATAAGATAAATACCCAAAAGTGGGTAAGAATATGTCACAAACTCTCTACAATAAGACTTTCCATCCTTGGGAAGTCTTGTAGAAGAATGATGTCTGTAAATGAGAAGATTTTACTACTCCCTCATCAAAAAAATTCTCTCTCAAGTCTCATCAGAATATGATCAGTGTCACTATAGAACTCTAACCAACATAATAAAATTTCCATGTAATACGTTCACTTGAGAGTCAACGGTCTTCACGGGTTGTTCATAATCCTAAAAATCTTGTTATAACTCAATATATTCCCAACTCTAAATGTGAGAGGGATCTAGATGGTCTTTCATGAGCTATGTTATGTGAAAAAACATCATGAATTCTTATCAACTGAACTATAAATGTCATCCAATAAGAAACCTTCCAAAGATTCTCAATGAACTGAGATGGTCCAAAATATCTCATATCCAACTTTACCTAGCTTCCAAGCTGACAGTTACATAACCGAGAAGAAACTTTCAAGAAAAACTAAACACCTATGAAAAACTCCAAAGGATGACATTGCTGATTCACATGTGATTTATATCAACTCTAAGATATAACCAAATTCCAAAATATATCCTAAATCCTCACTGATGTCTCTTAAAATAGACTCAATCCCACCCAAGAGTCTTCTCCCACCTCTTCCCAACAATGATTTGATCTCCATGGGTGGCAATTAAAATCCTCAAAGGGATCCATTCTGATCAATGGCTAGTAACTTTTCTTATAAGAAAATAGAAACAATACCATATGGTAATCCCATAATCCACTAAAATTTAAGACACTGGAAAGGATCATATCCTTATGGATATGAATTGCTTTATGTGTCTAAATACTGGTCTGTGTATGGTAATTTTTAATCAAATTAACCTAATTCCCCATCACTTCCAACATACTCTTCTAGAACCCCAATGTAAATATAGTATCCCTTCCAAAAACAATTTTATAACGAACCTCACGTAACCTTACAATCTCCTACACATACATCATACCCATATCTTCATCTTTAGTAGTCTCCATAATTATAATGAAATGAGATGACTTTTTCAATTGATCAATCACTAATCAGATAGAGCTTATTCCACGAGGAGTCCATAGTGATCCAATAGAAAACTCCATGGACACCCCCATCCAATTTAACAAATAGAACTAGAATAGGATGTAGAAAACCAGAGGGTTTCTATTTCTCTCAAATCATCTATTGGTAGGTTTAGCAAAGGGACACATGATCTGCAATGTCTTTCATAATACTCAGCATCCAAAATTTCTTTCAAATGTCATAATATATCTTCAATGTTCCTGAATGAATGAAACATAAATAACTATGATATCCAAAAACAATTCTCATATATACTGCTATGAAAAAACATTCCCAAAAATATATAATACCATATGAAGAGAGATAGTAACCAAAAATGTTCTCCCCATAATATAGGGTTTCTCAAATTCTTATGAACTTGTCATCCTTTTATTGACCCAAAAAAATAGACTCAATGATAGATGATCATAATTGAATACTATCCAGAACAATAAAAAAATCTTATTGAGAATCTAGATTCATTTGATCAAACAGTTCCATATGGTTTGAATCCTCTTTCAATTCCAAAATTGCATGTGGTGGTATGTTCTTTTTGAGAGTTTCTGTTATGGAATTCCCCTTCCCCAAGGATTATGTGATGTCAAAGTTTAAAATGTAATGGTATTCCACCCACCATATCTATCTGTGATTCAATAATTATAAATAGAGGATATATATCAGACTATTATGGATAGAGAAGACTATGAACCTCTCCCCAAAAAGATAGTGCCTCTAACACTTAAGCACATTTATAACAATAGAATGTTCTAAATTATATGTTGGGTAATTATTCTCATGTGTTCAAAGTTTACGAGAGTTTTTGTCCACCACATTACCATTATTAAAAATCATGCAACCCAAATAAATTCCATAATAATCATAAAAAACATATACCCTTTACTAGGCTTAGGTATGTTTAGAATAGGAGCTGATGTCAGAAGTCGTTTTAGCTCATCAAAAGAAAAATGACACTTTGCATCCCATATTAGTTTCACCCTTTTACTGGTAAGAATATCCAAAAGTGATACCAACTTTGATAAATTCTTGATGAACCATTGATAATATCTAATAAGACTAAGGTAGATCATTATATCAAAGATATTATATGGTTATTCCCATGACAAAATAGACCCCACCTTCTCAAGATATACTAAAAATCCATGATCATAAATAATGTACCCTAAGAACATCACTTCTTGGATCAATAAATTTCATTGTGAAATCATTCCATGCAAAAATTCACTAATCATTATTTCTAAAAATAATCTCAAATGGTTCTCTTTCTCATGGTAGAATCTTGAATAAACCAAAATATCAACTACGAACACTATCACAAAAGTGTTTAGATAATGATGAAATATCTAATTAATCAAATCCATAAAAACTATATGACATTTTGTCAAAAAAAATGGAATCACCAGATATTCCAAATGACCATACATGATCCTAGAAGCCATCTTTGGTATATCAGACACCCAAACTCTGATCCTATCATAAACTAAATGAAGATTGATCTTTTAAAACCACTTTTACTCTTTTAATTGATCTGAAAAATCATAAACACAAGTAAAAGGATATTTATTCTTAACTATAACCCAGTTTAACATTTGATAGTCCACACACAATCAGATTGAACCATATTCCTTTTTGGTAAGGTTCCCAGGGGTTTTCTAATGTTAAAAACTTAGTCGAACTGTTAGGACCAATAGGGGCATATATACCCTGAGAGGGGGGGTGAATCAGGGTATGGATATTCTTTTTCAAAGTTCTTCCTACCACACTGGATCTTGACCTCTTTATTACAAGGGTCACTTTGTTTGCTCTTGTGTGTAAACTGTGATAACTTCTTTATTTCATTATCTAATCATGTTGCTTTTAATGCAATATAGGGAAGAAAACATGCAGACACAGAGATTTTTACTTGGTTCACCCTCAATGGGCTACGTCCAAGGAGCATATGCCGAAAAGTTGTCGGTCATACCAAATTCCACTATTCTTCACTAGATGTGGATACAATGTTCGGCCTAGATCACTTCTATGCCCTGGCTCACTGCCTTTACAAAGTTTAGGGTCAGCTCACTGCTTTCCCAAGGAACACTCCCTGTTTCTCTCTCTCTGGCTCACTGCCGGTGGAGAGGATCACCTTCTTTCTCTTCCTTTTCTCACTACACTTGGAAGGAATCCACTCACAGTTTATAGACCTGTAGGTCTCTTCATTTTCATGAAGGAATGAATCTTCCTCTGTGTGTAGATGCTCTGTTGATGCCCAATTTTCACCCATAGATGAATCTCTCGTTGCACCAAAGGTATCGGGAAAACTTCCAGCTTCCACGCAGCCTGAAAATCACTGCTAGAAACAAACCTTACTTGGCACGCAAGTCAATCTCGGCATGCAAGTATCGTTGCGCAAGTCACAACTAGCGCGCAAGTCTTCCTCAGATACTTGCACGACTCAAGATTCCTCAACTCTAAACATGCGCGCCTCACTTTTTTTTATGCCCAATCCAATATTGGTGTGCAACTCCACACTGGCACGCAGCTTCAAACACTGGTGCGCAACTATCACCCTGGAACGCAGGTCCCACCTGCGCGACCACACAGACCACTTGCGCGACCACCACACCTGCACGACGGGAGCTCTGATTTCTCAAAGTGTTGAACTCTAGTGTCGAATGAAGAGGGGTCGTCCGGTATTTATAGGCAAATTGACCACCCTATGTGACGGAGCGCATGTCACCTACGCGACCTAGTCTCGGTGCGCAAGTCTTCTATCCTCTTAGACACTTGCGCGACCAACTCCCAAACTTGCGTGAACCTGTTTCCTTAGCCATATTTTGATCTTCTGATCTCGAAAAACATACAGTGCCACCTTGTATCTATTCTTTTTGTACCGCCTCCAGATCATCCATTCCTTTTTTCGACGTTCTTGAATCAAACATGGATCATTGGCCTCAGCTCTTGAACTCGAAATTCCATCATGATATCCTCTTTGTCAACAAATTTTTATGTCATTGTTTTTCTTTGTCAACAATCACCACTCAGATGCCCACTTTGTCAACAAACACAATCACCTCAAAAATGCTTCAATGATGCCTTGAGGGATTTTTTCCCAACACGAACAAAGAAATTCATAATCAGATCATCAAATTGAATCTTGAGAACATTCAATTCTATTGATTCTATGAGGTAATATGGTATCAAAATTGGTTGTGTATCATATACCAAGTCAATAATAATCTCTACCTCCCTCTATATTGTAATTCCTGAGAAATTATCTAGGAAAACATTGAGAAAAATCCAAAAATAGTGGGAAGATCAAAAATAGAATAAATATCCTCAAGATCAACTACAAAACCAACAAAAACTCTTGAACTCTAGGAGGGAAGGTCCTTCCTGACCATACCTCAGATCCCACACTCTATGAAACACCCACTATATCCTATTAGTTATAAGAAACAAGACATGTTTATGATAATAATCAACCTCGACATGGTGATCTACAATCCATTCCATCATGATGATGACATAAAATAGATCCAAATCAAGAACTAGAAACTCCCAGACTAATTCTGAATTATCTATCAATGGAAAACTAGAAATACATTGAAACCCATAATATTTACTCATCCCCAGAGGTTTATGTATATCCATAAAAAAGAACATGAGTTTCATGAGAAGTTTGAACATATCAATAAAATTGAAAGATATAAATGAGTGGGAAACACTAGTATTAAATAAGAAATAGCTATTATAGATGTAATAAATATGTTACCTCTCACTATTGCTAAACCCACAGCTAACTCCACCAGAAACTAATCTATTTCATGATGGTTCTTAACTCCTAAGGCTTGTATCCAGAGACCTATAGTATTTGAAGCATATAACTTCATCATAGTTGACTTTAGAACCAGAGATCACTGACCATAATGAGGCATAGACATATCCTGATCGAAATATTTTAGATGGACATAACATCCACTATTGCTACACATCTTCACAGGTGAATGATAATAACACCATGTGTGGTTGGAATTTACATATTTATAGTAATTCAAGGTAACACTACTAGTTGTATCCGATGGGTTAGAGGAGGATTTCCACTATGAAATACCCCCACCACTCCTGCAATGTTATTTCCACTTCCTTTTTCAACATTTCACATCCTTGGAGAAACCAATAGGTTGAAGAAAAGGGTAATAATAACCAACCATTCCCAGCATATTACTCTCTACCATAATTTCCCCACCAACCATATTTTCATAGGTTGGAAGCATCATCATAAATACCTTTGATCTAATATCTAGTCGAAAACCCTGGAAGTAATTTTAATCCTTCCACTAGTCATTCTTTACCACCACAAGAGAAAAACAAAATTGATTAGAAAACTGATTGGTGTACAATGACACTGATTTCTCTTCCTTATAAAAAGAGAGGAACTTTAAAGTCTTCTTCATTATCATATAATCTTGAAAAAAATGGAATAAGATATTATTAAAACCATTCTAGTCCAATCACATGTGATAATCTTCATGTACCATGAATTTCCACCTTCACATATCAATACCCTCAAGTCTGAACACCCCACACTTCACCATGATACTCTCTACTGTATCCATGAAGTAAAATATAAGATCAATTATATAAATCTTTTCTTCTACCTATTGAGGTTCATTCTTACCCTTAATGTATGATTTTTTCTCACACAAGAACTCATGTGATCGATCTATGTCTCCTCCGGCTCCTAGTTGTACCTCAACAACTATATTATGAACTTGCGGTACATTTTGGTCTACAACATAAACTACTAAAATGATAGCCTCAAAAGCATTATAATTTATATGTATATTATATTTAATATAATCTGATTCAACCTCTTAAGGAATCCCTAGAGGGCATCTTCGAGGTATACCACTTTACACCTAAACATAAGAAATGATATTAAAATAGAATAATCTTAGTTCAAACTAGAAAACCACAAGAAAAAATTACGATTAAAGACCAAGAACTCAAAATAGGATACACATATCCCAACATCCCATGGTAACTTGAGGCTTATCACGACAATATCTAGTCATACACTCACCACATCCTACCCCCTAAACCCCAACTGCCCTATCTTTATTCTACCAAACATCCAAAGACAAGGACTCTTGAGGATCGACCACATCTAATAATAAATTATGGAAAACCCAACATGGATACCCATTCAATATGGTACCTGCCACAAATTTACACATACATGAAGGAAGTTTCTAATCCCCATGGGATAATGATAAGCACATGAGAATAAAATAAATACAAGATGTAATGATTTCTCACAACCTAAAGCAACAACATTAAATATATATAATAGAGTTAAATAGTGGAAGATATAAAATATTCCATACTAAAATAAGTAATAAAAATGATGCAACTCGAAATCAGTCAAAACATCCCAAAGTACAAGTCCAATATCAAGGTATAAATAAAATAAAAAACTATCTAATCCATATGACAGCATGAGAAAACTCCCACCATATTATCACTAGATACCCAAATATTGCTGATTGAAAACTACATTTCCTTAATGTGGTGCATTTCATTTACCTACATTGAAAGATATACCAAGGTATATTCACCATCGAAGGGGTGCATAGAATGTGAGCTAAAGAGACTATGTAGGATATGACCCAAGTGCTCCATATCAATTATCTATAAAACAATATAAACAATGATCTTATTTAAAAAAATGACTAGATAAATAGTTCCACAGTTTTAATATCAAAATCATGGTAAATTAGTTTATTTATACTTTTTTGACATTTCAAAAATAAATCGGGTAAAAAAATTCAAATAATTTCACATATATAAAATCAAAAATATCATTTATCGCATATCATATAATATCCTCGGAATTACAATCTAAAAAAGTACAAGCAATATTATAAGTTACATCATGCTAAGGATCACTATAGGGATGGATTACAAACTACTCATACAATAATCAATGTTTAGTGCATAATAAAATCCATAGAACATAGGCCTAAGGGTTATAGAAACACCCCATAAGTGAATTCCCCAACAATGCAAATATTAATTACCTAGAACAATGGGACTAGGGAACAAAGGAATGCCCCACGAGTGATCCCTCTGACAATATATATAAGATGTCCTTAAGCTACACATTCCACCTAAGTACCCAGGTATTCCCATATACTCATTTTCCAAAAAAATATCAAAACCATTATTTGAAAATGATTTCATAAATCCATTTATCAATTCTTTGAAAATATCTTTTATTTTACCTAAATAAGGTGAAGTCCATATCTTCTCAAAAACCTATTTCCATTAACACAAATCAATCTTTCCAAATCATTTATAAAAAAAATTATAAAACCAGAATAATAATGTTTATCCATTATAGTCTTGTGTTGGAACCACCTACCACAAACTTGGGTCGCACATGCCCACAATGGGATCCAACAACATAAAATAATTAAAATATGGAAATTTAGGCCCTAGAATCAATCCTCACATATCAGAATCAACTCAAAAAGAGTAGCGATCAACAGTGAAGAAAAAAACACAATATACCTCAAAGAAAATCGCATGCAACACCACAACCAACATAAGGGATAACCTCTAATGGAATATCACACAATAGATCTATAAATGATCAATAAGATTAAAATCATAGATAAATGGATTTAGAAACATAACACAATGGTGCTACCATGATCAACGACGATGAATAGGTCAAAGGATTACTCACTAGAAGAAATGCACCAAAACCGAAATAGAGATCAATCACTGAATGAAATGATCCAAAATGATAGAAGGTACCCAAAGTCACCGAGGGGGTATCCTAGGATAAGAGAGAAAATCCTTATGGTTGAATTAAATAAATTTCAGTTGTGCAGCACTATAAAAACATAACTCCTGATAATTACACAGTGTGTAACACCTTTTTACATTGTCTAATCCACAAAACCGAAAAATGTAGAAAAATTCATCACCTCTGGTCAAATATACCAATTTTATCATTTATCAGAATGTAATATTTTTATGGTGTGTAAACCCTTCATGCATTGTACCAATTCAAGACTCATATCTATCGACCAATACACATCATGTATACTTAACATGGCATGTAGAACTCACATGACATGTAATCATTACACGATGTGTAAACACCCATCAGACCATGAAAACCCAAGATTCCACATTAAAAACCCAAACCAACACTTGAATTCTCTAAACCTGAGGATAACCCCCACAAAGTCTTTAACATATTTATACTCAGAATCCATTAATTTTAAAAAATAAAAATCCCTGAATGTTATGTCATTTTCCTTAGCAAATGATATCTATCATAGAATGTCCCAAACACAACTAAATAAAGTAGTAAACAACAAGAGAGAAGAGAAATATCAGAAATTAGGTAACAGGATGTTACATGTTGGCCACTGCATAAGGGTAATTAACTACTTTCATAAGGGTGCAGAACACTTGTGTAAGGGTCAGGAAAAAGATGTGTAAGGGTACACAACTCAAAATTTTGGCTACATGATGGTATAACATAGTAATATAATATTAAATAATGGTACATTGGGGCTTATTTAAGGGTAAAGGAGGTAAAAGGCTCATTTAAGGGTACCAATTGTAACTCCCTAAGATTCCATGGTACGCTTTCCTTTGAATAATACAGTAGCGTGTGTTGTATGCAACTTCGAGTTCTAACACACCACAACAAATCAAACTAGTCGTTATGAATACTAATACCAACTTTTTGAAATTTTATAAATTTTATCATTCCAAATGGACTTCATTTTTGGATTCAGAATATCTAAATTATCTTAGGGAGAATTTTTTGTATTTTTTTTAGAAACTATCAATTTTTTGATGAATAGTGATACATACTAAATTTTTATTCAAACATATTTTTTAATCAAAGTAATTTATCATGATAAATTATACTATTGATTGGTTTTAAAGTATAATTACATTATCTTTTACTATTTAATCCAATTTTTTTTATTGGACATAATTTCACATTTAAACAAGACATAATCAAGGGTCAATCTTTTGATAGTTATTTTTTTTAAACATGCTTTTTGTTCTGACAACGGAAATTAATTTTAAATTAATTTCTAACACTTATATATTTTTAATTTAGAAAATATTATTCAATATTTATAATCAGGAGGTACAAATTTTGTAAATTGGTAACTATTATTTTTATACATTTTAAATAATTACTTCGGTAAATATTTTATTTACCATGGTAAAAAGGAAAATCCGGTAAATAAGTGTAAAAACTTATATTATAATAATATTAAACTACAATAACACATGTTATAACCCTAATAGCTAATACATGTCCGCTCATGGACATCTTTGGGTCGATTATGGGACCCCATGTAGCCACTTTTAAGGGATAATGACACTTTATTTTAATTAAGTTAAAGTAAATACAAAAATGACAAAAGTATATATCTTTTAGAAAATCAATTTTTACATATAGTTATACATGTTATATCTTAGAATATAAATATTCATTAGAAATATAAAAATATTTACTACAAAATTGTATTTTATTTATAATTTTAAGACATTGAATAATTAAATTTATTTATGACACGATGATGATGTCGTATTTTCCTTATTGATGAAAGAATCAAAAAAATGGTATTATAAATGTTAAAATAAATATAATTTGAATGTTTTGATGACATCCACGAATTTTATAGGTTATTATGAAATGTTATAAATCATTAAATTAATTTATTTTTTATTAATAAAGCTATTAGGACTTAAAAAAATCAATTATTAAATAGTGTCAAAATTCACATAAAATAATTTTTTAAAAAAATATTATATTATTATTTGATATAATATTCCTAAAAATATAAGGTTCGTCCAAATAACTAATATAATGATATTTTTATTATTAATTAACCACTTGGGGTTCTCTTGAATGTTTATAATATTTTTATTATCCATATAATATAAAAATGCAATGAGACATGCTAAATGTCATACTATTTAACTATGATTTAAATCTTAAAGTTAAAGTTAATATAGTGACTGAAACCTATCTAAAACCTATTGGTTGAGTGTTGTTCGACCCATAACCACCTTAAAAATTAAATAATCCACTTTTTAGCCATTATAGACCGAATATTATTTTATTATAAAATAATATTTCTATCTTTTCCTAAGATGCCCCTCACCCCTCTTATAAAAGGGAACTCCCCCTTCTCTCTAATTCACACCTTCAAAGCCTTTTGGATCGGCCAACCCCTGCAAAAAATATCCTATAAAATTACCTCATTTCATCCTAGAGGCCTTCCTTTAGTCATAAAGCTAACTTATGGAGCCCTTTTGATCAAATCAAAAGGAAGAACCCGAAGAAGAGGTAATAATTTCACCACCCTCTTTCTAGTTATTTTCTTCTTCCACTTCTTCTTTCTTTTTTATTTCCATTATAAAATAATAAATCCAGTATCTTAAATATATTGTGATGTTATTATAAATATGATACAGACATATTCATTATTCTATCCATCCTTTTAATGACATTTCACCATACGTGTGTACGTATGGCTTACCATCTCCACGTCGTGGTGTAATTGTTTTTCCATACATTATTATTTTGATGGGTATAATAATGATGTGTAATTGATTTAAATAATCAAAATAACATGATAATTATTATTTATATATGATATACCATCCAATTATATATTATTTTAATATCAAAAGAATGATATTTTCGATCGGGTGTACGTACAGATTACAGTCTCCACGAACACAATGAGATTCATTCCCCATCTTATCCATTCAAGGCTAATTTTTAATTTGATGATTGAAACTAATTTTTAAAGACTTGATATAATTATGGATATTAATAAGATACATCTCTTACATAACAAATAATATAAAGGAAAATGAATCTATTAACACCCGAAACGACAATAATACTAAGATATTATTGACAAAGCAATGTTAAAAGATCATATATGATATCATATTAATGTATATGATTATTGTATAATTTAATAACAATTAATTAACCATTATAAAGGAGTTTAACCAACCCTCTACCAAGGAAAATTACAATGTAAAGGGTAATTCTACAATCTCTTCATTATCCGTGGTTGTTTATACGTAATTATCTACTGGGACCTCTTTATCATCCACATACATGTTTCATAAAAATGTATTTCAAAACATTTTTACTATTTAGTAGACAATAGGTAAAAGTCATTTATACCCTTACGTGTTTTGAAAGGAATTTTTCTGTCATTTTCCAAACAAGGCACTTTTTGACCTTTTCGACAAATTTAAGGTAAGAATGTTGTTTTTAACTTATACGGTGGGTGTGGCTATTTTAAACCATTATAACATCGTCAAAGATTCCCATACAAGCTTAAAAGAATATTTCCAAAATAAATGTTTTCTTTATAATTATGTGACTCTTAAATGATTTCAAAATAGAAAGAGATATTTCTCTAAAAAGGGTTTTGATTTCATCTATGTCAACATCCTTTGATGGATTTTAAGTTCATTTGAATTTGATTTATTATGATACAAAACTTCCATATTTTATTGAAGGTTTTGTGATATGTTTTACTGTGGAAGTGATATTTTTATACCATTCATGGTTTATGGATAAAGTATTGACATTTCATATTCTATTTTCAATACGAATGTTTATGATATGTTTGAACCTTTTCAAATGAGGAATGTATTGGACTTAGTAAGTGATGGGTGGAGCCCGCTATAGCTCCTCGATGCATCGGTAGGTCTCATGAGACAACTAGACGTGGAATTGGCCGAGGACTTTCCCAATTTTGGTATATGGTATTGGTCGAGGCCTTAATCATTTTTAGACATCTTGGACGATGCCTTGACAAAATGTTTCAGAATGTCCATCATTATAAATTCCCTCATTATGAAAATAATATTGATGGTTCATGTGGTCATTCGACTAGTAGAATACCCATGATTATGTTTTATTATGGAATTATTTACTCAGCTCATATTCCTGCCATAAAAGTATTCATGTTTATTATTGGTAAAGGCATGGGGTTTCAATTATTCACCACGCATAATATTTATGTTATTTTCCAATGTATTGCTTACACTTACTAGGAATTTGATCTCACTCCTTTATTATGTTTCATTTTCCCAAGATATGATGAAGTAGTTATGAGGGACTTGCAGGCATAATCTATGAGGCTTGGATGTTTCTAATGAAATATATTCATGTTGTATTTCTCTTCAAGCTATAAAGTTGAACTTATGTATGAATATTGCTTCAAATAATACTGAACTGATCAGTCTTTTGAGACATGATTTCCTTGTGATCATGCCAATGTTATGTAATAATGCACCAACTCTAGGAAACTAGGTTCGGGGCGTTACACCAATGGACTTATGTAAGTTTCTCCATACATTACTGAGGTTGTGTATGGGTAAATGGACACCTACCTAAGGGTAAAGGGGACTTCAAAAGGGATACATCAGGGTACATAAAATATCACATAAGGTTAAATAAAAATTAAGTAGATATTTGTAGGTGTAAAACCAAGATACATAAAGGTCAATAATAAAGACTACGGTGGTGATGAAAAAAATAAAACAATCATATTAAACCTCATATTTAATTAAAAACACCAAAAAATGGGAAACCCAAAACAAAAAATCTTCACATTGGAAATTAAATGAAGAAGGGATTAAATTTGTATCATCATCACACTCTCCACCTTTATATTCTAAATCCAAAATGACATGATGATCATGAACCACCAAAACTATCAATAACATTGGCATATCATCCTAAAAAATAAAAACACCTACTGGGTAAAAAAACTATATGACCGTAGTCATACTATTGGACCAAATACCCCTAACAGGTACCAATTTTTTAACATGATACAAAAATTTAATGATATTCTAAAGCTACTAAACATGATTAGAATTTAAACAATTCTAAACAACTACATGATAAAATAAATACTTTCACTTACTTGGTCGACCTCAAAAATGATGCTAATGAGGAATTCAGGACCAATAAATCACATTTTATGATAGGTCATCAAAACAAATCCTAGATTCCAGTAGAACACTAATAAATAGATTATTACTCATCCTATAACAAAACATTAAAAAATAAAACATACAGAATTCACAAAGAATGAAACATAGAAAACTCAGTGCAATAATGGAAAAAAGTAGAAAAGGAATTGAATGGATAGAGCATGCATAGTAAATGAGAAAAAAACACAGAAATAGTCTCCTCTTGAACCCATAAAGGTAAATTACCAGTTATCCTTAGATGGATCCATAATATCCATATAAGAAGAATACTACCTAAATAAAAACTTAAAAGAGTAATCCTCAAACAGAGGGAAACTATAAGAGCACATGGAATAAATCCTAACATCCTAGGGCAGCTCTAAAATGTGAGAATAAAAGGGGGAATCTAGCTACCATAATGAGGGAAAATAATCATCTAAATGGCCATGCATCCAAGTCTAGTATTACAAATTACACATGGTACCTAACACTAGGAAACCAAAAAAAAGATCTTAAAACAGTCAAAAAACAAGAATCTTGGTGATGATCCAATTGAAAAACAAAATAATTGTACCCAAAAACTACACAATCCTAAACACTAAAATATATATAGGTCTATACATGTAACCAACAACCCTAAAGTACATAGATAAACATAAAATTTATAGCACAATATCAAATCCTATGCAAAAGGTAATCAAAAGATATACTAGATCCTACCATCACACCTCAATAATAAATATATATCAAACATAGGAAAACGATATACATAACCCTTTACTACCTTAGAAAAATATACAAACAAAGACAGCACCTGACCAAGGAATCACCAAGTCTCATATAGAAAATGAAAATTAGTAAATAGAAAAGAAACAACAATTAACAAAATATTTTTTATTATAGCCAATGAGAGCTATGAAACCAAAATGAACAAACATCAAATCGTTTTGTATGGAAAAGTACACTAAAAATTAATTTAATGTAATGAAAAACATATTTATAATTTTAGTGACTTAAAATTAAACTGGAACGGAGGCTCTGATAGCACATTTTTTTCATGAGGGGTGCACTGCCTGAGGTAGTCCACAAAAACCTGTGGGGATCAATTTAGGTGGTTTGTTTCATAAAATCCAAATTCGAAAATAGAAATTATTTTTATTATATAGTATTGAAAACAATAAATAAAACTAGATGTTCGAATTCAATTCCAAATAAAAAAGAAAATTTAAATGATTACTACCAGTGAACAGCAACACTAGACATTGAAAATTACATGAATTCAAGACTTGTAGTAATTTTCAAAATACAGAATTGAATTATTTGTACATAAATATTCTTGATAAACTAAATTAAAAATATTATATTACATTATAAATGTAGAAACACACATTTCTAGAACTATAAAACAATAAAAAATAACTAAAAGCAACTGAGGTAATGAAAATTAGGAAACACAAAATTCTGAAAACATATTTTATTTAATAATAGAAAATCATAATCATAAATGAATCTTATTTTATAAGAAAATGAAAATCCATTTATTATAGGTCAAAAAAAGTGGAAAATAAAATATGAAAAGGGACACAATGATTTTTGTACTTCATCCAATTAGCTTACACGCATAAGGTAATATCACCACATGTTTTTCAGTGTGTAAAAGAATGGGGTACACAAAATAGTGAACCAAATTTTACAAGAGGCCAAATAAAAAATGCACAATAAATAAAAAAGTGACATAGAGAATAAACTCTAATAAAATCAATTATGAAAGTCAAAAACATGACCAAAACCCCTTTACTAAGCCTTAGATTATCCTTTATTGAAGAAGGTTGGTCAAACTAGCTACTATAAATTCTGATGTGATGTCCTCAAATCTCAATGTTATCAAGATCACTGAGATCCAAGTTTTTCTCCTCTACTTGAGTTCATGTCAATTTTTTATTCCATTCCAAAAACTAGTAGGGGGTCGCGACAACTCTTTGATCCATCGAAGAACTCAATTAGGATGACATTTGTCTTCTCCTCCTCTGGTGATTCAAGAAAAAGGGTCATCAAATCCCTCTCATCAAGATCTATCTCTCCCTCTCTCACAACAGTCATGAATCACTCCCCAATTTTATTAAATCTGGAATAAGGGTGAAAGATATACCCTTGATAACCATGTTTGTTTCAATGAAATAACAAATTTGGAGATAATGGAGGGGCTTGGAAAAATTGATCCCTAATATCTTCATAAAAACACGAAATAAACCAAGGTTAAAGGTCATTAAAACCCAATCTGTAAAGGTAATATGGCCAAACCATGATAAATATGGGTAAACACGCATGTATATAGGTCAGACCCCCTTACCTAAGGGTACCACATATGTAACGTCCCGAACCCGAATGCTACTCAATAATGCCTCAAGCCCGGTTGGAAACATTGCCTTAATCTCATATCCCTGAATGGAAAAGTCCTTAAACTACAAGTGAGGGCCTAGTTTGTGTGCATGGGGAGACTATGTCCTCATTACCATAGTGGGACATAATATAATAACAATAATAGTTAATAGCATAATCATTGTTATAATCAAACCGAATATAAATAAACAAGAAATGTATATATATAAAATTTTGTAAGTAGTCTCATATAATAAATATGATGACACATGTATCTAAAAAGAGTCCAAAATAAGTTCAAATAAGTAAAATACAATACACATATCAAAATACCAAATATATAAAAAAATTATATCTATGAATAGCATCAAAATCCTCAATTCGATCACATTCTCCCCAACTCTTATGCATGGAAAAAATTCAACCATCTAAATGTGGGTATTTTCCTCAGTCCTTACCTACATATAAATAGTCAATCTGGGTACTCAATGATGGCCCAAACAATGTGTGAGATAAAATCCCTGTAATTAACCACCCAACATTCTATAACAAGTCTTTTATGTGCAATATAAAAAGATAAAGCAGTATGAATTTTATATCACAAGTAAGACGAAAATGAAAACAAAGCACCCATGGAATATAAACTAAAAAATAAATGATATTTTATATCCCCTTATGGATTCTTGAAAAACAAGGGTCAAGTCCCTATAACATGATAGCTACAAAAAATGTTGAAAATAAAAACTAGTGCCTCGTCATACACTCATAAATATCATGTAAACCATTAAATTTCCAGATAAGTATAAGTTTTAGAACAACTATAGCTAGATTATATAATCAAACAAGTTAAATTTACCACGATCATGCCATATAATCAAATTTTTATACCATGAATGGCTGGAACCAAGGTGTGTAAGACCATGGAATACTCAACGAGTCTTAGGAGCAACTTGATGGAATCTTGGTTAGGCTTCAGTTGGGTTCCAAGGAGCATGTCTACTAACCATTTCCATTGTGTTCCAAAGGAAAACTAAATCCAAGGGGTAGTAAGGCCTAAGTCATCCCATATAATCAATACCTAAAGAGAAATATATATCCAAGGTATCCCCTACTACATTCAGGACCAATGGGAGAAATGTACGTGTGATATAATGGAATCATTCATCAATTGATTCATTTATCATTTCATACCATATGATTTTACCCACCCATATAATCATTCACATCCAAAAACAACCAATGAGTATACCTACTAATTTAACTGTTTACATTCAAATTCATACAATTAGTATTCCCACTCATTTAAAGAAAAACTTATAAACCATTTGATCAATTCAACAAGTCATGTCATGTAAACATAAGGAAAAAGAGTAATTACATCTCCTAATCAAGAAATTCAATTCAATTATTTCATTATGGGATTCCTTTAATAAGGAAGGCTCAAATAACACCCCTTGGGTGGTTAAAAAAATAGGCTAAGGAATATAAAATTACAAGGCATACCCCATGGGTGGCCTTTAGTTGGTTAAACTACCTACAAAAGGTCTCAAATAAAGTAACTGGAATCCCTAAAAGGTTCTATTTAAATTATTTCAATTAATAAATTCGATTTTTAGGAACACCATAAAGTTTGTAAAGTGGAATAAAAAACTAGCTTAATAAAGCACTAACCCTCAAGAAAAAGGTATAGACCGCATACCATAGGTCGGTAGTAGATTTCTCAATGGTATTAGTGCCTCATTCATCTTTTGTTAGAAGAAAAATTAATAAAATACGAGGAACAGGAAATTAGGTCATATTAGCCATAACTTAAATAGTCCATCCAATACCCATAAGAATGAATAATGACACAAAATGAATTGGGAACTCCCCAATGTAGATCCAATGAGACCAACGACACTCGATTTTGAGCTCGAATGGATGAGAGGGATAAAAATCTACCTAAGGAATTAAAAAAGATCTCACAAGTGGCCACTATCCAACAAAGGAGTAGAAGGAAAAATTAGGTTGAAATAATAGATTAATTAGGGTAAATTTCATAATTTGACCCAAATTACTGGTCCCCTTGGTTTGGCTACAGGGTTGGCCAAACTATGCACCAACCATTCACCATTTTCCATATGATGGGGAAATTTTCATGGTTTTCAAAAATGGTTTCACTAACCATTTGAAAACCATGTCTTAGACCACTATCAAAAAATGTATAGGGTTCTTCATAGGATTCCACCTCAAATTTCACAGTTTGTCTAACTATATGGCCTATAGGACTCCACATTCCATACACACAAGTTTAGAAGTAACCATGTTTCATTCCCTACATGGTTTCTACTAACCATTCAATTGGTCTATTTCACCCCAAAAGTTGGGTTTCAATCTCTACACATGAAATGGAAACCCCTGAAACACCCAGGACCTTAAAGGGTATTCATATTATGCCACAAAAAAATTGAACCAAAATTAAATGGATATGTTCATCACATGAAAACTTGGGATCTTATAGTATCCCCTCTTTAAAGTATTTCATCACTTAATTTCCCTCTCAAGGGTGTTTAAGATTCTTCTAAAAATAACTCTTACCATTGAGCACGTACATCAGCCACCCTCTCCCATGTATCGTATGGTAAACCATTGTGCTACCATAGCACCTATACTAGAGGAACTAATCAGTCCCAGAGAACCTTCATTCTCCTATCAATGATACTAATAAGATACTCCTCAAAGGATGCATCTACATGTAGCTCAACATACCTTGGATAAAAACCATTATAAGGTTCTATGTAATAGCAGTGCAACTAAGATACATGGAAGACGTCATTCATGGCTTGGTACCTCATTAGTAACTTCAATCGACAGGTTACCTAACCAACTCTCTCTAGAATCTCGAATAGGCTAAAATAACATGTTGAAAGCTTACCATGTCTCTTAATCCGTATGTGTCCCTGCCTCGGTGAAACACATAAAAATACACAATCCCTGACCTCAAAATCTATATGTATTTTGTAGAAATTGGTGTAATATTGTTTTCAATACAATGCAGTATCCATTCGCTTTGGAATCAACTATACCTACTCAGAAGTCTCATGCACAAGGCATGGTCCCTATAATGTTTCCTCTCCTTCCTCTAACTAACACAGGGGTGATTGGAATGGACAATCGTTTAAGAACTCATACAGTGTCATCTATATAATATTTTGATAAGTTTTATTGTAATTTAAATCAAACGGGGTATATGTGTATCCCAAGATCCCCCAAAATCCATGATGCATGATCGCAACATGTCCTCAAGAACTTATATCGTATGATCTGACAGGCCATTAGTCTGGGGTGATATAATATTCTCAGAATCACTTGAGTACCCAACTCCCTCTATAAACTCTACCAAAAATGAGATGTAAATTGGGCATCTCTATATGAAATGATAGCATGTGTTTCCCCATGATGTTGTACTATCTCAAGAATATACAACCTCCCAAACTCATCCACACACAAGGTCTCCTTGATCCATAATAAATGATAAACCTTCATGAGTTTTTCAATAATAACCCACACAACATCACTACGTCAAGGAAACCTGAGAAAACCTATTACGAAACCCATCATGATGTCATCCCATTTCCACTCAAGAATAGATAACCACTGTAAAAGTGTGGTTGGTCACTAATATTCAACCATCACTTATTGACAAGTGGAACACCTTTTAAGAAAATCATCTACCTCATGTTTAATACCTTCCCACTAGTAGTAATGGTGTAAGCTAAGGTACATCATGGTTAGAACAGGATGCACTACCCAAACTGGGGTGTGAAACTCGTGCATTATCTCCTCGTGTATGTCCAATGAAACCCAAACACAACCATGAATATGCAGGATATAGTTCTTCCCTATGGTCTAACTAGGAGGAGGTTCCTCCCCTACCATTCTCTTCTATAAGATTAGGCCCTCTAATTATGATATCTTCTCCATACTTACTTTATCTAGCCAGGTAGGGGCCATGACTAAGGAAGAAAGATAATTCTATATCTAACATTCCTTCACCTCCAACTTCATATCAATGAAAAAATCCATAAGATACAACTCGTTGTTGGCTTACTAAACTGGTTGTATTTGACTCATCCTGCTCAATGCATCAGCCACTGCATTTCTATTTCTAGGAGTGTATGAAAGATTGAAGTTAAAATACTATAGGTACTCAACCCACCTTCATTGACTCAGATTTAGATTATTCTATGTAAATATATACTTGAGGATTTTTTGGTTCATGTACACCACAAAATTATCTCCACGTAAGTGTTGTACCCAATACCACAAAGCATGAACAACTGTATCTAACTCTAGATTGTGGGTCGATTAATTCCTCACAAGTGGCCTCAACTACCGAGACCCATATGAAATAAATATATCTTCTTTTAATATCAATACTCCTAAAATGATGCATGAATCCCCATAATACAGAGTGTACCTTCTTCCATGTTCTAGAAGAATCTGGACTAGTGTTGAAGTCAATATCCCTTTCATCTCCTGAAATTATTTCTCACAGGTATCCAACTACAAAAACATCACACCCTTCTTAGTCAAGACTGGCAATGGTGCTACAATGCATGAGAAATCATGTATGAAATTCCAGTAATATCAAATTTTCCATAATAAACTTCATATATCAATGACCTTCTTGGACTGCTCCTAGGAAACTACTTCTCTCACCTTATTTGGGTCTACTGATACTTTTGTCTCAATGATAATATGACCCATGAAGTGATTCTTATCGATCTAGAAGTGGCACTTTGTGAGCATAGAATTTTACTAATGCACTCTCTGTGTATACCAAATGATCTCAATATGTTTGGCATGGTTGTGTCAATTGTGGTAATATACAATGATATAATTCATTAAAATCCCCACAAATGAATTCAAATAAGGGTTGAAAAATCAGTTCATCAATGCCATGAAAATTTTTGTTGTGTTTCTGAGACTAAACAGAATAACCAACTACATTTATATACCATACATGCTACGAAAGGATGTATGAGTTCTATTTGTAGGTCAAAAACATATCTGGGGATATATTTACCTCAAATAAATATAAAACCAGATCTCCTCAAAGCTGATCAAACAGTTCATCTATCTGTGGCAGGGGATATCAGTTTCTAACCATTATCTGGTTCATTTTTTGGTAATCCATGAATAACCTAGGATTACCATAAATCCTTTTTTCACAAAAAGGACAAGAAAATCCATATAGAAATACTAGGTCAAATAAAACCCTTTTTCTCTAAATCCTCTACCTACCACTTGATCTCCTGAAACACTAATGTAGTCATCCTATAAAGAGTAATGAATACCAGTTCAACTTCTGTCACTAGATCAATAAAGAACTCAACCTATCTCTCATGAGGTAAACCATAAAATTTTCCAAAAACACATCACTAAAATGATCAATCATTGGAGGGAATTCCTTCATACATGCTCCCTAATCATCCAGACATAAAATAGTGATATGGGATATCCTCCCTCCCATCCCATAATGGTGTTCTTCATATTAGCTCACATGGACATTCTATTCACCCTTTTCAGTATAAACTTCTCTCTCTAATCATGTGAAAGTTATCAGTCAGTGATTTCAGTCAACGTAGGCATGATAATATACTAGAAATTACATTCTTTGTATGAAATCAATCCCAATGATCTCAAGGATAAAAGGATTCCAGATGAATTGACACCCACCAAACTCAAGGGGGAACTCCTTCTACTCTATTACATCATCTATTTTAATCACCAATAAAGTTAAAATCATCATATCATCCTAATAAAACTGAATTAAAAGCTCAAGGAATTACACCACATGTGAAAATATAATACTATGTGATGTAACTATTTCAAATAGATCAGATACTAACATAGAGGATACTATAATCACACCTCTCATCGAGATGATCAAGCACCCTGCTACTCATGGGTAGGTTGTACAGAATACATTTTGGCAGAACCATAACCCTATGACACAACCTCACTACCCAGATTTGGCTCGCTTTATAGTCTCTGTACAACTAGATTCTGACTACCTTGGCCACAACCACCACCACCTCAGCCTTATAGACTGATAATTCTTTAACACCATGTCTGATGCAGATCTATGAAACCCTCTACGGAACCTTGTATCGGAGATGACCCCCTATAACTCACTGATGGTTGGATGGTCCTGCAGAACCGTTTCACGTGTCCCATTCTACGAAAATCTCGGCACTCGACTGGGTCATGATCACATTGATTCTTCATGTGCCCCTATTAATAACACTGATGATATAAAACTATACTTCCAGTACTAGAGGCCTAGCTAGTACTCATCTCACAGTATTCATCAAAAAGGCGCTTCCTTCTCGAAGATGCTAAACCACTAGGTTGAGATACTAAATAGTTCTACTATGTGCCCCGATATTCTCGTCAGTTTCCTCTATATTATTAGTTCCTAATTAAATAATTCAGTAACACAGGTTTAAATGAACACATTGACTTGAGGTCAAAAAACATGTCAGACAACTTCCTTGAAGCATCTCTCCATAAATAACTCATCAACAATTTATGTCGGTGCAAATTGCTGCAAATCTGTAAAGTGTGTTGTGTACTCCATAACTGTCATAGTTCCCTCCTCCAAACATATGAACTCACTAGCCCGATCTTTCTAATGAGTCTTGATTTAAATTTTTTTATAGAGCCTAGAATTTAAATCATCCCAAACAATGTCTCGCAACCTCTCAGCTTGGTTAAGAACATCCCACCAACACCTTTTTGTTCCATGTAACATATAAGTTGTGAGCATTACTCTATTATCAGTAAGTTTATCTAGATGATAAAAGGTTGATAACATAGTATCTAGCCACATCATGACCTCCTATGGACTGACATCCACTAAAAACATGGTAGGATTCTGCTACTGGAACACATTAATCAGCTCTTCCAAATATAAGGTGGGATATAGTGCTCCCTTGAAATTATTCATAAAGCAATAAAACCCCTTGAGAAATTATACCAGATTACATGTGTATAAAACAACAATTGGTGTTGCATCTTGAACTATAGGAGGGTCCACCAGTATCCCATGTACCATCACCTCTAGTGCATGGTCATTACCAACCTCTTGGAATATGACTAGAGGTCATCATTCTGGAATGCCTCTCCAATTCCAAAAATACACCTCAAAAATATTCAATATCAAGGTTCATAGTTCAAGATAATATGACATGTACAAACCTTCTTATAAATATGCTATACCATACAACATGATTCCTAATCCATGACTGTATAAAAAAATAGTCATAAAAGTCCCTAGAGACAATGCCCCTTGACCACTGAAATGTCGGGTCTAGGTCAACTGTCTATTCCCAAAGTCAATTTTCCAATTCATTTTCAAATTCATTTCACATTTCATTTTAATGGTTTACCAAAATATTTCTCCACTTATGATCCATAAGTTCCCATACTTATCATGAACTATAGTATGGAATCTGACTAATCCACACCATAACACATTCTGGTCCATGTGACTCATAGTCCATGTATAAACGTTCTGAAATTGGCTTCTCAGGGTGTATGATGTTTCCGAATCAGGAAAACACTAATTAGGATATGGAAGTCACTCGGTGTACTAACAATTTTTCTCAATTCCCTATAAATAAGTTTATTACAACAATAGGTATATATATCATGAAACCTATCACAATATCATGAAAACATGCAATGCATCCTATATGGCATGGCATAATCCATTGCATGTGAATCTTGTAATGTGACTAAAATGATGCATGAGATGACATACTCTCATATCATCTGGTTTCAACAAAATAGAACCCTCAACCATATCAATGATAACATCTTAGTTCAAGTCCATCACCCAATGGTGGAATCAAATCAACTCTAACAGTCAAAATCAAGACAACATTAATTTCCATTTGAGGCAATTTGAATTTTTCTTGTAATTGGGTTATCTATGCCTAAGAACATCTCTTTATTAATTCCCAATTTTTTCTTATCCCTTTCTATTTTTTCTAGATAATAAACTAGAAAAATAAATTTTTCTGATAACACATTGTAAAATCCCGAACCTGGACACCACTCAATAGTGCCCTGAGCATAGTTGAACATAACGAATCAAGTGAATCTCCCCAAACACCAGAGGCTATCGACTAGCAGTGAGGTCCAAGGATGTGTTTGTGGGGAGACTATTCCCATATTATGAGAGTGTTCCACAATGGAATAACAATAACATTAAATAATGAATGAAGTATAACAATCAATTATAAGATCAATAAACAACACAAGGATATATGAAAAATTATAGAAGTAGAATCATATACAAAATAATGATACATGCCTCTAAAAAGTAGCTAAAATATATAGTGATTAGTACAATACAATACAAGTATCAAAATACCAAAGAGACAAAAAAGTGATATCTCTAAATATCGTCATGAGCCTCAACTTGGTCTCATTATTCCCTACTTCTCACCATGGTACAAAATCAACCATCAAAGAGTGTGTGGTTTCCCAGGTACCAACCTGCATACATATAGTCTTTTTATTTATCCAACAGTGGGCCGAATCGGGTGTGATATAAACTCCCATTAGGTAACCACCCAAAGGACTATAAAAATTCCTAGATATAAAATATAACAATATAATGGTGTATGTATTTTATATAACATGTAAGTGGTAAATGAAAATGAAGCACCCATTGAATATAAACTAAAAAACAAGTGATATTGTATAGCCCCTCAAGGCTCCCAGAAACACATGGTTCAAACTCCTATAATAAGGAAGATACAAACAATGAAAATAAAAAGCAACACATCCTCACTATAAATCTATAAATATCATATTAATTATTCCCCTTCTTTATAACTCGAAATTTCTGAACAACCACGGTCAAGTAGTATACTAACACATGTCACATTTACCATGGTCATGTCATATAATCAAAGTGTCATACCGCGATGGAATAAATCCAAAGTAGATAAAACCAAGGCATCCTCAATAATTCCCTAGATCATCTCGATGGAAATTCAGTTCGGATTCTGTTGGGATCCAAGGAGCATGTCTACCAACCATGTCTACTACGAGCCCAAGACAAATTGAATCCAAGATGTTGCAAGGCCATAGTAATTCCATAGAATCAAGACCCAATGAGCAATATCTATCCAAGGCATCCACTACCGCATTGAAGACCCATGGGTGAAATGTCCATGGCGTCTAATGGATTCATTCATCATTCAATCCATTTATTGTTTCATGCCATACGAGTTTAACCTCTCATATAACCATTCATATCAAAAAATGAGAAATGAGTTTACCTACTCATTTTATCATTTACATTCAAATTCCAAAAATAATTATACCCACTCATATAAACAAAACTATTAATCCATTTGATCTATTCAAAAAATCATATCATGTAAACACGTGGAAAAGGTGGTGATACATCTCCTAAACAAGAAATTAGTTTCGTTTAATTTCATTATGGGCTTCTTCTAACTAGGAAAGCTCAAATCACACACCTTGGGTGGTTCAATAATAGAAAAAGGCAAGTCAAATCACAATGCACCCCCCATGGGTGGCATTGGGCTAGAGAGACTACCTACATATGGTCTCAAGTAATCTAAAAGGAATATCTAATAGGTTCCATTTCATTTAGTTCAATTTATTAAATCAATTTTAGGGATGCTCTTGAAATTCTGGTGGTCGGAATAATGAAAAAATTCTTAATAAAGCCTCAAACCTCAAGGGAAAGGTATAGACCACCTACCAAAGGTCGTTAGTAGAGTGCTTTTCCATTATCAACTCCTAATTTGACTCATGTTAAAATAAAAATGAATAATGAATGAAGAGCCTAAAATTAGGGAATAATAACATGTACCTATATAGCACATTTGATACCAAGAAGAATGAGGAATGACACAAGCGGAATTGGGCACTCATCAATACATATCTAATGAGACTGATGGTGCTCGATTACAATATCGAGCAATGTAGATGGATCAAAATTTACCTAAGGGCTTAAAAAAGATCTATCAAGTGGATGATATCCAATATATGAGAAGAAGAAAAAATTATATCTAAATAATATATTAATTCTGGGAAATTTTGTAGTTTCCCCCAAATTACTTGGTCCCACGGTTTGGCCGCTTTCTAGGTCAAACCCTATTCCAACTGTGCACCCTTTCCTATAGGAAGGGGAACTTTGCATGGTTTTCATGTATATTTTGACTAATCATGCACAAATGGTGTCTCATCAGAATGTCAAAAACTAAAGAAGGTATTGCACGGGCGCACACCTTAAATCGCACAGTTTTTCTAACTATGGGGCCTGAAGGAATCCATTGTCTACCCTCGCACAGTTATAAGTAATTTTACATCCTGCCCAAAATAGTTTCTACTAATTTTGTGATATTCTTTTTTCACCCCAAAATTTGGGTTCCATGCTTCGAACAAGCCCCGTTCACCCTGAAAAACTCGTGACCTCAAAGGGTTGTCATATTAGGCAGTAAATAAGAATTTCAACCAAAAGGAAAAGGATATATACATCATTTTAAAACCCAAGTTTTCAAAACTTAAAGGAACCCAACTACAATGTAAGGTTCAACCGGATGAAACCACTACAACATAAGGGTACATAGTAGTAGCATAAGAGTACCATGAAAAGGTACAAAATCCCTCGCATAAGGGTAGAAACATGTTGTGTGTGGGTAAAACTAACACTATGTGAGGATACTTTCCACTATGTAAGGGTTTATGGATATAAAATTATGGTAATAAACTACTTTTGTAATGGTATAGACCACTTGTGTAAGGGTCAATACCCAGCTGTGTAGTGGTACATAGCTCAAAACTGTGGCTACATAATGGTAGTCCTCAGTTATCAAAGCATTTGTAAGGGTACATTGGGATTTATGTAAGGGTAAAGGATAGAACCAAATGCTTGTGTAAGGGTACCCATGGTCTTATGTAACAGTATCCAAACGTTATAGAGGCTATTAAGGGTCAAGGGAAACCTATGTAATGATAAAGGGAACTGCTACACGAATGCATAAGGGTATATAAGACCTTGCCTAAGGGTAAAGAAAAGGTAAGGAGGCTCAAGTAGGGGTAAAACCAAGATACGTAAGGGGTCACGAATAAAGACTAGGGTGATGAAAAAACAAATAAAACAATCATTTTAAAACCCAAATTATTTAACAACACAAAAAGGGGGAAACTGGAAACAACATCTCTATTGGATGTATCGCTTGATCTCACTGCATAAGGGAGACCTGAATTGTGTCACAGATATAATTGAGGAGGAATATAGTGGAAGCACCGCTAATAAACGGAATAGGGGATGTACCTAGAGGATCCCTATATAAAATATAGTTAAATAAGGTAGGTGTGAATCTAGAGGGGCATGTGTACAACTCATAACTCATGGAAGAATCCAAAAGTAGCACTCAAAACTATTTGAGCCAAGGCATGGTGCAAAACTAAAATTTCCATTAAGAGGACTGGATGAATTGACCAATGAAACACATGAGGGGTCATATCCACCGCACAATCAATTCAATAAATGGATCATAGAAAATAAAAAATATTCCATACATAAGGAGAAAGTTTAGGCAATGGATAGAGGTCAGGTGAAAAAATCCAAGAAAGAGACCCAACAGAAATAGGCTCATCACAATGTATAGATCTAGAAAATAGAAAAGATACAGATATTAAAGTGAAAATTAAAATCATATTAACATTCATATCAAATACGACATTTGATTACCAACAAAAGAGAATAACAAATTTCAAAAAGATTGAGATTTTGGGGCGGTGGGATGATGGAACAAGACATACCTTTTTTTAATAATTTGATGACGACCTTTGATAGTTTCCAAAGCCAATATTGGAGACCACATAAGGTAATCTCTCATTTCCTCTTCATTTTTTTACTTTTCTAGCAGTGTTGCATTGAGTCATTCATGTTGATTTGTCACACAAAAAATTGTTCATTTTCACATGTCCAATGGATTTTCATGGTGTCCACAGCACCATAAATTTCCATGGTTGCATGTCTCTTAGGTTAATTGATGTTGTTGAGTTACAGTTTTAGATGCTTACTCATTTGGTTTTTATCTCAAGAGTATTGATATTTGGATATTGGTTCCTGGCGAAGATCCTGATACTAGTGTTAGGGAATCTTGGCATGACATGTTGTTTAGTGCAGCGCAATGGTGGTTCAATAATGAATTGATTATCTGTGTTGGGTAGCCTAATATGAAAAATAAGAAATTGTGAATTTAATTTTTCATGAAACAAAATATGCATGTAATACGCGATCGACAATCATATGTACATGAAAATTCACAAATCGTTATCATTTTCATAAGAAATTTCATCATCTAAATTTCAGAACCAATTAGTACAAATTAAAATAATCATGAGGCATTCTTCAAGGAGGCATGACATGGGACACATTAAGAACCTTCAAGGGAAACAAAACTGTTGAACAAGCATGTCAACAACATGAAAATCGGTCAGTCACAATCTAGAAACAGTAGATGGGGTAGGAGTTGCTACCACCCAAAAACTGCCTGATGCAGTCATCGTGAAATACAAGGGAGAATGGAAGATCCTCCTCCATAAACCCTTGGGGGAGACCTTCCATGCATACCTCTCATGTATCCTCCTCTCCCTCAACACCCACCCCATTTCCATCCCCCACAACCACCCTCACTGCCTTATCTTCTATAGGGTGATGAACTATGGACTCCTCCGGCATAGCCATTGGGACCTAGATCTGATTTTGGACCCATTAAGTCATTCGCTTGAGTTAGGTGAATGTGGCGTTGACACTGGATATGGGGATAATTGTTTTGTGGACGATGGTGGAGGTGGGTTCGGTTCCCTCCTTGTTTCTCGATATGCTAATCCACTACTCCACATTGAATAAGCGTAATCGAAAGTTGATGTATTCATCATCTGCAATTTCTAGGTGGGAACTGGCGTTGAGGGATGTAGATGGGGTGGTAGTGCTGCCATGGCTCACCAGTGTGACGCCCGTGCTGGATTCGACAGCTGTTGGTGGAGGGTCGTTCATATCATCATTGGGTCGGGTGTTGACCAACGGCTAGTGGTTTGCGGTGGGGGTGTTTTCACCACCTCCTTCTTCGGATTTTCTCTAGACGCGGTCTTGAAAGAAGGTAGGAAGACTTTGGAATTCCATGAGGGGATCATAATACTGTATACAGCACCTGGTGCCTATGTAGGTATGTCTATTATATAGTGGAAACCACATGTGTCTCCTTAATCAGGTATCTAAATTTATTCATATATATCTAAATAAGCTTCTAACAACCCCAACCATTTTTACCCCATTATATATCATTTGTTTGAACATTTAGGTAGAAATACTTGATAATTATAGGTATTTAAGAAGTTTTATTTCAATTTTAGTATATTTTAATACATTTATTAACAT
Organism: Viscum album; assembly: GCA_963277665.1. Lineage (NCBI taxonomy): Eukaryota > Viridiplantae > Streptophyta > Magnoliopsida > Santalales > Viscaceae > Viscum > Viscum album. The sequence goes on from OY728129.1 coordinate 1,041,163,338, forward strand.
AATAATTATATTATAAATATCAATACATATACACTAAAAAAAATTTATTATTTACTATTACATAATCACAAATAAAATAGAACTAGAAAAAAACATTGATATAAAGGGACAATATTTATTAATGCTAAAAAATGTTAATAAATTGTACTTTATCAACATTTTTTAGCACCAGTAAAATCAACAATGAATAATTAAATTTATATATACATATTTATATTTTTAAAAATATTATTTATATTACAGTATGTATATATAATATGAACTATATAAATGACTTTAATATAGTTTTTATTTAAATTTATATATTTATTTTCATACTATATAATTTTAATATACATGTATATTTATAATCATATATTTGTGTGTTTAAAATATACTACTACTATAGAATGAGATTTAATTAGCGCTAGATAAATTTTTTTATCACCGGTAAATGTATGTTCTTTTAAAACCTAATTGATTTTATCATTTCAAAAGAAAGAGCTGAGAACAATGGCTTTTATTGACCTTAACATTATGAGGAAAATATTAATGGTCCTACGACAGTTTGAGGAAATAGTGTTTATTTCAGAAATGGTCCATACCCAAATTTAACCCCAATCTCAAGGTATATCTCTCACATGAATCCCAAGTGGGCACAATAATTGGTATCAATGCCTACCTAGGTTTCTTTTATTGGATTTATTGTGTTGTAAATTGATCTAATTGATTTTTGAAGTTGAATTATATTCTGCCATTATATTTTTTACCATGGATAAGGGAATGATTTTGAAGAAAAAGTTGATGTCCTAAGATTACCACTCTGGCACATAGACCAATGAAAAATAACCTCATTGTTTTAGACGCAGAAAGTATAGATTGATTCCCTTTATCAACACAAATATTCTTCATAATCATAGTGGGAAAATAACATAAACAACATTACTTTTCCATGAGTCACCATGTAAAATCCAAATTTATTTGAAAATTTCTTCAATGAGTGTCAATAAATTCTACTCTTCTATTGATCACAAATATGGAATTCCACTCCCAATTTCATATATATTATATCATCCTCAGCCCCATTTTTCACTATAGAATAATCCATTAATTTATATAAATATATAACCCTATAACTCTATAATTTCCTTTCATATATAAACTAGAGAAATTCTCCACATTTCCCTCCTCAAAGATATCAATTAATTCATGATTATGATAGGCCAATCCTTATTAAATATATTCTTCAAACTCAATTAAAAAATCTTTACATATCTTATATAATTAAAAGTCAAGATACTAGGTCTACTTATTGAACCCTCCTCCTTAAATATGGGAACTTTAAACCTCCAAGTACACTGACTCATCTCATCCTTGGCGTGGTCATCACCACCATGACATGGATCCTACTTCCACTGGTACCTCCATGGAATGTAGCCCATATCCTACACTAAATCTTAAAAAACATATCATATAGACTCCATATTAAATCTACTTACCATGGAATAATGTAGCGATGAGCTTGACATAAAACTTCTCTAGAAAATCACCCATCTAAACACTCATCCCCACACTCACTATGCTTGTGTTCCACTTCAAACATAGAATCCCGAAACTCAATATGAATTTGACCCCGATATATGGGTTCTCTAGTTTCTTAAACTTTTTATCCTTACATGAGTCCCATACAATATCCAAAATTCCATAGTATCCCCCAGTTTTCATCAAGGATTCTTAAAGACACCATAGTCACCAATATGGTGTGGTTTACCTTAGCTTCTCATTTCATCCTTTGTTAATCTTTACTAACATTCTATGGTTTATGGAACATTTGATGCAATTGTAATTGTAAATGATGACGTAGATCATATTAGTGAAATGAAAATGGAATTTGGAGATGGACTTCAAAAAAAATTCAATGTTTTTTGAGAAGTTCAAGATCTTTGTAGAGATTTCATTGTATACTACTTTCACTAAATAAACAACATCATCAGCCATATAAAAGATATATAATTTTAATGTTTACAATAGATGTAGAGACACAAAATTTTGAAAACACATTTATTTCATAAATGATATGTTTCCATAAGAAAATGATCATACCTGTCAAACATATTATGGGAAACAAATGTTCTATATAGTTAATATGATCTCTAAAATAATACATGAATGTATAAATGATTATAAATTTTTTATCAAGGTTATTTAATCACTTAAGTGCATAAAATGTGTTGTGGGTTGATACAAGAAATATTAATCAATTACATTTTATTTTTTCTGTAATATTCCAATCATTCCAATGATTAAGAAACTATATGGATGTGAGAAGAATGTAATGAAATTGATGTGGTACATAGATACAAGAATTCAAGATGGGAAAATTTAGGATTCAGGAACTGAGGAAGTGTATGGGGGTGGGAAGTATATTAAAATTTCTTTTAATATTTATTTTCCCAAAATCCCAACTAAGAATATTTCATGTTAAATATATAATAAATTTATTTATATCTAAAGAAAATAAATACCTCATCTTAGGATCCTTTCTTCGTTGATGATTTTGACCGTCCAAAAGTCCCTTTCCATATAGCCTTTCTTGTGATGTGATGATCCAAGGTTAGAATCCCTCTAACAGTGATCCACACATGCTCCTTTGATCTTAAAACAATGCTAATCAATTTTTTGGATGCTAGCGTGGAAAATTGGTTATCTAGAATTGTTCAGGTTGATCACTCATCCTTTCGTATTGAAGGAATGTCTCTTGAATTTCTCATTCTTGAGAGGGAGATAGGAGGAGTCAAGAATGAACTACATTATGCACAATGATTCTCTATTTTCATACCATACCACACAATAAACTTAATCGTATATTTGTAGTGATAAGGTTTAGGATAAAATATTATTTAATTTCATGTTGAACCTTAAACAAAATTATAACCATTAATAAACCCCATGTCACATAATAATACTAATATAATTATTTTTATTATTTGGTGGTGCATGCCAACTTTCACAATAACAAATATTATATAACCTATTGTTAATTAATATTTTCCACCGGACATGATCATGGTCCATTCAAACTCTTCTAGAATTTATTTAACACCTTAATAAATATTAAATATTTATCATCATTAAATATTTGCGCTCGATAAAACATGAATAAAATTATTCCTCTTTCTTGAGAATGATATTTATTCTATTGATTAATTTAAAGAAGAATTTAATCGAGATCAATGAAAATACTTTGTTTATGACTATATAGTATTCTTTCTCAATGGAATTAAGTGATCTTTCTTAATGTCCAAGATTACTATCTAGTAATAGGTTAAGGAACCGAAGAGAAGGAACATAATTTTGGAACAAATAAAAACCATACATAAACACTAACTATGTAATATAATCCATTTTTAATATATCTCATCATGAAGGTTGCACATTTTTGTCACCAACCTATATGATCAATACGTCTTTCTTTTACTACTTAAAATAAACACATCAGTACACTATGGAATTTGAATTTAACACAACAGTTCTATTCCAATCAATGGGATAAGATCTCAATGTCCATAAAGATAGAATGGGAAATACTTCTTTTTCTTATCCATTAATAACATTCCCATCATGATGCACCCAATGTTCCCTACCTTACAGTGAACATATCTCGTAATGTTTTTATCAGTAAATCCAAGTGCATGAGTTATTACACACATTATTGATAATCTTATTGACTAAAGACTATTACACATGCGCATAGATAGAAATATTAGATGACACCAAAACATTCATAATTATTACTATCAAGTTTATTCTCCTAATCTCCCATATTTTAGATTAAAAAGTGTGAAATTTATGAGAATAAGACTCATCCTCTTTCCATTACTCACAAATGAAAGTCACATTATATGTGTCCCATAATATAATGTTATCCAACCATAGAACAATGATGAATAATAGCATCATATTACTTCATGTTTCCCTTCGTAGAGGGAAACTATCTTGTCTTTGACAGTGTGATGAATACTCTGGAATATTATTACATTAATGTAATGAAGATCAATGAACAATATGTAATAGGATATTTTTTATAATATTAATATCATTTTATATACTTTTAATAAAAGTACAACTCATAGGACACAAACTCCCCCCAATTCCAACTTAGACTAGATCCAACAGTCAATATATTTCAGTCCACTAAGAATCACATGACAATCATCTTTCTATTGAGTCAACAATTTAGATCGAGGGGCTTCCATGTTGTCTAATATGGAAATACTAATTACTGAAACCTCACTTATCTGAGAAAAATACATCAAGATATGATACTTATGAAGTATCTACTTTATCAACTAATGTGACTTTGTCTCTTTTGCGAGAACCTCTACAGTAGTATAATAATAATAGAGTGTGATATGATCTTTACTTCTAGGAACCACATCAAAATCCTGGAAAAAGTTGTGCATTCATACTACTTGTTCAGTTTCATCAAAATCTGCAATATACTTGGAATATTCTGTAGAATCTTCAACCACAAACTTATTTGATCTCTTCCAGCTCATTACACCTCAATCAACATGAACATGTATCCCATTTGAGATTTTATATCATCTTGATTTTTTCGGAAACTAAAATCTGAATATTTATTGATGATTATTTCTTCATATCCTCCATAAAATAGAAACATATCGATGGTATGCCTCATATTCTTAATGATATTATTGACTACAAAAAAATTAAAGTATCTTAGGTCATCTAGATATCTTCCTACCACACTTAATGCATATGAGAAATATATCATAGTATATAGACTAACATATATGACTGACCTAATCGCTGACATATATGGAATACTTTTCATTCTGTTTCTTTCCACATGTATATGAGAACACATTTTTCTGGAAGGACAAATGTCATGTGATGCTGGCAACAATCCCCTATTTTATTGTTCCAAAATGGTCCTCTTTAGCATATTGACAATATATGTTCATTGAATTAGGTCGAGCAATCTCTTATATGTATAATGATGGATCTTGGTCCCAAGAATATGCATTGAATCACATAATTCCAAAATGATCCTCTTTGAATCATGTGGACATCTTCCTAAAGCAACCCATTAATGAAGGCTATTTTAACATCTATTTTTCAAATCACAAAGTCATGGAAAGCCATAAGGGAAAGTGAAATTCTGAGGGATTTCAGTATTGGAACTAGTGAAATGATTTCTTTATAGTCAATACCTTGATGTTATTTAAACCCTTTTGAAACCATTCATGCTTTATAAGTACCTACTTGTCCTTCCATATCTGGTTTCTTCTTGAATACCCATTTACAACCAACTGATTTTACATCCACTAGAGGATTTACTCTTATGTAGGCTTTGAGTTTTAGGTATTACCTTTATGTAGGGATTGGTGTACCCTTACATATCTTTAGTAATGTGTGGAATACATTTATTTATCTATGGGATGGACCTTACATGAATTTTGTAGCAGTTGTGCTACCCTTACATTAGCTGAGGATGACACTTTCGTAACTAATGGAATAGAGGGACATACCCTTACATGAGAATTGTTTTACATTTATGGGATGATTGTGTGACCCTTATGGAGATCATGTTTTGGTTTATGGTACCCTTACATACTACTCAAGCGACCCTTACATAGCATTGGTATACCATTTTATAGTGCATTGGAAAACCCTTATTTAGCCGTCAGTCGAGTTTTTTTGCGTTGGATTTTTCAGCACACTGCTTAGTTGAATGCATGTCTAAATGTTATTAACAATTCTCAGTGGTATTTAAAATGTAATTCTTTATCATCCTACATTTATAAGGATATATAAAATCTTATGGAGGTAAAATCTGAGAGAGAGATTGAGAAAAGGGTATAAGATGATTAAGAGGTGAGAACATATTCAAGTATCAGTTCGCCAAAATTCTCACAAGTGTATAAGGAGTATTATTTTAGTGTTGGGATCACAGATTTGAGGTTATGTGGAAGAAGAAACAGGCTGATGTTTTTCTTGGTATGAGTTTCAACAGGTTAATTTGAACCTCAGTAAGGGGTTTTTTTTCATTTGGTTTTTCTAAAATTGATTTCATGCTATTGTTTACTTCATTTTATTATTCCTATTAGTGTGAGAATTATTGAATCATTCCTTTGAAATTAATCTATTTTTTCATATTTTACCTTCTTTGAAATTATATTTTTTACTATCATGCTTTCTATTCTTAATAAAATGATGTCAGGTGGTGTTATTTCCATGAAGTAAGACCAAAGTGGTTTGAACCACAAAAATATACCCATGTTAGTTTTGTTTACTACATTATATTTCAAAATTGTAGATATGTCTGATATATTAATCTCCATAATTTTACTTATATTTTTAGTATCTATTTCTTTATTAAATTTCCCTTTTAAGCTCACTTTATTTTGTTTTCTTATTTTTTGGTTAGTTTTTATAACACTGACTCCATCCTGGGATTTGTTTTCACTAGGGTTGTCCTCCCATAAAAATATCTATATTTATAGTATAGTTATAATCTTTAAATCCAACAACATGTTGACTATTAGAATGATTGTTTTCTGAAAAAAAAATAAATAGGAATAAATTTACACATACCTGAGTAAAATATTTAAATCATTCCAATGTGTCTTTCCCAGACTTCCCATAAACCTACTCATGGTACAAACCAAAAAATATATATCTGACTGAGAACATAAAATGGAAGACATGAGGCTACGTACTATATTTTTATAATGAATTTCACTCATAAAACTAATTTTAGAGTCACTGTTAGTGGATTTGGTCCAAGAAAACTTGAAGTAATGACATAAAGGTGCACTAACACGATTCAAATTATCCAACAAATACATTTTTAACATCTTATGAATATGATCAAATTTGGAAAAATAAAAAACCCTACAATTTTTTCCCGTGGATATTTCTATACCATGTATTTTCTTTTCTTTCCAAAAAATATTTCTTTTCAAAGGCATTATTCATTTGGTTTTTCATTTGACTTATTAACCTAATTTTTTTTGAAAATTAGAATAATATCATCAAAATATAAGAGTAAATAAATAGAGAAAAGTGTGATAGATTTAAATTAAACACAATTATCATATTTACTTCTAGTAAAACCATTTTTAAGTATAAAATAGAAAATTCATCATAAAATTATATAGATAATTTCTTAAGGGGTGAAAGTATTTTCTTAAAATTTACACATCAATTATATTAAAATATATTTAAAATACATCAGATGGTTTCATAAAATCCATCCATATGTCTTACCATGTAAAAATTTGGTTTTAACATCCAATTATTCAACATGAAAACCATTTTAGGTAGAAAAGGCTAATAAGAATATAATTAAGGGATTCATGAAAATAAGTGAATAAATCTCACCGTAATAAATTCCCTCACATTAGAAAAATCCATTTAAAAAAATTCTTGATTTTTATTTATTCTTCTTTTTACAAATTTTTTCTTCTTTCTTCTTTAAAACCATTTTAAACCTACAATTTTCTCTTAATCGTGTTTGTCAACAATTATACACATTTTTTTAAAAATAAATTCCATTTCATCACTCATGATATCAAGACACTGCAAGACTCATCAAAATAAATATATTTTTTAAAGTTTTATGGTTCATCACTATCCAGTTCAAAGCCTATATTAATGTTAAAAATATTGACATCATCCTTAGTAAACTAGGATGGGGAATAATGCTTCTAAGAGCCCTATCATGAGTCAACATGTAGTCTCTTAAATTAGCAAATATCTCAACCTCATTCTCAGATTTATATTCACTTATAGTTTTTCGGGTCTATGTGACTTGGTTAGGGTGTATTATTGGATACAAACCCTAGTTTTAGACTATATTTCAAGTTATAATCTATCCTCGTCACTAATGGGTTTATATGGATTACACTAGATTGAACCTAAAGCCTTCTGTTTAGAAGCATAAGCCTTATGAAAAGAACATCAAGAATTATTATACATTTCTGATAAGTATGCCTATCAACCCATGTTCTATACACTTTGACAGCATGTAAGTATCCAAAATATAAACATTTCACATTCCTAGGTTTATTTTTATCAATAATGATGTGTGTATAGGATGTACAACCAAAAAATATAAGATTTCATAAACTATGGGTGAACTAGTCCAAATCTCATCATGCGGTTTGAAACTAATGGTTGTGATGACCCCCTCCCCCCAAATCCCCCCCGATGGGTTGGCGATAAGAGAAAGAAGATAGTGACCACCCGATTCTCACCTCCAATCGTCCAAGTGTTGGAAACAATCATTAAGGGTATAACGAACATTAAAATGTGAGGCATTACCCTCTAAAAGAACAAGTGGATGAAAGAGATAAGAAAATTACATCAATCATATACTTTTTGATAGATTAAAATTAACCCAAGTTCTTATATGTAATGTTATTCATGACTGAAAACTATAAAATAAAACTTTAAGTATTAAAAAGGTAAACGTGGTAGTGACCAGGAATCTCAAATTGCTTCTAAAAAATCAAAAGCATGTAATATCCAACCATATCTCAAGCCTACTCCTACTAACCTCAAAAAAATTATATATACATAGGGTGAGAATCAAAAGTATACTCAACAAGGTCCTCCATGTAGACTCTAAAGAAAAAGATAAATAAATCATAATAAATCCCAAGGAACATGAAGTGAAACCAACACATCACCTAAATAGGTATACTGAGTTCCTAGCATCGCCATGGATATATCCCACCATGTAATGATTAAAAGATATCATTAATTATAGTAATAAAAACATGGGTTACCTGCTACAATTTCTCCACTAATTTTCCTCTACACCCTAACTTTGTACGTCCTGATTCATCTCTCCATAAAATAATCCACCTCAAATAAGTATCCAAATATGCATCTCATGCATCACACCATCTCATCTTCCCATCCACATATACATATAGTAAATGAGTATTTTCTTAGATCCACCACATCCCATATCTCTTGTGTTATACATCAAGAATTGTACCTCAATCCATCAGATCACATACACTGAGTATGTACCTTGATAGCCCATACATGTTATACCAATAATAATTTTTTAGATACGATATCTGGAGATACATGTGTGAAATAACCACAAACCATTACATCCCTTGACACAAACATATAGGGACACTAACCACCATACATAATAGCACATAATACTACTAGGAGGTAAGTTAATATATAGAAGGGGTAATTATCCATATGTCCCTCTCTAACCTAGTTTTTGGGGAAAACACCAACCAAGAGACCACTAGGTATTAATGTCCCTATTAAAATGGGTGGGGTAGCATAAAAAATCACCAAAAAATAGGATATAATATATCTCACGACCACACTATGGTAAATAAAATAGTCTTAGGCTTAACTAATGTTATCATCACTCAAACACCCGACTACCACGACTATGTTCTAGATATACTATAAGAAACAAAGAATTTTAATTGGACTTTATTAAAATTAATTAATTTATATTAATATTTCAATTCAAATTAGATAATTCACTAACCACTAACTAACATTATACTATTCACATTTCATTGACCATAAAAGTGAAGCACATGTCCTCTATGAATAATCTAACTGAGTCCATGATTCCTCAATATTAACAGCCTTTGCATTCCAAGATCTAGCTTAATGGGTTAAAAAAATTGTTCTTTTACCATTCCATTATTTTAAGAACTCAAGGAAATATCTCAATTAACCATAAACATATTCATAACCAATCACTTTCAACTACCTCTATCAGTGGGGAAAGGAATGTAGATAAATAAGAAACTCGACCATATAACCTTTAAACAGATTAAGAATATAACATCTTATCTTTTTGAAAAATAATGGGTAATCTCATATTCAACCCTATCCATCAAATCTGGTATAATCCCCGACACCCTCATGCATATCACAATGAATCACTCCATCATATGAGTCAAATTCTTTCACAAACTGTAGGCCTCCCCATCCAAATCTCATTAGCCAAAAGCTAACCCAAAATCAGCTCACATCATATAGAAATTCTAAAATATAATGAAAGATAGAAGTAAAAAAACCAAAATAATGGTCAATAGGGAATCTAGGCCCTAAAACAAGGCATTTATCCATCACATGCAATAGGACCACACAGTCCCAAACATAAGGAATTCATCCTTCCTAAGAAAATGAGCTCACTTGGTCCCCTGAATTTATCTTTATCAAACAATTAGTTTTATTCCATCTTGGATAAACTGATTCAATTATCACAATTTATAAGTATGAGTGATTTAATACATCATTTATATAAATCTATCATTTTTTAAACAAGGTATCAAGCATCAAATCGAGTTTCAAAAAATTCTGGGAAGAACAATTCTTATTTGGCATGCCTTTAATTTTTACCACTACTAGAATTTTAGTTTTATATCAAATTCAATTAGAATGTGGACTAAAAACATCAATTAAACATGCATAAAGCATCAATTTTATTTCCATAAAATTAGAAGAATCTATGGATTCATTATACATGATTATTTAATTCTTTTAGATAACAAAAAAAATATTGGATTTATGTTTTTTAACCATTTTCATCAAAACTACACATTTTAACCTATGCATAACCAGAAAGCTAAACAGTAATATCATATGTTACTAACTATCTATAAAATCTACAGGAAAACTATTACCATGGTGGAAGAACATGTGATCTTTAACCATAAACCAAATTCATTATTTAATCCAATTCAATCTTTATTAGGATAATTTCACAACCAACTAAAAAGATATATATCATAACTTAATGATTTCATGTAAATATAAATGATAGATAATTAATACCCTATTTTAATATTTTAACATTCTTCAAATGAAAAGGTAAAATCAATGTTGATCAACAATCAACTATCCCATAAAGAAACTATGATCTCCTAAATACTTTTTACAGTAATCATGTGAAAAAAAACTATTGGAAAGATGAAAGATCAAACACGATCACATGGAAAGAAGAAATGGGAGAAAATGAGATCAAATACATAATAAACTGGAAGAAAAGAGAAATTACACACTTTGGACCACCATAGACCAGACATGGGATGTTAGGGAATAAATTTGATAGAAAGGGGCTTCAAAGGCCTTTATAAATCTCTCTTAGGAGTATAGGGTTTGGGGGATAAACTTAATAGAAAAGTGGGTTTAGATGAATTTAGTGTATTTATAAGACAACATCAAAAATAAAGTCCATGATGTAGCCCCTCAGACCACACCATAAAATTACCGAACACATGGGATTTTATGGTGTAAGGAAATACACTACATTGTGCCCCCTAGCCAAAGGCATGTCTGAGAAACATGAAATCGTACATGGTGAAAATAATATAAAAATGGAGAAGGACAATGAAATAGGGATGCCTATTACACTATAGAATCAAATGGACTAAAGGGAGGTTACACTACCACATAACCCTCGCAACATAACTAGCTATAAATTTACTAAACACCCCTCAAAACACTACAACTCAGTCAGAGCCTCAATACTACATCACTCAACCTCTAGGGAATGTCATATTCCATAAACTTTCTCCATGGTGAATCCATTCCAAAATTGTTAGTGGATCCAAAATCCACCCTTGATCTCTTTTATTCCATATCCAACCACATTACACTATAATGACCATGTTTATGGAATAATCCAAGACTCTATGATGAAAAACTCCTCAACGCCTAATTTACCCTAAAAAACACCTTGAAACCTTCTTTGGAAACCTCCAACACACAAACTCACAAAATAAATGGCCACAAGATTCTGGCTCAATACATCGGATAGCTATAAAACTATTCTCATCCTTGTGAATTAAACCACACCTAGAGATAAATAAGTAAAAAAGTTTGTCTGAATAACCACCCCATGAGATATCTCCCAAGAATCTCTTCACCATATAAGATCATACACCTCACTTAGAGGAAAAAAATTGAAAAAACATGAAACAAAAACAAACCTATCATAAATACTCTCCAAGGAATATAATACGAAAATTAGATCAAGTTCACCAATAAATAATTTAGAAAGAGAAAAAAATATTATAAACTAGGAAAGATGAGAATACACAATTGAGTAATTCTAGAAGAGAATATATAAACATAAAGCAGATTAAGAGACTAATTGTGTAGTTGGGACTCACATTTCTAGATGTTATCCTCTATGCCACCATGACAGCATAAGATATAAATCAAATCAATAGTGATCTCATGAAAATCCTTCTCCTAACTATCCTTGATCTCCAAAAGTCAATCATAAAAGGTCTTATCAATTTAAATGTTTATATTTCCCAAATCAATGACATGGAAATCATCATGAAGCTAATGGTGGAGCTATGACACATGGAAGACATTAGGTGTTTGTCTCATAAGTGGTAGAAGTGATATCTTATACACCATGGCCCTGACAAGATCCAACACCTCAAATGACCCAAAGAATTATGGAGAAATGTTAATACCATGAAAAAAACCATCACTATCGATGACGAGGAGTCACCATTCAGAAAACATGACCTCCAAAAATGAATTCCATTAGTATCATCTCATTGGTCAGTATATGACTTATCATGATCCTATGATACCTTAATCCTCTCATAAATCATGCGGACCATCTCCTTCATTCTTTTCACTAGATCTAACTCGAGAATTGATGACTTTGCAACTCAAGTCTAGTGTAATGGAGAATTAAAAGTTCATTCATACAAGGCTTAAAAAATTTCCAAAAAATAGGAGAGTGAAAAATAGTTTTGTAATGAAACGTGACCAAAGGAAAGTGTCTAATCCATGATTCTATAAAATCCATGATAGAAGAATGAAACATGCCTTCAATAGTTCATATATTCAACTCTATCATACCATTCATATGTAGATTAAAATAAGTGTTAAGTTATAACTGAGATCCAAAAGTATGATGAAGAGATTTCCACACCCTATAGGTAAAACTAGGATCATGATCAGAGATGATATTCCTTGGGACATTCTAGACTATCACCATCACTTATAGATACAACCTTGACAAAACCTCCATTGATCTTGAATACTTAACTACTATAAATTGGTATGATTTCATAAAACAATCAATTACCATCCATATAGATCAAATCCTCCCTAATCTAAAGATAAAGCACTAATAGAGTCCAAATATATTTCCTCCCACTTCCACTAAGGAACATCCAATAGTTGGGGAAAATCACTGTGAACATGGTTCATATCCTTATCCTTCTGGAAGATCGAACATCAAGAAATAAACTCTTTAATTTCACGCTTCAATCCAATCCACCAAAACAATCCTCTCAGTGCCCATTATATCTTTATCACTCCAATATGTACATCCATGGGTGATATATGTAACTCACCAAGAACCAACTCATGCAATTCTAAAGGGATGAAAATCCCCCCTAGAATAAAACCCAGTGTTGTTCATCCTCAAACCACAAATTAGGGTAATCACCAAAACTAACTTGGTCTCTCTCAACCTCCTCCTCAAAATCCCTTAGCGGGGACTCCTCCACCTACTACAAAAAAATGTTATTTCATGATCATCTAAAAAATACATCCCTTGCCTCTGTCCACTCCCATATGATGATGTATCAATGAGATATCTTCTACCACTCACTGAGAATCTCCATATTCACACACGACATCACTATGTGAATTCCTACTCAAATAATTAGCCAAAACATTTACCTTTCCCAGTGTATATGCAATCTATAATTCATAGTCCTGCATGAATTCCATCCACTACCACTACCACATGTTTAAGTATCACTGAGAGAATTCATACCTCAAGAGATAATGATCGGTAAAAACTAAAAAATGATCACTGATGAGGTAATGTCACCAAAAATTAATGGAAAACACAATTGATTCCAACCTGATATCATGGATAGCATAATTATGATCATGGGGATGTGACTCTCAAGAATTGTAAGAAATAACTCTTCTATTCTCCATCATAACACAACCCAAAATACGATGTAAATCATCATATAAATCCTTGAACTAAACTACCACTATTTGAAAATAGAGTAATGGAGAACTGAGCAACTTCCCCTTCAGGTACTCAAGATATCTCTACCACTAGTCAGTCTATAAGAACACCTGATACCTTTTTGTTAAGGACAAAGTGGAGTCACAACCTGAGTGAATTTGATCATGAACCACCTATAATAGCCTACTAAACTGATAAAAATATCTACTTATGTAGTAGTCTTAGGGGATTCCCATTAAAAAAACTACATAAATCTTTGAAGGATCCATAGCCACTCACTGATAATACATGGCATGTCCTAGGAAAAAAATTCATAATCCAAGAACTCACACATTGATAAATTCCTAAATAGTTGATGATGAAGTAGAACTCCAAAAACAACCAAAAAAATCTCAACTTTCTCCTCCTCAAACAGGAAGTAAAAAATGATTTCATTGATAAAATCCAGCATGAACTTATGTATAATTTCCTTGAACATTGTGTTTATCAAACCCATGAACACAAATAGATTATTTGTCACATCAAACGACATCACAATGATCTTTTAATTCCCATTACGACATTGTAAATTAGTCTTCCTAGTATCTTCGTCTTTCACACACATCTGAATAAATTTTGAACACCAATAAATCATCAAGGACCAACTTTATCCTTTCATATAATAAATTAAATCATCAATCCAAGGAATAGGTTAGTGGTTTTACACATTCACTTGATTCTAGCAAGGATAATTAAAGAAAATCCACAAGTTGTCACTAACCCTTTTTACAAGAAAAATAGGTGCACCCCAAAATAACACACTCAATATAACAAAACCCCGCTAAAACATGTCACCAAGAAATACCTATAGCTCTTGAAGCTTTGAAATTGAAATACTATATGAATACTTTGAGATTGGAGAAACACCTGGTTGTACCTTAATCCTAAATTTGATCTCTCATTAGGGGGTAATGCTACAAACTTTTCAAAAAAAACATCATGGAACTCATCTACAACCTTGGGAAACATCATCGGTTGAACCTATGATAAACTCAACATCAGCTAATCCATCAATAAAGATAATGACACAACATTCCTTTGACCCATCTAAGGGTGTCTCTCTCCAAAAACACAATGGAATCCCCCTCATTATTCTAGATTGAAACCTTCCTCATAGATTAATACATAAAATCATGAACCAAATATATGTAGTCCATACCAAGGATGATGTTGTATGGCTGTATACAAAAAAAAATAGGAAGTCTCTCTTCAAGAGAGGTGCTTCCCCAAAACTAGCTCATATTTTCTATATACTTCATATAGGTAATCTCAACCTCTAACCGGTATAATAAATTCCAATGGAAATATAATATTCTCCACATCAAGTCCCAAAGCATGGACTATATGGGGTGATATGAAGGACTATGTAGCTCTAGAAGTAAACAAGGAATGCACCCTTATAGAAAATAAGAAAAGAGTACCTAAAATGATATATGTCTCTCCTAGAGTTATAAAATCTAGAGCATGAATCTGACCAAGACCCACTCCATAGCCAAATAGAACCTAATGAAAACCAACTACATGGATTTGATATACTCTATGGGGATGATGGTCATCATAGGGCTATCCTCAACCTACCCTATATCCTCATTGCTAATACCAAATTAGATTATCTGGTTATGGTTGCATTAGATGAAATTATGTCAATAGAGGAAACTAAAGTAGAGCAGTAGGTTCATACAGCCTATCCAAAAAGTTTGATCGCTCTCATAGTCGATTGAAATAGCCTCCACATAATGAACATGCATTAGATCCCCTATAATAAACGTGATAACTTCTACCCCCGGATAAATGAGATAGACAGGACTGGTACCTACCACATCTATCTAAAAGATCTTCTTCCAAGGAAACTAGGAACACCATTCCATATATATTCATTATGAGGAATCATGATTATTCCCCTCTCATGATGAAATAGTTCATTACATCATCCTCTCAACAACCTTTGCTCCCACCAACACCTCGAGATACATATTTGGTATGAATGGGGTGACTTGGGGAAAGTTATATGGATAAAAATCATTCTCTAAATGAGTTTATTTAATATCTTAATCTATAAATATGATTGAAGTATTTCATAGAAGGTTCGTGAAATGGATTATGGACTCGCATATGGTGGAACTCCCCTATCGAAGGGTATGTATCTCCTAAAACCTGGCCACCATCATGGTCGAGGAATGAAAATTAGCTCATAACTGGTCCCTAAACTTCTCATAGGGGACCAATGACTCCTTGCATTATATTTATGCTATGTTAAAAAACAAGCACTCGTGATTCTATAGACTCTAGCACTAAAACTCTTATAGTTTTCACATCTATGTGTCATCATCATTAACCTATACTCTAAATTTATATGTTGGAACCTTCGAATGAACATATTTGGTGAGACCTAATGAGAATATCGACCTAGAGTCATACATATAAATGAAAAAATCGTTGGACTCCTAAATATAGAATATATAATATTTAAAATTAATTAATTAATTAATTTTATTTATTAAATTTTTAACTTAATCCCAAGGTCTACCCATTTCGAGCACATGTGTAATGAAGAATGATGCATGGTCCTTTCTTAGGTCTCAACCTTCCATTCAGTATCACTTCATCTAGTAGGATCGATAAAACTAATGGTATGTGTATCAAATCATAGGGGATCCTAGATACCAATTTCTTATTTGGTTTCCCTTGTTTACACATCATTCTAAACTTATCTTGCACCATTTCCCTATTAAATCATTATTCCTCACATGTTCCTTACTCCAAACTCATTCATATCCATAAACGCAAACCGTTGTGATAGAGAAAATATTTCTAAATTATTTTTTTCTAAATTTAAATGTTTTTAATCCCACAAAAGTGTTATTTTAAGGGAAATTGTCACTATGAACTCTTATGCTAAGGATAATGAGTAGCTAACCCAAGGAAGTTCCTAGGGTGAGTAATTCAGTGATGAACCCAGTTACTTGAACATTCATGCTTATTATTTCTTATTATCTTAGATTTAGTCTATGGGGGATCTTATTGGGAAATGATCCTGTATGTCTCCACTTTCCAACTGAGGGTTAGAATTCACTTCTGCAATATTCTCCCTCGATCAAGGAGGTGAATGGGTGGTATCTTGGAGGTCATTGAGTGTACTATATATTCAAAACCATATTTAGAGGAGTAAGTTCTCATGTATTATAGACTTTTTACATTAAGTAAATTTGAAATTAATAACAGTGTGAGGAACATTCAATATAAGTGATTCTATTGGAAATATTTCTTTTCACCTAACATCAGTTTGACTGCATTCATTTCGTTTTCATTGCATTTGAATGTGTATTTTTTCATTTCATTTCTAAAATCTTAATTTCTATTTTTTTATTTATAAATTAAAAAATATAAATATTTAATTAGAAATAGTGATTGATTGGCCATGAAAGCTCCTCAAGAGAATGACCTAGGTCATCCCCTATACTACAGTTAGTTATAAATATTTTTGAGATTGTTCACGATAAATATTCATCAAATTTTCATGGTTTATGAGGATCCAAGTGGTCATAATTCACTAATAATATTCACATTTTGTAAATAATTTTCTTTTTTTCATTTGAAAAATCAGAAAAAATCATAACTTTTAAAACTAAAAAAAATCCATGATTTATTTCAATTCAAATTATTCTACATGGACTAAAAAATATCAGGTGGAACAAGAAATTAAAAAATATGATATGAATGAACATAATGAAGAAGTAAAAAATGAAGATAAAAGATAAATGTGTTGAGGAATATGTCCGTTCACTCGTGTAGCAACATGAACTAGAGCCGAAACCTAAAAAAGAACGAGTGGTGGAAGAAATTTCACCAATAATATTTTATGTCAAATAACCTGAGTCAGGTGATATGGAGATACGAAAGGAATTAATCATATCATCCCATACTTAACCATTGCTCAAGTATGTCTCATAAGTACGCATTCAATATGATTAACTTATTAGAGATCAATATTTTTTGAAATAATACTATAATTTATTTGTTGAATATAACCAAAAACCTGATCTTTGAATCCTAGATAATGAAAACTCCGCACTTCTCTGCCTCTATCTTGCTTTTGGTTATGAAGATGAAGATTCACTTGCTGATATTGAGTTGTCAATGGTCCATCCAGAAGACATTAATTTCAAAATTAACTTACTTGAAAGGGAGTATTTCTTTATTTATTCATTATGTTTTAATATTTTTCATGCTAAAGTGTTTTCTGACTTACCTTTTTGTGAAATTTTTGATACATCACAAATGGAGTAGGGATTGGATGTTAAGTAAGATTCCACCCAAGTGGTGGTGATTATTAAAGAAAATACCACCCATGTAGTGGTGATAAAATAAAAGGATTTGACGGATCATGTGTTCTTGTGACTATCTACTCTATAATAACAGTGCCACCATATGGAGGAGGATAACACAAGAGTAAACAAGGATCGCCCATATTTTTTCCTCCCACTTCTAATATTAAATTTAATTCATTATTCTTTATTGGGGTTGGAGAATTATCTTTTCATCTATGGGGTTCTCTACTTTCAGTGTTTACTCAGGAAAATTGGGAAAATTCCCATCTGGTGGTTCATCTCAAATAAACCACACCCACCTTCTGATTAGGGATAATCCATTGCAACTACCTGACTAGGGGCAATAAAAACCTAGCACCCAGTAGGGGTTAAAATAAGAATTATCCCTTTTCATTTTCCATTATCATTATTTTTATTTAATTTTCTTATTTACTTTCATTTCTTTCTCTAATTTTTAATATGGTATCATATATGAGATTAACTCATGGCTTCCATTGATAAATAAACTAGGTTGTTTCTTTTCTTTTCATTATTTTATTTTCTGCCCAATTTAAATTCAATCATGAAAAATTCTTGATCATATTTGAGATAAGAAAAGGTGAGTAAATTAAATAATTGTGGGGGAATGATGTCAACCTATTTTTAATATTTTTATGTGTGCTTTTATTTTATATTTCAGGTATTTTTCTAATCTTTTTCTTGTTTTTTTCCTTTCTTGGGTGTCTTTTTTTGGATTCTTGTGCAGAATTCAATACCTTGAAAATTTAAAAAAATATTGGTATTTTTGGAACATTTATTTATTTGAATGTTTGAGTATTTAAGTAATTGTTTCAAGGATGTTTTTTCCTAATTTATGATCTTTTAATTTGAATAATTTTGATTGATTGTTAAACTCATATGCACTAGTATTATCCAAATTCAAAATCTGGCCTAAAATGAGAGGTTTCTAAGACTTTTATACATATTATTTACATTTATATTTTTATTTAGTGTCTTGAGATATGTTGTGTGATCCAAAAATTTATGTTTTCATCTTTTTCAAAACTATTAGAGTTTGTGTAATGTGATAACTATGATTGAGGTAACAATTTGGAAGTCCCTTTTAGCATTCAACTCTTATTTTGGCCAACCTTTTCATCTAACTTTTATTAATACCATAGAATACATGAAATACCTTATTAGTTAAAAACATTACTATCCATTTATTCATTTCAAACCTACTCTATAAATTAAATGCATCATTATTGTTGAACTCCAGTGTGGGGGAGGGAGAATATGTGTTGTATTTTTCTTTCCTGAAGAAACTACTTGAGATGAATTGAAAGTGTTTCCATATTTATTGGTTCTTGGGTGGAAGAAATTTCATGATGTAAATATGGATGGGTGGACCAAAATATCGTTGTAAATATGGTTTGGGTGTTCACTAATTTGAGATGATCAAAATTTGCCTCACTTTTCATAAAAAATATGATTTTGAAGAGAAATCCAAATCTGTATTCAAGCTAAAAAATGATACAAATTAGGGTAATTGAGATGATAATTATCACTTATGATAAAAATTTCTAGTGTGAAATTCCCAAATAAATGAATATGTGTTTTTAGGTGATTCATTTTTTATCTGATAGAGGAGCACACCATTCTGGAGAAAAACTGTTCCCATGCATTTACTTCACTTTACAGCTTAACCCTCCTCATTCTGCCTCTAATGTTTTTACATATAAAACCTTCCAACTGTTATCCTAAAAAACACATGAATAATGACTCATGGTTGAAAAAAAACTACATTGTGAAGTTTATATACTAAAAAGACAACAATCCTTTGTAGATCAAACATGTTCTTGAGAATTAGAAAAAATACAGTTAAAAAATCCTTGAGTGATGAGTGAAATATTTTTTTTGTGGAGGTAGGTATGGTATTATTGTGGGTATTAACATAAAAGTGAATGCATTATTATGGTTTTTGATGATTTTGGGAATTTTTAATCCATTTATGAGGCATGATATTTTCCTTTCATATGATATTTGGGATGTGTTATCATTTATGCTTCGGGATGTTTGATTTAAGCCTCGTATAAGATAATTTCCAATTATTGCAATGTTTAAGTGTGATTGAATTGATAGAGAAAATATTTTAAATTATTTTATTATGAATTATAATTTTATAATCCCACAAAATTGTTATTTTATGGGAAATTGTCACATTTTATATATTTTTATGTATTTTCAACTTAATTGAAAAAATAGATTATTTTGGATTTTAAATGTTTTATTTTTAATCTGAATTGATGCTATAACTTTTTCTAAACTAGTAGAAAATGGAAAATTATTGTTTTATACGTTCTTATGATTTATTAGATTCAATTTATCCTTCCGGATAAAAACCTCAATCCATCAATTGAAGGCCCAAATATAGCCCACATGTCCAGCCACGAAAACTATATACATATATGGATAATTTTATTTCTAGGAACATATATCATACATGGAAGATTAATATGAGATCAAATTCAACATGGAGATAGAAGACATCAATAATAACAACCTTTATTAATATGGACATACGTTATTCCTTCATTTTAAAGGAAATAAATGCATGGTAATTTTGCTAAATTGGAATACGAAGAATAACTTATCCAAAATAAATTACCGAAGTAATTAGGAGATATCCCCCATTACACCTGTCCAATGAAGACACATATAATAACAAGTTTAAAGAGTACCAATTTTGAAATTATTTTCACTAAATTGGGATCACATGCGCTTTTGGAGCCAAAACTTTGACATCTTCTCCCTATAAAAAAGTGTCCCTTCTTTATTCCAAAGTGTTGAAGACATAGCAGTATCCTTTTTTGGTAAATCTTAGTAGTTTAGTATTTAATTTTATTTTATTTTCATTCTGTGATTTCATTCCATTTTTAAATTTATTTTTCTCATATCTCTCCTTCTCTCTCACTCTTTTGTTTTATTCCCCCATTTTCATCTTCTTTGTGAACACTTATTCTCATGATCATGAGTAGTTATCCCAATAAACTTCCTGAGGGAGTAATCCAGTGATGAACCCAAGTATTTTAAAATTAATTCTTAATGATTATTATTTTTATATATTTATGCCAAGGAAGACCTTAGTGGGAAAGACACCTTTTTGTCTCCACTTTCCACCAAAGTCTTAGATTTTAATTCTGCAATATTCTTCCTCAATCGAGGAGGTGAATTTGCAGTATCTCGGTGATGTTGAGGGTAATGTATATTCACAACCATATTCAAAGGAGGATGTCCATACATATTATGTAGTGTTTTCATTATGTAAATTCGAAACTAATAATATTATGATGAAGGTTCAATCAAGGTTACACTCGTGATAATATTTCATTTCTCATAAGATCATTTTGTCTGCATTTATTCTATTTCCATTGCATTTGCATGTTTATTTTTTTGTTTTTCATTATCATTTATCTAATCTTAATTTCTGTCCATTCTATTTCATAATTAAAAAAATTATTTAAAAAATTTCATGAGAAATATTGAGTGACTGACCAAGAAATCTCTTCAATTAAACGACCTAGGTCAGCCCCTATGTTGCACTTATTTATAAATATTTTTGGGAGCATGCACGATAATGCTTCCTCAATTTGATACCACTCTGTCATGACCCCCAACCCCCAAAGTTACCCCTCCCTAGTTAGTGATGATTTATTGAGGATAATGGTCTCATGAAGCCTACCTCCGATAAGCTAGAGATTGGTGACAAGCATCAAGGGTATACTAAACAAAAAAATGGGAGGCATTACTCTATAAGAGAAAAATCATAAGAGAGAGATAAGAAAATTACACTAATAAAATCATTCTTAGATATATTATAAATGAACCCAAGTATAAACATGTAATTTCATACAAAACTAAAACAACATGGAAGTAAAAAATGTAAGTGGAAAAAGGGTAAACCCAACAGAAACCATGAATCCCAAACCAATCCTTCAAAATCATGAGCTAGTAATATCCAACCCAATATCCACCCGAATCCAACTGACCTGAAAGATAGTTTATATATACATTAGGTTATCATAACTTGTATACTAAGTAATATCTTACCTAGATCCTATCATGAATAAGATAAATAAATCATACTAAATCACAATGAATAAAAGTTGAAACTAACTCATTGCATAAATAGTTATACATTGTTTCCAGCCTCACCATGGTTTTCCCTCACTAAATAACTCATACAAGAGATAATATATTATTGTAAAAGAACACAAGTACCCCATTATCACTTCCCCACTGATTTTCTTCCCTGTATTAACATCATAAATCATGATCTATCTCCCTTAAAAATAATCCAACCTGAAGACACATGGGCTATGTATCACAAAATGTATCTCATGTATAACATCATCTCATCATCCAACCCACATATCCATATAGTAACTTTGTATTTTCATATAGCTGCAAAAACCGTTATCTTGTGTATTATATTTCAAGTGTTATACCTCAATCCATCACAACCTATACATTGATTGTGTACATAAAGACAAAACAACCCATACACATAAACCCCATAGTAATCATTTGGATTCTATATCTGGAGATACATATGTTTGAAATAACCAAAACCCATTATATCCATATAAAAAAATATGGGGAAACTAATAATCACACAGACCAGCACATAATACTACTAAGATAAGAGAGCAAATCTAGAGGGATTAGTCAGGCATCTGTCCCTTGATAACCTAGATTTTCGGGAAAACAGGCTCCCAATGTCCATTGAGTTTTACTCCCCCTACCGACAGGGGTTGGGTAGCATACTAAATCAAGAAACCTAAAACATGTAATATAGCTCACAACCATACTATGGGAAATAAATTATTCTCGGTCTCAACTATATATATCATCACTTGGACACTAAAATACCACCATTAAGATTTATATATCCTATAAGAACAAAATAATTTTAAGAATACATTCATTAAATTACTTATTTTCTTCTAAAAGGTCACTTAATATGTTTTAATTAATTATACATTAATTAAAATAATTCCAATCACATTTCATTAATCATAATATTGACATCTATTCCTTCCAGGAATAATCCAATCGAGTCCACGGTTTCTCAAAATTAATGGCATTTTCATTCCTAACACCAGACACACGTGTTAAAAAATTATTATTCTTTTACCCTTCATTAATTCTAGGTACTTTAGGAAACATCCAAAGCTACCACAAATACCTGAACAACCAAGAACATCTAGAAACCTCAAGAAGTGGTGAAAGTAAAGTAGATAAACATGAAACTCGACCATTCGTCCTTTAAACAAATTAACAAGAAATAATCCCATCATTAAGAACAATAATAGGTAAGCCTAGATTCATTCCATTATTTCAACTCTAGTACCTCTCAAACACCCATATGAATATCAACTAGCATCTCATCATCATATGCATCAAATACTACCACAAACACTGATCCTACCCACCCATATCTCATCGGCCAATAGCTATACCAATATCACATCACATTGAATAATAGGACTCACATCCATTGTAATATATAAGGAATAAAAAAATCGTCAAGATAAATAGGGAAACTAGGCCTTAAAACAAGGCATTTAGCATTCATAAGAAAATGATCATTCCCAACCCCAAACACAAGGCATTCAGCATTTATAAGAAAAAAGACTCACTTTGTCCCAAACATGTATCTTTATAAAAAACCCTAGTTTTATTCCATTTTTAATTATTCAATTAAATTAAAAAAGATTATAATTATGAGTAACCGAATAAATCATCTATAAAAATATATAATTAGTTAAACATGATATCTAACATCAAATAATGTTTTAAAAACTCTTAGAAGAACAATTATCATTTGGAATTCCCTTTATTATTATCATGGTAAGCATTTAATCTCTAGGTTATTTATCAAATTCAATTTGTACATTCAATAAAAAATTTAACTAAACATGAATAAAGCTTCATTTTTATTTACATCATATTAAAATAATCTAAATATCCATTAAAAATTCCATTTTTAAGAAATTCATCCAACCAAAAAATTACCTGGTTTATATTCTATGGACAATTTCATTAAAAAAATAATGTTAACCCAAGAATAAGAAACATGATAAAAAATAATATCAAATAAATAACACTATCTAGAAAATAAAGAGGCAAACTATTATCATGGTGAAATAACATGTAATCACTAACAATAAAACAAGTTCATTTTTTAATCTAATTAAGTATTGATTAGATTAATTCCACTTCCACCCAAAATGATAATGTATGATAACTTTATTATTTCCGAAAAATAAAAAAACATAAGAAATGAATCCCCTACCTAAGGCTTTTTATGATATTTAAATAGAAACATGATTTCCACACGGATCATTGATCACCTCTCCCATAAAGAAACTATAATATACAAAGGATGTCATGCCAATGACACAACAATAAACAACAAAAGAAACTACATTAGAATTAGGGTGATCAAAATCAATCACATGAAATTAAGAAACGGGGGGAAACAAGATCAAACAGAGAAGAAACCATAATAAATTATTAAGAACTACCCTATGATCGCCTCATATTGAACGCATGAGGTTATTTATTGAATTTTATTGTAAGGGGGTTCAAATTACTTCAAAAATATCTCTTAGGTGACAAGGGTTCGAGAGAGAAACATTAGAGAAAAGTGGGTTCAGAAAGGGTTCATTTATTTATAGGAAAACTTAAAAATATGAGTCCAAGAAACATCCCCTAGGACCACACTACTAAACTATATAAATCAAGTAATTTAAAGGTGAGATACAATACATTACGTTATATCCGCCTGGTCAAAGGTGCATATGAGAAACATGATTGCTTCTAGGATGAAAATACTATAAAAGAGGGGAGGGAATATGGTGCAAGGAAACCCATTAATACACTTAACCTAGTCGCCTAAAGGGATTCTAATCTAAAATATAACCATTTTGATGCACTAATATCAAAACTAATAGAACACCCCTTAAAACAATACACCATATCTGGAGCCTTCATGCTGCAACACTTGATTTCATAGGAAGGGCATGAATTTTAGAATAACTCTATGGTGAAGCCTTTCCAAAATTGAAAGTGACTCATAGATCCTTATTTGTTCCCACTAATGCTGGTATCCATGCTTACAATGTTCAGAATAAGGTTTCAAAGTGAAGAGTCTCCTCAGGACCCAGTTTCCCCCAAAAAAAACCTGGAAATTTTCTTTGAACACCTCCAGCACCAAAATTCATAAAGGAAAGGGTGTACTGGGGTTCGACACATACAATGGAACCAGAGTGAAATATTTTGATCATATTTATTTCATTAGTTGAATATTCTTCCTACAATGACATGGGAATTCAATAATAAGATGTCATTCTTCTCACTCATTCTAAAACACTCAGTTTAATCCTCTCTACTAGGTCATTCTGTTGTGGGGGGTATCCACACTATTTTTGTATCTAATAATAACTTCATAACTACAATAGTATGTGTAGTCACTGGAAAAATAATCTAGACCATTTCTTATCCTAAGGGTATTTAGTTTACTTCCATATTAATTTGAACATTATACTTTCAAATTTTGAAGGTTTCAAAGGTTCTAGATTTGTGCTTCAGAATGTAAATCCATACGTTCTATGAATAGTCGTCCAAAAATTTCACATTGTTATGCCCACCACTATAGGAAACAGTCTTAGAAGGACTCCATAAATAAGAAGTTAAATATTCTAAAGGGGTTTTATCACTCTTTTTATACCTTTTAAAAATGACTCTTTTGCAATTACCATGAACACAGTATTCACAAAAGGGAATAATATATGCGGTAAAATCATTTTAAATCAATTTTTTTAGTCTATTCTTATAAATTTCTCCTACATGTCCTAATAATTTATATCATAAAATTGTTTTATTTTCCATGGGATCAAGTCTTTCATTTAACTACTTTATATGAGTCCTACCATCTAATACATATAAAACATTAGAGAAGGTTCCTTTCATAATAGTGAGTAACCCCTTTAAGATCATAAGAATCCCTTAATCAGACCTAAAAATTTACCCATTTGGTCGAAGACTCTATAGAAAATAACATTCATCTTTAAATATGGCACCCACCTGACCTCCTTTAGATATTTGTCCAAACAATCGTATAATTATAGAGAGACAATACCTTTACTGATGATTCTTAAACATTTTTATTTATTAGGTAAACATCACCACTCTCAATCTCTCTTAAATTAGAAAATTATTCATGTTTGGGACATATGAAATGAGAATCCTTAATCTTGGATCCATTCCACATACATATCATCAGAAAAAAACATTTATAACATCAAAAATATCAAAATCATGTTCAAAAAAACAATTAATGGTTACTCTTATTGGTGTTTTTCATACAATTAGTCCCCTGGGTAAAATTACTTATAATGAGACCAGGTTATTTGCAATGAAATAATTTAGTTTTTTACCCCTAGAACCTAATTGGATCCTATATATGTTATTACGCCTCATTTTCCCTCTCTACTCAGGCCTACCTCTATGATTAATCCCCTCAAATTCCTACAAAACAAAACTAGGAAACATCTTTTAAATTTCATATGGAAACAAGGAAGACATAACTTATTATAAGTTTAAATAATCCATATCATACATTATTGAATCTTTAATTTAATTATAAGATTAATCGAAAGATCTCAACCATATGATATCAAAATCAAAATCATCCCAATTAACTTATATATTCAACAAATCATGAATGGATTAGTTGATATCATCGATATGAGTTGTGACTGCAGTTCCAAGATGCATAAAAAAGTTATACATTCACATATTCTTATGTAATTGGAATACTATGGTCTTTCTCATTTAATTTGTTTCATGTTTATACCAGATTTGGGAAGCAGTGGATTCATAATCTACCACATGAAGGACCCTACCACTTAATGATATGATAACTAGACTATGGGCCTTCTTAAGAATTTCAGTAAGGTCATCAAATTTGGTGTTAGTGGAATTTCTATTAGAAGATAGTTTGATGATATTATTTTTAGCACCACACAAGGAATCAAGAATCTCATCATGGTATAGTGGCATGTTCAGCTTTAACCTTTAGAGGTTAAAGTCAATATACCTATCTAATTTCTCTACTTCAAATTTTATCAATCCCATTATTCTAGATTAAGTTCCCCTGATACCAATTTTATGGGATACATTGATGTGGTATTCCCTATGAAACACTAAAGGTCAACTAAAATATACACAAGGTTCGCAATTTGATATAGGTAATTTGATAAACAATACAACATAGGGGCAGATGGACTCAATATTAGTGCAGTGAATGAAAACTGAAGAACACATATATTTAACATGATTTGGTCCACCATGGGCCTACATTTCTAGTGATATCACTAGCACGATTATTTATTACTAAATAAAGAGAAATATCAAATTATATGACACAAAATTAATAAAAGATCGGAAAATATATCGTATGATTGGATCTAGCTATACCATATGGAAGTGGTGAAATCTATCCTGTGGAACTAGAAATCAAACATCATAGATGGATTCACACTATTAACATTCATAGAGGATACAATATCATTCATGAAAGTAAAAATTGAAATTAGAAAAGAGGAATAACCTTCTTACAACACCATGATCTAAAATTAAAACATAGGAGAAACTCAAATGTAGCTAAGGATTCCAATGTTATCCTTCATGTAAGCCCATACTATAAAAAAGGCCAAATAATATTCAATTATCTCTACTAAGATCCTAGAATAGGGTCGGTAATGAAAAAGATCAGTGGCTTTAATGGACCTTAGGAATCTTGGACTGTAACTCCTCCATGAACTGCTCTTGATTCTTTCACATCAATAAGATTATGAAACTTTCCCTCGTAACACACTGACTACCGACAATGAGCCACAAGGTGAAATCATGATGGAAGACAATGTGTTACTAATTCATGCATCAAAAGTGAGATGCAGAACATATGGATGACCCATATGAAAGATATGGTTTTGTTGTTAACCATGACAAAACATAGATGGCCATGTGATATTATGTGATTCTTCACCAAAAGTAACACGAATCATCTGACCCTTACATGACTTTACCCTTATTTGAGGATTTTCCATTACATGACTATGTTTACATTTATATGAGCTTGGTTACCCTTACACATGCCAGGAGTACCATTAAGTGATCTAGGTTACCCTTACGCAAGCTCGGTAGTACCCTTATGCAAGTTGGCTAACCCTTATGTGAAATAGGGATTACCCTTACATGATCCAAGTAGTATCCTTATGAAATGAGACTTACCCTTACATGAAATAGTGTTTACCTTTATGTAATGGGAGAGATACTATTATGTAACATGTGAGATACACCCATTACTATAGATCTCACTTTTAAAAGCGCTATAAGTTGGATTTATCGGCATTAAAAAAAGAATTGTTGATCTAAGAATCATTAAAAGGGTGACCCTTTTATCAGTTCTAAAAAATAATGTAGATAAAAATAAATTTAAAAAAATAAATGATTTTTTTCTTGTAAATTTATACAGATTTAGATGGGGAGACCACATCCCTCTTATCAGTGTCTAAATACCTCCTGCCCTATTCATATTAGCACCTATCTACCCCTATAACTAACCTTTTATCGACACTAAATCCTTTTATCTGCACTAGGTCACCTCTTTATCATGCTCGTGCACCCCAACCATCACTTGGTTTGGAACACAAGACCTCCCCCTCACGGATCTATGCCTTTAATATACTCCTACATTATTTTGATCAAAAAATTTTTAATATATCTATTTATTTATAAATATTTCATTACATTTTAAATATTTAATATATACATATATTATAATTATAGATAAATATATATCTGTTAGTTAATATAGACACATAAAAATATATTTATATATATAATCATTATATACACATTGTATAGGTATATAAATATTCATAAATTTTTATTTTAAATTAAATAAATATTATTTTTTATTTAGATGTGGTTTATACATTTAGAATGATATTTCATATGAAAATATGTTTACATATTTATTTATAAAATTAAATTTTTATGTGCATATATATACAAATATGTATATATGTGTATAAATTTAATTATAAATAGCACTACAATTTGAAATATTATAAAATTTTAACATCATGATATATATATGAGTGTAACACTTATGAATAAATTGAGTTTCTACCAAATAAAAGATAAGAATACTCTTTCAAACAAGGATAAAATTTTGTCAAATGTTAAAAAATGAGGGTACGCCAACAAAAAACATAGTTTTGGAGGCCTTTTGGGGCTTTTTTAACCCAAAAAAATTATGATTGCGGTTCTTTAAGGCCACTATCAAGAATCTCTTTTTTCATGATTTGATTTGATGTATTGTAGAGATCAAATGGATACCTGGATCAAAAGATGTGGTTGTTTGAAGTATGTGTCATGTTTTCCACTTATTTTAGATTGTTTATTAATTTATTTAAATTTTCTGTAATCAAATTGTTATTAAATAACTATTAATCAGTAAAAGTTAGAAATTTTTTTAATTAATATTATTTTTTAATTATTTTATAATCCATTTTTTACAAAATATTTTATGTATTAAGTATGATTACAAAGTTCGTAATATATATATCATAATTTATAAAATATATTACATTTATATTAGTATAAATATATTAATATATTAATATATGATTTTTAATGATATATAAATTTTTTTATGAAATATACCATTTATTTAAGCTAAAAAATTGTTTTAGCGATGATAAAAGTCATGCTTTCATCATATTTTTTTAGTACTAATAAATGGTAGTACTAGATAATGCCAAATCTATGGTTGTGGCTTATGCGAGTGGTGACTTACCCCTATGCAAGGGGTTATCTACCCTTACATAGTGGGTTAGATTTATATAGGATCAGACTATAGGGAAAAGAAAAACCTCTAATTATAAAATTCTAAATAAGAAATTGAGATTGAATATTGCATGAAAAAATAGAGGCTCGTAAATCATGCATCATGCATTAGAGATCATCAACCATAAAAATAATATTAATTGAATTTAATTGAAAAAAATAAAATACATAAAAATTCACAATTCCTTAAGATTATATTATGAAATTTGATCATATAAATTTCAAAACCTATTAGTATATGTTATGATACTCAGGAGTCAGGCTTTGTGAGGCATAGCATGGGACACATTAAAAACCTTTGAGGGAAACAAAACCCTCAAAAGAAATTATCAGTTGTCGAGATGTTCAAGAAGAAATTGAGAACACCATGAAAATTAGTCTATCGACATCTCAAAATGAAACATGGGGAAGGATTTGTTGCCACTTATCCACAACATGATGCAGTCGATGTGGGAAACATGGGAGCAAGGCATATCTTCTACCATGCATCCCTGAGGGATCTCTTCCAAGCATAACACACATGTATCCTCCTCTCCCACAATTCCCACCACATTTCCATACTCCACCACCTCCCTTGCTACCTTCTATAAAATGGTGGGGAGAAATATTGATTCCTCCCACATAGCCATCGGTGTCGGGATCCGGTTTCAGACTCAGTATGTCATCCGCTAAATCTCCACCTCCATCTAGGTGGGGCTATGGGAGTGTTTGCGAGAAAGGGTGATGTCGATCAATGGAAGCATGATATAAGGGTCAATGATGGATCCATACAAACTAGTGATGTTTAATATCAATAATTTGATGAGACCTGAGGCAATGTCCCCCATGAAGGAGGATCTTTATAGTGGCTAACACAATGACACACATACATAGATCACTTGTGGTGATCTCAATAGAATTTTTAGAAGACAAAAAATGATTTTATTTCATCATATTTAGAATGTCATACAACCCAGATACAACACATCTATATAATGGTACAAAAAGGTATAAGAAAAATAATTAATCAAAAGAGAGGATATAAAATCCAATTTTGGTTGCATTAGGTGATGCCCAAGTCTCCATATCCACACACATCAATCTACCCAATGTAGAATCATTCAATCCTCAATTGTTGTAGTGTAGGTAGTCACAATCTAAGGAAACACATGTTTATTTTCCCACATCCCCTATTAAATGTGTTTCCATTGTGACTCGTACATTTTCATCATATCCTGGTGGATGACCAATTGGTATAATGACTTCATGAGTCAGTAGTTGTAGTAAATTAGAAATTTCATGTATAAGTAGATAATCATATCACTATAGGTTATAAAAGGAATAAAATAACCGTATTATGAAACAAACTTGATTTCATTACATTGATTTGGAGGTCTTCTACCTTGTACTCCTCTTCTTGGATCAAATTATTGTCCAAAGAATTCTATATATCATATTCTTTGAGATGTCCCCCATTCCATCATTTCTTAACTGGGACTCGAATATATTGGAAGGAGTCCCCACTATTCTTTACTAAGTGAATCAATAAGGGGAATTGATGACTCAACAAGCCTGAACTGACCGATGACCCTCCAAATAGAATTTTGGCATCAGTATCAACTTTTTCAAAGGCGTATATATTGGATAGAAACTCCTATTCTATGGCGTTGGAACCTATGATTTTTTGTCGCTCCATGAGAGAGTGATGGTCAAGGAATTCATCATGGTGTTATGGATGATGGTTACTAAGTCTATTTTCATTATTGATGTTCATAGATAAGTCAAAGAGATCATCGCTAAATGTGAATTTGGTATCTAAGAAAATCAATTTTTTAGATAATGCAGACGTCAATTATTTTTTTCAAAATAGAAAACATTGTTTTTTTAATTGAAGAGCGTGATTTTTTTCAGAATTTCAATATACAATATATATATTTTTTGGATATAAAACATTGAAGAATTGAGAAAACCTTGATAATTTTTTTATAATATTGAGGAGAGAGGACTTGAATGGGAAAACAATGAAATAGGAACCCAAACAGGGATTCATGTATGTTAATGGTGAGAGGAGATAAGAGGAGACAAATGTGGTAAAAAAATTGCAAACACCTTTTGAAAAATGAAAATGGAAAAACGATAACTCATGTTTAACAAATAAATAATCAAAATAAAAGTATGATGAAAAATATCATATATTAGAATAGTTTTACACTATTCATCATCTTCTCCATAGCTCCTTGGCTGCTCCAATTGATATGGTTATAGATATCACAAATCATTCTCAACATAGCTCACCTTCTCTTATTCTGATACCACTGAAGGAGGATCTTGGTTATGTCTAATGAAAAAACTTGTGGATGTATATCAATTATGGTGATTTGAATATAAGTTTTAGTAGAAACAGAATGATTTTATTTCTTCAGATTTGGATTATCATTAAAACCACAAACCACACTTCTATATGTAGGGATACAGACTTATTGGAAAAATAAAAAATCAAAACAGATGAAATAAAATACCACGGTTGGTTGTAGTAGGTTCCACTCAAGCCTCCAAATCCAAAAAAATCATGATACACAATGTTGAATTCTTCTATCCTCTGTTATGGTAGTGGAGGTAGTTACAATCCAAGGAAAACATTTTCACTATACAACACCCCAACTAGTTGAACTCATGTCAGGTGAGTGTGGTGTAGGCACCGGTAGTGGGGTTTATGGTTTAATGGATCATGGTGGAGGTGGGTTTGGTCCCATCATAATTTTTTTATATGAAAATATAGTGGTCCACATTGAAGAATCACAATTTAAAGTTGATATTATCTTTACCTAGCCCATCTAGGTCGGCATTGATGTCATGGGATGTAGATGGGGCGGCCAAACTACCAAGTCTTACAGGTGTGAAGATAGCACATGAGTAGATTCCACCTGTGAACGGGGGGTGTGAACATGATACTAGCCAAATTTGGAACAAGTATCTAGCCCAGACCTTGCTCATTTCACCTAGAATATACTTGGCCTTGAAAACTGATTGCATACATGGTCATTACTTATAATCCAAATGATCCAAAAAAATTCCATAAGAACAGAACCATACCTGTGGGAATATTAGAGGACCAATCCACAAATAAAGAAGGGAGGACATGTGTAAGATATGATAAATAACCTACGTTTAATTTATAGGAAGATCGAACACACCTAGCTCTAGGACAACGAATGACTGAATGGATATGAGATTCAAGAGAATCCAAACATAGAGAGCATGAAGGTTCGTTAACAGCATGTCTGTATGAGAGGAACTACATGGAAGGGAGGGTCCCACTACAAACCTACCACCAGAAGAAGTGTACATTAGGAGGACCAAAAGAATCCATAAGACTTTACAGATCCTTTCGACTCACGGGTTAAACAATCCATTGGCCAAATTCTAATCGAATTTAACAAAAATAAGAATCAGGGTTATCAAACCACCATTGGATACTATCATTCCCATCATTCTCCAAGCATGTAATACTCATATTATTTTTTATCTCTATTATTGAACCACATCCCAAGCTTCTTGGTGCACCAACCATCACCATATTTGTAACACCCCAATATTTCATAGCACGTTATCCCATTAAAGTAATTCAATAGATTTTGTTACACGCAACACCGAGTTACAGAGCACCACAACTTACCAAACTAGTCATTCAAAAAGTGGTTTTGAATAGTATTAACTGCATTTTGAATCTTATATACTATATATAATTTTAACATCCATATTATGTTTTTCTTACACGTAATATAAGAAGAAATTCATTTTTTTATATAAAAGAAGTATTTTTCAAAAAATGCTACTTTATCGCCTTTTACGGGAGAACCGTTTTTGAAAATAATATTTGACCCATTTATATATTCAATTTAATGAAATTAAATTTTTCTTTAGAAGCGGGACACAAAAATTTAGTTTGGATAATTTTTTGGAACTTTTTTGATAACTTTCATATTTTGACGAATAGTAAAAAATACTATGTTTTAATTGAAAACAAATTTTTTAATAGAAATAATTTATAGTTTTAAATTATACATTTGAATGGTTTTGAAGTATTATTAGACTATATTTTTATCATTTAATACAATGTAGGTCATTATAAGTAATTTCACATTTAAATTTGACATAAACACGTGTCAATCTTTTGATAGTTTTTAATTTTTACAAACCCACTTTTGGGTTTTGAAAACAGGAATTAATTTTATATTAAATAATTCAACTTATATGTTTTTAATTTGGTAAAATAGACATCATTTTTGAATTCAGAATATCAAAATTATCTTTTGTTGAATTTTTGGTATTTTTCTGAAAACATTCAATTTTTGATGAATAGTGAAAAACATTGTGTTATTATTTGAAACTGAATTTTTATTTCAAAAATTATTTATTTTATTTAAATTTATTTTAAGTCAAAATAGATATATAATACTTATATAACTTAAATGTAATTAATTTGAGTCATTTTATAATAAAATTAGATTTATTAAATTTTATTGAACTATTAACCTCTTTTACCCACATCCTAAGAGCATTTGAAAATTTGTATAAAACATAATTGTACCACTTCTGTGAGTTAAATTTAAAAAATCTATGAGACACGGTTAATATCAGGAAGTAAAATGTGGTTCAATAAGATGAAAATAATTTTTGGTGAATTGTAACTTTTGGTTTTTATTTACCATGGTTAAAAGTAAATATTGTAATTAAGGGTAAAAATGATATCATAATTACCCTAACATATGTCCTAATTCTATTGTATTAATATAATTTGACCAAAAACAACCTTTGGAATAAAATATGATCCTCTTTGATCCACTTGGATTAGATTAGGACATTTATTATTATTTATTTTAAAGAAGAGTTAAAAGAGTTAAATTCAATGTTTAATAACTAAACCATTTTTAATATAGGGATACACACAATATAAATTCGACTCTATATATTCATTAAAAATATAAAAATATTTTCAACATAATGGTATTTTATTTATAATTTTTAGACATTAAATAATTT
Source organism: Viscum album (assembly GCA_963277665.1). Classification (NCBI taxonomy): domain Eukaryota; kingdom Viridiplantae; phylum Streptophyta; class Magnoliopsida; order Santalales; family Viscaceae; genus Viscum; species Viscum album. The sequence continues at coordinate 1,041,198,717 of OY728129.1, forward strand.
AATTTATTTATGACACAATGATGATGCAGTAATTACCTTATTAATTAAATATTAAAATAATTGATATCATAAATATCCAAATAAATGTAATTTAGTCTTTTGAATTTTTAAAATAATTTTTTATGTTAATAAGACATGTTAGGGGTGGCTAAATATATTTTATTCAAAGTGGTAAAATTGTTGTGGCTTTCAAAAAAATCAAAAACTAAATAGAGTCAAAATTGACATAATTGAGTTTTTAAAACTAAAACCATATTATTAATTGATATAATAATCCTAAAAATATAATTATTGAGAAAAGGAATTAGATAAAGTTATATATATTAATAATGAACCACATGGGGTTTTCCTGGCTGGTTATAGTAAGTTTCTTAACCATATAATATAAAAATACAAAGTGACATGGTAAATGTCAAACTTCTTAACTAAGAGTCAAATCTAAAAGATAAGGATAATATGGTGACCTAAACAAGTCTAAAACCTATTGGTTGATAGGATTTAGACCCATAACTACCTAAGTCTCGAACTAAATCATTTTGGATCCATTAGAAACTGAAAATGATTTTATTAGAAAATAATATTTCAAATGTTTACTAAAGTGGCCCCCACCTCTCTTACAAAAGGGTACTTCCCCTTCTCTTAATTCCAAACCTCCAAAGCCATTTTTCTCATCCAAACCTAGACCAAATATCCTCTCAACTATCCTACCTTAAACCTAGATTCCATAATTTGATTAGAAATCCAACATAAGGAGCCCTTTTGATCAACTCAAAAGGAAACACTTGAAGAAGAGGTAATAATTTCACCACCCTCTTTCAAGTTCATTTCTTCTTCCACTTTCTCTTTCTTTGATGTTTCCATACCAAAATAATAACTATATTAACATCAACATAATTTTATGCTATTATATATATGGTACAGCCATATTCGTTAATCTATCCATCTTATAAATGACAGAGTCACCATACGTGCATACGTATGGCTTACCGTCTCCACGTCGTGGTGTAGTTTGTTATTCAAACACTTCATTATTTGGATGGGTATAAAAATGAGTATAACTACATTAAATAATAAATATAAAATATTAAAGATTCTGTATATATAATATACCATCCAATTACTTAAGATTTTACAATCAATATAATGATATTGTCACTCGTGTGTACGTACGGATTACCGTCTCCACGACGCGTTGAGATTCATTTCCACGTTCACCATTCAACGATGATTATAATAATAGATATTATTAATAAGTATGTAATATATTACATAATAATTCTACTTAATAGATATATATATATATATATGTATATATGTATATATGTATATACTTATATATATCTTATTCGCTTACTTCCATTCAATACGATATGAAAACGGAAACAACGTTTAGGCATACGTACGGCATACCGTCTCCATAAATGGAATTTTTCATTTTATATATATATCTATTATACATATTTTTATTCTAAATATATATGATATATATAAATCTTGTTTTATATTCTAGAATTATGTAAATCATGATCTAAATGATACGATCAATAATAACTTGTTAAAACACGTACGATAAAGAATGAGAATATTTCCTGAAATGATAATTTAACATGGAAATCATTATTAAATGGGTATTATAAATTCACAAATGAATCATTTATGATATAATAAATATGAAAATGGTTCTGGTATAATTTAATAAAATTCTATGGTCATTATACAGGAGGTTAACATACCATCGATTATGGAAAAGTACAAGGTAAGGTTTAATTTCACAATATATTTATTATCTGAGGTTGTTTTTACGTAAGTTTTTACTAGGACATATTTATTATCCATGTCCATGTTTCATAAAAAAAGTTTTCAAAGGGATTATTTTTAATGGAATATTTAATTAAAACATAATTTTAAATGTTTTAAATATTTATTCATCTAAACCTTTCTCATTAATGTCCATGTGTTCAAAATGGGTTTAAGGATTTAATTATATGGACATGAATGCTTTTAATTGTTAATTTTTTCAAAGGTTTCAAAGTGGTATGGGACACTTTGATTCATATATGTCATTAAATATCCTCCTTTCTAAACTGTGTGACTTATAAATGTTTTCATGAAAAAGGGATATTTCTCTCAAAGAGTTTTACAAATCATTTTCATCTATGTCAATAACTTTGATGGATTTTAAACTTGTTTGAAGGTGATTTATTATGACAGAAATATTTCATATTTTATTGAAGGTTTTCTGATATCTTTTACTATGTATGTGTTATTTTTATACAATTCAGGGTTTATGGATAATGTATTAACATTTCATATGCTAGTTTTAATACGATTTTTTATGTTATGTTTCAACCTTTTCATATAAGGAATGTATTGGACATAGTAAGTGATGGGTGGAGCCTGCTATAACTCCTCAATGCATCGGTAGGTCTCATGAGACAATTATAAAAGAAATTGGCCAAGGCCTTCCCCAATTTGATATATGGTTTTTGCTGAGGCCTTAATCATTTTTAGACGTCTTGGCCAAGGCCTTGAAAAAATGTTCAGAATGTCTTGCATTATACATTCCCTCATTAAGAAAATAATATTAATGGTTCATGTATAATACCAATGACTATGTTTTATTATGGAATTATTTACTCAACTCATATTTCTGCCACAAAGTGTTCATGTTTATTATTTGTAAAGGCATGGGTTTTCAATTATTCACCGTGCCTATTGTTTATGTTATCTTCTGCTAAATTGTTTACCCTAACTGAGCATATGAGCTCACCCCTTTATTATGGTTTATTTTCTTAGGATTTCCAAGATGTGTATTATGACTGACCCACAGGGATAGTTTAAGGGATATTAATGTGGTCAATGGAGACAATTTTGTTGTTGTTTTTCATTTTATAATGTAATGTAACGTTCATTTATGTAATGTATTTCCAAGACTGCTAAATGGATTGGACTTTCGGGACATGATTTTCTTATATCATTCCATTGTATTAAAATAATCCACCGACTCTGTGTAACTGGGGTTCGGGCATTACTGTTAGTATCCGTGGAAGTTTAGCAATAACCTTGGAAACTAGATTTAGATAAACGCTAATTAGGAAACATTTCCCTAAGATATACTTTAAGGATTAGTATAGTTGAAATTCCTAGAATTTCAGTACTATATAGATTTTGTGTGTTTTCTAAGAAATACATCCATGTCTGTATACAAGCAAGTAGAGGTGGATTTGGAACAGATGTACCTAGGGGTAATACCCAAAAACACCACATTGAGCAAGACTTGAATGGGAACTATTGCCCGAAAATGGGTCTTGTTCCACTCTTGGTTAGGAAACTCCTGAGGGATATGCTTAGGATAATTCACAATTCCTTTACATTCCATTATGAAGTATATATGAGTAAATATTCAGGCAAAGAAAAAAAATTTATGATTATGAGACAGGATGTGTTAAAATATTAAACTAATGTTGATAATTTTTCTAGTTTTTGGATTATACAGTATGATATATTATATCCTAGTCTGTGTTGTCATTTAGAAATTGTGCCCAATAGAAGGAATATAAACTCCCTCAATATTCATGATCCAAAGGGTAAGAAGGATCATATGTTTCATAGTCTTTTTCCATCATTTAGAAGGGAAATAGTCTCCCATGTATTCTCATCATATGAAGAAATAGTATCATGTGTTAATAAGATAAGTGATGAATTCTCTATGTTCTATGGCTTTGAAGGGAAGAAATAGAAGAAAAAGATGGTATAGAGAATGATGGATAAAGGGAAGATGGGAAAGAAGGATTTTCCCATATGTGATACATTTGGAAAGAATAAACTCGCTAAAAATGATTGAAGGGAATGAGAGTTTGTTATAAGTTTGGAGAAAAGTTACACTAAGTACGTGATTTCAAGGGTATGAAACGGTTTCAAATGTACAATTCTCCATATTTAAAGAGTTGGGACACTATGCGAATCAATGTCCAAATCATCAGAGTATGCACCAAATGATGCTATTTGATAATAATCAAGTTATGATACTACCACATATGAAGAGGAATGACTAGTGTTATTATGTTGTTATTAAAGAATTATTTCATTTGAGTGGTGTGTCAACTATGTACTGGTTATATGAATTATGTAAATAAATAAGGATTGTACTGCAGTACTATTTCATTAAGGACTTGAGATAGTGTGGAACCAAGAAAAGTGACTCAACGGCAGGTTAATTTTTTGAAAAATATATGGTTGAGAGAATGATAAACCATAATATGGTTTTGATAATGAGGTAGTGATTTTGTAATAATATATTATTGATTTAAATAAATTATATTTTATATTCTTGACTACCTTGAAACTGATTAATGATTTGTATTTTCCATCATTGTTGGAGCTTACATCATTTTTGTATAAAAGGAGTACATCGAGTATTCTATAAGGAATAATGAAGCATTAATGTAATCAATAAGGTTTTATGGTAATTCTGGGTGTTATAGTGTTTTAAAATAATACATTATGATGGTATTCACATGTTATTACATTGAAAAAAGGATAGTCATTGTGTTTACCTTCCTTAAAAATTTTGGATTGTGAGTTTGGACAGAAGTATTTTTGATAAGTCTAAAGGTTGGAATGGATTAAAATTGATGTTGGATACTATTATTAATGTTAAATGATTTCTTAATATTATTTTTGTATTATTATAAAAAGGATAACGTAGAGGTCAGGCGACAACACGTGGCGTCCGACAAGTCTATGAGACTCAAACCCACAACTGAAGGGCGACAAGGGTGGATAACCTACCACTGGCATACATGATGTCCTAGTTTGTATAATGTAGTTTTTTTTAAATAGTCTGACAAATGAATTCTAAATTCATTATTTTTGGAACCCTATAAGATTAAGATAAATAGAATATTTTTGAATTTTTTTATCTTTTCGGAGTGAAAGATGAGTTTGTGGTAGGAATTAGTTGAATGATGATACTGTACTTTTCAAGTATTTTTTTCCTCTTATTATATGAATAATTTAATTCATAAAATTTTGGGAAGGGATCTTAAAACCAAAAAAAATTATCCTAATACATTATGTTTTTTTTGAACCAATGATATTTTAAATCAACATAGATTGATGGATTTCAGGCCCTCAATTTTACACTAGTTTTTGATTTAGGACCTCAATCACTCCCTATAAATATTTACATTTTTCCGAAAATTATGTGTCTCTAATATCCACCAATTTTCTCATAATCGAGATAAAAATTTGGTAGTGACATTTTCATTCCCATCCCTTCTTATTAAGACTAAATTTTATTTACGTAATTTATGATGTGGGTTTTCCACAAATGTATTTTTCTATTTTTAAACTTTTATTTTCAAAGATCAATTTCAAATTGTGAGGAAGAAATTTATTGAAGGAGGGGATAATATAACACCCCATGATTTCATAGTATGTTATCTCATTAAAGTAATTAAATAGCTTGTGTTACACACAACACCGAGTTCAAGCGAACCACAACATACCAAACTAACCATTCAAAAAGCTGTTATGAATTGTATTAACTGCATTTTGAATCTTATATACACTTTATAATTTTAACATCCATATTATGTGTTTTTTATACATAATATAAGAACAAATTCATTTTTTCAGATAAAAGAAGTATTTTTCAAAAAATGCAACCTTAACACCTTTTTCAGAATTGGGTCATAAAAAATTAGTTTGGATAAATTTTTGGAACTTTTCTGATAACTTGAATATTTTGATGAATAGTGAAAAATAATATGTTTTAATTGAAAACAGCTTTTTTAATCGAAATAATTAATAGTGTTAAATTATTCATTTGAAGGGTTTTGAAGTATTATTATATTATATTTTTATTATTTAATACAATGTAGGTAATTATAAGTAACTTCACATTTAAATTTGACATAAAAACATGTAAATCTTTTGAAAGTTTTTACTTTTTAAAAACCCGCTTCTTGGTTTTGACAATGGGAATTAATTTTAAATTAATAAATTCAACTTAAATGTTTTAAATTTGTTATCAATACTTCATTTTTCAATTCATAATATCAACGTTATCTTAGGTTTATTTTTTTGGTATTTTTCTGAAAACTTTCAATTTTTTATGAATAGTAAAAAACATTGCGTTATTATTTAAAACCGGATTTTTATTTAAATAATTATTTATTTTATTTATATTTATTTTAAGTCAAAATATATATATAATACCTATATAAGTTCAATTTAATTCATTGCAGTCATTTTATAATAAAATTATATGTATTAAATTTTGTTGAACTTTTTAACCACTTTTACCCACCTCATAGGAGCATTTACTGATTTGCATAAAACATAATTTTACCACTTCTGTGAGTTGAAATTCAAAAATCCAAGAGACGAGGTTAATACCAGGAAGTAAAATGTGTTTCAATAAGATAAAAATATTTTTTGGTAAATAGTAACTTTTGACTTTTATTTACCAAGGTTAAAAATAAATAGTGTAAGTGTAAAAATGATATTATAATTACCCTAACACATGTCCTAATTCTATTTGATAAGTATAATTCAACCAAAAACAACCTTATTAATAAAATATGATCCTATTTTTTCCACTTTAATTAGATTAGGACATTTATTATTATTTTATTTAAAAAGTGTTAAAAGAGTTAAATTCAATGTTCAATAACTAAACAATTTTTAATATATGGTTACACATGATATAAATTCTACTATAAATATTCTGTAGAAATCTAAAAATATTCCCTACATAATGTTATTTTATTTATAATTTTTATACATTAAATAAGTTAATTTATTTATGACACAATGACGATGTAGTAATTGCCTTATTAATGAAATATTAAAATAATTGATATTTTAAATATCCAAATAAATGTAAATTGAGACTTCTGATGAATTCCACTAATTTTATAGGTTAATATGACATGTTAGGTTTTGTTAAATAAGTTTTATTCTTTGTGATATAGTTTTTATGTCTTTCAAAAAAACAAATACTAAATAGTGTCAAAATTGACATAATTGAGTTTTTAAAAGAAATACTTCATTATTAAATGATATAATATTCCAAAAAATCTAAGGTTATTCCAAAGGACTTATATAAGGTTATATATATTAATAATTAACAACCTGGGGTTCTCATGGCTTTTTATAGTAAGTTTATTATCCATATAATAATAAACTACAAAGAGACATGGTAAATGTCAAACTTTTTAATTAAGAGTTAAATCTTAAAGATAAGGTTAATATGGTGACCTATACCTGTCTAAAACATATTGGTTTATTTTATTTCAACCCATAACCACCTACGTCTCGAAACAATCATTTTTTAGCCATTGTAAACCGAAAATTATTTTATTATAAAATAATATTTCAAGCTTTTCCAAAAAGGACATTCTCCTCTCTTATAAAATGGTACTTCCCCTTCTCTTAATTTTAAACCTCCAAATCCATTTGGCATGGCCTACCCCTACCCAAATATCCTCTCAACTATCGTCCCTTAAACCTAGAGGTATTAATTTGACCAGAAATCCATCATAAGGAGCCCTTTGTATCAACTCAAAATGAAACACTCGAATAAGAGGTAATAATTTCACCATCATCTTTCAAGTTCTTCTCTTCTTCCACTTCCTCTTTCTTTGTTGTTTCCATACCAAAATAATAACTCTAGTACCTTCTACATGCACTGATGATATTATAAATATTTTACAACCGTATTCTTTATTCAATCCATCCTATAAATGACATAGTCACCATACGTCCGTACGTACGGCTTACCGTCTCCATGTCGTGGTGTAGTTTGTTCTTCAAACACTTCATTATTTTGATGGGTATAATAATGAGTATAAATGATGTAAATAATAAATATAACATGTTAATGAGTTTATATATATATTATACCATCCAATTACATATGATTTCTCTATCAATATAATGATATTATCGCTCGTGCGTACATACTGATTACCGTCTCCACGATGCGATGAGATTATTTTCCACATTCACCATTCAATGGGGATTATAAAAATATATATTATTAATAATTATGTAATATATTAAATAATAATGCTACTTAATAGATATATATTTGTATGTATATATCTAATTTCATATATCTTATTCACTTACATCCATTTAATACGATATGAAAACGGAAACAACGTTTACGCATACGTACGGCCTACTGTCTCCATAAACGGTGTTTTCCTTTTCATATAACTATCTATTATACAAATTTATATTCTAAATAAATATAATATATATAAATCTTTCTTTATATTCTGGAATTATGTAAATTATGATCTAAATGATATAATCAAGAAAAATAAGTTAAAACACGTACGATAAAAAAAGAAATTATTACCTGAAATATTAATTTAACATGGAAATCATTTTTAAATGGGTAGTATAAAGTCAGAAATGAATCATGTATGATATAATAAATATGTATATGGTTCGGGTATAATTTAATAACGTACTATGGTCATTATACAGGAGGTTAACATACCATCGAGTAAGGAAAAGTACAATGTAAGGGATATTTTCACAATCTCTTTATTATTTGAGGTTGTTTTTACGTAAGTTTTTACTGGGAATTATTTTTTATACAGGTCCATGTTTCATAAAATACTTTTCAAAGGGATTATTTTTACGGGACAGTTTTTTTAAAACATCATTTTAAATGTTTTAAAGTTTTATTCTTCAAATCCCTCCTCATTAATGTCCATGTGTTCAAAATGGTTTTAATGATTTATTTTTATGGACATGAATATCTTAAATAGTTAATTCATTAAAAAAGATTCAGAGTGATATGGGGAAATTTGATTCAAAAATATCATTAAATTTCCTCCTTTCTAAATTTTGGTATTTTTAAATGTTTTCATGAAAAGGGGATATTTCTCTAAAAGAGTTTTGCAAATCATTTTCATCTATGAAAACATCCTTTGATGGATTATAAACTTGTTTGAAGGTGATTTATTATGACACAAATCTTCCATATTGTATTGAAGGTTTTTTTATATGCTTGACTGTGGATGTGTTATTTTTATACCATTCAATTCATGGATTATAGAGAAAGTATTTACATTTCGTATGCTAGTTTTAATACGAATGTTTTGGTTATGTTTCCACCTTTTCATATGATGAATGTATTGGACATAGTAAGTGATGGGGGGAGCCCAATATAGGTCCCGGATTCATCGGAAGGTATCACGAGACAATTAGACGTGGAATTGGTCGAGGCCTTCCCTAATTTTATATACGATTTTGTTCAAGGCCTTAATCATTTTTAGACTTCTTGGCTGATGCCTTGAAAAATGTTTTAAAATGTCTAGAATTATATATTCCCTCTTTATGAAAATAATTTTGATGGTTCGTGTATAATACCCATGACTATGTTTTATTATGGAATTATTTACTCGACAAATATTTATGCTATAAAGTGTTCTTGTTTAGTATTTGTAAAGGCATGTCTTTTCAATTATTCATAATGCATATTGTTTATGTTATCTTCTTCTAAATTGTTTACCCTTACTAAGCATCTAAGCTCACCCCTTTCTTATGTTTTATTTTCTTAGGACTTCCAAGAAGTGTATTATGAATGACCTGCAGAATAGTCTAAGGGTTATGAATGTGGTCAATAGAGAGAATGTTATTGTTGATTTTCATTTTATAATGTATTGTAACATTCATTTATGTAATCTATTTCCAAGACTGTTAAACTGATTGGTCATTTGGGACATGATTTCTTTGCATCATGCCAATGTATTAAAATAATGAACCGACTCTGGGTAACTGGGATCGGGGAGTTACAAGATTCATTGAAGAGGTAACAAACTATAGTGTCTCCCAAACCCAATACTGTCAAATAGGTAGCCATCAGACCCTCACCATCAAACAACTAAGGATCCTTCCAAATTCTCATCTTATACCCATTATTAATTTTCCAGCCAATCCCATAGTGAAGTAAAGTGTGAGATCCCAAGATGAATCTCCAATGGATGTTGGAAAAAGTCCAAATAGCGGATTCATAGAAGTCGGAGTGGGGGAATTATTTGGATTTGGGGATCTGGGAACAAAGAGAGTGTGGGATGATAATAAGCTTTCAACATTGTTTGGTCAATAGTGAGTCATTAAAGGGGGAATGATCTCTAACACCCATGCCACTACTTGACATAGGAAAATAGAGGTTATTTAATGAAATCTAATGAATTTTTTTCTTCCCATTATTGCGTCCCCACCAGAAGTTAGCAATCCAGACATGGATAATGGCAATCATTGAAATAGTAAATTTAAACATGGACATGACATAGTTAGGGATCGATTTAAAAAAAATTAATAATCATTTCTTTCCCTGCTTTGGATATTTGTTTTGAAATCCATCCTTATAGCCTTTTTGAAAACCTATCAGGGACACTTAATAATTTTTTTTTAACGACCAATAATTGTGGGAAGCCCAATGTATTTTATTTGTTTGTTAACTGCCAGGATCTTTAAGAGAATACTGATCTCCTCTGTTCTATTCAGGAGCACTCCATCACTAAACGAAATTTTTGACTTCCCCAAATTGATGTATTTCCCAGATTATTTCTCAAACTAATGAATAAGATGACATATAGAAATACATTCTTCTTAATTAGATATTGAAAAAAATGGCAATCATTGGAAAATGAGATGATAAATGGGAAGGCTTTGTTTGAAAACCTTAAACCCATGAATAGAATTATTCCTTGTATATTCTAAAACCAAATTAGAGAAAACATCAACAATAAAAATAAACATGAACATGGAGAGGGGGTGCATTTTGTGGATACCTCTAGAGGGGAAGAAGCTATATGAAATTCCCCCGTTAATTTTGATTCTAATGGACACAATAGTGATATCTTTCATGATGATATTAACCCATTTGGGAAGAAACCCATATTTTCCATGACAAACTATAGAAAGGACCAATCAACTATATCATAGTACTTAGTTTGTTAAGTTTCAATGCAATGATACCTCTCTATTCCACTGTACAAGTCTTCATGAATTTGAAAATCCCATGTGTTGTAATGATGTTGTCTACGATGATACTTTTAATTGTAAATGCGCTTTGATTTTCAAAGACAATAGATAGATTCCAGAATTGAATCCAACTCACCAGAATTTGAGAAATGATATTATAAATCACATTTCATATCCCAATGGGTATGAAATCAGAAACCTCGATGAGTTTTTAATTTTGTGGATGGGAGTAATTATGTTTTCATTCAATTCACCAAAGTCGGACTTACCCTCCCGAAAATCCCTCATTAGGGACAAAATATTCTTACAACAGTATACCAATACTTATTAAAGAAAATTTAATTAAATATATATTGTCTAGGGACCTAAATAGAGTGTATTTGGTTGAGTTTTCTCACATTTTCCTCATTGGAGATGTAATAGGTGAGAAATCAGTTCATTGGATCAAAGATAATCTGTTTAATAGACGAGTAAATGTTATTTGAGATGAAAGGGTCACCATCCTTGTAAAAATCCAAGGAAAAAAGAGTGATAGTATCCTAGATATCCCCCTCTTTGAAGACAAACATACCTTACACATTATTAATACTAGTGATGGAATTCCTTTGATGCCCCGCCGATGCCTTCGGGTGAAAGTATGATGTATTAGCATCACCCACTTTGATGTGGCTATCGTGTGCATGCATAGCCCAGAAACGTTCTTTGGTGCATATATCTATGTCCAAATTTTCATTGGGGAACATGATTCTTGAGATAGAGGTATTTGAGGAGGGTCCATGATATAGAGAATTCAACCATATTTCAATATCATCAAAAAAATACCATGATGGAAAATTTTATTTTTTCTATAGTATTTCATATGGTCACCTGTCTGTTGAAGTTTACAATTCATACCATGATCATTTGTTTTCTAATCAAAGTGATCCACCTCCTTGAATTCATTGTATTTGATCAAATAAATTTCAAATCTAAAGTAGTTTTTATGGATTTTGTTCATTCTTCTAAGATAAGTATCAATAACAAATGGGCTATGAGCTAAAGTGGAGGGGTCAAGTGAGACACTTGAAAATTACTGAAAAGAATGGTCCATTCACTCGATCCCAAAAATATATTCAAATGCTCAATGATATGATCAGATTTAAAATTAAATCTAAACCATGTGAAAGTATTACATGTGTATCCCAAATCAACATGGTTTTCCATCTAAATTGTGTGATGGAACATCTACATATGAGGGGAGGTTCTTAAAGCACCTCACTTGTTTCATGTCGTAACAAGATTTTATTGTAGTTCCCTCCAAAGAGGAGAGGACCTACGAGGAGAACACTCAAGTTCTAAAAAAGATTCCCAAATTTCCATTTTTCCTTTAGTTCCATACAGCCATATAAGCCAACAAAGATCCAACTCAGTGTGTGAGGGAGAGAAATGGAGGAAACCATGTGCTTAGGAGAGAAGGATAAGACACTGACATCCGAATCATTTTTCCAATGGAGACTGAGACCACCTGAGTTGTCCTGAAGAGGAGTAGAAATGCAGCTTTGGAAGCCCACTTTTTTTCTATCCCATTAATATCCTTACTATCCAATATGGTTTGAGATTAAAAAAAATACCGGGGAGACTTCTATCGCAAAAACATTGTAACATATGAATGGAACATGGGTTTCCAATACCATGACAGTTCTAGCTCAAAATGATCATTGAGATGGGAAGGGTTGGTTCACTCCGCCCCCCACCTCTTAAATTTCTAGGAAATAACCTTCCTTCATTTGCTTCCATCTTTTGGTGATAATATCACTAAATTTTTACTCATCAAAATGTCTTTTGTACCCACTATTTTCTACCAAAGAATGATTAATGCCCTTTGATGCCCTTTGATGCCCTTGGATTCATTTTCCAAGTCTCTAGTCTCTTCTTTCCTATCAATGAGGTAATAAGGGGATCATTATCTAAAGTACAAGGATGTGAGATGATATTGGGGAGAGGGATTGGAATTGGAGTTGGAACATTATCCAGTGGGTATATACATATTTGATTTGGGATCATGGGGGTAGAATCCCGCTATTTTAACTTCTAGGCACATTGTTATCTAATACCTATTCATGAGGGGAATATGGCGTAATACGAATAAATTTTGGTTCACCACAAAATGGTCCATAACCCTAAATATCACCAAATTTAGGAGGAAGCATATCACTTGTATCAATTTGAAAAATAAATCAGCCTAGAAATATAACTTTCTGTTGAGATGGAGAGGAGTGAGCATTCAAAGATTTGTAGATTTTATCTTTCTCTTTCTTCTTCTCGGCCTTTGAGATGAATGAACCTCCTAGATTTTTTGTGTGCATCCATGAACCGTACTGTAGAATGAAATTTCCATCCTTATTTTGGGTTTTGGAGATGAAATATTTCTCGATATGCACCAAGAAACCACAATAGAAGCAAAAGGATTGAATATTTTCATACTCAAATGAAATCCATGTTTAAGAATCCTCTATAGATAGGAAAATACCACCCAAAAGATTCTGCCTAACATTCACCATAGCACTTTTCCGGACAACTAGTCCCCAGTGAATGGGATTCGATCGATCTCATTCTATAAATTCCCCAATTTTTCAACCAATATCAATTATAATTTCTTCAGATCTTTAGTAAAATATAATTCCTTTAGGATGTATCTGGAAAGGAGAATTGGAGAATTCCACATTCTGGATGTCTGTGCCGAGGACCAGATCTTCCAAAAAAATAAGTTGATTATCAAACATCCATGTTATGCCTTTTAATGTCTTATTTTTATCTTTATCATTAAGGAATTCAAAGATTAAACAATTTCCTATGATACTTCTGATCGACACTCCTTTTAAGCGCAATGTACTTTGTGGGGTTCTTTTTAGGGCATTTGTTTTAAGGTGTCTATAGGAGAAAAGTTTCATGATCGTGAGCAGTGACATTTGCTGCATCAGAAATGGGTCGTTGTCTTTCATAGCATTAATTGACATTATCTCTTTGTCAGTCAAGAAGAGGTTTCCCAACTTCTAACCAGATCTACATTCATCAGAACTAGAATCACCTATGAATCAGAACCAGCATCACCCAAATTAGAACCAGTGTTGCCCGAAAATGTGACCGCTCCAAATGTCCCGATGATTTTAAGAATCACATCAACTGAAAAGATTCCCCATTGAATATTATGGCCACAAACGAAATGGCAGAGCCAATCAGAGGATATGTCGATACATATTCTACGATAAGGGTTTGTGTCCTGGACTGGAAAAAGGAATCCAAGAGAGCTGATTCCAGCCAGAATATGAAGAATGCGGCAGGGAGACCAAAAGGGCTTGAAGAAGTCGAGGGAATGAAAATCATCATACTACAATGTGAAGGAGTCGTCGCTGAGCCCCCTAGAGAAGACGAGGCCACCACCAATCAGATCAGACAACCTAGGAGAACCTCTGAAACACAAAATCTAGAAATTCATGGAAAAGTAGTAATAAAAAAACGTTGATAAAATCACAATCTTTATTAGCGCTTAAAAATAGATCCATAACTAGGCATTCTCTGTGAGTATGGTTTTTAGTACTCATAAAAAGGTATTTTATCCACACTTTATTAGTAGTGATAAAGACAAAAAAAATAATTTAATTTATATATAAAAACTTATATTTTTTAAAATATAATTTATATAAATAAGATAAATTAATTTTAATGTGAAAAACATTATATTAGTCAAGTATAGAAACCAAATTTCAAAATATAATGAATTTAGGATAACAATATTGAATTATTTGAAGCACAAAGTTTAGGGAAAAAACATCAAAAATAATGGTTCTAATAATAAATATGACATCTGCAGAGGAATAATTATAATACATATTCAAAAAACTATTGTCCACAAACAGAGAGGTTCTGATATTTAGACATGGAGTATTTTTTTAGCAACTACAAGATGTTCCCAACTTCTATCTGTAACTATTCGGTAAACAGAAAATTTTTCGGCTGCTCATAATCCTTTCTATAATTTCAAATCCAAAAATGAAGCAACTGTTGATATTGAAACCTCCTAGTTGACTCTAAATAATTCCATACTAACCATATAAAGATTTATTAGAATAGTTCGAACAATTATAATGGAAATCCTTGGTGTTTTGAAAACATTCATTGATCCCCTATTATGATGAATGACATAAAATCATGTCCATGAAAATAGAAGATGAGATAATAACATATTAGATAGTATAAAGGACATATCAAATACCCTTCTCGATTTAGTAGGGTGTAGGAATGACAGAGTAGTGAATTATTCACGGTGATAAGTATTCTTTAACTTCCTGAAAGCATTATTTGGCAACCTCAAATTGGGTGGTTATTCCATGGTACTTATGAACCTAGAAATAGTAGGTACATATTGAGGGGGAAGTTCATGCATTCTGGTGAAGATGAATTCCAATTAAATATCGTGTACAAATATTTTGAGGGGGCATCTCAGGCATTCTGGTGGAAAACATTGCATCAACAAGTGACCTTCTATTTCCACAATCCTAAAGCCATGCACTTCAACAGGCTTGCAATGACCTTAGTGAAATGTTGGTTACAATGTAGTGGACATCAATGAATATAAACATATTCAATTAGCAATTATAAGTAGAGCTGCTTTTGGAAAAAGATAATATAGATACATATAGACATAAAATGATGGGATGGAGAGGGGTCATGTCAAGCAAGGATCACTTCTTCTATCAGGCCCCCAATCTGAAGAAAGTTGTAACTGAAAAAACATTTATCATGCCCCCAGTTTGATGAAAGTTGTAAGTGAGAATAGTCAGTTCGATGATGTTAATTTTTTAGGCCAATCAATTTGAAACATGTCTATCAATAAAAACCTACTATGACACCCTTTCACTAAAAACAAATTCATTCATTCCTTAATGCATGATAAGGTTTGAAGATAAAAGAATAGTTTGTCCTATTATAGAATGTTGAATACATATTAATAACATGATCTATTCATTTCTACAACAATCAATTGTCATGTTTTCAGTAAAAAATAAATTATCATATGTTACATTGCAATTAAAGATGATTATGAAAGAAAGAGTTGCAGTGATTTGAATGAAATACCATGCTGTAATAGCAAATAAGTCTTTCTTCATGATGATGATAGTGAAATAAATTCATTGATTCACGCTACATAATAGAAATATGTTAAGGTAAAACTGTATAATTCCATTTATTGAAAGTCAAACTTATTAATGAAATATAATTGATTGAAATGATCCAATTCTAAATAAATAGTACTTTTCTCAATTGACATTTCTAGAATGTGGGAAAATGCCCAACAATATTGATTGGACACCTATCAAATCAAAAAATGAATAAAGAAAAAATTGGATAGTTAAGAATTTATAAAGATAAAAAAATTCATTAAGATGATTAAAAACGGGAATTTTTGGGCTTACTAAACATGTTTAGCATGTTATTTTTATACCAAAATTTGTAAAATGAAAATAATAATCAGAAAAAGAATAAAGACATTAAAATAATCAAAACAATAGAGTCAGTAATAGTACCTGCAACTGAAATCTACTTCAACATAAATAGATATACCCACATACATGGATGTGGGAAAGTGAAATAGGTAATCTATACTTGCATGATAAGTGTCAATATCACTATAATGAAGTTAAACATAAATAGCGACATTAAGACTGCATGTGACTAAAATTTCCTTCAACACAAATAGAAATACACACATATATGGATGTGTGAAAATTATAATTGTAAGCTATACCTGCATGAAAAGTGGCAGGATCACTATATTGAAGCTGGACACATTTAGAGGCAGTAAAACTTCATGTAACTGAAATATGCTTCAACATCAATAAAATTACACACATACATGGATGTGGGAAATTAAAAATTGTAAGGTATACCTGCATAAAAAGTGGTAGAGTCACTGTATTGAATTTAAATACATTTAGAAGTTGTAATACTACCTGCAACTGAAATCTACTTCAATATAAATAGAATTACACACATACATGGATGTGGGAAATTAGAAATTCTAAGGTATACATGTATGATAAGATCTAGGATAACAATAATGAATTTGAACACATATAATGGCAGTAGGATTTCATGAAACTGAAACCTACTTCAACATAAATGGAAATAAAGACTTACATGGATGTGGGAAATTGAAAAATATAAGGTATACCTATATGAAAAGAGGCAGGATGACTACTGAACATTGTCAAATGGGAAACTACACCTTTAAAATGGTGATTTAAAAAATGAAAAGCCGGAAATATAAATCCCTTTATTATTAGGTATGATAAGTCTTGTAAAAGATAATGGTCTTGTTTTGGAATACATTCTTGATGTTTCATAAGTAATACTGGTAGAAGAGACTAATGACAGAA
This sequence comes from Viscum album, assembly GCA_963277665.1. Taxonomy (NCBI): domain Eukaryota; kingdom Viridiplantae; phylum Streptophyta; class Magnoliopsida; order Santalales; family Viscaceae; genus Viscum; species Viscum album. The sequence goes on from OY728129.1 coordinate 1,041,216,149, forward strand.
ACATTAGAAATAGTTCCACATCTAATGCATCCCCTCACAGCTTGTATGTTCGATGAAATTGTATATCTCCAAAATGAAGATAGAGTAATCCCTGTTGCATTAAACACATTAAAGATACCTTGAATTAATATTTATTACATTGAATGTAAATAAATATTAAAAAACTTTTAAAGAATATAACTCTAAAAGTGTATTGTGAATATAAAAATAAGGATGTTATATACAGTTAACCTTATAAAACAACAATAATATTCTGTGTACATCCTGCATTTTTTGTAGTGTTGTTGAACACATATCACTAAATGTACAATTTTTGCAGATTTGATTTAATTTAATGGTAATATGAAATAAAAAGACACATACTATAATTGAATGTTATATTGAATCTGATTATGTAGAACAAAATTGTATAAAAAATTCACTGATATTGTATTACCTTCCATATCTGCTAAAAATATCATTCTTTTCTGTTTTGTCTTTTAATTTCTCCTTCATTCGGATTTCCAATTTTTTTTCTGGTATGATCTACCCACACAATCGTGTGGTAAATGATGAGATTTCTCAAAAACATCTTCACTAACAAATTCAGTTAATAGGTTTTTCTGCATATAGAATGTAGTTGGAAGGAATAGTGGTTCTTAGAGAAACTGTATTGAAGGTTATAAATAATGGATTGTTAAATAGAACATATGGAAGATAACATATATATACCTTGTCCTCCAATGGCTCGAATGCCTTAATTTTTTATTGATTTTGATAATCCACCTTTCAAGGGGTGAGGTGGAACCCTTACAAGGCCCGTAGGCGTAATTATTACATGGCCCATAGGCCTTAGAAGAATTCATTGCCCGTAGGTTTCAAACATTACATAAAACCTAGAATAACTACTTGGAACTGCTCCTCCCCATCATCATCATCATGAAATCATCTCTCCACATTCGCATGATTGTTTGGCTAGGCTTTCCTATGCATGCACAAGCTTATCCCGATGGCAGGTGCCATATCCTCTCATTCTTGCAATCCGTTTAGCTTCTACTATGGTGAAAGCTCCTGGCTCCTCATCCTTTTGAAGATTGATCCTTGTAGGTTGTCTAGTTTTCATCTACAAGTAAGGTGGCCTGATGGCCTTGAGGTGGCCTGAAGGCATTACTGACCAGAAGGCCTGGGTGGCCCAAAGGCCTTAAAGGACTCAGGGACCAAATCGGTGGCCCGAAGGCCCAAACAGGGGAATATTCCCAGTTGTTACAATGACAAAAAGATCCTCTACATTACTTTCTACAATACCTGCTACAGTTCTACATAGTGCCTACTACAGTACTGCTACATTACTGCTACAGTACCGAAAATTAGCCTCCACCTGGATTTGATCTTGGGTCTCCTGGATGCACTTAAGGAGTTCTCACCAACTAGGCTGAGGCTCATGTGAAAATATATATACCTGAATTGTTGATAAAACCGTAGATGATGTAACAAATCCATATTCAACATTTTCACTGAGTTAAAATGATTCAACACTATGAAGATCCTATGATAGAATGATAAAAGAAATAGTTTATTTACATGAAATTTAGTGGAATGGAAAAGGAATTGAAGATAATGAAATATATTTTACCTGACAATGCTCATACCCACTAATTACATTTGTACATCCATTGATCTGATGATTCGATATAAAAATAATAATTGGATTACGAGTTTGCAGTTTATCCATATTAATGAAATTAAGAATATATAATAGACAGTACCTGATTTTTTATGAAGCTATCATTGAAATTGCTGATGTAGTTTTCATTATCAATAATTAATATTACCTTGTATTCATTTTTGTTCTGTTGAATGGTGATGATTTTGAATATAAAAAATTGATACTTTAATTTACAGGAGAAACTTTTTTTATTTGAAAACATTTAATTCTGTAGGAAAACCATACTCATCATCATCCTAATTTGAAAATGAAAGTTACTATAAGTAAAAATGAAGAGAACATATATTGGCATCATGCTATTTTATTTTAATGTAAAACCTATATCAAAGATTCTCTCAAATATGTAGTTGTTTTTCTAAGAAATTACATTACTAGTTTATCAAATAGGACTACTGAGAAGGAGTCAGTGATATCAGTCACAAGTAGCTGCACTCTAAATAAGAACCTTGGAGTAGTGAAATTTGGGGAAATTTTTAAACTATTGCGCCAAATATTTCAATCTATAATGTGGAATTTTTTCATGAAAGAATTTCATGATTCGTATAACCATTTGTGAGTGGTTTGAATTTTTTGCATTTTGACTGAAAATTAAGCATTTTGTAGGTTGTGGAACATTGGGAATATAGTAGGTAATTAATTTGCACAATATATAACTGGGTACCTATAATATAATAAAGTTCATAATTAATTATATAATTTGACCATACATTACATACCTATTCACAATTATTGACTTCAGAAATGGTTTTTTTATTTTGCCTAATAAAGCATTGATGAAGAGGAAAAAGTTGGTTATGTTGGTGTTGGACTACGATTCTTTTATGCCATTAAAAACCCACATATGAATAAGGAAAAATAAAAGTCAACTGTAAAAGAGAATTTGTACATTAATGATACAGTACAAATTAGATAGAAGATATGGAATTTATAGTTCCATTAAGCATTTAGAGCACTTTTTCCTGGATTTCTCTTCATCTTCAATATCATGGTTGAAAAGGATTTTTGTCACATTAATGGCAGTTGTAATTATAACAGATCCTGAAAGAAGTTTTGAAACCAATTTAGAGGGAAAACTGGTTTATAACTTAAAATACAAATGAATAATTGAATGGGAAGTAACATATTTTGTTAATAAAAAGTCTACTATTCAATTTCTTCACTTAGACCACCTGAAATATTAAATCAGTTGATGACCCAACACTTCCTTCCAAGTAACGTGACATCTGATTTCCATAATCACCTGATAAACTGCATTTTACTTGTAACCGACTGTATGAAAATAAATATATCGTAATGTTAAATGCAAATAGTTGATCAGATATACTAAAAGGTGATAATGACTAACCTTTCATCCTCTAAAACAATCTATATCATAAAATTGGAATTAACCAATGTTTCAAGAGGATGTGACCAATGTAAATGTCTAATTATTTCAAAAAAAGATAATAAAGAACAAAATTTTATATAGTGTAACATAAATTCAGATGAAAGTATTTCATTTATTTATGTAATGATCTATAGAGGAACATTATAAACATTTTAAAAAAAATTCAAAAACCTCAATAAAGTTGTACCTATTAAATGTTGCTCTGGAACCCATCTATGAATTATGTCTTCAAAAGAAGTAAATTTGAAACAGAAATGTGGCAGTGGTGAATCACAAGGTCGGACGTGCATTGTTTATGTGAACAGTATTCGACAAGCATGTCTAGTTCCTAAGTAGCTAACTTGATTAATAGTTATTTAGAAGTTTAGTATAAAATATCATATTCCTTCACGCAACTAAGTTTTGAACTTAGAGATAATTTGACGACCATTAATAGTACAATGTATCTTTGTTCCCTACAGAATGATTTTTCTAAGATTGTTAATAATTAAAAAATAGACATATGTAGTAAACAATGTTTTTGTATAGTTAAAATGAAAAGAGAAATACAGTGCAAGAAATAAAAAATGTAGTAAATTAAAAATGTGAACTCACCTGTTGATCTCCAAGATTCATATCAAGGGAAACAACATCATTGGAGTACCTGGATGATGTGGTACACCAAAAACTAAAAATATGCACTTGTATATTCAAAGTCTCATCGGTAAAAGTTGTTATCTCATTCAAATGGGTAATAAATCGTGACATGTTGGAAAATCTGTACTGTTTGAATGTGTGTACAAAGAGACCATATTTAGAAACATTGATATTCATGAAGTCATAGATAAATAAGTTGAACAAACCCAACATTGAAAATTTAACATTTAATTTAAAATATACCTAACAAAATCTATCAAATATTTCCTTGTATACAATATTTTTTGTCGATTAAAAGTTTGTGGGATTATTATCAACAAGTAATATTTTCAAACCTAACGGTGATGTGACTCTGGATACAACAACATATATTTGACCATGACAGAACACAGGTTTTCAAAGATACAACCCTATAAAAGACAGTGATTGTACATGACTTTTTTTAATAGTCATATCATAAGAAACAATCAAAGGATACTGTCTTCTTTGAATTTTTAAAGGCCATCGACAATTAGAGTGTGTCATATTTAGTCTTGGAATGAATGCAAGATATCCAGAATTACATCCACAAAAAAAATCTTGCTCTGATGACATGGTAACACAAGTGTCTAACAATCAAGAGAGTCTCATTACACAATCCAACAGATTGATCTATATTTTTAAGAAACATGATAAGAACCCCAATTTTGAGGGTAATTTTATGGGAAGTCATCCCTGAAACATTTATACCATTTAACATATTAGATTTGTAAATGTTTTGTGGCATGTCTGTATCAAAACCTGCATCACAAACTGAATATAAGATGAAATAATATTTGCCTTCAGAACATGTTAGAGACATCATGTACTCATTTACTTCTTCAATAATATCATGAGTTGGAGCTAAGATGGCATGGTATTTAATATAATTCACATCAGCATAGTTTCCAATGAAATTGGGATAAGTATGTTCAACAACTGCAGAAATTGAATCTGTAGTCCAAGCAAGAAGATATGCATATGGAATTGGAATTATAGCTTCACCATCATTTCGACCCCAAATGTGACCTTCACCAATATCTAAAGTCCATTTAGTAAAGATATGAACTTCATCTGAAATTGTAGAAGAATCAGAATGAAATCTAATTTTCATTGTTAGTGTTAGAACATGACAATGTTCCACAAGAATGACGATGCTATACTTGCAAACACTATTTCATTTCTGTTACCATCTGGTAACACGTGTAGTATTTTCCTGAAATCCCCACCCGAGACTACCATTATACAACCAAATGGCATGTTTGAATCTATTTCACTTTTTAATGTCATGATATCTTTTAATGTAAGATCAAGTGCTTCAAAATAGTACTTATGAATCATAGGGGACACATCCCAAATGATTAGCTTTGTTAACTGTAGAAGATCTGCGACATCACTCCCTTGTTTATTATTGCAAACAGAGTTATTAGAAATATATACCGGAATTCGAAATTTGGAATGTGTTGTCCTCCCACAAGCTAGCAATAATGATGTAATTCCACTGGATGCAACTTCTAGAACTATATTACCTTCTGACTGTATTAGAGATGTCAATACATTCCAAATAATGGTTTTACCTATGCCTCCATTCCCATGCAAGAAAAATAAACCACCAACACATGTAGTTAATAAAGACATAATGATATTCAACATGTCTTTCTGTTCATCAGTAAGATTACTCTGCAAAGTTAGATACTCATTCTGAATGTTTTCTTTGTCATAATTTAGTTCATCTATTACCAACTGATTTAGTTGAGAAACAATTTCAGAAGCTAGAACCAGAATTGGTGGATAAGAATGAAGAGATATACCATTACTCTGAAGAAGGTTCTCTATATCAAGAAAAGTTTACATCTGCTATTGATCATATGTGAGTTTCAAATCTAAATGAAATTCAATAATAGTGTTATATATTTATTAGAATGTTTTACTAAATCAATTACAGTTAACATAATGAACAATTACATATATAAGAATCTGTAGAATGAACAGTTCGATTATATACCAGGAATTTGTAGCCTCTGTTGTTGTGCATAAATAATATCTTCATTGAGGTTGTTCCAAGTTTCATTCCACACAATGTCTGGCTGAGACAAATTGTTTGAGAAAAAACTCTAGCAAAACGTATGTGCAAAGAATGTCCTATATCCCAAGTAGATATCTCTTTTGTTGCTTCAATAAATTCCTTGTCATCATCAAGTATTCCCAATGCATAATACACCTCCCGAAAAGTACCATGATTAATGTTTTTCACACTTTTAATACTTTCAAATGAAGTTTCACCTATGATCTTTGTGAGAATTAATCGCAAGTAATATAGCTCTCTAGTTTTTGGTGTCACATAGTAATGTCTACCAATACTGAACCCCTGATTTCATGGATATAATTTTTTTCTCTTTAGTGTAATACAAATCTTGTTGGAAATTCTGAATATTGGAGACATCTACCTTTCTGGTAAGCAAAAATACCTTGAAAACATATCGTAAGCATTGATTCAGATATGTTACCCTTATTCAAGACATCCTCAATATGATCGGTGTCATTGTACGTAACATTATTTTGTCCCGGAAAATGGAAATGAATTCTTTCTACTAGAGGATATCTATAGTGGATATCATAAAAAATATCCTCCATGAAGCCTCGCTTGGATAGATGTATCATTAATCATAATACATCTTAATTTCATCATCATTATTGCCTGGAAACCCTTTATTGTTGGTCTGATACAAAGTTGATGTAACACGATCATTACCTTTGAAAATATACTTAAAAAAATATTTTATGGAAGTTTATTGATTGCAAACATCAATATTCAGATGAGCTTGATACTTCATTAGAATGAAAGGATTATATGGTACAACAAACTGATTATCCAAAGGGACACCACTTTCCACGATAGTGATTCCATCATTTCATCGTCAGTATATAACATACCAATCATCATCAACTGTTGTAATATCAAAAAAAAATTGGAAAAAATTACTACATTTTCTATTCATCATACAAGGTGAGTTGTGATTTGCATCACCACAAGTTCCAAGTATCATAAACTTTTTAACAACATCATGAATAATTGGGAAGTCACCCTAATTTGGAACTTCATCATAAACATATTTTTCAATTCATGCAGGAGTACTGATTTTGTTTTCTTGGCATAAAAATAGTAAAATGTGTACATGAGGCAATCTATATTTTAGAAATTTCATTGTACGAACAACTACAGAGAAAATATTGATGTTAATAATGGAGTTCAATAATTTACACAATAAATAAGAAAATGTATAACTCGACAACTAATTTGTATGAAGTTATTTACTTGCTCATAATTTCCCAAGGAAGCACCAGTCTCGTAAATCTTTCATTAATGGATAAACCTTTATATTGAAAATTATAGATACAATGTGCGGGCATTCTGATGGACGAAGATTTTAATGTGAAACAACTCTACTGATTTTAGGCCACAGTGGATTGCATGTAAATGATAAAAATAAATATGGATATCCTACCCAATTACATATTGACATAGCATCTTGGTAATTTTGACGCATATACCTGGGACCACTATTAAATGTAGACCATAAAATAATTCACTTCCACATGCGTACCCATCACAATCACCTCGAAGAAAAGCATCTTAGAACCCATTGTACAAATCAACCCTTAAGTGTTTTTTATTGAAGCGAATAAAATAAAGTCTATGAGACACTATCATTTTATAACCATTAACTATAAATTGTTGCAGTAGTCTTCTTGAATGTTGTAATGTTGAAATATCATTGAAACGACACTTCAAGTGATATGATAAGTATTCTCACATTGTAACCTTCCTAATCTTTGTACATGTACTAAAAAATGTATAATGATGTAATATGTTGTCAACATATCCATCTTGCCCACCTGTGAAAATTAGTGGATATTGCAGTGGAAGATACAAGGGATGAAGCTCATCAATCCTCTATAATTCACCACGTTTTATTTGAATGATAATATCTCTTTCACAATTTATATCTTCAATATCTCTTGCAATAAGCCTTGAAATCTCAGAAGTAGTAGGCAAGTTGTATGTCGCTGCATTTGTTTGTCTTCTCTTAAGTAGTCACAAATTTAAATTTAAAATTTATTGAATATCAAGAACATCTTTGCACTTCAAAAGGTGAAGCTAAATCATTTGTTTCATGAAGCATATTTTTTAGGTTGACAAAAATATTAAAATTGACTGCTATGTTTGAATTCGTTATGTCATAACTACACAATAAATTAAATTAAAAAAGAAGTGAAAATATGACCATCACATCAATGTGTTGACTTACGACTGTAAAACTTACCTGATGTTCCAAATCCTATTTTTAGACTCATTAGAAGTATCATACACATACATATGGGAAAACCTTGGTGGTTTTCCCTTAGGAGGACACAAAATACCTTTGAGATTGTAGTTTTTCCCATTCAATCTGAATATATTTGGAGCTCTACCATTATTGAGTGGCATGTCACCCTTCCCACCCATTGATGTAAATGCAAAAAATATAATTGTAAAATTGTATATTTTTTTGGAACGCTCTTGCCTCCACAGAGTTGCAATTGAAGACTAATGTTATAAGGTATTGAGGACATGGTGGGAGTAGTTACAAATAAAATTTACTGCGCGATCAGCATAGAGCTTATCATGGGTTCCCTTTGGTATTGCATTTTTTATTTCTCTCATCATACCAAAAGATAGAACCACATTACTGACATATATTAGAAAGATCTCCACTATTCAAATAATATGTATATGAATAATGATAAAATAGATGGTGTTAATAATTTAGGCACTATAAACATCATAAATGTGTAATGAGTTTAATCTTAATATACTGATAGGTAAAAATAATACAGTGACCTGCATTGTCTACCAGTTGTTGTAGTTGTGTTATTTCTGTAGCAGTATTTACTAAAGATGCTAAGATAAAACATCTACGGTAATTGTACAATAAAAAATGAACGTGTAGTAACTCATACCTGAAAAGTCTCCTGCATGATTTCTTTCCGCATGTATTTCAGCAGATAATGTTTCACGTCTTTCTGATGTAACATGAATCAAGGAAGTTGACACCTCTTGTTCTTGGGTCCAATATGCATTTAATCTATAATTGAATTCTGAAATCATGAAGATATCTATGTATACATACAACTAAATACGAAATCATGAATACACTTTACAATACACCTATGCCGGGAAAATTATCTTTGCTTCTAGTAGTTAAAGAAAGAAAAAATACTTTTTTGTAAACAGAGAATGCAACACATTACATTCTGTAAAAAATGAAAAGGCATTTGAAGGAATGACTTGTGATCACTCTAATAAAGAATTGGGTGATGGGTAAGTGACAATGATTGTCTCAGTTGTTAGAGCTAGCATAAGTAACGAAAAAATTGTTAACTCTTTAATAGAAGGGAGATGTAACTTGAATGTTGTTCATAATAATTGGATTATATAATCCTCGCCATATGGGACATAATTTTAAACATTGTATTCCGATATATTTTTTCTCTTGGTACATCGCGCAGATTTTATTGAAAAAGTTGCACAACTATGATGATCATTCAATGAAATATAATAGTTCAATAACTAATCAATTTCACTACATAGAAAAAGTAATATTCTTATTCAATGTATTGTGAGTTTGTAATGGAAGTCACCATTCAAAGATACAAGTGACAATGATATATGTGCTCCCCCTTTGGTGGTCCAGATCCGTTGTAGTGGTTTAGATGTTTTATTACAACACTTGTTAGTATAGTCCAGAGTTCAATATCCCTGCCATGTAAAAAATTGTAATAAACTAAACAAATGTATTTATATAATGAAAAGAATAAAAACTGATCTCAAGTACATTGAATTTCATAATTTTTCCTTTTATATTGATTGTTCTAATATGTATTGGTGTTGGAAAATGGGGGTTCAAAACAAATTGGGAGTAGTTTCATGTAGTAGTACTATCGTAGTGGAGGCACTATAGTAGCAGCAGGGTGATGTAGCAATGTCAAGTACTATGCAGTACCGTAACAACGTGGGTACTGTAGCTGTATTATTCACAGAATGAGCTTGGGGGGAAAAATGGGCCTACGGGCCATGTAATGGGCTAAATGCCCACTAGGCCTTTGTGTTATGTAATGGGTATCCCTCTACCTAGTTAAAGAGGTCTTTGCTTTTCTTTAATAATAAATAAGACATCATCCCCATCCTTAAAAAAATTACTTCTAAAGTTCCAAATTCATGAGGCACTACTAATTCAATAGTAGAATATGTAAAGTAGTCAACGTTATTTAGAAGAAACATATCGACTGTATTTCAAATTTTTTGGAAAATTGTAATTATAGTCACCATTGGCAGAGAAAGGTGAAAGTGGTATGCATGATCCTCTGTTCAATTTTTAATTCAGTTGTACTACTTTATACGTTCTAATAGGAAATTGGTGATTGTAGTCTGTAAATAAATTTCTTGGACATGTATGAACTTGTTAAATAGAAGCTAGTATTATGGATTTATTGGAAGAAGTGACATTAGAAAATAACCTATGTCACAACACATTAAAAGTAATATTCTTTGATAACGTACTGTGAGTTTGGAATAGAAAAAACCATTAAAAGATATATGTGAATAGAAGTACATGTACAAAATTGTAATAAACTAAAAAAATGTATTTCAATAATGAAGAGAAGAAAAACTGTTCTCAAGTACATTTAATTTTGTACTGTCACCTTTTATATTTCTTGTTCTAACAAATATTGGTGATGATGTTCCACATTCTTGAGGCACTATGAAATCAATAGTAGAATAATTAAAGTATCCAATGTTATTTAGTAGAAAAATATCAATAGTATTTCACATTTTTGAAAAAATGAAATTTAACTCACCATTAGTAGATAAATGTGACACAGGTATGCGTGATCCTCTGTTCAAATTGGAATTCAGTTGTACAAATTCATACGTTTTAGTAGGAAATAGGTGATGGTAGTCTGTAGATGAATTTCTAGGACATGTATGAACTTGTAAAAGAGTAGCTAACATTATGGATTTATTGGAAGAAGTTACATTATTTGTCTTCCTTTTTTTCCATCTCTCATACGTAGTCTCCTTTGCAACCAAGCATCTCTCAATGATGATGGTGTCTGCATCTTTGAATTGGTTTTCTTTTTGTTGAATTGTCAAGTTTTGGAAGGTATCCATAGTATGTTTGTGGGTACATAGATTTAATTGAAAATATAATGGGAAGAGGATTTTATATCTTGAATAAATATATTCTAACATATTTTTTTTGCAATTGCAATTTATAGTAGGTAAGGCATGGTATACAGTGTGTGCATATTGTTAAAATTTTTCTTGTTGAATCAATAAAGAACATATTAACTACAAACGCATCGATACATGTGAGTAATTTTTTGTAACTGCAATAATGTTGTGAACTGGGTTGTTAGATAACATGAGAATTGATTTAACTCTTATATAATTTAGGATGGAGTTGATTGAAGTACTGTGGTTTCTTTTTCCGTATGTTTCACATGATGAACAACTTCTCTGATGCATAATAGGGTGGTATTCCACCTGAAACTGACAACAGATTTATAATGTAGGGATAGAAGTAGGATACACATAATAATATTGTATTTATAGTTTCATTTTAAAACTATAGAAAGTGGGTTCTCCTTTTCTATGGTTTGTCATAGAAGAAATCAGAACTATCTTCAAATTTTATGGACCAGAATTGTTTGTTGAAGGTGATCATGTTAATGGAATACTAATAAAATGGAGGTGATGTTTTCTGGTAGTAATTGCTTACAGTGGTAGAAGTACTTATGCGAGATAGGGAACTTTCATGGTGTTGAATCTAACAGCTGGTGTTGTAGCCTATCGAGATACTTGGACCACTTGTTTCAGTAGTAGAACACAATGGGATTCCCGTGTAGAAGAATCAGGCCGCAATATAGGCGAAAAGGTAGGTCCAGTGTGATCTGTGAGATTGTAGATATGCAGACATGTATATGCAGGAAGAACGTTTCCAGACTCGATGAAGCTTACGAATGCTCTGATACCAAAAGATGGAGGTAAGAAAGGTATTATAATGCTATCTGTGAGAAGAGAGATGGAAAGAAACATCAATGTTAAAGAAGTAGATCGCAAACCCTACCGAAGCTCGATTGCTACCGTAACCTTCATCGACTTAGTCCAGTTGCGTGGTGGAAATTGGAAGCACATCGAGGGCCGACAGACAGCGTAGGGAGGAGACGGGAGGAAAATTGGTAGAGCGGCGTAAGAAACTGAAGCACAGAAGAAACCCTAAACAAGAGGGCATGATTGAGGTATCATGGGGGATATGGGATTCCTGTCGCGGGAGGAACATAATGGTGTGGAGGAATTTATAAATGAAGGAGACGTGGCTCATTTGGAAGGTGACACATCAGCTTGGAGAAGTCATGTTTAGTATATATAATATATTAGTAATAAATAGTAATAAATAGTAATAAATAGTAATAAGTAGTGATAATTAGTAATAATTAGTAATAATTAGTAATAATCAGTAATGATGAGTAATAATTAGCAATAATTAGCAATAATTAGCAATAATTAGCAATAATTAGCAATAATTAGCAATAATTAGAAATAAATAGTCATAATTAGTCATAATTAGTAATATTAGTAATATTATTAATAATTAGTAATAATTAGTATCAAATAGTAATAAATAGTAATAAATAGTAATAAATAGTAATAAATAGTAATAAATAGTAATAAATAGCAATAAATAGGAATAAATATACTAATAAATAGTAATATGTAATTAGCAATAAATAATTATAAGTAGTAATAAATAGAAATAATTAGTAATAATTAGTAATAATTAGTAATAATTAGTAATAATTAGTAATAATTATTAATAATTAGAAATAAATAGTCATAAATAGTCATAAATAGCCATAAATAGTCATAAATAGTGATAAATAGTAATAAATAGTAATAACTAGTAAAAAATAGTAATAATTAGTAATAATTAGTAATAATTAGAAATAATTAGTAATAATTAGTAATAATTAGTAATAATTAGTAATAATTTGTAATAATTTGTAATAATTTGTAATAATTAGAAATACTTAGTTATAATTATTAATAAATACTAATAAATACTAATAAATAGTAATAAATATTAGAAAATTGTAATAAATAGTAAAATAATAGTAAAAATTAGTAAAAATAGTAAAAAAAAGTAATAATTAGTAATTATTAATAATCAATAGTAATTATTAGTAATTTTTGTTTGCCTTGGATCCCTTGGTCGCTCCCCTTTTCTGACCCCTAGTTCCCTTGCGACTTTCCAGGTCAGATCTGAAGTGGGGTTTCTAAGCAGTTTTGAGATTTTTTGGTTCGGTGGATATCGGTTCTTAAAGCGCACTCAGACGTCATCCTTTCTTTGTTTTTGGTTTTTGACCCCATCATCTTGGTGTTGTTAGGGATATTCATCCTCTATATTCCCTACTCTGCCTCATGTTTATCCGCGCCTCTCTGAGGCGGATCGGGTGAGGGGTGATGTTGAGGTTTTGGGATGTGGGTTCGGTGACAGTCGGAGTTCTTGGAGTGTACTTTCTTCGAGGAGATGGTCAGTCTATCTAGTTCTGGTGTGGCCTTCTCAGTGTCGTTGGTGTACTCTAGCGGTTCCATTTACAACAAATAGGTTTGACGGAAGATCGTAGTTGATGATGGTACAATCTGTATGTAGGTGATTCTTGAGAAGGGCTAGATGTTCAGGGTCTCGGGATTGGATCTCGATGAGTCTCATTTTCCCGGCGGAAATGGTGTCAGATTCTTTAGATGGGATATGTGGTTCGACGATGAAGATGGTTTTTGGTTGTTCTACATTGATGAAGGTGATGATTTATGTGAGGAATCTCATGACGATGATGACCGAGGAATGGTGATGGATTGTCTGTTTTCGAATTTCAAATTTTGAAATGGTTTTACATTTCACAGAACTGTGGATCCTTGGAAGTTGATGGATGTCGTTGATTTCTTGAAATGGAGGGACTTTTTTTTTGAAATAGCTGGGTTACGGAGGTTTTGAATCTATTTGATGTTATGATTAGTTGGAGCTTTGTTAAGGTTCACACTTACCCTTTAAAAGTGTTAGAAAATAAAAAAAATGGATTGTGTGTGATGAATAGTATTGAATTGTGATGAATTGTGATGAATATCCATGAATATGAATAAATATGAATAAATAGGAATAAATATGAATAAATGACAATAAATAGAAATAAATAGCAATAAATAGTAATAAATAGCAATAAATATCAATAAATAGAAATAAGTAGCAATAAATAGTAATAAATAACAACAAATAGAAATAAATAGGAATTAATAGAAATAAATGAGAATAATTATCAATAAATAGAAATAAATGGAAATAAATATAATAATTAGCAATAAATATAAATAAATAGAAATAACTAGAAAAAAATTGGAATAAATAAGAATAAAATAAATTGTTATAAATTATAATAAGTTGCAATAATTTCTAGTGGATTGCCAGCACTCCTTTTTCTCGATGACTCTTCTCCTTTCAACTCTCACGGACTCAAAACTTTATGAAATATATGGTTTTACGTTGGCATATCCAATCTCGTATGCATGATTTTGGATATGCATTTGTAGCACCACATTTTTCAATATGTTTTTCAGTCGGTGACAATTGCAAGAAGACGATTCTTCGTTGAAAAGGGGGCTATTTTATCTGATGGATCATTTACTTGCATCTTTCTAACACTAAAATCACAATGAAGAATCTTCTTGGAGGTACGCTTATACATTCTCATATGCAAGATAATGGATATGCATACCTCCGAGCAGCTTCTTCATTGTGGTTTTAGTGCGAGAAAGTTGCAAGTAAATGAGTCATCGGACAAAAGAGTAGCAGTCAATCCACTAGAAATTGTGTCACCCTTAATTAATAGTAATGATTAAGAAGTAGTTGTAATTATTTGTAATCTTTTTTTGGATAGTGTTTTTCTATTTTCAAATTAGTCAAAAACATTAATGATTTTATTTTTGGTAGAAAAATATGGAACAAGAAGTCGACAACTATCATTATTAAATGATCACGCTTGGCTAAATCAGTACAGAAATCCAAATGATTCTAGATTAAATCCTATATATATTGAGGGTGTTGAACCTTTCTTATAATTTTCATCATCTAAAACTGAATTTGTTACAGATGGCATAATTAAGTGCCCTTGTAAAATATGTTCTCTGAGAACATTTGACATATTTGAAAACATTGGGGGACATATCTTGTGTTTTGGTTTTCAACTAGATTATGTTTTTTGGTATCAACATGGTGAATATAGTTTTAGAGAAGATACTAATTATTTGATTCTGGATCCATCACAATTTCAAAATTTAGTACATGATGTTGTAGTTCCATCTGTTAAACAAACTAAAACTCAAGATAACATTGATTTAACTCTTGATTTGGCACCATATGAATTTTATGAGTTGTTGAGGTCTTATGATAATGCATTATATCCTGGTTGCAAGATAAGAAAATTAGAAGCGGTTGAAAAACATATGGCTATTAAATATGATAATGCAATGTCAAAACATTTTTTTGATCAGATATTTTCTTTGATTAAAACACTATTACCTGAAGAAAATGTGTTGCCTGCAAATTACTATGAGGCCAAGAGGCTGGTTCTTAATCTGGGCCTTAGTTAATAGACGATTTATGCATGTGAAAATGGTTGAATCTTATATTCTGGAAAAAATGAGTCATTAGATAGTTTCCCCACATCTGGACAATTGAGGTGTAAAGAAGCTCAACCAAGGAAGTCTGGATCGATTCCTGTAAAACAGTTGAAATATTTCCCCCTTACACATAGGTTGCATAATTTATTTATGTCTTAGAACACAACGTCAATGATTTCATTTCACAAAACCAAGATTTCAACTGGAAAAAACTTGAATCACACATCTGATGGTGATTTATAGAAACATTTTTACCGACTGCATCCGTCTTTTTCTTTAGAATATCGGAACATGTGATTGGGTCTTTCTACTGATTATTTCGGTCTGTTTGGTTCTTATGGTAGTCAATATTCATGTTGTCATGTCTTTATAACTCCGTAAAGTTTACCTCCATGGATGTTGATGAAGGATCCTTATATCTTTTTGACCTTATTAATCCTTGGAAATCTTACAATACATTGATGTTCATTTGAAACCATTGATTGATGAGTTAAATTCATTATGGAGTAATGGGGTTTGTACATATGATGTTGCTACGAAACAAAATTTCATATTAATAGCTTCATTGATGTGGACTATTAGTGACATCCCAACATATGGCATGTTATCTGGTTGGATTTCACATGGTCTAAAATCATGTCCTTACTGTTTGAAATACAAAAAATCATTTATGTGGAAAAAATATTTCTATTTTTACTATCATTTCATATTTCATCCAACTGATTATCCTTTTTTGAGGAACAAATCTCATTTCAAAAAAGGAACAATTGAAAGGGATGAACCTCCAAAAATGATCTCAGGTACAGAGTAAAAATCAGTTGTATTTTCATTACCTCCCATCACATTTAGACCAACAAAAAGCAATAGAAAATTAATGGGTTTGGGAAAAACACAATTGGATAAAACAGAGAAATTTTTAGGATATTCCATATTGGTCTGATTTGTTAGTCCACCACATTTTGGATTTCATTCATATTGAGAAGAACTATTTTGATAATTTATTTCATATAGTTTTGGATATACCAGGTAAGACCAAAGATAATGTAAAGGAAATATTAGATCATTCCAAAATTTGTAGGTGACTAGAACATGAACTGTTTGAAAATGTTAGATCACACAGGTTAATGAAGAAAAAAGAATCTTATACACAATCCAAAGAGAGTCGCTTATTATTTTGTCACTAGATTGTAGATTTGAAACATCTTGATGAGTATGCTTCCAATTTGGGCAGATGTGTTAAGAAATGTCATATTACCAGATTAAAAAGTCATTATTTTCATGTTATAATGGAAATAATTATGCGTGTATGATAAAAATATAAATGATTATGTGTGTGTGAATATGTGATTTTATGTGTGTTTCAATATTGTGAAAATACATCATATATACAGATGTATTTTTAGAAATATATTATTATCATTAAATATAGTATATAAACATATTTACAATAAATATTAATAAATATGTTATACAAATTTTATATATAGAAATTCAATTATTTTTATATATTTATAAATATATTGTTAATATATAGACATATAAATATATATGTAAGTATGTATAAAATTTATGTCTAAATATATCATATATAGTCATATTTTTAATATGTATTTAAAAATAATTATATAATTATATAATATTATATCAATAAATATATAAATAAAAATTAATTATGTATAGATCTATAAATAAATAGATATATCATAAATATTTATAAAAATATTGATGGTGTAGTGGTAAAGTAGTTAAGACTTGAAGGAAAAGGTCAGAGGTTTGATTCTAGGAGTGAGCAAGGATAAAGGGTCCAAAAATCATTGATAAAGGTATTATAATGAACAAATAAAGTGGGTGGTTTGAGCAAGGATGGGGCTTGATGCGTGGGGGGAATATATCGCTCATAAATAGGGTCAAAATGCTGATAAAAGGGATGTTTTAAAAGGAAAAAAATAATATTTTTTAAAATTTTATCAATACAAAACTAGTGCATTAATAAAGGCCACAATTATCAGCACCAAAAAAGTGATAATAATGACCATATACTATTAAGGGTACTTATCTATTCAACACCTTTTTATCACTTAAAAAGCATATTTCCAGTGCTTTTAAATATGCGATCTTTAGTAGTGTATCCCACCACACCGGAGATTTATACCTACATGATATCTTTCATGAATATGAGCATATATGTAAATATTTATGTGTGTGTATATAAGGAATTGAAAATATGAATCTTTAAATGTTTAAAGGAATTAAATTATAAAATGAACTTATTATAATTTTATCAATTTTTTAATTCGTAATTTACATTTTAAATCATTTTTTCATGTATTAATTTTTTTAAATGTAATTAAATATTTGTATTTTTAATTATCATTAAAAATTATAAAATTTTATAATTAATAATTTTTTATATACAATAAATACAATATATACATCTTTAATTAGTAATAAATTCATATGTCAATATATAAATTGGCATTTGGTGTAACTCAGCGGTAGGTGTGCCTATGGGCTCTCGGTGAAGTCTAACGTTCAAGTCTTACTAAGTACTGCCCTTTTGGAAGTGTATGATTTTCTAGTATTTATTCCCCCTAACCATTGTATATATATATATAATTTTTAAATATATTTTTCAAATTATTTTATTTAATTTTAAATTTTATAATTAATGATATATCATGAAAAAATGATACACATAATATTATTATTTATACATTTATATGAACGATATATTTATAAAACATTTATTCATTTATCTAATAAATAATATTTTAAATTATAATAAATACATTCACTAATATATTTATTAATAAACCATTTTTTATAATATTATTAAGTGTATAAATACACTTATCATAATATTAATACATTTCTAATAAATTTAATATTATTAATTTATTTTATTTATTATTAATTTATGTGTAATTTATTAATTTTAATTTTTGTTTGTATATAGAATATTGTATATATAAACTATATAAAAAATATATAAATTTATATAATTAATTTTTAGTAATAATATATTTATATATTAGAAACTACAAATAGGGCCTTTGGACCATCACGAACCTTTGGGCCATAGAGCCTTTGGGCCATAGAGTAGGCCAGGGTCTCGTATACTTGAGCAACCCCATAATGATAGATCATAGTTGTAGTAGTCACAAGACAGATCTAACCAAACTATTGATTGAATGAGGGATATGGTGGACACACCTTCAACTCGTGCAGCTCTATATAGGGAACTAGAAGTTGATGACAACATTAAGCGGTTATCTATGTGTAGAATTGTGGAGGTGTTAGGGATAAGTTGTGTTAGTTTATTTGGGTTAACTAATGTTATAAGATATTTGGCATTCGGGGCCTATGTGCCATCTAATTATAAGTCCATAATGTCACTCTCTCTTTAGGTCATGTAAGAGTTCCCTATCAACCGAGTTTTTTTGGAAGTCCAAAGGAAAAAACCTATATATTACCATAGACAATGTTATAATGATCTAAGGGAAAGGAGAAAAACTATTGAATAGAATATTGGGAGCCTCTAAAGGAAGGAATAATGTGATCTACCTTATCACATTATCTTTTAATGAAATAAAACACAGAAGATTAAACTTTAGAAATCAGTAGATGTATATTTACCAAAATAGACCTAAATTATTCCTACACCACCTGAAAATCCTCAAGGGATTTAATGATGCTTTGAAAATTTGATTCAATAAAAAAATATTTTTAACCTTCAGAAATGATAAAATCCAAACCGGTATGAATAGACAAAAATTTGGAAATAGTGGGTTTCCAACATTCATTAACTATAGAGTGAAAGGCCATAACAAGAGACATTGAGTGATCATGAATAATGAACCCCAAACCAATACCAAACTCACCAGTCACTGCAAAATATGTATTCACCTTGAGAAAACCTGATGGTAGAGGCAACCATTTAATGAAGAAACACTATATAGGGATGATTGGAGTGCCTCTAGGATAAGACCCCATATATTATTCAATATCAGGGCCATATCCATCCATAAAACATCATCCTTTAAGACATGATCAAAAACAACATCATTACTATAACATCCCCTGATCTGACACTCTCTCACATGGCAAGAATGGGTTGGTTATGGGACCTCAATCATGCCTCTTCATACGCTAGAGGCTATAAAATAGTAGTGAGGGTGTGATATGTATTGTGGGTAGACTATACCATCTTGTTAAAAATTTACAACACATAAAAATAATCCAATAACAATAAATAAATATTAGACTGAGGAAAAAATGGAAAAAATGATACAATTAAAACCAACTAAAAATCCAACTAAATAATCCAATGAATAATAAAAGAATAATGTAATTACATTATTTAATGTAACTAAATTTCATGCTAGATGTAATAAAAAACAAGACACTAGAATATTCAATAAAAGACTCAAAAGTCCCAAGTCATAAACCCCACATCAGTCCCATCTCAAAAATCCATCCCATCCAGTAAGAAAATTATCAACAACAAGGTTCTTTTCCATTGTCTACACTTGTGTCCATGTAATCTGCTCAGGTACCAAATGGAAGCCTGAATATGGTGTGACTATAACTCAGTAGGTCGATATGACCATGTCTAAGCATAACCAATCTGATAATAAGTGTATGAAATAATACAACAAAAAAGTGCATTAATTAATTAAATTATTAAATTATTACCACATAAACATTCTTCAACACAATGCCAAAATGTACCTGATCATGTCTCATAACCATTTCAACCATAACCATATAACTATGGTAAAACATAACCTACCTCAGTGCCATGATGGAATGTATTTGACCATGTCTTACAACCCTGCCAACCATAACCTTATAACTGAGGTATAAATCACACAAATCAAGGTAAACCCATCTATATAATCATTTCAACATTTAATGATGGAATGTCCAATTATATAATAATTTCATCATATTTCACTAAGTTTATCCTACTATATAAGAATTTAAACATTAATATTCTTGGAATAACCCACCATATAAGAATTTAAACATGTATCATTGGGCCAAGTATGCTATATAAGAATTTCAGAATGAGTCACTAGGCATATCCTACCATATATGCATTTCATCATGAATCACTGGGCCAAGACCACTATATAATCATTTCAGCACGAGTCACTGGGCCAACGCCATATATACAGATTTCATCCTTTAATCACAAAATAAGTCATAACAACAAGGATATTGTAGTACCACATCATTTGAACCAATGGTTAATTTTTAAAATTACTATTCGTATTTCAATTACACATTTAATATATCAATTTTTTATAAACAATAACAAGACATCTATCTCAATAAAAAAATTCGAGACAAAGTGAATATATTTCACAGAAAGTCCAATAACCCATGTCATGCTAATCACACTTTATTCAATTAAATAAAATCAAATTCATGACATACTTTAAAACAATAGGATGGTTAATTACATTATGTGTAATATAGTTACACTTATTGTAATTATTTTTAGTGGTATAAGCTGAAAAACCCATCACCTCATCTGAATATTAAAATCTCCCAAACAGTACACATTGTGTAAATTTTCATCAGATGGTTTTTCATTTGATGTTCCTTATAAAAACTTGAACGACATTTAAGGATTCTCATATTACCATGAACCCTTGGTAACACATGAACTATTTACTTGGACTCCATTAATTCGAACAGAAATCCCAAACCTCTCCCCATGTGGATCTTCTCAGATTTTACCATGTTTCCCCATAACCCAAGTTTTCATTTATTAAAACAAATAGACATACCTGAAAATTAATTAATTTTATACAATAAAGTATCTCTATCTCCAAAAACTAAACAACCACCAAGGATCAAATGAAAAACTCAAAGACATACTTGGAAAAATATGGGATCTTACATCTTCCCCATCATATAACAGCTCTTCCAATGATTCTCCAAGCATCAATGTAGGGTCTTGGAGAACAAGTATGGCCACTATGATCACATATCAAACTCCCACTCCCAGGTATCCTCCAGAACACTATCATGCTACCACTACACATGAACCATGGAATCACCATACCCGAGAGATACTTCTCACTATGGTCCACATGACATTTTGGATGCTCCTCAAAGGATGCATCATTAGTAACCTCGATGTCTATAACGTCTAGAACATGAGAAATTTATGAGTAATATATTTAAATTTGTGACATGTGAAATACTTCATGCATAGAACTACATTTATATAGAAGGATTAATCAGTATTCCACTAGACCGATCCTATAAAATATCTAAAATGGCCCAACAAATTTGGGCACTAGATTTTATTATTTCCTGATATAATGTTTCCCCAACATTGGAGACACCCCAAGGAAAACTCACTGACCAACCTCATACTATAGATGTCCACTATGATGGTTAGTCTAACATTTCTTCCAGATATGTGTGATCACAAACTATTATCTAATCAAAGAAAGTTGATCAAATGTTTATGGCATGAGACTTGGTCCAATAAGCATTGACTCACCTACCTCCAACCAACAAAGAGGAAAACAAAATGAATTGTCATAGAAAGCCTCAAAAGTTACATATCAATTGATTCCAAAAAGCTATTATTATATAAAAACTCCATGAGATCCATATGATATTCCCATGTTACACCTAAATCCAAAACAAAGGCTCATAAAATATCCTCCACAACCTGAATAGTCCTCTCAGATTGACCACCAGTCTGAGGATGATAGGTTGTAATCAAGAGAACCTATGATCCCAGAGCCTTATAAATACCCTTTAAAAACTAGGATGTGATATGAGGATCTTTGACTAAAATGATACTTCTTGTAACACCATGCATCTGAACTACCTCTCACTTGTATAGACTACCTATATCATCAACTTTAGTGTTCTCCTTGATAGGAAAGAAGTTGGATAGCTTCATCAGTCGATCCACATTAACCCATAAAACATCATTCTTATGGGTTTTCCTAGGTGGTCCTCTCACAAAATACATAGTGACATTATCACATTCCCACTTATGAATGATAAAAGTTAGAAAACTCCCAACTAGCCTATGATGCTCGACATTCATTTACTAAAAAGTGAAACATCTTTCCACAAATCCCGCTACATTCTTCTTCATTACGGACCACCGGTACTATCTATAAAGATCACAATATATGTTTTCCAATCTAATATGTACCACCCATCTATAATCATGAAACTCTTTCATCAGATTCTCACACAAACCCATAGAAACACATCATTAGATCCAAAAAATAAGATAATTTCCACTTCCAAGATACCATCCCATTGTTATATCCATAACCATATAAGTTGTCTCTTAGAGCCAATGCCACCTTATCAGATAACTATTGAGTCTTAATCTGGTCCAAAAGAATGGGTATAATAGATTTCAAATCTAATGTAATGACCTAGAATTTTATCAATCAAATTTACCTTCATATAATTCTATTTTAAAGTATAAAACACATACATCACATAGAAAACCTAATAAAAACATTATTTTTTCAATTAAGAATGAAATAAGTTGTATTTATAGAAATTAAGGAAACTATACCAATGGAATAGTAACTTGACCATTGGAATATTAATGCGAATATTTGTAATAGTAAACCATTAAATAAAATTATGTCATGGAATAAGTAAATAAATGTTTTAAAAATTATAAATTATGTATTTTTTATTTCTGTGAAACAAAAATGTTTATTTACAAGTTTATAATTAATATAATTAATTAAAAATATTTATTTTCATAAAATAGATTCATAAATTAATATTTTTTTGTCTTATTATTATAATATAATTTTATCAGTCCTTAATTAATTTTTCAATGTGTCATAAAATTAGTTTTAATTTTAAAATCGGTATTTTTCCAATAAATGATGATTTTAATTAAAAAAATTCTAAAATTTAGAAAATTATTTTCATAAAATGGATTCTCTTTTTGAAATATAATAATTGAAAATTTTCTAGCGTTATTTTTTTGGATTTTTCTAAAATAGTTGAATTTTTTGTGAGTACTGAAATATGTTCATTTACGGTGTTTAACATTATAAGTAAATAAATGAATTTTTGAATCATGGTAGAGTCAAGTATGATGAAATTGGACATTATATAGAACTAATATCTTCTAGGTACTATACTTAGTCACAAGAATCAATATTATTGATAGTCTTGATCCAAAATTATAAACAAATGAATAAAATAATAAAAAGACCCTTCTCCTGCAAATATAAATACCACCCCTCTCCACCTCTTCTCCTCACACCATCCAAGTCTTGTAGCTACCTTATATTCTACCCAATTCATCTTCCAAACCTCTTACCCACATTTTGGTCTTACTAGTCTCACTTAAAGTCCATCTTCAAGTGCCTTAAGGTGGTTCTCAAGGAGACGACACTCAAGAGATAAAACTCTCCCCATTTATCTTTTAATTTATTTTATTTTCTTATATTTCCCTAACCTCCCATATCCAATGTAACATGATATCTATTATATCATATATATAATTGAAATTTAATTCTTTAATGTAATATCCATCATTATATATCTTCTCCTCCACTTTTGTTCAAAAAATAAAAACGTCTTCTGTGAGGTGTCAATTCACCATGTTCGTGGATAAAGAGTTTTGGTTTTTCATTACTGCCTTCAAGGATGATCATAAAAAACATTTTATGGATAAAAAATATTTTAATTTTTGTATTACAATTTATTTAATGATTTTTAACTTGAATATAAATAAATTATTTAATAAAATGATACTAATTTGTGATGGTTATAAAAACCGCCAAGATAAACTAATCATTTTTTTCATCAATGTTTTATCTAATGAATAATCATAATTTAAAAAAAATAAAAAGATATATGTGACCATTTAAATTTATGGAAATAAATTAATACCATATCATTCCATTTCTATAGTTTTTTTCATTTTACAAGAGCTTTCATGAATATATACAAGTGAACCGATCTTGAAACCATGAAACGCACACTCCAAAAACATGAAATTAGAAAATATAAGTCAAAAAGAGCCATAAATAAACATAATTAAATTATAATAAATTAAATATATGTATAATAGGTTGTGAATTAATTATTTAATGGATTTAATTTGATTATCCATGACCTTAAGTACAATTTCAGAACACTTTTGGACATAAGGCAAGAGATTATCTCTAAAACCCCATTTTTTTAGGTTATGTTTTATTTGTATTTACCACAATTTAATTATTAATTATTGTTATATAATCCTCCTAAATTTTGTTTTTATTTTCCAAAATTAGGTACCCATCTCAACTCTTACTTCTTTGATCATGAAATACATATTTTATAAGGTTTCCTTTTTAATTTCCCCCAATAAACAAGACCAGTTAAAGTGAACTTCCCTATCTCATACCCATTTTCATGTACACCCCATAATCTATTTTAATCCACCATTATTTTTCTTATATAATTATTTATTTCATAAATAAACTATCTTTTTTCATTTCTCATTTTATAAAAAAATTATACATTTTTCTATTTTAAAGTCCTTTTAATATTATCCCTCAAACCACACTAAAGTGGAACATTTATAAAGTTTCATAGACACTCTTTTTACATGTTTTAATTTCAGTTGGACATATTTTTTTATGATATATGTATATTTTCTCTTATTAGTGTCCTTGTATGATTTAAATCTATTCTTTCATGGAAAATGTTATGATAAACCCATTGGTTATGCCTTATTAATTGATTACGATATCTATTTCTTTCCGTGGGTAACCCTTATGTTTGATTCTTCATACAGAATACATATGCATGAACATGTTATGATGGGTATTCCCTAATAGTGATCCAATTCATTGGGTAATGTTTTAGTCTCATTTGACATCATGTTGGTAAAATTATTAAACTTGATTCCATTATGGGACTCTTTCCACTATGAGATATAGTCTTGGCAGTTATCCTTGACTCATGTTTATGTCATAATATATGTTGCTTAAAAAAAATATATTTCCATGATTAAATGATCCCATGTTTTAAATGTTATAATTTCATTTTTTTTTCATGTTTTATGCCTTTTTATGTCATCATGTTATGCCTTCTAACCCTTGTGCTATTCTTTTTTTCTATACTTATTCCGTTACTAGGATTTTTACCTCATTCCTTTTGTCAATGTATTCCCTAGGATATCTTATGAAGATGTAATATCTCAAAGGAAATTAGGATTACATTATGGATGATTAATATAGATAAGTTTTATTATATTTACATGTTTTTATTTTTATATACCTAATCATCAAAAGATAGTAGTCTCTTTGATCCATGGCTGGTTTTTGATGGTAAATTATTCTTAAAATCATGTAATAATATGCATAAATGGATATGGATATTATAGTTGGTATCATGGGATGATCTTGTTTTTAAGGTTATTAGGACTAGAAAATTTTAGTAAGAACTCTAGGGATAATTTTATCCCCATGGATAACATAGATTGAAACTTAGGGAATCACAAGATATGATATAGTTTTCTTTTACAATTATATCCTTCTGCGTTCAATGTTTCATTTTTATATGCTTATTAGCTATGTATTAAAGGAAAATAAATTATAATTTCTTTTTTAGTTAATGGATAGAAATAAGATAACCCATTCCAGCAGCCAATATGATTTGTAATGTGGTGATTTCTCTAATTAAATTACAAATCTGATTGGAATAGGAAATCAAATCATCATGATGATACTATAAAAATTGGAATAAGTTATGGATAATAACATGAATATTGTGAAAAAACCTTCATCTCATAAGAAAGATAAAGATGCATTTGAATATTTCATGTGTAAATGGCCTCACATATTTAGTGGATGTAATAATCCCCTCATCACGAATAAATGTATTAAATACATTGAGAATATATTCTATGTCCTTAAGTGCTCAAAAGAAAAGAAAGTTGTGTTGGATGTCAGTTTTTTTGATTGGATAGCTGATTAGTGGTAGAAACTAATCAAAAAATTATAAATAGATAATTGATTCCATAGATTGGGAAGCAATCAAGAAAACATTTTTCAATAAATATTTTCCACAAATTATCCATCTTAAGATGGAGAGGGAGTTCCTTGGACTAAATAAAAAAGGAAGACGATTATATCAAGGTGTATAAAGAAATATTTACAAGGCGTGATTAATACGCCTCTGAATTTTTCATGAACACTGAAAGCAAGATGGATTGCTTCTTTAGTGTACTAAAGCGGAGTATATTAAAATCCTTGGTGATTCGAGACTTTGATATCTATGAGGTGATTTTATAATTTTCTCTAAAGGTTGAAATGGAGATTGAAGAATATAAATGGTATCATGGGCTCAGATATAAAAAGAAGAAAATGGAATTTAATATGTTATGATCAAAAGATAAATCCCATGATGGAATGAATACCCAACATGACATGTGTATAGTGTGTGGAAACAACTATCCTAGGAACTGCCTAAGGGGAATTAGATGATGTTCTAAATATGGAAGACGGGGCATCAAGCTAATAAATGCTGAAGGGATATGAATAATCCCACAAATATGGAAGAATAAAGTAATTTTAAAATCAATGCTCAGCCTATAGTGTAGTGTTTCAAATTCAAGGAACATGAGAATTATGTGTGCCAATACCCTAAGCCAATGCTTTCTAGGGGAAATAAACAAAATCCTCCAAGGCAGAGAAGAAGGGAATATGCTATCACTACTACAAAGGTGGATACCTAAAATTATGTGGTTATAAATATGATGGTCATTCATACAAGAATAGAAAATATACTATTGGATTATGGTTCTAATCATTCTTTTATATCTTGAATGTTTAGTATAACTATTCAAACACCGCCACAAATTATTGAGGTTGAGTTATATATGAGAACATCAATTAGGGAGATTATTGCATACAAAGTATATAACTCCTCCATACATATGTTTTTGTGTCTAAACCTCCCAAAAAAATTGTTCATACTTCCTTTGGTGGAGTTTGATGATATATTGTACATAGATTTTCTATCTTTATATAAATACAACATTAGCTATTGGGAAAGGAAGATCACTCTTCACATCCCGAGGAATCCTCCAATTCTGTATAATTTTAAGGAGGAGGATGAATCTCTTTTAATATCATCATCTTAATTTTGGATACTATTGACATATGAGAAAGAATATCTAGCTTAAATGATTGAGATAAAGGATGGAATCATGATCGAAGAAATACCCATTGTGAGGCACTACACTAATGTGCCCCCCCTAAATAATTTCCTAGTCTTCCTCTCGACCAAGTGGTGGATTTCTCAATTGAAATTATTCCTGGATTTCTACCTATATCAAATACACCTTATATAATGGACACTATTGAGTTGTAGTAACTAAATAAGTAGTTAAAATTGAATATGGACAAGGGTTTTATATGCCAGAGTGCTTCAACATGTGGTGTTCTTGTCCTATTCATCGAGAAGAAGGATGGATCAATGTGAATAAAAATTTATTATCACGAAAACAAAATCAGGACAAAGAATAACTATCACCTTCCTTGGATATATAAATTTTTTGATTAAAAATGTGGGTCTAAGTATTTATTTATGATGGACCTTTAGTCTGGATACCACCAATTAAAGGTGAAGAAGGAAGATATTCCCAAGACTACCTTTAGAATAAGGTATGGACACTATGAGTTCATAGTGATTCCATTCATAATCAATAATGATCCAAAAACTATTATAGACACAATGAATAGATTCTTTAGATATTACCTTGAAAAATATTTGGTAGTCTTTATTGATGATATTCTAATATACCCTAAGAGTAAGGATAAAAATGATGATCATTTGAATATTGTTATAAGGACCTTGTGAAGGGAAAACTCTTTAAAAATTACATTAAATATGAGTTCTAGATGGATTAAGTATCATTCTTGGGGCATGTAATCACTAGAAAAGTAATATATATGGACCCTTCCAAGACAAACACAATTGAAGAGTTTACCAAAGCAGCATTTTTAATGGAGATCCATAATTACATGGTCTAGTTAGGTATTATCAATTATTTTTGAAGAACTTATCACGATTTTAAATCCATCAAACCAAGAAAACTTATAAGGGATTTAAGTTTTTTTGGACCAGTGAATGTGAAGACTACATTAAAGTGTTGCATAATAGGCATATCACTACACCGATACTCACACTACTACCCTGTGGGTAATTGTTTGTGGTATACAATGATTCTTCAAAGAAGTTATTAGGAACTGTATAAATAAAAAATTATAAATTTATGGTCTACACCTCAAGAAATTTTAAAATTCATGTGCAAAAAAATCCCATGAATGATCTGAAGTTGGTGACTATGATCTTTGTGTTGAAAATATGATGGCATTATCTCTATGGGGAGAATTGTGAGATATATACTGAACCTAAGAGCCTAAAATATATCTTCACACATAAGGAGATTAATATTAATCAATGAAGTTGGTTATATATCCTCATTGATTATGACTGCTCAATCCACTACCATCATGGTAATGAAAATAATGTAGCAGATTTTCAATATAGAAAGGAATATGTAACTTTATCAATGATGAGAGTCGCAAAGGATATAATCTTATTAGACTAAAAAAATGATGGAAATGGGAATCATTAAGGAACAAAAATCATTAATCCTTTCTCATATTATTTCTTAACCATCCCTTATTTATAAAACAAAGGATGCTTAAAGAAATGATAAGAAAATTCATAAAAGATGGATGTTATCAAAAATGGGAAATACATAGAGATGAAAATTGATGTGGAATGATCCATATGATTGGGGTCACAACTATGTGAACTTTATAATCCAGATATAATGAAATAAATTTTGAATTATGCACATAGCTCAAGATTCCCAATTCACTCAGGAAGCACAAAGATGTACCGAGATAATTGAGAGAACTATTAGTGGGATAATATGAAGAAGAAAATCACTAAATATAAATTAAATTTCCTAGTATTTCAAAAAGTCAAGGATAAATTATAAATGTTTATGGGAATGATGAAAGAATTACCCTTACCAACATAAAAATCGAAAAATATCACCATGGAAATTTTCAGCAAATTTTTGATGAAATCTAGAAGAAATAATGCTATATGGGTTTTTTTGGATCATATTATAAAGAAATATTACTTTACCAAAATTTGAGATGACTACCCACTCAATAAAATTGCAAAGATATACATAGAAGAACTTGTGGGGCTACTTGGAGTACCACTATCAATTGTATCTGATCTAGGATTGAGATTTATCCCCATGTTTTATAAAAGCCTCTAATATGATCTAATCCCTAAGTTGAACTTTATTATAGATTATCATCATCAAACTAATGGAAAATCTGAGTGGTCTATGGAAACTCTAGAAGAAATGTTGAGAGCTTGTTCTATGGACTTCAAAGGAGGATGAGACTGACATCTACCTTTAGTAGAGATCTCTTAAAATAATATTTTCCACATAATCATATAAATGGATCCATATACAGCCCTTTAAGATAAAATATACATAACACTAGAATGTACAGATGAAGTTAGTAAACAGAAGCTATTGGGACCTAAAATGGTTGAAAAAATGGTAGAAAAGGTGAAAACCATTCAGTAGAAAATATGGGTTGTCCAAAGACTATAGAAGAACTGTGAAAAAAATCATTGATGAAACCTAGTGTTTATGTTTGGAGACATGGTATTCCTATATATATGTCTATGTAATAGGATCATGATTTTGGGAATAAAGGAAAGATGGGTCCTAGGTGCATTGACCACTTCGATATTATTGAACTTTTTAGAGCTATGGCCTATCGAATCACACTTCCACATACCATGTCACATGTATATGATGTATTTCATGTATCCCTCTTGAGGAAATACATACCAGATCCCTCACATGTACTGAATTTTAAGGTGACATAACTCAAGAATGACCTCTCGTATAAAGAGAAATAGGTGAATATCTTGGATTGTAAAGATATATTTCTATGAAACAAGACTACCCACATAGTGAATGTAATATGGTGGAACCATAAGTATAAAAAAGAAACATGGGAACTGAAGGAATAAATGACGGAGAACTACCCCAACTTATTTTCAACTTAGAATGTTAAATTAAATTCTGAGGGAGAAATTTCATATGGGGGGAAGAATGCAACATCCCAGAATTTTATAAATTGAATTTCCCTTCTTATAATTATGTTATATAGTATATAACACATAAATCACATAGAGAACCTAATAAAATAATTATTTTCATAAATTAAGAATTAAATAAGTGGTATTTATAGAAATTAAGGAACCTATACTAATAGAATAGTAACTCGACTGTCGGAATAGTAACATAACCATTAGGAACAGTAAACCAGCGAATAAAATAGTAACCACACCTTTGAAATTAAAAATAATTTTTTGATATCTTATGAATGGAATTATAATATATTTATATCATGGAAAAAGTAAGTAAATGTTTTAAAAATTATAAATTAATTATTCATATTTTTGTGAAATATAAATGTTTATTTAAAATATGATAATTAATATAATGATTTAAATGATTTTTTTCATAAAATGGATTCATAAATTAATACTTTCTTGTATTATGATTATAATATTATTTTATGAGACCATAATTCATTTTTCAAAGTGTCCTAAAATCAGTTATAATTTTAAAATTAGTCTTTTTCAAATAAATGAATATCTAAATTAAAAATTTATGTTCTCATATTTAGATAATTATTTTCATAAAATTGTGTCATTTTTTGACATCTACACGTTGAAAAATTGTTAAGGTGATTTTTTTGGATTTTACAAAAAAAGCTTAATTTTTGTGAATAGTGAAATATAGTAATTTAAGATTTTTAATATTATATGTAAGTAAATGAATTTTTGAGTCATGGTTGAGTAATGAATGATGTTATTGGCTATTATCTTGAAAAAACATACTTTAGTTACTATACATTGTCTCAAGAATCATCAATATTGATAGTCTTGATCCAAAATAATAAACAAATGAATAAAATAATAAAAACACGCCTCTCCTCCCACTATAAATACCACCCCTCACCACCTCTTCTACTCAAACCTTATAAGACCTTTAGATTTACATAATTCTACCCAAATCCTCTCCCAAACTTATTACCCACATGTTGGTCTTACTGGTCTCACCAAAATTCCATTTTCAAGTGTGTTAAGGAGGTTCTCAACGAGGCAACACTAAAGAGGTAAAACACTCCCTCTTTATCTTTTAATTTATTTTTATTTTCTTATGCTTCCTTCTCCTTCCCTATCCAAAGTGAGATGATAAATATAGAATAATATATAAATGTTAATTTTATTTTGTTTTTGTAATATCCATAGTCAAATATATTCTCCTCTCCTTTTGCTCTAAAAATGAAAACATCATCATTGAGGTGTCAATTCATTGTCTTTGTGGATGATATGATTTCACTTTTCATTACCACCATCAAGGCTATTCATAAAACCATTTTTATTGTTAAAACAAATAAAAATATATGATTTAAAATTTATTTAATGTTATGAAACTATTATATAAACATATTATTAAATGAAACAATATAAATTCATGGAGGTTGTAAAAACACCCAAACTAAACTAATCATTTTTTAGTGAATGTTTTATCTAATGAATTATCCTCATGTTACGAAATTAAAAGACATGTGGGACCATTAAAATTATGGGAAATAAATTTATACCATCTCATTTCAGTTATGGAGATTTTCTTCCATTTGACAAGAATTTTCATAATTATACACAAGTGAACTGACAGTGAAACCATGAAATGAACACTCCCAAAGTGAAAAAAATTAAAAACTATAAGTCAACAAAATGGCCAAAAATGATAATAATAAATTAAATAAATCTATAATAGGTTCTAAATTAATTATTTAAAGGATTTAATTTGATTATCCCTAACACTGTTTAAAAGTGCATACCCCTTTCAGACATTTGGTATGATATTCTCTCTAAACACCCTTTTTTCTTTGAGTTAATATTTATCTCTCATTAACCAATTGTAATTATTAATTTTTCTTATTTACTCCTCGAAAATTTTGTTTGTATGTTAAAAATAAATGTACCTAGCTCAATTATTCTTTCTTCGATAGGGAAATTCATGTTTTATAAGGTTTTCCTCTCATTTTCTTTTGATAAGCAAGGACTTTTATAGGGAACTTCCCCATTTCAAACCCATTATCTTATATGCTCCACAATATATTTTAATACGTGATTAATTTTATAAATCAATAATTTTGTAATGAAAAACTACCTTTGTTCATTTCTAGTTTTATACAAACAATTATGAATTTTTTTTATT
This sequence comes from Viscum album, assembly GCA_963277665.1. Lineage (NCBI taxonomy): Eukaryota > Viridiplantae > Streptophyta > Magnoliopsida > Santalales > Viscaceae > Viscum > Viscum album. Next base: position 1,041,249,033 of record OY728129.1, read on the forward strand.
TTAAAGACGCTTTAATATTTTCTCTTAAACTACACTAAAGTGGATCATTTATAATGTTTCTTAAACACGATTTTTATTTGTTTTCACTTAATTTGGATATTATATTTATTTTTATATGACTAATTTTTTTTTATGAATATCTATGTATGATTTACATCAATTATTTCATGGACACTAATATGATACACCCATCGGTTATGCCATCTGTCATGATTACAATACCCATTTATTTCCAAAGGTTACCCTTATATTTATCCTTTAGGTTTGATTCTTCATGTGGAAAAAATATGAATGAAAATTTTGTGATGGGTATTCCAAGATATTGCTCTAATTCATTACATAATGCTTTAGTCTCATGAGACGTCATGTTGGGACATGGAGTAAACTTGACTCTGTTATGGGAAATTTTCCACTATGTGATATAGTTTTTGTAGTTAGCATTGACCCATGTTTATTTCATGTTATATATTATTTCCACATTACTATGTTTCCATGATTACATGATCCCATGTTCTATATGTTATTCTTCCATATGTTGATTTATGTTCCATGCCATTTTATATCATCATGTTATGAATTCTAACTTATGTGCTATGATTTATTTCTATGCTTATTCACTGATTGGGCTTTTGATGTGGCTCTATTTTTATAGAGTTTTTCCACATATTTTATTTAATTTTTATCATTTTAATTAATTATTTTGACACTTTTTAATAAATAATGGAACTTTTTTATTTTTATCACTAGATCTTTTAATTAATCATTTTTATAATTAAATATTTGTTTTTAGTCTTTTTATATAGGCTTTCTAATTATTCAAAATTTATTAACATACTTTTTAGATTAATCATCTTAATTTGGTTTACTTTTTAATAATTTTAAATGGTTAATATTTAATTAATTTCTATTTTTATTTTTATTAATCAAATCAAGTTTTTTGTTTCAAAATTTACCCATTAATTTAGATTTTTTTAAATGAATTTACCTTACTTTCTAACTGGTTCAATTATTCTACTATGTAAATAAGTTTAAGTCAAACTTTAATAAAACAATGTGTTTTTAATTATTATTTTTCATTTCGTCATCTAACTAATTAACATTGTCGTTTAATAACACTAGTTAATTTTAATTATTTTATTTTTATTTTGGTAGTTAACTATTTTTAGGTGTTTTTCATTTATTTAGACATATATTTAATTAAACTTAACTATTATTTTCTTAGTTATTAATTAAGTTACCTTTATTTTTATTTTGTTAAATAATTTAGTTAGTTTTTAGTTATAGTTATTTATTTAATCTTAAACAGTTTATTTAATTTATCTTTTATATTAAATAATTAATGTCTGACCATTTTATTATTTATTATAAATTAATTTTTATTGTTAATGTTTTCAATTTGTACTATCAGTGAGTCCCAGACTCACCGATCCCCCAAATCATATTTGGTTTCACACTCAAATCAGTGTCTTATTTTATTTTAATTAAGAACGAATCATTTTTATTTTTCCTCTATCAGCGTCTCATTATTTTTTTATCGGTCACACCGATTTAATACTTTTATCAGTGAGTCAACAACTGAGTTATGAATTTCCTCTATTGGTTTCACAACTTTTCCTTACACTGTTGGTCTCTCACTTCTTCACCACTCACCGATAGTTATTTTTTCCTCCTGCCTACTACCGATATAACTATCAGTCTCACACCTTCACACACTGATTCTCCCCAGCAGTTTCAGTCTCACGTTTTTTTCACTTTTCTCACAATGATGGCCTTCCTCGTTGGTAACACCCATTCCCTTCTCCAGCTCATGATCCACAACTTCAATCATCATCTCCACCATCCTACGCAGCACCGCGGTCAAACCTAAACCCCATCTTCACCACCAGGTTTTCCACCTTGACCTTCAACCTCTGCCTTCACTACGCTTTTAACTCACCGACCCACAATGACATCCAGCTCATTTCATCAGCCTGAAAATTCAGATTTTTAAACTAAACTCAGAAGAAATTCAATCATTCTATAACTATATCATTAATCCCTTGTCAGATTCCTAATCCAGAACTAAAAATTCTATGACATTTTTTAAAAAATCACACACACACCACCACTTCTGGTCCTGCTTTGAGGGTTTTCACCTGCCTGTCATTGTTGAAGAGTTCCGAAGAAGCTTCCTAAAGACCCTATTGTGCTGCTACTTTGCACCAATTTAAACTGGGACACCGCTGTTGTGGTAATCTGAGGGAGAGGTTGAGCCATATCAACTCTTACTATGCTGCTAAGGAAGAGCCGACGCCAAATTTCTATGAACCGGTGTTGTGCCACGAAGAGGCAGAGCCGCTGGCCTGCTGAAAGAGGGAGATGCCGCCCCTATTCTCAAGCGCCGAAGAAGAACCCTCCTCCCTTTCTTGCGCCGAATTGGGGGGCGGGGAGGGAAATAGTTCATAAAAAAATATAATATGAATAGTATAATGAAAGTAAAATTAAATAAATAATAAATTAATCAAATAAATATAATATATCTCATAATAATCTTTTATATATAACATTTAAAACATTAATAAATAGATAAGTTATTAAATAGAATTCAAGTCCAACTAATAAAATTTTATAAAATTTAAATATAAACAATCATAATTTATAAAATTATTAATTAAAATAGATATTTGAATACTTTAATTTTAATAAAATAAAATAAAGTAATTAATAGTAGTCCAATTTAAAAATTAAATTAAGATATGATAAATAATTATTAATAATAATTATATTAATAAAATAAATTAATGAATAAAAATAAATTAAGAACATAATAATTTTATTAATGTTTTTTTAATAAATTAATAAACATAATATTAGTATTTAATATATTAAATAATAATTATCAACTTGAGTTTTTTTTATTTAATTATCTTTAGTTAACTCTTAATGAGTAATATAACATTTAACTTTAAAAAATAACTATTTTTCCCTCTTTGCATTCTCATTTAACATTGCAGGTTCATTCAAGAGATGGTAAAATATCCTGGTGCATTCGACTAACTCAGTGGAAGTTAGTTATGAAGGAAATACTAGTGCGATGTATTAGTCGTGAAAACACACAAGTGTGCGGTACAATAGTTAAAGATGAATTCAAGTCGGTGAATAGTTCCGGTGACATGCAGTAGAAGATAGTGGATACTTAAAGCAGGGAAAGCAGCTGAATTTGGAGGAGGAACACATTCATAAGAGATCCAATCATTCACTCGAGAGCAGAGTAAGAACCTTGGGGCGAATTTCGAAGCAGATCTCGGAGAACCATTCCTTGGTGATCCAAGGACCAAGAGTAGGAATTCATGCCAGCATAGGGAGTTTTCTTCCTCTATTATCTTTAATTTCATCTCTTTTGTTCTTGAATTGTTTTATTATACATATTAAAGAGGATGTATAGCTAAATCACCAGTTCGGTGATATATTTAAGTTCCAGTGGTTTTCATTAAATTCTCATTCACCTTATAATATTAATGTATTCCGTATTGATCGGTGAGATCGATACTAAATTCATTAAATTGCACAGTTCCACCAAAGTTTAATTTCAAAATTTCACAATCAGTTGGTGATATTTATTGTGGAAACACTTTTCAAAAGATAATATATTCAAATGACTTCAAGACATACGGTGAGTTTGAATTTCTGTTAATTTTCAAATAGTTCACAGTTGATTAATTTTGGAGTGGCGAACTCTTTAATTGGTTGTCTAGTATGACATAAATCAATGGCGAGGGAGGTGAGTCATACTCTTTATAGTGGTACACTACAACAACATACAAGTGAATTGAAACACCTTCAAAACCAGTAGAATAAAGATTAATCCTCGGGCTTTTGAATAGATTGTTCATTTATCAGTACTTTTCTATCTCTTTTTCGCTTTGTTTTCAATTATGTCTCATTTTAACTTAGTATAAATATAGGATCTATAGAGTTGTGTCACTTCACAGCTAAATAAATAATATAAAAAAACTATAAAATGTAGAAAATAGAAAATTCACTCTGCTGTTGACAAGAGTGGAGCTTCTAGCTTTTTTAGAAGATTAGTGGCCAAATTCACCTTCCCTATGGGTTCGACCCTGCTTTCCACATATACTATTGTTAGTATCTATATAAATTTTAAACATTGACCAGCTTCAATGACAGTTCAGGTCAAGTTGTTGGCGCTGTTACTGGGGAAGTCATGATCCATTATTCTAATAAAAAATCTAAAAAAACACATATATAAAAATCTTAAAAAAATTAAAAAATTTGAAAACTATAAAAAATCTGTTACATATCATTCTAAACTATAACTGCTGAGTACTGGTTGTTGTTGTTTGATTGAGAACAAGAATTTTTGGTGCTATATTAGAGCCTCTGAACCTTGAATTAAATAAGCATTTAACAGCTCTAAGAAGGAATAACAAAACTGAAATGGAGAACATAGATAATAGAGTTCTTGAGCATAATAAATATCAAAATAACCATCCATAACTCTTAGAAGAAAATGATAGTCCAAGGATGAGGGAGGTTCAACTTCCTCAAGTTTCAAGTAATCCATCATCCATTTGGTTATCTCCTAGGTCCAGAAATTATGAATTGAAACAATCACACATTTCACTATTGTTTTCTTTTAATGGGATCTCTTATGAGGACTTCTAGCCTTTATTATAGATTTTTATAATATTCTACAGTAATTACCTCTTTTAGGACTCATAGAAAATGAACTATGAATGACATACTATCTATTTTGTCTTAAAGGGAATGCTAGAAATTGGTTTTTGAGTCTATATGAGAACATACTCAAAAACTAGGATCAAGTGTATAATTAATTCATTATGAAATTTAATCCTCAAAGATTAAAATGTGAGCAAGAACAAAGATAACTAGTTTTTATCAATAGGATGGAGAAGATTTTCATGATTCTTAGGATAGATTTAGGGATCTTCTTAGGCAATGTCCCCATTATCAACTCCCATATCACCTTCTTATGGATACTTTTTATGAAGGGTTGTCCTCCTCTGGACTGAATCATGTTGATCAATCTGCTGTGGGGTAATTACAATGATAAAACAGATGAAGAACTTAGAAAAATTTTTAATAATCTTTTACTAAATTCACAATATTAAAATTCAAGAAGAAAAATAGTCAATAGAAATTTTAATTCAAACACTGGTTCAATGAATGAAAATCAATCTCAACATGCTGAAATCACCAACCAACTTCAATATTTATTGAACCAAAACTCTATACAATCTTTTAACCAACTAGGATGTCAAAATACCAACCAATATTTATGGGAACAATGTGTCTAGTGTTTTATGTTTGGGAATACTGAGATCTTCTGCCCAAATTTTGATATGCCATCCCAACAATAAGAGAATTCCAACTTTTATAACTATGGTCCAAGAATGCATCATAAAGAAGATACATTTTCAAAAAATTATAATCAAGGCTATAGGAACCACCCAAATCTGTCCTGGAAAGATCAAGGCCTTATCCAACAATCCACTACCTGTAAAAATTCAAATCAACCAAGACCGAACTTTCAAAATCCACAGAGGGGTGAGTCTTCAAATGTACAAGGAAACAATGATAATAACATGTCTTCTAAGATTGATCTAATTTTGAATAAAATCAACTCTCAAGAGGAAAGATACATGACTCGTCTGTCCAAACATATAAATCAATATGAGTATGATAAAATGAAAACATATGTTAGAATGGAAAATATGGAAACACAACTTGGTCAACATGCTAGAGATTTTTCATCTAGAGATAAAGGTATACATCCAAGTACCACTAAAATTAATCCAAGGGAGAATTCCATGGATTTTGTAACTAGAAGTGGGATTAATACTCAAACATTTTCTTAAAAAGACCATGAACATGCTCAAAATGAAAATCTGATTCAATATGGTAATAAAAATATTCTTTGCACACATGCTGGAAATTCACAAAAAAGTTATGAAAATGATCAGAATTTGATTTTTTCACTTGAAACTCAAGATAAAACTTTATCTAAAAATCAAAGTAATAAAGGAAAAGAAAACAGTTGATGAATAGGTGAGGTATATACAGACTGTTATGAAAAATTTTTCCCCACCCATCCCTTTCTCTGAGAATCTGAAACCACAATGTAACACCAGGATTGAACTTCTTCAGTTCCTTGGTATCCATTCCAAACTCCAAGTAAACATTCCATTCATTCAATCCTTAATTAAAATCCCATATTACTTGAAATATCTTTAAAAAATTTCTTCAAAAAAAACAACTCTAGAAGAATTTGTTACTTATAGCCTCATGGAAGAGTGCAGTGTTGTACTCCAAAAGAAAATCCCACCAAAACTGAAAGATCTAGGTATTTTTGTCATACTTTGAACACTAGGAAGCTCTGATCAACTCAATTGTTTGTGTGATTTAGGTGCTAGAATTAATCTGCTACCATACTCACTATTTCAATAGTTTAGGTTGGGTGACCTTCAACCCACCAAAGTCAAACAGCAGTTAGCTGATCGATCTTTCACTCATCATGTGGGTAGTGTAGATGATTTGCTAGTTGGGGTTGCGAAGCTATTTTTTACCGTAGACCTTTTAGTCTTATATATGGAATGTGATCATGAGGTTACCATCATCTTGGGTAGGCCCTTCATGGCCACAGGTGGTAATGTTATTTATGTTCATAAAGGACAACTTATTTTCAAAATTAGAGAACAACAAGAAGAGTTCAATGTGTTTAAAAATGCTTAAAGACCAATGTTTTCTTAAAATTGATCAATGCTAGAGTCCTTGGAAAATGAGAACTCAATTGAAAACTATGATGAATCTGAAAATCAATCCTATAGTTGATGAAAATAAGTGTGAAGTTGAAAATCCTATTGAATCTGTTTTAGAAGATGAAAATTATGCTCAAACACCAAATCTGGAAAATTTTCCAGAATTGGACAACTGTCCAGTTTCTGATGTAGAAGGGTCCCTTGTTTTCTGAACATATGATATTTTTAAGTGGATTTGAGGGTGTTTCTATTGACACCAACATTTCTGAGAACTTTGATGATATTTAGAGAGGAATTATAAGAAAACTATATGATTATGCTCTGATTAACTTGTTGAATTCTGATCTAGAAAGTCTGGAAAGTGTACTACCCACTTTGGACAGTGGCAGTGTTACTTATGAATCTGAACATGAAATTGAAAATCATTAATCTTTAAATACTTCTTTGAAGAGTTATTTTGAAGATCTTGGACCTCCTAGGCCTAATAGTTTTCCTTCTAGTGTAGAACCACCCATTCTTGAACTAAAACCAATCCCTGTTCATATTAAATATTCATTTTTGGGTGGGAACTCCACTTTTCCTGTAATAATTTCTACTGAACATAATTAAAATCAAGACGAAAGACTGTTGAATGTTTTGAAAAAGTTTAAATCTTCCAAAGGCTGGAAAATATCTGATATCAAGGTTATTAGTCCCTCATTCTGTATGCATAAAATACCTATGGAGCCTGACCATAATCCTAGGGGTAGAGTGTCAAAGAAATTAAATTCAATCATGAAAGAAGTTGTGAGGGAGGAAGTGATTATACTGCTAGATACTTGAATTATTTATCCCACTTCTGATAGTACTTGGGTCAGCCCTGTCCAGGTTTTTCCCAAGAAGGGTGGTTTCACTGTTGTTGAAAATGGAAAAAATGAATAATTACAAGTTAGAAAAGCCACAAAATGGAGAGTATGTATAGATTATAGGAAGCCTAATGCAGCCACTAGGAAGGACCATTTTTCAATTCCCTTATTGTATCAAATTCTTGAGAGGATTGCTGGAAATGAATTTTTTTTTTTTGTTTTCTAAATGGGTATTCTGATTACAACCAGATTTCTTTTGATCTAGAGGATCAAGAAAATACTACTTTCGCATGCACCTTGAGAACATTTTCTTACAGGCAGATGCCCTTTGGGTTGTGTGGAGATCTAGCCACATTTGAGAGGTGTATTATGGATATCTTTTCAGATATGATTGAGAGAATTATTGAGGTTTTTATGGATTATTTCTCCATTGTGGGTAGTACTTTTGATACTTGTCTTAGAAATCTTGAGTTTGTCTTGGAAAGATGCATTGAATCCAACTTTGTTCTTAATTGTGACAAATGTCAATTCATGGTTACAGAAGGTATTTTACATGGTGATAAGGTTTCGAAAAGAGGTATAGAAGTTGATTCTACTATGATTGATGTTATTCAGAAACTTACACCTCTTTTAAATGTCAAAGGTGTTAGATTTTTTCTAGGGAATTCTGGTTTCTACCGAAGATTCATAAAAGGATTTTTCAAAAATAACTAAGCCCTTCTGTTATTTGCTGGTCAAGGATACACCTTTAAATTTTGATGAAAACTGTTTGAAATCAGTTAATCTTCTTAAAGAGAAACTCACTACATCACCAATCATCACTGCACCTGACTAGAAACTATCTTTTCAACTAATGTGTGATGGTCGTGACAAGGATGTTGGTTCTATACTTGGACAAATGAAGGATCAGAAACTGCATGTGGTGTACTATGCTTGTAGACAGCTATATGATGACCAAAATAATTATACCACCACTGAAAAAGAATTGATAGCTATTTTTTTCTCTTTAGATGTTTAGAAAATATCTGTGAGGTTCTAAAGTTATCATTTTTACTGATCATTATGCTTTAAAGTATTTGTTTTCTAAGAAGGAAACTAAACCCAGGCTGATTAGATGGACTTTTTTGCTACAAGAGTTTGATTTAGAGATTAGGGATAAACAGGTAGCTGAACATGTAGTTGTTGATCACCCATATAGAGTTCCTCTTACACATTTTGAATATCCTAGGGAGATAAAATCTTCTTTTCTTGATGATATGTTGTTCACTATGTCAATCATGCAATCTACTTGGTTTGCAGATTTTTCCAACATCTTTGCAGAAGGTGTCTTTCCCAAAAATCTATCAAATAACCAAAGAAAGAAATTCATTTTTAAGCATAAATACTATCTTTGGAATTATACCTTTCTATTTTGGAGGTGTGATGATGGTATTCTTAGGATATGTGTTCCTAAGGAAGAAATGTTGCATGTCTTAGAGAGTGGTCACTCCTCACCATGGGGAGGTCACCATGGTGGTGAATGAACTGCTCAGAAAGTCCTAAAATCTAGTTTCTATTGGACTACTCTTTTTAAGGATGCAAGGATCTTTTTAGTTGGTTCTGATAGATGTCAAAGGCTAGGTAATGTTGGTAGGAAGCAAGAGTTACCCCAAAAAGGAATTCTGGAAGTTGAAATTATTGATCTCTAAGGTTTAGATTTCATGGGTCCATCTCCATCATCTCATGGGAATTAATATATTCTTGTTTTTGTTGACTATGATTCAAAATGGGTTTAGGCAGTGGCACTACCCAACAATCAAGCCAATTATGTAATAAATTTTTTGAAGACGAACATCTTTACATGATTTGGAGTCCGAAGGGCTTTTATCACTGATAATGGAACACATTATAAGAACTATAAATTTAAATATTTGATGGAAAATATGGTTGTGTTCATAAAATGGGTACCCCTTATCATCCTAAGTCCAGTGGATAGGTAGAAATATCAAACAGGGAACAGAAACAATTACTTGAAAAAATTGTATCAAACTATAGGAAAGACTGGTCTCATAAATTGGATAATGATTTATGGGATTATATAACTAATTAATAAACCCTAATAGGTATGTGTCCTTGCAGGATGTTGTTTGGTAAATGTTGTCATTTACCTATGGAGTTGCAACACAAGTCTTATTGGGTAGTTAAGGCTCTAAACTTTGACTTTAAGAGTGCTAGTGAGAGGATATTACTTGAGCTATTTGAACTTGATGAGATCAAGAGAGTGATTAATGATTATTCAAGGATATATAAAGATAGGACTAAAATCTTTCATGATTCTATCATACAAACCCAAACTATTGGAATAGGGGTTTTTCCAACACTTATATACCAATGGTTTTCTTAAACTGTTGGTATATAATAATTTTACCAATGGTATGCTTAAACCATTGAGAAAACCTGTTGTTGGACACCCTTTACTAACGGTTCACTAGAACTATTGGTAAAGGGGTCTAAATTTACCACCTTTACCAACGGTTCTTGAAAACTGTTGGTAAAGGTTACCTTTACCAAAAGTTTTTTAAAACTATTGGTAAAGGTTTGCCCCAATAACCCCTTGCAGCCCTTCTCATCTCTCCCATTTGGACAGAACCCTAATTTTATAGCACCTGTCCCCCACTATCAAGCACATCTCCCCCATCTGTACAACACATCTCCCCCATGATCAGAGCACCTCTCCCCCATTAAGACAACACCCCTCTCAGGTTCATCTCGGTTCCTCCATCCGAACGGTTGGAATCTCACCTTTCCCCATCCAAGCTTCTTAATCTTCATCCTAACCATCCCAAATTAGGTATTTTCTTAAGTGGTACCTTATTTTTATTGTTATCTATCTAATATTTCAGTTTTATGTTTGGATTTTGATGTGTATCTATTTTTTTTAACCTAGAAAACCCTTTTAGATTTTTTCTCTGGAACCATAGAAAACCATTTTAGATTTTCTAGTTGTCGCTTTAAATTATCGTATCACTATATTAAAATTTTATATAAATATACTGGATAGTTATAGACCTCTCAGTGGTCACCTACATGAATTGTATCTCATACATTTTTCGAGATGCCATTGGGTACCCAGATAAACTACATGATTATATGTTTAGATAAGGGGAATCACCATTTTACTGATGCATGATAACTCACATGACATAGGATGGAGCATGTAGAAGATGATTGGGTTGTAGCTCAAGAAGCTAGGTCAAATTTTAGAATTTATTTAACCTCTTTCATGGTACTACTTCCTACTAGTTATCACTATGTTTTTCTTCTTGATTCATGACATACATTACCATCATTCGGTTTATGATTTTGTTATTAGTTGTTATTACTGATTTGGTTATTTTCATCCATTTCCAATATTTTCCCATTGCTATCTGTCTTCTACTTTTAACTGATAATATTAAAATTGTGAAAATTAGGTAATGAGGGAATATTCCCCCTCAGACACACCAAAGGCTCTCACTGTTAGTCAAAAACATTTGGAATCTTGATAGATGTGCTTGAGGCCATGAGGCCATCTGGGATTGTGTCACTAATGAGTAGAATCCTATTTTCGGACATCATAATTTTTGGATATCCTTTTTATAGGTGATTCTAATCAAATCCATACCTATAACAATTGAAGGTCCCTCTCCAAAATAAATTGGGACATGATTCAATGAATACACCCTACCAACCTATGATATATGGCCCTAAACCTAGGATCCTTTAATCCATGGTTAAGGTGAAACATGATGAGACCATAACTACATTGGATGTGATCCTCATCCTACTCCTCTTCCTTATCTCCCTGAATAAGTTAAAGTATAAAACTCATGTACTCCCAACAAGACCCTTAAGGATTATGTATTACTTGATCCACTACCAATATCTTACTGGGCAATCCTTGAAAATAGGCATTATAAATTCTGTATCTTATTTTCTTATGTACACTGTATTTTGTTGTGTTTTTTAATATGTTTCTCATATAGATTAATGTGTTAGTTATGATTTTATATAAAATAAACAATTTCCATTTACATAAATGTTTTTTGGATTGAACTTCAATATTATTGAATTAATTTGAAATGACTTATTGAAAAAAAAATTACAGAATGGATAGAAGTTGGATGTAGGAAACTGAACGGATTTCATCCAATTTTCAAAATAATTTGAATAGCTTTTCATATTTTCCATTTGACAAGGCTTCAGATAGTGGTTGCATACACTTCCCTTGTTCTAATTGTGTTGGAAGACCTTGGTTGAGTCGTGAAGTAGTTAGATATCATATAACCAAATATGGTTTCCAAACAAACTATTATGTGTGGTATCACAATGGGAAGAAAGTGGAATCTCAAAATGTTGATGATCAAAATGATAGGACTAAAGTAGAGAGTTTTATATGTGATCAGTTTTCATTTATTTGGCGTCATGAGAAGGAAAGGATGTACATCCAAAAAGATTTTGATACAATTATACATGATGCATCCAGTGAAAATGATGAATTTGATAGGCTGAAAAAATTTAATGATGCTGCGATGACTCCAGTATATCGACAATATGGTAAAATGAAAAAGTTGGAATTTTTAATCTGATTTTTTCATGGGAAAACTATGTATGTAATTTCAAATACTACAATCGATTAAATTCTTAACCTCATGAAGGAATTACTTCCAAATGATGTAGATATTCCCTCAAACCACTATATGGCATGGAATTTAGTTGATGAACTTTGATTCTCAAAAAAAATCATGCTTGCCCGAATGATGGCAGCTTATTTTGGGAGAAAACTGCTGAAATAAATGTTTGTATCCAATGTGGAACTTCCCGATCGAAGCCAAAAGATGATGGAATATGATCTCATGTGCCAAAAAAAAGTAATGTGGAACATTCCATTGATCCCCATATTATAGAACCCTTTCATGTATAATGAAATATCAGTAAAAATGTGAGGGAATGACACTGAGAGAAAAAAGAATAATGAAGAGTTGGTTCACCCTGCAGATGGATTTTCATGGCAAAGATTTGAGAATCGATATCCTAAATTTGCAGCTGATGTGCATAATGTGAGACCGGGTCTTTCATGTGATGGTTTTAATCCATTTGGATAAACAGTTCCTCTACACATAACATGGCCTGTTTTCATACACATTTATAACCATCCCCCATGGTTTTGTATGAAAAATCCTCACACTTTCTTGAGTATACAGATATCAGGCCCTTCTGATCCTGACAATGATATATATGTATACATGAAACCTTTAATAAAATATTTGAAACTTCTTTGGGATGTGGGTGTGCCAACATATGATGCATGTTTGAAAGACATATTTCATATGCGTTCTACGCTTATGTTGACGATCAATGATTTTCCTGCTTATGCAATGATGTCTGGATGGAGCACAAAAAGAAAATTATCATGTCCTATTTGTATGAAGAATACTCGTTCTAGAAGACTGAAATATCATCGTATTTTTAGTTTTATGGGACATCAACGATTCTTTCCGATGAACCATCCATATATAATCAATCTTCTACGATTTGAAAATACCATGGAGACTGACGATCCACCTCAGCGTATGTATGGAACTAATGTGCTTAATGAATTGAAATATTTCAGTTATTCATTTGAGAAGGGTGTAATGAAATATAGAAAGAGGAAAAATGTTTCCAATGATACCTATAACAATTGAAAGAAGAAGAGTATATTCTTTGAGTTGTCCTATTAGTCAACCAACTTGTTATGTCATTGATTAGACGTAATGCACATTGAAAAGAATATATGTGAAATGTTTCTTTCGATTATTCTAAATTTAAAGGGGAAGACAAAAGATGATTTATGATCTCGGTGTGACTTGGTAGATTGGGGGATTATACCAGAATCACATCCTATCTGTATCAGTGAAAATAAATGGCAAGTTCCATGTGCTTCTTAAGTGATGACACCTACTGAAAAAAAATCAATTTATGGATGTGCTAGAGACTATTAAAGTTCCTGATGGCTATTCAATCAATATATCAAAAGGGGTTGATAGAAAAGAGATGAATATGAAATCATTGAAGACTCATGATTATCAAGTCCTTTTGCACGAGTTGATTCCAATAGAAATCTGTCATCCCTTGTCTAATAATGTAAGAGTCTCAGTTATTCGGTAGTGCTATTTTTTTAGAGATATTTGTGCTAAGAATTTTTCCAAATACTTCTTGCAAAAACTGTTGGCAGAGACACCATTAATTTTCTGTGAGTTAGAGAAAACATTCCCTCCATCATTTTTTACATGCATGTTGCATCTGACTGTCCATATTCTGACCAAAATACTTCTTGGAGGACCTATTGCATTCCGTTGGATGTATCCAACTGAAAGAAACATGTATACATTGAAATCATATGTTCAGAAAATGAACTATCCCGAAGTTTCTATTTTGAACGGTTACTTGGCTTAAGAATGTATGGATTTCTTCTCAATGCATTTGTCTGATCTTACTACGAGAATAAATAGACCAATGAGAAATGAAGAAGAACTATATGAGCAAATTGAACCGAGTTTTCCATAACTTCCCCAGACAAGAGGAATTTTGGGATCATATAAATTTACGACATTAAGCCTTGAAGAGCGAGAGATGGCACATCACACAGTGTTGTTCACTTGTGATTTGTTCGATGAGTATATCTGGAAAGTAAATTTTACATATATCTCTTATCTTATCTCTTGTAATTTTAAATATTTATTAAACTATTATTATTTTTATCTACAGGGAACATAAATAATTGATATATAGAAAGCATCATTCTTTATCTTTGAGAAGGAAAGATACTTTTCCTAGCAAAGAGGTTTCTGCTTGGTTGAAATTGAAGGTAAAACTATTTCTATACTAACTAAATAAAAATAATATTTAATTAAGTTTACTATTTTTTTATATTTCAGGTATCGAGTTTGCCTGCAGACTCTGTTTCTGAGGAAATAAGAGTTTTGGATTTTGGTCCTAATACCATGGTCCGTGCTTGTAAATCACATGTGATCAATGGATACAAATTTATTATCACTAAATGAGCAAGAAACATGAGAACACATCATGATGGTGTTATGCTAACTGCCACAACAGATTATTATGCCAGTTCATCGGATAATAGACCTCATTCTAAAAATTTATCTTATTATGGAGTCATGGAGAAAATAATAATTTTGGATTATTACTCACATGGTCGAGTCACGATGATGAAATGTCAATATTTTGATTCAATGATGAGGCAAGGCACCTTTATTGATGATTGTGGATTTTGAGTTATTGACATGACTCACACTCTTGCCACTGATGAACCATATGTATTGGCATCAATGGTGAAACAAGTTTTTTATGTCAATGATCATCTTCATCATAAATTTGGTGTAATTATTGAACTAAACCCTAGACGTGTTTTTGATGATGGTGATGATGATGTTGACACTATCCCTACTCCAATTGGAAGCAATCCATTTATTACTTATCATGACTCCAATAGCTCAACTGTCATAGTTGATTGTGAACCCGAAGTTGTGGTGGGAAATATATAGAATCATACAGTCATGTTCTCACCTACATGTTTCACCTACATCATTTAGAGTGTTTGTCCTATTACTTACCTATAAACCCCCATAAATCTTCGGTTTCATTATTTTTTTTATCAGAATGGTTTTTTTATATATTTTTTTGGGTTACACAGTAGTGATCTTTTTCTAAATACTTAAATATTCATTTTCATTTTTGAAAATGACACCCATTGAAGAGATGCGGCAGAAAAAGATGACAGAAAATAATCGTTGGATGACAAAGGTGTGTGTTCCTCCACTCATCCCTTTTGTAAGTATTTTTTTCAAATATATATATTTCAATAACTTATAATATCATGTGTTTACTTTTGTGTTAATTTTTTTTAAGGATCCACCCCCTAGACGAGAGATATCCGACGAGGTGCCTGATATTGCTCCCAGTATAGAGGCTGGTGGTAGGATGGGGTGGTGTTAGAGTTAGATGATAATCTGGTGGTCTCGGTACTGAGGCCGGTGGTACGAGGGCTCGTGGTGCGAGAGTTAGACGATCCACTGGTTGTACCCAATTAGACTATTCCACTACCACAGACATATCTTCTACACCCCATTTTGATCCTGGTGTGTCTTTAGGGACACATGGGATATTTAAGCCTCCAATGTTTACACTACCAGTTGGCCAGATGTTTGTGCCATCATCTTTTTCTTCTGGTTCATTATCTCTGAGATATTATATTCCACCTTCTTCGACTCCTGCTCCGACATAGTATGTGGCTGAGGAGTGTACACTGAGGGAAACTCAACCTATATAGGAGATTTCTTTAGCTTCTACACATCTAGTGACTCCCATTGATCCGACTACCACAGGTATATTTATATAACTCTAACAATTTTTTATACCAAAATTTATTTTCATTATAACTTGTATTGATATTTTTTTCTTTAATAACAAATTCATTTATTGATAGGAGGTGGGGGAGGGGTGTACTCACTTTTGTGTGGTATGGAACTTGCAAACACAGTTTTTTGTTTAATGCAATGATGATGGACAGATGATTGATAAACCTAGGAAAAATGTTGGGGTTTTTTGGTGACGCTAGCCAAATACTCCGACATCATTCTGGTTTGCCCTCTCTCTTGGAGACATCTGCCACACGAGGTCAAGGATAATAAATGGGCACAAATATGGGTAAAAAATCAATTGTATTTAATGTAGAATTTTTTTGTATTTATATGATTTAATCTATTGGGTGTCAGCTTCAGTTTAACTTCCCTGATGGTGAAGGTGCATGACTAGCACGTTTAAAGGATCTAGGAGAGCTCTGGAGAGCTTATAAGATTGAGTTATATGTTGGATGGTGTGATAGAGTGGGCACGGAGATGGAGACAATACCTATCGTGGATGACTCCTCGATAGAGCAATATCGCAAAATGATTACCCATTGAGCAACTTCCAAATTTAAGGTATTAATCCCATTTGAGGTATTTAAATGACAGTTTTCATATTTTTCATTAATATTATCTTATATATTATTAATAATTATTTAGGAATCATCTGAAAAAACAAAAAAACATTGATTCAAAGCAATACCTCCACACTTTGGGGCGCACCACTATGTCAAATCATGAGAGGAAACGGGTACGATATATTTGTTTATAGTTTTTATTTAAGACTTTCCCTTTTTATTGTTTCCTACTTAAATTATATTATTTATTTAATATTGAATATATGATTATACTTGGACTTTATATTGTTTCAATGTCATTAAATAAGTACAAATTGAATATTGAAGGACGTCTCCCTCAAGAAAAATTGTTTTTCTCGAGTAGAAGGAAAAAAGATAGAACTAGAGTTAATGAACGGACAGAAGAAAAAATTGTATGTTTTAATTTTTTTATTTCATGTTTAATATCTATTTTAAAATTTAATAATATATTAATATTTTTAACAGGCTACTTTAGAGTCCCTCGATGCCTAGGAGCCTGAAAATTTAGGGCCACACTATCATTTAAATCAGGTTTTGGGAGATGACCACTTTGGTCAAGTACGCTACCGACCTGGTAATAATATAGTCCCAAGGAGGTATTGGTCCTCTCTAGGTATCCATTCTAGTACCCCTGAGTTGTAACATGTCAAGGACAATGCAAGACAGTCTGATAAAAGGGTCACAGAGTTGGAAGAACATGTTCAAACGAGGGAGAAAGAATTTATGAAACTAATCAAAACTATATCTTCAACACTTCTACCAGAGGACAGCGTGTCTTTTCAGACATATATGTCATTAATGGGTGGATTATACAAAGCACTAGGCAATAGTTCTAGTGGCGGTCAAGATGATGATGTTCCTGGTGATAACGAGGATGCTAAATAGGACGGGGGCAAGGATGAGGATGAGGATGAGAACGAGTGTGAGGATGGGGCTGAGGGAGAGGATGTGGCCGAGGATGGTCATGGGGATGATGCTGAGGACGACAATGAGGATAGAGATGGTGGAGAGGATGAGGCTGATGATGACAATGGTGATAGTGATGGTGATCAGGTGCAGATTGATCAATTACATTTTTTAATTCAGTATAACTCTTTACTTTTGAACATGGTCTTTCAATCTGGTATGGATATTATTTAATTAAGTATAACTCATTATTTTTGACCAAATATGGAATACTAATGATGTTATAATGGTTTATGGGGCTACTGGGGCATGTTCGGAGCTCAGAACCCCGGTCAGCGTAAGAAAACACTATGCCTCATGGTTAGTAAAAAATTTAAGTTCATCCCACAAGGTATCTACCAACCATATAGGGATATATATTAGAATAAATGTGCATGATTTTCCCTAACCATGCACTAGGGGATGCACATCATGCACAATGTCTATAGTTTTAGTATAAGATATTATCACTATTGTTACACGATTTGCCTAAATGGCATACGGAAAGCTGACCAAACGTATTCATATTGTGCTGATACTTTTGGAAAATGATCCATGAGTCATATGTGATGTGTACGAGTCAACCCCACCTCAATCTGAGGCACAGTGTGGCTGGTATCACTCAAAGTGTCTCTCTTTTGTTTAAAATTGACACCCTTTTATGTAAAAACAACAGGCATATAAAAAACTAACCAAATATATTTGTATTGTGTTGATACTTTAGGAAAAAGATCCATGGGTCATATGTGATGTGTACGACTCAACCCCACCTCAATACGAGGCACTGTGTGGCCAGTACTACTGAAATTGTCTCAATTGTATTGGAAATGGACAACATTATGAGTGAAAATAATAACTAACATATGGAAAATGGACCAAATGTATTCGGATTCTGTTTGTAATTTAGAAAAATGATCCATGGGTCATTTTTGATTTGTAGGAGTCAACCCACATCAATCTGAGGCATGGTGTGGCTGGTACTAATCAAATTGTCTCACCTTTATTGGAAATGATCATCATTTTAAGTGAAAAAAACAACTAGTATATAGAAAACCAACCAAACGCATTCGGATTGTGTTGATACTTTAGTAAAATGAACCATGATACATTTGTGACATGTAAGATTCAACCCCAAATCAACCTAGGAACGGTGTGGCTGGTACCACTATAAGTGTCTCTCTTTTGATTAAAATGGACAATGTTTTAAGTAAAAATAACTTGCATATGTAAAACCAACCAAACATATTCGGATTTTGTCGATACATTGAGAAAAAGATCCATGAGACATTTTGGATGTGTAGGAGTCAACACTGCATCAATCTGAGTCATGGTGTGGCCGTTACGACTCTAAATGTCTCTCTTTTGTTTAAAATGGATATCATTTTATGTGAAAACAACAACTGGAATACGGAAAACAAACCATATGTATTTGGATTGTGTTTATACTTTAGTAAAACGATACATGGGACATTTTTGACCTGTATGAGTCAACCCCGCATCAATCCAAGGCACAGTGGGGTCGGTACCACTCTAAATGTCTCTCTTTTGTTGAAAATGGACATCATTTTAAGTGAAAACAACCACTGGCATACGGAAAACTGACAAAACGCATTCTGATTGTGTTTATACTTTAGGAAAATGATCCATGAGTCATTTGTGACATGTACGAGTCAACCCTGCCTCAATCTGAGGCACGGTGGTGTCGTTATCACTCAAAATGTATCTCTTTTGTTTAAAATGGACGTTGTTTTACATAAAAAAACTGATATACAAAAACCAAACATATTATAATTGTGTTGATACATTATTAAAATGATCCATTGGTCATATGTGACGTGTATGACTCATCCCCGCATTAATATGAGGCACGGTGTGGCCGGTAACACTCAAAGTGTCTCACTTTTATTTGAAAAGGACAACATTTTAAGTGAAAAAAACAACTGGCATATGGAAAACCAACCAAACGCATTCAGGTTGTGTTGATACATTAGGAAAACGATCCATGGGACATTTTTGATGTGTAAGAGTCAACCATGCATCAATCTGAGGCACGGTGTGGCCGGTACCACTCTAAATTTATCTATTTTGTTTTAAGTGGACATCATTTTATGTGAAAACAACAACTGACATACAGAAAATGGACCAAATGTATTCTAATTCTGTTGATACTTTAGGAAAATGATTCATGAGTCATTTGTGATATGTATGAGTAAACTCTGCCTCAATCCGAGGTGTGGTGTGGCCGGTATCACTCAAAGTGTCTCACCTTTATTTGAAATGATCAACATTTTAAATGAAAACAACAATTGGCATACAAAAATGGACCAAACGCATTCAAATTGTGTTGATACATTAGGAAAAATATCCATTAGTCATTTGTGATGTGTATGAGTAAACCCCACCTCAATCCAAGGAACTTTGTGGCCGGTATCACTCTAAGTGTCTCTCTTTGGTTTAAAATGGAAACTGTTTTAAGTAAAAACAATTGACTTACGGAATACTGACCAAACGTATGCGGATTGTGTTGATACTTTAGCACAACAATCCATGGGTCATTAACGATTTGTACAAGTCAACTGAGACTCAATCCGAGGCTCGGTGTGGTCGGTACCACTCAAAGTGTCTCACTTTTATTTGAAATGGACAACATTTTAAATGAAAACAACAAATAGCATACAGAAAACCAACCAAACGTATTCATATTGTATTGATACTTTAGGAAAACAATCCATGGGTAATATGTAACATGTAAGAGTCAATCCCACCTCAATATGAGGCACCGTGTGGCCGGTATCACTCTAACTGTCTATCTTTTGTTTAAAATGAACATCATTTTTAGTAAAAACAACTGGAATACGGAAAACATACCAAACGTATTCCGATTGTGTTGATACTTTAGCACAACGATCCATGGTCTAGCCTCACACATTCCACTTCTCATGTGAGTAACTCCTACCCCTATTCTAAAACACATGACATTTAATACACCAAGGACAACTATATTCCCTAAGTCACACAAGCTCATTGATACACACCCATTATCATCATCACTATGTTCAAAGACACCAACCCCAAACCATGACATTATATTTGTGTTTGGTTGAATTCATTTATTCATTTCCTTATTTTGGGTTATTTTCTTCTAATTTATGAATTCAATCATGTATGTGCTATAAAAAATTGAATTTTGTATGTATTCTTAATTTTGTATCACATATGATTTTGTATTCGGTTTTTTATGTATTGTATTCATAATTTAATATTAAATTATGTATCCTTATAATTATCAGTTTTTAATTCTGTATCCTTATTATGTATTGCATTGTATGTATTCTGTCTAATTCACACCGCAGCAGACAGAGTAGGCTGCAGTGTGAATTGTACAGCAAAGCCTATACCAATGGTTTTAAACCATTGGTATATGTTCTGTAGGTATTTTTTGTACCAACCGTTCTAAACCGTTGGTATAAAAACATTACCAATGGTTTAAACCATTGGTATAGGGGTGAATGGAAGACTAAAAAAGATATTCCAATGGTTTTGAAACCATTTTCATATGTGTTTTGTAAGAACTCTATGCCAACGGTTTAATAAAACCGTTGGTATAGAGTATATTTCTTCACATATACCAACGATTTATCTCAATCCATTGGTATATGTCTATTGTCACGATTTACTAGGCTACGGTTTCTAAAACCGTTGGTATAATTTATTCCAAAGGTTCTTCACCCTATACCAACGGTTTTCAACCATTGGTATACCTTAAATTTTTAGTAGTACAATGAGTTCAAACCTGGACAGAAGGTCCGTATTTTTTATTCTAGAATCAAACTCTTCTCTAGAAATCTTAAGTCCAAATGGTCTGGACCTTTTACAATTGTGAGAGTGCTGAAAAAAGGAGCATTAGAAATTCTAGGTGAAGAGAATAAACCCATGTTAGATAATGGTCAGAGGTTGAAACATTATATTGAGTGACAAATGAAGGGCTTGGATGCCTTCACTATGCTTGAAAATAGATCTTAAATACTGTATTCCTGAAGACTTAAAAACATAGAATTGCATGGGAGGCAACCCATGGTTCTTTTGTTTTTAAATTTTTTTCTTTTTAACCTTGAATAAAGTGATGTTTATGTGCTCTGTTTTTTTTAAATACCTTTTACTGCTTGTTCTTTGTTTCCTGGTTCTGTCTTAGGTTGATGCTACTTGTGTCA
Source organism: Viscum album (assembly GCA_963277665.1). Classification (NCBI taxonomy): domain Eukaryota; kingdom Viridiplantae; phylum Streptophyta; class Magnoliopsida; order Santalales; family Viscaceae; genus Viscum; species Viscum album. The sequence continues at coordinate 1,041,270,838 of OY728129.1, forward strand.
ATAAAGGAGTGGAATTCCCATGATCATTTTGGGACAAGAAACTAGGCAGGGAAGTACACAAATTCTCTACATTTATTTCTGCTCTTGTTTTCTCTAATAAAATTCTGCTCACTGAAAAATTATGCTTGTATTAGAAAACTCTGCTATATGTTTACTCAAAATTCTATTGCATGATTTGAACTATATTAAAAATATGATGCATTTATTTCATAAAAAAGTATTCTATATATTTTTTGGCTTTATAATAAATTCAACTTACATAATTTTTTTGTTCATGTTTGTTTCCACTACAAAATTCTGTTTTTATTAAAAAAATATGCATGTGTCTGTTGTAGTGAACTAAAATTTATTGTTTAAAACCCATTCACTGTATGAAATTAAGTGTGTGGGGGGGGTACATGTTTTCTGGTAGTTATGTTTTTTATTGGAACCAATTATTATATAGGTTATTTATCATGAATCTTTCTGCTATATTGAACATCCGTTTGAATCAAACTTTGTTAAAATGATTTTCCCCAATTAATTGTGCACCCACACCTTATATGTGTCTTTTGAGCTATAATGGAAAATATTTTTCACTGGACTTAAATGTTAATGTGTGTACTTGCTAACAAACCTGCTGATAAGTTATTCGTTGTGGTAAACAATATTGTTGTACTTCATTGAGATCCTTTATACATGTCATAAATCAACATAATTGAAAATCTGTTTTGAACCTTAATTGATTAATTTTTCATCTCCATATTTAGAAGTCGTATTTGGGGACTCATTTGGATTTTAAGTGTGGGTAAGGGCGTTAATTCTTGACTGTGATTAACTATGCTTAATTGTGAGCTCATCGATCCCCACTTCAATTCAAAATTTCTTGTAAAAAATGGTTAAAATTTTTCATATTTTTTTCATCATTTTAGGCTTTACAATGTATTAAAATTGGTCTTTCCTTAGGACAAGTACATTGATGGAAGTTAAGATTTGTTTTGAATATGAAATTAGTGATAATGGATGATTGGTGAGTGATCTATCATATTGATCTAATGGGAATTTTGGTTTGGTACATACTTCTAGGAGTGACATGGGTGATCTGTTAATTGAATTATGATCATAAATCTTGGAATTAGAAAATTTATTTTGATCATAGGTGACTCATTTTTTTATTTATTAAAGTAATTACCTTATCTAGCCAGTGTAAATGGTTTTTATATAAATATTTTGAAACTGGGGTAGTTTGGGCATCTGGGATCCCACATTGAGTCTTTGAGATCCTAGATTCTAGGTGCATTTCTGTTAACTTTCAGCCCTCTATTCACCATGAATAAGTGCAATTGCACAGTTCATATCACATGAAACATGGTTTAGGAAAAATAAAATAAAGTGTCTAGGGTCAAAAATAAGTTCATTATGGTGAGGGGAATAATGAATTCCAAATGAAGAAGGGGAACATTGGTTTATATGGAAATCATTTAGGTTGTAGAAATAAGGTGATTCAAAAAAATTATTTTTGGAACCAAGCTGAAAAAGAAAAGCACAAAGTTCCTCGGTTAAAGTCTTAATTCCATTGATGTTTTGCCTCTTATCATTCTTGGATTTAGAACTTCATCTTGGATTTAAATGAATCATTATATAGTATCAAATACGAGACATGAAATCTTCATTACCTAATGATTCATATCTTTCTTGATTACTCTTTGATTATTTTTTCAAGTAAAAACACCATTTAAAGCATATTTTTTCAGAAAAAAAGCATGATGTAAGTTATGTCCTCTATTTTTAAATATATGAACATGTTACAGGTTGATCTTAATCGTAAATACATTTTACTATTTTTCAAAGAAAATAAAACATGGATTGTTTGAGGACAAATAATGCTTAAGTGTGGGTGAATTTGATGTGGCTCTATTTTTACATACTTCTTCCACATATTTTATTTAATTTTTATTTATTTAATTAATTAATTTGACATTTTTAATAAATAATGGAACTTTTTTATTTTTATCACTACATCTTTTAATTAATCATTTTTATTATTAAATATGTGTTTTTAGTCCTTTTATATAGTCTTTCTAATTATTAAAAATTTATTAACTTACTTTTTAGATTAATAATCTTAATTTGGTTTACTTTTTAATAATTTAAAATGTTTACTATTTAATTAATTTCCTTTTTATTTTCTTTAATCAAATCATGGTTTTTATTTAATACTTTACCCTTTAATTTTGATTTGTTTAAATAAATAATTCTTACTTATTAACGGGTTCAATTATTATTCTAAGTAAATAAGGTTAAGTTAAAGTTTAATAAAGTAACGTGTTTTAAATTTTAGGTTTTCATTTCGTCATCTAACTAATTATCTTTTTCATTTAATAACTCTAGTTAATTTTAATTATTTTATTTTTGTGTTTTCAGTTAGTTATTTGTAGGTGTTCTATATTTATTTAGAAATATATTTAATTTAACTTTACATTTAATTTCTTATTTAATGATTAAGTTATTTTTGTTTTAGTTTGTTAAATAATTTATTTAGTTTTTAGTTACAGTTAATTATTTAATCTTAAACAATTTCGTTAATTTCTATTTTATGTTAATTAATTAATGTTTTACCATTTTATTATTTGTTATAAATTAATTTTTATTGTTAACATTTTAAATTTGTTCTATCGGTGAATCACTGACTCACTGGTCCCCCAAATCATCTTTGGTTTCACACTCAAATCAGTGTCTTATTTTATGTTAATTAACGGTGACTACTTTTTATTTTTCTTCAATCAGCATCTCATTATTATTTTTATCAGTGACACCGATTTAATACGTTTATCTGTGAGTCCGCAACTGACCTATGCATTTCCTTTATCGGTTTCCCAACTTTTCATTACCCTGTCGGTCTCTCATTTCTTCACCACTCATCAATAGTTATTTTTTCCTCCTACCTACTACCGATATAACCTTCGGTCTCACACATCCACACACCGATTCTCCCCAGCTGTTTCGGTCTCATATTTTTTCCCTTTTCTCACACCAATGACCTTCCTCATTAATAAGACCAATTACCTGCTTTAGCTCATGACCCACACCTTCAACCACCACCTTTACCATCCTACATTGCACCGCGGTCATGCATGAACCCCTGCTTTACCACTAGGTTTTCCACCTTGACCTCACAGCTTTGCAATGTCTACGCTTTCAACTCACCGACCCACAAGGTCCTCCGGATCATCTCATCAGCCTGCAATTTCAGATATTTAAACTAAAATCAGAACGAATTCAATCGTTCTCTCACTAGAACTTTAATCCTCTACCAGATTCCTAATCCAGATCTGAAAATTCTCAAACTTTTTTTTAAAACTCACACACACACCATCGTTGTTGGTCATACTTCAAAGGTTTTCACTTGCATGTCATTGCAGAAGAGTTCCAAAGAAGATTTTTGAAGACCATATTATGCTACTACATTGTGCCAATGTAAACTGGGACACCGCTGCTGTAGGAATCTGAGGGAGAGGTTCAACCATCTCAACTCTTGTTGTGCTGTTGAGGAAGAGTCGATTCCAAATCGCTATGAACCAGTGTTTCACCACGAAGAGGAAGATCTGTTAGCCTGCTAAAAGAGGGATCCAACATCCATGTTCTGTAGTGCTGAAGAAGAACCCTCATCCATTTCTTGTGCCTAATTGGGGGGGGCGTGGAATAGTTAATAAAAAATATAATAAGAATAATATAATAAAGGTAAAATTTAATAGATAATAAATTAATCAAATAAATATAATATACCACATAATAATATATTATATATAACATTTATAAAATTAATAAATAGACATGTTATTAAATATAATTCATGTCAAACTAATAAAATTTTATTAAATTTAAATATAAACAATCATAATTTATAAAATTATTAATTAAAATAGATATTTTAGTACTTTAATTTTAATAAAATAAAATAATGTCATTAATAGTAGTCCAATTTAAGAATTAAATTAAGTTATGTTAACTAATTATTAAGAATATTTAAATTAATAAATTAAATTAAAAACATAATTATTTTATTAATGTTTTTTAATAAATTAATACTCAAAATATTAATATTTAATCTATTAAATAATAATTATCAACTTGAGTTTTTATTAGTTAATTAACTTTAGATAACTTTTAACGAGTAATATAACACTTAACTTTAAAAAATAACTATTTTTCATTTTTTGTGTTCTCATTTAACTTTTCTGGTTCATTCAAGAGATGGTAAAATGTCTAGGTGCATTCAACTAACTCAGCATAAGTCAGTTACGAGGGAAAAACTAGCAGGACATGCCCGTCGCAAAAACACAAACGTGTGCGGTGAAATATTTAAAGATGAATTCAAGTTGGTGAAGAGTTCTGGTTACATGTAGTAGAAGACAGTGGCTACTTAAAGCAAATAAAGAAGAATAATTTGGAAGAAGGACGACATTTATTAGAGATCTGATCATTCACTCTGGAGTGGAGCAAGATCCTTGGGGCGAATTCTGGAGCAGCTCTCAGAGAAACATTCCTTGGTGATCTGAGGTCCAAGAGCAGGAATTCATGACACCAAAGGTATTTTTATACCTATTTTATCTTTCAATTCTTCTCCTTTGTAATTGAATTGATTTATTATATGTATTAAAGAGTAATTTTAAATAAATCACCAGTTCGGGGATATATTTAAGTTCCACTGGTTTTCATTAGATTCTCATTCACATTATCATTTTAATGTATTCAGTATTGATCATTGAGATCGATACTGAATTAATTAAATTGCACTATTACACCAAATTTTAATTTCAAAATTTCATAGTAAGTTGGCGATATTTATTGTGGAAGCACATTTCAAAAGATAATAGATTCAAAATACATCAAGACTCATGGTGAGTTTGTCTGGCTTTTAATTTTCAAATAGTTCACAGTTGATTAATTTTGGAGTGGCAGACTCTTTAATTGGTTAGATAGTATGACTTAGCTCCTAGCGAGGGAGGTGAGTCGTACTCTTTACAGTGGTACTCTGCAACAACCTATAAGTGAATTGAAACACCTTCAGAACTAGTACAATGGAGATTACTCCCCGAGCTTTTGAATAGATTGTTCGTTTATCAATACTTTTATGTCTATGTTCCCATTTGTTTTCAATTATGACCCATTTCAACTTAGTATAAATATAGGATCTATAGAGTTTTGTTTCTTTACTGCTTAATAATGAATATAAAAAAATATAAAAATTAAAAAATAGAAAATTCACTACGTTATTGACAACAGTGGAGCTTCTAGTTTTTTTAGAAGATTAGTGGCCAAATTCACCTTCCATGTGGGTTCGACCCTGCTTGCCACATATACTGTAGTTAGTAGGTTTATAAATTTGACACTTTGATAGGCTTCAATGATGGTTCAGGTTAGCTTTTTAGATTACCCCCTTTATCTATGTATTCGGAAAGATATCCTATTTAGATGTAAGATCTTAAAGGAAGTTAATAGACTATTATGAATGACTGATACTAATATGTTTTATTCCATTTCAATGTTTTCAGTTTTAGGTTCCAAATATTACTAATAAATTATAATTTACTATCCTTTGTTAGTATTTTATGGTTATTTTTTCATAAAATCATATAATAATATGTGTAAAAGGCTAGCATCATTATATCTAGATCTAATCATCCTTTTGACTCCTAAACAACTAGATGCATGCCTAAACATTGCCTCATTACATGCCACTCATTACAAGACTCTCGTACTGCCGCTTCCTGCATCTTTAAGCTCAATTAATTGGTAACAAAATTAAACTTTCATAGTTTGTAATCCCAATTGAAGTCGAAAGACTATAGATACTTAAACCAACTCCTATAAAAAAGGTTTAGGTCCTGCTAAGAGAGGATGTACTAGAGGATATTATGGTCAGTGTATACCACAAACTTCTCACCCATGATATAATATCTCCAGTATCTCCGGGCATTTACCACTATTTCTAACACCAAATATGGAGTATTATAATTCCTCTCATGCAGTCTCAGCTATATAGACCCATAAACAACCATTCAATCCTCCTACATTAGAACTACTCTAAGTCCTACTCCAGATGCATCACAGTACATGATATATACTTTATCCGGAATTGGTAAAGTGAGGATAGGTGTGGAAGTCATCCTACCTTTCAACTCCTAAAAATATCTCTCAAAAGTATCCAACCAATCAAACTTCATGCATTTCTTTTCCATCCTTGACAGCAGTGCTTCCAAATGGGAGAATTCCTAGTGCTAATAATAACATGATAAACCTAAAAAGATATGAATATCTAATAAATTCTTAAGACACTCCCAATATATTATGGTTACAAAACTCCCTCGATCCACTATCACTTTTATCTATGAGATGACATGGCCAAATAAGTTTACTTTATTAAACAAAAAATTGCTTTTGGTTATCTTAGCATAAATACAACACTATATCAATGTACCCCGGATGATGTAAAGATGTTTGATATTCTCATTTGTTTAGTGGGAGTAAACTAAGATGTATTAGAAATAAACCACCAAAAACCAAACCAGAAAATGATGAAATATTTGATTCATCAAGGCCATGAATACCTCTAGTGAATTTATCAAACCAAATGACATCACAAAGGACTCATATAAACCATATGTGATCCTAAAAGAAGTCCAAGATATGTTCAATTATATCACCCTCAACTAATGGTATCCTGATATAAAATCAGTCTTGGATAAGATCATAACACCTCTCAACTAATTGAAAATTTCATCAAATCATGGAAGATGATACTATTTCAATATCGTCACTTGGTTCAATCTCAGATAATCCACACACAAGTGAAATGTCCCATCACCCTTCTTGGGGAAGAGAACTAGAGAACCACAAGGGGATGTAATAGGCCATATGAAATATTTAGTTTCCATATCATCCAACTGATCTTTATACTCCTAAGGATGTGATGGATCTATTCTACAAGGAAGGACAAAATATAGCTCTTCTCCCTAAACTAACTTGATCATAAAATCGATCTCTTTCTTGAGTGGTAATATGTAGAACTTGTATGGAAATACATCCTAAAAATGGTCTACCAATATAGGAAAATAATCATGATGTCTAGCACCATAATCTTGAGAAATAACAGATATTTGATCCTTGAGACAATCTAATCTGTGCTGAATTGGTCCCACATGACTAGCTAGAAGATCCAACTCACCTTGGAGAGAATAGATGTATCCTTTTGGAGATAAAAAAGGTAACTATCTTCTAGTAATAGTTGATATGATCCTGGTATATAACTAACCAATCTATTCATAGAATCAAATCAATGCATTTCATCTCCAACAAAAAATAGTTCCGAAAAGAAATGGTAACCACAAATCACTAGAGAACACACCTTGAAACATTTGATACACTTCGACCAAAATTCCAATGTGGTGTATATTTTTAAAATACCATCCATGATTTCCATATATATTTCCAAACAATTTATAATAAGAGGAGATAAAAAGGAAGGATATTCTCTTGTATCAAAAAAATCATGGGTAGATAATATAAGAATCATACCTCTGAAAATAGACGGTCTTGCATCCACAATAGCCAGAGTAGTTTGCATAATGTGCAACTGACCAGTACCTCTACTATGGGCTCCAACCTTACTCAAATGAGATATACCATATTCTAGGTAATGTTTTTACTACATGTGGGTTACACATCCCCTACCTCAAACAAAATGTCATGTGGAAATCTAGCCACATGTCTGCTGAAGCATAGTTGAGTCCTTCCTAGAATCCAGTACCAATCCTTTTCCCCTACGACTAATCTGATATTGTATTACCATAAAAACCTCTTTAGGTGATGCAATCTATAACATGCATGACACTCCAAAGTAGGGTATGACAACTGAGTCCAATTATGGAACATATTTCCACACTGATAGCACTAAAATGGAACATGATACTGAGATGGATACCCAATTACCTAACTACTATGACCGCAACATCCCTAGTGAAAACTATCACACAAAATCTTATTTCCACTATAATAATTGTTCATAGTTTTCTCTACTAAAACAGCATGGTCATTGCTTTGGGTATCTCTCATATTCCCTTCTGTGATGAGTTCCTAATTCATCAGGTCTGTAAAAATTCTCATATGAAACACCTTCACCTATGACTTGATATCATAGTGAATACCATATCTATAATCTCACACCAAGGAGATCTCATCATCTACCAAAGATGGTGAAAAGTGTTCCAGATCAGTGAAATGTTCAGTGTAGTCCAACACTAACATTCCACTCCATTCTTGGTGACTGAACTCACAATACTTATCATCACATGATGTATCAACAGATAAATTTATTAGGAACTTTGTCTTAAAGAAATTCCATGATAACTCCTCCTATTTCCCGGTCCTCTCTAAAATGTCCGACCAACGCTTGGTTTTCCATGCATAATACATATAAAATGATTAAAAATCCTATCTTTGGGTGTATTCATATGATTAAAGATCATCTGGAATGACAGAATTCAAAACTTGGATGCCTGGGGGATTCCCTAGACAATAAACATAGGTGGATGATGTAGATGAAACTCACTCATTAGCATATGCATTAAAGGAATAATGTGAAAAATCATCCTTTCCATTGATATCATAACCCTCCTGAAGCTGTCTGATGTGCCTAATTTGTGTATATATTTTCATAAATTTTATCAAGTTTTTAAAACATGTTTTCACCACATAAAAGTTGTTTTGGAGATAAAATGTTGTAATTCAGAGATCATAATGATTTTCATGTATTTCCATGAAAAGGACACAAATAGGGGGGAATATTGATAAAACATTCCAAACTAAACAGTGTGTCCTTTTGGATACACACCGTGTAAAAGAACCCCGACTCGGATTGTCTAGGACAAGTACATTCCCAAGTTACCAGAAGTGCGTACACGTTGTGTACATCACATACACGCCATATATCCCCTTCTAAAAGTTGTTTGTGGATAATGAATGAGAGTACCCTCCGTGTACGGCGGCGCTACACACCGGGTAATTCCACCTACTAGGCGACACCATGTTCCAAGTCAAAGGAGGCATGTTTGGTCACCCACCGGTGGAGAAAAATATGTAAAAGCGTGTGAACAATAGTACATGCCGTTTATGTATTGGTACACGCCGTGTACTCATAAAACCTATAAAAAGGTGGGAGGCCCTCCAATTTTGGGAGCCATTCATTCATTCATATTTCCTTCAAGAAGAAGAAAGAGCACTCTAGTTACGACCTAGAAGAGAAGAAATAAGAGAAAGAAGAGGAGATAATAGAGAGAGGAAGGTGCTTTTGTGCTACCTTCTAGATGAACTTCACTCCAAATCATTCAAGAGGATGTGTCCAGGTACTAACTGTTCTATAATTAATAAATACTCCATGAGAAGCTAAATTCCCTATGTGTTGTGGATGTGGAAAAATAAATATTGTAATTTATCAATTGTGATGTTGTAATCATATTTTTCATCTTTTCTTTCATATAATTCTTTATTAACCCTTTTTCAAATATCAATAGAAATATTGTATCAGAACAATAACAGGATTTATAGGGATCCTTTAAGGAATTACGGTTGAAAACATCCTTGAACATTGGGTGTTTTAATCATCTTAAAAGGGCTGGAATTAATAAAAATTAATAGAAATCAATTTTTGGACCAACGTAATTGACTTCCATTGATTTAAGAAAAACGTACCAGACTAATGGGGTTATGTTACCTAAGTAATCCTAGGGAAGTGAATTATTATGAACAACACAAACTCATAAGCAAATTGATTTCATAAAAACCTTTTAAAATCCACATCCCCAATGCATTTCCCTCCAAATTTTCATAAAAACCAAATTCCCATGTTTTTATTTATCCATTAAGTAATTTTATATGAAATTAAAATCCAATCAATTTTTCATCAAAACATTAAAAAAATCGACTCTAAATTCAGTACACTTCACTAAATCAAGTACAAACTAGATAATAAAGAAAAAACTTCTTCTCCCAATGGATTGATCCCTTACTAGTACTATACTAGTTAGGGTAATAGAATTTGGATAGCCAAAAATAACACTTCGGTATAAAAGACACACTGAATTTTTGTGTCGTTACCATGGAGTCGAGAGTTAAATTTGTTTTTGTTTAAATCATGTTTGTGTCAAATTTAGTGAAAATAAAAATTTAAAATTCCCAAAAATCACTTTTATAACCCCATTTTGTTTATTTTTATTCTTCCTCATTTGCGCTTGGTGTGTTTAGTGTTGTACAGGTTCTTAGGTGTACAAGAGGGTACCATACCCATTCCAAAATCACTCAGTCATCGGTGCTTCTCCTAATTATCCTAGAGATCGAACGAATAGTTTTAAGGAGACGACCTACCATCATGGACTAGCACAACCAAAATAATCCCATGACTCAAAAAAAGGGGGAGATCCAGCTGGTGTCTAAGGAACTGGAAGACCATTTGGATAGGATGACAACTGGAACCAGTAAGCTCCCCTTACTCGAGGATATGTCCCACAACAGCTCCAACAGTTCCAACCAGAGCAGAGGCCGTACCTACAGCCAGGTCTGGGGCTGTACTTCTCCCCTCAGGAGAAGCAATATATGGCACCTCCACTCCCTCAACAGCCAACTATACGCTATACTGTCATGGAATATTCCTGTCGTCTATTCATGGAGTTGATAAATGCATCTTCAATCCACTGGTGCAGACCCAACACTTTGAGATCAAGCTTGCTATCATGCAGTTGGTCCAAAACATAGATCAGTTTAGTGGCCTACATAGTGAGGACCAAAACACCCATATATCCAATTTCCTAGAGATATGTGACACGTTCCACTACCACAGAGTGACTTAGGACGCCATTCATCTTTGCATCTTCCCCTTCACTATAAGGGATAAGGAGAAAAATTGGATAAAAGGTTTTTCACAGTGATCTATCCTCACATGGGAGGAGCTAGCCCAGGAATTCCTATCAATGTATTTTCCACCCTCGAAGATGATGACCTTACAGAATGAAATAAACAACTTACAGCAGCACAACTCGGATGTTTTGTATGTGTTATTGGATCATTTCAAGGAGATTTTGTGAAAATTCCCACACCATAGACTCCCACTTTGGATGTAGGTCTATACCTTCTATGGAGGACTGATGAAGAACACAACATCTGTGGTGGATGCTGCTGATGGAGGTACGGTTATGAGGAAGTCCCTCGAAGAGTTTTTTGAACTTCTAGAAGACATGTTTTCCAATAGCATCCATTGGAATTCCGAGCGGGGCACACAAAAATGAGGTATGAACTATATCGATAACACGAATATGCTTGTTTCCCAGTTGGAAATTGTGTCTAAAAAGATCGACGTGCTGAATCTGAAGGGCGCAACCCAAATACAAGCGGCGAACCATCTGGCGTGCAGTGAATGCGATGATAACCACATCACAGGAGAATGACTAGGACCTGCAGTCGTCCCTTTGACGAGTGAGGTGAGATATGTTGCTCACAACTGAGGGCCGAACCAGTACTAGTAGTACCAGAACCCAACATGGTGTGATCACCAGAACCCAGGCTGGGTCCAACAGTAGCAGAATCCTCCTCCCCAGCGACTGCCCGACTATGGTCAGTTGTAGTACCAGAGCCAGTACCCAAGATAATAGCAACATCAACAAGGCTCTTACCAGAATCAGGTGTATCAAAACCCTTGACCGTAGTAGCTAATGATTCCACCATCTCCACCAACTACATAGCCACCTCATTAGAAGAACACCTCATGTTTGGAGGATCTCATGAAAAAAGTTTATATCTACTACTGAGACTAGATTCTAGAATTAGGAGGCTTACAATCGAATCCTGGAGAACCAAATAACCCATCTAGGAAAACAACTCTCAGCATGGTATCATAGTACACTACTGAGAAACACTGAGAAGAACCCATGGGAGGAGGCCCATGCCATCACACTACGGAGTGGAAATGAACTACAATAGAAGGAACCCGCCCATCCATGAGCACCTACACCCCCTGATAACAAAAAAGGTACAGTTACAGACCCTTCCTCATCCAAATACCCACCAAAAGAGGCCCCACCGGGTAAAGTAAAGGAGGTTATTAAACCCTTTCGAGCTTGCCTTACCCTTCCCAGAGAGGATGAAGAATAGAAAGTTGTACAACCAGTTTGGAAAGTTCATGGAAGTGTTCAGAAAGAAGCACATCAACATTCCACTTATAGAGGCACTAACGTAGATGCTCAAGTATGTGAAATTATTGAAGGAGATCCTCTATGACAAAATAAAGATGGAGGATATGGGAAATATTGAACTGACCAAGAATTACTGAGTGGTCGTATAACATTTGATTCCTCCCGAACTCCAGGATCGAGCTAGCTTCACTATCCCATGCACTATTGAACAATGTGAGTTTGGGAAGGCCCTCTGTGACTTAGGGGCCAGTTTCAACCTTGTTCCATTCAGAGTTTTTAAGAATCTAGGTCTCAACGAACTGAAGCATACTCGAGTATCCCTTTATCTTGCCAACCAATCCATCAAATATCCAAAGGGGCTACTGGAGGATGTGTTGGTAAAGGTGGGTAGGCTAATCCTCCCCACAGATTTCATCATCGTTGACATGGAGGAAGACCAGGAGGCACCTCTCATTATGGGAAGGCCGTTCTTGACCTCTGCGAATGTATTGATGAACATAAACCACGGGGAGATGATTTTCAGAGTGTGAGACAAAAGAGTCTCCTACAATGTCCTCAAATCCATCAAGAAAGAATAATTATCAGACCATGAGTGGTGCTATACAGTGACCACCGTGTATGGTCACTTATGAAGAAAAAGAGATTATCTGGTATGTTCTTTCCCCTCAGATGAATTGGGTTTTCCTGACATTCCAGTTGATGAAGCACCAGAGGACCTAAAATTCCTTAAAGACCAGGGAAGCCACTACTAGAAGCGTACTGTTATTACAGATATTCTATAGTGGGTAGAGGTACAACCAATTGCACCTTTGATTCTAATGGCACCTACACTAGAACTGAAGCCTCTCCCATATTCTATGAAGTATGTGTTCTTGGGACACCATCAGACATTTCCCTTCATACTAAGTGCAGCACTATCATAGGAGTAGGATGATGCACTTCTGCAGGTTTTAAAGTGGAAAAAGTAGGCTATTTGGTGGACAGTTGCAGACATGAAGGGAATAAACCCTACCATTTTCACCCACAAGGTTCTACTAAAAGAAGGAGCGAAGCCATCTCAGCAACCACTGTGATGTCTGAACCCCACCATGGAGGAAGTTTTGTAGAGATAGGTAATCAAGTTATTGGATGTAGGCATCATATACCAAATTTCAGATAGTCTGTGGGTGAGTCCCCTACAAGTGGTACCAAAAAAGGGGGGTATCATTGTGATTTCAAATGGAAAGAATGAGATCATCCCATCATGCATTGTCACAGGCTGGATAGTCTATGTGGACTACAGGAAGCTGAATGATGCCATGAGGAAGGATCATTTCCCCTGCCCTTCATGGATCAAATGCTAGAAAGACAATTGGGGCACATGTTTTACTGCATCCTCGACAGCTACTCTGTATACAATTAGATTTACATTACCCTAGAGGATCAAGAAAAAGAAAATATTTACTTCCACCTATGGTACGTTTTCTTACCGAAGGAGGTCCTTTGTCACGTGCAATGATCATACCACCTTCCCGCCATGCATGCTGGCTATCTTCCATGACATGGTGGAACAGATCCTAGAGGTTTTTTTGATGATTTTTTCATTTATGGAAAATGATTCACCACTTGTTTACGATACCTTCATCTGGTACTGGAAAGATGTGAGAACACTATATTGATTTTGAACTGGGAAAAGTGACATTTCATGATGCAGATTGGAATCATACTTGGCTATAAAATCTTGGAAAAGTGGATAGAGGTGGACTCGACAATGATATAAGTAATTTCATGACTTCCCATTCTAACTTCTGTTTGATTCATCTGCAGCTTCCTGGGACATATAGGTTTCTAAAGGTGTTTTGTCCACAACATCTCTAAAGATAGCTCAGCCCCTCACCAACCTTTTGACCGTGGATTCCATTTTTGGGTTTGATGAGTCATGCACCACTTCTTTTGAGAACTTGAAGCAGTGCCTGGTTGAAGCTCCATTGATGGTTTCTACCAAAAAATTTGAAGTGACGAGCGATGACAGCGACTACGTAGTGGGAGCAATCCTGTGCCAGTGGCTTGACCGTATTTTCCGACCCATCTATTATTCAAGAAGGACCCTCAATGAGGCACAAATGAACTTCACTACCACAGAGAAGGATATGATGGCATTGGTGTTCTCTTTTGACAAGTTCCATTCATATTTAGTTCTATCCAATGTTACTGTTTATACTGACCATGCATCACTCAATTACCTGCTGAATAAAAAAGATGTGAATCCACGACTGATCCGATGAGTACTCCTCCTAAAAGAATTTGATCTGGATATCTGTGACAAGAAAGGGAGAGAGAATGGTGTTGTTTATCATCTCTCCCGCCAAGATATACTACATTTATAGAAGGAGGAATATCGAGGGATCAAAAAGTATTTCCTTGACGAGAACCTCTTTTCAGTCGAAGAATCACCTAGTCTCTGGTATGCTGATATTGCTAATTTTTTTGGTTATAGGTTCCATCCACCCCAACCTCTTCTTCCAAAAAAGGAAGAGGTTTCTCTATGAAATCAAGAGGTACTTCTGGGAAGATACTCTACTATTCCGATCCTATAAATATGGGGTGATACGACGTTGTATCCCATAAACTTAAATTCATGGAGTACTAGAATTATGTCACGTCTCACTAGCTTGGGGACATCATGGGCCAAACCGTAATATAGAAAAGATCCTAGAATCTGGGTTTTTCTGGCCGACCATGCATAAGGGTGCCCAAATCTTTGTTTTCCATTGCGACCGATTCTAAAGAATAGGTAATGTGGGGAACATAGCTGAGATTCCCCAGCACCCCATCCTGGAGGTCGAGATCTTCAGTGTCTGGGGAATTGACCTCATGGGGCCATTCCCCCCATATTTAGGGAAAACTTATATCACGGTCTATGTTGACAACGTATCAAATTGGGTGGAATCTTCTGATACACCACACGACACAACCATGGTGGTCGTGGACTTTTTAAAGACACACATTTTTAGCGGGTTCAGTGTTCCCTCTGTACTGATCAGTGATAGCGAGACCCACTTCAAAAATACATTGATGAAATGATTACTCTTGAAGTAAAGAGTGAATCATCATGTGAGGATGCCATATCATCCCCAGTTAAGTGGACATGTGGAGGTATCTAACCATGAGTTCAAGTAGATTATGGAGAAAATGGTGAACACTGTAAGGAAAGACTGGTCAAAGAATCTAGAAGATGCATTGTGGGAATATCAGACCATTTTCAAGATTCCACTGGTGATGTCCCCGTTCTATCTCATCTATGGAAATCCATGCCATCTACTAGTAGAGTTGGAGCGCAAAGCTTACGGGGCCATCAAGGCCCTGAATTTTGATCAGAAGGAAGCTAAATAGAAGTATAAGTTCCAACTATCAGAACATGATTAAATCTGATTGGACACATTTGATAATGTCAAGTTGTACAATGAGAAGATGAGAGAAATCCACAACTGGATGATTTCATGAAGTTCTTTCTGACCCAGTGATCAGGTACTCCTTTTTAACTCCTGGCTTCGATTATTTCTAGGAAAGCTAAAGTCAAGATGGTAGGGACCATTCCGAGTCATACGAGTATTCCACCATGGAGTAGTAGAAATTTCTAGGGAGTATGTTCAACCATTCAAGGTGAATGGAAAGCGGCTGAAAACTTACCATCACATAGAAGACACAGTGGGAACGCTCTCCACCATGCATCTCAGGTAAGTAGAGGTAAGTCGGTCAAGCAAATGACCTAAAAAAAGGTGATTTCTAGGAGGAAACCCAGAGGTTACACACAGTGTACCCCCTATACATACGATGTGTACTCATTCCTTTTCATTTTTATTATTAATATTATAAATATATAGATTAACTAATTAATATATTGGGATGATGTTGGTGCCTATGGGAAACTCACTGGATTTTATCCGAGTCGTCACCAGTTTGAATCCCTACATACCTACCTTCAGCATAGGGTTCCTCTTTTTTATACATGTTTTTTCATACACACTCTGTGTGTTATTTTTTATAATATATATAAATTTGTTTAAATACAAGAAAACCTATGATGGGGATGGACCGATTGACCAGGGTCATAACCCGGTTCTAGAAGACCCGAGTTGGAATCCTGAAATCTATATCATTTCCATCATTTGTACTCTTAAAAAACCACATGTTGTGTATTTCAATATATGTTATGTGAGGCATGTTTTCATTAATAACTAAAAATATTTTCACAATGAAGGAAAAAATGTGGTTGAAGTTGGCAGATTTCCAGAGTCACGACCTTGGATCCAAAAGACCTGGGTTCGAAATCGGCTAATCTCCCTACTTCATCCGTTTTATTCAAATTAAAACCACACACCATGAATTTTCTTTCTACCATATAGTATAAGAGTTGTACATTAAAAATATATAATTAATAAAAATGAGTAGTAGTACAACCTTTTATCTGGTGGTTGAGGGCTTCCTTTCACGATAACTGATCACCGATTCGAACCTCGCCCCAAGTACCAGACCAAAGGTTGTACTTCTCCTTTTCTCATTTTAGAACACATGGTGTGTAACTCCCGATACATTACGTGTATAGCTTTATTTTTAGTAAATAATTCTATATATATATATATATATTTCCTTTTCATTTTAAATATTTATATTAATTATTATATCGTTTACTATAATAATTATATTATATATATTTATCATCTAAGAAAAACCTAGTAATACATGGTGTGTAGGCCACTGATACACGCTGCGTACTGTGGCTATAAAGGTTGTACCCCCCAGGCTTGAGCCCATGTCACGCAACCCCCCCCCCCCTCTCTCCCAATTTTTTCTCCGACATGCCATTCAGCCTCCCCACATTCAAATACGCATTCTAAGTTCGTTTTTGCTTCTGATTTATACTACATTGTGATCCTTGGTCTAGGTATTCCCTTATACACCCTTCATTTCCCTGTTGGCATATAATTTAGGGAATTTCATGGATAGTCCATTGTTCAGGATCCCCACACAGCACAAAACTTGCGCGAAGAACACACACCATGTACTTTTTGTACATGGCCACAAAACAAACATTTTCCACATTTGGATGATACAAGGCATGTACATTCGGTACACTTCGTGTACCGTGCCTCCCCTGGCCTTCTAGCCTAGGCCTTGTTTGTTTGGGACACGGTTCACATCCCATGTATGATACACAACGTGTCTATTTAGGACACGCCTTGTCCTCCAACCCTTAAGAGGACCCCGTGTGGATGAACTACACACCTCACACACCATGTTCACTTACACAGTGTGTAGCTCTCCCAGACATCATGTATGTTACCTTTTTCAATTGTTCATGTCAAGCCGTGTCTGGCTATTTACATGGGTTGCACCCCATGTTGGTGTACACGGCATGTACACACTGTTACACATTGATTTCTCCTATTTTTCTCGACACATGATTTCACGACGTGTCTATCTAAGGGACATAGGTTCCTTCAGAATTTCTCAAACACGCCGTGTACTTTGGATCTACACGTTGTGTTCCATTATTATTTCCAGTTTTCTCACATTTTCTTCTTTTTCTTTTTCTTTTTCTTTTTCTTTTTATTTTATTTTGTTTTGTTTTATATTTATTTTATGTATGGCTGATCAAAATCCTTCTCATGGGAAGAGGACCACTTCTACAAAAGACGGTGAGTAGCCTCCTTGCCGTTAGATATGTCTTCGACCATACGAGAAGCCCACATTGGATTTCCCAGTTTATCAGCCCCCCGTGTTGGCCGATCTATTTCCCTTCGGCTACTGCATCTTCTAGTTCCCTATATTAACCTAGAAGTTTCAGGGGGCCCATCTAATGTTGTTCCTTTGGCCTCTTCCCCCTCCACTGCAGAGGTCGAGAGCTCCAGTGCTTCCACTCGTTCCATCTCCCTTCCTTCC
Organism: Viscum album; assembly: GCA_963277665.1. Lineage (NCBI taxonomy): Eukaryota > Viridiplantae > Streptophyta > Magnoliopsida > Santalales > Viscaceae > Viscum > Viscum album. Next base: position 1,041,288,981 of record OY728129.1, read on the forward strand.
AAGCTACCATCCGCACCTACAGGGGACCAGACCAAGCTGGCCCTTCCATCCTCTATTGGATATACTTCTGGGCCTGCTTCGGTATCCTATGATCCACCTCCTACCATAGTAGCAGGACCATCGATTCCAGACCCTTCTTTTCCACCACCGCCTATACCAGCTGCTTCCCACCCTCTGCCGCACCCCTGCCTAATTTTTCTAGATGATCATCATGTGGTTGAGAGCTTGTAGGGTTTTTCTTTCTGCACTATCCACCTGAGAAGACTCTACCTTGACATCATCATCCCGCAAAACCTTGGAATCTGGGATGGGTTAGAGGAGCATCTGGTCCATACTCACATGCTCGATACTTTCGAGGACAGTACTCCTATGTACTTTGACTTATTTTTGGAGTACATGGCTACATTCGAGTTCGATGGGCTCGCATACCAGAAGACAACCACAGATGTAGCCCGTCTAGTTCCATTTTGCCTAGGTGGCCAACATTTTTCACTTACTATGGCTAAGTTTGGTCGAGGGTGCGGCTTCTACCCCCATCCTGCTACCCCACCTCTCGTCTCTACCTTTACTCGCCCCGAGCATTCTGACCTTGTTGCGATATGGAGGGGGCTTGTTGGGCCTGACCACAAGTATACCCCTACATCGTAGAAGAGTACCCTCATCCTTGACCCTTCTTTTCGCATTCTTCATTGGTGCATCTGCACCATCCTCTTCCCATGCCACGAGTATATGGGTGTTGTGTCCAGACGGGACATGGATCTCATGGCATGTATTTTCCGACATGACTACCCTGACCTCCCTTGTATAGCCGCATCCTATTTCCACACCATTATCCATGGCCGTCAGAGCAACCTGAATGGCAGTTTCTACCCCACCCGTTTGGCACACCATTTGGGAGTATTTGCACCGCCTCTACCTCAAGATCACATGGGTTCTCCTCAACGTATAGACTTCATCATGCTCATCCGAATGAGGTTGGTCGATCATTTGGGAGAGCGCTTTGTGCTCATGCAGGATGCCCCTACTCTTGCAAGGGACAGAGCCAACCCACCTGCTCTCGTTGGTGTCACTTCTCAAGATCCACCCCATCCACCTACAGATGTACCCTCCCCACCCCACCCCCTTCTTCTAAACTTCCTTATTCGTCCACCATTTCTTCTTCTTCTATTCCTTCAACCACCACACCTCCCTCTGCACCCTCGGTTGATCTCTCATTTACCCTCCACCTAGCCAAGCTGGAGTGCTTCCAGGATACTATGGATCAGACACTTAGGCAGCTCGAGATGCTGTTGGGACTTCTTCTTCAGCATCATGGAATCCCACTACCCCAACACCTGCCCCTGCTTTGGCTCCTGGACCTTCTTCAGCATCCCCACCACCATTTACAATGCTGGCCACGAATTCAGTTCTCCTCTTCACTATTGGACCAACTGCTACCACTACTCCTGCCAGTCCGGCCATCGCTATAGAGCCTTCTATTCTGAGTGCAGCTCTTGAGGCACCATCTTTGACAGTTTCTGATTCTTCTCTACCAGATTCTTTTTTACCCGATGATGCATCTTCTGAGGCCACCCTTTGAGTACTTTTTGGGAACATTTCTTTAATTTTATATATATATATATATATATATATATATATATATATTGGTCCTATATTGTTCCAGTGTTCTATTGTGTATACTTGTAGTTTTCTCTCTCCATGACCGTCACAGGTACCCTAGAGTGCTTTGGGCTATCCTTTTCCACCACTTCCAATCATTATTCACCTAGACACAAGGGGAGTATTGTTTTCTAGGACTATATTCACTTTTTCTTTATCCTTTTACTTCTTCTATTACTTCCCCTCGTTATGGTCCACTGTTGTGTCCACACATCACCTTCTCCACCTTTATGTGGCACTTGGGGGGACCGCGTGCCCTATTCAGTGTGGGTGACCCTCTCTACCTACACTGTTATTTTCCATTGAACTAATCTAGGATGAATCATTAATATATGAAATATTTCAGACTATGGAAAATTTTCGTTTAATTATAATTACAAATAATGAAGGCATAGTTGAGAATTTTAGACGTTATATGATTATTTTAGAATTTTAATAAATTAACTAAAAATGATTAGTCATATGGTTGATTTTCTGACTTACATTCTTAGCTATCTGCATTTTTTAGACTGCTCATTTTTATTCATTCCATGACCTGAATGACCCTTTATCTTTTTCCTCATTTAGGGGAGGCATTATAAACCTTTTTGACATATTATTTCTTATACCCTCTTTCTTGATAATTTTTTTTGATATGCATAACTACCAAAATTTTCTAGTTTTTTTCTCTTCAAAACATGATGTGTTTTGACTCTCATTAAAATGATTGAGGTGTTTTATTGTTTTTCAACCCATTTGACCTTGAGACCTACCTATATCTAATCTTCATAAACCCTTATAAACTATGAACTACCTTGATAGGAAGCTACATTACAAGACTATTTTCCCTTCCTACCCTAATTATTTTATAAATTTTCATGATTATTCACTTGAGATTTAAAGAGAGATTTTTGGTTTTTCATGTTACATTTTAGTGACCAACCATGAACTTAAGTGTGGGAGAGTCTGTCACTTGTTCATTTGTGAAAAATGGTTCCATATCCTACAATCCATTATATTGTTGGTGGTCCCTTTCATATTGTTAATAAAATGAAAAATATGGACTAAGTTCATTTATTTTACTTTACTAATGGTTTATGGAACCATTTTGAAAAGAGACTATCATGGTAATGATATCCTTTTTACCAGATCTTGATTTCAGATGGATTTTCATTGAGCACTAATTTTTGAATATCATGAATTGTTGTTTAAGAATTTAGCCTCCTTTTTCAGGTCTCTAGGATTATTTTTCACATTATTACCTACCAACCCATAGACTCAAAAACATTTGAACCTTGATGAAAGCCCTCCTGATTTCTGTGATTTAAATTTATAAAGTATACATTGAGAACACTTGAAAGCCTATGGATAGAGAGCATATACTTTCGATTGAGAAAAAATATGATAAAATGATATTAAGTGATGATAGTATTATTTTATGCTGAGGTAAATCATTATGTGGTATGTGTAATTGTAAAATTTTGAACGATGTTCATAAAAGAAACAGGAATTTTCACAATTAAACTATAAAGGAGGCATGATTATAATATCATTAAAATTTAAATATGTTTTTCTGTCTTTATAAAATAATTTTTTATGACTATGGTATATTAAATTATAATTAAAGTTGAATTCTTCCCTTCTTAGAATATGGATACTCTTGATAAGATGTTGGTATTTTTCATAAGGACAAGCAAATGACTAAGTGTGGGGGAGTTTGATGTGCCAGATTTGTGTATACATTTTCGTACATTATATCGAGTTTTTAAAACATTTTTTCACTGAATACAAGTTATTTTGGTGAAGAAATTTTTTATTTCAGTGATCATAATGCCTTTTAGGTATTTCCATGATAAAAACAAAAATCGGGGGGAAAGTTGATCAAAAATTCTAAACTACACGGCGTGTCCTTTTGGATACACACTGTGTACCAGAACCTCGACATGGATTGGCCAAGCCAAGTAAATGACCAAGTTACCAGAATCCCATACATACCATGTACATGACAAACATGCCGTGTATCCCCTTCTAGAAGCAGTTGGTGGCCGATGAATGAGTGTACATGCCTTTTACGGCAGTGCTACACACTATGTACTTCCACCTACCAAGCGGCGCTGTGTTCCAAGTCAAAGATGGCGTGTTAGGTCACCCACTGTTGATGAAAAAGATAACAAAGTGTGTTGACAAGAGTACACACCGTGTATGTTACGGTACATGTTGTGTACTCCTAAAACCTATAAATAGGTTGTAGTACCTCCAAGATCGGGTGTCATTAATTAATTCAGATTTCATTCAAGAAGAATAAAGAGCACTCTAGTTACATCTGAGAAAAGAAGGAAGGAGATAAAGAGAGGAGAGAAGAGAGAGAGAAAGGTTCTTCTATGCAACATTCCTGACGACCTTCGCTCCAAATCTTTCAAGAGGATGTGTCCAGGTACTACAAGTTATTTAATTATTAGCTACTCTATGAGTAGCTAAATTCTCTATGTGTTGGAGATATGGACAAAAGAATGTTGTAATTTATCAATTGTTATGTTGTTATCTTATTTTTCATCTTTTCATTCTCATAATTCCTTATTAACCCTTTTTCAAATATCACTAGAAATCTCGAATCAGACCAAGAATTATATTTATAAGGATCCTTTAAGAAATTAATGATAAAAACATCCATGACCATTGGATATTTTAATCGTCTCAAAGGGATGAAATTAATAAAAATTAAGAGAAATCAATTTCGAAACCAACGAAATTGACTTCCATTGATTTAAAGAAAACTTACTAGACTAATGGGGTTCTGTTACATAAGTAATCCAATATATGTGAATTATTATGAACAACAAAACCCCATAAGAAAATTGATTTAATAACAACCTCTTAAAATACACATCCCCGACGCATTTCCCTCTGAATTTGCATCAAAACTAAATTCCTATGTTTATTTTATCCTTTAAGTAATTTTCTATGAAATTAAAATCCAATCACCATTTCATCAAAACATTAAAAAAAAGAAGAGTCTAAATTTAGTACACTCCATTAAATAAAGTAAAAACTAGATAATCCAGAAAAAAAATAATTCATTCTCCCTATGGATCGACCCCTTACTGGTGTTATTCTCATTAGGGTAATTCAATTTGGATAACCGAAAATAAAACTTCAGAAGAAAGGACACACCACTATCATGAAGACAAAAATCTATATAATCCACACGAAATATAAGAAGACCTGGTTCAATTGCATTTGGAGTGTGCTAAGTTCCATTTTCCAAATTATCAACTCAAATACAACGAGTAAAAATTTTCTCTATAATAAAAAAAACTTCTTAGAACACTGGATATAATAAATTCATCCTCAAGAAGTGACAACAACAAAGAACCAATGATTATTTGTCTCTCTATAAATAGATTACTAGTGTTTTATAATGACCTAATAGTTCATTTATTTCCTTTATAATTTATAAAATAAATCACATATCACAGTTAAATAGGAAAGTATATATCACATGACAAATAAATATATCCCTATCATGAACAATGCATGTCAAAATATATCCCTATAATAGTATTATGATGCATTCATACTTATCCTTCACTATACCGGGCCATGAATATAAATCTCAGAAACCAATAACATCTTAAAACCGTAATCTCACACAACATGTAAATCACTCAGGGTGGTATAAAAAACAATACACCCATTGGAACACATATTTTCTACCATATATGGGTTAGATACACCCATTAAATGATCACCAACAAATCCTCACACATCTGAGTCTCCTTTTTTTCTTTGATAATTATTAAAGAAACAGTAAATAAACCTATAAATTTGATACCACTTTGTAACATCCCCCATTTTGACACTCTCTCACATGTCCATAAAGGAATAGTTATGAAACCTAACTATAACCTCCACATATTCTAGAGGATTCCATATAGATGTGGAGGGGTGAAATGTATATTGGAGAGACTATACCGCTGGTTACAGAGTTACAACCTAGAGGAATAATCAAATAATAATAAATAAATATTAGAGTGTGGAAATAATGGAAAAAAATGATACAATGGAAACCAACTAAAAATACAATTGAATAATCCAATGAATAATAAAGTAATAATATAATGGTGTAATGTAATGTAACTAAATGTAATTTTTTAAGTAAAAACATAAGAGACCAACAGACTCAACAAAAGACTCAAAATTCCCCCGTCCAATAACCCATGTCGGTCCCATCTACAAACTCCATCCCATACAACAAGAAAAGAATCGCAAGTAGAAAATTGGCCTATAACCATAGACCTATAGACACCATTTTACTAAAACCATGGCTATAACCCACCCTTATAGCCACAATTTTCCAAACTGTGTCTATAGGTCTCCCTCTCTTGTGAGGGAGAAAAATTTTCCTATAGAAAATAGAGTGGCAAGATCTATTTCTACATTTTTTATGCTACTGCCATGGTCTTTAATAATATAGATAAAATATTATATATATATATATATATACCTGAAGATTGATATGGTGTTGTGGTTATGTAGTGGTATCCTATATGTGAGGTATATATATTGAATCTGTATGGTGACATGTTATTTTTGGGCTATTTCCATGATTTTCAACTATGGTAATAGAATCAATGGACATTGTTTTGACCATGGATATAGGTCAACTTCCACAGTTGACAAAAATGAGACCTATTTCTGTGGTTTTAAAAACTGTGGTAATTGGTCAAACCCTATTACCACAGCGATAGCGCTCACAGTTGGGAAAAACCATGGTTGTAGCTAACGAACCTAATGTCAGGCCATATTTACATGGTTTTCAATTGTGGAAATATGAAAATTTTCTAATTGTGAATCAATATCAAGGTCCTTATCCCTTATCTAAACCTTCATCTATAGTGATTTCATCCCATTTGAAATCATGAATGGATATATTCTTTAAAATCCTTGGAGGTCACTGGTTCTTTGTCTTCACCTACTGAGAGGTAGAACACCATGTGATAAAACATACAATATTCCTCTTCATAACTAAACATAAATACTAGAGATGTATTTCTTAATACATCCTAATAATCCCATGATGAACTTTCCAAACAGAGATTTGAGATTCCCACTTTAGTTCTTCATGTATTTCTACAGGCACTCAAACATGTCTGTGAATGTGTAGGATCTCATCCTTTTCAATAACTCAAACTAATGGCGGGTCATCACCTAAGACACTCTCCCTTTGGACTAGGTTTTCAAGATCTGAAAGTGGTCTCATCCTAACTCATTCCAAACTGTAGGTTGTCACTACCAAAGCTACTAAAAATTTATTCGCATGATATTACTGAGCCTCCTAGTGATTCTATGAAAATAGTTTCATCAACTATCACACAAAATTGGCCACTTAGATGAAATTTGTTTTAGTCTTATGTATTAGTAAATTAGCTTCTTAATTTCCCTTGGTGGGAGGATAAGTGAGCTCAAATTCATATGACTAAAGGTATTGTACCAACCTCTTCTACTTAATATTCAAGTCATGCTCTATGGAAATGTATTTTTGACTTTTATGGTTTCTGTAAATGGAAAACCCTTCTCCCAATATATGGTGACTCCAACATCATAAGGAATGAACCATAATGGCTAGATCAAGGGTTTGGATAGGGAAATTCCACACATGATGTCTCGGATAGCAGGACCTGTCTGCTACAAAATGATCTACCTGCATCATATCTACTCCAAGACCAATTCAAAAACTGTCATAATAGACTCTATATATTCTACCAAACTCTAGAAGAATAATTATTGGAACTGAATTCAGTCTTCCTTTCAACTCATGAAAGTCTATCTCACATGTGTTTGATTATAAAAACATAACACACTTTTTAGTCAAGCTAGTGGGAGGTGATTATAGGTGTAAAATTCCCTGAATAAAATTCATATAATATCCTTATATCCTCATGAAATTGAATATATAAAATACATTCTTGGGATTCTCATAGGATACTAGAGTTCTCACCTTATCTGGGTCAATGTATACTCTTCCCTATGAGATGAAATGACCAAGGAAGTGAACCATATCGATAAAAATGTGACATTTAATGATCTTGGTATAAATTTGGTGCTATCATAGTGTATTAAAAAATATCTCGTGATGTTTGGCATGGTAATTTTTAGTGAAATAATATACCATGATATCATTAATAAAGACCACAAAAAATGAATCCAAATATGGGAGTAAAACCCAATTCATCAAATCCATAAAAACTTCTAGTGTGTTTATAATGCCTAAAAATATAACTAGATACTCATTCAAGGAATATCTTATCCAGAAAAATATATGTGGTATGTCCAATGGTCTCACATGAACTTTATGGTATCCTTACCTAAAATTGATCACAGATAAAAACTTTTCACCTCATAGATGGTCAAAGAGTTCATCTATATGAGTTAGTGGATACTAGTTCTGAACTGTAAGCTAGTTCAACTGATAGTAAACAACACAAATCCAAAGGGAAGCATCTACCTTCTTGTTGAAAAGGAAAATTGAAGCCCATTGAAAAGTATTGGGTATGATAAAATCCTCAGCTTCATATTCCTATATCATCTTTTTGAGTTGTTGGATCTCTATAAGTGTCATCCTATAAGGAGGAATAAACAATGGTTCCACTCCTAGCACTAGATCCATGGTGAACTCAACCTCTCTCACACTAGGTAATCTAGATAAGTCATCAGGGAGGAAATCCATGAAATGATCAACCATATGATGGAATTCCATATATCTCATTCCCTAATCATTCATAAATATACCAACTATCTAGGCTATCACCCCGCCAAGCCCATGATGGTCCAATCCAGGTCGACTTCCCAGGACATCTCATTCTCTCTTATAAACATAAGTACTACCTAGAGTGATGTGAAAGACACCCTCAAACGATAAAAACCAACTTGGGTGTGGTATGGAACAAACCAATCCATCCTGGGAATGAAATTGAAGCTAGTCATCTTAGAAAATAATATTACAAAGGAAGAAATATCCACCCACCTCAATATGGAAATACATGTATTGACTTATACTTTCTGATTGAACCCTTACAGGTGTGTCGAGATTCATCACTCCATAGAATAAATCCATTTCTATGACCATACATTCCATAATTTCGATAGATAAAAATGAGTTTCAAGAGCTTGTATAAAATAGGGAAGAAACGAAAGTAGAGGAAACTAAATAGTACCTCAAATTGTAGAAGGACCCAAACCATGATCCTTAGGAGTATGATTCACTATATACATAAGGTCTGATCTATGGCCTTGATATGCAACCTGACTAGCCTAGGATGGTCCACTCTATTGGCATTGAACCTATGAATTTTGGATAACCTGACTACCTCTTTAGCCTAATCAGACAGTAGTAGTCTATCCCCCTTCCTCACATAGAGATACTGATCCTCCACCTAAATGTGGAGTCAATTCTGATCCCTTATCACTAGAAACTTGAGGGAAATTCTAGGAAAATCATTTAATATTACCCATCCCATCATAATATTAGCTCTCAATTGGTCCCCCATACACTGGGTCTTCTTATGTTCTTCCCTTCCACACTAGTGACACACCACATAACTGTTAGTGGTAATCATTTGACTTCCAATGCCACCGTGATAATAATCAAAACAATGTTTCCTACCACTAGAAAAGCCAACTTCATGTCTAAAAGTCGATCTACCATGGATCACACTAGGATCTTCCCTTAGGATCAGAATAGTGATAAGGTCTGGTTTAAATATCTCTAAACTGGTGGTCAATGGAAATACATTCACCTATGACCATCCTTAAACCATCTCACAATCACCATCTCTTCACTGGCCAATGTCGTCACAAAATGATGAAGTTTAGTAAATTTAGTTGAATTCTCCATCACAGACATAGAACCATGATATAGGTTCATAAACTCTAAATCAACATTTCTCTTTTCATTTATAGAAATAATAAATCATATAATGTTGTTTGGAAGTCCCCCTAGACCAAACCAATAACAATGATCCTGAGAAATAAAATCCCACCAATGTTTATTTGAGAAATTAATCATATTGGTAGTGATATTTAACCTCCACTATAGAGGAATCTCCAAATTCTTAAATATCTCTAAAATAACCTATAACCAAGGTTCTATGGCCTAAGGACCACCATACTCTAAGAAGGTGAGAGGCTGACGCTGCTGAAATTATTGTGTCAACTATTCCATAGTAAGGGTCGATCACAAGGCTCCCTGCATAGACTGCATGAAGCACATGAATCTCTCTTGAAACATATCATCGATTCCTAGCCGAATAATAATATGAGGTTCCATTAGTGGAACTATAGGAGGTATTACTAGTAGCTTAGGGTCCACAACCTCTAGTGTATGGTGGTCACTAACCTCACAGAGCACTACTCGAGGATGTCATGGTGGCATAGCCCTAAACTTTCCTAACACATTCCACAGATAAAATTTAACAACAAATAGGATCAATGATAAAAAATTACATGTACAATGCCTTCCTAAAAATGAGTTACACCTCTTTCCCATGTATGTCGGTTAGCTAATCCCAAGAACATGATTATTACAAAATTCCGATACATCCTAGTCTCTTGTATAATACACATACAATAAGACAAAAGGAAATAGAATTATTTTATTCCACATTGTAGCATGTTGACTTGAAATCCACTATGAGATTCTCTGATCCTGTTGGCCACATGACCTCAAGCAGGACTCCCCACACACTAGAGGCTTCGGATTAGTATTGGGGCCAAGGGAATGTTTGTTGGGAGACTATTCTCTATTTATCAGAGTGCAACACAATGGTAAATAATAAAGAAAAGTACAGTAAATAGTGATAAATAACTAGTATCATAATAATAAATCATCCAAATAAAAAAAAGGTAGAAGCTAAATCAATATCAGATACAAAAAAGATGACCATGCCCTGATGCCATACTAAAAGGTAAGCACACAATATATAGGGGTACAATCATATATAACATGTTAAAAAATATAAAATACCAAAATATTCCACTACAATAATATAGAGCATAGGCTCAGTCCTCTACTCATGTACTCCATCCTAATACTAAAAATAAAACATCAAAAGTTGGTCTCTTCCATTTCTTTATCCCTGAAATAAAAAATTTAGTTTGGGTACCTACGGCAGACCAAAATTGTGTGAGACATACTCAGTTAGACACCATCAATGGAGAACAATCTATTTTTTCATATAAAATGAGTAGTGTGTAGGTAAATATAATGTAAAAATAAAAAATAAATAAAACACATCATTATGGGTTCCTCATGGCTTACCTGACCAACAATACATGCTTCCACCTAAGACATATGTCTCTAAACCATGTCCAACCTATATAGATATAATATTCAAGTGAAATTTATACAAATATATATATACCTATATATATATATATATGTAAATACATAATAATCCTATATTCATTTATGCATGGAAAACATGACCAGGCCATTAGGTGTAAACATAAACCGAATCCAAGAATGTTTGTTGTCATGGTGGACACATAAATAAAATTAAAAAAAATAAATCAAAAGTTCTTAATAAAGAGGCACCCTGATCCCAACCATGTGATTTCATAGAGGAAACCTATGTATCAGCGCATGGGAACTATAAGCATCCACCACCATAAGAGCTCGTCCAATGTGATTTGTAAGTGGAACCCAAGTATCACTCTCGACACTGTATAAATTAATAAACCCTTGAGCCTATACATCACATTCTACATCGGGAACCCAGTATCAATCATGGATTCATATAAAAATATTATATAATGATCCCATCCAAGGTTATCCACTAGGAAACTGGGTATCACTAACAGTTAAATTACTTAAGGCATCTTCCCAGTCATCCCGTCCAAGTTATTCTATAAAATAAACCATGTATCACTCTTGGTGTGTTAATATTAATTAAAAATTATAATTTATAAAGCAATATGAGCATGTCTAAGTCTTCCTTAAGTCAAGACCCATGCATTTTCCTTGTCATGATGTAAGGGTATAAGTTTAACTTCCATGAAAACTCATTACATTTAAGAAAATATTTAAAATAATTTCAATTGAAATTTCACACACCTTTATTTGCAGTTAAAATAGATTTTAGATATGAGCATCTTAGTCCATTAATGAAGGAACACCCTTTGGGGTGGATCACATCAGAGTTTTCACCCTATGAAAATAATTCACGAGTTTCTAAGACTATGTTGACCATGAGAAACCCATTTTATTCAATCATCTAATCATTTTGGAGGTGTCACTAGAAAATCATAGAATGTTTCATAATGAAACATGATAAATAAAACAATAATTTTATTGAACATAACTCTACCACCTACCATAATTTGGCAGAATACCCCCATCCATTTTTTTCCCTTGGAATCAAGTTCGAATAAAAGAAATCATCAAAAAAGACAAAATCCATGAAAATAATACATATTAGATTGCACTAAAATAGTGCCGAAAATGGTGGAAGAAAATATTAATGGAATGAATAGGATCGTAGATCTTACATATTTTCTTCCAATGAGATGAATGATGGAACAAGAAGTGTTCAGACAAGGAATAACCAAGGGAACAAAGCTTAGGCATTAGAGAGCTCCCATAGAAGAAGAGGTGTTATGTGGGAGGAGAAATGAGAATTCAAAGGGTTATGAAACTTAAAAAAATAACCCATGATATATTCATGATCTGAATATTTATCATGTCATGAAATGTTCAGGTTTTTCTCTTTTTGGAAAAACAAATACACATCATGAATGAGGTGTATCCAGACCACTTTAGGCCATGAATTAAATTCACAACATCTATAGAATTCAATCCCCGTAAAAACTAATGGGGTCCAACCAAATCATTTCACATCATGAATTGAATTCATGTCATGAATTTAATTTACATTGTGAATATAAATAATGTCATTAATTTTTTATAAAACTAGGCTATAACCCCTTACTACCTTACTTTCCAAAATCAATCACCTATACTCAAGCTAAGATTACCCAAGATCAATCCAAAATACAAACTTAACTGGGTTTGATCTAATTTAAAATAATACATACACCAATGAAAATCCATCACATTACATGCTTGTGGATGAGGTGTTATTAGAAACTTCATTTTGGGGTACATGGCTATGTAGGGTACACGACCAGACCGTGGGTGGGGCACACTCCAGATAGGAGTACACATCCATGTGAGGTACAAGGCTATTTACGTGGGAGGGGACCCCTTGGGGGGTACATGTCATGTAATTGTGGTAAATGCGGTGTACTCAGGTATTTTATACACTAAGTGGGACTAGTTACATGGGATGGTACCCATTTAGTGGTACACATCATTTAATAGGAGAAACACACCGTGTACTTTGGAAAAGTAAATGCCGAGTAACCTAAGAAACATGACTAGGGGGACCTATGTGGGTAAATGATATGAACCTGAAGTGCACGCCCTATACTATCCATACCATATTCTATTTTACCTATTTTCTCCTAATAGTAAAAATTTAATTTTTTTTGTAGTCCATTCCAAGTGTTTTTTCACAAAAATAATTATGGTGGTATCCTTTTTGGGTTTAGAGACCGTTTAGATTGTCTTTTGTACCATGAGAGTTCAGTAGGATATTTTCTGTGAGGTTTTGTTTTGGAATCCATATTGGGGTTTGGGTTGTGAGATCCATGGTCCATGTGAGGGTGTGATATTATTAGTTGGATATGAAATGTGGATACCTACTACTGTTGATTGAGGTTATTTTAGATGGATTCTGAAAGGAGGGATCAAGAAGTATCTCTTATGACATCTTGGTTATCCTTATATTTTTTGGAAATTTTCTCAATGTTAGAGATTTTGAGATTTTAATTCTACATTATGAGAATAAATCTTTTGGAGCCTTTGGGATAGGTTGAAACAATGGGATGGTGGTTATGGTCCGGTGCATTGAGATTTTAATGTAAGTCTAAGGGAATTTTGAGGATTCCCTTGTGGGATGGTTTATGATCAAGTGATTAGTAGTTTACATAGTTGACTGTTGGGAATGAATTTATGGCATGTTTTGTTTTGGATAGTACTAATGAACCCTTGGGGAGGGTCTCATACTTTTTATGTGGTCATGAGAACCATTGTGAATTCCCTATTACATGCATATGCTATTGGATTCCCTTGTGGGTGTTTTTTTGGATGAGGATAAGTTGGAGTCTACTGAGGGTCATTTGGGATGTTCATAACTTGATTTATCTTGTGCTTTTGGATGAGATATAGGAACCTATCATCATGTGTCCTACTCTTGATTTGGAATTTGGGATGGTTGAGGTTTTTTCTATATGCATGGCCAAAGTTCTTGGATGAAAAAGGGGATTATCATGGTGAATGTCACTTTATGATATGGTCTTAGGGACTGTGAGATCCATGAGTCTAGTTTGATCCTGAGGTCGGTCAAGGAGAGGACATTGTGTCTATTTTTTTGGATTATAATATCTAAATAATCATGAGATCCCATGATGTTTTCGTTGAAGGTGGATTGGCATTGTTAGTTCAGATTCATGAATGGTGGGTTTGAGGTTGGATCTTCCTACATTCGGTTGACCTTTGGACATGATGTTTGAGGTACTATCTACTTAGAACTGTTGTTTGAGGAGGAGAACCTTAGGATATCTTCAATTTGGAATTATACATGGGTTGTGAAATGTAACATTCATCCATTATCATGTTTTGATTATATGGTATTAGAGAGATAATGAATGATCTGGATAATTACATCCCCCATCTAGTCGAGTGTTATCCCTGACTACTATGGATTATGGATCATAAGATGCTGATACACTCATGGAGTGGGTATTTCGTACCATCGATTCTTTTCTCACCATATTTTAATGGTACCTATGAGAAATTTTGTTCAGTTCCATGTTGGTACCCATGGGGCATTTTGTTCAGGTCCCTACTGATAACCATGGGACATTTTTTAGGGTCCATAGCAAGTGCCTGATAATTTATATAGGACCTTTGAGATGGATTGGTTCTCAATTGGTTGACCTAGTTGTTATTATTTCTATTTTGATCATGCCATCGAAGTTCTAGTGGCCGATAGATTCATGTTGTTTGGTTGGATGCCTATAGTTACACCCTGGGGTATGACATTCTTGTATGTTTCACTAGTCATCTTAAAGATCCTATATAGATCTGGAGGACACACCGTTTGTTGTATTGATGGGTGAGTCCAGTGCTGTAAATCCTCTAGAAGGGGCCATAGTGGCGGTGTATTTACCAAAGGTTTCAGGATTACTTTTCTTTTTTTATTTGTTTTTATTTACCCCTTTTGGGAAGTTATTTCTTTATTTCTACTTGGTATTAGTTTTCGGATAGGCTAGTCATATCACATGTTCTTGAAATTGTTATGACAACATATTTGTAGATTCATAATTGGGGATGGACTACTGAGATTTATTTCTAACCCTTATATATGTTTCTCGTTGTGCATGCATACCTAATGTCCTCTTTTAGGTTGGATCAATGGTTGTGTGATGGTTGGGGCCGAGAAACAAAATTTCTTCATCAAGCGAAGTTGGTCGTGAGGAGTATCCAGATTGAGCTAGTGAAACTTGAGTATCAGGGAGGCTAGATATATGGATTGGCTCAGTGTTAGAAGTAGATCCCATTGTATTTTACATTTAGTTTTTTTTAAATGTAGTCATCCCATGAGGCGACCAATTGTTGAGTTTTTTTCATGCTTTGAGTCTGTACCACTGTATATTGCATTCCCTTTATTATAGTATTATTTATTTCAGTTTATTTTTTACAGATACTAGGATATTAATCCTTATGTATGAGTTTGTTCATTTTCCACTATTATTACACTCAGACCATAGATTTTAGTCTCCCCCTATACCTTTAGAAGCCTCACTTATTATTTTCAAAACTGATGTTTGGGGAGGCATGCTTGAGGCCTTGTGGCAGGCCAGATCGGGTGATGTGTCAGCTTGAACTCAATTGGTTTGTTACAGTTGAAACATGTAAAAATGAAATCAAGGCTTTATGTGTGGGTATTCGATCTCAGTTTTATTTTTCCTGAGACACAAGCCATATTCCCCACATGATTATTTTATGTGGTGTATATACTTCCCATGAATGTATATTTTGATTATTTTCCAAACAATTATGTGTATTTACATATCCATTTGAGGATCTTTCTTCCATGAGGATTACTAATCAATGTTCCCAAAGTGGTAATGGTTTTATGGTAAAATCTCATCGTTTATCAGGAATGTTTATTTTTATACTTATAGTGATGAAATATTATGATCCATCTCTAAAAAGGATCATGATTTTTTTCTCCTTTGGAAATTTAATGAGAATAAAATTTTCCCATCATTTTTTGTTCTTTATTTACTAAATAATTAAAAGTATTTTTGAAATAAAAATCATATTTATTTCTCACTTTGATTGAAAAACCCCCTTTTTTCAAAACCTGTGTTTTCAAAGAAAAATGTTTTAACATTATTTAAAGTTTTTATTAATGAATGTTTTACACATGTTTGACTTTTTTACTAAGTTTTTTAACATAAATCTTCATGTAATTTTCCATACAATGTTTTTTTGGGATTTTTCCAAAAATGTGAAAGGAATCATTGATTTACATATACAGAAAGAATAATATTTTCTTCCATCATAAAAACTCATTATTTTAAATATTCCTTTATATGTTTCAAATTTTATTTTAAAATAAAATGATTTAAATAATTTTTTATTAATTTTTAGTTATTTTGAATAAGGAAAGGATATTTTCCACAAGAAATGTTCCAAGTGATCTTTCAAAATCATTTTTTATCTATGGTTACATCATTTGATGTTACATATAATTTAATGGGGATAATATTGAATTATACCATATTTATTCGTTTTATGGATGGTTAATGTTTATTTTTATGAAATATTTATGAGACCCATTTATTTTTCATGATTAATGATTTGGTGAATTGATGAAATGTTTATGAAACCATTTTCCATTACATAGATTATGATGTGATGATATGATCAAAGTATTATGATATTGTGGAAGAAATAAGTATGGATTTTCTTATGAGAGGAATGAGATACATATCTCCCTCCAATACATTGGGTGATTATATATATCTCTTGAGATAACAATCAGAAAAAAATTTATTAGCGTGATCCACTATGGGAAATAGGTGAGTCCAGATCAACTATGGGAAATAGGTGCATCCTAATCCATAATGGGAAACAGGTGATAAGTCCTTATTCACTATATTAATGTTCATGGTATTTAACCATGACACATGAAATGATTTTCTATATTTAGGATAATTCCACACTTTTATGACATGAGCTGATGGTTCACGATTAATTTAGGATGATTTCTCACTCCCATGGGATATGTTTTCAAAAATGACAAAGTTTTATGCCATCAATCGTGTTTACGGTCTATCATAGGTTGGGTATTAAATTTTTAGTTATTTTCATGATAATATACCCTTATTCTTAACTTATGATTTAATATTATCACAGATTGATATCTCATATGTTAACCCAAACTGAGCATTTGAGCTCACCCTTTCTTATGTTTTCTTCCCCAGGGTATGATGAAAGGTTTAGGAAGGGTATTCCTAAGAGGAGTACTATGTTAGAAGATATTTATTGTATATGTAGTCTATATTTCATGAAACAAGAGGATTATGTTTATAGTCTCTATAGACACTAAGGAATTATGTTGTCATGGCCTGTGTTTATGAAATATATTGAATATTCATATAAAAATATGTGGTATATATGTACGGAAAGCCTTGGTTTCTACAATATTGGTACAAAACAAATTCCAAAACCATTTAAATTATAAATCATGGAATCCATTAGGTACAAGTTTCTTTATTGAATAAGTACACTGTAGTGATAAATAAACATCATAAACTAATAGATTGACTAAAATATCCTAATTGATGTTAAATAAAACCATCAACTCACTACAATCTAGAAGTCCTGTGGAAAGTTCCATATGATAAGACCAATAATTATTATTATATAAATACAATATTAGTTCTGGGATATCTCTTTTTTAGTCATAATGTTCTCATTATCTATCTTGATCATTGAGATAGTGTTTTTACTCTTCCTCATCGATGTATTCTGATGAAACAAATTTGTGTCATGATCACCCTATTTAATAAAATAATCCCTTGAATAGTTTAAAAAATAGACTTTATTGTCTCACAACACCCCATAAAAAACTTTTTATAAATAAGAAGTATCTTAAATGGTGCTGGTTGAAGAGGGATATGCATAACAATGTTTCAGATCCCTCTTAATAGTAGTCATCCTCTAATCAAAGTTCCTATAATTTTGATAGATCCACTTCTAAAAATGAGAAGCAACACCTCCAATATTCCACCAGTACTTACCACACAAATTTGACCATGTGGATTCAATCATACTCCAACAACTATCATTATGGAGCAACAACATTTAGAATTTGAACCCATTCTTGATTATGTGTAACTTATCTTTTGCTGGTGTGTAAAGAAAAATAGGACTATGATTGGATGATACCCTTGGAAGATGATAGACCATATAAATGTAAAATAATTATCAAAATAAACTAAAGCTATAAATATATATAGACATTTAGAAATCAGTGAAGTGGGATTATGGTCATGAAACTATGTAAAATGACCTCCATAAAAACCCTAGAACAAGAGAAGTGTATGAATCATACAATACAGAAATTGGATAATTGATTAAGGGTTTCTCGATAATTATATTTGATTTTCATTATTATAATGGATTTTATTGAATTATATGCTGATTAGAATATGGAATTTAATATCATTCATGAGAACCTTAAGGATTTCTCAATATTCCCATTTATCACCAAAACCTAAAAACCCATAAAAATTAATAAAATGACACCCTTGTTCCCATAGATGGAAAATAAAAATAATGATATAATTTTGGGTAATGTTTTTCACAACTATATTAACCTATAATTTTCACTTGATGAAAATCCCACCTATAAGGCCTATAATTAATGTTTTGGGTATAGCAGAACAAATGTAGTGGGATGAATAACTATTGTAACACCCCAAGATTTCATAGTGTGTTATTTCTTCAAAATAATTCAATAACTTGCACTACACGCAACACCAAGTTCAATCACACCATGACTTACCAAACAAGCTGTTCAAAAGAGGTTATGAATAGTATTAACTAAATTTTAAACTTTATAATTTTAGAATCCATATTATGAGTTTCTTAGACATAATGTAAGAACAAATTCATTTTCAGTATTACACTTTTATCAACTTTTAATAGTGAACCCCTTTTAAATACAATATTTTAAACTTTTTGACTTAATCTGGACGTCAAAAATTTAAAATGAAACATCCCAAGCTTCCACGGTACGCTTTCCTTTAAATAATACAGTAGTGTGTGTTGTACGCAACTTCGAGTTCTAACACACACCACAACCAATCAAACTAGCCGTTATTAATAGTAATACCTACTTTTTGAAATTATATATATTTTATATTTCAAAATGGACTTCATTTTTTGATTCAGAATATCGAATTTAGCCTAGGGTGAAATTTTGGAACTTTTCGGATAAATTTAATATTTTGATGAATAGTGAAAATTAATAAATATTAATTAAAAACAACTTTTTTAATCAAAATAATTAATATTTATAAATTATGAATTTGAGTGGTTTTAAAGTATATTTAGAATATATTTTTACCATTTAATAAAATGTTGGTCATTGGAGATAATTTTACAATTAAACCAGACATAAACAAGTGTCAATCTTTTGATAGTTATTATCTCTTAAAAACACGCTTTTTGTTTTAACAACGGGAATAAATTTTAAATTAATTTCTGCCACTTAGGTGTTTTAATTTTAGAAAATGGATTCCATATTTGGAATCAGGATGTTCAAATTTTGTAAATAGGTAACTTTTATTTTTAGAAATTTTGAATAATTACTGCGGTACATATTTTATTTACCATGGTTAAGGGTAAATCCGGTAAATAAGGGTTAAAAATAATATTATAATAATAATAAATTACCCTAAAACGTGTCCAAGACTTATTGGTTGATACGTGTTCTACCATAGGCATATTTGGGTCTATTTTGGGACCACATGGAGCCACTTGTAGGTGATAGGGACACTTAATTTTAATTAAGTTAAAATAAGTACAAAAATGACAAAAGCATATATCTTTTAGAAAAACAATTTTTACATAGGGTTATATATGTTGGATTTTCGACTATAAATATTCATTAGAAATATAGAAATATTTCCTACATAATAATATTTTATTTATAATTTTTAGACTTTAAATGATTTAATTTATTTATGACACAGTGATGATGCAGTAATTACCATAATAGTGAAAAATTAAACTAATTGATATTATAAATACACAAATAAATATAATTTGAGACTTTTCATGAATTAAACTAATTTTATAAGTTAATATGACATATTAGGAATGATTTAATTAATTGTTTTTTAAGTAATCATTCTGTTATGAGTTTCACAAAAATCAACTATTGAATAGTGTCAAAATTGACATAAAAGAGTTTTTAAAACAAATATTATATTATTAATTAATATTAAATTCCTAAAAATCTAAGGTTCGGCCAAGAGACTTATATCATGATAGGTGTATCATTAATGGACCACTTGGGGGTCGCTTGGATGTATATAGTATGTTTATTATCCATATAATATAAAAATACAAAGGGACATTGTAAAAGTGAAACTAATTAACTTAGAGTTAATACTTAAAGATAAGGTTAATATAAGAACCCAAACCTGTCTAAATTCTATTGGTTGAGTTGTTTTAGACCCATACCCACCTTATAAGTTAAATAATAAACTTTGGAGCCATTAGAAACCGAATATAAATTTATTATAAATTAATATTTCCAGCTTTTCCAAAGGTGCCCCTCACCCCTCTTATAAAAGGGCACTCCTCCTTGTCATTTCTTCACACCTTCAAAGCCTTTTGGTTGGTCAAAAATCTAACACAATACTCTCCCCACTTCCCTCACTACAACTTAGAGGCCTTAGTTTGATCATAAAGCCAACCTAAGGATCCCTTTTGATCAAATCAAAAGGAAGAACCCGAAGAAGAGGTAATGATTTCACCACCCTTTTCCAAGTTCCTTTCTTCTTCCACTTCTTCTTTATTTTTTATTACCATTATAAAATAATAAATCCAGTATCTTAAATATATATTGTGATGTTATTATAAATATGGTAAAACCATATTCAGTATTCTATCCACCCTTTTAATAACATGTCACCATACGTGCGTACGTACGGCTTACCGTCTCCACGTCGTGGTGTAATTGTTATTCAATATATTATTATTTGGATGGGTATAATAATGATGTGTAACTCATGTAAATAATAAATATTACATGATAATGATTCTGTATATATGATATAATATCAAATTATATATTATTTTAATATCAAAAGAATGATATTGTCGCTCGTGCGTACGTACGAACTACCGTCTCCACGAACGCGATGAGATTCATTCTCCATCGTATCCATTCAAGTGTAATTATCATTTTCTGATTTAAAAATTATGTTTAAGGACTTGATATCATTCTGGATATGAATAATATACAACCTATCCATTACAAACATGGCTTATGTAACAAAACATATAAAATAAAATGAGTAAGTTAACACCCGAAACGATGATAATTGTACGATATTATTAACAAAGCAATGTTAAAAGATCATATATGATATCATATTAATGTATATGATTATTGAATAATTTAATAACAATTATTTCACAATTATAAAGGAGTTTAAATTACCCCAACCAAGGAAAAGTACAAGGTAAGGGTTTATTTCGCAATCTCTTTATTATCTGAGGTTGTTTATACGTAATAATCTACTGGGATTTATTTATCATCCACATCCATGTTTCTTAGAAATGTATTTCAAAACATTTTTACTATTTACAAATAATATGGGTTAAAGTCATTTATACCCTTATGAGTTTTTAAAGGAATATTTCCGTCGTTTTCCAAACAAGGCACTTTTTACCTTTCGACAAATTTAAGGTAAGAATGTTTTTTTTATACGGTGGGTGTGGCTATTTACTGTCGTTAAAAAATCGTCAAAGCTTCCCTTACAAGCTTATAAGAATATTTTAAAATTAAATGTTTTATTTTATAATTATGTGACTTTTAAATGTTTTCAAAATGAATATTTTAAGAATTTTTGAAAGGTACTCTTTATCAAGATCATAATTTTAAATGTTTTAAAGATTTATCTTTCTAAATATTTTTAATTAATGTCCATGTTTTCAAAATGATTTTATGGACTTATTTATATGGACATGAAGGTTTTGAAATGATATTTATTTTCAAAAGTTTCAAAGTGGTATGGGACACTTTGATTCAAAAATCTCTTTTAAATTACATCCTTTATAAATGTGTGACTTTTCAATGATTTCGAGAAAATAGATATTTCTCTCAAATAGTTTTAATTTCATCTATGTCAACATCCTTTGATGGATTTTAAGCTTATTTGAAGTTGATTTATTATGATACGAAACTTTTGTATTGTATTGAAAGTTTTGTGATATGTTTTACTGTGGATGTGTTATTTTTATACCATTCATAGTTTATGAAGAATGTATTGACATTTCGTATGCTAGTTTTAATACGAATGTTTATGTTATGTTTAAACCTTTTCATATGGGAATGCATTGGACTTAGTAAGTGACGGGTGGAGCCCGCTATAGCTCCTCGATGCATCGGTAGGTCTCATGAGACAAACTAGTGTCTTGGCACAAGGCCTTTTCAAAATCTTATCTGTAGTCTTGGCATGAGGCCTTGGCTATGAGGTTATGATAGTCTGGAATTATGCATTCCATCATTATGAAAGTGTTTATTGATATTTCATGTGATTATTCAATTAGTAGAATATCCATGTGAATAATTAAATGGCATTATTTCATTTTACTTTTGCCATACTATGTTTAATTTCATGTTTAAAAGACTTTTGTTTTAGTTATACATTGCCTTAAATGTTTGTGCTTATTTTTGAAAGTTTCCGCAATATTGTTATATTTACTGGGCATTTGAGCTCACCCCTTTTCTATGTTTTATTTTTCCCAGGATGTGAAGAAGTAAGTTATGAATCACCTGCAGAGATTTTATGTGAGGATATGAGTGTGGAACATGGAGACTATGTTGTTTTAGTAGTTTTTTACTTTATGGTGTAATGTAAAACATTATGAATATGTCTAGTGTTTCCAAGGATACTAAACCAATCGGTCTTTCTAGATATGATCTTTCTTGTGATCATGCCAATGTTATGTAATAATGCACCGACTCTGGGTAACTGGGGTTGGGGCGTTACAGTTGGTATCAGAGGAAGTTTAGTACAAACCTTGGAAGCTAGATTTAGATAAAATCTGATTAGAGTACGTAGACCTAATATGAACTTTGAGGATTTGTATAGAAGAACTTCCTAGAATTTTGGTATTGTAGATATTTTGTGAGTTTTCCGAGCAATACATCCCTGTCTGGATATTAGCAGGTAGAGGCGGCTCTGGCACAGATGTACCTAGGGGTAAAACTCGAAAACACCGCTTTGAGCTAGACTCGAACGGGAACCGGTGCACGACAACAGGCCTTGTTGCACTCTTGGTTACGACACTCCCGGGGGATATGATTAGGATAATTCTCATTTTCTTTACAAACCATTATGAAGGGTTTATGAGTATATACTTCCTCAAAGGAGACATTTTTATGATTATGGATTATATCCATAAACTATTTAATTTATGTTCTGTGTTTTACAAGTTTTGGATTAGGTATTGTTATTCATAAACTAATCTAGTGTATGCCATTATTTAGAAATGGTGACCAGTAGAAGGAATGAGAACTCCAGCAATGCACATGATCCAAAGAGAAGGAAGGATCATATCATTCATGGTCTGAAGCTAGAATTTATAAGAGAAATAGTCTCCCATGTATTATCATCATATGAAGAAATAATATCACGTGTTGATAAGATAAGTAAAGAGTTTACTGAGTCCTATGGCTTTGAAGGGAAGCAAGAGAAGAAAAGGATGGAAGAGATAAAGATGGATAAAGGGAAGTGGGAAAATATGAATTTTCCCATATGTGATAACTGTGGGAAGAAACACCCTGGAACTTTCCTGAAAGGAATGTGAGTTTGTTATAAGTGTGGAGGAAAAGGGTGCAAGGGTAAGAAAATGGTTTCAAATGTACAATGCTTCATTTTCAAGGAGTTTGGACACTACGCGAACCAATTTCCCAGTCATCAGACTATGCCACAAATGATGCTATTGGATAATAATCAAGTTATGATACTACCACAGATGAAGAGGAATGATTATAGTTCTTATGTTGATTATTTCAATTAAGTGTTGTATCAACAATGTACTTGTTATAATAATTATGGAGTATATAAGGATTGTACTGCAGTACTATTTAATTATGGACTTGAGATTGTGTGGAACAAAGAAAAGTGACTCAATAGTAGGTTAAATTTTTGGAAAATATATGGTTGAGAGAAAGATAAACCATAATATGGTTCTGATATCAAGGTATTGATTTTAGAATAATACATGATTGTTTTGGATAAATTATATTGGATATTATTGACTACCTTAAAACTAATTAATGATTTGTATATTCCATCATTATTGGGGTTTACTATATTTTTGGATTGAAGGAGTATATCTATTATAAGGAATAAGGGATCATGAATGAAATCAATAAGGTTTTAAGATAATTCAGGATGTTGCAGTGTTTTAAAAGAATATATGATGAAGGTGATCACATGTTATTAAGTGGAAAAAAAGGATCTTCATTTTGTTTACCTTCCTTATAAATTTTGGACTGAAGTATTTTGGATAGTTCTAGTTTGGATTATTTTGGATTGCCATAAAAGGACAACCCGGAGGTCGGGAGGCAACCCGTCGCGTCCGGCAAGGCCGCGAGACATGAACCCACAACCGAAGGGCGACAAGGGTGTATCACCTACCACTGACCCACGTGATGTCTGGGATTAAATAATGTAGTTTTTTTTAAAAGATCTGGTAGATGAATTATAAATTAGTTTTTTTAACCCTATACGAATAGGATAAATAGAATATATTTTTTTCGTTCTATTATTTTTTAGAGTGAAAGATGAGTTTGTGGTAGAAATTAGTTAAAGGATGGAACTCTACTTGTCAAGAATATATTTTTCTTCTTCTCTTATTCTATGAAAAAATTAATTCTCATACTTTATTTAAGGAATTATAAAACCTAAAATGTGTTATCCTAATACCCTATGTTTTGTTGAACCGATGGTATTTTAAATCATCATAGATTGATGAATTTAAGGACCTCAATTTTACACTTGTTTGTGATTGATGACCTCAATCTATACCTATAAATATTTACGTTTTTACTCCAATTATATGTCTCTAATTTCCACAAATGTTCTCATAATAGAGATAATAATTTGGTGGTGACCATTTCATTTATCTTTTCCTCATATTAAGACTAAATTTTAGTAACCTAATTTCTGATGTGGGTTTTCCCACAAAGATATTTTCTATTTTCAACCTTTTATTTTCTAAGAACAATTTCAAATTGCGAGGATGCAATTTATTGAAGGAGGGGAGAATGTAACACCCCAAGATTTCATAGTGTGTTATTTCTTCAAAATAATTCAATAACTTGCACTACACGCAACACCAAGTTCAATCGCACCATGACTTACCAAAAAAGCTGTTCAAAAGAGGTTATGAAAAGTATTAACTAAATTTTAAACTTTATAATTTTAGAATCCATATTATGAGTTTCTTAGACATAATGTAAGAACAAATTCATTTTCAGTATTGCACTTTTATCAACTTTTAATAGTGATCCCTTTTTAAATACAATATTTTAAACATTTTGACTAAATGGGGACGTCAAAAATTTAAAATGAAACATCCCAAGCTTCCCCGGTATGCTTTACTTTAAATAATACAGTAGCGTGTGTTGTACGCAACTTCGAGTTCTAACACACACCACAACCAATCAAACTAGTCGTTATGAATAGTAATACATACTTTTTGAAATTATATATATTTTATATTTCAAAATGGACTTCATTTTTGGATTCGGAATATCGAATTTATCAGAGGGTGAAATTTTGGAACTTTTCGGATAACTTTAATATTTTGATGAATAGTGAAAATTAATAAATTTTAATTAAAAACAACTTTTTTAATCAAAATAATTAATATTGATAAATTATTAATTTGAGTGGTTTTAAAGTATATTTAGAATATATTTTTACCATTTAATACAATTTTGGTCATTGGACATAATTTTACAATTAAACCAGACATAAACAAGTGTCAATCTTTTGATAGTTATTATCTCTTAAAAACATGCTTTTTGTTTTAACAACGGGAATTAATTTTAAATTAATTTCTGCCACTTCTGTATTTTGAATTTGGAAAAATGTATTCCCTATTTGGAATCAGGATGTTCAAATTTTGTAAATAGGTAACTTTTATTTTTAGACATTTTGAATAATTACTGCGGTAAATATTTTATTTACCATGGTTAAGGGTAAATCCGGTAAATAAGGGTTAAAAAATAATATTATAATAATACTAAATTACCCTAAAACATGTCCTATCCTTATTTTTTGATACATGTTCGACCATAGTCATCATTGGGTCGGTTTTGGGACCCCATGGAGCCACTTGTAGGTGATAGGGACACTTAATTTTAATTAAGTTAAAATAAGTACAAAAATGACATAAGCATATATCTTTTAGAAAAAAAACTTTTACATAGGGTTATATATGTTGTAAATTATACTATAAATATTCATTAGAAAGATAAAAAGATTTCCTACATAATAATATTTTATTTATAATTTTTAGACTTTAAATAATTTAATTTATTTACGACACAATGATGATGCAGTAATTAACATAATAGTGAAAAATTAAAATAATTGATATTATAAATACACAAATAAATATTATTTGAGACTTTTTATGCATTAAACTAATTTTCTAAGTTAATATGACATGTTAGGAATTATTTAATTAAAATTTTTTGAAGTAATAATTCTGTTATGAGTTTCAAAAAAGTCAACTATTGAATAGTGTCAAAATTGACATAAAAGAGTTTTTAAAACAAATATTATATTATTAATTGATATTAAATTCCTAAAAATATAAGGTTCGGACAAGAGACTTATATCTTGATATTTGTATCATTAGTGGACCACTTTGGGGTCTCTTGGATGTATATAGTAAGTTTATGAACCATATAATATAAAAATAAAAAGAGACATTGTAAAAGTGAAACTAATTAACTTAGAGTTAATACTTAAAGATAAGGTTAATATAAGTACCCAAACCTGTCCAAATTCTATTGGTTGAGTTGTTATCGACCCATCCCCACCTAAACATTTAAATAATCATATTTGTAGCCCTTATAAACCGAATATGAATTTATTATAAATTTATATTTCTTGCTTTTCCAAAGGTGCCCCTCACCCCTCTTATAAAAGGTCACTCCTCCTTCTCATTTCTTCACACCTTTAAAGCCTTTTGGTTCAGCCAAACTCTGCCCAAATACTCTCCCAACTTCCTGCACTACAACCTAGAGGCCTTAGTTTGATCCGAAAGCCAACCAAAGGATCCCTTTTGATCAAATAAAAAGGAAGAACCCGAAGAAGAGGTAATGATTTCACCAACCTTTTCCAAGTTCCTTTCTTCTTCCACTTCTTCTTTCTTTGTTATTACCATTCTAAAATAATAACTCCAGTATCTTATATATATACTATTATGTTATTATAAATATGGTACAACCATATTCAGTATTCTATCCACCCTTTTAATAACATGTCACCATACATGCATACGTACGGCTTACCGTCTCTAGGTCGTAGTGTAATTGTTATTCAATATATTATTATTTGGATGGGTATAATAATGATGTGTAACTCATGTAAATAATAAATATAACATGATAATGATTCTGTATATATTATATACTATCAAATTAGTTATTATTTTAATATCAAAATAATGATATTGTCACCCGTGCGTACGTACGGACTACCGTTTCCACGAACGTGATGAGATTCATTCTCCATCGTATCCATTCAAGTATAATTATCATTTGATGATTTAAAAATGATGTTTAAGGACTTGATATCATTCTGTATATGAATAATATACAACCTATCCATTACAAACATGGCTTATGTAACAAAACATATAAAAGAAAACGAGTAAGTTAACACCCGAAACGATGATAATTCTAAGATATTATTAACAAAGCAATGTTAAAAGATCATATATGATATCATATTAATGTATATGATTATTTAATAATTTAATAACAATTATTTCACCATTATACAGGAGGTTAACTTACCCCAACCAAGGAAAAGTACAAAGTTAGGGTTTATTTCGCAATCTCTTCATTATTCGAGGTTGTTTATACGTAATAATCTACTGGGATTTCTTTATCATCCACATCCATGTTTCTTCGAAATGTATTTCAAAAAAAATTACTATTTACAAAGAATATGGGTTAACGTCATTTATACCCTTATGTGTTTTTAAAGGAATCTTTCCGTTGTTTTCCAAACAAGGCACTTTTTACCTTTCGAAAAATTTAATGTAAGAATGTTTTTTATACGGCGGGTGTTGCTATTTACCGCCATTATAAAATTTTCAAAGCTTCCCTTACAAGCTTATAAGAATATTTTAAAAGTAAATGTTTTATTTTATAACTATGTGACTTTTAAATGTTTTCAAAATGAATATTTTAAGAATTTTTGAAAGGTACTCTTTATCAAGATCATAATTTTAAATGTTTTAATGATTTATCTTTCTAAATATTTTTAATTAATGTCCATGTTTTCAAAATGATTTTAAGGACTTATTTATATGGACATGAAGGTTTTGAAATGATATTTATTTTCAAAAGTTTCAAAGTGGTATGGGACACTTTTATTCAAAAATCTATTCTAAATTACACCCTTTATAAATGTGTGACTTTTCAATGATTTCGAGAAAATAGATATTTCTCTAAAATAGTTTTGATTTCATCTATGTGAACATCCTTTGATGGATTTTAAGGTTATTTGAAGTTGATTTATTATGATACAAAACTTTTGTATTATATTGAAGGTTTTGTGATATGTTTTACTATGGATGTGTTATTTTTATACCATTCATGGTTTATGAAAAATGTATTGACATTTCATATGCTAGTTTTAATACGAATGTTTATTTTATGTTTAAAACTTTTCATATGGAAATGCATTGGACTTAGTAAGTGATGGTTGGAGCCCGCTATAGCTCCTCGATGCATTGGTAGGTCTCATGAGACAAACTAGTGTCTTGGCACAAGGCCATGGCAACATATTATTTGTAGTCTTGGCATGAGGCCTTGGCTATGAGGTTATGATAGTCTGGAATTATGCATTCCATCATTATGAAAGTGTTTATTGATATTTCATTTGATTATTCGATTAGTAGAATATCCATGTGAATATGTAAATGGAATTATTTCATTTTACTTTTTCCATACTATGTTGAATTTCAAGTTTAAAAGACTTTTGTTTTAGTTATACATTGCCTTAAATTTTTGTGCTTATTTTTGAAAGTTTCCTCTATATTGTTGTCCTTACTGGGCATTTGAGCTCACCCATTTTCTATGTTTTATTTTTCCCAGGATTTGAAGAAGTAAGTTATGAATGACCTGCAGGGATTTTATGTGGGGATATGAGTGTGGAACATGGAGACTATGTTGCTGTAGTAGTTCTTCACTTTATGGTGTAATGTAAAACTTTATGAATATATCTAGTGTTTCCAAGGCTACTAAAACAATCGGTCTTTTGAGATTTGATCTTTCTTGTGATCGTTCCAATGTTTTGTAATAATGCACCGACTCTGGGTAACTGGGGTAGTGGCGTTACAACTATAGAGGTTTTTTCTGATCTGATGGACCATTCATAATTCTTTCAAGACATAAATGTCATGACCAATGAAATTCTTCATTCAAATATTGATATTTGAAAATACCAAAACCCAAATACTATCTTTACATGTGAAAATTGTAATTAATTTATTTTAAATATGAATAAAAGATACCTGTTCTTGAGATTTTTCTTTGATGAGGATGTTGATCATCCCAAAAACAATTTCAAGATTAACTCTATTTCACTTGCTGGATACTAGTGATCCACACCGGCTCCTTTAATCTTCAAGTGGAAATGATGAAATATCGGGTGCTAATGTAGTTGATCTATCATCTTGGGAAATTCATCTTGATCACCCTATATCATTCTGGCTTGAAATATTATCTCTTCATCTTATCATTCTTTATATGAGGATAAAAAGTGAAATTAAAGAGATATGTCTGTTGAGCATAATGAATCTCAATTCATGATTAACACTATACAAAAGATATAACAACCTCTCTGTAGAGTTAGGGTTTAGGTTAAAATATTATTTAATTACACCATGAATATTGAATAATATTTTAAATCTAATCTTACCCCATGATGTAAAATACTAATAATAACATTTTATGTTGTGTGCTAACAATTTCAATGAAAAATATCAATTCAACGGGATGAAAATTAATTTTTATCAATAGACATGATCTTGATTCTCTTGGATTCCATAGATTTTATTGAATACCTAAATAAATATTTATTAAATATTAATTCATGAATATATATTCTATACACAATTTAGAAAATAAATATTTATTTAATATTCAATAAATGAAATAAATATTCTTATTTACAATTTGGTGAATAAATATTCATTAAATATTTACGATCAATAAAACTAGAATAAAATTATTCCTCAATATTTTTTTAATAGGTTTGGGTTGAGTTACCTTTTTATTATAATGTAAATTCATATTTTCAACTAGGTTGGGAGGTAACCTTTACATGACCAGATGGCCCAATGGTCCATAGACCCATTACAACATAACTCAAAGGCCCGACATCACTAATGCCTATAAATTTCCCAAACAACCTAAGTGAGAAGCATGCATCATGTCATGTTACAATTAATACAAAATGCATCCCCTCATCAATATAAACACTTAGTCTATGAACCTATAGGGTTATTTATCATTGGAATTATGTGATATTTACTAAATACTAAGATTAATGTCTAAAAACAAGTCAAAAAACCCAAGAGAAAGAGATTAATGTGACAATGTTGAAAACCACATAAAATCAATCCCTATGAAATATAATACCTTTATTATAATATCTTGTCAAGAATTTTCAAAATATGCATCTTCAACCCATATGCTTGACACGTCATTCTTTGAATATATGAAATAAACACATCATTACACCATTTCCATGGAATTTAAAGTGATGGGTCCATTAAAATCAAAGGGTTGAGATATCTACTTCAATAAATATGGATGAGAAAAATCCTTCCTTGAATTATCCATTAAAAACGTTTCATCCAAGATTCACCCAGTATACACTACTTCCTGATAACATATGGTATCATGATTTTTTTTAGTAAATATAAGTGTTCCATCCATAACATGTATTAATTATAATATTAAAGTATATGGACCATCAAAAATACTCACAAAAAGTAATATCTGATGACACATAAATATATAATATTCCTAATGTAGTTCATTTCTTCATAACCTCCAGTATTGGAGATTACGAAGTGAAAACATCATGAGAAGGATTCTCATCCGCTTATGATTACTCATACAAAATAGTAAAAATACTATTTTCCCTAACATATAATTTAATCCAAACATAGAAATAGTTTTAATAATATATTAATTGAGTTTCAAGAGTCTCATCACAGTGGGGAACTACTATGACCTTAAAATTTGGTAGATACTCAATAAAATTATTACATTAAATTTATGAAGAAAAATAAAAAATATGTGATAAGATTATTTATTAATATTAAAATAAGATAAAATAAATTTAATACAAAGTCTAATCAGTTTTTTCTAGAACACCAACTCTAATATACTCTCACTTATATGGGAGCCAACTGATAATGACTTTTAGTCCACTCATCCTCACATGATGATCATGTTTCTACTGAGTGAAGGATTTAGTCAAGGGATCCACCATGTTGTCTTATATGGATATTATGCTCAATATAACTTCACCTCATTGAGAAAAATACCTCAATAGAGGATAATTAAGAAGTATATGATTCATCCACTGATGTGACCTTGGCTCTTTATAATGAAACACTACAACATTATTATAACAAAATAGTGTGATAAGGTCTTTAATGTCAGGTACGATGTAAAAATATTGGATGAATGTTCATATCCAACCTAATTATTTGGATACCTAAGAATATATAATATAATCAAAATATACTATAGAGTCTAAAATCATATCTTTATTTGAGCTATTAAATATCACAGATCCTCCATTCAGAGTGATGAGGTATCTTGTTTGTTATTTCATATTATCTTGATCTGTTTGGAAAATAGAATCTGTTTATCCCCTAATGGCTAGTTCATATCCTCCTCTATAGATCAATAACATTTCCCTAGTAAGCCTAAGATACTTAAGGATAGTCTTTAATACCATAAAATGGCAGTCATCTGAGTCATCTTGATGTCTTCTTACCACACTCAAGGTGTAAGAGACATCAGGAACAATACATAGCATAACATACATGACTAACCCAATCACTGACACATATGGAATCCTCACAATCCTTTTACTTTTATCATGTGTATGATAACACATTTTCCTAAAAATATAAATTCAATGTGACATTTGAAACAAACCCCTCTTGGATTATTCTATACTGATTCTCTTCAGTATCTTGTCAAAAAATGTACCTTAACTTAGTTCGAGCAGCCTCTTAAATCTATAATGAGACTCATGATCCCCAAAATATATATTTCTTCACCTAATTCCTTCATTGAGAATAATTTATTCAAATAGGATTTAATAGACTGAATGATTGGTATCTCATTTCTAATAGGTAATATTCCATTGAAAAATACTATTAAGAACATGACCACACTCCCACAAAACCGTTTATAGACACAAGGCTTGAATTCGTTTTTCATGAAACAAAATTACATTATGAATTCATCAAACAAGTTTTTTCATTACCAATATGCTTTCTTTAATCCATAAATGGATCTTTACAATTGACATACCTTGTTGGAAACATTTAAATTCATAAACCCTTCAGGTTGTGACATATAAACACATTTTTAAAGGATCCCATTAAGGAAGACTATTTTGACATCCATTTTCCAAATCTCATAACCATGGAATGCCATAATGGTAAATAGAATTATAATCAATTTCAGCATTGAAAACGGTGAAATGGTTTCATCCAAGTCAATAGATTTATGCTTTTAAACCCTTTTTCAACCAGTCATGCCTTATAAGTACTGAACTGCCCATATGTTTATAGTTTCTTCATAAACAACTATATGAAACCAATTTTATTTACATCTATTAGAGGATATATCAAAATATAGACTTGTTCTTAGGACATGGATTATATTTCATAAGTAATATCTTCTTAACCCATGGAAAATATTCATTCCACTAACTACATAATCTTAGTTTACAGGATTATTATTATCTACAAATAATGAGTCTCCCTGTAATTTGTGCACTATGTATCTACGACCTGACACTGTACATCTGGTATCAGGATATACTATGTCTTTTAAAATGATTTGATTAAATTAATTTCTATTCACAATTTATATAAGTACACTCTTTATAAATTATCATTGGAGTTCAATTAATCAAAACTGTATAACATTTCAACTCCTAAAAAGAGTGGTTCATGGCCCAAAAATTGTATAATTGGTTTATTAAGGCATCATCATCAATTTATGTGGGAAAAACAATTTATATTGATGAAAAAAAATTAACTAATAAAATTATTTATTCCTTGAAACAAATGTTATCACATTTCCATATATAATAATCAAGGAACTCACAACAATCACAGACAATACTGGCACTTCATGAAATAAGACATACCTATATGGTATGGCATAATGCCAGACGTGTGAATCCTCAAGTGCCTATAATGATGCATGAAATGATACCTCCTTGACACACTAGTCTAAGAAAAATAATTATATAATAATAATATCAAAAATAATTCCACAAAATATGAGACTCACCCAATGATGAAATAATTACAACTATAATAGGTGAAAAACAATAGAAAAAATATCCCAACCTAGGTAATTTGTCTTTCCCCAGTATGCAAGCTAGCTAATCCCAAACACATGATTATTATAGAATTATGATACATCCTAGTCTATTGTATAATACACAAATAATAAGACAAAAGGAAAGATAATTCATTGATACAACTTTGTAGCATGTTGAATTGAAATCCACTAAGAGATTCCCCGAGCTGGTTGGCCACATGACCTCAAGCATGACTCCCCACACACTAGAGGCTTCTAATTAGTAGTAGGGGCCTAGGGCATGTTCATAGGGAGACTATGACCTATTTATCAAACTGAAACACAATGGTAAATTAAAAATATTATAGTAAATAGTGATAAATAGCAAGTAGAAAATAATAAATCATCCAGATAATAAATTTGAAGAAGCTAAATCAATATTAAAAACAAAGATAATGATCATGCCATGATGCCGTACAAAAAGGTAAATACATGATATATAGGGGGTACAATCATATGTAACATGTTAAAAAAAATATAAAATAGCAAAATATGTCTCTACTATCATCATGAGCATAGGCTCAATCCTATACTCTTGTACTCCATCCTAATACTAAAAATCAAACCTTAGAAGTTGGGCTCTTCCATTTGTCTATCCTTGAAATAATAAATTTTGTTTAGGTACCATCGTCAGACCAAAATGGAGTGAGATATACATATTTGGCCACAATCAATGGAGAACAATATAGTTTATTCATATAAAATGAGTAGTGTCTTGGTAAATATAATGTAAAAAATAAAATATAAATAAAACAAATCATTATGGGTTCCTCATGGCTTTCCTGACCAACAATACAGGATTCCACCTAAGACGTATATCTCCAAACCATGGCCAACCTATATAGATATAATATTCAAGTTAAATGTATAAAAATATATATATACTGATATATATATATATATGTAAATACATAATAATCCTATATTAATTCATGCATGGAAGACATGACCAGGCCATTAGAAAGTTAAGTATAAACATGGACCGAATCCAAGAATAATTGTTGTCTTGGTGGACACAAAAAAATTAGAAAAAATAAATAATATGTCATTAATAAAGAGGAACCATGATCCAATCCATGTAATTGCATCAAGGAAACCTAAGTGTTAATGCAAGGGAACTATACGCATTCAACACCATAAGATCTCATCTAAGGATATTTGTAAGTGGAACCCAACGAGCCCATCCAAGTAAAAATCATGGATTCATATAAAAATATTAGCCAACAAGCCCATCCAAGGTAATCCACTAGGTAACCGGGTATCACTCATGGGTAAATTACATAAGGCATCTTCCCAGTCATCCTGTCCAAGTTATTCTATAAAATAAACAAAGTATCACTCTTGGTGTGTTAATATTAATTAAAAATTATAATTTATAAAGCACGATGAGCCTGTAAAAGTCATCCTTAAGTCAATACCCATGCATTTTCCTTGTCATTGTGTAAGGGTGTAAGTTTAACTTGCATAAAAACTCATACCATTTAAGAAAATATTTATAATAATTTCAATAGAAATTTCAATCAAAATTATTCATGGTTAGAATAAATTTAATAAGTGATGTTATTAGGTATTTAATAAAGTCACACCCTTTGGGGTGGATCACATCATATTTTCACTCTATGACATTAATTCATGAGTTTCTAGGACTATGTTGACCAGGAGAAAACCATTTTATTCATTCAATTAATCAATTTGGATGTGTTAATAGAAGATCCTAACAGGTTTCATAATAAAACATGAAAAATTAAACAATAATTTTATAGAAAATAAATATACCACATACCATTATCTGGTAGAAGACCCCCATCCATTTTCTACCATGGAATCGAGATTGAAAAGAAGAAAACATCAAAATAGACAAAATACATGAAAATAATGCATATTAGATAACACTAAAGTAGTGTCGAAAGTTGTTGAATAAAAGAAGAAAATAATGAATAGGATCAATGATCATACATATTTTCTTCCAATGAGAAGAATGATGGAACATGCAGTGTATGGACATGGAAGAACCAAGGGAACATAGCTTAGGCATTAGAGAGCTCCCATATAAGAAGAGGTGTTATGCAGGAAGAGAAATAAGAATATAAAGGGTTATGTAACATAAAAAATGACCCAAGATATTTTCATGATTTTAATATTTATCAAGTCATGAAATTTTCAGGTTTTCCTACATTTGGAAAAACAAATACACATCGCAAACGTGGTGTAGCCATACCACTTCAGGTCATGAATTAAATTAACAACATCTATTGAATTCAATCCTTGTAAAAACTCATGGGGCCTGACCAAATCATTTCACATCATGAATTGAATTCATGTCATGAATTTAATTCAAATTGTGAATAAAAATAATGTCATCAATTTTTATACAACTAGGCTAAACCCCATGCTACCTTCCTTTCCAAAATCAACCACTTAGACTCAAGCAATGATAACATGAGATCAATCCAAAAGACAAACTTAACTGGGTTTGATCTAATTTAAAATAATACATACAATTATGAAAATACATCACATTACATTATTTTGGATGAGGTCTTATTAGAATCCTTGTTTTGGGGTACTTGGCTATGTAGGGTACATGAACAGATCTTGGGTGGGGTACACTCCAGATAGGAGTACACATCCTAGTGAGGTACATGGCTAGTTATATGGGAGGGGACCCTTTGGGAAGGTACACGTCAAGTACTAGTGGTACATGTGGTGTACTCAGGTATTTTACACACTATGTGAGGCTAAGTACAAGGGATGGTACCCATGGAGTGGTACAAATCGTTTAATAGGAGAAACACACTACGTAATTTGGAAAAGTACATGTTGAGTAACCCGAGGTAAATGACTAGGGGAACCTCTGTGGGTACATGATATGTACCGGAAGTACACACCCTATATTTTCCCTACACTATTCTGTTTTACCTATTTTTCCCGATAGTCAAAATTGAATTTTTTGAATAGAACATTCCAAGTGTTTTTTACAAAAATTATTATGGTGGTATCCTTTGGGTGTTTAGAGACCATTTAGATGGTCTTTTAGACTATGAGGGTTCAGTAATAGATTTTCTGTGAGGTTTTGTTTTTGAATCTGTATTGGGGTTTCGGTTGTGAGATCCATGGGCCATGTGAGGGTGTGAGATCATTAGTTGGATATGAAATGTGGATACCTACTACTGTTATTCGAGGTTATTTTAGATGGATTCTGAAAATAGGGATCAAGAATTATCTCTTATGACATCTTGGTTATCCCTATATTTTTTGGCCATTTTCTCAATGTTAGAGTTTTTGAGATTTAGATTCTATGTTAAGAGACTAGATTTTTTGGAGCCTTTAGGATAGGTTGACACCATGGGATATCGGTTATGTCCAGGTGCATTGAGATTCTAAGATAAGTTTATGATCAAGTGATCAGTGGTGTCCATAGTTGACTGTTGAGAATGAATGTATGGCATGTTTTGTTTTGGATCATACTGACGATCCCTTGTGGAGGGTCTCCTACTTTTGAGGTATTCATGAGAACCATTATAAATTACCTATTACATGCATATGTTATTGGATGCCCCTTTGGGTGTGTTTTTTGATGAGGATTAGTTAGAGTCTGCTGAGGTTCATTTGGGATGTTCAAAACTAGATGTATCATGTGGTTTTGGATGAGCTAGAGGAACCCCTCATCATGTGTCCTACTCTTGATTTGGAATTTTGGCTGGTTGAGGTTGTTTCTATAGGCATGGCCAAAGTTATTTGATGTAAAAGTTGATTCTCAGGGTGAATTTCACTTTATTCTATGGTCCTAGGGACTGTGAGATCCCTAAGTTTGGTTTAATCCTTAGGTCAGTCATGGAGAGGACATAGTGTATATTTTTTTGATTATAATATCTAGAGAATCTAGAGAGCCCATGATGTTTTGGCTGAGGGTGGATTGGCATCTCTAGTTCAGATTCTTGGATGGTGGTTTTGAGGTTTGATCTTCCCACATTTGGTAGACCTTTGGAGATGATGTTTGAGGTAGTTTATACTGAGAACAGTGGTTTTAGGAGGAGACCCTTAGGATATCTTGAATCAAGAATTATACCTGAGTTGTGATATTTTTCTATAATCTATTATCTTGTTTTGATTATATAGTATTGTGGATATAATGACTGATCTCGATGATTACATCCCCCATCTAGTTGAGTGTGACCCCGACTACTATGGATTCTGGCTCATATGATGTTGATGCACTCATGGAGTGGGTATTTGGTACAATGGATTCTTTTTGCCCCCTATTCTAAGGGTACCTATGGGAAATTTTATTCGGTTCCATTGTAACTCCATAATGTTTTATGATAATTATTCCTTTTAATTTCATTGATGTCTTGTGTTGTATGCTAAGCCAAATTTAGCTTGTGCTATACGCAACACTGCATTAGCTTGCAGTATACGCAATAGTATTCTTGGCTCGTGTTACACATAATTTCAAGTACATTTTGTAGAAATTATTTTACGCCCCATTAAGTACAGATTTTGTTTAATGTATAAATGAAATAAGTTTTAATTATGTTATACGCAACAACAAATGGAGATTAAACTGCACTCAACCTTGACTTGGCTTGCGTTACTCGTAATCGCGACCTTCCTCGATAGCGTGTGTAGTACGCAATATCGAGTTTCACTAAACAATGATATATTATTATAATATTATTATGGACTAGACATTATGAATAGTATTAACTAAATTTTTAATGTTATAACATTATTATTTATCTTAAACATTTTTTAGAGCATCGTATGAGAACAAAATAATTTTTTCGAGTAAAATAAGTATTTTTCAAAAAATGCAGTTTTGACGCCATTTGATGGAACATCCACATTAAATATAGTTTTTGACCGGTTTATAAGTTCAATTTGACAAAATATAATTCTTATTTGGAATAAGGATATAAAAATTTAATTTGGATTAATTTTTCATATTATTCTGATAACTTTCATATTTTAATTAATAGTAAAAACACGATATATTTTAATTAAAAACAACTTTTTTCATCGCAATAATTTGTATGGTTAAAATATAAAATTGAATTGTTTTAAAGTATAAATATAATATATTTTTACCATTTAATATAATTTATATCATTAGAATTTATTTTACATTGAATTCATAGGTAAAATCATTTCAATCTTTTGCTATGTTTTAACTTTTAAAACTCATTTTCTTAACAACGGGATTAATTTTAAATTAATTTCTGCAACTTATGTGATTTAAATTTGGAAAAATGGATTCCATATTTGTAATCATTATATCCAAATTATGTTAATAATATACTTTTTATTTTTATTCATTGTGAATAGTAACAACGGTAAATTTTATTTACCGTAGTTAAAGGTAAATTGGGTAATTAAGGGTAAATATAATATTATAAAATTACCCTAACACTTGTCCTAATATAATCGGATGATTATATTTTTCCATAAATCATACTTGGGTTGAAATGGAATCTAATGTAATTCACTTGTATTTGATTAAGACCTTTTATTTATTTTTTATAAAGGAAAGTGAAATGTCTCACTCAAACATCAATAATTAGATTATTTTTAATATAAGGTCATATAGTATATAAATTCGATTATAAATACTCATTTTAAAGATAAAAAGATTTTATTTATCATGGTAATTTATTTGTAATTTTTAAGAAATATTTAATTACCTTAATAGCTTATACGTTAATGATGAAGAAATTATTTATTTAGTGAAAAATGCATAATATAGTTTTTATTAAAATAAAAATACCTATCAAAAGGACCGGAAACTTGGAAAAACATTATTGGTAGCGTATATATATATAACCTAATCATCAAAGGGTCGATTTTGGGACCATTTAGAGCCTTCTAAAACCGATTAAGACATTTATATTATTGTATTTTAAATCATGTCAAAGATGTCACCTTCATAATTTAATAAATATAACAATTTAAATGTTGTGATTTTAAGATGATATATTCGAGTAAAAATATTATTATGAAAGGTATTATATTTATCTTCATCATAGGATTTTATTTTTTAATTTTTATTCAAAAAATAAGTATATTAAATAATCATACAAAAATGTTGTAGTAATTATTTTATTAAGATATACCAAATAAATTGTTTTATAAATATTAAAATAAATAATATATGAACAAATTTATGTGCCCCATGAATTTTTTTAATGAATATGACATGTTAGGGATCTATTATATATTTTGTTTCTAACATTTATTCTGTGTGGTTTTTATTTAAATTCAAATAATCAATAGTGTCGAAATTGACACTGTTGATATTTTATACAAATAACATATTATTAAAATATTAAAAAATCACAAAAATATTTAAAAACTACAAATTTAAAATTATATAGTCTAAAAGTTTATAAATTATCCAATTATTGGAAATTTACCAAATTTAAGTATGTATTTATAACAATTTAGAATTTAGAATTTTATTACTACAAATAAAATTAAATAGATTAAATAACGGTAAATCAAGTTGATAAGGTTTAAAATAAACATAAAACAAGTAAAAATTTTATTGGTTGACTCGATTAAAACCCTATCTCATCTAATTTTTTAATTGAGTCATTTTTGGAGGTTTTTAAGTGGGGTTTCATTTTATTATTAATTAATATTTTTAAGGTTTCCAAAAGTGCCTCTCTCCTCTCTAATATAAGGGCACCTCCTTCCCTCTCCTCTTCACACACATTTGGGCCTTCATGCTCGGAAAAACCCTGGACATTTCACTTATCCACTTCCATAGAAACCTACTAGAGGTCCTGGTCTTCTTTAAAGACCAAATTTAGTGCCTTAAGAGGAGGATAAGAGGGGCCGTGTCGAAAAAGAGGTAATCTCTTCTACAAATTCTTTCAAGTTTCATTCTTCTTCATCATTTTCTTATTTATTTGTTTCATCATAAATTAAAAACATAAGTATCACTAATATACTGATATGTTATTATAAATATGAAATAACCCCATTTCACCTTTTATCCATCCTATGGAAAATGAAACCACCGCGCGTGCGTACGTACGGAATACCCTCTCCACGCCGTGGTGTAATCGGTTTTTCCACCACCACCTTACATGGATGGGTATAATGGTGTAAATAATAACTATATATGGTTATTATAACATCATACAGATTCTGAGATAATATATTATCCACTCCAATTTTATTCAATAATTATGGGAATGATATCATCGCTCGTGTGTACGTACGAATTACCGTCTCCACGACGCGATGAGATTCATTCTCCATGTTAACCATTCAAGAATGATTATAAAGTATATATAATGAATAATAATGGTATTTATAACATAATAATGTTAATGTATTTATTTATATATATATATATATATATATATATATGTCATTTACTTACTACAATTCAAGTCAATAAGGAAAGGAAAACAGCGTTCACGTGTACGTACGGCCTACCATCTCCATGAACGGTGTGTTTTGTTTCATTTATCTATCTATTATATATATACATACTGAATATATATGATATATAAATCATGTTTTACATTCAGGAAGTAATTAAATCATGATATAATTAATAATAATATCATGAACAATAAGTCCAAACACGTACAATAAATGATACGATTTTACCAAAAACACTGCTTTAACTTGGAATTGACAAAAGAACGGGTAATATCAAGTCATACGTGAATCATATATGATATCATAAATATTATTATGGTTCTGTTACAAGTTAATAATATGTTTAAACCCACTATATAGGTGTTTCGGACACGTATGGATGAAATTGGACTTAAGGTAAGTGATAACTTTTTCAATCTCGTTTTTATCTGAGATTGTTTATCTGTAAGTATTTACAGGGGTTATATTTTTCATCCATGTCCATAAAAATGTTTTTCATAAAGTGTTTAATATTATTCCATGTATATTTAAAGTCATGTTTACCCCTCTTTGAATTTTACATTGTGTCATGGAAGGAATATTTCTTTTGTTTACCATACGAGGAACTTTTTGACTTTTCTGAAAAAAGTACTAGAAGAATGTTCTTTAAACTTATACAACATGAATGGATTTTTATGATTTCATAACTCCTAATTTTCATGAATCTTACTCTACAAGATTTCATGATTATGTTCAACAAAATCCTCTAATTTTAAAATTGTATGGCATTTTGTTAAAATAAAATGATTTTGAAGAAGAAAGGACATTTTCCTCACGAATTCATTTCAAGTGATTTGTAAAAACTATTTTCCATCTAAGATGAAATTATTTAGTATTATTATGTATCAAGGATAATGTATATTTTTTTACATGGTTTTATTCTTCTTATGATGAAATGATATCCATTTGTTTTATATGGATTACGTTATGATGGGATGATGTTTGTGAAACCCATTTTATTCTTTGGGTTATGATGAATGATTTATGTTTATTTTGTGGAACAAGTAAGAATTATTTCATTATGAGATGGGTGGTACCTATATCTCCCTCCAATTCATTGGTTACAGATTTATATCTCATGAGATAGACATGGCTAGAATGGTAAGTTAATCTGGTTCATTGATACAGGACTGGAACGATGAGTGAACTCGATTCAGAAAGGGACTTTGTCTACTAAGATGGTCTTAGCAACAATGCCTAGGCTAATATGGAAATAATATCATGTTCTTAATGGGTTGCCACAATTAAATGTTTTATTCCCATTCTATATTATCATGATTGATGTTCCTTTATGACCTATGTCTTACGTGCTGCCAAGATTTATTTCACAACTCAAGATTTTGATGTGTAACCTTTATGTTCATGTTTTGAAGTTCAAATGTATATGGTT
Organism: Viscum album; assembly: GCA_963277665.1. Classification (NCBI taxonomy): domain Eukaryota; kingdom Viridiplantae; phylum Streptophyta; class Magnoliopsida; order Santalales; family Viscaceae; genus Viscum; species Viscum album. Next base: position 1,041,331,761 of record OY728129.1, read on the forward strand.
TTTTTTCTACATGCTTCCCCTTAAAGAGAATTTGAGCTCACCCTTTATATGTTTTATTTTCCCCATGATTTAAAGAAAGGTTGTAGGTAAGAAATCAAAAGGGGAAGATCTTTATGGGAGATGTTGAATATCTTTCACCATGATTAGAATAATATATTACGTGTTTCCAAAGACACTAAACTATTACAGTCCTTATCTGCCTATTTTTGTTATGTATTAAGTATTCTGAAAAAGTAATGTAATTTCCATGTACGTCAAGCTTTGGGTCACTACTGTTGGTATCAGAGGATAGGTTTAGTCATCCTTTGGAAACTATGATGTGAAAACTTTAGTGAAATCCCTAGAGATATTTATAAGGTATGTCTAGGGATGTCTCTAAGGTTAATTATATGTATAGGTTACAGTACTAGAATTACAGTAACGATATATGAATTAAACCTAAGATGTTAGATATTGAATTTACTCCCCCTTGATTATGATTTTTCCCTCTCATACTTTTTTTGGGTTTTAGAAAATGGATGGAAACAGGAAGATTCACGATAATGGAGGATATGATGGACAATGGAATGATATTATTCATTAGAAACCAAATGAAATTGGATCTGGAGGTCCACATATTGTTATTATTCCTAATCATATATCTCATAATATGATCAATAATCTCAACTTTGGTAAGTTTCCTAACTCAGTTAATAAGAGAAATATGGAGTTTCATGATGATCATAGAGGAATGAAAGTTCAATTTCCCTTATGTAAATCATGTGGGGAGAGGCATCAGGGAGAATGTTTCAAAGGAACTGGAAGATGCTTTGGGTGTGGAAAAGGACACAAAGCCAGTAATTGTAATGGAAAAGTTTCATTTGACACCATGGACAAGGATAATGGTATTGCTAAGACATCAACAATGGTTAAATGTTTTAAATGTGGAATCTATAGGCATTATGCAAACCAATGCCCTAAGGGAAAGTCTAATGAAGAGAATCAGCATGGTCGTATGGGTAGTATTTATTCTGATGATGATTAAGAGACTACAAATGATATGTGAGATGAAATAATTGTTCAAGATCGGTCAATGGTTTAAGAAGGTAGTGGAATGATTACATGTTTATCAACAGTAATGTTGTATAAGTAATCTCATGGTACTGTGGAATAAATAGACATCTAAGGATTTTTACACTATTGTTTTTCCTTATGTTTTTTAAAGTATATGTTAAATGGTACTAGTAACCATGAAAGGTTATTCAGATATTTTTGGAAAGCACCTAATATGTGCATAAAGAAGGGATAAGGAGATAATGAAATGTTTGATAGTATTAATGAGCTCATAACTGATATATGGACAAAGTGATATCATGGTTTGAGTGTATAGATTTTTTTGGGATTTTGGTATGTGGAAGAGTTATATTTTGACAGCATTCATGTTTTCAATATGGTTCTATGATAATTTATGTTTCAAGAGAATACATGATTAATTTATTCACATGTTTGGAATGCGATCAAAAAGATATATCTTATGATATATGGGGGATAAATGATGGTATTCACTTGCTTATTATCTGACCTTTACAGTAATAATTTTCTTTATATTCTGAGCTTGGACCGAAGTATTTTGGGTAAGCCTAAAGATTAGAATGACTTAAGTTAGACATAAGATAGTACTGTTTAAGGCTAGAACTTTTTTTGATATTATTTCTGGAATGTTATAATAGTGTAGTTTCAGAAAAAGGATAACATACAGGATGGGTGACAACCCTTTGTGTCAGACAAGGCTGTGGGAATCGAACCCACAAACGAAGTGCAACATGCCTTTATCTCATACAACTGGCCGACAGGAAGTCCCTGGTTATTAGAAACTAGTTTTATTTTATTAAGCAGTATGATAGATGAAGTATAAGTCCATTTTTGGAATCATATACGATTAACCTCCTCATAGATGGACTTATGTATATTTGATAACTTTTGCTATCCTTTTGTTTGAGAGAGATGAAATAACCCATCATTCTATCGGATGATCTACTAACACTTCACGAAAGACAAATTCAACTTTATTTCTTTAAGAGATGATGTGGAAATTGTTCAAGGCACAAACAATAGTGAGATTGTACCAAAATCAAGAAAGTATTTCTTCTAATTCCAATTTATTTCAACTTTTGGGAAATGATCTTGAAAAACAAAAATGTTGTCATATTTCCCTCATATCTGATGAATCAGATGGTACCTTAGATCATCCCAAATTTATGGTTTTGTGATTGTTGTATTTTTTATAGCCATGTTCTCTACCACTCTCCATCAAAACTTGATGGTTAAATTTCTCTTCCATATACATATTTTCGCCTATGTTCTCCTATTTGGAAACCTAGTTATTAGTTAAATTGGATAACCATTATATTTCATAATTTATTTTTTAAAGTTATGTTTTGGTATTCCTTTTTACAATGTGGGTTTATATTAAAGAAAATTTCAAGTAGTAAACCATTTATAACCCCAAGAAATTTCGAGGGTGAAATTCTTTTTAAGGGGGGTAGAATGTAACACCCTGAGATTTTATGATAATTATTCTTTTTAATTTCATTGATATCTTGTGTTGTACGCTACACCAAATTTATCTTGTGCTATACGCAACACAGTATTAGCTTGCAGTATACCCAACACTATTTCTGGCTCGTGTTAAAAACAATTTGAAGTCCATTTTGTAGAAATTATTCTATGCAAAATTAAGTATAGATTTTTTTTAATGTATAAATGAAATCAGTTTTAATTATATTATATGCAAAAACAAAGGGAGCTTTCACTACACGTAACCTTGACTTGGCTTGCGTTACACGCAATCACAACCTTCCTCGATAGCGTGTGTAGTACGAAATAGCGGGTATGACTAAACAATGATATATTGTTATAATATTAATATGCAATAGCCATTATGAATATTATTAACTACATTTTTAATTTTATAACATTGTTATTCATCTTACACATTTTCTAGAACATATTATGAGAAAAAAATAAATATTTCGAGTAAAATAAGCATTTTTCAAAAAATGCAGTTTTGCCGCCTTTTGATGGCACATCCACTTTAAATCTAGTTTTTTACAGGTTTATAAGTTCAATTTGACAAAATAAAATTCTTATTTGGAATCAGGATATAAAAATTTACTCTGGATAATTTTTTCATATTATTCTGATAACTTTAATATTTTAATGAATAGTAAAAACACCCTATATTTTAATTAAAAAAACTTTTTTCATCACAATAATTTATATGGTTAAATTATAATATTGAATGGTTTTATGTATAAATAGAATATATTTTTACCGTTTAATATAATTTATGTCATTAGCATTGATTTTACATTGAATTCATATGTAAAAGCATTTCAATCTTTTGCAATGTTTTAACTTTTATAACTTGTTTTCTTAACAACGGAATTAATTTTAAATTAATTTCTGCAACTTCTGTGATTTTAATTTGGAAAAATGGATTCCATATTTGGAATAAGTAGGTCCAAATTATTTTAATAATCTACTTTTTATTTTTATTCATTATGAATAGTAACTACAGGAAATTTTATTTACCATAGTTAAAGGTAAATCGGGTAATTAAGGGTAAATATAATATTATAAAATTACCCTAAAACTTTTCCTAATATAATTGGATGATTATATTTTACCCTAAATCATACTTGTGTAGAAATGGAATCTAATTTAACACACTTGTATTTGATTAAGACCTTTTATTTATTTTATTTAAAGGAATGTGAAATGTCTCACTCAAACTTTAATAATTAGATTATTTTTAATATAAGGTTATATAGAATAAAAATTCGATTATAAATACTCATTTTAAATATAAAAAGTTTTTATTTATCATGGAAATTTATTTTTAATTTTTAAGAAATATTTAATTACCTTAATATCTTATACATTGATGATGAAGAAATTATTTATTTAGTGAAAAATAAATAATATAGTTTTTATTAAAATAAAAATACCTATAAAAGACCATAAACTTGACCAACCAATATTTTTAGAGTATAGATATACCATAATAATCCATGGGTCTATTTTTGGACCATTTGGACCATTATAAAACAGATTATGACGTTTATATTATTTTATTTTAAATGATGTCAAAGATGTCACCTTCATAATTTAATAAATATACCAATTTAAATGATTTGATTTTAAGATGATAAATTAGATTAAAAATATTATTATGAAATTTATTATAATTATCTTCATCATAGAATTTTATTTTTAATTTTTATGCAACAAATAATTATATTAAATAATTATACAAAAATGTTGTAGTAATTATTTTATTAAGAGATATACAAAATAAATGGATATAAAAATATTAAAATAAATAATATATGAACAAATTAATGTTCCCCATGAATTTTTTTTATGAATATGACATGTTAGGGATCTATTATATATTTTGTTTCGAACATATCTTCTTTGTGGTTTTTATTTAAATTCAAATAATGAATAGTGTCAAAATTGACACTATTGATATTGAATAAAAATAACATATTATTAAATTATTTAAAAATCACAAAAATATTTAAAAACTACAAATTGAAAATTATATGGTCGAAAAGGTTATACAGTATCCAATTATGTTAAATTGACAACATTTAAGTACATATTTTTAACAATTTATAATTTATAATTTTATTACCACAAATAAAATTAAATAGATTAAATGATGGTAAATCAAGTTGATAAGGTTTAAAATAAACATAAAACATGTATAAATTTCATTGGTTAATTAAATTAAAAACTTATATCATCTCATATTCAAATTGAGTCATTTTTAAGGTTTTTAAGTGGGGATTCATTTTATTATTAATTAATATTTTTAAGGTTTCCAAAAGTGCCGCTCTCCTCTCCTATATAAGGGCACCTCCTTACCTCTCCTCTTCACACACATTTGAGCCTTCAAGCTCGGCCAAACCCTACAAATTTCACTTATCCACTTCTATATAAACCTACTATAGGTCCCGGTCTTCATTAAAGACCAACATTAGTTCCCTAAGAGGAGGATAAGAGGAGCCGTGTCGAAAAAGAGGTAATCTCATCTACCGATTCTTTCAAGTTTCATTCTTCTTCAACTTATTCTTATCTATTAGTTTCATCATATATTAATAACATCAGTATCAACCATATACTTATATATTATTATAAATATTAAACATCTCCATTTATCCTTTTATTCATCCTACGGAAAATGAAATCACTGCGCGTGCGTACGTACGGAATACCGTCTCCACGCCGTGGTGTAATCTGTTTTTCCACCACCACCTTACTTGGATGGGTATAATGGTGTAAAAGATAACTATATAAGGTTATTATAAAATCATACTTATTCTTAGATATTATATCATCCACTAAAATTCCATTCAATAATTATGGGAATGATAACATCGCTCGTGCGTACGTACGAATTATCGTCTCCACGACGTGATGACATTCATTCTCTATGTTGACCATTCAAGAATGATTATATATTATATATACTGAATAATAATGGTATATATAATATAATAATGCTACTTTATTTATGTATATATATATATATATATTTCATCTACTTACAACGATTCATGTCAATAAGGAAAGGAAAACAACGTTCATGCGTATGTACGGCCTACCATCTCCATGAATGGTGTGTTTCATTTCATTTATCTACCTATTATATATATATATATATATACTGAATATATATGATATATATATCCTTTTTTACATTCTGGAACTAATAAATTCATGATATAAGTAATTATAATATCAAGAACAATAAGTCCAAACATGTACGATTAATGAAACGTTTTTACCGAAAACGCTGCTTTAACTTGGAATTGACAAAAGAATGGGTAATATCAAGTCAAAAGTGAATCATATATGATATCATAAATATTAGTATGGTTCTGTTAAAAGTTAATAATATTTTTAAACCCACTATATAGGTGTTTCATACATGTACAGATGAAATTGGACTTAAGGTAAGTGATAACTTTTTCAATCTCGTTTTTATCTGAGATTGTTTATTCGTAAGTATTTACAGGGGTTATATTTTTCATCCATGTCCATAAAAATGTTTTTCATAAAGTGTTTAATATTCTTCCATGTATTTTTAAAGTTATGTTTACCCCTATTTGACTTTTACATTGTGTCATGGAAGGAATATTTCTTTTGATTACCATATGAGGAACTTTTTGACGTTTCCGGAAAAAGTACGAGAAGAATGCTTTTTTAACTTATACGGCATGAATGTATTTTTATGATTTCATAACCCCAAATTTTCATGATTCTTACTCTACAATATTTCAGTATTATGTTCAACAAAATTCTTTTCTTTTAAAATTGTATGGTGTTTTGTGAAAAGAAATTGATTTTGAAGAAGAAATGATATTTTCCTCGATAATTCATTTCAAGTGTTTTGTCAAAACTATTTTCCATATAAGATGAAATTATTTAGTATGATTATGTTTCAAGTATAATGTCTCTATTATTTACATGGTTTGATTATTCTTATGAATAAATGATATCCCTTTATTTTATATGGATCACGTTATGATGGAATGATGTTTATGAAACCCATTTTATTTTTTAGGTTATGATGAATGATTTATGATTATTTTGTGGAATAGGTAAGAATGATTTCATTATGAGATGGGTGGGACATATATCTCCCTCCAATGAATTGGGTAAAGATTTATATCTCATGAGATAGACATTGATGGAATGGTAACTTTATCTGGTTCTGTGATACATGACTGGAATGAGGAGTCAACTTGATTCAGAAAGGGACTTTGTCCACTAAGATGGTATTGGAAGCAATGCATTGGATAATATAGAAATCATATCATGTGCTCAATGGTGTTCCACAATTAAATGTTTCATTACTATGCTATTTTATCATGATTGATCTTCCTTTATGACCTATGCCTTACGTGATACCAAGATTTATTTCACAACTGAAGATTTTGTGGTGTAACCTTTATGTTCATGTTTTGAAGTTAAAATGTATATGGTTTTTTTATCCATTCTTACCTTTACTGAGAATTTGATCTCACCCTTTATATGTTTTATTTTCCCAAGGATTTAATGAAAGGTTTTAGGTAAGAAAACAAATGGTGAATATCTTTACGGGGGATGTTGAAGATCTTTCACCACGATTAGAATATTATATTCCGAGTTTCCAAAGACACTAAACTATTATCGTCCTTGTGTGTCTTTTTTTGTTATGTATTAAGTATTCCGAAAAAGTAATGTAATCTCCATGTACGTCAAGCTTTGGTTCTCTACATCCATGTTAGTACCCATGGGACATTTTGTTCAAGTCCATGCTGGTACCCATGTGACATTTTTTAGGTCCATTTCTTGTGCTTGATTATTTATATAGGACCTTTGAAATGGATTGGTTCTATATTGGTTGACCTAGATGTTTCTGTTTCAGTTTAGATCATGCCATTGAAGTTCTAGTGCCTTGTAGATTCATGTTGTTCAGGTGGATTCCTACAGTTACGCCCTGGATTATGTAATTCATGTATATTGCATTATACATCTTGTAGATCTTATATAGATTAGGAGGACACACCAGTAGTTGTGTTAATGGGTGAGTCAAATGCTATAAATCCTCTAGAGGGGGCCATAGTGGGGGTGTATATACCACAGGTTTAAGGATTACATTTCTTTTTTTCTTTGTTTTTATTGCCCCCTTTTATAAATTTGTTTCTTTAATTCTAGTTGGAATTAGTTTTTGGCTAAGCTAGTCATATCAAATGTGCATGAAATTGTAATAAAAACATATTTATAGATTCATAATTTGGGGTGGACTGCTGAGATTTATTTCTAACCCTTATATAAGTATCTCAGTGTGCATGCATACCTAATGTCCTCTCTTAGGTTGGATCATAGGTTGTGTAATGGTTGGGGCTGAGAAACAACATTTCTTGATCAAGTGAAGTTGGTCTTAACGAGTATTTGGATCGAGCTAGTGCATCTTGAGAATAATGGAGACCAGATATAAAATGGAAATATACTATAGATTCTGAGAAATATTCCTTGTATCATAACTATGTTTGGGTTCCAGTCTATCCACTAGTTTATTCAAATCCTAATGGGTGAACATGGGAATTCAAAATTAAACTTCACATGAAAGGTATATTAAGTAATTATAAACCATGGATAGTGGCTAAAGGTTCTAAACACATCAAGGAATTGAATGTGAAAAAAAAATCACCAGTTTCCTTGTTTAAATCCATCAGAATTATACTTTCTATAACATTTTACCCTGACTATGAAATTTGGTAGATGTATGTCAAAATATATTTCCTTAATGGTAAAAAGAAGGAGGATGTAAAAATCAGACAACTAGAAGGGTCTGTGACACCATGTGATGCAAAAAGGATTTTAAAGTTACATAGATACATTTATGGATTGAAGATAGAATCGAGGTCATTGAATATTCAATTTGATGAATCTATAATTTATTTTGGTTTCATTAAGAATAAATGAGAGACATGTGTTTAAAAGTTATTTTGTGGGAATATGGTTGTTATCATAGTATTATATGGTTATGACATATTACCTATTAGAAATGACATATCAGTCTTATAGTCTATTAAGTAATGGTTAAAAAATTAATTTTTCATGAAGGAATTATGTGAATCCATCTATATTCTAGGGATCAATATCATTCATGATAGATCCAAGAGGCTTATTGGAATAATTCAAGGTACATACATTGACTAGTTACTAATGTCATATATCATAGAACAATCCAAGAGGGGATTGGTTTCAGTGTCACATGGTATTAATCTCCCCAAGAAAATGTGTCCTCATTTAAAATAAGAGAAAGAGAGAATGAGTAACATCACTTATGTTTCAGTGATAAGATTAATCATGTATTCCATGTTATTTAATATACTAGGTGTTTCCTACACATTGAGAATAGTATGATAGTTTCAAGTTGATTAAGGAGAAAAATATTGGTATACTATTAAGGTTATCCTTAAGTATCAAAGAATAACTAAGGATATGTTTCTGGTGTATAGAGGAGATAAGAAACTAGTAATTAGGGTTTATACTAATGCTAGTTTTCAAACATATTATAAAGATCCGAAGCCATAATTAGGATATGTTTTTATTCTCAATGGAAGAAATGTGATTTTTTAAAGCTCAAAGTAGACAGTTGTTGCCCATTCCACAGAGGAGTCTGAGAATATAGTGTATTTTATACACCCAATGAAGTTGTTTGGATATGAAAAAATTTCTTGGAGCTTTATTTGATACATAGCAGTAAATACCCTATCACATTATATTGTGATAATACTGAAATAAGGGCCCTTAAAAAAGAGACAATGTTATACCAATAGAAAAATCACATACTCAAAAATTATAACCTATTGAGGGATTTTTCTCAAAAGAGTGACGTTGTAGTAAGCATAGTTTCCATAGAAGAAAACATGGTGGATCCCTTGGAAAAATTACTATATTAAAAAAAGCATGAGTATCATTTAAAAACTAGAATATTAGAGGTTATTAGCAGATGTATCTAGTAAAAGTGGGAGTCAATTAGACTTGGTGCCCAAGAACTAACTTTTTTGTACTTTATTATAACATGTATTCAATATATTGAAAATTAATTAACATATTATCACATCATGATTGTTTTGTTGTGTGACATAGTATGTGATAATTTCATAAGAGTATCCATCACACATAAATGTCAAATGAATTCCCTAATATGATGAGAACCCAAAAGTTCCACAATTGTATTCTTAAATATATTTTCTATACATGGATGAAATAATTTTAGAGGCATAATGATATATGATTGTTTCGCGCGGAATCCGGGGATGACCTCCTGGACGGGAGTTTCAAACGTTCTGATCGGTTTCTAACGGGTTTGTTCGTAGAACCGGAAACATCCAATGATTCCACATCCATTTGGACCTACTTTCCAAAGGCAGGCGCTCATTAGCTTGTGGGCTAATGAGGCTTAGGAATTTGCATTGGTCGAGAGGATGGGAGGTCGGACTCATCACACCTTTTTGAGGGGAATTATTGTCTACTCCGGGACTCTCTTTATAGATTTAAGTTAAGTTCGTGAATCCTTATTACATTACCAAGTATAAAATGAACTTTCCTTTAGTTTTAACAATCAATGATTAAATATGCAAGAAATTTAGAGAATCTTTTAAATGTATTCGAGGTTCTTCATCAATGTAGAATCATCTATATTTGTTTAGAGATTCTTGGTCAATGGTATCCTTCAAAACATTTATATAAAAGTATCTTGGTCATTTTGATGACCAGGCTGGTTTTAAAGCCACTCAGCGGGGCACTTGAAGTTTATCGTCATTCAGAAGGACAGAGATTATTTCAATGTTGGGATCGAACCCATGAATGGGCTACCTACGTATCCTTTGTTTTGAAAAAAGGAATCAGAACCCACGTAGTTCGAGGAATGGGATATGATGTTTTATGATTGATGGCTCAAAGATGAATGTCATAATTACTTTTACACTCTAAGCTCACGTGAGTCATGCTCGGTGTGAGAAACAAGAGGTATTGGTAAAATTTAGACAATTGTGCCGTAAAAGATGCAATCATAAGAATTTGTTTTGGGGCTTATGTATAGATGACTGCCCAGATAGGCGAAGGTTTAGGATTTACTTTTAGGGAGAAAATCCAAGAACAGGGTCCACAAAGTTATATGTGCTTCATGGAGATTTGAATACTCTAATCTTGGGGCTTACTCCTAAGGAGGATGCCCAAGTTAGGAGGGGACTTATGATTGGGTTTTATTCCTGAAAAGGAAACCCAAATCAAAGATAATTTGTGACTGGTTAAGAGAAATTTTAAGAGACTTGGGGCTTACTCTTAAGAAGGATGCCCAAGATTTATGACTAGGACTTATTCCTGAGAAGGAAGCCTAGGTTAGGGGACTTGGGGCTTACTCCTGAAAAGGAAGCCCAAGGTTATGACTGAGTCTTATTTCTGAAAAGGAGACCCAGGTTTAGGGGGCTTGGGGCTTACTCCTGAAAAGGAAGCCCAAGGTTATGACTGAGTCTTATTCCTGAAAAGGAGACCCAGGTTAGGGATTAAGGTTTGGGGCTTACTCCTGAGGAGGATTCCCAAGTTTGGGAACTTTTAAGAATTTGGGGATTACTCCTGAAAAGGAAGCCCAAAGTTGGGGTTGAGGCTTACTCTTAAGAAAGATGCTCAAGATTTAGAGGACTTGATTGGGGCTTACTCCTGAGGAAGATGCCCAAGTTAGGATTCTCTCATCTTTAAAGGATGAGGTTGAAATGAATGAACTCTCAATTTTTGGTGACATAAAGATGTTTAAATCACTAGGTTTTGAGAGATATTTCACAGAATTCCTTTCAGACAAGGATGTCAAGTCAAGAAATCATGCCATAAATGGCTTTGAAGAGTATCTTGAAGACTGAATCTTGAATAGGAAAGGTGAAATGGATTAAGAGGGGTAAAATGGGCAAGATGGGCACCCAAAAAGATAGGGGCGTGCAAGTATTAAAAGTCGCGCAAGTCCTGCGGCGTCGCGCAAGTATTGGTCGCGCAAGTATACTTGCGCGACATGAGGGATACTTGCGCGATTTACAACCAGAGTTGAAATACTTGAGCGATTCTTTATTAAACCCTTTATAATCCTCTTGAGGTTCTTCCAGAGAGGGGACGCGCAAGTTATATTGAAGGAATTAAGTCGGCGCGCAAGTGTTTGATAAGTTTCAACACTTGGCCTTCCTTCTTCCCTTTAGATCTTCCATTCTAGGTAAGAAATTACCTTAGAAGTGTTCTGGAAGCTTTGAGAAGAGACTTGGGCGTCGGGAGCTTCAATCCGAGTTTCTGGAAAAAGATCCTCCCGAATGGGGGGCCCACAGGGTCTATTTATAGGCAAAAGAAGACCCCGGGCGGTTACTGGGCGGTTCCCAGATCTGTCGCGCAAGTCCCTTGCACGACCATGAGGGGTCGCGCAAGTGTTGAGGCGGCGCGCAAGTGTACTTGCGCGACCAAGAGGGAACTTGCGCGACCTATGGGCAATGTTCTCCTTGTTCATCCCTTTGTCGATTTTTGATGTTTCTTCAAAGGATTAATCACTTTGAGCTCAGATATTCCCTTTTCCGAACTTTAGATTCCGTGACGAAAGGAGCGTCAACAAAAGTCCCCCCTCAGAGTTGGATCCGGATAGAAAATGAGGATTTGACTCTGAGGAAATCGAATCCCTCCAAAGGAAAAGGGCGGCGCGCAAGTCTTCAATGCACAGAAGTCGGCGCGCAAGTCTTCGTCGCGCAGGCATTGAGTAATCTGGATGCGGCGCGCAGATAGGCCCCTGGCCTATAAATACACGGCTTCCGGCCGTAGATGGCATCTGAAGTTCCGGATTTCTCGAGCTCTCTCCGCGCAAGTCTCTTGTTTTCGCTGTTTCTTCGCTGCCGCGCTACTCTCAAGGTAATAGGGCTTGCGCGGTAATACTTGCGCGACCAAAACTTGCGCGGCACATGTACCACTTGCGCGACATCTCCATACTTGCGCGCCTTAATGCCTTTAGCCATTTTTTTCAAATTCTTTCACAAATTTTATGAAAAAAATAAAACCCATTTAAGAGTTTAATTTATTCAACTCCTGTGCAGATTCAATGGCTCTTAGACCTGGATTACTTGATGAACTGGCTAGCAAGCGGATAGATGATATGATGAATATCATTGGCCCTGATTACTATACTGTCAAAAACAGCACTCTTCCAGATTTGGCTAAGTATCTGAAGAAATATCATCACGACTTTCCTCACTGCACTTATCTACCTTTGTATGGTCATGGTCATCTGCAAGAAGTCATTATTCCAGAAGTAAAGAATTATCTTCCATTTTCTTGGTTTCAGAATTATACCAATTTTGCTTCAGCAAATATCTCAGGCGGAGGAGTATTTCAAACTGCTGGAACAGTAGAGAAGGCTTATGTGATGCATCATAGCCCTTGCACACCAGATCTGAAAAAACATACACCTGAGCTTCAACCACATTGTCATCCTTCAATCTTCCGAGATGCTCAGATGGATCAGTCCAAAGGCTGGAAGAAAAGTTGGGATTTCCGCCCTGGGGGAGGTGTGAAGCCAACTTGGATGTGGGCATACTGGGTGCGACAGACTTGCGCAGAGTTTATTGAGGATCTGAAGAGAGCTGCAATATATGAAGCTGTTTGGGTTGGGCAGACATATATTTACAGACATGATATCTTCGTGCCAGAGATACTCAGTCACTGGAGTCCAGCGACTAATTCTTTCCACTTGACTCATGGAGAATTTGGTATCAGTTTGTGGGATGTCCACAAGATTTCAGGAGCTCCAATCTTGGGCGATATGTATGATGAATTCATTCCTCCCAAGGTGACTTGGAATGATCCGGAGAAGACTCCTTCTTTGGCTCGAGAATTATTCAAAATATTTCACAAGCTCAAGAGTTCAGAGACCTCATTAACTCATTTCAGAAAAGATACCCATCCGGAAGAATGGATGAATGTGTTTCTTACTGAGAAGAAAGGGATGGAGCCAAAGGAAAAAGGATCCAAGAAAAAGAAATCCAAGGATACCCGGCCCAGACGTCCTACCACTTGTCCAAAACCTGAGAAGAGAGGAGCTCCTGGCACATTCTGTCCAACTCTAGAAGCAGGAGAGTTTGAAAAATGGGGCTATGAAGTGAATCAAAGAATTCCAAAGAAAACTCGTCTGGCGGGTTTCTTGGCAATGTGGCTCAGTATTTACCTCTTGCCGGTCAGGGATTCGAAGGGAGGCGTTAGGCCAGGGACCTTCGTCATTGCGGCCAAGTTAGCTGAGGGAAAAATGGTTGGGTTAGCCACCCCCATTTTAGCAAAGATCCACAGGAGTTTACTTCACGTCTTCCAGGGTAAATCTCCTTTAAGAATAGTGGGACCATTCCAGGTTTTGTGGGGATGGATCGCCACTCACTTCAGGACTTACAATGTACAGAATGGATTACAAATTCCTGGAAGCTCTTTCAGACCGTCAGTGCAAGCATTCTCTGGAATTGCTCCATTAGATGTCAATGGTTATGACATAAAAGTAAGACTAAGCATGTATAAGGAATTCAACTTCTTTCCTTATGGAAGTCCGCCATCTGGGCGGTTTGTTGATGATGGGAAAGCCCCTTTGGATTTGAGGGCATACATGCTAGCTTGCAGGGATGGCGTGTTAGTAGCCAGGATTGATGGAGAAATCATATGCAAGGCCTATGCTCCATATAGATTTGCACGCCAATTCAAATGTTTGCAACAGATTGTTCTATCCCCTCCAGTACATGTCAGGTTAGAGCAACATCCGATGGTTGCTCGACAACTATGGTTGCTGACATCAAGAGAGAAGACTGGGGCAGTATTTGATCTACCAGTTGAAAAAGCGGCACATTATCTGACTACATTTTATGCCGAACACTGGATAGCATCATACCCCAAAGGGATACTGAATCATCCTGTATATCAAGTGGGAAAGAGGAAGAGGACTGTAGAGAAAGAAACTCTTCCTCATGAAGGTGATGCTTCTCCTCCTGAAATAGGTTCAACAGACTCCTCCTCTAGAACTGATTCCTCATATCATCATGATGGGGATGATGAGGCACAACCGGCAGCAAAGCGGTTTCGTGCCCGATATAATCCTCCGGCCAGAGTTAAAAGACCCACTCCATCAGCTCCTGGTGAGTTTACTTGATTGTAATAACTTCAATCACTGCTACTTTATAAAGTAATAAGTCTCACTTTCTTAGTCTCTATCTGTAGTTGCAGGAGTTGGGAAGAAATTAAAATCAAAAATTGAAGGACCTTCCTCACAGCCTTTATATCTAAGACCAGAGGCTGTTCAGCTATGGCAGAGCTTATACTGTGATACTGAAACCGCCTGGCTGGATTTGTGTGAGGGCCTACAACTTCCTGGGATAGGATATCTTCTAGCTTCCAAAGACCTTCAATATGGAGATAACCCCAATGAAGTGCGGGCTTACATCAGAGAGCTGGAAATGCTCATATATGCCACTGATAATTCGGTTCCTATCACCAGGCGGGTGAAGGAAATGATTGATCGTGGCACCACTAAGGGGGCTGGTGGTTCTGGAGATGAGGAGTGGCAAGAGTACGTGGCTCCTGAAGATGTAAGTTTTCCTTCCTTATTTTCTTTGCAACTTGATTTCAGTCGAAGCTTTGTTACTTAAGGAAGTTATTTTCTTCATCTTGCAGCTTGCAAAGAAAGGGACCGGGGTTCCTTCACCACAATATAGCCCTGGTGGTACCGCTATTGGGGCTGCTGCTGATTCTCCTCGTGAACCAGGCGAGATATCTCCAGGCCAGCAGGCCATGAATGAGGCACTGGACATAGCCTTTCATTCGCCAATCCAAGTGCCAATAAAGGAGACAGCTGAAACTCCAAAAAAGCAAAAGAATCCAAGGCAACGAAGGAGGAAATCCTTAGCTAAACGTTTCATTAGCAGTGGTAAGTCCTTCGAACAATCATGATTTTATACCCATAATCATATGGTTACTCATATTTCTGAGGATTGCAGGGGCTTCTTCAATTTCCCCCTTGAGGGAAGGGACTGATCCTTCTTCAAAGGTCGTGGAGGGTGCTGTAGAACAACCACAGACTCAAGCTGACTTGGTAGCTCCTAGAGAAGAGCTGCCATCCATTCCCAGTATCCCTCCCACTACTGAAGATGCTGTCCAGGGTCAGGGGTTGCAGGACATAAGTCAGCAAGAAGACATAGCAAATGCTCCCACTGGTGAGACTAACCAAGATTCTGAAGTACCATTGGATGAAATGATGAATCAAGGAATGACTTTTGAAGAATTTTATGATCATGCTAGATTGTCATGTGATTTAGAAGACCTTGGGCGTGAGTGTTACCCTTCGCCCAAATTTTTCTTTTAAAAGAAAATATTTCTAACCATGATGTAAAATAATATGCAGTTTCTTCCGTAGAAGCTGCTGAACTGCCAATGCCTGAAGAGGGTGTGGACACTGATGTCAACCCTATCATTGCAGAAACATTAGCTCAAGTAGAGCTAAATCCAATAAACTCTCCTGAGACCCATCTTGAAAATCCTGTTGAAACCGGGAATGATGGGGAGAAGTCTTCTCATGTTGCTGAACCACCATTGGGTAAGGGATAACAATATTTGTGATTGTACTTTATTTGCAAGACAATCCATTCTTTTGTTATCCTTTAAGATTCAACTAAAATCTTTCAATTGATCATGTAGGGCCATCAACTGTAATGGCTAGATCCGGAGATGAGGCTTCAGCCTCTGCCCCAACGGGAATTGAAAGTGAAGAAGCCCATGTCAGAGGGGAAAGAGCAGAACGAGGCACTTCCTTAAGCATGTTAATTCCAGATTACATACCCCCTTCTGACGAAGATGTTGAATCAGATCCAGAGATGCTCAAAGCGTTCAGCTTTTCACGACGTAAGGCGTGGAACAATATATGGAACATCATATCGGGGGTGCCCTTAGAAGAGCTACCATCAAAAATTTCCCGATTGTCATCCCAATTTGTTATAATGGGACTTGGTGGTTTTGGGTATGAAAAGATCCATGCTGCAGTGAAACAGATTATCTTCAGGAGGGAGCAAATGCAGACATGTCGCGAAGATTTGACCAGAGTGAAATTGTCAGTCAACATAGGCGAATTTGAGGCTGCGATATCCCAGGCTGAAGCTGATTATGTTGTCAAGATGAAGGATCTGAAGCAAAAAATCAAAGAAAAGGTCGTCCAGCAGGTGCAACTCCAGCAACAGTTAGATGCTGTTACTGGGGAACTTGATCAGCTTAATGAATCATTGGATGAAACTCATATAAATGGCATGAAAGCCATTGCAGATGCTAAGAAGGCACTTCAGCAAGCTGAAAAGAGTGAAGTTGGTCATGTGCATGAGCTTCAAGCAACTGTTGATAAGGCTCAGGATGCTATACATCAAATGAAGACTTTTGTTGACAATCTCCTGTAATTTCTTGAAAAAGAGAAGAGATTCCAATCTGTGGATGTCCTTCTAACTCTTGTGTATCAATGAAAAAAACTTTTGTCTTCAATCATTTGTGCTTGCATTCTTC
Organism: Viscum album; assembly: GCA_963277665.1. Taxonomy (NCBI): domain Eukaryota; kingdom Viridiplantae; phylum Streptophyta; class Magnoliopsida; order Santalales; family Viscaceae; genus Viscum; species Viscum album. The sequence goes on from OY728129.1 coordinate 1,041,348,903, forward strand.
CATTACCTGCTTCAAATTTACTTAAGCCAATGGGCTTAGTAAGCATAGTTTGATTTTTACTAGGATTATTACAAATAACCCTACAATCTTTGAATCTTTTAACTGCTCAATATTAGCTAAATCATACAAAAAAATGTATATTTAGTGAGCTGGAACTTGACTTTTATTCATAGTTCCTCTGTCTTTTGTGTGGGCAGTTTAAAGTCATGAAAGTCGGACATAAAGAGGCTAATGTTTAAGGTCGAAATAGCTTTTACCGAAAAATGGATTAAAATGGATTCAATTCCTTGATAATTTATCTGAAAACAAATTACCATACTCAAGTATGAGAGAAAATATGTAAACTATGACTTAAGAATATTTGAATCTGAGGAATGATATGAAAAAGAGCTAAAAGGGCATTAGAAAAAGTAGTTTCCAAGAATGAAGTTACTATTATTTAACAAAACCCGTTAGGGGGTTGAAATATGCAGGGCCACCTATGGGCATTGGCTGCATAGTCAAATAAAATAGCATCTTTTGGCTGACAAGTCTATTATGTGGACTGTTTATGCAAGGCCACCTATGGGCACGTGCTGCATAGTCAGGCAAAAGAACTCTCAGAAATTTACTTTCCTAGTGCTAAAAGCCAGTGAAAGTTTATGGAGATTCAAATTTTCTAAAGCATAGAGTTTGTTGTATGGAAAGAGGTACTTGAATATGGAAAGGATATTTCCGAACAAGAATATCGAAGAACTGGATGAATATCACTCCTACGAAGGTCTGACCCAAACGTAGGGAAGGAGAATAAACCATAGACTTGAATACTTTCAGATCATGAAAAAGGATATGGGACAAATACGTTAAGGATGGCTATTTTTGCGGATCCCTACATACTATCGTTTAAGACAAATAAGGACAAAAGAGGCATTCTTCCCAATAATGAAGTTACTATTATTTAACAAACCCGTTAGGGGGTTGAAAACATGCAGGGCCACCTATGGGCATTGGCTGCATGGTCAAATAAATAGCATCTCTTGGCTGACAAGTCTTTTATGTGGACTGTTTATGCAAGGCCACCTATGGGCACGTGCTGCATAGTCAGGCAAAAGAATTCTCAGAAGTTTGACATTTTTGTGACTATAAGTCATGAAAAGGGTTATGAAGATCTGAAAATATTTAAGGTTAGGATTATAATACAAAAAGATGGGTATTTTCCAATGTATATAGAGATACATAGGTCAATGAAAACCATAATCATGTTGTGGCTGGATCCTGAATTGAAATTTGGACTTCACTACGTATCTCATAAGAATGAGAATCAAGCCATACGTAGTTCTTGAAACGCAGTTTAACGTCGTGCAGGACGAAAGTATGAGTGATCTTAGTTTAGGGTCATAGAATTCGGACCATAATAATGAATACACAGTGTGTGTTTTCATGAAGACTTTTCAGCCAAGGGACTGAAAGTGAAATTTGGGGTTAGGCCCAAAAGACTTGGGACTGGATTCGAGGGACACTCGAATGTTCCTACGTATCCCATAAGGATGGGAATCAAGTCCACGTAGTTCTTGATCTACCCTTTGTACAAATTTGGTTCGTACATGTGAAGGGTGAAAAGGGGACTTTAGTGCAATGATGGTTTTAACCTAAGATAAAAAGTTTAGGCATTACCATGTATGTACGTAGTCTTTTGAAAAAATGAAAACCATGATTGAAAAAGAATCAATGTTAATAATGGTTCCTTCTCAAATGAGGAAATCAAAGAATATTGTAGTTTATTGTCGTACTGGACAAAAGTGTTGTATAGTTTAACGTCATATAACAAGGATGGAAGTGAATCAATGTAAAGATATTGATTCCAGGGGTGGTTTCACAAATCATCATCATATGAGATGGTGGTGAACCAATGTGAAGAGATTGTTTTTGGGCTTGAACCTTGGGAGGTTGCCTACATACCCAGCCTGGAGGGCAAGGATCAAAGTCTGTGTAGTTCAATTAAAGAATGAATTAATGATCAAGTTGTTCTTGTGGACAATGATCTAAAAAATGTTGTTGGGACTTACACATGGTTAGTGGCCCAAAGGGAGTGTTATGGTTGATGTTCGCTCTAAGCTCACGTGAGTCATACTCGGTGTGAGAAACAAGAGGTAATAACAACCTTAACGATGCACAGTTTAATGTCATGTAGGACATATCAAGGACTTTCTGTACAGTTTAGCGTCATGTAGTTAGGACGATGGGGACAATACAGTTTAACGTCATATTGGACGAAAGGGGGATTGTGCAGTTTTAATGTCATGCTGGACTTTTGATGATTATATAGTTTAACGTCTTTCCGGACGTGAGAGACTTTTATACAGTTTAGCGTCATGTAGTTAGGACGTCACAATTTAACGTCTTGCTGGACATATTTGCAAATAGTTTATGGTCGTATACATGGACCAGGAATGATGCAGTTTTAAGGTCATGCTGGACTGTTTATGGAACTTTTTCACAGTTTAATGTCGTGTGGGACGAAGTTGCAGTTTAAAGTCATACTGGACCATTGCTGTATAGTTTTAGCGTCATATAGCAAGGACGAACTGATGCTGTACAGTTTAAAGTCATGTAGCTAAGACTAAGGTGAATCAATATGAGGATATCAGTTCTGATCTTTTTACAGTTTATCGTCATGCTGGACGTTGGAAGTGCCACACAGTTTAATGTCATGTTGCTAGGACACAATATAGTTTAATGTCATCTCGGACAGAATACAGTTTAGTGTCATGTAGGACAATAAGGGACTTAACACAGTTTAACGTCATGTTGGACGATGAAAGTGCCACACAGTTTAATGTCATGTCGCTAGGACAAAATATAGTTTAATGTCATCTCGGACAAAATATAGGAACTTCTATACAGTTTATTGTCATGTAGGACAAAATCAGGGACTATGCAGTTTAAAGTCTTGCAGTTAGGACTATTGGTGCTGCACAGTTTAATGTCATGTTGCAGGGACAAAATTTAGTTTAATGTCATCTCGGACATTGAAGGTGACACAGTTTAACGTCATGTTGGACGAAGTTGTAGTTTAAGGTCATACTGGACCATTGTGTAGTTTAAGGTCATACCGGACCTTTTCTGTATGAACCAATTGTAAGTCTTGGTTCTGGGAACAATATTTTGTGTTTATACAAAATACTTCTTCCGAAATATGTCATTAGTTGGAGTCGTGATATGTTCTCCATCCATTGAAATCAGAGAATACGCTCCATTGGAGTAGACCTTATGTACTGAATAAGGTCCTTCCCATTTTGGCTCAAGCTTGGGAGGCTTCTTTCCTGGTATCATTGGTGCTTTAAGAACCAATACCAATTCTCCCTGAATGAATGAACGAAGACGAACTTTTTTGTTAAAAGCTCGTGCTATTCGATTCTGATAGATTTCCAAGTGGTGCAAAGTGCACAATCTTTTCTCATCTAACTGTTCCAATTCATTCAAACGCTTTTGGGATTGCTCATCTGTTGATAACTGATCACAAATGGCTATTCTGAGTGAGGGCAATTGAACTTCAATTGGCAAGACTGCTTCTGTTCCATATACCAATGAATATGGAGTAGACCGCGTTGCATTGCGAGTGGTAGTCCGATAAGCCCATAAAGCATGAAAGATTTTATCAGGCCATGACCTCTTATCTTTATCCACCATCTTTTGCAGTATATTTGAAAGAGTCTTGTTGAAGGCCTCTATCTGACCATTAGCCGCTGCATGATATCAAGATGAATGGTTAGACTTAATGTTGTATTCTTGATACAATCTCTTTACCTCAGCAGAACAGAAGTTGGTGCTGTTGTCTGTCAATATGGTATGAGGGACACCAAATCTAGTAATGATGTTAGACTTGATGAAGCTAACAATGCATTTAGAACTGACTTCTTTGAGAGGTACTGCCTCTGCCCATTTGGAAAAGAAATCAGTAGCAGTAAGAATGTACTTAAACTGCTTGGCCGTAGCTGAAGGGTAAGGTCCCACCACATCCATTCCCCATGTGGCAAATGGCCATGAGTATTTAGCTGTATGAAGCAACTCTGGAGGTTGATGAATGAAGTTGGCATATACTTGGCATGAATGACACTTCTTTGTGAAATTAACACAATCTTGTATCATTGAAGGCCAAAAGTATCCAAGCCTTCAAATTTGATCAGACAGTCTATGTCCAGACTGGTGGGCACCACAGACTCCTGCATGCACTTCTTTTATGACAGCCATTGTCTCTTCACCATCAATACATCTGAAGAGAACTCCATCAAAACCACGTTTGTAGAGAATTTTCTCGAGGTGGTTTGGACCATCATAAAGAGTAAAATTGACCACACGTCGCCGAATTTGTTCTCTCTCGGCTCTATCAGGTGGAAGTGTTCCATTTTGAAGGTATTCCCTAATAGGTGACATCCATCCTGTAGTATGACCATATGGTTCAGGAATGGGACTAATTTCATTAATTTCCTCTGTTCTGACTTGAACATAAGGTGAAATTGCACGACGGTGGGCAATATCGATGGTTGTCTCATCCCGATTTGGATCTGCTAAAGCTGTGGCTATATTAGCCAGTGCATCAGCTTGAGCATTTTGTGATCTTGGGACATAAGAAAATGTCGGTTCTGAAGGGAATTCCGACATTAACTCTCTGACGTAATCATACAAAGGGATTAATTCTTCTTTTCTGATGGCATAATCCCCATTGACTTGTTTAATTACCAGGTCTGAATCACCTTTTACCTTTAAGTGATTCACTTGTGCTTGAAGCGCTAACTCCAAGCCTGCAATGAGAGCTTGGTATTCAGCTTCATTATTGGTACCACCTTCCCACAACAAAAAGGAATAAGGTAACACTGCCTTATCTGGAGAAATGAGCACGATTCCTAAACCAACTTTGTTGAATTTAGGATTTTCCATTTTCTTCCCTGTTGGACTTCTAGAAGCACCATCAAAATACATTTCCCATGTTTGAGGATTCTCTTGAATAGAAAAAACTTCCTCATCAGGGAGTTCGATATCTGAATACGTGTCTTCCACTGAAGGGTGTTCAGCCAGGAAATCAGCCAGAGCTTGGCCCTTAATTGCCTTTTGAGACACATACTGAATGTCGAACTGCTGTAGAATAACCGCCCACCTTGCCAGACGTCCTGTAAGCATTGGACGACTAAGGATGAATTTGAGTGGATTATTACGAGATACCAATTGGACCTCGTGATGTTGCAGGTAGTGTCTCAGTTTCTGAACTGCAAAGATTAATGCTAGGAAGCACTTTTCAATACTCGAATACCGGGTTTCTGCTTCAAGCATAGTTCTACTGAGATAGTAGAGACTATTTTCATTCCCAGTATCATTCTTTTGAGCGAGAAAGGCACCCAATGATCGCTCTAAAGCTGTCACATAGAGGATAAGAGGTCTACCCTCAACAGGTGGAATGAGTACTGGTGGACTTAAGAGGTATTTCATGAGAACATCAAATGCTTCTTGACATTCTTCAGTCCACTGGTAAGTGACTCCTTTCTTCAACAATTTGGTAAAAGGTAAACTTTTGCCTGCCAAATTGGCGATAAAACGCCGAATATAGGCTAAGTGTCCTTGAAGTCCTCTTAATTCATTCAAATTCTGAGGAGGTGACATACCAAGGATTGATTTGGTCTTCTCAGGATCGACTTCAATACCACGATGGCGTACAACAAAGCCGAGGAATTTTCCTGAGGTTACCCCAAAAGCACATTTTAAGGGGTTCATCTTCAAATTATGTTGTCGAAGTTTGTGGAATATGATTTCCAAATCAGCCAAGTGATCAAAACGTTGTTTGGATTTAACCACCAAATCATCTACATAGCATTCAACAAATTTCCCTAGAAAAGGTTTGAAGATACGATGCATGGCGCGTTGATATGTTGCACCTGCATTCTTTAAACCAAAGGGCATCACCCGGTAACAAAACACACCTTGAGGAGCTCTGAAGGCTGTATATTCCTCATCTTCTGGGGCCATTCGGATCTGATTATATCCAGAATATCCATCCATGAAAGAAAGTACTTCATAGCCAGCCGTCGCATCAATTAAGAGTTCTGTAATCGGAACTGGAAAATCATATTTGGGACAATACCGATTAAGATCTCTGAAATCGATGCAAACCCTAATTTGTTCGTTCTTTTTCTTTACTGGGACAATATTATCCAACCACTTGGGATATTGAACTTCTCTGACGAAGTTAGCTTTGATAAGCTTATCCACTTCAGCCTCGATTTTGGAAGCATAGGTTGGGTGTGTTCTTCTCGCGGCTTGCTTGAATCCTCGATGTTCTTTTGGCAAACCCAAATGATGGGTGGCAACATCAGGATCAAGGCCAGGCATCTCTGTATAATTCCAAGCAAAAATATCTTTATTTTGCTTTAGAAAAGAAATATACATATCTTGTTCTTCAAGGGTCATGGCCGCACTAATTAAAGTGGGGCGTGGATCTTTCTCTGTACCCAGATTTACTTCTCTGAGTTCATCCACAGTGGTAGAGATACCCTCTTCAAATGCTGGAGGAGCATCTCTAAGATCTTCCTCTTCCTCTTCATCATGTGTTATATCTTCCGTTTCTACTTGCAAAGTAGATGAAAAAACGAAATTCTCATGATCATAAGAGATGTCAAAATTTTCACATTTTGAAGAAGAAGCTTCCATTTCCGACCCTATTGATGAAAAAAGGTCTTCTTTGGGAAATAAAGAGGAGATGATGGATTGAGAATCGACATCAACATTCACCTCTGGTGTTGCTATAACTTCTTCTGGCCTGATTAGCGAAGTATAGACTTGTTGGATTTCAGCAGACGAAATGAAAACGTCACCACTTATGCTTTCATCACTGCTTGGTAAGTTACCAATTTCTCCCATGTTGTCTGGCTCGATTGCCGTAATTGACATTATGGATCTTTCCATAAGAGTATTTTGATTTGGGCCTATTTTGTCAATTTGACTGATAGGTAACACATAATCTGTACTCACATGTGAAAATGGATTTATTGGAATTTTTTTCAAACCATATGGAGCATTAACTTTGGTAATTTCCTTCATTGTAGATTTTTCTCTTCCCTTCATGTGATAAAATTCCGCCTCAATGTATTGAGACTCACATGTTTTGAACGGGGCCTTATCACCATATAATGTTCCAACTTGACCATCGAAACAGTATTTGAGACATTGATGGTATGATGACGGAATAGCTGCATGCTGATGTAACCAGGGTCTTCCAAGCAAGATATTGAAAGCTGAGTCTTGATCAACAATCATGAAATCTGAATTGGAAACAAGATCTCCAAACTGAGTTCTGAGCGTAACTTCTCCCAGTGGTTCTTGTTCATTTTTATCATATCCTTGCAACATCATGGTAGAAGGAGATAAATCAGATTCCGTGAGGCCCAATCGACGAAGTGTGCGAATGGGCATGAGGTTGACTCCTGAACCATTGTCAATAAAAGCTCTTCGAACATCTATACCATTGACTTTGCCAGATAGGTACAAAGGTTTTATGTGCCCATGCACAACATCATCTTCATCTTTATCAGTAAAAGATATCACTGCATGGCATTCTGCAGGATTATTCTCTATGTGATAAATTTCAGCTGCAGCAATTTCAGCTTCAAACTCCTGAGGACTTGACAAAGCTTCGATGAGTGCTTCCCGAAGATCTTTTGATAGATTCAAAGCATCCAAAATTGATAATTTGGCTGGTACTTGGGCCAAGTGTTTCAATATATCATACTTTTGATCTAGAGGCCTGCGTTTCCCAATAGGAATATGCGGTTTAGCAGGTACCTTGGAAGCAGATGCTTTGGAAGCTGATGCCTCTTGTATTGAAGTTGGCAACATCTTTGGTTTTGGAAAATTAGACTGATTAGATCCATTTACTTGCTGAGATAAAGAAGATGGAACATTTAATCGGTCTTCCAAAATAACTGTGCCGAAGCTGAGTTGGCCATTGGCAGAAGAACTTGCTTGTTCATTTTGAGCTCGCTGAAGGGCTCTACCACGAGTTTCTGCTGCATATACAGTGCTAGCAGGGGTAGAATTAGAGTAGTGGCTTCGGAAAGATCCACGTCTTCCCCTATATCCTGAACCTCTAGAACATCCTCGGGTTCCTTTATTTGATACAGGGAATTCACGCTCATCAAGACTGGAATATGAATCTGTTAATTGAATCATATTAACAGAACCAAAGATCAATTCTTCGTCTGATAAAGACTCTGCCAAATTAGCCTGTTTAGGCTGTGCCGTTTGGTGGGACGGTGCCCGTGGCTTTGAAGTAGATGGCATGAAATCTGCCAGAGTCAAAGACAATTTAGGCTTTGATACATACTCATCTTCTCCTGATTCCTCTTTCTTCTTTGAATTGCGCTGCCCTTTTGAGGATTTGTCCTTTGATGGAGGCTTTACTGCAGCTTTTGTAGGAGACACAATTGGCTTCTTCAATTGTGTTCGCAAAATGGAATGGGTCCGATTGATTGTCTTTCTGACCATCCAATCATCATATTTTTTCGCAGTTTTGCTTTTGACTTCCTGCCACTCGCCTCCTTCCTCTGGATCTGTAGCGGTAATACACGCTACATGAGCTGAAGAACCCTTCAATTTGACTTGTCCCAAGTCAACCATCTTTTGTAGGAGGTCTTTAAAGACAAAACACTCCTGGATGGGATGTCCCAACATTTGATGAAAGGGACAATAATTGGGACGGTCTTCATCTCCTTCCTTGTTTGGTCTCTTCGGCACTGGTAATTGAACCAAATTATTTTCCAGAGCTGAAATGAAGTAACCAGGAACTTGCTCACTTCGGAAAGAGTATGTTTTACTCTTCATATCCTCAAATTTTTTTCGTCGTTGATCTTTTTGATCATTTGGACGAAACAGACTTTGTTGTTGGTGTTCAGGAGGTGGAGCCCTTCGAGAAGATGAAGGTTTTGAAGTAGAAATAGGTACAGGTGCCTGTTTAAGCATAACTGTAGCAGTTTCTGCTTTACCCATTCTTCTTCCTGGAGCTGATGGAATTACACGAGATTTAACCTTAGCCTGCATAAGGGAATCTTCAATCTATTGAGCGATTGAAGTAAGGTCTCGAAACCCTCCTGTGTATTTCATAGGGATCAATGGCGTGCGTAATTCGTCACGCAAATTTGCCACACAGATTGGCAACAATTCCTCCTGAGGGAGTGATAAACTCAAGGAATACGTTAATCCCTTCCAACGAGCAATGAAATCAGAGACTCTTTCATTCTCCCTTTGCTTGCAGTTTGTAAGATCAAAAACTGTCGTTTTTGGAAAAGTTGAGCTGAACTGAAGAAGGAATTTTTGACGAAGATCCTCCCATCCGATGACTGACCGGGATTTCAAGCTTGTATACCAGACAAAAGCTGGTCCTTGCAAGGTTCGCACGAAGCATCTGAGTTTCACTGCTTCTTGTTGCTCTGGAGTTCCCATCATAGGATCACAACAAGACACGTAATGCGTCAAATGTTGTTCAGGGTCACCTGATCCATTGAATGTAGGGAAAATAGGGTTTCCAAAACTGGATGGAGGAGAAATTGAATCTACCCATTCAGGGTAAACTTTCTTTTCAGGTTGGACTTGCGCCCGTTTCCCTTCCATAGTTTCTAACCGAGCTGTTAATGACTCAATAGTAGTTATTAACTTTTGAGAAACGTCAGGTTGAACTTGGTTTTGGGTAGGTGCAATGAATGGAGCTTGGACAGCCATGGAGGTTGGTGCTGCAACTAATGGTAGTGCTGCCAACCGTTGTTGCGTTTGACCCGTAGGATTAGACCTCTGTGGGTGTACTGATAAAGGAGGATATTCCTGATCCATCTCAGTAGTTACAACAAATTCCTTCGGCTGTCGGACTTCATCATTCTTAAGAAGAAGACTACTCTGAAGTAGTTCTGCATTCAACCTTCTTAATTCTTTCATTTCTTCCTCCTGTTGTGCAAACCTTTTCTCTAATGAGAGCGATTGACCTCCTTCAGAGGAAGGGTGAAAAGTAACCTGATTCTTTCCTTTCCCCTTATTGGATCCTTTTCGGAGAGGGGGAAGTGGGTTACTTGAAGGAATACCCAGATTTTGGGTAAGCCTTTGATTACGTGTGCGCACACCTTCTTCATTTAGGTCTGTGTGCGCAACTTCTTGAGCAGGAACCTCTTCATCTGATCCCTCTGATTGAGCCTCATCTGGTGAATCAGCAGCAACGGCAGTGATGACATTAATGGATGCATATTTCATGGAATCCTTTCTATCAGCATTTCTGTGATATTGTCTCCTTTTATGTCCATGATAAGGCATGGCATTCCGTTGACTTGATCCCTCAGGATTTTCTTGGAGAACCGTCACTTGGAGAGAATCTCCTGACATCTTGGCTCTTCGTTCCTCTTGAGGCTTATTCCCTAATAGAGAGAATACTGACTTTCTCTGAGGGAGGGATTGAAGATTTGAAAAAGTCCCCAGTCCGGTGGACTGGGGGTGTTCCTGTTGCTTCTGCTCAACTCCTCGAATCCCATTCGTTGATTCTAAGGGTTGGGTTAGAGAAGTCCCCAGTCTGGCAAGCTGGGGTGTCTCTTGACATGCTATGTTTGAGATCTTTTTTAAAATCTATCTTGATCTTGCGAATCTCAGTTCGGAAATTAGCTGGATGCATTAACCTGTATCCACTTTTATCACCTGGTTCAACAGACCGTTGGATGATTTCTGAAACTTCTGTCATTTGATGACGTGTTTACTCCAGACGAGAGGCTTGCGCAATATTCTCGCCTGCTTGATGTAGGAGCAATTCAACAACCTGTTCTCTATATACTTGACTTTGAGAGGAACTAGTTGAAGCTTGATCTCGAGCAAGCTTTTGATTATGAACAAAGCCCATTGACTGTGGCCGGCCATGGGCAATAACATTGCATGAGACCATTTTCAGCGGGCTCTGCTGACCGGAAAGCACTGTGAAATGTAGTGCTCCGTGAATACCCCATCCTCTGATATGAACATTAAATGGAGCATTGGAAATTAACTGACGCAATCTTCTTAGTGCGCCAAGGCATGAACGTTGAAGGGTTCTCTGTTGCTTTTCAGCCTTCGGATACCGAGAGACTGATAGAGATGCCAAATCAATCTGGCGTTGTAACCCTTCTATTATCTTAAGATGATTTTCATATTCATCGTAAGATAATACCTTCTTCTTTAATTGACAAAGAGTTTTCCATATGTTAAGACGAATATCATGGATTCCATCATCCGTCAACATCTTTGGAATGTCATACTGTGAATCATCCAAAGGCCAAAACATGACTGGTACTTCACCTTTTGCCAGTTTTTTCCTCATGTTCAGCATTTCCTCTTTATCATTAAATGAAGATTCTTCTACCTGTTTGGACCAGAGTTGGTGTTTCCTTGTTGCTTCATCGGATTCAACAAGATTGGTAGAGGAATCACTATTCATGCTGGAAGATGAATGACCCAGGGAAGGTTCGGAGAATAACCTGAACCCCAAGCTATCTTCTGATGGAGAAAGAGTTTCACCTGCCGATAGTAAAACTTCAGACATGACTGGTTTTATGTTTGCAAGTGCCTCGAGATAGGAGGGCTTTCTCGTCACTACATTGCCTTCTGAAGAATTTTCGAGACAATGTGAATCACTACTGCGGAGAGGACTTTCGTAGCGAAGTTCATCATCATGAGGAGGACCTTCATGATGGGTTACAGCAAAAGATGAGATCTCTTGCTCCTTGGTCTTCTGACCACACAGAGGGTTCCTGTGGTTCTCATCTGAAGAAGAAACTTCAAGATTGACCGAATTTTCATGAAGCAAGTCTTCATGAGGAAGTGTCTGTTGAAGACCTTCGGGATTAATGTTCCTGTTATTGGGAACTGAGGGAGTAGAATCTTGAATTCCGACAGATAAATGTCTGAGGGCTTCAAGAACTCCAGCATCGAGCAAGGCCTTGTTGCAGATTGGCCTTTGATCTCCTGACTGTGCTGGGCGGATCTTTTTCTTAGATGCCTTCTTACTCGCTTTAGAAATCACTTGATGACGAAAGTGATTGCTCTGAGCAGGTGTATGTGCCTGATCAGGAAAGATGGTCAGGTTAGGCTGACGATCATCGCTCAAATCAGGTGTATGTTCCTGACTTGGTTGTCCATATGATATGGGGGAGTAGGCCCCACAACCCTCTTGGACTGGAACAGATGTGTGTGTCTGTTCCGGAGTGAATTGTTGATGTGTCACTCCACTGCTAGGGATAGATTTATGTGTCTGTCCCTGAGATGATGCTGAAGCTGTTATGATATCCTGGCAAGCATCCAGAATATGAGCAGGAATTTGCTTCTGCTCTTTCACCATTGACAAAATATGTTTGGTGACTTCAGCCGCCGGAACGGGGATATACGTCCATTCCGGGCTTGGAGTAGGTGTATGTGCCTGCTCCTGTCCTCCTTTTCCTGTCAGTGAATCCTGACAGTACTCAAGTGTGGAGGCAGAGAGTTTAGTCTGTCTCCTGTTTGTCGTCGGGGCTTTCCGACTGACTTCTCTGTGCGCTACCAAACGAGACTGTTGGTAGGCTTGATTAGTATTAGAAGGTGTATGTGCCTGCTGATTACACTTCGTCAAATGCGGTTGACGAGATCCATCATATGTAGTCAGACGAGCCTGCTGACTAACTGCTGATGTATAAGCAGGTGTATGTTCCTGCCTATGGTACTCCGCCGGAATTGCCTGGCGGGATCGGCTTGATGCTACCAGACGAGTCTGCTGGACAGCGGGATTAAAATGGGCAGGTGTGTATGCCTGCTCGTTGTTTGCCACCAAGTTAGGTTGGTGGACTTATCCGGAGATGGCAGGGATGACAACCTGCCTATTGTTAACTGGATTCCGTCTCTGGCGATTCATCTTGCCTGCTCGGGTTCGAGGAACCTAAGCTGAATGCCTGGAGTCGGTACCCTCATCATGTTGAGGGCGCACTACCGCACGAGTCTGGCGGCGATTGTTGATGGAAGCCCTTGAGAAGGACTCCTGTCTTTTTGAATTAAGGTCCTACGGGACCTGCTCATTCACTTCCTCGGAATAAGGGAGTGAATGGAAATTGCGTTCCGGGGATAACGACCCGAAACGGTTGGAGACGGTAGTCAGCACCGTCTGCTTCTTGATTGCTGGTCGCCGTTGTCCGGACGACCAGGTAGAATTGTTAACTTGGAGGGCTTGACGAGCGGCCTCCAGAGTTGGGATAGTACCGTTGCGACGGTACTCCTTAACCAGTGCATTAGAAACACAGCGTTGAAGACGTTGAGTTGGTGATGTCATCCTCAGAGCGGATGATGTTCCAGCAGGAGTAGCAGCATTGGTTTTCACAGCAGCAGACCTCACAGTAGAGGTGTTCCCAGCAGCAGTATTCACAGGGGTAAATTTAAGGAAAGCCATTTTTGTAGAAGATCTTGAAAAAAGAGTGCATGTTCCATGTAACAGACATAATCAAGATGAATCCGGCCACTGCATCTTTTGGATGAGCACATGTCAATGATTGCCTTGTTGGCCCAAAGGGCCTAACAGATAAGAAGAACATCACTTTAACTTGGTTAAGGATTCACGTCGGGTTCACCATTTTTGTTTCGCGCGGAATCTGGGGATGACCTCCTGGACGGGAGATTCAAACGTTCCGATCGGTTTCTAACGGGTTTGTTCGTAGAACCGGAAACATCCAATGATTCCACATCCGTTTGGACCTACTTTCCAAAGGCAGGCGCTCATTAGCTTGTGGGCTAATGAGGCTTAGGAATTTGCATTGGTCGAGAGGATGGGAGGTCGGACTCATCACACCTTTTTGAGGGGAATTATTGTCTACTCTGGGACTCTCTTTATAGATTTAAGTTATGTTCGTGAATCCTTATTACATTACCAAGTATAAAATGAACTTTCCTTTAGTTTTAACAATCAATGATTAAATATGCAAGAAATTTAGAGAATCTTTTATATGTATTCGAGGTTCTTCATCAATGTAGAATCATCTATATTTGTTTAGAGATTCTTGGTCAATGGTATCCTTCAAAACATTTATATAAAAGTCTCTTGGTCATTTTGATGACCAGGCTGGTTTTAAAGCCACTCAGCAGGGCACTTGAAGTTTATCGTCATTCAGAAGGACAGAGATTATTTCAATGTTGGGATCAAACCCATGAATGGGCTACCTACGTATCCTTTGTTTTGAAAAAAGGAATCAGAACCCACGTAGTTTGAGGAATGGGATATGATGTTTTATGATTGATGGCTCAAAGATGAATGTCATAATTACTTTTACACTCTAAGCTCACGTGAGTCATGCTCGGTGTGAGAAACAAGAGGTATTGGTAAAATTTAGACAATTGTGCCGTAAAAGATGCAATCATAAGAATTTGTTTTGGGGCTTATGTATAGATGACTGCCCAGATAGGCGAAGGTTTAGGATTTACTTTTAGGGAGAAAATCCAAGAATAGGGTCCACAAAGTTATATGTCCTTCATGGAGATTTGAATACTCTAATCTTGGGGCTTACTCCTAAGGAGGATGCCCAAGTTAGGAGGGGACTTATGATTGGGTTTTATTCCTGAAAAGGAAACCCAAATCAAAGATAATTTGTGACTGGTTAAGAGAAATTTTAAGAGACTTGGGGCTTACTCTTAAGAAGGATGCCCAAGATTTATGACTAGGACTTATTCCTGAGAAGGAAGCCTAGGTTAGGGGACTTGGGGCTTACTCCTGAAAAGGAAGCCCAAGGTTATGACTGAGTCTTATTCCTGAAAAGGAGACCCAGGTTTAGGGGGCTTGGGGCTTACTCCTGAAAAGGAAGCCCAAGGTTATGACTGAGTCTTATTCCTGAAAAGGAGACCCAGGTTAGGGATTAAGGTTTGGGGCTTACTCCTGAGGAGGATGCCCAAGTTTGGGAACTTTTAAGAATTTGGGGCTTACTCCTGAAAAGGAAGCCCAAAGTTGGGGTTGAGGCTTACTCTTAAGAAAGATGCTCAAGATTTAGAGGACTTGATTGGGGCTTACTCCTGAGGAAGATTCCCAAGTTAGGATTCTCTCATCTTTAAAGGATGAGGTTGAAATGAATGAACTCTCAATTTTTGGTGACATAAAGATGTTTAAATCACTAGGTTTTGAGAGATATTTCAAAGAATTCCTTTCAGACAAGGATGTCAAATCAAGAAATCATGCCATAAATGGCTTTGAAGAGTATCTTGAAGACTGAATCTTGAATAGGAAAGGTGAAATGGCTTAAGAGGGGTAAAATGGGCAAGATGGGCACCCAAAAAGATAGGGGCGCGCAAGTATTAAAAGTCGCGCAAGTCCTGCGGCGGCGCGCAAGTATTGTTCGCGCAAGTATACTTGCGCGACATGAGGGATACTTGCGCGATTTACAACCAGAGTTGAAATACTTGAGCGATTCTTTATTAAACCCTTTATAATCCTCTTGAGGTTCTTCCAGAGAGGGGACGCGCAAGTTATATTGAAGGAATTAAGTCGGCGCGCAAGTGTTTGATAAGTTTCAACACTTGGCCTTCCTTCTTCCCTTTAGATCTTCCATTCTAGGTAAGAAATTACCTTAGAAGTGTTCTAGAAGCTTTGAGAAGAGACTTGGGCATCGGGAGCTTCAATCCGAGTTTCTGGAAAAAGATCCTCCCGAATGGGGGGCCCACAGGGTCTATTTATAGGCAAAAGAAGACCCCGGGCGGTTACTGGGCGGTTACCAGATCTGTCGCGCAAGTCCCTTGCACGACCATGAGGGGTCGCGCAAGTGTTGAGGCGGCGCGCAAGTGTACTTGCGCGACCAAGAGGGAACTTGCGCGACCTATGGGCAATGTTCTCCTTGTTCATCCCTTTGTCGATTTTTGATGTTTCTTCAAAGGATTAATCACTTTGAGCTCAGATATTCCCTTTTCCGAACTTTAGATTCCGTGACGAAAGGAGCGTCAACAATGATATAATTATTGGAGACACATAGGACTTTTAGAAACATTATTATTGGGTATTCCCTTAGTAATTTCTAGTCTAAGAAATTTTGTGAATGAGACCTGCTAGTATGAAATCGACATTTAAATGTGACATTAGATGTTACTATATACATATGTGTGTATTTGTCCACAGAATTTAATATTATTATTGGATTTTATGAGTAGTTAACATTGATGTATTGATGAAATATGTGATTAATTTTGTTTATGGTGAAGTATGATACGTTTGGAGTGTCACGAGTAGTACTTCATTAATGAATAATACGAAAAAGGACTTTTCCCTTCTGTTCTTTAACAAAAGTTGAAATATTATTCCCTTTGATGGAAATTTTATAGCCTAAATAAATACATGGCCAGGGTATTTTATATTAAATTTAATTTCATTAAATTCCAAGTAAGATACATTGAGGATATAGGTTGATGGCACCGACATGCAACCTTCTTGTTTAGAGATATGATGATAAAGGGATTATTTTAAATAGTAATTTCTACACGAGGTATTATGTAATTTTAGAATTAACATCTTTATCTATGGGTTCCTTGGTTTCTTTCTAGACTCTAACCTTGGAATTTGGGTTACATCACCTAATAACACTATGAACGAGTCCAATATGGCCACACACTAAGTGTATCCATAATCATAGTTAAATAGAAACACTATTTATTATTTAAAATGATTAATAAATATTATTTATGCACATGGTTTAATAATTATTCATGTTTTCTTGATTATATATATTATTTCACTGGTTAACCAAGAGAAAATTTTATGGGCTGGATATTCAATAAATATTTATTTTTATTTAGTAGATATATTGTTTATTTATTAGTGAATAATTTAGTGAAATTTATTTATTAACTAAATAGTCATTATTCAAAGTCCAATAAAAATTGTGAAGTAATGACATACTGAGTTTAATGGTTCATTGAGAAATAATATTTATTGAATATTTTCTGAATAAATATTATTTTATTTAGTACATGAGTTTAGAGGATTTCAAGAAATAATAATAATATTATAATTATTACAGACATGGGGATTAACTTGGATTACAAAAATGATAAGGGTGCATGTGCAACTATTATTTTCTAACCCCAATGCTATATGAAACCATTAATTTTATTTTCTTCAGTGACCCATTTTCATTTTTTTATACAGTGAGATTCTAAGATAATCCTCTCAAATCCCTAGAGAGATCCCTCTTTAAGAAATCCCTCTATAATAAAGAGAGATCCTCCTCCACCACAACTCACAAGTCTAGAGAGATCATAGAGAACAATTACTTGAATATATTCTTAGGATGATCAAATAAAAATAATGCCAACATTAGGATCTACCATGCTACCACCCATAGTTTCCTATGATAATTTTTGGAGGTTTGGGGAACACGTGTGGATCACTACTGGAGGTAATATAATCTTAATTCTGATAGCATGATAATAATATTCCATATATATGTTGGTAGATTTATCATCGAAGAAATAATTCCTCACAAGGTAATTCTTAATTACTAAAATTAATAATAAATAAAATTTGATGATCCTATGCTTGGTTTCTAGTTTTTTTATATCATCTATATTATTTGAATATATGTCATTGATCATGATGTTTATCATTGTGTAAATCTCATATTAATCATTAATCATGATAAAAACCCAAGTTGGGAATGCCCTATCTGATGCTTCATCTACCTTAAAAACCTTCAATAAAACTATAGTAAAGAAAAAATAGCCTTTGATATCACTGTTCACCTTGATTTGAATAGAGATAGAAGTTATACATTTCATAATCAACTCAACTCACTTATTCCCAAAACCTATTTTTAATATCAGGGATTCTATGAGCGAACATTCAACTATATAATATACCTTCATCATATCCATATTTTAATAAAATATCCCCTTTTTAGAAGTTGGCTGATTTTACATAGAATGGAAGAATTCATGTGTGATAATGGAATTATTTGTGGCAATACATCTAACGAAAACTCACTATGATATTCATAGATAATGGATGAAAGGATTTTACTCAAGGGATAGGAAAGAATATTTAAAAATGTCTTTTAAATCACATTGGATAATTTAATATGTTTAAATATAGTCATATTAACAGAACCAAGGACATTGGGGATAAGAATAATGACAGTTTCATTGACCTTTTCAAAACCAATGGAACCTATTCAAAAATCTCCCAGCTTGGAAATATTGTCTATAACAACCTAATATTTTCTAAAATATTTTCTCAAATAAATTTAAAATTTTTGATATTTTCAATTACACGAAACATAGAGTTTATATTGTGTTACAAAGAACACTTATTTTAGCTTTCATTACAAGAAACACTGATTTTATCTTGTGTTATATGCAACACTATGTTTATCGTTCATTACACACAAGACTGATTTTAAACAAAACATGGAATACCTTTAAAATATTATTATTTAATATGATAGTTATAACCTAGCCATTGAAAAGGTAGGTATGAATAATATTAAATAAATTATAAAAATATATGGTTTACGTATGCATATAAAATTAAATATTTAGTGACCAATTAATTATAAATAAAAACAAAAACTACTTGAAAATAAAGAAATCTATTTCTAAAAAACTATTTTTATATACAAAAATGAATTTTACCTCAATAAATTAAAAAATTAACTTTTGGTGAATGTTTATAATTAATTTTACATATTATATATTCAATAAAATGTTTAACATTCATTTTATGTGTTTTTTAGACAAGATATAAAAATAAATCCAATTTTATGATTAAAAACTATTTTTTAAAAAAGTATTTTTGTCAACATTTGCACTATTTTTAAAAATATTATTCCTAATTATATAAACATTATATTAAAAAGTAAACTTAATTTTTCAAAATCATCATGTAAAAAAATTGAGTGTATTTCTTTTGAATTATCTGATAAGATATTTTTTTGATGACTATAAAAAATATTTGTTTTTAATACGAATTTTCATTTCTTTTAATGAGTTTAAAGAATTAAAAATTATTTTAAGATGGTTTTAAAAGAAAAATTAATTTAATAATAAATTTATTAATCCATTTAGGTCAATTTAATCAATTTCAAATTTATTTTTTATATAAAAACTTTTAAAATATTTAAACATTTTCACATTGGAAAACCATATTCTCATCACACCTGTGGGATCAATTTTAAGTTATTTTTTTATTTTCTGGATGGAATCTCGAAAAACTGATTCCATATTTTTCATTATAATTTTTCATATTACATAGAAGATTTAACTTATATTTTGGTCAAGATTAATAATAAAAATAGTAAGAATTAATTATGGCAGTTAAAGTTAAAATGTTTTTACTAGGGGTTAAACTAAAAACATAATGGGTAAAATAACCTATAAAATTTTACAAATAACATTTATTGGTAATATTTAGACCTAATAACCTCTAAGGTTCTATAATTATCCCTTTTTGTGCCTTGGGGTATGTGAAAAAAATGGGTAAACTTTATTCTTTTCAAAAATACCATATGTGTCCTCTCCCCCCACTTATAAAAGGCTACCCATTCTCCTCTCCGATTCAAACTTTCAAGACCATTCGTTTTGGATAATTAATGAAAAAATAACTTCTTTAATTACATAATATAATACTATAATTCTTATTTTGATCATAAATCCAACATAGTAATGCTTTTGGTGAAAACAATAGAGAAGTTGTCCAAAGTAGAGGTAACATCCCTAACCGAGCAGTTTATTTTATTTATTCCTCCACATAATTCAATTATTAATAAAAAATAATGATATAATAATATTATTTTCTTATATTTATGGATATTTTTTAGTGATAAGTTCATGACATACAACCAAATCCTCCCTCAAATGAGAAACAAAATCATTTATCATGTTCACAGAGGATTACCACCTTGCGAACTGATGTTATTTGTTTTCCATCAACACCTATGATGGATGGATATATTGATGTATTAAATATTTATATAGGATATTTATGCAATTATAATAATTTTATAAATATTATATCACATATACCATCTTAATCTCTATTCTTTAGGAATATGATAGCGTCGTTCGAGTGTATGGAAGACTACCGTCTCTGAAGCGATGTGATTTGTTAATCATGTAATCTTAAAATGGAATATAATAATGATTTGTTTAAATAAAAATAATATATATATATAATAAATTTTTTTTGTAAGATTGATATATTATTTACCTTTTTTCTTTAAATATTTCGAGAAAATGGAAATAATGTTCATGTGTATATACGGTCTACCATCACCATGAATAGTGTATTTAATTTTCTATCTAAAACACTTATGGATTACTATAAATAAAAATATAATGAATATATATTATATTTATATCATGGTAAACATTATGGAGATTATGTAACCATGATCAATGTAAGATGACTAAAAATAACAAATCAATACATATACTAAAAATAAAGCAGTTATTACCCCAAATGTGATTTTAAAATAGAATAGATTATAAACATATTATAAAAGGTCATAAGTAAATAATATATGGCATTAAGTAGATAAGTATTATTTTTTAAAATATTAATCATAAACTTATATTTATTATACAGTAGGTTCGTGTGGTGACCCACGTCACCACGAGTTGTGAAAATTTGAGGAAATTTGAACCTTTTTTACCCAAAAGTATTTTCATAGAAAACTATTAATTTAAACTATTAGATGAACCTAATTTATTATTATGAAAAATCCATTTGTCCCAGAAATAGGTTTTTACCCTTGTATAAGATGTTTGGTGGAAATATGAGCCCTTTAAATTCTTGTGGAATAATTAATATTTTATTAATTAAATATTAATTTGTTCACATGTGTTCATTTGGTTGTATATTTTAAAAAAAGTTTCATATTTTTATTCTATATCTACCATTGATCTAGAATTGGGGGATTTTACTAGATGATGCATAACCTTGAATCGGCCTCAGTGTATGGGTTGATCCCCCTTTTATTTTTATTTTATTTTTATTTTTTACTTTTTTATATATTATTTATTTTACCATTGATTGTCCCATATTACTATGGGGGATTAATTACCCATTTATTATAGATGGAGAGGGAGGTAATATGGAGAGCGCGAAGAGTAGGTGCCTCTATAGAGCTCAGATCATGTCAGATCATCATGCGATGGTTGGGTATCGCGGATCAGTGTGATGCTTTAGTGGTTTCCACCTAGTGGTAGAAAAAATTAAATTTTTATGCTGAAAATCCCCATATATTAGTTTTTTATGTCTTTGAAGCCTTTTATGGATTATTTTGGATCCATTGTGGGTTGATCTGGGATTTTCTGGTAGAAAATGGTTGTTTTAGGGGTGTTTTGGGGGTTTTCCATTTGGGAAAACCAGTTTAAATGGTGTGTGTTTTTATGAACACATATTGTGTATTATTACTATTTGGGTAAGATAATGTTTTTGGGACTACATACTTTGTACCGTGGGTACACATTATGTATTAGGATTGGGAGTTTGTCTGAGTGCTCAGCCAAATACCCCATGTGGGTGGTACTTGTCACTGTAGGGTATACAAACAGACCCTTGGTGTAGTTCATGCCATACAGGAATACACAAATAGGCTGTGTACATGGCCAAGTACATTGGAAGGGACCCCATATATGTGGTACACCCCATGTACTCAGGTGTTTTACATATTGGGTAGGGATGGGACTGGGTACATGGGCCGGTACCCGTGTAGGGGTACATACCATGCACCAGGAGGCACACACCATATACTTTGGAAAATTACATACCAAGTGGCCTAAGTCACATGACCATGGGGGACCACTGTGGGTATACACCATCTACCAGAAGTTCACACTGTAAACTTTCCCTACCTAGGGGTGTTTTGCCTATTTTCTCCCTTTTTCAGGATTGGGCTTATAAGTGTACCATTCAATGTAGTGTTATACATAAATCATGATGGTGGTATCATTTTGGTGTGTAGACACCGTCTTGATGGTGTTTTAGACTATGAGAGTTTAATCAGAGGTTTTACTAGAGGTTTGGTTTCAAAGTCCTCCTTGGGGTTTTGGTTGTAAGCCACAAGGCCAATGTGATAGTTTGAGATCATTAGATATATGTGTCTTGTGAATGATAGGTACTATTATTAAAGTTTATTTTAGATGGATTTAGGAAGTATTGGTTGATTATTATATCTGAGGAGATCATGGTGGTGCCTACATGTTGGGACTAGTTTTTCAAGTTTAGAACAGTTGAGGTTCATATTATTTGTTTGGAGAATAGATCAGTAGGAACCTTTGGGTTGGGTTGATGTCATCAGATTGTGGTTACCACTACATGCTAATGAGCTTCTGAGAAGATTCTAAGGGACTATTGAGGATTACCTTGTGGGATGGTTTATAATCAAGTGATCAATAATTTCTATAGTTGGATTTTGAAAATTTCAATATGTATGTTTTTTGGATTTTACTGAGGATCAATTGTGGAGGATCTTCTAATTTTGAGGTTCTCATGAAGATTGTTGTGAATTCCCCATTAGAAATTATATGGTCTCAGATTCCCCATTCAGTGTGTTTTTGATCGAGGATAAGTTTGATGCTATTGAGGACCATTTGGGATGTTCAGTACTATGCATGTCCCAAGATTTTAGATGAGATAGAGGAACCCCTCACAGGGTGTCCTACTCTTTTTATGAACTTTTGGATACTCGAGGCTATTTCAATGGGCTTGGACCAAGTTCATGGGTGCAGCAGGGGAGTCTTATGGTTAATGTTTCATTATTCTATGGCCCTGGGGACCGTGAGAGCCCCAAGTTAGTTTTACCCTGAGGTGGGTCGTTGAGAACCCATGGTGGATGTTTTGTTTGGATGATGAGATCCAAGAGACCTTCAAATCCCAATATTTTTTTTGGATTAGAGTATATCTACATTGATAATTGAGATACTTGGATGTTTGGTTTAATTTTAGATCATCCCATGTTTGGTTAGCCATTGGTTGTGATGTTTGAAGTAGTTTCTTCTCAGGACTGTGGGTTGAGGGGGTGGCCCTTGGGATATCTTGGATTAGGAATTAGCCCTCATTTATGATTTATTTTTCTCCTCCATTTTCATTCTATGGTTAAATGGGATTAGGGATATAATGGATAATTTGGATGAGTGAAACCCCCATATCTTTTAGTTTTAGCTATAACTAGTGTTTTTTCGGGCTTGTGAGATGTTGAGGAACTCACAATGTGGGTTTTGTATATCATGGATTATTTGTGCTCCTAGGTTCATGGACTATTTGCAGTCCTAGTTCTTATGGTACATATGGGATGTTTTATTCAGGTCCATACCGGTACCCATGGGATATTTTATTTGGGTATATTATGGCACCCATGGGAAATTTTGTTCGGGTCCATAGATGGTTCCCGATTCATTCTGCAACACCTTTAGGACAGATTGTTTCTACAGTGGTCAAAAATGATGTTCTTATCAATAGTTCATATCATTTCGTTTGAGTCATAGAGCCTAATAGATTCATGTGTATAATATGGATTCATATTTTTACACCCAGGGTTTCTAATTTATGCCTGTTGTGTTTAGAAGTCTTGGAGCTCCAATGTAGATCTTGAAGATGTGCCTATTTTCATGTGGATGGGTGATCCATGTGCTTTAAAGCCTCTAGAAGGCTCTATAGAAGGGGTAGATTTAATATTTGTTTTTTTATAGAACCCACAAATTGTATATTATCCTTATGTTTGTTTCTACTTCCTATATAGTTGTCTGTTTTGTGAAAAATGCTATTACTTTTTGTGAAGGATGGGTATATCAAATGTGCGAGAACTAGTTATTAAAGTATATTTATAATATCACCATTAGGGGAAGTATAATGAGATTTATTTATCTACCAATGTATGTGAAACATGGTGTGTTTGTATACCTGATGTCTATTTTCTTATTGAAGCATAGGTTGTGTGATGTTTGGGTCCAAGGCCTAGTGTAGCTTGATCGAGCTGAGATGATTATGTCGTGTCTTAGGCTCAGGCTGGTGTAACTTGATCATATTGGAGGCCATTTATGTGGTTTGGATCTGTGTTGTCAGTAGATATTGTATTATTTTACATTCAATTTGGTTAGTTTTTATATCTAGTCAGCCTTGTGGGAGAGCAGTTTTGGACGGCCCAATGGGTGAGAGGTTGTGGTAGGAAACTTCTAGGATTCTGGGAGGCATGATTGAGGCCTTGTGGTGGTCCAGATCAAGTGACCTGTTAGGTATAACTTAGATGGTTTATTACAAAATGGTATTAGAGTTTTTTTGTTTTGTTATTTGGGGAGTTGGTAGACTAGAGGTATAAGAATGTGTCAGAACTTATGATGGATATTAGGCCAATTTGTCATGAAAACCTTTCCTAATACGAAGTTCAAGTTTCTAGCGAATTATATTTCCATTATTGGTATTAATTTTTATTATTTCATGATTTTACCTAGTATGATACACTTGAGTTTGCAGATTTATGGTTTATTCTGGTTTTTGGATCTTGGTCTGTTGGAAAGAGGCCAATGTTCATGCCTCATTCTAGGAACATGGGATTCAAATGACATATGCATGTTTGTGGTGTTTTAAAGTATTTTTATTTTATTCTAATTACATTTCTTATGGTTCATTAGGTGATAGGTTTTCTATTATTGTAGATGAAATCCCTTAATAAAGGGATCAATGTAAACCCTTATAGATCAGTTCCGGCTCCTAGTTCCTTGTTGGTGGATCGATATGGGAAAGGATATATGAGGGATATTTGGTTTGGGATTGAGTTTCCCTAAACTGGAGGTTCCTCTGAAGTCCCATGTACATGTTCCTTGGCAGGGAACTGTTCTTTCCATGTGTTGTCTTCCAGGTTAAGGGGTGGGTCCTATGATCATGATATCACTAATGAATTGGGTGGGCATGGCGGTTATTCCTTGCTGGAGCCATTTAGGAACTTTTGGTTTTTTATTGACACCAACATGGAGGGTGGTCAGTGGGTTTAGGCGGCCTAGTTTCACTAGGGCTTGTCCCATGTGAGTGCGAGTCCAATTGTGCACTCAAGGAGACGAGTAATGAAATACTTTTAATGGGGATTTCACTATAATATAATGGAGATTGTGATCCACATTTAATTGTTTATTGAGTGTGGAGGTTGTAGGTGTTTTAATGGTGCTCGAGAGTGATTATTTTGGACATGTATGTCCATTATTTTTTGGTGATGGATATTACATGGTCTGTGTGTGTTTTTGTAAGGCATAAGGTTGATGATAATTATATTATGGTGGCATGTACTATTAGATCTATCATTTTTGAATGCATATTGTGGGTGGATAAAGCAATGGATACTGTAAGATTGGTCATTTCATGGTTGAGATAGTATTGACTATGTTAGTGCTTTGAGGGGAGCAAGGATGATGGATATCCAATAAGGCTTCTCAGGGGTGATAAACATTTATAGTGGGAAGTTTTTGATGAACCACATCATCACGGCTTTTGAAAATCTTAGGAAATTTGAAATTTTTATTCATGGAATTATTTTAGGGAAAAATTGTAATTTATCCAACAAGGTCATCTTAATTAATTTTTTAGACCACTATAGTGGTTCTCGAATATGGTGTTTACCCAAGAACCATAGTTTGTTGTAAATTTCGGCCATTCTAATTTTTAGGGAATATTTAATATTAATTAATTAAATATTAATTTATTCATACTTTCTTGTTAGGTCATATATTTTAAATGAATATTCATATTGAGATGTCATCTCCACCATTGATTTTTGGAATGATATTTCATCCTAATAGATGCGTAACCTTGAATTGGGAAATGGGGTCGAGCCCCATTTTCATTTTATTTTATTTTTTTCTTTTTTTATTTTTTTCTTTTTTTTCATCATTATTTTAACATGGATTTTTAGGTAAACTCATGGGAGATTCATTCCACATAGCTGAGATATAGAGAGGGGGATAAGTGGGAGAGGGACACAAGGGGGTGTCACCGTGGATCTCAACTCTTTTTGGATCATCATGTGGTGGTTGAAAATCACAAATCATTGTGAATATTTGGTGGTAGGATCGTTTTACTTTTTTTCCACAAACCCCCATATATTTATTTTTTATGTTTTTAAATCCTTATATGGGTTTTTTGGGACCCCTTGTGGGTTTATTTGGGAGTTTCGATGAGAAAATAGGAGTTTCATATTGTTTTTGGGGTTTTGCTTTTGGGGATACTAGTGTACACAATATGTGGTTTTATGGAAACATGTTGTGTGTTATTTATATTTAGGAAATATGATTTTTTGGGGACTACACACCATGTACAAGGGGTACATGCTATGTATTGGTCTTGGGTGTTGTAGAATCCCACTCTAAAATCCACTAATAGGTATCCTGAGTAGGTTAGTTAATGACCTCAACACTCCTCTCCATATGCTAGAGGCTACTGAATAGTAGATAGGGCCTAGTGTATTTCCATGGGAAGAACATAACATCTTGAACATAGTATAGCATAATGGTAAATAATATGTATACGTAGAGGAAATAATAACAAATAACTAATAGTGGAAAAATAAATTATGCAGGTAATAAAAAAGATGAAGCTAAATCAATAGCAGATACAAAAGTGATGATCATTCTAGATTCTATACAATAAGTGAAGTACATAGGATAAATGGGTACAAGTATATACAACATGCTAAAAAATAAAAAAAGTACCAAAATATTTCGTCACGATAATAACAAGAATATGCTTAGTCCTCTTTTCCAATAATCCATTTTAATACTAAAAATCCAACATCAAAATTTGGGTGCTTCCTTTTATATATCCATGTAACAATGAAGTCTATTCATGTACCATAGGTGGCTCAAATAGGGTTTCAGATATATTAAGTATTCCACCACCAATAGTGTCTAGAAATATCCAATCTATGCATATAAAATGAGTAGTGTTCAAGTAAATCTATTGGTAAAACAATAAAAAAACCTATTGATGTGGGATTCTCATGGGTTACCCAACCGATACTACCTGCTTCGGTCAAAGCCAGATATCTACGAACCCAGGTCAACCTTTATAGATATAGCTTTTAAGTAAAATTTATATATATATATATACAAATACATACATATATACATACATACATACATACATACATACATACATACATATATATATGTATGTAAACACATAATAAGTCTGTAGGCGTATATCATCGAAAACATGACTAGGTTGTTAGAAATCCATGTGTAAACACGGGAAAACCCCAAGCATGTTCTTTGGATTGGAATATACATCCATAAACATAGAAAAACCCTAATACAATGTTCTTAATAAACTGGCATCCTAAGACCATCCAAGGTGTTCTATAACATGGAAACCCAAGTATCACTCTTGGTGCAATATAAGTACTCATCACCATAAGGGTCCATCAAAGGAGATTCGTAAGTCGAACTTAAGTATCAATATTGACATTGTCTAAAGGAATAACCCTATGAGAACATCCTAGATCCATGTACCATTCTTGGAATGTTATACAATCATTACCCACTAAGTCCATCCAAGTAAATTAATTAGGGAATAAAGTATCACTCACGGGTAAAGTACATAATGCAGACACCCGGTGAGCCTATCCATGGAATTCTTTAAAAGAATCCTAGTATCACTCCCAGTGTGTTAATCTTCATTTAAAAATTCCAATTTATAAAGATCTAAGAGCCCTTCCTAGGAGTCCTTAATTCAATACCTTTGTATCACACTCGGCCTGATTTAATGTTATATTTTTAGTTATCATGAAAACTCATACCAATTTAGAAAATAAGTATAGTAATATTAAGGGTCATTTCACACACCTATTTTGGAGGTTTAAATCGATTTAATTTTTTAGTATCTTTTGAATTTAATTAAGGTTCACACTTTTGGGTGGCTTATGTCGGGGTGGCACCCCTATGGTGTTAATTCATATATTTCTATGACTACGTTAATCATGGAAAACTATTTCATATAATTTATTAAACATTTGGGAGGCATTAATGAAATATTACAACATGAATAAAAAGGTAACATGATAAATTAAACTATACTTTTTGGGAAAAGAAGTAGAACACCCACCTTAGGTTGGTAGATGACCCCTCATCCATTGTTGTCCTTTGAATCGAGCTAGAATGAATGAAATATTCAAAATTGAAAACCCTTAAATAGGACATATTAGCTTGAATAGAATATATCCAAAAACGAAGGAATAAACCGAGAAATAAATGAAGAGGAATGAAGATCTTACCAATGCACTTCCAATGAGATGAACGGTGGATCCATCAGTGTCTGGATGAGGAAGAAATAAGGGAACATATCTTAGGAGTTTAAGAGATCCCATAGAACAATATGTTCTCTGTGGGAGGATAAATGAGAATAGAAGAGGTTATTCTCCTTAAAAAATAACTAGAGGCATATTCACAACATGAGTATTTTTTATATCATGAAATATTTGGGGTTTTCCCCTCTGGAATAATCCTACACATTTCATGAAAGATATTTGGCCAAACCACCTCACATCATGAATTAAATCCATGACATGTATTAATTTCTCACCCTATAAAAACTCAAGGGACTTGGCCAAAATATTTTATTTCATGAATTGAATTCACATCATGAATTTAATTAATATCATGAATTTAATTCATGTCATGAAATTTTTCTATAGCTAGGATGCATCCCCATGCTACCTTCTTTTCCAAAAAAACTAAAAAACCTTAAGTTGTAGTTACAATTTCTTAAGCTAAAATAAATACTCATCCTGTATTTTACCAAATTTAATATAGTTCATTCCTCTATGAAAATATAGGTCATTAAAAACACCCCTATTTAAAATTTAACAGCCCCAAGTTACCTTTTAGAGGGTTCTAAAGCATCATCTGAGAGAATTTATAGCCACTGAGTACATACATTTTCCTCTCTGTCCTAGGTCTCTTCCTACACATGATCCTATTTCTATAACAGTTGGATAAGAGGACTTAACTGTCCTCATAGAAACCTTAATTCTCCAATAAATGTTATGTATCATATTCACCTCAAAGGATGCATCTACATCCATCTTGATATCCTTAGGATAAAATTAATGAGATGGGTTAGAGTAATAACAACAAAGCCACGATATATGGAAGACATCATTCATAGCCTAGTACCTCTGAGGTAAATCTAGTAGATAGGATACCAGCCTGAGTTGCTCTAAGGCCTCAAAAGGCATAAACTAACAAGGTGATAACTTTACCATTCTTGGAATCTATCTATGACACAATCTAGGAGAAACTCATTGAATGACCCAATGTCCCACCTCAAATGTCCAAGTTTTGCAGTGATGATTGGTATAACACATCTATATGTATTGAGCTATATCCAAATGATTTTGAATTATTTTTACGTTCTTAAAAAAATTTATAGATAAGATGAGGTCCAAGTGGAACCACTTCACATTCATCTAATCGGCACAGGGGTGAACAACATGACCTACCATAAAGGGACTCATAGGAATCCATTTGAATAGTTTCCCAAAATCTATTATTGTTAGAAAAATAAACTATAGGTAGTTGTTTCTCCCATGAACCTTCATGATAAAGGGAACATGCATGAATAAATTCCTCTAAGGCCTATATCGTATGATCGGTCTAAACATCTATCTAAGGGTGATTGTTGTACTTAAGAAAACATATTAAGAAAGTGTTTTTTTTTCAAACCATTTTATAACCACGACATAAATTGGGAGCCACTTTCCGATATGATCAAATAGTGAACACTGTGAAGGCATACAATACTCTGAATATAAAGTCTCTTATTCTCATAAACTGAGAAAGTTTTTCAGATAGCTAGAAAGTGTTCAAACATGGAAAATCTATTGATGATCACCCATATTGTGTCTCATCCCTAAGGGGATCTTTATAGGCCTATCAAAAAATACAGGGTGATGTCAACCCATTTGAAATTAAGAATGGATAGAGTCTATAAAAGCCTTGGAGTCCACTGGTTCTTTGTCTTCACCTGATGAGAGGTAGAACACCATAAGATAAAACTTACAATATTCCTATTAATACCTAAACACCAATACTGGAGATGTATGTCTCAATACATCCAAATAATCCCATAGGGAACTGTCCAAATAGAGAAGTGAGATTCCCACTTTAGTTCTTCATGTATTTATATAGGCACTCAAACATGTCTGTGAATGTGTAGGATCTCATCCTTGTCAATAACCCAACCTGATGGTGGGTCATCACCTAAGACATTGTCCCTTCGGACTAGGTTCTCATGATCTTAAAGTGGTATCATCCTAACCCATTCCAAAAGGTAGGTTGTCACTACCAAAGATACTAAAAATTTATTCGCATGATATTAATGATCCTCCTGGAGAATCTCTGAAAATAGTTCCATCAACTTTCAATCAAAATTGGCCTCTTATATGGAATGTGTTTGAGTCTTATGGCTTAGTAAATCAGGTTCTTCATTTCCCTTTGTTGGAGTACAAGTGAGCTCAAATTCATATGACTAAAGGTACTCTACCAACCTCTACTACCTAATATTCAAGTCAGGCTCTAGGGAAATGTATTTTTGACTTTTATGGTTCATGTAAATGAAAATCCCTTCTCCCAATAAATGGTGACTCCAACAATGTAAGGCATGAACCATAATGGCTAGATCAAGGGTGTTCATAGGGAAATTCTAAACAATATGTCTCAGATAGCAGGACATGTATGCTACAAACTGATCTACTTGAATCATATCTAATCCAAGTCCAATTCATAATGTGTCATAATAGACTATATAGATTCAACCAAACTCTAGAAGAATCCTGATGGGCACTGATTTCAGTCTCCCTTTCAACTCCAGAAAGGTTGTCTCACATGCGTTTGACTATAAAAAATAACACACTTTTTAGTCAAGCCAATGGGAGGTGATTATAGGTGTAAAATGTCCTGAATAAAATTTATATAATATCCTTATATCCTCATGAAATTGAATATATCAAATAAATTCTTGGGATTCTTAAAGGATACTAGAGTTCTCACCTTCTCTGGGTCAATGTATACTCTTTCCTATGAGATGATATGACCGAGGAAGTGAACCCTATTGATAAAAAAGTTACATTTAACGATCTTGGTATAAATTTGGTGCTATCATAGTGTATTAAAAAATATCTCATGATTTTTTTCATGGTAATTATTAGTGAAAGAATATACCAAGATATCTTCAATAAAGACCACAAAAAATGATTCCAAATATGGGAGTAAAACCCAAGTCATCATATCCATAAAAACTTCTAGTGTGTTTATAATGTCTAAAAATCTAACTAGATACTCATTCAAGGAATATCTTATCCAGAACAATATATGTGGTATGTCCAATGGTCTCACATGAACTTGATGGTATCCTTACCTAAAATTGATCATAGAGAAAAACTTTTCACCTCAAAGATGCTCAAAGAGTTCATCTATATGAGTTAGTGGATAACAGTTCTGAACTGTAAGCCAGTTCAACTGATGGTAAACCACCCACATCTAAAGGGAATCATCTACCTTCTTGTTGAAAAGGAAAATTGAAGCCCATGGAAAAGTATTGGGTAAGATAAAATCCTCAGCTTCAAATTGCGATATCATCTTTTTGATTTATTGGATCTCAATAAGTGTCATCCTGTGAGGAGGAATAGAAAATGGTTCCACTCCGAGCACTAGATCCATAGTGAACTCAACCTCTCTCTCAATAGGTAATATAGATAAGTCATTAGGGAAAAAATTCATCAAATGATCAACCGTATGATAGAATTACATATATCTCATTCTCTATTCATTCATAAATATACTAACTATATGGGCTATCACCCCGCCAATCCCATGATGCTCTAATCCATGTCGACTTCCCAGGACATCTCATTCTCCCTTATGAACATAAGTACTACCTAGAGTTATGTGAAAGACACCCTAAAACGATAAAAATCAACTTGGGTGTGGTATGGAACAAACTAGTCCATCCTAGGAATGAAATTGATGCAAGTCATTATAAAAAAAATATTAGAAAGGAAGAAATATCCACCCACCTTAATAGGGAAATACATATATTGACATATACTTTCCGATTGAACCCCTAAAGATGTGTCGAGATTCATAAATCTATAGAAGATATCCATTTCTTAGACCATACATTCCATAATTTCGATAGATAAAAATGAGTTTGAAGAGATTGTATAAAATAGGGAAGAAACAAAAGTAGAGGAAACTAAATAGTACCTCAAATTGTAGAAGGACTCAAACCATGATCCTTTGGAGTATGATTCAATATATACATAAAGTCTGATCTATTTACTTGATATGCAACCTGACTAGCCAAGGATGGTCCACTCTATTGGCATTGAACCTATGAATTTTGGATAACCCGACTACCTCCTTAACCTAATCAGACAGTAGTAGTCTATCCCTCTGCCACACGTAGATATACTTATCCTCCACCTAAATGTGGAGTCTGTTCTGATCCCTTATCACTAGAAACTTGATGGAAATTCTAGGAAAATCATTTAAGGTGACCCATCCCATCATAATCTTATCACTCAATTGGTCCCTCATACATTGGGGCTTCTTATGTTCTTCCCTTCCACAATAGTGACACACCGCATAACTGTTAGTGGGAATCATTTGACTTCCAATGCCACGATGATAATAATCAAAACAATGTTTCCTACCACTAGAAAAGTCAACTCCTTGGATCAAAGTCGATCCACCATGGATCACAATAGAATATTCCTTGAGGATCGGATTAGTGATAAGGTCTGGTTTCAATATCTCTAAAGTGGTGGTCAATGGAAATACATTCACCTATGACCATCCTTAAACTGTCTCACAATCACCATCTCTTCACTGGCCAATGTCATCACAAAATGATGAAGTTCAGTAAATTGAGTTGAATAATCCATCACAGACATAGAACCATGATATAGGTTCATAAACTCCATAGCATCATTTCCCTTTTAGTATATAGAAATAATAAATCATATAATGTTGTTTGGAATTCCTCCTAGACCAAACCATAATAACAATGATCCTGAGAAATTAAATCCCACCAATGTTTAGTTGATACATGAATCATATTGGTAGTGATATTGAACCTCCACTCTAGAGGCATCTCCAAATGCTTAAATATCTATAAAATAAACTCTAACCAAGATTATATGGCCTAAGTACCCCATCCTCTAAGATGGTGGGAGGATGATGTTACTGAAATTATTGTGTCTACTCTGCCATAGTAAGGGAAGATCACAAGGCTCCCTATATAGAATGCTTGAAGCACATGAATCGCTCTTGAAACTTATCATTGATTCCTAGAAAAATAAGATTATGAGGTTCCTCTAGTAGAACTATATGAGGTATTACTAGTAGATTAGGGTCCACAACCTCTAGAGTATGGTGGTCACTAACCTCACAGAGCACTACTGGAGGATGTCATGGCAGCATAGCCCTAAAATTTCCAAACACATTCCACAGATAAAATTGAACAACAAATAGGATCAATGATAAAAAAGGACATGTACAAATCCTTCCTAAATATGAGTTACACCTCTTTCCAATGTATGTGGGTTAGCTAATCCCAAGAACAAGATTATTAAAAAAATTTGATACATACTAGTCTATTTTATAATACACATACAGTAAGAAAAAAGGAAATATAATTGTTTGATACCACCTTGTAGCATGTTGACTTGATATCCACTAAGAGGTTCCATTAGCCGGTTGGCCACATGACATCATGTAGGGCTCCCCACACACTAGAGGCTTCTGATTAGTAGTGGGGCCTAGGGAATGTTCGTGGGGAGACTATGCCCTATTTATTAGAGTGCAACACAATGTTAAATAATAAATAAAAGTATAGTAAATAGTGATAAATAACTAGTAGAGGAATAATAAATCATCCAGATAATAAATAGTTAGAAGCTAAATCAATATCAGATACAAAAATGATGACCATTCCATGATGCCATACAAAAAATTATGTACACAATTTATAGGGGTACATCATATATAACATGTTAAAAAAATAAAAAATAAAAAAAAATGCCTCTACTAGAATCTGGGGCATGGGCTCAGTCCTCTACTCCTGTACTCCATCCTAATACTAAAAATAAAACATCATAAGTTGGGCTCTTTGATTTATCTATCCCTGAAATAAAAAATTGTGTTTAGGTACCAACGGAAGACCGAAATCGTGTGAGATATAATCAGCTCTCCACCATCAATGGAGAAAAATATATTTTATTAATATAAAATGAGTATTGTGTAGGTAAATATTATATAAAAATAAAAATTAAATAAAACACGTCATTATGGGTTCCTCATGGCTTACCTGACCGACAATACAAGTTTCTACCTAAGACGTATGTCTCTAATCCATGTCCAACCTATATAGATATAATATTCAAGTGAAATGTATACAAATATATATATATATATATACCTATATATATATATGTGTGTGTGTGTGTAAATACCTAATAATCCTATATTCATTCATGCATAGAAAACATGACCAGGCCATTAGAAATTTAAGTGTAAACATAGACCGAATCCATGAATGTGTGTTGTCCTGGTGGACACATAAATAAAATTATAAAAAATAAATCAAATGTTCTTAATAAAGATGCACGTTGATCGCATCTATGTCATTCCATAGAGGAAACCTATGTATCAATGAACGGGAACTATAAGCATCCACCACTATAAGAGCCCGTCCAATGTGATTTGTAAGTGGAACCCAAGTAGCCCTCTCGACAATGTCTAAATTAATAAACCCTTGAGCCCATACATCACATTATACATCAGGAACCCAGTATCAATCATGGATTTGTATAACAACATTATATAACGAGCCCATCTAAGGTAATCCACTAGTTAACTGGGTATCACTCACGGGTAAATTACTTAAGGCATCTTCCTAGTCAACCCGTCTAAGTTATTCTATAAAAGAAACCAAGGATCACTCTTGGTGTGATGATATTAATTAAAAATTATAATTTATAAATCTAGATGACCCTGTCTAAGTCATCCTTATGTCAAGACCCATGCATTTTCCTTGTCATGATGTAAGGGTATAAGTTTAACTTGCATGAAAACTCATTACATTTAAGAAAATATTTATAATAATTTCAATTGAAATTTAACACACCTTTATTGGTGGTTAAAATATATTTAAGAAATTATCTTCTTAGGTATTTAATGAAGGCACGCCCTTTAGGGTGGATCACATCAGATTTTTCACCCTATGACATTAATTCATGAGTTTTTTGGACTATGGTGACCATGAGAAAACCATTTTATTCAATCAATTAATCATTTTGGAGGTGTCACTAAAAGATACTATAATGTTTCATAATGAAAAATTATAAATAAAACAATAATTTTGTTGATAATAACTATACCACCTACCATAATTTGGCAGAAGACCCCCATCCATTTTTTTTCTTGGAATTAAGCTCGAATAGAAGAAATCGTCAAAATAGACAAAATCCATGAAAATAAGGAATATTAGATTGCACTAAAGTAGTGTCAAAAATGGTGGAATAATATAAGAATGTAATGAATAGGATCAAATATCTTACATATTTTCTTCCAATGAGATGAATGATGGAACGAGTAGTGTTCGGACAAGGAAGAACCAAGGGAACATAGCTTAGGCATTAGAGAGCTCCCATAGAAGAAGTGGTGTTATGCGGGAGGAGAAATGAGAATTGAAAGGGTTATGTAACTTAAAAAATAACCCATGATATATTCATGATCTGAATATTTATCATGTCATGAAATATTCAGGTTTTCCCCCCTTTTTGAAAAACAAATACACATCATGAATGAGGTGTAGCTAGACTACTTTAGGTCATGAATTAAATTCACAACATATATTGAATTCAATCCCCATAAAACTCATGGGGTCCAACCAAATCATTTCACATCAAGAATTGAATTCATGTCATGAATTTAATTCACATTGTGAATATAAATAATTTCATGAATTTTTTATACAACTAGGCTATAACCCCTTGCTACTTTACTTTCCAAAATCGACAACCAAGACTCAAGCTAAGATTACCTGAGATCAAGACAAAAGGCAAACATAACTGGGTTGGATATAATTTAAAATAATACATACACCTATGAAAATACATCACATTAAATGCTTGTGGATGAGGTGTTATTAGAAACCTCATTTTGGGGTACTTGGCTATGTGGGATACACGACCAGACCTTCTGTGGGGCACACTCCAGATAGGAGTACACATTCAAGTGAGGTACAGGGCTATTTACGTAAGAGGGGACCCATTTGGGGGGGGGGGGTACACATCCTATACGAGTGGTACATGAAGTGTACTCCGGTATTTTACACACTAAATGGGACTACATACATGGGATGGTTACCATGCAGTGGTACACATCGTTTAATAGGAGAAACACACCATGTACTTTGGAAAAGTAAATGCCGAATAACCTGAGAAACGTGACTAGGGGGGCCTCTGTGGGTATATGATATGAACCTGAAGTGCACACCCTATACTATCACTACCCTATTCTGTTTTACCTATTTTCTCCGAATAGTCAAAAATTAATTTTTTTTAGTTATCCATTCCAAGTGTTTTTTCACACATATCATTATGGTGGAATCCTTTTGGTGTTTAGAGACCGTTTAGATGGTCTTTTGTACTATGAGAGTTCAGTAGGAGATTTTCTGTGAGGTTTTGTTTTGGAATCCATATTGGGGTTTGGTTTGTGAGATCCATGGGCCATTTGAGGGTGTGATATCATTATTTGGATATGAAATGTGGATACCTACTACTGTTGATTGAGGTTATTTTAGATGGATTCTCAAAGGAGGGATCGAGAAGTATCTCTTATGAAATCTTGGTTATCTTTATATTTTTGGGCCATTTTATCAATGTTAGAGATTTTGAGAGTTAGATTCTACGTTAGGAGACTAAATCTTTTAGATCCTTTGGGATAGGTTGACACTATGGGATGGTGGTTATGGTAAGTTTCATTGAGATTCTAAGATAAAACTGAGCGAATCTTGAGGATGCCCTTGTGGGATGGGTTATGATCATGTGATCGGTGGTTTCCATAGTTGACTGTTGATAATGAATGTATGGCATGTTTTGTTTTGGATCATACTGATGAACCCTTGTTGAGGATCTCCTACTTTAGAGGTGGTCATGAGAACCATTGTGAATTCCCTATTACATGCATATGCTTTTGGATTCCCCTTTGGGTTTATTTTTGGATGAGGATTAGTTGGAATCCACTGAGGGTCATTTGGGATGTTCAGAACATGATTTATCTTGTGCTTTTGGATGAGCTAGAGGAACCCCTCATCATGTGCCCCACTCTTGATTTGTAATTTTGTATAGTTGAAGTTGTTTCTATATGAATATCCAATGATCTTGGATTCAAAAGGAAATTCTCATGGTGAATGTCACATTATGATACGGTCCTAGGGACTGTGAGATCCCTGAGTTTGGTTTCATCCTGAGGTCAGTCATGGAGTGGACATGGTGTCTATTTTTTGGATTATAATATCTAGAGAATCATGAGAGCCCATGATGTTTCGGCTGACGGTGGATTGGCATTGCTTGTTCAGATTCTTGGATGGTGGGTTTGAGGTTGGATCATCTTACGTTTAGTTGACCTTTGGACATGATGTTTGAGGTACTATCTACTCAAAACTGTTGTTTGAGTAGGATATCCTTAGGATATCTTGAATTAAGAATTATACATGGGTTGTGAAATGTAACACTCATCCATTATCATGTTTTGATTATATGGTATTAGAGAGATAATGAATGATCTGGATAATTGCATCCCCCATCTAGTCGAGTGTTAGCCCTGACTACTATGGCTTATGGATCATAAGATGTTGATACACTCGTGGAGTGGGTATTTGGTACCATCGATTCTTTTCGCACCATATTTTAATGGTACCTATGGGAAATTTTGTTCAGTTCCATGTTGGTACCCATGGGACATTTTGTTCAGCTCCCTGCTGATACCCATGGGACATTTTTTGGGTCCATAGCTAGTGCCTGATTATTTATATAGGACCTTTGAGATGGATTGGTTCTCTATTGATTGACCTAGATGTTCTTATTTTAGTTTAGATCATGCCATAGAAGTCCTAGTGCCTGGTAGATTCATGTTGTTTGGGTGGATGCCTACAGTTATGCCCTGGGGTATGACATTCATGTATGTTTCATTAGTCATCTTGGAGATCCTGTATAGATCTGGAGGACACACCATTTTTTGTGTTGATGGGTGAGTCAAATTCTGTAAATCCTCTAGAAGGGGCCATAGTGGCGGTGTATTTACTATAGGTTTTAGGATTACTTTTGTTTTTTTATTTGTTTTTATTTCCCCCTTTTATGCAGTTTTTTTTATTGCTAGTTGGTATTAGTTTTCGGATAGGCTAGTCATATCACATGTTCCTGAAATTGTTATGACAACATATTTATAGTTTTATAATTGGGGATGGACAACTAAGATTTATTTCTATCCCTTATATATGTATCTTGGTGTGTGGGCATACCTAATGTCCTCTTTTAGGTTGGACCACATGTTGTGTGATGGTTGGGGCTGAGAAACAACATTTCTTGATCAAGCGAAGTTGGTCATGAGGAGTATCGGGATTGAGCTGGTGCAACATGAGCATCATGGAGACTGGGTATATGGGTTGGATCAGTGTTAGTAGTAGATCCTATTGTATTTCACATTTAGTTTTTTAAATGTAGTCTGTCCATGAGGCGAACAATTATTTATTTTTTTCATGATTTGAGTCTGTACCACTTTATGTTTCATTCCATTTATTATTGTATTATTTATTTCAGTTTATTTTTTACAGATACTATGATATCGGTCCTTGTGTATGAGGTTGTTCATTTTGCACTATTATTACACTCAGAACATAGATTATTGTTTCCCCTTATACCTTTAGGACCCTCACTTATTATTTTAAAAATTGATGTTTGGGGAGGCATGCTTGAGGCCTTGTGGCAGACCAGATCGGGTGATGTGTCAGGTTGACCCCAATTGGTTTGTTACAGTTTGAACATGTAAAAATCAAATCAAGGATTTATGTATGTGTATTCGATCTCAGTTTTATTTTTTATGAGACACTTTCCATATTCCCCATGTGATTATTTTATGTGCTGTATATACATCCCATGAATGTATTTTATGATTATTTTCCAAAAACATATGTCTATTTACATATCTATTTGAGGATCTTTCTTCCACAAGGATTTCTAATCAATGTTCCCAAAGTGGTAATGGTTTTATGGTAAAATATCATCGTTTATCAAGAATGTTTATTTTTATACTTATATTGAAGAAATATTATGATCCATCTCTAAAAAGGATCATGAATTTTTTAATCCTCTAGTAATTTAATGAGAATAAAATTTTTCCCTTCATTTTTTATTTCATTATTTACTAAATAATTAATAATATTTTGTTAAAATAAAAATCATATTTATTTCTCACTTTGATTGAAGAAACCCTTTTTTTCAATATCCGTGTTTTCAAAAAATTGTTTTAACATTATTTAAAGGTTTTATTAATGAAATTGTTACTTGTGTTTGATGTTTTTACAAATTTTTTTAATATAAATATTCATGTAATTTTTCATACAATGTTTTTTTTGGATTTTGCCAAAAATGTGAAAGGAATATTTGTTTTACATATACACAAATAATAATATTTTTTCCATCACAAAAAACTCATTATTTTAAATATTCCTTTATATGTTTCAAATTTTATTTTAAAATAAAATGATTTCAATAAAGTTTATTTAATTTTTAGATATTTTCAATATGAAAATGATATTTTCCACAAGAAATGTTCCAAGTGATCTTTCAAAATCATTTTCTATCTATGGTGACATCCTTTGATGTTACTTATAATTTAATGATGATAATATTGAATGATACAATATTTATTCCTTTTATGGATGTTTAATGTTTATTTTTATGAAATATTTATGAGACCCATTTATTTTTCATGAGTTATGATTTGGTGAATTGATGAAATGTTTATGAAACCTTTTTTCATTACATAGATTATGATGTGATGATATTATGAAAGTATTATGATATTGTGGTAGAAATAAGTGTGGATTTTCTTATAAGAGGAATGAGAGACATATCTCCCTCCAATACATTGGTTGATTCTATATATCTCATGAGATAACAATCAGAAAAAAGTATATTAGCTTGATCCGCTACGAGAAACATTTTCATCCTAATCCACAATGGGAAATAGGTGATAAGTCCTTATCCACTATATTGATGTTCATGATATTTAACCATGACATATGAAATGTTTTTCTATATTTATGATGGTTCCACATTTTTATGACACGAGCTTATGGTTCACGATCGATTTATGATGATTTCTCACTCTCATGGGATAAGTTTTCAAAAATGACAAAGTTTTTTGCCATGAATCATGTTTACGATCTATCATAGGTTGGGTATTAAATTTTTAGTTATTTTAACGATAATATACCCTTATTCTTAACTTATGATTTAATATTATCACAGATTGATATCCCATATGTTAACCCAAACTGAGCAGCTGAGCTCACCCTTTCTTATGTTTTCATCCACAGGTTATGATAAAAGGTTTAGGTAGGGTATTCCTAAAAGGAGTACTATGTCAGAAGATATTTATTGTATCTGTATACTATATTTCATGAAACAAAAGGATTGTGTTTATAGTCTCCATAGACACTAAAGAATTATGGTATTATGGCATGTGTTTATGAAATGTGTTGAATATTCATATAAAAATATGTGGTATATATATATGGAAAGCCTTGGTTTCTATAATATTGGTACCCAAAAAAATTCCAATACAATTTAAGGTATAAATCAAAGAATCAATTAGGTAAAAGTTTCTTCATTGAATAAGTACACTTTAGTTCTAAAAAACATCATAAATTAAGTGATTGACTTAAATACCCTAATTGATGTTAAATGAAACCATCAAATCACTATAATCTTGAAGTCCTATGGAAAGTTCCATACCCTAAGACCAATAATTATTCTTATATAAATCCAAGATTAGTTCTAGGATATCTCTTTTTTATTCATAAAGTTCTCATTATCCATCTTGATCATTAAGATAGTGTTTTTACTTTTCCACATCGATGTATTCTGATGAAAAAAATATGTGTCATGATCACCCTATTTGATAAAATAATCCCTTGAATAGTTTAAAAAATATACTTTATTGTCTCATAACACCCCATAAAACACTTTTTCTAAATAAGAAGCATCTTAAATGGTGCTGGTTGAAGCAAGATATGTGTAACAATGTTTAAAATCCATCTTAATAGTAGTTTTCATCTAATCAAAGATCCTATAATTTTGATAGATCAACTTTTAAAAATGAGAAACAACACCACCAATCTTCCACCAGTCCTTACCACACAAATTTGACCATGTGGAATCAATAATACCTCAACAAATATCATCATGGAGCCACAACATTTCGAATTTGAACCCATTCTTGATTTTGGGTAACTTATCTTTTGCTAGTGTATGAAGAGAAATAGGAAAATGATTGGATGATACCCTTGAAAGATGATAGACCATATACAAGTAAAATAATGATCAAAATCAACTGAATTTATAAATCTATAGAGACATTTAGAAATCCTTGAAGTAGGATTATGGTCATGAAACTATGTAAAATTACCTCCATAAAAACCCAAGACCAAGAGAAGTGTATGAATCATACAATACAGAAATTGGATAATTTATTAAGGGTTTCTCGATAATTCTATTTTATTTTAATTATTATAATGGATTTTATTTAATTATATGCTTATTTGAATATGGACTTTAAGATCATTCATGAGAAACTTAAGGATTTCCCAATATTCCCATTTATCACCATAACCTCAACACCCATAAATACTAATATAATGACACCATGGTTCCCATGGATGGAAAATAAAAATATTGATATGATTTTGGGTAATGTTTTTCACAACTATATTATCCTATTATTTTCGCATAATGAAAATCCCTCCTATAAGGACTACACTGAATTTTCTGGGTATAGCAGAACAAACCTAGTGGGATGGATAACCATTGAGGTTTTCTCAGATCTGATGGACGATTATTAAATTTTTCAAGACATAAATTTCATGACCTAAGAAATTATTCATTCAAATATTGATATTTGAAAATCCTAAAACCCAAATAATATCATTACATGGGAAAATTTTAATTAATTTATTTTAAATATGAAAAAAGGATACTTGTTCTTAAGATTTTTCTTTGATGAAGATGTTGATCATCCCAAAAAATAATTTCAAGATTAACTCTGTTTCACTTGCAGGATCCAAGTGATCCAAACCGGCTCCTTTAATCTTCAAGTGGAAATGATGAAATATCAGGTGCTAACACAGTTGATCTATCATGTTGGGAAATTCATATTGATCACTCTATATCATTCTTGCTTGAAATATTATCTCTTGATCTTATCATTCTTTTTGATAATGATAGAAAGTAAAATTCAAGAGATATGTCTGTTGAGCATAATGATTCTCAATTCATGATTAACCCTATACAAAAGATATACCAACCTCTTTATAGAGTCAGGGTTCAGGTTAAAATATTACTTAATTACACCATGAATCTTGAGTAATATATTAAATCTTTTCTTACCCCATGATGTTGAATAATAATAATAAAATTTTATGCTTTGTGATAACTAGTTCAATGATAAATATTAATTCACCGGGATGAAAATTAATATTTATAAATAGACCTGATATTTATTCTCTTGGATTCCATATAGTTTATTGAATACCTAAATAAATATTTATTAAATATTAATTCATGAATATATATTCTATACACATTTTAGAAAATAAATATTTATTAAATGTTCAATAAATAAAATAAACATTATTATTTACAATTTGGTGAATAAATATTCATTAAATATTTGTGATCAATAATACTAGAATAAAATTATTCCTCAATATTTTTTTAATAGGTTGGGGTTGAGTTCCATTTTTATTAGAAAGTAAATTTGTCTTTTTAACTAGGTTGGGAGGTAACCTTTACATGACCAGATAGCCCAATGGTTTATAGACCCATTACAAAATAGCTCAAAGTCCTGACATCCCTAATACCTATAAATTTCCCAAAGAAACTAAGTGAGAAGCCTGTGTCATTTCATGTTACAATTAATACAACATGATTCCCATTATCAATATAAACACTTAGTCTATGAACCTATTGGGTTATTTATCATTGGAATTAGGATAGATTTACTAAAGACTAAGATTAATGTCTAGAAACGAGTCAAAAACCCAAGAGAAAGAGATTAATGTGTAAATTTTGACAACCACATTGAAGCAATCACATTTAATTATAATACCTTTATAAAAATACCCCATCATGAATTTTGAAAATATGCATGTTCAACCCATATTCTTGACACGTCATTCTTTGACGATATGAAATAAACACATCGTTACACCGTTTCCATGGAATTTAAAGTGATGGATCCATTAAAATCAAAGGGTTGATATATCTACTTACATAAATAGGGATGGGAGAAATCCTTCATTGAATTATCCATTAAAAACATTTCATCCATGATTCACCCAGTATACACTACTTCCTGAGAACATATGGTCTCATGATTTTTGTTAGTAAATATAAGTGTTCCATCCATGACATGAATTAATGATAATATTAAAGTATATAGACCATAAACAATAATCAAAAATAGGAATAACTAATGACGCATAAACATAAAATATTCCT
The DNA here is from genome assembly GCA_963277665.1 of Viscum album. Taxonomy (NCBI): domain Eukaryota; kingdom Viridiplantae; phylum Streptophyta; class Magnoliopsida; order Santalales; family Viscaceae; genus Viscum; species Viscum album. Next base: position 1,041,392,744 of record OY728129.1, read on the forward strand.
AATGGTGGGCATTTCTTCATAACCTCCAGTATTGGACATTACCAAGTAAAAACATCAGGAGAAGAATTCTCATACGCTTATAATTACTCATACCTAATAGTAAAAATACTATTTTCCCCATCATATAATTTAATCCAAACATAGAAATAGTGTTAATAATATATTCATTGAGTTTCAAGGTTCTCATCATAGTGGGGAACTACTATGACCTTAAAATGTGGTAGATACTCTATGAAATTATTACATTAAATTTATGAAGAAAAATGAACAATATGTGATAAGATTATTTATTAATATTAAAATAAGATAAAATAAATTTAATACAAAGTATAATAAGTTTTTTCTAGAACACCAACTTCAATATACTTTCACTTAGATGGTAGCCAACTAATGATGACTTTCTGTCCACTCGACCTCACATGATGATCATGTTTCTGCTAAGTGAAGGATTTAGTCAAGGGATCAACCATGTTGTCTTCTATGGATATTATTCTCACTATAACTTCACCTCATTGAGAAAAATACCTCAATAGGGGATAATTAGGAAGTATATGATTCATCCACTGATCTGACCTTGGCTCCTTATAAAGAAACACTACAAAATTATAATATTAATAAAGTGTGATAGGGTCTTTAATGCCAGGTACCATGTCAAAATATGGTATGAATGTTCATATCCAACCTAGTTATTTAGCTAACTAAGAGTATACAATATAATGAAAATATAATATAGAATCTAAAACCATATATTTATTTGAGCTATTAATGCCCACAAATCCTCCATTCAGAGTGATGAGGTGTCTTGTTTGTGATTTCAGATTATCATGGTCTATTTGGAAAACAGAATTTGTTTATCCTCTAATGAATAGTTTAACTACTCCTCTATAGATCAACTACATATCCCTAGTATTCCTAAGATACATAAGGATTGTATTTAATACCATTAAATGACATTCATCTGAGTCATCTTGTTGTCTTTCTACCACACACAAGGTGTAAGAGACATCAAGAACAATACATAGCATAACATACATGACTAACCCAATCGCTGACACATATAGAATCCTCACCATCCTTTTCCTTTTATCATGTGTATGATAACACATTTTCCTTAAAATATAAATTCCATGTGATATTTGAAACAAACCCCTCTTGGATTATTTTATACTGATTCTCTTCAGTATCTTGTCAATATATGTACCTTGTCTTAGTCCGAGAAGCCTCTTGAATCTATAATGATGAATCATGATCCCAAAAATATATGTTTCTTCCCATAATTCATTCATTTAGAATAATTTATTCAAATATGATTTAATAGACTGTATGATTGGAATCTCATTTCTAATAGCTAATATGTCATTGACATATACTGTTAAGAACATGACCACACTCCCACTAAACCACTTATAGACAGAAGGCTCGCATTCGTTATTCATGAAACCATATTACATTATGAATTCATCAAACAAATATTTTAATTACCAATATTCTTTCTTTAATCTGTAAATGTATCTTTAAAATTTACATACCTTATTGGAATCATTTAAATTCATAAACCCTTCAGTTTGTGGCATATAAACATATTCCTAAAGGTTCCCATTAGGGAAGACTATTTTGAAATACATTTTTAAAATATCATAATAATGGAATGCCATAATGATAAGTAGAATTATAATCAATTTCAACATTGAAAATGGTGAAATATTTTCATCCAAGTCAATACATTTACACTTTTAATCCCTTTTCAACCATTCGTGCCTTATAAGTACTGAACTACCCATATATTTATAGTTTCTTCTTAAATACCCATTTGAAACCAATTTTCATTACATCTACTAGAGGATCTACCAAAATACAGACTTGGTCTTAGTACATGGATTATATTTCAGAATTAATAGCTTCTTAACACATGGAAAAATCCATGCAACTAACTACATAATTTTAGTTTACGGGATTATTATTATCTACAAATAATGAGTCTCCCTATAATGTGTACGCTATGTATCTATGACCTGACCCCATACATCTGGTATCAGGATGTAATACGTCATGTAAAATGATTTGATTAAATGAATATCAATTCCAAATTTATGTAAGTACAATCTTCATAAATTATCATTGGTGTTCAAGTAATCAAAATCATATAACATTTAAACTCTTGGAACGAGTGGTTCATGGCTTAAAAATGGTATAATTGGTTTATTAAGGCATCATCATCGATTTATATGGGAAAACGATTTATATTGATGAAAAAAAATTAATTAATACAATTATTTATTCCTTGAAATAAATTTTAACAAATTTCCATATATAATAGTCAATGAACTTACAAAAATCACAGACAATACTAGCACTTCATGAAATAAGACATACCTATATGGCATGGCATAATTCCAGACATGTAAATCCTCAAGTGCCTATAATGATGCATGAAATGATACCTCCTTGACAAACTAGGCTAAGAATAAATAAGTATATAATAATAATATCAAAAATAATTCCACAAAATATGAGACTCACCTAATGATGAAATCGTTACAACTATAATAGGTGAAAAACAATAAAAACAATATCCCAACCCAGGTAATTTGTCTTTCCCCTGTTTGCGGGTTATCTAATCCCAAACACATTATTATTATAGAATTTAAATACATCCTAGTCTCTTGTATAATACACAAATAATAAAACAAAAGGAAATAGAGTTCTTTGATACAACTTTGTATCATGTTACCTTGAAATCCACTAAGAGGTTCCCCAAGCCGGGTGGCCTCATGACCTCCAGCATGACTCCCCACACACTAAAGAATTCTACTTAGTAGTGGGGGCCTACGGCATGTTCATTTGGAGATTACGACCTATTTATCAAATTGAAACACAATGGTAAATAATAAAGAAAAGTATAGTAAATAGTGATAAATAACTAGTAGCAGAATAATAAATCATCCAGATAATAAATTAGTAGAAGTTAAATCAATATTAGAAACAAAAATGATGACTATGCCATGATGCCATACAAAAAGGTAAGTACATGATATATAGGGGTACAATCATATATAACATGTTAAAAAATACAAAATACTGAATGATGTCTCTACTAGAATCATGAGCAAGGGCTCAGTCCTCTACTCATGCACTCCATCCTAATACTAAAAATCAAACATCAGAAGTTGGGCTCTTCCATTTGATTATCCCTTAAATAATAAATTTTGTTTAGGTACCACCGTCAGACCGAAATGGAGTGAGATATAATCATTTATCCACCATAAATGGAGAAAAATCTAGTTTATTCATATAAAATGATTAGTATATAGGTAAATATAATGTAGAAATAAAATATAAATAAAACAAATCTTTATGGGTTCCTCATGGCTTACGTGACCAACAATACAGGCTTCCACCTAATACGTATATCTCTAAACCATGGACAACCTATATAGATATAATATTCAAGTGAAATGTATAAAAATATTTATATACCTATATATATTGATATATGTAAATACATACCAATCCTATATTCATTCATGCATGGAAACCATGACCAGGCCATTAGAAAGTCAAGTGTAAACATGGACCAAATCCAAGAATGTTTGTTGTCTTGGTGGACATGAAAAAATTAGAAAAAAGAAATAAAATGTTCTTAATAAAGAGGCACCCCTGATCCCATACAAGTCATTCCATAGAGGAAACCAAAGTATCAATGCAAGGGAACTAGAAGCATTCATCACCATAAGATCCCGTCTAAGGAGATTTGTAAGTGGAACCCAAGTAGCACTCTCGACATGGTCTAAATGAATAAACCCTTGATCCCATACGTCAAATTCTACATCAAGAACCAAGTATCAGTCATGGATTCATATAACAATATTATCCAATGATCCCATCCAAGGTAATCCACTAGGTAATCGGTTATCACTCATGGGTAAATTACATAAGGCATCTTCCCAGTCATCTCGTCCAAGTTATTCTATAAAAGAAACCAAGTATCACTCTTGGTGTGTTAAAATTAATTAAAAATTATAATTTATAAGGAACACTGAGCATTTCTAAGTTATCCTTATATCAAGACCCATGCATTTTTCTTTGCCATTATGTAAGGGTATAAGTTTAACTTGCAAGAAAACTCATACCATTTATGAAAATATTTATAATAATTTCAATGGAAATTTCAAACACCTTTATTAGTGGTTAAAATAAATTTAAGACATGAGGTTATTAGGTATTTAATAAATTCACCCTTTGGGGTGGATCACATCATATTTTCACTCTATGACATTAATTCATGAGTTTCTAGGACTTTATTGACCATGAGAAAACCATTCTATTCAATAAATTAATTATTTTGGAGGTGTCAATAGAAGATCCTAGCATGTTTCATAATAAAACAGGATAAATAAAACTATAATATTATTGAAAATCACTATACAACCTACCATGATTTGGTAGAAGACCCCTGTCTATTTTCTACCTTGGAATCGAGCTTGAATACATGAAATCATCAAAATAGACAAAATCCATGAAAATAAGGCATATTTGATAGCACTAAAGTAGTGTCGAAAATGGTGGAATAAAATAAGGATAGAATGAATAGTACCAAAGATCTTACATATTTTCTTACCATGAGATGAATGATGGAACATGGAGTGTTTGGACATAGAAGAACCAAGGGATAATAGCTTGGGGATTAGAGAGCTCCCATAGAAGAAGAGGTGTTATGCAGGAAGAGAAATGAGAATAGAAAGGGTTATGTAACTTAACAAAATGACCCATGATATATTCATGATCTGAATATTTATAATGTCATGAAATGTTCAGGTTTTCCCCCTTTTGGAGAACAAATACACATCACGAACGAGGTGTATCCAGACCACCTCAGGTCATGAATTAAATTTACAATATCTATTGAATTAAATCACTGTAAAAACTCATGGGGCCCAACCAAATCATTTCACATCATGAATTTAATTCCTTTCATGATTTTCATCCACATTATGAATAGAAATCATGCCATGAATTTTTTATACAACTAGGTTATAACCCCATACTACCTTTCTTTCCAAAATCAACCACTTTGACTCAAGCTATGATTACCCAAGATCAAGACAATAGACAAACATAACTGGGTTTGATCTAATTTAAAATAATACATACACTTATGAAAATCCATCACATTACATGATTTTGGATGAGGTCTTATTAGAATCCGTTTTGGAATACTTGTCTATGTAGGGTACATGACCAGACCCTGGGTGGGTACACTCCAAATAGGAGTACACATCCAAGTGAGGTACATGGCTAGTTATGTGGGGGGAGACCCTTTGGGGGGGTACACATCATGTACTAGTGGTACATGTGGTGTACTCAAGTATTTTACACACTATATGAAACTAAGTGCAAGGGATGGTACCCATGGAGTGGTACAAATTTTTTAATAAGAGATACACACTGTGTAATTTGGAAAGGTACATGCCGAGTAACCCGGGGAAAATGACTAGGGGGACCTCTGTGGGTACATGATGTGTACCTGAAGTACACACCCTATATTTTCCGTACACTATTCTTTTTTACCTATTTTTTTCCGATATTCAAAATTGAATTTTTTTTTTGAATTGAACATTCCAAGTGTTTTTTTAAACATATCATTATGGTGGTATCCTTTGGGTGTTTAGAGACTATTTAGATGGTCTTTTGGACTATGAGAGTTTAGTAGGATATTTTCTGTTAGGTTTTGTTATGGAATCTCTATTGGGGTTTGGGTTGTGAGATCCATGGGCCATGTGAGGGTGTGAGATCATTAGTTGGATATGAAATGTGGATACCTACTACTGTTGTTTGAGGTCATTTTAGATGGATTCTGAAATGAGGGATAAAAAAGTATCTCTTATGACATATAGGTTATCCCTATATTTTTGGGCCATTTTCACAATGTTAGAGTTTTAGTCATTTAGATTCTATGTTAGGAGACTATAACTTTTGGAGCCTTTGGGATAGGTTGACACCATGTGTAACACCCCGAGCTTCCACGATACGCTTCTCATTCAATAATACAATAGCTTGCATTGTACGCAACTTCGAGTTCTAAAACATCGCGACAAATCAAAGTAGCCGTTATGAATAGTAATAACCACTTTTTAAAATTATATAAATTTTATATTTCAAAATGGACTTCATTTTTGTATTCCTAATATTGAAATTAGCCTATGTTGAATTTTTTGTAATTTTCTGAGAACTTCAAAATTTTTATGAATAGTGAAAAATACTTAAAACAACTTTTTTAATCAAAATAATTCATAGTGATAAATTATACTATTGAGGGGTTTTAGAGTATAATTAGAATATATTTTTACCATTTTATCCAATGGTGGTCATTAGAATTAATTTAACATTGAAATTGGACATAAACAATTGCCAATCTTTTGATATAAATTGTTTCTTAAAAACACGCTATTTGTTGTGACAGCGGGAATTAATTATAAAATTAATTAATGCAACTAATATGTTTGTAATTTTGTAAAATAGAAATCATTTTTGAATTCGTAATATCAATTATAGCTTAGGGTGAAATTTTGGCTTTATTCTGAAAAACTTCAATTTTTGATGAATAGTGAAACCACTAAGTGGTTGTTAAAAACTGATTTTTCGTTAAAATGAAATATTACCACTTCTGTGATTTGATTTTCAAAAATCCGACATACATGGTTGTCATTAAGAAGTAAAATGTGGTTCAATGAGATTAAAATAATTTTTTGGTGAATAGTAACTTTTAAGTTCTTAATCGCGATTAGAGGTAATTAGTGTAGTTTAAGGTACAAATAATGTTATAATAATATGAGATGAGCATGAAACTTGTCCTAATCCTATTGGATGAGTCATGGCCGACCAAGACAACCCATGGGTCAACTTGGGGACCCCATGGAGCCACTTTAGTTAGAAAATGACATAAATAACTTTTATTTAATGTTAAAGTAAAAAATGACACAAACATAAAATGTTTTACTAAAACAATTTTTAAGTGGGGTTACACAAGTCCAAATTTTGATTATAAATATTCATTAGAAAGCTAAAACGATTTCCTAAATCATAGTATTTTTCATATAATTTTTAGACATTAAATAAATTAAATTATTTATGACATCATGATGATGCAGTGATGACCTCATTATTTAACGATTTAAATAAAATGGGAAGATAATGCAAAATCCAAGGCTTACACTTGTCCAAAGCCAATTGGATGAGGAGATTTCGAACCCTTATCACCTTAGCCTCGAATTATATAAGTGTGGGACCTTTAGAATCCGAAAATCATTGTGAAATAATGTAACATTTCAATCTTTCCAAAAGTGCCCCTCCTCTCCACTTATAAAAGGCCCCCACCTCTCCCACCTCATTTACACTTTCAAGCCATTTGGCTCGGCCAACCTCTTCCCAAATACTCTCCCAACGTCCCCCTCTTACTCCTAGAATCCTCACTTTGTGCAGAACTCTTCCCAAGGAAGCCTTTGGCTCAAATCAAAAAGAGTTACCCGATTTTGAGGTAATGTCTTTTCTAATGTTGTTTTGTTTTATTTTTCTTCTCCAACCCCCTAAACTCTTTTTATTAATTTCTTTTGTAACAACACCAGTATCCTCAATATACTAGGATGTTGTTATAAGAAGGATTCTAGCTACACTTACACACACCTACATCTAATGGTTAAAGAACATACGGTTTCTGTGGATGGCGAATTTCTGCCTCACGAAACGATGATTGTTCAACACCCATATAACACCTTCAAAGGTGGCCATTAAGATGTCACTATATTTATATATGATATATAATGTGTTTATGTTTTACTTATGCTTCTGTATTTCTCATTTATGGCTTACTTTATGATTTCCATTATGGGTAAAACGCGATAATTTCATTTTAGGAAGTGCGGACTACCGCCCCCTCAAAGTGATTTGAATCGTTAATGCCATATGTGGGATGTATAAAGGATGGAGTAAATGGTATTATACACTATATTATACTGGAATTATATTATACATTTATATCATTATGATTTAGTTCCATTAAATATGAAATTGAAATGAAAGTAGCGTTCATGCGTACGTACGGATTACCGTCTCCATGAACGGTGCATTTCATTTCTTACCTCTAAATGTTACGTAATATTATAAATGAATGTATATACTGGATATATAAGATATATATGACATCTAAATCATGAATATAATTCTGGATATAATGGATATTTCACCACATAAACAACTTGTAATTATAAGAAGCTTATTGTTGACTCAAGTACCAAAGATCGACAAAACGACCGTTATTAACTTAAATAATTACATAATGTTCATATCATTGTAATAAGTGATATAATAAGGATAATGAAATTGAAAATGGTTCTTAATAAGGTATATATTAACTCTAGTTTATTATTCAGGAGGTTAAAGAACGGTTGAGTCAAGTCAGACACGAGGTAAGGGAACTTCTTAACCCAATTTCCATTCTTTGGGTTAATCTCCTACTTTCAAATTATGTCATGATGTTATTATGTCCTATTTTGTATTTTTAATTTCTTTATGTGTACCTATAGTGAATACACATAATATATCTATTTTATTTTAAAAATGATCTTTTTAAGGACTTCGTCTCAATCTCCTTTCATTGAGGCATATTTTGTTTTATACACAAATTTCTTTTATACGGTGTATAAACCCCTTTGACTTTTATGTTTATTCAAAAGGAATCTTTTTTTATACGAAGCGTTTTGCTAAATGACAAAAGGGAATGTTTTTCTTTCCGTACTTATGCGGTGACAATGACTTCTCCGCCGCCGTGACCATTATTTGAGTTTCGGCTTCCTCTACAAGCCATCATTTTTTTAATGAAAAATAAATACAAAGTTTTAACTTTATTTTATTTTGGTATTGAAAATGGTTTTGAAAGCATTTTTATTATATCAATGTGTAGTATTGATATCTTGTGATTGGAATGTGGAAATTTTATGTTTCCTTTATGCATGTTTTATGTGATATGATTATGTTATGGTTTATGATATGTTTAAACCTATTCATATGAGGAATGTATTGGACTTAATAAGTGACGGGTGGAGCCCGCTATAGCTCCTCGATGCATCGGTAGGTCTCATGAGACAACTAGACGTGGAATTGGCCGAGGCCCTTTCCCAATTTGATTTATGGTTTTGGCCGAGGCCTTAATCATTTTAGATGTCTTGGCCGAGGCCTTGACAAAATGTTTCAGAATGTCCGGCATTATACATTCCCTCATTATGAAAGTGGTTATTGATATTGCATGTGATTATTCGGCCAGTAGAATATCCATGTGAAGAAGTGAATGGCATTATCTCATTTTACTTTTGCCATATTATGTTGAAGTTCAAGTTTAAAAGGCTTTTGTTTTAGTTATAAATTGCCTTAAATGTTAATGTTTATTTATGAAAGCTTCCGCAATATTGTTATCCTTACTGAGCATCTGAGCTCACCCCTTTCAATGTTTTAATGTTTTCCAGGATTTGAAGAAGTATATTATGAATGACCTGCAGGGATAGTCTGAGGGGATATGAAGACAATATGTTGTTGTTGTTTTGGTTTACTTTATGATGTAATGTAACGTTTAAAAATGTATCTAGTGTTTCCAAGGCTACTAAACTAATCGGTCTTTCGAGACTTGATCTTTTGTGATCATGCCAATGTTACGAAGTAATGCACCGACTCTGGGTAGCTGGGGTCAGGGCGTTACAGTTGGTATCAGAGGAAGTTTAGTACTAACCTTGGAAGCTAGATTTAGATAAACTCTGATTAGAGCACATAGCCCAAAGATAGACTTTGAGGATTAGTATAGAAGAACTTCCTAGAATTTTGGTATTATAGAGATGTTATGACTTTTCCGAGCAATACATCCCTGTCTGGATACGAGCAGGTAGAGGTGGCTCTGGCACAGATGTACCTAGGGGTAAAACCCGAAAACACCGCTTTGAGCTAGACTCGAACGGGAACTGGTGCACGACAACGGGCATTGCTGCACTCTTGGTTACGACACTCCCGGGGGATATGCTTAGGATAATTCTCATTTTATTTAAAAACCACTATGAAGGGTTATGAGTATATACTTTCTCAAAGAAAACATTTCTTTTTATGATTATGGATTATATCCATAAATAGTTCAATTTATGTTAAGTGTTTTATAAGTATGGAATTATGTATTTTGATTCATAAACTAATCTAGTTTATGCCATTGTTTAGAAATGGCGCCTAGTGGAAGGAATGGAAACTGTATCAATGCACGAACTCCGTGTAGGGATTGCCCTCCTGATCAAGATAATTATTATGGATCTGGAGATACAACTGGTGCTGATCAACTTATTACCATACTGGGACAACTCACTCAGGTTATGAATAATAACCTTACTCGTATGGAGCACCCTGATCTGCAACGTGGAGGATCAATGTTAGATCGCTTCATGAGGCAACAAACACCAACCTTTAATGGGAGTACAAATCCCTTAGTAGCCGAGCAATGGATAAATTCCTTAGAGAAAATATTCCATGCCTTGGGGAGTAGTGAAAGGGAGAAGGTTGTCATGGCAGTTTACCGCCTCACTGGAGATGCCGATCAGTGGTGGTCGCTGATTCAAAACACAAAGGAAGATGATGACGTATCGAATATGGAATGGAGGGAGTTCAAAGAGCTTTTCTTAGAAAAATACTTTCCTCGTGACCATCGAGCAGATATGGAAAGGCAATTTCTGAGTCTGAGGCAGAAGGAGGATGAGAATGTCGCAAAGTATGAGGCTAACTTTACAAGGTTAGCAAGGTATGCTGCAGATTACATACGTAACCCAAGGAGTAAGATTGATCGTTTCTTTGATGGGTTAAAACCATTTCTCCGTCGAGCTTTGGTATCACAATCCTTTTCATCATACGAAGATATTGTCTCGTGTGCTATCAAGACAGAAAAGGAATTCTCTAAGTCTTATGACAACAAAGTAAAGCAAGAGAAGAAGAGAACGGTGGAACAAGAGACAGATAAAGGGAAAAAGGGAAAGAAGGATTTTCCATTATGTGATAATTGTGGGAAGAATCACCCTGGTACTTGCCTAAAAGGAATGGGAGTTTGTTATAAATGTGGAGAAAAGGGTCACCAGGCTCGTGATTTCAAGGGAAAGGAAGAGGCTGTCAAAGTTGAATGCTACAATTGTAGAGAAATGGGTCATTATGCAAATGAATGCCCTAAGCGTCAGGGAAACTTACCTCAGAAAAGGCCAAGGGATCAAGGACAATCTTATGCTGTTACTACAGTTGAAGCAGAATAACTAATGTATTGGTGCTTTTGGACTCATGGATTATATTCTGGTTATTAGAATAATGTGATATATATATAAGGATTGTACTGCAGTACTTGTTGATTTCAGTAAGGTTTTAATATGATTAAGGTAATCATATTTTTAGTATGTGACAATAAGAGAAACTTTTCTTTGTTTTGGGAATCTGATAAATTGATTTTGGAATTTAGAGACCTTTTAGAGAAAGTCTGGACGGAGGTATTTTGGATAACTATTAAGGTTGGAATGGATTAAGTTGAACTTTGGATAGTATTGTTTAAGGCTAAAAAATTTTATGAAGATTATTTTTGGAATATTATGATACTATAGGACAACCTGCAGGGTGGGGCATAACCCGTCGCATCGGACAAAGCTGGAGGAATCGAACCCACAATCATAGTGCGACAGGCCTTTATTTCCTACCACTAGCCTACAGGAATTCCCTGGTTATTACAATATAATTTTACTAATCTAAATGGTATGTGTTAACATTTGGAACCTTATACAATTAGGATAATAATAATATTTTTGAGTTCTATTATCTTTTTGAGTGAAAGATGAGTTGAAGGTTGAAACACTAATTGTCAAGCATAAATATATATATACCTATCTCTTATTCAATGAATAAATTAATTCTTAAACTTTAGTAAAGGGATATTAAAACAAAAAATGTGTTATCCTAATACCTTATGTCTTGTTGAACTGATGATATTTTAAATCAACATAGATTGAAGGCTTTGAGGCCCTCAATTTGACAGTTGATTGTGATTGATGACCTCAATCACTCCCTACAAATATTTACGTTTTTCCTCCAATTATATGTCTTTAATTGCCACCAATGTTCTCCTTATCGAGATCATAATTTGGTGGTGACTTTCTTATTTCCATTTTCCCTCTTATTAAGGCTAAATTTTATTAACCTTATTTCCGAAGTGGGTTTTCCACAAAGGTATTTTCTATTTTCAACCTCTTATTTTTAAAGAAAAATATCAAATTGCGAGGACTCAATTTATTGAAGGAGGGGAGAATGTAACACCCCGAGCTTCCACGATACGCTTCTCATTCAATAATACAATAGCTTGCATTGTACGCAACTTCGAGTTCTAAAACATCGCGACAAATCAAAGTAGCCGTTATGAATAGTAATAACCACTTTTTAAAATTATATAAATTTTATATTTCAAAATGGACTTCATTTTTGTATTCCTAATATTGAAATTAGCCTATGTTGAATTTTTTGTAATTTTCTGAGAACTTCAAAATTTTTATGAATAGTGAAAAATACTTAAAACAACTTTTTTAATAAAAATAATTCATAGTGATAAATTATACTATTGAGGGGTTTTAGAGTATAATTAGAATATATTTTTACCATTTTATCCAATGGTGGTCATTAGAATTAATTTAACATTGAAATTGGACATAAACAATTGCCAATCTTTTGATATAAATTGTTTCTTAAAAACACGCTATTTGTTGTGACAGAGGGAATTAATTATAAAATTAATTAATGCAACTAATATGTTTGGAATTTTTTAAAATAGAAATCATTTTTGAATTCGTAATATCAATTATAGCTTAGGGTGAAATTTTGGCTTTATTCTGAAAAACTTCAATTTTTGATGAATAGTGAAACCACTAAGTGGTTGTTAAAAACTGATTTTTCGTTAAAATGAAATATTACCACTTCTGTGATTTGATTTTCAAAAATCCGACATACATGGTTGTCATTAAGAAGTAAAATGTGGTTCAATGAGATTAAAATAATTTTTTGGTGAATAGTAACTTTTAAGTTCTTAATCGCGATTAGAGGTAATTAGTGTAGTTTAAGGTACAAATAATGTTATAATAATATGAGATGAGCATGACACTTGTCCTACTCCTATTGGATGAGTCATGGCCGACCAAGACAACCCATGGGTCAACTTGGGGACCCCATGGAGCCACTTTATTTAGAAAATGACATAAATAACTTTTATTTAATGTTAAAGTAAAAAATGACACAAACATAAAATGTTTTACTAAAACAATTTTTAAGTGGGGTTACACAAGTCCAAATTTTTATTATAAATATTCATTAGAAAGCTAAAAAGATTTCCTACATCATAGTATTTTTCTTATAATTTTTAGACATTAAATAAATTAAATTATTTATGACATCATGATGATGCAGTGATGACCTCATTATTTAACGATTTAAATAAAATGGGAAGATAATGCAAAATCCAAGGCTTACACTTGTCCAAATCCAATTGGATGAGGAGATTTAGAACCCTTATCACCTTAGCCTCTAATTATATAAGTGTGGGACCTTTAGAATCCGAAAAGCATTGTGAAATAATGTAACATTTCAATCTTTCCAAAAGTGCCCCTCCTCTCCACTTATAAAAGGCCCCCACCTCTCCCACCTCATTTACACTTTCAAGACATTTGGCTCGGCCAACCTCTGCCCAAATACTCTCCCAACTTCCCCCTCTTACTCCTAGAATCCTCATTTTGGGCAGAACTCTTCCCAAGGAAGCCTTTGGCTCAAATCAAAAAGAGTTACCCGATTTTGAGGTAATGTCTTTTCTAATGTTGTTTTGTTTTATTTTTCTTCTCCAACCCCCTAAACTCTTTTTATTCATTTATTTTGTAACAACACCAGTATACTCAATATACTAGGATGTTTTTATAATAAGGATTCTAGCTACACTTACACACACCTACATCTAATGGTTAAAGAACATACGGTTTCTGTGGATGGCGAATTTCTGCCTCACGAAACGATGATTGTTCAACACTCATATAACACCTTCAAAGGTGGCCATTAAGATGTCAATATATTTATATATGATATATAATGTGTTTATGTTTTACTTATGCTTCTGTATTTCTCATTTATGGCTTACTTTATGATTTCCATTATGGGTAAAACGCGATAATTTCATTTTAGGAAGTGCGGACTACCGCCCCCTCAAAGTGATTTGAATCGTTAATGCCATATGTGGGATGTATAAAGGATGGAGTAAATGGTATTATACACTATATTATACTGGAATTATATTATACATTTATATCATTATGATTTAGTTCCATTAAATATGAAATTGAAATGAAAGTAGCGTTCATGCGTACGTACGGCTTACCGTCTCCATGAACGGTGCATTTCATTTCTTACCTCTAAATGTTACGTAATATTATAAATGAATGTATATACTGGATATATAAGATATATATGACATCTAAATCATGAATATAATTCTGGATATAATGGATATTTCACCACATAAACAACTTGTAATTATAAGAAGCTTATTGTTGACTCAAGTACCAAAGATTGACAAAACGACCGTTATTAACTTAAATAATTACATAATGTTCATATCATTGTAATAAGTGATATAATAAGGATAATGAAATTGAAAATGGTTCTTAATAAGGTATATATTAACTCTAGTTTATTATTCAGGAGGTTAAAGAACGGTTGAGTCAAGTCAGACATGAGGTAAGGGAACTTCTTAACCCAATTTCCATTCTTTGGGTTAATCTCCTACTTTCAAATTATGTCATGATGTTATTATGTCCTATTTTGTATTTTTAATTTCTTTATGTGTACCTATAGTGAATACACATAATATATCTATTTTATTTTAAAAATGATCTTTTTAAGGACTTCGTCTCAATCTCCTTTCATTGAGGCATATTTTGTTTTATACACAAATTTCTTTTATACGGTGTATAAACCCCTTTGACTTTTACGTTTATTCAAAAGGAATCTTTTTTTATACGAAGCGTTTTGCTAAATGACAAAAGGGAATGTTTTTCTTTCCGTACTTATGTGGCGACAATGACTTCTCCGCCGCCGTGACCATTATTTGAGTTTCGGCTTCCTCTACAAGCCATCATTTTTTTTAATGAAAAATAAATACAAAGTTTTAACTTTCTTTTATTTTGGTATTGAAAATGGTTTTGAAAGAATTTTTATTATATCAATGTGTAGTATTGATATCTTGTGATTGGAATGTGGAAATTTTATGTTTCCTTTATGCATGTTTTATGTGATATGATTATGTTATGGTTTATGATATGTTTAAACCTATTCATATGAGGAATGTATTGGACTTAATAAGTGACGGGTGGAGCCCGCTATAGCTCCTCGATGCATCGGTAGGTCTCATGAGACAACTAGACGTGGAATTGGCCGAGGCCCTTTCCCAATTTGATTTATGGTTTTGGCCGAGGCCTTAATCATTTTAGATGTCTTGGCCGAGGCCTTGACAAAATGTTTCAGAATGTCCGGCATTATACATTCCCTCATTATGAAAGTGGTTATTGATATTGCATGTGATTATTCGGCCAGTAGAATATCCATGTGAAGAAGTGAATGGCATTATCTCATTTTACTTTTGCCATATTATGTTGAAGTTCAAGTTTAAAAGGCTTTTGTTTTAGTTTTACATTGCCTTAAATGTTAATGTTTATTTATGAAAGCTTCCGCAATATTGTTATCCTTACTGAGCATCTGAGCTCACCCCTTTCAATGTTTTAATGTTTTCCAGGATTTGAAGAAGTATATTATGAATGACCTGCAGGGATAGTCTGAGGGGATATGAAGACAATATGTTGTTGTTGTTTTGGTTTACTTTATGATGTAATGTAACGTTTACAAATGTATCTAGTGTTTCCAAGGCTACTAAACTAATCGGTCTTTTGAGACTTGATCTTTTGTGATCATGCCAATGTTACGAAGTAATGCACCGACTCTGGGTAGCTGGGGTCGGGGCGTTACACCATGGGATGGTGGTTATGGCCAGGTGCATTGAGATTCTAAGATAGGTCTGAGGGACTCTTGAGGATTCCCTTGTGGAATAGTTTATTATCAAGTTATCAGTGGTTTCTATAGTTGACTATTGAGAAGGAATGTATGGTATGTTTTGATTTGGATCATACTGACGATCCCTTGTAGAGGGTCTCCTACTTTTGAGGTAGTCATGAGAACCATTGAAAATTCCCTATTACATGCATATTCTATTGGATGCCCCTTTGGGTGTGTTTTTGGATGAAGATTAGTTAGAGTCTACTGAGGGTCATTTGGGATGTTCAAAACTTGATGTATATTGTGCTTTTGGATGTGCTAGAGGAACCCCTCATCATGTGTCCTACTCTTGATTTGGAGTTTTGGCTGGTTGAGTTTGTTTCTATAGGAATGGTTAAATTTCATAGATGCAAAAGGGGATTCTCATGGTGAATGACACTTTATGCTACGGTCCTAGGGACCATGAGATCCCTGAGTTTGGTTTGATCCTTAGGTAGGTCATGGAGGTGACATAGTGTCTATTTTTTGGATTATAATATCTATAGATTCATAAGAGCGCATGATGTTTTGGTTGAGGGTGGATTGGCTTTGCTAGTTCAGATGCTTGGATGGTGGGTTTGAAGTTGGATCTTCCCACATTTGGTTGATCTTTGGACATGATGTTTGAGGTAGTATCTACTAAGAACTATGGTTTTAGGAGGAGACCCTTAGGATATCTTGAATCAAGAATTATACCTAAGTTGTGATATTTTTCTCTCATCCATTATCATCTTTTGATTATATGGTATTAGGGATATAATGAATGATCTAGGTGATTATATCCCCAATATAGTTGAGTGTTAGCCCCTACTACTATGGATTATGGCTCATAAGATGTTGATAAACTCATGGAGTGGGTATTTGGTACCATGTATTCTTTTCACCCCCTCTTTTAAGGGTACCTATGAGAAATTTTGTTCGGTTCCATGTCGGTACCCATGGGAATTTTGTTCAAGTCCATGATGGTACCCCTGTGACATTTTTTTAAGTCCATAGTTTGTGCTTGATTATTTATATTGTACCATTGAAATGGATTGGTCCTCTATTGGTTGACCAATATGTTATTGTTTCAGTTTAGATAATTCCATTAAAGTTCTAGTGCCCGGTAGATTCATGTTGTTCAGGTGGATGCCTATAGTTATGCCCTAGGTTATGACATTCATGTATGTTGTGTTAAACATCTTGGAGATCCTATATAGATTAGGAGGTCACACTGGTAGTTGTGTTGATGGGTGAGTCAAATGCTATAAATCCACTAGAAGGGGCCATAGTGGGGGTGTATTTACCACAGGTTTCAGGATTACTTTTCTTTTTTTTCTTTGTGTTTATTTCCCCCTTTTATAAAGTTGTTTCTTTAATTCTAGTTGGTATTAGTTTTTGGATTGGCTAGTCATATCAAATGTGCATGAAATTTTTATGAAAACATATTTATAGTTTCATAATTGGGGGTGGACTACTGATATTTATTTCTAACCCATATATATGTATCTCAGTGGGCATGCATACCTAATGTCCTCTATTAGGTTGGATCATAGGTTGTGCAATGGTTGGGGCTGAGAAACAACATTTCTTGATCATGAGAAGTTAGTCGTGATGAGTATTAGGATAGAGATAGTGCATCTTGAGCATCGTGGAGACCAGATACGGGGGTTGGCTCAGTGTTAGAAGTAGATCTTATTGTATTTTACATTTAGCTATTTTTATTTTTATTTTTTTTGTAGTCTGCACACAAGGAGACCAGTTATTTTATTTTTTCATGATTTGAGTTTGTACCACTATATGTTGCATTCCATTTATTATAGTATTATTTATTTCAATTTATTTTTTAGAGATACTATGATATTGATCCTTGTGTATGAGTTTTTTTATTTTCCACTATTATTACACTCAGACCAAAGATTATAGTTCCCCCCTATACCTTTAGTACCCTCACTCCTTATTTTCAAACACTAATGTTTGGGGAGGCATGCTTGAGGCCTTGTGGCAGGCCAGATCGGGTGATGTGTCAGGTTGACCTCGATTGGTTTGTTACTGTTTGAACATGTATAAATGAAATCAAGGATTTATGTAAGGGTTTTCGATCTCAGTTTTATTTTTCATGAGACACATGTCATATTCCCCACGTGATTATTTCATGTGGTGTATATACTTCCCATGAATGTATTTTATGATTATTTTTCAAAAAATTATGTGTATTTACATATCTATTTGAGGATCTTTCTTCCGTGAGGATTACTAATCAATGTTCTCAAAGTGGTAATGGTTATATGGTAAAATCTCATCATTTATCAGGAATGTTTATTTTTAAACTAATAGTGATGAAATATTATGATCCATCTCTCAAAAGGATCATGAATTTTATTATCCTCTCGTAATTTAATGAGAATAAAATTTTCCCTTCATTTTTCTTTCTTTATTTACTAAATAATTAAAAATATTTTTTTAAAATAATAATCATCTTTATTTCTCTCTTCTATTGAAAAAACCCTTTTTTCAATATCTATGTTTACAAAAAATGATTTTACATTATATAAAGGTTTTATTAATGATTTTTTTACCCATGTTTGACTTTTTTACTAAGTGTTTTAATAGAAATATTCATGCAATTTTCCATACAATGTTTTTCTGGATTTAACCAAAAATGTGAAAGGAATCTTTTTTTACATATATGAGAAGAATAATATTTTATTCTGTCATAAAAACTCATTATTTTAAATATTAATTTATATGTTTCAAATTTTATTTTAAAATAAAAGTATTTCAATAAATTTTTATGAATTTTTAGTTATTTTTATTATGGAAAAGATATTTTTCTCAAGAAATGTTCCATGTGATCTTTAAAAATCATTTTCTATCTATGATGACATCTTTTGATGTTACATATAATTTAATGTGGATAATATTGAATGATACCATCCTATTCTTTTTATGGATGGTTAGTGTTTATTTTTTTGAAATATTTATGAGACCCATTTATTTTTCATGAGTTTTGATTTGGTGAATTGATGAAATTTTTATGAAACCTTTTTTCATTAAATGGATTATGATGTGATGATATGATGAAATTATTATGATATTGTGGCAGAAATAAGTATGTATTTTCTTATGAGAGGTATGAGAGACATATCTCCCTCCAATAAATTGGGTGATTATATATACCTCATGAGATAATAATCAGAAAAAATATTATTGGCGTGATCCACTATGGAAAATAGGTATGTCCAGATCCACTATGGGAAACAGGTGCATCCTGATCCATAATGAGAAATATGTGATAAATCCTTATCCACTTTCTTGGTTTTCATGGTATATAACAGTGACATATGAAATGTTTTTCTATATTTATGATATTTTTACACTTTTATGACATGATTTTTAGTTTCACGATAGATTTATGAAGATTTCTCACTCTCATGGGATATGTTTTCAAAAATGACATTGTTTTATGCCATGAATTATAATTATGATCTATCATTAGTTGGGGATTAAATTTTTAGTTTTTTTCATGATAATATAACCTTATTATTAACTTATGATTTAATTTTACATAGATTGATATCTCATATGTTAACCCAAACTGAGCATCTGAGCTCACCCTTTCTTATGTTTTCTTCACCATATTATGATGAAAGGATTAGGTAGGGTATTCCTAAGAGGATTACTATGTCAGAAAATATTTATTGTAGAAGTAGACTATATTTCATGAAACAAGATGATTATTTTTATAGTCTCCATAGACACTTAACAATTATTGTATTATTGCATGTGTTTATGAAATGTATTGAATATCATATAAAAATATGCGGTATATATGTATGGAAAGCCTTGGTTTCGACAATATTGGTACCAAAACAATCCAAAAACATTAAAAGGATAAATAATGGAATACATTAGGGACCAATTTCTTTATTGAATAAGTACACTTTAGTGCTAAAAAAACATCATCAATTAAGAGATAGACTTAAATCCTCTAATTTATGTTAAATAAAACCATCAACTCACTACAATATAGAAGTCATGTAGAAATTTACATACCCTAAGAACTATAATTATTCTTATAGAATCCAAGATTAGTTCTGGGATATATCGTTTTTTAGTCATAACGTTCTCATTATCCATCTTGATCATTGAGATAGGGTTTTTACTTTTCCCCATATATGTATTCTGATGAAAAAATGTGTGTTATGATCACCCTATTTGATAAAAAAATCCCTTGAATTGTTTAAAAAATAGACTTAATTGTCTCACAACACCCCATACAAAACTTTTTCTAAATAAGAAGCATCTTGAATGGTGTTCATTGAAGCTATATATGTGTGACAATGTTTCATATCCCTCTTAATAGTAATTATCCCCTAATCAAGGTTCCCATAATTTTGACAGATCCACTTCTAAAAATGAGAAGCAAGACAACCAATCTTACACTAGTCCTTACCACACAAGGATGACCATGTAGATTCAATCAGACACCAACAACTATCATTACAGAGCCACAATATTTCAAATTTGAACCCATTCATGATTATGTGTAACTTATCTTTTGCTGGTGTATGAAGAAAAATAGGAAAATGATTGGATGATACCCATGGAAGATGATAGACCATATACATGTAAAATAATGATCACAATAAACTAAATCTATAAATCTATCAAGACATTTAGAAATCCTTGAAGTAATATTATGGTCATGAAACTATGTAAATGTACCTCTAGAAAAACCCAGGACCAAGAGATGTGTATGAACCATACAATACTGAAATTGGTTAATTGATTAAGGTTTTCTAGAAAATTATCATTGATTGTCATTATTATAATGTATTTTATTGAATTATCTGCTGATTAGAATATATATTTTAAGATCCTTCATGAGAACCTTAAGGATTTCCCAATATTCCCATTTATCACCAAAACCTAAACACCCATTAAAACTAATAAAATGACACCCTGGTTCTCATGGATGGAAAACAAAAAATTGATATGATTTTGGGTATTTTTTTCACAACTATATTAACCTATCATTTTCACATAATGAAAATCCCACCTACAAGGCCAACACTGAATGTTCTGTGTATAACAGAACACACCTAGTGGGATGGATAACCATACAGGTTTTTTCAGATCTGATTTATCATTCTTAAAATTTTCAACACATAAATATCATGACCAATGAAATTATTCATTCAAATATTGATATTAGAAAATACTAAAACCCAAATAATAACTTTACATGTGAAAATATTAAATAATTTATATTAAATATGAATAAAGTATACTTGTTCTTAAGATACTTCTTTGATGAAGATGTTGATAAGCCAGAAAAAAAATTTAAGATTAACTCTGTTTTACTTACATGATCCATGTGATCCACATAGGCTCCTTTATTCTTCGAGAGAAAATGATGAAATGTCGGGTGCTAATGCAGTTGATCTATTATCTTGTGAAATTCATCTTGATCACATTATATCATTCTAGCTTGAAATATTGTCTCTTGAACTTATCATTATTTCGATGAGGATTGAAAGTGAAAATCAAGAGATTTGTCTGTTGAACATAATGGTTCTCAATTCATGATTAACCCTATACAAAAGATAAAACAACCTCTGTATAGAGTTAGGGTTTAGGTTAAAATATTATTTAATTACACCATGACTCTTAAATAATATATTAAATATAATTTTACCCCATGATGTAAAATTATAATAATAACATTTTGCGGTGTGTGATAACTATTTCAATGATAAATATTAATTTTCAAGGATGAAAATTAATATATATCACTAGAAATGATCTGGATTCTCTTGGATTCCTTAGATTTTATTGAATAACTAAATAAATATTTATTAAATATTAATTCATGAATATATATTCTCCAAACATCTTAGAAAATCAATATTTATTAAATATTCAATAAATAAAATAAATATTCTTATTTACAATTTGGTGAATAAATGTTCATTAAATATTTATGATCAATAAAACTAGAATAAAATTATTCCCCATTCTCTTTTTAATAGGTTGGGGTTGAGGCCCATTTTTATTATAAATAAAATTCATCTTTTTAACTAGGTTGAGATGTAACCTTTACATGACCAGACGACCCAATGGCCTGTAGACCCATTACACCATAGCTTGAAGGTCTGACATCCATAATTCCTATACTTAGCCCAAAGAACCCAAGTGAGAAGCCTGCGTCATGACATGTTACCCTTAATACAACATTCCTCCCCTCATCAATATAAAAACATTTTCTATGAACCTATATGGTTATTTATCATTGGAATTAGGTTAGATTTACTAAAGACTAATATTAATGTCTAGAAATGAGTCAAAAACTCCAAGAGAAAGAGATTAAAGTGACAATGTTGAAAACCACCTAAAAGCAATAACTATGAAAAATAATACCTTTATTATAATATCTCATCAAGAATTTTTAAAATATGCATCTTCAACCCATATACTTGACACGTCTTTCTTTTACTATATGAAATAAACACATCGTTACACCATTTCCATGGAATTTAAGGTGATCGATCAATTAAAATCAAAGGTTTGAGATATCTACTTCCATAAATATGGATGAGACAAATCCTTCCTTTAATTATCCATTAATAACATTTCATTCACGATTCACCCATTATACAATACTTCTTGAGAACATATGGTGTCTTGATTTTTGTTAGTAAATATTTTTGTGCCATCCACGACATGAAGAAATGATAATATTAAAGTATATGGTCCATAAAACATACTCAAAAATAGGAATGTCTGATGAAAATTAAGCATAAAATATTCCTACTGGGTGGAATTTCTTCATAACCTCTAGTATTGGAGATTACCAAGTGAAACCTTCATGAGAATAATTCTCATCCGCTAATGATTACTCATACATAATTGTAAAAATATTATTTTACCCATCATATAATTTAATCCAAACATATAAATAGTGTTAATAATATAATCATTGAGTTTCAAGGCTCTCATAATAGTGGGGAACTACTATGACCCTAAAATGTGGTAGATACTCTATGAAATTATTACATTAAATTTATGAAGAAAAATGAACAATATGTGATAAGATGATTTATTAACATTAAAATCAGATAATATAAATTTAATACAAAGTATAATCAGTTTTTTATAGAATACCAACTCCAATATACTCTCACTTATATGGGATCCAACTGATATTGACATTCAGTCCACTCGACCTCACATGATGATCACGTTTCTGTTGAGTCAAGGATTTAGTCCAGGGATCCACCATGGTGTCTTCTATGGATATTATGCACACTATAACTTCACCTCATTGACAAAAATACCTCAAGAGAGGGAAATTATGAAGTATATGATTCATTCACTGATGTGACCATTGCTCCTTAGAAAGAAACACTACACCAGTATTATTACAATAAAGTGTGATAGGGTCTTTAATGCTAGGTTCCCTATCAAAATATTGGATGAATGTTCATATCCAACCTAATTATTTAGCTACCTCATAATATATAATATAATAAAAATATACTGTATAATCTAAAACCATATCTTTATTGGAGCTATTAAAGCTCACAGATCCTCCATTCAGAGTGATGAGGTATCTTCTTTGTGATTTCAAATTGTCTTGATCTATTTGGAAAATAGGATCTATTTATCCTCTAATGACTTGTTTATCTCCTCATCTATATATCAATATCATATCCCTAATAACCTTTAGATGCTTAAGTATAGTCTTTAATACCATTAAATGGTGGTCATTTGAGTCATCTTGATGTCTTCCTACCACACTCAAGGTGTAAGTGACATCAAGAACAATACATAGTATAACATACATGACTAACCCAATCACTGACACTTATGGAATCATCACCATAATTTTCATTTTATCATGCGTAAGATGACACATTATCATAAAAAATGAATGCCATGTGACATATGAAACAACCCCCTCTTGGAGTATTCCATAGTAATTCTCTTCAGTATCTTGTCAATATATGTACCGTGACTTAGTCCGAGCAGCCTCTTGAATCTATCATGATGAATCGTTGATCCCAAAAATATATGTTTCTTCACCTAATTCCTTTATTGAGAACAATTTATTGAAATAGGATTTAACAAACTGTATTATTGGTATCTCATTTCTAATAGGTAATATGTCATTGAAAAATACTATTAAGAACATGTCCACACTCCCACTAAACCAATTATAGACACAAGGCTCGCATTTGATATTCATGAAATAAAATTTCATTATGAATTCATCAAACAAATTTTTTCATGACCAATATGCTTTCATTAGTACATAAATGGATCTTTTAAATTTTCATACCTTGTTTGAATCATTTAAATTCACTAAACCTTCAGGTTGTGTCTTATAAACATATTCCTAAAGGTTCCCATTAAGGAAGGCTGTTTTGACATCCATTTTCCAAATCTCATAATCATTGAATTCCATAATGGTAAGTAGAATTATGATCAATTTCAGCATAGAAAATGTTGAAATGGTTTCATCCTAGTCAATACATTTACACTTTTTAAACCCTTCTCCAACCATTCCTTCCTTATAAGTACTGAACTGCCCATATATATATAGTTTCTTCTTAAATACCCATTTAAAACCAATTATATTTTACTCAAATAGAGGATCTACAAAAATATAGACTTGGTCTTAGTACATGGATTATATTTCATAATTAATAGCTTTTTACCACATGGAAAAAAACCATGCAACTAACTACATCCTTTTAGTTTACTGGATTATTATTATCTACAAATAATGAGTATCCTTGTAATGTGTGCACTATGTATCTACGACCTGGCCCCATACTTCTATTATCAGGATGTAATAGGTCATGTAAAATGATTTGATTAAATGAATTTCCATTCACAATTCATATAAGTACACAATTCATAAATATCATTGGAGTTCATGTAATCAAAATCATATAACATTTCAAATCATGGAACGAGTGGTCCATTTCTCAGAAATAGTATAATTGTTTAATTAAGGTGTCAGAATCAATTTATATTTAAAAATCTATTTATATTGATGAAAAAAATTTAATTAATGCAATTATTTTATCCTTGAATTAATTGTTATCACATTTCCATATATAATAATCAAGTAACTCACAACAATCACAGACAATACTGTCCCTTCATGAAATAAGATATACCAATATGGCATGGCATAATGCAAGACATGTGAATCCTCAAGTGTCTATAATGATGCATGAGATGATACCTCATTGCCACACTAGTCTAAGAAAAATACGTATATAATAATAATATCAAAAAAAATCCACAAAACATGAGACTCACCCAATGATGAAATCATTACAACTATAACAGGTAAAAAACAATAAAAATAATATCCCAATCTAGGTAATTTCTCTTTCCCTATATGTGGGTTAGCTAATCCCAAACACATGATTATTACTGAATTCCAATACATCCTAGTCTCTTGTATAATACACAAAAATTAAGACAAAAGGAAAGATAATAATTTGACACCACTTGGTAGCATGTGGACTTGAAATCCACTAAGAGTTTCTCTTTTCCGTTTGGCCACATGACCTCAAGCATGATTCCCAACACATTAGAGGCTTCTGATTAGTAGTGGGGGCATTGGGCATGTTTGTAGGGAGACTATGACCTATTTATCATAGTGAAACACAATGGTAAATAATAAAGAAAAGTATAGTAAATAGTGATAAATAACTAGTAGAAGAATAATAAATCATCCAGATAATAAATGGGTAGAAGTTAAATCAATATCAGATACAAAAATGATGACCATTCCCTGATGCCATACAAAAATGTGAGTACATGATATATAGGGGTAAAATCATATATAACATGTTAAAAAAATACCAAAATATGCCTCTAATTGCATCATGAGAATAGGCTCAGTCCTCTACTCATGTACTCCATCTTAATACTAGAAATCAAACATCAGAAGTTGGGCTCTTCCATTTGTCTATCCTTGAAATAATAAATTTTGTTTGGGTACCATTGGCAGACCAAAATGGTGTGATAAATACTCAGTTATCCACCATAAATGGAGAAAAATCTAGTTTATTCATATATAATGAGTAGCATGTAGGTAAATATAATGTTAAAATAATAAATAATTAAAACACATCATTATCGGTTTCTCATGGCTTACCTGACCAACAATACATGCTTCCACCTAAGACGTATATCTATAAACCAAGGCCAAACTATATAGATATAATATTCAAGTGAAATTTATACAAATATATATATATACCTATATATATAGATATATGTAAATACATAATAATCCTATATTCATTCATGCATAGATGACTTGACCATGCCATTAGAATGTCAAGTGTAAACAAGGACCCAATCCAAGAATGTTAATTGTATTGGTGGACACATAAAAAATTAGAAAGAATAAATAAAATGCTCTTAATAAAGTGGCACCCTGATCCCATCCAAGTCATTCCATAGAGGAAACCTAATTATCAACGCAAGAGAACTATAATCATCCCCCACCATAGGAGCCCTTACAAAGAGATTTGTAAGTGGAACCCAAGTAGCACTCTCGACATAGTCTAAATGAATAAATTCTTGAGCCCATATGTCACATTCTACATCACAAACCTAGTATCAATCATGGATTCGTATTACAATATTATCCAATGATCCCGTCCAAGGTAATCTACTAGGTAACTGGGTATCACTCACAGGTAAATTACATAAGGCATCTTCCCGGTCAGCCCATCCAAGTTATTCTATAAAAGAAAACTAGTATCACTCTTGGTGTGTTAATATTAATTAAAAATTATAATTTATAAAGCACTACGAGCCTGTCAAAGTCATTCTTATGTCAAGACCCATGCATTGACCTTGTCATTATGTAAGGGTATAAGTTTAACTAGCATGAAAACTAATTTCATTTAAGAAAATAGTTATAATAATTTCAATGGAAATTTCAAACACCATTATTGGTGGTTAAAATAAATTTAAGACATGAGGTTCTTAGGTGTTTAATAAAGGCACACCCTTTGGGGTGGATCACATCAGAATTATCACCCTAGGACATTAATTCATGAGTATATAAGACTATGTTGACCTTGAGAAAAACCATTTTATTCAATAAATTAATCATTTTGGAGGTGTCACTATAAGATCATATCATGTTTCATAATGAAACATGATAAATAAAACAATAATTTTATTGAAAATAACTATACCACCTACCATAATTTGGTAGAAGACCCCCATCCATTTTCTACCTTGGAATCAAGATTTAATAGAAGAAAACATCAAAATAGACAAAATCCCTGAAAATAAGGCATATTACATTGCACTAAAGTAGTGTCAAAAATGGTGGAATAAAATAATAATGGAATGAATAGGATCAAAGATCATACATATTTTCTTCCAATTAGATGAATGATGGAACGAGTAGTAATCAGACAAGGAAGAACCAAGGGAAGATATCTTAGGCATTAGAGAGATCTCATAGAAGAAGAGGTGTTTTGCGAGAGGAGAAATGAGAATAGAAAGGGTTATGTAACTTAAAAAAATAACCCATGATATATTCATGATCTGAATTTTTTTCTTGTCATGAAATTTTCATGTTTTCCCCCTTTTGGAAAAACAAATACACATCATGAACGAGGCGTAGACAGACCACTTTAGGACATGAATTAAATTCACAACATCTATTGAATTCAATCCCTATAAAAACACATGGGGTCCAACCAAATAATTTCACATCATGAATTGAATTCATTCCATGAATTTAATTTCCATAGTGAATAAAAATCATGTCATGAATTTTTTATAAAACTAGTCTATAACCCCATGCCACCTTCCTTTTCAAAATCAACTACTTAGAGTCAAGATAATATTACCTGAGATCAAGCCAAATGAAAAACTTAATTGGTTTTTATCTCATTTAAAATAATACATACACCTATGAAAATCCATCACATTGCATTCTTTTGGATGAGGCCTTATTAGAAACCTCGTTTTCGGGGTACTTGGCTATGTAGGGTACACGAATAGACCTTGGGTGGGGCACACTCCAGATAAGAGTACACATCCAAGTGAGGTACATGGATAGTTACATGGGAGGGGACCCCTTTTGAGGGGGGTACATGTCATGTTCTAGTTGTACATGACGTGTACTCCGTTATTTTACACACTAATTGGGACTAGGTACACGGGATGGTACCCATGCAGTGCTACACAACGTTTAATAGGAGAACCACACTATGTACTTTGGGAAAGTACATGCCGAGTAACCTGAGGCACATGACTAGGGGGACCTCTGTTTGTACATGATATGTACCTGAATTTCACACCTTATACTATCCATACCATATTCTGTTTTACCTATTTTCTCCCAATAGTCAAAAATGATTTTTTTTAGTAGTCCATTCCAAGTTTTTTTTCACACAGATCATTATGGTGATATCCTTTTGGTGTTTAGAGATCATTTAAATATTCTTTTGGACTATGAGAGTTCAGTAGGAGACTTTCTATGAGGTTTTGTTTTGGAATCCGTATTGGGGTTTGGGTTGTGAGATCCATGGACCATGTGAGGGTGTGATATCATTAGTTGGATATGAAATGTGGATACATATTATTGTTGTTTGTGGTTATTTTAGATGGATTCTGAAAGGATGGATCAAGAAGTATCTCTTATGACATATTGGTTATCCCTATATTTTTGGGCCATTTTCTCAATGTTCGAGTTTTTCTGATTTAGATTCTATGTTAAGAGACTATATCTTTTGGATCATTTAGGATAGGATGACACCATGGAATGGTGGTTATGTCCTGGTGCATTGAGATTCTAAGATAAGTCTGAGGGAATCTTGAGGATTCCCTTGTGGGATGATTTATAATCAAGTCATCAGTGGTTTTTATAGTTGACTGTTGAGAATGAATGTATGGAATGTTTTGTTTTGGATTGTATTGATTAACCCTCATAGAGGGTCTCCTACTTTTGAGGTATTAATAAGAACCATTGAGAATTCCCTATTACATTCATATGATATTGGATGCCCCTATGGGTGTGTTTTTGGATGAGGATCAGTTCGATTCTACTGAGGGTCATTTGGGATGTTCAGAACTTGAGGTATCTTGTGCTTTTTTATGAGCTAAAGGAACCCCTCATCATGTGTTCTACTATTGATTAGGAATTTGGGATGGTTGAGGTTGTTTCTATAGGAATGGATAAATTTCTTGGATACAAAAGGGGATTCTCATAGTGAATGTCACATTATTCTATGGTCCTAGGGACCGTGAGATCCCTGAGTTTGGTTTGATCCTGAGGTAGGTCATGGAGAAGAAATGGTGTCTATTTTTTGGATTATAATATCTTGAGAATCATGAGAGCCCATAATGTTTTGGCTGAGGGTGGATTAGCATTGCTAGTTCAAATGCTTGGATGGTGGGTTTGAGGCTGGATATTTCTACGTTCGGCTGACCTTTGGACCTTATGTTTGAGGTAGTATCTACTCAGAACTATGGTTTAATGATGAGACCCTTAGAATATCTTGAATTAATAATTATACCCGAGTTGTGATATTTTTCTCTCATCTATTATCATGTTTTGATTATGTGGGATTAGGGAGATAATGAATGATCGGGATGATTACATCCCCCATCTAATTGAGTGTTAGCCCAAACTACTATGGCTTCTGGCTCATAAGATGATGATACACTCATGGAGTGGGTATTTGGTACCATTAATTCTTTAAGCACCCTATTTTAAAG
Organism: Viscum album; assembly: GCA_963277665.1. NCBI lineage: Eukaryota > Viridiplantae > Streptophyta > Magnoliopsida > Santalales > Viscaceae > Viscum > Viscum album. Next base: position 1,041,422,666 of record OY728129.1, read on the forward strand.
GAACCAATGGGAAATTTTGTTCGGTTCCATGTTGGTACCCATGGGACATTTTTTTCAGGTCCATGCTGGTACCCATGGGACATTTTTTTGGGTCCATATCTAGTGCCTACTTATTTATATAGGACTTTTGAGATGGATTGGTTCCCTATTGGTTGACCTAGATGTTCTTGTTTCATTTTAGATCATGCCATTGAATTCCTAGTTCCCGATAGATTCATGTTGTTTGGGTGGATTCCTACAGTTAATCCCTGGGGTGTGGAATTCATGTATGTTTCATTAGACATCTTGGAGATCCTATATAGATTAGGAGGACACACTATTTGTTGTGTTTATGGGTGAGACAAATGTTGTAAATCCTCTATAAGGGGCCATAGTGGGGGTGTATTTACCACAGGTTTCAAGATTACTTTTCTTTTTTTCATTTTGTTTATTTACCCCTTTTATAAAGTTATTTTTGTAATGCTACTTGGTATTAGTTTTTGTCTAGGCTAGTCATATCACATGTTCAATAAATTGTTATGACAACATATTTATAGTTTCGTCATTGGGGTGGACTACTAAGATTAATTTCTAACCCTTGTATATGTATCTCGGTGTGCGTGCATACCTAATGTCCTCTTTTAGGTTGGATCACGGGTTGTGCGATGGTTGGGCCCAGAAACAACATTTCTTGATCAAGTGAATTTGGTTGTGAAGAGTATTAGGATTGAGCTAGTGCATCTTGAGCATCATGGAGACCCGGTATGTGGGTTGGCGCAGTGTTAGAAGTAGATCCTATTGTATTTTACATGTAGTTTTATTTATATGTAGTCTTACCTCTTGGAGACCTGTTATATTATTATTTTTCATGCTTTGAGTCTGTACCATTTTATGTTGCATTCAATTTATTTTGGTGTTATTTGTTTCAGTTTATTTTTTATAGATACTATGATATTGATCCTTGTGTATAAGTTTGTTCATTTTCCACTATTATTACACTCATACCATAGATTATTATTTCCCCCCTATACCTATAGGACCCTCACTTCTTGTTTTCAATCACTGATGTTTGGGGAGGCATGCTCAAGGCCTTGTGGTGGGCCAAATCGGGTGATGTGTTAGGTTGACTTAGATTAGTTTCTTACTATTTGAACATGTACAAATGAAATCAATGATTTATGTAAGGGTTTTCGATCTCAGTTTTTTTTATGAGACATATTCCATATTCCCCACATGATTATTTTATGTGGTGTATATACTTCCCATGAATGTATTTTATAATTATTTTCCAAACAATTATGTAAATTTACATATCAATTTGAGGTTCTTTCTTCCACGATGATTACTAATCAATGTTCCCAAAGTGGTAATGGTTTTATGGTAAAATATTATCATTTATCAGGAATGTTTATTTTGATACTTATAGGGATGAAATATTATGATCCATATCTCAAAAAGATCATGATTTTTGTTATGCTCTGGTAATTTAAAGAGAATAAAATTTTCCCTTAATGTTTCGTTCTTTATTTACTAAATAATTAAAATAAAATTAAATAAAAATCAACTTTATTTCTCTCTTCGTTTGAAAAAAACCTTTTTTTCCATATCCATATTTTAAAAAAATGTTTTACCATAATTTAAAGGTTTTATTAATGGAATTTTTACCCATGTTAGACTTTTTTACTAGGTGTTTTAAGAGAAATATTCATGGAATTTTCCATAAAATGTTTTTTTGGATTTTACCAAAAATGTGAAAGGAATAATTTTTTTACATATAAAGGAAGAATAATATTTTCTTCCCTTATAAACAACTCATTATTTTAAATATTAATTTATATTTTTCAAATTTTATTTTAAAATAAAATGATTTCAATAAATTTTTATGAATGTTTAGTTATTTTTAATACGAAAAGGACATTTTCCCAAGAAATGTTCCAATTGATCTTTCAAAATCATTTTCTATCTATGATGGCATCCTTTCATGTTAATTATAATTTAACGAGGATAATATTGAATGATACCATCCTTATTATTTTTAGTTATGGTTAGTGTTTATTTTTTTTGAAATATTTATGAGACCCATTTTTTTCATGAGTTATGATTTGGAGAATTGATGAAATGTTTATGAAACCTTTTGCATTACATGGATTATGATGTGATGATATGATGAAATTATTATGATATTTTTGTTGAAATAATTATGTATTTTCTTATAAGAGGTATTAGAGACATATCTCCCTCCAATAAATTGGGTGATTCAATATATCTCATGAGATAAAAATCAAAAAAAAACTTTATTGGCCTGATCCACTATGAGAAATACGTGAGTCTAGATCCACTATGGGAAACAGGTGCATCCTGATCCACAATGGGAAATAGGAGATAAGTCCTTATCCACTATATTGATGTTAATGATATTTAACCATGACATATAAAATGTGTTTCTATATTTAGGATGGTTCCACACTTTTATGAAACAAGCTTATGGTTCACGATTCATTTATGACGATTTCTCACTCTCATGGGATAAGTTTTCCAAAATAAAAAAATTTTATTCCAAGAATCATGTTTACGATCTATCAAATGTTGGGTATTAATTTTTTATTTATGTTCATGATAATATACCCTTATTCTTAACTTATGATTTAATATTATCATAGAGTGATATCTTATATGTTAACCCAAACTGAGCATCTGAGCTCACCCTTTCTTAAGTTTTCATCCCCAGGTTATGATGAAAGGTTTATATAGGGTATTCCTAGGTGGAGTACTATGTGATAAGATATTTATTGTATATGTATACTATATTTCAAGAAACTATAGTATTATTTTTATAGTCTCCATAGACACTATACAATTATGGTATTATAGCATGTGTTTATGAAATGTATTGAATATTCATATAAAAAGATGTGGTATATATGTATGGAAAGCCTTGGTTTCTACAATATTGGTACCAAAAGAATTCCAAAACCATTTAAAGTATAAATCATGGAATCCATTAGGTATAGGTTTCTTCAATGAATAAGTACACTTTAGTGTTGAAAAAACATCATCAATTAAGAGATTAATTTAAATCCTCTAATTGATGTTAAATGAAACCATCAACTCACTACAATCTAGAAGTCCTGTAGAATATTCCGTACCCTAAGACCTGTATTTCTTCTTATATAAATCCACGAATAGTTCTAGGATAGATCTTTTTTAGTCATAAAGTTCTCATTATCCATCTTGATCATTGAGATAGTGTTTTAAATTTTCCTTATCGATGTATTCTGATGAAAAAATTTTGTCTTATGATCACATTATTTGATAAAATAATCCCTTGAATAGTTTAAAAATAGACTTGCATGTCTCACAACACCCCATACAACACTTTTTCTAAATAAGAAGCATCTTAAATAGTGCTGGTTGAAGTTGGATATGAGTAACAATGTTTCATATGCCTCTTAATAGTAGTTATCCTCTAATCAAAGTTACCATAATTTTGAAAGATCCACTTCTAAAAATGAGAAGCAACACGACCAATCTTACACCAATCCTTACCACACAAATATGACTATGTGGATTCAATCATACACCAACAACTATCATTATGGATCCATAAGATTTCAAATTTGAACCCATTCTTGATTATGTTTAACTTATCATTTGCTGGTGTATGAAGAAAAATAGGAAAATGATTGGATGATACCCATAGAAGATGATAGACCGTATACATGTAAAATAATGATCACAATCATCTGAAGCTATAAATCTATGGAGACATTTATTAATCCTTGAAGTAAGATTATGGTCATAAAACTATGTAAATTTACCTCCAGAAAAACCCAGGACCAAGAGATTTGTATGAACCATACAATACTGAAATTGGATAATTGATTAAGGGTTTCCAGAAAATTATCATTTATTGTAATTATGATGATGTATTTTATTGAATTATATGCTGATTAGAATATAGAGTTTAAGATCCTTCTTGATAACCTTAAGTATTTCCCAATATTCCCATCTATCACCAAAACCAAAACACAGATAAAACTAATAAAATGACACCCTTGTTCCCATGGATGGAAAATAAAAATATTGATATGATTTTGGGTATTGTTTTTCACAACTATATTAACCAATTATTTTCACATAATGAAAATCCCACCTAGAAGGCTTACGCTGAATTTTTTGGGTATAACAGAACAAACCTAGTGGGATGGATAACCATAGAGATTTTTTCAGATCTGATGTACCATTATTAAATTTTTAAGGAAATAAAATTCATGACCAATGATATTCTTTATTCAAATATTTATATTTGAAAATCCTAAAACCCAAATAATATCTTTACTTGTGAAAATTTTAATTAATTTATATTAAATATGAATAAAAGATACTTGTTATTAAGATATTTTTTTATGAAGATGTTGATCATCCCAAATTTTATTTATGTTTAAATATGTTTCTCTTGTAGGATCCAAGTGATCCACATAGGCTCCTTTAATCTTCAAGCGGAAATGATGAAATTTCAGGTGCTGATGTAATTGATCTATCATCTTGGGAAATTCATCTTGATCACCCTATATCATTCTGACTTGAAATATTATCTATTGATCTTATCATTCTTTAGATGAAGATTGAAAGTGAAATTGAAGATATATGTCTTTTGAGAATAATGATTTTCAATTCATGATTAACCATATACAAAAGATATAACAACCTCTTTATAGAGTCCGGGTTTAGGTAAAAATATTATTTAATTACACCATGACTCTTATATAATATATTAAATCTAATCTTACCCCATGATGTAAAATAATAATAATAACATTTTATGGTGTGTGCTAATAGTTCAATGATACATATTAATTTACAGGGATGAAAATTAATATTTATCACCAGACATGATCTTGATTCTCTTTAATTCCTTATATTTTATTGAATACCTAAATAAATACTTATTAAATATTAATTAATGAATATATATTTTATTCACATTTTATAAAATAAATATTTATTAAATTTTTTATAAATAAAATAAATATTCTTATTTACAATTTGGTGAATAAATATTCATTAAATAGTTACGATCAATAAAACAAGAATAAAATTATTCCTAAATATTTTTTAATATGTTGGGGTTGAGGAACCTTTTTATTAGAAAGAAAATTCATCATTTTAACCATGTTGAGTGGTAACCTTTACATGACCTGATGGCCCAATGGCCTATAGACCCATTACAACATAGCTCAACGACCCGACCTCCCTAATGTTTATACATTTCCCAAAGAAACCAAGTGAGAGGCCTGCATCATTCCATGTTACCATTAATACAACATGCCTCCCCTAATCAATATAAACACTTAGTCTGTGAAACTAAAGGGTTATTTATCATTGGAATTATGTGATATTTACTAAACACTAAGATTAATGTCTAGAAACGAGCCAAAAAACCCAAGAGAAGGATATTAATGTGACAATGTTGACAACCACATAAAAGCAATCACTATGAAATATAATAAATTTATGATAATATCTCATAAAGTATTTTGAAAATATGCATCTTCAACCCATATGCTTGACACGTATTTCTTTGAATATAATAAATAAAAACATCGTTACACCATTTCTGTGGAATTTAAGGTGATGGATCCATTCAAATCAAATGGGTGAGATATCTACTTCCATAAATTTAGTTGAGACAAATCCTTCCTTGAATTATTTGTTAATTACATTTCATTCATGATTCAACCAATAAATATGGAGTCATGATTTTTGTTAGTAAATATAAGTGTTCCAGCCATGACAAGAATTAATGATAATATTAAAGTATATAGACCATCAAAAATAGAAATATATGATGACACATAAGCATAAAATATTTCTACTAGAGGGAATTTCTTCATAACCTCTAGTATTGGAGATTACCAAGTGAAACCTTTATGAGAAGATTTATCATCCTCTTATGATTACTAATACCTAAGAGTAAAAATACTATCCTACCAATCATATAATTTAATCCAAACATATAAATAGTGTTAATAATATATTCATTGAATTTCATGGTTCTCATCATAGTGTGAAACAACTATGACCTTAAAATGTTGTAGATACTCTATGAAATTATTACATTAAATTTATGAGGAAAAATGAACAATATGTGATAAGATGATTTATTAATATTAAAACCAGATAATATAAATTCAATAAAAGGTATAATTAGTTTTTTCTAGAACACCAAATCCAATATACTCTCACTTTGACATGATCCAACTGATAATGGCTTTCAGTCCACTCGACCTCACATGATGATCATGTTTCTTCTGAGTCAAGATTTTAGTCAAGGGATCCACCATGTTGTCTTCTATGGATATTATGATCACTATAACTTCACCTCATTGAGAAAAACACCTCAAGAGAGGATAATTTCGAAGTATATGATTCATCCCCTAATGTGACCTTGGCTCCTTAGAAAGAAACACTACCACGGTATTATAACAATAAAGTGTGATAGGGTGTTTAATGCTAGGTACCGTGTCAAAATATTGGATGAATGCTCATATCTAACCTAATTATTTAGCTACCTCAAAATATATAATATAATCAAAATATAATATATAATCTAAAACCATATCTTTAATTGAGCTATTAAAGCTCACAGATCCTCCATTTAGAGTGATGTGGTATCTTCTTTGTGATTTCAGATTGTCTTGATCTGTTTGGAAAATAGAATATGTGTATCCTCTAATGGATAGTTCATATCCTCCTCCATAGATCCATAACATATCCTTAGTAAGCCTGTCATACTTAAGGATAGTCTTGAATACAATCAAATGGTAGTCATATGAGTCATCTCGATGTCTTACTACCATACTCAAGTTGTAAGAGACATCAAGAAAAATACATAGCATAACATACATGACTAACCCAATCACTGACATATATAGAATCCATGCCATCCTTTTCATTTTATCATGTGTATGGGGACACATTTTCCTAAAAATATGAATGTGGTGTGACATTTGAAACAACCCCCTCCTAGATTATTCCATACTGATTCTCTTCAGTATCTTGTCAATATATGTACCTTGACTTAGTCCAAGAAGCCTATTGAATCTATCAGGATGAATCATGATCCCAACAAATATATGTTTCTTCACCTAATTCCTCCATTGTTAATAATTTATTCAAATAGCATTTAACAGACTATATGATTGGTATCTCATTTATAATAGGTAATATGTCATTGAAAAATATTGTTAAGAACATGACCACACTCCCACTAAATTTCTTATAGACACATGGCTCACATTCGTTATTTATGAAACCAAATTACATTATGAATTCATCAAAGCAATTTTTTCATGACCAATATGCTTTCTTTAATCCATAAATGGATCTTTGAAATTTACTTACCTTGTTGGAATCATTTCAATTCACAAACCCTTCAGGTTGTGTCAAATAATCATATTCCTAAAGGTTCCCATTAAGGAAGACTATTTTGTCATCCATTTTCCAAATCTCATAATCATGGAATGCCTTAATGGTAAGAAGAATTATGATCAATTTCAGTATAGAAAATAGTTAAAGTGTTTCATCCTAGTCAATAAATTTACACTTGTTAAACCCTTTTTCAACCAGTCACGCCTTATAAGTACTGAACATCCCATATATATATAGTTTCTTCTTAAATACCCATTTGAAACCAAATTTAATTACATCTACTAGAGGATATACTAAAATATAGGCTTGGTCTTAGTACATGGATTCTATTTCAGAATTAATAGCTTCTTAACACATGGAAAAACTCCATGCCACTAACTACATCCTTTTAGTTTATAGGATTATTATTATCTACAAATAATGAGTCTCCATCTTCAGTGACTAGGAATCCATACTATTTTTATTGTCTAACCAATCTTTTACTCCTACATAGTACTTGATTATTTGGAAAATCATCTTCCATGGGGAATTGGGGAATATGTTCCCACAACAAATCTTGCATACCTTGATCCTAGACATCATCAATGTCTATATCTTTCCCCCTTTCTCATTTTGATATGTGGTCCCTCTCATCGAATATAGAATGTATTACCACTATTAGATTTTTTATGAGGGGTCATATATGTAATATCTCATTATTTCATTTGGGTATCCTATAAAGGTAAAATATTTTCCATTGGGTGAATGTTTTTTACTAGAAGAGGCCTTGAAAAATAATTCACAACCCCACACATGTATGTATGACAACATGAGTTTTTTTTCTATTCCAAAATTAGTATGGTATACTACCTTCTACTTTAGTTATCACTTGGTTTATTTTTTTCCTTCAGTTTATAAAAAGTATCCCCAAAAGGAAAATGGAAGACTCTCATAAATCATCATTGATCTCACCATTTCAAACAGGGAACAATTTCTCCTTTCTCTTACACCATTCCACTGTGGTGTATAAGGAGGAGTGATATGAGATATAATATCAAACTCCGATAAATTATCAATGAAGTCTTGATTAATATTTTTGCCACTATGGCATGGGTGGAGTTTCTTTAATATTATTACCAAGATGTTTATCTACTTTATTCCTATATTCCTTGAATATCAAAGGAATATAACTTATATCTCATTAATTAGACATAAGAATATATATTAAAATAATCAGTATAAGTTATGAAGTATGAGTCCCTAGCCCATGATTTAACTAGAAATGGTCCATAGACATTGATATGAACTATTTGAAGAATTTCCTTGGACCTTTCACATTTAAAACTAAATAGAGATTTTGAAATTGTTCCTTGTAAAAACACATGACATACACCAAGTAGTTTTAGTTCAAAGGAATCTAAATATATTTCTTGGTGTAATTTTATTGAACAATTTTTGTTTACATAACCAAGTTAATGATTCTATTGTTGGGTGTGGTATATGTCACATGAAGTAGTTTTGTTATTGGTATCCATTATTTAGTTCATGTAATCCAATACATAAAGACCATTATTTAAATATTTACCATAAAACATTTTATATTTATAAATGAAGAAACATTTTTTCCAAAACATCAAAATAAATATATCTGTATCATGTCTGGATAAATAAATAATGTATTGGTAATATATAGAATCTAATTAAAATAATTAAGAAACATGATCATTACTATTAGCAATGTAAAGTGGTAATTCCTAATAGCCACAAAAAATTAAGTCCCCATTGTATTATCATATATATATCTACCATAATTAAATCATTCTAAATACAGTTGGTTCACGTATTTAAATACATTTTTGAGAACAAAAAGTTGTATCTAATACACAATTTTTCAAAAGAGATAGATTACAATCAATAAAAAACACACTTGAATATTTCCCTTACTTCTTTTCCTAGGTTCTTTTTTCCTCCACTGTACCTTATTTACACAATTGAAACACACAAAATCTTATTCCCTTACTTTTCCCTTGATATTTCTATTATTGGTAGGGCATTGCGAAGAAGCATTGGGATTAAATCTCTTCAACTGTGATTTTATTTTACTTATAATAAGGATGAAAGGGTTTTATGCTCTATGTTCTTGTCATCTTTGAGAAGTAAGTTGAGAAGATATGGTAGTGACTTATGCGTGTTTTTCATATTAAAATTATCAACATAACTATAGAATCTCTTAGAGGGTCATAAAAGAATGAGATTGGTGCACAGTTCATCAAGATGTTTAAACCCTAGAACCTACATGTGCTCATTGTAGATAATGAGTTTTACTATATGTGGATTAGTTGGTAGACCCTCTATAATATTAGTTTAAAATAGTTCCTTGTTTATCTAAAACCATTCTTGTAAATATCTCTCTTGATATAGGCTATAGAGATGCTCAAGCATGATATAATTGTCCATGTTTTCATGAGAATTCAATTGTTCACTAGACTTCGATGATAGCATTAAACACATAATTTAGACCACGTTTCTCAAGTTTCTATCATAGAAAGGGAACTCTTTATCACTCAGCTCTTTTTTAGGTGGATCATGAATTTTGGATTCTTTCATATATGATTTATATCACTGGTGTAACACAACCTAAAGGTTTTTGAACCATTCTTGGAAGTTACCACTAGTAAGGAGATGGTATTTCTCCAATATTAATCAAAGAAATAATGTGGATAATGAAATTTCCATTATTTTAAATTATGATAGATAATATTATTATAATTTCACTTAATTACAATTATATATGAGACTTATTAAATTTAATTTTATTAAGTATCCCATTATTTTACCAACTCTGAATACCCCACTCTATTGAACTCAAAATGTATGGATGTTTGAAAATTATAGTGTAAAGGATTCATATACCCATTAAAATTACCCCATAAAGTGTTTGTTAAGCTACTTGGAGGTATTTGGGTTGGTATATCTTTTTCAACAGCAGGATTACATCTCCTTGATCAATTGAGTGGACTCCCATAAATAAAGATCCTGACTCAAATTTCCTCAACACTTACCTCCATGTTACATAAATTCTAGAGAGGGTCACTTCTCATTATGTGATATGGTTAAGTCAAACCATAAACTTCATTAGAAATCCATGATAAAAGTAATTTTCCTAATGAGGGCTGGTCAAACTCTTAGTTCTATGTATTTTATTCCTAATCAAGCAATGGAAGTCCATGTATGACGTAATATTAAGTTGAGGTATTTTGTTTATTATGTGTAAATATTTATTATTTTATAATTTAAATTAATTTTTAATATTAAATGGATTTTACTTAAGTGATTAATAATGTTTTTATTAAATATTTATTCACAATCCATTTATTTAAATTTATTCTTTACATATTAGTCCATTTATTTATGTGATTACAGTCATCCATCCATAAAATAAATAATGTATAATAAATAAATAAATGACCTGATCAAGAACATATCTAACAATTGATTTATTGAGAGGAAAATAAATCAGTCTTTGACCTATGGAAAAACTCATTGCTTCATTCTTAGCATGAGTTACAACATTCCACCTATCCACTTATGTTTGACCTAGGGTGAAATTGTCTCATTTCCATCTCGAACTACCTCTACAAGCCTTGGGATACTATTTTTAATACATGTATATATAACTCACATGCATGTGAGGGGTAAAAAAGTATTTTTTTAAAGGGAATTACATAAATCACATTGGATATGATGTTCCCACATAACAGAGGAATGGATGACCCTTAGGCCATCATATTTAATTTAGTGTTAAATAATTTTAGAACTATGAAATAAATTAAATTAAACAAAACCATCACATTCACATTTCTAGTCACACTTTATTATTAAGATAAACTTCTTTACATTTCTTAATTAATTAATTATTTCACTACCCGTCCCCCAAGGCCCATTCCATGACTACCCCAAGCCCGAATTCCATAGGTCAAGGGCTGGCGACTAGAAAAGAGTAGACATTTTCCAAAAGGGAAGGAATTTTTCTTTAAACCTATATGAATACACAGCGTCAAATTATGGAAAGTAAAAAAAGATTAAAATAAAACTGTCACTATTCGCAAATACTGATAGTACTGTACAAACTGAAAGTAAAAAGGGGCTTGAATACAAGACCAAAACCACAAAGTAAAATACAACTACCACAGTCTATCTGCTCATGACCCTATCTGAAGGGTAGGTGAAGGGTAGCTGCCAATAGCTATAGAAGTAAAAATGTTCATCTCGTATTACTGAGCACCACCTGGTCCAGGACCACCAAGGTCTTTGTGGAAATGTTGATCACTTTCCCGAGATATCACATGTGCAGGAGAAGTCTGTGCAGTGGTTAGTAACACAATAATCAGTAGGTAACCTAAACCAGAATTGAAATAACACAAAGAAATACCACAAATTAAGACCACAAACCAAGAACACAAAGAAAAGAAAACTCATACTAGGTATAACTCAAGGTATAGAAAGTAAGATTATCAGTCGTAAAGTTGAATCACCTTGTACTGCTGAGGGACTCATCCATGATGAGTCACTAAGGTTCACTCGGATACTGGACCACTGAGGTATGCTCTTATACTAGAAAACTGAGTTCCGGTCAACTATTGGACCACTGAGGACCACTCTGCTATTTGACCACTAAGGTCCTCTCGGCTACAGGACCACTGAGGTCCGCTCGGCTACTGGACCACTAAGGTCTTCTTGGTGACTAGACCACTGAGGTATGCTCAGATTCTGGACCACTAAGGTTCACTTGGATACTAGTACGTTAACGTCTGATCATCTATTGGAACACTGAGTTCTACTCAGCTACTGGACCACTGAGATCTGCTCTTCAAATCCTTCGTGTCACAGTCAGCTGTAGGATTCCCGCTCTCCAGTGCACTTGATTCTGGGAGAATCTACTCCACAATCCATTAGTCATATCTCGACTACCATGAAAAATCACTTAGAGTATACCCAAAGGACCATCTCATCACAAGGGTCCTAATTCCATAGACAACATGTCAATAAAATGCCCGGTATAAAAGATATTGGTGTTTTAGTAAATAGAAGCTGGTTGTGTTTGGGCTCGGTCCAACTTGGTTGGGCTGACCCGACTAACCTGACCTGAGTGTTCCGCATGTATCGGGCTGGTTCAGCAGACTTGACCTAAACCAGTTGGGTTTGGTCTAGCCAGTTCCAGCTAGGCCTAGTGGCAAGACCCATTGGGCCTTGCTGGACCTGGCCCTGTTCAGTCGTGGGTCCACCCCGCCGGGTCGTCTAACGACCAGGTCCACATTCTCTGGCCCGATCCAAATTATTCAGACTAGTTTATTTTCAGTCGGTCCACATTGTAGTTGGGTTTCTTATCCATCATGTCCCACATCAAGTGGACATCTCTTTTCCCACCCAGACTGCCCCAACGGCCCAATTTAGTGCACCGGGCCCGCCCACATCGGCAGGCCAGCTTCGGTCCAGCCCAGACGCCCGCTGGCATCCAGGTTCGCATAGAAACACGTCCAGCTGAGGCTGACTACCTCTCTCCACCCGCAGTCCAGCATGGACCGCATCCCAGCACACACATCATTCCACCCCATGGGTTTCTACCTTTGACAGAATTCCTGACCGGCACATCCCATGCACAATCACGCCCGCAGGCTCAGCTGGCCCAGTGGCACGCCACCTTCTGTCTCCCACCTGCGGCCAACTTTTGAGTTGACGACCCTTTCTGCCACTACAGCACCCTGGCTATGACCTTTCATCATCGCCGCAACCTATTTGGCTGTGACTCTCCCTCCGCCACTACCGGATCCCTTGCGGGTGGTCCTTCACCCGGCACCACTGTCTCCTTCAGCATCCTCCCCAGGTTGATCCACTGTTGTGGTCTTTCTTTGACAGTGTTTTCCATCACGTCTTAAAGAACGAATGAAAGGACAGAGTATAAGAACATTCCAAAAACACATAAATGAAAGACCAAGACCTTTGTTTATGTCGGCATAGTTTCTCCTTGTTAGGAGGTTAAACAAAGGATAATCAAAATGTGATTTCCCTTCCCATAAATTCCTGTATGAAAATTTCCTTGTCCTGCAAAGACTAATGATCCATGGGTAAATCTATTAGCGGATTTACCCATGTTCTTCATTTAGGAAGAAGAACAAGGTATGTTAATCACTTAGAAAAAAAACTTATGCCTGGATAATAGGTTCGATCAGAGGAAGCATTCATTGTTAAAAGCGATCCGTCCGTGAAGGTCCTTAATCCATCGTCAAGGGAGAGATCTCTCAAAGAGGAGGGGGAGTTCTCGAAGATATTGGTGATGGTCATTCATAATTCATAATTCTTCAAAGTTGATCCTCCAAAGGTTCATAGTGATTTGAAAGATCCAAATTTTATTTCCAATTCTTGTTATTCATTAAATGGAGAAAACACATCGCATCATTTTTGTTATGCTGAGTTGCCACCATTACATTGTTTCATTTATCAAACAAAGTTTTTGTTTCTTTGCATTGTAGTGTCATTATGGAGTTTCATTTATTGAATAAAATAGATATCTTTTCGCTCCGTTGCAGCAAAACAATTTTGAATAAAATAAACACTTTAAGTTTATTTTATTTTTCCTTAAAATGTCTGAAAATTAACTTTTACCGTTGAGAAATGCCCATCGATATTAGGTTCTTATTAAGGAAAACATATCATTATGAACTCAACAGTGGTCTCAGATTTTCAATCCGAGTTACCAATTTTCATTTATAAGGATTCGAAAATAAAATAATTTTTATTTAAATTATTTTATTTATAGTTACATCCCAAAAAACAACTTTTTCAGTCAGCCCGCACCAGTCATTGTTAGGCTCAACCTAAGGGAAGAACACCGTCAAGATCTCAATGGTACTCTCATATTTCCAATATGAGTTATAGTTTATGAGTTATAAAGGTTTGAAAATAAAATAATCTTAATTCAATTATTTTATTTATGGCCAAAAATTACTTTCCACTGTTGGCCCACACCGTCCAATGTTAGGATCTGCCAAAGATTCGGAAAATAAAATAATTTTATTTAATAATTTTATTTACGGTTATGCCATTTTTAGGTTTTCTCACTGGAGGCCCACACCAAATAAAATTAAGTCATTCACAAGGTAAACCCACTTCTCTATATACAATGGTGCCCTCATATTTCTGATCTGGGCACCCGTTTAATATTTATTCCACTTTATCAGAAAACAGCTCACGCTTGCTATTTAAAAAAATATCATTTTTCAATAGATCATTTGAGGAAATCCGAGCCTCAAAATTGTACGATGTCTATGTTCCTAGTCTCAAAATAATCCCATATAATTTTTAAAAATAATTACATGGAATTCCAAGACATTACATTTCCCCACCTTTAGGGATTTATGTTCTCGTAATCAAAAAAATGGATAATCAAACACATTGGGGTACTAAGCATGAATATAATTCTCCTACTCCCACATGATCTCCTGGAGATTCCCATGCTGCCACTGAACCCACCCAAGAGGAATTGACCATCCCAAAATTATTATCTCTAGTTGATCCTCAATCTATACCTAAAAATCCACAAACATTATCCTCTCATCAACATCCAACTCTCCCTACCAAATCTCCAACATATAGATGCATCTCGAGCCCTCTACTAAACTCTACTCATGGGTAGTTAGGAAGTGTCTTGAATTAGTGAGTTGGTCAACGATCACCCAAATGGTGTAATTTCCCTTGGATGTATGAGTTAAATCTATCATGAAGTTCATCGATATCTCTTCCCACTTCCTTCCCAGCACCCCCATAAATAGAAAGAACATCCCATGAAACTGATTCATACAAGTGTTCAGATTTTTATCTCAATAGGTAAGCCCATATTCAATGTGTTCTGTTATCACTGGTGACTTCCTTGACACCCACACACATACCCCAACACATCTCACCAATCTAGGCATTACTACTACAACTACACATCTTCTGAAAAGAACAACGTGCTCCCCACCTTTCAAATTTCCATCAGGGATATTCCCTATGGAATACTGAACATGTAAAGACTCAGTTGATTTCAACGATTTCTGCCTCCCTGACTCATTTAAGAGTCTATGGGTAATAACCAAAAATTGAAGATTATCTACTTCATCCACATCCACAAAGGACAACTATAATGAGGCCAACTGTTCCATTTCTTAATTCAGTAACTACGAACTAGATCTTCTACTAAGAGCATCCACTACCATGTTTCCCTTACCAGGAGTATAGAATACATTGAAGTCATAGTCCTAGAGGAAATCCAACCATTATCTTTGTCTCAAGTCCAAATCATTCTAAGATATGATCTACTTGGGATTCTTGTGGTTAGAGTAGATAGTAAATCGTTTTCCCATGGAGGCTGTGTAACAACATCATCATTGTGAATACTACTATTACAATATCAAGGTCATGAATTGCTTAGTTATGCTCATGCGGTCTCAATTGTTGCAAGACATAAGAAATCACTACATTCCCCTTCGTTAGGACTAAACCAAGCCTAGTTTCTAATACATCACAGAACCCCACAAAGTCGGTTCCCTCCTTTGGTAGCCCTAAGATAGAAGCACTCTTCAAGCTATTTATTAGCTACTAAAAGCTTTGCTAGAATTTTGTTTCCACACGAATGGTTTCAAATTATTTTTCAACCCCATAATTTGTGATACCACTCTAGATAATTCAGGTGCAAACCTCTAATAGTACCCAGCCAACCCAAGGAATAACCGTACCTCAGTAATGCTCTTGGTTGGATCCTAATCAAGCACTGCCTCGATCTTCACGGGATACACCGCAACTCTATCATCTGAGATGAAATGTCCCAGGAATTGGACCATTCGAAACCAAAATACACACTTCAATAGATTTCCCTAAAGATGAATCTCTCTGAGTGCATCTATAACCATCCTCATGTGTATCGCGTGATCCTCCTCGGACACTGAATACACTAAGATGTCATCATTGAAGACCACTACAAACTAGTCTAAGTACAGCTGGAAGATCTTGTTCATGAGTCTTGTGAAAACTACTGTGAGTTTGTCATTCCAAACAGCATCACTGAGTAATTTTAGTGACCATAGTGACATCTGAAAGACATCTTTGAGATGTCCTCATCTCGTACTCAAAGCTGGTGATAGCCTAATATAATGTCTATCTTCAAGAACCATCTCTCCCCCTTCAGCTAATAGAAGAGGACATCAATCCTCAATAGATGATACTTCTTCTTCACAATCACATAGTTTAGGCACTGGAAGTCTACACATGACCTCATACATTGGGTCTTTGAATGACCTTCCTCTACAAGTCCCAAACCTAAACCCTCAACTCGTGAATCTCTGTAAAATCCATCTGATATACTAATGATGATATCAGTGCCACATTAGGGTGTAGAATAATGTAGAAGTCCATCTCCCTATGGAAGGTTAACCCTAGAAACATCTTCTAGAAGACGTCCTTATACTCTGCCACTACTGTTGGGAACAGAAAACTCAAAACATCCACCTCCACATGGGTAAGGCTTGCCTACTCAAGTGTGATTAACTGCATCATCTAATACATGATTTTATCCAGTGCTATCTGGGTTTCCTTTTTTCCAACCAAGGTAAAAACCCATTCTAAAGCTACAGAGGTACCACATCCTTTCACCTAAAATAATCAATCTGAGCATGAACTGTGGATGACCAGTACATACCCAAAATAACTTCAAAAGGCCTAAACAATTCCATCGAGATGTTTCAACTGAAACTCTCGCATCTAGGGTTAGATCAAACCATCTGCAAAAGTGTGATTATCGAGTCTCCTCCCATAGGTATTTCCAGACGTAAGGGTCAATTCAACAGTTTAATTGGAAACTCTAGGTCCTAAACCATATTGGTGATAAGAAGGAATGATTAGAACCCGTGTTTATTAATATGACAACTAATAGTAGACAAAAATAGTTCCTCACATCATCCTTGATGCCCTTGGGTCATATTCCTTGATAGCAATCAGCTACTCCCTTCCCCTTTCCTACAAATCCTTGAGCCTTGTGTGGACCACGTTGGGGTGGTGGTTGTAACACGTTGAAATATATACCACCACTTCATACTCTCTCAGCTCTTCTACCATGCCCGCCACCCTTCAAATTCATAAGTTTGTGTCACTATCTCTACTTAGGTGTCTCATCCATAGTTTCATTGTTAGCATGACGGGATAGAAAATATCTAGAGAGATGTCCCCTGCCATCTTCTGAAAAGCATTATCTCTTCATAGTGCAACTGGACTCACCCAATGAGCCCTGATCTCTAGATCCCTAGTCTTGGGACCTCTTCTTAAAATGTCTCACATATCTAAGTATTTGAGACTGACGCTAGCTTCCTACATTCCCACTGTTGACATTCACTGGTTGTATCTACTCATCCAAAGGACTTTCAACCACAAAGGTTCTCTATCGAACCATAGCATAAGTAATAATGCACAGAGGAATAGTGTTGGCTTGGATGTCCCTAAACACCCCTTTCTTATAGGTTTGAGCCTTGAAGCACTGGTCATATCATATTAATTGACTACCTGGAAAGGTCGGTATGCCTTGATGAATAATCCACTACTAACATGTAATCCTACCGAAGCTGTAGAAGCTCTTGGGCCTGCATAGAAATTAGCTTTTATGATAAGATCTGCTTCTCTATAAAAGGTTCTCAAGCTCTGTCCTTGGAAGAGTCACCTCATCATATGATCAGGTAGTCTAAAGCCCACCGTCGCCGTGCTGATCCCTATAGAAGGCTCACTACCAGGACCACCATCTGATCTAATGGTGTCCTAACTGGGCGTAAAACTCAATCACCACCTTAAGCTAGTTCTTATCCACCAGTCAGTCAGGCTCAACTTGGAACCGGAGGGGTCTCTATTGCTGAAACTCATGAAGAGTTCTCAGCCCTCGCATCTCATCCGCTAGTAATATGAATACCATGTGACACTCCATATGAGGTGGTATAACTAGTACACCACTCGATGGTGTTGTCTCTGGTATGAATCCATGTACCCATCTCGTCAACCCATATATCATCCTCGTGATCATGCGGAGGAATCCTGACTGGATATCTACGTGGAAGAATCATGAAATAAAATAAGATATACCACAATCAAAATAGTATACCTAGTGAGATGACTCTGAATCAGAAATACCATGAAAAAATATTCAAAGATTCATGCAACCAATGTTTTCATGTACTGAGTCTAAAAGCATAATTCAGGGTCCTAGTGAATGGATATATCGGATGCCGCACCAAAACTAGACTCCCTGTCCTAAAATCCAAACTTGAAACACTTAACAATGTTTACCTAAAGAAATTACAAACTCTTAGTTCTTTTGGTAAAATCGACCACCCTATGATACCACTTGTCATGACCCATCCCCCAAGGCACATTCCATGGCTTTCCCAATAACACCTTCTATAGTTCAGAGGCTAGCAAGTAGCATAGAGTAGGAATATCCCAAAAAGGGAAGGCATTTTACATTAAACCTGTATACATGCACAAAGCTCCAAATGCTGAAAGTAAACACAAAGTGAAACACAACTGTCACTGAGGAAAATACTGAGAGTATTATATAGACTGAAAGTACAATGGGGCCAGAATACAATCTCAAAACCTCAAAGGAAAATAAAACTGCCATGGTTTGTCTGCTCAAGACCCTACCTGAAGGGGAGGTGAAGGTTAGTTGCCTATAGCCGTAGAAGTATGCTCATCCCTCCAGTCTCACTGAGCAACACATGGTCCCAGAACACTAAGGTATTTGTTGACATTTCTATCACTTGCACGAGACATGATACATGAGGTAAAATCCCCTGCAGGGGTGAGTAACTGAGTACTCAGTAGGGAACCCAAACCAAAAAGGAAAAACCAGAAAGCAAGACCACAAAGAGAGACCACAAAGCATGACCACAAATCAAATAAAGGTCACACCAGGTATAACTCAATGTATATAAAGTAAGATTATCAGTTGTAAATATGAATCATCTTGTATTGTTGAAGGACTTATCCATGATGACTCACTATGGTCCGCTCGACTTCTGGACCATTGAGGTCTACTCCGCTACTGGGCCACTGAGGTCCGTTAGACGACTGGAACACTGAGGTATGCTCAGCTACTAGATCACTGAGGTCTGATCGACTACTTGACCACTGAGGTCTGCTCTGATATTGGAAAATTGAGGTCCACTTAGATACTAGACCACTGAGGTATACTTGGCTACTCGACCACTATGTTCTGCTTGGCTACTCGACCACTGAGGTCTTCTCGTCTTATCCTTCATGACATAGCTTTCTATAGGATTCCTGCTCTCCAGTGCTGTAGATTTTAGGAGAATCTAGTCCTAATTCCACCCATAGTATCTCTACTACCACTAAAACTCCCTTAGTGTATACCCAAAGGACTGTCTCATTGCAAGGGTCCGAATGTCGTAGACGTTACATCAATCAGACTCTCGATCTGAAAGATATTGGTATTTTAGTAAACAGGGGTCGGTTACATTTGGGCCTGATCTGACTTCATCGAACTGACCCGACCAATCGGCCTGAGGGTTTTTCATGACTAGGTCTGGTTCAGTTAACCTGACCTGACCAAGTTGGGTTTAGGCTGGCCCGGTCTGGCGGGCCCTAGTGTCCAGGCCCTTTGGGCCTTGGTGGACCAAGCCTGGTTCGGTCATGGGTCCAACCCTCTGGGTCACCTAGCGACCCAGTCCACATTATTTGGGCCAGTCTAGTTTAGTTGGACCAGTTTATCTCCATCCAGGCCACAAAGTGGTCTGGTTTACTGCACCGGCCTGACCCGCATCAGCAGACCAACTTGGGTCTAGCACAGATGCTCGCTGGCGTCCGGGTTCATGTAGCAACACGGCCAGCTGAGGCCGATCACCTGCCTTTGTACATGGTCCAGCGTGGAACGTGTGCCAACTCATGACAAAACCCATCCTACGGGCCACTCCCTTTGACATGGTTCCACCCCCTTCACCGTCGCGACCGCTGCTAGCGGTTGTCTCTATCGCCTCGGCGCCGCCTCTTGCACGCGGACAGCTTTTGAGATGGTGGCCTATTCCACCACTACGGCCCTTTTATCCATGACCTTATGTCACTTCTACGACCCTCTTGGGCACGAAATTCCTTCATCACTGCAACCCACTTTGTCGCGACTCTCCCTCTGCCACCGCTGGCTCCCATGCAGATAGTCATTCACCTGACACCGCCATCTCTCTCGCCCTCCTTCCTGGGTTGATCCACCGCTGTGGTCTCTCTTGGATCTCAGTTTCCATTACTTCGTGAATAACGGATAAAAGAATGGAGTATAAGAACTCACAAAGAACAAATAAAGGATGGACCATGACCTTCGTTCATGTCGGTGTGGTTTTTCCTTGTAAGGATGTTTAACAATGGATTATCAAAACTTGAATCCACTTCCCATAAATTCCCACATGCAAATTCACATGTCCCACAAAGACAAATGATCCATGTGTAAATATGTTAGTTGATTGACTCACATTATTCATTTATAAAGAAGAACGGGGGAAGGTGATCACTTAGAAAAATAAACCCCTACCTGGAAAACAGGTTCGATCGAAGGAAGGATTCCTCGTTGAAGGTGATTCGTCCGTGAAATTCATCAATCCATCATCGAGAGCGAGATCCCTCAAAGAGGAGGGTGAGGGCTTGAAGTTACCGGTGATGGTCATTATTCATTCTTTGTTCATCAACAGTAATGTTATAGAGGTTCAAAGTGTTTTTCAAGATCCACATCTCTTCTACAATTCCTATTATCCCATTAAATGGGGAAAACGTGTCGCAAAATTTCTATTACGACGAGTCACCACTGTTACACTATTTAATTTAAGAAACAGTGTTTCTGTTACTTTTCATTGCAACATAGTTACACAAATTCATTTATTTAAGGAAATAGTTAGCTCATTGTTGTGTTGTAGTGAAACAATTTCGAATAAAATATACTCTTTAAGTTTATTTTATTTTTCCTTAAAATGTCTGAAAATTAACTTTTACCCTCGACCCACGCCAGTCAAGGTTATGTTCTGGTTGAGGAAAAAATCTCATTAAAAACTCAAAAGTAGTATTATATTTTCAATCTGAGTTACCATTTGTTTGTTAAGAGGATTTGAAAATAAAATAAATTTTATTTAAATTATTTTATTTAAGATTACGTCCCAAAAACCAACTTTCATAGCCAGCCCACACTGGCCAATGTTAGGATCTGTCTAAGTGGAATAGAACATCAAGAGCTCCATGATACTCTAATATTTTAAATCCTAGTTACCGTTTTTGAGTTATAAGGATTTGAAAAAAAATATTTATTCAATTATTTTATTTGCGGCCAAAAACTACTTTCCACTATTGTCCCACACCGGGCAATTTAAAGATCTGCATAAGGAAATAAAACCCTCACATGATCAATGGTGGTCTCATATTTTCAATCTGAGTCACACTTTGTGATTTATAAAGATTTGATAAATAAAATAATTTTATTTATTTATTTTATTTATGGTTATTCCACATTTGTGTTTTCTCACTGGAGACCCACACTGTATAGATTTAAGTCACTCCTAGGGTAAACCCACTGCTCTAAATGCAACAGTGTCCTTATATTTTGGATCCAAGTACCCATTTAAGATTTATTGTACTCTTTCAGGAAAACTTCTCACACCCACTACATAAAAATTAACATTTTTCTACGGATCATTTTGAGCACTTCGGGCCTCAAAATTGCACATCATCTCACTGTCTGGTCTCAAAATAATCCCATATAAATAAAAACAAAAAATTGAATTCCAAGACTTTACAAATTATTTCCATTATATCTTAAAAACTATGCAGATTCTCTAGGAGAAATCTTCCAACAATGAATTCATTGAAAATAAATGGTAGAAAAAATAATTACAGATAATTAAAATAAATTAATTGATCATTTTTAATTACTTAAAACCATTATTAAATTCTCAAAAACATATGGTTACAATTAGTGAAATTATTTTTTAATGCTAAAATTAATTAATTAATGTAATCTAATTATGTCTTTTATTGGGAGACTACACATCATGAACTTATTAGCTACACACTATTTCCCTTAATTTCCATATACCCAGGATAAATGCATGTGGCTTCAGTATGTACCTTGATCAAAATAAATGGAATAAACTAACTAGCTATATTCCATGCACCACACTTTTTTTATATCCACACAACCCACCAAATGACTCGATATATTCTTAGGATGCACGGATACATTATGTTTACTAACTAGATACACACTTTTTATCTCACTTTTTTTGGGTCTGCATAACCTATCAAAAAAATCAATGTGTGTTTTGGATGTTGGAATTAATGAATTTCATGTTGTGTATGTTGACTACACATTGTCCATTTCTTTAATATTCCATGAATTCTGTCACATGCGGTGTCAAACCATGTATTTGAACACACAGTTAGCTCAAATTTAACAACTAAACCATATAGACTACATGATTTGTACTCAAACTAAACATCATGGAATATGAAAAGTCATATGCCAGATTGCCCCGATCTACACATGATGTGCAATAAATTCACCATGTGTAATTACTTCTTGGCATGTCATGTATCACATGAAACATCAATGTGTAATGAACTTTCATACATGATGTGTACTCCAGATACATGTTGTGTAACTTAGTATCACTGGCTAGAATCCATGGTACCTCCATATAGAATCTTTAATCATTCATTATCTGTTCTTGGTATTAATAATCATAAATATTAATAGTAAAATTAAAATATTTAATGCATATTAATTAAACATCAGATTATATAATGAATATTTTTTAAATTAATCATGTTACCACTACTATACATATATATCATAAATCAAATAATTAATTTTAAATTTAAACATTCTCGCACAGATACCACATTAAGGTTTCAAATATAGAATAAACATCCTAGTGGGATTGATAACAATAATGTTTTTCATGTATCTAAATGATCATTAAAAAAATTTAAAATATGTAAATGACATGAATAATGAATTTTTTCCCATTGAATAATAACATTTGAAAATCATGGAACCTAGAGTAGATTTTTGTATGTTAAATTTATAATTAATTTATATGAGATCTAAGGAAAGGATACCCAATCTTAGGATTTTTATTCAATGAATATTTTGATCATAATGAAAAAATATTTTCAGATTACATATGTTTTGCATATAGGATTCAAGTGTAGAATACCTCTAGCAGTGATCCATTTATGCTCCTTTGATATATGATTTAGACAGATTGAGTTTCAGGTTCAAACAAGACAGATCTATCCAATTGAGTCATTAATCTTGATTGGTTAAAAATATTTCTGGTTTGAATTATTCTCTTCTCGTTATTGAGAGGAGGAGAGAATGGGGAATTTGATAGAGAAGTGTGTTGTTCACAATGATTCTCAATTCTCAATTTACACTACTAAATAGACTTAAAATACTATTTATAGGGTTAGGGTTTATATTAAAATACATTTTTTACATTTTACAATGTCCCTTAAATAATATAAAAAATAAAATCCTAAACCATTACATAATAATAATAATATTTTATGGTTTTCTCTAACTGGCACAATGATAAATATTATTTTACCAACATGAAAACTAATAGTTGTCACTAATAATGAAAATGGTATGCTGGAATTCCTTTTCATTTTTGGAATAGTCAAATTAATATTTATTAATAAATAAATATTCAATTCATAGTCTAGAAAATAAATATCTATGAAATATTCAATGAATAAAATAAATATGTTTATTCACGATTTCTTTAATAAATATTTAATAAATATTTTTTATCAATAAAAATTGAATTTAATTATTCCTCAATATTTTTAATAATATTTTTTAAAATAATTAAATTAAAATATTATATAATTGCAATCAACCTAAACACTTAGTGTGTGACCCACTAGGATTTTTTCTCATAGGAATTAATATGGATTACCTAAATTCTAAGATTAATGTTTAGAAATGGGTCATGGAACCAAAGAGAAATAACATAATGTTGTAAAGTTAATGATCACACTACGATTAATTGTTTTATTTCAACCTTAAAACACTATGTTAAATAGATTTTGTATTGTAAATTCTAATTATTATAAAAAATTGAACTTCAATATTGATTAAATTATTTTTTTTGTTTATCACTGTTGAAATGGTTAATTTTATTGTTTAGATGATTTCATTGTAGGAGGAGGTGATTTAGAGGATCTAGAATGAAGTTCAGAAAAATCGATCCAAACTACGCAGGAGTCAGAGAACCAATGTGAACTCAAAGGCACACTTCAACTAATATGTGCGTCCAATTTGGTTTGTGTTATAATAAAAAATTCAGTGGGTTACAACTCTTTTGAGGATACCCAAAACTGATTCATCTATTAAGGGGGCCATCTGAACTGATCTTTCCAAGAAAAGGAATCATCTTGATGTCAATAGTGGTGTCATATATTTGGGATATATTTAAAGCATTCCACCCCCAAATGATGAATTTTTTTGGTGATGATAGTAAATATGTGGGTCAATAACATTATAGATTTATCCAAATCATGATTAAACTATCTAGATTTTGAAAACCATGGTCCAAGTGGTTTTATACAATATTTGTGCCAAAAACCACATTCCACTTTGCCTATAAGTTGGAATCTTGGGAACACCATTTGAATGATTTAACATGAAGTAAATCTCTCAAATTTTGGAGACCTAAAGGATTCATCTCTTCATATTAGAAGCTCTGGGGGCCCCTATCATAATGTTGGGATCATGGATGAAGGTGAAGATCCACCTGAGCCCCCTCCTCCTCTTAATGGTGAGATAAACAGTGGATGGTCATTTTGAGGAAGCTACACCCAATTTGGAGGGTGTTACATCACTTTTTATGATAATGGTTTTGTTTAAATTGTGTTTGAAACATTCAATTTATGTTTTATCTTAACATTATTCTTCATTGAAATCTTTCTTTGGGTTTAATCTAGTTAAACACTTTTTATCTTAACACTTATTGGGTTGATATTTCAAGAGGGAATTTTTGGTTGATCTGACTAGACAAAAAAAGTGTCCTTTTTTACATTCACATGCATGATATTTCATTATTCTTTGGTAGACCTCATTATATTCATGAGGTCCAAAACTTGACAACATGATTGTTATGTTAAGGGTTAGTTATTTTTTCATTGTTTTAAGAGGAAAGAGGGGAATCAAGATCATGAAAACCCTCAACCAAAAAATTCCATTAAACCATGTTAACTTTTCAAAAAAAAAAGAAATATGAAGGTTCTGTAGTGAACATGAAATGACCTTATTCTCACATAATTCTTAAAATAACACCTTTATTTATCAAATATTAAACTATTTAATTATGTCATTTTTTTAAAACTATTTTCAAAAACACCCCTCTTTTAGTAAGTTTTATTAAAAATATACTCTTGAAACAACCAATGCTCCTTGAGAGATTACCTAGGGTCTAACCTATACTATTAATCAACTTTTAAAATATAATAAATTTTATGTTTTGGAAACACATTCAAATTTTGGCATTTTTTTGGGGAGCTATTTTGTTTTTAGTGTGCATTTATTAAAAAAGTATTGTGTATTTTGCAATTATTTGTTTGCTTCATTTATTCCATCATTTTTAGTTGATTTCTAAAATAATCATTTTGTAAGACTTTTTCATTATTCTATCTTCATTAGATGAATTACTTCCTTTTGAACATGAATTAGAGAGGATCTTATGTCATCGACACCAAGAAGCTCTAAACGATCCATTGATGTGGGATGCACAAAACATCAACATCCTTAGTGATTCTTATTCTTATTATAAAAAAACATGAATAAATTAATAAAAATCCATAATATGGCTGAAAATAACATAACATTAAAATAACTAACCTCTCATGATGTAGATATCCATCTCGCATTCATTCAAAAACAAAAATAGGCACCAAATTTAGAACTTAAATGTAGTTTAATTCACTTATTAATAAGATTCCAATGACTCACGAGAGAAGATCCGCATAAGAATTTAATGAATTTCATTCCATGTGTTCAAAATTAAAACATTAAAATTTTGATGAAGAATATGTACAACTTAAGGAATTCCTATTATCTTTATAAGACATTTCAAAATATTGGTTATGTTATGTTAATTCCCTAATACAAGGCTAGGAATGCCTTTTTGTTGAAAAATACTTCCCATCCTCTCAATATAAAATTATAAGGAAATAAATTTGTAGAGTAAGGAAATCATAAGGGGAAACACTACATGAATATTGGGAATGATTTAAAAGTTTGTGTTCATGTTTCCCACACCACCAAATAAGTGATCATCTTTTAATAAATTATTTTTTATAAGGCTTAATACAAATTGATTGAAACATGACTAATGATGTAGTAGGTGGTGGGTTAGTTTAGAAAACCCAATCGCTCTAAGGACCCTCATTGAGTACATGGTGCAAAAAACCCAACAATTTAGTTCAAGGTCTAGTGTACCCATTCGAGGTTCCCATGAGGTGAAAATTACTAAATTCAAGAAGAATGTTGACATGATGTTTGAAGAGGTAGGTACCCTTCTTCGAAAAATTGATCTTTTCATTGGGAAATCCAAATCTCCTCCTACTATCTATTGTGGAATATGTTCTCCCAACACCCAATAGTATGACCAATGATCTCAATTGAGATAATTTTCTGTGATTTGTGAGGTAATATTTCCAATCCACCCCAATAAAAACCCCTTTAGGAAAGAACCTTATTATCCATCCAACATTAGGTTAAAATACAACCAAGCCTATATGTAAGGGGGTATTCAAACCAACCTTAACAAACATAGAACCTAACTTGGAAGAGAACTCATCCTCCACCACCTAGAAATCCTCAACCACCCAAACCTAATTTCCAACAACCCCTATAAAACCTGATCCTAACGATGAATACATGGTGAAAAAAAGAGCTGCAAATAATCTCCAATTCCAAAAAACCACCAAAGCATCCATAAAAGACCTAAAAAACAAATTATGTTAAATTGAAAACTCAGTGGGGGAAATCCAAATCTATGGGTTGGGTAGAATATGCTATCATACATTATTAAACCCTATGGATAAGGTAAATGGTAGTTCCATCAACCTTTGGAGCAGAAAACAACATTAAGTATAAATAAAAAATATTTTAGAGTCATCCCCTTATGAATAAACCAACATTCTAAACATTGAGAATGGTCCCAGAAAGGAAAAACCCCATACATAGGAAAATCAATCTAAATGAAAGAATCTATAATTTGATGTGTTTATTAACCCAACCAATCTTATTATATTTCCACAAAGGTACACCAAACCAAGGAGACCAAAATAAGCCGAACAATATAAATAAATCATGGCAACATTAGTAAAATTATATTTTAACATCCCTATGATTGATTCCATAAAGATAATTTCACAATACAAAAAGTTTCTAAAGAATATGTGTACACTCTGAAGGTGACTACAATTTTATGAAAAGTTGAGCTTTGGGAGAAACATCTCAGTATTGATAGCACCATCACTTCCCCCCAAATGTAATGATCTGGTAACATTAACGATTTTCTGAAATATAGGGGAGTATTTCTTTTTCAGTGATATTCTTGATTTGGGTGCTTTTATAAATGTGATTCACTAATGCATTTTCTCTTCATTAAAAGTCAGGGAACTAAAGACCCCCGGAATTCTTGTTCAACTAGAAAACTCGAGTAAAACAAATCCCACTGGTGTGTTATAGGTTTTTCTTATGAGGGTAAAAAAATTAATTTTTATGGTTATTTTTATGAGCTTAAAATGGATGATGCTAGGATGAATGGAAATTCCCCAATTATATTGGGGGATAAGTTTCCTAAAAATTGAAAAATCCATAATTAATTTCAATAATAGTACATTATCTATGGAGTTTTTTAGTGAAATTTTCCACTTCAACATCCTTGATTCCATGAAGCACCCCTCTAAGGAACAATTCTCTCTCTTAGTTAATTATGTTGTTTTACTACCTTCCCCTAAAAAACGTATTTCCTTTCCCATTATCCACTTTCATAATTTTCTTACTTAATATAAATGATAGTAAATGAATCATGCATCAAATGTTATCTAGTTTAGAAAAATGTCATTCATTTTTTTTAATTGATAATTTCTTGAACACTAAGGATCCCATGACCATAAATGATACTTCTATGATTGTAAAATCTCATACCTCATATAAGGATGTTATCATTGACCAATTAGATAAGATCTTTAACTTCCCACTTTTATATTACTCTGATCATTCCAAAATTCAAATTAATGGGAAATTAAACAACTACCTCTATATTTAAAATATTCATATATTGAGAATGAAAACAGGATTCTTGTCATCATTTATAGTTCACTCCCTCTAGAGAATGAATTGTGACTCCTTAACCATTTGAGGGAGTATAAATAAATATTCTGGATGTACACTTGATATAATTCTTGGTATTAGACGATCAATTTGAACACATTATATATTGTTATATGGTGAGGGTAAACCTATGAGGTAGCCATAATCTCGATTAAACCCAAATCTCCAAGATGTTTTTAAAGGGGAGGTAACCAAATCACTAGATGATGGAACCATTTACCCCATCTATAACAATCAATGGGTTATTCTAGTTCATGTTGTTCATAAATAAATCTTCCAACTATAATTAAAAAATAAATAAATGAATTGGTTCCAACCCATGGGAAGAATTGTTGTTGTGTCTGTATAGACTATCTCCAACTAAGACAACACACTTATAAGGACCATTTCACATTGTCCTTTATTGACTAGATTCTTGAGAGGCTATCATGGAAGTACCACTACTTTATTCATGATTGGTATTTTGGATACTTTCATATCCTTATTTTTCTAGAGGATGAGGAAAAGACTGCCCTTACTTGAACCTTTGGAACATTTTCCTATAAAATGATGTTATTTGGTCTCTGCAATGCTCCATGTACTTTCCAATGAGGCATGGTTATTAATTTTTGGGATTACTTGGAAACTATATGGAAGTATTTGTAACGATCCAAAATTCTATCATATCTTGGAATAAGTAAATAATTGTTTTAGAAATGATAAATTAAATGTTGGTATTTTTGTAAGTTATAAATATTTAATTACATAATTATAATTCATATAATGATTTAAATGAAAGTTTAGTTTCATGAAAATTATTCATCAATTAGTATTTTTGTGTCTCATGATTATAAGATAATTTTATGAGACCTTAATTAGTTTTTGAAGGTGTTATAAAATCAGTAATAATTTTAAAATAAGTATTTTTCAAGTAAAAGATGAATTTAATTAAAAATTTAATTTATCATATTTATAAATTTATTTTCATAAAATGGAGCTTATTTTTGGATTCTACACATCAAAAAATGATTATAGTGATTTTTTTGGGATTTTTCTAAAATAGTTCAATTTTTGATATAATAAAATATGGTAACATACGATATTTATAAATTATAAATTAAATACAACATTCCTAAATAATTTCTAATGTAATAACCTTAATATCAAACTATCCTTGTTTATTTTAATATAATTGATGATAATTCTCAAAATATTCATAGTTTTGAGACAAAATAATAAACTAATGAATAAAATAATGATAAAACACCCCACTCCTCCACTATAAATACCACCCCTCACCTCATATTATCTTCAAACCTATGAATCCTTTAAACTTGTCAAACTTCTACTCATATATATTCCAAATCCCCTCCCCCACTTTCATGAGATTTTTTCTTAACAAATTACCAAAACCAATGACCTAAGGAGGTTCTCAAGAAGAAGGAATCAAGAGGTAAATCCCTTTTTATTTTCTTTTAATTTCTCTTCAAGTTCATTTCTTTACTTTTTCTCCCCCCCCCAGATCACCTCATAAAAAATGGCATGATAACTAAATTAAATTAAATACACTTGAATTTTATTACGCTAATGGATTAATTCATCATCTTCTCTCTTTGACCCTTTTATTTTTACTAGAAAGAAAACATCGTCCATGATGTGATAATTTATCGCATTCATGTATGACGAGTTTTCAATTTCCAATACCTCCTTCATGATTTCTCATAAACCATTTAATGGTTAACCATTTTATAATACATGTGTTACAACCTATTTAATGTTCTGTAACTAGTATATATACATGACATTAAATAATTAACCAAAACCAGTATGTGATTGTAAAAAATTGGCCAAATTAAACCAAGAGATTGTCATTAATGTTTTATCTAATTATTTATACTCATTACATATAATAAAATGAATTATGTGACCGTTTTATCTTCATTATGTTAATTAATATAATATAATATCACTTTTATAATACCATTCTCATTTGACATGAACTTTTCTACTCTTATATAAGTGAACTAATTATGATAACCAAGAAAAAAACACTCGCAAACAAAGAAATTGAACACTAAAATCAATAAAAAGGACTATAAACAATCATAATGAAATTATAATAAATAAAATTCATTTATAAAATAATATGGAATTATTAATTAATTAATCTAATTTTATTATCCAGGGCATTAAGATCATGTGTGGAACCATTTCGGACATAAGGTTAGGGATTCTACCCAAGCATATATTATTCATTTGGGTTACTCTTTCTCTATATTCACCCAAATGAAATTATATTTTATATTTATGTACATAATCTAAAATAAGTTTATATTTACAAAAACATGTACCAATATCATTTAATCCTTTCCTTTCATGGGTATACATGTTTTACAAGGTTCCCTTATAAATTATTCCTTATAAAGAATCCCATTTAAAGGGAACTTCCCAAATTCTTACCGTTTTTCAAGTTCACTCTATAATATTTATTAAGCCTTAATTTTCCCCTAAAATTTCTCATTTTAAAATGAAGCCTTTATTTTTTCTCTTATGGTTTCATATAAAATATTATTCTCTTTTATTCTTTAAATTCTATTTAATATTTTCCTTAAGCCGCACTAAAATGTTTTGTTTCTAAAGCTTCTTGAATACATTTTTAAATGTTATCACATAATCTTGAAATCACTTTTGATCTTCTATTCCTACTTTCCTTTATTAATGTCCATGTATGATTTAATTCCTTTATTTCGTTGATTCTTTCATGATACGCCCATTTATTAGGCTTTATGACATGATTATGATACCAATTTTTTTCCTTGGGTAACCCTTATGTTTAATTTTCATGTGGATCATATATTCATGAACATTTTATGATGGGTTTACACTGATAGTTCCCTAATTAATGGTTTAATGTTTAGTCTCATGAGTCTTCATGTGCAATGGTCTTCGTGGTTAGCCTCGACTCGTGCTATGTCTTGGTGGTTAACCTTAACTCGAGCTTCTTTATGTGTAATGAGCCTTGAATCGTAATTATGTCATGTTTTATGTTATTTTAAAATCTCATTTGATACCATAATTACATATGTTATTCTTTTTTATGTAAATTCATTCCTTTTTTGTCATCTTATTATGCCTTCTTACCCATGTTCGGTGCTTTATTCTTATGTTTACTCTCATAATGGGATTTTTAGCTCAT
Source organism: Viscum album (assembly GCA_963277665.1). Taxonomy (NCBI): domain Eukaryota; kingdom Viridiplantae; phylum Streptophyta; class Magnoliopsida; order Santalales; family Viscaceae; genus Viscum; species Viscum album. Next base: position 1,041,454,708 of record OY728129.1, read on the forward strand.
CCCTTTGTTCATGTTATCCCCAGGTTATCATATGAAGATGTAAGGTCTCAAAGGATTTTAGGAGTTAATAAAGGATGATAAATAATGAAATATTTTTTTGGTCCCATGTTTTTATTTTTATGTATCATGTCTTCCAAAGACACTAAACATTATGATCCTTATCTTGTAATTTGATAGTTAATTATGTTTAAAATCATGTAATATTTGGTGTAAAATGGATAGAATCGCTATAGTTGGTATCAAATAATGGTCTAGTTAATTTTGGGGATTATAAATAGATTAATATAGTAAGAACATTAGGTATAATATTATGTATAATAAAACATCCCAAAATTTTGGTATGTATAGAGTAAGTATTTATCAAAAAGTACATCTTTGTCTGGATAAAAAAAGTGGATGTGGTTCTAGCACATATGTAGCTAGGAGTAACAACTCGGACAAGGTGTTCTAGACCTGAATCATGTTAACCGGATACATGAAAATAAGCCTTATTGTGCACCTAATTTGAAAATCCTGGGGGATATACTTTGGTTAATTCATAAGATCATTATGAACCATTATTAAGGGAACCAAAAAATGCCCATAAGAGTACACGTTAGTAAATAAATCTAGGGTATCCTAGATTGAATCCATGGAATAAAAAGTTAGGATATTATTTTCCTTCAGAATTTTATCTGATTATGTTCAAAGTTTTCTTTTATTATTCTTATTATCTAAGTATTCAAGCCCCATAATTTCAATTTATTTTTCTTAGTTAATGGAGGGGAATAAAAGAAATTATTCCAAAAATCAATGTGATATACAATGTGATAATTTCTATTTTGAAATTCCAAATATGATGGGAATGGGTTCTCAAAACATCATGAAATTACTTGGTCAGATGGATTAGTTTATGAATAATAACTTGAATCACATGGAACACCCATTATCTTAAGATAGAAAAATTTTCCATAGAATCCATCGTACAACAATGGCCTCCCTTGTTTAGTTTATATTATTATATCCTCCTCACATAACAATTTATTAACTCCATTAAGAAGATATTATATGTCCTCCAGTGCTCAAAAGAAGTGAAATCTGTGTTGGAAGTCTATATTTCTGATGGGTAAGAAGTTCAGTGGGGGAAATTGATCAAGAACACCAAGTCTAAGGTGAAAATTTATTAAATGGAATGTGAATATTTTAAGGAAAAAATGTCAATAAATATTTTCCCCAAACCCCCCATCTCATGATGGAAATGGAATTTCTTAGACTGAAGTAAAACTGACGATGATTTCATTGGGGTGTATGATGAATCCTTCAAAGGCTTTCATGATATGTCTCTGGATTTTTCATGAACACTGAATGCTAGGTGGATTGCTTATTTAGTAGAATAAAGTTGTGTCTTTGAAAGGCGTTTGTGATTTGATACTTTGATATATACAAGGATATTTTATATTTTTCCCTTATGGTTGAAATAGAGATCAGATAATTGTAGTAGCCTCATGAGCCCAATGAAAAAAAGTATAAAATTGAGTCTAGTATGGGTGAATCAACAATTTAATACCATGTTGGAAAGAAGACTAAATATCCCACATGTCAAAATTGTGGGATGACGCATCCTGGTAAATATATAAAGGGAACCAAGATGTTATTAAAATGTGGAATAATGGGGAATCTAGTTAATCACTACCAACGGTATATGAATAATCCCACTAATATTGAATAAGAAAGGAAGGAAAATATAAACACTCAGCTGGTAGTGCAATGTTTAAACTACAAGAATCACTAGTATTTTTCAAACTAATTCCCTAAGACCATGTTTTTTGGTGGAAATCAATAACAACAACATCCAAATCAACCTGGAATGGAAGATTTTCTCACTACTACTGAGGTGAATCCCAACAATGATGTGGTTATAGGTACAATGGTTATTAATTCAAGAATAGTGAACATACTATTTGATTTTGGTTCTAGACATTACTTCATACATTGAATGTTTAGTAGAACTATTCAATAACCACCTCAAAATTTTGAAGTTGAGTTATCTATGTAAACATAAACTGTGGAAATTATTGCATCCAAAGTTTATAACTCTTTCCTGGTTAGTTTTTGTGGACTAAACCTCCATAACAATATTCTCATACTAACTTTGGTATAGTTTGATGCTCTATTAGGCAAGGATTGGCTATATTTATTTAAATAAAATATCAAATATCAGTAAAGGGAGATCAATCTTCACATCTCAAAGAATCCTCCAATTATGTACATGTGTAAGGACGAGGATGAATCTCCTTCAGAATACTTGTCTCAAGTGTGTATTTTTTTCCTTATGATCAAGCATATCAACCTCAAATAATTGAGACAAAAGAGAGAATCAGGCTCGAATGCATACCCATCATAAGGGATTACACTAATGTATTCCTTGAATAATTTCCTGGCCTTCCTCATGACTGATAGGTTGTGTTCTCAATTGAAAATTTTCCAAGATCTCTACCTATATCAAATATACCTTATAAAATGACCATCATTGAGCATAAGGTATTGAAGAAGTTGTTACATAAGAATCTGAAGGAGGGTTTTATACACTCGAGTGCTTCACTATGGGGTGCACCATTCCTATTTGAGAAGAATAAGGATGGGACAAGTCACCTATGCATTGATTATCATGAGCTTAATAAAATAACAATAAAGAACATGTATCCCCTACCATGAGTAGATTAATTGTTTGATCAAGTATATGGGACCTTTAATTTTTCTAAGGTTGAACTTTGGTCAGGATATCATCAATTAAAGGCGATGAAAGAATATATTCCCAAGAATTACTTTCGAACAAGTTATGGACACTAAGAGTTCATAGTGATTACCTTTAGAATCACTAATTCTCAATCTATATTCATGGATTTAATGAATAGAGTCTTTAGAGATTACATTGACAAATTTGTGTAGTCTTTATCAATGATATTCTGATACACACCAAGAGAAAGGAGGAACATGATTATCTTTTTAATACTGTGATGAAGACTTTTAAAAGGGATAAAATGTATTAAATTTATAGAAAATGTGTGTTCTAGATAGAGTAAGTATCATTCTTGGGGCATGTAATAACCAAAAAATGGATATTTGTGGACCCTTCCAAGAAAAAGGAAATTGAAGAGTGGCCTAGGGAAACATCTATAAGAGTGATCCATATCTTCCTTGGTATCATTTGGTACTACCGAATATTCGTGAGTAACTTCTAGAAATGGTCAATCAAATAACCAAGTGGAGATGGAAGGGAATTAATTTTTTCAAGAATCATGAATGTGATAAAAGATTTAAGGATATGAAAAATAGGCTCATCATTGTGCTAGTACTCACACTCCTAACAAGTGGAGAACACTTTGTGGTGTACCATGATTATTCAAAGAATGTATTAGGTTTTTTACTCATATGAAATAATAAATTGATATCCTACACCTCAAGTAAGTTTAAAATTATTTAGTAAAACTATCATACGTAAGATCTAGGGTTGGAAGATGTGAACATTGCATTGAAAATATGGAATAATTATCTCTTTAGGGAGAAGTGCGAGATATATACTGATTATAATATCCTCAAATATATATTCACATAGAAATATCTTAATATTCACCAGTGAAGATGATTATATCTCATAAAATATTAAAACATCTCAATCCACTACTATCCTGGTAAAGCAATTAAGGTGGAAGATGATCTAAGTAGAAAGGATCCTCCATATTTATCAATGATGAGAATTGATAATTATACAATATTATTTTAAATGAAAAGGATGGACATGGAAATCATTATAGAAGGAACACCATCAATCCTTTATCAAATGATTTCTCAACCATCACTTATGGAGAAAATAAAGGATGCCCGAAGAAATGATTTGGGAATTTAGGGAATGGAAGAAGCTATCAAAAAAGGGAAATCCTCCAAGTTCAAGATATATGAGGATGGTGTCCTATGATTTGGGTCATGACTATGTGTACCATACAATCTTGATTAATGAAAGAGCTTCTGAATGATTCACATAACTCAACCTTATCTATTCACACAGGGAGAACAATGATGTATTAAGATCTCTGAAATCCTTGTTGGTGGGATAATATGAAGAAAGGGATTTAAGAATATACATCAAAGTGTATTGTATGTTATAAAGTGAAGGCTAAAAGATAAAATTCTAAGGGGATGTTGCAACCACTACCCCTACCAACATGGAAATGGGATAACACAACTGTGGAATTTGTCAGTGGACTTCCAAATATTTCCATAGGGAACAATGTTTTATGGGTTATTGTGGATCAACTGACAAAGACAATTCACTTTATCTAAATTCAAGATGACTTCTCAATGGATCAAATTTCAGGGATAAATATAAAATAAGTGGTATGTCTACATGGATCACCACTATCAATTGTATTCAATTGACATTTGATATTCACCTCCATGTTTGGGAAAAGTCTCCAACATGATCGGAACAGTGATTTGAACTTAGGTATGGCCTATCATCCTCAAAACGATGGCCAATCTAAAGGGGATATTCAGACACTAGAAGACACGTTGAGGGAATATTTTATAGACTTAAAAGGAGGATGAGACAAACACAGACTTCTAGTAAATTTCTATTAAAATAATATTTTTCACTCAAGAATCCAAATGGATTTTTATGAATCCCTTTATGGGAAATGTTGAATAACAAATATGTTCTAGGATGAACTCAATGAACGTAAGATGCTAGGACCTGAAATGGTCAAATAATGGAGGATAAGGTGAAAACCAATCAGCATCACATTAAGGAAGCCCAAAGTCAGCCTAAGAGTTATACAGAAAATTATTGATGGGACCAAGAGTTTAATGTTAGAGACATGGTATTCCTCTGCATATCTCCATGGAAGAAGTTCATGAGATTTGGGAAAAAAAGAAAACGATGTCCCAGGAACATTGACCCCTTCGAGATTCTTGATCGGGTCAGAGCTGCGACCTATAAACTTGCACTTCCACCAAATATGTCTCATGTACATGATGTATTCCATGTATACCTCTTGAGGAACTACATAACTGATCCTTCACATGTACTAAATTTAGAGGTGTAATAGTTTGTAAGTGATCTCTCATATGAGGAGAATCTAGTAAAGATCTTGGATTGTAGAGATAAAGGTCTACACAACAATACTACTCACCTGGTCAAAGTACTATGAAAAACCCATAAGTACGAAGAGGCCACATGTGAACCAGAGCAAGCATTGAAGTATAATTACCTTCACATGCTTTCACCTTAGTGTGTAAAAAAATTATAGGGGGAAATTTTATAAGGGGGAAGAATGTAACGACCCCGAATTCTACCAATGGAAATTCCCTTCTTATTGTTATGTTATATAGTATAATGATATAAAATCACATTAAGAATGAAATTAAATCTTTATAAATGAATAATGAATTAAATAAGAGTTATTTCTAGAAGTTAAGGAACATATACCAAAGGAATAGTAAATTGAACTTTGGAATAGTAACATGACCCTTAAGAATAGTAAACTAGAAAATAAATAGTAACCTCATCTATGAAAGTATAAATAAAATTTTGTTATATTATAAATGAAAATATGATAAATATATATCTTGGAATAATTAAATAAATATTTTAGAAATGATTAATTAAGTGTTGGTATTTTTATAAGTTGTAAATAAAAAATTACTTTTTTATAAATAATATAATAATTTAATAGAAATTTTATTTTCATAAAATGTATTCATAAATTAATATTTTGTTTTATCATTATTATAAGATAATTTTATGAGACCTTAATTAGTTTTTGAAGGTGTTATAAAATTATTTATAATTTTAAAATTAGTATTTTTTTTAGAAAATAATGATTTTAATTAAAAAATAAATTTATAATATTTGTAAACTTTATTTCATAAAATGTATTACATTTTTTTATGCTACATATCGACAAATGTCTAGGGTAAAATTTAGGTATTTTTCTAAACTAATTTATTTTTTTGTGAATTTTAATATATGGTAAGTTATAGTATTTATACATTATAAGTTAAATATAATATTAATTGATTCATTTCTGATATAATAACCTTAATCTATAACAGTCATTCAATATTTTAATATATTTTAGGATAATTCTCAATATATTCATAGTCTTGAGCTATAATTATAAACTAATGAATGAAATAATGAGAAAACACCTCTTTCCTCCACAATAAATAACACAACTCACCACCTCTTCTATCCACACATCTCAAGACTCAATCCTTGTAAAAAATCTGATAAAATATCTTCCTAAGAGCCTCCCCCATTTATAAGATATTTTGGTATTAAAAAATACCAAAACCAATCTGCTAAAGTGGTTTTTTAAAAAAAGGAATCAAGAGGTAAACCCCTCTTTGTTTTATTTTAATTTCTTTTCAAGTTCCTTTATTTTTATTTATCTCCTCAACTCCCTTCATCCAAATGGCATGATAACTTTAGAACATTATATATAATATAATTTTAATATGATAATTTAATAATTCAACATCATCTCTCTTTCTCCATATTTTTTTATAATGTAATGAAAACATCATCTGGGATGTGTTAATTTATCACATTCAAGGAAGGTGAGTTTTCAATTTCCATTGCGTCCTTCAAGATTGATCATAAAACCATTTTATGGTTAAAACAGATTATAATACATGTGTTACAAACTATTTAATATTTCTTAACTAGTATATATCCATGATATTAAATAATAAAACAAAACTAGTATGTGATGATCAAAAGCCCGCCAAATTACACCAAGCGATTATCATTAAAGTATTATCTAATGATGAATCCTCGTTGCATATAAAAAAATGAATTATATGACCATATTATATACTAAAATCTCATTAAAATAGTATGATTTCACTTATGTTAATCCACTCAATTTTACATGAATTTTCATATTCATATACAAGTGAAACGATCAAGAAAACCAAGAAAACGAACCCTCCCTAACAATGAAATTGAAAACTATAACCCATAAAAAAACCAAAAGTGTTCTTAATAAAATTATAATAAATAAAATTAATGTGTAAATAGTCCTAGGATTATTAATTAATGAATCTAATTTGATTATCTGGGACGTTAATATCATGTGCTGAACCGTTTCAGACATAAGGTAAGAGATTCCACCCGAACCTCCATTATTCCTCTAGGTTACTCTTTATCTCTCATTAACAAAATGAAATTATATTTTCTTTTTATTTAAATAATATATATTTTGTTTATATGTTCCAAAATCATGTATCAATGTTAGTTAATCCTTATTTTTTAGGATATACATGTTTTAAAAGGTTACCTTCTCAATTATTCTTGATAAGAAATCCAAATTAAAGGGAACTTCCCGAATTCTTAACCCTTTTTAAATGCACACCATAATGCGTTTTAATAAAAAAAAATATAAATTCAGTCATTTTATTATGAAAACATTCCTGTTTCACAACTAGTTTCATATGAAATATTATTCCCTTTTCATCTTTAAATTCTCTTTAATATTTTCCTTAAACTGCACTAAAGTGTGTTATTTATGAAGTTTCATGAACACTATTTTATACATGTTATCATATCATTTTGAAATAAATTATCATGGTATATTAAAATTTTCCTTTATTAATGTACAATTATGATTCAACTTCTTTCTTTCTTGGACTCTTTTATGATACTCCCATTTATTATGCTTTATGACATGATTTTGATTCCCATTTCTTTCCATGGGAAACCCTTATGTTGATTTTTTATGTATAACACATATTAATGAAAATTTCAGGATGTGTACACCATGATAGTTCTTAAATTAATTATCTAATGTTTAGTTTCATGATATGTCATTTTCAATGGTATTTGTGGTAAGCCTTGACTCATGTTCCATATGCAACGGCCTTGGTTGATTACCATGACTTGTGATCCTTCCTGTGCAATGAGCCTTGACTCGTTATTTTTTCATGTTGTATGTTACTCCCATATATCCTATGATACCATAATTATATATTTCAAAAAAATTTATGTACATTCATTCCTTTTATTTCATCTTATAATGCCTTCTTACCCATGTGTTATGCTTTATTCTTATGTTTATTCCCATACTAGGATTTTTCCATCATCCCATTATTCATGTTATCCCCATTCCATCCTATGCAGATGTAAGGGCTTAAAGGAAGTTAGGAGTTCATAATGGATGATAAATAAAGAAATATTTTTTCGTCCCATGTTTTTAGTTTTATGTACCTAGTCCTCTAACTACACTATAATTTATGATCCCTGCCTTGTAATTTGATAGTTAATTATGTTTAAAATCATGTAATATTATGTGTAAAAGTATAGGGTTACTATATAATTCATGGTTGATTATACTGTTTATGGATCCTATTTTATTGAATGTTTGAGTAGTATTCTTTTTTCCCTACATATTTTTATTTAAAATAATCTCATATTAAACTATAAGAATTCCATTTCATCGTGTGATAAGGTATAATATTTGGAGATGTCATTTTTGGGTATGGTATCCAAGTAGATAAATAAAAATTTGATGTCATTTGTTCCCTACCATTCCTAAAAAAAATGTGTAGGATGAGAGGGTTTTCTCAGGTGATGCTATATTTTACTATCATTTCATTCATGACTTTATTAAGATTTCACTCCCCCTCTCCCAATTTATTAAAAAAGAAAAATAATTTGGTTTTGATTGATAATAAAAGGAAGAATTTAATAAAATAAAATGGAGTCTCACATTGTCCTCGATAATCCAAACACCTTTGTAGGATTTACCATTTGAGCTCATGTATGACACCTCTAACAATAAAATTAGGGATGTCTTATGACAACGGGTTTATCAAATTCCACACGTCATTACCTATGCCTCATGAACACAATACCTTGCCCACGAAATCTACAGCACAACTAAAAAATAATTCCTTTCCATTATGTTTTCCTTGGATATGTTCAAGTCATACTTTTTGGGTTCCAATGTCATTATGTTCTCAAACCATGCATTCCTCTGGTATCTCCTTAAGAAACCAGAATCCAAAACACATCTCATTTTCTTGATTCTTGTACTTTAGAAATATAATCTAAGAATTAGGGATAATAAAGGATAAGAGAATGTGGTGATTAATCATATCATCATGACCCTCATATCCTCAATAATTGAATCATCCCCATGTATTCCCATAAATGACATGTTTCTTGATGAGCAATTATACTATGTGCAAGATGAAATTGCTTGGTATGATGAAAGTTCAAATTATTTGATATTAGCATACATTATTGTGGAATTAAAAAAAATGTCACATTGACCATCTAAAACATGAGTTCCATTAGTATATTTGGGAATAACTATACATTTGGCTCACATGTAGTGATCAAGTACTCAGATTTTGTGTTCCTAATAACGAGTTTCAGTCTACCCTTATGTTCTGTCACACACTTTCTTGTGGGGTCTACATTGGCCCCCAATGGACAGCTCACAAGGTCCTCAATTTAGGTCTCTTTTGGTCAACATTATTTTGGTATGCCCATGATTTCTATAAATCTTGTACTCACTATCAATGAATGGGGAATGTTTCTAAAAAAATGAAATTCCACAACAACCCTTTCTCTTCCACATATTTTTTGATGTTTGGGGAATTAAATTTATGAGACCATTCCCTAATTAATTTGGAAACCTGTACATTATTTTAGTGGTTGATTATGTTTCAAAATGGGTAGATCCATGAACCATGATGAAAGATGATTCCAATGCTGTTTTGGAATTTCTGAGAACTAAAATATTCTATAGGGTTTTATTACCAAGGTTCATCGTATGTGGATAGGGTTCTCATTTCTCCAATTGAACAATATAATAAATTTTGTGTCAGTATGCGATCTGACATCATGTGTCCACTTCTTATCACCCAAAAACCAATGGTCATAATGAGGTGTCAAATAGAGAGGTAAAACAAATTCATGAAAAAAAGATTCAACCTAATATATAATATTAGAGTCCTAGACTCGATGATTCATTATGGGCATTATATACTACCTTTAAAACTCCAATTGGAAGGTCACCTTATCATCTTGTTTTCAGAAAGCATTGTCACCTCCATGTTGATATAGATCACTAGGCCCAATATGCCATTAAACAATTCAATTGTAATATTTCTAATGTAGGTGCTCAAACAAAGCATCAAATTCAAGAGTTGGAATAAATGTATAGAGATTCATATCAAAACTCCCAGATTTATAAGGATCCAACCATGGATACCAATGATCATCTCATCATTCATGATCATTTCCACATTGGGTAGAAGGTCCTCCTTTAAAATGAAAGACTAAATTTTCATCTAGGTAAGCTCTATTCCAACTATTTTGGTCTATATACTATTACTAATGTTTATCTATTTGGTGTTGTTCAGGTTCAAAATTAAGAAACAAAACATACCTTCACTATCAATGACCAACAATAGAAACACTTTCGTGACTCCATTTTAGAGTCCTTGATGGAGGAACTCCAAGTTCAGGAAGAAATATATGAATGAAACCCACATGTTTTTTTTCCTTACTTCTCATATTCTATTTTATTATAGTGAGTACACTGCATACTGCAGGTGTGGGGGGTCTGGGTACATTCTTGGGTTAGTTAGGAATTTGCATCATCTTTATTCTTTTTAAAATTTTCCCTTTCTATATAGTATCATTGCATTAACCCTCTTACCCCTAACATTTCTGTTGGAATATTCATTTTTTATGCCAACTTAATCATATAAATGATTCCCACTTAATCATAGAAAAGGATTCCCACTTAATCATAGAAATTATTTAAAATGCATGAGAAATTTCCTTCATTCACATTGTATTAAAAAAATACCCTCTAGAATGTTTGTATTTTCATAAATATAACATTAAGGTGTGGATTTTATTGTTAATTGATTTAATGTAAATGATATAAATGGTTATATCATTTTGATTCCTTTGAGAAGAATGGTACCCTTTATGTGAGTAGTTTATGGTAAAATTGTGTCACTTAATATATCCACACATCTCTTCATCCATCCATGAAGTGTGAATTTTACGTACTCAATAGAAGGTGAATATAAGTTAGGTTCATATTTATCAACATTCCAGAATGATTTTTCCATAAATTTGTTCCTTATCCAATCTTTATTATTACTATACCAGATTGACCTATGCATGGGTACCTATTATCTAACTATTATAAGCCCTCAAGATAAAAAATAAACTAAAAAATCCAAAAACACACAAAAATAGGGGTTTTCACTTAGGAAGGTCAAAAACCACTCTTCCTTGACCTTTGATCTTATTATAAATATTACAATTAGTGTAGTGAGGAGATCAAACAAGGGTTGAGTGATGATTGTGATATTTTTTCCAAGTTAAACTTTTGAGATAGAATAAAAATAATAATAAATGAGGGGACTAATGAAATTTACAACATATGGATATATCTTGGTCTAGAGCTTAATGTTTTCATTTTGTGAATGATTAATTGAGTGGTCCTGAAATTTGATTGTAATGGATGTACGACAGGTTTAGTATATAAAATAATTTAAAAATAAAAATTTAAAAATAACTTATATTTACTGGATAGAAAGTAGAAAAAATAGAATTAATTGGCAGAAACACAAAAACATAGAGATTTAGTGACATTTTTGAATTTTGAATTATTTTATCAAATTGGTATCATTCATATTCTTCAATTTCATTCTGATACAATTTATGAGACATACCAGGATCATTGAGAATAACTCCTAGGTGTGTTTTATAGTTGATCACATTTCAATTAAGAATCAAAATTTCATTTAATGTTAAATATTCATGATGTTGGAAATATCTCCAGGAATAATTTCTTGAAATGTTACTTTTCCCTAGAGTTCAAGTGTTTTTGTGTGGGGGTGTGATTGCACCATGATTTACTATTTTATTTCACCCATAAAACATTGTGTTGAACTATTTTTGTATTGTAAATTCCAATTACTATAAAAAATTTCACTTCATGAATTATAAACTTATTTTGTGTTTATAACTGTTAAAAAATATTTTTTTTTATTATTTCATTGTAAGAGGAGGTGATTTGGAGGACCAAGAATGATGTTCAGGTATAATGGCCCAAAATTCTGAGGATCCGAAGAATCTATGTGGACTCAAACAAAAACTTCATCTAATATGGGAATATAATTGTGATGAAATTTTGTGGGATGATCCAAAAATGGGTGGGATATAACTTTTTTGAAGAAAACCAATACCAATTTGCCTCTTAAGAGCCCCATCCAAACTAATCTATCCAAGACACGGAATCTTCTCAAAGTTAAAAATTGTGTTCTGTATTTCAACTATATCGAGAGTTTCAGATATCCAAATGAAGCCATTTTTTTGAAGATATTAAATAGGTGGATTAATGAATTTTTAGTTTTTTCAATGTGATGAAACACTATATAGATGTTAAAAATTGTGGTCCAAGTGGTTTTACACAATTTGTGTGCCTAAACCCACCTTTCACTTGGCCTATAAATTGGAACTTTTAGAACCCTGTTTTTAAGTTAGACCAAGAAGAAAATATCTAAAATTTTGGACACCCAAGGAGTATAATATTCATCCTCAAAACTCTAAAGGCCCATATCCTCATAGGGTGGTCAAGGATGAAGGGGTAGTTCCACCCGACCCCCCTCATCATCTCGATGGAGAGCTAAATGGTGGAAACAAATTTCTAGGAATCTACACACACTTGGGATGGAGTTACAAAACTTTTTATACTATTGGTTTTGTGTAAATTTTATGTGAAACATTTAATTTGTGTTTTATCTTATCATTATTATTCTTTGAATGCTTGTTTTGGTTTAATAAAGAGAGACATTTTTTTTCTCAACACTGTTTTGGTTGAGAATTGAAATGGGAATTTTGGATTCATCCAATTGGAAAAAACAAGTATCATTTTTCATATTCACATTCATGATATTTCATTATGATTTGGTAGACCTTATTCTATGATTGAGGAATAAATCATAACAAAATTATTATTCTGTCAAGGGTTGGTTCTTTGTGCATCATTTTATGATGCAAGAGGGGAATAAAGATTTTGACAACCCCCAACCAAATAATTCTACTAAACCATGTTAAAATTTCAAAAAAATGTACTATCAAAGTTATATATTGAATGTGAAATTACCTCATTCTCATATAATTATTAAAAAAACACCTATATTTATTAACTATTTACTTATTTTATTAATTCATTTTAGTTTTAAAACTATTTTAAAAACCAATCCCCTATTTTAGTATTTTTTTCTAGAAATAAACACTTTAAACATTCAAAGATTATTGATATATGACCTAGGGTCTTCTATAAAATATAAATAAACTTTCAAAACATAGTGTATTTTATGTTTCCTGACAGCATTTGAATTTTAGATTCATTTACCTGGATCAGTTTTCTTTTTAGTGTACATTTTTAATAAAAATAATTTGTATTTTTCAATTATTTATTTTCTTATTTTATACATTAATTTTTTTAGTCAATTTATAAAATAATCATTTTGTAGGCCTTTTGTTTGATGTGATCTTCATTAGAGGAATTGTTTCATTTTGAACATGAACTGGAGAGGATCTATCAACCCCAATAAGCACAAAATGATCCATTGAAGGAGGATGTACAAAACATCAACAACCTTTAGGATCCTTCTTATTGATCTAAAAAAATATCAAGATAGAAATAAACTTGCTTAATATGGATAAGAATAACCATAGATTAAAAGAAATAAACTCTCTAGATAAAGATATCCATCCTGCATACATTCAAATATAAGGCGAGGAACCAAATATTGAACTTAAATCCAGCTTAATTCACTTATTACCAAGATTCCATGGACTCACTGGAGAATATCCACATAATAATTTGAAAGAACTTCATAACATGTTTTCATCATTAAAACCTACTAATATGGATGAATAATAATTTAATATTAGATAATTCCCATTATCTTTATAAGACATAACAAAATATTGTTTATATTATGTTAATTCCATAATAAGAGGGTGGGAAAACATGAAATTTCTTTTCCTTGAAAAATATTTCTCAACCTCTCCAAATGAAACTATAAGGAATGAAATTTTGTCATAATTAAATCAAAAGTGGAAAGTATACATTAATATTGTTAAGGATTTAAAAATATTTTTTCAATTTTACCACACCACAAAATAAGTTATCAAATTAAATACAATATTTTTATAAAGGATTAATACATATTGATCAAAATATGATTGATGCAGATATTGGTGGTGTGCTAGTTGAAAAAACCCCAATAACTTCAAGGACACTCATTGAGAACGTGGTGTAGAAAAATCAATAATTTGGTTCAAGGTCTAATGTACCCACTTGAGGTGTCAATGAGGTGCAAAGTACTAAATTTAAGAATAAATTGGACATGATGTTTGAATAGGTAAGTATAATTATTCTAAAAAAATCTATTTCCCAAGTGAAATCCCAATCTCCTCCTCCCATAAATAATTTTATATGTTCTTATGACCGTAAATATTCTAAAAATTTCCTAAACTAAGGGAAACGTCTGAGATTTAGGAAGAAATATTTCCAGGCCACCCCTGCATCCAACGCATTAGGAAATAACCTTACTATCCATTCAACCCTAGGTGTAAAGATAACCAAGCCTATAGGAAAGGGGGGTACACAATAAAACCTCAACCAACATAGAACCAAAAAGGATAGAGTAGTCACCCACTACCACCTATAAATCCTCAACTACCACAATGTCCTTTCCAAAAACCCTCAACAAAACCTGATACTAGCCTAATACATAATTAAAAAAACGGCTGCAAATAACCTCCAATCCCAAAAAACCACCCAAGAAGCCATTCAAGACCTCAAAACCCAATTAGGCCATCTTGTAAACTTGGTGGGGGAAATCTAGAGTCATGGGTCTAGTAAAATACCCTATCAACCTCTAATCTACCATAGGGAAAAGGTACATTTCAGTTTTATCACCCTTAAGAGTGAAACAGAGCTTGAAATTCAAAAAACCCCTCCATTAGAGTCATCCCCTCCAGAGGAAACCACCATCCCAACAATTGATAACGGTCCATGAAAGGAAAAACCATGTCCAGAGAAAAATAACCATAAATTAAATATTTTGTATGTTGATTAGTCTCATAGAAAAAACATTCCACTTTTATTTCCCCAAAGGGCCACCCAAACAAGAAATCAAAAATAACCTGAACATGATAAAAAAATATAGGAATCTTTCCAAAAATTATAGCTTACCATCCTCTTGATTAATTTTGTGAATAGAATTCTATGATACGCTGTGTTTCTTAAGGAAATGTGTGAAAACCTAATACTACTTTGAGGTGGTGAAAAGTTGAGCTTGGGGAGGAATGTATCAGTATTGATAGAGCCATAACTTCCCACTAAATGTAACTATCCATGAATATTCTTGATTCCATGTATGATAGGGGTATTTATTTTCCAATGCTATGCTTTATTTGGGTGATTTTATAAATGTGATTCCTCGCTAAATTTTCTCTTCATTGAAGGTTGATGAATAGAATCCCACTAACATTTTTGTTCAACTATAAAACCAGTGTACATCAAACCCCATTGGTGTATCATAGGATGTTCTTGTTAGGGTTAAAAATGTATTTTTTCGTATTTATTTTCATATTATTAAAATGGATGTTGATAGGATGAATGGACATTCCCTAATTATATTAGGGAGACCATTACTAAAAACATTTAAAACCATAATTAATTTCTATAATGGTACATTATCTATATTGTTTGGTAGTGAGAGTTTCCAATTCAATATCATTTATGCCCTGAAGCACCCCTCATAAGAATACTCCTCTCTCTCAGTTAATTCTATTGATGTACTCCCTTCCCCTGAAAAAGAATCTTTTCTTCCCCTAACCCGAATTTCGAGTTTTTTTCATTAATATACATGTTAAGAAACAGATCATGCATATATTGTTGTTATAGTTTATAAAAATTTCATGCATGTTATTTAATTGATGAATTCTTGAACATTGAGGATCCCATGACCATTGATGATACTTCTAACCTTGTAAAATCTAATTCCTCAACTGAGGATGTCATCATTTATCAGTTATATGGGATCATTGACTTACCACTTTTACATTCACTCCCATCAAAATAAAATTCTCCCGAATTGGAACATAAACAACTGCCTTGAGTTTTAAAATATTTCAATCTTGATAATGAAAACAAGATTCCTATCATCATTTCTAATTTAATCCTCCAGAGGATGAATTGTGAATGCTTAAACTTTATGGTGAGTATAAAAAAATTTGGGATGAACACTTTATAACATTACTGATATTAGACCATCAATTAAAACATATCATATATTGTTAAATTATGAGGCTAAACCAACGAGGCGGGCCCAACTTCGACTAAACCAAAACCTCATAGATGTTGCTAAAAAGGAGGTAACCAAATTACTGGATACTGGAATCATTTACCCTCTCTCTGACAATAAATGTTTCAGTCCAGTGCAAGTTGTTACTAAATAAATTGGTCTTACTATAAATAAAAATGAAAAAAATAATTGGTTCCAACCCATGTGAAGAATAGTAGGCATCTCTGTATAGAAAATCACAGACTAAACCAACACACTAGAAAGGACCATTTCTCATTGTAGTTCAATGACTATATTCTAGAGAGCCTAATAGGGAATTACCACTAATATTTCCTTTATAGATATTCTGGATACCTTTAGATCAATATTTTACTATAGGATCAAGAAAAGGACAACCTTTACTTACCCCTTTGGAACGGTTTACTATATGGGGATTCCATTTGGAATGTACAATAATCCAGTTAAATTCCTATGATACATGGTTAGTATTTTTTATAATTACCTAGTGAATTGAATGGAAGTATTCATGGATTATTTTATTATTTATGGATCCCCTTTTGATGAATTTTTTAGTAGACTTGGTTCTTTCTTATGTAGCTGTATTGAAAAGAATCTCATATTAAACTATGATAAATTTCATTTCATGTTGAGGCAATGTATAGTACATAGGAATTTCATTTCTAGGGATTTCATACAATTAGATAAATAAATAGTGGATTCCATTTATTCTCAACTATTCCCCAAAAATTTGTAGGATGTGCGGTATTTCTTGGTTCAAGATGGATTTTAAAATCATTTTATCCATGACTTTAGTAAGATTTCATACACACTCTCTCAATTTATCTAAAAATAAAAAGATTTTTTTGATAAATAATTTGAAGAATATTTTAATAAATTAAAATGGATTCTCAGATAACCCCGGATAATCTAACCACCTTGGTAAGATTTTCCATTTGACCACATGTGTGACACCTCTAACTATACAGTTGGGGATATCTTACCACAACAGGTTGATCGAGCTCCACATGTCATTACATATTCCTCACAAACCTTATACCCCACCCATGAAAAATATACCACAAATAAAAAAGAATAAATTTTGATACTTTTTTCTTTGGATAAGTTTAGGTCATACCGTTTTTGGGTCCAAATTCATTTTGTTCTTAGACTGTACAGCCCTATGGTATGTCCTAAAGAAACTGGAATCCAAACCACATGTCATTCACTGGATGATCCTACTTCAAGAATTTTGTCTTGAAATTAGGGGTTGAAAGGGAGCACAGAACATGGTGGCTGGCCATATCAATAAGATCATCCCATCCCTGGACATTGAATCATCCCCATGTATTCCCCTATACCACATGTTTCCAGATGATGAATTGTACTGTGTGTGTGATGATATTCCTTAGTATGATGAAATTATAAATTATTTTGTAGCTTCTTTCATTCTTGTAGATTTCAACACTAACCAAGAAGACCATGTAAAATATGAGTCTCATTGGTATATTTTGGATCGAACCAACCATTGGCGTACATTTAGTGATCAAGTACTCAGGCGTTGTGTCCCAGATATCGAGTTTCAGTATGTACTTTTGTAATTCCACACTCTTGATTTTGGCGGCCACTTTGGTACCTAATAGATAACTTGAAAGGTCCTTGTTTCTGTTCTATTTATGCAATCATTATTTTAGGATTCCCATGATTTCTTTAAATCTCTTCGTCACTATAAAATAATTGGAAATTAATCTAAAATAAATTAAATACCATAACTACCATTGATCTTCCAGGAAATTATTAATTTTTTGGGAATTGACTTTATAGGACCATTCCCTAATTCATTTGTAAACATCTACACTCTTCTAGAATTTTATTACATGTAAAAATGGGTAGAGTCATAGGCCATGATGAAAGATGATTCCAGGATAGTTGTGGAATTTTGAAGAACACAAATTTTCTATATGTTTGGATTACCTAGGTTCATCATTAGTGATTAGGGTTCTCATTTATACAACTAAAAAATGTCATCTTTTTTTCATCTTTATGGGTTCATACATCGAGTGTCTACTGCTTATCACCCACAAACCAATGGTCACGGTGAAGTTTCAAATAGAGAGGTAAAACATATTCTTGAAAAAATGGTTCAACCCAATAGAAAATATTGGAGTATTGGACTCAATGATTCATTATTGTTTTACCATACTGTTGTTAAAACTCCAATTTGAATTTCACCTTATCAGCTTGTTTTATGAAATATTTGTCACCTCCCTATTGAGATAGAGATCTGAGCCTACCAGGCCATTAAATAATGTAATTATAATATTTATGGTCAATGTTCTCAAAGTTTGATGATTTTGAAATTAGAAGAAATGCATAGAGATTCATATTAGAACTCTTAGATTTTTAAGGAGCGAATCAAGGCTTCCCATGATCATGTCATCCTTCATCATCAATTCCACATTATGCATAAGTTCCTACTTTACAATTTAATCTTGAATATTCATCTAGGTAAGATTCATTAATGCTGGTTTGGTCCATAATATATAACTAATGTTTATCTATTTTGTGTTTTTCATGTTTTGAATGAAGAAACAAAAGAAACCTTCACTGCCAATGGACAACAGCTAAAGCACTTTAACAAATCCATTCTAGATTGCTCATTAGAGGAACTCCATGTTAAAGAATAAATCTATGAATGAAACCCACCAGGATTTATCCTTCCTTCCCACGTTCTCTTTTATTATAGCGAGGAAACTGTATAATCTATGTGTGGGGGTTACAGGTACATTCTTTGTTTAGTTATGAATT
Source organism: Viscum album (assembly GCA_963277665.1). Taxonomy (NCBI): domain Eukaryota; kingdom Viridiplantae; phylum Streptophyta; class Magnoliopsida; order Santalales; family Viscaceae; genus Viscum; species Viscum album. Next base: position 1,041,473,911 of record OY728129.1, read on the forward strand.
TTAATAACCATTATTCTGTTTTTCTTTTTCACTTTATATATAGCATTGTTACTTTCCCCTTCTTCTCCCATCACTTTTTTTTTTGAATATTCATTTTTGATACCCACATAATCATGGAAAATGATTCCCACTTAATCATGTAAAATTATCCCCACTTAATCATGGAAATTATTGAAAATGAAAGAGGAATTTTCCTATTTCATGTTATTTTAACAAAACAAATCCCCTGATAGAATGTGTGTTTTGGAATTAATTTAAAATAGAGGTTTGAATTCTATAGTTAATTGATTTCATGTCGATGATATAAATAGTTGTACCATTTTTATTACTTTGAGATGAATAGTACCCTTTGTCTGAGTAGTTTATGGGAAAATTTTGTAACTTAATATCTCTAAGAATCTTCTCACCCAACCATGTTGTGTTAATTTTTCCTACTCAATAAAGGGTAAATATAAGTTGGGATAATATTTATCAACTTTACAAAATGATTTTTTCCATACATCCATTCCTTATCCAATCATTTTCATTACTTTATTGGATTGACCTATGTGTGTGTACCTATTTTCCTACTATTTTATGCCCTAAAAAACAAAAAAAATAAAAAAGGAAAACACAAACATGTAGGTTTTCACTTGTTAAGGTAAAAAACCACTATTTCTTGACCTTTTATCATGTTATAACTATTATAATTTGTGTCATGATATGATCAAACAAGGTTTGAGTGATGAGTGTGAGATTTTTTCCAAGTTCAAATTTTGAAAAAAACAAAAAAAAATAGTAAATGAGGGGAGTGGTAAAATGTACAAAATATGAGGATATATTGGTATGGAGCTGAAGGTTTGAATTTTTGGAATGCTAAATTGAGTGGGTCTTGAAATTTGATTTCAAAGAATGTTGGGAAAGTTCGGTGGATAGAATCACTTAAGTGGAATTTTTTAAACTGCCTATATTTACTAGATAGAAAGTCAAAAGAATAACATGAATTGTTTTTCAAACACAGATATGGAGAGTTATTTACATTGTTGACTTTTTAATTATTTTCCCAAGTTGGTATCAAACATCTCATTGAATTTTGTTCTGATACAATTTATGACACATATTTTTCCATTATCACTGAGAATAACTCCTTGGTATTTTTTTTATTTGATCAAATTGGTATCAATAATTTAATTTTCATTTAATGTTAAATATTTAATAATATGTGAATATATCCGTATATATTTTTGGGAAAGGTTACTTTTCCAAAAATTGAAAATGTTTTTTTTTTGGGGTATATAGAAACCCTGAAATGTGTTCTATGAACTTTTCTATGGATAAAAAGATATGAACATCACATATACAAAAAATGATAAGTTTGAGTAAAATAAATATTTATATATTAATAAGGAGAATATTAGATTTCCAAGGGATGAGAACCAAAAAGTCATCAACCATGTTGGAAACATTTGCAGTGAGACTCTCCATTTTTCCTTGGGGTTAGTGATGGCAGCGAAGCAATCAGCCCAAAGGTTCGGGACCAAAGCCTGACAATGAAACAGAGTAGGTATGTGAGGACGCAACCCCCACATTATAGAGAAGTGTTTTTTCTAATGTGGTTTGAGGATCCCCCTTATGTATTACACCTAATCACACCACCTACGCATCAAGTGACCATCGAAGGTCATGCCCATGCAGCCCAATGTGCACCCCCGTAGCTGAGGACCTATGCTGAGGACTTACTCCCGGGACCTACAGGGAAGTGTAATTATTTTTAACCCTACATAAAAGAGCTATGTTGTGGAACTACACTGAATACCTATGCGGAAAACCTCCCTTCGACAATGTCCCCTCCTTGCCTATAAATAGGACCATTAGGATCCCCATTTCAATAACTAAAAATGTTAGAAGAACTCTCAAAGCTCTCATTGCATAGATCTTTCTCCTAGGTCCACCGAATTTTCTCAAGTTGCTCTCTAAAACATGAGATAAAATATTATTAAAAGGGATAAAAAAGATCAAATTCCCTTTAGGTTCTAAAATACAAGATACTTATTTGAGGACCATCCTTCTATAAGAAGAAGTCACCTATGCGAGGTCCTTTATATAAGAAAATACTAGAATGAGATTATTCCAGGGACATCAAGGGACACCTAGGGCACTCATGTAAAAACCTCAACCAAGTGTTGTTCTCCTGGTAGTCTCTTTCCCAATTCATATCATGCTTTCAACAACTTATACTTCCTATTTTAATCATTTTTCAATTCCTCCTAGGACCTGCATGGAATACCTATTCAACATACCTACACAACATACCTGTGTGGACCAACATTGAGAGATATCCTTTTGAACCTCTTTTTAAACCAATCATGGAAGATATTCTTTTTCTTTGCATCCCTTGTTTGAAAGATACTATGTTGAAACCACCACCATGACCTCCTAATTTATCAAACCTTTGGGTAAGGCACATCATCATTTCTCCAAATTGGATTTTCATATCTAGGGTAGGAGGTTTCCCAAACTTGTCCTACCATTGGGTAAGGATATTCAAGGTGTCTGTGGATTTGGATATATATGTTCACATAGACCCTTTCCCCAGAGATAGTGTTGCAGATTTACTAGTTTTGGAGGATTAGGATTCAAAACTTGTGTGCCCCTTCTCTTCTCTTGGGTTTAGAGCCTCTAGTCCCTAGTGGGCAGGGTAGGGTTCACATATGCCTTTTCTTTTTTACGAAATAAAAGTCTTCCTCCCCACTAAGTGACCCATTAGGGTAGCCATACAGGTGTTATCCCTTAACCTTTTACATATGAGTTTGTAGTCTCACTCTTCTTTACACCCTTCACCTTCACCCCTTCCTTACATTGTACCCTCTTCTATATTAAATATAATGAAGGAAATGGTTGTAGCCACAGCTTCTTCCATTGTATGCCCGACCACTTCCATTAGTAGAGGATAAAGTTTTTTTTTGAATCTTTCATATCCTCTTGTTTCTCAAATCGAGCATGACTCGCATGGGATTAGAGGTTAGAAATGATCACGACATACACACAATCAACCTTATTTAATGAACTATGAGAACTATTATTCCCACCATAACTGGGATACATATGAATCCCTTAACTAGGGCACGAGTTCACTAGAAATCATCCTCAGGAATCCAACCATAATTCCCTTAATCTGGGCATCCCCCTTATGAGTAATCACTGAATTAATTCCCCCTTAAATCCCCATGAGTTAAGACATCTCTCATAGACCACGTTATAAGGGACTTATTTTTAGGAGTACGCCCCAACCCATTTCTCTCAGATGTTCATATCCCCCTATGAGACTTACCAAACTACGTAGGCTTTGGTTCCCATCTAATAGGATATGTAGGAAACCTCCCTAAGGTTCAAACCCAATACCCTCAAATCAACTGTGTTCTCTCTGGGACACATTCCAAGAAGGGTCTAATTCAACTGGGAATCATATATAATTTCTATGTTTCTTAGGGTTCTTAGGTATAAGTCCCACACCAATCATTGACTAGGCATGTTCCACTGAGATTTCCTTTCCACATGATATTAAACTGTACGGTTGGGTCCTTATCACACAACCGTAAAAGGTATGATGTGTCCCATTAAGCGGCATCAAACTACATGTGACCTGATTCCTTTCAAAAGGATACGTGGGAATATAATTTATGGGTTTGATCCCTTTATCAAAACAAATTATTTATCTTTAGATGATGAAGAAAATATGAGTAAATTTTCCACTCCTTGGAGGAAAATAAATTCTAGAGTGACTTCCATCTCCCTAGATGATGATAAATTACATAGTGCCCCATTCAGTGTCTTAGAAAACTAGAATTGTCATAATAACTACCAAATAATAATGACCAAAGAATATCTAAGGATTATATAAGAGGATTCCATTGATTGAGAACCTTAAATAAAAACACACACACACATATATATATATATATATATATATATATCCATTGATGAAGAACTTTGAATACATATAGATGATCCTGATTACCATAAATGCTAATAATTGATTGAAAATTTCCAAGGATACCAACATTATGCATGGTAAATTAATAAGGATTCATGAACATATCTTAAATCTACCAGAGATTCCCGGAGTAGGCAATAATTCCCCTCAAAAGGGTGCAATGAGTTGGGCCACTGATCCTCTCATCCCATGTGAGTTCTTAAGCATCGTGGGTCATAATACTTAATGAGTGCCTACCATTGGAAAGTAGGTCCCCTTAGATATAGAACCATTGGGTGTTTCCTATTACATAAAAAATTGGTTGGAAACCGTTTGGAAATATTGATTCTTAATTATAACTCACATTCTGAGGGAAACATGGTGTAATCACACAATGATTCACTGATTTATTTCACCCTTAAAACACTATTTTAAACTAATCTTGTCTTGTAAATTCCAATTATTATAAAACAAATTCTCTTCATTATTGATTAAATTTTTTATCACTGTTAAAACAGTAATTTTTTTTTGTTTTTATGATTCCATTTTAGGAGGAGGTGATTCGGAGGATCCAGAATGAAGTTTAAGTAAAGCATCCTAAACTGCATCGGAGCAAAGGAACACATGTGAACTCAAATTCACACATAAAATAATACATGCATCCAATTAAGATTATATTTTGTGGGATGATCCAAAATTACATGGGATAGAACTCTTCAGAAGAAACCAAAATATAATCTGTTTATTAAGGGGGCCATCTGAACTGATTAGTACAAGAAAATGAATCCTCTCAAAGTCAAAAGTGGTGTCTTCTATTTCAAATATATATCGAGTTTTCGAATTCAAAATGAGTGAAAATTTTCAATCTATATATTAAGAGTTGGTATAAAAACTTTTTAGTTTTATCAAAAGAGATATATGACTATTCAAATGTCAAAAACCATGGCACAATTTCTATTATACAATCTGTGTTCATGAAAATACCTTACACGTTTCCGATAAATTGGTACCTAGGGACCACCATTTGTATGCTCAACCAAGAAGAAAATATTTTGAATTTAAGAGACCCAATGGAGTCCAATATTTTTCCTAGAGTCTTTGGAGGACCCTATCCTCATAAGGGGATCAAGGATGAAGGTGAAGTTCCACCTAAGCCCCCTCATCTTCTCAATGGTTATAAAAATGATGTATGACCATTTAGAGGAAGCTAAACACATATGGGAGGGATTTACAACATATGTGATGCTACTGGGTTTGTGTGAATCATTTAATGTATGTTTTCTCATAACATGATTCTTATTTGAAAGATTTTTTTGTGTTTAATCAAGTGAAACACTTTTTATCTATGTTCCCGATTGGGATGAGATTTCAAGCGGGAATTTTGGGTTGATCTGATTAGACAACACAATTTCCACTTTTCATATTCACATACATTAGATTTCTATATTATTTTTAGATATTATTATGTGCTTTGGGTCCAAACCATAACCACAATATTTTTTTTCAAGGGTTGGATATTTGTGTATCTTTTTAAGAGCTAAGTGAGGAATCAAGATATTGATAACCTTCAACTAAATAATTACATTAAACCATGTGAACTTTTAAAAATGAAAAACTATCCAAGTTGTGTACTGAACTAGAAATGACCTCCTTCTCACATAATTCATAAAGCACCACATTTATTTATCGACTATTAAAGTATTTAATAAATTAATTTTACTTTTAAATATATTTTCAAAACTACCCACCACTTTTAGAAATTTTTATTAAAAATACACACTCTAAACATCCAATTATCCTTAATATAAGACATAGGGTCTTCCCTATACAACAAATAATCGTTTAGAATATAATCAATTTGACATTTCACAACAAAAAATTCAGTTGACGACCACATATGATCACTCGTTGTGTAATATAATCTCTTTGTACCAATATCTCATTAATATTTTTCACATATCTGTCCTTAACCTATATTCCTGATATGTTTTTGTTTGAAAATCTGAAATAATATTTCTATTAAACCATGTACATTGAATTTAGGTTGATAGTTCCATTATAAATGGTTAATATATCAATTTCCATAAAGATGGCGGAGAAATATCCTTCCTCGACTTATCACCTTGGGCCACCGGTTTGGGCTTGGAGTCCTTAAGGACTTCAGTACACCTAGTCCTTTAGGTAAGTACGGCCTTAGGGCCATCTTTAAGGCCTTAGGGCCACCTCAAGGCCTTCAGGCCATATGATCAAGGCAATTTCCCCAGACAGACTCTACAAAAAAGAGCATCCCTAGAGGAGGATTCATAGAAGACACACTCACCAGAGAAGAACCAAAAGATTTGGAATAATTAGAGGGTATGAAAATGCCATCAGGACCATCCTCTACTTGCATAAGAAGCTTAGCTGGACGACCATGCGAAGGTGGAGGGTTGCCACAATGATACAGATGATGGGCATGGGCGGTTCCTCGTAGTTATAGTCTGGTTGAATTCCCTAATAATTTCGGGTCATGTAATGTCCCTTAAGCCTACGATACATGTAATATCTAAAGCCTATGAGACTTTTAAGGGTTCCCCATTATCCCTTGAAAGGGTGTTATCTAAAAACAATAAAAAAAATAAGGCCTTCGGGCCATTCAGGGGGGAATATCTGGTGGCACATAAACAAGTGGGATTACTAATAGTGGGTCAGTTCTCATAACCCGCCATCTTGAATATTACCAAGTGCGAACTTAAATAGAATAAGTCTAATCTCTTTATATGTACTCACACCTGATAGTAAACATACTATGTTTTCCATTGTAGAATGTTAACAGACCATGTAACTACATTTGAGACTATCGTCATGGAATTTAAAGTTTCTCATAATTGTGGGGAACTGATTTGGCCTTATCAACATGAAAAATACTATTGGATTTTAGTATATTAAATTCATATAGAATAATGAAAAGTATATAAAAATATGTTTTATTAATATTAAAATCATGAAATACACATGTAATCCAAAGTAAAATTAGTTGTTTCTAGAACACCAACTATAACATACCCTTTCCAAAAGAAAAAACCTTGAAAAAAATACTTTGGTTTAGATCCTAGTCATGTCATTGTAATCTGACATGGACTCTAAGAAAAATACCACATTGTGGCTATATTTGGTGCTCCATAAATAGAGTGTTCGAACTGAACATGGGTTTTCAATCCCATGATAGATCCAAAACATAATTTTCATTATTATAAAAGTGATAGCCTCTTAAATAGTGACCTATTATAAATAATTTAATTACTCTAGTTTGGGAAGTATCTTAAAAAATAAATCATTTCTTTATCCTCAGGGGTCAATAAATGCATCAAGGAACAATATAAAACTTCATCCTTTGAATCACTATGTTATTTATTTTGGAAACTAATTTTTTTCTTTTTCAGACTCCAAATAGCTAACCAAATATAATGATGAAGATATAGTATGACTCAAATCCAAATAGACTTATGAATAAATAGTTTTATGAATCAAAAAAATAAGAAACTCATTGATTATGATCCAATCAGACTAATAATATCGATGACACCTGTGTAACACCCTGATATTTTAAAAGTGGAACATCATGTTCGATGGAGTATATAACATGTGACACTAATATTATATTAAAATGTAAAATCCTAAGGATTTATGATATTTTTTTTATAAATTCAATCTCTTCAACAGCTTTCAATGCACATAACGTTGGGTTTAAATGAAACACAATACTCTATTAAAATATTAATATTTAAACATAATCATTATAACTTTATTGTTAAGTTGGTGGTTATAAAAAAGAAAAAATAAATTAGGAAAAAATGTGGTACAAAATAAATTGAATGGTTATATATTGATTTGAAATAAAATATAAATCACTTGAAACAAAAAGAAATGTCTTATGAAATGCAATATTTTTCTAAAAGGATGTCTAGTCATGCTTTATGAACATAATTTAAAAATATTCTTTAAAAAATTTAGATAATTTATTTTAAAAATTAAAGTTAAATTTTTAAATATACATGTCAAAATATCTTTGGGTGAATTTTTGATAATTTTATGGAAAGAAATTTTTTTCGATGAAAAGTGAAAAAAATTGATTCTTATTGAAAACAGCCATTTTTTTATATTAATTATAAATTTAAATTATATTTTGAAATAATTTTAAATTAAAAATATTTAAAATTTATATAATTTATTTTATTGGAATAAATTTATTATTGAATTTTGATGTTAAAATATTCTGTACTTGTGAGAATCTTATATTTAGAAAACCTCTCTTTCGTTGCTCCTATGAGTTTAATTTTAAATTGAATTATGAATATTGTTTGAATTGAAATTTCAAAAATGGATTCAATATTTTGAATCAGAATAATTTATATTATCTATTTTTTTCCACATAATTTTGGACCATTATGAATAGTAAAAGTAGTAAATTATTTACAGCAATTAAGGTAAAAATTGGTTTAGTTTGGGTAAAACCAAGATGATAAGGGATATGAATGATCTAGATATTTTATAACATAGTTTATATAGCCATATTTGGACCCTATAATGTATAAGGTTATATAATAATCCATTTTTAGGCTATCATCATGATACAATTGTGAGTATCAATTTATCTTTTAAAAAATTCTATTTGTTTCCTCTCACCCACATATAAATGGCCACTCCCTATCCTCTCAGATTCACAATTAAAAATCCTTTTGTTTCTTAAAGTACTTACAAAAATACCTCCCTTAATCCTCTCACGACATATTAGAGGAATTTTTTATCATAAATCTATCTTAGGAATTCTTTTGGTGAAAACCTAATGAAGTTCCCCGAAGAAAATCTAACTTTAAACGAGCATTTTCATTTTGTCTTATCTTCCACCTACTTAAAATCTTATTCAATAATGATAATATGATAACAAAAAAATATTTTGTATACTTATATGTTATTATTTCAATTTAATAAACTATATACATATCCACTTCTCTTAAATGGAAAACGAAACCATTGATCATGTGTACGAAATTCTACTGCCTTGCGAACCAATGTAATTCATTTTCCATAACAACATTTCAAGGTGGGATATAATGATATATTTGACATATTTATAATATATTTATGAAATTATTATACATATAGAATTATTATATCATATATATCTTCTTACTTTCCATTCCGAAGGGGATACAATAACATCGCTCGTGTGTACAACAGACTACTACCTCGTGAAGTGATGTAATTTTTTTCACTCATGCTTTATGTGAGAGGTATTAAGGATATATTTAATGAATATATATTATATTTATGTCCTAAAAATACTTATTTAAATATAATATCAAATCTAAATTCCTATCTACTCATTTTTTGTAAAATAATAACGTCGCTCGTGTGTATGCATGGACTACCTCCTCCACATAGTGATGTAAATTATTTTTTATTTATTTACATGGATGGTAATGAGGATATATTTGATTAACAGAAATTATATATATGAAATAATAATGATTCTTTAATATAAATTTAAATTTTATTTTCCTTTTATTTCACGCATTGATAAAAATGGAAACAACGTTCATGCATACGTACGACCTACCCTCTCCATGTACGGTGTAATCCATTTTATATCTATACCATTAATAGATTAATTAAACAAATACAATTAATATATGTGATATTTATATCATGATTAAAATTATGGGGATTATTTAACCATGGTCAATGTAAAAGGACTAAAATTCATGAACAAAAACATACATGAAAAATGAAGTAATTATCACCCAAAATAGTGATTTTAACGAAGAACTATTATTAAAATGGTGATAAAATACTATAGGTAAATCATATATGATATTATATGTATGAGTATGGTTCTTTAATATATTTTTAACAAACCTATATTAATTATACATGTTTTTTGAACACTTATGAAGGAAATTAGGCACAAGTATGAGCTTCGCGTCTCGGTTTTACTTTCACGATACATATATCATATTCACTACTTATTATTTTTTGTGGTATATATAATTCCCATTTTGATATTTTATATCTTGAATATATTTCCTTTCATGGGTTTTAAAGTTTAATTTGAATTTATTCCTTTCATAGGGCATATTATTATAATGTTACTAAAGTTTGAAGTGTGTATTTCACAATCTCATCATTATTCAAGAATGTTTACATTCAAGTTTCCCTTGGGTGAATAATTTTATATTTCTTAAAATAAATCTATATTATTTGCATATTTATATTCATGAAATTTTTATGGTAATAGTACAATTATTCTTCCCCATGATTCTTAAAATGACTGAGAAAATGTTTTTAATTAAATCTAACATTTTTTCTCTCTTCGATGAAAAATATTCTTTTTCAAAACCATGTTTGCTAAAAATATTATAAAAAATGTATTTAACATTATAAAAATTATTTATTAATTAAAATTTTACACATTTTTTTATATTAGGTTATTTTTTTGAAAGTAGTCATCATGTCATTTTTAAAACAAAGACAATTTGACTTTTATCAAAAAAAATGTGAAAGGAATCATTTTTTAATGTGCACGACATGTAATTTTCTTTGACATAATAACTACTCAACGTTTTAACTAATAATTTATAAGTTTTAAATATTATTTTCAAATAAAATTATTTTCAAAATATTTTCTTATCTTTTAATTTTAAAATTATGTTCGACGTAAAGGCCATTTTCCTCATGAATGTTTTAAATGAAATTTTTATCCAAAAATGAATCTACAATTTATTTTGAATATGATCCACTAGGGATCTATTTTAATGATAAAATACTTATCATTTTTTGATATGGTTTACAATCAGTTTGACTTGGGATGTATCGGTTTGATACTATTCATATCACCCTAGATGGTCTATGATTATGTTTGTTGATTATTTTAATTGTTAACATTTTATATGCTATTTTTTAAATAAAAAATGTTATGTTGATTATGTTTCACATATTTAATATGAGTAATTAATTGGAATTAATAAGTGATGGGAAGGTAATTCTATATACCCTTGATGCATTGGTAGGTCTCATGATACAAACTAGCTTGTGTTTCTGGATGACACCTTACCCATTTATGAAAGATGTCTTAGCATTAGGCCTTGATGGTATGATTATGATATCTATCACACCTAGTATTTTGTTTTTGGGCATTCCAATTTTTATTTTTTGTCTGGTATTTATCCCTTTGGATCGCCATGACTTTTTGGAGAAAACTGGAGATTTTGGGCTCTGTTGTAAGTGGTGCACAGTTATGGGAAACCGTGTTCCATCCCCCAGAAAACTATGTGGCATTGTTCCTATTGGACAAAGAAGTATGTATGGAATATACATAGTTTAGAAAACCATTTGGACTAACCTTGTGACATGTTTCTCTTGGACAATGGGGGATGCATGGTTGCCGCACACTTTAGAAAACCATGAGGTCTAACCGTGCGTCCTGTCGAGTTCATTAAAAATTAGAAAATTAAAATTTTTACCTCTTGGAATTTTAAGCCTATATCTCCTATAATATGATCCATATAGGATTTTAATCCATGTGATATTCCTCTATACCTTCTTGTATCCTTTTAGTGTTAATATTTGGGCGGTTTTAGCCTAAGTTCTTCCATAAATCAATAAGTAAGTCATTTTTTATTTTGATTCTCCCTTTTCATGGGTTTATCTTCCATATTTCTTGGGTTATTCTTTTCCATTTGGATTTTTGACCGAATGGGGGTTCAATATTTAGTTTTGAGGTAAAATAATGATGATTTTGGTTAGATCATTAATTTATTGGGTCTCTTGGTGTTGCAGTTGTGGTTTTCCACTGATTTCTAGAAGTTTCCAAGTGTGGTATGGGTGATTCAATGATTTTACATTATTAAAAGATTTTGGGTTTCTTTATTTGATTTATTAATGTGTGCTATGGATAATTTTTGTTGCGAGAAACATGTTTTAAATGGTTTTGAGATGCATATTTGGTGAATGTTTATTTTCATAAACAAATTGGTCATGTTACAAGTGTGCTTATATTGGGTGCTTCTATGTTGTGTTTTATACCTTGTGTGAAAGGAGTGAAATGTTTTTTCAAAGAAACTTGAGGTGAGAATTTGTTGAAAGTTGTTTTTTAAAAATAAAAGGATTTTTTCTAGTTTTATACTTCATTTTTCACCTTCATTGTGATTTTAAAATTATGAAATTTATGTGAATCATGGTATTATTTAGTTTTGGTATGTTTGGGGATTTAAAAGGGGGTCAACTTATGTAAATGGGGGATTTCGTGTCTACCCTTCCTATTGTGTTTTCAAATTGATTTTATGAGTTAGTAATGTGGTGAAAATTTTATTTTAAAATGGTTTCAGTATCCGTGTGAATATGAAAGTGGTTTTGTTTATGGAAAATGGTGGTTTCTATGTGAGACTTTATCATTCGATCGATGTAAATTGTGAAAGTGGTAATTTACTTATGTGTTATATATGACTATCATGTGTATGTGATTGTGATGATTTATGTGTTATGTGAAATGTAATTTTAACACAAAGGAAATCCCAATTATCTTGGTGGGTGGACTAGAACTAGTAAGCTAGTTGATTCAGATGTGGATGAGGCACAGATTCTTCTAGATGGACGGATGAAACAACACTAACTAAAAATGTTATATGATCGGAGACCATGAGACCATAGGATGGGATACCCTCTAGTGGATCATACACAAGAATACTTTTGGTTTTTGTTTATAATATAGAGACCTCTAGACCTTGAGATTGGATCCCCTATACTTGCTTGTGCATGGGAATGCTATTTATTTAGGTTGGAGGATTTTTATCATTAAGGTAAGAGTTTAATAGGTTCTATTTAGTGATATTTACCAATAAGGATTTCCTCTAGTTATTTCTTGTGATATGAGGCTTATATGATATGGTACTAACCTTTGGTATATGGTGGACCTTGGGTATATCTAATATCAAATAAAGATTATTTGGTGATTTTTTCGTTAAACGTGTTTTATTGAAAAATTTTCAAAATAAAGGTATGTGTTTTATTTTTTAGAATGTTTTCAATGTTCATATAAAAATTTTCATGTTTAATTATCTTCTAATTTTATAGAAAGGAATCTTTATTTTGGGTTTCATCCTGAAGGGATTTGTCTAAAACCCTACACATACCTTTGTGTATATGTATACTTTGTTATGTATAACCCAGGTTAAGGCAAGATGGTATTTAGTGGTGATAGTGGATCTGGTTGATAGTGTTCCAATCCTTGTAGGTGTTAGTGGTGGTGTCTTGAGGGCGATGGACCTCTTGTTACACAGAGGTTTTTAGGATGTTTTGATTTTTCCCTTTCCATTGTGGTATTTTTGGTATTGGTTAAGGTTGTAAAACATTTAATATGAAAATTATCGTATCAAGTTTTTTTATGATTTTAGTTATGTGATGTTTTATTTTTGAGGGTTTTTTATTTCTAAATTTATTGTTGAAATAATTTCCAACGTGTATTTTTGATTCCTATGAACTAGTTTCTAGCCCATGGAGATTTGGAACACCCATCGGCCCATGTCACATGTCGAGTCAGGTGTCAATTTAGACAGAACTTTGAATTGGTTCATGAAAAAATGGTATCATATTAGGTTTAGCTCTTTTTGGGTTATATTGTTTGGAAAAATTCTGGATAGAGAAGATCAAGTAAGGTTGGAGCCTATGGTTATTGTTGTGAGTAGGGTGTCCGGCCAACACACCTCGTGACGGGACTCTGGTTCCATGGGATGTTGGGACTTGGTTTGGCTTCCCCTCCAGGTGAGACATATAGGCTGCATGGACAATGGGTGTAGGTGGAGTTGTTTGGGTTTGTCTCATTTATTATATTGGATATGGTATTCTATGATTTATATAAGTGTTTTGGAATATTTGTTTTTGCTAAAATTTTAAGATTGTTTTGTTGATAGTTGTATTGATAGTTTTCCCTTATCATTGTTTTTTGTTGTAGAAAGATTCCACACTAGAGAATTATTATAAAACCTTTGGAAGAGGTCAGAGATATTTCTCCCTCACAAATTGATTTGATACTAGTGAAATAAGTGGTTTGGGATGTCTAATGTTTAGTAAAGGGAGAAGGATTTTCTCCTACTTGGGTTAGAGAAGCCGAATTGGGTCCTAGAAATGAAAAATCTTAGGAGCCTCTCAAGAATAAGGCTCTATTTTTTTCAGGGAATCAAGGATCCCCAAGAATTTGAGGATTTTCTTGAGAATATAAATAGAATGTTTGAGTTTCATGAAACTCCTAAGGTAGTTAGGGTGAAGTGTTCTTTATTCTTGTTGGAAGGTCCCAGTTAGAAGTGTTGGGACTCAGTGGTGTAAGATGGGAAGAATGAGCCGATGAGAAGGAAAGAATTCAATGTTGTCTTCAGTTGTCAATATTTTCATGAGAATTTGGCCATCTCCAAGTCCCAAGAGTTTTTGGAACTTCTCCAGGGAGATCATATCAGGATGGATTATGGTAAAGACTTTATAGAGTTGGTTCGATTCACACCTGAGATTGTTTTCAATTAGAAACTGAAGGCTCAAATGTTAGATATGAGGTTGTATCCAAAAATCTAATATCATGTATTCTTGTTCAATTTGAAGATATAAACCAAGGTTGTTGATCATTCTATAATGGTAGAAATTTATCATAAAGGTACGTCTGGTTTCTCTTGAGCAGTGTCAGTAATGGAATGTGGTAGCTTATCTGAGAAGAAGATGAAGAGGGATGAGAAGGAGAATAGGGTAGGTTGTAGTTCAGGTAATCCTTCACAGTTATCTTCATATGTTTCTTCAGGTATTGGGATAGTCATGTACCACAAGTGTGGGAAGGTAGGGTACATGTGATTGACGTGTTCATCTCCACCTAGGATTTTCCATGAGTGTGGAACTATGGGACACTATCGGTGATTTTGTAAGATGGTGCGCCCATACCAGAGTCGTACTGGATCTATAGATTTACAAGGGATGTTAGACCGAGAATAACCATTTTGGATGGAAGGTTCTTAGTTTGGAGGTCATGGATACTGGGTTGGATTCTCATCTGGGTATAGTCAATTCAAGGCAGAGCCACGGGTCAGTGGTCATTCTTGGGGTCAGACTGAGATAAGGAAACATAAATTTATGGATCGGGCACCAACTAAATCATAGACAAGTACTATGATAGTTTGAGGTACCTTTATTATTGATTCTTTGTTAGTTGATGTTATATTTGATACTAGTGCCACTGTTTCTTTTAAATCTACCCATCTTTTGGATGTGTTGAAATTACCAAATGATATTATGCCTTACGTGATGGAGTTGTTGATTCTTCTTGGTAAGAGGTGAGATAATTGTTTTAGGTGTCCATCTTGTTCACTTTCGTGTCAAGGGTCAATCTGGAGTGGGATTTCATTGTTTTTTAAATTGATCTATTTGATGTGACTCTCAGTTTGGTTTGGATGGTTCATTTTCGGGCACACATCGATTGCTATCAGTGATGAGTATGTTTTGTGGAACCAGATAGATGTACAAAGGTTTGTTAAGGTGAATGGAATATTCAGTTGAGACCTTCTAGACCTCCACTTACAGAATTGAGAAATCTAATTTGTTAGATCCGTTTTACCAGGTTGAAGGATGGAGACAGTGATATAGAAGCTAGATTACCATCTATGGTGGATGAGTTTCTAGTGTTATCTATAGATCATTTTTTGTGTTTACCCCCAAAGGAGGATGTGGAGTTCACCATTTATTTGGCACCAGGAACACACCCAATATCTCTTCCCTCATACTGCATGGAAACCACCATGTTGAGGGAATTAAAGGTATAGTTGGTGATTTGTAATCCAAAGGATTCATTCGTGCAAGTATCTCACCTTGGACAAGTATCTCATCGCAAAGGAGACTTTATGCCAAGGGATTCTCCCTCATGTACCCCTCATTGGACCCCCCCCCCCCAAATGGAAGGGAGTATGAAGCTTAATGTGGACGCTTCTCTCCCCAAGGATGGGCCTGTTGCTGTCGGCCTCCTGGATCGTAATCATCTGCAGTAGATCATTTCAGAAAAATATGAATCACATCATGCCTTCTCGGAACCTCCAGTTGCTGAGGCCTCTACCATCCTTGCAGGTATGATGTTCGCTATGGAACACGGAAGGGATGATATCATTATTAAGTATGACTTCCTTTCTGTTATCAATTACATTAACCATAATGACGCCGGACTCAAGGCCTTTGGCTTCATCATTAGGAGAATCTGCTCGCTACGCCAAGGATTATCTTGCTGCAACTTCTCCTTTACCAAAATGGAAGGAAATAATGTGGCCCATCAGCTGGCGACCTCAGGCCCTTTCGGTGCCAACCAGCTCTCGCTGGACAATTTCCCTTCATGGCTCTGCTTTTCTATGGCTGTTGATCTTCGTCATTAATGTTATATTTCCTTCTTATCAAAAAAAAATAAAGGGTTTCAGTTGACCATAAGAAGATCAGTGTTGTGATGTCATGGGAATATCCAAATAATGTTTTTTAAATCAAATGCTTTTTGGTCCTGGTAAAGTACTATAGGTGGTTTTTTCTGTATTTATCTCATCATTTTCATCCATGACTGCACTTAACCAGAAAAGGGTAAATTTTGTTTCAATCCATGAATGTTTATCACCCTTTGTGGAGATTAAGAGATCTTTAACCATATCCCATGTTTTTAATGTTCTAGAATCTAGAAAAGGGTATTTTTTCTATGGTGATGCTTTAGGTATGGGACATGGGTATGTGTTGACACATGATGGCCATGTAGTGGCATATGGTTCATTCCAACTCTGACCACATTTGATGAATTACCCAAAACATGACTTGTAGTTATCACTACTGACTCATGATTTGTATATGTAGTATAACTATCTTTTTGGGGATTTTTTTGTGGTTTATTTGGATCATAAAAGTTTTTATCACAAATTATCATAGAAATATTTGAATATGAGGCAGCGTTATTGGGTTGCGTATCTTCAGGGGTTCTATTTTGATATCATGTATACCCTAGGTAATGTTAATGTGGTTGTAGATTCCTTAAGTATGAAAGCTTCAATGAAAAAATTGAAAGAGTCTAGTGATGAGTGGACCTTGACAGGTCCTTGTACCCAACTACATCTAGATCCCAAGGAGCACAATGTTGGTATATTCATGGATAGTGTTCAACTAAGACCTTCTTTTCTTGAGCTGATTCGACAGGAGAAGGTGAGTGATGAGTTGTGCCGGCATTCTATGTAGTTCCTAGATTTTAATATTCAATTAATATTTTTGGGTATTCCGGAACCCCTATTTTTAACTAGAATTGGTTGGGTTTCGTTTGGGTTTCTTCAGGTGTAAATTTAATTTTTTTTAATGTTTCAGGGCTATGCACGGTTGGCACATGGTTTTCCTAAATCGTGCTCCCTACCAGTGAAAACATTTCAAATTGAGGCATTGGGGTTTTTCATAGTTGGCACAAGGTTTTTCAAACTATGAACCTAAACAAAATGGGTTACTTTCTAAGGCGCATTGGTTTGTATAAACCAGACAGATCTACCTAGATAACCATACTTATGAGTTACATAATCCAAAAGAATGTTTTAAAATATTAAAACACATATTTTTAGTCCTCTATAGACTTATATAACCCCATTATTCTTTATTATTCCTTGGAGTCTCTAAAGAAATTTTTTTGGACCCTCTACAACTATTTATAAGAAAATAGAAGCAAGTAGAATGAAGTTATGTCTTCCCCAGATGGGTTTCCTCTTCACGCTCTCTATCTTTATCTCTCTTATTTTTTCTTTATGGAGGTTTTGTACATCCCCATGTTGATTGGTGGATATAATCCCCACTATTTGGATATTTAATCTTTCGATTGATTATCAGATCCCATTTTTGAAATTCTTTATTAGAGAATCCCATTTAGTGTTTGGTGTTTTTAAATCCCGTTACCCTGAGGTGGGTGGTTCTGTTTCAATTAGAAAATTTGATAAACCTTAAATTTCATGATTTAAATTTAATTTCTTGATAAATTTATTTCAATAATTTTATTATATAAACAATTCAATTTGATTGGGGATTTAAAATGTAATTTCTCTTGATTTTGGGAAAATCTAAATTCCATTGAATTGGGGATAGATTGCGAAATTGGATGGAATTTTTTTATATTAAATTACAGAATATATTTTTTGGAAATTGATTTCAAATTGTATTTGGGAAAATGGAATAAACTGTTTCGATGAAATATAGAATGTTTTATCATGGAAAAAAGGCTTGTTTAGTTCAAAACCCATTTTATGGTTTTTAAATGGAAAATGGAACATATAAAATAGAGAATGAGATGAATTTTATTTTAATCATTCTTAAAATAAGTTTTCCATAAATTATTTTTACTAGACAACATGAAATCCTAGGTATTTAGTGAGTTATTATGATTACACTCTATGATTTTACAATGTTAATAAAACATAAATGGAGCATGTAATATCCCTGATGGTATGGTGAGGAATTCATGTTGACCAATGTCAAAGGGATTGGTGTATTCACATCTTTATGTGTAAAATGGAGTGTGATGGATTCATGTATCTTGGAACTATCATAACTTTTGGCACATGACCATGTTTCTCACTTGTTTTTATTTAAAATATATTCCATTTCTATTGTAAACTATTTTATATGCCTTGTGAATTTATATAATCTATTTCATATAAAAAAACTATTCATACATTTTTTTAATGTATTTCCATTATTTGAAATTTAAATCACTATTTTTTTAAATATGATTTTGAAATTCCAAGAGGTATTTATTTAAAATTGAAATCTTTATCTTGTTAGTTAAATGTGGAATCTTTTTATGGAATCTTTGGTGATACCCTAATGGGATTTTATCTCACACCATACTTGTGCCTTCAGGTGTTTGTAGATTTTATTATTCCATGTTTAATCTAGGTTAAGGAACCAAATGGAGGTGGTAGAAGCTGTTAATATTTGAACATGGAGAATTGTGTCCATTGGGACTTGGGAATTTATCTAGTTTTCTGGAACTTTTCTGTAGTAGATTGGGTGATTTATTCATTTTTTTACTTCTATTAAACTTCTGCCTGTGGATTTTATTTTGTATGTATACTGACTTCTTTATCTTTCTTTCACAATTTTTATAGAATATTCATTCCCACATTAATTTTTTTTTATGATTCTATGTTCTAGTTTCTAAACTATGGGGATCAGTAATTCCCTTTAGGCCATGTCAGTGCTAGATATCGGGTTACTAGGGTACCTGAGATTGTTCATTAAAAATTGTTATAAAAAATATAGGTTTATATTTTTGCCTTTATTTTAATTTGTTGTTGTATAATATTTTTAGGACTTAAGAGGTAGTTATGGTTGAGATCTTGGCCAACACTCAATGTAGTGAATCATAAGTCAGCAGAGGTAGTTTGGGATAGTCTTCTTGAGGATTATTTCTAGTCATTACCCAAATTTTGATTTGGATAGGTTGAAATAAAAATCTTTATCTATCTGTTGGGATTAATTTCCTAATTTATTGGTTTGAGTGTTAAATCTGATGTCTTCTCTATTTTATGATGATGTTGTGTAGAATCATTCCTCTGAGAAGACATGAAAATTAGACACAAGAGGAAGATCCTGCTGAACCTTAGTGAGTAAATCCTCCAGTGGAACTGATTCTATTTGAGGTGGATGTGCGTACTATCCATGCTCTAGGATAGACACGACCAAAAGTTCATGTTCAGGATCAAGCTATGGAACCTAAAAGGGATGATCTCCAAAATCATTCTCAATATTTTCTTCACTAGAAGTCACCCATGTTCAGAGGATTCAATAATCCTCAAGAGGTAAAATATGGCTGAGAAGGGTTAAGCATTTGTTTGGGTTCTTAAAAACACACCACAAAACCATGGTGAAGTGTGCCACCATCATGATGGAAGGGATGAGAAAAATATGGTTGGACACAATGGTAATGGTTAAGAAATATGAAGGATTAGAGTGTAAATACTTCTAGGTTATTTAACCTGACCAATTTTATCCATCGCCAATATTTTTGTCCAAGGAAAATGTGTTTTTCAAAATCAATAAGGTTGAAAATAGCATGACTGAATATGAAAAATGTTTTGCTAATCTTATTCAATTTTTACTTGAGATTGTATTCAATGGGATGATGAAGGCTCAACAGTTCGAGTTGGTACTTCCTCATGATATTCATTTTGAGGCTTTTCTACTGAAGATGCTTTCTTATTTTGACGTGTTGGATAAAGCGTTGATGGTCAAAATGGACATGTCTGGAAAGTTACGGATTTCAAGAGTTTCTTTTTCTCCTAGTGGAATCACTATCCCCTTTAAGGGAAATAAGATGTGTGATGATTCTCATTGGGGTTCTCAATAGTAAGGTCATTCTAGAACTCCTTTAGTTCATGGAATAATTCCATTAATTTTTTACAATCATTGCAAGATGGTAAATTCAAGGAGGGTCTGCACTAAGGAACCCAAGGTATATGGTTCCTGTGGATATTCTGGTAACTTGAAAATTTTATCCATGTTTATTCAACTTTGCATAGAAGAACGACATCATTAGCACCATATAAAACTTTGGGGAAATCGGGTGCTTCAAGGAAAAAAGGGTTCCAACCACAACAATATGGAACGAATCTTATTTATAAAGTGGAAGAGTCTCTAGAGGAAGTGGATATGGGTGTGATGGATATGAGATTTACCATTACTATAAATTCATCATTAGTGACTCTTTCCTTTGATATTGATGTATCTTATTCAATTATTTGAACCCATATTACTAATCTTATAAATCCTTCTATAGATATTTTGTCTTATGTGATATATATTACTACTCCCCTTATAATGAAGAGAGAGTAGGGTCTACATAGTTCTACTTGTGTTTTATCCTTATCTGAGGTCGGGTTTTCTTAGAGTTTTCTGGTTCGTAAAATGAAACCTCTTGAAGTCATATTCAGTATGGGATTGTCTCATTACCAATAAATCCCAGATTTATTTTTATATTCGATGTGTTTCATTTACTACACGCGATGGCGCTTTCAGAATCCTTCAAGGAGAATGAGACTTGAGGTTAAGTAGAGCCTGACCTTCTTATCCAGAATTGGGGAAAGTGATACTAGTTATTTTTTTTGATCTAGAGCATGAATCTTTTAACTTTTATCTCTCTCTAGTTTTCATCAAGTTTCCTGATGCATTACCTTATGATTTCTTAGGTTTTCCACTAGAAAGGGAGGTTGTGTTTTCCATTTATTTGGCACTAGTTACTCAATTACTATCTATTACATCTTAGTAAATAGGACCAGCTAAAATTAAGGATTTTCAGACTCAGTTATATGATCTTATAGAAAAAGTATTTATAGGCCCGAGTGTATCAAATTGGGGGGAGCCAGTACTATTTGGTAAGAAAGCTTATATTTCACATTGCCTTTATATTTATTACTAAAATCTAAATCTTGTTATGATAATGAAAAATTATCCATTACCATAGATGTATGACCTATTTGACCATTTGAAAGAAGAGAAGTGATTTTAAAATCCTGATATCTAATCTAGTTACCATCAGTTGAGAATAAAATAATATAACATTGAGAAAAATGCCTTTTAGAGTAGGCATGACCCTTATGAGTACCTTGTCATGACTTTTGGTCTAACTAGTGATATTGTAGTATTTATGGATTTAATTGTCTTGGTTTTCCATGAGTACCTTTTTTCATTCATTGTAGTCATTGTGGATTAAATCCTTATTTATGATAATTTTTCGGAGGATCATATTTGTCAATTGAGATCATTTTTTGAATTGTTGAGAAATCACCAACTTTATGCCAATCTATCAAAATAAGATTTTTTGATTAAATAAGTATTGTTCTTGGGACATGTTGTGTTAGAACAAGTTATTTTAGTTTATGGTAATATGTTAATGGAAATTATGACATGGGAGATACCATAAAATGTTTTCAAGATTTATGTATTCTTAGGTTTAGCTGGGTATTATCGCTGGTTTGTTAAGGAATTATCAAATTTGGCTTCTCCAATGATTGAACTGGCCTAGAATAGGGTAAATTTTTTTTGGATGAGAAATTTCAGAATTCAATGGTTGAGATGAAATATATTTTGACTACTGCACTAGTGTAGACTCTTCTAGAGGCCGGTCA
This sequence comes from Viscum album, assembly GCA_963277665.1. Classification (NCBI taxonomy): domain Eukaryota; kingdom Viridiplantae; phylum Streptophyta; class Magnoliopsida; order Santalales; family Viscaceae; genus Viscum; species Viscum album. The sequence continues at coordinate 1,041,496,048 of OY728129.1, forward strand.
AGGCTATGTGGTCTTCTGTGATGCATCAGTTTTAGGTTTGGGAAATTTTCTTATGTTGGGAGGTCATGTCATTGCTTATGGATCACATCAACATATGTTAAATGAGAAGAATTATCCAACCCATGAATTTGAACTTGTTGTGACGAATGTTCTTAATAGTTAGTGGAATTACATTTTTTGAGAAATGTTTTCCAAATTTTTAGACCACAAGATATTGAGTTATATCTTCTCGTAGAAAGATTTAAATATCTACTAGAGGCATTAGGTGGATTACCTAAAATATTTTGAAATTTTCATCACCAATATCCTAGGTAAAAGAATGTTTTATAATATTCCTTGAGTTGGAAAATTCCTATCCAATCCGTGAAAGAATCATCAAAAGAGTGGAACCTGATGGATCTATTTTCATAGTTAGATATTAGAGTCTAAGAATCTAGGTCTAATGTTTCTTTGGCCAGTGTTTAGTTTATATAATCTCTCCTCGAGATGATTCTTCAAGAGAATCATCTTTATGATGAGTTCCATACAGTTATATACTCTCTTTATGGTGGGGAGACCATAGTTGAGTGGTCATTTTCCAATGTGATCTTTCTATGCTCTCAGAATTGTTTTGTTTTTTCACTAGTGGTTAATAAATATGTGATGGGATATTTCAATAATTCCGAATTAGAAGTGTGCCCAAGAACCATGAAGATGTTTCAAGACATGCACCATAGATTATGGTGTCTAGGTATGAGACATGACATCAGGGATTTTGTTTCATGTTGCTATACATGTTTGTAGGTCATGGTCGAGCACTCTAAACCGTTGGGTTTTCATTATCCACATCTAGTGCCAATATTAAAGTGGGATGAGATATATATGGAATTTTTTGTGGGGTTTATTCCTAACCAGAGAAAGAATAATATGATATGTGTTTTGGTAGATTGGATAACTATGTTGGATAACTTTATACCCATTGGGGAAACATCCAAAGTTGAGGAGTTGGGATATCTACGTGAAAGTGATTGTTCATTTAGACAGAGTTCCATCTTCCAAAGTTTTTTATAGAGATCTTCATCTCACTTCTCATTTTTGTAGTGGCCTTCATGAGGCACTAGGATCTCAAGTCCAATTGAGTACGACATACCATCCAAAGTAGGATGACTAGACAAAAAGAGGTATAAAAATTCTTGAGGATATTTTATGTGTTTACTTTGTCTACTTTGTTGGATTTTGGGATTAACATCTAGGGATGATTGAGTTTTCATAAAATAATATTTTCCATTCTATGATCAAAATGGATACTTTTGGTGCCTTATATTTCCGACCTTTTAGATCTCTATTGTGTTTGTAGAAGATTAGAAAATGTTTCTTTGTTGAATTGATCTAGGTTCAAGAGATGACATAAAATATTCAGTTGATTTTTCAAGTAATAATTATGGTATAGAGTCGGAATAAGCCTTATGATAATCATCATCTTAGATAATTGGAGTTTTTAGTTGGTTACCAGGTGTTCCTGAAATTTTCACCCTATTTGGGTCATCAACATCCTGGGAGGAAAGGTAAGCTTTCTCTATGTTTTTTTGGGAAATTTTCAAATTATTGAGAATATAGAGAAAGTTATTTACCATTTATAACTTACACAATAGTATGAATCAATATATAACATGTTCCATGTATCTAAGATACAAAAGTATATGTCTGGTCCATCTCATATTCTGAGTTTGAGAGATCTTGAGGTCAAACTTGATTTTTCCATGATTGATCAACTAGTCATGATAGTTGATTCTGAAACCAAGGTACTTTGTGGGAGGAAGATACCATTGGTTCAAGTGATATAGAAACAATATTCTAAATCTAATTATTCATCGTTTATGGAGGTACTAATGAGAGATAAGTTGACTTATTGTTTTGCCATGGAAGATTCTGAATAGGATTTCTGGGGACTTATAGTTTCTATGTTGGGGAGGTTGCAAAATAATTTTTCTATTTTCATGTATTCATAAATCAAACTTTTTAACATGCTTTGGTTGGGTTTATTTTGGGGTTTCTTCGGGTGAAATTTGGAAAGTTTTGAATGTTTTTGGGCTTTGCATGGATGGCATATGGTTTTACCAAACCACACACCCTATTAGTGAATGCCGTGAAAACTAAGCTTGTGTGGTTTTTAATGGATGTAAAATGGTTTTTCAAACCACGAACCCACATCATTGAAACACTACTTCTAAAAAACGGGCATTGGCTAGGGTGCACGGTTTGTCTAAACCATGAATATCTACCTTTCTAACCATGAATACTGTTTTTTTATCGGAAATTAAGTTTTAAAATTCTAAAACCCTTTTTTTAGGTCCCTGAAGTACCTATATAACCCCATCAAAATTTATTCTCCCCTATAGGCCCCAAGAGTAGTTTTTGGCACATTTACACAAGTCTAAAAGAAAATTTAAGCTAGGATAATGAAGTAAGATCTTCTCTTAATAGGTTTACTCTTCCCATTTTGTATCTCCCGCTATTTCCTCTTTCCTCTCAAGGGTTTTGTAGATCCCCTTATCTATTGGTGGATCTAATCCCCTATGTTTGTATCCTAATTCTAGGAATTTATTCTGATATCATGTTGTCAACGTTCTTTATTGAAGAATCCCATTTAGGGTTTGGTGTTTCGAGATCTTGTGATCCTGAGGTAGGTGGTTCTGTTTTGATTGGACAATTTGATTAACCTTAAATTGTTTGATTTAAATTCATTTATTGATTTAAATTCAATTTCATGATAAATATATTTCACTAATTTTATTAAAAACCCAATTCCATTGGAGTGGGGATTTGAAATTGAATTTGTCATGAATTTTCGAAAAACCCCCAATTTTATTAAATTATGGATGAATAATGAAATTTGATGGAATTTTTTTAAATTAAATTTTGGAATTAAAATTTTGGAAATTTATTTGGTGAAATTTATTTAAAATTGTATTTGGGAAAATGGGTTAAACTATTTTGATGAAAACTCGATGATTTTATCGTCGAAAAAGGAATGTTTTGATTAAAAACTCATGTTATGGTTTTCAAATAGAAAATTGGCATATTTAAAATGTGGAATTTGATGAATTTTATTTTATCAGTCTTAAATTAAATTTCCCACTATTTATTTTTACTAGAGAACATGAAATCCTAGATAGTTAGTGAGTTATTATGGTATCACTCTATGATTTTAAAAAATTAAAAAAAATAAATGCAGCACGTCACATTCCCAAAGGGATGGTTAAGAAGTCCTCTTGACCAATGTCAAAGGGAAGTGTGTATACACATATTGTCATGTCACTTTGAATGTGAGGGATTCCCGTCTCTTGGAACTATCATACCTTTTGAAACATGACCATGTTTCTCCCTTGTTTGTATTTTAAATATATTTCATTATTGTTGTAAACTTTTTTACATAACTTGTGAATTTATATAAATTGTTTTATATAAAAAAATTTATTCATCCATTTGTTTAAATTATTTCCATCATTTATAATAAAAACAAAATTTTGTTTATATATTATTTTTAAATGAAAAAACTGGTTTTTTTTAAATTGAAATCATTATTTTGTTAGTTAAATGTGGCATATTATTATATAATAATTAGTGAGAATCTAATGGTATTTTAGCTCACACCCTACATGTGACTTAAGGTGTTTATATATTATCTTATTTCTTGTTTGATCAAGGGTAAGGCGTCACTTTGAGGTGGTAGTAGTTGTTAATCCATTGAAATGGAAGGTTTTTTCTAACAGGACTTGGGGATTTATCCTATTTTCTAGTGCTTTGTTTTAGTATATTGGGTTATTTATATTTGTTTTACATATTTTACTCTTTTCCCTGTAGATATTTTTTTGTTCATATTGAATTGTTTATATTACTTCTGATTTTTTTTGGGAAATTCATTCTCAATTGCATTTTTTTTTTTAGAATGCAAGGTTCTAGTCTCCAACCCATGGGGATCATAAACAAATTTCGAGCCATCTCAATTCTATCTCATTTATTGGGTTATCAGGGTACCAAGGCCGGTTCATGACATATATGGTAAGGAGGTTCCTTATGAATGGTCTTTGTCTCCTTAGGGAGATTCTTTCTTTAAAGATAGCTTCATGGTGTCATTTTCATTATGAAAGGTGGTGATACTGGAATGCCACCTGTCTTAGTGGTATGTTCATCATTATTCCACAAAGATGTTTTATGATGTTTATCAGAACTTTTGGTGGCCAAGAATGAGGTGGGATGTAGATGACTTTGTACCACTGTGTTATAAATGTCAGTAGGTTAAAGTAGAACACTAAAGGCCATATGGTTTTATTCACATGTTACCCATTACTGCATGGAAGTGGGACAATATCACCATGTAATTTATTGTTTGATTACCTCATACACCTCTGGGAAAAAATTCCATTTGGGTAGTGATCGACCGTCTAAACAAATCATACCATTTCATTCCAATCATGGATTCAACCAATGTGGATGGGATGGGTTAGTTTTACATTCAAGTGATAGTTAGGATCCATGGTGTGTCATCAAAAATCATTTCAGATAGAGTAAGTCACATTACCTCATGATTTTATGATGGACTTCAAAAGGTGATGGGGTCATAGGTCAAGCTGAGTATGGTTTACCACCCTTAAATGGATGTCCAGATAGAGCAGACAAATTAGATTTTGGAAGACATGCTCCAGGCATGTGTTTTGGATTTCATAGGATCATGGGATAGTAAATTGTGTTTAGTGTAGTTTTTATATAATAACATCTACTAGATCTCAATTTGAATGGATCATTTTAAAGTGATTTATGGTTGGCTGTGTCGGTCCCCTTTTTGTTGGGATGAGTTCAGTGAGACCTTGTTGTTGGGACTAATCCTTGTGCAGGAAACATCTAATAAATTAAAGTTAATATTCTACCATTTTTTGATGGAATAGATGTACAATAAGCCTTATTTTTAATCAGATGCATCAGTCTTTGGAGCTTTCTATGGGTGACTAGGTGTTCCTAAAAGTGGAACCACATTTGGTTCGTCGTCAATTGGGTTAGAAAAGGAAGCTAACACCAATGTATTACAGACCTCTTGAGATCACCGAGCATGTTAGTAGGGTGAAATATAAGTTATCAATTCCCTACTAATTGATTTCAATTCATGATGTGTTCTATGTCTCTCAGTTGAAAAAGTATAACCTTGGCCCATCTAATGTGTTGAATTAGGAAGAGTTGGAATTCGAGCATGATTTTCCTGTGTTTGAGTGTCTGGTATATATTATGGATTCATATAAGAAAGTTCTTTGTGTGATGTTCATATAGTTATTCTAATTTCATTGGTAGAAAGTATGTTATAAGAATCATAATTGGGATTGGAAGTTGTGGGTAGAGGGGGAGTATCTGTTTTTTCTCTGATCAATCTTTTGAGTGACTTTCCTGGGATAGAAAATTTTTATGTTGAATAGAATTTTAACAGCCATGATTTTTTTCAGGTATTACATTGTTTATTATTGTTCTAGTATTTATCCCCCCAGTTCCCCATGATTTTTTTAGGAAAAAATGGAGTATTTGGTCTTGGCAGAAGGAGGTGCACGGTTGACGGACGATTAAGGAAAACCACGTTCCATCCTCCAAGAAACCATGCAACCTCATTCCTCCTGGGTGGTGAGGGAATCACAATTTCCACGTAGTTTGAAAATTTGTGTGGGCTAACCATGTAGAATTTTACTCTTGGATAGTGAGGGAAAACGGTTATCCCACACAAGTTAGAAACCATGCGGGCTAACAATATGACCTGTAAAAGTCATAAAAATTTTAAAAATTACACCTTTCCAATCTCTAGATTTAACCCTAAATTTCCTCTAATATGAACTCTAGTTTTTTAGCCATGGTAAATTCATATAATACTTCTTGTAGACTTTGAGCATCAATCCTTGGGTGGTTTAGGCCCCAGCTCATTAAAAACCTCAATTAAGTCATTTATAATAAGGTTTTCTTGTTATTATAGGGTTTCACTTCCCTCTTTATTGGTTTCTTCTCTTCCAGTGGAAATTTTGACATAATTATTGTCCCATCATTAGTTTTTGGGTGAAATCATGAATTTTGTGGTTCGATCTCTCTTTGTAGTGTCTCTTGGTGGTGTGGTTTTTGTTTTCAACTAGTTTTCGTATGTTTCCAAGTGTGAGGTATGTGATTAAATGATTTTACATTATTAGATGACTTTGAATTGCTTTCTTGTTTTCATAATTGTGTTCTATGGATTATTAGTGTTGTGTGAACAAACTTTAAAAATATTTTGAGATTTATATATGGTGAAATTTGATTTTCTAAAAGAAATTGGTTATGTTTCATGTGTGATTCATTGTGGTACTTCATGATTGTGTTTTATTCCTTGTGTTAATTGTGTGAAATTTGTTTTCAATGGAACTTGAGGTGGGAATGTGTTGAAATTTTTTTTTTAAATAAATGAATTTTTTACTTGAAGGATTCTCTGTTGTGATTGTTAAATGTGGTTTTTTAATAGTGAAAGTGATGTGAGGCATGTTATAAATTAGTTTTGGTGTGCGTGTGGATTTGAGAGGGGATTTTTACATATAAATGGTTGAATTTAATATGTTCCCATATTTTTTTGTTATAAAATGTATTTTATGAGTAGTGAAAGTGGTGAGAAATATATTTTAAAATGTTTTCTGTGTGTGTGTGAATCTAAAAGTGGTTTTGTTTATTGAAAATGGTGATTTACATGTGATCCTTGATCATTAGATCAAATTGAATGGTAAAATTTGTAATTTCCTCATCTTTTCATGATGGTTGGTATGTTCATGTGAAAGTGATGATTTATTTGATACATGAAACATAATTTGAGAAGAACTGGAATATTGGGTATCTAGCAAGGAGGACTAGAACTGGTACTCTAGTTGATTTAAAAGTGGTTGAGGCCTAAATTCTTATTGCATGATTGATTATAAAACACTAACTAACCATGTGATATGACTATAGACCACAATAAATTAGGATGTGATCCCCTATTGTGTCTTATACAAGAGAAAACTGTTGGTTTTGGCTTATGATATAGAGACCACTAGACCATGGGATGGGATCCCCTTTAGTGTATTATGCCTGGGAACATTGTTAGTTTTTGTTGGAGTATTTTGATCACTAAAGTATAAGATTCATAGGGTCCCATTTATGCTAGTAACCCATAGGTATTTCCCATGTTTCTCTTTTGTGATATGATTCTTATGTGATTTATTTCTGACCGTTGGTATACAGTGCACCTTGTGTATGTTTAATTTCAAAGAATGTTTGTTATGAAAAAAGGTTTTCCTTAAAATTATTTTCCTAAAAATGTTTGCATTGAAATGTTCTTGAGAATGATTTGAAATTTCTTATAAAAATATGAATGCTGATTTATCTTTTAATGTTACAACATGGAATACTTATTTTGGGTGGAATCCTATCGGGATGTATCTCACACTCTTCAAACACCTTTAGGTGTATGTATACTTTTTTATGTGTGACCTAGGTAATGGAAAGATGTTTTGTGGTGGTGATGGTGGATCCATTATCTATTGTTCCACTCTTTCTAGATAGTTATGGTGGTGGATTGAAAACAATAGCCCTCTTGTTACACATAGGTTTTTGGGTTGTTTTGTTTTTCCCTTTTCTTTTTTTGGTATTTTTGGAATTGTTTAATGTTCTAAAACATTGAATATGAAAACTTTTGTATCACATTTGTTTATGATTATCAGTTATGTGAGGTTTTATTTTAATGGGTTGTTTATCGGTATATAAATGGGTGAAATCATTACAAAAATGTATTTCTGAAATCAACGCACATGTTTCCATCCCATGGGGATTAGGAACACCCTTCGAGCCATGCCATGGGTCAGGTCAGCTATCGATTTGGATGAAACTCCGACTTGGTTAGTGATAATGTCTAATATTTTTCATTTCACTCATTATAATATTAGTTATTGATATTCCATGTGATTATTCATTTATTTAGAATACACATGGTTATTTTTAAGGGTCATATTATTATTCATATGGATTTATTTGATCATCATTTATTAATTTTATATTATTCATGTTCAAGTTATTTATTAAATGGAATGTGTTTCAGTTATTTACCTTTTAATATTGATTATATCGTATGTTTTTATGATAAGTTCTCCTATATGCATACCCTTATTGAGCGTTTATACTCAACAATTTCTTATTTTTCTTTCCCCAGGATGCCACAATGTGTATTATTATTGATATGCATAGTTATGCTAGAGGAAATAATGATTCACTCAATGAAAATAATATATTGTATATTATGTTTTCAATTGTAATATTAGATTCAAGTATGTATATAGTTTACCAAGACTACAAATCTATACAGTACTTTTTGATTCCATTCCATATATCTTATACCAATGTAATAAAGGAATCATTGACTCTGTAGTTTGGGTTTGGCTTAGTGGTAGGCACCCTGTAATCCTACATGAAAAATGGGGGTTCAAAAACCCATTGGGCGTAGGTACTGTAACAATACTGTAGCAGCGACGACACTGTTCATCAGTGGTATTGTAGTGGCGGTAGGGCACTGTAGTGGCGGCGGTACTGTGCGCGTACTGTAGCGGCGGGTTACTATTCACAGAATGTGAATTGGGCCAAAAATTTGGGCCTACGGGCTATGTTATGGGCTACAAGCCCACTGGGCCTTCGGGCTATGTAATGGGTTTCCCTCTACCCAGTTAAAAGAGGTCTTTTGCTTTGATTTAATAATAAAAATGAGGCTTCGAACCCAACCTTTAAAAAAGGAATCATTGACCCTTGTCTACTAGGTTCTAGGTCATTATAGTTGGTATCAGAGCAATTTTAGTAGAAACTATGAGAATAATATTAAAGATAACCTAGATTAGGGAATGCAATCCTTTGATTTTATTTGAGGATATGTATATAAGAACATCCTAAAGATTTAGTATAGAATATATTATATGGTTTTCCCTTGAAATATAACCCTAATTGGTTACTAAATGTATACATGTTCTATAAAAGATGAACCTAGGGGTAATAACTTTGGAAAAGTGACGTCGAGTTTGAATCGAGAATTACCGGGTACACTATAATGAGCCTTACTACACACCTATTTTGACACTCTTAGGGGATATGCTTTGGTTAATTTATAATTTTTTTTAAAACCATTATGGAGGATTTAAAATTTATTTATGATTTGAAAATATTTTATGATTTGAAACATTACAAGAAACCATATTTATGAAAATGAGATTATCCATGCTTAAAATTTTTAATTTATGAAAAGTGTCTCACTAGTTTTGGGAATATAAATTCTATTTCATAATGTTATGATCAAATATAGTGTATGCTATTTTTTATAGATGTCACATAGTGGAATGAATGTGAACCATATCAATGGACATACTCCATGTAGGTATTTCCATCATGGGAAGGACAATGATGCTGGAGCAGGAGCTAGAGATGGAATTGATAAAATTATAACCATATTGGGGAAGATGAATCTGGTTGTGAGAAATAAACATTCCCATATAGAGTGTCCATCTGATCCACCATGTGGTGTAACTATGTTATAATACTTCATATATCTGCAACCCCAATCATTCAATGGGACTACAAATAAATTTATTCCTTAGCAATGGATACGTTCCTTAGTAAAGATATTTTTTGATCTAGGTAGTAATGAAACATGGATGGTTGTCATGGATGTTTATTATCTCTTATCGGATGAAGATCAATAGTGGTCATTGATTTAAAATCCTACTGATCAAGAGGAAATATATAACATGGAGTGGAAATATTTTATGTAATTTTTCTTGGATAAATATTTTCCTCATGAGAAACGAGCTGATATGGAGAGACAATTCTTGAGTCTATGAAAAAAATAGGATGGAATTTTTTTATATATGCAAACAACTTTAAAAGGTTATAAAGTCATGATATGAAATACATACATATTCCAAAGGGCGATATTTTCATTTTCTTTGATGGCATTAATCCAATACTTTCAAAGGAAACCATCTCCCAAACCTTTACATCTTATGAGGAAATGGTTACTTGTGATATCAATATAGAGAAATATTTCCTCATGTACTATGGATTCAAAGTAATGTAAGAGAATAGAAGGATGGAAAAGAAAAATATTTATAAAGAGAACGAAGGAAATAAGGATTTTCCCCATGTGATATTTATGGAAAGAAACACTACAGTAGCTTCTCAAAGGGAAAAAGAGTTTTCAATACGTTTACATAGAAATTCCACCCTGATCATGATTGAAAAGTCAAGAAATAAGTTTTCAAAGATTAATTATTTAATTGTTAGGATATGGGTAATGAAGCAATAAATGTTTCCATGACTTAAGGGAATATACCTCATAATAAGCTAAGGGATCAAGGTCAATATTACGTTATTACTATAGATGGAGTGGAATGATTAAAGTTATTACATATTTGGATTCAAGAATTTTATTTTAGAATAATTGTATTAATTATATTCTCATTATAATAATAATAAAAATGTATAATTATTGTTCTGTAGTGTTTTTTCTATAAGGATTTAAAGACACGTGTTGAATGGTACTAAGAAATGTGATTTAGTTAAAAGATGAAATTTTTGGAAAAATAATGATTTGGGAAGATAAATCTTAATATGTTTTTATATTTTGAGATAATAATGATAAATACATATTTATTGGATAATATTGGTGACCTTGAAATTGTTTAGTGTTTGGATAGTTTATGTTATACTTACTAGAGTTTACTGCATGTTTGGATTTTTTGAATAAATTTGAAATCCTGATTTTTTTTTTGAAGAATAATTTTTTCCACTAATTTTTATGGTGATGAAGGTATTAAAATATTTTTTTATTTTATATTAAGAGATACTTTGTGTTTTTTGGGAAATCTAATGTTAATTTGATTTTGGAAATTTAGTGACCTTCCTTCTATTTTTTTGGACATTGGATTTGGAAAATCATATTTTGGAAGGGTAACTATTTATGAAATGGATTAAGTTGAACATTGGTTTTTCCTATTAAGGTTTAGATATTGATATATTATTTTTAATTATAAGTAATAACCATTTTGGTTTTTCTAAAAATTTAGAGACATACGGAAGGACTTTTCACTCATTTATGACCTTACAGTACATTAAATGTTAATTTTAGTACTTCATACTTAAAAAAAATTCATTATTAAATATTCAATTATTAGGGAAATATGTGAAGTGGAAATTTGTTTAATAAAAAAATAATGTAAATTTTATTTTAAAATAGAACAATATCCATAAAGAATATTTCATTATATTCATAGATAGTAAAGTAATTCCTCAACTTTAGGAAGAGTATCAAGAAGTAAAAATATTATCATATTAACTTTATATATAATGAATCAAATGGTCTATTAAATCATCATATAGTTATATTTCTAGGTCATTTTGTTTCCATTGATTAATCGCTTCCCTATGATTAATGATCTCTATCACTCTATATAATTATTTATACTTTTCTTCTATGTCCATATCTTCTCTTCCCAACAATGTTCTCCTACTGGGAAACCTGGTTACATCTTATTCTATATTAATTTTATACAACCATTTATATCTCACCAAGTGGATTTTTTATTAACCCATTTTATGATGTGAATTTCAATAAAATGTATTTATGAAATTTCAAACCCTTAATTTCTGAGATCAGTATTAAATTGAAAGGATGAATTTTATTTAAAGGGTTAGAATATAACACCATGAGATTTTAGAATAGGAACATCACGTATGATAGAATTTATGACCTGAAACACCATTTATTGATAATAATTTTACACCCTGATACTTTATGATATATTTATTTTCAAATAAATTCAATCTCTTTGATGGCTTGTGATGCACACAATACCGCGATAAAATGAAACATGGTACTCTATTAAAATATTTTTATTTAAACATGAACAGTATAACCTAGCCATTAAGATGGCAGGTATGAGTTGGAATAAATAAATTATGAAAATTATATTCTATAAAATAAATTATATGGTTACCTATATATTTTAAATAAAATAAAAATATTTGGAAATAAAAAGAAATGTTTTATAAATAACTATATTTTTTTTAAAATGCTACTTAGTCACACTTTTCGCCCATAATTTAATATTAATTTTTAGACCTTTTATTAAATTTATATGAAAAAATAAAATTAATTTTTTAAATATATATTTAAAAATTATCTTTGGGTGAATTGTTTATAATTTTTTGAAAATATGAATTTATTGATGAATAGTCGGAATACTAATTTTTTATGGAAAGTTTCCTTTTTTGTTTAAATTATTTAAAAATATATATTATATTTAAAATTGGATTTAAAGTAAAATTAGTTTAATTATATTAAAAGTTAACAAATTTAGGACATTGTAACGAATTTCATATTTAATCATTATATTAAAACATTCTATACTTGGGAGAATTTTCTCTTTGGAAAATCTCTCTTTCATGGCACCTGCGGGTTTAATTTTAAATTGAAATGTACTAATTATATGAATTTAATTTTGAAAAACTAATTCCATATTTTTAACTATAAAATTATATATTATCTAATAATGGGGGAAATTTTTTGACTTCTTTGAATAGTAAAAGTATTAAACATTTATTACAGCAGTTAAGTTAAAAATGGGTTTACTTGGGGTTAAACTAAGAAGATAATGGTTAAAAATGGCCTGGAACCTTTACAAAACACAATTTATGAAAATATTTACACCCTATTATATATAAGTTTAAATAATTATTAATTTTTCATTCTTTTTTCAGGATAAAAACATGAGTGTCACTTTATCTTTTAAAAAATTCTATGTGTGTCATCTCCCCCACTTATAAAAAACCACCCTATCCTCTCCTCTTAAAATTTCCAAAACCATTTGGTTCATCCAAAAACTAACCAAATAACTTACTTAATCTTCTAAAAGCATCATATATTCTTTGGTTTGATCAAACATAAATCAATAGAATTCTTTTGGTGAAAACCTAATGAAGTTCCACGAAGAAGAGGTAACATTCCTAAACGATAATTTTCATTATATTTTTAATTAAAACTCCTTAAATTATTTTTAAAGTATGCCAATATAATAACAAAAATTTATCTAATATAAATATATGAAATTATTTTAATTTAATAACTGAAATAAATATCCACTTACATCAAATAGAAAATGAAATAGTCAATCATGCATACGACAGACTATTGCCTCACAAACCGTTGTAATTCGATTTCCATGGCCACCTTTTAAGGCTAGATATAATGATGAATTTAAATTAAAAACTCACACACACATATATATATATATATACTATATTTATGAAATTATTATATTTCTATAATTATGATATTCCTATAATTATGATAACACATATACCTTCATACTTTCCATTTTGTAGGGGATATGACAACGTCGCTCATGTGTATGGGAGACTACCACCTTGCGAAGCAATGTCATTAATTTTTATCTTACTCATTATATGGATGGTAATAAGGATAAATTGAATGAAAATTTATAATATTTGTGACCTAACCATAATTTTTAAAATATATTGTCACATCTAAATTTATACCTTCCCATCTGTTGCAAAACAATAATATCGCTCGTGCGTATGTGTGGACTACCACGTCCACAAAACGATGTGAAATGTTTTCCATTTTATTTTATCATGGATGGTCATAAATATTTATTTGAATAATATAAATGATATATATTAAATAATAATTACAACTTAATGGTTTTTTAAAATTTATTTTACTTTCATTCCATCCGTTGAGACAAATGGAAATATCATTCAAGCGTATGTATGACATATAGTCTATATGAACGGTGTAATTTATTTTCTATATATAACTTCTATAAAATTAATATAAATGAATATATAATGAATATATCTGACATTTATATCATTATTAACATTTTTTAGGTGATGTAACCATGTTCAATGTAAAATGATAGAAATTAACGAACCAAAACATATAAGAAAAATGAAGCAATTATCACATGAAATAGTGATTCTAACAAATAATTGTTATTAAATGAGTGATAAAAGAATAAAAGTAAATAATATTTGGTATGATATATTTTAATTTGGGTTTTTAATAGAATTATAATAATCCTATATTTATTATATAAGAGGTTCGAGAACATATGAAGGAAATTCGACCTGAGGTAAGAGTTTCTCATCCCACTTTTACTTTCGTGAGACAAACGCCATATTCATGAAATATATTAATCTAAAACATGGATAACCTGTCTCTTAATAATTAATTGTACACACCACTGAAATTTTAAAAATTTCATGTCATTACGGTGGCTTCATCCTCTCCGATGGGTTGAGATTCCCCAGGAAGACCTCCTCCCCCCCTCAAGCATCCCGATAATGAGGGATCTCCCTCCCTTGCGTATACATTAGTCTTATAGGGCCCTATTCTATTTGGGACGTCAAGGAATAAGGTTATACTCTTCTCTCCTATAAATCAAAATTCCCTTCCCCTAGGGTTTCCAAGGGGTCCTTTGGATTCCTCCTTGGCTGATTCATCAGACGACACTCTTGTGTTATCAATCTCTACTTCATACTTTGCTGGTTATTTAGATCTTCTTAGGTGTACTCTTATGGATCATTTTTTTTGTAAATAGACCGTACCTGGGTATGTTTTAGACCTTCATACACTCTTGGGGTATAGGTTAGCTTACTTCTATCTTGGAGCTAAATAGAATTTATTTTTTCATAGTGCTCGCTTCCTAAGAGGAAATCGTAATGACCTAAGTATGGTGTCCTAGAACCATCAATAGGTGGGGATTCTAGCTCTACCACTGGTCAATGGAGGTTAATCGGGGATGAGAATCCCCTTTATATATAGTATGGTTGAAACTACTCGATCTACCTCTTCCCTTATACAACCTGGTTTTCCTATAGAAAATTGGGGAAGTAATTAGTGATTTCTTATGTTCGGATGACCACTCCCTCCATATCTTAGATTATTCATCATTTTGGATAAGTGTTTCCATGGATGTTTCCCCTAGTTCTCAATAATATCCACTTCATAGAGTTTAAGGGATGAAAGAATGGATTCAGCCCCTGATTTACCCTTCAGCATCATGTTTTCCTTACATATCAACTCCATGGGAATTTAATGTGAGTGTGTAGAAGACTAGAATCCCATCGTCTGTTAGCGTGTTAGGTGGATACCACAGTTAGAGATGAAATATCATCATTTATTTTTAAGAAGAATCATCTTAATATCCTTTGGGACCTAATGATTGGTTTAATGTAAGTCATCTCCCTAGTCTCAAATCGAGTCATATTTTCTACTTCTCCATCCACGTATAATTAGGTGCCCTCTCCCTTAGTCCTCCTATGCATGGAGATGTTTCCATTTATCAAGTATATTTATTTACACCCCCTAAACATGGTTCCTCCATTAAATCCCTATGATTATGCTAGATCAGAGCATAATGGGATTGATTTGTCTTGTTCCACACATAGCCACTCCTCATCCATACACATAGTTCTACCATCCATCCCCATAGGTCTCTCCATATCAGAGCATAAGGGGAAGGATGTGGCCTATATCAACACTCGTAACTACTCCTCTCCCCCAAAAAATCAAATTGAGGACCCTCCAGTGTCAGTGTCGAATAGGTATTGTCTATTATTTCATGTGTATGAATTATCACTATTCTATGAATGCTTTATATCATATTCCCAACCTATTGGGGAAGAAATTTATACACAAAGAACTCCTAATCTCCCCTTAAAAGATTGTGAACTAGGTCTCACATGAAAATTCTATCAATCTTCTCCAAATCTAAAGCCAAGAGGCTTCCCATTCCTAGGGAAAGTACTAGAAGCAACCTATTTTAATGGTTTCTATGATAATATAGAACACCTATGTCTTGGGATCCAGGGTGAATATAGATTTCCTCACCAATGAAGTGTCTAAGAATGTTGTGTCTCAAGTTGCAGTTCTTGAACTGAAATAGTGTTCTTCAAAAATTAGACGTTTTGTTAAAAGGATAGATGTGTGAAATATTTTGCATGGTGAACCTGTTAATCACAATATATGGGTCTTCTGGAAGTCATGTATCTTAGTTTAATGGGTTAAGGTTTCTAATTAGTAGGTGAAAATTAATATTGTGTCTGATAAGGCATCTTGTTTCTTCTCATTCATCCATGCCAAATGTGATTCTTAGCTAAGAGAACACATTTTATAAAGATCTATAGTCCTTTAATCTAGGTGACTACCCCTACCTAGTGTGGTTGAATTCAACACTATGGATTATTTATTAGAGAAAAAGGTTTGGGGGATCTACCCCCAAAGGGATAGAGTCACTTTTTCATCATTTTCTTCTCAGAAGGGATTGTTGGACTTGAATTTTTCTAGGGATTAGTATACATGGTTAAAACACTAGAGAGTGAATCGATATGAATGGTGTAGGGTAAATCACTACCTTTATAACTTTCATTCCATCTCTACTTTTCCTAAAACCAAGGTTATTCATCTGGTTTGGGAAGTTTCGGACCACTCGCTCATCCTTATTAACCTAAAAGGAAGGATTAGTGGGGTAAAATACTTCTTCTTCTTCAACAGGTGGACCCATCATCCCTCATACCATAAAATAGTGAAGGATTCAAGGGGAACCGCATCATTGGGTAGTCTCTAGATTGGAAATCACAACAAACTATGGAGTTTCAAAAATGATCTCACTACCTAGGCCAATTCAATTCCCTTAGCACACCTCAACATGGAGGAAATGAAGAATGATATTGATCGTGCAGAGGTTAATATAGAGGAGGCATGGAATGAGGATAACTATTCATATATGTAATCCATGACGATTCAGTATAATGAGATTCTTCTTATGTACTAAAAGAGCCTTTATGAGAGATCTAGAGCCTTATGGCTCGAAGATGGGGACCACAACACTGCTTATTTCCATGATTTCTTGAAAGAAAAATAATGAGCAGGTGTTCCAAACATCTGTCTAGATGAAGATTCCCTCTCTAGTGATCTAGAGATGATTTTTGATATGATTGTACCTTGTTTTGACTCCCTTTTATGTAATCCTAACCTACACATGAAGAATGGATATCTGAGTGTCAATGCTGGTGTCTTCAGGTCTATTTCACAAGTGGTGGATTTGCAGATCAATGATTTCCTAGAGGGAATACCAAAAAAGGAGGAGGTTTGGTAGACCATTAAATCTCATTACCGAGAGAGTTCTCCAAGACCTGATGGATTTTTTGGGTTCCTTTTATGTGAACTCCAATATTGTTATCAAGAAATACATCAGGGAAAACATCCAAGACATCTTTCATAGTGGTCCTTTGCCTTGGGTTTCTAAAGCCACCACCATTGTATTAATTCCCAAAGTGAAAGACCCATCCTGTATCAAATAGTTTACCCCCATCAGTATGTGAAATTTCCCATTCAAATTCTTAGCCTCCATTATCAATATAAGTTTGTCTCTATATATCTATAATTGGGTCTCTAATCAGAAATACATGTTTATCAGAGGCATGCGCGTTCAAGGATCCATGGATATAGCCCAAGAGTTGATCAACGATATTGGTAAGAAGGTGTTGGGCTCTAATATTATTATTAAAGTGGACTTGGATAAGCTATATGACCACCTCGAGTGTAATTTGTTTCTCTAGGTGATGAGGTGCATGGGGTACTCTGAGGGGTTATTTACTTGATAATTTTTGTTATATCTCACCTTAGTCATCTATTCTATTTATGTGTAAGTAATGTGGATTTATAAAATCAATTATGGGTATACGAAAAGGTGACCCCCTATCCTATACCATTTTCATCATGGATTGGAATTCCCTTAGTAAGCTAATTGCTTTCAAGGTATAATATGGCTTCATTCAGCCCTACCACTATCGATCTATCTTTTATGAGGTCTCTCATCTTCTATATTCTGATGAAATGGTCTTCCTTACTAACAGATGTAGTTCCAAAGTAAGTGGTTTTATAATCACTAATAAAGAATACTCAATATAGAGTGGTGTAATCATCAACATAGGTAAAAAAATATGTCTTTTTCCACCTTCATGCCCAGATAGGCGACAACAAAGAGTTATGTCCAATCTTTTCTTGATAGGAAGGAATTTACTATAAATTATTTGGGATCACCGCTAGCTTTGGGTAGATTTTCTATCAGACATTTAATGGGTATGATTGAAAAAATCACCAAAATAATTCTAAACTAGAAAACCCATTTTCTATACTTTAGGGGGAGAATCACACTGATCAATAGCATATATCCTAGATACCAATGAACACCATCTTTGTGATCAAGGCCCCCATATTCATTCTCAAAGAGATTGATATTTTATTATGTTAAATCATTTGGGATGAATAGAGAGATAAAAGATTCCAATGGGACTCTATCATAACCCCCTCCCTCCAAAGATCCCCCTCTTGAGCTGGAAATGGGGAAATAGAGATAATGACCCTCGAGTCCCACCACCAGTAAGCCCTAGGATGGATACCAACAACAAGGGTATAGAAATATCACAAAATAGGAGGAATTTCCCTTTTTATAGTAACCAATATCTGAAGATAATATGTATCAACCTTAAAAACATAAAAAACATATATATATATATATAATAAGCCAAAATCCATCCCACATGCATGTTTAAAGTAAAACTGCTAGGAATACAAGGAAAATCCAAAGTAAGTACCAAAATATAACAAAGAAGTGGCAAGAAACTATCCCTAATGTCCAAGATAGTATGGTCCAGCACAGTCCATGAAATATCCTTGGTATCTTGAAAATTGTTTTCTATACATTGGGAGAGAATACAAGTATACCTGGTAGGAAAATCCAAATTCACATACGCACAAGTGGGAGAAGCATACTAATTCCCTTGTGAGAAAATATCCAAAAGTAAAAAATCACCTAACAAGGTATACTATCAACCCAAACCTCACTATGGAATTCTCAGAAAATAATGAAATTCAAGTAAAATAAAATTGTAACCACATCAATATTTGGGTACCCCACACCACTTCCCACTAGTTAGCTGCTCCTCCCTAATGGGGAACGTCCTGATGCTACCACATTCTTGCACAATCTCCACTGTCACAACATTCCCGCACACACTTAGGCCATATACTACATCCCACCTACAAACACCTGATCCACAAACACATAACATAATGCATGTAGACACCTCGTCCACAAAACCATAACTTCATCCTAAAGACACCTGGGAAAGTACAACATTTCTCATCCCAAAGACTGTTGGGAAGCACACCTCACCCGCAGACACCTAGGCCTCCCAACTGCACTACAACATTCCCAATGATTTTAGGGCTACAAATACCTAGAAGAGGGGGTATAAAATATCCAATAACCTGCCATCCATCCTCCCAATGGGATGTAGGGAAAACAACTTCCCCCATAACGAAGGGCGTGTTAGGCACGTAGTTCTTAACATATGTGGGGTGCGTAATGAAATCGCAAGGAACTACATGTATATATATAGGTACCAAAAACTAATCCCAACCTATGATTTTTTCAAAACAAAAAACTATCCCACACAGAACATCCCTTGATTTCACCTCTAAATGCACGTATCAGAATGAATGAATGTTACTTCCCTATTTGATAAATGATCATTTATTCAATAAAATCCATGAATTGAAACATACCCACATCCAATTAATTCAACAAGTAGTCATTCTGAATTATTGAACTATTTTTTTATTTATTCCATCCCTACATGAGAAACTACCAAACACCACACACGTTATAAGGTGAATCAACCATACCAACCACTACCAAAGACATACAAATAATGAAGGGACAAGGTAAAAAGGTCCACTCTAACACCCATTACTGGTATAAAAATATCTAGAAACTCTGGGTGAAAGGCCCACACAAGGTAACACCATCCTTCTTCAAAATCATCCCTTCTAAACCATCCTGAGTAGCCCCACTACATGAAATGCACCACATCTAGAAAAATAATCAAAACTCAACCAACATGCAGTCCCACTACACACTCCCCTTTCTTGGACACCCCCACCATAATTCCAAAGTCATGCCACCCTATCCTTCCTCTCAACAGGTAAACCTCCCAACACACCTCATAACAACCACACATAGAACCCCCAATTAATAACTACACCACACCCAGAACACCCAATAACATAAATACAACACAACCCAAACCTTCATCCCCACTGCCCAACCACTACCCAAATGTAGTTCCACATTATAACAAGTTCATCCATTCCAAAACCATCTAATATCTCAACCTAAGATTCCATTGCCCAACCTGTACCGCCCCACACATAGTCACACTATCATACATAGCACAACATAAACAAAATATACACAAGGCCAAACATAACCACACACAACACACAACCACACCAACAAGAAAATGTTTATTTAGATTTAGAAAACACTCGTTATTTAATTCCAATTGATCAAAAAGGGGTTAATAGGGAACAAGTTAGATCCCGGGGAAACCATTTTTTAATTAAATATACATGGTTAATTGATTTCATAATAATATGGTGGTTTACAGAGTATCAAAAACTAGTATTCACAAACCATACATCTATAAAAACAGTGAACACCAATGACCATGATATTCATAAGGCATAAAACCCTTACAAAAACATGGCATGCATCAAAGATAACATATAAAAAAAGTAATCATCATTATCATATTCCAAACCCCTCATTTATTAATTCTTATTATCTTTATTAAAATTGTGTCCAATAATATTCACAAGGGGACAAGAGTACACCCACCCTGCATGATAAAAAATGAAAGAGAGATGAAGGGATCCCTACCTAGAACAACATGTGACCAACGATTCTTCCTTGAATCAAACCAGGGGGATGCGCAGGCAGCAGGAAAGAATCTAGGGGAAAATTAAATAGATTTCTAAAACATAGGAACATGACTCCTTTGGAATGATAGGTTCTTGACGCAGCAAGAGAAAATGGAAGGGTTCAACAGAATATAGGATCCCGACTTTAGAAAATCTAGATCCTATATTAATGGAAGGATGGTATCAAAGTCATTAATAGTCGTATCATGATCAAGATTATGCAATTTGACTATTTCAAAGCCCCTAGATCATTATTATATTAAATATATAATTAATATACTTTAAAATGCCTTTAGAAATGCTCAAAAAAGTCATTAAACTCGACTTTGGACAAATAAAACATAATAGGGGAGAAAGTGGAAAAAATGGAAATGACTCACTGATGGGTGAGTCACCGACGTGAGTCACCAACAGTGAGTCACTGACACCTGACTCACTGACATGAGTCACTGACACGAGTCACCAACAGTGAGTCACTGACACCTGACTCACTGACGTGAGTCACCGACGCCCGACCTACTAGTGCCCGACCTACCGATGCCTCATGTTATTGATGCCTCGACCTACTGATTCCTTGACCTACTGATGCCTCAACTCACCGATGCCCTAACTCACCGATTCCCTGAATCACTTATGCCTTGACCTACTAAAGCCCTGACCCACTGAAACTGAGCCACTGACCTAAGATTCCAATGAGAGCTACCAATTCCAACATACTATTACTTCCTTGCACACCCCAAACACTGGATTTTGGAAATGTAATAGACCAGGAGGTCCATGAATTTTCATTAGATACCTCTCAAACTATTATCATCCTTGAGAATTCAAAATAAAACCTAGAAAAAATAGGGATCCGAACAACCACCCCATAAGATACCTCTTAAGGATAGACCACCATTAATTTTTCTAAAGCTAGTGTGAACCCTCAATACCCAAGAAAACCTCCTCCCACATCTGCTAAACCAGACATCCACTAGATACCCCACACAAGCACAAACTATCAGGACTCATTATTTAGGGTATTCCTTCCTCCATGTCAGGATATCATCCACAATGGGTGGAACTGACTCTTTCAAATGGGTTTAATCACATCTCAATTAATCCATCTTGATTAGGAATCAGGTCTCCCATTTTCCACATCATAGGACTTCATCACATTCTATGAAATAAGTAAGCAACTCAAATTATAACAAACAATGTTCAATCACTACATCACAAATCAAAACACTCAAGAAAAATTAAAACAACTTTGGGTATTGGGTGCACATTTTCATCTCTCATTCCCAAGTACTCTTCTCCCAAAAACCATTCCTCCACAACAAATGATCCAAAGGAATGGTCTATCTACAAAAAACCTTCTCTTGATGATCCTGGATCTCCAATGGATGCCCCAAAATTGTTGGGTCATATTCAATATCTATCCCTCCATAGTCAATGACACGAGATTCATCATGAAGATACCAACGAAGCTAGGAGACATGATAGATGTCGTGGTTCCTCCTCAACTATAGTGGCAATGCCAACTAGTATGACACCTATCCAACTCACCCAACACCTCGAATGATATGATGAACCTGGGATATAGTTTCCTCCTCTAATAAACCTCTACTGCTGATGACAAGGAGAAACCATTAAGAACACATGGTCCCCAACCATGAACACAATGGGCCTTATCCTATGATCGGTATACAACATCTCCTAGTCCTGTGCTTCCTTCACCATCTCACAGACAAACTTCTCCTTCTCTGTCATACTCTACACCACCTCTAGACCAAGAATAGTTGCCTCCCCAACTTCCATATATCACAATGGTGAACAAAACTTCCTTCTACATAAATATTTGATTGGGGACATCATAATTGAAGGGTGATACCTATTATTATAAGCAAAATCTACCAAGGTAAAGTGTCGTACCAACGATTTTCCAAAGTCCAAAACACATGCTCACAACATTTCCTCCAACGTATATATGGTTCTCTCTATATAGCCATATGTTTGAGGGTGGGAAAAAGTGATAAGGTGTAGCTAAGTACCAAAATCATGTTACAATACTCTCCAGAATCATGAGGTAAAATGCATATCCCGATCCCAGACAATGGATATCGGAACCCCATGTAGAAACACCACCTCATCAATATACATATGTGCAAACGAATCCACTACAATTGACTCCTTGATTGCTATGAAAATAGATAATTTCGTCAACTGATCCATTACTACCCATATTGGATTTCATCCCCCTGAGCCCTAGGTAATCCAATAAGAAAATCCATTGAGATTAATCCCAATTCAACATAGGGATATCTAATGGCTGGAACAAACCACTAGGAACATGATGATCATCCTTCACATACTGGCACATTGGGAACTTTTCCACAAACTCTACCACTATCTGATTCATCCTAGGCCACCAGAACTATTCCCTTAAGGCATAATACATCTTGTAAAATCCCAGATTTTATGCTAGGGGTGAGATATGAAACACATGGAGAACTACCTCACACATCTATACTAGAACAAATAGATTCTCATGGAACAACACTTGATTCTGACTATCTGCTGAGCATCCCTCCGGTGCAACACCGTGGTCAAAGTGATCATGCATTACATGTACCTATGAGTCTCCCCACTGAGACTCCTCCACTTACTTCCACAAAGATGAATGAATTGTCGTCTAAAATAGAAATCCACTACCTCCATCCATCCCCACATCTATGTGAAAGGAAATCATCTCCTCCATTTCCATCAAGGTGTCTGTAGATTCCCGAACTACCACCTTATGCAACTTCCTGATCAAAGTAATGGCCACAAGATTCCCCTTTCTTGAGGCTTAGGTTATCTCAAAATTATAGTCCTGATGAAACTCAATCCACCTCTACTTTTGCAAGTTCATATCTCACTGGGAAAAGACATACCTCAATCTCTTGTGATCTGTGAAAACCATAAAGTGCTCCCCAGTGTTATAATATCACCACAACATTAGTGAAAAGAAAAACAATGCAAACTAAAGATCACATGTGGAATAGTTACACTCAAGGGGATGTAACTACCTGGATCCATAAGATATCACTCTTGGTTGTTGCATCAGCACACACCCCATGCCTAGATAGAAATCATCACAAAAAACTGCTACCATCACCCCTTTCTTTGGAAACCTGAGCACTGGGGTACGGACCAAATTCCCCTTCATATAGATGAACACTATTTTTAACTACTTTCTCCACAAAAAACCTTGTTCTTTTCTTGTCAAAGCCATCAGCGGAGCTTCTACTCGAGAGAAATCATATAAGAATCTCTGATAGTATCCTAATATACCAAGAAAACTGCAAACCTATACCATAATATTGGGATCTTCCCAAGACAAAAATGCCTCAAACTTTAAAGGATCCACTGCTAATCCCTGGTGAGACACTACATGTCGAAGGAAGTTGACCTCTCATGTCCAAAACGTTCACTTGGTATCCTCTGCCTCTAACTTCAAGTAGATAAGGATTTCATCGATGAATACAAAGAAGAACCAGTCTAGGAACTCATGAAATGTGGAGTTCATAAGCCCCATCAACCTAGACAGTGCATTTGTAACACTGAACGCCATAACCATAAAATCAAAGTGCCTATTCTTGCACCTAAAAGTAGTCTTCAGAATGTCACAATTATTCACCATCATCTGGTGAAACCTAGACCACAAATTGATCATATAAAACTAACTTTATCCCCTCAGATGGTCTAAAATATCATCTATATTCAGAAGAGTGTAATAGTTCTTAATAGTTACCTAATTCAACCTTTGGTAGTTTATACACAGCCTCAGACCACCATCTGCCTTCTTCGAAAACACAATTGGGGCACCCCATGGTGACACACTAGGCTGGATAAATCCATTCTCTATTAGATCAAAAATCTGAATCTGTAACTCTTATAGATTAGAAGGATCCATCTGATAAGGATCCATAAAAACTGGAGAAGCACTGGGTTTTAAGTCTATCATGAAATCAACATCGTGTTGAGGTGGTAGAGTCAAAACCTCATTGAGGAAAAAATCCAAGAACTCCATAAAAACTCCTGAAACCCCCACCATCTCAGCATATCCACTGTTTCCACTGATAGTTTGACTTACAAGTAAAGCAAAAGATCAACATGATGACTACCCATCATACAACTCTAATCTCCAACGAAGGCCACATGTTGTCCAACTACATCTGAAAACACGAATCTTCTCTGAAATCATTCGATAAAATCATGCGCCGAGTAAAATTAGTCGATGCCAATGATAACACCACAAGGCTACATCTACAGTTGAAAAAGATCCCCACTAGACTGATGCAAACCTAATATTAGTCTACATCCACGAAAAACATAAAACAAGATGTCCTAACCTCGTATTGATGTACTCAACACCAAGGGAACATAATGTATCTCTACGTATAGTCCCATAGGATGGGCTAGACTAGGTGAAAAAAGGAGTGTGAATCTCTTGAATCAAACAAGGTGGAAAAAGAGTACTGATCATGATGATCGTACCTCGAACGATGTACGGACCTAATGGAATTACTTCCTCTACGGCGTGAAACTAACTATTCACAACTCCTCTTCCCCTTTGCTATCAGATACCTCCTAAACCATGCCAAGGTCAAGGTCCCTATGGAAAGACCTAAGGTCAGCCTCTTCCTGCTCTGTCTCCCCTCAATAGAGTAGGATCATATTGTCCCTACTTCTGAAATGGCCTGGATGATAACTACTACTGAGGGAGGCACTAAACATTCCCACCTCTTCCATACTGAGCTTGAACTGGGCACTAACTCTGAAGGTGACTGTGGCCTCCACAAGTGAAACACCTCTGTCCCAAGTCTATTTGGAAATCATGAGGACTAGAAGGTCTAAACTAAAATAGTTTAGCTAGACTCCCCATTGGCCAAAACCTCGAATTCCCTAGTGCCTCAGACCTATTATTGGAAGCATTGTCCTTCATATAACAGTTCTATCTCCCCAGTCATGGTAGAACTCCACACAAGTGCATCCTTTTCTCCACCTCATCCTTATTTTGAACCTCTAAGTATGTCAGTTGGGTGAAGGGAGAAACTGTATGCTGGAGGTAAGGAAGTAGTTTCTCTTCTAAGCATATCTCTTGAGACACCTCATCTGGAAAGAGGTCTGGAGAAAATTAATAGAGATCCTTCAAATAGATCCCCAACTCCTGTACTGATATACTCCTCTGCTGTAGGGATAATAACTTCTATCACTTCTCAGCCTTCCTTGTCAAAGAAAAGAATCATTACCATAACGTCTTCTCAAAATTTACCCACAGAACATCACCCTCCTTTCTCTCCCACTAGGTACAACGTCTACCACTATCACACATCACCCCACATCTGACTAACTACTATTGAAAAAGAGTACTCTATTGGAACCCAGATCAATATTAATGTGATCTATAGCTCCTGAACCGAAATCCATGTCTCCATGTCTGAGACACTTCCCACATACATTCCCAGAGTCTGTCGCTGTAAAGCATGAAGTGTCTTCTACCACTCATTGTCCTACTTCTACGGGTCAACCCTCCATCAGTTGACCAATCATCATGTTGACCCTCTAATGCTCGAGCCACTCATGGACAATTACTGGGGTCCAAATAGTAAAGGTAAGAATGGAACCCTTAAGCCTGAGTAGTACTTAATTTATCTAGGATTCATTTTAACTCATTTTATATTTTAATTTCACGAAAACTCCACAAACAAACAAGAACACAAGTCATCATTATGCATTTAACATTCCTAGGGTCTCTACCCCACAATCAGTGTAGCCTAACATGGTCATTTGGTATGCTCAAAGTCCTTGTATTGGATCATGGGGGCCTAAAATCCCATGTACTATATGGTATTCCCTAGCCTATGTCATGAACCAAGATCACCTAACACTGTTTCCCAATCAAACTGTGCAATCCTCACTATTCATAACACCAAAATCCATCATATCTCTAAACCATCATCCTATGACAACATTCTGTTGTGATCCCTCCCTCCAAATATGCCACTCCTAAGATGGAAATGGGTAAAGAGAGATAATGACCCCCAAGTCCCGCCTCCCGTAGGCCCTGGGATGGAGACCAACACCAAGGGTATATAAATATCACAACATGGGAGGCATTAACATTTTTATAGTAACCAATATTGGGAGATAAGATGTATAAAACTCAAAAAAAATTCCATGAAATATATATAAAGGAATAAAAAATCCATCTCACATGCTTGTTTAAAGTAAAATTGGTAAGAATATATGAAAAACAACAAAGTATGTACTAAAATAAAATTAAGTTGTGACACAACAACTGTCCCCAATTTTTGGGCTACTAAGGTCAAAGAGAGTTTGTGTAATCTCCGTAGAATCCTATATAATGATTTATATATGTACGGTGAACATGATAGTACCCTCGATAGGAAAAGCTGAAGTCACTTATGCACATGTGAGGAAAGCATACTAATGCCCATGTGAGAAAACAATAGAAACTCAAAAGAACCTAACTAGGTATAATATCCAACCCAAACTCACAAATGAATTCTCACTAAATAACTCAATTCATGTAAAATAAAATACTAAGCAATTTGACATTTGAGTATCCCACAGCACTTACCAATAGTTAACTATAGATCCCTAACGATGAACGTCCTGACACTACCACGCTCTTCCACAAGACCCATTATCACAACCTACCCGAACACACCCAAGACACATAACAAATCCTTCCTGTAAACACCTTGGCCACAACCACATCACATCCCCCCCCCCACCGACACTTGGTCCATAAAACCACAACCTCATCCTAGAGACACC
This sequence comes from Viscum album, assembly GCA_963277665.1. Classification (NCBI taxonomy): domain Eukaryota; kingdom Viridiplantae; phylum Streptophyta; class Magnoliopsida; order Santalales; family Viscaceae; genus Viscum; species Viscum album. Next base: position 1,041,523,772 of record OY728129.1, read on the forward strand.
TGGGAAGCACACCTCACCCACAGACACCTGGGAATCACAACCTCACTACAACCTACCCGAAGAGTCTAGGGATACTAATGACAAGAGGAGGGAGCAGGGAAGAGCCCATAACCACCCTTCCATCCTCCCATAAAAATGTTGGAGAACCCCCCCCCCCCCCCAATAATGATGAGAGTTTTCATCATGTAGTGCTCAACATGGGTAGGGTGTGTATAGAAATCACAAGGAACTACTTGTATATATATAGGCACTAAACACTTATCCCACCCTATGTGCTTTCAAAACAAAAAACCATCACACACAAAAATTCCCTTGCTACCACCTCTAAATGAACATATCAGAACAAACGATGGTTACTTCCCAATTCGATAAATGGACACCGCTTCACTAAAATAAATTACTTGAAACATACCCCCATCTAGTTTATTTTACTAGTTTTCATTCAACATTATCAATTTATTTATTTATTTATTCCATCCCTACCCAGGAAACAATGAAACACAACACACATTATATAGAAAAGCAACTATACCAACCACTATGAAATCTAAACAAAGAAATAAGTTAGAAGTTAAAATAATCCACTCTAACACATATTCCTAATATAATGGTATATAAAAACTCAGAGGGAAAGGACTACACAATGTAAAACCATCCATCTTTAAAATAATCCCACATAAACCATCCTCAACAGCTCTACTACATGAAAGAACCATATAAAATAAAGAAATCAAAACTAAACCTTCTTGAAGTCCCAGTGCACACCCTCCTTTCTTAGACACCCTGCTATCAATCTTCAATGTCATGCCACCATGTCCTTCATCTCAACAACTAAACCCCACAACACTCCTCATCAAAACCACAATCGTTAGCACTGCTACATAACAATACGAAACCCAACACACCCAATAACATAAACTCCAAACAACCTAAACCTGAATCCCCACTGCCCAGATTAATTCCTGCTGCATAATAAGTTCATCCTTCCCTAATCATCCATTCTCTCAACCATAGACTCCATTACACCACTTGTACCACCCCATAAACACAACCACACTCCCATACATAGAACCACATGAATAGAACAGTTATAAGGCTAAATAGAACCACACGTAACACACAAACACACCAATAAGGAAAAGAATATTCAAATTTAAAAAACACTCATTCTTTAATCCCACTTGATAAAACTAGGGTTAACACAAAACAAGTTAGATCTTGGGGCATCCATTTATTTAAATGAATATACAAGGTTAACATATTTCATAATAATATGGTGGTTCATGAAGTATCAAAAACAAGTATTTACAAACCATACTTGTTCTTAAATTGATACCACAAATGGCCATGTTTTTCAGAAGGCCTATATCCCTTACAAAACATGACATGGATCAAGTATAACATATAAAAAAATGATCATCATCGTCATCATCATCTTCCCAACCCCTCATTTATTTATTCTTATTGTCTTCATTAAATTTTATTCCAACCATATTCACAAGGGTACATGAGTACAACCACCCTGCATGATACACATATAAAAGAGAGATGAAGGAATTCCTACCTGGAATAAAAGGCAACCAACGATTCTTCCATTCTCCAAAACAGGGGGTTGCCCGAATAGCAGGAAAGACTCTAGAGGAAAATCGAACAGACTAATAAAGCACTAGTGCATGAATCCTCAGGGAAGAAAGGTTTTTGACACAAGAAGAGAAAATAGAAGGGTTCAAAGGAAGAGAGGATCTCAGCTATAGAAAAGAGAAATCCTATATTAATGGAATAACAATCTCAAAGTCATTAATAGTTGGATCAAGATCATGATTATGAGATTTGACTATTTCAAATTTCCAGAAGAGTCATGATATTAAATATGTAATTAATATAATTTAAAACCCCTTTATAAATGCTCAAACGAGGCTTTAAACTCAATTTATGTCAAATTAAATGTAAGAGGGGTGAAACTGTAAAAACATTGAAAAACTTGAAATGAATCACTAATGGGTGAGTCACCGACATGAATCACTGACATGAGTCCCCAACAGTGAGTCACTGATGACTGAATCAATGACACGAGTCACCCAAATCTGACCTAATGATGTCTGACCTACTGACACCTTGACCTACCGACACCTAGACCTTCCGAATCCTCGAACTACCGACACCTTGACTCACCGACGCCCTGACTCATTGATGCCCTGCCTCGTTGATTCATTAACCAACCTATGTCCTAACCTACCAAATCTAAACCACTAATGTGAGATACTAATGCAAACCAACTGACCCGAGCTACCGATGTGAGCTACTGATGCCCAACTCATCGATGAAAAAATTGGAAAAAAATTAAACTCTTGAAATAAGCTACATTTGCATCACAGAACACCCCAAACACTGGATTTTGACAAAATAATGGACTCAGGAGGTCTGGAACATTACATCCTCTTAGAAATTATTATCCAGAGCATTGGAAAATGGTTGTATTAACATAAGGATTGTTAGTGAGACAATTCATTTTCTGCAAGGAAAACTGGGGTGTGAATTCATTTAAGGTCTCTCTATTTGGAGTAGATTAATCATAGGAATGTGTGGAAATAATCTAATCAACATTAGGGGGCCCTCTACGCCTTTTTTGAACAAAAAATAATTGACATTCCTATTCAATGTTAAAATAAATGAATAAACTTATTGTGAGAAAGAATGTATATAACTCATTATGTTAAATCCTATCCATGTGCATCAAATGCCTTACATTTCAAAAAATAACCATTTTCAACATTAACACTTTCCACTACACATACATTGAAAATCATCTTTGAAATATCCATGGTATGTGTTGGGAAGGGTATTAGTTTGGGAACATATTAAAGTGATTCATCATAACTGAAACATAATAATGAAAATGTATTAGTGGTTTATTGGGTCATGGTTATAAAAAAAATGTATTTATCATTTTAATATAACTTTCATTATTCATATCAATTAAGTGGAAAAAATTAATTTTCAAGAAGATATAACATGTCCATGGTTTTCTCACGAAAAGAGATAAAGGAAGTGATATAAGGTGTGGAAATTGTCCCCATAGGTATGGAAATAGGATGTTGTGAAAGACTAGGTATTTTGAGATCAATTAAATGTCTCAAAAATTAACATGTTTCAATAAAATGTTTTTTTATGTATGGAATGATATCTACAATAATCTGTAACATGTTATTAAGAATATAATTATTTTGAAAAGAAATTATACGATCTAAACAACTAGATAAACTAGTGGTATTTCTATAACTGTGTTATTAAAAAAATTGTGGTTCACTTATGGATTCAATAATGACAATTATATTAGCTTTTTTATGTTCCTTAATAATTAATTGTCTATGTGAAATGTTTTTTTTAATTATAAATTTAAATTTATAAAAAAAGGAAAAACTTCCATAATAACTATAGATTGATGAATATATTATTATTTTATCCAATGAATCTCCATAAATAATGTACATATATAAAGTTAACATATATTAAACATACCCACTTAAAAAGACAATGATAACACCAACAGAAAGTGATTGTGGGATAAGTAAAAAATATGAAAGAAAATTGAAAATCCAATAAAATTTAGATAGAAACTATAAATTTCCCACATATGAAATATTTATTTATTAAACATGATTCTAATAAAATAAATTGGAAATGAACTAAATATGGGTTACCACCCGTGATGATATTAGTTTTAAATATTCATCTTGAAAAACCAGTAGTGATAAATTTGTTAGGTCAATTATCTTAGAATTTCATGACTTTTTATACTTTCTTAGAAAAATGTCTTGAATATACAAAGATATTATCTTGAGGATCAATATTTCAATCATTTTTATGAGTAACCACTTATGATGTGGTTTCATCATACTATAAAAACTTAATCACATATCAAGAGGTATCCTGACTTAAAAAATAATAGGTGATTCCACCATATTCCTTAATTTATTTTACCATAATATATTTTTCAACTAAACTAATTATGAGATAACTAAAAAATATATAAATACTATAATCACAAATTAATTGTCTTAGCTTCTGATTATAACTCTGTTTAAATGATTTACCTTTATAAACAACCCCTCATTTTAAATTAATTTCCTCATTAATTCCAATTTTATCTTGAATGTGATAATGTTTGAATCATTCACCATTAATTTCATATATATTAATCGTATCATCAGATGTTTTAGGGACACTCTATTGATATATAATTATGATGTTATATGAACCTATAAATACTGATTTAAACATTTTCACCACAATATTAAACCTTGAGATGAAGAGAATAATTTTTTTAAGTCGTGCACATTTTCATGTATAGATCATCCTATCATTTAGTACATGGGATTTCACTTTTAAAATAAAAAAATTATCATAGAGTTGTCTTTATATCTCATTTAATTCATTCCATTTTATAATTTTATTTTAGGTGGTTTTCATATCCATTTTTTTGTTCTATATATACCAGTAATCTTTATATTATTATCATACTAGTAGTAGGAATGTTTTCCCAATGACAAAGATATTTGGTGATATTAAAATGTTTTTAATATGTTTCCTTATACTACCAATATGATTGAAAAAGTTTAATTTTTCAATATTTTGAATAATTATTCACAATTTTACCAATAATTCTCTTGATCTATTGATTTTAAATTTATTTGTGGTCATTGGTTGTGGATGATATTGGGTGATCATGTATTAGTATATTAAATTAAATTTTATTATATTCTAAAACATAGTATTGTTGTAGTTATTACAGTAGTCACTAATGATGATTCATGGAGATATGAACTAGTAAAATATGTTTTGTTTTAAAAGTTAAAAAATATTTTCTTCTAAAAAATCTTTTTTTCCAACAACATTGAAATTTAGAAAAATAGGCTTAGATGTATGATTTACCAAACTATTCTATAAAATAACCTTTGAATCCAATACCATTTATTTCAAAAAATTTAACACCTATAATTAGAAATTTTGGAATCTCACACTTCAAATTTCTACCTCCAAATTATTGGGATTTATTACAAATCAGGATGAACTATAAAATAACTTGATGTAATGTGGTATAGTATAAAAACATTTTAATACATTTATAAATTTGATATAAACTCCTTGATTTCCTTCTACATCACTAGAATTATAAATATTCCATCACTCATAACTTTATCCACTAGGATATATCATCTTATCATTTAATTATCATATTCCCTGAAAAGTAACATATCATCCTAGTGTTAATGGTGTTAATTATTCACACAAATTCTTTTTTAACCATAAATAAATTTTAAATCACCACACCTAAATAATTGTTTAAATATCCCCAAAAATAATATTATAATTTGAATCATTCATATTCATCAAATATCACAGGGTAGAGTTATTAGTATACATAGTAACATTGCAGGAAAATAGGTATTGTTGTAACATATTATCCATGAAGATAACTTCTACCAACTCATTTTCGTTTTTTTAATTATCTAGGGAATATTTCATCATATAGTATAATAACAGTTCTTTTTTTAAAATAATTTCTGTTCATTTCTCTATCGAAACACTAACTACCTATTTACTTGCATTACACATTAGAAAAAAAATTTGTAACCAACATAATTAAATCCTTTTTGGTGGTCATAACCAAAATTCTATTAATTATTATGATGATTCAATATATTTATGATCAAAATGGAAGGTGATATATTTCTCTAAAACTATGTCTATGGGTGGAAAATAATAGATAAATTCTTAATTAATCTTTTCTAGAATCCAAAATTACCATGAAAATTCACTATTGGTAGGAACTATTATAGACATTGATAGCGTAATAATTATATTTATCTTATATAGTTCATATTCGAGGTTGTTATTTTAAATTTAATGTTTTAAAACTATCCCACATTATCTGATGAATTTTTATTTCTCCTTGTTGATCAGATGAAAATTTTCATTACATATCACCATGATATTATCATAAATTTCTAGACATTCATCAATGTATCTTCTATAAATATATAATTCATCAATGAATGTTTCCCAGAAATATTAAATCATTTCATGGAATATTTGTATTATTCATTTTTTAAACATGGATTGTGCATTAATATTTCCCAATGAAATTCAATGATAAGAAAATTTAATATATGGATTAGTTAGTAATATATATTCTTGATCATGTAGTATATAAACTATTTGATTATATCCTGATTATACAATTTTCAATAAATAAAAATTTCTTCATAAAAATTAATCAAGGATTTGGTTGACGAAGGTTAATGGGATATGATATTTTATGATAGCATCATTAAATTAACCACAGAAAACACGGACTATAAATCTACATATCATTCTAGTGTGTATCAATTCCATGTAATCGTTTATAACCATTATGGATCCACCCTTCTTAGTCTGTACATACAAGGGATATTTCCACTAACTAACAGAGATTTAAAATACTAATCCAATATCAAGCGGTATAATAACTTCTTTCATGATGAATAATTTCTTATAAGGTGTCAATAATCATTGTGTTTTCCTAAGTGTTTTTGAATTATCATCCAAAATTTTCTATGAGTGTAGATATTAGGACATATAACATTCAAATTAGATACCTTCCTGGATATCGATATATTTTAATGCAAAAGGAAAATGGGAAATTTACATTGTTTCTATTTTTATAATATCATCATTAATGATGACTTACATGGTGTTTTAATCTCCCAAATAAATGTGTCTTATATTTGGTGAAAGTGGTTCAAGATCATGTGTTGGAGGGTTTTCTAGTGACTGAGCTAATATTTTAAACTCTTGTCTGTCTATCTTATCATCAATTTTTCTCATGAATTTTTATTCTTCAAGTGATTCACATTTCTTCTGTTTTTCTTTGTGGAATTATTTAACATTCAATACATCATTTTATAACTCATCCCTTTATTCAATATAATTCTAGAAATAATATTTAGTAGAATAAGTTCATTCCATACCTTTAGGGATATGATTTTATTGGTTTTATTCCATGAATCTAGAAATTAATTTTACCTCTTTGACTTAATTAAAATATCTACCTTTCCCGTGGAATAGTTTATTATGAATGTGTGGGAGAACCGTATCTTGTGATAAATTAATTATGATAAAGCTATTATAGAAGTAAAATTTTTCAATATCTGTAGGACCAAACTCTAATATTATTCAAGGTTGATTCACTTAAAAGCTTTCCATTATAAAGGAGAACATTATTGAATTTAACCTACGACCACTAGTTCTATAAATACTCATAATTGTAGGATCTTACTGAAACCATTGGAGTCACAAATATATATCTCCTAAACTAATATCCTTGAATATTTTAGGGTATAGTGAAACGTTAAGGGTCTCCTAGTATAGGATTCATGGATCTGTTTATAATTTCAAAACACACCATATTAATTAAAATAATTTCCACAACATCTTATTATATTCATTGGGATAGAAAATCTTTGATAAATTTAGCATAATGTAATATTTTTGTGAGGTCCTTTATTAAAGTGATATTTTTAGTATTCTTATTGAATATATATATGAATTTTTTAAACATAGATTTACATTTTTATTGCTTCAATATTAATAGGAATGAATGTGGTGGTGTGTGATCGTTCACTCTTCCAGTAATTTAATCATTTTCCATTATTTTCATTTCATTTTAAAATTACACATATATTTTTTAATATTTAATTATTTCATTACCATAAATATATATTTTTTATTTAATGATGATCCTTAATGTAAGGTGTATGTGTATTTTTTCTTTATGAGTAGTAAGAATTATTTATCCTATAGATTGTGTATCATTGTCTAATGTTAGTAATTTTTTCTCTTCTCTCAGGTTGACTATTGTGTTACTCAATAGATATTATTGATGTTGGTATTGTATTTATGATTACATCTATCCAAATTTATTTTATATGTTACAGATGAACTCTTATATGCATACAGATTCTATATCTTTTTATCAAACATTTATTGATTGGTTGTCAAGAATTTGATGATAATTTTATCCAAACCAAGTTCATTTCATACATATGTACTATATTGCTTTTTGGTTTGACTCTGCTCCTTTTATTCGTGTAGCCGATATGATGATGATCTATAATTTTGATGAGATTATTTGCCAAGAAATTTTTTTATTGATTAAAATTCAAGATGAGAAGGGAATATATGTGGACTTATGTTCTTTTGAGGGGTGGGGTATCTATATCTTCCTTCTATATAATATTTTTGGTATTATTTATTTGTTTATAATGTAATTAACATATTTTTTTCCTCTATTGTATGTAAAATATTAGCTTTAGAAATGTGGTTTGTAGATTTAGTATTCAATATTATGGAATAATCCTGAGGATCTTCATAGTGTGGAAAATTTTCAACTAGAATTAAATAGACCATATTAGGTGAGCTCAATGATAAGATTTTTATCCTCCTGCTGAGTGAAATAAACTGTGAAAATATTAATATTTTTGAATATGAATGATAAAATGTTTCTTTAATTCTGTAAAAATCAACCTTATACTGGAAAAACATTTCATATAGGTTTAATATTTAGGCTCATAAATACTCCATATCCATTTTCAAGATAGCATTTCTAGTTACTTTGTTCATCTTCGACTTATTCTTTGTTTGATTTCCAATGTAGAAATATTGCAAATAGTATAATAAATTCAATCCATGATGATTAAAGTTACATAACATGGACATGAACATTTATCAAGAACCTATCAATGATTCATATTCATTTAATTATAAGTAATCACAACCTATCTTGTTCTTTAGTGACAATTCTATTTTATAACAACAATCTAGAAATTTTCTTCCATGAACATCCATGTTGGAAATATTTTCTTGATTTATACATTCAAACTAGTATCTTTATTTTACCTTTTATAATAAGAGTAATAGTATTGTGATTTGATTTGATAATTTTCAATAAATCCATTATATTAAAATTATTCATATACATTGAGAAAAATATTCTCATTAATATGACGTCCTTCACTACTAAAGCCATAGAACTACACATTTTGTAGGACAAAGTTGATCATAGATGGATTCAATTAAAAGGTGTTGATAGAATCCTCGATCAAGGACTTCTTGAGATAATATTGATCATGCTCAGTCTAAATTAATTTATTATAATAGTCTTCATCAAGTTACAATTTGGATATTTTTGGAAGAGGGAATAGAATTTCCCTATGGGAAGCCATCAAATATGGGCCTCAATACATTATTCCTTGGAATTAATTTTATTTTTCAAATATCTACCGAATGGATATTTTTTCCATTACTATATTGTTCTCTATTTGGATTGATCTATTGAAATAATGATTCTAAATTTTCATTTATAACTATTATATAATTTTGATGATAAACTGCATAACAGCGTTACAAATATTGGATCCAAAGTGTTTACTGTCCCTAGAAAATTTGGCTCATCCATAAATTTTACATAATAAAACGAAAAAAAATTTAGTTCCTTTATCTTTATCTTCAATTTTTCCCTTGAATTATCTTTTGTACAAGTAATCACTTGGTGATATACAACAATGAAATGGGTGGAATAAAATACCACTAAGAGGATGAATAAGGGACATGAATAAATCTAACAAGGTTGAACATAATAATCATCACCAAATAGTAAATATAGTTTCATCATTAAAATCATGAAGGAAACATTTGATAAATTCATGGAATTTTTAAATTCCAAAAATTGAATCATTTTTTTATTGTAGTCAAATACAACACACAATTATGAATAAAGATATTATCATGTTAACAAATAACATATGTACACAATCATAACATCATCATTATGATAAAATATAGAACCATGTTCATTCATATTAGAAATTATCTCATGAGACACATCACATTACCCAATGCATTTGACGTCTATATAATTCTGTTCCAACCCGTCACATCATAACATTTACAAAATCATACATGCCAAATAGAAAAAATTATAATCAGCGTCATGAATTAACCCATGAAAAGGAATAAGTTTCATATGGATTTCATCAAAAATTATTTCATGAATAATCATTGGGTTCAAAAATGAAAAATGATAAAAAAAAACATACTTGGGGTAAGAACTGTTATTGTTTAGAGAAGAAGAAACCACTCAAGTGGTCCTTATAATTTTTGAAAGACACAATAGTGCTTGTGAGAACTATTGTGAATTTAGTTTTAATATATGTGATATCCTTTATATCTTCTCTCATTCATCATTTTATTACTCCATTTTCAATTTACTTTTTACACATCTAGGAAACCCATAAGAGTATCTATATTACCATTATATTATACCAGTCCTTCAAAAAAACAATGTTGAATTCTATCATGAAGCCTAGGTTGTCCCAGCCCTCCTCTATCCTTTCATTTTACTTGAGAGAGTTTCCATCACCATTCCAGGTTGGGGATCAGAAAATATATTTTTTAAATTTTTATCATATTTTTATAATTATTGGGGTTGTAGTGGTAAATAAATCATACTAATCATATAAAGATGAAAATACCAAAGAATAACAATCTAGATATTTGAAGAAAAATGAGTATCACATGCTTCTAATTATTTTTAATCTATTACCACAAATAAATTTTATTTTATTTCATAAATGGGAGTAAGAGTAGTACAAATCAAGGAGGCCTGAAGAAGTGGAGGCCGAGAGAATCACTGATAACATTGGCCGCCCCACAAGGGCGGAGGGATCCAAGGTAACAAAACTCCAAAAGGGAGAATTCCGGGGGAGCGAAGGGGGTCAAGAAGTCAGCCACCCGATTGCCCTCACGCCATGTATGGAGAATCTACATGTGGCCAGAGAGGAGAGCCTTGCACTTACGGATCAAGTATGTTATATGCTAGGGAGAGGAGGAGGTTCCGGTGAGAGAGCTCTATACAATACTTGAGACCGTCTCAACAGAGGACATGGGTATGTTTTTGGATCGGCAAAGAGAGACCGCTGAGCAGCGACATCGCCTCCGCCTTAAGAGAACTCCCTGCTCCAATGAAGGCACTGAAGGTGAAAATCACTGAGCCCGCTGTTTCATAGACCACACCGCCTCGGCGCATGGTTCCGAAGCCGAAGGCTCCATCAATGTTGAGTTTCAGGCCTGATCTGGGGGGGCATCTAGTGGACCCATCGCCCCCGCTGCCTGGGGCTGTTACGGCCCAAAGGAGCAGTCCTGGAGGAGAAGCGGCAGAGGGAAGGTGTTGCATCATGATGGGGGAGGAGGCCGAACAGTTTCGAGGTGAGGCACTTGGCTCTGACCAGAAGTGCTAGAGCGGAGCATCGAGTCCCATGGCGCGCTTGGTTACGTGCCTGCCATATGCACAAGTAGCCCGCCAGCATAATGATTGCCCTGGCCACAACCTCGTTGTTGTTATCCAGGAAGCCGCTGAACCAGCTTAAGAAGAAAGCCTCTGGGGAGGCCATGGCGCTAGGAGGTAGGGGGGACTCCCCAGGAGCGCTCCAGATCCGCACGTCCCACTCACATTGGAAGAAGTGGTGCAGTGTGGATTCCACGAAAGGAGTCGAACAACAAACACATCTGGAGGCAAACTGGACCCCCTTCCTTTTAATCACCAGGTCCAAAGGGAGTGCCTGATTTCTGATTCTCCAAAGCAGGAAGGAGAATTTAATTGGGGTGGATTTTCCCCAGAGACGACTCCCCCAAGGATCGCCCCCAGGTTGGGCAGTCGTACACTGGCGATAAGCTTTAGCGGAGAACTTCCCTGTGGGGGAACCTATGAAGATGCATCTATCAGGGGAGCCATCCAAGATGATGTTGTCAAAGAAGTCTTTTTGAGAGTGAGACAGAATAGCCTCGATGAAGCAAGGGTGAGCATTGGCTTCCAAGAAGGAAATTTTTTGTGCAGGGCATCCTGGGAAGTCTAGCAGACCCCCCCCCCCCCCCCAAGTCACACTGCCAGAAGTTGATATCCCCCCGACCAAGTAACCACTGTGAGTGGCACAGAAGCACAGTGAGATGAATCCAAAGAGATCTCCATAGGATTGAAGGCGATTTTCCATTCTCATGGATACCGAAGGCGTACTTCCCTCGAATCAGTTGGCTCCACAAGGAGTTACCCTCAATAAGCTCCCATGTGAGCTTACCCTGGATGAAATACATGGCCTGACCCACATCTCCGACCCCAATTCCTCCCAAATCCACTGGACTTGCAAGCTTATTCCAGGAGGACCACCGACAACTCCCCTCCCCTTGGCTATCCCAAATAAAACCATTCATGATCTTCTCAATCTAAATAATGATAGACTTGGGGGCCTTGAGGGTGGAAAGAAAATGCATAGGGATCGAAGAAAGGAAACAATTGACGAGGGTGATCCTTCCTCCAAACGACATGATCCTATTCTTCTAGTTGAGGATACGGTTGGTAATTCTGCTGATCCAACCATCAAAGAACCGAGCCTGAATCCTGCCAGGGGAAATGGGAACTCCAAGATAGAGCATATGAATGTTTTTACTCTGAATGCCCAGGGTGGAGACAATGTTGTCCCTTCTCCTATCCGGGCAAGAAGAGGGCAAGTAAACCTCTCTTTTTCCCTGGTTCATCATTTGAACACTCCATAAAGCATACTCATCCATGATACTGATATAGCCCTTAATGGAGGCACTGCCCCCATTGATGAAGAACACCATGTCATCCGTGAAGAGAAGGTGGGACACTCTTGGGACACGGGCCCCGCAGTGATAAGGAAGGATATGACCACTTTGTATAGAGGCAGCCACAAACTTGCTCAGGACGTCCTGCACCAGAATGAAGATGCTAGGAGAAATGGAGTCTCTTTGCCTGAGCCCTCTAACTAGTTTCAAGAAGCCGCATTGCCTCCCCATAAAAACAAGGTTGAGCCACGGTGAGCTATAGCAATTAAACAGGAGGTCAATAACCCATTCCGAAAACCAGATGTTATTCATGGCGCAGATGATGAACCCCCACTCCAATATGTCATCAGCCTTTTCCATTTCAACCTTGATCGTGATGTTGGACCCTCAAACCTTCCTGTTAATCTCACCAATCATCTCTTGTGCGATAGCCATTGCCCCATCAATGCACCTCCCTTGGATGAATGCATGTTGTTCCTTCACAGCCCAATTGTAAATAAACTAGGAAAGTCTTTTATTTATGAGGTTCGCCAACACCATGTACGTGAAGTTGCACATGCTGATAGGCTGGTACAGCACAATGGAGGTGGGGTCACTAACCATGGGGATAAGGGCCAGGGTAGAAGCAACGACAGCCCGCAGAAGCCCACCCCCACAAAAGAAATCCCGAATACCACTGATAAGCTCCTCCTTGATGATACTCCAATCACTAACAAAGAAGGAGTTCGAGAACCCATCTGGGCCAGGAGCACTCTCCTCATTCAGTGAGGTAACTGAGTCCCAAACCTCCTTCCCATCTGGAGCTTGTTCGACGACCTCATGGGTGTGAGTGGATACCACCCTTGGGACTGAGCTGAAATGATCGGTCTGATCCTGGGGATACTGATTCTGCCATTGGGAGTTATTATTACACAAGGAGGTAAAATATGAGCCAACCATACCACCGATGACATCCAAGTCACTAGTAAAGGACACGTCATCATGCTGGATATTTGGAGTCTTCTGCCGCTGCTTCTCCCTTATACAGGCGTGAAAGTAGGCTGAGTTAGGGTCTCCTTCCATGAGCCAGGTGGCCCGACAACGCTCCCGAAGGCACCATTCCTGCTCCAGCTAACTCTCACTAAATTTTTTCTTCTTGATACTGAGATAGGAAAAAATTCCATCATCCCAGAGAACTTCCATGTAGGCCTCATCCCTCTCGATCTATTTCTAAGTCCTCCAGATCGAGTTGCACAACAGGGATGGAATCTGACCAACCTCTCGGAGCAGACTTTAGGCGTCGAAGCCTGTTATTGAGGTGAGTCCAACCCCCCCCCCCCCCCCCCCACCCCCGCAGGGGGCCACCCAAGAGGAACAGACCAGCTGATGAATGTTTGGGAGAGCATTTTGGCTTTTTTAGAAAAAGAAGCCTCGGCCCTGGGGAGAAGCCGACCTGAGGTGGACAAGAAGGGGGAGTGATCGGATAGAGCGCGGGTCAAGTGGATGACCTTCGAGTTGGGGAAGTCAGATATAGCACGGAGGTTCCCAAATCAGCGGTCTAATCTACACCATGTCCTACGGACTCCTCTCTGATTGTTGCACCAATTGAAGCTATCACCATAAAATCCAAAATCAAGAAGCCTCTCCTGGGCCCCAAAGGATGAGAAGAGGGCCTTATCACTCCGAGGGAGGGAACTTCTCCCCATCTTTTCTGATGGGTCCAAGATGTAATTAAAGTCACCCAACCATCCAGGGTTCGTCCCCAGGGTTAAAAGAGCTAAGATCCATCCATAACTTCTCACGGAGCTGCCCCTATCATTTAGCATAGACAAAGGAGAAGTAGCAAATACATTGTCCTGAGTCCACCTTGACCGAGAGATGCCGGTCAGAAACGGCCAGCTTGTCCACCACAATAAAATCCTTCCAAAATATCCAGATATGATGATTTTCTGGCTCACCATGCAAAGTGAACTACATCCATACTCTCATAGCACACCCCCCAATTCTGGAAGAGCTAGACTTCAGATCAAGGAAAACCATAAGAGAGGCTTTGCTCCTAGCCACCTCATTGGAGAGAATGTCCGTCTTGACACGAGCTCCTAAACCCCTAGCATTCCAGAGAAGCAGTGACATCATTAATGAAAAATCCTCCTGGTCCTGACCCCAGGAGAATGTCCACGATGGAGCTCCCTTGAAGAGAAAAGAAGGGATTTTTCCATAGAACGAGTGCACATCCTGCCAGAGGGGGTGCTGGGGGAAGGGGAGCGAGCTGCCAAGACAGGGGGAAAAAATATTAGGTAGGGGCAATGACCTGCTCGAGGTAGTGGGTTGGGAAGGAGGACTGGGTGTGGGGGGGGGGGGGGGGGGTATTGCTGAGGACCAGACCTTGGTGGGGAAGACCCACAGACGGGCCCAGACAGGAGGCAGGGGGGGCGTGCGTGAGTTCAGTGAAGCAGTTGTTCAATGAGATAGGAAGGAAGGGGAGTTTAGTGGAACGATATTTGGGAGGGGGGGCCAAGGAGGATCCCAAAGAAGGACGACTTTCCCTTTGGCAAGCCAACTGGCAGTACCCAGGAATGCAGAGGTGGGAGAGAAAGCTGGGGGGAGTCCCTGAGGGATTTAGGGAACTAATGCCCGGCATGGTAGTGGAGATGGGGAGCTGGGAGGATCTGACCGAGGGGTGGGGAGAGCTGGAGGGCTAGAAGGAGTCGGGAGAGGGGAAAGGGGAATTAATGGTGGGTGAGGAGGGCAGAGGGAGGCAGGGGCCACCTGAGAGGGCAAACCAGGAGTAGGGGGAAGCTTAGGGGGAAGGAGGGCAGGGTTCAGGGAAGGGGCCGAGGGGGCCGCGTCCCACTGCACCGAGGCAACATGCCCGCCAGGAGGAGGGACGCTGGACGACGCCTGAAAGGACTGCCTGGAAGCTGACGATCTCCTGCACTCAGGCACCGCACGGCCAACCAAATGACAGGGAGAGCAGAACCGGGGCACCGCCGAGAACACAATATCCTGTCTCCAATCCAGGATCTCCCCAACACTAAGATGGATCTTGGATGGTGGGGGAGAGGAGATGTACATCGCCACACAAATCCGAGCAGCCACCGATCTTAGGAGGGAGAGGTTCCTATCATCCGCACAGAGAAACTCCCCGATGGAATTTCCAGTCAATTCCATAAACATTGCGCACATGAAGGACAAGGGTTGGCCGGGTAAGGATAACCAGATTGCAGCTACCAGCGACTCCCGACCCCAGTGAACCTCCATGGACCAACGGGAGATAAAGAACCTCCATCGACCGAAGGATCGGGGACATCTGGCCCATGTGTGGACGAAGTCCTCGTGGGACTCCAAAACAATGAGGAACGACCTGCGATTGAGGGATGAAACCCTAGATGGGCGGATGAGAGCCCAGCCACGAACAAATTCCTGGAATACCCCGATCGGGGGCTTGACAGCCCCAAAGAGAGCCACCAAGGACCAACTCAGCTGCAGCGAGGCCTCCATGAAATCTGACTCAGACACAAGCACAGGCGGGACTCCCCGTGAACCCCCGGAAGCCCCTGAGTCCACCCAGAGAAAGGGATCCAGAGGCGGTAGGGGATCTGCCGCAGAATTCGAAAACAACGGGGGACGGGGAGGCGCTGCGTTGAGCGCATCTGAACGCGAAGACGAACGCGAAGACGAAGCCATCACTACTCCACCTTCTTTTAATCTATTTATGATTATATATATATATATATATATATATATATATATTCAATGTGATATTTACATCTATGATTTTCCTTCTATATTTATTATCTATCTATTACATCAATATCGAATTAGTGTTTCATATATAATAATATATAGAATGGAATAGTGACATTCTATTGTAATTAATAATGATTTATAAAAAAGAATAAACAAATTAATTATTGATGAGTTGTTGTAATTTTATTATTCATTCATTTGTGTCTCATATATTTTATCAATATAAAATTAAAATATATCTACTATATATTATATTTTTCAGTTAGTGTAAAATAATCGATTAATTTTCCGGTGATGCTAAATGATGTTTGAACCATTTTTTATCATTGAATATATTAGTGTTTCTTGAAATGTTTTTCACATCCTATAATTTATAATTTCATTCATTTGAAAATTCAAATATTAAAATATTAATGGATTATTATTGGATTTAAATATGTGTAGTCCAAATGCATTCAATCCTTACTAATATTATCTTCATGTTAGAGTGTTATATATTAATTAATATTTATTTTTTATTTTTGCAAAATTAACCTATACTTACTTCCATTATTTGTTAAATTTAATTAAACCCTTATATTTATTATGGAATTGACAGAATAGTTTTGTGATATTATTTAGGTATGGAATAATATTGTGACAGAACATGGATTTGGGTGGATAGTTGGAAAGGTGATAGTTTTTCACTGCGTTCATCGACACAGGTTGAGAGTTAGGATTGTTCATTGATTTTTCCTTTTTTCAGATTCATACATTCATCCTTCTATAGCTCTTTTTATTTACCCTTCCCTCTATTATAATAGTTTTTTTGTGTTTGAATACACCTAGGATAATTTATGTTGACTATTCATAAAAATAAATGATCAAGAGTGATTAATGAAGGTTAAAGATGATGAAATACATGATTATATTTTTTTAAAAACATAATTACATGAATTATAAGTGGATCGTGTAAATTTAAAAGGAATGTAATATTGAAAATATCACTTGGATATTATTTATGGTAAAATATAGTTTTCTAGTAACATATAAGAATACTTTATCCTAGTCCTAAAAAGGTAAACCAAGTTTTTAGAATGTATGTTAGCTAAATTGAGCCTATGGTTGGTAGTCCCCCTTAGTATTGTTGTGTATTATACCTTTTATTATGTTCAACGATTTATTATCCTCCTCCATCCATGTCGGATGGGGTGGATGATGCCCATATTGGCCTTGTGTTCCAAGTGATTCTCAACATCTATATTGTAGAGGTTTCAATGGGCTGACCAAACCTCACACTCTCTCATTCAGATGTAAACATAGTTTATATCAACACCATTGTGTGGTTGATAATGGTTATGGTGCACGATATCATTGGGATGTAATATATTTATGACATAGCATTCTTTTATATGCGGGAAATGGGGGCCTATGTGTATAACTTATACATGTATTATACATGTATAAATATGCATTATATTTAGTGTCATAGGTTATTTTTCTTCTACATAGGGTTGAAATGGATCATATTTTTTATGAGATTGTGTGATGTGATGGGGATGTGGTTGTATTGTGTTGAAAGGTATATAGTGTGAGATGGTGATGTGGTAGTGATATGATGACACTGATGTATGATATGAACTAGGAGGATATGGGAGTACTGAGACATGGGTTATTGGGGGTCTAGCTGGGATAGATTAGTAAGAATGTGGAAGTTGGGTATTATGTTATTATATAATCTTGATAAGATGTCAATATATTAGATTCCTTACATAGTGAGTGGGAATTAGTGAGGTTGGGAAATATAATTTACCTGATTAGGCGATGTATTGATTTCTCTATATATTAATTGAGGATTACTATGATTCTTCCACATTTTCATGAGAGGTTTTGTGGTAGATCATACTGAGTATGACGATATTCTCATATATTTATATATAAAATTCTTTTAGGACTTTTAGAAGGAGTTAGAGATCGAGTTAGGAGGTGAAATATCATGGATTAAAATTGAATTGGGGAAACTATGGTAACATATATAGGTTTTTTGTTGTATATTTAGGTTTTATTTCTTCTTTGTATGACATATCACATAATGAGACAATTTTATGATTATTTATCATATAGTGTTTTTGGGTAGACATTTCTTTATTCTAGGGAACATTGATGGTAATGCCTCCAATAAGTGTATTTGTTACCCTTATGGCTATTTTTCAACACATGGCCTTTTAGAGCCGAGCATTGGGAATTCCTAACCCGCCTTTACTACTTGCCTTGGAGGGGTACTAGTAGGGGTGTTTGGCAATAAATTCATATCAATTATTTTATTAGAGAGAATAAGAGAAGATTAGGATAGGAATGGTTATGGATTCATGGGTTTTTATGGAAACTAAATAAGTATAACTTATCATATGAGGTAAGAAAGGGAGACCATCTATAACATGGGATTTTATGCCCCCCTATGATCTGACACATGGACATTGAGTTTATTGGGTGTGTTAATCAAAGTGATTCTTCTTTTAGGGTAAATACTATAGTTACCTAACCTTTCCCTACATAAGTATTATATATTTTTTGTTGAATATTCAAAAAATAACATTATAATCCTTCCCAAAACCATAATGTTATAGTGTACACGTTGTCTAGATGCACAAAAATCTTATTTAGGTACATTCTTCATCTTATATCATAAATTTAATCTCACTTTATACCCTTCTTAATATAACCTAATCAAAATATTTTTCATAACTTTGGGAATGGAAACATAAGAAACGGTGAGCACAGATACACAGTAAGGGAAAACATGGGAGATATTAATCACTGATGTTATAAAATAATATTGTAAAATCTATTTACAATTTTCTAGTATTCCTAAACCCCTCTTTTAGTTGATATTTGGTTGGGTTTCATTTGTAGTTGTTTTGGGGGATTTTATAAAAATTTTGGAGGTTTCTAGGATGAAGCACGGTTTGCACATAGTTTGAAAAACTGTGTGCCCATGCTATGTTTTGGACAATGGGCTCTGCACGGTCTATGCAATATTTTCCCAAACTTTTTGTAGTTTACTAGGAGACTATGCCAACAAGTTTTTATATATCCAAAATTTTTATTAGAATTCCTCAATCCCCATTTGTAGGTCCTCAAAAGACCTCCTTCGATCAAAACACATTTCTCTCATCCATGGAGCTCCCAATAAGGATTCGTGTCCCATAAAACCACTTTTAGAAGCGATCCAAAGCTAGGAGAACTTTGGTCAATATTCTTCAGGTTAGTTTCCTCCTCTCATTATCTTCCTCCTGTGATCTGTCTCTTTTTCTATAGGGATCCATAGATCATGGTATTGATATGGGGATCTAATACACTTTGTTTTGGGGATCTTAAACCATGGTTTGATTCCTGTTTGTGTGATCTTCATTCTTTATAAACAAATATCACTTAGGGTTTTTCATGGTGAGATCTTTTGTTTTTTGTATGTGGTTTTGTTACGATCCCCAATTTTAATTGAACTTGATATTTTTGTTTGAATTTAAATTGATTCAATTAATATTGTATGAATTTAAATGCAATTTTTTACATTTGAATCAAATTGATTTAAATCCTATTATTGAAAAACCCAATTTTGATGAATTGGGTTTTTTAGGAAAAATGGGTTTTGGATTGGAATTTGAAATTGGTGAGATCTAAATTGAATAATTTAAATTTTTGTTTTTATGGGAATTGAATCAATTTAAATGTTGATTTTAATTGAAGAAAAATTTATTTGATGGAATGTTTTGAGGAACCATTATTCATGTGCATTTTGGGGTGTGTGATGAAAATTATATGATGGTATAAAAAATGGCATAAAATGTTTTGATGGAAACCATAGGGTCTCATATTGGTGAAAAAGCATTTTTTGATTTGAAACCCGTTATGATTTTTTAAGAGAAAACATGCATATTTGAAATGCCGAATGGGAAGAAATTTCATTTTTTGTTATAAAATGAATCACCCATAATTGATTTTTACTTCATAACATGTAATCTTTAGGTAGTTAGTGAGTTATTTTGGGTTCCACTTTATGATTATACAACATTCTAAATCATCATATTAGTAAATCCCATTCGTTATTCGATGGTGTTGAGATCCCTTTTACCCTTGTCCTAATGGTGTGTTTGTACATACTTTTCATTATTTATAGTGTTGGATACCTATAGCCTAGAACTATCGTACCTATTGGGCACATGAAAATGTTTCTCACTTGTTTCCATTTTTTATTGTGTATGTTTTCCATTGTTAAAACAATTTTACATGCCTTGAGAATTATACAAAATTTTTCTATAATGTGTTTATTTAGACCACCTGTGAGAATTTTTTTTATAGAATGAATAATTTGATTAAAGGAAAATTACATCTTTTGAAATGTTTTCCATCATTGGTAATATATAGAATGATTTGATAAAGGTATTTATATCTTTAAAACTATAGAGAATTATTTGTTTAAATATGATTTGTAAATTCCAAACCTATTTTTATTAAAATTTAAGGCACATTTTAGTCTAATTGATATTGGAATTTATTATAGAATCATTGGGTGAAATACTACTAGTCTTTGGCTCAGAACCTACTTGTGCATTCAAGTGTTTATAGATTATCTCCTTTCCAGTTCGAGCATAGCAAATGAATCCCTTGGAGGTGGATCATTTTGATGAACTATGGTCTTGGTGATTTGTGTCCTTAGGGACTTTTGGATATTTTCCACTTTTAGTACTTGGGTTGTAGTACTTTTGTTGTTGTTTCTGTTTAACTTCTGGTACTTTACTCGCAGTGGATTTTTTCTTTGACATGCATATTGTAATTTTTTCTTTTCATTCCACATTTTTAGTGGCAAAGTTATTTGCACTTTTAGTTTATATGATTCTCGAGGCTATTTGTCGACCCATGGGTTTTGGGAACTCCCTTTTGGCTATGTGAGGACGGAATTCATTATCGAGTTAATAGGGCACCTGAGTTGGTTTGTGACAAATTTTTATCAGAGCTCTAGGTTGTGATTTTACCTTATAGTCAGTGTACATTGTGAATTCTTGTTGGGACTTAGTAGGTATTTATGATTGATTGCCTATGAGCTCTCACCGCAATGAACCTATTTCCCAAGGGGTTGTAAGGGAAATACATATTGTGGTTGAGTTCTAGTTTTTTCTATATTTTGATTTAGATAGCTTGAAATCCAAATCTTGTACATCCTATCTGTTGGGATTAATTTCCCTCATTGCTTAGTTTGAGAATTTACTAATGTATTCCTTGATATCTACTGATGTTCTAATGCATCATGCCTCTGAGAAGACATGTGAATCAGAAACAAGAGGAAGATACTTCTGAAACTCAACAATCGAATCTAGTTTTGGATCCAAATTTAATTGAGGTGATCATGCACACTTTCCAAGATCTAGGACATGCACCACCTCCAATTCCAATTTAGGATCCTGTTGTGGAACCTTAGATGAACCTTTTCAAGATTAGTTTTCTATAGTTCATTCACTAGAAACTAGCACTGTTTATGGGATCAAATGACCCTCATGAGGCTGAGGAGTGGTTGAACAGTTTTGGAAAAATTATTTGGGTTTTTTGGACACACCCGATGAGATCAAAGTTAAGTGTTCCACTTTTGTGATAGAAAGACCGAGCAGAAAATGGTGGGAAACATTGGTGATTGAAAATAGACATTATTGTTTAGAGTAGAAAGACATTAAAGTACTTTTCACCAACCATTTCTATATAAATTTGATAATTTTTTCCATTTCGTCATTTTTTTAAACATGAGCTAGATTATAGGTCTCTGATAGAGTATGAAAACCATTTATCTTAGCTCGTGCACTTCACACCTCAAATAGTATCAAAAAATAGGATGAAGGCTCAAAGGTTTGATTTTTTACTTCATCAAGATATTCATTCTTAGGATTTCTTACTGATGCTTCCTGCCTATGCTGAAGTACTGGATAGGGAACTGATGATCGAGATGGACCTGTCGGTTAAGTAAGTGTTATCTAGAGTCTCTTTTTCTCTTATTAGCAGTGTGATTTCCATCAAGGGAAAGTAGAAGTGTGTTGATTCACAAGGATGTTCTCGGTGAAAATGTCTTTTTATACCTCATGTCGTACCTGGAAGAAGGCCTTTGGTTTTTTACCAATGTGGAAAGCCAGGTAATTCTAAGAAGGTTTGCAATGAGGCACCCATGAATTGTGGATAATATGGGATTTCACAGAACTTACATATGTTCTTCCATATTTATTCCACTCTGCGTAGTGGGATGAGATCATCACCACCTCCTAAAACTATAAGGGAGTCATATATTAAAGTGAAATATGGTTCCGGCCACAAGAATATAGAATAAAGCTTCTTCACATATTAGAAGAGTCTCTAGAGGAAGCATAATAAGTTCCAGCTACTATGAAAGGCACCATCAGTATAGATTTAACATTAGAGATTGATTTATTTTATACCAGATATTCTCATTAATTTATTTCAATCTGTATTGTTAATCTACTTAATATTCCAATGGATATTTTATCTTGTCCAATGGATACTACTACACCCCTTGGAATGAAGCGAGAGCGGGGTCTTCGTAGTCTGACTTGTGTTCTCTCTCTAAAATATGTTGAGTTAGCTTAGCCCTTTTTTGTTCTAAACATGAAATCATTTAAAATCATATTAATAATGGATTGTCTCATGGACAATAAATCTTTGATTGATTATTATCAAATATGAGTCTCCTTCACTTTTCCCAATGGTGTGTCTCTTGTGTTTCAAGTAGAATTGTACCCAAGGTCGAGTAGGGTTGGACCTTCTTATCTAGAGGTGGGGAAAGTAATATCAATTTTTTCTTTTAATATATAGTGGTAACCTTTCAGTAGTGATCTCCCTCTAGTCATCGTCGAGTTTCCCGACTTGTTTTCGTCTGAGTTCTATAGTTTTCCACTAGTAATAGAGATTGAGTTTTTCAATGACTTGATGCCTTATATTCAGATAGTTTCTATTCCCCCTTACCTCATGGAACCTGCTAAACTGTGAGAGTATAAGTTTCAGTTGAATGAACTTCTTGGAAAAGGCTTTATATGTATGAGCATGTTACCTTTGTTGGTGCCAGTTCTCTTTTCTAAAAAAGATGATGGTTCACTCCACATTTGCGTTGATGATTGAATGATCAATCGAGTAACTATAATGAACATGTATTTGATGCTAGGGATTAATGGTCTATTTGATTAGTTGAAAGGGGAAAAGTAGTTCTCAAATATTGACCATTGCTCGAGTAACCATCAGTTGTGGATAAATGAATCTGACATTATGAAAATTTCCTTTCTGAGTAAGATTGGCCATTATGTGTACCTTGTCATGTACTTTTGTTTAACCAATTCTCCTATAGTATTTATGGATTGAATGAACATTATTTTAGATAAGTATCTCGATACATTTTTGGTTGTGTTTTTGGATGATATCCTTCTGTACTCTAAATCCGGGGAGGATCATATAAATCATCTTTGAAAAGTGTGGACTTTGCTGAGAAATCACAAACTCTATGCAAAGATTTCAATGTGTCATTTCTTGATTGAAGAAGTTAATTACATGGTGCATATGGGGTCAGAACATGTTAATTCAGTTGATCTTGAAATAGTGAACGTTTTTATGACATGGGAACAACCCCATAATGACTTTGAGATTTGAGCTTCATAGGTTTAGCCAGATATTATCATTGCGTCTTGAAAGACTTCTCAAAGTATGCCTCTCTGATGACCACTCTTACTTAGAAGTGATTAAGGATTGTTTGGAATGAGAAATGTTAGAGTTATTCTATTGAGATGAAATTTATTTTGACTACTGCACTGGTTAATACTCTTCCAGAGGTTGGGCATGGATACATGGTGGTTTGTGATGCATCAGGTTCAGGCTTGGGTTGCATTCTTTTGCAGGGTGATCTTGTTATTTCTTATAGATCTCATCAGCTTAGGCCACAGAAGAATAACTACATGACCCACAGACTTGAACATTCAGTTGTGATGCACACTCTTAAGAGTTGGAGGAATTCCCTTTGTGGTAAACATTTTACCGTGTTTTATAACCATAATAGATTCAGTTACATCTTCTCTCAAAAAGATTTGAATCTCTACAAGAGACATTGGGTGGAATACCTGCAGTCTTTTGATTTTGACATTACCCATACCCTAGAGAAAAGGGAATTTATTTGCATATTTTTTTACCATAAAGATTCCTGCCTAGGAAGTGAAATAATCAATAGAGGAGTGGAACTTGATGGCTCTATTTGAATAATTATATATTGGAAATCATGAAAATGGGGACAAGGTTTCCATGGATTGTGTTCCATTTTCATCCTCTATTAATGAAATTATTTTTCAAGATCAACATCTTGATGATGAGTTTTTTTAGCATTAGATACACTTTTAATGGTTGGGAGATAGTTTCCTAATATTATTTCTCCAAAAAGGGAATTCAATGCAATCTAAAACATTATATGGTTCCTTCTTCTCGAAGGAAAGATGTGATGGGGGATTTTCATAATCCCCTAGGGGATGTGAACCCATAAACCCCAAATATCTTCTAATACATGAGGCGGTAGTTATGGTGGCCAAGTATGGGGTGGGGAATTGATGAGTTTTTCTCTCGTTGTTATATATGCCAACAGGTAAATACTGAGCACCAGAAACCATCCGGGTTTCTTCAGCCCCATCCAGTACCTACATGGAAGTGTGATGAGATATCTATAGACGTTGTGGTTGGGCTTACATTTAAATAGAGGAAGAAGAATGTGACTTGGGTGGTTTTTAAATGGCCAACAAAATTATCTCACTTTATAACCATTTTTGATACAATAATAGTTGATGAGTTGGGAAGTCTCTATGTGAATGAGATTGTTCGGTTGCATGGAGTTCCATCTATTATAGTCTCTGATGAAGATCCTTGGATTACTTATCATTTTTGGAGAGGACTTTAGGAGGAGTTGGTATCTCATGTCCACTTGAGCATGGCATACCATCCATAGTTGAATGGTCAGATATAAAGAGTTATATAGATTCATGAGGATAAGCTTCCCACCTCCATACTTGACATTGATAGAGCATGTGATGATAATTTAGGGTAGGTTGAGTTTTCTTATAACAATAGTTACGAGTCCATTATCAGGATTCCTCATTTTGAGGCCCTGTATGGTCGTCCTTATAAATCTCTATTGTGTTGTTAGGAGATTGGTGACAGTTACTTGGTTAGACCGAGCTTTTCCCAAGAGATGAAAACCAATATTTAGTGGATTCGTCAGATAATGTTAACAACTCAGAGCCTCTATGAATCATATGCTAATCATGGTTGTAGACCTTTGGAGTTCTCAGTTTCGGACCAGGCTCTCTTGAATGTTTCACCCATGTTGGGTCATCGATGGCTTGGGAGGTAATGGAAGCATTACCCTCATTGTTTTGGACCATTGGATGTTGTTGAGATGGTGGAGAATGTTTCTTACAAGTTATCACTACCACCAAATCTTATGTCAATCTATAATGTGTTTCATGTATCTAAACATAGAATGTGTTTATCAGATCTATATCATGTTTTGAGATGGCGTGATCTTGAAGTGGAACCTGATTTATCCATGACAGAATGGCCAGTCAACATAGTTGATTCTAACACCAAGGTACTTCTTGGTAGAATGATACCTTTGGTTCGTGTTCTATTGAAAAACTTTTTTTATTTTCATGATATGTGGGAGAGGGAGGTACTAATGAGGGAGAGGTGGCCTCATATTTTTTATAGAAAAGCTTCTTCATAGGCATTCTAGAGATAGAAAGTTTCTATAGTGGGGAGGTTTTAACCTCCCATTACTTTTTTTAGGTATTCTTAAACCCCCCATTTGGTTGAGTTTTGGTTGTGTTTCTTTGGGAGTTGTTTCAGGTGATTTTCTGAAAATTATGGAAGTTTTTGGGCTGGAGCATGGTTTGTGCATGGCTTACACACAGTTTGGAAAACTGTGCACCAGTTCCTGGTTTTGGATAGTGGGATTTGAATAGACTAGACATATGTTTCCTTAACAATGAGCAATTTCTTAGTAAACCATGACGATGGGTTTTTCTAGAACCAAAATTTCTATAAAAATTTTCTAAGACCCATTTTTATCTCCCAGGTGGACCTCCATTGACCCAAACACATTTATCTCTTCCTTGGAACTCCCAAGAAGGACTCTTAGCCCCTTGAACCCATTCCGAAAGATATCCAAAGATAGGCGAACCTCTGTCAATCTCCTTCCAGTTGGATTAATCCTCTTGTTCTCTTCCTCGCACGATCTCTCTCTTTCTCCTTAGGGTTCCATAGATCTTGATATTGATTATTGGATATAATACCCTTTGTTTTTTGTATCTTAAACTAAGTTTTGATTTCTGTTTGTGGGATCTTCATTCATTGTGGAAGAATCCCAATTAGGGTTTGTAATTTCTAGATCCATTAGTTTTGGTAGGTGGTTCCATAATGATGGGAAATTTTTATTCAACCGAATTTCTTTTTTTAAATTTCAATTATTTTAATTTAAATGAAATTGATAATATTTTAATTGAACGGATTTCAATACTTCTGTTGGATAAATCCAATTTGGATGAATTGGGCGTTTTTAAGAAATAATGGTTTTCTGGTTTGGAATTGGAATTTGGTGTGATTTAAATTATTTAATTTAAATTTTAGTTTGGATGAGAATTAAATGAATTGAAATGTTGACTTTAATTGCAGAAAATTTTATTTGATGGAATGTTTGTGAAAGCCCCTGAATCAAGTGAATTTGGGGGTTTGTATTGAAAATGGAGTAATTGTTTATAAAAATGGCTTAAAATGTTTTGATGGACACCTCAGGGACTCATCTTGGTGAAATGACATTTTATTTATTAACAACCCCTTATGGGTTTTTAAAAATAGACATGGAATATTTGAAATGGTGAATGGGATGAATTTCATTTTCTTCTATAAAATTCTCATCATTGATTTGTACTTGGGAAAATGCATGACTTATATAGAAAGTGAGTTATTTTGGACAGAACATTAAGATTATAAAATATTATAAAACATCATATAATCACACCTCATTCCATAGGCGATAGTGATGACATCCCTTTACCTTAGGCCTAATTGGGTGTATGTACTTATTTTGTCATATTCAAAGTGTTGGATCCCAATATCCTAGAAATATTATACCTATTGGGCACATGAACATGTTTTTCATTTGTTATCACTTTTTAATGTGTATGTATTCCATTGCTATAAACTATTTTACATGCCTTGAGAATTTATATAAACTATTTATATACCATTTTTATTTAATCAATTTGTGAGAATTGTTGTTTATGAAAAATATAATTTGATTAAAGGAAAATTACATATTTTTAAAGGTTTTTCCATCATTTGAAATGTATAGAATGATTTTCTAAAGGAATTTCTATCTTTTAAACTGCAGATCATTATTTTTTAAAATATACTTTGTTAATGAAAAACCTGAATTTTTTAAAATTGAAAGAACATTTTGGTTTAATTGATATTGTAATCTACTATAGAATATTTTGGTGACATCCTATTGGGATTTGACTCACACCCTAGTTATGCCTTTGGGTTTTTTAGATTATCTCTTTCAATATTCGAGGAATAGAAAAAGGATATCTTAGATGTGGATCCTATTGTTGAACTTTCATCTTAGTGAGTTGTTTCCTTATG
This sequence comes from Viscum album, assembly GCA_963277665.1. Lineage (NCBI taxonomy): Eukaryota > Viridiplantae > Streptophyta > Magnoliopsida > Santalales > Viscaceae > Viscum > Viscum album. The sequence continues at coordinate 1,041,551,882 of OY728129.1, forward strand.
GACATTGGGCTGATTTTCTCTTTTGGTACTTGGGATTTAGTACTTTGGCAGTTTTTCCTGTTTAAATTCTGGTACTTTACTCCCAATGGAAGTTTTTCTTTGATACACATACCGTCTTGTTTTATTTTCTTTTGATATTGTTAGTTGCAGAATCATTCCCAAATTCAGATTAAATTATACCAAGTGCTAGTGGCTGACCCATGGGGATCAGGAATTCCCTTCAGGCTATGTAAGGGCCAACTTAGTTGTCAGGTTACCTAGGTACCGAGGACTGTCCTTGAAATTTAAAATAATCATAAGGGTATGAGATCATGACCATAAATTAGAAATTTTATACCTAATATTTCAATGATCATAAATATGTGTCATGAAATAAAAATTTATCATTTTAAAAATATGAATCATAAGATCGAGAAATCATCATACGTTAGTCATGAACCATGAGTTCAAATCATAACTATAATAAATTTCATAAAAGTGTTCCGTTATCATAGCTATAAAAAATATTTTACATATAACGTTAACTATTGAGATATTAAATCATAGTGGAGTACGAATCAACACTAGTTTCCCATATGCTAACAGATCAAGAATCATAATCTATTTACCATAATTGATCAACCACGTCTACTTTTCTCCCCTTCAATATCAAATACATTGACTTTTTCCCATAGTAGATCAAGTGCATCAACTTATATCCCATAATTATCTCACGAGATATAAAAAATTACCCAATTGTAGAGAGGGATATATAATTTTGTTCTAACCCATAAATATATTAAAACAATACATTTGTGTTCTATAAGATCATAAATCATTAAAAATATCAGTGTACAATTTCCCATGAAAATAAAATAGGTTTTATAAAAATTTCATAAATTCATCATAGCATAAACCATAGAAAACACATGGGTTTTGTAAACATCCAAATATCGAAATCATAAAATTTATAGATTAATAATATAGAATGTATCATTGGGTTATGTCCCCAATAAATCATAATTTATATTTATGGGAGTTATCATAGATATATATTTCATTAATATACCACTAGAATATTTTTTGGGGAAAATACCATTTTATTTTTAGAATCTCTTATTTAAAATCAAAATATTTATAAAATATTAATAAAAATATTTTCTTATAAGAAAAATTGGAATATTCTAAATAATGATTCAAAGCATGCAGTGGTTTGATGGTGAGAAATTATGTTCATGTTATGTAAGTTGAAATGAATATTATATTTTCATTTTTAGAAAGAAGTACCTTATTCATAAAATGATATTAAGATTCATTTGAATCACTTTTATAGAAGTTAAAACATGCGTAAAATGAATTTTAACAATTATTGGAGAATAATAAGACAAATTTATTAAAACATTAAAATTAAAACATTTATATAGAACTAAGAGATTTGTGAATTAAGAGTAAAACATAGTAATTTTTCCTTAAAGACATTCTTTTGATTTATTATGTACATAAAGTGAGAAAAATGAAAGCAAAAGATACAGTCCCAAGAAATTACTAAAGAGAATGGAAATAAAATTGATTAAATAGATAATGATTATATGACTTCCTCTATGGGAATTCATGCCTAAATAATCATAGATGAAATTGTATTGAAACATAAATCCCTCACTTCAATTTAAGTATTTCTTTATACACATTCAAGCCACCTATATAATATTTTTTTTATTCCATAACCATAATCATTTATATCATACCATATATGATTTTCTTATCACATCTTATCACTAGTATATTAACAATTTGTTATCAAATTCACTTTTATATGTGATAAATACATCATTTTTCAAATATGATTTGGTTTGATAGTCCCAATACATGTATATTAATCATGAAACCATAATATATATAATGTTAATAATGGTATAAATAAGATTTAAAATTATTCTATATATATTTAGATTCATACATAAAAATTATAGATAGAAAAATGAATGACACTATCCATCTAGTTGGTAGGGTATACGTATAAATGAATATTGTTTTCACTTTTTTGGAAAATGGAAAAAATAAATGTATAAAATAGTAGAATTTTCCAAATTCATTATTATACAATATATATCATATGAATTCAAAAATTATATCATTATTACCATCAATGTAATTCAAAAATTAAAATGAAATCACATTTAATTTATGGATGCAGTAGTTCATAGTTTCGCATGAGCGATGATATCATTTTACATTAAATGAGAAGAAGGTTTAAAATGGTATTTTCATCATGATAATACATAATTGGTATTTATAATATATAAAAATAATTATATTATAATGGATACCATATATTTTTTGTATTTATAATAAAAAATAATGTTGAAAATAGTCAATTAAGAATTATACCTATTTGTTGAGAAACATTCTTTGGCTTAAAACTCAATTTTTGAAAGGATACAATTATGGAAATATCAGATGCTATAGGATATGGTGATAGTTTCTATGATGATATTGGGATATATATTTCTTGAGCTATAGGGATAAAATAATGTGAATAAGGAAGGATAGAATGTGCCCTTTTCTATGTGGGGGAAAGGGTACTAATAAAATTAATTAGAAAATCAAATAAACATAAATTAATTTCATGGGTTAATGGAACCATATAAGTAAAATTATTGTTTAATATTATGATGTGTAGAAATAATAACATCAAATAAAATTTTAATTTTTTTTTGGTTTTTTACCCATATCTCTTAATTTTATCCCACCATTAACCATTATATTAAGGACCACAATATCATAATTTTCTACTAATGGTTAAGAAAGTTAAAATAAAAGAAAAAATGTCTCATAAATGGATGGTTATTGATATGTTCATCCTTTTATAATTCATTTGGATGAACATAAGATATTTATGAATTCTAAATAATTTAATATAATACTTATTATTATAAAATATCATTATTGTCATTTTTGAATCTATTCATTTAATATAACCATGTGAACAACTGGATATAGTATTAATGAAAATATAAACATTTCAAACAAAAATAATATTTTATATTTATCTATTAAATTGAAGTGAAATTATAAATCAATCAAAATGATTAATATTAGAGTTTTTAAAATCATATCCTTGATTTCTCTACAACATCAAAAATCACTATGTTAGTGTTGTGTAATAATTTAATGTAATTATTTCACCACTAAATTACCACGATAAAAAATATTCATTCATATATAAAAGTAACCATTTACTAAAGAACATAAATTTTTTATCCTTGCTATGAAATATTTTAAATATATAGAAAAATAAAGTGACATTTTTTACATTAACTTTTACTAAGATTTTACAATGGTTGAAATCAATTTAATGTTTGGATGATTATGAACTAAATACACTCATAAAATGAAATGAAGGAAATTTTTGGGATACATTTTATTCCTTATCACATTACTTTTAAACCTAAATAACACGTTTTAAAATTATTGTTGAAACAAAAATTTACTATAGTTACTATTCATGTTGACCAAAAAATAAAAGTGGAAAATTTATAAAATATTGAACTCCTAATTCATAATATGGAATCAATTTTCACATTTATATCTCTAGAAGTGAGATAGAGTTAATCTTTTCATTATTTTTCAGGTGGGTTTCAATGATTTAATCCATATAAATTAATCAATTTGAGGTGACGTAATTTTTTTAGTATTGTTGGGAAATTTTGTGCAAAACTGTTGAAATTGGTTAATTCTTTAAATTTAAAAATTTTCTAGATCATATGTATTTCAGGCATATCTATAACTATTTTTATCCATATTTAGTTATTCTTTTTTTAGGATTCCTTTATTCGTGGGATTTAACTGTGTATTATTGACCGCTATCCAATTCGAAAACCACTGTCCCAGAAAAAAAAGTGTAGATTTTTTTGCCTGACATGATGGACCCCACATTAGTAATTGAAGCCTATATAGGCTTATAAACATCTAAATTTTGTGATTCTAGCTATATTGGTAATATAAATCTGAGCCTCATTTTCAAATTATATTACATGAATAAATTCATTTATTTAGGAATATATTTAATGCAATAAATTATAGGTATTTGAGGAGTCTCCTTGAGCACATACACTAGAGAGAGGGGACCAAATTTTATAGAGAAACGGTCATGATATTCAGATATTTATCAAAAAAAATAAACTCAATCATTCATTGGATTCACTACAAGAAAACTGCCATTTACCGGTGGTTTTTTCGCGACGGTTTTAAAAACCGCCGCTAAACGCGCGAAAAAACCGCCGCAAAATGCCATATTTTTTATTTTTTATTTTATTTTTTTTTATTTTTTTTAAATTTTTTTCGAGGATTAGTGGCGGTTTTTTAAAAAACCGCCGCAAAATAGCGGCGGTTTCGGTAAAACCGCCGCGAAATGAAAGGAAAAAATAAAAAAAACACGAGAAACTCCGAATCACTAAAACGACCATAACTTTTGATCTGGGCATCCGTTGGAGCGCCACGACCAGTAAAATCGAATCTCATGAAGAGATCTAGAGGCACATATAATCAAAACCATGAGATGGTGTAAGGTACAAAAGATATGAGAGTTTTAAGAAAGTTGAAAAAAGTTCTCCAACTTCAAGCGGCCATAATTTTCGCTCCGGGTGTCCGTTTGGGCTCAACCACATATCAAATCGAAGCTAGTGAAGAGAGCTACACACTAGATCTATAAAAGAAAGCTTATGTTTTGTTTTTAGACCCCCAAAACCCCTCTGAAGGCCTCCGAAACCCCATTTCCGTCACCGGTGTCCCGTCGAACTTGTCTTCAAACGGATCTAACTTTCGATCCGCGTGTCAGTTCAGACACCTCCACTTTCCAGATCATAGCTCATTCCATGAGCTTCCGTTTGACTCGTCATGATGCCCACATGCACCCCTGGATCATATGTTATGGCCTTTTTAGTGGGTATCAGGTTTGTTATGTTTTTCGATGCCTCGTTTCTAGCACCCGTTCCCCGTCAGTTTTTTTTAAATGGTCATAACATCCGATCCACCTGTCCATTCAGACTCTTTCACCTATCAGGTCGAAGATCGTTTCAGTATCATTGATTTGACAGGTCTTGGATCTAAAACGGACTCTCGGATCATAAGTTATCTCTTTTAAGGTGAGTCCAATGTTTTTGTCTCTTTATGACCGTTTTGAAGGGTTTTAACAATTGCTCTATTTATTATTATTTATTTGGGTTTCCATGACTTGTTATCTTTATCAATGGTTTTTTTGTGGGTTATTATGATGATTATGTTGAATTATTAAGGGGTTTTCCGGAGTTGTCATGACTTTTCATGCGTTCTCATTCTTTCGAATGCCTAATTCTTCATATGCTTCTCCATCCGTTTTCATGTGTTTTCATGATTTTCATCCCTTACCACGTCTTTTCATATTTTTTCATGTGTTACCTTTATTATTTATTATTTATTATTTATTTATTATTTATATTTACTTATTATTTATTATTTATTATTTATTTTTAATTATTTATTAGTACTAATAATAAAATATTATTATTATTAATAATATTTGTTATTGGTTATTTATTATTTATTATTTATTATTTATTATTTATTATTTATTATTTATATTTATTAGTTATATTTATTTATTATTTATTATTTCTATTTATTATTTATATTCATTATTTATTACTTATATTTATTTATTATTTATATTTATTTATTACTTATTATTTATTATTTATTTTTATTATTTATATTTATTATTTATTATTTATTATTTACTATTTATTATTTATTATTTATTATTTATTATTTATTATTTATATTTATTAATTATTTATATTTATTAATTATTTATATTTATTAATTATTAATTATTAATTATTAATTATTAATTATTTATTATTAATTATTTATATTTACTTATTATTTATTAATTATATGTTTATTTGTTATTTATTATTTATTATTTATTATTTATATTTATTAATTATTAATTATTAATTATTTATATTAATTTATTATTTATTATTTATATTAATTTATTATTTATTATTTTTTAATTTATTATTTATTATTTATTATTTATTATTTATTATTTACTATTTACTATTTATATTTATTTATTATTTATATTAATTTATTATTTATTATTTATTATTTATATTTACTTATTATTTATTATTTATTATTTATATTTATTTATTATTTATTATTTATTATTTATATTTATTTATTATTTACTATTTATTATTTATATTTTTTTATTATTTATATTTATTTATTATTTATTATTTATATTTACTTATTATTTATATTTACTTATTATTTATTATTTATATTTATTTATTATTTATTATTTATTATTTATTATTTATTATTTATTTATTATTTATTATTTATTATTTATTATTTATTATTTATATTTATTTATTATTTATTATTTATTATTTATTATTTATTTATTATTTATATTTATTTATTATTTATTATTTATTATTTATTATTTATTATTTATTATCTTTTATTTATTATTTATTATTTATTATTTATTATTTATTATTTATTATTTATATTTATTTATTATTTATATTTATTTATTATTTATATTTATATTTATTATTTATTATTTATATTTATTTATTATTTATTATTTATTACTTATTATTTATTATTTATTATTTATTATTTATATTTATTAATTATTAATTATTTATATTTATTAATTATTTATATTTATTATTTATATTTATTATTTATTTATTATTTATTATTCATTATTTATTTTTATTTTTATTTTTATTATTATTTACAATTTATTATTTAATATTTAATATTTAATATTTAATATTTATATTTATTTTTTATTTTTTTATTTTTTTATTATTTATTATTTATATTTATATTTATATTTATTTTTTATTTATATTTATTTATTATTTATTATTTATTATTTATTATTTATTATTTATTATTTATTATTTATTATTTATTATTTATTATTTATTATTTATTATTTATTTTTATTAATTATTTATATTTATTTATTATTTATTATTTATATTTAATTATTATTTACTATTTATAATTATTTATTATTTATTATTTATTATTTATTACTTATTACTTATTATTTATTATTTATTATTTATTATTTATTAATTATTAATTATTAATTATTTATATTTATTAATTATTTATATTTTTTTATTATTTATTATTTATATTTATATTTATTATTTATTATTTATTATTTACTATTTATTATTTAATATTTAATATTTATTATTTATTATTTATATTTATTTATTATTTATTATTTATTATTTATTATTTATATATATTTTTTATTTCTTATTTATTATTTATTATTTATTATTTATTATTTATTATCAATTATTTATTATTTGTTATTTATTATTCATTATTTATTATTTATTATTTATTATTTATTATTTATTATTTGTATTTATTAATTATTTATATTTATTAATTATCAATTATTTATATTTATTTATTATTTATTATTTATTATTTATATTTATTTATTATTTATTATTTATTATTTATATTTATTTATTATTTATATTTATATATTATATATTATATATTATTTATTATTTATTATTTATTATTTATTATTCATTATTTATTATTTATTATTTATTATTATTGAGTTTATATCTATTATTTATGTTTTATTTGTTTTTTCAATTAATATATATAAGTATTTTAAATTCTGTTTATTAACAATATGACGAGCTTGCTGGAGTGGTAAAGTCTTTGGAAAATATGCAAGAGGTTAGGGGTTCAAATCTCATCAAATGTAGTATTTCTTTATATTGCATGGGCATGTGCATCGGCATGTGCATGGGATGTGCATGCATGAATAAATAAAAGTAAATAAAGTAATATATTTCTTTATATTGCATGGGCATGTGCATCGGCATATGCATAGGATGTGCATGCATGGATAAATAAAGTAAATAAAGTAATGCGAAATAAATAAAATAAAAATAAAATAAATAAGAAAAATAAAATAAATAAAATAAATAAAATAAATAAAATAAATAAAATAAATAAAATAAATAAAATAAATAAATAAAAAAAAAAATTATAAAAAAAATTTTAAAAAAAATAAATAAAAATAAAAAAATTTAAAAAAATAAAAAAAAAATTAAAAAACCACTGCGAAACGTTCTGCGACGGTTTTAAAAACCACCCCGAATAGTTTCCCGACGCCTTATTTCGCGGCGGTTTTTCAAAACCGCCGCCAATCTATTAGCGGTGGTTTAAACCGCCGCTAAATCATGATTTTGCCGTAGTGATTGAATCTGAAGGGAAACTTTTCAACCCTCAACCCTCTAAATAGGATGGTTCACTTCAATTCAAAGGTTTTGAGGAAAGATAATTTGAGAGTTGGAAGCAATAAGTTATACAGATTTTATCTATTTATTTTATTAGTTTCATAACGATCTCTTCCTCTCCTTTGAAATTTATTACTCTTAACATGGAGGGGTAAAACTCTTGAATGATTGGCTAAGGGGGGTATTCTATTTGTAATTTCAGAGTATTTTTATATAATATGAAATATTATTTTTATATTAAAATTTACCAATTTTTAGTGGATTATAATTGAAATACTGTGATCATATTTTGGGGTCTGATTTCATTTATCATTTATATCTTTGGTTGATGATCTTTAAAGTCCATATCCCTTGTATAGTTTGTCTAGATCTAGTAGATTATGTTAGGTGGTGAGTGTATAGTGATCGTTGGAACATGTGTGCAATAATTTAATTTCTAATAGATTTATAATGTAAAAAAATCCGCAAAAGGGTTTCTTTATTTGTATGGGAATGGTTATTGATCTTTTAGGAAAATATGAGTGGTTTCCATTACTTCTTTCATCCAAGGGTGGAAATCAACTCGATCAAGGAGTCATTCATTTATAATTCAATAGTAAGGGAGGGTGAATGTTTTTTATTCCCATTAAGAAATTAAAAAAGATGATCCTGCCTTGACCAAATAACTATATTCATCAATTTTTATTCAAACATCATTTTTATCGCTTTCATTATTTTATCAGGCAGACAATTCTTAATGAAACAACCACAACTTTCTCTATTTTCAATTGAAAAATAATATTTTTAAGTTCTCCTCTATGTAGATAACCTAGGATGACCACTATAATACATTTTTTCATACGAAATATTAGTTTCCTTCCCACCACTAGATAGTCATATATAAAAACATAGTGTCGTTGTTGGGGAAGTATTTCTAAAAGTCTTTTTTCCATCATCTTTCTTTCCGTCCTCTTCAATATTTCATGAATAGAACCTCAAAAAATGAACCATGACCCCTAGATCCTATAATTGAAAGAAAATTATGGAATATACTTATAAAATGTAATTTTAAATCTGAATTTGAGGAAATTTCTATTGAAGACTCGTGTGTAACATTAAATGTTCACTTTGAGACCGTCATCAAGGCTGGAAATCAAAACCAAACACCTAAATCCCTCAGCACAACACAATTTATTATTCGGAAAAATTTAATTGTCATACCAGTGTTACAAGTTTTTTTTAAATGAAACCTAACATGATTCCATTACTCCCAAAATTTCATGTCATGGCATGAGAAGACACATAAAATGATATTAAAGAGTTCACACTTGTCTACTCTACTTTCAGACCCAGAGGAGTAGCTGTGGAGCAGGTAAAGTATAAAGCATTCCCATTATCATTAGAAGAATATGTGAATGAAAGGTGATATATCCAAAAACTAAGAGATGCTAATTATTAGAATTACATATTGATGTGCTCCTTACAAATATTTCCCCCACCTCTAGAATCACACCCATCGAGAAAGAAATACATGCCATCAGACAATCTTCTAGAGAACCCCTTTCTGAGTACCGGGAATGGTTTAATAATATATATCCTAGCTTTACACATAATGAAATTTAGGATCCTAAAATTATTTCCTTATTTGAACAAGTCATACTAAGAAATGTTAGAAATAACCCGGATTCATAATATGGAGGCACATGGATTGACAAGTCACCATAAGAAGCTAAGGGCTTGATGGAGACGATTTCCCAAAACTCGCAAAAGATTGGTACAAGATGTACTCTCGCAATATGAATTCGTGAGTTAAGAACTTCTTATACATAAAATTTATATAAAACTAAGATTTATGAGCTAACCATTGTGGTGAGATAGATGACCTCGAAACAAGTGGGTGACCAATGAGCACTTGAAAAGTTATATGGTTCATGATCATCACCAGATCATTTTATTGACCATTGTGCTAAAATATATGGATTGTGAACTTTTGGGGAAAACATTCAGTTGTTTAAGTTCAATAAAAATCATGTATGGAGAGAGCCTAACAAAGTTTAATATGAATTTGGAAATCAGTAGAATTAATCTAGTCCCCCATACTACAATAAGTTCCAAAACCAACACCCATTCCATCAATAATTCAAAAACCAACAAGCATTTCAAAAAAAGAAATCTTATAACTATCCTTCATACCACCAACCACTGAAATTATAAAGATCCTATGAGAAAACATACACCAGCACAAAACCTTCTATGTATTATCTATAATCCACATTTTATGGCTAAATAATGCAGTTTATATGATGTAATACATGATGGGAAGACTTGCTGATATCATGTCCAAAACCCCGAAAATATCACTTCCCAAATAGTCCCAAACCCAAATGAGAATTTTGGAATGAAAAATAAAATAATTTGAAAATATCTATCTCTACTATCTTCCTATGAACCTAAAATTAGACCACCTATATTGAGGGATAATGGAGATTAAAATTAAGAAAATTCTATGAAAATTATCTAAGAATAATAATTTGTAGAGGAGGAGAAGTATAGGTCGAGGAGTCTATTAAAAAAATATAATTGTAAATAATTGACTATTTTCAAATTAAAAAACCCCTAAAAATAGTTTCCCATACTATTTCTAAATGATTATTTCTTTAATTCATGTAATAATTACCACCAATTCTAAGAGACAATGTTTAACTCACCATGGAATATGGTGGATAATAGTTATTTATTTACTAAAAAGATAAGGGGAGATCGAATACAAATCATTAAGGAGGATGAATTTGAGAATATCAATCAAAAACTTAATGCAGACCTCATATAACTAGTGTTTAAGGGATTTTTTACAAAATTATTTATACTTCAAGAGTATTTTCCAAATTTTTTGTAAGAAATATTTGAGTTTCAACAAGAAAAATAAAATCTAACAAAATAGAAGCTGAAATAAATTCTCGAAGAAATGTAGGACCAAGAGAGAAAAATGGAATGGTTACTTCAATATGTTCACACATCCCAAGAGTAACTCGAATCTAAACACAAGAAAGTAGTGGAAGTGGAATACCCACTCATCATTTATTTTGATAAACCCATGAAGAAATTGATTGAATTAAAAGTGGATCCATTTGGTCCTACTCACCTATTTATGAAGGAAATGAAGAATATTTACCTCAGGCAATGAGTAAAGGAGATCAAGAAGATTTGGATGAATTTCGAAATGACTGTGATGAACTAACTGACCCTTCTATTCCATACAATCTAAATAATCCATCATCATTTAAGGAAGACATCACCAAACTAGTTTAATTTGAAGAGAATATGGAGTGTCATGACTGCCTGCATTTGTATAATGATATTATTCTACAATAATAACCTCCCACTGAATAAGTTATTTATGATGAACAAACAAAGAGAGATAATATTTTCTGGACCTCATTATCTTCTAGTTTTATTGAAAATTAATTGAGTATCATATCTAAATGCCTTATGTTTTTAGATTTGGAAAAAAAATTTATTTCCATGGAGGATGAGGAAGAAAAATGATATGCCCCATATGAGAAACATATGTTACTCCCTTAACATGTTGAACATTTGTTGGATGAAGTTATAGAGAAGACCAATGTTTCTATTCTAGAGTAAACTGAGGCACAATATTCTTACTTTTAATGGGAATAATTTTATTTTTATTATAAATTATTTTATTTTGATCAAATATAATTACAATATGACTCTCCCTTGGACTATTCAATTGATGTAGTATACCTTGGGAATCAACTAGAGAATAAAAAATAAGTTGTGTAAGTGGAAACCATGAAAGTGGAGGACTGATTATTTATGCCAAACCCTCCATACAAGACTCATCTCATTTTGATATGGGTGTATTTAGAATAAAATATAAATCCATTCATCGACAAAAATTAAGAATTGAAAACAGTAAAGAATATGTACTGGTGGTTTATCACATAAAAACTCCACCCACCATCAGATTGGGGATAAGAAACTAGAACTTCCCATATAGAGGTAGTCAAAACCTAGGGCCTATATGGGGAATTAAAACAATATATTTACTTATTTTTTCATTATATTTATGTTTTTAATTTCTTTTAATGAATTTATTTTGTTTTCTTCACCACTGTTGTTTGTCGGTTTTCAGAGTGCAACACTTAAGAGCTTAACTCCATGTTGCACTACCAATAAATCAGGTTGAACATCTCCTTAACACTTTTATATTGAGTTTAAATTGAAATTATCAATTACATGTAAAAACCACTTGAATTTATCAAGTAAATTACATCATTTATGTGTTGGGGTGGGAGACTTTTATGTTTAGGAATTCTAAATTTCTATTTTATAATAAAAAAAGTGTGGGTTTTTCAATTTTTCATGTTTTAATTTTCAATATTTAGTTTTTTTTGAAAATTTTCATCTGAAACAATTATTATTTACATTTTTGAAACCAAATTCAATGGTTAAACCAATTTATTACATTAAATAATATATAAATTAATGTTGAAAAATGTGTTTTTAAGATAAATTCATAGAAATGTTTTTGAAATGTAATATGATTTTGCAGTCCCATGCCATATCTAACTAACTTTATCTTTGAAAACACTTTTCCATGAGGCTTATGAACCCTTGTTTTGAATTATGGACATTCACCCCACTACTTGATAGAACCATTCCTTGCTGTCATTAACTAGAATTTTATTTATTCCTACCTAAACAGGAGGGTTTGAAGTACTTTTGTTTTAAATGATTAAGGAATTACATTGGTTCTAAATCCCAATTCTCAAAATAATCATTTTGAATATACCCTTAATTGTACTTTTAATCATTGTATACCAATGAAACCTAAAACAACCAATTAGGTTTTCTACATTACAAGCCAATTTTCCAAATCCAGTCTGCTCTTGAAGTGTAATTCATTATCTATTTGAAAAAAAGTGTGTGGCAAGATAACTTGTGTTTTTCAACATCATTTTTTGATACTTTTGGGAGAAAATAAAATTACATGGATAATTGTTTTCTATTGAAAAATATAATTATATTGAAATATGTTCTTTTTATGGAGCTTTTTTTATTACAGAATTAGTTCATTTCTAGATCTTCTAATGGGGAATGAAAGTTTTTCATACGAGGATGTTTCAAATAAAATTATGTTTTATTCCATTGATATTTTTTCTATTAAAATTATGAAATTTGAGTAAATTCCATAACTTTTCAGAATTATGGATCTAATTTTTGACTAATGGGAGTGATGTTGACACTATACTTTTGAAAAAAAAATTGCAATCTTTCTTCAAAAAGGGACAAACACTCATGCAAAAATTAGATCCATAATTCTGAAAAGTTATGGAATTTACTCAAAAACATATAATTTTTTGATATCTAAATCCTACCACCTAGAAGCCATTGAATAACCCATAAACATCCTTTTGATAAAAACATATACTTAACTCACAGCGAGTGGAGAAATAGGAATTTATCAAGCATATGGTAACCCATGAATGAGTCTGGATGAGAAAATCCTTTTTAAAAATTAACAATTTTGAGATGGGAGAAAATTAATTCCACGAAGGTGTTCTATGTGCATGGGAAGAGAAAGGATGTGGAAATTTATTGAACTATATTAATGGAGGACATGAAATAATTTTTTTCTTATAAGGTATGATATATTTTGTTTCTTAGTGTAGAATCTTTGGATCTCCTAGGTATGTGTTTTCAAGTTTTTTGTTTGATTTTGATGATGAATTATCGAGAAGTTTGATTTCTATGCATGTGGGGAATAAGTGAGTTTATATTTTCATTAATTTTCATATGTTTTTGAATGATTTAATCCCAACTAGTTAATCAAATTGAAGTGATTTTCATTATTTTAGTAATTTTTTTGGAATTTTTGGATTAATTATGAAAACTGATTAATTTTGGAAATTTATTAGATTTTGGATCTTATTTATTGTTTGTATATCCTTTACATTATTTATCCAAATTGAGAAAAAAAAATTTATGGTTCCATTGTTCAAGGGTTTCAACTATGTATTATGGACCCATATCAAATTCAAAACACACTACCCAAGAAAAATAAATAAAGTGGAGAAATTGTTTTGGCCAATAGGATGAACCCACCTTGGTAATTGAGACATATCTTGTCTTAGAGAGCTAAAATTTGGTGATTCTGTCTATATTGGAAATAGGAATTCGGGCTTAATATATCATTATATTTTAGTAATAAATTTGTTCATTGAGGTATCCGTTTAATGCACCATATTGGAGGGAGTTTAGGAGTCCTGTCAGGTGCATGAAAAAGAGAGAGGGGAACAAATTTTATGAAGAAACCTTTGGATATTGGGATATTTATCATGAAAAATAAACTGAAACATTTGGTGGAATGAATCTAGAGGGAAAATATTCTACACCTAATCACTATAAATACGGGTCTTCAATTTCGCATAAAATTTGTGTAAGAAGGATAAGGAGGGGTTGTGTTGGAGAATTGGAATGTTTATGTGTCTTGGATTTCCAATTTTTATTTTATTAGTATCATAAAGATATATTTTTTTCCTTACAACTCTATTACTCCTCACATGGAGGGGTAAAACTATTGAATGATTGGGGAAGGGGAGTTTTTTGACATATGATTCATGTGATATAATATAAAACACTATTTTTATATTGAGTGATATCAATTTTTATAGGTTTACAATTCCCTCTATGAGATAATATTTGGGTATTAGTTAAATTCACTATTTAAAGATCTGATGGATGATCATTAAAATCAATCTACCTTGTGCAGTTTGTCTTGATTGAGAAGATTGTGTTAGGTGGTAATTTTCTAGTGATCATTGGAATATTTTTCAAATAATTGAATTGTTTCTGGATTTTTAAGAAGAAACAATTCCCATTAGGGATTTCCTTAGTTGTTTGGGAATAGTTTATAAAAATTCATGCACATAGAAGAGTTTTCCATTACATCCTTCAAACAAGTGTGATTGACAACTCAATCAATAAATATTTCAATTATAAATCAATAGGAAGAGAGGCTGCATTAATTTTATAACTATGGTGACATTGAAAAATGTAATCCTACCATGACCTCATCACTCAATTTATGAATTTGTGTTGATTTTTTTTGATTTTTTTTGTTCTTTACACACTTATAAAAATATTAAATCATCCTCCACATATTTCACTAATTTTTAGTGACAAAAATTATTATTGAGTGATCCTCTATGAATAAAACCAATGTTGACCACTATACTACATTTTTTAAAAGGAAATATTTTTTTTCACACACTATGATAGGCACGTTTCAAAGTGGTAGAAACTAATTTTAGATTTTAAAAAAAAAACACAAAAGAAAATATTTTTCCTAAAAATTAGATCTAAATAATAATAGAGTTTTTATAAATATTTCAACAATAAAAATTATTCTAATGAACTTAATTTGATTATTATTAATATTAGATAACTAATTTTTATTTTAATCCAATTTAAAAAACTATATTAGTAAATTATTGAAAGAAAAATATAAATTTCATAAAAATTATTATTTTTCACCACTCAATTGAAAATTGACCTTTTAAAAAAATTGTAAAAAATTAACCCTAGGATAATATGTATTTGATTATTTAAAAAATTATACCATTATTATAAAATAATGTTTCCAAATTTTTCTAAAATTATTTATAATATTCTCTCACAAATATATTTTTGAATAAAAAATATTTTTGTAAGAATGAAATGAATTCACCAAATATTTAGTTCTTATTTATTTATAAATAATTATTATATTTTAGTTGATTAAGACCATATTTTATATTTAATAATGAGTTTATACTATTCATAATTTCTAATTCATCTTCTTGGTGAAAACATTCACATTAAATACTAATATTTCAAAAGTATAACTATATTTTTCAAAATTCGATATTACGTGGAAGGAAAGGTATCAATGAAATAGAAATTATATAGAGAAAAATATATAATAAAATATTTATGTGTTCTTTTATAGCCTCATTAAAATAAATTTATCCCTCTAAATACCATCACTCTGATACAAACAATTGATGATATCTCCATTTCATCACATCCTCAGTTTCCCATGTATCTTTCTCTAATTTATGGTTTCACCAAAAAACCATGACTAGGTGAGTTGAATTTTTTTATGTCAATTTCTCCCTAAAATAAACAATATTTACCCATTTTCCTAGATAAATATATAATTCTCTATTGATACTACCACATTGTTTAGTGAATATAATGTATTAGATATGTACTTCCTCCGGAGAGATACATGGAATAATTCATGAACTTGAAGGAAATTCATTAGATGTTCCTAGTGATAAGATTGAATCTTGATGTGATCAAGAATATAAAAAGGAATGATTAATCGTGGGATCAACATTCCCTTATTTCCAAACAGAATAACCATACTCCATGGAGATAACAATAAGAATACATCTTCACCCCCTTCAAACTTCATATCTCACCAAGAGTATCAGTGGAACCATTATTCCAAATTTTTTCTACCATTATATCATACATAAAGGATCTAAATTATTTCGTATATCTCCTCAACATTCTTATATCCAATATAGATTTCTTTGAATAAAATTATTCAATCACATTGGTGTTCTTGACTTCTTAGCACATAGGGCTTTATAAGGATCCATTTCAATGCTAGGGTGAAAGTTATAATTCAAATAAATTTCTACCAAAAGAAGGTGTGGATCCAATAAACAATTGAAATCTAGAGAATATGATCTCATCATATCATCCCCATCTTGAATGGTTACATAAAACGGGTCATATTTATAAGTATTATAAGCAACGCTAAAACTCGACTATGTATCCAGATCTAGATAAATACTTCTCTAGAGCATGGAGGTAGATTTCACATTCCGGTCTGATAAAATAGAATGTTGTACTACATGGAATCATTCCACTTATTTTTTTGTATATAATTGGATGCTTATTAAGAAGTGAATATTCTTTTATTGAAACACGATTTTCTAACTTTATAAGGAAGTGAAATACATAGAAAATTGTATTGTACACATTAATAGTTTTTGGGAGAATGATGATGAATTTAGTATTAATGTTTAATAATATCAATTTAGGTATTTTTAATGGTTGTAACATACTGTTAACCTTATGTCTCTTAGCCATAACTTCCAGACATACCAGACATTGAGATACATACTCATCGATTTCAATTTTTATGTTTTATATTTAGAAAAACTTTTTCAAATCTATATACATATTCATTCTTCCCAAATGAAGATAGAATGATAAACCAAGATCTTTATCTAATAGTTAATTCTTGGATTATTCTATTACAGATTCACATACTTGGTCCTTCAACATTATCATTCCATCTATATTGTGGTTGATCTCATGAATAATCCTTACATTCTTATATTTTTTATATCTTCCATCAATGCTTATCGATCCATTACTAGCATGGATGTTTGAAAATTTATGTATGAAAGATAGGATCTGTCTTATTTCCTCAAGATTTCAAGTTCCATCACCTAAAAAACCATTAACATCAGATCTCATTCAATCCTCATCTTTTTAAATCTATCATAGTCTATCCAACTCAGATCTACTTCCACCTTGGTCCCTTTACAAAAATTTTAACGTATTGAACTATCATAATCATTAAAAAACTCTAACCACATTCCCTGGTCCATATTAAACTATATACGAGTGAATATATACTATACAAGTTTATCATTAGTATATATGTCAAATATTTTAATATAATGATAATGCCTCTATATTATTATTCAATAAGTTATTATACCTAGATTTAAATTATGGGTTATGTATTTTTTCTCATGTAGTTTCAATTGGTATGAGTCATGCTCTATCACCATATCATTATTCATGAGGATGCATCCAAACCCCTTATTTTATACATCATTATAGATCACAACCCCTCCCCTATTATATTGTACTATGAGAACAAGTTCACTAACCAACCTTCTGTTAACATTCATCTACCCCAAGAACCTAACCCCCTTTTAAGTCCACTTAGTGAGTGGATTATATATTTGTAAGAGATCTCTCAAAAATTATTGTTAACATTTATCTAATCCAAGAAATATATGTATATATATAAATGTAGTTAAATTGGTCAATTTCCAAATATATTTTTCATTGATGGATCCCCTAAATTTTATTCAATTGATATTATTTGATAAAACAATTAAACAATAAGAAGTTAAATATAAATTTTGATAAATTTTACATAGAAAATTCCATTCTATAGGGTCAACAAAACAATTATCAAATGATCACAATTCTTGTCCATTCTATTTGAATATATAATGACATAATATATAAATACGACCAAAAATTTTCAAGGTAATATCTAAAGTCTCAATTCATTAAATACATAATGATAGTAGGGGAATTAGTAAGTCCAAATGGCATCACAACAAATTCAATGTTTCCATACCTCATATGTAATTTTTTCTTTGGTATACACTCCATATCAACCCTACATTTAAGGTATAAAAATAAATCTTGAAAACTTATTAAATCCCCATAATTGATCAAATAATTCATCAATATTAGGTATATGAGACTTTTTCTTGACAATGATCTTGTTATGATCGAGACAGTCAATGAAAAAAAGAAATGAACCATATTTATTCTTAACAAAGAGAAAAGATGCACCCCACGGTGATAAATAAGGGATGATGAATCCATATAAATATTCTACAAGATTTTCTTCTTCAATTATTATAACTTATTTGGGGGTATTTTATAAGGACTCATTGAAATAAGTGTAAAATGAGGTATGAGTTCTATTTAATTCTCAACATTTAGATTTATTTGGAGATTAATACACTCTTATGGATACTCATCAATAGAAACTCATATATTAGTAATATCTAATATTTTGAGGTTTTCCACAACCAAGATAGATAAATAACCTTCTTCTATTGGAATTATGATCTAAAATACAAAAAAAATTGGTTTAGAATTTTATATTCCCCATCAAATTGATAAATGACCATTGGTTCATTCAAGATATAAAATTCGAATTTATTTCCTATTAAATTAATATAGTCTCCATTTAAATAATTCCAATCAATTACAAGATTAAAATAAAATTTAAATAATGTTATATTCATTATATTTTCATGAATCACATTCCAAAAAATGATAATTTTAGAGAATTTATAGACATGAGATACAACACTAATATCATTAGGAATTTTTAATTATAAATCTAAATCTAATCATTTAGGATATTAAAAAACATTACACGAGTCTTCTCCTAAAATTTTGGAATTTCAATAAATATGAACAAATATGGTAACTCAATTTTTGAGCATACCTATTACAACTTCAACTTCTTTATTCTATCTTCATCGCCATAATAGAACCTAAATTGGTTGTGTTACCTTTAAACATCATTAATAAGTGTGATGAATCATATAATCAAGAAATATCATTCATTTTATGTCTAAATAAGGACTCATTATTCTATATCTATAGAACCATAGGTCCAACCAACGATATACTTGACCTTAACAAAAACACTAGTATATTATTCTATATAGTTACTTATGTATGTTTTTTAGAAAATTTTTCTAATCCTAATCTATAAATAATAACAAAACCCTACTTTGATACCAACTACAATGACCCCAAATTTCTATACATAAATATTATATCATTTTTGATGACTATTAAATACATTAAATTACAATACATGATAGAATAGTAATGGTTTAGGTTATTTTGAAAGTATATACACAAACATATTATTTAGGTACATTCTTCATCATATGTTCTAATGTTCTTCTCACATTGGAACCTTCCTTATATAACCTATTAAAAACATTTCATTATAACATAGTGAATATGAATTTCCTAAAGGGTGATCATATATTCTTAGTAAGGGTAAACCTGGGAGATATAATTCAACTATCATACTAAAGAATATGATAACCATAAGAGTATGATATCTTGAATATAACTAGAAATGTTCATAACTAATGTTTTAGTGATCATAAACATGATTCATAGAATTAGAATTAATAATTTCAATAATCATGATTAATAGGAGTGAGAAAATATCATAAATTAATCTTGAACCATGAGTTCAAATCATTATCAAAAAAACAAGTCAAAAAATTAGGGCACCATTATAGTTTTAGAAATCAATTCATATTTATAGGTTTACGACCAAGAGAAAAAACCATAAATGATCATGAATCATCACAAGTCTTTCATATCATAGTGGATACAGAATCCCAAAATGTTTACCATAGTGTAACAGTACATAATCATTTTTCTCATAGTGGATCAATCTCATCAAATTATTTCCCCTAGTGAATCAGACACATTGACATATATCGAGTAATTATCTCATGAGATATAAAACATTAGCCAGTGTATTTGAGGGGTATAGAATTCATGTTTCACCCATCACATAATTGAAACCATAAATATTTCTGTCATAATATCATAAAAAATTCAACATATCATCATTTCATAACCAGTTTAAATAAAATAGGTTTCATAAACATTTCTTAAATTAATCATTGCTTATTAGAGGAAAATAAAAGGGTTTCGAAAAAATATAATCATCATCATCATCATTACCCATCCATTGAAATAATAAGTATTGTATCATTGGATCAGATCCCTAATAACAAATAATTAACATGTAAGTATGCAATCATATATGAAAATTACATTAAAAGATCATAGTGATATTTCTTAATGAAAATACCCTTATCATTTAAAAATCACTTATTTAAAATAAATACATTACTATAATATTAATGAAAACATTTTATTTAAAAGTATGATATGAATAATTTAATGTATGATTCGAAAATGGAGGTTTCATGATGGAGGGAAATTTTTTTCAAGTGGTGTGCATTAAAAAATTATAGTCTCACTTTTTTTAAAAAGTACCTTATTCGGAAAATGATAGAAAGACTTCGTTGAAACATTTTTATATAAATTAAAAAATGGGTAAAAATGAATTTTAAAAATAATTTTAGTGTAATAATAAAAAAAATTCTTATTTTTTTTAAATTAAACATGGCCATGGAAGAAAATTATTTATAAATTAATAGTAAAACATAGTCAGATTTTCTTAAAATATTATATTTGTATTATGAGTACATGAATTCAAAAAAATGATGGGGATAAATTTAATAAATAAACATAGATATCCTTGAAGAAATATTAAATGGATAAGTTATATGTCGATTATTCAATTTTCTTAATGGAAATCGGAGCATAAATGGATATGTTATATGTGGATCACATCACTTCATGGAGGTGGAAGTCTTTATGAATGCATGACCGACGTTATCATTATCCATTAGATGGTAATAAGGTTGATAATGGTTGTTATATTATCATAATTAAAATAATTTATATTATTGAAACTAAAGTAAATATTTTATAATGGATACCATGTATATATTTAAGGTATTATAAAGAATATATTTGAAAATGTTGTGTTAAGAGTTATACCTCTTCACAGAGAACCCATCTTGGGATAATATATTATTCCATGAAATGATGGTATTTTGGATATAAAAATATCATTATGAGGTTGTTATAGAATCTAGGATAGTATTAGGTTAGGTATTGTCTGATCTAAAAT
Source organism: Viscum album (assembly GCA_963277665.1). NCBI lineage: Eukaryota > Viridiplantae > Streptophyta > Magnoliopsida > Santalales > Viscaceae > Viscum > Viscum album. The sequence goes on from OY728129.1 coordinate 1,041,573,851, forward strand.
GTTCAAACATTGTGAATAATGAAGGAGAGGAGGTTACCTTTTTATGTGAGGGGAGTGGCACTTTTGGAATTACCGATATTATTAAATTAATAAAATTTAATCTTCTAGAAAAAATTACTAAAAATTTAAATTACTCTAATTAAAAATAATAATAATTCTAAATACACTCAAACAATAAAAATTGAAAATTTTGGTTGGATTTTTACGCATATCTTTTAGTTTTATCTCTTGTTAACCCTTTTAACAATTTGTGCAATATGAAACTTTTGTAGGTTGATAATGATTCAAATAAAAGAAAAGTAAATCATAAATTTTCCATTATTTATTTTTTAATCCACATACCATTCAATTTTCATAATATTTGATTTCTAAGAAATCCTAATCATTTAATATAATATTATTTAATATAAAATGTTGTTAATGTAGTTTTTGGAATTATTTATTTAATTGGAATTTCAAAACAACAATACAAGAAAATAATTATTATATAAACCTTTTAAAAATAATTAATATTTTATATTTATATATAAAATTAATGGGGAAATATAAATCACTCAAAAAGTATTTCTTCAGTCTTTAATGTCATTTCCTTGTTTTTTCAACCCCTTAAACAAGAACATTGTCAGTGTTGAGGAATAATTTAATGTAGTTATTTCAACGCCAAAAAATTATAATAAACATAAATGATAAAAAAATCCATTATTACTTCAAATAACCAATTAAATAAAAAATATGTTGTATTTATCCATATCAAAAAATATGATAGATACTAAAAAATAGAAAGTGACATTTTTTAAAAGTAGTTTTTAGTTAAATTTTGTAAATTACAAAATTAATGATAAATGAAAAGGAGTTCGTATGTTCTCTATTTTGAGGATTCTGGATGAAATAAAACAGTACAGTAAAATACCATTTTTGGACGAATTTGAATCCTTATGAAATTAATTTTAACTCAAATTAACCCATTTTACCTTTACCATTGTATCCAAGATTTACTGTGTTTAATAATCACATTGTCCAAAAAATAAAAGGGGTATATTATTCAAATTTTGAAATATTAATTATATATTTGAAATAAAATTTTCATGATTATATATATATATATATTAGTGTAATAAATAAATTTAAGATAAAAAATAAAACAAAATTATATTGATTTTTCAGAGTAATGAATTTAAATTTTAAATGTTTATTTATACCAAATTAGACCATAAAATTGATTCCAATTAAAATAATTAGATTATTTATAATATATGAAACTAATTTTTATTTGAAACCATTTAAAAATAAGACATTTAAAATGATTGAGACAAATATAATTTTTCTAATAAATTTTAGTATGCCCATTATTCATTGGAAAATAAATTTTTTTAGAAAAGTTAAAAACGTCATCATAAGATAATTTTAATATAGAAATTTCTATAAAATTTCATTTTTATCAAATTCAATTTCTAACTCCCAAAAAATAATTTTAATATTATCTAAAAAATTAAATAAATAACATTTTGGAAAAAAAAAATATTTCTCAAAGAATAAAATTTCATTTAAAAATTGGGTTCTTATTATTTTAATAATTTATTTATTTATTTTTATTAAATAGTACATTAATATATAATTCATAATTTGATTAATCCTATTCATACTCACCAATTCAATGACTTGATGCTATATATAACATTAAATAAAAATATATTAATAGTATAATTTATTTTACTTAAACTCAGTGTAGTATGTAAAACAAGCTATCAATAAAAAATTATTAATAGAGGTCTATATCATAAAAAATTGTTGTGTTATAGGTACCCTAGGTATGAGGAATGAATCATTATTGATTTATATTGAGTTTTTTTGGATAGATAATGAGAATTTTGGTAAAATTAATGAAATAATTAACTTAAAATTATCTATATTATAGGTTTAGGGAGAAACATAATTTTTTATCAGTATTTCACATGGTCAACAACTCTGTTAGGTTTTTTATGAAATTTAGTAGGACATCTAGACATATCTCTACACAGTGGAGGTCATAAGTAGTGATAGTGCTGGGAGGAATAAACATCATGAGTTTCAACACCCGGTCATGCAATAGTATGTGGTATCTATATCTAATAGAGATGTTAATAATTCAATAGATAAGGTGGATATTTAATTCAGTTTGATCTATTCATGGAAGGAGTAGAAGTTATTTTTTTGAATGTGTTCTCACTATGGGGGAAGCTTGTTAGTGGTATTTATTTTTCTATAGTGATCACGAGGATTAAAATATTTCATAGGATATGTTTTATGATAAATTTATGGCTTAGTTACTGTGTCTTAACACAATGGTGTCCTATGTATATGAGATTTTTACACTCCATCACGGGAGTCCTACTATGTGAGAACTTAGTATACACTTCAATAACCTTTTTAATTATATGATAGTCTATCCAGATTAAGAAAATATGGAGAGGAGTTTTGAGGAGTCCATGCATTTAGGGATCCACTACCTGGTCTCCCCATTTTTATTTACATTATATCACGAGGTATTAAAAAAGGTGGATGTTATTAAGAGGATGTTGATAAGGATTAGATCATCTTATGAGTGGTGTCATGAAGAAAACCTATGGATTCCTATTATATATATATATTGTCATATTCTTAGTAAAAAGATAATTTATAAAACAATGATCTAGTTTCATCATTCTAGTTTTGTTTCACTAGGCAGACAGTTCTTGACCACTTTTATAAGATCATGCATGGGATAATTTTCTATTGAGGTCATGTTCACTAAAGGATTGAGTGTTCGAAAATACTATATGGTTAGCATGGATCATAATACACACTTACAATATGGTGGTTTCAATACTATCCTCTAATTCCATATTATCAATATATTTCTACAAAGATTGATCGGAATAGAGTAGGTAGAGTAGGAAGATGAAATTCCTAGGATTCTCTTTTTCCATTATATTATAGAGTATATAACACCATATAATTTTGTAAAACATTATTTTCTAAATTAATAATATGTTTAAAATCCTATATCACATGAAACATAGAACCTAACCAATCGATAAAATCTTAGATGAATATTTTTATAAAAAACGTGATATTAAAAAACACTATTAAATATTTTTTTTAATAAAAAAATATTTTCTATATTCAGAGGATAACTTATTAATGATTATTACTTCTCAAACAAAGTGTTTTTTAATTATTGGGTATTTTATCTTAAAATATTAAAGAAACTAATTTTATGTGGTTATATTGGAAATATATTATAAGGACCCAACCTTAAACAATATATAATCTTGAATTAAGGGAATAATTTACATTGAGGATATTTTGGGTTTAGAGCTTTAGATAATTAGTCCATAACTATTACATTACATCTAAAAAATTATAGTGTAGATAGTTCTACTTAGTTTTTATTTTTTTATAAAATAAAAACTCTTTGAAAAAAATAGTCATGTCTAGTTCCATGTTTTAGACATCATGACTTTTCCCTGATCCCATCCTTGATGCTATTCCACTTTAGGTCCTGTGAAAAACATTTCAAATACATGGGATGAGCATAAAAAGATCAGTAATAGATACACAAATAAGGAAAAATGTTAGTCTTTATGAAAAACAATTAAATCATGAATACTTTATCATAAGTAATACTTTTCACCCTTATGAAGTAGTAAATACTCTTACCTGAATAAATGATAATTTCTTACCATTTTGTAACCAAAAGATCTCCATAAATATCATAGAAAGAACACATATCATAAAAAGGTAACTTGGGACATAAACATACTTAAATTGAATAGTCATACGGTCAACTTCCACACATATCACTAAATGGAATAGCCATATGGCTGACTTCCATATCCAATGCATTAGAGGTTATAACGTAACCACCCATCCTGGTTTCTCACAACACCACCAGTCATTTGGTTTATCATGTAACCACCCGTCAAATGTCCAAGTACCATTATAAAATAATAAAACATAAAATATATAAATATTTCACTAATAACATTTCATTTTCAGTCAAAATAAATCATTTAAAGATATAGAAATAATCAATGTTTATCAAACCGTTTTAAATACCATTTAAAACATTTAATAAAGAGATTTTTTAATCAAAGTGTCCCATACCACTTAGAAAATTTTAAATTATTTATCATTTGAAAACATTTATTTCCATATAAATAAATCCTAAAATCCATTTTGAAAACATAGACATTAATGGGTAATATTTAGAAGAATAGATCTGTAAAACATTTAAAACAATATTTTAGTTAAAGAGTTTTTAACAAAATCAGAGACGCTTGAATAAAAATAATTGAGGAATAATATTTAATCATAACATTATTATATCATGAGAATAAAGGGATTCATGATATAATATTCCAAAAGACAGTATATACACCATATAAGAGTTAATTGTTGCATAACAACAGTGAAGTCTCAATGGAATGTAAATTGAGACAAATTCCCTTATAATGATGGTATCCTTAGATTAAAAATAAATCAATGACATAATTATGTGTAAAAAATATAAATTCACCCAATATAATTTGATATTAGGAGTAAAACAACTATATTTTATTCACACATATTCATAGCACGACATAATCTAGAAGTAGATGTTTAACACAAAGAATTGATGTTGGGTGAAGAAGTTCCCTTACAGAAATTCAACAGCCTGACGACGTCACATTAAACTTCAAAAAATGAGTTGATGAGAGAGAAAGGGGTATCTCATCACATGGAAATTAACTTTACATAATTAAGGATATATAAGAACATATCCTAGCATAAGAAGTTGTAAATTTAAAGACATAACAAAAAATATGTCTTTTAAAAGGAAGAGAGTGAAAGGTTCCCTTACTGATTTGGTTACTTAAAAAACACATACAAAATTAAAGAAGAGTCATACAATGAATATGTAAATACTAATAAATTACAGTATATTACACAATTAATACAATCATGGGAAGTACAAAAACAACACACAATAAAATAGTGGCAAATATAGAATGAATCCCACAGGAATACAAAGTGAGATAAAAACCCCTTACCACATTGTAATCAATCGAGTAGTATTAGAAAAAGTTAACAACCATTAAATGAATCACATAATACCATGAATAGTTTAAAAATAGTGATAATATATATGAAATGGAAGTGCACAATACACCCCATTTCGTAAATAAGTTTCGAACAATGGAAGTCTCAGGGAATTAAAAGTGTGATAAGAAACCCCTTACCTTGTGTTCCACTTGACCCGTTCGTTCATTAATCTCCTTAATAGTAAACTAAATTTAATTTCTACTTGATTAAGAAGATTTTTGACTTTTATTATTCCTTTTATATAACTTATTACCTTTCTATAACAATTTGTTAATTATTTGAGTTCACATCGGACATTTTGTCGATGTTCGGAACATGAGTTAAGAAATGAACTTGTTATAATTTTAAATTTTCCATGTGGACAAAATTAAATTATATATAGAATTATATTAATGACTTAGATATAAAATATGTCATATATATCCAGTATATATATGTATTTATAACAGTACATAAAATTTGGAGATAAGAAATGAAATGCACCGTTCATGGAGATGGTAAGTCGTACGTACACATGAACACTACTTTCATTTATATTCCGTATTTTAATTGAATTAAAAATTAATGATAACTAGTTATATTATAATTCCAGTATAATATTATATATAATTTCATTAACTCTATCTTTGATACGTTCCACGCATGGAATGAACGAGTCATATCACTTTGATGGGGAGATAGTCCGCAATTCCTCAAATGAAATTATTGTATTTACCCACTATAGAAACCATAAAGGTATTCTATAAATAAAAAATAAATAATTATATAAACAATATAAATATAATATAAATCACATATAAATACAGTTCCATCTTAATTTCCACCATAAGAGGTGGTAGGTGAAGATTGGACAATCATCGTTTTGTGTGGCAGTAGTTCGCCATCCAGAGAAGCAATATGTTCTTTAACCATTAGATGGAGGTGGGTGTAAGTGTAGTTAGATTACATCTCATTAAAACAACAAAGTATATTTAGGATAATTTTTAGGTTTTATAAAAAGGAATAAAAAGAGTTTAGGTGGTTAGAGAAGTAAAATAAAAGAAAATAACTTAAAAGGAGACGTTACCTTTAAATCGGGTAACTCCCTTTGGCTTGAACCAAAAGTCTTTCTTGAAGTTCCTTATACCTAACGTAAGTCTTCTAAGTAGAATAGAGGGACTATGAGAGCTTATTTGGGTAGATTTTGGATTATCCAAGGGGATTTAGAGGTACGAATAATGAGTTAGAGGTTAGGTCTTTTTATAAGAGGGTGGAGGGGCTCTTTAGGAAAGTTTGAATATATTATATAATTATAAAACTATTTTCAGTTTCTAAATGTAAAAAAATAATTAAAGTTGAATATAAGATTAATCATGTTCGAAATAAAAACATTCAATAAGAATTGGGCAGGTTTTAGATATTTTTTTATTTTTTATAATATAATTTATTTAAATCAATCATTAATGAGGTAAACACTGCATCATTATTGTGTAATAAATAATTTTATTTATTTGATTCCTAAAAATTATAAAACAAATATAATGATGTAGGAAATACTTTTATCTATCAAATTAATATTTTTAGTCGAATAGATAACTTATATAACCCCATGTAAAAATTGATTTACTAAAATATATATATTTATGTCATTTTTGTCTTTACATTAAATTAATTAATATAAAGTGTCATTATCTTACCCATGTGGCTTTCAAAGGCCAAAAATCTCACCCAAGGATTTTATTGGTCTACCATTACTCATTAAATAAGGTTATGATGAGTGTTAAGATAATTTTATATTATTATAATATTGTTTCTACCTTGAATTACTCTATTTACCTTTAACCATGGTAAATAAAAGTCAAAAGTTTCTATTCACAAAAAATTATTTTCATCTTATTGAACCAAATTTTACTCAATAATAACAAATATATATTTCGGGTCTTCAAAATTTAATTCAAATAAGCAGTAAAATTTTATATAAATGAAAAAGTCAGCTTTTTAACAACTACTCAGTGTTTTCTCTATTCATCAAAAATTGATGTTTTTTAGAAAAATACCAAAAATTCAGCCTAAGATATATCTAATATTCCAAATTCATAAATGATTTCTATTTTACCAAATTCAAAACAGAGAAGTTCGATTAATTAATTTAATATTAATTCTCGTTGTCAAAACAAAAGTGTGTTTCTAAGAAACAATAACTGTCAAATGATTGACACTTGTGTATATCCATTTTCAAAGTGAAATTACTTCTAATGACCAAAATTGGAGTAAATGGTAAAAATATAATCTAATTATACTTCAAAACCAATTAAAAATAAAATATAAACATATAAATAAATTAGATTAAAAGGAAATTTTTAATTAAAATATATTAATTTTCACTATTCATTAAAAAATGAACAGTATCAGAAAAATACCAAAAAATTACCCAAAGTAAAATTTGATGTCCCGAATCTAATTAATAATTTAATTTTTTCAAATAAAATGTATAAAAGTGAGAAAAACTAGATTTAAAAATGTTTCTCCATTAAAAGGTGATAAATCTACCTTTTAATGAATATTAGACTATTTGTGCTTAAAATTAGATACATTCTCATTTTAAGCCTCTAACTTTTATTGATTAAATGTAAAAATATTTAACAAAAATTTATAATAATATTGTAATTAATTCTTTTCATTCCTACCAATACAATGTCTTGGTGTTAACTACCACTAAAAATAAAAATATATTATTATTTTTCAGTACGACTCAACATTTTGTGCAATATAAGACTTCAGAGAAACCCACTATTGCGTGTCAGGTACATCATTTAATATAGAATCCACTTTAAAAATACAGCAAATATTTAATTCAAAAATATTAATAAATATGAAAATTTCATATTCTTTATTTTCTAGAGATGTTAAATCCTTCCCCCCTTTTTGAAATTACATCCTCATAATTTTAAAATTGGGCTTGGAATCTTCATTGAATGTCCCACATCGGAAAAAAGATTAAATAAAAATATCTCTTTAAAAGGAAGATATATAAGTACAAAGGTCACCTGAGATAACCTATATTGGATTACATGATAACATAGATATGGAGTAGAAACTAATTTTCATGTTCTGATGCAATGTGATAGAAAATATGATTAAGAGAAAGTTAGCAATAAGAAAACCACAAATTTGTGATGGGTTAAACGGTTATTTCTTTCCTAGTTGGAAAAGTTAAAGGAAATCATTTTTGTTTTATGTTCATTTTCATAGAGTTAGAAAATTTATAAATGATATTGAATAATAACATTATAAAACTTACTTACTTGACATGTAGACTTTCATCATTTACAAAAATTTCTACCACAAATTTATCTTTTCTCCAAATGATGAGTAATCAAGATGACTTGGTCACACAAAAAGTGTTAAAATCAACTTCTAGAGAATAACATGATCCCAAAAATATGAACAATATATTACCCCAATCTTTATACATTAAAAAAAACCAACATTGGTTTGTACGAGACTAGATAATCCCCAAAAGGATAATCCTTTATAAAATAATACTACTCTTAATCTCCAAAATTCAACAAAAAGTACCAAAATTCCAAGAAAGACCATTCAATATAAAAGTTTCCATAAAATTATTCAATATAATCCAAATAAATATTGAAACCCAAAACTCAGAGGGATTTAATCACATATTATTCCACATTAAATCTTAACATTTATCTCCAAAATCATCGACTACTCTTAAAGTCTCATACTGAACTGTAATTGACCTAATCACATATTCTCTATGATTGGTCGATCATTTCCATAAATAACGCAAATCATATTATTCTCACAATAAAAAAATAGATTCTTACAAAATAATATTTCAACCATTACTCCCCAAAATAAGTCCCATAGTATTCTATTCTCCTTAAGTATATAGTGTTCCACATAGAGATAATGTATCCCAAAAATAACCTTTATCACTTAATCACCAAATCATTTTCCTATACTAAGGATATACATTTGATAAAACATAATATCATAAATAAATTTATTCTTGATCCATAAAATAATTTAACTAAAAATAATTAGTCATATTAACCAGGGACTTCATGTAGTCCAGTGGTAGGCGATAAATCCCAATCGCACTTTGGTTGTGGGTTTGATTCCCATAGCTTAGTCTGACGCGACTGGTTGTCACACGGTCTGTGTGTTGTCCTTTTTCAAAAAATATACAATTTAATAACATTCCAAAAAATATAAAAATATTCCACGAAAATTACTATAACATATTTTATTATCAAAGGTTATCTAATGCCTTTATTTTTATACCCCAAAATGTAATAACCATTTATCACCTATAAAATAACTATGATGCTTTCTAATAAGGTAACCATTATGGTTATGTTACATATGCTTTAATAACACCCAAACCTCTAAATTTATCTAAACATCCCTCTGATACCAACCATAAGGACCCAAACTTAAACATTAAATAATCTTTAATTAAGTGAATAATTCACATTGAGGATCTTTTCGGGTTTATAGATTTAGAGAATTAGGAAATAACAATTACATTACATCTCAAAAATTACAAAGTAGACACTTCTAATCAGTTTACATTTTTTCATAAAATAAAAACTCTTTGAAAAATGAGTCATGTCTAGTTCCATGTTTTTGACAACATGACTTTTCCTTGATTCAATACATGACCTTAACACACATTATATCCTGTGAAAAACATTTCAAAAACTAGGAATGAACATAAAAATCTCAGTAAGGGATACACAAATAAGGAAAACTGTTAGTTTTTCAAAAAAAATATAAACCATGAATACCTTATCATAAGTAATACTTTTAACATTTGTGAAGTAGTAAATAATCATCACTAAATAAAATATAATTTCTTAATATTTTGTAAACAAAAGATTACCATAAAACCCATAGAAAGAACACATAACATATAAATGTAACTTGGGACATAAAGAAACATAAATGGAGTAACCATACCTTCAACTTACACACATATCACTTAATTGAATAGTCATATGACCGACTTCCATACCCAATGCATTGGAGGTTATAATTTAACCACCTGTCCTGGTTTATCATGGAACCACCCATCATTTGGGTTATCACGTAACCACCATTCAAATGATCAAGTACCATTATAAATTCATAACACATAAAATATATAAGTATTTCAATAATAAAATTTCATTTTCAATAAAAATGACTCATTTGAAGATATTGAATAATCAATTCCTTTTCAATCCATTTTCAAAAACCATTTAAAAAATTTAATAAAGAGATTTTTGAATCAAAGTGTCCCATACCAATTAGAAACATTAAAATGAATTATCATTTTAAAACATTAATTTCCATATAAATAATTCCTAAAAACCATTATGAAAACATGAAAATTAATGAGAAATATTTATAATAATAAATCTTTAAACAATTTAAAACAATATTTTAGTTAAAGAGTTTTTAACAAAATGAGATACGCTTGAATACAAATAATTGGGGAATAAAATTTAATCAGAACATTATAATATCATGAGAATAAATGGATTCATGATATAATATGCCAAAGGAAATATATATACACCATATAAGAGTAAATTGGTGCATAAAAACAATGAAGTCTCAATGTAATGTAAATTGGGATAAAATCCCTTATAAAGATGGTATCCTTAGATTATGGATCAATCAATGAAAAAATCATTTGTGAAAAATATAAATACACAAAATATAATGGTATATTATGTGTAAAACAAAAATATGTTATTCACACATATTTATAGCATGACATAATCAAAAAATAGAAGTTTAACCCAAAGAATTGAAATTGGGCGAAGAAGTTCCCTTACAGAAATTTGACAGCCTAACATCGTCACTTAAAAAAATCAGAATATGGGTTGATGAGAGAGAAAAGGGTATCTAATCCCTTGGACATTAAATTTACTAAAATAATGAAATATATGAACATATAACAACATAATATGAAGTAAATTAACAGACATAACAAAAAATAAGTGTTTTAGAAAGATGTGGGTGAAAAGTTCCCTTACAGATTTAGTAACTTACGAAACCTGCGCCAAATTAAATAAGGTTCATACAATGATGAATTAAATATGCATAAATTAAAGTATATAACTCAATTAATACATTCATCAGCAGTACATAAACACAAAAAATAAAATATTGTCAAATATAGCATGAATCTCACGGGAATAAAAAGTGAGATGAAAACCCCTTACCACATTGTAATCAATCTATTAATATGACCAAAAGTTAATAAAAAACAAATTAATCACATAATAACATGAATATTAAGAGAATAATGATAAAATATATCAAATGGATGTGCATAATACACCCCATTCAATAAATAAGTGTGCAATAATGGAAATCTCATGGAATTAAAAGTGAGATAATAATCCCCTTACCTTGTGTCCGAAACGACCCGTTCATTATTTAATTTGACGTTTAATAGAATTAAGTGAATTTAAACTTGATTAAAAAACTTTTTCAAGTTTATTATTCTTTTTTATCACTTATTACCTTTTTATAACAATTGGTTAATTATTTGATTTCATATTGTACATTTTGTTGATGTTCAGAACTAGAGTTAAAAAATGACCTTGTTATAATTATAAATTTTCCATGTGGTAAAAAGTCCATTATTTCCAGAAATATATTCATAATTTTGATATCACATATATAATATATATTCATTATATATATTTATTTATAACATTACATAATATATGTAGATAAGACATAAAATGCACAGTAAATGGAGACGATAAGTCGTACGTACGCATGAATGCTACTTTCATTTCTATTTTGTATTTTAATGGAATAAAAACATAATGCTAAATAGTTATATTATAATTCCAGTATAATATAACAGATAATTTTATTAAATTATTCCCTTATATGTTCCACATATGGCATGAATGAGTCATACCACTTTGAGGTGGCGGTAGTCCACACTTCATCAACTGAAATTATCGTATTTACCCACTATTGAAACCATAAAGAAATTATATAAATGAAAAATAAAGAATCCTAGAAACAATATAAATAATATATATATCAAATATTTATATAGTTATATCTTAATGGACACCATAAGAGGTGGAATGAGGAGATTGAACAATCATCATTTCATGAGGCAGTACATCGTCGTCCACAGAAACAGTATGTTTTTTACCAATTAGATGGAGGTGTGTGTAAGTGTAGTAATATTACTTCTCACAACAAAAACATAGTATATTGAGGATAATGGTTTTGTTATAAAATAAATTAATAAAATGAGTTTAGGGGGTTGGAAAAGCAATATAAAATAAAATAACTTAAAAGAAGATGTTACCATTAAATCAGGTAACTCCCTTTGGTTTGAACCGAATGGCTTTCTTGAAGTTCCTTATACCTAAGGTATGGCTTAGAAGTGGAAAATAGGAATCTTTAGAGCTTATTTTGGAAAAGGTTGCATGATCCAAGGGGCTTGAGAGATGTGAGTAATGGGTTAGAAGTGAGGGATTTTTATAAAGGTTAGGAGGTGCTCTTTAGGAAAGTTTGAAAATATTATTTTATTATATAATACTTTTCCATTTATAAAGTTACAAAACTAATTAAAGTCAAATATAATATGACTCATGTTCTAAATAAAATTATACAATAATAATTGGACAGGTTTTAGATATTTTGTTTTTAATTTTTATAATCTTATTTATTTAAATCATTCATTCATAAGGTAAACACTATATCATTATTGTGTCAAAAATAATTTTATTTATTTCATGTATAAAAATTATAAAACAAATATCCTGATGTAGGAAATATTTTTAGATTTAAAATTAATATTTATAGAAGAAGATAAAACTTATATAACTCCTTGTAAAAATTAATTTACTAAAAGATATATGTTTATGTTATTTTTGTCTTTACTTAAAATTAATTAAAATAACGTGTCATTATCTTACCCATGTGCCTTTCAATGGACAAAGGTCTCACCCAGGATTTTCATGGTCAGACATTAATTATACAATATGGTTAGGACAAGTTTTAAGGAAATTTTATATTAATATAATATTGTTTTTACCTTGAATTACCATATTTACTTTTAACCATGGTAAATAAAGGTTAAAAGTTAATATTAACCAAAAATTAATTTAATCTTATTGAACCAAATTTTACTTACTAATAACATATATTTATATAGGGTTTTTGAAATTCAATTCCTAGAAGTAGTAAAATTTTATTTTATTGAAAAAGTCATCTTTTTAACAACTACCCATTGTTTTCACTATTCCTCAAAAATTGACATTTTTAGAAAAATACCAAAAATTCAGCCTAAGAAATATTTGATCTACCAAATTAAAAAATTATGTATATTTTACCAAATTAAAAACATAGAAGTTGGATTAATTAATTTAAAATTAATTCTCATTGTCAAAACAAAAGTGTGTTTTATAAAACAATAACCATCAAAAGATTTACACTTGTGTATGTCCAATTTCAAAGTGGAATTTATTCCAATCACCAAAATTGGAGTAAATGGTAAAAATATAATCTAATTAAAATTTTTAACCAATTAAAAATAAAATCTAACTATATAAATAAATTATAATAAAAGACAGTTTTGAATTTAAAGATAGTATTGTTTACTATTCATTTAAAAAATGAACAGTATCAAAAAAATATCATAAATTTACCAAAAGTAAATTTTGATGTCCCGAATCTAATGAATAATTTTATTATGTCAAATAGAACATATAAAAGTTACCAAAACAACATTTAAATGGGTCCTCCATTAAAAGGAGGTAAATCGACCTTTTAAATAATATTAGATTATCTGTGCTTAAAATTAGATACATTCTAATTTTATGCCTCTAAATTTTATTGAATAAATGTAAAAACATTTACCAAACATTCATAATCATATTGTATTTAGTTATTTTCATTTCCTCCAATACAACAGCAAGGCATTAACTACCATTAAAAATAATATTATATTATTATTTTTCAGTGTGACTCAACATTGTGTGAAACATAAGACTTTGGAGAAACCCATTGTTGTGTGTCAGGTACACCATTGCATATTGAATCACCTTAAAAATAAAACTAATATTTAATTTAAAATTTTTAATAAATATGAAAATTTTATATACTTTAATTTCGAGGGATATTACATACTTCCCCCCTTTTGGAAATTAAGACCTTGAAATTTTAAAATTGATCTTGGAAACTTCATTTAATGTTCTACATCAGAAGAAGAGTAAATAAAAATATCACTTTAAAATGAAGAAATATAAGTACAGAGGTCACCTGAGATAAAACATATTAGATTCCATGAAAACATGGATATGAAGGTGAAACTAACTGTCATGTTTTGATGTAGAGTGATAGAAAACATGATTAGGAGAAAGTTAACAACAAGAAAACCACAAATTTTGGATGGGTTAAATGGTCATTGGTTTTGAAGTTGGAAAAGTAAACAGACAAAATTTGTGTTTTATGTTCCTTTTCATAAAGTTGGAGAATTTATTAATGATATTGAATTAGAACATAAGGAAACTTATTTACTTGACATGCAGACTTTCATCATTTACAAAATTTCTATGACAAACTCATCTTTTATCCAAACGATGAGTATTCAAGATGACATAGTCACATAAATGTAATAAAATCAACATCTAGCGAATAAAATGATCCAAAATATATGAACAATATATTTCCCCTATCATTATAAATTAATGAAAACCAAAATTGGATACAATGAGATTAGATAATCCCTATAAGAATAATCCTTTATAAAAAGAATACTACTGTTAATCTACAAAATTCAAAAAAAGTACCTACAGATCAAGAAAGACCATTTAATATAAAAATTTATTTAAAATTATTCTAAATAATACAAACAAATATAGAAACCCAAAACTCAGAAGGATTTAATCACATATTCTTTCACAGTAAATCTTAACATTTATCTCCAAAAACATCGACTACACTTAAAGTTTCATACTGAAGTGTAACTAACCTAATCACATATTATCTATTATAGGTTGATCATTTCCATAAATAACCCAAATCATTTTATGTACACAATAAAAACATAGATTCTTTAAAAATAATATTTCAACCATTACCCCATAAATTAAATCCCATAGTATTCTATTTTCCTTAACCATATAGTGTTCCCAATAGAGATATTTTCTCCCAAAAATATCCATTATTACTTAATCAACAAATAATATTCCTATACTAAATAAATACACTTGATAAAAAATAATATCCTAAATAAACTTATTCTTGATCCATAAAACCATTTAACTAAAAAGAATTAGTCATACTAACCAGGGACTTCACGTAGTCCAGTGGTAGGTGATAAATCCCAATTGCACTTTGGTTGTGGGTTTGATTCCCGCAACTTTTTTTGACGTGATGGGTTTTCACATGGTTTTCTTTTTGTCCTTTTTCAAAATATATACAATTTCATAATATTCCAAAAAAAAGAGAAACATTCCTCAAAATATCCATAACATATTTTATCCTCAAATTTTATCTAATACCATTCATTTTGAACCCAAAAATGTAATAACCATTTATCACCTCTAAAATAACTATGATTCTTTCTAATATGCTAACTATTATGGTTATGTCACTTATGCATAAATAAAACCCTAACCTCTAAATTTATCTAAACCTCCCTCTTATACCAACTATAAAGACTCTTCCTTAAACATTATATAATCTTGAATTAAGTGAATAATTCACATTGAGGATATTTTTGTGTTTAAATATTTAGTTAATTAGCCAATAACTATTACCTTAAATCTCAAAAATTAAAATGCAGCCACTTATACTCAATTTCCATTTTTTTCCTAAAATAAAAACTCTTTGAAAAAAGGGTCATGTCTAGTTCTATGTTTTAGACAACATGACTTTCCTTGATCCAATCCTTGACCTTATTCCACTTTATGTCATGTGAAAAATATTTCAAAAACTAGGGATTAGCATAAAAAGCTCTGTAAGGGATACTCAAATAAGAAAAACTGTTAGTTTTTCAAAACAAAAAATAAACCATGAATACCTTATCATAAGTAATACTTTTCACCTTTATGAAGTAGTAAATACTATTAACTGAATAAAAGATTATTTCTTACCATTTTTTAACCAAAATATTACCTTAAACCAATAGAAATAACACATAACATATAAATGTAACATGGGATGTAAAAATACATAAAATGAATAACCATACGGTCGACTTCCACACATATCACTAAATGGAATAGCCATACAGCTGACTTCCATACCCAATCCATTGGAGGATATAACGTAACCACCCGTCCTGGTTTATCATGGAACCACCCGTCATTTGTTTTATCACATAACCACCCATAAAATGTTCAAGTACCATTATAAAATCATAACACATAAAATATATAAACATTTCACTAATAAAATTTCATTTTCAATCAAAATAAATCATTTCTAGATATTGAAATAATCAATGCTTTATCAAACCATTTTCATAAACAATTTAAAACATTTAATAAAGATATTTTGGAATAAATGTGTCACATAGAACTTAGAAACATTAAAATGAATTATCATGTTAAAAAATTAATTTCTATATAAATAAATCCCAAAAACCATTATGAAAACATGGACATTATTGAAAAATATTTATAAAAATAAATCTTTAAAATATTTAAAATGATATTTTAGTTAAAGAGTTTTTAAAGAAATGAGAGATGATTGATTACAAATAATTGTGAAATAACATTTAATCATAAATTTATTATATCATGAGAATAAAGGGATTCATGGTATAATATGCCAAAGGATAGTATATACACCATATAAGAGTTAATTGGTGCATAACAACAAAGAAGTCCCAATGGAATATAAATTGAGACGAAATCCCTTATAAAACATTCACCACATTAAATAAAGGTCATAAAATGAATATATAAATACCCATAACTTAATGTATATTACAAAATTAATACAATCATTGGTAGTACATATACCACAAAAAATAAAATATTCGCAAATATAGCATGAATATCACGGGAATAAAAAGTGAGATGAAAACCCCTTACCACGTTGTAATCAATCTAGTCATATAACCAAAAGTTTATAACCAAAAAATGAATCACATAATACCATGAATATAAATAGAATAATGAAAATATCTATCAAATGGATATGCCCAATACACCACATGCAATAAACAAGTGTCGGACAATGGAAATCTCACAGAATTAAAAGTGAGATAAGAAACCCCTTACCTTGTGTCCGACTTGACCCGTTCATTATTTAATTATTGAATAATAAAATTTAGTTAATTTATATTTTATTAAGAACCTTTTTCAAGTTTTTAGTCTTTTTATATCACTTATTTCCTTTCTATAACAATTGGTTAATTATTTGAGTTCATATCGGACATTTTGTCGATGTTCAGAACTTGAGTTAAAAAATGAACTTGTTATAATTATAGATGTTCCATGTGGTAAAAAGTCCATTATATCGAGAATTATATTCATAATTTAGATATCATATATATCCAGTATATATATGTATTTATAACAGTACATAAAATTTGGAGATAAGAAATGAAATGCACCATTAATGGAGACTGTAAGTCATACGTACGCATGAACGCTACATTCATTTCTATTTTGTATTTTATTGGAATGAAAACTAAATGATAAATAGTTATATTATAATACTAGTATAATATCAAATATAATTTAATTAACTCCATCACTTATATGTTACACGTATGGTATGAACGTGTCATATCACTTTGAGGGGGCGGTAGTCCGCACTTCATCAAATGAAATTATCGTATTTACCCACTATGGAGACCATAAAAGAATTATATAAATTAAAAATACAGAATCATATAAAAAATATAAATATAATATACATCACATATAAATACTGTTCTATCTTAATGGGCACTATATGAGGTGGTAGGAGATGATTGTACAATCATCATTTCGTGAGGCAGTAGTTCTTCATCCACAGAAACAATATGTTCTGTACCCATTAAATGGAGGTGTGTGTAAGTGTAGTTTGATTAATTCTCATAAAAACAACCTAGTATATTTAGGATACTGTTTTTTTAAAATAATGTAATAAAAAGAGTTTAGAGGGTTGGAGAAGAAAAATAAAAAAAATAACTTAAAAGAAGACATTACCTTTAAATTGGGTAACTCCCTTGGGTTAGAACCAAAAGGCTTTCTTGAAGTGCCTTATTCCTAAGGTAAGGCATCTAGGTGGAATATAGGGATCTGGAGAGATTATTTTGGCTGAGGTTGGATGATCTAAGGGGCTTGAGAGATGTGAGTAATGGGTTAGAGGTGAGGGCTTTTTGTAAGGGGGAGAAGGGGCTCTTTAGGAATGTTTGAAAATATTATTTTATTATATAATTATTTTCAGTTTCTAAAATTAAAAAACTCATTAAAGTTGAAGATAAGATGACTCATGTTCAATATAAAATCAATCAATAAGAATTGGATAGTTTTTAGATATTTTTTAATTTTTATAATCTTATTTATTTAAATCATTCATTAATGAGGTAAATACAACATCATTATTGTGTCATAAATAATTTTATTTATTTATGTCTAATAATTAAAGAAAAAATATTATGATTTAAGAAATAGTTTTAGCTTTAAAATTAATATTTATAGGGGAAGAGATAACTTATATTACTCCATGTAAAAATTAATTTACTAAAAGATATATGTTTATGTCATTTTTGTCTTTACTTTAAATTAATTAATATGAAGTGTCATTATCTTACACAATTGTATTTCAATAGACAATGGTTTCACCAAAGAATTTCATTGGTCGGACATTCCTCATCCAATAAGGTTAGGACTAGTGTTAAGGAAATGTTATATTATTATAATATTGTTTTTACCTTGAATTACTGTATTTACTTTTAACCGCTGTAAATAGAAGTCAAAAGTTACTATTGAACAAAAATTATTTTTATCTAATTGAACCACATTTTACTTAATAATAAAAAACATGTATGTAGGGTTTTCAAAATTCAATTCCCAGAAACAGTAAAATTTCATTTAAATGAAAAAGTCATCCTTTTAACTACTAATCATTGTTTTTACTATTCATCAAAAATTGATGTTTTTCGAAAAATACAAAAAATTCAGCCTAAGATATATTTGATATTAAAAATTCAAAAATGATGTATATTTTACCAAATTCAAAACATATCAGTTGGATTAAGTAATTTTAAATTAATTCCCGTTGTAAAAACCAAAGAGTGTTTTTAGGAAACAATAACTATCAAAAGATTGACAGTTATGTATGTTAGCTTTCAAAGTGAAATTACTTCCAATGAACAACATTGGATTAAATGGTAAAAATATAATCTAATTACACTTTAAAATCAATTAAAAAGAAAATATAACCATATAATTAAATTATATTAAAAGGCAGTTTTGAATTCAAATACAGTATTTCTCACTATTCATTAAAAAATGAACATTATCAAAAAAATACCTAAAATTTACCCAAAGTAAATTATGATGTCCCAAATATAAATAATAATTTTATTTTTTCAAATAGAATATATAAATGTGACCAAAACTAGATTTAAAAATTGTTAGCCATTAAAAGGCGTTAAATTGTACTTTTAAATAATATTAGACTATTTGTGCTTAAAATTAGATTCATTCACATTTAACCCTCAAAATTTTATTGAATAAGTGTGAAAACATTTAATAAACATGTATAATAATATTGTAATTATTTCTGTTCGTTCCTGCCAATAAAATGTCTAGGTGTTAACTACCATTTAATATAATATTATATTATTATTTTTCAATATGACTGAGCATTGTTTGCAACATAAGACTTCGGAGAAACCAATTGTTGTGTGTCAGGTACACTATTGAATATAACATCCTCTGTAAAATAAAATTAAAATTTAATTAAAAATATTAATAAATATAAGAATTTCATATTCTTTATTTTCCAGTGATTTTACATATATATTATTTTAATATATTAACTAATATATTAACATCCTTTTATATTATAAATTTATATCAAATATTTAGTAAAACATACTTTGTTTAAAAGTTTCATATTACAATAAAAGTGGATTTTCATTATATTTTGAATTTTAATTTAAATAATCAATTTGGTAATTTTAAAATTTGAATTATAGAAATATTATTCCATATTTTTGATACAACACATCAATATTAAATTAATTATATTTTTTTTGATTATTTTTAAATAATTAATTTTTAGGTGAATAATGAAAAATATTTTTTTACTAATATTGTAATGCTTATAACATTATGAAGAAGTATGTATTATATAAAAAAAATTTAATTTTTATTAGTGGATGAATATATTAAAGCAGTTACTAAGTGGAATTTATAAAACTCGTGTTTAATGTTTTGGGAACTTAAGTAATATTTTACTCCAACAACTGTTTTTATTTTTTTATATTAAATATTATTTTCAATCACATTTTGAAATTAATTATATGAAAATAGATATTATATTTTAAATATTTTATTTCAAATTTTATAATAAGAGAAATTAAATTTTTATATATAATTTTGATAACCCTATTTAACGATAATGACCACGATAATGGTTAAAGTGTTTCAAAGATTTTTTTATTAATGATGTTTGATTTTTATCTAATAAAATAAATTAGTATATTCTAATATTTAAAAAAATGTAATTTTTAAACCACTATATGAATATATTATCAATCCTTAAATTGGTAATCAATACTACATATGATTATGAACACTTAATAATGAAAACAACATTTTTAAACAATATTGGTTTTCTATATTAGAAATAATTTTAATTAAAATGTTAGTTTAATATTATTTATAAGTTAAATATTATTATATATAGTTTGTTTTTATGGTTATATTGGTAAAATATGGTAAAATATGTCTTCGTATATTACTAATAAAATATAAATTACTTGGGTAAAACATGGCACTATGGGAAAAACCAAAATGGTAAATTAAAAAAATAGAGTGGTATGAGTAAAAACAATTGTATAAAATATAGTGAAATATTAATCGTGAATTCTCAATTGAAATTATCTCATTCCATACTTCATTGTTTCACAAATTTATATATTTGTCACTTTGAATATTATCATTCCATCATTGAAAAATTAATTGGTCTTTACAAAACATGTATTTTACTCACT
Source organism: Viscum album (assembly GCA_963277665.1). Taxonomy (NCBI): domain Eukaryota; kingdom Viridiplantae; phylum Streptophyta; class Magnoliopsida; order Santalales; family Viscaceae; genus Viscum; species Viscum album. The sequence continues at coordinate 1,041,595,155 of OY728129.1, forward strand.
TATAAAAAGTGATCATGCCCACTACATTTTTCTTCTTATTATAAGGAATTATAAATACAATAAATATACCCTATTCTCTCTTCAATTATCTCCCCAAATCACAATATCATTTCCTATTCCAAAAGACCATGATGAGGAGCCTAATAGTGTTATACATTGGAAAACATCCCAAGGCAGAGGTAATGCAACAACCCCAAACCTGCACCCCCCGATTTGATTCAAAAACCGGAAACATACATTTACTGTTTTAATATTGAAAAATGTTACCCATTTAAAAAAAACATAAAACATAAAAAGTTAATATTGGATCCCTTACATGGCCAAAGAACTTTTAGTTTTATAGTTTAGATAAATTGGATAAACACATACATAAACAACTCTTGTGACATCAAGTGTCTATTTCCCCCACTATTACCAGTTTTTCATATTCCATATTAAGACTTTAACATCCCCAATAACATTCCCTACATATGGAACCTTTTTATGAAAAATAATTTAGAATCATTATTTATATAATGTGTAAAACTTAACACAATAATTTTGTGATCAAATTCTTAGTATGGTCAAACATAAACATTTAAAATTGAATTTCCTCAGTGAGAGTAAGATAAGAATAACGGTGTGATGACATAATCATAGTACATGAAAATAAACTAATGGAATTAATACTCACTAATACCTAGATAATAAATCATGGAATAATTATTTAACAAAGTAAAGATTAATTGGATTCAATAATCATGAGCAATTTGATATCATCCTTGATCAAAAGAAACATTTATATGCCATAAAATAAATAAATAGAATGCATTAGTACCATGGGAAATAAACATCATAGAACCCTTTTAAAACTTATATAATTTTAATAACCATATAGATAATTTCTGCTATAATTATTTAGATAAAATAATCATTCCCCAATTAATATGACTGCTATCTGTGTCCACCAATCATGGGGATAAGGAATTGCTGAATGTAAATACAATTAAAATATCATTAAAAGTTTACATAGGAAAATTCATTTTTAGATTAAAATTATCTTTTAAAAAGTAAAGATTCATAATATATTGTGAAAATAATTTTCCATGAAAATAACTTTTAAATCATATAAATTAATATTTACATAAAATAACGTTCATAATTGTGTAAAAAATCATGTTTAAATGTTAAAAATAAACTTTATTTTTAAACATTTGTAAAAGTGAGTCTAATGTGACCCATTTAGAAAATGATAATAAATTGATTTATTTTAAACATTCTAAATGAAATTAAAATGACATTTCAAATATAATTATGATATAATTTATTTTTTGGAATGATCATTCTTTAAAACATTTTATAAAACATGGATACAAAAGAAACAATTCCTAATATAAACCAAGATACATGATCGGTACCACATACAAACATATTTCTTAGTTTTTATTCAATCAATAAAGAAGTAAACGTGAAATAAACATATAAAGCACATTCATACCCATGGTAGAAGAAAATATATGTGGTTCTTGAAAATAAGATCATATGATTTCCTCTAAAATAACCTCCAAAAAAATCATTCTTGTAAAGAAATGAGATTTTAACATAACTCCTTTACCATAGTGTAAACATTTCAACTGTAATCCCACAAAATAATATATTCAAATAATAAATTAAATATAATCTAAATGATGATATTAATGATATATTATTTTAAAGAGGAAGTAAATGAACATCATAAAATAATCTAACTACATATCATAAATAAATACATCCCAAAGAAAGATATTTTTTGATGAGTTACCCTTAAAAATATAATATCATTGAATCATGAATTAATCAGTGGAGAGATTATCTATACCAAAGGGAAGAAATATAAAAAAGTTAAAATATATAGTAAAATAATTTTTATATCAATTAAAAAATAATCAAGGAATAAGAGTGTCAAAAATGTGTTATAACCCAATAAAAATAAATTGAGTTAAGAAACTCTTTACAACTCAGTAAGATTCCATTAAAATCCTCTTTTGTATAACAATTAAAATTGTAACACAAAAAAAGTCTGTAACATGTAAAATGTCTGTATATACACCCTATAATATACATTTTCTACATAATAATAAAATATGCCTTAATTAAAGTAAATTTAGATAAAATTCCAAACCTATTGTATGGAGTTGCTATATATGACCTCGAGCACCTGTATAATAGAATAACATCAATTATTTAGTTAATTAAGTTACATTTTTTTTATTAATATCATATCTGTAAAACATTTTTTTTAATTTAAACAAATTACAACTATAATTAATTAATTATATAAGTCCACATCGGGTGTTTTGAGGTTGTCTGATCCATAATTTCAAAATGGCTTTTGTATATTTTCCATGGTTAAAATTGGTCATTATTCCTTCATGTACAGAATAATTATCATGAAATAATTATCATTTTCAAGCATAAATTATTCTTTTCAATTCAACCATTAAATATGGTTATGAAAAAATAACTATGTTACATCATTAAGGTGGTAGGCAGTAAGTATGCATGAGTAACATTTCCATTTTTCAATGCGCAATATATAAAGTATATAAGAATTATTTTATATTTTAGGAATGTTAATTATATAATTAATATAATTATATATATATATATATATATATATATATTCTATCATATTTGGTTATGAAAAACGAACCACATCGCTTCATGGATGTGGTAGTCCACATGTACATGAGAACAAAGTTATCATATTTTAGTGAATGGAAAGGTAAGAAATTAGGTTATATATTATCATTTAAGAATCATAAATATTGAATTAATACTACATATAAATATTTATTAAATCATTATAATTTACTTGAGAGGAGGTAATGGAAAAAAATTACATTGGTTTATAAGGAGGTAGACCGTAGTACTCCCAAACAATGAATTCATTTTCCATATGATGAAGGTTATAAATTGATATATATTATCAAATTAACATAATAAAGCCTAGAATTATTAAATATACTAATTATATAATACAAAAATGCTATGGATTATTTAAAGTTGGTGGAAGAAGAAATTAAATAGAAACTCTCATTGAAGAACGATACCTCTTCTTTAGGTATCCTCTTTTGAATAACATATTAAAACCACAATTATAATGCCCCAAGCCCGTTCTTCTGGAACCAATGCTTAATTTTTTTTTGTAATGTGTTTTAAAAGAAACAGAATAATCAAAAAACAATTTATAACAATGAGGACCTTTTCTGGTCTAGGTTCTGGAGGATTAGACCCCACATTACATTTATCAGAGTTGAACAAAAAAAAGTGTCTAATATGATTCCACCTGCGCTAACTTCAAAAGTGATGATATCAGAATTTAATATTATACAGTACCTATGAATAATCATTTTAAAACAAAGGGTGAGTATTTAATTTCAAAATAAGGGGGTTTAAAACTGTTGAATTACTTTTTTAAGGAATTGATCTTTTGAAAATAAATTTTGGTTAAATGACATTGAAATTATTTTTGAGAACCAAATTGAAAACAGTGTTATAATAATAAAATATTTACCCTTTAATAAAAATATCTTCGTTTGGAAGATAGTCATATTTTGAAATAACTTTAAAAATAATCCAGTGATTCTCTTTGTAAAAAAATAAGCAAACTTCTTGAAAACAAAAATGATTTTGAGGAAACTTAATTCGTTGAAGGTTGTCCTCATCCTACACTATTACTGAAGGATGGTTTTACTTCCCAATGAACTTCTATTTTTATAGTGAATAAGAACCGAGATTTTTTGAAAACATTTAATGATGGATTTATATATATATATATATAAGTGTTTATCACTGGAGTTTTTATTTTTAAACACCTCAATGTATTAAAATACACCTTCATATATATATATATATAGTCATAAATATAATAATGTATATATATATATATGTATATATAATTTCCAATATATATATATATATATGAATGTATATAAATATATATATATATATATGTGTATATATATAATATCCATTTCATCATTTTCATGTTTGGTTGCTACCAAAACTTTTATCAACTAGACTTTGCATATAATTATTCTTTCTTTTGCGAATCACCTTTTATGCTCATATGAGCAATTCATGTTTCATAATTTTACAATAATAATTAATAAATTTCCATTCATAAAATTTTAAAGGAAACATTTAAAACCATATCTATGATATATATGCCATTATTAATATCGGGACTAGGACTTAAAAATTTAAATTAAAACATGAACTTATTATAAATACAATGGGTGTAGATGTAATGCACAATATATGTCCATGTATATGTGAAAACTCAGTTCTCATAATGTTTTTAAAAATTTATGATAAGTTAGGTGCATTGTTTGAAACATGATGATATACTGGCAATAAAATCCCAATTTCATCCATATATATGTGTGTGTGTGTGGGCGTATTGACATGAAACCTAAAACAGTCGTTAATCACAAATTAAATACATGGTTGAAAAAACATTGATAAATAAAAATAGTCATTGGGAGAATTAATTATAAAGTCATATTAAATCATGGATTAAGTATATATACACTTATACATTAATTGTTCGGAAATTTGTTTATACTTAGTTGGATAAATAATCTTATATACGCATGTTGGTAAATCATAATCCATAAAAACAATTCTTAAATTTCATTGAAATAAATTATGAGTTTTGAAAAATATTTCATACAGGTATATTAAAAATAAACTAATTAAATTCATATATAAACACTTGTTTGAAAATAAATTTCCATTTAAAATTTTAATAAAACATCACAATATGTTCTTAATTTAAAAAAAAGGTTTGTTAACAATGAACTAAAATAAAATTTTAACCTGACATATCAAATAAAGATAATTTACCTTAAAAAATAAGAATTTAAGATCATAAGGTAGAATAATTTTTAAACAAAATTCTAAAATAATTTTTTTCAAATTTGAATTAGAATTTGCTTTATAAAACCCCTTTCACAAACATAAATCAAAAACATGATAATGATTAAAATCTATATAATATTCCTTATGAAAAAAATAAGTGGAAATTTTACAGAATGTATTTGAAAATTAACAAACCATTACCTTTTTCTTTGGTGGAAATTGTCTTTACCTAACATAACACTAAACACGACCCTCTTGCTCAAAGAGAAAGAACACTCTATAATGGTCTGCCTCTCTAAAAAAACACTTACTTGTACTAAACAACTCCTAGTGTGAATTTATGATGATATCAGTAGTGTATATTTTATTTTACAAAATTCAATCTAAAACAACGTAAAACAACAATGGATTCAATGAATTAACCTCAACAAAACATTAAAATAGTTCCCAGAAAATGACTCATAACCAACTAAGACATGTAAAATTAAAATATGCCAGATTATAAATTTGAACCAAGATTATTGATTAATCACATGAATGAATGATACATCATCTAAGAAAATAGGAATTTGAGATGAAAACAAACAATGAAATTAATACACTGATTCAATCGGCAATACGTATTGGAAAATGACGTATAATATGATGAAAGGAAGATGACTAATTTAATAGGCTAGCCGACAATCCAATTTAAATTTTCTTTGACAAAAAATTAAAAAACGTTTAATTATAATATAATACTAATCATATTAATAATATGGTTGTAAGAAATTAATAAAAAATGGTGGATAAGTTATGGAATCGTCATCCGAGGAACAAGATCAGAAGGCAAAGAAAAATAGATGAGTTAACTCATTGAAAAAGGTCCACAGTCATGAATATATTAATATTTGTATACAAAAAACTTGAATAAACAAATATTAATTAGGATTTGGGACTACACACATTGTTTTCCTCTAAAATATTATTTAGGAACATCAACGCATCACAAATAGGGAGTAGTTGAACCCTAATCGCACTTCAAAACCCTCACTCAAACTCGATTCCAGATTCTGAATTGTCCTTGAATCTGAATATGAAAACCCTAAATGAAGATTGGACTCGTTGATTTCACATGGCCTGCAGAGGACTCTTGAAACTTGGGTCAGCTCGAATCGACACCCCAGATGCTCACGGATGAACCCTTCTCCCCTATCATCAAATTCTTCCACGTTTAACCCAATCGAATCCTCCACCATTCTCTCATGTTTTCTTTGCTTGAAACCCTACAATACCTCCATCCTCATCCTTTTGATGTGAACACTTGTGAAACCCTCAAGATGGAATCATCCCCCATTTAAAATAATTCCCTTTTTAACTTTTCTTCTTATTTCATTTTTTATTTCGATTTATATTTTTATTTATTTATTTATTTCATGAACACAATTAAAGGGTTATAAATATTATGTAATTAAATTAATAAAATTAGTTTCATATTTCATCCCTAATGTATTTAAATTTATTTTTTTAAATTAAATGTTGGAAATAAATAATAATCATAATAATTTCATTTATAATTTATTTGTATGTTTATAGAAGAATTTAACGGATTTAAAAATTAAACAAATAATAATTTTGTCTCTCTCTCTCTCTCACACACACAGAGATATATATATAATTTTAATAAATTTGAAAATAATAATTTTCATGTAATTTCTAGATTCCTTTAAAATAAATTTATTCGATGATTAAAACATTATTTATTCCTAATATTATAATACAATAACTTAATTCATATTAGTTGATAATTTTATAAATAATCTCATTTTTAAGTAATTCTATTAATGTGTATATTTGTTTGAAAATCATCAATGAAAAGAGAAATTTTATTGATTAAATCAAAAGGTAACATTAGCTATGACTAATTTGTAAAAATATTTAATAAATTAATATTCATTTTCAATTATAATTAAAAACATAGAATTATTGTTCAATTAAAACATAAACTAATAATATATTAAATAATTATTTTTTATACTAAAACTCAAGATGTTACACCAATGGATGGTATTATTCCACACATTTGTCCTCTAGAACATGTTTAGGGATGTTAATATTGTTTTGTTTAAATATTGGCCAAACAAAATGGGTTTTTATGTTTGATTTAAAGATAACGATACACACTCTTTTATAAGAGAGGGCAGGGGCACTCTTGGAATTTCATTAAATATTAATTTAATATATATAATTTTGATTTAAAAATTTCCCATAATTCATAATTTTATAATATAATATGAGTAGGATTATGAAAAACCTCATAAAATAAATGTTTATCATGTTTAGATTACATTTTTACCCTTATCTGCTGGTATTAACCCCCAATTAATCATGTTCACACTTAACGCGACAATAAGGATTTCTACTATTTTAAGTTCCTTAAGGATACAATAAATTAGAAAGGCTCATAAATGGTCAATGATTTATATTAAAAAAATATCATAATAAATTTTATTAATATAATATTTTTAGGATTTTTTTCATTAAAAAAATTATTACTTATTATAAAATATCATTAAGGTACATTTTTATAATTATTCATTACATTGAAATAAATAACATCAATAATAAAAATGAAAATAAAAAATTATTTTTTATTTCATCTACATTACTTAATATTAATCCTAAATATTCATGGATAACATTAATTATCTGAAATTACATTACTTTTAATGTTTCTAATAACCTTTATTGGATTTTCCCATAAATCGAATAAATATTGCGTCAGCTTTGTGAAAGTATTTAGGGTAATGATTTAATATCTGAAAATTAAAAATAAATTATCATGATGAATATGTATCATTTTTAATAATTATAAATATTTACAATGTAACATATATTCTCTATATCCCCTTGATAAAAAAATATAATAATTAAAAACGGTGTGATTTTTTTATATTTTATTACATAAAATATTATAATGGCCATAATCACACCTAAATGAAAACAAAAGATATATATAATAGAATATTAAATTATTATGGATTATATTTACTAATAAAAAATTATTAAAAATAGTTTTATGGTCATTTTATAGTCATTATCATATTATTTTTAATCCGTAATTACCTGATATACCTATAACCATGGTAAAAAAAATTAGTATTGTAACTATTCATGTTAACAAAAAATATAAGGAACCAAATTAGGTTTTTTTAAATACTATTTTAAAACACTTTATACATTTTTAAAAATAAAATACATAGATTTTTTAAAATTTAATTTAAATCCAATCCACAAAAATGCGATGAAAAATAATTTTTCATAAAGACTCCCATTTTAAATATCAAATGTTTTTATATAATAAGTGAAGTATAATATTCCGTTAAAGAAAAAAATTGGTTTATTTTAAATAATTATGAATGATGAAAATTTTAAAAGTTATAAAAAATAAAATTTTAATTTGTAAATAATTTTAAATAAAAATATATTTTAATAAAAATCAGTATTTTTTACTATTCAACGAAAAATCCATCCTTTAAGTAAAATAAAAAAACCTAAATGAAAGATAATTTTTTATATATTTTTTTAAAAAGTGACATTTATATAATCAAATATAGTTTCTAAAATTTGGAAAAATTAATCCTATAATTCTCTCAATACAAATAAATTGAAAAAACAAATCTTTGATGAACAAAATGCCTTCTATAAATTGAGTTCTTATATCCCAATAATTAATCAGTAAATTCTTATTAATTACAACTATTATATATATATATATATATTTAAAATATTATTTAAAAATATTCATACCTATCAAGTTGATGGATATATTCTAAACGACACACTTATATAAAAATATGTCATTATTTTTTTATGCTCAATGTCACATGTCATAAATATTATATAAAATATTATACATATTTTAAAATATTTATATATTAAATTACTCTACCCACTCCTAATTGAATCCCATATTTTTATGACACACCTTTCCATTTACATGGTATAAAAATATGATATTTTATCGTTTAGTTTCGTGTAAAAAAGTTACATAATAGAGGAAAACATAAACAATTCCTCTAAATAATGTGAAAGTCTTTATCATTAGTTCAAACTATTTAATTTTACTGAATCTCATTTACATTGACATATATTAAATGAAATGGTGAGCTTAAGGCCCATTAAGGGAAAAATGAGAAAGAATTTACATGTGATTTTAAGGAAAAATCAACAATAACATGAGGAATATCATTAATCCACAAGCATAGGAAAAATGGAAATATAATAATAAAAATAACATGAATCATAAAAAGGAAATGTGGATAAATAATATAATGGTGACATTCATAATCATGTGACCATACTTTTTTTCACAAAGGTGTTATAAAAATTATTAAGGATAGTCACCAAGCTATCTTAAAACATTCCATCTATAGAGAATAATTTCTTTACACAATTCATTCCATAATTATCATGGAATATAATTTTTATGTATTAATTAATGTGATCCCCATATATCATAATAAAACATTTAAAAAATAACCCATATAAAATAGAAGAAATGTGATTCATATAAAACACATAGTGTTTTAAAAGTTCTTAAATACAAGATCTTTAAGTTATTTATAGCCCACAAAAAAGGGAATGTGGGTTTATGTATTTCAATAATAGAATTAAATAAATCATCTTTACCTATTGGTGAATACCCCTATAATATAAATATGTTTTTTAAATTATATAATGAAAATAAAATGGAATATCTTGAGGAGAATAATGGCATTTTGAGAAGTAAAATCAGTTTCATAAAGGGTATAAAATGTGGTTTAAAAAGGGAAAAAAGAGGGTAAAAGGGTCACACATTCATAAAATAATATTAATAAATTAAAGGGATAAAATAAATTTTATATAATAGATTATTTTTAAATTTTAAAGACATCCCACATAAAGAGTGAAGTTGTATTAAAAAGAGAGTTGTAGATATCCATTAAATTGAAGAGAAATTATTAAAACATGGGGATTGGGACCTTGGTGGATTCATGAAACCTTAGGAGGACTCATTGGGAGAAAAAATTATAGATTTTAGTAGGGTATAAAATGGGATTTAATTTAAATTGATAAATGGGTTGGTTTCTATAGAAATATTGGAGTATTTGTGCATTAATTTCTAAATAAAGCCTTTGGACACCTAGGTAGTGGTAAATGAAAAACCAGGGGCCTTCCCATGATATTTTCCCATATTATTGGACACATGGGACACCAATTATCTTATTTTAATCTAGAAGAGTCTACAATGATTTTATATTATTTATTTTGAAAAGGGAAATAATACTTTTCAAAAAATAACAATTTAAATGTTAATGTTTCCATTTTAGAATTTGGTATGTAAATTATATATTTTCAAATTGATTAATATATATTAAAATAATTAATATTAATAAAATACCATATTTTAAGACTTTTATTGTGGTTAATAACTTACAAGATCATTATTTCATAATAATGAAGTTATTAAACACAAAAAAGTCAAACTATACATTTAATATTCAGAAACAATTTGAATTTTATAAAATTCTCATAAATTCACAGTAACCTAATTTTGATGTGTTGTTTTAAAAATGATATTTATTTTATCATAATAAATCCCTAAAATTGAAATTTTTATCTTTTAAATATAAAAAGCCATATTTATTAAAATTAATAGCTGATTGAAAATGAAGAGTAAAATTTATAATACTTTAAAGAAGTAAAATTATTTTACAATTTATAATTAAATTAGATATTTTTTTATCATTATAATTAATTGAAATAAATATTATTATTAAAAAAATATATTAATATAATTATTTATATTATTCTGAAAAGTAAAATATCTTTTAAAAAAAATAAATTTATCAAATTCCATCTCAATTTTATTTATCAAAACTATTCTTGAAATGTAAATGAATGAAGAAACATGTTATTTATAGAATGTATTTACACTTTATGTAACAAGGTCCTTAAAAAATAACCCCTAATTACACTCACAAAGTTATTTAGAGTATGTTTCATAATGGTGGTGGTTCTGTGGGGTGCCTCGACTAACATCAACCGAGTGGTAATCTCCACTAACTTGAAATTACCCTGTAGGTGATTTTTTTGAGCTTCAAATATTGATGCTAAACATGGGATTTTTCAAGAGAGAACCCTAGTGATGAATCCTCCCTCACATTTTACAACATATTAGTTTCAAACGGACTGACTCTATAGGTTGAGGCAATCAAATCCTCTTTATGTTTCATTTTTCCATTGTCAAAATTTTACTTATCAACTCTAATGATATGGTAAATATTATTATCAAGAGTATTATTCCCAATGGTCATATTTTACAATTTCCATAATTGACTGATGGTAATATAATGATTGATTATAGATAGTCAGATTTCCATTTATATCCACATAATTTAAAGAGACATGGTATTTTAAAAAAAACTAAAAGACACATTTTAAGAAGCAATTATCATTCAAAATGTCTGGGTCATTACATTTTTCCCACCTAGTAAATTTCATACCAAAGATTTTAACTTTTTCCCCTTGTTGAGTAAATGTGTGGCTACATATACCTCATTGTCTAACCTGGTTCCCATGTCATTTATTAATATATATTTTTCTTACATAACACATTCATGATGTGGGTAGTATTATTGGATATAAAATTGTCTCTACATTCCAGGATCTCCATAGGCTTCTCCTCATAAGATAGGTCATGTTCAAGTTGTACCACCTTCAGATTTAGTACATATGAAGGGTTAGGTATGTACTTCATCAAAAGGGATACACATAATATGTAATTAACTTGAGAAACATTTTTATGGTGGTAAATTTGATAGGAAACTCCTCTTATTCAATCAAGTATTTTATAGGGGCCAATTTACCTAGGGCTAAGCATCCCTTTCTTCCGAAACTGGATGAATCTCTTACATGGTGATATTTGAAGGAATAAATTTCTTTCCAACATCAAACACCATATCCCATTGATGGTTTTCATCATAGCTCTTCTTCTATATCTAAGAATCCGTAATGAATTATTAGATGGCATAAAAAATTTATGTTATCTCTTTCATAAGATCTTACCCAAGAATCTTTCACTCACCAACATCATCCAAATAAGTAAGAGTTCTACACAGCTTCCCATATTGTGTGTCATTAGGTGTCATTTGAATACCTGACTAGATAACATTTTTGATTGAGAATTGACTTAATCATAAATGTTGATCCCATCAACCATTAAATTTCATTAAGAATGCTCTCAGTATGTCCTCGAAAGTTTCAATAGTTCTTTTATATTTTCCATTAGATTGAGTGTGATAGGTCATGCAAAATTCAATTTTGTACTCATATCAAATTGATGAATTTTTTTGAATTTTAATTTGAACCTTGGATCATGATTTGAAATGATAGAAAGTGGAACTCCATGAAACCTCACTAATTCATTTACATAAATATTATCATTTTGATCAAGAGATATGTCTCATTGGAATGATATAAAATGGATAGTCTTGGGGAAACAATCCATTATACCCATATCACATTGTTTACATTGGATGTTCTTGGGAAAACAATGACAAAGTCCATAGTGAAATTGTACAACTTCCATATTGTTCTAGGTAGTGGTTGTAATACCCCTTTAGGGATATTTCACTTGGTATTCACCTATTCACACCCCAAGAACCTTATAGTGTAGTCGACAATATCCCTATTAATTTTATACCACAAATAATGATCCATAATGTCCCTATACATTTTATTTCTTCCAATATGTATAGAGAATGTAGAGAAATGTGATTCCCCCATCAGATCCTTATTTATTTATAGAAAATACGGAACACAAATCATTGTACTAAATTTCACTATAACTTATTAATCAATATTGATCTTAGGAAACATCCAATTCTTCACATTTTCAATCTTCTTCTATAACAAAAAATCTTATATTTGAGATTTAATGATATTCTATTGAAATTATGGTTTAGATATTATATGGAATAGGGTTGATTATGTCCCTTCCCTCATTATTCCCTTGTCCAGCCTTACTAGCTCCTTCATCAAACTGTGTCCTATAATCATCATCATTTCCAGAAAAGATAGGGTAATTAACACTTAATCGATCAATGAGATTATTCTCTCTTCTAGAGTGATAATGAATTTAATAACCATAACCTTTATGAAGACCTCACCATATATTATATATGATGTTCAATTAATTTTCCATGAAAATATACTTCAAACTTTGTTTGTATATGTATATATATTTTTTGTCCTCATAATTATAGTGCCTCTATATCTTTAGAGAAAAAAACTACAACCACCTCTAGGTCTTACGTAAGATAACTATGATCATAAGACTTTAACTATAAACATGAATAAGAAATAACCTATTCATTTTTCTTGAGGACTAACCTAAGACCATTTATATACGCATCCTTAAAAATGATGACTCCTTCTTCAATAGAGGGAAGAGTTATCATGGATGAGGTAACCAATATCTTCTTCAGCCCTTGGAAACCTTCTTCACACTCCTTTGTTGAGATGAACTTGGACTCTTTTAAATTTATCTTGGTTAGTAGAATATAAAATTGAGGAACATTTTTCTCAAACCTCCTATAATATATTTCTAAACTAAGGAAAATATGAATCTGAATTACTGTTATAGGATGAGTCCACTCCTATACAACCATTTTCATGTATGGTTAATCTTATATTCTATAATTTGTTATAATTTTCCCCAATAAAGAAATTTTTTATAACCAAAATTCAAATTTTATGAACATTAAAAATACAATCTACTTCCTGAGAATGTGTAATATAAATATAATATTATCCTCATGATATAATTTTTTTTGGAATACATTAGAATATTTTAAAAAAAACAACCACAATGTCATCATGGTAATCCTTAAAGACACTATTTATAAAAACCATAAAAATAGCTAGTTCTTTAGTCAAACTGAAAGGGAATTATAAAAAAATCATAATGGAAAAGTCTTGATCATAAGTGAGTCTTTAAAATATCTTCATTCATAACCTTCATTTGATGATAACAAGGTTCAAGATCAATCATGGAAGAACATTGAGCCCTATGAAGCTGGTCAAATAAATCACCAATCTTTCGATGTGGGTACCTATTATTTACTATGATCTGGTTAAGTACCCTATAATAAATTCATAACACATTGATCTATACTTCTTATTAAAAAATGAATATGTTTTCCCTAAGGATACACACTTGGTTTGATAATCCCCCACCACAAATTTTTTTGAATTTGTTTCTTTAATTTCTCTAACTCAACATTTTATATTTTATATGGTGTCTTTGATATTAACTTGGATCTAGGAATGATTTCAATGGATAAATATACCTATCTTTATATGGGTGGTTAAGGTAACTCATAAGGATATCTATAAATATATTCATAAATGATGTGGACCTTGTGGATTCATATACTTTCATTTCCAACATCATATTCACCAATCATCTATATAAAGAAAGCATTGGGAGAAGATATTAGAAAAATATCAGGATGATATATCTCTCCTCGAAAAATAACTATATGTTTTTCATTCAATATTACTGATATTTCCTTAAATCTATATTTTATTTTAATATTATACTTTGAGTGTCATTCCATCCCTATTATAGTGTCAAATTACAACATGGAACTGCATACGAGATTTGTGATGAGATTATAATTTTCAATGTGAATACAATTGTTTATATACACTTATAATTCTTGTATAATCCCTCTATAAGTCATGAATGATAAATATAACTCTTTAATATTTGGGATTGATTCTATATTCAATGAAAACATGGAATAAATAATGGAATGTGTATAACCATAATCAAATATATTACATTCTAGATTTTTGAGAAAAAGGAGACTACCTTCCACAAAATCACTGGTAGAATTTACATCATTTATCCTGATATAAAAAGCATGATCTTTCTTCCATATCCTATGATTAGGTTGATAGTGATTCCCATATATTAACATTCAATTTGGATAGTGATTGGTAATGTTCCTAAGATGTCCACATATGAAGCATTAGACTTTAGGATGGTCTTTGACCATCATCACTTTATATTTATTGTTGATAAGTTGAGATTTTACATCAATATGGTATTTCATAGAAATATTTACATATCTTACACACTTGTAACATTTCCCTCTCACGAGAAAATAATTCCTCTAATTATTCATCCCACTTTTTGCATGTGGGATGTTGGAATTTATTTCCTCTTCTTCCATGATCAAATTTCCACCCCATGTTTGGATCTAAAGATCTCTTCTTTAATTTTATATATGGTACCATTGTATCTCTCTAAACTCCATCTCAGTCATTATAGATCTTCATAATATCCCCTTATAATATTCATAGTCTCAATGCGATTTATTCTTCCATTTATGTGGTCTTATTCCATTTAAGAATCTATCAAACTTTCCACTGCGATCATTCAATAATCTAGAGGTGTAGTGTGAATGTATTATATAGTTTGTCTCATAGCTTTACCTAGATTCATTTTCCTTCTTCTTCATCTCTAGTAATTCCTTCTCCATGTTTTTTCCCATGAAACGAGGGAAATATTTTTTGGAAAAGGATCCCTTTAACACTTCTTACTCTATAACATCAATCTCCCTTCATGGAATCATATTTTTAAAAAGTTTCTAACACAGATCATCTTCTCCCTATAAGAAGTAAAAAGACATGATGACTTCCCTTCTCTCTAAACAAGGGATTATTGAAAAAAATCATTTCTATATATCTTATACATTGTTCAGCAATCAATGGGGCAGTTGATCCACCGAAATAAGGTGGTCACTATCGCATGAAGGGTAGAACATAAATGTTTTCCCATAAAGGCACTAGTGCAGAAAACGTTTTTTACGTCACCATTTTTTACGTCGGTTATATAAAACCGACGTCATAATATGTAAAACGAGGTTTTTTACGTTGGTTATTTAATAACCGATGTAAAAACCTGTGTTTAGTACACCTTTAACGTCAGTTATTTTTATAACCGACATTATTAATCGCGCGGCTTCGTTTTTTACGTCGGTTATACATTAACCGCCGTAAAAAACAGAAGCGAGGGGGTGTCTGTTACGTCGGTTATTCAATAACCGACGTAAAAAACGCGGTTTTTGAAGGCCTTTTTACGTCGGTTATTTTATAACCGACGTAAAAAAAGAATCCGCAGATGTTTTTGATGTCGGTTATGGAATAACCGACGTAATAAAATGCGGATTTTGAGCCCTTTATAACGTCGGTTATAAAATAACCGAAGTAAAAAAAGAATCGGAGGAAGGTTTTTACGTCGGTTATTGACTAACCGACGTTATAAATGTTTTTAAAAAAATTATCACGTCAGTTATTCAATAACTGACGTGATAACTCATTTAAAAATTTACCCAGACCCGTGGATTGTCATTCGCGAGTTTACCTTCGACAGTCGCGACTCGTCTCTCTCACGCGTAAACCCGAATCGGCTCGTCCATTTAGTTGGTTTAGATTCATTTTACGATCATCGTTTCTCATATTTTAATCTCCTCGGATCAATCATCTAAACTCGCAGCAGTCAGGTAATCCTCCCACTCATTCGTTTTTTTTCGCGGATAGTATATATATGTGTGTTGTGATTTTTTTTGTTGAAACTAGCTAAGATTCTTCGATTGCGAACCCTTTTAACTTGTTTTGGAACCATAATCTTATTTATCATCCCTAGATCTATTAGTTCGACTTGCAATATTGACTAATTTTATGATTTCACTAATTTTTCATCGTTTTCTATAAATCCCCGAGAGGGTTGGGGCGTGTCCATTTGGATGGGTTGCCCTTTTACAGTTGTTACTACTTTATTCACACACAACCATGGCATAGGTGCATGGATTTGGGATCACATCACCATTTTCACCCCCTGCAAACAAAGTTTCACGAGGAGGACTCGCCAGATTTCCCCTCGGCATGTTAAAATTTTAGATACCCTCTTTTCAGCAAGTAAAAAATTAACTAGTTTTTTCTTCACTACTTATCCCAAACAAATAAAACCACCATTCTTTCTAGAACCTCTACTAGATCCATTGCATCCATCAACATATATATTTGGATCTGAAAGCATCCCTTAAGCCTTATGTTCGATGCTAACATCCTTTACTGATCTATAGAAAATATGATGGTCTGCTAAGCTCTCCATTTAAAAGTCAAACCCCACCAATTATTCATCCTCATCATGAGAAAATGGCACAACATCTGAATTTTTGATTCAATCTCTTGGGTCACTGAACAAACATTAACTCCTTCAAATCCACACCTGGAATAGACAACCTAATGTCGAGTTCCTTCTCTATCTATTGAAACTCAGTTCTTCCTCCACACCTAAAAATATTCTTTGAATGGCCCAACTTCTTGTTATGGTAAATTTTCAGTGATTCCAGGGGGGTGGGAGGGATATCAAGAGGGTTGGGGGGTGTCCAGGGGGGTGTCCAAGGGGGTAGGGTGTGGGGGGGTGGTGTCCAGGAGGGGCAGGGGGCTGTCCAGAGGGGTCGGGGGGTGTCCAGGGGGGTTTACAAGGGGTGAGTGGGTGTGGGGGGGCTGTCCAAGGGTGTGGGTGGGTGTTGGGGGGTGTCCAGGGGGGTGTCCAAGGGGGGTAGGGGGTGGTGTCTAGGGTGGGTAGGGGTGGGGGTGCTTTCTAGAGGGGTCAGGGGCTGTCCAGAGGGGTCAGGGGGGTGTCCAGGGTGGTGTCTAAGGGGATGGGTGGGTGTGGGGGGGCTGTCCAAGGGGGTGGCGGCCTGTCCAGAGGGGTCGGTGGGGTGTCCAGGGGGGTGTCCAAGGGGTTGGATGGGTGTGGGGGGCTGTCCAAGTGGGTGGCGGCCTCTCCAGAGGGTATTTGGGGTTGTCCGGGTGGGTGGGGGGGCTGTCCAGAGGGTTGGGGGATGTCTAGGGGGGTGTCCAAGGGGGTAGGGGGTGGGGGGGTGGTGTCCAGGAGGGGAGGGGGGCTGTCCAGAGGGGTCGGGGGGTGTCCAGGGGGGTTTACAAGGGGGTGGGTGGGTGTGGGGGGCTGTCCAAGGGTGTGGGTGGGTGTTGGGGGGTGTCCAGGGGGGTGTCCAAGGGGGTAGTGGGTGGGGGGTGGTGTTTAGGAGGGGTGGGGGGGCTGTCCAGAGGGTTGGGGGTGTCCAGGGGGGTGTCCAAGCAGGTCGGGGGTGGGGGGTTGTGTCCAGGAGGGGTGGGGGTGCTTTCTAGAGGGGTCGGGGGCTGTCCAGAGGGGTCGGGGGGTGTCCAGGGTGGTGTCCAAGGGGATGGGTGGGTGTGGGGGGCTGTCTAAGGGGGTGGCGGCCTGTCCAGAGGGGTCGGTGGGGTGTCCAGGGGGGTGTCCAAGGGGGTGGATGGGTGTGGGGGGCTGTCCAAGTGGGTGGCGGCCTCTCCAGAGGGTATTTGGGGTTGTCCGGGTGGGTGGGGGGGCTTCCCAGAGGGTTGGGGGATGTCCAGGGGGGTGTCCAAGGGGGTAGGGGGTGGGGGGGGGTGGTGTCCAGGAGGGGTGGGGGGCTGTCTAGAGGGGTCGGGGGGTGTCCAGGGGGGGTGTTATATCTTACTATATTTTGTTTAAAAAATAATATTCAAGCATATTTTTTTAAATACACATCGATTTGTTTTATATTTCAAAATTGTTTACATTCAAATTATGATTTTTTTCATATAAACATATATTTGTCTTATCTAAAAAATATATATTTTTTTTCTATTTGTTATAGGTAATAATGAGTCGAAGTTGGATTACGGCACATCGAATGAGCAATAAATATGAGGAAGGTGTTGATGCCTTTTTGGAATTTGCTAAACGAAATGTTCCAAGTAGTGACATTTTTTTCTGTCCATGCCTGAAATGTCTGAATATGAAGAATTTGAAAAGTAGAGAGATAAAAGATCATCTGATTTGTCATGGTTTCAATCCGAGTTACAACCCTTGGATTTGGAATGGCGAAACTGGACAGAATGTCACTGATGATAATGAATCGCAAGATGGTAACTCCGATGGAATTGAAGAAATGATTCGCGATATTGTAGCAGAACAAATTGAGATAGAACCGACAGTTGCAGGTCTATATGGTGATGCCGAAAAACCATTATATCCTAGTTGTACAGATTTTACGGTTTTGTCGGCGGTGTTAAGATTGATTAACCTGAAGGCGAAACATGGATGGAGTGACAGAAGTTTTACAGAGCTGCTACAATTGATGAAAGACATTATTCCAAAAGATAACGATCTTCCATATTCACATTATAAGGCCAAAAAAATATTATGCCCGATGGGATTGGGATACAGGAAAATACAAGCCTGTCCGAATGACTGCATTATATATAGGAAGGAATATTAATTTCTGAAAGAGTGTCCTAAATGTGGGACATCACAGTATAAGGTGGAAGAAAAATCACAAGCTGATGTAGAGATTACAAAGCTCCCTTCAAAGATATTTTGGTATCTTTTTATAATTCCTCGTTGCAAACGTTTATTTGCTAATTCACATGATGCAAAAAGGTTAAGATGGCATGCTGATGAGCGGGTATGTGATGGAAAAATACGTCATCCAGCTGATTGTCCACAATGGAAGAAAATTGATGCCCAGTACCCTACATTTGGAAATGAAATTAGAAATCTGAGACTAGGCTTGTGCACAGATGGAATGAATCCATACCGAACCCTCAGTAGCACACATAGTTCATGGCCTGTTTTATTGGTAATTTACAACCTCTCTCCTGAAGTTTGTATGAAGCGCAAATATGTCATGTTGAGTATCATGATCTCTGGTCCAAAGCAACCCGGCAATGATATTGATGTATACTTGTCACCGCTGATTGATGATTTGAAACTGTTATGGGCTGATGGTATTAGGGTGTATGATTCTTATAAAATGGAATATTTTCAACTACATGCAGTGCTTCTATTCACTATAAATGACTTCCCAGCATATGGAAATTTGTCTGGATACAGTGTTAAAGGGCATAAAGCATGTCCAATTTGCGAACAACAGACGTCATATTGTCAATTGCATCATGGGAGGAAAACAGTGTACATGGGTCATCGAAAGTTTTTGCCTATGGATCACCCTTATAGAAGACTAAAAAAGGCATTCAATGGCTCACAAGAATTTGATACTGCTCCAAAACCTTTATCCCCAGATTTTTATTTTGAGAGGGTGAAAAACCTTGATGTGACATTGGGAAAGACACAGAAATCTAGTAATGATAGACATATTTGGAAGAAAAGGTCAATATTTTTTGAGCTACCATATTGGAGGTATCATGAAGTCAAACATAATATTGATGTCATGCACGTGGAGAAGAATATCTGTGATTCTTTGATCGGAACATTGCTATATATTAAAGGAAAGAAAAAAGATGGGTTGAATGCAAGGTTAGACCTACTATCAATGGGAATACGTTTGGAGTTAGCTCCCACTCCTAAAGGAAGACGAACATTTCTTCCCCCATCTTGTCATACATTATCGAAGAGGGAGAAAAGTAGCTTCTGTCAGTGTCTTCATGATATCAAAGTGCCTCAAGGTTATTCTTCAAATGTAAAAAATTTTGTCTCATTGAAAGACTTGAAGTTGATAGGTATGAAATCACATGATTGTCACGTCATGAGGCAACAAATTCTACCAGTTGCACTGCGTGGAATATTGCCCATCCGTGTCAGAAAGACTATAATGAGGTTGTGTTATTTTTTCAATTCAATTTGTAACAAGGCGATTGATGTGAATGCTTTGAACATTTTGGAAAAGGATGCAATTTTTATACTTTGTCATTTGGAAATGTATTTTCCTCCAACATTTTTTTGATATGATGGTGCATTTAATGATTCATCTGGTTCGAGAAATAAAGCTTTGTGGACCTGTATATCTTCGTTGGATGTATCCTTTTGAAAGGTATATGAAATTATTAAAGGGATATGTTAAAAATCCATATCGACCTGAAGCTTCCATTATTGAAAAGTATATTTCTGAGGAGGTAGCAGAGTTTTGTATGAGCTACTTGGCTACGGCGCAACACATAGGTTTGCCTCCATCTCGCCATGAACGGGTTAATAATGAGGGAAAGGGGATTCGTGGCTTGAAAGTCAAATCACTGTCAGCTGAACAGATGATGAAGTTAGAATCATACATCTTGAATAACATAGCTGATGTTCAATCCGTATATCACATTTCATATTAATGAGTTGAAACAATGTCATCCAAAGAAGAAAGAAATGTGGATTTTGAATGAGCACAACAAAACTTTTTTTCCATGGTTTAAAAAGACCTTGCTTGGTAGATCAGATGTATCAGAGACATTAAAATGGATAGTGGGTGGTCCATCTTTAAATGTGATAACATGGTCCGCTTATGACATTAATGGCTATACATTTCATACGAAAGCTCAGGACAACAGAAGTGCAGTTCAGAATAGTGGTGTATTGGTGTTTGCAGAAGTAATGCATTTTTCGAGTGCTAAGGACAGAAACCCAATTTCGGCATCAAGTGCATATTATGGAGTGATTGAAGACATATGGGAGGCTGATTACTTTAAAATTAAAGTTCCTGTTTTTAACTGTAAATGGTTTATTGGTAACAACAGTGTCAGACACGATGAATTTGGAATGACACTTGTTAATCTGAATAGATTGGAAGACACAACTGATTCTTTTATAATGGCAACACATGCCAAACAAATTTTCTATGTAGTAGATCAATCAGATATGCAGTGGGCTGTTGTTTTACAAGTGAAAAAAACAATATGTTGGTGAGGATGAATTTGATGAAGATGCTGATTTATGTGAGGTCCCCTACTTCCATGGAAAGATTAACAGAACATAATGATGAGTATGTTGAAGACATGGTTTTGTGCCATAAGGAACGATCACGATGAAGGAATTTGGGAAAACAATCCAACTGTACATTCCTAAAATTACAGGTAACACATGTTTATTTCTTGTTTACATTTAGTTTTTTCATATAATGTTAGATATTGTAAATTTTTTACTTATTAAAACATGTATCAAACCAAAATGATAAAACAATAAAAACCGTAAAGAGGAGAAGTCCTGGGCGCACCGGCTGGCCGGTGGTGGATCACCGGTTCGCCGGTGGTCCAGACAGCAAAGCTCTGTCTGGTCCACCGGTCGGCCGGTGATGAGCCAGCGGCCGGCCGGTGGTGATCCAGCGGCCGGCCGGTGGTCCAGACAGAGGAAGGCTCTCTGTCTGGTCCACCGGCCGGCCGGTGGTGAGCCAGCGGCCGGACGGTGACACCAGGCAGTGGTCAAGTCTACTGCCTGGGTCCTCCGGCTGGCTGGTGAGCTCACAACCGGCTGACCGGTGGACTCAGTGAGTCCACTTTTCATCTTTCTTGGGCCAACTCCTTGGAAACCTTTTTCCTATAAAAAAACACTTTAAAACAAGTTAGAACATAATAAGAGTGATTGTGATCATTAAAATCCAAGAGAGAGGGGTACAACAGACTGTGTTTACCATGTTTATCATTGTTTAACATGCTTACCATATTACCAATGTTTACTATTATGTAATTTAGTACACTTTTCTATTTTCTGATTAAGTAGTATTACAATATTTGAATTTGTATATTTGTGAACTAATGTTTTTTTTTTGTTTTGAAGGAAAATGACAGATCAATCAGTTGATCAGCCACATGATTCTGCAGATGAGCATATTGGTCATACATTTGGGGAGGAACACTCACATGATCCTATTACGAAAAAGAGTTCAATGGTTGGTAAGAGTGGGTGCACACGTTTACCAAAATTATCACTTGCCCGTACGAAGGAGGAGAGGATAGTCGTGGATTTTGATGATGATGATCTTCCTAGAGGTCCAAATGCTAAAGATTTTAAGGGTTTTGTAGCAACTCAGGCTAAGAGCAAAGTAAGCATTCTCTATGATGATTGGAGAAGTGTGGATAAGGCGATAATTTCTCAGCTGTGGGAGACCATTTTTGGTAAGATCTTTTTCTATTGTTTGACTGTTCTTTAAATGTTTCTAGTATATATAATATTTTTAACCTCTTTTTTATCAGATGACATTTGATATTCCTGACACTGGAGGAGTCAGGAAGAAATGCTTATCGTTGGCTGCTAGGAGATGGAGGGATTTCAAATCAACCCTCTCATCTGATTTCATTTATGGTCATAGGAGTCGTGAGAATCCATGTCATATATATCCTTTTATAGATGAAGACACATGGAGACAATTTTTTGAAAGTAGAAGAAAAGAATCATTTTTGGTAAGGGCAATGTAAACTTTTATAAGCTTTCTTATATAAATGATCTTATTATTGTTTTGTTAATGATTACTTATTCTTAATTTACAGTAAACAAGGAAAGCTCATCAAGAGATCCAATCTAAAAATGTATACCCTCATAGTTTATCTCGGGGAGGGTATGCATTATTGGAAGAAAAAATGATGGCAGAAAAATTTCAACAACTAAGAGATGAGTCTTCAAGCTCTGGAGAGGTGGCCCCTCCATCCCCTCCATCTAGACATGATAAATGGAAAAGAGCTCGGAAGGGCAAAAAAGGACAATATCTTTCGGAAGAATCGAGACTCGTAGTTGAGAGGATTGTAAGATATCTATTTTATTTATTTAAGTTTACTATTTTCGTCATATATTTCCAATCATTATAGAAACGTTCAATTAATTATTACAGGACTCTCTTGAGGAGCAGAGTTCACAGGGGACATTTACACCATCTGGGAGGGAAGATATTTTATCTGTGGCATTGGGAAAGCCCGAACATCCTGGCTGTGTAAGAGGATATCCGGTAGGTGTATTGGTAAGAAAAGTGTTGCCACTTTCCTCAACTTCTAACGTTGAGGGAGTTTATAAAAAAAAATAGAATCCTTGGAGGCTGAAGTCCATAATATTAATGCGACAATGGAGGACAAGATTAGAGCATCGGTGCAGTTTATGTTTGCAGACTTGCAAAGACAATTTCAGGGTGCAGCTCCCACTCCACCTCTCCCAGTAGCTCCCACTCCCCCACCTCAGCTTGCGGACCCCATTTTTGATCCTCCTCCTCCGCCGCAGCTACCTACTTATTGTGAGTTGTATGTTGATGATCCTCAACATCATATAGTTGCATATGGGATGGTATATTGTATAGGAGATACAGTTCATCATCAACAGTTAGAGGTAGAGAATCAGAGGGTCACTGTACAGGATATTATAGATAGATCAGCTCGGATACCATTACCTACAGATGAGGTGACGACAGTTGGACATAGAATCTGCCATTTTTTACTTTGGCCATCCAGACTTCTTCGACTCATTACCATAGAGGTATGGATGTTATATCTTTTATTTTATATTTTTATTAATGTTTTATCATTTGAAAACTAATATATTTTTCAATTTATTTTTAAAGGAATACTTCAAAGGTAAAGAAATACTGTATAGACAACAACAAAGACAGATAGCTATGACATCAGATGCAGATACTAGCAGTCTTGACAAATTGTCAAGATATTCAAATTTGTTGGCGGATCATTATGACTTTACAATGGAAGATCATGTCTGTGGACGTGAACTAAGTGTGGGGATTATGAAAACTGATATCATGGAGTTTGTCACTGGAGATAAGTTGGGCATCAACGTGGTGCAAATTTTTATCATGTAAGTCTTAACACCTTTTCCTTGCGTTATATTTATTAAAAATGTATACTTATGTCTGCTTTGTATTAGGTATCTGTATAAAATTTGTGAGAGGAATGAGATGACAGATGTATATGGATTCGTGGACCCACAATTGATTTCCCCTTAAGCATGTGCATTGGATGAGGAACAAAGAATGCTTTATATTGATGATAGATTTGAAAATAATGTAATCACACAGTGTTGGATGATGCCTTTTTGTGAGAGGTATGAAACACATCCCTCTCAAAGAGTTAATTATCTTTTAACATAAAAAACCACTAACGTTAAATTTCCTTTTATCAGGGATCATTGGATGTTAGGGGTTTTTTTCCCTAGGGAGAAAACACTTTATTGGATATTCTCTCTCCATGATGATGTGCGAGAAAGTTTTAAGAATATATTGGAAACATAAGTTTCAATTTCACAATAGTTTTATATATTATAATGAATTTTAAATTTACCCCATTCGTATTATTTTCTAACAGGGCATGGGTCCACTTTCGAAAAAGCGCAAAGAAAAGGAATTTCAAGATCAAATATGTACATGCGAAGGTAAATATCCATTTATAATTTGTACATTTTGATTTATTACATAAAAATAATATATTGAATTTACACTCATTCAAACAGAAATGTCATGAGAAACAAGGCATCATCGAATGTGGATATTACATGTTAAGATTTATGTATGAAATAATAACAACTGGGACAGTTCTGAGTTTTGACCTGGTAAGATTTCCTCTTTCTCATAATATTTCAATTTGATTTATTCATTATACACGTTGACTACTATCCTTTTCCTTTGTAGCTTTTTGATGACCCTCAACCCTTTACTGCTGAAGATATCAAACACTTACAAGTGGAGTGGTCAAATTATTTTACAGGTTTGATTGACTTTTAGTTGTTTGTAATGTAAAATGTAATTTTGAATATTGTCAATGTAATTGTGTATTTCGTAGTTGTTTAGGTTGGATTTAGTTTTTTTTTTGAAGTTTACAGTGTAAGTTTTGAATGTTATATAAGTGAATGTTTAATTTTTCTCTACTTCTTGTTTTGGTCTACTGTTGATGGTTTTTCTGGTCTGGATTTTGGTATGGGGGGAGAGGTTCCAAGGGGGTGGGTGGGTGTTTGGGGGTGTCCAAGGGATATGGGAGGGGTGTCAAAGGTGTGTTTGGGGCTTTCCAAGGGGTCGGGGGGGGGGGGTGTCCAAGGGATATGGGAGGGGTGTCCAAGGTGTGTTTGGGGCTGTCCAAGGAGTCGGTTGGGTGTAAATGAGGGTGGGGGCTGTCCAAGGGGTGGGGGGGTGTTCAAGTGGTGGTGGTGGGGGGGTGTCCAAGGGATATAAGAGGGGTGTCCAAGGGGTGTTTGGGGCTGTCCAAGGGGATGGGGGGGTTTCCAAGGGGTAGGGGGGTTCCAAGGGGTCGGGGGGGTGTCCAGGGGGTGGGGGGGCTGTCCAAGGGGTGGGGGGTGTCCAAGGGGTGGGGGGTGTCCAAGGGATATGGGAGGGGTGTACAAGGGGTGTTTGGGGATGTCCTAGTGTTCGGGGGGGGGGGGGGGGGGGTGTAAATGAGGGTGGGGGGGGGGGCTGTCGAAGGAGTGGGGGGGTGTCCAAGGGGTGGGGGGTGTCCAAGGGATATGGGAGTGGTGTCCAAGGTGTCTGGGAGTTCTGTCCAAGGGGCCGATTGGGTGTAAATGAGGGTGGGGGGGCTGTCCAAGGGGTGGGGGGGTGTCCAAGGGGTGGGGGGTGTCCAAGGGATATGGGAGGGGTGTCCATGGGGTGTTTGGGGCTGTCCAAGGGCTCGGGGGGGGGGGGGGTGTCCAGGGGTCGGGGGGGGGGGTGTCCAAGGGGTCTGGGAGGGCTGTCAAGGTGTGGGGGGGGGTGTCCAATGGGTGTTTGAGGCTGTACTAGGGGTATTGGGGGTGTAAATGAGGGTGGGGGGGCTGTCCAAGGGGTGGGGGGGGTGTCCAAGGGGTGGGGTGTCTAAGGGATATGGGAGGGGTGTCCAATGGGTGTTTGAGGCTGTACTAGGGGTCGTGGGGGTGTAAATGAGGGTGGGGGGGCTGTCCAAGGGGTGGGGGGGGGGGTGTCCAAGGGTTGTGGTGGGGCTCCAATGTGGTGGGGGAGGGCTGGCCAGGTTGTTAGGTGGGTATAGATGAGGGTGGGGTTCAGTTGGGGCTTGGGGGAGGGCTGGCATGGTTATTTTTGTTGTTTGGTTTCTGGTTGCTTTTTGGTGAGAGCAGTGCAATTATTTTTTAAAAAAAAATATCGCTTTCACGTCGGTTATTTTATAACCGACGTAATAAATAAATCGGTAGGGGTTTATCACGTCTGTTTTTTCGAGAACCGACGTGCTAAACCGTTCCCGGGCGTTTTATCACGTCGGTTCTTAATATAACCGACGTGCTAAAAGGCCTGGGAATCGATTTACCACGTCGGTTATTGGATAATCGACGTGCTAAAACGTTTCCCAGGCCTTTTTATCACGTCGGTCATTTAAGAAACCGACGTGATAATAGGCCCGGGGAAGGGTTTATCACGTCGGTTATGTCATTACCGACGTGATAAACGATATCCCAGGCGTTTTATCACGTCGGTTTAGAAAATAACCGACGTGATAAACCCCCCCGCGCATATTTATCATGTCGGTTATTAATGAACCGATGTGATAAACACCGTGATGTTAGGGATGTTACATCGGGTTTTAAATAACCGACGTAAAAAACGTTATTTATAACGTCGTCCGTAATAACGTCGCCTAAAAACCGACGTAAATAATGAAAAATAACCGACGTAAAAAATGTTTTCTGCACTAGTGAGGTGAATCTGGTCTCTCGGCTTCATTCATGTTATTACTCATATTTAGATTTATTTGATTCATTATTCTCATGTTTTTTTCCATTATAGATTCCAAAGGAGGTTCATCGACACTTCGTCCATTTCACCCACCATTTATATATTTCATTGTATATTAAACCATTTTCTAAGGAACAAAACATAGTGGGAAACGTTCTTCTTTTAATAATTTTATAATTTTAATGGAATTTTATGTCTTAGAATTTCATTATTAATTATGTTTTTTATTAAAAATTAATATGTTTTTTATAAATCATTCATGATGGTTCATCAAAATCCTGTGATTAAACAAACCTATCCACTATGAGTGGAAAACTAGATTTGTAGAAAGGATAATTGTCATGTACCAGGATATGAAGATTCAGGGCCAATGCACAATCCCTAAGTTGATATCCCTAGGTACATTTTTTCTAGAACCATGTTGATGTGTTTGTTTCTAGAAAAGGATTTATTTTTTTAGCAATGAATTATTAATACTTTATCAGAATACCATGATTTTTCCCATATTTAAACATTTTTATATAGTTGTTCCTAATGTTTTAATTTATAATTTAAAAAATAACTAATCCTTCATTTGAAGCCAACTATTAAATCCCTTATTTTATTTTAAAAATGTTTCATTAACATATCATAAATAGAGGATCTTTTAATGTTTAGTTTCTTGGAAAAAGAGGAACATAATACATGAAAACATAAAACATTTTTATAAACAACATGAAATGATTCTTAATTGGTTCATTAAAAATACATTTAATGTGTATCATAACCTGGGGACATACATAAGAAAAGGGATACCACAAGGCACTATAAGGGAAAATAATAGAAATATTTTACATGTGATCATGAAGAAAAATCAATAAGAACATGAGGAATATCATAAATTATTGAGAAAAGAAAAACGAAACATATAATTACAAAAAGTATTTTAATCAAAACATAGAAATGTGGGTACAAAATCTAGGTGAGACATTCATAGGAATATCATCATGGGTTTTCATTGAGATATCATATAAATTACCAAGGTTTTTATCCAAGGAATCAAAAAATATTTATCTCTATAGATTAATTTCATTGTCAATATAATTATAGCACTATTAGGGTTCACACATCATATATTATAATTATTGACAGAAAAATAGATAATAATTAATATTTTCAAAAATAACATGTGGATAGTTGAAGAAATAGGTTTGATATAAAAATCATAGCATCATAAATGTGATTAAAGACAAGATGGTTATTTAATTTATAACCCGCATAAATAGAACGATATTTTTATGTATTTAAATTCAAGAATACAATAAACAATTTATATATCTTGGTGAATATATATTGAAAATAATATTTTTTGGGTATTTTGATAAATAAAATAAAAGGGAATTTATTTAGGAGAAAATAGAATTTTTTTAAAGTAACATTAGATGCATAACAGGTATAAAAAATGGTTTTAGAAAAGGGAAAAAGAGAGGGAACAAGGTTATCCCATTAATAAAATTATCTTAATATATTAAGGGTATATAAATCATTGGACTGAAGAATATCATTTTTAAATTCAAAAGAAATTGCACATAAAGAGGGAATTTCAATGGAAATGATAAGTGGGGATTTCCTTTACCAAGAAAAGTATTTCATAAAACATGAAGATTAGTACCATGTGGGATTGAGGACCCATTGGGAGGACTCATTGGGAGGTAAAATTAACAAATCATCATGGAATATGAAATGGTAGTGAATTCAAATGGATAAATGGGAGGGTATTTTTAGAAAATGTTGATGATTTTTTTATTAATTTTCAAATAAAGGAGTTTAACACCATGGTAGCGGTAAATGAAAACCCATGGGCATGAAAATGGTATTTTTCTGTGGTATTGGACACTCGATAAACCTATAATTTTATTTCAATCCAAAAGAGTCTACCATCATTTTATATAATTTATTTTGGAAATGAAAATTATCGTTCTCAAAAAATAATATTTTAGAGTTATAGATTCCATTTTAGAATTTAGAATGTAAATAATATATTTTTAAATTGATGAAAATATATTAAAATACAAGATATTAATATAGTAAAAAAATTCTTTCATGTACTTTCATTCATTATTTTAAAAACAATATAATATAATTATTATGTCATTAAACATTTTGAAAAACTCAAACCATATTTTTACTCTTCACAAAAAATAATGTATATTATAAAATCCTCTTTAATTCAGCGTAACAAAATCTAGATGTGATTAT
Organism: Viscum album; assembly: GCA_963277665.1. NCBI lineage: Eukaryota > Viridiplantae > Streptophyta > Magnoliopsida > Santalales > Viscaceae > Viscum > Viscum album. The sequence goes on from OY728129.1 coordinate 1,041,624,827, forward strand.
TAAAAAAATGATATTTATATTACCATAATAATTCTATAGATATGTTTATATTATCTTTAAAATTTAAAAATCATTATTTATTTAAAATAATAGCATATTGAAAATGCATAGTAAAATTTCAAACACTTGAAAAAATAATTTATTTTATCATTTATAATAAAAAAAGACTATTTTTATTATACTATTTAACTAAATAATAATTATTAACAATAGCTTATTTTTTTTAATAATTTATAGCTTTCCAAAAATTACAATCCGTATATGAAAAATAAATATATCAAATTCCATCTAAATTTAATTAAGAAAAACTATTCTTAAAATAGATATGAATGAATAATTATTTTATTTATAAAATGTAATTAAACATTAAGTAACAATAAAAATTGACACATAACTCTTTATTACACCTGTATGTTCCCTAATATTAATGTGTGCAATTATGGAAGTTTTTTGGGGCTCCTCTGCTAACATTGACCGAGTGGTAATATCAACTAACATGAAATTCTCCCAAATGTGATTTTGTTCAATAATCACCTGATGAATATCATATTGAGATTGGTCAATAGTGAACCCCATTGACGATACCTCCCTATCAAGTTATGAAAGATAAGATTCAAAGAGAATGAATATATTATTTGATGTTATTAAATCCTCCTTCTATATCAATATTCCTTTTCCAAATATTTACTTATTAACTCTAATGATAATGTTAAAATTATTATCAAGATTATAGATACACATAGACATATTGTATGATGATCATAATTGACCAATGGAAATATAAAGGTTTAATAGAGATGGTAACATTTTACTTTATATTCATTACATTTAAAAAACATGGTTTTGTTGTGAAAGATTTAACACATATTTCCAGAAATAGTTATCATTCGAAAATTTGTGGTTGTTAAACTCCTTAAAAATTTTAATCCTCGTAATTTTTAGACTGATATTAGTAATAAAACGTTTATATTTTAATGTAACATTATTTAAATATCACATAATAAAATAGATTAATATATCAAAATCATTAAAGGATATAAAGTGAATTGTGAAGGTCATCATAGATAGCACATTGTAGTTTCCCAAATAGTAAAATATAAGTGGTAAGTGAAACTATGTACATCGGACAAAATATTAATTTTTAAAAAAATCAGGGAGAGTTAAAAAGATCATTAATAATCAGAATATGAACGGTTAAGATAATATCAACAACCATGAAACCATAAACCAAAGAGGTGTAAAAAGATCCATCGATTTATCAGTAATGGAGGTAATATGATAACATTTTTGTTTCAAGGTCATTTTCCTAGAGTTTAATAATCATTTCACTATATAAACCAAGAACAAGTGGATATATGCATAATTTTAATTCATAATTTCACCTTTTAATCTATTTTCAATGCAATTTACTTTTTTGTCCAAATTATGATATTTTAATATGAATTCTATTCTACATAAAGCACCAAAATCAACGTCTGGAGAATCACATAATCCTTAAGATAATAGAAATACATTCCTAATATCTATAGAAATTAACCTAAATCAATTTATTTAACATAGTGTAAGAAAATTCCAAAAATGTATAAATAATGTTATAAATAAAAAGAACATTAATATCAAAAATTTAATACTTATAACCAATGTTGAAACTAAATCATTACAAAAATAGTTATAATTAAAATTATCCAATATATTCATAACTAATATTTTAACCAAACAATTATAAGTATATGATAACACATCATTCCATGAAAAAAATTTAATATTTACCACTAAATTACACAAGTCACTCACTATTTTATATACCTAAAAATGAATATAACCTAATCATATAATCTCCCAAATATGATATTTATTTCCATAAACAACCTGAATCATCATAAATCCATATTAAGATCATATATACTTGAAAAATATAATTCTACCTTCCATCCTCAAATAATACATCATCTTAAACCTAAGTGTTATATATACCAAAATTGAATTAACCTCTCCCAAAATATTATTACTCACCATAAAATTCCATCACATAAAACATCAAAATTATTGTATAAGAGATGGATAATATGATCAATATTAATATTTAAATAAAATGATTGTATTTATAACTCATAATATAATCGCATATAAAAACATACCAAAATACAAAGTTATTCAAACCATGCTTTGAGAACAACTATAATAGCCCCAAAACCGCACACCCAGATCTGATACTAAAAAAAATCTTACATTTATAGCACTGATACTGATAACAATGAACCAATTTTTCTCATTAAATCCTTAATATATGTAAAGGTGATATTGGATCACATAAATAACAAAGGTACATCTTGGTTTAGTGTTTTAGATAAATGATAAAACTCATAAAAGTGACACTCATGACTTCAAGAGAGTTTTTATACCACTATAACTAGCTTCCCATATTCTATATCAACTCTTAAACGTCTCCAAAAAAATTAAATCATTGGACAAAAAATTAAAAACATTACATTAATCCTTATTCATCATAACCAGGTGAAAAGGAAACAAAATAATGGGGACCTAAAATTCTCTGTCCGAGTAAAGATAACAATTAAAAAATAAATGTGATTAGTGATAGTAATGTTAGTACAAGGGTACGATGAAAAAATCATAGTGCATTAGAATAGAACAATAAAATTAATACCTATAAATACCAACCAGATAAATCATGGAACAAATCATTAACAAAGTCTAGAGTCATTAGAATTAATAATCATTTGAAATATGAGATCAACCATGGTCTAAGGTCTCCTTTATAACCATTATAAAGAATAAATAGAATGTATTGGTACCTTGGGAAATCATAAAAAATTGAACCATTAATGAACCCTTAAAATTCGAATTTCCATACAACTAACTTTCAATTGGGTTTTTAGGGGATTATAATCATTTCTCATTACATTGGACAACTATCTACTTTAACTCATCATATAAGCTATATCAGACTCACCTAAGAGATATAATGTCACTCAACACTTCTTATAAGATTTATCCAACTTAGACATGGGTTATAATGGGGATCAAACATTCAGAAAAAAACATTAAGTTCCAAATCAAGATAAAAACCTAGAAATATTATTATGATAGTTTATAAAACACTTTCAGATATCAAAAACTCCCTTTTATTTTAGAAACAATTCATAAAAAATATTACCAAAAATATGGGAATGAATTGTTCAATTTAATGAAAAAAACATATATTATAAGGGTATCCATACATCAAATAATGTTTATTGTGGGTGGAAAATTCAGTTTTTTCATATATATTAAATGGACCAATAATTTCATAACTTGATTAACTCATGGAAAAGAAATGGATTTACTAACAATCTCTTTTCAATAATAATATCTCATCCAATGGAATATTTACAATGGTATCATTTCAAATTGTACCTAGGGTAAAGTAAAAAACATCAAGGGTTTTCCATATTGAAGATAAAAAATACCATTAAAAAAATAATAAAAACATTATTGAGGAAAATGTCCTTTTCACATTGAAAATAAATTTTAAAAACTAAAAAATAATTAAATATTTGTAAATATTTTTTTATTTAATGTAACATTGAAAAAAAATAATTTAATCATCCAAAAAAATAATGGTCATTATAGTATGAAAATACATTCATATTGTAAATGATAATAATATACATTCTTTTTAAACAATTTGTAAATGAGTGTCTAAAGTGTCCCATATAAGAATTGTTTAAAAATTTATCTTTTAAAGCTGTTTAAAAGTAGTTTAAATATCATTTAAAATTTCTTTAAGAAATAATTTATTTTTATAAAAGATCATTTTTGAAAACATTTTATTAAATAAGGATATGGAAGAGATAAATTCTTGACCAAAAAGAAGATACCAGATCAGAATCCCATACAAAAAAACTTTCTTGATGTTTATTCAGTCAATTAGGGTGAAAATTTAAATTAAAAATTTTAACTAGATTCATAACTATATCAGAATAAAAGAGATTTTTTTCAAGAAAATATTATAATATAATTTTCGATAGAATAAAAGTCAATAAAATATAACGAAGAAAGAAAGGATATTGTAACGTAAAGCATATTCAACATAGGTAACTCTTTATTTTTTATAACATAAAATTAACTACGAATGAAAGAATAAATTTATTGAAGAAACGTTATTAAAAATATATTATTCAAAATGGGTAGTATATACACCTCATAAATGATTATAATAGCATATCATAATCATATGTCACTAAGAAATAGAACTTGAGACAAATTAACCCTACAAAGAACATATCATTGAATAGATGATTAAATAAGGGAGTGATTATGTGTAAACAATTTAAATTAAAAAAAGATTATAAATATATAATAAAATACTTTATATATCAATTAACACATAATAAGTGTAAAATAGTGTCAAAAAGGGTTATAAACCAAGGATAATAAATTTAGTTAAGAAACACTTTACCACTCGGTATCTTTCAAGTCGAATATCCTAGGATGAAATAAAACAAATAGAAACATTAAAATCCATTATTTGTGATGGATTGATGATATTAAAATTAAAAAATTACTATATGAACCATATAAAAGAAATTATGTTCATAAAAATAAAAAAATTCCTCAATAAAAGTAAACTAGACAAAGTTCCTTACATCGAGTCTAGTTCTTTATATATTCCCTTAAAAACATTTATAATAAAATCATATAAATTATTTTATTTTTAATGTAATTTTTACAGGTTAATTCATTATTATTAAAATATTTATTTATTTACTATAATGACATATTAAATTACATAATCAGTCAAGACCGTGTCAGGTATTTTGAGGACCATCAGTCAATAATTTCAAAATGGATTAGGTATGATTATCATGGTAAAAAGGGAAATTATTACATTATATATATAATAAAAATAATTAAAAGATTATTATTGTTACATATAAATTATAATTTTAAATACAACCATTAAATGTTGTTATGAAAATTTTACTAAGCTAAAATCATGAAGCTGGAAGGCCGTATCTATGCATGAGTAACATTTCAGTTTTTTAATGATCAGTACATAAAAGGTAATGTATTATTTTAAATTTAAATAATTTTTATTATATAATAAATATAATATTACATATTTAAATATACTTACAAATATTAACCATGTTATATGGTGATGAAAAACCAATCACAACACTTCATAGAGGTGGTAATCCAAATACGCACAAGAGCAACATTATCGTTTCTCATGGAATAGAATGGTTTGAAATTAAATTATACAATATATTTTAATAATGATAAAAATATTATTAATATCATATACTATAATTAATTAATTCATTAAAACCATCAATGAGAGGTGGTGATAGAAAATAAATTATATTGGTCTACGAGGTGGTAGTCTATCGTACAAACGAATGAGGAATTCCTTTTCGATTTGATGGATGTTGTATATGGATAAAGGTTATAATATTAACATAATTAAATATAATTATATGTCATATTTTTTTATCATATAATCATTGTTAAGGAATATTTTAATGATGTTGAAGAAGAAAAAAATAGAAACGCTCTATTAATAATGACACCTCTACTTCAGACAACCACTTTTCCATAACACCTTAATACCAATAAAGTTAGTTTTATAAAATTAATAAGGCATATGTAACATGGTTATTGACTTTATTAATTGATATGTTCATAACTTGTTTAAATAAAATCTCTTTTGAAGTTTTAATTAAAGGTAATATGTGATTCCCTGTTATAAGATAGGGGAGGGAAAATTTTGGAATTTTATAAAATATTAATTTAATATAAATTAATTTTCATTTTATAATGGATCCAAATTGATATAATTAGTATATATTTTTATTCTTGAGTGTAAATACACATATAAAATATTTTTTTTATATGTTTACATCACATTTATACACTTAACTCTTGGTTTAAACCCATGCTAATCCTTTTCACACTTATTGTAACAATAAGGTGTCTTACTATTTGAGGGTCATTAATGTTACTATAAATAGAAAAAAGGACCATAAATGGAATATGGTTTATATTATATACTGTATACTGATAAATTTACAGAATAAAATATTATTTGTTATAAAATATTATTATTGTCAATTTTTATAAATATATATTACTTTTACTTAAATAAAATCAATAAAAAAATGAAATTTGAAAAAAAATATTTAATTACATACCAAACCTATTACATTAATATACATACATATAGATCATAGTTCAAATTAATTATACTAAATTATATTACTATTAATATTATTAATATCATTAATTTAATTTTTTCGTTAATTGAATAATTATTGGGTCAACATTGTGTAAGAAATTAAACAAATTATTTTTTTAGTAAAACTTGATAATAAATTATAATGATGATGACGAATAATTTTATTTCACATTAATATTTATAAAATAATATGTATATTTTTTATTCTCAATATTAAAAAATTATATTTATTATAAACTAGATTGTGTTATTTTTAACTTTTCTTTATATATTTTTTATAATGGTCATAATCAAACATAAATGAAACAAATGGAAATTTAACTAAATATTCAATTATAATGGTTGATATTGCCTCACAAAATAAAATTAATCCATGTTTATAGTCCATACCATATTATTTTTAACTCTTAATTACCTTAATTACCCTTTAACGTGGTAAAAAAATTACTATGATTACTATTCACATTGACTAAAAAATAAAATGAACCTATTTATAAAATTTTGGTCTTGATGATTTGAAATTTGGAATAAAATTCTGAAATTTAAAAATAAATACATGTAACAATTTAATTTAAAATCAAACCACCCAAATGTGATGAAAATGGTTTCTTAGAAAATGCATGTTTAAAATATAAAGTGTTTTTATACTAAATTCGTGTGAAAAATGAATTTAAAAAATAATAATTGGTTTGATTAAAATCAAAATTAAATAATTTAAATTTAAATCATATCCAAAATATATTTTTATGTTGTAAATATTTTTAATTAATATTTCGTTTTTTAAAAAATAATAATTTTTAACTATTCATTGAAAATTCAATATTTTCAAAAAATACCAAAACTTCCCCCATATCTAGTTTTAATAGGTTGAATTCGAAAATTATATTAATTTAATCAACTAAAATTTCAATAACTTCCAAAAAAATATTTATATTTTTCGTTCAGTACAAAGACTATTTCTAAAGAAAACATATCTTTGATGAATAAGATGGATTTACTAAAAATTGGGTGCTAATTTCAAAAGAATCAATCAATACATATGTATTGATTAGAAAAATAATATATATATATATATATATATATATTTCAAACATTAGTTAATAATATTCTTACCAACCAATTTAAGAAGTAGGTCATAATGGTCACATTTGAATTATAATATTTCATGGTTCATTTATGATTGGTGTTTCATGTCATACACAAAGTCAATAATAATTTCCTTCTTCTAAAATCCTAGGGTATTATAGGTAATGTAATCAACTGAGCTATCTTAATTATTTTCCTCCTCTACCACTAAGAATCTACTGTATGCAATAGTTTATGATAACATAAGTATTAAAAATATGATGAAATGTTATTATAAAAATATAATATTCATTCAATACCCTCCTCCCAAACATATGAAAATGAAAATTTCACTTGTGTTATATAATAACTACCACCTCCATAATTGATAAGATACATTTTTTTATAGCTTCCATACAAGTTTTTTCCAATGGGGGAATTAAATGTAAAATTATGATATTTTAATTGAGAATATAAAACAATTCCTATATCCTAACTGTTAAAGGAACATGTATACCATGTGTACGTGAAAAATAATACATATATGAAAGTGTAAAATTTAATTTTTCAATCTATTGGTTTTTAGTTATTTATATCTCCTTTAAAAGTATTCAAAACTGCAAAAATTATAAATAAACTAATTATTATTCTATAACGAGGATATTATTATAAGAAAATCACTTTTCATTATCTTACCCACCCATAGATTTTAACATGTTCTTGTTAAGGTCTGTATACACCAACATGAACAATAGTATAAATTTCTATGAGGGATGACTATATAAACATAGATAATGTTTATATTAGTAATTAAAGATAAAATATATTTTGTTTTATGGTTCTATAAAAGTTATACCATTATTAAACTTATTGTTTGTGTACCACCATTTTGTTCAGTATGAAGAACTGAAATAACGTCACCACCAACTTCATTATTAAGAATCATAAACTAAATAATTATGAAAAGAAATAAGAAACCTTATTAGTCATTAAAAAACATGTTTTTAAGATCCTTTAGTGATATAATAATGATTAAATTTGAATTTATAAAGATGTACGAACATTTCCACTATAAAACTAATATTAAACAATCAAGTCAAACTAATAAACCATGTTGTTGAAAATATAGTATATTTAAATAAATTTTTTGAAATAAATAATTATTAATGACATTTATTAAAGGATAAAGTTGTAAATATGATTGTAAAATATGTGATTATGAAAGTCAGTTCTATTATATAGGAGTTTAGATTTTATTTGGTTAATTTTTATTAAAGGCAATAGGGTTTTTAATCTAGATTTTTCTTCATTTAGATATGATACATATTCAAAACATTGTTCCACATAAAATGGGGTATATAATATCCTTGTATGCAATTTATCATCAATCTTTATACATCCTAAGGGATTTTCCAATCCATCTCATGATTTTCCTTTCTGGGGTTTTCAATTCGAAAGAAGATGATGATATAAGGGGTTTTCTATTATCTTGAAAATTCTTTTGTTGATTTATATTGTTTTATCATGAACTTATTACTTGAAATATATTTTGGTTAAACCAAAATGGATGAAAGTATAATTTAAAATTCTATATATATAAATTGAATTTTTTGATACAAATATCTCTCTTGATGAAATTATTCTCAATAAAAGTATGTCATTTTTAATTGTAATTCTTATACCCTATAAATATGTTTTATTACAACTAGGTATATATATTATCTTCTAGAAAATGTTATCAAACATATTCCAAAACTAAAATTTGTGTTATCTCATTTAACCTTTAACTTTCCATTTTCTACATCTCAAATGTATGTTTCATAATCCCTTATTATGATTTGGGTTTGAACAATCATATTTTCAAATAATTAAATGGGTTTCCACCCCTTGATAATCAATAGTTAAATATTCTAATAAAAATAGATTTTTGTAAACTTATGAATTTTTAAATATCTATTATTTAATATTATTTTTATTATTAAATTTATTAAAAAAATATTCACATCACCTTTTTGAAAACATTATGTATTTTTTAGGAAACCATTATTAAATATTATTTTAAAAAAGTAAAAGATCTCATGATTTTTTCACTTCATTTTTTTTGAAATGATAATGTAATTTTAAATGATATAATTTTTTAATTTTTTTTCTAAAACTAAATGAATACAATGGTTTTAACTTTACCAATATAAAAATTATTTTTAATGAGATCTATTATTTCTACTTCATTGAGATTGTTGAAATAATTTTTTAAAAACCCATTTATATTTTTATTACCATATTAATCATTGTTTATAATTTTTGGATTAATGTTAAAATATTTTTTAGGTATCACACTTTAAATGTTATTATATAGTTCAATTTTTCCATCATTTCATTTTTACTATCAACCATTTACATTCCTGAGTTTAATTTTCATGACATCATTCATAAATTTTATAAAACCCATTTTTCATTCCATGGGTTCATTATGATGTGATGAATTATTTTTTTCAAGGTTTACACATATATATGGATGGTTGATGAGTGGATTCGTATATCTTCCTATAATGCGTTCATTAATTTTTATATCTCATGAGATAATGTAGAATGGTAATTGTTTTATGTGTTAAAAAATTAAAGGGTTATACTTCTTGAATTTTATTATAATATAAAGGGGTTTCCTTCTTGGATATCATCCCTAAATTATAATACCATTTTCTTATGTTTATACGAAGTATCTTTTATAAACTATGTTTTAAGGGCATGTGAAATCTCCAGGCTATGTTCTTGGAATTATGCTATATGGATCATGTTTATTATCTCATTATTCCACAATTTTTTCAATGATATATTTTTATTCATTTTAGATTACATTTATTTATATCATGAATTAAAGATAATTATTATAGTTCCATAATTTTTATAATAAGATATTTCTCCCCATACGTGTTCTATAATATGATTTTGATTTAACCCATGATGATATAATGATAAGTTTTTCCTTACTATGTTCTTGAGATCCCCAATTATTTAGTTTCCTTTAACTAAGTTATGAAGATGATTATAAATTATAATAAGTCTATAAGGGAGTACAATGTGAATAAATTATAAAGTTATTTTCACACGTTTTGTATAATAAATTTCCTATATAGAAAGTTCTCAATGACATTAGACGTTACATTTTTGGGAATGGGAGATTATTTGTTCTGTAAAAATTTTAACTTATGGAAATGATATAAAACCTAAATATATATATCATGGATCTTCTCATTTGGTAAAAAATTCATAGTTTGAATAATTTTTTTTACTCCAAACATAGGAGTGTGGGTCTAGGGAACCTAAATTGGTATCCGAGATGGGATTATTTATTTTTTAGAATATTATTGAGTATATTTGGGGGATAAGATAAGTTAAATTTATTTAAATCCCAAGGGAAAAGTATAAGGGATATTCACATGTATATGATAACATTAAATTTTTTTGTAATGTATATATTATGTTTTTTCCAAGCAATTACTTCCCTCTATAGATATTGGAATGTGGATATGGTTGTAGCATAAATAAAAAATGGGTAATCACCCTAAAAATGATATTTTAGTGTTAAATCAATTATCCCTCAGTGAAAAATGATTTGACCTAAGACTAAAAACCTAAATAGATACTCATAGGGGATATAATTTTCTCAATAGTATTCTCTTTACTGTAACATATGAATGATTTTTCATCTTAAGTTTTTAGGTCAACGATTTTGAGAGAACAAACACCAAAAAATATAGATTAAACCTAGAGTTATTTATATTGAACAAAAAGCTAACGTGAAGGTTGAAAAGAGTAATAAACATCAAGTATGAGTTTTTAATAAGATTATATTTCCTATAATTATATAATTATTTTAATTATTTAGCACTCACATTGACCATTTTTAGTAATGGATGAGGATTTAAGAACCATGTTAACCATAAATTCCTCTGTAAACACGATGATTTTCAAAAATAGGAAAATAACTCAATAAATATTACAGTTAGAAATAATATTATTATAAAAACAAAATTTCATGAATTATTAATATTAAAATGATATTATTTAATTTTAAAATTCCCCCAAATAATAGATGTATGGATTCTTAGGGAAGATCTTGTGATTAATATGATCAATAATAGAAGAATCTATCTTTTCATTGAAAAAATATAGGAAGTGGAATGAAGGAGAATATGTCAATAGAACATGAAAATGTTTTTCCATTGATAAATTATGGAATAGAGTAGTAAGATACTACATAAAAATGATGTTTTCACTTAATACAATAGAGGAACATATTTTTCCCATACAGATCAACGAGAAATTTGATGATTTAGATTTGATGTATTCTTTAACTATGATAACCAGTACACTAATCCAAGTAATAATGATGTTAGTGACAATAAAATCATAAGGGAACTTGGAAATAAGAAAATTTATATGCAAAGAAAACTATTTAAGTAGATTTTTATAATTATGTCATCCTAGGTATACTTAATCTTCAGTAAAGATTATCAGATGACTAATATAGTTTGTGTTTTCACCAACAATTAAGTATTTAATTCTAAATAAAATCACATAGTTGTATCATTATTGTATCCATGGTACATTTATATACGTCATGATTTTTGGTATTATGATTCATTAAATTCTTATTATCATTCATTTAATTTTATGTGATTTTGTTAATTTATTTTATATCTCCACAAAGAATCCATATTAATCAATGAAATATATGAATCACATGTAATATTTCAGTCCAAAGTATCTCCATCTATTATTGTATGGATAAAAATGGGCTATCATGGAAAAATAATTTTATTATAGTTGTTGTGATACCTAATCATAGGGTATGTTTAGCTCAAATTATTTTGGAAAACTAAATTGTTGTATTAACCTTATAAGATGAAAACGTTATATTACCAAATCTTTCCTAAAATTTAATTATTTTTATCACATTATAATATATATATATATTTATTATTATATTTTAGGTACCGTTAGATATTTAAATTAGTAAGATATAATTTAAATTAGTAGGAATAAATTTATTTAGGGGGGATATAAATCCCTGGGAGTTTCAAATATATTTTTCTCTAAATTAATAATATGTTCAAAATATTCTTTCCACAATAAACACTAATATAAAATTATTCATGACATATTAGATAAATATTAATAATTAAATTATAATAATAATCAAACCTGTAGTAAAAAAAAATATTCTAATCAAATAAAAATGCTTACATTTAGAGTAAAAACTTAAATATTGTTCTTTCAAAATTAAATAATTTCTTAAATGTTATGTTTGTTTAATCATAATATATTTAATAATAAACATTTAAAATTTTATTTTTTCAATAATATTTTTTTATAATATTAACTAATATTTTAATATTCATTAATTTTTTATTTTTTAGGAATTTTTTTTGGAAAAAACTTAATGTTTATAGATGTCACTATTTATAAAAGTTGATTTTCATTATACTTCGTATTTCAATTTTAAAGTGTTTTTTAATATTTTTATATTTTTAATTTTGATATATTTCGTCTTATTTATGGAAACAATGTACCAAAATTATCATACGGTTATTTTTTAGGGTTTTTTTAAAAAATATTGTATTTGGTAGTGAACCCTAAAAAGTTTTTTTTAACAAATACTCTATGTTATATTACCATATAATTATTTATGGATTTCTTAAAAAATGAAATGATTCTTATTAAACCAAAAATATATCTAATTAGTCAAATTATTCTTTTAAATATAATATGTTAATATTTGAAAACCCATGATTAATATTTTGGAAACAAAACTATAATATTATTCTAAAAACTATTTTCATTCTCTTATATAAAAAATTAGTTTTGATCATTTATAGAAATTAAATCAATAGTGTTAGATTAAATAATTTTTATCTAAATTTTAATAAAATCTAATGTGTTCAATTTCATTTTTAAGAATAAATGTATAATATCTATGATTAATGTTAATGGTCATGATAATGATGAATTGTCTATTTTAAGATAATTTTTATTAATATTTTTTATTTTTATCATATTAAATAAATTAATAAATTCAAAAAAAAAATTATCTATTTTTTGACCCAATAAATAAATATATTATCACTCATTAACTATAGAATCAATACTAAATAATATTATAGGAACTTAATGCAGAAAACAATTTTTTTTACAATGTGGGTATTAAATATATTAAACATTTTAATATAAAAGTTAATGTTCTATTATTTATATATTAAATTAAATTATATGAAGATTAAATTTCATTTCATAACATAAAAATTTAGTTGTACAGGTCGTCTAATATTTTAAATAATATATGAATTACTTTTTTATAAGAAGTTACCATGGAATAAACCAAAAATGATAAATGAAAAATATTTATTTGTGAAAAGTCCTGAAATATGTTTATAATACGTGAAAAAATTAATGGTTTAGAATTTGTAGACATTATATCATAATAAATATACTTATATACAACTTTTGGAACCATTTATTCATGAATTGTGTCAGGTCTTCTTTAAAAAGGTATTGTGTATTTACAAAAATAAAAATTCAATTACTTATTAAAGGAGATATCATTCATTTCCTTTATAAACTTATTATAAATAATTATCTATAAAAAAAATCCCTCATGTCTCCAAAAATATCTCCCCATGTCTTAGAATGCTTCTCTTTCCAAAAGAGCAAGCTACAGAGGAATACGGTGTTACCCAAGGGGGAACATCCATAGTGGGAGGTAATGTTCCTAATTGAGATCTATTAATTGTTTTTCATTATATAAACAAAATAAATTCAATTATTTTATTATAATATAGTTATTAAAAATATTATGAAATGATACTATTAAAATGAAATATAAATTTTACCTTTATCACAACCATTGGGAAATAAAAATGTTCTTTATGTTATGTGCAGATTGCAACCTCGATAAGTGATATGGTTTTTTTCCACAACCACTTTAGAAATATGGATGAAATTGGGTATTTTATAAATAATTATTATATTTTAAAAATTATTAATAATCTTAAAACATAAATATATTCTTACCATCTTTATGTTATAAGAAAAATTATATGGCACCCGTGCATACGTGAAAATCATCACAGGCAAAAAAGTGAAATATTTTATTTATCACCATATTATTTTATTATTTATCTAACATTCTTATAACAATATTGAACACCTTATAAAAAAATAAATAATATAATTATGATTATTTAATAACTCTATTATTAAAATAGAATCACTTTCTTTACTATACTCACACATAGAATATAATTGGTTGTCATTTTGGCAGGTTCAAAAAAATATATAAAAAATGAAATAAATTTTTATCCTGTATGAAAATTAATATAAAAATATGGGTATAAAAATAAATTAGTATTAAAATAATGATTTTTCATGATTATTTATTTATTTTTATTTTATTAATCTTATTATTAGTTTACCTCTTTTTGTTCCTTATAAAAAAAAGAAATAATCCCTCCAACAACATTATTATCAAAAATCATAACCTAAATATGATTGAAATAAAATTAGAAAAATATATATATTATAAAACATTAATTAATAAAGCAATAATTATCTCAGAATGTTTTAATTTGAATATATAAATAATAATTAACATCTCCAAAATGAAACTTGTACAAATAAACAATTTAAATCGATAACAAAAATTAAGAAAATAAAATACAATGAAAAAATAAATTAGAAATAAATGATTATAAATAAATTTATACATGGTTAAAGGTATTAATATGTTTATAAAATATGTGATTATTGTATTTATTGTTTTTATACATGAGGATAGATCACTTTCAAATATAAATGATTAAAGGAAAGGGATTTACTTCTCAATTTTTCTTCATTTAGATATGATTTATATTCATCACTTATATTGTTTCTTGTGGAGTATATATCCGATGATTATTTTATTTCTTGTAATTAATTATTAAATCTTTGGGATTTAAAAAATACAACCCATTTTCTGTATTTAATGGGTTTTCAATTCAAAGGATAATGATGATGTAATGATTTATTTGTAAACTCAATCACACCTTCTTTGAGATTTATTGTTTCATACAGAACTGCTTATTTTTATTCTTGGTTTCTTCTACTATATGTTTTTATATTAATAACACTATCTCTATCAGTAAAATTACACTTTTTTGTCACATCCATTACATATTTTAAAGGTAAATTTAATTTAATTTCCATTCATTCTTTTTTTGGGGGTTTCCTATGCATTTTTGGAGGAAAGGGTGAGTTTTCATAATTTAGGCCAAACTAATAGCCCATTTCTGGATTTAAAAACCAATTTTGTTTCTTTTATAAATATTTAAATTTGTAATATTTTTCACATATTAAACTTCTAAAATGGCCTCCCCTGACCTATTAACACCACCATTGCAATTTTTTCCCTTTAGGAATCTATAATAATGGTGGATTTGGGTTTTTATTTAAGAAATTGGGCTACCCCAAAAGCCCATTTCCAGTTTTTAAAAAATAATTTTTTTATTTAATATCTTATTCAATAATAATGTTTTTTAATGGATTATATTTCTCATCTGATCCCACTGAACCCAGTCACGTTCCAATTACCATTCCCCCTCTTTGGAGCTCATATGCATCGCGAATTAGGGCAGAACTTCATAGGGTTTCTCAAATCATCAAGATTTGAAGAGGTAATTTATTTCCATCATAAATCTTTAAATTATTACTCTCTTCCCCCATTTAAGTTTCAAATGAACTTCTCAGACTTATTCAATCCTCACATTAATTTTGCGTGGTTTGTAAATTCATCTACTAGTGTATTTGGGGAAATTTCTATAAGATCTCTCATGTAAGTGGGTCTCCTACGTTCTTTCTACAATTTTATAAATGTTTTATTTCTTTTTTATTAGGGTTTATTCAAAATCATATTTATTTTTATAATGTAAATGAATAGGGGATTATAACTTAGGTTTTATTATAGTTTTATTGGTATATTATTTTGGTTTTAGGCTTGATCTACGACCCTCTTGGTGCGGTGATGGTGCGATTTGGTTTTCGCACAAAGATTCAAGGGTTTTCATTATTTTGGTAAGTGATTCCATTTTCTTTGAAATATTTGTGACATAGTTGTTGTGTTTATGATATTTATATGTTTATTTCATTTGATTATTGCTGAAAAAATTGGTTTTTTGTGGGGTTTGTAATGAAAATAAATTTTAAGTGAACATTTTATGTGAAATTGATGGTTTTATCTTATAAATAATTAATTGGTTCAATTGGGGATAACCTATAATTATTTTGTTGATTTTATTGAGCTTTATTATAGATTTAAAACATTTTTTTAGTGTTTTTCTCTTTTCTTGTTGCTGCAAAAGTTTGTTTAAATGCTGTTTGTGAAGAAAATGGACTTTAAGTACCATGTTTGTGTGAAAAATGGGGGGTTTTTAAAAGATATAAATTTTTGGTTAATATGGGGCTACCCCATAACTACTTTTTTGGTTTCATTAAATAGTGTTAAACTACCATTTTTTTGGTTACTTAAAAGTATGCACATAGTTTGTAAAGTGGAGGTTTCAAAGAGTTTTGGGGGCAAAACAATGTGATATTTGGAGAAGTTGTTTCATTGAAACTCAAAATGTTTTTGTGTTTGTTTCAAATGGTACAATGTGTGTATATATAATGTATTGTATTTTTGTGACTATTATTAGTTTTTTACATGCTAATGGATGTGTGTTGTATGCTTAAACTATTAGAGCACAAAGGGGGAAGCTAGGGTACTTAGGTGGTCGGATATGTACTACTACGGCTAGAGAACCAGATAGGTTGTGTCCCCTTTTCACTGAGAAAATGGATAACGAAAAATCTAACCAAACTATGTGGGTGATTATTGAGGACCACTAGGTTATGGGAATATTCCATACTAGTGGCGCGTGTACGGGAAATGATTGTGACTTGGATACATTACACCGAGGTATGAGGTACATAGGGCTCGTGAATATCTTGTTGCCTAGGGGTGTTCCCGGTTTTGGTGCTCATCTTATTTGTGGTATTTACCCTTGTATTAGGGTCTTTTTTTTTAAATTATAGTAGATAAAATTTCATGTTTTATTGTGTTAACATTACGAAATTTTTAGTTTGAAAACAATTTTCAATTGAAAGTTGCATTTATTGGAATTTATCACCATTTTTCTTTACATATTAAAACTGCTTGATGTTTGAAATTGTATTGCATACTCTTTGGAATCCTTGGGTGGTATACTATTGGGCTAAATCTCACACCCAACTTACACCACATGGGTGTAAGTAGATTTCATTATTTTTGACATAGGTAAATTCAAGGCCTCGGGTGAAGGCGGTCTAGGTTGTTAGTCCCCTCCTATGGTGAAGTGTTGTGGAGACGGATCGGGGGTGATGGCCCCTTGTCATGTGGAGTCATTGTGGCTGACTTGATACTATTATTATTTATATTTGGACCTATTGTACCCTAATTAAAACAATGTATTCTATTCTCGTTTTTTATGTCTTGTTTCTCATGGAAATATCATAAATTTAATATTGTATATTCTTAATCTTTTATGGATTCAAACTCAGGTAAATCATTCCCAAAACTAAATAAATGAACCCGGGCACTAGTGATAGCCCGTGGGGATAGAGAACACCCTTCATGACTTGTCATGGGTAGGATTTGGTGCTGGTATTAGTGGTGACCAGATTCAGTTCATGACAAAACGGTATCAAATGGGTTTAATATTTTTGGGTTATATTATTATTTTCAGATGAGTCAGGCAAGAAAAGACTGAGGACTATTGGGAAATTGAGTTTTAGTTCAGATTAGGGTTCATGGCCTGCACCTCTCTTGGAATACCTTGACTCACTTTGGGACATTGGAATTTTGTATTTGACTTCACATCCCAGTGAGACGTGTGGGCTGCAGACCACACGTGGGCATCTGGCGGGGGTGTAGTAGTTGTTTATTTTATTTTTTGTAATGTGTTTAGATTATATATATTTTATTTATTTGATTGAAATTTAAAAAATTTTGGTATTTATTATTGTTTTCATGAATGCTTCATTGTGTAGCAACATGCCTCCCCGGAAAGCTCCCATTGGACCATGAGAAGAAGCCGAAGAGAGTTCTCCCACATCGATTGAGCAGAGGCTAGTTAAGGTCGTGGTCTAGGCTGTCCAGGCTCTTGGACTGGGACCATCTCATGCTCCAGATCCTGTTAGAGAGGATGATAAAGGTCCTAGAAATTACAAGGCCCAGGAGTCCCGAAAAATAAGCCCCCCAGATTCCAAGGTAGCATTTAATCATTGAAAGAAGAGTAATGGCTCAAGAAGTTCGAGTGCATATTCGAGTTCATGGATACACCTGAGGAGCTTATGGTGAAATATGCCTCCTTTATGTTGTACGGTCCCTGCCACTGGGGATGGGAATTGGTACTTCAGACTGGGATGAATGAGTATATTCAATGGGGGATATTTTAAGGTTGTCTTGAATGAGTAGTACTTCCCTGAGGTATTTGATTATGCTAGGTCCCGAGAGTTTAGGGACCTTGTTCAGGTGAATCTATCTATGATTGATTATTCCAACTTTTTCACTGAGTTGGTTCTGTGTGCTCCTAAAATCATCTCTAATGAGATAGTGAAGGCCCAAAGGATTGAGAAATCCTTGCAACTAGAGATATACTCCCAGGTGTTCTTGTTTAAGCTGAGGACCTATGATAATGTCATTTATAGGGAGTTCATGGTGAAGATTGACATGAAATTTTGGGATGGTTTCTCTGGATCAATATCAGTAGTGGGGAGTGGCAGCTCCTCAGAAAATAAAAGGAAGCGAGAGGAATAGGCGAAGATAAGAGGTGGCAGTTCATGACACTCTTCCAGGCAGTTTTCATCTACGAATTCCAATGCGAGATCGTTCATGTGCCACCAGTGTGGGAACATCTAACTAGAATGACCACTTCCCCCAATTCCTTGTTACTAGTGTGGAGGTATGGGGCATTTGCAGTGCTTCTGTAGGGTGGCCCATCCACTTCTAATTGGGGCATGGTCAGTGGTTTCAAGAGGAGTTCCAAAATAGTCCGAGCCATCGAGGAAAGAGGGATCTCAATTTGGAGGTTGTGTTGGTAGGGATGGGTTATCATCTGGGTAGATCCTGTTTAGGGAACAACCACAGACTAGCGGTTATCCTTTGGTAGAGACGGGACATCTCCATGTAGTGGATCAGGCACCAGCAGGATCAGAGGCGAGACCGTCGACAGTTCAAAGTACCGTTATGATCACATATTCTATATTTGAAACTCTTTTGGTTACTATAAACACCTTTTCATTCATGTCTGACCGTTTTGTTAACAAGTTGAATCTACCAACTGAGTTTTATTCTTTCGTGATGTAGTTGGTGACGCCGCTAGGAAAAAAGAAGGAGAAGGGTCTTAGGTGCCCCTCATGTGTACTTTATGTGTCAGGTATTGTAATGGAGTGGGACATATTGTTCCTAGATATGGATCTGTTTAACATAATACTTAGCGTGGATTGGCTAGTGCACTTCCAGGCACACATTGATTGCTATAGGCGGCAATTAAGTTTCACAGCACCTGATGGGAGTCTTCAGGTTTTTTGTGGATAATGGGATCCTATTTTGGGTCTCACATGACCTCCACTCCAAGAGTTGGGAAGTATGATATTCCATTAATCGTCACTCAGGCTAGAGGGGAATGGTCTTGCACCTAAAATTTTACTACCTCATGTATTGAATGAGTTTTTATAAGTATTCCTAGATGATTTTTTAGGTTTTCCCCCGGAGCGGGATGTGGAGTTCTCGATTGAACTGGCACCGGGAACAAAGCTGATATATCTTCCCTATAATAGCCTGGCCCACACCAAGTTGAGGGGATTAAATATATATTTGGATGACCTACAATCCAAAGGAATCATTTTCTTGAGTGTCCCTTATTAGGCCACTCCTATGTTGTTCACAAAAAGGCTGGCAGATCCCTCCCGTTGTGCATTGACTACAGGAAGCTAAATAAGGTAACAATTAAGAACAAGTAATCTTTTCCAGAATAAATAATTTGTTCGATTAATTGAAGAGGGAAAAGTGGTTCGTGAAAATAGACTTGTGTTCGGTCTATCATCAACTCAGGGTGAAAGTGGACGATATCCCAAGGTCATCCTTCCTATGCAGGTATGACCATTTTGAATATTTGGTCATGCCCTTCGAATTTAACAATGCTCTAATGGTTTTTATAGAACTTATTAATAGGTTGTTCCATCAGTATATTGATTCCAGCGTAGTGGTGTTTGTGTAGGATATCCTAGTATACTCTGGATTTAAACAGGATCACGAACATCACTTGTGTGTTGTTCTGGGAACCTTGCAAGAGCATCACATTTATGCAATGTTGTCCAAATTCACTTTCTGGATTAGGGAGGTGAACTTTCAAGGGCATGTGATCTCAGAGTAGGGGGTTTTAGTGGACCCCGAGAAGATCAGTGTGGTCATGTCATGGGAGAAACCAAAAAATGTGTTCGAGATCAGAAGTTTTCTTGTACTGGATGGTTATTACAGGTGGTTTGTAAGATATTTATCTCAACACGGTTCACCGATGACCGCACTCACCCAGAAAGGGATGGAGTTTGTATGGGCCCTAGAATGTTAGGCAACATTCGAGGAGATAAATAAGAGTTTGACTACCACCACCATCCTGGTTTTTCCAAAGGCTGGAACGGGGTATGTGGTCTATTTGGATACTTCAGGTATGAGTATTAGGTGCGTGCTTATAAAGGATGATCACGTGGTGGTGTATGGATCTAGAAACTCGGACCACATGAAAAAAACTACCGGAACCATTACATAGAGTTGGAAGCGGTGATGCATGCTTTGAAGACATGGCATCACGATCTCTTTATGGATATGTTTGAGGTCTAAACTGATCACAAAAGATTAGACTATATCTTCTCTCATTAAGACCTCAACATGATGTAGCATTGCTGGATCAAGTACTTACAGGGGTTTGACATTGACATTTTCTGTACCTTATGAATGGGTAATGTGGTGGTCGATTCCTTGAGCAGAAGGGTTCCTGTGTAGGCTCTGATGAAGTCTAGTGATGAGTGGACTTTGATGGGGCTCTTTGTTCTGATGCATTTGGAGACCAGGGAGCACAGTGGGGGTGCATTCTTGGCGAGCATTCAGTTGATTCCTTCTTTATTGTAGTTGATTCTGTAACACCCCAAGATTTCATAGTACCTTATTTCTTCAAAATAATTCAATAACATGCACTACATGCAACACCGGGTTCGAGCGCACCACAAGATTACCAAACTAGCCGTTCAAAAGTGGTTATGAATAGTATTAACTGAATATTGAACTATATATATTCCATATAATTTTAGAATCCATATTATGAGTTTCTTAGACATAATGTAAGAACAAATTTATTTTTTTCAGATAAAAGAAGTACTTATTTCAAAAAATGCACTTTTACCGCCTTTTAATGATGAACCCTTTTTAAATCCAATATTTTAAACTTTTATATATTCTATTTGAAAAAATAAACTGCTTCTTTAGAATCGGGACACAAGAATTTAGATTCAAAATTGTTTTTCTTTTTTCTGATTACTTTAATATTTGGGTGAATAGTGAAAATACTATATTTTAACTGAAAACAACTTTTTTAATCAAAATAATTTATAGTGTTAAATTATACATTTTAATGGTTTGGAAGTATAAAAAGATAATATTTTTACCATTTAATCAAAATATTATCATTTCAAGTAATTTCACTTTGACATTGGACATAAACAAGTGTCATTCTTTTGATAGATATTGTTTCTTAAAAATACGCCTTTTGGTTTTGAAAACGTGAATTAATTTTAAATTAATAAATGTAACTTCTACATTTTGAATCTGGTAAAATAGAATTCATTTTTAAATTTGTAATATCAAAATTAGCTTAGGGTTAATTTTTGAAATTTTTCTAAAAACGTTCAATTTTTGATGAATAGTGAAAAACACTGAGTTATTGTTTAAAACCAACATTTATTTAAATAATTATTTATTTTATTTAAATTTATTTTAGGTATGAATAGAAACATAATACCTATATATGTTCAATGTAATTAATTGTATTCACTTTGTAATTATATTAAATATATAAAATTTTAATGAACTTTTCACCGTCTTTTACCAACTTCCTAGGAAAATTTGAAAATTCACATAAAACTTAATTTTATCGCATCTGTGAGTGGAATTTAACAAAACTGAGAGACATGGTTAATATCAAAGAGTAAAATGTGGTTCAATAAGATAAAAATAACTTTTAGTGAATAGTAACTTTTTACTTTTATTTACTACATTTAAAAGTAAATAGGGTAATTAAGGGTAAAAACGATATTATTATTACCCTAACACATGTCCTAATTCTATTCGATAAGTATAATTCGACCCAAAATAACCTTAGGAATAAATGAACCTTTTTGGTCCATTTGGATTAGGTTAGTACATTTATTATTATTCAATTCAAAGAAGAGTTAAAAGAGTTAAAATCAATCTCTAATAACTAAAACATTTTTAATATAGGGTTATACATAAGATAAATTCAATTATAAATATTAATTAGAAAGATAAAACAATTTCCTACATAATAATATTTTATTTATAATTTTAAGACATTAAATAAGTTAATTTATTAATGACACAATAGTGATGCATTAATTACATAATTAATCAAATATTAAAATAATTGATATTATAAGTATCAAAATAAATGTAATTTGAGACTTTTTATGAAATACACTAATTTTATTGGTCAATATGAAATATTAGGGTTGTTTAGATTAATTTTTTTCGATGTTATAATGCTGTTATGAATTTATAAAAAACAAAATACCAAATACTGTCAAAATTGACATAAAAGAGTTTTTAAAACAAATATTTTATTATTAATTGATATTCTATTCCTAAAAATATGAGGATTGGAAAAACTACTTATATAATGATAGGAGTATCATTAATGAACCACTTTGGGTTTTATTTTAAGTATATAGTATGTTTATTAACCATATAATATAAAAATACAAAGAGACATGGTAAATGTCAAACTATTTAACTAAGAGTTAAATCTAAAAGATAAAGTTAATATGGGACCCAAACCTATCTAAAACCAATTGGATGAGTGTTTTTCGACCCATTAACACCTTAGACTTTACATAATTAATTTTTGAGCCATTAGAAACCGAAAATTATTTTATTATAAAATAATATTTCAAGCTTTTCCTAAGGTGCCCCTCACCTCTCTTATAAAAGGGCACTCCCCTTCTCTCTAATTAACACCTTCAACGCCATTTGGCTCAGCCAACCCCTACCCAAATATCCTCTAACATTCCCTCAATTTATCCTATAGGCCTTCCTTTAGTCATAAATAAAACTTAAGGAGCCATTTTGATCAAATCAAAATGAAGAACCCAAAGAAGAGGTAATAATTTCACCACCCTCTTTCATGTTCTTTTCTTCTTCCACTTCTTCTTTCTTTGTTATTTCTATTCTAAAATAATAACTCCATAATCTTCTATATAATATGATGTTATTATAAATATGGTACAACTATATTCATTATTCGATCCATCCTTTCAATGACATATCACCATCCGTGCGTACGTACGGATTACCATCTCCACGTCGTGGTGTAATTGTTATTCAATACTTTATTATTTGGATGGGAATAATAATAATGTGTAATTCATGTAAATAATAAATATAACATGATAATGATTCTATATATATGATATACCATCCAATTATATATTATTTTAATATCAAAATAATGATATTGTTACTCGTACGTATGTACGGATTACTGTCTCCATGAACATGATGAGATTCATTCCCCATCTTATCCATTAAATACTAATTTGCATTAGATGATTAAAAGTAATGTTTAAATACTTGATATCATTCTAGATATGAATAAGATACATCCCATCCATAACAAATATGACTCACATAACAAAAAATATAAAGGAAAACGAATCAGATAACACCCAAAACGACGCTAATACTAAGATATTATTAACAAAACAATGTAAAATGATCATATATGATATCATATTAATGTATATGAATATATTATAATTTAATAAAAATTATTTCACCATTATGAAGGAGTTTAACCTACCCTCAACTAAGTAAAAGTACATGTTAAGGGTTAATTTCACAATCTCTTCATTATTCGAGGTTGTCAACATGTAATTATCTACTGAGACCTATTTATCATCCACATCCATGTTTCTTAAAAATGTATTTCAAAACATTCTTAATATTTTATAGACTATGCGTTAAATTCATTAATACCCTTTTTTGACTTTTTATAATATGTTTATAAAGGAATCTTTCCGTCGTTTTCCAAACAAGGTCCTTTTTAACCTTTTCGACAAAATTAAGGTTAGAATGTCTTCTTTAACTTATACGACAGGTGCGGCTATTTTCCGCTATTATAAAATCGTCAAAGATTCCCTTACAAGCTTATAAGAATATTTTCAAGGTAAATGTTTTATTTTATAATTATGTGACTTTTAAATGATTTCAAAAAAGAGATATTTCTCTCAAGTAGTTTTGATTTCATCTATGTCAACTTGCTTTGATAGATTTTAAGATTATTTGAAGTTGATTTATTATGATACAAAAATTCCATATTTTATTGAAGTTTTTTTTGATATGTTTGACTATGGATGTGTTATTTTTATACCATTAACAGTTTATAGATAAAGTATTGACATTTCTTATGCTAGTTTTAATACGAAAGTTTATGTTATGTTTAAACCTGTTAATATGAAGAATGAATTGGACTTAGTAAGTGATGGGTGGAGCCCGCTATAGCTCCTTGATGCATCAGTAGGTCTCATGAGACAAACTAGTATCTTGGAACAAGGCCTTGATAAAATCTTTTTTGTAGTCTTGGAACAAGGCCTTAAATTTGTGGTTATGATAGTCTGACATTATGCATTCCATCATTATGAAAGTGGTTATTGATATAGCATGTTATTATTCGACTAGTAGAATATCCATGTGAATAAGTAAATGGAATTATTTCATTTTATTTTTTCCATATTATTCTGAATTTCATGTTTAAAAGTATTTTGTTTTAGTTATACATTGCCTTAAATGTTTATTCTTATTTATGAAAGTTTCTGCTATATTGTTATCCTTACTGAGCAGCTGAGCTCACCCCTTTCTAGGTTTTATTTTTTTCCCAGGATATGAAGAACTATTTTATGATTGGCGTGTAGGGATAGTATGAGGGGATATGAGTGTGGACTATGGAGACTATATTGTTGTAGTCTTTCACTTTATGATGTAATGTAAGACTTATGAATGTATCTAGTGTTTCCAAGTCTACTAAACTAATCGGTCTTTTGAGACTTGATCATTTGTGATAATGGCACTGTTATGTAATAATGCACCGACTCTGGGTAACTGGGGTCGGGGCGTTACAGTTTGTATCAGAGTAAGTTTATTACAAACCTTGGAAGCTAAATTTAGATAAACTCCGATTAGAGAATATATCACTAAGATAGACTTTGATGATTAGTATAGAAGAACTTCCTTGAATTTTGGTATTGTAGAGATTCTGTGGGTTTTCCCAGCAATAAAACCCTATCTGGATATGAGCAGGTAGAGGTGGCTCTGGAAAAGATGTACATAGGGATAAAACCTGAAAACACCACTTTGAACTAGACTCAAACAGAAACTGGTTCACGAAAACGGGCCTCGCTGCACCCTTGGTTACGACACTCACGGGGGATATGATTAGGATAATTCTCATTTTCTTTACAAACCATTATAAAAGGTTTATGAGTATATACTTCCCCAAAGAAAACATTTTTATGATTATGGATTATATCCATAAACTGTTCAATTTATGTTAAGTTTTTTACAAGTTTGGATTTATGTATTGGGATTCATAAACTAATCTAGTGTATGCCATTGTATATAAATGGTGCCCAGTAGAAGGAATGTGAACTCCAGAAATACGTACGATCCAAAGAGTAAGAAGGATCATATCTTACATGGTATTATGCCAACATTTATAAGGTACACAGTCTACCATGTATTATCAACATATGAAGAAATAGTATCATGTGTTAATAATATAAGTAAATAATTCTTTGAGTCCTATGGCTTTGAAGGGAAGCAAGATAAGAAAAGTATGGAAGAGAGAAAGATGGATAAAGGGAACAGGAAAAAGAAGAATTTTCTCATATGTGATAACTGTGGGAAGAAACACCCTAGAACTTGCCTGAAGGGAATGGTAGTTTGTTATAAGTGTGGAAAAAAGGACACCAAGTACGCATCTGCAAGGTTAGAAAAATGGTTTCAAATGTACAATGGTTCATCAACAAGGAATTGGGACACTACGCAAACCAATGTCCAAGTCATCAGAGTATGCCCTAAATGATGCTATTGGATAAAAATCAAGTTATGATACTACCATAGATGAGGAGGAATGATTAGAGTTCTTATATTTTTATTAAAGAATTATGTCATTTGAGTGTTGTATCAATGATGTACTGGTTATAATAATTATGATGTATATAAGGATTGTACTGTAGTACTATTTCATTAAGGACCTGAGATTGTGTGGAACCATGAAAAGTGACTCAATAGTAGGTTCAATTTTTGGAAAATATATGGTTGAGAGAAAGATAAACCATAATATGGTTCTGATACTAAGGTAGTGATTTTGGAATAATACATGTTTGATTAGGATAAATTATAATGAATATTTTTGACTACCTTGAAACTGATTAATTATTTTTATATTCTGTCATTGTTGGAGTTTACAACATTTTTTGATGGAAGAAGCATATCCAGTATTCTATATGTAATAAGGGAGAATGAATGTAATCAACAATGTTTTATGGTAATTCAGTGTGTTACCATGTTTTATAATAATACATGATGAAGGTGTTCACATGTTATTACATGAAAAAAAGGATCTTCATTGTGTTTAACTTCCTTATAAATTTTGGTCTGTGAGTTTGGATAGAAGTATTTTGGATAAGTCTAAAGGTTGTAATAGATTAAGTTTGAATGTTTATTTTTGGATTTTTATAAAAGGAAAACACAAAGACCGTGTGACAACCCATCGCGTCAGAAAAAGCTGTGGGAATCGAACCCACAACCATATTGCGATTGAGATTTATCTCCTACCACTGGACTACATGAAGTACCTAGATTGTATAATGTAGTTTTTTATTTTAAAGGGTCTGATATGTGAATTATAAATTCATTATTTTCTTTTGAACCCTATACGATTAGGATAAATAGAATATTTTGTTTTTGAAATCTATTATAGTGAAAGATGAGTGTGTGGTAGGAATTAGTTGAAGGATGAAACTCTACATGTAAATTATATATATATACACACACACACACACACAGATATATATATATATATATATATATATTTCCTCTTATTTTATGGATAAATTAATTATTAAAATTTAGGGAAGGGATCTTAAAACAAAAAATGTGTTATCCTAATACCTTACATTTTGTTGAACCGATGGTATTTTAAATCATCATATATTGATGGCTTGGAGGCCCTCAATTATACAATTGTTTGTGACTGATGACCTCAATAAATCCCTATAAATATTTAAGTTTTCCCTCCAATTATGTGTCTCTAATTTAAACCAATGTTCTCCTAATCATTATCATAATTTGGGGGTAACTTTTTCATTCCCCTTTTCCTCTTATTAAGACAAAATTTTATTAACCCAATTTCCGATTTGAGTTTTCCCACAGAGGTATTTTCTATTTTCAACCTTTTATTTTCGAAGAACAATTTCAAATTGCGAGGATGAAATTTATTGAAGGAGAGAATAATTTAACACCCCAAGATTTCATAGTACGTTATTTTGTCAAAGTAATTCAATAACATTCACTGCACGCAACACCGGGTTCGAGTGCACCACAAGATTACCAAACTAGCCGTTCAAAAGCGGTTGTGAATAGTATTAACTAAATATTAAACTACATATAATCCTTATAATTTTAGAATCCATATTATGAGTTTCTTAGACATAATGTAAGAAAAAATTTATTTTTTCAGATAAAATAAGTATTTATTTCAAAAAATGCACTATTACCGCCTTTTAATGATGAACCCTTTTTAAATCAAATATTTGAAACTAGTATATATTATATTTGACAAAATAAACTTCTTTTTTATAATCAGGACATAATAATTTAGTTTCAATATTTTTTTATGTTTTTCTGATAACTTTCATATTTCAGTGAATAGTGAAAAATACTATATTTTATCTGAAAACAACTTTTTTAATCAAAATAATTTATAGTGTTAAATTATACATTTTAATGGTTTGGAAGTATAAATAGATTATAGTTTTACCATTTAATCCAATGATGGTCATTTTAAGTAATTTCACTTTGAGATTGGACATAAACAAGTGTCAATCTTTTAATAGATATTGTTTCTTAAAAATTTGCCTTTTGGTTTTGACAACGGGAATTAATTTTAATTTAATAAATAAAAATTATATGTTTTGAATTTGGTAAAATAAACTTTATTTTTTAATTCATAATATCAAAATTATCTTAGGGTGAATTTTTGATATTTTTCTAAAAGCTTTCCATTTTTGATGAATAGTGAAAAACACTGAGTTATTGTTTAAAACCAACTTTTATTTAAATAATTATTTAATTTATTTAAATTTAGATTAGGTTAGAGTAGATAAATTATAACTATATATGTTCAATGTAATTTATTGGATTCATTTTGTAAAAATTTTATATTTATAAAATTTTATTGAACTTTTCACCGTCTTTTACCCACCTCCTAGGAGAATTTTCAAATTCACATAAAACTTAATTTTAAAGCTTCTGTGAAGGGAATTTAGAAAATTAGAGAGTCACGGTAAATATAAATTAGTAAAATGTGGTTCAATAGGATAAAAATAATTTTTGTTGAATAGTAACGTTTTAATTTTATTTACCACGGTTAAAAGTAAATTGGGTAATTAAGGGTAAAAATGATATTATTATTACCATAACACATGTCCTAATTCTATTGGATAATTATAATTCAAACAAATAAAAACATAGGAATAAAATATGAACCTATTTGGTCGACTTGGATTATATTAGGACATTTATTATTATTTAATTCAAAGAAGAGTTAAAAACGTTAAATCGATGTTTAATAATTCAAACATTTTTAATATAGAGTTATACATATGATAAATTAGATTATAAATATTCATTAGAAATATAAAATTATTTCCTAAATAATGGTATTTTATTTATAATTTTTAGACATTAAATGACTTAATTTATTTATGATACAATTGTGATGCAGTAGGTACCTAATTAACGAAATATTAAAATAATTGATATTATAAATATCTATATAAATGTAATTTGAGACGTTTTATGAATTAAAATAATTTTAAATGTTAATATGACATATTATGGTTGGTTAGATGAATTTTTTTGAAGTAATAATGCTGTTATGAATTTAGGAAAAATAAAATACCAAATAGTGTCAAAATTGAAATATTAGAGTTTTTAAAACAAATATTATATTATTAATTTATATTCTATTCCTAAAAATCTAGGGCTCTACAAAAGGACTTATATAATTATAGGTGTATCATTAATGAACCACTCAGGGTTTGTTTGGAAGTATATAGTATGTTTATTAACCATATAATATAAAAATACAAAGAGCCTTGGTAAATGTCAAACTATTGAACTAAGAGTTAAATCTAAAAGATAAAGTTAATATAGAGACATAAACCTGTCTAAAACCTATTGGTTGATTGTTTTTTGACCCATTACCACCTTATCCTTTAAATAATACATTTTTATCCATTAGAAACCGATAATTAGTTTATTATAAAATAATATTTCTAGCTTTTCCTAAGGTGACCCTCAGCTCTCTTATAAATGGGCACTCACCCTTCTCTATAATTCACACATTCAAAGCCATTTATCTGGGCCAAAACCTACCCAAATATCCTCTCAAATTCCCTAAATTTATCATAGAGTCCTTACTTTAGACATAAATCCATCTTAAGGTGCCCTTTTGATCAAATCAAAAGGAAGAACCCGAAGAATAGGTAATAATTTCATAACACTCTTTCATGTTCTTTTCATATTTCACTTCTTCTTTATTTGTTATATCGATTATAAAATAATAAATATAGTATATAATATATACAATGATGTTATTATAAATATGGTACAACCATATTCATTATTCTATCCTTCCGTTGAATGACATGTCACCATACGTGCGTACGTACGGATTACCGTCTCCACGTTGTCTTGTAATTGTTATTCAATACATTATTATTTAGATGGTTATAATAATGATGTGTAATCCATGTAAATAATAAATATAACATGAAAATTATTCTTTATATATGATATACCATCCAATTATATATTATTCTCATATCAAGAAAATGGTATTATCGCTCGTGTGTACGTACATATTATCGTCTCCACGAACGTGATGAGATTCATTCCCCATCGTATCAATTATAGACTAATATTAATTAGATGATTAAAAATAATGTTGAAAGACTTGATATCATTCTAGATACGAATATGATACATCCCATACATAACAAATATGACTCACATAATTAAGAATATAATGGAAAATGAATCCGTTAACAACCAAAACGACGATAATACTAAGATATTATTAACAAAAAAATGTTAAAAGAATATATATGACATCATATTAATGTATATTATTATTTTATAATTTAATTACAATTATTTCACCATTATACAGAAGGTTAACCTACCCTCGACCAAGGAAATGTACAAGGTAAGGGTTAATTTCACAATCTCTTCATTATCCAAGGTTGTTTATATGTAATTATCTACTGGGACCTCTTTATCATCCACATCCATGTTTCTTAAAAATGTATTTAAAAAAATTATTACTATTTTATAGACTATGGGTTAAAGTCATTTATACCCTTGTTTGACTTTTTATAAGATGTTTATAAAGGAATCATTCTGTCGTTTTCCAAACAAGTTCCTTTTTAACCTTTTCGATGAAATTATGGTAAGCATGTATTTTTTAACTTATACAGCGGGTGTGGATATTTTCCGCCATTATAAAATTGTCAAAGATTCCCTTAAAATCTTATAAGAATATTTTAAAAGTAAATGTTTTATTTTATAATTATGTGAATTTTAAATGATTTCAAAAAAGAGATATTTCTCTCAACTAGTTTTGATTTCATCTATGTCAACATCCTTTGATGGATTTGAAGCTTATTTGAAGATGATTTATTATGATAAAAAAATCCATATTTTATTGAAGGTTTTGTTATATGTTTGAATTTGGATGTGTTATTTTTATACCATTTATGGTTTATGGATAAGGTATTGAAATTTTATATGATAGTTTTAATACGAATGTTTATGTTATGTTTAAACCTGTTCATATGAGAAATGCATTGGACTTAGTAAGTGATAGATGGAGCTCACTATAGATCCTCAATGCATCGGTAGGTCTCAAAAGACAAACTAGTGTCTTGGAATAAAGCTTTGACAAAATCTTATTCGTAGTCTTTTCATAATGCCTTGACTATGTGGTTATGATAGTCTGACATTATGAATTCCACATTATGAAAGTGGTGGTTGATATTGCATGTGATTATCAGACTAGTAGAACGTTCTTGTGAATAAGTAAATGGAATTTTTTCATTTTATTGTTCCCATATTATGCTGAAGTTTAGTTTTAAAAAGGTTTTGTTTTAGTTATACATCACCTTAAATTTTTATGCTTATTTATGAAAGTTTCTGTTATATTGTTATCCTTACTGCACATCTGAGATCACCCCCTTCTATGTTTTATTTTTTTCCAAGGATGTGAAGAAGTATTTTATGACTGACCTATAGGGATAGTTTGAGGGGATATGAGTGTGGATTATGGAGACTATATTTTTATATTTTTTCACTTTATGATTTAATGTAAGACTTATGAATGTATCTAGTGTTTCCAAGGTTACTAAACTAATCGGTCTTTCGAGACTTGATCTTTTGTGATCATACCAATGTTATGTAATAATTCACTGACTCTGGGTAACTAGGTTTGGGGAATTACAGATTCAAAAGGAACTGGCTAATGATGAGATTTTTCATTGGTCAAGGCAGTTTCATCAAGGATGGGAGACTTCCTTTGATTGGTCGTCGTCTCCAAAGGGAATCTTATGCTTCCAAGGCCACCTAGTAGTCCCATCATCTCTACAAAAGGTGGTGATGTAGGATAACCACTAGTATTAGGGGGATGTCCATCTGGGTGCCTCCAAGATGTATTATGATGTGTGAGGGTAGTTCTGGTGGCTAGGTATGTGACATGACATAGAAGACTTTGTGTCGAGATGTTACACATGCCAGTAGGTGAAAGCAGAGCATCAGTGGCCATCCGGTTTGCTCTAACCATTACCCATTCATAGGATATGAATAATTACATTATATATTATATGTATAATAGTTTTTATAGTTTTTTAGTACATAGTTGTTGATGATGTAGTTCACATATGAAAAAATTATTTATGTACCCATGATTACAAAGGATCTTGACATATATTATTCTCTCATAGATCATTTTTCAAGTAAAGAGTATTCATCTAATAAGATGTAGAATCTATATAAAAAAAGTATGGGTTTTTATATTATCTCTCTTTACTCATGACATCATGTGGGAATTCTTTTTATCTTATAGGACAAACCATGACTTCCCTCTCTTAAAGATGATACATTGATTAGTTCTCATTAAACACCACACTATTCTTTCACATACCGGTTGTGAACATTGCCATTGTAGCGTCATTTTATTTAGTGAACTATTATTAAATGGATATGTCCATCGTATTGGTATATGATAATATCTAAGAACTATTTTTAATACATTCATCATATAAAATCCCTATATTCACTTTTTAACAACTCTATACTTTTGTGTCCCACTCTTACACATAAAAAATATAATTCAAGAATCATTACTTATTTTTCCATACTCTACAATTTTAGAAAACATTACATAATTGATGAAACTATACCCTTTAATAAAACATCCAATTCATTTAAAATATCCTATAATTCATGTTACTTTTAGTATTTTTGGAATCTCAGATTCTCTCTATATACACATGTTACTTTTCTCACAAAACTAACGTTAGAATCACATATTTGAAAAATAAATACCTTCCCACAACTCTCTCTTAAATTAGACCATTAATATATTGAAAGAGTCCATATTTGGAATCCCAAACCTATATCCCACATAAAAGGTTCCCAAAGACTAGTTGACCACATTCCCTTAAGCACATATCCTTGAAAGCCAGAGGCTAATGACTAGAAACGAGTGCCTGGGGTGTTTCATTGGGGAGACTAAGCCCACATTACTAGAGTGTAGCAGACTGGGTCAATAAGGAACAAAGGTAAATAGTATAAGTTGTACAAATAGATGACACAAAAGAAGCTAACTGAGTACTAATAATAAAAAACATGTTTCAAAACTAATATAAACATACAAAATATAATGGTGATATGTAATGTATATATAATGCTAGAAACCATGGATACAATAAAGTAGACAATCATGCTATACAAAATTTGAAAAAACCACATATTATCCCCAGTATCTCATGTTCTACTTGGACATCTAATACCAAATCCTTCCTAATATATCAAGAAATCAAGTGTTTGAAGCAATAAAAATTCTGTAATCAACACTTTCATGAATGTAATATACTCACGTACCTATTTAGGTCTGTATAGGGTGTGATAAAAATCGTATTAGGGCACCACCAATTATTTATATAACATATTTACTATTTAATATAAACTAAACCAGTGTTCAATAATTCATATATAATAGTAACCATTGTAGTAATATAATTACCCATGTACCATCTTCAACCCTCGATAGGTATCTGAACATTTAATCAATCCATTAATTAATTAAGATCAAAATTATATAATTATGTCATGTGAGGCATAGCTAGCTCATAGATCACATCATGATATTAATAGTATAAGTTACAAGATGTTTCAAGGAAAGATGACGATAATGATAATGAAAGGTTCCAAAGTAGTAATGGAGGAATCTTTAAACTCAAGGGTCACCAAATCAGTAGTGATTATAGTCTTTCTATAGGGGTAAGAGTGTAATCTATGGAGCATCATCCATGAAATACCACATTAGTATCTTCTAACAAAGTCCAAGCTTCCAAGTTAATATTGGATAATCTATTTCTAGACTCAAGTATGTTACTATGGCATCTATTTTCCATAGAAACCACGATGGATCCAATGAGTATCTCCATAAAATCATTTAATAGTTAAATAAAGATACTACAGTGTCATATTGGGCGTCAACTGATAGACATGATTCAGGTTCCAATGTCGTCCTCAACTAAGGAAACTAACATCCTTTAACCGGATTACCATCCTCCACTACTCAAGGAATTCCCTCAGGAATCCAATACAAGATCAAGGAAAGCCAATCCTATAAATATTTAATGGTCCATATAAATAATTAAGAACTATGCATTAGATTCAATTAACTAATAAAGACAATATCTGTTCATACCCATTAGTAAGTCCAAGAGGTTCAAGCCTTTCGTTCCATTAGTGTGACAAGGCCAATGCCATGAAACCATTTAATTAATATAAGTCATATTAAATTACATCATTTCATTATACTATCATCCACTATACAGAAAGGGGTGTTACAGACAAGAAACTAAATTTTCCCGCAATTAGGCCAAGTCATATACATACCACATACTTTCCATTTCATTTTATATTGATTTATTAATTTGTATAACATACCTTCAGTGGGTCAATTGGATAGTAAGATGGTCCATACCATTCACCAATTCACAATTCAACTGATACTTAATATAGAAAGGATAACTATTATAAGGGTCAAGTTGAGTACCACCCAAATGGTGACTTAAACGTCTCAAAACATTAAAAACTAAATTTTGGTGAATCACCCTTTATGGGGTGGTTAAAGTTGTGTTTGTAACCACAGACTATGAGAAACATACATGAAAAGGGTCCTATCACACGATCTAAATGACAGTACGAAAGGAATGTTATTTTAAAAGACGATGCGTGATGAAATCACTGTGATGAAACAATAATTTATAAAACAATCAATATTGAGGAGTGAGTTATAGAACACCTAAAATATACTCGTATGACCCTCCTCATCCAGTATCATCCAAGAATTTGGATTGGATTGGAGTATATCTATAGAACATGTCAATGACAAAAAAATGGGGCATGAAATCATGCATCTTAATGAAATCATTTGTAGTAATAAGATTGATTAATGAATAAAAATAAATTGATAATGTACTGATGTAAATCAGTAATGGAATCTCTAGTAATACATATTTGTGATTTCATGCCCCATTTTTTTGTCATTAACATGTTCTATAGATATACTCCAATCCAATCCAAATTCTTGGATGATACTGGATGAGGAAGGTCATACGAGTATATTTTAGGTGTTCTATAACTCACACCTCAATATTGATTGTTTTATAAATTATTGTTTCATCACAGTGGTTTCATCACGCAACGTCTTTTAAAATAACATTCCTTTCGTACTGTCATTTAGATCCCGTGATAGGACCCTTTTCATGTATGTTTCTAATAGTCTGTGGTTACAACCACAACTTTAACCACCCCATAAAGGGTGATTCACCAAAATTGAGTTTTTAATGTTTTGAGACGTTTAAGTCACCATTTGGGTGGTACTCAACATGACCCTTATAATAGTTATCCTTTCTATATTAAGTATCAGTTGAATTGTGAATTGGTGAATGGTATGGACCATCTTACTATCCAATTGACCCACTGAAGGTATGTTATACAAATTAATAAATCAATATAAAATGAAATGGAAAGTATGTGGTATGTATATGACTTGGCCTAATTGCGGGAAAATTTAGTTTCTTGTTTGTAACACCCCTTTATGTATAGTGGATGATAGTATAATGAAATGATGTAATTTAATATGACTTATATTAATTAAATGGTTTCATGGCATTGGCCTTGTCACACTAATGGAACGAAAGGCTTGAACCTCTTGGACTTACTAATGGGTATGAAGAAATATTGTCTTTATTAGTTAATTGAATCTAATGCATGGTTCTTAATTATTTATATGGACCATTAAATATTTATAGGATTGTCTTGCCTCGATCTTGTATTGGATTCATGAGGGAATGCCTTGAGTAGTGGAGGATGGTAATCCGTTTAAAGGATTCTAGTTTCCTTAGTTGAGGATGACATTGGAACCTGAATCCTGTCTATCAGTTGACGCCCAGTATGACACTGTAGTATCTTTATTTAACTATTAAAGGATTCTATGGAGATACTCATTGGATCCATCGTGGTTTCTATGGAAGATAGATGCCATAGTAACATACTTGAGTCTAGAAATAGATTATCCAATATTAACTTGGAAGCTTGGACTTTGTTAGAAGATACTAATGTGGTATTCCATGGATGATGCTCCATAGATTACACTCTTACCCCTATAGAAAGACTATAATCACTACTGATTTGGTGACCCTTGAGTTTAAAGATTCCTCCATTACTACTTTGGAACCTTTCATTATCATTATCGTCATCTTTCCTTGAAACATCTTGTAACTTATACTATTAATATCATGATGTGATCTATGAGCTAGCTATGCCTCACATGACATAATTATATAATTTTGATCTTAATTAATTAATGGATTGATTAAATGTTCAGATACCTATCGAGGGTTGAAGATGGTACATGGGTAATTATATTACTACAATGGTTTACTATTATATATGAATTATTGAACACTGGTTTAGTTTATATTAAATAGGAAATAGGTTATATAAATAATTGGTGGTGCCCTAATACGATTTTTATCACACCCTATACAGACCTAAATAGGTACGTGAGTATATTACATTCATGAAAGTGTTGATTACAGAATTATTATCGCTTCAAACACTTGATTTCTTGATATATTAGGAAGGATTTGGTATTAGAAGTCCAAGTAGAACATGAGATACTGAGGATAATATGTGTTTTTTTTCTAATTTTGTATAGCATGATTGTCTACTTTATTGTATCCATGGTTTCTAGCATTATATATACATTACATATCACCATTATATTTTGTATGTTTATATTAGTCTTGAAACATGTTGTTTATTATTAGTACTCAGTTAGCTTCTTTTGTGCCATCTATTTGTATAACTTATACTATTTACCTTTGTTCCTTATTTACCCAGTCTGATACACTCTAGTAATGTGGGCTTAGTCACCCCAATGAAACACCCCAGGCACTCGTTTCTAGTCATTAGACTCTGGCTTTCAAGGAGATGTGCTTAAGGGCATGTGGTCAACTAGTCTTTGGGAACCTTTTATGTGGGATATAGGTTTGGGATTCCAAATATGGACTCTTTCAATATATTAATGGTCTAATTTAAGAGAGAGTTGTGGGAAGGTATTTATTTTTCAAATATGTGATTCTAACGTTAGTTTTGTGAGAAAAGTAACATGTGTATATAGAGAGAATCTGAGATTCCAAAAAGACTAAAAGTAACATGAATTATAGGATATTTTAAATGAATTGGATGTTTTATTAAATGGTATAGTTTCATCAATTACGTAATGTTTTCTAAAATTGTAGAGTATGGAAAAATAAGTAATGATTCTTGAATTATATTTTTTATGTGTAAGAGTGGCACACAAAAGTTTAGAGTTGTTAAAAAGTGAATATAGGTATTTTATATGATTAATGTGTTAAAAATAGTTCTTAGATATTATCATATACCAATACGATGGACATATCCATTTAATAATAGTTCACTAAATAAAATGATGCTACAATGGCAATGTTCACAACCGGTATGTGGAAGAGTAGTGTGGTGTTTAATGAGAACTAATCAATGTATCATCTTTAAGAGAGGGAAGTCATGGTTTGTCCTATAAGATAAAAAGAATTCCCACATGATGTAATGAGTAAAGAGAGATAATATAAAAACCCATACTTTTTGTATATAGATTCTACATCTTATTAGATGAATACTCTTTACTTGAAAAAATGATCTATGATAGAATAATATATGTCAAGATCCTTTGTAATCATGGGTACATAAATAATTTTTTCATATGTGAACTACATCATCAACAACTATGTACTAAAAAACTATAACAACTATTATACATATAATATATAATGTAATTATTCAGCCCTCCGTTGATAGAAACTATAGAGACCAATGATAATGATAAATAAATAATACATTGATTCCATGTTTTAGATAATTCAAAACACAAAAAATCACACGACCCTTACAATAGAAGGTTTAATTTCATTAATTACCAAAAATATAAGAAACATATTTTATGATACATGTAATCATTTCTACAGATTTTGAACATGAAATATCCACATATTGATATCTTCTAGGATATACTCATATTTTATATTCTTAGGAAAGAAAAAAATGAAATGGATGAGTTTGAATTCTTGGTAAGGGTAGAATAAACAAAAAAATTTAAGATTATAATTACATAGGAAAACATGAGCTTATCAGAATTATCTTATTAAAAGAATATAAAACAATAAAATTTTAAAATCTGTGACATAATAACATGTAATATCCCAAAATAAAACATATACCATTAGATCATAGTTCATAATAATGGGGAAATATACATGAATCATGGAGAGTATTCATAGGAATAAGGAATGGAAATATAACAATCCTTTGAAACACATAATAATAATAATAACTTTGGATCAAAATAAGAATAAATAAATAATAACATTTTGAAAAAACAATGTATGTGTACCTTCTTGGGATTTGGATAATCCATATGTGTACCCTTGGTGTTGGGTTAAAACATCATGGTTACCCCATTGTCTTGATATAAATCCTCTTATATAGCACTTATCATAGAATATA
The DNA here is from genome assembly GCA_963277665.1 of Viscum album. Taxonomy (NCBI): domain Eukaryota; kingdom Viridiplantae; phylum Streptophyta; class Magnoliopsida; order Santalales; family Viscaceae; genus Viscum; species Viscum album. Next base: position 1,041,664,186 of record OY728129.1, read on the forward strand.
TATTCCAATATACACATGTCTTGGGATAAATCCTCATGTGAACCCTTTAATTTTAGAAAAATACTCACATATACCCTTTATATTAGGTGAAATCCTACCATATTTAATTTTATATGGGATAATATTCCTATGTACCTATTGAATTGAGGGAAATAATTCAGCGTAACCATTTTAGTTAATTATATATAAAAATTACCCATGTATTTTAGGGTGATATAGGACACCACAAATAATAATCAACACATATGTGTTCCATAATACATCAATCATTCTACATTTCATGAAAACACATGAGAAGCAAAGTGGTTTTCATTTTAAAAATCACAAATAACCCATGAAGGGATGAATGGGTTTCACAACACATCTGGATGGTATAACAAAATTTACCTCAAGCATGTAATAGTTGAGACTGAAAACATAATCACCTAAAAATGAAATTTCATTTGAAAATTTAGTTGTTCATTAAAGAAAAATGACTTCCAAGAAAGGTAATACTTCACAGATAAATATGGATATAGTGTTGAAATTAGAAAAGATATTTTAGTGTACTTTATTCCTGGTCATAAAAAGAGATTTTTTGGTCACTTAAAAGTTCAATTTTGAAAAGAAGTGAACTTTTTTTAAAATTATTATTTAATAAAATAATAGTAGAGAATAGTTATTTTAAAATAATTTTGGTTTTCAAAATTTAATATTAAGTTATAATTATAATTATTTATTTTTAAATTATATGAATAATTTGTGAGGTTTTTAAAATACCTTAATCAAGAATCCACATGAAAAGGGGGCACCCAAAACATACTAGGATTTATTATGAATAAAGGTTAATATATAGTTAATTTTAAGTAAAAATAATTTGAGTTTCCACTAGTGAATAAGGAACATTTTTGGGATGTAAAAACATGGATATGGTGCAAAAATCCATTAAATGTAATTTGAAATATTATTAAAAAAAACATATCTTTATGAAACAATGGAATCATTGATTAAATAATATTCTATTTGAAATAATATTTCTCATTAAAATAAGGTTTAAATAAAAAATAACATCATAATATGGTAAAATATATTATTCTTAAAATATAATAGTAAATGTGGAGTAATTATTAATCATTTAAAATATTTGAGTCAAAACCACCTTTCCACCTAATAAATGACCTTGAAATCCCAATGAATGTGAGATATTGAAATTAATGATAAAATAAAATGAATAAATATAATTTATGATATTTTATGTATATAATAGTTATTAGGAATTCCATTTTAATTAAATTAGTTTCAAAAAACAAAATTTTTCTCAAAGGAGAAAATTTTGAGGTGGAAACCATACAATAAGAATAATCATTGGGAAATGATATGTCTGAAAATGAGGATATAAGTAAGTATTTTCAAACCATATAAAATATTGAGGAAATAAATATAAATGTATTAATTAATTATAATAAATCAATATTTTAATAATACATTTCACTCATTATGTTTTTTACATAATGGATTAAAATTGAGTTAGTGAAAACTTTTACCTTGATCAATATTCATTTTGTACATGCACTTAACTTCATGAATAATTTTACTAAGTTTACTAGAAACCATAATATTAACCATATTAATGTATATGTATTTTTATATTTACTATTTATTATCATGATCTTTTTATTTGTTATATTTTTTTCTGTTTATGTTTTCAAGAACTTTGAATCAATGTTAGATTATTTTTGTGATTTTAATGATCAATGATGATATATTAATAGTGAATTAAAATAATTTAATAACAATTATAAAACATAAAAAATCTTTATTTACTCATTAGAATATAATAACATTATTATATATGTTCCCATAGTCACCCTTGATATAATTTTAAAGCATTTTTCGTGTTGGTGGTTAAACTAACCCAAACATGAATATATTAGATCTAGATGGTTGATAATATTTAAGTATGTCTGTAATATCATTATAAAATTCTAATAATTATATTATATGGAATTGTTTTATTTTATGAATCATATTTTAATGGGATTTAAAAAATAAATAAAATCAAGATGAAAAATGAAAAAGGTTACTTTATGGAGGTGGTAATTTATACAACACATGAGTAACAATGTTTTGTATTTAAAATTCTATGAAAATGTTAAAATAAAGTTTTATAAATTAATATAAAAAATATTTAATACACTAATTATAATGAGGCAAATATATAACTATGTTTTTGAGAGTTTTCAAAAATAAAAGAATATAGAATTAAAGTTTTGGGTAAGTATTAGTCTCTTTGGTACCATGAACTTTATTATAGAAGTCTCCTTGGAAATGAAGAATTATGATAAATTAGGTTTACCATGGTATTGTAAAATTGATAGATAATTATATTATTATCCATATAGATGTTTTTTAATGAGAAATGTGAAGCATATGTGAGCTTTGATGTTGTGATTTTTTCCCCATTTATAAGTGAAGGGAATGGTGGTTTTAGAAGTACCATTGCATTTCCAATAATGTAATGTTACTATTCATTGTTCAATGGATCCAAAATGGAACAAAGAGTTCGGGAACTATTATTAGGTCAATATTATATCCATAAACCCATTTGGTTGAAAACCTATAATGTTTTTAGGATTTTTCGTTAAGCATATTAACTTTTACCCAAAATTACAATTAAATTGGTTATTAATTTTTCTCCTTTGTAATTAATAACAATGAAAAAATTATCATTGTAACATTTAAATTATTATAAACTTATCATATAAAATTTTTAAATAAATTTTTAAATAAATTTTTTATGGGATCAAAAATGCTAATTTTAAAATAAATGCATATAATGTGTAAAAATATTTATTTCTTAGAAAAGTGATTTGTTTAATATAAAAAAAATGCACAATATAAAATTATCTTAGATAAATTTTTTATTACCTAAAATAGTTTATTATTATATAATTGAAAATACTTGTATATTTTTAGTATTTAAAAAATTAAAATTTTACCATCAAAAGGCTTAATTAGGAGAAAGACCGAAATCAATTCTTTTTTAAAATTACATTTTAATTAGTTCGATAATTTTTGGACATAGTATTTATATGCCAATATAATATTATAAAATTTATGTTTTTATTCCTAAAATAAATATTTTATTACAAAAAAGGTTATTTAATCTTATAGTATATGTTTATATAATGATAAACATCTGATGTTGTTTTACATTCCAGTATATCATATTTTCTAACTATAAATAACCAATATAAAAAAATAAAAAATATTAAAAAGAATATATTTATGTTCTAAATCAAAAAATGTTGTTTTTTTCAATATAATTTTTATAATCAATAAATTTAGTTTTTAGATAAATTATATAATATAAATAATAACTTATTTTATTAAAAGAATACATTTTTAAACATTATCTTTTATTAATATTATTTCATATAAAATTTAAATTTAAATTTGTTAAATATATTAGTTTTTATGTAAAAATATTTTAACAACCTTCCATTTTGTCAATTATGATAAAATATACAACACGTAACAAAATAGTTCTTTGAAAAAAAATATTGAACATAAGTTAAAAACCCATTAACAAATATCAATAAAATTAATTATTTGTATTATATAAATTTATTTATGCTTACCCATTAATATTACAACCATTCATTGAATTTTATATATACATCATATCATATTTCATTCATAATAATTATATTCATACATAACACATAAATAAATATATATTTATCATATATTAATATAATATTTTGTGTTATATTATTTTCAATTTAATATATAACAATACACACATTAAATATAACTATTAGATATATGACGAATGACTGTATTTTCAATGACAGTAATTGAAATGAAAACATTCTAAACTAGGAATTTTTTTCCTATATATATACATAAATTATCATTCATTCATTCTACACTAACTTCACATGTCATAGTTTTGATTTTATATTATTGATTTTACATAAATATAAATTCTTCTATATTGATATTCTTTATTATAGTGTTTGTTAGGATTTTTTTGATTATCCAGGATGATGATGATTTAAGTGGTTTTATATTCATGAATATTTTATCTTAATCCTTTTACTTCCCTTAATTATTTAAACAATATTAATATATGTATTTTATCAATGATGAATAATAATCCCCTATTTTAAATAGATAGTTTTATATGATTTTTTGTAATGTAACACTTATGAATGAATAAAATTTTGATAGTTTTAATTCATATTATTATGAATTATTTCTTAATCCATATATATTGTTTTATACTAATATAATATATATATATATATTACAGTAATAAAAATATAGTTTTTAAAAAAGAATAAACATCCCAAAAACATGCATAATTACAATCAACAGTCTATAATAGACCTTTCTCATCATATTTTTAATAAATTGAATTTATCATATTAAATAAATGACTAATAAAGGAATATATAATTTGTATAGTTGTTTATATCGAGAAACTTGAATAAGAAATTTCAATATTTTTTCCAGTCAATAAATTCAACAACATGACCATAAGCCATAAAAAAAAATAAGGTGCATGGTATCATTATATTATATACCCATTAAAATTTTTTAATCATAAAAGGGGGTTGATACTGATTAAAATATCTTTAAAAGATCATTAGAATGTTACGTTGAAAGATTGAGAAAAGTATCCCATTATTTTAATAAAATTTTAAATGAAAAAGAAAAAAATATTGAGAAAATATAATTCTCTAAAAATAATCATTGAAAAAATTAAAATATGATTTAGTTAAATAAATATTTAAGAATTTTGGAATATCGGTTCATTTGGAAAACAATAATACTAATACCCATTTCAACATTTTGGTAAATTTTCAAAGGTACCTTATTCAGAAAAATGAAAAGAAAATTCAATTTTAACCATTTTAAAGAAATTCAAATATACCTAAATATTAATTTAAACAATAATTTCATCAAATTAAAAATATTATTGAAAATATATAGAGATTCTGAAAATATAGGTGAAATATTTTTAATAGAAAACATTAAAATAAGGTTTTAATAGAAAATCTCTTACCTCATATCATGAATTATTTCTTACATTCTCTAAATCCCAAAGAATAAAAATATATTTGTTTTATAATTTCATAAGAACCTTTTCTATGTAAATTAAATTTTCATTATTTGTTTTATTTCATTTATTACCATGACTTATGTAATTACATAATCAGCTTTGTATATGTCAGACGTTTTGAGGATTGGTGGTTTATAATCCCAAAAGAAAATTGGTGGGTTGACCATGGTCGATGTTTTCATGGTTCCATCATATCTGGAATATTAATAATGAAATAATTATCATTTTTAATAAATAAATATAATTTTATAATCATCCCTGAAATACTTAAATTTAAAATGAATCCCATTTCTTAATGGAGGTTGATGTCCACATGTATGCATGGAAGACATTATAATTTTCTAATGGGTTCAATGGTAATAAATTAAGTAATAAATTAGAATTAATCAATCATATTTATGTTATTAATGTAATTTATTTTTATTAATCCCATCATAAGAATCATCTTTTTTATGCGGTGATGAAAAATGAAAAACATCGCTTTATAGAGGTGGCGGTCGATATGTACACACAATAGACGTTTTCATTTCTCATAGAATTGAAAAGGAGATGATAAAAGGTCATTACATTAATAAAATAACATTTTGGTAAATTTTATATAAATATTTTATAATATAGTATTTTTTATAAAATATTTTAAGTATGTGGAAGTAGAAATAAATATAAAAACACTCAATTAAGAATTATTGCACTTCTTTGAGAATCTTCCTATGGCATATAGAAATGGCCTTATAGGTTGACCTTTTATCAATACCATACAATCGTTTACATAGGTAGATTGTTTTTATGTAATATGGGAAGATATTGTTTGAGAAAAATAGCTCAATAGGTGGGAGTAAAATAGGATAGGAGGTTATCTTTTCTAAGTGAGGTGGGAAACAATCCTCAAAATACATGATATTTTAATATATAATATGCCTCAAACCCATTCAAAATAGTTTTATAGGTCCTTATATTAAAATATAATTATAATAAGATATAAATAATCTCAACTAATTAAATATATACAACTTTATGTGGAATTTTAAAAATTATCCCAGTTAACCCCTTGTAATGCCCTTTTTAGGTACGGGGGATGTCCTCATTTTTTATAGAACCATACAAACTATCTATTTATTCTGGGTAGAGGAACCCATTAAATTACCCATGGGAACAATGGGTAATATTCCCGATTATAATAATTTACCCAAAATCTCAATATTGTGCACCACCATGCTCATATGTAGTTCTCAGCTTGGCATTGCACATGTAGATTCCCACCGCAAACTTCCGGCCCAACTGAACCTATAACGTGGTCTACCAAATGTCATCCACCGACATTGTCCCCACCACTATTTCCCACTTATTCAAGTATATAATATTTAAAAAATTATATAATTTATAAATTTCCAATAAATTCAGGGAACAATTTAATTCATCTCAAATATATTACATGTAATGTTTTTAAAATAATTTATTTTCTTTTTCTAATGTTATCATCGGCCATGAGTCGTTGTTTCATATAATTTTAGGGTATTTATACCATATAAAACAATTTAATATTAATTATAATCATATATATATTTATAATTCATAAATGTTTCATATATATTCTTTTATATATGTCACGACCCGCCTTCACCAAAAGGAGGGAAGGGTCAGCAGATTGTCAGGCCCTTCCTTCTTTAAGTTGAAGGAGAGATAATGACCCCCGGAACCCGCCTTCAATAGGTCCCGGAGTGGCGACTAGCACCAAGGGTATAGAAATTACACACAAATGGAAGGAATTATCCTTTTTGTTTTATAGGATCGGGAGATAAGAAGATGAAACCCAACAACACCAAGGTAAAAGAAAAGTAAAGCCAAAAGTAAACCATTCCCACATACATGTTCCAAAAGTAAAAGCCACAAAAGGTGACTACAAAGGTAAGTACCAAAGAAAGAAAAACAGCAACTGCAACTGCCTCAAAGTTCTGAGCTAGTATGGTCCCACACGATCCCCGAAGTCCTCCTGGAAACCTGAAAGCAGTTTTATATACGTTGGGTGAGCATACAAGTACACTTAGTAGGGAAAAACCAAAGACTCTCATGCACAAGTGGGGGAATGTACTAAAGTCCCATGAGAAAAGGAGTAAACCAAATACCTATCAAGGTCAACTATCCACCCAAGCCTCACCAAGGAACACTCCCCAAATAACGCAAGTCAAGTAATGTATATAATAAGAGCACATCGATGTGTGGGTACCCCGCGCCACTTTCACACTGGTTATTGAGACATCCTACGCATCGAACCAATCCTGCCATTTTGTCACTGTAGTCCCACTGCCTCACCCGCCCGCACACACCTGGGCCACAACCACATGCAGTACCACTGCCGAATCCTACCCGTAAACACCTGGGCGACAACTGTCACACGTAACCATGCCTGCAAACACCTTGGCTAGAACAACTACCACCACACGCGAAGACACCTGGACTAGAAGATCCACTGCCATGCCCGAAGACACCTGGGCCTCATCCCGAAGACACTTAGGAAACCACCTTCCGCACACACTTGGACAACCATCACACTACCCTTCCCAAAGGTTCTTGGGCTAATAATGGACCCCAGACCATCATAGCCTGCCCGAAGATACTTGGGATATCTAGGAAAGGGAGCAGAAAAGGAGCTAATAACTAGCCACTAAGAATAGTGTTGGGGAAAACACCCTCCCCCATGAAATGGGGATGTTCGACACTAAGTGCTCAACTTAGGTGGGGCACGAATAAGAAACACAAATCTACAAGTATATATATAGGTAACAAGCACTCACCCAAAGCTAGGTTTTTTTCAGACAGCCTACAGATCACAACAAAACATAATTCCAAGTCATGACTCTCGCCAAAAAAACCGATTTGTCCCATTCATGTTTCATGTTCAGTGATAATGTTCAAATAAGTTCATGCACTACTGGGAAACTAACACCATAATCATAACCAAGGAAAAGAATCCAGCCAATCGTCAATTTAAACATTCACACCTGGTTCTCTTGTAATGTTACAACAACAAGGGGATAAGTGAGATCCCTTGAAGTACTGGAACCAAAGAAAAAACCCTTGAGACACTACCCCATGTCCCCTGAAATGGTTTCTCATCAACAGAGGATCCCACCCCAATTCGTGATATAAACAAGTACCCACCCGGCCTTAATGCTCACAACCAATGAATCCATACCAATAGGGGATACCATCCCCAATTTTACACAACCACCGAGAGTATAAAAAAAATACGGGATCCCATCCCCTCCCCCATTTCCACCAATCGGCTCGTGAAAGAAAACAACCAAAACACTGCCACCAACACTAAGCAGGTCCATGCCTGTATTTTCAGATTTATAATATTTAACACACTCCATGAATTAAATTCCTTGTTTTGACTGGGGTTAGCACAGAAGGGATTGATCCTGGTGCTTTCAATTTATTCAGCCGGGTATACGTTATTAACCAATTTACTTTTCACAGGAGGAGTTTACAATTAGGAACAAGACATTTAAAACACCACGAGGGGTTCATTAGTGCACAGAAAACGACCACCAATGACCTCAATTTTCAGAAGGCGCAAGCAGACATAATTCAGAAAGATGATCATAATTTAAACAACATCAATGATCACATCCCCCCATTCATTATTTATAGAAACAGTTTATTATCTTTATTTAGGTCTGGTTTATCCAATTCTACAGAATCACAGGCACACCCACCCCGTATGATACACAAAAGAGAGAGATGAAGGAGAAATTCCTTACTTGTTGATAGATGATTGACGCTTAGGCTGGGCGCGGAAATTTATGGATAACGATGCGGCTCGCCTGATGCACCAGAAGCTGTTTGTGAAAAGCCGCGATCGAGGAAAGAAGAAACCACGACTAACCCTTAGTTTATAAGAGCTGCGGACGGTTGAGATGAGAACCCCAAACCACGTAAGGAGCGGAGGTCATGGGTTGACCACACGGTTGGGCAGTTACACATGGAGGACTCTTGGGATTTTTAGGAGTTAATTATGGACTTTAAATGGGTTTAAAAAGACTAAAAGAATTAATTTACGTCGAAACTTATGTTGCGGGAGTGGAAAAGTCAGGTACTGGAAAAATAACGCAAGGTTCGGCAAGGGGACACGGTTCCACCATCACTGTGTCACCCTCACGGTGTCACCCTCACGGTGTCACCCTCACGGCGCCACCGTTTTGGTGGAGCCTCACTTTGGCAAAGTAATGGTCCAGGAGGGTCCGGGCCATTCCATTAGATACCTCTCAAACTATTCTCGCCCTCGAGAATCAAAACAAACCATAAGATAAGAGAGGGTTCAAACAACCACCTCGAAAGATACCTCTAAGGAGTGAACCTCATCATTATCTAGAAACGCCTCCCTCTCAAGAACCAAGCAACATACCATGCCAAACTACCCAGGCATGTGGGTTGGGGAGTCTCCTCCCCCATGTCCAGATATTATCCGCTTTGGGCGGCACTGACTCGCCCGCACGGGTTTAATCACATCCACCTTAATGCGTCTTGATTAGGGGTCGAGTTCTCTCCTCCCCATATCCAGGGCTTTTAACACACATTCATAGGAAAGAGAGCCAGTACATTTCATAGCCAAAAAGACAAAATTTTCTTCCACAAAAGGTACAACAAGGAACAAAACTTAAAAAAACTCTGGGTACTGGGTACGCATCTGTGCTTCCCTCTCCCACGTACTCTCCTCAAGCCCACCATGTCTCTACAACACAGGAACCAAGGAAATGGTTCACCCACGATGATCCTTCTCCTTGCGATCCTCGATCATCACTGGCCTCTCCACAAAATTCATGTCATCCTCGATGTCTAGCTCACCCCAATAAAGGATGTGTGAATCGTCGTGCAGATACCGATGGAGATGGGACACATGGAAGACATCATGTATCCTCAGTAGTGGCGGTGGTAACGCTTGCCGATAAGCCACTTCACCAACCTGCCGCAACACTTCGAAGGGTCTGATGAACCTGGGAGAAAGCTTACTCCCCTTGCCGAACCTCCGCTACCCACGCCGAGGGGAGACCTTCAAGAACACGTGGTCTCCAACCTCAAACTCCAAGGGCATTCTTCTGGTATCAGCATACGACTTCTGTCGGTCCTGGGCTACCTTCATCCTTTCCTGTATGAGTTGAACCTTCTCTGTCGTGCTCTTTACCACTTCTGGGCCAAGGATGCCTGCCTCTCCTACTTCGGCCCAACACACATGTGAACGATATGGCCTCCCGTAAAAATCTTCAAACGGGGCCATGCCAATGGTAGAGTGGTAGCTATTATTGTTGGAAAACTCTACCAAAGGAAAGTATTACACCCATGATCCTCCCGAGTCCAGAACACATGCCCACAACATATCCTCCAAGGTCTGGATGGTGCGCTCGGTTTGTTCATCTGTCTGGGGATGGAAAGCAGTGCTAAGGCGTAACTGTGTGCCAAAAGCATGCTTCAATCCTTTCCAGAACTGCAAGGTAAACCATGCATCCCTATCCGAGACTATAGACCTCAGAAATACATGCAACCACACCACCTCATCCACATACCTTCGTGCTAATGCATCCAATGCACTCGACTCCCTGATCGCCAGAACGTGAGCTGATTTCATCAACTTTTCCACTACCACCCAGATGGATTTGTATCCCCCTTGGACCTTGGGTAGTCCCATGACGAAATCCATCGAAATGTCATCCCACATCCACTCGGGGACATCTAGAGTTTGCAGTAGGCCGCTTGGAACTCGGTGTTCAGCCTTCACTTGCTGACACACTAAGCACTTGGACACAAATTCCACCACCGCTCGCTTAACTCCGAGCCACCAAAACTGCCTCTTCAGTCCCTGGTACATCTTGGAAACTCCTGGGTGTACTGCCAGGGGTGAGTTGTGGAACTCATTGAGAACATTGTCGTGCACCGCCTCCAGAACAAACAGATTTCCCTGGAAAAGCATCCGGTTCTGACCATCCTCTGTCCATCCTTCCAGAGCATTGCCCTGGTCAACTTGGTCATGCATCACTTCGCACTCCGGGTCTCCCCACTAAGACTCCTATACTTGATGAAACAGAGATGACTGCACTGTCATCTGATATAGGCAGCCTATACCGCTATCCATCTTCACATCCAGGTGTAAAGTATCCAACTCCTCCATCACCTTCCAGGCGTCTGCCGACTCTCATACCGCATCCTTCTGCGTCCTCCTTCTCAAGGAATCGGCCACTACATTGCCCTTGCCCTCAGTATAAGAGATCTCGAAGTCGTAATCCTGGAGGAACTCCACCCATCTCTGTTGTCGCATGTTTAGGTCCCATTGGGAGAAGATATACCTCAAGCTTTTGTGATCTGTGAATACCACAAACATTCTCCGATGAGGTAGTGCCGCCATAACTTTAGCGCAAAAATGACCGATGCAAGCTCCAGGTCGTGGGTGGCATAATTACGCTCATGAGGGCGTATTTTCCTGGACCCATAAGAGATCAACCCTTGTTGCTGCATCAACACACATCCCAGGCCCTGTCCTGAAGCATTGCAGAACACCTCATATACTGCCCCTTCTTCTGGTAATCTTAGCATGGGGCACTAACCAACTTCTCCTTTAGATAGCTGAAGACTGACTAACACTACTCACTCCACATGAAAACCTCGTCTTTCTTGGTCAGGGCTGTCAAAGGGGCTATGACTCGGGAGAAGTTGGGTACGGACCTCCGATAGTAACCCGCCAGTCCAAGGAAACTACGGACTTCTGCCACATTCTTATGTGCTTCCCAAGAAACAACTGCCTCAACCTTTGATGGGTCCACTGCTACCCCCTTCTCTGACACCACGTGCCCGAGGATGTGCACTTCCCGTGTCCAGAACATGCATTTTGATAACTTACCATAGAGCTGGTGCTGTCGGAGGACCTCCAAAACCATCCTCAGGTGCTCCGCATGGTCCTCCTCTTTTCTTGAGTAAACCAGGATGTCGTCAATGAACACCACTACGAACCGATCTAGGTACTCCCGGAAGATGGAGTTCATAAGCCCCATGAACACAATCGGGGAATTCATAACACCGAAGGGAATTACTATGAACTCGAAGTGTCTATATCTTCACCTGAACGCCATCTTCGGGATGTCACCCTCCTTCACTCTCAGCTGGTGGTACCCAGACCGCAGGTTGATCTTTGAGAACCATCCTTCCCCTTTTAGCTAGTCGAAAAGATCGTCTATCCTCAGAAGAGGGTAGCGATTCTTGATCGTTACCTGATTTAGCCCCCTGTAGTCTATGCACAACCTGAGACCACCATCTGACTTATTTGAGAACAATAATGGAGCACCGTATGGTGACACACTTGGACGAACATAACCCTCTTCATCAGATCATCAATCTGGATCCGTAACTCCCATAGCTCTGAAGGTTCCATCTGGTAAGGAGCCATCGAGATCGGACGAGCGTTGGGCTGCAGGTCTATCCCAAATTCAATATCACGTCGAGGGGGTAGAGTCATCACCTCCTCAGGAAAGATGTCCATAAACTCACGGAAAACCTCTAGAACCTCCATCATTTCAGCAGCTATTGACTCTACTGACAGCTCGGCTATTAAGGAGAGGAGGGGTTCCTCTCGCCTGCTGCCCTTCTGACCGCCCCGCTCGCCGGTGAAGATAACACGCAGGCCTCCCAAGTCTGAGAACACGACCCATCCTCGGAAACAGTAGATGACAGCACACGCAGAGAATAGCCAGTCGATGCCTAGGATGACATCGTATGGATGTATCTGTAGCAGGAGAAGATCCCTAACCGACTGATGTGGCCCTATAATCAGTCTATATCTTCGACAAACAAATAACAAGTCGGTATGACCACTGACTGGGGTGCTCAACACCAGGGTAAATGGAAGTCTCTCGACATCTAGACCCAGGGTACAAGCTATACTGGGTGCAACAAAGGGGTGCGAAGCTCCGATATCAAACAAGGCATAAGCAAGACTGCTAAAAAAACTGATCGTACCTTGAACAACTTCCGGCCCTGCTGGAACTGCTACCTCCGCGGCGTGTAGCTGTCCACACTCGGATTCTATGCCCCTCGACTGTCGGCCACCTCCCCGACCATTCCCTGGTCGAGGTCCCTGAGGAGCACCCTGAGGTCAGCCCCCTCCTCCCACGTCTGTCCTCGGAGGAGAGTGAGCTTACTGTCCCTGCTGCTGTTGCTGGAAATGTCTGGCTGGAAGCTGCTACTGGGGTGGGTGCTGGGGCTGTATGCCACCGTCTTACTGTACCCGGTCCGGGAACTGACTCCGAATATGTCTAGGGATCCCACAGACGAAGCACCGTGGTACCGATCCCGAAGGAAAAGGGCGAGGACCGGGTGATCGAAACTGAAACTACTGCGGTCTGCTCCCTGCTGGTCGGAACCTAGAGGGTCCTGATGCTAGAGGCCTAGTGCTGACGACCTTCCCCTTCGATGGTCCCAGATGGATCCCCTCTCGTGACACACCTCCTAGAGCGTGCATCCTCTCCACCACTTCGGCCTTCTTCTGGACCTCCAAGTACGTCGGCAGGGTAAAGGGGGTAACAACATACTGGAGGGAGGGTCGGAGCGCCTCCTCCAAACGTCTTGCCCGAGACTCCTCATCAGGAAAGAGGTCCGGAGCAAAACGTAGGAGGTCCTTGAACTTGATCCCTAGATCTCTCACAGACATACTCCCCTATTGGAGGGAGAGTATCTCCTGTCTCTTTTCCGCCTTCATCGCCGAGGAGAGGAATTCTGCTTGGAACCCCCTCTCGAAATCAGCCCATGTCACCTCAGCCTCTCTCCTCTCCCCCAGGTAAAGAGTCCACTACTAACGTGCCGCTTCCCGCATCTAGCTGACGGCCAGAGGAACCCAGTACTCAGCCGGGGCTCGAATCAAGCCGAATTCTATCACTAGATCCTCTATCCAGCCTTCCGTCTTCATGTCAGAGGTGCTTCCCTCGTACTTCTCGAGGGTCTGTCGCTGGAAGGCCTAGAGAGTCTTCTGCCACTGGTCATCCTCTTTATCTCGATCAGCTCTCTGCCGATCGGCCAAAAGTAATCTCCGGGGCCTTGATCGCCTCTACCACAGATGGTTGCCTTCCAGGTTCCATAGCTGCAAGGTAAACAAGGAATGCCTAAGCCCAAGTAGTGCAGAATATTGTTCTTAAAATTTCTTAAACATTTCATTTATTCTTAATTCCCAGGACGTCCCAGAAGCACGAGAACACAAGTCATTATAATGCATGTACCATTCCTAGTGTCTCTACCCTGCAATCTGCATGGCCTCACTTGGTCGTTCGGTAGGTCCAGAGTCCTTGCATCGGATCATGGGGGCCCTAAAATCCCGTGTCCTAGTCGGTCTTCCCTGGCCTAATTCACGCATCGAGGTCACCCAAAACTGTTTCCCTACCATCCCATGAAATCCTTACTGTGTCTAACTCTAGACTCCATCCTATCTCTCAACCATCAAATCTGATACCATTCTGTTACGACCCGCCTTCACCAAAAATAGGGAAGGGTCAGCAGATTGCCAGGCCCTTCCTTCTTTATGTTGAAGGAGAGATAATAACCCCCGAAACCCGCCTTCAATAGGTCCCGGAGTGGCGACTAGCACCATGGGTATAGAAATTACACACAAATGGAAGGCATTACCCTTTTTGTTTTATAGGATCGGGAGATAAGAAGATGAAACCCAACAACAACAAGGTAAAAGAAAAGTAAAGCCAAAAGTAAACCATTCCAACATGCATGTTCCAAAAGTAAAAGCCACAAAAGGTGACTACAAAGGTAAGTACCAAAGAAAGAAAAAAAGAAACAGCAACTACCCCAAAGGTCTGAGCTAGTATGGTCCCGCGCGATCCCTGAAGTCCTCCGGGAAACCTGAATGTAGTTTTATATACGTAGGGTGAGCATACAAGTACACTCAGTAGGGAAAAACCAAAGACTCTCGTGCACAAGTGGGGTAACGTACTAAAGTCCCGTGAGAAAAGGAGTAAACCAAATACCTAAGGTAAACTATCCACCCAAGCCTCACCAAGGCACACTCCCCAAATAACGCAAGTCGAGTAATGTATATAATAAGAGCACATCGATGTTTGGGTACCCCGCGCCACTTTCCCACTGGTTATTGAGACATCTTACGCATCGAACCAATCCCGCCATTCTGTCACCGCAGTCCCACTGCCTCACCCGCCCGCACACACCTGTGCCACAACCACATGAATTCCCACTGCCGAATCCCTCCCGCAAACACTTGGGCCACAACTGTCACACGTAACCACACCTGCAAACACCTAGGCCAGAACAACTACCACCACACCCGAAGGCACCTGGCCTAGAAGATCCACTGCCCCGCCCGAAGACACATGGGCCTCATCCGGAAGACACTTGGGAAACCAACTACCGCACACACCTAGCCAACCATCACACTACCCCGCCCGAAGGTTCTTGGGATAATAATGGACCTCAGGCCAGCACATCCTACCCGATGATACTTGGGCTATCTGGGAAAGGGAGCAGAAAATGAGCTAATAACCAGCCACTAAGAATAGTGTTGGGAAAAACACCGTCGCCCATGAAATGGGGGTGTTCGGAACTAAGTGCTCAACTTGGGTGGGGCGCGAATAAGAAACACAAAGTTACAAGTATATATATAGGTAACAAGCACTCAACCAAAGCTAGGTTTTTCTTTAGACATCCTACAGATCACAACAACACTCAATTTCGAGTCACGACTCTCGCCAACAAAACCCATTTTCCCCATTCTTGTTTCATGTTCATTGATAATGTTCAAATAAGTTCATGAACTATTGGTAAACTAACACCATAAGAATAACCAAGGAAAATAATCCTACCAATAGTCAATTTAAACATTCACACCCGGTTCTCATGTAATTTTACAACAACAAGGGGATACGTGATATCCCTCGAAGTACTGGAACCAAATAAAAAACCCTCGAGACACTACCCCGTGTCCCCTGAAATGGTTTCTCATAAAAATAGGATCCCACCCTAATTCGTGATATAAACAAGTACCCACCCGGTCTTAAAACTCACAACCACCGGATCCATACCAACAGGGGATCCCATCCCCAATTTCACACAACCAACGAGAGTATAAAAAAACAGGGGATCCCATCCCCTCCCACATTTCCACCAATCGGCCCATGAAATAAAACAACCAAACCACTTCCACCACCACTAAGAAGGGCCATTTATGAATTTTCAGATTTATAGGATTCAACACACTCCATGATTTCAATTCCATGTTTTGACCGGGGTTAGAACAGAAGGGATTGATCCTGGTTCTTTCAATTTATTCAGCCGGGTATATGTGATTAACCAATTTACTTTTCACAGCAGGAGTTAAAATTAGGAACAAGCCATTTAAAACACCACGAGGGGTTCATTAGTGTACAAACAACGACCACCAACGACCTCAATTTTAGAAGGTGCAAGCCGGCACAATTCAGAAAGATGATCATAATTTAAACAACATCAATGATCATAACCCCCCTTCATTCTTTATAGAAACAGTTTATTATCTTTATTTAGGTCTGGTTTATCCAATTCTACAAAATCAAAAGCACGCCGACCCCACATGATACACAAAAGAGAGAGACAAAGGAGAAATTCCCTACTTGTTGATAGACGATCGATGCTTAGGCCGGGCGCGGAACTTTACAGATAACGATGCGGCTCGCCCGATGCACTAGAAGCTATTTGTGAAAAGCCGAGATCGAGGAAAGAAGAAACCACAGCTAACCCTTAGTTTATAAGAGCCGCAAACGGTTGAGATGAGAACGCCAAACCGCGTAAGGAGCAGTGGTCGTGGGTTGACCACGCGGTTGGGCAGTTACACACGGAGGTCTCTTGGGATTTTTAGGAATTAATTATGGGCTTTAAATGGTTTTAAAAGGAGTAAAAGAATTAATTTATGTCGAAACTTACGTTGCGGGAGCGGAAGAGTCAGGTAGTGGAAAAAGAACAAAAGGCTTGGCAAGGGGACACAGTGCCACCATCACGGTGTCACCCTCATGGTGTCACCCTCACGGTGTCACCCTCACGGTGTCACCCTCACGGTGCCACCGTCAAGGTGTCACCCTCACAATGCCACTGTCACGTTTCCACCGTCACGGTGTCACCCTCACGGTGCCACCATTTTGGTGGAGCCTCACTTTGGTAAAGTAATGGGCCAGGAGGGTCCGAGCCATTACAATATATCATTTGTATTTATATTTAAATCAAGAAAACATAATATGTAAATTAGAATAACATTTTTTAATTACTGTACATAAAAAAATTAATGGTTATAATCACACCCAGGTGGCATAAAATGGATGTATTGTTTTTAATCGTGATTCATAAAATAAAGATAAAATGAGATTAATGATTTTTTTGAGATTTTAAAACCTTATAACATAATTGTAAACTTGATTAACCCATTTTATAAAATACAATTTCTAAAAGTGGTAGAAATTAATATTTATATCTGGGAAAACTATTTTTGAAGTAAATGAAATTCTGATGTATAAAATGAATTAATACATAATATTTATATATTATCCATAATTATATTAATTTCAGTTTTTTATTATGTACATTATTTATATGTTTAAATAAAAACATCCATATATAATGATTAATTCGATAAAAATAATTTTTTCATATATTTTTTTTGGAAAATATCTTATTTAATGTTATATGTATTTATTTGAACTAATTTTTTATTTCCATTTCATTAATCAACAAATTTATATTAGGAAATTTTATTTAACTATATTTTATAATTCATGTACTCTTGTTCATACCCTCCAATCCAATGACTTGGGTATAAAAGTCATATATAAATAAAAATATTTTTATAGTATGTCACAATTTTTATAAGCATGATGATTAAAGTGGTACATGCTATTGAAAACAGTATGTATTTCAAGGATACATATATATTGAAATGGAAGGGTGATATATTCTCTCTAACTTAAAAAAAATATGTCCTAAAAATTTGAATTTGATTCTATCAAAATGTCATAATCGAAACATTATAATAAAATTCGACAGATAAATTACCATGAACATTATTTTTTTATCAAGGCTAAAAAGATATAAATGCATATACCTATAAAATAATCACTAGTGAAAATGATTTTGGAAATAGAATACCATCATAGTTTAGTGTTACATTTGGTATAAGACTCATTATATTGAGAAATATTTTTTAAGATACATATAGGAATTTGAAAGAAATATATATACATTATTTATTTTCTCATTACGAGTATAATTTTATCCTTTTTATTGTTCAATAAGCTTCCACTTATTTCTCATCTCTTACTCTATGAAATAATATTCAAGATTAATTATATATACATGAAGTATTAAATTAAGAATTTAGTCTATCACATGATCTATAAAAGATAAAATTTTATTTTTCTTGTTTCAATCCATTAATGAAACCAATATTGGAAATTAAAATTTAAGAAAATATAAAGTATGTATAAACCATCATATGAGGAAATAATACATTAAAATAAAATTTATAAAAAATAAAATCCAATTTTCAATATAATTCATTCCATTGATAACAACCCTTTAATCCTTAAAAATACTCATGACCATGTTTAAAACCCTGATATGAGAAATATTTGATCACATTTCTTCAAATATAAATTTAATATTTACCTACAATAAATATCAGTCACTTTAAAAGTCAAAGAAAAAAAAATGTATATTGCATAATCATAAATTATTCCGGTTTATCTAGTATTTTCCATAAATAACTTGATTCACCTTAAAGTCCCAATAAAACTCATATATTCTTCTTAAAGACAGCTCGACTATTATTTATAAAATAAAATCCCATATTTTAAATATTTCAATCTACATTAACAGTATAATGTTCACAACATAGTGAAATTATCACAAATAACATTATTCACTTATTAAACAAATCTCTTTTCAGTCCCCTTATTATCTATATGTCAAAACATATGTTATCAAAATGTAACAACCAGTTTATCTTAATAATTCATAATTAACTCAACATAAAATCTTATTAACCCTAAAATTTGTAATATTATTTCAAATGATGTCCCAAAATACATAATCATTTTCTGTAAAATAATATATTTTTTAAAACACATGTTTAAAAAAATGGTTACACATACCATATACATCATCTAAAACATGGTAAATGTCTCCCAATCTACTCCCATCACATAAAAACCTCAAAAATTTATTAATTCCTTAAACCTATTTTCGTTATTAAATAGTATCAATCCCAAAATAAAATACCACTATATCATAATTATTAAAACCCAATATATATACACTTAAATCATTTAACATTATTAATAACCCATTGAGAATTATTTTCCATATTATTCAATGGTAATATTTTCCTACATTCAAAATAGGAACCCAGTCCCATCATTAAAGAATCTCAATATAATCATGCTGAATAATTTATACGTATGAAAATATATTAAAATAACACATACCATTCTAATTTTATTCACATTTTTTATGTCTTAAGCATATGACCATTGTAAACATTTATTCGAAATATATTTCTTATTTAATTAATGATCCTTCCTCTTATGACATTGACATTTATAATTCCTATACTCAAAACATTTTAAGAATCATAATATTCCCTTAGTAAATTTTTCTATGTGATAAATCCTACTTTTTTATCAAGGAAGATATTGACTAATTTTTCTTTAATGATCATTATCACATGTATGACCTCAAAACACCATTTTTATTGAATGATCATTACCACTTGAACATCCTTGAAAACCTATTTTTATCCATGTTGTCTTTTATTAAGTAAACTTAACTCTACATGGAATATTAATGTTTATGGTCAGTGAATAATTCTGAATAATAATGAAATAAAAACTCTTATTATGTTTTCTATACCCTTGATTTTCATAACAATATTAATTCCACATTCCTTAAAAAAACCATGATTTTATGATTTATAACATTGGTTTCACATTTTCACATTTTAAGGATATTTATGTTTTAGATTTTAATATAATTATTAAAAACTATTAAATATTAAAACCTTACATAAAATTCAACACATTCACTCAATGTTTTATTTTTCCCCCAAAAAATATGTTCCTTAAATTGAAACTATTGTTTCATTAAAAATATGTTCATAAATTTTAAAAAGGATAACCAAAACCAAAATAAATTCCTTATATAGTTATTACTAAACCATAGTCCCTATGAATTAAATTTAAAAATATTTGATGACTTGGAAATTCAAGATAAAGGATATTAAGATAAAGGAAATACATTTTCACATTGAAAAACAAAAAAACACATATGAAAATTTTCATTTTCTCATTTTGTGTTTTGAGCAATAAATAATCACTTAATCTTGATATAAACTTATTTTCAAAAATTGGTTTAACAACTTATTTCATAAAAAATTAAGGAAAAATAATTATTGTTGAGTGATTATAGGAAAAACATGAAAATATTTCTATTAAAAAACACATTTCACTCATAGAAGATCATGAAATTTCCTTTGAATTAGAATCTTATTTTATTACCTTATAAAATCAAATATATTTCCATAAAACCCCATTAATAACATAATAAATAAAAATATCCATTGAATATTTAAATTATTATATGTATAAAATTAAATAGATCAATAATGAAAGAATTCATAATTTCATGCAACATAATCATATTGTTTTGGCCTCATGTGAAGATATCGTATAGAAATAGGTGCTGCATATACGAAATACCAGAGCTTGTTTTCTCATAACAACTAAAAAGGCATCGTGGATTTATAATTAGATCAACTAATCACTTAATATGTCTAAATCATTCACTATATAAATGAAATAAATGAAAATCAACATATAACAAATATAAATTATCATATTAAAAATATTACAATCAAAATCTTAATATTTTCTCTATTAAATATGTAGAAAACATTGATCACATGTCATTTATAGAAATAAGGTGTAATGTATAAATACATTATATCCCTAGTAAAAAATAACCATTCTTAAATTATATTAACAAAGTTTAAAATACCATAAAAGAATAATAAAACCATCATTTGAAAACATTAGAAGAATAACCAATTTTATAAAATTTAAAATTTAATTTTCTCAAAAAATTAAATATTGAATTTAATTTAAAATAACATTAAATGACAATAAATTTTTATTTAAATAAAAAATTGTATTAATGGTGGTAAAAAATTTCAATAGATAATCATTAAAATATATAATCCTTCTACACTTTTGGTTAAAATTCAAATGTAAATTGTTCAGAAAACTAAAAAAAATCATTTTAAACCTTTGTAACTAAGAATAAATAGAATTGAAATGAAAATTAAAAATAATTTTTACATTTTTTAAAAATAATTAAAACATTATAGAGAAGATGTATTTAGAGGAGATATATTTTGGGAGGAAAACATTAAAATAATGGTTTAAAAAAATTGATTACAACGAGTCCCGAATCATTTTGTACGATCTATAGATCCTGAATAAATAAAATATATTCATTTAATAATTTCATAAGAAAATTTTTATTTTTAGTTTAATTATAATTATTCATTTTACTTCATTTATTATCATGAATTATTTAATTACAAAATCTGTTATGTTTACCTCAGATATTTTGAGGATATTTGGTTACTAATCCCAAAACAATATTGGTAGGTTGGCCATGATCAATGGAATCATGTCTCTATCAACTATAGAATATTAACAAATAAATAATTATCAGTTTAAAAAATTAAATAATTTTTTAAATCATTCATGAAGGGTGAACATGAAAATAGAATCACAACACATCATTGAGTTGGTATTCCACATGTAAACCTAAGATATGTTGTCATTTTTGAATGGGTAAAAGTTTAAGAACATAAGTAATATAATATCATTTTAGAGTCATAATTTTATAATAAACATATTACATAATCATTAAATATACATTAATTTTCATCTTTTTCATTTCGGTGAGGAAAAAAGAAACACATCAATGCCATCCATTACACAAAGAATCGAAGCCTCTATGACACTCTGAAGACCAACTATAAACATGGTAGATGTGATTTCATGGTTTCTACTTTTGTATCCTTATCTGTAATATATTTTCATAATGTGGTGCAACAATTTGGGAACATCAACGAGTGGGTAGACCCATTGGATAAAGAATATACCAACTACATTTAATTTATTTATGTCAAGAATCATGAACTAGGCATTGGAAACTGATGAGAACACCCAACGCTTGGGCTTACAACTAGTTTCCAAATGATCATGTTGTAAGAAGTGAAAGGTGATGATAGTTGATTATATCTTTTTGATATGGACTAGGTTCATGGTACATAGATCAGCTTTATATATTTCACTAGTCTCTCCTCCCCAAATCTCATGGATCTAACCATTTTTGAACATTTGATTCAATTTGTGGGTGGTGCTGGTCCGGAAAGAATAACAATATATGTTGTTCTGATTTTAGGTTTCTTGATTATATAGAAGGATCAAAATTATTCCCATTTTTTGGAGGCAAAGAATAATGAAGTGACTTTGGATATATGTACCAAGAACATTCTACTGGAAATGATAATGCTCTTGAAGTACTGATGGGGCTCACTCACCCTCAAACCCCTTTATATAGGTGTATATTCTATCCCATCTATTAGTTGAAGATTACATGGGAGTTCTGTTTGATAAAAACACCATCAGTTGGGCCTCTAATAAACATGTATGGATCATTCATTTTGGGTATGAGAAGTGGTTGTGGTGCGGTTCGTGAGAGAAAAGGTTATATCATCTTTTAGTTTAGTTCTTTCTTTGGTCAATGACACTCTCTTCAAGTGGAAGCCTCAGCACTCTTAACCAGTCACCAGCTATGTCACAAGAAGAATGTCCATATATAATCAGTGGAAATGGACTCCCTCATCCACCATGAGAACTTTAAAGACTATGTAAGACCTCCCTGGTCAATTTCATATGTTATCCGAAAGTAATTTGGACTTATAAGTTTCCAGATGAGTGTTCACTATATCTAGAGGGAAGAAAACAAGGTTGTAAACATTATTTATTATTCTACATCCTATACTAAAGACATATATTTTCCCTTATTTGACATATTTTCTCCCTATAGTGGGTATAGATTTATAGGGGATGCACTTGGCATGCCCAATTTCAAGCTCCCATAATACGGTCGCTGTGGTAGATTTCTCTTTTATCCATTAATTACATAATTTTGATGGTTATCTTAGAGAAACAAACCACTAGGAATGGGGAGTATGGGAGGGAAGGGATTTTTTAAGAACATGTTTTAGTGAAAGTTCTCAACCAGTGTGATAGAGAGAGGATCATAGTTTATCTTTTATAAGTGCATCGAGTGTGAATCTTGTATGTAAATGAAATATTTGTATATCATATTCTACTAACTCTTTCCAGGTGGATACAAATTTACATATAATATGAAATAAATAATTTAATGTTTAATAAATATATAAAAATATATATGTACATGTTTTATTGTAATTTTTAATCGTATCTCTTAGTTTAACACTCCTATTATCAATTTTAATCATAACCCTGGTAACAAATTTTTCAATCCATACGTATCGGGAAATAAATTATAAAAATTCCATGTGGGGTATATATTTAACATTAACTATACCCAATAAAATTTCCCATACAACTAATTTTTTGTAGGATTTGTTTATTTTAATGTAAATTAAAAATAATATTTAACCATTAAATACCATTCATGGACATTTTCAAAAAAATAAACAAATTTGACTTTATACATTACAAGAAAATAATAGAGATATGCTATAAACTCTGTCACCTCCACATATAAAATATCATTATCCAATAAATTCATGGGATTCCATAATTCATCCAAAACATATTTATTTTAATTTTTTAATAATTTAATTTCATTTTTCTTGTATGTTCAGGCTATGTGTTGGTGTTGCATAAGTGATCAATGTAACTATACCATATCTTGAAATTAAAAATAAATTAATATCATAAATAACATTTATGATTAATAAATTTTATAATCTTTATCGATTCATATAATTTTTTATATGTTTCTTAATAATACCAACATAATAAGTTATATAGAGTGAAATTTTTTAATTAATAGTTATTTAAAATAATGTATAGTTTTTAATCATATGAAAGAAGAATAAAAAATCCATATTTTAAATGTTATAATGATGATATATGAAATAAGGCTTAAAATGTGATTAAAGTATATTTTTCACATATTTTGAAACATTTTTCACAAAATTTTAACCTTGATTAACCCATTTTATATAAAAACAATTCTAAATGGGGCATAATTCAATAGAAAATTTGGTAGAAAAATGAAATAAACACTTTTTTTGATGAAAATGTATTTTTGATGTGTAAAATGAGTAAATAATAATTCCTTATGTTGTAAACACCACTATATTTTTTTAATGTATTCAAAAAATTATATTCCTTATACCTTTCTTTAAAATAATTCATCTATAGTGATTAACTTAATTTATCATGAAAAATATATTTTTTTCATATCAAAGTGTTTTCTAAATAAAATATATCCTTTATTCATATAGTATTTTTTTGGAAACCAATTTCTTATTTTTTATGAAATAAATGGTAAATTTTAATTAAGACAAATTTTCTAAATAAGTACCACAACTCAGTTACTATTATTCTTACTTGCTAATCAAACTAGTAGGTTATAATAGTCAAATTTAAGTAATGATATTTTTATATAATATCACAATTTTTATTCTTGGTAGTGTGTATGTTATATACTATAAAAATAATATCACATTAAATTTAAATAAAATATTTTAATATAAGGGTGTCATAGTTACACCAACCTTGGTTCTTGCTTTGATACTTGACATAGGGAGGCTTCCATTTCCCTTATCATTAACTACGTTAGCTGGAGGTTGAGTTGGCATGTGTGTTGTCTATATATATTATGAGATGATGTCAGAGAAACATAAACCCATGATATATTTCCTATATATATGGGCACAATTATATGATACCATCCTTGATGTGGGAATTCTTTGTGAGTTTAAGGTTATCACTGATTGGTTCATGTGATGAGTTGTGTTTTATAGTGCTGACATTGGGCACACTATGATCATTGGTTATGGATTACAATTGATGGGACAAAGGTGTAATTATCCCCACTAATATATGATGGTGGGGATGATTTAATGATAATTGTAGGGTTAATCATTAACGTTTCCCATGGTTTTAGAATAGTACCCAAATTCCTTCTCTAATAATGGTGTGACTCTTCTCCCTAAGTAGGAGATCAAGTTTGGGATATTTTTTCATATGGTTTTCAATATAATTTCAATGTCTCTATATAGGATGGACCACTCTATATCTTTAGGGAAATAGGTCCCGGTTAATGAACTCTTATTGTCATGTTCTATTTTTTCTTGGGTATTATCATAGGTTCTCTGGACTTATGTATGAAGAATGTGATTTTTATTTTTTTCTTGTGTGTCGATTATCATTTCTTGAATAAGGTGACATTTAATTAACAATATCCTCTTCCATATATTGATGATTTATTTGATTGGTTTAAGGTTTATAGATAAGTTTATATTATTTATTTGTAATTGGTATGTCATTATATTTGGGGGAAGGTTGAATATATTATAAATGCTTTCTTATGAAGTTATTATGGAAAAAATAACTTCATGGTAATTCCTTTTGGTGTTTGGAATAAACCCACCATGTTCATGCGACTCATAAAGTCTATCTTTCTTGTGTTCTAGGATAATTTTTGGTAGTATTCATAAGTGAAATTATGGTGTATTTTTTCATATAAGGAGGAGAATCAAAAGCATATGTGATATATTTTGG
Source organism: Viscum album (assembly GCA_963277665.1). Classification (NCBI taxonomy): domain Eukaryota; kingdom Viridiplantae; phylum Streptophyta; class Magnoliopsida; order Santalales; family Viscaceae; genus Viscum; species Viscum album. The sequence goes on from OY728129.1 coordinate 1,041,690,199, forward strand.
GTGTCATTCTTCATCATCATTTGTATGGAATGTTATCAAATTGTAAGTTGTGATCCCCAATATTAAATTATATAGAACATTTAAAATATCATCAATGTGTCGTGGAGAATCTATTGATGGTGGATACAAGTGTTTTTTTGGAATCCTATAATAAGGTCACCGAGTTGTATATTTTTCTCAGAATTACAGTTTATTAAAGCATATTCGTGTAAAATATTCCTTAGAATATTACTACCATGAGATATTTTATTTGGAATAACCATTATTTTATATATATTTATCACTATCAGACTATATTTGAGTATATAAACGGGGATAGAGTCAGTGCTCATATTCTGCATCATCTAAAGGAAGGAGTTTACTTTGTGGATTATTGTGACAAATAAACCCTTAGTATGGGATTTATGTTGATGAAAATTTATTATTAATATCCTATTTCTCTGGGTAGTTTATGGAATCATGAGAGTATCTATTCCACTAATGTTTTTGAGCTTTCATTAGTTGGGTTTTACATGAAATTATTATTGCATTACCTCACTGGGAAGCACATTGTATTCTTTACCGATCGCAAGATAATTCATTATATCTTCTTCCAATTCCACTTGAACATTGCAATCAATATTGAATCAATTTTTTATATTATTTTGACTAAAATAATTTTTTTATCCCACAAAAGGAAATATTTTCATTAAATTGTAGAGCATTATTTTTCTATGTTATATGGATTGCGAGTCTAGTAATTCTTGGGAAGTGACGGAGGACCTCTATAAGATGCACCATGACATGGGAAAAGTGTATTGTTAGGGTTGAATTTATTATATTATCTTGTATTAATCATTGGTGTAAAATGTAGAGGAGTCCAAACTAGGGGATTTGAAGATGGTGGTTCAGTGAAACTATATTTTTCATAGTGATTCACCTGATGGGTAGTCTAAAGATAGGAAGTATGACATGTTATCTCAAGTAAGGATTTCCATCCCTTAAATGACGCAAGAATTCGTTCTTTAAGAGTCCCATAGTTCTCGTTTTAAATTATATCATTGTGTTGAAAAGATCCACCATGAACTAAGATTCTAGTTTTCTTGGTCTGGGATGATGAATTCATTTGAAGAGTTTTTCTATTGGTGTCATGTTTTCTTGAGGATGAATGCCATTAATTGTTTTTTAGGGGGCGCGATCCAATCATTGTATGTTCTCGAGTGTAAGTAGTAATAAATATTTAGATATTTCATAATTGGTTTAAATTAATATCTGAATGGATATAATTATATTTGGGTGGATATATATAACATTATTAAGTCAACCTACTTCTTAGAAATTAGGGAATAATGTTTGATGAATGTTTTACTGAGGCAGTATTTGGCATTGGTGGAGAAACTTTATGGGGTACCAGGGATAATAATCTCTGATTATGATACTAATCTCTCCTAATAGGTGTAGAGAGACCTATACAATTCATTTTTTAACCTTTTATCACCTCATTATAAAATTTAATCTCCAAACGGATAGACTCATGGAGTGAAGTATCCAGATATTAAAAGGCATGTTGCGTACATGAGTTTTTTATTTCATAGGTTTATGGGTGTAACATTTTCCATTGGTTTTTAATTTTTATTATAATATTTACTAATATATAATTTTTAAGACCCCATTTAAATAATTATACATACAAACATGTAGATCTTTATTATGTTAGACCAAGATTAGAGAGTTATTTTTTCATTAGGTTAGAATTGTAGAGAAGCACAAAATAGATGGTACAAATGATCAAAAAATTAATGAAGATAGAAAATGGAAATAAAAATTCATATGATTTCATTTTAGGGTTTTTATATAGTCCAACAATAGAGATCATGTGTTCAGGAAGGAATATTCTCATTGTGGGTAGTAAAATTTTGATCATGGGCGTAAGACTTCTCCCAGGTTCATCAGACCTTTTACAGTGTAAGAGTGTGTAAGTGATATTTCATAATGGTTACAATTTATCCCATATATGAGATAGATTTATTATTTCTTATATGATTCATGGCTACATTATTTTCTCTCTGGTGATTCACATTTCATCGATTTGGGAAATGTGGCCATTAATGATCATGATACATTTGGGGAGTGGAAAATCAAGATCCAGGACCACTGAGAGAAGGTGTTTCATGGTATTTTTAATCATTTTAATCATGGCTTATGGATGCATGTTTAGTTAGAATAATTTATTATGTAATTAGACTTTCAAATTCACACACGATATAGTGATTTTCTTATTTAATTATGCAATCCTAATTTCTAGGATCTTCGCTGACTAATGAGATGTGTGATACATAATGATGTTTTTTCTTCCATGGTATGTTATGATGATATGTTTGTGCTAATATTTTTGTAATATTATTTATTTGGAGGTATATCTCATATTTTCTTATTATAAGCCCCATATATATCTTCCTGGGTTTAGTTATAATTCTTGGGGATGAGAATAGTTGGAGATGTATGTAATGTAATGTCCAAGATTTTTCCCATGCCATTTCTTTGTCATTCTGAGGTGTTCGATGTCTTAGAATTTTTTATTTATTTTTAAATTTATTTAAATATTATTCTGTAATATAATATAAATTTCATAGATAAATATAAAATTATTCTTAAAATTTTAATATTTTCCAATTTTTAAAAGTAATATATAAAAATTGAGTAATAATAAATATCATCTTTTAGTATTCATAATTAAAATAATCAAATTTATATGTGTTGAATTTTTTTAATTACATTAGAATCCAAATTTAATTGGTTCAATGAATCTAAAATTTAATGTTAATTTTAAATAAATATAACCACTTTTTAGGAACCCCTTAATGTATAGGGGTTAGATTATTATTTCATAGGGGAATGTTTAATATGTCCTTATACATGGTATATTTGAAATCAATGTGTAAGGGTATGCACATCTTACCCTTTTGAGAGCTTCATTTTTTAGGAGTTGTATTAGGTTAAGTAGAACTAACAATTACATGGGAATAAATTTTCTTTGGATCATTGTAAGGGTAATATCGACTTACCATATGTAAGACTCACTACGTAAAAGTAAAATGACGCTACCATTATGTCATATCTTTCCTGACGTTGTATAAGGTTAAAGTTATCTACCCATATGAAGGAACCCATACCTATGTTAAGGTACATGCCCTTCATCTTTTTTAGGTTTCTCTTCTTCCTTTTGATATACAATAATATTTTCATGGAACAATGGGTATTTTTAATTAATAATAAATTAAAATAAATATATAAAATTAGGGAATAATTATAGGATAATTTATATAGTTAAAATGCAGGGATTATACTGAATTATAAAGGATAAAAAATAAAAATTATCTAAAAGAAGTTGAAAAACTAGAATTTATATATATTACATATAGTTGATTAAAAAGGTAGTCATTCTATTTCACCACACTATTTTCCTTGATTTTTAAAAGAACATGGGAGTTATGATTTCTTATAGTCACTCGAGTGACTATGAGACCAATTGTGTATTTAATTTTAATATATGTAAAATATATTGTCCCATCTCTCTCTCCCTATCTGTTAAATTTATTATCCACGTTCCCCTTTGAGTGTTACACTTCTAAGAAACTATGTGGAGTATATCTAGTTCATTATAAGAAGATTATGAATTCACATAAAGCATGATTGAGTTCTATGATAAAGACCTACTGTTGTGAGCCCTCCTTTTTCATTATCTTCACATTCAGTGAGTTTCCTACTCCTTTATAAATAAGGGATCCTTATATATCTTGTTTTATTATTTGATTTCAGTTGAATCATTATTGGGTCTGTGGTGGTAAATATATGGGGCTAGACATCTTATGAAAAAAATTTGGAAGAATAATAATATAGGTATGGGAAGGGAAATGAGTATCATGTAATGATTTTATTCTATATGAGCTTATATATGTATATGTTATGTTTAGTTTATAACTTTAATTTCACTCTTCTATTTATTTTATATGTGTCAAGTTAGAACCAAATTAGTTATTAAAATATAAGAAGATTGATACTAGAATAATAATTTTCTATATAAATAAATATAAGATGATAATTATAGAATGTACATGCTAATGGATAATGCGGGGTTGTAATATTATTATGCTTTTAACCGTGTATCAATATTTTTAAATTTAAAATAAAATTTAAGCTAGTAAATATTATATCATAAATTTATTATAAATTGATTGATTGATTTTCTAGTGATGATAATAACTTTTCAAAAAAATTGTTTAGTTTATCATCTCCAAAATAGTATTGTTTGAATATATTTATTCTTCATTTAATTCAATATGTAATTTATTTTATTATTCAAAGATGTAAAAATTTAAGGGATGATTAGTTGGATTAAATATGTGAATTTAGGATGTATTCATACCTTGAGACTGTTATTTTTTATTTAATTGTAACATATTAATTAATATTAAGTTTTTATCAACATTTAATTATGTTTTTCATGATGATATGATTTTTAAAAATTATTTAAACCCTTATGGTGTAATGGGAATAGTAATATTAATGTTTCGATATTATTTAAGGATGGAAGAATATTTTGGTTGACAATCGATTTGGTTGGATGGTGATAATTTTTCTAGGTTGGGACCAGGTTGTTTGGAATGGATTGAGAAGTACATTATCCTAGTAGTTTATACACAGATAGAGATGTTTACATTCTACATACTGTAGTTTACCTATTTACCCATGGTACATCAAACCACTATATTACTTTTTTTTGTGTCCTAGTAAACTCATGGTTATGGATGTTGACTATTTATTAAAACAAATGAACAGTAATAATTAATGAAGGTATATGAGGATTAAATACCGGATTATATTGAAATATCTATAGAATTAGTTGAAATATAAATGGAATATGTTATATAATATAGAATTGGAAATTGAATAAATTTATAAGTAATTAGTGATGATGAAATATTTTTTTCTTGCACACTTTGACCAATCCAAGCTTCTATTTCATACAGCAATAGTTGGGTTATCATGAGTGATTGTAGATACACATAATGTAAATTTGGATGTATATTTTAGTATGGTTTTGTTCAATATATGTTGATATGTTTTGAGATTTATTACACTCCACCGTATGAGTTAGTTAGGGTATTTGAGAATCATATAAGCCAGTGGTTTTGATTATTTACCATCGTATAGTTTGTAGATATTTCAGACGACTGACTACCCCCTTCCTCACTCTCTCGTTCAAACATATAATCAATATAAAGCCACACATGGGATATGTTGGATGTTTATTATAGGGTATGACCTCATACGATCTATAAAGACACTCAGTCATGATGTAATAATACATGATGTTTGGGGTCTCTTAAGGATATAACATATTCTAGTACTATATATCATTAATTCTACATGGGATATAGGGTATTTGGATATTTTTACGTTTAAACCAGTAATTTAATCGATTATGGTTTACTAGGGGATTCTCTGAATACGGTGATTAGGTTGTTGTGATGTGTTGAATGTAGTCCACTATGGTATAAAAACATGGTAGTGATATGATGGCACTAATGTGTTGTATGATGGCTAAAGAGATGGGTGTAGGAGAACAAGATGTTTTGGTGTCTAGGGTGACTATTTTAGTGGGAATGTGTTATTAGGGTACCCTTGTTCATAAGTATCATTGTTATAATGTTATTATCATCAAAATATTTTCTAGTTAGTGAGCCATGGTGAATTTTGGAAAATTAGTTTACCTGGTTTGGTGATGGGTTGGTGTCCATATTTATTCACTAGAGATTTAGTATTCTTCCTCCACATTTTCACAAGGTCGCATGGAGGATTCTATTGATTATACATGATTTTCATACCAATTTATATATATATATATAATAATTTTCCTATTTCAATCAGATGGATATGATGAATGAGTTTAGAAATACAATCATGTTGATAGATGTTGAGTTGTTAGGAAAATGATCTCTATTATAGAATTGGTTCATCATTTATTTTAGTTTTATTTATGAACTTTATAAAAACCATGTACTTGTATTTTTTGGAAGTTTATTTAGGTTATACTGTTATTTGGTGTATTTTTCTTTTTTCCCTGAAATCTTGGTTGGCAATAGCTCCCATTTGTGTATTTTGTACCCTTAACACTAATAATCAACTTATGTCTTATTAGAGGCAAGCATTAGGGGATCATTTCCCACCATCTCTACTAGAATAAGATAGGTACTAGTTATGGTTGTTCGTCAAACGTTATTCCCAAAGATGAATGTGGAGTCCCAATATTGCATTTATGCTTCTGTATTAAAATTTTAAAACTCATTAACATGTAAACTAATTATAATTTATATAAATATTAAAATTATTAGGTCGATATTAATTATATTAATAAAAAAAAGAAAATAGTAATTATATAATAATTATTATAATAAAAATATGATATTAAAAATAATAACTTATAATAATTTTTATATTTAACAAGATATTTTTTTAATTTTTACATTATTGTAATGTGTTGAAAATATTAATAATAATAAAAAAACAAACAATGATAATAATAATAATAATTAATTATAAATAATATAAAATTAAAAAAAATATGCAAATAATAAAAAATACTATACATTACAAAATAGACCTAAAAACATTTAGAGTGTTTAAACTAACTAATTAAAACTATGTAATTTTTTAAAAAAATTAGTTAGAATCATGTCGATCAGACCATTATGAATAGTTATAACACTAAATATAACTAAAGAAACTACTAATTAATGTAATTTTTTTATGTTTATTGTAAAATATATTTTACTAGTGATAAAAAATGATGTTATTTTAAATATGGTTCATACAAATTGTATAATTTTATTTAATGAACTAAAAAATTATTCAAAAATTTTCAATCCTTAATTTCTAATTATAAAATTAAACATTACATTTAAAAATTAATAATTAAATTTATCAATTATTCATTAAATTTGATAATATTACTTATAATTAGATCATTATTCTTGTAATTTTGATATTCTAATAGTAATTAAACATAAGAATTTTTTAAACAAGAAATTTTAAATAACTAATTAAAAATAAATATTCCACTTTTTAAAATTCTTAATAATTAATGATGATATCTTATAATATTACATATAATATAGACAATATTCTAATAATGGAAACATTTGAATAATAATGAAACATCCAATTTTTAAAAATATAAAATTCAATATTCAAATTTTATTTTAACCATACAACATTTTAATATTCCATGTAATTTATCATGAAATTTACTAATATTCCTAATAATTCAGACATTAAATAAGTAATGATAAAACAATACATATTCACTGAAACATAATAGGTTATGTCCCAAAATATTTAAAAAATCATTTAAAGGAAATAAAATGAATAATATAGGAGAAAGGATAATATGTGGATAAGGTAGATAAAAAAACAATACATTAAACACAATTAAAATCAATTTAAACAAACAATTTCATAAAAGTCAAAAAAATTTAAAAATAATAATAATTATTCAAATAATAAAAACTATATGCTAATCATACAAATTATTGTAAAACATGAAATTTAAAAAACATATAATTTACTATTCTGAATTAATAAAAAATGTAAAAATAATATACTCATAACTAATATTCTATACTATCATTTTACAATTATTTAATGAAATAGAATAATACTAAATAACTAAAAAAATATATATACCACAAAATATGACGATTGGAAAACCAATACAACCAATGGAGCTTGAAAAATGTTATTGACTATTTGATTGGGGAATGGAGAGGAACACATGTGGATTTACTGTGGGAAATTATGTTTAGACTTTCATTTAATAGGAAAATCTTTGGAGATCAACAAAAAATTTTACAGTAGCTATTATTTCATCCATATAATAGCTTTAAATGGTTTTATTCTCTTCATTTGAATGGAAGATGAAGTGTATGAGACCATTTAACACAGTTTTTCTAGCAATGGGGAGTGTAAAATGGATTGATACGATTAATAAATTTGAAGGCGTCAAACCATTTGATGATATCACAAAAAAAAATTAGTAAATAAATAAACCCTAGAAAAATATTAACAGAAATATAAATCTTAATATTATCCCATTTTTTAGTGATACAAAATTAATATAGTTATTTAATTAGATTGTGTTAATTGTAATTTAGTACAGATTTAATAAACATATATATTCTAACAATATTTTATATATTAATACATTGATATACATATAGATTATAATATTCTTCATGTTTTTTAATGTTTAACTGCATTGGATATGTTACGTGTTATTTGGAATTATCAAACAAAACATGAGATTTAGGTAAATTTATATTCCCTCACACCTGTATTTAGAAGCATTCCCCTTCCACATTTTAATGTAGGATATCCCAAAATACCCCCCACCCTTATATATGATGCTTACTTTTGGTCACCATCACATGAATTTATAGAAAGTATTGTTATAACATAAGATATTATAAAACATTAATGTTTAATTGGGATTCATCACTCTAAAATAAATATCCATAATGTGAGTGATTACATTAAATTTATATTATTTCATTTCTCCTACCATATCTATTTTTTGGATATCCCAACAATATATAATTATTATGTGTTTAATAATCCATTTAATAATATTTTATAATGTCCTATGATTGTATTCTATTTATTATCTATAATTTTTTCAAGATACATAAATAAAATGTGTCATTAAATATTATTTTAAAATACATATATGTTATCCTCAGAGAATAATTTCAATATAATTGAACATTTATATCGAATTAGATATAGTAATGATTCATATTTTGAATATATAATTAATTTTCAACACTATATGTAATCAAAATTATATGTTCATGTATTTATAAATTTTTTTAGTATATTTTTTTATAAACACTAATTAATTTTAATTAATATTGAATATGATTTTTGAAATGAATTCTTTAGTTAGAAATTATTGTTAATATTAATAAATATAGTATAACACATTAATAATTATAATATATAATAATTATCTATGATTTTTTATTTTTATTAAATATGGACTTAGTAATGTAGAATTTTAATATTTTAATTTTATAAAGATTATAATATTAATATACATAATTATACATAGTTCATGTATTCTAATTTATCAATATAACTATTATATTGGATTTACATTAATATTATTATCACACTATTGGTTGTGTGTTGAAAAATAAATGTGAGGTAATATTTTTTGAATGATAATTCATCGTGAGGTTCGATTCATAGAGAAGGCTGTGTTACGAGAAAAAACAACGGAACTAGAGAAAATGATGACCAAAATATGATGATGTGATTTTTCTCCATCTTATACTTTCATAATAATTTAATTTTCCCTTTTTATAATGATTTAATAAATTTTTAATCTTCATACACACCTGTGGGAGTTGGAAACACATCTCACACTACAAATAAATTATCTACACAAATTGGTTAAAATATTATATATTTTTTATAAAAATGAGTAATTACATAAAAAATTATGGTTATTGGTATCAATAATAAAAAATATTGTTTTACCAAATAAATATTTATTTTAATATTATTTATTTAATACAAATGTTCTATTACTAAAATTTAATTAAGTTATTTTCTTATATTAATACTTATAATTTTTTACCAACAACTAAATTCAATAATACTATTTATTAATAATCACATATATTATAAAATTATAATGATATTATGATGATTAAATATATTATTAAATGTTATATACATTTTTCAACACAAAATCATTTGTTACAAGAAGTTAAATCTTTTTTTAATGGTTAATTACCAATATTTTTTTAGACAAAAAATTATTATTGATTAATAAAAATATATATATTATATAATAATAAAAATAAGTTCCTAATAGTTAAATTAATTAAAAACAGTTAAATACCATTATTTACCACTAACTAATCTATTACTATTATTGAAATCAGTTACTAATAGATAAATGACTATACTTTTCTTCTTATAAAATAAATCGTTTTTCATTAATTTTTATTACTAACATATATTACACCATTAAAAAATTAAGTTTATAACAATTAAAAATTTAACTAAAATTTGAATATTGTTATTAAATACCATCTAAAGAGTTACTATTATTATTACTGACATAAATTGTACCGTTATTCAATACCTAATAATCTCTTACTAACAATTTAATACGTTATTTTCTTATGTTAATAGCTTTAATTTTTTCACTATCAAAATAAATCAATTATAAAAAATTATTATTTATAAAATATACTTTATACCATTATAACGTTATTATTAACCAATGTAGACAAATTTTCCTAATGTAATTTTGATAAATGATTTTTTCTTCTCAATGAGAGGTGTATAAGTCTGATTTTAATAATTTTTTCAGTATATAGATGGTTTGTGATGGGATATTATAATGTTTATATCAAAGTGGAGGGTACACTATTATATAAAGATATTAGTTTGAAATTCAGAGGCTTGGTCATGGACCAAATGATATTTGGATGAATTTTATTTAATTAAAATGTTTCATGACATTTAGTGGTGTTTTTTTGAAATATTTGATTCCACATTGATATGTTTTAAGGAGGAAGAATAATATATAGGATGATATGTGTCCATTATGTATTTTATCCATTGAAAAAAATATGAATTAAATTTTAAATTATTTAAGATATAAAATTATTTGGGAGAAAGTTTATAAGGTACTTTTATAAGCATAGAAGAGGATTCATCAACTACTGATGGACATTCTAGATGGTGTATCATTTTTGATTCAATATGTTTTCAGGAGTATGTACTCTTTAATAGTTTTTAAAAATGAAAAAAAATATTTTACTTTCTAATAATAACATTATCTGTATTTAATTTTTGGTGGAAAATTATTTTATCCTACTTGAGTTTTTTAAAAATAATTGGGTAGATATGTTTTCTGCCCAAGAGATGGTGATGGATGTGTCTTAGTCATCACCTTGTTTGGGTGTTCTGAAAATTAATATGGATATTGTGATTTCTGAGTATGTCTATATTTGAGTTAGAGTGGTTTCCTATGAATATTCTGTTGATGTTTTGATTTCTATATAATAAGACTTCACCACCAAATGATGCTCTTAGGTTACTAAATCAATTTCATTTTCCATCGGACTAATGTGGTTCTTAGGATTATGGTTGGAGTGAGATTATTTTGGAGTCAAGTTGTATATTTATTATCAAATTTTTACGAACCTCCCAACAATATATAAATCATTGGGGCTCCTCTTGGACTACATCTGATGTGTATATTAAGGACATTGAAATTTTTATTTCTTATTTTTGAAATGTGTGGGAATACAGTTTTCCATATTTTTTCAATGTCAATGAATTAATTTTTGTATCAGTTAGGATTGGTTATATGGAATGTGAGGATTTTTTCATTTTTATCCATCAATTTTGATCTTTAATGAATGAATGTGTTTGTTTTAATAAAAAAAATGATTCTATATATTATTTAATAATAAAAAATTATTAAAAATTATTATATATTATAAAATTACATAATAAAAATAATATCAACTTCCAAGAAACAAGTATTTGGATATATCATCAATTATAATATGGAAATATAATATTAATTATTAAAATGTGGTCATGTATGTCTGTGTGTATCACTGCTACATATCAGTGTTTTAAAAAAACATGAAATAAATTTTATTATTTCTTAAAAATCAATGATATTTCAAGAACAAATAAAACCAAAATACTTTTCAAATAATTTATAGTTGAGAAATAGAGAAATCTATCCAATCATCACCCCCTCTATGATTTACCTAACAATAACCCACCTAAATACCACTCCCCACACCAAAATAATCCATGCTATTTTGCGAGAGGTGACATTTAAAAACATTTAAACACCCTTTTACGTAACTTTGTTGGAAACACCTATACCACTCACCCAAATAACTTTTCCAATTTTATAATTATATATTCACGCGTATATATTTATATATTTATATATATATGTATATATATTTATATTGCTAATTATTCATATTCATATATATATATATATATTATAAAATGATTAACCACTCCTTATATCTTTGATTCCTTTTCTTTTGTCACACTATGATATTTTCCAGCCATATCAAACCGGATTCATGTCACAACTGCAAAACATTTATATATATATATATATTTATATTTATTTAGATATTTAAATATAAATATACTTAATGAAATATTGTTATTTTATATAATATTATATATTTACCAAATAATAAATATTACATTTAAATATATATTATTTAATTTATATAAATAAAATAGTGCATATTTTTATTGATTAATATGAATTTTAGAATATATTGAAATATAAGTTTTGAAAATAAGATTAATTATAATTTTTTTGTTTAACATTATTAATATTTTTAAATATACATTTTATATATGAATTAATTTAATATATTTTTGTATTTATTCATATATTATATAACATATAATCATATATATAAATATACGTATACACAAGGATAGATTAAACTAAAAATAAATATGTATCAAATAGATATAATCTGAAGTCAAGCCCCTTTGTTTATAATGAAAAACAAGGTCAAGGAGAGGTAAGGGGTAAAACATATCATTTGTGTCCTTATTCCAAGAAAAAAACTGTAAAAAATCCTAAGAAATCACAAAACAATGATGTATGAATTACAAAACACCTATAAAAACCGGGTTTAAGCTCTAATACTCATATTGTGAGGAGCATCTTAAAATCCTCATACATATGGATGATTCCCTAATTGTCATTATTTTAAATGGTCTCTTTCTTGGTATGTATTATCTATAAATCAAAGGTAAAAATTTGTACCTCATGGAATATCTGTCATTAGATCTTTTTATTTGTGTTTTGATTACTCACTCTCACTTTCAAAAGAGATTATATCTTCAATATCATTCCCTAGGCTAATGTTACCATCCAATTACCTAGATGGAATGATCTCACTACCCATGTTTCCACTACTATTATAAACTATATTTGTCCCTTTCATCTTGACATTCATGCCATCTTTTGAACATGCTTCATTTACACTATAATTTCTTTTATCTGAATACCTCTTTGATCATGTACACTTCACACCTAGCCCTACCTAGATAATGATTCAAAATTTGAAAATGAGGTGTATATAATCACTATAAACCCCACTATAACTCCCTTATAAAAAATTATATTTTGGCCATTTATAAAATCACCTATATGATTTTATGAGTCATCATTAATTTCAAGGGTATTTGAGTCAATAGTCATGATCATAGCCAAAATCACATTTCTAGCATCACCTATCTATATAATATATAAATAGTTTCTTAATAGAGATCCATTTTCCTTCATATTCATTATTTGTTATAATTATTGAGTGTTATCTCATGCATGATAAGAACACATAGAAGAAAAATTAATTGACTTTGATTTTTTGAAAAAATAATATGAAACAATTTTCATTTTCAATTTACCTATAATAGATCAGTTTATTCTCTTTACAAAATGTTAGGATAAAAATCATATTATACAGTAACATCCCTATTAGTCTAACCATCCTCCAATTATTACATAGAATACTCATCCTCTATTCACTTAGAATTAGAATACCAACAAGGTATGCCCAGAATACCTCTAAAAGAATCTACATGTAAATAAATAGAAGATGAATCCCCAAAAACCATAGTAAGAGACTATATTAAAAAAATATATAAATAAAAACCCATATTATAAGCATAAAACTGTTTATATATTTGAGTATTTGAGTCTATCCAACCCAATTTTATATCATTCTAACTCTTTTTTGAGGTGAAGGGATATTTTCAGTAAAACCATTATAAAAATATAGAAAATAGTTTTTATAGTCTTGTCTAAGTGTCATGGAGTAATCATGTTTCACATCCCATTGATGAAATACTCTATTACCTGCGAACTAAGTCTACATCCTAGAATATGAAATTTTAGACCCCTCCAATATACTCCCCAAGTGACCTGAATAAACACCATAGAGCATGAATTTCATATCACTAACCTATCACACATTCTTCCAGAATCTTTACTTAACATGGAGTCCCTTCATACTATAGTTTTTGAAGACCATCACCCTACAAAATTTCTCAACAAGTGTCCAAAAAATTTTAATTACTCAAATAAATGATACAATTTTACAAAAACAACCAGATTATTAAAATTATCCTCAATAGTAGAAAGAGTAACATTATCAGTGTGAGTGGAACTAGTATCAACTTCTAAAACTAAGTCAATAAAAACAATCATACCTAACATACTTTGTCTCCCTATACATATTAATAGGAAATCCCAATGTAGTTGGTTTACAATGATGAATTAATGGAATATTAAGTATTTGATAATGAAAAAAAATCAATAATCCAAATGGGTGAAAATTAAATATTTACACAAGGTGGGATACATTAAAGAAACTATACATGTTTGTGGTATAAAAAAGGGATTCATGTAGAGAGGTCCAAATAAACAAAAATAATTCATAAGAACATTAGAAGGAATGAATCAATTGTAGAACCCCCAAACTATTGATAGAATTTTCCATTTGGTAAGGCACTAAATATAAGAGACACTACATACCAAAACCTATTAATTCCAAGGATTATCAACCTTGGGAAAAAAATATTAATTTAAATAAATTATTGAATATTACTAGTCATTTAATAATTGTATCCAAATTATTCTTAAATTGATTTGTTAAACAATTTTTGAAAATTCTTCAAAATTTAAAATCAATGAAAGAGTCCAAATATTTTAAACTGGCACCATAGTTCTTCTAATTAATGCATACAATATTATACCTAGAGAATTATCCATATGAAGAAACTTCCAAGGTATAATTGTCCTATGTAACCGGCTAGGTCCCTATTCTCTCAGGGATAAAAAATAAAATGAAAATTTTTTATCCAATTATTAGTTCTTTTGTTCAACACTCATTAAATTGTACCCCTTGTTATTACATTTTAGTGCTAATAATTGTTTTCAATATTTTTTCTCAAATATTTAGTGTATATATATTGGTAAATGTGGTGTAGATGTGGATGGTCTGATTTTTGTTATTATAATTCAAATGGTTTGAAACAATTTATTGGTGTTAGGGGATATATGACATCAATTTTTCAAAAGGAATAATTTCTATTTCATAATGAACTTAAAAATGTTCAATTTTTTTAATGATAGGTATGTCTTCCATGAAATTTCTATTTCTAGATCAGCATCAAGACCCCTTATACTAAGAAAGGATAAATAGTGGAATATTTATTATTAATTAGATTTTGTTCAATACTGGTTTCAGAAAACATCTTTTTTCATCCAAAATAATTCTATAGAAATTAAATAAAATAGTATTCATAAACATAAAAATTTAGAGTGAAAATGGGTTTTGAATGGAGACAATATTATGAGGTCAATATCTAAATTTTATGAAACAAAATTCAAGGTTGATGATGTTATAAATTTAGATGATGCAGTTTAATGCATGTATTCTTTTTTTTTTCTTAATAGATATAATGAAAGATTACTTTCTATTATAAAATATAATGAGGTTATTGATTTTTTAAAATATATAAAACTTATAAAGGTACATGGATGGATGGTTCCAATGAAAAATTTTATAAAAAATATTGGTCAGGTTATTGAACTAATTGTTTTATGACATTTAAATTAGACTGGGAATTGTAATGGGGATACCTTTACTTAAAATGATACTTTTATTACTCTGGTGTGGAAAATTGTGGAACCATGTACTGTGAAGAAATTTCAACCAGTTTCCCATTATAATATTTTTTATAAATAAATTTCAATGGTGTTGTATAATATATTAAGTAAAATTCTTCAACATATTTTTCCATAATCTCAAATTGAATTTGTGACTCGATGATTGATCATGGGTTGTTTTATCATTTATTATAATGTTTTTCCTTTCGTAAATGTAAGATAAGTGCCTAGTAGTGGTTGTATGGTTTTAAATATTGATTTTATTAAATCATATGATAGATTCACTATAAGAAAATTGAAATTTAACACTACACATTTTCTATTGTTAAAAGTAATTAACAACACAACCTTGATTGTTGTTGAAATTTATTTGGTTAAAAATCAATTGATTATTACAACATATATTGTGTGTCGTTGTATTTTTTCCACATATATTATGTTATATCATAAAATCATAAAAGTCACATAATATTTTACAACATATGTTACATATTATTACACAAATTTTTATGAAAATTAAATTTATTCTTCATAATTTATATATTTTTAACAATATAGAATATTTACAATAATATTATTTAATTATTATTTAAATTTATTTTAAAAAATTATACTCAGGAATTTTCTATATATAATTTTTTTACAGAAAAATATACATCATATATAAAATAAAAATTCAGCATGTATTTTTTTATTAAAACATTTATAACAATAAAATAATCAAATAGGCGGAAAAGATGTTTTCAACACCATATATCTAGTAAAAAATCAACATAAATAATTGAAGTTAGGAAATTTATTGGTACAAAACATCAACATTATAAGAAACTCACAAATTCTGACCCAATCCATCTTTCCATCAAGTTTTATTATCATTAAAATCATCACACCTGAAAAATATATGAAACATCAAATTTATCTAACCTCATAAACCTATAAAATAATCAAAAAAATTAATTATATAAATTTATATTGGATCATAGAAATGATAATGGTAAAACATTCCAGATTATAACAAAATATATCATAAAATTTTTATTCTTTATTCCATTTATGAAAAGAAAAATTCTACCACTTAAAAAAATAACTTGATAAAAAAAATTTATCTTCTCATAAATATTAAATCAAATAAAAATGTGTAAAATAGTAAATAATATAAATTATGATTCACCATATAGTTCTTAAGAACCCTTGAGCCCTACCATTGTCATTATCTCCATAATATAAAACTAATTCGATTTAGTTTTACGGAACATCTATTTTATCTTACATAGTAATACAGAAAGTGTATCCGTCTTAACATTGATATTAAACTGAAATTTAAAATTAATATATTAAAAATCATCATATCTATTACTGATTCCATATTAAAATTATTAAAACATGTTAAATATCCAAGTGCAACTACTGAGAAATTAAAAAATAGATCATGAAAATAGTTAAAAGTAGTCATTATAGAACAAATATAGTGTTATACAAGATATAATGTAATCATATAAATATTATCATCCATGTGATTCTTAATATGACTGTTTCTTAAGATAGTCTAAAATAAATATTAAATTTTATTATTTTCAAACCATGAAATTTTGTAACATAAAATAAAAAAATATTAAATAACTCAATTTTAAAATAGTGGGAATAAATATCTCTCTAAAAGTAATTTAATGGATATTATAACAAGATAATTGTAAATGTTGAGTGGGAAACCTCACATGATTCCAAACCAAACAAAAGCATAAATGCATGGAAAATTAAAAACATAAATAAATATTTGTTAGACCATTTAGGAGAAAGGATCGACATCACTCTCAATAATCTAAGTTCATACCTTATTTTCTTGACATTCCTTAATTTTATAACGTATCCCCTCAATAAACATGTTAAAATAACCAACATGTAAGATCAACACTTTTAACTCACACATTTCTAATCAAATAAAACTGAAAAACTAGCCACAAACAACACCATACTGAATGGAAAATACTGGAAAAAAATATCACCATAAATCCCTTGAAAAACCATCAGAATCATGATTATAAATAAATAGTAACTATAAACCATTGTTAATAAGAGAAAAAAAACAAACTTCATGATTAATAATTCCTTTATTCCTGGTTGTAATGGATGATAAATCTAGATAGCAACTCATCTGAGCATCAGATAGTTTAGTAGTCCATTTAATAATACTACAACTTATGTCCTGTATCCCAAATAATTTATGTCTATCCTATAATATTCCACTAAAATTTTGGTATGCCCTTCAGATAGCTATAACGAATTTAAATTTCTAAACAATCTCAACACAACACAGTTTTTTCACCATAAACTAGATATACATTTCCAAAATACTATAAATAAACTAGCCAAGACCAATAAAATGTATTCCACCAAAGCAAAAAATATCCAAAGTGTACCACACACTATAAAAAATACCAAATAGTGGGACAACCATAACACAGAATGAAACATTGATTCCATACCCACTACAAGAATAGGCTCAAGTCCACAAAACTCACTTTTAAATGTGTGATGACCTATTACAGACTCTTTATTTTACAATACCTAGAGGTACAACCAATGCATTAATATAGGATAATACCCTTGTATGTTTACCAGAATCTTGTTTAGGATTTACAACCCAAGCCTTCCTTTTAGGTTTTAGAATAACCATAGAATGAGAAAACCATATTTTCAAAGGTAAAATCATAAACCGGGCACTTAAATACATACAAATAGCATATTAAAAAATTTCATGAACTAATAAAATCAATAAACATCATAAGATGATCTAAGAGTTTTATTTGTATATAGAACAATATCATTGGTCACTTAAATGAACAAATATAGAAGATATATTCCTTCTTATAATCACAACAATGGTGGAAGTTGCTGATGATCGTGAAACAAAATTTTAAAACTGCAAGAGAAATTAGAAGTATCACACAGTTCTTGTGATATTTTTTTACATTATCTATTTCGAATGATATGCATTTCCATATTTATATGAGTCCCTATAATTGGTTATCTGGGGAACATTTAAATAGAATCTAGAAAGCGTGTATATATATTTACACACTTCATGACACTTGGTCAATAATAACAAAATTAATTCCGTTATAAGTAGATGATTTAAAAAACATAGTGAAATTAAAAAGAAAACAAAAAATATATATAACCACATTAAATAATAGTAAAAAAAATTAATATAATTTTTAACACACTTTTAATCCAATTATAATTGAAAAACAATTGAATTAATTAAATGAAATATATTTTTCAAACGTGCAGTAAAAATTCATTGAAATAGAGCATCGTATGAAACATTAATCTTCTTGTATAAAGTTGTATAAAAAAAATTTAACACACTAAAATAATTAGTTCAATCATGAAATAATAACACCACCATTTTAATATCCAAATAATAAAATTTACGATAATTAATTTTAGAAAAAATTAACTATGATAATTTATCTACCAATGGATTACCAATGGTAAATCATTTGACATATAGTTACATGAATATAATGGTGACTCATTTTTCATAACATTGTGAGTTTAGGAAAAAATAAATCTATTTTTTAAATAATAACTAAATCAGGAATATATATTTTAAAAATGGAAAAAACAAAAACAATAATAACTTTACTCACCCTTGGAAGTCCAACGGTTACTTACTGACCTACTGTTGGGTGACTTACTGGCCTATAATTGCAAGAATCCAATTGTGTATGGCAATAACGACTCGTCTAATGGTGACTCATTCAATGATGGATCGTTTCAAAAATGTCTCATTTCAATGGTGACTAGTTTCAATGGTGACTCCTTTAAACTATGAATTATTTCAATGGTGACTCGTTTCAATGGTTATTCATTTCAATGGTGACTCATTTCAATGGTAACTCATTTCAATGGTTAATTGTTTAAAAAATGGATCGTTTTAATGGTGACTCATTTCAACAGTGACTCCTTTCAATGTTTATACAAAATTTTCAAGAAAAAAAATATTTAAAAATTTAATGAACACAAAGTTATAAAGTAATTTATCAGAAAATAATTTAAAACATGGAAAATTAATTTCACACTTTTACATACATTGAAAGAATAAAAGTGTTCCCTTATGGGATACAGTTATTGAGCAATGTGATATCGCTTATGTAATCCCATAACTAAGTACATTGTATTCAGTCAAGATATTATTTGTGATGAAAAGAATACAAGGAAATGAAATCAAGAAAATAATTCTAGAGAGGCTTGAATCACTCTAGAAGATAAATAAATAAACTAAGAAATATCATTGGAGGAAAATTTTATTGAAGAACCAATGATTTTGTCAGCACATAATCCTATATCTGAATGCATCGAATTCTAACTTTCTTATATACATACCCAATATGTTATAATCCTTCTAGATTTATATTATAGAATAGAACTAATATAGGAGTATGAAAATTTTTATTCCCTCACATCAGCATCCGATCCAGTTAGAATTGAAAAATATAAATCTTTTGAAATATGGTGGAAAGTGATATCTGATAAAATACAATCCATTTATGACAAAAAAGGCTACAAGAAAAATGAAGATATTTTTGAACACAGTGATCAACCTCCCTTATATGTAATGTAATATGATAAAAATGTTGTGGTATTGATGAGAACATGTTTAAGTAGGGATTTTGTAAAAATACACTTGGTTTTCCACTTATAAAGCATCAAATATCAATTTTCTAATAGAGGTTATGAAACTCGAAAGATCGTTTCGAGACATGTTTGGTGTTGATGGATTGGGTGGCACCTACTACAACCTATCTATGGACTTTCTTTTTTCATATTTTTTTTATATTTGTTTGTCATTGTTTACCAATAAATAGTTTTATGGTATATTTTTCATTTTTCATTTGAAGTTAATGATATAAAATATGGTGTGTTTACTTTTTTATATTTTCCCTATGACTTCCAAAAATGATCTCTATATTTTCTTTTGCATTTTTTTAGCCCTTGAAAATTCCACCATAAGTGGATTCAAAAGCTTGAAGGTATTTATACCATTTACAAAAAGGTCTGTCAAATATTCATCCAATATTTTATAGTGGTGGATGTAATAATAAGGTGAATAGTTATACCTATTCCTACGTAATGTGGTGCTTCCATCCATTTTTTTCTCTCTATCACTCCCTTATAAAATTATGAAAGTGTTCTTTGAAATTAGTAAAAAATTATTTTATTTTATTCCCCACATCACATTTATCACTTCAGTTTCCAAATTCTCAATTCTAAATAATTACTCCATTGTCTCCCACATATATTTTTCAACCTCCCATGATTATAAAGAAAAATCTATTCTCACATTTGGCTAACATTTTCATATCTTCCCTCTTGGAATCCATTATAAATTTTTTTTACCCTCATCACCATGCCTCAGCCCCATTTACTACTCCTATAATGGAAAAAAATTCATCAATCATACTTCCCCCCACCTCTTTAATTCTACAATAAAAGTCCATCATATCTTATTTATTATTGAATAATTTTGGCTGTCTATAAATAAAAAAAATCTATAATTATTAAAAAATATTATCCTGCATCTCTAATAATAAATTTGTTTTCATTGACCATTTTCAGTCCAAATTTTAATTTTTGAATCGCAATATTTAATGGGATTGCAAAAATTTTGATCTCAAATCCAACGAATAATAACTACTATAATTGGTTCATCCAAAATTGAGTGTTCCTCATCACCCAATATATCATGGACATTATCGTGGACTGATACCCCAAACTACGATCCAAATAAGAGAAGGCATCTCTTCCATATTTTCAAAAGGACTCTCCTTGGGTAGACTATAAGTAGTGTAAACTTCTCTTGTGTTTCTAAATCATCATATTTTCTTTCAAAGAAACTATTTATTCACCAATAGATTTAGAACTCTTCATCAAAAAAACATTGTGATAATCTTTACCAAGCACATGATATTTAAATTTCAAGGGAATATATTTATCATTAAATGAAATTTATTTTCCTCTATTCATTCCATATTTACTTCTCCTGATATTTACATTAAATTAATGATTACCATAATAAGAATTATTATAAAAATAACCATTCATCCTTTATTGTGGTTTATAGATCTATTTTTCTTATTTTCCATCAAATTAATACAAATATATATATATATATATATTATAATTATTTATGAAAAAATATATAAATAATTCCATGTATAGCACAGAAAATGAACATTTCTCCATACCATCTACTAGAAAAAATTCATATGTCCTTTACATTTATAGGGACCTTCTCTAATATTTTCCCATCACTTCTATTATTTATATATTCTTGGGAACACCCATGGATTTATTCATTTTTTTATATGGATAGTTTTTTTCATGGTTTAGGAAAAACTTTCTCATGAAACATGTCTTCTACGACATAATAGTTATTTCATAATTTTATCTGATATAGAAAACTTTTTATTCATCTCATTATCACCTATGAAGGATAATCAAATAAAAAGTGTAAAGAATCTTTTGTAACTTTATTAACCTTAGAACATGCTATTTATACTTACTTTTTAATAGATATTAACTCCTATTCCGGTTACTAAATCTTCATGATTTTTGTTTCAATCTGAGTATTCATATCATCCTTAACTATCTTTCCATTAGCAATATCCTTTGGTAATTTATGAGGATGCTTATCTATCTTTACAATATTCTAATTCATCAATTTTTTCATCTAAGTAATGGAATACTTATGAATTATATTATCTAAATTCGGTCTTTGTACCACCTTGACTGATTCTTCTAAGTGTGTAGTGATTTCTTCCTTCTTTTTTATTAGGTTTTGAACTTCTTCTATGTCAAGGATATGACAACTCCGGTTAAAAATTCCTTTAATTTACATAAATAACATAATTTTAGCATTAAATTTCAAAATAATATCATATATCATAGGGAACCATTAGGTTGAGTCTTTTTGAGGACCAGTTAGATAGGAAACTTATTTTAAAAACATGTGAACCCTTCTTCAAACTCAAACTCTTCTAGACCCACTTATAGAAAATTATCATAAGTTGTACATATCATTATAACCTAGAAAAGAAAAATATAAGAAAGTTCTATGATTAAATGCTCCATAATGGAAAAATTATAAATATTTTATCAATGGTTAGATCAAATCATATAAAAACATAATTAGTGATAAACGTTTTATTAAAAATAATATGGGAAAATAATATTTTCCCATAAATCATGATGTAAAGACATATAATATCTAAATAAAAAAAATTATCATGACATAAGTGTGTGAGATAAGGATAGAAATATGTAATAAAGAAATTATATAGTAAGATAATTGAATTTTAAATATATAGAAAAAACAAGAAACATGGCATATTAAGAAAAGATGAATGTTTAATCCTTATATCATCATCACATAGTGGAAAGAGTGCCATAGTGGATTGCTTTCACACCTCATTCCTATAAATAGAGTAGATAACATCCAATAGTATATTGGGTTCACTTTTCATTCCCATAAACACGGTGGGATCAGTACCATCGTGTATTTGGTTAATTCCCTAATACCATACATAATATATCATGAGATATAATGATTTAAAATTTTACATTATAGGGTTATATGAGTTTGTACCTATCTATCACATAACATAGTGTGTTTAGGATAACTTCCCTTGCACACTATACATGGTATATCATGTGATGAAAAAATTAACCAATGCATTAAAGGGATATATAATATTGGTCCTAACTGTCATCTAATGATAAAATTATTATTTACATGCATACATGTTCTAAATGAGGAAAATAATACATACATAAATCATAATCATGATAAAACCCATGAGAATGAATCAAGTTTCATAATCTTTTCTCAAAAAGTAACCGAAGGCTATATTATACAGATTACCAAGAGAATAATATTTTGGATGTTCAAGTTTTAATAAATAAACATAGGTCTTGAAAAATGAGTTCTATTTTTGGAAAATCATGAAAAGTATCAAGTATATGTTAGAATAATAATGAAATCCATAGGTAATTTTTTTGGAAATAAGTATGGGATATTTTAAGGAAGTAAATATAATATAATATTCATTTAGATCATTATGGTTCTAGGATGGAATCTGTAAAATAATTATTGTTTTTAGTAGATATTTATAGTGAAAAAACATTTTATATATGTGATACATATCATGAAATATGAAATATTATGTTTCCCTTTTATCTTCAATAAAATTTTTGGTTTAAATATTACATTATAAAAATGATAATAAAACATTATTTTTAAAATAGGAATAAGGAAATATTAATGTTGTATGAGATAACACATAATTAGGTTTCCAATTAAAATGAGAAAATTTTTGGAAAGGGAAATTATGAAAAATATGGGGAATCTGTTATTATAGAGGATGGGAATTATTCTCAAAATTGATATAATTTTCGAGTAACAAATTCATCAGGGTAATGATTTAAATACAAACTATCACTTTACCAAGAGATAGGAACTATAATATCACTATAAAATAGAATAAATATATATTGTAAAACCATAGTAAGAAAATTAATCATTATAACTCATTAAATAAGTTGAGTTAAGGTAACCCCTTAAATGTTTTGAAATTTTTAATTCAAAACCCCATGAGAGAAGGATATTTAAATAGAGAATTGAATATCATAAAATTTAAAGAATAGTTATTAGTAATTATTAAAGTGTTTTAGAAAAACCATTCCATAAAAATCGTGGTGTATAATAATAAATATGTTTTAATTAGTGAAAATTGAGGAAAAAAACGCTTACCTTGTTCTAGGTTCATTCTGCACATTCAACTAACTTCTTTTTTACCTTGAACATTATCTTGAATGTCACCAATGAAATTAAGGGATTAAGATAAATAATTGAAACTAAATGTTTATATATATGAGAGAGGGTTTTGGGAGGAACAAAATGGTAGAGTTTTAGGAAGGAATTTCAAGGGATATGTGTGGTATGAAGTGGTGGAAGTGAATCTCTTTTGTAAGTAATGGAAAGGGAACTTTGGGGAATACCCATTACTTTTCAATGATATTAATACACTATTTAGGGATAAATGACTCCAAATTTTATAATTAATGATGTTTGGGGTGATCTTGGGTCATGAAATCATCAAAAATGTTTTTCCAAAAATGTTTTTAATTTTTTGGACGTCATTTTTTTCATATATATTTAGTTTTACCATTTCTTTACCGATGTAACTAGTTTTTACCCAAGTAACTTATGTTCTATTAATAATATAAAAGAAAACATATTAAAAAATTTGGATTTTATGAACCAAAATATAATCTCTATTTAATCAAATTAAATTTATAATTAAGATAAAATTAGTATAAAAATTAAACAATTTCATATATTGAAAAATTGTGTTGTGGATAAATATTTTTTTCGACATCAATTTTTTTTAATCTTATTTAGTGTTGATTACTAATTGAATTAGGGATAATTTATTTAAATATATTCTTAAGAATTATAGTAAATTAAATTTTGAGAAAATATTAATTTATTTTATCAGATAACAATTACCCAATAATAATAAAATAATTCATAGAAAATAAAAGTTTTATCGTTAGCATGGTCATTAACATTGATATTAGTAATCATGCTTTTATGATCAAAAATTAAAATGAAACTATTAAATAATATTATCCTGTTAATATAAAATATTAAATCCGTTTATTATAATTAATTTCTATAAGTTATAAAAACTAATTTTTGAATATAAGCGATTAAATTAGTTTTTTGAGTAAAATATTACTTATGACTCAAAAAATATATTCAAGGGTTTTATAAATAAAACATATAAATTTTTAAATGATTTATTTCACTTATAACTAAATTTTTTATATGAAATTTTTCAAAAATATTTATTTAATTATTTTATAATGATAATTTCATAAATGTGACGATTTTAGCAATATCGGTATTTCTTCACTATTCACATAAAACCCAATGTTTTTAGAAAAATATAAAAACTAATACAAAGATATGTAGAAAATATAAATCAAAAAAAAATAAATTAATTTTATTTAATTCATATTATAAAATTTATATATTTAGTTTTTAAATATGAAATTTAATGAAAAACTATATAAAAATAAACATTATTTTTCTTTAAAAGTAAAAATTGTGAAATGTGTAAAATAAACATGATAAATAACTAATTAAATCAATAAATTCTTGATTGTATCCTCCTAATTTCTAGTTACATATACCATAAATATCTCTATGTAATATCTAATAATATGGCACATTGGTATTTCAGCTGAGGGGGTGATTCCGCAAGAATAAATCTCAGGGAAATTTCTACGACCATGAATTTCACTCACATGAAATTTTTAGAATTCCTTAATTTTTCAAGTTCGAATAGTTATTATTCAAAAGGAAACCCTAGTAATTATAATTCCTCTTCTAATCATGTATAAATGAGATTCATAAGGGAGAATTTTTCTACTAGATTACAATAATTTCCCTTTTCTTCGTAAATTTTATAATATGGTTACAACTATTTAAATCTAATAATTTAAAGGATATATTATATTAGAAACATTTAATAATTTTATTATAAAGTATCTCAATTTTATTTTATTTTATTTTTGGGTGTATAAGAATCTATCAACTCAATTTTCAATTAATGTAATGATTTATATAGAAATTTTTATGGGTGTAACCTCCCCCGTAAATAAATTATGTACTCAAAATTTAAATTATTTCCTTCTAATGAAAATATCTAGAGGTTTATAAGACATAAATATGACTCAAGATATAATTTATAGAGATATATCACCCTTCCAAGCATAAGAAATATATATTTTCCCATTAAAATATTTCAATATTAAAGGATTTATAATAAGAATTTAATTAATAATAATTTCAAAAACCATTATGGATATTCATATAAAATGATGTTACAATAAATGGTTTTTATTTATAATATAAAAGATAATAGTTCCTGGAAATATACTTGACATGATACATCCAAACATATAAGAGTGAAATACACTTGGAAAAACATAACTGTCACAATCAAATTCAGTATTAGTCATTGCATAGTATTTTCCTTATTTCCATTGTTTATAGGGCTGTTGGTATTGATTATCATATCAATACCTTGGATTAATGAACTAATTTTCATAGTTCTTAAATTCTACACATATAAAACATTGATATTATAGTGGATCCTTAGGGAGAATATTACTTTTTCCCCATCATGTTAATAAAATCTTCTTTTTTCCTTAGCATTACCAACGATCGAACATATTCCAGTTTTTTTTAATACATTCCCTTGAGTAACTATTCCTACATTTGTGACATAATGAAAATTTATCATTTTTCCCTTCATCATGTTGGTCACCTGAACTTCTGTGAGACTCCATCCTTCTCTTCTTTGGTTTTTTTTGGGATTTCAACATTGTACAGGTTGTTAATTATATTTCATGATAGTTGGTTTAGTATAATCACAATGTTTCTCACTACCACTCCCATTATAATGGGTTTTCATTTATTTTTTAATCACATTATCCCTCTCACCCATTGTTAACTTTTATCCTTTTGGTTTCATCCACCACTAAAACCAAAATTGGTTAACATGGGTAATGAATGATTAACATTATAAAAGGATTATCATAAATTATCTTATAAAAAACTCAACCTCTAAATATATTAATCTTTAAAACCATTACCTTTTCTTACTACTCTACATAAATCACTCTCCATTCAATCTATGTTTCTTCTTGTTGGGTTCTCCCATACACCGTATCCTAAATATTAATATAAAAATTTATTTATAATGTATTTTAAATAAAATGTCATTAACTAAAAAATAGACCTAGGGAGTGTCAAACTAAGTGTACAATTATGCCACATTTTTGTGCACCGAGTATTGATTGAGTTAATACCCAACACATTACTTTATGATTATTTCCCTTGTGTACATCTAATATAGATCCTATATCCACTTGTAGTTTCAAAATTGGGATTTCGTTATTAGTGAAACCACATACTGAAAACTTTTACAAAATTTTATGATGTTACCCTATAATTAATTGTATCACTTAAATTTTCACAAAAGTTCTCTAATACTAATCACCCAAATGACTGACATGGTCCAAAAAATATATAATCACTCCTCTAATACAAACTATCCAGATCTCATCTAAACATATATTTAATTTACATCATTATAACAAGTTAAACTTTACATCTCATGATAATATAAAATAGCTCGTAGAACTTTTTTATTTAGTGTTATTGAGGAACAATTACATATAAATCATAATTTAAAAACATGTAAAACTTTATCCATATTTTAAATATTATACAACCCATTCTATAAAATTCTTATAAGTTATACTTATCTTCATATCCTAGGGGTGTAAAATATAAGAAATAGTTTATCTCATAATCTCATTAAGGGAAAACTTATCAACATGTCAATAAGGTTTATATCACAAGAATATGAGGAAACAAGAACATGGGAGAAATTTATCATAAAAAATAACATTGTATTAAAATAGTTGTCCATAAATCATAAAGTATATACATATTAACTGAAAATAATAGACATACACAATGTAATAATAGTATGATATTAGCATAGAAACATTGAATAAGGAAATTATATCATAAGATCACGGACAATATATATATATATAAACAACATAAAACATGACATCATAATTATAGTTCAAGGTTCACTCCCAAGAACATCATAAAATAGTGGAAAAATTCTCATAGTGTATTGGTTTCACTTCATATTCCCCTGAATATAGTGTACAATGACCCATGGTGGATTGGGTTCCCTTCCCATTACCATAAACGTAGAGTAAAAATTCCCATAGTCAGTTCTTTTCAATGTTGAATCCCATAAATAGTACCTAATGATATATAAATATTTAATTAATACATTAATGGTCTATATAATTTCAGTCCCACCTTTCACATAACATCATGTAAATCAGATAACTATTCATTCACCAAACATTATTTCTCGTGATATGAAAACTTTACCCAATGCATTGGAAGGATATATAGTTCTAATAAGATCTATCACATAATCAAAATTATAATATGTGCATGTGTATATGTGACTTGTGAATAAAATAATGCATATATAAAGCATAATCATGATATAACCCATTATAACGAATTGGGTTTCATAATTTTGTCTGAAATCTTTATCTAAGGGTATATTATAAGGACTCCGACAAGAAAAAGGAATTAAATGATTTTTCATGTTAATATTTTAATAAATAAATGAAGTTATTGAACATTGATCTCCAATATAAGAAAAATAACTAGATGGATCAGGGATAGGTAAGAATAAAAATGAACCACATGAGTGACGCTTTTCAAAATGAACATAAGATATTTTAATGAAGGGAATGTCTTATAATTTACCTTCATACCATAATTGAACAAAGATGGTTTTCAAAACAATAGTGAGGGATTTAAAAATCTATTCATGGTGAAAATATTTTTATGGAGGTGACACTTATGAAATAAGAAATCAGATGGTTCCCTTTTATGTTTTGAAAACACCTTTCTGGAAATACCACATCATAAAAATGATAATAAAACATTATTTTAAAAAATTGAAAAGGGAAATATAAATACAATGAGATATAAAACCTAATTAGGCTTCCTATTTAAAAGGGTAACATTGGTGGAAATATAAATTATGGACAAGTAGGGGAAACTTCCTTTAAAGAGGATCAGAATAATTCTCAATATTGATATAGTTTTTTAGCAAGAAATTCATTAAGGTAATGATTTGAATCAAAAATTCCACTTTACATAAATAGGGGAATTAAAATATAATCATATAATAGAGGAAATAAATCTGGTAAAACCATTATAAAAATTTAGTCATTATGACATAATAAAGAAGTTGAGTCCAGAAACCCCCTTATTGATTTTGAAATTTTTTTAGTCAAACCCATATGAGAGAAGGAGTTTTGAATAGAACATTTAATATCATGGTATAAAATTGAGTCATGATTTAAAAATATTAAAGGTAACTAGATAAACCATTATAAATAAATCAATGTATATAATAAGAAATGTGTATCAATGGGTGAAAACTATGTTAATAAATTCTTTACATGTTTTGAATTAATTCTATGAATACACCAAACATCATTGGTACCTTGATCTTTATATTGAAATTATATTTGGAAATGAATAGATTAGGCTTAATAATTGAGATAGATTCTTACGAAATTGAGATAGTCTACACATAGGAGAATAATTTTATAGTTCATGGATTTAATTATAAGCGATGGGTGTGGTATTAAGTGGTGTAAATGCAACCCATTTTTTAGTGAATAAAATGGAACTTTTGTCAATAAAAATTACTTCTCAATAATAACATTAAACTATAAATTTTTAAATGAATCCAAAATTATGAAATAAATTTTTAAGTGATATTTATCTGAAAAATCCTCAAAAGTGTATTTCTAAATATGTTTTAAATATTTTAGATTTCAATTGTTTTTGTATTTCACTTTTCCCTTTTTTTACTTTCAATTTGGTAACTAGATTTTAACTGAGTAAATTATATTTCAATAAGCATATAATATAGCCCCTATTAAAAAATTTGGGTTTTATGAAACTAAATTTAATCTCCAATTAATCAAATTAAATTTATAATTAATCTTTTAAATTAAAATATATTATATATAGAAAATCTATTTTGTTGAAACTGTTAATTTCACCATTAAGTGTTCTTAATCTTATTTAGTATTGATTACCAATATAATGAGTGGTAATTTACTTAAATATATTATTTAAAATTATATTAAAGTCACTATTTAGAAGTGATTAATTTGTTTTATTAGATACAAATAAAATAATATTAATAAATATATTATTTTAAAATAACAATTTTTCCATTATCATGGTCATTAACTTTATTCTAAGTAATCATAGTTTTATACACTAAAATGAAATTTAAATTATTACATAATATGCTCATGTATATGTAAAATATATAAACCATTTTTTGTATTTCATTCTTAAAAGTATTAAAAACGAAATTTTTAAAATAAGAGAATAACTTAGTTTCTAGAGTAAAATATTACTTATGTTTCCAAAAAGATATGCATGGGTTTTATAAATACAATATAGTAATTTTAAATGATTTTTTTTACTTGTTTACATATATATATATATATATTGTATAAAAGGATTTCAAAAACATTTAATTCATTCTTATACTATGATAAGGTTTTCTCAGGTGGTGGTCGATGGTGTTGATTCCACTGGCATGGATCTCGTGGAAATTTAAATAAACTTGAATTTCAATTGTTTATGATGTCATACATATCTTAATTATTCATGTTTGTCTTGTAATTTTTCAATAGAAACCCCTTGTAAAGATACCTTATTTCAAATCTCATATTACTAAGCTTTATAAGGGAATTTTATACTACCTTATAAAATTTAATCCATTTTTCTTCATAGATTTGTTAAAATGGTAACTTTATTTTAAACCCCCTAATTTAATGGATATTTTTTAATGGTTAAATTTAATAATTTTATATTAAATTATCTCAATTAAATTTTATTTATGTGATTTTTGTGATGTATTCTATTGAGATATTGTTTAATTAAGGGTAAAAATTATATAGTAAAATCTAAGGGTGTTATAAAATCCCTTCTCCTTGAAATCATCTTTGAGATTTTGAATTCTATAAAGAATATCCTCCAATTAAAGGATTAGAAATCATTATTTCCCTTAAATTAGTATCCGCATATACTAGTATCTTATTTAGGCTCTTCAACTTGTCAAATTAAATTTTCAGTACACTAACATAGATCTACTACCACTTATTCTCCTCTTTCAATTAAATATTTTCTTTTTTCAACCTTTGATATATCTATTTTGATAAGTAGAATACTTCAAACTTTGGTTTTCTTGATATCTCATCATCATCAGTGAATTCAACATCACTTCGGATATAAAACTCCTCAATTAATCCTAAAAAATTATTGAAAATTTTAATAGATTAACAGCCCTAATTATTCATACATATCTTTTTAATGTAATTGTAATTCTCTATATGAATCACACATTTCCCTTAAAATGTTCCACTAAATGCATAGACCTTCCTTTCATAAATATATGATATGTTTTACTCTGGATCACTACCTTGTAGTTTTTTTCTCCTAAGGCTCACTACCCATCATTAAAAAGGGAATATTATAGGTGGAGAGTCCCATATGATATATATATATATATAAGAGATCCTAGGATCCCCCTAATCCCATGTCAGACTCGGAATAAATCGCCATAGTGTGGCTCGTGTAGGCCATGGAATGACACCTGGAAGTAGGGTAGGGGTTTTTTAACCCATGTCACAAACTATAGGTAGCATTGGCCTCCTGTATCCAACAATATACCCCTAAACATTACCTGAGTGCTTTGAAACTTCCCCCACCTCTGAGTCTAAATGCATAGATTTTTTATCCCTCTATACAGGGTATTTTTTGCTCTGGATCGCCGCCTCATGATTTTGTTTCTCCTAGGGTTATTATAATTGTAAAAATAATATTTAATTCGGATAGTTACGATTATATATATTATATATATGAGATCATGTAACCTCCCCTCTCCACATTCGAGACTCAAAATTAAGTTCCATTATGTGGAATTTCTGTCCCATGATGTGGTGCCTAGCAGCCAAGAAAGATAACTATTAAACCAATTCCATGAACCTCTAGGAGTACTAACCACCTATATCCAAAACTCATTAACCACATGCTCGTTTTCTTTTTTCATACAATTGAGATTCAAACTTTTTTTATTAATATAAATCTGATTTGGTTTAACAATGTTAATATTTAAAAAAATAAAAAATAAATAAATACACTGATTTTATCCATATAATGTATCCTTTTTTACATGGATAACTTATATAAATTATAACGTTAAAATATATCTTCATAGATTATAAATCATGAATATATAAATAATATAAAATAATATATAAAAAGCCTATTATTTATAATAAATTTACAAATAAATAAATATAATAATATTATATACATATATATATAATTTTATATAATACACATAGACACAAATAGGTTTTTAAAAAAATAAAATATTTTTGTGTAAATATAAAATTCTTTGTGTATGTAAACATATTGTGCATAAATATATAAATCCTATGTTTTATAATAAATTGAAAAAACTATTTGTTTTATTCCTTTGTAGTGCATCATTTTATTTATGATTGTTAATCACTTATTAGTTTCTTGGTTTGTATTTAAAATAATTATTATCATTGTATATATTTTCATGAAAAGTTAATGTATGTAAAATGTGTTGTTAATTATTATTGTTTTGATTTATTTATTTATTTATTTATTGGTACCTTTATTATTATATTTTTGGTTTTTTTCTTGAGTATAATTGTTTCCCTACAAATAATTAAATACCCTTGTAACAAACCCGGTAGTTATATTTTAAGGCTACTATTCATATTATTTAAATAATCTTTTTTGTGCTTAGTTGTGGATTCACTAATGAATTTAATTTATTTTGGAATTGATTAATGTTTATGGGTAATAATATAATTTAGAATGGAAATGGGATTTTATTGTGATATGAATCTCAACAAACGAATTTGATGAAATATACTAATTTTCTATACATTATTGAAGTATGAAAATTAAATTTTTGAAGTGATCATAGAATCTATTTTCTATATTCCATCATACTTAATGTAATGGTTACTTTTTTCTACAATTAATCACGGTTTTGAACCCCTAACTAATATGAATTTAGCACCAGTATTTAGGGAAGTTGTTTCTATTTGACTTGGAAACAGGTCCATTTGCAGTTATTCATTTTAGTGAGCACATTGTGTCAGTGGGATGCATCTGGTAGTTACTGTGTATCGAAAATGGATAGAGAGGGTTAGAGATGTTAGTGATTTGGGGATGCATGTGGTGATCAGTGTGTATCTAGGATAGGGACAAGCATAGGGATGGAAAGGTTGTAACAACTGGACCCCACTAATGTTACAGACACCCAAAATTAACATGGTCATCAGGGTCTATACCTCAAGGATTCACCAGTTTCCCCACTAACATGTGGACCCCTACCTCGAACATATCCACTTTCCCAAATACATAGTTATATAAATGAAAGTCCCCATAGCCCAATGCATGTTATTTACAATATTAATTTTTCTCACTCACACAAACTAAGGGGAACATCCAATGAGTTTACCCATCCTGATCAATAATGTAGGCCAAAACTCTTCAATTGTATAGTTTGAATCAGGTAGGCACCCAAAAATAAATGTGCACCTTCTTAACATTGGTAGTGATATTTATATTTATAACCCTTTTCTCTTTATGGGGTGTTACAATCACCCCCCCCCCTAGAGCACAATGTTCCCATTATAGACCCTAAATTTCAACCTAGGAAATATCACTACACTTTTTATGGGTACCTTCTTTGATACTAATGTAACAACTAAGCCCCACTAATAACACAGACACCCCACCTTAACATGGTTGTTGGATCTTGTTCCTCCTAGCACCATGAGATGTGGTCCCCTACCTAGGTCCTACTCATGTTCCCAAATGGATCATCAAATTAATGACTATCCCCATAGGCTAGTGCTTGTTATTTCTAGTTTTTTTTCTTCACTCGCACACACCTAGTAAAACCTCTTATGAGGTAATTCACCCAGATCACTACTCCAAGAAAAAACACTTTAACTATGGAATTCTAATTAGGTGTAATCTTGAAAATAAAGGTGAACCGTATTGACATGGGTAGTAAAATTGATCCTCTTAACCATTTATCTTTTTGGGGGGTTACAATCACCACCCCCCCCCTCTAGATCCCAATGTCCATGTTGTGGGCCCTACATTTCAAACCATACAATTCCACTGCACTTATAGATGGGTAAGGCCTTTGATACCAATATAAAAAGTAGGCCACGTTGGTAGCGCAGACACCCCATCTTAACATGTTCTTTGGATCTTGGTCATCTAGGAACCATGACATGTGGTCCCCTACTAGGGTCCCACCCATATTCCCGAACAGAACATCAGAAAACTTATTTTCCCCATAGGACAACACATGTTCTTTATAGTATTATTTTTCACACACACAAAATAAAAAATCACTGGAGGTTACCCATCTTGATTACAACTCCAATACAAACCTCTTTCATTGTGAAGTCCTATTATGGTAGGCTCTCGAAAAAAAAGATTCACCTTATCGACATGGGTATTAACATTTTGGCTTTTAACCCTTTGTATTTCTAGGGTGTTATAGTGGAGAGACTGAAAATTTGGGGTTAGGAAAGAGAATGTTGAACTAGTTTGTGCAGGTGTCCTAGTGGAAATGATCGAATGATGTCTAGAAAATACAAATAAATTTAGAGGCCGTAGGATGCGGCCTCTATAAAGGGAGGGATAAGTCTTGTGATCCATGGTCCTTCGAGCCAAACATTAAGGGCCTTTGGGACCTTATTTAGCCCTCTAAGAATTTGGCCTTATAGTCCATTATTTGGGGCCTAAAAAAGGTTGTGTATGGAATTGAACCATTGGCCCTTAGGGACACAAAAATTTTAAAAAATAAAAGGTCCAATGGGGGTTTTAATTCCTAGGGGGATGGATGTGTATTAACCCAATGGGGTTCTTAGGGTGCGTGTGTTTTTTCTTACTTCTAATCCTCTCTATGTATAATATATTATTAATGTTATTATATATGCATAAATATCATATATATTATTTTTAAGATAATTTACATATTTGAATAATGTTTTTTAGTATATACAATTGTAGAAAGTTATAATATAAATAACAATAAAAAAATAAATATTAAATATAATATATACTAATTTTAATGTATAAATATATAAATTTCTATATATATACATATACAGACATGCATAGACATATAAATACTAACAAAAGAACATATATATATAAATATATACATATAAAAAAATATGAAACACAAACACTTATATGTGTGTGTGAACACAAATATATGCACTTGATTATGAAAATAAAAAACAAAATAATTAGTGATCAAATTAATAATATTTTCTATACATAAATTTATAGACACACACCCAATATATTTATATAGAGATAATGAGATATCTTACGTATTTATAGAACATGGGAAGAACAGCCCAAAAATTGAAAAACACTCTTATAAGATCAGTTGATAGATCCTTAAAAAAAGTTTTGAATAGCATATAGGCAGTTTCAATGTTGATTCATCCAAAAAAAACAATAGATCCAATGGAATGGTTAGAGTTTCACATTAGTTTTAATAGAGAGGGAAGAGTGGTGTAGATGTAAGTGTTCTTTAAAAATGTTGGAAATGGTTTTATCAGCACTAATCAAAAAAACATTAATAAAATCACCCTTTATCAACACAAAAGTAAGAAATGCTAATAAAAAATAATATATCAACCCTAAATTTTTCACAGATAAATGCATGAAATTATCGTCACTAAAAACATTAAAAAATACCTTTATAAAAATTAAATTTATCACTCATAAAGACATGGTTTATGAGTGTTGATAAGAACCTAATGCATGATAAATTTAATCAATAGGTAAGATAATTATAATTCAGAAGGTTTTTTGCTTTAAAAAAATTAATATAAACAAATTGAATATTAAAAATTAAAATGAATTACTTATTTTGTTAAAAATGAATATTATAAATTACAACCTCACTTACTAATAAAAATACAAAAATACAAAAATAGTAACAACGAACCAATAATATTGACTATATAAATTCAAAAAATGTATAATAAATGAATAAATATTATAAATTATATATTAATATAAAATATTTACAATAAATTACCAATTTAAAATTGATAAATAATAATTTTATATTGATTTTAATACAATAAAATAAAATAAAAATAAATAAATATTACAAATGAATAAATAGATCTCAAATAATAAATGTGTTTTATGAAGAGATCATCAATTTTCAAGATAACTTTATTTTGGTATCAAAAAATGATTTTATTGGAGATCAAGACATGGAATCACTAAGGAAGAGGTATCATCAAGTGTGGATGATTCGACCAAAGGTTGGAAAGCTCTTAAGGAATGAAAAAGGGAAAGGCATCTGAGAAGTTGGGATCGGCCCCAAGGAAGAGGTGGTAGACACAAAAGAAGTTGATGCTTGATGGCTTCTTGTTTTAGTGGTTCTTATGTGTCATTTGAAAATTGCATCTTCCTTCCTCATGCACCTATACTTTTTTTTTATTAAAAAAATTTGGACCATGGGTTTACTAATGGTTCACACTATTTGGGTACATACAAATACATACGTACACATACATACATACACATACATACGTGTATACAGACATGTATACACATACATACTCACATGAACATACATACATATACACAGACACATATATAAATACATACACATACACATATTCATACACATAAGTATGTACATACACATACATATATACATACATACACATAGAAACACATGAAAACACATACATATACATAAATACAAATACAGACAAACACATACGTAAACATACACATAAACATACACATACATACATAAACATACATACACATACATACATATATACACACACATGCATGCACATACACACACACATACACATACATACACAAACATACACATAAATACAAAACACAAAAACATACACATACATACACATACGTGAAATAAACAACATACTCACACGTATATATACATACAGACACAATGATGTTCATACACATACATATACATACATATATATTCATAGACATAAACATACATACATGTATATACACAACATACACAATATCAACATATGAACACATACATACACATACACATATATACACACACACATATATACACATACATATAGACACATAAACATACACATGCACATACATATGTACATGCACATGCACATATGTACTTAAACATACACATTCATGTAAATATAGGTACATACACATACATACATAAACACATACATCCATTATAATGACCCCTACTTTACATACATATATATTGCTTAAAATTGAATATTCATTCCAAAATATAACAAATCCATGACAGGACCGTATAGGTATAGTGTATTTAGAAGCTAGGAAACATAAACAACTACTTCATAAGACATCTACATTGTCTCCCTCTTATTCCTTTATAACTATACCCCTTTTGACCTATCTTACTCAATACCCTTCTTCATGGTCTGGGGAAAATAAACATCCAAGGCGGTGAGCTCTAATGCTCTGTAAGGGTAAACAAGGAGTTATCAATCATATTATAATCATAACAAATAAGAACGTAACATTTGAAAATCTTATCCTTCGTATGAAATATCATGATATCGTTCTTAGTATAAATCAATAAATTTCATAAAGAATCAATGGAAATATTCCTAAAAGTCATAACATAAGACATTTAATTTTTGGCGTACACAAAATCATGGAAAATAATTTTATATTATTCAAGGATAACTACAAATATCATCATAGTGTAAAAATTACACAATTGAATTGAGTTCACTCTTCATTCTAGCAATGTACTACTGAACTGAGATCACTTCCCATTCCATCCAGGTTTATCTCATGAGATATAAATATATTCCCAATATTGGAGGGAGATATAGGTCCCACCCATATCATAAGGAATTCATTCTTATGTGTGAAACCAAAACATAATTCATTCATCATAGCATAATCCAAGTAATATAATGGGTTTCTTAAACATCATTCCATCGTAACATAATCTATCTAAAACAAATGATTTTCATCAATATAATTCCATAAAAAACTTAATAAAAACACAAGAATAGTAGGGATAGTATATTTGACACATAAACATATTAAATATTTCCATATTAGATGGAAAATAAGTTTAATCTAACACTTGAAATTAATTCTTTAGGGAAATATACTTTCTTCTTCAAAAACATTTTCTTTTCTCAAAATGCCACACAATTTTACAAGAAAATAATTTATTTAAAAATAACCTTGAAATATATTAAAATAACCTTCAGGGAAATATGATGTTATGAAAACATAAAAACCCATCATGTTGTTTAAGTTAAAATAAAACATTCTTCTGGTAATTTTGTTGGATAAGTCAAAAAGTACCTCGTATTAAAAATGACAAAAGATTACTTTCATGCAGTTTAATAAAAATTCACCAATGAGTAAAATTGACTTTAAATAATTTTATAAGAATATAAATAATATAAAATATTTATTAAACATGTACATGGATGATAAATATACCCCAATAAGTACTTACATATAAACAATCTCAGATAATATTGAGATTGTGAAATTATCATTTACCTTAGGTCTGATATCCTTTGTATGTATCTGAACTTCCTGTATAATGATTTAAATAATTACATTGACTTATTATAGAATCATAGTAATTTTTATGATATAATATATGATTATATTATTATACGTTTGTTAAAAAAAGTTCATTATTACTCATTCTTTGGGTAGAAACGACTTCATTTTTTTATGCATGTTTTGTCGATTAAGTTCTGATTATTCTTTATAGGTTATAGTTATATCATTTAAAGAATGATATTAATATAATATATATCATATTTATTCATTTTAAACACTTATAAAATAATTTTTTAATGTATATCCTATAGAATAAATCACATTGCATCGTGGAGATGGTAGGTCGTATGTACGCACGAGCGATAATATAATTCCGTTAATTATAAAATGATTTAGAATTGGATGGTATATATATTGTTCTGGAATAAATATATTTTTTAAATAATCATGTATAATTATTATTTCCATCTTTTTACACATCCATGTAAAGTGGTTATGAAAAACTAATTACACCACTACATGGAGATGGTAAATCATACGTATGCACACTTAGTGATTTAATTTTTCATAGGATGGATAGATGGTGGAATAGGGTTGTTTAATAACAATAATAAAATATATGTATATAGGTGATACTTTAATTATTACTTAATAATTGAAAAACAAATTAAGAGGAAGTAGAAGAAGAAATATGTTTGAAAGAATCGGTAGAGGAGATTACATCTTCTTCGATGAGAACACTATAGATCTCCTCTTAAGTGCAATAGAGTTGGTCTTCAAAGAATAACAGAAACTCTATATTATTACTTGGTGGTTTATAAGGGAAATTAGTAGGTTATGTAATATTTTTAAAGAACATTGATTTATTAACAAATGAGGGATGATGTGCCCTTTTATAATTGAGGTGAGGGGCACCTTTAGAATCTCCAAAAATAATAATTTATAATAAACTCATGCCCTTCCAAAAACCTCCAAAATTTATTAATTTAGAATATGAGATGATATATGATTGTAATATAATCAACTAAAATTTTTATACATGTTTTTATTTCATTTTAAACCATATCACTTTGTTTTACCGTTAATTATTCTCTTTCAATTTAAAATAAGGTAACAAATTTTTCAATATTAAAATAGTATAAATTTTACTTATTTGATATTAACAAGACCATACATGAACAATATATAAAATTTTAGAGTAATAAAAAAGTATTTTATATTTTTGAAAATATTTTATGATTTTAAAATTATTTAATAAAACATTATTTTGAAAAAATATCAGTAGTGTCAATTTTGATAGTATTCATTTAATGGATTTTTAAAAATATCAGGATAAGCTGTTTACCTAGAAAAAAATATTTTATTATATCTCTAATGTTTTCAGGTAATCTATTAAATTTTTTGGATATATTAATTATCCCAAATTATATTTATTTTAGTATTTTTAAAAACATTAATTTGATATTTCTGTTAATAAAATAATTACTAAATAAATTTTTTGTAATTATTTAATATATTTATTTTTTGGATAAAACATAAAAATAGAATCATTGGAAGAAAATAAATCTTTTAAGGGACTGTGATTTCATCTAGCCTTCGTCTGATGCGGGTTTCTTCATCCCTGGAATACAGGTCACTCCGAAGGTCCTGAGTTGCATCTCTGGTCAACCCATCGTTCCAGTGATGGTCCAAGAGTTTTCTGAAGCCTCTTTGATGCTCTCAATGGCCTTGATTGAGAGATTCGTGTGGCGGAGACCCCTGGTGGATGATTTTGATAGGATTGTTAATGAAGATTGTGGTCTGAAGTTTCATGCGTAGGTAGGGATCTTGAGACCTCAGTAGCTCCTTATCCTCTTTGCTGATAAGGATGACCTGGGTTGGGCATGGTCCATATTTAGAAAACCCTCCTCTGAGTCTCTTTTTCATCTTCACCGGTGGTCCTTTGAGTATCATATGAATCGTGACTCCCCCAAAATAGCAATTTGGCTACAGTTTCCCGGTCTTCCTCTTGCGTTCCAAAACCCTAGGTTGCTCAGGTCCATAGGTAACTCAATTGGTCAGTTTATTTGCTGTGATTAGTGGACAGCTTCCATGACAAACCCTTCAACCACGAAGATCTGTGTTGAGATGGATCTCTCATGGATCCCACCTGC
Organism: Viscum album; assembly: GCA_963277665.1. Lineage (NCBI taxonomy): Eukaryota > Viridiplantae > Streptophyta > Magnoliopsida > Santalales > Viscaceae > Viscum > Viscum album. The sequence continues at coordinate 1,041,731,567 of OY728129.1, forward strand.
AATTGTGTAGATTGTGGTTGAAGGTGAGTATAGGTATGTCCAGAACATTATCTATGATTTCTGGACCCCTTTTTGCTCTTGTTGTCGCAAGTAGGGACATGATTCTACTTATTTCCGTAATAAAACCATTGATTACCGGCAGGGTACTACCCCGAATGCGGCTTTCACTACAGTAGCGTTGGGTGGTGCTGCTACCGCAGATGGGAATCCATGTGGAGGACCCAGTCCGAAGGGGAATAGCAATCCTGCGGATGCTCAGTATCCATTTGTAGAGGACATTATGAATAGATATCCCATGGATATTGGTCCTACCGGTCATGATGCAGTGGAGGAATTGAGGTAGGCCACTGAATTTTCTTTGAGTTTTGCTGCCATGGGAAGACAGGGAAGCTCGGATCAGTTTGGAAATAGGGATTCTACTTGTGAAATTGGTCATCATAATCACTTAGATGATTCTAATGTGCACATTACAGAGAATGAGAAATCTGAAAAATTGAAACATGATGATGGTGGCTTGGGCATGGATGCTGCAAAATATGACATTCAATTTATGGGTAGGGGACTTGAGAAGAAGCGGTTTTCTGATGCTCCTTTGGATACACATCAGAATACATCTTCTATTCTGGTGAAGGTATGCTCTGATGATTTGATAAATTGCTCTACAAATCGTTATGAAATTCTGTAAAATGCAGAGTTAAAGGATTCTGAAGAGATATTAGAGGAGGAAACAAGTGAGGGATGTGGTGTACCAGAGAAGAGTGAACTTCTGAACATGGCGAAGGAGGTTCCTAAAACAGTAGGTGGAAAAATTTCTGAGGAAGTGTAGAGTGGGATTGATATTATGGAGAAGCAATATGACAAGGGGATATCCTTGTATAGGTAGGACTACTTAGAAGCAAGCGGAAAGAATCAGAACAATGGGGAGTATTCTCCATGCTTGACACCCATGGATGGTAATAAGGAACATTTCCGTGATACAGCCTCATTGGTGCATGAGGGCTCCCAAATGGGGTATGAGGGGAAGGAAAACCAAGGATGTCAATCAAAGGGTCATATGAAGGAATCCTATAGTTAGATTCTCATGAATGGGGTGAAACGGGACGAATGCAATGGAGCTTCCACCGCTCCACCAAAGAGGAAACCCAGAAAAGATTACTCCAACATGTCGAGGACCATATCCACCAGGTCTTTAGAAAAAAATGGAAAATTGAAAGAAATGGATCAAAATATGGGACAAAGTATAATCACTAAACCCAAGTCTCTAGTGCAGTTACATCTGAGGGAGAAATACATCCAAATGCTAAGTCGACGCACTCCGCAATCTGAATGGGAGTCGGCAGATCCAGATGAGTTCTCAGAAGGTGGTGGTGGCGACGTCTCTGGTGCATCTTGATATATGATGTTGTGAGGTCGTCTGTTTGATTTCTTTCTCTACTTTGTACCTTGAACTCTCTTTTTATTAATATATTTCTTGGGTACTGGGCACTCGACCTAGTCCTGTGCCTTCCGTGTTATAAAATAAAATAGTATAAGTGTCATAATCTCTTTTATAAGGATTAAAATGGTCATTAACTCGACCCTTGGATGGTTATGGTTGATACATACATGAAAACTTATATTTTTTCAAGTGTTTTTATCTTTTATTGGTTTTTTTCATGTTAATAAAATTTAGTTTATTAATTTTTCATCAATTAAATAATTTATGTTTCATCAATATATAAACCATTAAGGTAACATTTTATTTCATAAAAATTAAAAATCAATAACCATGATAAATAAAAAAAATTTAGATTTAAAATTAGTATTTATAATTGAATTTATCTTTTTTATCACCTTGTATTAAAATTTATTTAGTTAATAAAATTTGAGAAAATCATATTTAACTTTTCTTTAAATAAAATATATTAAATACTATAACATCATCCAAGTTGGTTTGATAAAGAATCATTTGGACCCAAGGATAGTTTAGGTCAAAATATAGTCATCCAATAATGTTAGAACAAGTGATAAGGTAATTTTATAATATTATACTTACCCTTAATTACCCGATTTACCTTTTTACAGTATTAAAAAAATTACTGAAGTTTCAATTCATAATTCCCACTAATTCAAAATATGAAATCCATTTTTAAAAATTCAAAAAATAAAAGTTTCAATAATTATATAACTCCCAAAGGGTTTTCAAATTAATTTAGAATGTAATGCATGCAACACTGGGTCTCTATGAAACAACACTTTGTTATTATAATATTTATAACCTAGTAGTTAAACATAGTAATATAAATAGTAATAACAACTATTAAATGTTATTTATAATTTTTTCACATAAATAAAACATATTAATAAATAAATATATAATTTTTGGAAAAATAAAGATAATTTTTTTAATTTTGAATGTCAAAATTAATTTACGGTGTCTTTTTAGTATTTTTCTGATAAGTTTAATTGTTGATTAATAGTGAAGAATACTTCATTGTAGTGAATAATGTATTTTTAGTTTAAATAATTATTATAATTTAAATTGATTCATAATGTCACAATATATCAATTATATATATATTAATCTAATGTAGATCATTTGAATCATTTTTTTTGAAATTATATATATAAACATATTGAACATGTGAAAATTCTTTTACCCACCATCTTTCCACACTTATGGGATTACCATTAAACATTTTTTTACTCTTTTGTGATTTGAATTTTGAAAAATGGACATACACCATTGTGATCAGTAATATTTTTAGAGTCTAATACAATCCACTTATACTTATGGTGAATAATAACTTGACCCTTATGAATAGTAATGATACCCTTATAAATAGTGATGTTTCCTTTATGAATAGTAATATGGACCTTAAGAGTAGTAACCTAACCCATGAAAGTATAAATAAAATTTAGTCACCATATAAATGAAAGAAAATATTTTAAAAATTCATAATTAAGTGTTGTTATTTTTGTGAGTAATAAATATTTAATTATAATTTTTTAGTTAATATAATTATTTAAAAGAAAATTTATTTTCATAAAATTTAATCCTTAATAAATATTTTATTCTCTTATTATTTGATGATAATTAAATGATACCTTAGTTAATTTTTTAAGTGTTATAAAATCGTTTTTCATTTTAAAAATAGTATTTTTTGAGTAAATGATTATTTTAATTAAAAATTAAATTTCTCATATTCAAAAAATTATTTTGATAAAATTGAGTTTATAAACATCTAAAAAATGTTATGGTGAATTTTTGGGATTTTTCTAAAATGTATGGATTTTTAGTGAATAGTAAAATATAGTAATTTATAGTATAAATACATTAGAAGCTAAATAAACTATTACTTGATTCATCTCTGATGTAAGAACCCAAATCTACAACATCCAATCATTATTTTAATAAATTTTATGATAATGCACAAACTATTCATATTCTTGAGCCAAAATAATAAACAAATGAATAAAATATTCCAAAATCACCCCTCTCATCCACTATAAAAAACACCCCTCATCCCTCTTCTCCTCACACAACTAAGCCTTTAAGATTCTCAAAGTTCTACCAAAATCCTATTCTATAGTATCTCCCCAAATCATAGATCTGTTGGTATTACCAAAAGACCAAAACCACATTCCATAAGGAGGTTCTCAAGGAGGATAATTCAAGGGGTAAACCCTCTTCCTTTTTCTTTTAATTTCATTTTCAATTAACATTATTTTCTTATATTTTCCCCACCTCCTCTATCAAAATGATCATGGTAACTCCATTGTCATACATAAACTGTAATTATATCATGTTAATGAAATATCCTTCCTCAAACTAATATTTCTCTCTCTTTTATTTTAAAAAAAATGAAATCATCGTCTCAGAGGAGCCGATTCACAATCTTCATGGACGATGAACCTCCATTATTTAATTAATCCATCAATTCTGGTCATGAAACCATTTTTATGTCTGATAAATATTATAAAATATGTATTGTTTATTATTTAATGTTCTGAACTAGTATATATACCTAATACTAATTCATACAACAAAACTAGTTTGTGATGTTCAAAATACCTTCATAATAATCTAAATAATTATCACTAATGTTTTATCTGATAACACATAACCATACCATATAAAAAATAAATTATATAACCATTTAATATTCTGGATTTTCATTAGTATCATATAAAATAAATTCTGGAGAATTATATTCATTCCACATAAACTACATTACTTATAAACATCAGAACTGATCACGGAAACCAAGAAAATGAATGCTCCAGAACGATGAAATTAAACAATATAACTCATCAATAAGTCCATAAAAGAACTTCATAAAATTATAATGAAACAAATACTTGTATAAATGGTTTTGAATTAATTAATTAACAGATTTAATTTTATTTTACAAGACATTAGGGTCAAGTGCAGAACACATTCAGACATAAGGTATGGGTTTTCTCATCTAACTTCTATTTTGTGAGATATTATTTATTTGCAACTATTTATTTTGTATGGTAAATGTATAATGAACATTTCTGTATCATATCATGAATATATTTATTTTCATGGAATTTAATTTATCATTTTATTATTATTAATTTTGGGGAATATGATTCGATTGATTACAAACTGGTAAAGGATTCTATCTGAACATATGTTTTTCCCTCAGGTTACAATTTCACTACCTTTAATCAAATGTAATACTTCTTTATTTTTTATATTTCTTATAAATTATATTTATATTTTCAAAAATATTATATAGAGATCATATAATCCTTATTTTATGGGGATATACATGTTTTAAAATGGATCCCTTCTCAATTCTTCTCGATAAACTAGCCCATTTTAAGAGAACATCATAAATTCTTACCCATTTTCAAATGCACTATATAATATATTTTAAGCCATCATTATTTTTATAAAATAAAAAAAAATTATCATGAAAAACTAACTTGGTTCTTTTCTGGTTTTACAAAAACAAACATGCCATTCCACATTAAAATCTCTTTAATATTTTCATTAAATCTCACTAAAATATTTTATTTCTAAATCTTCCTAAAAACTATTTTTACAGGATTTCACCTTAGTGGGACATAATTTATGCCTAAAATATATTTTCAATGTCCTTGTATTTTAGTTTTTGTTATATAAATTTATACAATATTATTTTATGACAAATAACCATGATTTCTCAAAGGAACTCTTCATTCTAATGTAAAAAAGGTTTTTCTCATCTCACTTTTATTTATGTGAGATATTTGACTTTTTCACCACTTATTCCTTGTGTGTGAGGTTTATTTACTAACCTTTGATATATAATATCAAAAATCTCCTTATTCTCATGATATTCTAATGTATTATTACTTGAATGTTTCAAAGTGGTATGGGACACTTTGGAATGTTTAAAGATTAATTACCGTGAAAATTTTTCAATGGTGTCTCCATCTTTATAGACATCCTTTTTTGCATCTTGTACTTAATTTAGGTATATGTATTATTATATCATATACCATATTTTATTTAAGTTTTTATGATCATTTTGAATTTTTATTCTCTTTTGAAACAATTCATATATTATGGTTGAAGTATTCACATTTCGTATGATAGTTTTTCAATTCGAATATTTATATTGTTTATGTTTCAAAATTTCATATGAGGAATTAATTAGACATAATATGTGATGGTTGGAGACTAATATTTCCCCACAATGAATTGGTAGGTATCATGGGACAAAATAGTATTGGGTATTTGCTGAGGCTTTACACTAGTATTTTCAGACTTCTTGACTGAGACCTAGATAGTATGTTTTTGTTGTCTCACATTATGCATTGCCTCATTATGAAACAAGTAATTGATAGTCCATGTGATTATTATAATATTATAATATCCATGGTTATATTATTATTTTTTAATTATTTAATAAACATTTATTGAAACGAAATTATAATCCGGATTATTTTTTAATGGCATGCGTACTTTTAGTTATTCCCCATACCTTATTATTTATGATTTAACTGTATTACTTTATGTTACTAAGAATATGAGATCACCCATTACATATGTTTCCTTTCCCCAGGATATAATGAATAAAACATTGAATAATCTTTCAAGGAACCAGTTTATTTGATTTTTTATTTATCATGTTTTATTTTCTTTTCCCAATGTATTATGGCCATCATGAATGTAATCTAGTTTTCCAAGTCACCTAAACTGATCGGTCCTTCGAGAACTGATTTATTGTAATCAGTAAAATTTAATAAAATAATTCACCGGCTCCAGTCATCTAGGTTCTAATCATTTCAAATTAATTTAAAATTAATCCTGTTGTCAGAATGAAAATTGGGTTTTTTAAAAGTTAAAACATTGTAAAATATTGAAATGTTTTTATATCAAAATTCATGGTAAAAATAATTCCAATGACATAAATTATATTTATTGTTAAAAATATATTCTATTTATACTTTCAAACCATTTAATAATATTATTTAACCATATAAATTCTCACAATGAATAAATTTGTTTTCCATTAAAATTTTGGGACTTTTACTATTCATTTAAACTTGAATGTTATCATAAAAATATCCTAAAATCATCCAAATTAAATTTTTATTTCCCTCTTCCAAATTATAAGTTTATTTTGTTTAAAATTATATATAAAAGTGTCAAAATATAGATTTAAAATGGGTGTTCCGTCAAAAGGTGGGAAAATTTTATTTTTTTTAAAAATACATCTTTTATCCAAAAAAAATTGAATTTGTTCTTATATCAAATCTAGATAATATATAAAATTGATTTTAAATATTATATTGAATATATTACATATGTAATAAAATGAATCAAGAGTGATTTTTTTATTTTGTAAACTCATTTATTTTCCTTTAAATAGTTTCATATAAAAACATTTCATTTTATTTAAAAAATCTTTATTTTCATTTATAATTCATTTCTCACCAAATAGTAAAAAATATTTTCATAATTTAGTTAATATTGTTCATATCACATTTATAACATCTAGATTATAAGGTGATGTAATAATTTTTTGGTTTTCCCTTAAACTCATCCTTCTGTAAAATTAATTCTATCAAAAATACTTGAAATTGTGTGTAACACAATACAAGCATAGTATTGTGTATATCAAAATCTAATTTGGTGTTGCGTATAGAGAAATATTATCTTGGTGTTGCATAAAACACACGAAATCAATGAAAATAAACATAAAAAAAAAAAAAAAAATCTATCATTTAAAAATCTCAGGGTGTTATGTTCAACCCCTATAAAATGAATTTATCCCTCCAATTTTGTATGTGTTATAAAAGGATTAATACTATAAAAAAAATTTATATAAACTCACATTGGAAAAAATTATAATGAAAAAACTTTTTAAAAATTAAAGATGATAAACATAACGGTTACCCAAAGACACTCATAACTAGGATTCCATATAGGAGAATGTAGGTGGAAAGTGAAAACATGGATATGGAAGAGAAATATTATCATCATGTTATGATGGGCAGTGATAGAGAAAAAGGTTAGAAAAATGTTAAAAATCTAAAATCCATAAATCTACATTTATTTAAGGGTCAATTTGATTCATTAGAAATAATGGTACTAGGGTAACTTTTTTTGTTTTAGGATCCTTTACCTAGAGTTGAATAATGAGAATAAATACATAATTAATTAAGTATAATCTCTTCCTTTCCTTGAGCCTTTATCAATTTCCACTTCATCTCTTATTCCAAGAACTAAAGTTGAATTTTTCATTCTTGATGTGTTACCAGATCATGCGATCCATAAATAGGTTGATAGGTCATTTCATCATTCTAAAAAAAGTTACCACAAGTTATAAAATATGCATAATCCCACCTATGATGAGATATTACTTTATTCTAACAAACTTCATCTGATGATTAACTTAAAATTTCCATAAATTGATGACCTTAAAATCCTTATAAAAGCTAAAAAATCCTAAACTTTAGAAATAGGTTCACTAATTTGTCTTACTATTTATCCCTCATATATCATAATATATATCTTTTTGGTCACATTCGAAACATGTGATTCATCATATATTCTCTTGAGTTATTGGTAATATCTTTAATTACCATAAAACCTTAGTGAAAACAAGAATTATTTTAAAAATTAACTCTATATATATACCATAAATACCAATTATTCTATATTATCTATCCATGATATCCTAAATCACTTTGTCGTCATATTTTTCTCAAAGTCATTAATACTATCAGGAAAGTCTTTATTTACTTATCCCAACATTATTCACATATTAAGGGTCATTCTTCCCTTAATTTGTTTTTCAAAAATATCTAAATCACTTCTCATGGTTACCAGTACTACTCAGTATATACTCATAAATACATTTGTAAAAACCACAGTATAATAGTAGATATTTATTTATTCCATAATACCATAAAAGTTATTTTTCAACATTATTATGGAATCCCATTACATAAACACTGAATCATTCAACTAATTTGTGGTCATACTCTACATCTATAATAGTAATCACATCTAATTTTCCATTCTCATTATCCTTAAGAGGTTTCTGACATAGATCATCATTGATAACCCCTATATTAGAGCATTGGTTGTTATAGTTCCCCATTTCATTGAACTTGTATCATTGAATTTTGGGAGGTTTATTTTTTGTAGTCCTTTCCCTATTCACATTATTAGCTATCTTTTTTCCATTACTTCAACACCCAACAGTCTGATGAAATTATTTTCCACACTTAAAACATTTACTTGTCCCTTTAAGACAATCTCCATATGCTTCTTTCTACACATTGAGCATAAGAAAAAACTCGTCTTCTTTTCACCATTGTCTTGATATTTTCCCTTGAACTCGATATTCTATTTCTTGTCAAAACTATGAGATTGATATGTAACCCCAACATCTATTTCTACCTTGATAACACAATGAAAAATCTCTTCATATATATTGAAGTCTCTTCTCACTAATTCCCTTTGAATACTTAGTTTTATGACACTAAAGAACCTATCGACTTTACTTTTAGGATGGATGATAATTTCAAAAGCATACCTCGCAAGTCATGTGAAATTTGAATTTTTATGTACCATAAAATTCATAATACTTTTTCTTAAGCTCAAGGAATTAATTTTCTATATTCTTATGAAGAATATGAGGAATGTAATTATTGAAAAATAATTTCTTGAACTTTTCCTATTCCATGGATTCAATTTCATCTTGTAGCCTCATATTCTTTATTAGAGTCCACCACTAGTCCACTTCACCTTCTAAACAATAAACAGCAAAAATTACTTTTTCATGTTACAAAAAGTGAAGGATATAAAATACCTTTTTTGTGATATTGATCCATTTTTCAGCAACAAGTGGATCAAAATACCCACTGAAAGAAGGTGGATGTTGTCTCTTAAAGGACACAAGAGAATTTTGTTCCCTAATCTCCTCATTTGGATGTCCAGAATGATTCAAGGCTTGAGTAAGTATAACGAAAAGATTTTTCATTCTAGATCCCATAACATTTGGTTTTTTAGGAGGAAAGTCATTGTATTTCCCATTGAATTAATCATTATCATGGTTCCTTTAGGTTAAAACAATTTTTTAAAACCCAAAAATAATAGTGTGAGAGGAAAAGTCATATTAGGAAAAATATCATAATCATGGGGAAGTACTTTAAATCTCTAACACATTAGGTTTAATCCTAGGATAACTATTACAATTACCAAAATTCAGGGATTTTAACCTATACTTTGACTTATCTTTAGAGGTATCCCTAGACATATCCTTAGAAAAACTTCTAGGGATCTAACTAATGCATTCTCATCCTAGTTTGCAAAGGTTAACTATACCTTTCCTCTGATACCAACTATAAATACACCCAATTTTCATACATAGGTATTACTTCAAAATTTAATATTAATTTAAAAATATAAAAAAGTCACATTTAGAATGTATAGGTATAGTGTCTTTGGAAACTTTTAAACATAAACAACTAGTTCATAAGACATCTACAATGTATCATTCTTATTCCTTCATAAGTAGACCCCTTTTTGACAAATCTTACTTAATACCCTTCTTAATGAAATGGGAAAAAACATAAAAAGGGGTGAGATCATATGATTAGTAAGGGTAGACAGGGAGATATCAATCATATCATAATCATAACATATAAGGGAATAACATTTGAAAATCTTATCATGCATATGAAAGAGTGTGATATCATGTCATGGGATAAATCATAAAAATTCATAAAAATTCAATGGACATATTCCCAAATGTCGTAACTTATGACATGAAATTTTTGGCATACACATAAGCATAGAAAATCATTTCAAATTATTAAAGGATCATCACCAAGACCATCATAGTGGACAAATTCCATTACTGAATTGACTTCATTACTCATTCTAGTCCTCTATTACTTAATCGAGATCACTTCCCATTCCATCCATGTCTATCTCATAAGATATAAATATTTACCTAATAAATATGAGAGAGATATATAGGTCCCATACATCCCATAATGAAATCATTCTTAGGTGTTCCACAAAAACATAAATCATTCATCATAGCATAACCCAAGGAATACTATTGGTTTCTTAAACATCATTCCATCATAACATAATCTATGTAAAAAACGAATTTCATAAATATAATTACATAAAAAACATAATAAAACCAAAATTATAATAGGGATAGTTTACTTGAAACATAACCCTATTAAATTATTCCATCATAGATGGAAAATATTTTTAATTTAACACTTGAAATTAATTCCTGAGGAAAATATACTTTCTTCTTCAAAAACATTTTCTTTTATAAAAATACCACACAATTTTAAAATGAAATAATTTCATTAAAAATAGCATAAAAATATTGTAAAGTAAGATTCGGGTAAATTCATTGTTGTGAAAACATAAAACCCTATCCAATTGTATGAGTTAAAAGAAAACATTCTTCTCGTACTTTTGTCGGATATGTCAAAAAGAACCTCATGTCGAAAAATGACAAAATATTCCTATCAAATAATTTAATAAAAATTCACCAATGGGTAAAATTGACTTTAAAGTATCTTATAATAATATAATTAATATAATAAATTTAGGAAACATGGACATAGGTGATAAATATAACCCAGAAAATCCTTACGTATACACAATCTCAGATAATAATGAGATTGTGAAATTATCCCAAACCTTAGGTTTAATATCATTTGTATGTATTTGAACCTATTTAATAATGATTTAAATAAATTAATTGACTTATTCCAAAAGCATAGTATTTTTTATGATATCATATATGATCATATTGTCATGTGTTTTTTAATGGAATTTCATTACTACACATTATTAGGGTATAAATGGCTTCATTTTCTTACACATGTTTTGTCGAATAAGTTCTGATTATTCTTCATAGGTTAATGTTATATAATTTCTAGAATGATATTAACATAATTTATATCATATTTATTCATTCTAAAAATTAATATAATCAAGATTTAATGGATATCCTATAGAATGAATCACATCTCAGCGTGGAGATGGTAGGTTGTACGTATGTACGATTGATAATATCATTCCTTTAATTATGAAATGGTTTTGAATTGGATGGTATATATATTGTTCCATAATAAATATCTTTTCATAATAATTATATATAATTATTATTTCCATCATTATACTCATCCATGTAAAGTGGTTGTGAAAACAGATTACACCATGGCATGGAGACAGTAAGTCATATGTATGCACGCGTGGTGATTTCATTTTTCATAGGATGGATATAAGGTTGAATAAAGTTATTACCAAAATATAATAAATTCTTAGCATATAGGTGATATTGGATTTATTACTTAATATAGGAAATAACAAATTGAGATGAAGTATAATAAGAAAGAAGTTTGAATGATTTGGTAGATAAAATTACCTCTTCTTCGCTGAGCACCCTCTAGATCTCATGTTTAGGGCACCAGAGTTTGTCATTGGAGAAGACCAGAACCTCTAAAATGTGACTTGGGATGTTGATAATGAATATTGGCAGGGTATGGGTGAATTTTAATATAAGGACCTAGCCTTAAACATTACATAATAATGAATTAAATGAATAATTAACATTGTGGATCTTTTCAGGTTTAGAGTTTTATAGAATTAGGACATAACTATTACATCTCAAAAGATTACAAAGTATACATTTCTACACAGTTTCCATTTTTTCATAAAATAAAAACAATTAAAAAAAAGATACATGTCTAGTTCCATGTTTTAGACAGCATGAATTTTCCTTGATCTCATCCTTGACCCTATTCATCTTTATGTCCTCTGAAAAACATTTCAAAACATATAATGAGCATGAAAAGGTCAGTAAGGGTTATAAAATAATAAAAAGAAACATTATCCCATAAATAAATACAAATCAATGAATCCATACTTTTTAATTATAACATACCTCATGAAATCATAAGATTTATGAATAAAAAATGGAAATCATAAATCATAAAGGTTACTTATGGAATCCATATCAAACTTACATTGTAGCAATCACAATTACCTAGGGAGTTACACTTGGAATAACCAAAGGAGTATATTCCCTAAATCTCTTAGGAGAGACATAATTTTTACCTCTATCACATTACCCAATGCATTGGAGAGCTATCTCAGGATCGCCCACCCTAGGTTTATCACGGAACCACCAATATACATAAACAAGGCCCAATAACCATAAAATAATCATAACACATAACACAAGTATAAAAGAAATATAAAATTTCCACCTTCCAATATATCAAATCAAGATATTGAAATAAACAATGCTTTATCAAATCATTTTTAAAACCATTTAAAAAGAGATTTTTGAATCAAAGTGTGCCATACCACTTTGAATCTTTTAAATGAGTTATCATTTGAAAACATTAATGTCCATATAAATAAATCCTAAAACCCATTTTCAAAACATGGACATCAATGAAAAATATTTAGAAGAATAAACATTTAAAATATTTAAAATGATATTTTAGTTAAAGGGTTTTTTAACAAAAAGAGAGACGCTTGAATACAAATAATTGAGGAATAAAATTTAATCAAAACTTTATAATTTTATGAGAATAAATGGATTCATGATATAATATTCAAATGTACAGTATATACACCACAGAAGAGTGAGTTGGTGCACAACAACAATGACGGCTCAATGGAACGTAAATTGAGACGAAATCCATTATAAAAACTGTATCCTTAGATTAAGGATAGATAAATTACATAATAATGTCTGAAAATATTCATATAATCAATATAATTATATATTAAGTGTAAATCCATCATAGTAAATTCACACATTTTCTTTTTAAGAAAAAACCAATGACTTGAATGTTTAACTCAATGAATGGAAATTGAGTTAAAATTACTCTTATCAAGTTCATATCGATGACATGAGAATTTATCAATGGAGAGATTATGTGTATAAAAATTATATCAACACAAAGGGGAGTGGAAATTACAATATAAATAAATAAATAGTGATTCCACACATAATCATAGCATGACATAATTAAGAATCGGAATATTATCCCAAGGAATTGAAATTGGGTTAAAAGGTTCCCTTACCGATTTGGTAACTTACGAAACATACAACCCATGAAAGAAGGATCATAAAATGAAGATTTAAATACTCATAAATTAAATTATATTACAAAAAGAGTACAATAATTGTCATTATACACCACACAAAAGGAAATAGTGGGAAATATAGCAAGAATCTCATGAGAATAAAAAGTGAGATGAAACCCTTTACCACATTGTAATCAACTGAGTCGTATGAACAAATGTTAATAACCACCAAATTTATCACATAATACCATTAATATAATGAAAATCATGATAATATATATAAAATTTCAGTACACAATACACCACATTCAATGAATAAGTAGCGAACAATGGAAAACTCACGGAATTAAAAGTGAGATAAGAAAATCCCTTACCTCGTGTCCGAATTGACTCGTTTGTTCATTGTTCTTCCTGAATAATAAACTAATGCTAATTTCTACTTTCTTGAGAACCTTTTTAAATTTTATTATTCCTTTTATATCACTTATTACCATGTTATAAACATTATGTAATCATTTAAGTTAATAACGTTCATTTTTTCGATATCTGATACTTGAGTAAAAAATAAACACCTTATATTTACAATTTGTCCATGTGGTCAATAGTACATTGTATCCAAAATTATATTCATTATTTAGATATCATATATATTTTATATATCCAGTATATTTATATATTTATAACATTACATTTCATTTGGAGGTAATAAATGAAATCCATCGTTCATGGAGACGGTAAGTCGTATGTATGCATGAACACTACTTTCATTTCTATTTCTTATTTTAATGTAATTAAAACATAATTATACATAGGTATATAATAATTCCAGAATAATATCATATATAATATCATTAACACCATCCTTTATATGTCCCAAATATGGAATTAATGAGTCATATCACTTTGAGGGGGCGGTAGTCCACACTTCCTCAAATGAAATTATCGAGTTTACCCATAATGGAAACCATAAAGGTATGGTATAAATGGAAAATACAGAATCATAAATAAAACATAAACATAATATATATCATATATAAATAAATTTCTATCATAATGGCCACCATTAGAGGTGGTAGGAGGTAATTGAACAATCATGGTTTCGTGAGGCATTAGTTTTCCATCCACAGAAACATTATGTTCTTCACCCATTAGATGGAGGTGTGTGTAAGTGTAGTTATAATAATTCTCATAAAAAATACTAGTATATTGAGGATACTGGTGATATTATAAAATAAAATAATAAAAAGAGTTTAGGGGTTGGAGATGTAAAATAAAATAAAAGAAGTTAAGAGAAACGGTTACCTTTAATTTGGGTAACTTCCTTTAGTTTGAACCAAAAGGACTTCTTGAAGTTCCTTATGCATAAGGTAAGGCTTATAAGTGGAAGAGAGGGATGTATGGAGATTAATTTGTCAGAGGTTTGATGACCCAAAAGACTTTAGAGGTGTGAGGAATTTGTTATAAGTGATAGCTTTTTATAAGGGGGAGGAGGGGCTCTTTAAGAAAGTGTGATAATATTATTTTATTATATAATGATATTTGGTTTCTAATGGTCCAAAAATCATTAGAGTTGAAGATAAGATGAATCATGGTAGAAATAAAATCATCCAATAAGAATTTTATAGGTTTTGGATGTTATTTTAATATTTATAATCTTATTTATTTAAATGATTTATTAATGAGGTAAATACTGCATCATTATTGTGTCATATATGATTTAATTTATGTGATGTCTAAAAATTATAAAAAAACTACCATGATGTAGGAAATCATTTTATATTTTCAATGAATATTTATAGTCAAAACTATGACTTATATAACACCATATAAAAATTAATTTAATAAAATCTTTTTGTTTGTGTCATTTTTGTCATTACTTTAAATTAATTAACCTAAAGTGTCATTATCATTCATAAGTAGCTCCATGGGGTCCCAAAATTTACCCAAAGATGCCCAAGGTCGGCCATTACTCATCTAATAAGGTTATGAAAAGTGTTAAGGTAATTTTTAATTATTATAATATTTTTTTAACCTTGAATTACCCTATTTACCTTTAACCGCGGTAAATAAAAGTAAAAATTACTATTCACCAAAAATTATTTTCACCTTATTAAACCAGATTTTACTTATTAATAACAACCATGTATGTAGGATTTTTGAAATTCAATTCACAAAAGTATTAAAATTTCATTTAAATGAAAAAGTCGGTTTTTTAACTTCTACTAAGTGGTTTCACTATTCATCAAAAATTGAATTTTTTCAGAAAAATACCAAAAAATACTCCTAAGATATATTTGGTATTCCAAATTCAAAAATGATGTCTATTTTACTAAATTCCAAACATAGAATTTTCATTAGTTAATTTAAAATTAATTCCCGTTGTCAAAACAAATAGCGTGTTTTTAGGAAACAATATCTATCAAAAGATTGACACTTGTTTATGTTCAATTTCAATGTGAAATTAATTCCAATGACCAACAATGGATTAAATGGTAAAAATATATTCCAATTACACTTTAAATCCCATTAAAAAGATAATATAACAATATAAATAAATTAGATTAAAAGGCAGTTTTGAATTAAAATACAATATTTTTCACTATTCATTAAAAATGAACTTTATCGGAAAAATTCCAAAAATAAATAGAAAGTAAATTTTGATGTTCCCATTCTAAAGAAGAATTTTATTTGGAAAAATAGAATGTATTAAAGTGTCCAAAACTATATTTAAAGAGGGTTTTCTATTAAAAGGTGGTAAATCGACCTTTTAATGTAAATTATGCTTAAAATTAAATTCATTCACATTTTAAGCCTCTAACTTTTATTGGATGAATGTAAATACATTTAACAAACATGTATAATCATATTTTAGTTGTTTTTGTTCATTCTTTCCAATACAATGGCTAGGAGTTAACTACCATTTAAAATAATAATATTAAATTATTAGTGTGCAATGTAAGATTTCAATGAAACCTGTTGTTGTGTATCGGGTACGCTATCGAACATAGAAACCCCTTAAAAGTAAAATTAATATTAAATTCACAAATATTAATAAATATGAAATTTTCATATTCTTTATTTTCTTGAGATGTTACATCCTTCCCCTCCCCCCATTTAGGAATTTCATCCTCGCAATTTTAAAATTGGGCTCGGAAACATCATTGAAAGTCCCACATCGGAAAAAGAGTCAATAAAACTATCACATTAAAATAAAGAAAGATATATAAAAAAGGTCTCTTGAGACAACCCATACTAGGATTCCATGTTCTAAAACATGGATATGGAAGAGAAAACAAACCGTCAAGTTCTCATGGAGAGTGGTAGAAAACATGATTAGGAGAAAGTTAACCACCAGAAAATAACAAACTCGTGATGGGTTAAACAGTCATTGATTCCCCAGTAGGAAAAGTTAACAAAAAAAGTTTTTATTCTAAGTTACTTTTTATTGAGGAATTTATTTATGATCGTAACTAATAACATAAGGAAACATAATTACTTTTCATGTATAATTTCATCCTTTACTAGTTTTTTAACACAAACTCATATTTTCTCAGAATGTTGAGTATTCAGGATGACTTGTTCACATTAAAAGTGCTATAATCTACTTGTATAGAATCACATAATCCAAAAAAGATGAACTATATATTTCCCATTACTTTAGACCTTAACCAAAAACAAAATTGGTTAGTAGAAGATCAGATAATCCCCAAAAAGTATAATCCTTTTCAAAAAGAAAAACTCCTCTTAATCTACAAAATTTGTCAAAGAATACCCAAAGTTCAACCAAGACCATTCAATATAAATTGTCCATAAAATTATTCAATGTATTCCAAACTAAGATTGAAACCAAAATATCATAAGGAGTTAATCACATAGTCTTCCAAGATAAATCTGAACATTTATCTCTAAATAACATCAGATACTCTTAAAGTCTCATATTGAAAAGTAATTAACCTAATCACATATTCTCCATGATACGTTAATAATTTAAATAGATAACCCAAAATCAACTTAATATTGATTCATAAAAACATCTAACTAAAAATAATTAGTCATGTTAACTAGGGACTTCACGTAGTCCAGTGCTAGGTGATAAATCCCAATCGCACTTTGGTTGTGGGTTTGATTCCCACAACTTTTTTCGACGCGACGGGTTGTCACGCAGTCTGCGTGTCGTCCTTTTTCAAAAACTATATAATTTTATAACATTCCCAAAAAGACATAAATTCATCAAAAAAACCATAACATATTTTAATCACAAAGTTTATCTAATAACTTTTATTTTTCATCCCAAAATGTATTAACCGGTAATTACCTCAAATTCAAGGATCATATAAGCCCAAATGGTTCTTTATAACTATATTCACAAATAAAAAGATAATTATTCCTTGAAAAAAAATTATATTTCAAACTTTAGGGTTACACATACTATAAAAAGTCTTATAATGTAATCCCATCATCAAAAGAGCTTTAATACTTTTAAGCATTTCACCATCCTAAAATCTACCATAACACATGAATCCCAAATATGTTTACTTCTTACTCATTCAACATTATTCATGATCCAATAACCATTCCTTTCCAAATTATTCTAAAATAATTCTTTCCTACAAACAAAATCAAGAATCATATCCTAAGAATCAATAATGTCAAAACATATGTTAAGAAATAATCCATACCTTTCATTGGTCATTGTCAGTTCCTTAATCCTCAATAGGAATGGAATTAGGTAATGGTAAACATATATTTGTATGATCATAGTGATCCCATTCCCGAAACTTCTTCGTATGACATCTATTTGTATAATGATCCTGCACACCACAATTAAAAAATTCAATTGATCCCTTAGAAAGAACTTCTTCGCCATTCCTAGAGTCAACTGAATGCTTCATTTTTCCATGGTAGGTTCTTGCTTTATGACCTTCATTTCCACATCTATAGAATCTTCTCATCCCATTGAAGCAATTTCCTAGGTGTTTATTTCCACATCCTTGACACATAGGGTTTTGAACATACATACCTTTATGATTATTACCTGAACTTCCTTGGGGATTTGTTTCTCGCATATACGATGCCTTATAAAAATCACCAAGGTTCAAGTGGTCAATCATGACTCCATATAGTTGGTTGAGAATAACCACAAGAGTTCTCATTTCAACTCTCATTTCATTCAATTTCTCATTCAGAAAACCATCATAGTTTTCTTCACATCCAATTTTATTTTGAAGCCTGCAAGATCCAAGCATTGACTAAAACAAAAAAGGTAAGTGTGAGTATATCAGTAAAATCATCATATAATATATTATGAGGAGGGTAAATACTAAGATATACTTATTCATGTTATCTTAAACTCATTCGCTTTATCTAAAATAACTATGACTCTTTCTAAAATCCTAACCATTATGGTAATTTCACTTATTCTTAAAAAACACCCTAACCTCTAAAGTTATCTAAACTGAACTCTGATACCAACTATAAGGACCCAGCCTTAAACATTACATAATAATGAATTAAATGAATAATTCACATTATTGATCTTTTCAGGTTTAGATTTTAGATAATTAGGAAATAACTATTACATCTCAAAAGATTACAAAGTGGACACTTCTACACAGTTACCATTTTTTCATAAAATAAAAACTCTTAAAAAAGAGACATGTCTAGTTCCATGTTTTAGACAGCATGACTTTTCCTTGATCTCATCCTTGACCCTATTCATCTTTATATCCTATGAAAAAAAATTCAAAACTTGGGATGAGCATAAAAAGCTCAGTAAGGGTTATAAAATAATTAAATGAAACATTATCCCATCAATAAATTCAAATCAATGAAACCATGCTTTTTAATCATAACAAACCTTATTAAATCATATGATTTATGAATAACATACAGAAATCATAAATTATAAAGGTTAATTATGTCATCCATATCAAACTTACATTGTAGAAATCACAATTACGTAGGGAGTTACACTTGGAATACCTATCACAGTATATTCCCTAAATCTCTTTGGAGAAATATCACGTTTACCTCTCTCACATTACCTAATGCATTGGAGAGCTATCTCGAGCTCAGCCACCCTAGGTTTATCACCGAACCACCCATATACATAAAAAATGCCCAATAACCATAATATAATCATAAAACATACCACAATTATAAAGTAAATATAACATTTCCACGTTCCAATATATCAAATCAAGATATCGAAATAAACAATGCTTTATCAAATCATTTTTAAAACCATTTAAAAAGACATTTTTTAATCAATGTGTCCCATACCACTTTGAAGCTTTAAAATTAATTATCCTTTGAAAACATTAATGTCCATATAAATATATCCTAAACCCCATTTTGAAAACATGGAAATCAATGAGAAATATTTAGAATAATAAATCTTTAAAACATTTAAAACGATATTTTAGTTAAAGAGTTTTTTAACAAAAAGAGAGACTCTCGAATACAAATAATTGAAGAATAAAATTTAATAGGAACTATATAATATCATGATAATAAAGGTATTCATGATATAATATTCCAAATAACAGTATATACACCACAGAAGAGTGAGTTGGTGCACAACAACAATGAAGTCTCAATGGAACGTAAATAGAGATGAAATCCCTTATAAAAATTGTATCCTTAGATTAAGGATAAATCAATAACATAATAATGTGTGAAAAATAATAATACACTCAATATAATTGGATATTCAGTGTAAATAAATCATAGTAAATTCACACATGTTCTTTTTAAGAAAAAACCAATGATTTGAATGTTTAACTCAATGAATGGAAATTGAGTTAAAATTACCCTTATCAAGTTCATATTGATGACATGGAATTTATCAATGGAGTGATTATGTGTATCAAAAGTATATCCACACAAATGGGTGTTTAAATTTCAATATAAATAAATAAATATTGATTCCACCCATAATCATAGCATGACATAATTAATAATTAGAAGATTAACCTAAGGAATTGAAATTGGGTTAAAAGGTTCCCTTACCGATTTGGTAACTTATGAAACATACAAGCCATGAAAAAATGATCATAAAATGAAGACGTAAATACTAATAAATGAAATTATATTACACAAGGAGTACAATCATGGGCAGTACATACACCACACAAAAGGAAATAGTGTAAAATATAGCATGAATCTCACAGGAATAAAAAGTGAGATGAAACCCTTTACCACGTTGTAATCAACTGATTCGTATGAATGAAAGTTAATAACCACCAAATTTATCACATAATACCATGAATATAATGAAAATAATGATAATATATATCAAATGGAAGTACAAAATACACCACATGCAATGAATAAGTGGCGAACAATGGAAATCTCACGGAATTAAAAGTGAGATAAGAAAATCCCTTACCTCGTGTCCGACTTGACACGTTTGTTCCTTGTTCTTCCTGAATAATAATCTAAAGTTAATTTATACTTGCATAAGAACCTTTTTAAAGTTTAATATTCTTTTTATATCACTTATTAACATGTTATAAACAATATGTACTCATTTTAGTTAATAATGTTCGTTTTGTCGATATTTGATACTTGAGTCAAAAATGAACACCTTATATATACAAGTTGTCCATGTGGTCAATATTCAATTATATCCAGAATGAAATTCATTTTTTATATATCATATATATAATATATATTCATTATATATATATATATTTGTAATTGTACATATCATTTGGAGGTAACAAATGAAATGCACCGTTCATGGAGACGGTAAGCCCTATGTACGCATGAACGCTACTTTAATTTCTATTTCTTCTTTTAATGTAACTAAAACATAATGATACAAAGGTATCTTATAATTCCAGTATAATATCATACATATAATATCATTAATTACATCCTTTATATGTCCCACATATGGAATTAACGAGTCATATCACTTTGAGGGGGCGGTAGTCCGCACTTCCTCAAATGAAATTATCGAGTTTACCTATAATGGAAACCATAAAGGTATGGTATAAATGGAAAATAAAGAAGAATAAAGAAAACATAAACATAATATATATCATATATAAATATAGTGCTATCATAATGGCTACCATGAGAGGAGGTAGGAGGTAATCGAACAATCATCGTTTCGTGAGGCATTAGTTTTCCAACCACGGAAAAATTATGTTCTTCACCCATTTGAAAGAGGTGTGTGTAAGTGTATTTTAAATCCTTCTCATAACAAAATCCTAGTTTATTTAGGATACTGGTGTTGTTATAAAATAAAATAATAAAACTATTTTAGGGGTTGGAGAAGTAAAATAAAAGAAAAGAAGTTAAGAGAAACGGTTACATTTAATTTGAGTAACTTACTTTGGTTTGAACCTAAAGGACTTCTTGAAGTGCCTTATACCTAAGGTAATGATTCTAAGTGGAACCGAGAAATGTATGGAGATTAATTGGGAAGAGTTTTGACGATCCAAAAGGCTTTAGTGGTGTGAGTAATTGTTTAGAACTGAGGGCTTTTTATAAGGGTGAGGAGGGGCTCTTTATAAAAGTGTGATAAAAATATTTTATTATATAATGATATTCTGTTTATAAAGGTCCAAAAATCATTATAGTCAAAGCTAAGATGACTCATGGTAGAAATAAAATCATCCAATAAGAATTGGACAGGTTTTGGATGTTATTTTAATATTTATAATCTTATTTTTTAAAATTATTTATTAATAAGGTAATACAGCATTATTATTATGTCATAAATAATTTAATTTATTGGATGTTTAAAAATTATTAAAAAATTACCATGATGTAGAAAATATTTTTAAATTTTCAATGAATATTTATAGTCAAACATATTACTTATATAACACTATATAAAAATTAATTTACTAAAATAATTTTGTCTATGTCATTTTTTTCTTTACTTTAAATTAATTAACCTAAAGTGTCATTCTCATTCATAAGTGGCTCCATGGGGTCCCACAATTGACCCAAGGATGCCCATGGTCGGAAATTACTCATAAAATAAGGTTAGGACAAGTGTTAAGGTAATTTTGAATTATTATAATATTATTTTTACCTTGAATTTCCCTATTTATCTTTAACTGCAGTAAATAAAAGTAAAAAGTTACACTTCACCAAAAATTATTTTCATCTTATTGAACCACATTTTACAGATTAATAACAACCATGTGTGTCGGATTTTTGAAATTCAATTAACAGAAGTGGTAAAATTTCATTTAAATGATAAAGTCATTTTTTTAACTACTATTAAGTGGTTTCACTATTCATCAAAAAATGATGTTTTTCAGAAAAATACCAAAAATTCAGCCTAATATATATTTTCAATTCCAAATTCAAAAATGATGTCTATTTTACCAAATTAAAAAAAATATAATTATCATTAATTAATTTAAAATTAATTCCTGTTGTCAAAACAAATAGCATGTTTTTAAGAAACAATATCTATCAAAAGATTGACACTTGCTTATGTCCAATTTCAATGTGAAATTAATTCCAATGACCAACATTGGATTAAATGGTAAAAATATATTCTAATTAAACTTTAAAACCAATTCAAAATATAATATAACAATATAAATAAATTATATTAAAAGGAAGTTTTGAATTAAAATACAATATTTTTCACTATTCATTAAAAATGAACTTTATCGAAAAAATTCCAAAAATTTACAAAAATTAAATTTTGATATTCCCATTATAAATAATTATATAATTTGGTCAAATAGAATGAATTGAAGTTTCAAAAACTATATTTAAATAGGGCCCTCCATTAAACGGTGGTAAATCGTCCTTTCAATGTAAATTATGATTAAAATTAGATTCATTCACATTTTAAGACACTAACATTAATTGGATAAAAGTAAATACATTTAATAAATATGTATAATCATATTTTAGATAGTTGTTTTCATTCCCGCCAATATAACGGCTATGATTTAACTACCATTTAAAATAGTAATATTAAATTATTTGTGTGCAACGTAAGATTTCAAATAAACAGGTTGTTGTGTATCGGGTACGCTATCAAACATAGAAACCCCTTTAAAGTAAAATTAATATTTAATTCACAAATATTAATAAATATCAAATTTTCATATTCTTTATTTTCTTGGGATGTTACAGTTAAGGCTCAATGAGTTATAAAGAAATGAGGGAAGAGGTGCCCTTTTATATTGAGGTGTGGGGCGCCTTTGGAATTTCCAAAAAATAATAATTTATAATAAAACAAAGCCTATAAAAAAACCTCCAAATTTTATTAGTTTAGAATATGAGATGACATAAAGTTGTAATATCATCAACCAATAATTTCAAGACATGTTTTTATTTCATTTTCAACCTTATCATCTTGTTTTACTGTTGATTGTTCTCCTTTACTACTACTACTGAAACTTCTTTTTTTTTATTTTCAAATAAGTCACTTTTGAAAACCTACAAAAAAACAAACAAAACACCATTTGAATCACTAGTTTCCATTCCCTTCCACCTCTCAATCTCATCATCGATATTCACCACCACTGTTGTCATGTAATCACCAGGAACTCCAACCATGACGGTCCACAACCAGACAGCCATACATCATACCAAAAATTCACAAAGAACCAATAGAAAACCAAACCGCAGTCACAGATTCTTCCAACATGCTGCAAAAACACCACAGCAAGTCTGAGAAAATATGATCTTCCACAGTGAAGCCATCACAGAACGCCTCACATCACCCGAAACCAAGATTTAGGTCACCAAGAATGCATCAACCGTCGCCAGAATCGGAGCTGATTCCACACCGTGCACTGTATAAACCATCGTACCATGAAACCAAGAAAAACACACACAAAAAGCGTACAAACACAAACCAGGACAGATCTTGCTGGTAGGGGACCCCTCCGCAAGCCTATGCCGCAAATCCCGTCACCGCCTTCAAAACCGTACCTGGGGCCAGATCTACCCATCACAGTCGTAGACAATGCGAATCGCAATGTCAACCCCCAGACCACAGCATCTACTACCTGTGACCAACATCGCGGCGCCATGGGAAGCCCTAGCTAGTGCAATGGATAAGGCCTCACACCGCATCAAGGATGTTCACGAGAAATGGAAAGCCACCGCAACCGGGTATATGTGTCATAATCTCTTATATAAGTGTCATAATCTCTTCTATAAGGCCAAAAATGGTCAATAAATATACCCTGGGATGGTTATGGTCGATATATAATTGAAAAATAATATTTGATCAAGTTTTTTGTTTTTTATTGGTTATTATCATTTTACTAAAAATTATTTTATTGATTTTTTATCAATTAAATAATTTCTACATCATCAATATATAATCCTTTAAGGTAATTATTAATTTTCTAAAAATTAAAAATAAATTACCATGATAAAGAAAAACATTTTACTTTTTAAATTATTTTTTATAATAGAATTTATATTTTGTGTCACCTTATATAAAAAATGATTTAATTAATAAAATTTGAGTAATACATATTTAACTTTTCATTAAATAAAATATATCGAATGTACTAATCTCATCAAAGTGACTTCAAAAGGATACCATTTTGACCCAAGTATGGTTTAGGTCGAAATTAACTCATAAAATCATATTACAAAAAGTGTTAGGGTTATTTTAAAATATTATATTTACCCTTAATTACTCGACTTACCTTCTTAATGTATTAATAAAAATTAATGAAGTAATTATTCATTATGCCCAAAAAAAGAATGATATTAATATAATTATTACCCACTTATTAAAAACATGGATTCCATTTTTAAAAATTAAAAATATAGAGGTTTCATTAATAAATTTAAAATTAATCCAATTTTTAGAATGAAAATGGGTTTTTAAAATTTAAAACATTACAAAAGATTGAAATTTTTCACATCAAAATTAATGGTAAAATTTAATTTTAATGACATAAATTATATTGAATGATAAAAATGTATTATATTTATAATTTAAAAACATTTAATTATATAATTTAACTATATAAATTATCTCAATGAAAAAGTTGTTTTCAATTAAAATTTAGAGATTTTTACTATTCATCAAAACTTAAAGGTTATCAGAAAAAATATCTAGAATTCATCCAAGGTAAATTTTTATATCTTGCTTCTAGATAATAATTTCATTTTATTAAATGGAATATATAAAAGTTTCAGATCAAGATTTATTATGGGTGTGCCATCAAAAGGTGGAAACTATATTTTTTGAAAAATACTTCTTTTATATGAAAACATTAATTTGATCTTATATCATGTATAGAAAACATATAAGATGAATTTTAAATATTATATTGAATATATTATATATATAATAAATTCCATCAAAAGTGATTTTATTATATTATAAAAACACTTATTTTCATTTAAATAGTTTTTCAGAAAAATATTTCTTTTCATTTAAAAAAGTTTTATTTTCATTTATAATTAATTTCTCACTAAAGAGTAAATCATGTTTTCATAATTTATTTAATACTATTAATACTTCCATTATAATGTCTATTTTATAAGGTAACATAATAAATTTTTAGTTGTTCTTTTAAACTCAGTCTTGCGTGAAATAAATTTTGTCCAAAGTACTTGAAATTATGCATAATACAAGAAAAGAATAGTGTTGAGTATATTGCAAGATAAGATGGTGTTTATTATAGATCAAGATTATCATGGTGTTGTATACAAAAAAAGTGATCAATGAAATTAAAAAAATATAAATTAATTAATTAATTAATTAAATTAAATAAAAAATTTATCTCACAAAAATCTCAAGGTGTTACATCCATGTGTGTGTGTGTGTGTCTAAATTCAAGCATTAATTTATATATATTGTCTAAACCATGGTGATATGTGTTGGATTTTGATGGTTTCTTGTGTTTTTTTCAATCCTTTATGGGTTGATGAAGGAGTATGTTCATTAAGGGTGATTAGTTGAAGAATATGGAAGTTATTAAGACTTTTGAAAATAACAATTTTTATAAGTGTTTTCCAAATTTTAGTGTGTGAAAATTAGAGATTTTGTGAAGTTATGCAATGCCTTCCAGGAAAAGGATGTCTCGCAATGTAGTCAAGCACACAGGCTATATAGTCATGCTTAAAACCCACATTGTCAAGGATGCAACATAGCAATGGGAGGTCTGTGATAGAGCTCATTTCACCATGAAGCTAATTTCATATTTTTGATGATATTATGCAATCAGGTTGTGGTGTAGTTGGAATTACCATGAATGTAGTACTCACAAACTCATGGGTTTTTACATATAAAATAAGTATTTAAACACATTAATAAAATATACTTTTATTAGTTTGTAATCCAGTGTTGGAAAAAACATAAAAATGATTAAATGAATAAAAAATAACATTAATTATATAAATAAAACGATTAATAAAAATGAATTACAACAACTATTTAAATTAAAAAAATAAAAAAATACCTTTAAATAAATCAATTATATAAATTCTAAACATATTAAAAATAATAAAACCTAAAAAATAAAAATGAATAAATTCCAATAATATTTCTTGATGTTTCCCCTTCCATTGGTATTACAATTAAAGTGGATAGAGTGCCTGAGGATTCAAAATTTGGTTATTTATTCTATAATTATGGTTGAATATAACGGTGGTTCTTCTTTGGTTGATAAGGTCGTCTTATCCACTAACGAAGATGATATTGATATGAAAATTAAATATGAAAAGTTCATCTATTTTGTACTCTCTGTTAATTAATTGGGATTTAGAAGGATACATGTTGTATGGATTCCATTTTAAATTTATTATCTCTTAAGGGATATGATGAGAAGATATATCAAAAGAAAAAGAATCTAGAAAATTCCATATAATATGCTTTTGTGAAAGATCCTCATGGACATGAACAGTGATAGTTGGAGGCTCCTCTGAATAATGTAGTGTCTATTTGCTCAAAAGTGATTCCTACATCCTCTCAAGAGTAATTTAATTCATATAATTTGGATATTTTTAATACAAAACAATTACAAGAGGTGCAGGTAGGATCTATTAAAATTGGACTTTCTGAAACTAGTGTAAAAGTAGAACATATCCCCTCTAGCTCTAATATTAAATTACAAAGTCTTGTTGAAGCTACCTTAGATATGAATAAGAAAAGGATCCTTTTTGGTGTTACCTTTAAATATTATCTTACCCAGGGATCTTTTCATGAACAATCTATTGAGAGATCTAATGATGGTCATTCTGATTCTGAATTTGTTACTCAAGAAGTTGTGGATCATGATCTTTGGCTAGAGAAAATATTAATTCTCCATAAATGTAGTAAGTTCAAGACTAATATGATTGATTTTGTTCTAATGAGAAATAATCCCAATAAGATCCACTCTTTAGAATAATATCATAGTGTCATAGAGTAGGGTCTTCAATAACATAGTGGTTCACCTACCCCTACCCCTGAGGATTCCAAAAAAATTGTCATAGGTACCCCTCTTTTTCATGTTGTTGATCAAAGGGGTAGTTCTATTCCAATTACCCCTGGTGAGATCATGAAATCAAAATCCTCCAAATTTCCTCTCACTGATACTTCTTCTATATCAAATTAATGTGTGGAAATTCTTCAGGCTAATAGAAAGCCTCATAATTAACTTTCACTGGTAATGGGTGTCAGGTTGGTCATGATCTCATTATATAGTTATAAGATGGTTCTTGCTTGAGTTCCCTAGTTTTGTCACCTCCAAAGTATATGGCTCATCTTCCTTCCATAAATAGACAATTCAATTTGTCTTGTATAGAATAAATATGGATTCTTCCTTGGCTACAGTTTCTGCATGGCTCTCTCTAATGGTAGGGACCAATGCACCTATTAATGTCAAACATGGGAATGCTACCAAATGATCTTACTCCCAGATGAGTAGGGGGATCCATAACTCATTTGAATTTCTAACCACATAAATCAATGAGGAGGATATAAAAATAGGTGGTGGTGTACCCAGAGTTGAAGCTGTGAAGGCTGAACTTCATGATGTGCATTCCGATGATGGAGGGAGACCATCTCAACACACCAAGACTTTGAGGAGGGGTTGACATAATCTTAGATGGGTTGGATGAGCCTACTTTCATAGAATGAGTACTTAATCTTGAGATATTCAATATTTATCATTATTTATCTTATTTTAGGGAGCTTCGGTCACCTTTTCCCTCGGCTTTTTGTACTTTTTTTAATAAAGATGGCATGACACACAAACTTCTGAAAAAAAAAAGAAATGAAATATATATTTATATATATATATATATATATTAATTAAAAACATATTGAAAATAATGAAACATAATAAATAAATATGCATAGATAAATATTAAAAAATGAATAAATTAAAAAAATATTAAAGCGGAAAAAATATTACTAATTTTATAAATATTAAAAATGAATAAATTAAATTAAATAAATTTAAAAACTATTTAAAAAAAGTGAATTTGCAACATTAATTACATAAATCCCAAAAAAATTAAAAATGAATAAATAAATGATATCAATTCTATAAATAAAAAAATTATTAAGAATGAATTATATTACATATTTAAATTATAAAAATATTTAAAAATGAATTAAAATAAATTAATTATATAAATTTTAAACATATTGAAAATATTAAAACCTTATAAATAAAAATAAATAAATACTAGTCATATAAATTACAAACATATTAAAAATATTAAAACTTAATAAATAAATATTTATAAATAAATAGTAAAAAATGAATAAATTCCCCAAATATTTAAAATGAATAAATAATATTAAATGAAAGAAGACTTAAAATAAACAAATAAAATTGAATAAATTGCCAAAAAAATATAAGTAAATTCATAACATTAATTACATGAATTATAAAAATATTAAATAATAATAAATATTAAAAGATACATTTGAATAAAAAAAAATTCTAATTAAAAATGAAAAAATAATTTTATATTAATATTTAAAAAATATCAAAAAACTAGTAAATATTATAAATGAATAGATATTAATTATTTAAACAAAAAAACATATTAAAAATATTACATATAATGTGTTTGTGTGTTTGTGTGTGTCTTTAGTTGTCGACTGAGTGAAAATTACATATTTTTATTCTATAATAATTCCTCTTATTTAATTGGGTTGATAGGTAGTGGGATTTGATTCTCCTCCCCATAAGAGTTTATTTCTAGGTTTCTCTAACATTTTACACTTTCTGATGGTTTAAAAATTGGTGCTTCTTATTTTCAATGGAAAGTTTGTTTCGGTTTGTTTATTTTATTCTTTATAAGATTTGTCTTGTTTGGATGTCATTGTTTTTTTAATTGGGTGTATTAATCTACCTCAGATGATCTGAATGAATCTGCTTCAGTATGGTTTATTTGTATCTAAATTGGCCTGTAAAGATCTATAATGGATTGTTTGGTTTAATCAGATCTTAATAATATTGAATATATCTTATCATATTGGAGGGTTTCATCGATAATATAGGTCTATTTGGATCTTCATCGATGGGTTTTTGATTTTTTGAATTAATCAAATTATTTGTTCAATATATTCTAATTTAAATCATTCTATATCTTCATCAGTATGTTCTGTCTGGTATTTATAGTATGTTAAATAAAAAAAATAGTTTCCAGAAGAGATGACATAGTGAGTTCGAGGGTGAAGTTTTATCACTCTCCTAGAAGCATTTGAGGATTCCTAAGGGTAAATAAAGGATTTATTTTTTTAGAAGTATCCCCACCTAGCATAATGAAACAATTTATAATAGGCCACTATTTCAGATTCTATCCCTTCTAGCATAATTAAAATTATATGTTGGAACTATTGTGGGATTGGGGACCCAAAAACAGTTAGAACGCTCTATTTATGGAGCACCAAATATATCCATGATGTGTCATTTTTTTCTAAGAGCATGCCGTTTTACATGGACATGGGTGGGATCGCCCCAAAAGTTAGCTTTAAGGTTTCTTTCTTATATAAAGTGTATATTATAGTTTTTTTATAGAACTAAATGGTTTTACGTTAGATTACATGTTTATTAGATGATTTGACTATTAATAAAAAATCTTATTAAATATTGTTCATTGTTCTACATGAATTTAATGTAATAATATGCAAGGGTACATGTCGCATTGATAAGGTCATAGCAGTTCCCCATATTGATGAGAACCTTGAAATGTCATGTTTATATTCTTAAAATAGTTCTACTATTAGATAACATTCTATGATGGGGCACATAGTATTTTGACTGTTAGGTGTGATTACTCATAAGAAAATTAGAGTTCTTCTTATGAAGTTCACACTTGGTAATCATCAAGATGGGAGTTTATGAGAACAGACCTGGTATTAGGAAATTTGCTTGTTTATATGACATCGGATATTCCTATCTTCAAACATTTGTGCTGGTACTTAGACTTTAAGATTATCATTAATATATTTCATGACTCAGTCATTTAAATTTACTGACAAAAACCATAATTCCATATGTTCCAAGAAAGTAGGGTATGTTGGGTGTGTCACAAATGAAATTTTATTAATGAATAAATCGAGGAAGTATTTTTCCCTTTCATCTTTATGGAATTTGATATATTGGCTCTATGATTGGAATGGAATGTTTTCTTTAAATTCCATGCCCATTGTGTAACGATATCATTATTTTAGATAATCAAAGAAATATGTATCAAGAATATATTTTGATGATAGAAATGTGAAACCTACTAGATGAGATATTGTTAAAAAATGATTATATTACACAGGGATCACAAATATGTGGTTATCAATGTTGTGATAGTATGTTCTTTATCATGGGTTCTTTGACCCATTGTTAGACAGTAGTCGTGGATTTTATGAATGATCGACAAATACCAATGACAAAGAATCTAGGAGAGTCACAAACTAAGTGTTTTCATTGGACACGAATAAATTATTTTCAAATTCAATTATTGGGATAAATATTATTCTCATGACCAAGGAATAATTTTATTCAATTTTTATTGGCCGCATCTAATTTATAAATATTTATTCACCAAATTGTGAATATAAGTATTTATTTATTTTATTGAATATTGAATAAATATTTATTTTCTAAACTATGAAAAAAATATTTATTTATGAATAAATATTTAATAAATATTAATTTAGGTATTTGGTAAATTTCTTAGAGTCTAAGTGGACAAATAATATTTATGATGATACATATTGATTTATAATCTCATAAAATAATATTTATCATTATGCTAGTTAGCGCATGCCATAAAATAATATTTTTATTTTTATTTTTATATAATTGGGTAAGATAATGTTTATTATATAATTTTGGGGTTTTGTTAAATTAAATAATATTTTAATATAAAACCAAACTCTATAAATATGCATTTATGTTTATACTGTAGTTTTAATTGAGAATTGAGAATCGTTGTGCACAACAGACTTCTCTCTCGAATTCTTATTTCTCTCCACCTCTCAATTATGAAATAATCAAGGGAGAATCATTCAAGGAAAAAGGATGTATAATTAATCAATATTAATGACACAATATGATATATCAATCGTACTATCATTTAAAATTCCATCGGTGTTTCTTGGTGATCAAAGGCGTATATATGGATCACTGTGAGAGGGATTATACAATTGAATCCTACATGTCAAATAGAGGTAATATGAAAATATTTTTCCAATATGATCAATATCTTCATTGATGAAATATCCCAAAACTAGGTGTCTTTTATCATATCTAATGTAAATTAATTGTCAATTTAATGTTTATGGATCCACTCTGGTTTTTGGGCTTTGAAAATGTCAATATTCAATGGATTAAAAAAATCATGATATTTAAATCTTGCACAATTTTTGAATGATCAATCAGATCCAACAAAACCTTTATAGTTATCTGATCCACTAGGGAAAAAAATCAATATCTAAAAATATATATTGTTATCAGAGTGTTCATGTATAAATTTTTATATATTTATTTTATTGTTGATATATATGTGTAATAGTGCTTAGATATTTAATTTATTGCATATTTATTCTTTAATATAATGTTTAATTAACAAGATTTTGACATTTTAATTTCACCACTCAAGATTCATGATTTATTAAGACCAAGAACATATGAATAATGATTATAGATTCCATTAGGAGGTTCCAAGGATTATTTCCAGTGAGACTGGGTTAGACAATGTGTCATCAGAGTACACACTGTGTACCCAAGTGCAATACACCTAGTCATTCTACGGGATACTTGACATCTCAAGCTATAATTACACGGGGTAAATTTATTGCACACTATCTATATATTTGGATAGTCTGGTACACATATTCTTGGATTTCATAGAATCTAGATAGCATACACATCATGTATATTACAGGTTCTATTAGAAAAATTTATGCTAACTATGTGGTCAAATAAACAATTTAACACCGTGTGAGAATCACATCCTGTATTATTAATTAAACCCATGATGTTTAGTCTATGAAAATGAAATGTAGATCATTAATTCCTACATCCAATAAATATATCAACTGTTTTCATAGGTAATGTAAACACACACAAAATCAAGATACATAGTGTGTAGATGGTTAGTACATGCCTTGTAGTCCAGCATCAAACAAATGTGTCAATTCATTCAATGGGTTTAGTGGACACACGACACACATGCTACACTATATGTATATATTTAGTGAATTTTTTGTAGTTTTTCCATGTTATATGATGAATCCCTTGGTGTTTACCCTCGAATAAATAGAAGCCGAGGAAAATAGTGTGTAAATCATTATTTCATGCCATATAGTCCCCCAATAATGGAAAGAATTAAATTACATTAAATAATTAATTACAACATTAAAACATAATTACACTAATTGGTTTAAAATGTACTTGATAATGTAATAAAGGTATTAAATAATTAAACATTCTCAATTAATTTATAATAACTATCTTTAATTATAGGTTATTTAATTTATTTAATCATGAATTCATTTATGATATATATCTCCAATAGAATTCATATGGTCATTAAGATAAATGGGAATTAATTAATGTATTCATGTTTATCTTAATGATAAAATATGAATAGAAATTAATGTTAACAAGTATAATTTTGAGTATTCATTGCATGTGTATAGTCATTCATGAGCTTTGAACAGACTTGTGTATGTGTTGTTTTTGTTTAATTTAATTGATTACATGGTTTTCCAATTGTTTAATATTAAATTAAATATGATGGCATGTGAGTCATATATTCTTCATTTATTATTTGTAATTTCATGTTGAAGGTGATTTATTTAATTCCTCTTGACCAATTCTTTGGTTCCCCTGACCTGTGTGTGAGTTATAAACACATGTAATAAAAAAATATTATCCCAAGGTGCATAGAGGTGGTTCAAGATAGAACCTATATGATTTCAACCTAGGTGATACACATGTGGATAAGTCGAGTGTATTAACTCATTCCAACTCCAAAACAATGAGTTTTCTCCTAGGTCATTGGTTTATTTATTATCTTCTCAATAAATAATATTTTAAAAAAGATCAATATTGTGTCATTAATTAATTAATTAATTTCCATCTTATAAATTATTTATTTTATGGATTAAATACCAAGATCACATAAATAATTGGACTAATATTAAACTATGGAATTTAAAAAAATGAATTTTGTGTAAATTTTTTCTCATAATTTAGTTAATTGGTTCTGTAAAATCAGTTTAGTTTTAAAAATACATGTGAATTATAAAACAAGAAAAATTTTCTCATAATAAACAAAATCCATCTACTAAATATTAGTTAAGGATTTTACTTCTATTAATTGATTAGGAATGAAAGTTATATAATTAATTGTTTGAACATCCCTCATTGGGACATTTACTTTTTATCATGGAGTTCATATAAAGGATATGGGTTGACTTAACCATCTTACATCTTGATAAGTAATCATCTCCAGACATTATTTAACTTGGTGGAAAGTGTTTAGGAAATATGGGTTCGGATTTATATATTGGTGAGTCCACTCAACTGATCAAGGAGCTACAAGCCCATAGTTAGAAAAAACCTTCCTACCTAAATACATTCATGTTGTTTAACCAACCCTAATTCGGGTTATGAAAAGGGGAATATGGATCATTGAAACAGGAATTTCCTAGAAACTGGAAATTATGAGTTCAATGGATGGGGATTTTGGGACTTTATGAAATAGTGAGTCTTAATAAAATTAAAATCATTATATCTCACATGAAATTGTAATCAAGTAATGTAATAATAACCTAATCTTTTATAATTACATAATAATGGTATGTTCATCATCCAAATTATCCCTATGATAAATATTAGATAAATGACATATTTTTATTGTTAGTGACATCTAGGAATGGTTCATATACCTTTAGGATTTGTTAATCTGTGGAAAAAAATCTTACAATCTTGAATTTTCATAGCCTAATCCACCTACAATAGAGGTTAGTTATAAATAGTTCTCTTTTTATGAAAAACCCATGAGAAACATGGTTTAATTTTAGCATCAAATTCTATCATCCATGTATCATTAACCTATGAATTCTCATTAAAACATAGAATCTTATATCATGCTCAAGAATATCTATGGCCTATATTATGAGAGATCTATACAAGAATAGTTTGAGATATCCAAGGTTCACATTTAGATTACTCTTGGAGAGGGTATTACAGTTGGGCCTCATATTGTCAAAGTTGTTGGCAACATTGAGCACCTAGAGGTTTTAAGGTTTAAACTACTTGATGATATATGCATCGATCTCTCTTAAATCACTCCCTTAGGGCTTCTCTAATTTTTTTGTTAGTTTTAATATAAAAACATTAAAAATTACCTCCCAAATCTTCTCACCTTACTTATTCGAGTTGAAAAGGATATGAATCACAAAAATATTTCTATAATTATTGTGACTAAAAGGAAAGTCCATGAGAAGATCTCTAATACCAAATATTATTTTCTACACCATTCCTATAAGTGAAAGATCTAGGTGAAATCAAGGGAATGAGATGTTGTTTGTTTCACATGTGGAAAGAAGGGCCACTGGACAAAATACTACACCCAGGAAAAGGAGAACGGGGAAGCTTTATGTGCATTTTTTATTGAGTGTAATTTATCTATTTCTACAAATTGAGTATTAGATACATCTTTTTATGCTCACGTATGTATTCAAATACATGAACCAAGTATATTTATATATATTTTCCAATGGGAGGTATATCCATGAGTAGCCAATGGGGCCAAACTTTTTTTCATGGAAATTAGGGATTATAACAATATATTTCTAAAAGGAATTATCTTGGTTATAAAAGAATATCATTATGTTCTATATATTACCCAAAATATTATTTCTTTATCTATAATTGATAAAAAATAGATTTGTTTCCATGTTCATGAATAAATGATACTTTTTATATAATGATAGTATTTTTTTATGGTAAGGAGTAATTAAATAATAGTATTTATGTGTTGGATTATATGAACCAAGTAATGGAAATTGATAACCAAACTAATTCACATGAATCATACCACACCTAAATATGGAATCACTATAAAGTTCATTTAAACAAGAATCCTTTGATAAAATTACACAAATGTGGATATTTATTTTTGTTTTAACTAAAACCACTTGGTGTATGTCACATGTTTTTAGAAGGAAGAGTGACCAATGCTTGATTTAGTGGAAAAGGTTAAAGATCCAATGATCTTTTTAAAATAGTTCATACAGATTTTGTTAGACCATTTCCAGTTGATGAAAATGGTGAATACTAATACTTCATAACATTTATTCATTATTTTATTAGATATCGATATATCTACTTACTAAGGTATAAGTTAAATTACATTGAGAGATTTAAGGAATAAAAGAATAAAATTGAGAACCATATTGGTGAGAAGATTAAAAAACTCAACTCAAACCATGGTAGAGAATATATTAATCAACACTATAATGATTATTTATAGGAGTTTGGGATTATATCTCAACTCATTCCAGCTTATACACCTCTGTGGGATGGTGTAACTGAAAGGAGGAACCACTCCATATTGAACATGGTGAGATCAATGATGATTTATGTGATTCTTTCATAATCCATTTGTGGATATAAACTTAATAGAAAAACAAAAATACTAAAACAAGTTATAAATAAAGTGGAAAATAGTATACCATACCAATTATGGAATGGAAAGAAACATGTTTTTCATTCTTATATTTGTGGGGATGTGAAGTATTTGTCAAGGACTCTTCAAGTAACAAACTTGAAACCCATATTAAAAAGTTATCCTTCATAGGATACCCCAAGGAAACAAGAGGACATTACCTATATGAACCCTTGGAAAAAATGTAACAGTGGAAAGGCATACCATATTCCTTGAGAGGGAGAACATATTTAAAAGAGATCATCAGAGCGATATTGACATTGATGAAGACCAGGATCAAGGTATATAAGAGTTTTTATAGGAATATATTCCACAAATCCTTATGAAAGAATATGTTCAGATGACATAAGTATTTTGTGAGAGTAAAAAACATGATAGGGGAATAGAATACTATGGTTTTCTAGTCACTGAGGATGATGACTCATTATTAGTATATAATAATGATCATGTAACCTACAGGGATGTAGTAAGTGGCATAGATATTTCAAAGTGGTAAGAAGCTATGAATTCTATGATAGATTCCATGTACCAAAACAAAGTCTTTATTTTAATATATCCTCTAGTAGATGTAAGGATCATTATTTTTAAATGGGTATTAGAGAAAAAATATTACATTGATGGAAAATGAGTTACTTATAAGGTTCAACAAGTTTCATAATGGTATAAAAAACGTCAAGGAATTAACTGCAATGAAACGTTTTCACCAGTTTTTATGTAGAAATTGATCAGAATTATAATTTCCGTTGTGGGTTTTTAAGACTGAGATGTAGTAAATGAATTTAAAAAATATTTTTCCTTAATGAGATCCTTCTTGAAGATTTCAATATTATAAAACCTAAAGGGTTTTTTACTCTATAGGATGCCAAAAAGGTATGAAAATTACAAATATCCTTTTACAAATTAAATCAAGCATCCAGATCATAGAATATTTGATTTAATAAATCCATAACAGAATTTGGTATCATAAATAATAAAATGGATCCTTGTTTCTATAAGTGGTTTAGGGGAAGTACTTTTGATTTTTGTAATAGTATATGTTGATGAAATATTACTTATTGGAAATGAGATACCAATCTTTTAGTTTATTAAATCATATTTGAATAAATTATTTTACATGAATTTTATAGGTGAAAAGACATATATTATTGGGATTATGATATATTATAATAAATCCAAGAGGATTATAAACCTCATTTATGGTATATATATTGACAATATACTTGAGAATTCAATATGGAACAATCCAATAGGGGATTGTTTTCAGTGTCACAAGTCATTCATATTTCTACTAAAATGTGTCCTGAGTAACATGGTGAAATGAAAAGGATAGAAAGGATTACATATGTTTCAACTATTAGGATAGTCATGTATGTTATGCTATGTACTAGCCTAGATGTTGCATACACCTTGATTTTGGTGGGAAGATATCATGTCGGCCCAGGTAAACACCATTGGATGGAAGTAAATACCATCATTAAGTATCAAAGGAATACTAAGGATATTTTTATATTCTATAGAGTATATGAGGAACTAGTCACTTGAGGATATGTAGATTGTAGTTTCTAAATATATCAAAATTATTCAAAATCAATGATGGGATACATCTTCACTCATAAAGGAGAAGTTGTGAGCTAGAAGAGAATAAATAAATCTATGTTCATAGATTCTATAATCTATTATAAGTATATTATATATTTGGAGGTAGATAATAATATATCTTCGATATGAATCCTCATCTAAGTTTTTGATGTGGTACCTAGCAATAAAGACCCTATAATATATTATTCTTATAATACTAGAGAGGTGGTTCTTTCTAAGGAGATAAGGTCACATTAGTGGATGAAGAATATAATTTAAAATTATAATCTATTGAGGTATTTTTATCAAAGAGGTGAAGTTAAAATTAGAGGAATATCCCCAAAAGACAATGTGGTGAACCCCTTGACTAAATCCTTGATTCATTAGAAACATGATCATTATCTTGTTGACTTAAAGCCATAGGTAGTTCACTCTGGAAAAAGTGGGGGTCTACTAGAGTTGGTGTTCTAGAGCCAACTTATTATACTTTTTATTACATGTATATTCAAAATTTTGAATATTAATAAAATATGTTATTACATATTGTTCATTGTGATGTATGTATTTAATGTAAAAATGTCATAGAGTATCTGTTTCATTGGTAATGATATAGAAGTTCCCTATTGTGATTAGAACCATGAAATTCCATGATGATATTATTAAACCTAGTTCTTTAGTAGGATAAAATTCTATGATAGGGAACATAGTATGTTGACTACCAGGAGTGAATACTCATAAGTGGATAAGACTTATTCTCATGAAGTTCACACATGGTAATCTCCAATATGGGAGGCTATGAGAACAGACCAACAAATAAGAAATACGCATGTTTATGTTTCATTAGATATTCCTATATGTCATAATTTTTTATGGACCTTAAACTCTAATATTATCATTAATATATTTCATGGCTCACGCACTAATATTTATTAACCAAATGCATGATACCATGTGTTCATAAGAAGTAGTGTACATTGGGTGTGTTGGGACTAAAATTTTTTAATGGATAAGTTGAGAAGGATTTTTATATTCTATCTTTATGTAAATTGATATCTCAACCCATTGATTTGAATGAAACCATCACCTTAAATTCCATAGCCATGGTGTAACGATGTGTTTATTTTAGATAGTCAAAGAAATACATATCAACCATATAGGTTGATGAAATTTATGTGAAACCTTTTTTATGAGATATTCTGATAAAGGGATTATATTATGAAGTGAGAAACTGTATGTGGTTTTCAACATTGTGACATTAATTTCTTTATCTTGTTTTTCTTGTAACTTTATTAGATAGTAATCTTAGACTTTATGGAAGCCTACATAATACCAATGATAAATAATAATAGAGGTTCACACACTAATTGTTTCTATTAATGAGGGGTGGTGTGACATATGACTGGTAACATGGATTGGCATCGACTTTTCACTTATAGTTTTTGTGAAATGTATAGGTCTTAGGGCCACTATTCTTTCAGGCTATGTTATAATGGAATAATAGGCCACTGAACCTTTGGGTCATGTAAGGGATACCTCTCAACCCAATTAAAATATGGATTTATTTCCTAAAAAAAAGTTGCCTCAACCCTAACCTATTAAAAAATACCTAGGTATAATTCTATTATAGTTTTTTTTATCACAAATATTTCATAAATATTTATTCACAAAATTAGGAATATGAATATTTATTTTATTTAATAAATATTTAATAAATATTTTTTTCCATATTGTGAATAGAATATTATTTATGAATAAATATTTAATAAATATTAATTTGGTTACGAGATAAATTCTGAAGAATCTGAGCAGACCAAGATCATGGCTGGTGCTAAAAATTAATTTTCATGTCAGTAAAATAATATTTATCATTGTTTCAGTTAGCATATTCCATAAAATAATAATTGTTTTATATATAATGTGGTAGGATTTGGTTTTTTTATTATTTAAGGGTTATTTTGTAATTAAATAATATTTTAACTTAAACCCTAACTCTATAAATTAGTTTTTATGTCTATTATATAGGGTTAATCAAGAATTTAGAATCGTTGTGAACGACGAACTTATCTCTAGAATTCTTCTTTCTCTCCTTATCTCAATAACGATAATATCAAGAGATAATACTTCATGCCCAATGGATTTATAAGTGATCAAAACTAATGATACATGATGATAGATCCACCATGATAGCACTAAGCATTTAATAGGAGTCACTCAGAGATCAATTTAGCACATGCGAATCACCGCAAGAGGGATTCTACACTTGGATCCAATAAGAAAAATAGAGGTAATCTAAAAAGAGTTTTGGGGAAGATAAAATTCTTCATTGATGAAAGATCCTAAGGCAAGGTATCCTTTCTTCAGATTTAATATAATTTAATTATAAATTTAATGTGTAAAAATATTATCTAGTTTCCAGGATTTTCACATTTCAATATTCAATGGGAAAGAAATTGGTCACGTCTTTTGCATCTTACACAATTAACGAATGATCCATCAGATTTGAAAAACCCACTATGGTTATCCAGCCTATCAAGGAACTTTTCCTATTCATGGAACCTTCATAGTTTTCCATGTAGTTAGGATTTTCATTATGTAGTGACAAGAAATTAATGTAGTTGTGAAAAAATTAACCCAAAATAATATTGATATTTCTATTTTATATCCATAGAAATCAGTGCAGCATTTTAATGGTTTTTATGGATGTCTTGGTTTCGGTGATAAATAGAAATATTGGGAATTCATTATGGTTCTCTGGAATGATCTCAAATTCCATATTCTTTTTAGATGATACTTCAATTAAATACTCTATATTAATGATAAATTAGGAGGCCCCTCTAGAAACCCTTCTACAATGCTCCATTTTTTGTATTATTTGATTTGCATGTGTCTATTGGACCTAGGTTTTTCAATATATCCTTTTATAAGGTTTCATAATTTTAATCCCTCTTCAAGAATTTCAAAGTGGCTTGATAGATTTATGGATTTAGGTGATTGGTGTTCATTATTTTAAATGTAATGGGTATCTCATCTTCCTAATATCTTATCCAATCATTTTACTATTTTTCTTCATACAAAGGTGATAGATTAGTTACATATAATCAAGTAGGGGTTCAAATTAAAAGTCTTTTGTAGCCAAAATGATAGTTGTTGGGGGAGGTTGAATACACCTTGTCCACTTCTCATCGGAAGGACACGGAGAAGATTGGTTGAGTTGATTCTCATTTATTAAAGTGGAGCTCTCAAGATTGTAGGATCTTTGATAAGAGGATAACCACCACTACCACAAATGCGGGCTAGGGGAGCGCTCGGGTTTTATTAGTGCTAATCAAAAAGTGATGATAAAAGGGGGACTTTTATCGGTGATAGAAAAAATTACTGATAAATCTACCATTTATCAGTGCTAATATTAGTGTTGATAATGCTCCACCTTTATCAGCACTAACAAAACGAACTAATAAAAAGGAACCTCTATTAGTGCTGATAATATCCCTGAAAAAATTTATTAATAGAAAATATTATTAATTTATATAAAAATATTTTAATTATATTCAAAAATATTTTTAATATATATACATTAAATAAAAAATACATGTTTATTATGTTAATTATGTTTATCTTTTATTTATGTTTATTAAGTTTATTAGTTCTATTATATCATTATTATATATTTATTATACTATATGTTTATAATATTATATATAAATATTTTTTAATATATATATACTTATTAAATATATATATATATATATATTTAAATAAATTTATATTTTCAAATGAATGTGTCAATTGATGCGTACATTCTTCTCATGAATATATGTTCATTGTTTACCCTAATGTTGGCCATATATACTATATTACTATATATACTTAGTGTATTAATTTATTTCATATATATATATAAAGCTTTATCTTCTCATAAATACATAAAATTGTGATTAATATATTTAAATAAACTATAAATGTGTTTATTACATTTAAAAATATAAATATTTAAGTATAAATAATTATTTAATTTTTAAATATATTATATATACTTATAATTATATATAACTAAATAAATATAAATATGGTAAATAATTATAAAATTACAAAATATTTTTTTAAATGATAAATACATATTTATGAATACCTTTTGAATATATTTATTTATAAATATATGTCTTTAATAAATATATACACAGACACAGACATATATATATATATATATATATTGAAATACTTATAAAATTAAAATTAAAAATATATATATAAATTTATATTTATATATATTTAATTATAATTTAAAATATAAAATTATATATATTTAATTATAATTTATACACAAACACCATAAATATATATATAATTATATTTATAAATGTAATAACTATATTGGTTATAATTTTATAATTCTGAATAAATGGTATGCTTTATCAGTGCTAATTAAAAAGTGATGATAAAACATCCATTTATCAG
The DNA here is from genome assembly GCA_963277665.1 of Viscum album. NCBI lineage: Eukaryota > Viridiplantae > Streptophyta > Magnoliopsida > Santalales > Viscaceae > Viscum > Viscum album. The sequence goes on from OY728129.1 coordinate 1,041,774,330, forward strand.
TGCTTTTTTAGCACTAATAAAGATCGACCTTTATCAGCACTAAAAACACTGATAAAGGAATGTTTTTTTAGCACTTTCAATTGAAGCACTGATAAAACATACTTTTATCAGCGCTTTCAATTTTAGCACTGTTAAAAAATACCTTTATCATTGATTTTTATCTAGCGATGATAAAAGTGTCACTGGGTTTTATAAATTAACCCTAACTTTCTCCTCCTTCCTCACACCCTTAAAATCTCGCAGAAGGTGATCCCTTCTTCTACCACTGTTGTCTCCATTGTCACTATTGCCACCTCCTCCTCCTTCTCTCCTCTCTCCTCTCCTCTCTCATAGTCCTTGGTTTCCACCGTTGTGTCGTTGTCTCCGATGCCGCAGCTACCTCCTCTTCTCCCTCCTCTCCAGCCTCCTTCTCCTGCTTGGAAACCGACTCCTCCATCGTTGTGAACCGAATTCATATTATGGTATGGATTTCATTTTGATTTGTACTTCATAATTACTATTTTTCCAATGAACTTTATGAATTTATTTTCTTCAAGCGGTGAATCATTTATTTCACAAAAATGCATTCTCAGTGATTCTTTTATGGTTAGGATATTTCAAATAATCTTTTTAATGGAGATGTATCCCTTCAAATTGATTTTGTGGAGTACCTAACATCATTTCATGGAATATTATTATATCCTCAATTTATTCCCTTAGTATCCATCATCAAATGATCCCTTCATGATAAATTTGAGTGGAAACTTTTTCTTCAGTCAGGATTCTACCTCCTATATTGTTCTTCTTGATCCCTTATAACTGTGTGTATCATGAGACTTCATCATGGATTATGGATTGAGGCATGGGTGTGGATTATGAATTAATAATGTTGTGAAGAGGTGATGTTGGGCAAGTGGGATAATGGTAAATGCTCACAAGGTGATTTTAGAGTGGATAATTGGGATGAATTTGATCAAGGGATGAGAAATAAAGTATAAGGGGGTGTGACTAGAAAGATTATATTAAAAGGAAAAACCCTCAAGGGTCCTAGATAGAAATGAGGTGAATTATGATCTGATTTTTGGCAATTTAAGGTGTAAACGGCTTGAAAGATGGATGAATATTGGAATATGGGTGAAGAACATGACTCCATAATGTGAAATTCAATGAAACACATTCTATGTACCTCTTTATATGTGGTGATAGGGTTTTAGGAAATTATAATTATCCTAAAACATATGGTATGCATTCACACACCATATAATCTATATAAATTTAACTTCCACGTGCATGAGAATAAGTTGGTAGACTGAGTACATAACTAGCTACATGAAGTGTAGTTTGAGTAAATTCTATGTATACCTACATGACATGAATTAGGTAGTATTACACACCAATGGTGACATCCCTAGAATAAAAAACATATGCCCACAAAGATACATTGTGTAGTCAAGGACTACATGTCATTACTATCTAATAGTATACACTAAGTACTCACATGGGAATTATGTATCACCTCAAAAATTCTACGTACCCTGAGATGACATGGATCTATGTATTAGGGATACATTTCAAGTACCTATTGGCCTCATAATTTCTACACATCATCGTGAAAGATATGTACATTGAATTCACATTCCATGTGAAGAGTCAATACATTACAATATTATTACTAAGGGGATATACAATATGTACCCTTACAATACATGTCATGTTCTTTTTCCCACCTTCATGGGTTTTTGCATCACCTAGTTCATGACCCAGATTTAGGTGCATGAATACAATATGTTCATTTTCTATATAGAATGATGTGGTGAGCTTCTCTTAAACATCATCGGTGGGATGTGAGGTGATTCATTCAATTTAATAATCTTAGCTTTTTAGGAATGAATATGGGGATTTTGTATGTTAATCCAATCATTCATGGGGTAGGTTTTTCCTATGGTTATGTGCTGATGGTAGGATATAGGTCCCCCATATTCTTCACAATGTTTGGAACTCCCCCACACACATATAGAACAAGTATCCCAAATATAGCATGGGTTTGGTACTCCCTCAACACTAATGAGGTATTGATCCCCCACACATAGCTAATAGAGTTCAGTAATCTGCCACATGTCCATTAAGTTTGATAATCTATCTTCTAAAGAACACTCCTAGATGTGGCGAGGGTCCTCTATTAGGGATTGAAACTCCCTCGACCAATGTATATACTTCACCGAGGTTTTGGTCTCTTTATATATATTTTTATAGGTGACATGGGTTTGATCATAACTGGGTAGTTATGATAGAAGGTTTTAATATACTCTTGATCAAGATCTGTCATTAGGTAAGGAATGGGTTCCCCTATTGGTTTCTAGAAAATTTTTGTGATAATGGTGGGAAACAAGGTATGGTACTCCCCCTATTTTTGTGCATACCTCAATAAAGAGTGGGTACCCCTTAATATATTTTTGGAGTGTTTTATAATAAAGTTTGAACATATTATTTGCGTTAAGACTTTTGAATCCTCATGTACCCCTTAGTTGACTTTGATATATGACTTACAACTGGGATATCAATTTCAAACTTCATGGATTTTTAAATAAATTGAGAATCCCTTGTTTCTCATGAGATAAAACATTTATGTATTAGCTCCAATATTACAAAGTCTTATTCACATCAATGAGTCTTCTAGTGGTAGAGAATGTATCAATATTTCCATGTCTTCCTCTAGATCATTGTCCTACACCGATGGTTGATCTGAGTTGTTTTTTATCTTTACTTTATGGTTTTATGGAATCATATTGAGTATGTTTATAATAAACCCTACATAGAATTTATTCCCACATTTGTTGTGTCCATGCAGAAAAAAATAGGGTTTCAAGGTTGTCTTAGTGGACATGGAGATGGAATAACTTTTTCAGCGCTAAAGGCTAATGGTACCCAGTAGAGCTTGTCGGTCCATGGTGATGGTGTTTATATTATTATTTTAGGATAATCTAGTATTCATTATAGTATATATGATCTATCCCTTATTCCATATTCATTGGGTTATATGGCCTTGAATGATGTGTAGTACTTATGGTGTTTTCCATATGTGGTGATGTACTCACTATGTGTTGTCTCATGTTTATGTTGTATGAAAAAAAAATATTATATATATATATATGAATAGATGATTTTTTCTGATTATTTTATGCATTTGAGACATGTGTTTGTTATATGTTTACATTGGCTATGGTCCCCCATATTGTGTGATATGAAAACTCAATGAAAGACACCGTCCCCTAGTCTATTAGAGGTGGGATTGGGGTGGAACCTAACTTTAATGGTGGACCTGATGGGGCTTGAGTGGGTTGGGTAATTTTAGAGTAATATCATAGCTATTTATTACTAGGGGTTGAGTTTGGTGTTTTTAATCACATGAATAGGGGTTTGAGAATTTAGGGAAATAATGTTTAGGATGTTTTGAGTTTTGTTATTAGACCAAGGATACCAATATAGGTGTGGTAGCCAACATATCGTTTCTGTAGGACTATGGTAACTGGTTAGATATCCCATATCTATAATAAATTTATTACAAGGTAAAATAAAGTTGGTAAATGCATCATTTAGTGATCGATTATGATCTTCCTTATCCATCCTATTTCATCTTATATAGATATACTCTAATCCTCCTGATTTTATCCTATCTAATAATGTGTGATAAATACTGATAAAAAGATTATGTGAAAAGATATATCCAAGATCAATATACTCTTATATTTGTACCACTTTCTACAAATTAGTGAGCCATGAGGGGTTGTTGAGACTTGGTTGATATATCGTTTTGACCCAAAATCTGAATTATTTCCTTTCCCATCCATTATTAGTAGAGACTTTCTTATATAGCAGATGGTATATACTGTTGAGTTGGATAACACTACCCATATGCTAGATATATTTTATGATTTCTACAAAGTGAGGTATCATGGGTTTTTAAGGAAATATTTATCCTTAGGAAAAAGAGGTTTGGTTAGATTCTATGACATTTTCTTTCATCTATTTTAGACTCTCACTCACCAGCTGCCATTTTTTGCAATAAGATCCCTATGTAACACAGTGATCCATTAGTAGATGATGTTTTTCTAAAACTCATGATATGACTACATTATTGTGGTTTGATTTTTATCCCTTGTTTAGGATGGTGATTTATCTAAGGATGATCGACCCTTTATAAGGAATCATGATAGTGCCTTAGTATGCATCGAGGCCCATGGACCTAGCAAGGTACTCACTGGTCATGTTTTAATGTGGAATTTTTTAAGATCAGTGGTTTGGGTGGAGACATAGAAGGAATTTATTTCATGTAATGGTTTTTTTTCATACAAAAAATCCTATGATGTTTTCCCCCAAGTGAACATCGACAGTTGAGTATTCTTAGTGAAGATGCACCATTTATATGGGACTTGGTTAGTGTTTCAACTAAATACAGCTATAGTGGTTCCATGGATGAACCTCCAACTAGAAGATAACATTGATATTATAGACCCACCTATTCTGGGCCTAATTTCCAACTAGGGAGTTGCTCAGTGGAAGTTTCAATGGTGCATGAGTAGTTGGAGATGAATGATGCATTGATCCACTCCCATAATCACTACCTTTAGTTAGTTCTTGTCAAGAATAAAGTATTTTCATTTTAAGATGGGAAAATATATGTGTGATTGAGGACCACGGTTTGGCATCAATATGTGTATTTTGGAGTTCAATTTGTGTACTCTCTTGATAGAACCATAGACTAGATGTCATTGAAATGAGTTATTCTTCCTACACCATATGTTTGGGAGTTTTAGATTCCAATGAAGCTCATAGACACACCCTTATCATCTAGATAATTTCTAATAATGGATATCGTCCTTCACTCACCCCCAGTTGGTAAAGTTATATTATACTTATTATATAAATAAGTCTTTAATGATATTACTCTATGGTATATGTGATATCCAGTGGTACCTACCTCGATATATGTTAGATGCAAATGATAGTACTATGTGGTGATACACAATTGAGTAAGAGAGGTGAGATCCACCCCCATTAGTGAGTGGGATCCCCTTAGGTGTGGTGATCAGATCCCACCCTCAAGGATTTATAGTCATATAACCATAAAATGATACGGATGGATTTTTCAACTTAGTGAATAAATGAGAACTTACTCCCTATGAATGTACAGGAGTGATTCAAGGATTCTGAAGGGAAACCCATGGTCATACCTCAATAGGAGACTAATGAATACATCAACATTAATTATAGAAGTGAAATTTAAGTGTTACTAAGAGGAATAAAGAACACCCTTATAGCCTTTATAGAGGAAATGAACTGAATCCATCCTTTTATTGGTTCAAGGTAGATCCTATTATAGAATTAGAAAATGGTTTCAATGTTATGACCAAAAAATATGAAAATGATATATATGTGTGTGTATATATATAAATATAAATTTTTTTAGAAAAGAAATGATTTTCATTAATTATTATAAACCCAATTTATCATCTCTATGTGACCGGAGGTCACCACCTTAGAATCACCATCACCAAGGAAAGAAGAAGGTTACTAAGGAATACCACTAAAAGAGGATTATTCATTATCTTTACATATATAAGATTAAATAAATCCTAAACTCACACATGAGTTTAAATTTATGGTGTGTTATATTACATAGTAGAATATATCTATGAATCTATGTAATTTATTTTATAAAAAAACTAAAAATTCTAGTCTGAAATAGGATTAAGAAAATATATTTTTTATATTTTTCCTGAGGCAAAACTAATCATATTTCATTTACTTGGAAAACCAAAATTCTTATAAAAATAAACCAAATAATAAAGTTAATGAGAATCATTATAAAAGATACATATAAATATATTTAACAAGGAAAATTTAAACCTAAATTAAACCACATCACAAAGTAAAACACAAAATGGTATAATAATCTTGAGGCTATTGGAATATTTAAAAATATCACTACTAAAACTATCCACTAACTTATAATGTATTCATGATGATTTAGATCCTAATTTCCCTCTATTAGCCTCAAAAAGTGTCAATCCTATAATCTATTCATGAACATAACCAGGGGAAATTAGCTAATTGGTTTATTTTAAAAAAATTATTCTTTTAAAGAGGAGTTTGTGTAAATGGTACGTTTTTTAATGGGATTTAAATTTTGATATTATAAATAGTTTTCAAAGGATATTTAAAGTCTATAACTTTTTTAGCCTTAGTTAATTTTTATATAAATGTTTTGTGTATTTATTTAGTTAAATATTAATATCAAAAAAACAAATAGGATCGATATGAATAAAAAATAGATGGATGCCAATTGTCTGAAAAAAGAGTATGAAGATGGAGTGAAAGAGTTCATTGAGTTTTCACAAGATCATTCATATGATCTTTCTCAAATCCTTTGTTTGTGTTTATGTTGTTGTTATTCAAGACAAGTTAGTCCATATTATTTTTAAGAACATTTGACCTGTCACAGAATAGATCGAAGTTATAAATGTTTTAATAAACACAAGGAAAAAAGAGAATATAGCTAGTGAATGCGAAAACACTGCGTTTTATGGATAATTTGGTATGATTAAAAGCATGGAAAATAAAGAAGATCATATCAATGATGTGATTACAAATGTTCATTATGATGAAGATCATATTAAGGAAATTATAACGATAGTTAAAGAAGGACTTCATGATTGCCCAAAATTGTTTGACTAGCTAAACATTTGTGCAAAGATTCCATTGTATGATGCTTGCACTAAATATACATCATTGTCAGCCATACTGAAGTAGTATAATTTGAAAGTAGGAAACGGATGGAGTGACTCCAGTTTTACGGAATTACTTGATCTCTTGAATGACAGTCTCCCAAAATATAATGATATCCTGATTCGAACATATGACATGAAATGAATGATATGATTGAAGGTTATGATCTATGAAATAATACACACTTTCCTTAATGATTTTTTATTGTTTTTTAATAACCAAAAATCACTTAGAGAATTACCAAATTTTGTCTCTTATTGATTCAAGAAAGATGAATCTGGTCCAACAAAAGTTTCATGGTATTTTCCAATCATTCCAAGGTTTAGGTGCCTATATTGAAGTAAGGATACAATAGAACAATTGGTGTGGCACACAGATAGAGTAAATAAAGATAGAAAACTACAACATCAGGCAGACACTCCTCAGTTAAATAGAATTGATCATGAGTTCCCTAACTTTGGAAACAAGACGATAAATCTTTGTCTTGCGTTGTCTATAAATGGAGTGAATCCTTTTGGTTTTCAAAGTAGAAGTCAGAGTACATGGCCAGTTATGTTGGTAAAATATAACTCGCCACCATGGTTATGTATAAAACAAAGAAACATTATGTTATGTATGCTTATATCAGAACCAAAACAACCAGGTAATGATATTGATGTTTATTTGGCTCCATTGATCGAGGATTTGAAATTATTATGGGATTCAAGTGTTAAAATGTATGATGATTATAGAAATGAAGATTTCACATTGAGATCCATGTTGCATGGGACGATAAATGACTTTTATGCTTATGAATTTTTTTTAGAAAATAGTATTAAGGGAACTCTTCGGTGTCCCATCTTCGAACAAGGTATGGAATCAATTAGGTTGAAAAAATCATCGAAAATGGTGTTTTTAGGACATCACGGATTTCTACCCTAATGATATAAGTACCAAACATGGATAAAACCATTCAATGGAAGTTCAGATCAATATACACCACCATCTCCATTAATAGGTTATCAATTGTTTGTGAAAGTTAAATATGTGGACACTATTTTTGGTAAACCATTTTTGAAAAATCTTATGAAAATCAGTGCGAAAAAGAAATCAGTTTTTTTTTGAATTACCATACTGTAATTGTCTATATATAAAACATTTTCTTGATGTTACTCATTTTGAAAAAAATGTATGTGATACTTTCAACGGCACATTGATAAATTCACCCAGTAAAAAAAGGATGGAATTAAGGCTAGGTTGGACATGGTTGACATGGGAATACAAGAGGAGTTAGCACCATTGAATGGTGAAAAAACAACATTTCTTCCTCCTTCTACTTACACACTTTCCAGGAAAGAGAGATATTGATTTTTTCAACTTCTTTATTTACATAAAGGTTCTAGAGGGGTATTCATCGAATCTTAAGAAAATCGTTTCAATGCATGATTTAATGTTAAAAGGTATAAAATCAATTTACTTTCATGTTTTGATGCAAGATATAATTATTAGAGGTTTACATTTCATTTCTTCCAAGAATGTATATTATACATTAATGGAATCTATGTTTCTTCTTCAATTCTACTTGTAGAAAAGTTATTGACCCAAAAAATTTGTCGACTATGGAAAGAGAAATTGTCATCATATTATGTGAATTTGAAATGTTTTTTCAGCCCAAATTCATTGATATTATGGTTCATTTGATGGTATAATTTGTGAGAGAGATTTGGTTATGTGGTCATGTGCGCTATAGATGGATGTACCCCATTGAACGGTATATAAATATATTGAAAGGGTATGTCAAAAATCAAAGTAGGTTAGAGGGTTGTATTGTGGAGCTATAGACTGTTGAGGAAGTCATTGAATTCTATAAATAATACCTTTTTGGGGTGCAAATCATTGGTCTAATGAAATCTAATAACACTAGGAAACTTGTGGGTGAAGGAATTTATGGAAAGGAGGTCGTCACAATCAATATTCCATATCACGAGTAGGCCCACTTTACTTTTTTCATAACAGTTTGGATGTTGACCCATATGTTGAAACCCATAAAAAATTATTAGGCATTCAAATCCATTAAGGGATGAAAAATGGATATCAATTAAACATAATCAAACAATTTTTAGGATGGTTTCAAGACTATGTTTTTAAGGAGTCAAATGAAAATCCAAACTCAATTTCATAACATCTTTGATGGATAGCCGAAGGACTAAGTGTGTACATATTATCTTACAATGCTTTTGTAATTAATGGTTATATATTCTATACTAATGAACATGATAAAGGCAGCACCAAAAAGAATAGTTGAGTTACACATGTGGCTGAAGCGATGCATGTTTCTACTGCAATGGATAGAAATCCAATTTACATGAATATGTCATAATTTTTCATCATCAAAAAAATATGGGGGATAGATTATAAGACATTCTGAGTGACGATTTTTCAATGAAAGTGGGTTGATAATAGAAGGGATTTTAATATATAAGATTTGGGATTTGTCAAAGTTGATTTAAGTAATGAAGGGTACAAAGATGAACCATTTATAAGGTAATTATAGGCAGTATAAGTATTTTATGTTACCGATCCTGCAAACCAAAAATGGTCAATTATTCTATTATCGACCAAAACCCCTGAAGAGTCAGAGGAAAATTCAATGAAGTATGACCCTTTCATTGGGATGTCGTAATACTTTTAAAGTGTTCCTAGTGTTTATGGTGTATTTTATGTTAGACGAGACCAAAATAATGGTATTTGGATAGTTGATAGTGGGGTCAAATCCCTTCAACCTTAAAAAAAAAGAGGGTTCAATAATCAGGTTAAATTTCTTTCAAATATACTTCCTGTTGCCTTATGTTAATGTCTATTCGTTACAACTTTTATGTTATCTAAATTAAAAGTTAAACCACTTTTTAAAATAATGACTTCTTCACGTGATGATGCTCCTAATCCCAAGGTACAATAGGTTTCTCGACCTTCTACTACTCATGGTGCAGAAGAACAATAGGTTTCTCACCCTATTGCCTTATGTTAAAATCTGTTCATTGTTGATTTTATATTATCTAAATTAAATTTTAAATAATTTTTGAAGATAATGACTTATGTACGTGATGATGCACCCAATCCCAAGGCACAACAAGTTTCTCAACCTACTGTTGCTTGTAGTGCAGACGAACAATAGGTTTCTCAACCTATTGTTGCTCCTAGTGTAGAGGTACAACCACCATCTACACATGCTGATGTTATCCCTCAGGAGCTAGAGGAACATATTTATGATGGTGGATTTGAGGAAATTAAAGGTGAAAAAACATCGATGATGCAAAAAAAATTGGAGCATTTTAGTTTGATGGTATTAGAAAAAATAATTAAGGATAAAGAGAAAGGCATCAAATACGAGATTGGATGGAATAAGTGGGGCCAACATGATAACCCCAACAAAGCCATTTTTAGTAGTTATATTGGAATCGTTACATGGAAATGTATGGATATTGATATAGCTTCATGGAACCATGTTGTGGATAAGAGTAAGACACTGATTTGGGGAGACATTATGGTAACATTATGATATCATTTTTTTAATTTACTAAAAATTAAATAATGTAACATTGACTTAAAATTAATCATCTCTTAATGAGTGCATTTATAGTAGATGACTCACACAAATATTATGTCTTAAGGGTTGATGGAAGTATTCACAGGGGTTTCCGCACACTTTTAATGAAATATCATCTTAAAGATTCTAAAGGGAAAATAAAACCACACCCACCTCTTATTTATGCACACCTAATAACCCAACATCATGGGATGCGTTTACTGGATGTCATGTGAAGAATTCTTTTCAGGTACATTGTTTATAGTAGTACGTTGTTTGAAAGTATATTTATTCATCACTTTTATTGACAGTGTTTTATTTGTGAAACAGAAACTGAGTGCTGAAAATAAGTTGTGGGCATCCAAACCAACATACCCCTTCTGTAAATAAAGGATGGGGTACGCATCACTTGAAAAAAAATTGGTACATATTTTAAATCTACCATAATACTTTTATGTGATATAAATAAACATAGTAACTATGTTCTTTTTTTATATGCATATTTAAGATTCCAAATAAACAACCACTTCCATCCCACTCCATGTTCTATGGAAGGAGGCACGTGTAACAAAAGATAAAAAACTAATAGATGAAAATACCCAAAAAGTGTAGGAAACATGTGTAAGTATGAACTAATAATAAAAATTGTTTCAAATCACAATTACATAATAAAGATTACTTATTTTCCTATATTTTATATTTGACATAGTCACAATAATCATCAACACCCACACCAGATGCAGAAATACTATCAGTGGCCTTGAAGCATCTAGAAAAGTATGGTCCTGTCATTTTTGCGGGTTTTGGGGTGACACCCCGAACATATTTTGAGAAAAAAACATGTGGAGGATCAAACTATGGAAATAAAAAAGATGATAGAAACATTATCTATTTTTTTAAGAAGAATTAAAATAATAGATATAGATGATAGAAAGTTGGATGGGGGGGAAATAGAAGAAACCATTCAAGAACAACCCATGCATGAAGATCCCCCCACCCCACCAGTTTTGTGGCGATCCATTCCCCTAAAAAACAATTCTTAACTAAGGTAGTCAATTTTATAATAATTTTTTCTATGAAATGTGAATCAGATAGACACTAAACACTAAAATATTTCCTATATTGATATTCTAAAGGGTGAAAATGAAAGTGATGTATATCTATCAACACCCACCTATTTCCTTGTAGCGAGGTTTATAGTGTTCAATATCTAGAACAGAATGCTACACAACAAACCACTTCCAATAGATCATGTCAGAGTGTCAATTACTATAACCCTATAACTGAGTGTTGATCTACCTATTCCAATTTATGATGTAGATATTCATGTAGTCGAACAAGCTCTAGGAACATTCATCACATGGTTGTTAAATATTATAAAAAAAATGTCGACAATGAGGTATTCATTTCCAATTTAATTTTCAAGACAATCATTAAACATTTAATGAAAAAGGCCTGAACCAATTCAATTATTACAAATGGAAAAAGGGAAGGGGTGAAATAAAATAGAGTTGCAAACCCATCTCATGGATAAACCAACCAATAAAAACAATCTACCCAAAGAACCTTAACCCCCCATTCTATATCCACATTTATTATCATTGAAGGCTCTTGTGGATATGAAGCTGAAATATAGTGGTAAAAGCATAATTGATTTTAAAAAATATATATATGGTAGGGATGATCCATACATCATTGGTGTTGAGAGTGAAACTTAAATCCTCGACTATGATTGGTTAGGTGGATCAATTGAAAATGTTTACATGAGGTATGTTTTCATGATTTTATTTTCAAAAAGATGATATAGTATGATAATTATGACAAAATATATTTCATATTTTTCATAGGAGTATGTATGAAAAACAATTTAAGAGATTCCCCCATGAACAAAAATTTGTACTCGTTAGTCCTCATGTCACCTCTACAGAACAAGAGGACATAACTTCCACGAAACATGGTGAAATAGTGGCAGGACTGCTCAAATTGTTTAACAGAAAAAAATACACGTGACAGACTCTTCTTAATACCAATGATGTAGGGGTAAAACTCTACAATTTAATCATATGAAATATATTTAAATTTATTTCATTAGTTATTCTTTTTTGTGTTCTTAGGCATCAATGGGTGCTCATTTTGGGCAATTTAGACACTCCAAGGATTTATTTTCTGGATTCAATGCATGGATATCCAACAAACTGACCAAAAATGATGGTGTTTTTAAATTTTTAATACACTACATCTATCATTTTAGAACTAAACATCTAGTTATATAATTTATATTATCTTTTAATGAGGATTCTATTATGATAGGGTGGTGCATGAATATTTTCTACATCATGGAATGAGGCCATGGGAAAAGGATAAGAAACCTGACAAGTACTATGAGTGGATACAAATTAGGGTATATATAATTATATTTCACTATCCGAACACATAAAAAATTACTTATTTTTCTCAATGTTTCTACAGTGCCTGAAACAAACAAACAGTAAATATTGTGGTTTTTATTGTTCATAAATTTATGAAAAAGATTATATTCCATGAACAAACTAGCATCCCTGAAAATTAATTTTCAAAGATAATTGATATTTAATTTAATCTACTTATTAATAATTTGTATATATATATTTTTGCATTACTACCATGACTGCTGAAAATAGTAATATTCACAAGAGGATATAGATATACTAATAAACGAATGGGAAACATACTTGGTGGAAGAATGTACAAATATACAATAAAGATGGTAAAATTATAAAATAATTTTGACTTTAATAATCATTACTTCCTTATATTTCTCTTTTTTTGATGGTAATGTTCTGATTTATAAGGGATAAACGCCCTATTGAAAATCATGGTTGTTGGTGGTCCTTGTTTGTGCACTAAATGAATTGCATGCTGATTGGGTTTTTGAAATAAATTGGTGGACATCATTTACAGGGTATGTGTGTTGTTGATAGACCACAAAAGATCATGAGTATCCATAAGTGGTTTCCCCATCCCTTGAGTTTGTTGTGACATCTTGAGACATAATGGACATAGAAGCTTAATCCACTCTTTAGTCATCCTAGTGAAGAACCAACTATCATATATTCATTTGGAGATCCTGATTATATAATATTTGGTTCTTCATTGGGCTGAATCAAGCTATTCTATAGAAGGAGGATGTTATTCTGTTTCAACCATACATGGCTCAAAAATGTCACAACAAACTCAAGGGATGGGGAAACCCCATCTGGATACCCGTTATCATTTGGGGTCTATCAACAACACACATACCATATAAATGATGACCACTAATTTCTTTTAAAAACCCAATAAACACGAAATTCATTAAGTGAATAAAACAAAATTGACATACTAAAAACTGAGGAAATTCATTCAGATAGTTTTGATTCTTTAGGAAAATGATCTATCAGTAATTTGTGATGTGTAGGAATCAACTACACCTCAATATGATGCACGGTGTCACCAGTATGACTCCAAATGTGTCTTGTTATTTAAAATTGAAATTAATAGGACAATGATATATCAGTAATGGTTGACGTGTAGGAATCAACCGTAACACAATCTGATGCACAGTGCCACTAGTATGACTCCAAAAGTGAATTGTTATTTAAAATTGACATTAATTCAATTAAAAACACAATTGAAATACTGAAAACTAAGAAAACGCATTCGTATTGTTTTGAAACATTTGTAAAACGATCCATGAGTCAGTTTTGACGTGTATAAGTTAACCTGCTTCAATCCGACAATGGGTGTGATCGGTGTGACTGAAAGTGTCTACTATCAGTTTAAAATTGACATTTTATCTCAAAATGTGTCACTCACTGAAAACCAAGAAAACATAATCAGATTATCTTAAAAATTATGGACAAGGATGTGTAATTCCTTTGTGACGTGTATGAAGCAGTCTCACATCAAACTAATGCATGATGCGACCGGTATGACTCAAACTGCATGTTTTTGGTTTGAAATGACATTTTAGTAAAAACACAAAACTACCAAATGCATTCTAGTTATTTTGATACTTTAGGAAAATGATATATCGTTCATTTGTGGTGTGTAGGAACTAACCGCACCTCAATCTGACACATGGTGTCACTAGTTTGACTCCAAATGTGTATTATTATTTAAAATCGACATTAATTCAAGTAAAAAACACAACAGACATACTAAAAACCAAGAAAATGCATTCAGATTGTTTTTATACTTTAGAAAAATGATCATGAGTCAGTTTTGATGTGTAGGAATCAACCCCACCTCAAACTGACGAATAGTGTGACTGGTGTGACAAAAAGTCTCCGCTATCGGTTTAAAATTGATATTTTAACTAAAAACATGTCACTCACTAAAAACCAAGAAAACACACTATGGTTCTCTTTTAAATTAAGCAAAGTGATTTGTAATCCCTTTATGGCATGTATGAAGTAGTCTCACATCAAACAGATGCACGATGCGACCGGTATGACTCAAATTAGATGTTTTTGGTTTGAAATGACATTTTAGTAAAAAAAATTGACATACTGAAAAATGAGGAAATGAATTCTGATTGTTTGGATACTTTATTAAAATGATCCATAAGTCATTTGTGACATGTAAGAATCAATTGTACATCAATCTGACGCATGGTGTCACCGGTATGACTCCAAATGTGTCTTGTTATTTAAAATTCAAATTAATTCAAGTAAAAAAACACATCTAAAATAGTGAAAACTCAGAAAGGAAATTTCTATTGTTTTGATACATTAGTAAAATGATCCCTGAGTTAGTTTTGATGTGTCATAATCAACCCCACCTCAATCCGACGAATGGTGTGACTTGTGTGACTAAAAGTGTCCGCTATCAATTTAAAATTTACATTTTAACTCAAAACGTGTCACTCACGGAAAACCAATAACACTTGATCTGATTTTCTTCTAAGTTATAGATAGCTATTTGTAAATATTTTTTGATTTTTATGAATAATTCTCACATCAAACTGACGCATGATGCGACTGGTATGACTCAAATTGTATTTTTTGGCTTGAAATGACATTTTAGTAAAAAACACAACGTATGTACTGAAAACCAAGGAAATTCGTTTCGATTGTTTTGATAATTTAGTAAAATGATACATCAGTCTTTTTTATGTGTATAAATCAACTACACCTCAATCTGACGCACAATTTCACCGGTATGACTCCAAATGTGTCTTGTTATTTAAAATTGACATTAATTCATGTAAAAAACACAATTGAAATACTGAAAACTGAGAAAATGTATTAGTATTATTTTCATATTTTAGGAAAACAATCCATGATTTAGTTGGGACATGTAGGAATAAACCCTGCCTCAATCTGACTAATAGTGACTGGTATGACTAAAAGTGCTCGCTATCAGTTTAAAATTGACATTTTAACTGAAAATGTGTCACTCACTAAAAACCAAGAAAATGAGATTTTATAATCTTCCATATTAATTAAATCGATTCATAAGTCTTTTGTGACTTTTATGATTCAGTTCCACATCAAACTGAGGCACAATGCGACTGGTATGACTCAAATTGCATGTTTTCAGTTTGAAATGACATTTTTGTAAAAAAACACAACAAACATACTGAAAACCAAGGAAATGAATTAAAATTATTTTTATACTTTAGTAAAATGATCCATCAGTCATTTTTGATGTGTAGGAATCAACCGAACCTCAATTCGGCACACCGTGTCACCAGTATGACTCCAAATGCGTCATTTTTATTAAAAATTTTCATTTTTTTAATGTATTCTTAATATTAATATTTAATTTATTTCTTTAATAGTATTACTAATTTAAAATTTGTATTATTATATAAGTGGAACCTTTTTCTCGGGTTAGGATTATTTTTTTGGTGACTATTACCATTGGAGGATATTTTTTAGAGGGGACCCCAGATGTCAAAAGAGAAAACATTAATTTTTTTAACTGTTTGTTCGATATTTGTAAATGTGATTTTATAAAACATTGTTCAAATTTTATATAGAAGTTTTTTTTGGTATATACTATGAGTGAAAAAGTTTTATTCATGATTTCATTTTAATGTATATAGCATTGTTTTCAAAACTTTTGTGTGCATTGCTTTTTTCATCATTTGCATTGTGTATGTGGTTCTTTTGTATATATATACTATGAGTGGATATTTTTTAGTAGGTTTTTTCTAGTTTGTGTTGGTTATTTATGTTGGTTTGATTTTTGTGATCGGCTATTTATTTTATTTGTAGGTTTCTTGGTGTGATGTTATATTAATAGCATGCCCAGATAGGGAAGCCTTTATCAGTGCTAGTTAATGCGCTAATAAATGGGGACTTTATTATCACTTTGAATAGTGATCATAAAGTGGGTCCTTTATCAGCACTTTTTTAGCACTAATAAAGGGTACCCCCCTAATAGAGGATCAATTAGTAGTGTTTTTTTAGCACTGACAAATGCATTTTTAGTGCTGATAAATGCCAGTTTTGTGGTAGTTCACCATTAAGAGGGATTTGAAACATTGTTACACATATCCATCTTTATCATGAATTATGAAAGATGTCTCTACTATAGAAAAATTATTGGATTTTGTGTTTAATGATAAGGAAGGCTATTATTTTATAATTTCAGGGTTTATTTTATCAAATATGGTGATCATAAAACCAATTTTTTCATCAGAATGCATCAATGAGGAAAATGAAAAAAAAATTTATCTAAGCACAAGATGGCTAATAGGGTCTTTACAACTGAAAAAATAAAGATCCAGAAACTTGTCTAGGATTTCTATAGGAATATTTTTAGTTCATAGGGTGTTTCTCTTTCTATAAGACTTATAGATTGTATTGAGCTAATGGTTTCAGCTATCATGGATTAGGGGCTTTAATCCAACCTCTTAGTTCATGACACTAGCTAATTGCTAAAGTGTATTTATTCAATAAAGGATACTAAAATTGATGGATTCTATGATTTATTATTTAAATTTTTTTTGAATGTTGTTGGGACCAATATTATTTATTTTGGAGAGAGGTTTATGAAAAGGTTACATCATTTTTTAAAAGATCTATGAAAATCTCATTGTTCTTATTTTTAATGTTCCTGGTTCAATAAAAATGTATATGTTTAGACGTATATTAATATGATATATCATTTAAAATACTTTTTCAATGATTATATCCTATCATGTGAGTAAAATCATTCCATCCACTATCACAAAAAATCATAGTGTTTTTTAGAATATTTATCACAAAAAATTACATTATCATTCATTAATTCATTAATTCTATGAAAACATGATCAACTTCTAAAATGGGGATATTGGATTAGAAACTAGATTATAGGAAGGATTATGATTGATTAAAATGGTCCATCCTAGAATCTGTGATGTTAAAAATAGGCTTTGGTACTATGTGGGTTGAGGTGATTATGAAATGTGTAATTTTTGTTTCCATCCGAATCAAGGTGAACGGTGACCTCACCAGATATTTTTTCTAATGGAGGATTATGATAATAAGATCATATTTATTTATAGTTATTATTTCCTATGACACATTTTATTCTCTTATCTTTTACTCGAGTCTATGGAAAGGGGTCTTATTCATGGTTCAAAGGTATTCCATGAAAGTATTATTATTTCCAATTTTTTCACTGAAAATTGTCTACTTTCTTTAAGAGAAGCATCATAAGAATGTTAGTAAATTAAGAAAATTTTTAATACTTATGAGAGAAAATTTGGTTAAGGTTTCAATTTTTCTAAATCAAAGATATATTTAAGTAAATAAGTTAAAGAAGGAAATAAATATTGGATCTATTATTTAGGTGTCCTTATGATTATTGAAATAAAACATAAATATGTATCCCTCCATAATATTTTTATACATTATAAAAATGAGTTTTTATTTTTTATCTTGCATAAGGTAAATTCTAAAATTCACAGATGGGCTGAGAAGAATATCTTCAGGGATAGAAAGGATTTCCTCCTTAAAGAAGTTTCTCAGGATATTCCTTCATATGTGATGTGCTTATTTAAACTCAATAATTTCATTATCTATATTTTATATTCATAATTTTCTAATTTCTAGTGGGGTTGGTCTGATGGTAAGAAAATAATTCAGTGGATCACTTAGGAGGATCATTATTCTCTAAAGGCTTGTAGTGGAATGGGCTTTAGGGATTTAAATTGTTTTAATAATTCTTTACTGGTGAAACAAAGGTGGAGTATTCATCTTCTTTTTGAAATCCTATATGTAAATCTTGTTAAGGATAAATATTAATTTAAATTTAATTTATTATCTTCCAAATTAGGGCTCAAGGAGAGATTCTTCTGGAGAAGTGTTTGGGGTTCCATTGGTATTCTAAATCTCATTCTTTATTGAAGGATAACATAGGGTGATAAGGTCCATAATTATAAGGGAACATGGATAGATAATATTCCCATACTGAAACACACATCAGGAATAGTGAAATTACATGAGGATATTTTTGTTATATAATTATTGAATGATGTTATGAATAGTTGGTACCATCAGAAGATAGATCTTTGGATTAATTCTTATAACACAAAGGCTATCCTAGAAATCCATTTAACTATTGAAGCTAGTATGGATAAATTATGTTGGAGTTAAGGGGGATCCAAGTGTTATTCAGTGTGGTACCCATATATATGTTCTTTGGTGAATGGATAATCCCTCATTTCTATCTTTTGGAATCATATTTTGAATTTAAAGTTCCCATCAAAAATGAAACTATTTTTTTGGAATGTCTTTGGGGGTATACTTATTACATAAAATATTTTGGTTATAAATCAAATGTTAACAATAATATATGTATTATATAAAGGGAATAAGCTGAGAAATCCTTCCATGATATTTTTTCATGTCTCAGGATTCTAATTTATTGAGATCAGGCATAGAGAGAATACTTGATCGATGAGAGAGTCTCGATGATGCTAATATGATGATCTTGGAGTGGATTGATTCCATACCATCCCATGGGGAGACTAGTCTTTGTATTCAATAATGGGTTATATGGTTTCATCGTAATGATTTTTTGTTTGATCATGTCTTGATGGATGATGTTTTATGGTTAGATAAAGCCTGATGCTCGATTAAAATTTGGGGGTTTGACCCTAGTGACAATATGAACATCCCCATGTGGGGTTATTTAATTAAATGTCTGCCTCCACCAGGGTGTTTGTTTAGGGTGAATACGGATGCTGAAATTATTGGTGAGTTTGGTTTTGGTATGGGGTCCTTCATCTATGATCACCGGGGGTATCTTATTTTGGCCTTTCATTCTGTGGTCAAGGAAACTTGGAAACCCACTGTTGCAGAATCTATGGCTATTCTTTATGGTTTAGAATTTTTCTTTTATCATGGTTGGAAATTTATTTTTGTTGAATCATATTTACAAATCATCATTAAATACCTTGATGAATTGGAGGTGGCTGGAAAACATTTGGGTACATTATGTATAATATACGACCATTGACATATAAAGTTTCATCATGTGCGTCCTCTTTAATTGGAGGAGAATTAAATCAGGTGGATTGCTATCATACTTTATTGAGAGGATCTCAAGATTATATTCATTGGTTTTCATCCTTTCCCTTGGATCATTATAAAATTCCCTCTGGTAATCTCTAATTTTTTCCCTTTTTCCATTAAAAAAACTGGATTCAAAGGGAAATATTACATGTCTCGAAGGTCCAGTGGCATAATGGCCTTAGAAATAAGTGATCCATAGTTCCTTAGCCAAAAATCTCATACAACTTAATTTGAAACCACTTCACTAAAAGAAAATCTCCCCATAACCTTAACAAGTCTACACCTGGATAACCACCTAACGTTTTTATTATCTTGTAGTGTCCTTTGCAGAGCTACACGGGTTGATAGCATGTCCACTATATCCCTCATTCAATACTAAGTATGGTTAACTCCACCTTGTGACTTCTACTTCCATGATATATCATTCTGGGGTTTCACTAGAATAGGATAACCTTACTTGCTCCATGGCCCAGAGGCTCTACGGCCCAAAGGCCCATCATGGCTCAAAGGCCATGTGGCCCAAAGGCCCAATTTGTAGCTGCTAATATATAGATATATTATTGTTACTAATTAATTATATAAATTCTATATTTTATTTTAATATAATTATATATTTATTTATATATTTAGTATATAAAATATTATATATAAAAAAGATAAATTAAAAGGAATAAATTAAAAAAATATTGTAAATGAATTAATAAAATTAATTGTATAAAATGTATTAAAAAAGATTTAATATCATGATAAATGTATTTATAAATGTATTAATATTATAACAACTTATTTATTAATAAATTTATTGGTGAATGTATTAATTATTATTATAATATTGTTTTTTAGAGATATGAATAAATGTTTTATAAATATATCATTAATATAAATGTATAAATAGTAATATTATGTATAACTTTTTTCACGATGTATCATTAATTATAAAACTATAAAATTAAATATAATAATTTAAATAAATATATTTTAAATTTATATAAATATATATATATATATATATACAATGGTTCAAGGAGGAAATGAAAAACAAGAAACTCATACACTAACAATAGAACGGTACTTGAAAAGACTCAAACTTGATACTTCACTGAGAACCTATAGGGACAACTACCACAGAACTCCACCCTAAGGAAACTTTATACATTTATATATATTATTATTACTGATTATAGATGTATTTATTGTATTGATTTTATATTAAAAATATAATTATTTATTAACTTATAATTAAAAATAAAATTTTTTAATTTAATATATAAATTGTTATGCATGAAAAAAATACATAAAATATATATTACTAACTAGAAAAATTTCTAAAATTCTAATAAGATCTTTTTATCTTTTAAGTTCACTTAAATATTTTATGTTTAGTTTTTTCAATTGCTTCAATATATACACACACTTATATATTTAAATATTTTCACATATTCATGAAAGATGTCTGGTGGGTATAAACCTTGTGTGTGGTGCGATGCACTACTACAGATCATGATATTAAAAGAACCAAAAATGGGATTTTTCTTCAAATCTATTTTTTATTTTTTAATAAAAACCACTTTGAAGATGAATTGGATCCACTTAAAATCACAAAAGAAGACAAATCAAAACATATACCCATCAGTCCACCAAAAATAGGCTGGTGTGGTGTATCTGTTAGAGGTTTTGGGATTTATAGTACGTGTAGAAATAGAATTTTTCAATGCTAAAAAATCACTGACAAACTAAGAACCCTTAAAATTATATGGGATTTATCATCACTTTTTTTTTAATAATAATGGTTGTCTTTACCAGTGCTCTTTTTTAGCACTAATAATATTACAAAAAATGAAAAAAATCCTTCAACCCATATCTTTTATTATTACTCCACCCCCCCCCCCACACACACACATTATTAGTGCTTTTGACCCTTGAATTCCCATCCCCTAGCCTTGCTCAATCCCATACACTTTATATATTCTTTACAAGACCTTTATGAGTGCTTTACATGCCCTTCATCTTTGATAATTCCTAGAATTGAACCCATGACCTTTTACTTCAAGTACTAACGCCTTTACCACTACACCATCAAGATTTGAATAATATTTTATGATATAACTATTTACATATATATACATAATTAATTTTTATTTATATATTTATTCATATAATTATTTTTAAATACATTTTAAAAATATGTCTATATAGTGTATATTTATATATAAATTTTATACATATTTATATGTCTACATATTTATATATATATTTATACCTATTTACATATAATTTTTTATATAGATATAAATTTTCTATAATGTATGTATAAATATTTATTTAAAATATATTTATATACCATATTTAATAAAAATGATATATTTATAAAAATACATTTATATATATGATGTATTTACACAATATTGACCCACAAACACACACATATTTACACACACAAACAAATTTACATTTAACACATACACAGACTGATATTTAAATATACGTATTTATTTACATATAATATTATATATACATAAATATATATTTCTTTATTGAATCACATGTATTTTTATATAATCATTACTTGTATGGGTATATATATATTTTAATTCATTTCTATAAGGTAAATAAAAAAGGATAATTTTTTATTTTAAATAACATTAATAATAAATATTTATTTCTATATTGTTTATATATGTAAAAAATACTTTTATTTAAATATTTTAAAATATTTATTTGTAAAATTAATTTATTATATGTAAGTATATGAAAATATTTTTATATTAAATTTTAGTGACACTTAAATATGAAAAATAATAAAATTAAAACACTATGATATCCATATTACTATAATAATAGAGAATAGATTTAGTCTCATCTAAAAAAAGATAATAAGTCCCCCTCAAATGAGGCTAAAATTCCATCAAATGTTTAAAAACAATAATGTACCCCTGAAAAAAAAACCTAATTTTTGGAGGGCTTCTAGTCCATTTAACCTTGAAAACATGTTAACATAGGGGCCCCATGAAACCATGTAATTGATATTTTTGTAAGCTTCAATTTTATATGTGGTAGAGCTCAAACAGACATCCAAATAAAAATTTATGATTATCTGAACTTCAAGTCGTGTTTTAAAATTATCTTAGATCATTCATGAATTTATTGAATTTTTTATTTTATATAATTGTTATTAAATTATTATTACTCAATAATAATTTGAAAATTATTGATTAATATTCATTTCATAAGAAAATTTCACTAAATATATTTTATATTAAGTTTAAATTCATATTGGTCTTATATAAATCATATTAAAAAAATATCATATTTATATATTAATATAGGGATTTAATGATATTTTTTTATGAAATATACCTTTTATTATTTCTAAAACAAATGATGAAAATGAGGTTATTTTATCAGCACTTTTTTTAATACTGATGAAAACACCCCCCCCCTTATTAGCACTTCTAGCTAGCACAGATAAATGGTAGTGCTGAATTTCATACATTATTTATTAGTGATGAGTCATTATTTACTAACTTTCCCTAACTCATTTAAGATATGAACAATGTTCTCTTTATCTAATTGATTTTATTCATTGTTTCCTCCTTGTTACTATGTACATAATTAATTAAAAATTTGTATATATTATATTCATAAAAATATATCTAATATAGATCAATATTTTAAAAGCGCTAAAAATGATCTTTATTGGTGATAAAAAAGATTTGTTCATCTAAGTGTCGCTAAAATCCAACTTTTCTCAATGCTAAAAAATGGTGACAACAGGTTCCTTTATCAATTCTAAAAAAAAGAGTAGACCAAGGCACAATTTATCAGTGCTTTTTTAGCACTGATAAAGGCCCTATTTATCAATGCCGAAAAAGTGATGATAAATTGAATCTTTGTTGGTGCTAAAAAAATTCTAATAAACTGTGCATTTATGGGTGCTTATAAAATTTGAAAAATAATATATTTTTCAGTGCTTTCACTCTCATACCAGCTATAAGAGATTTCAACCCCCCCCCCCACTCTCCCACCACCACCACCACCATTAACCTAAATGTGCTCCAAGCCTCATGGACCCCCCCCCCACCCCCACCCTTCCCCTTCAGTGCTTACAACACCCCTTTTTCAATGGTTTTCCATTTGCAAGCTTCATGATCAACTGCGCGGATGCATGGGATCTTTTGACCTCCCTTGTGCATTCAAACACCTTTACCAGAGCCCCCAAAAAAAATTTCTATATATTTTACGATATTTATTTTTATTTATCTATATTTACATAAATATTTTTTGTTAATATATTTATATATATATTTATATAATTATTTGTAAATATATTTATAAAATGTATGTTTTTGGGTGTTTTTTTTGTGTGTGTGTGATATATATATAATTATACTTATTTAAATATAATATATAATAATTGTCATTTACATATATTAGAATATAAATATATATCTCTTTATTAATAAACATTCATCTCTATATATATACAATATATAAACATTTTTATAAGTATATATATATATATATATATATTAATATATTTTTATAATGTAAAAATGATTAGGTATCATTTTAAATAAAATGGATAATAAATAATTCCATATGATTAAAATAATTATTTTTAAATAAATTTTTAAAATATGTTTATATATTTTATACACAAAAAGGTTCATAGGACATGAGAGCCTGCTCTTAAGAAATTTATTAAATAATAAAGATGAAAAATGAAATAGGGAACGATGGGGTCAAATAGTGACAAACCCTCATCCCTAAAATAAAACAACAAATGAATGGAATTAGGGATCCGCATAATCATGATCAAAGGAATCATCATCAGATTCCCATTTTGATTCTTAATTAGTCTGATTGAAGAGCACCAAATACTTCTCCCCGAGATTTTGTTGGTCCATATTGAGTTTTCTCATAGAACGGCCATGCCCCCCCCCCATGATGTAGCCCAATCATCACAACCACATCCCCGATCTAGAGATTTTGGATGATGACACTGTTTCCAAGACTTGGGCTAATTCCATTCTGAATGATCCCTCCCCAATTCATCGATTTGATCATCCATAATTTGTATTTCCTTTCCATGCCCTACATCAAGAGGACTCTCACAAGGTACCGAAAGAACAATGATATCCTCCTCGGTCACTGCATTCCCTTCAAGGTCACAATCAAAAACTGAGCATTCCCTGCCTCATTAGGAGCATTCTGCAAAATCATTGATGAATTCAATGAATTCTCCAGATTCTACATACCATTACTATTTCATGAGGCTTCATCCGTAGCTTTCTAGACCTCATCATGAGATGAAGTGTCCTTGGAAACAATATGTGACCAAATCTTTTTATTACTAGATCTATGTATAGATTCATCCCTCTAGAGATCCAACTCAACACCAATATGTGTGTCATTCTATGTGAAAATGACTTCATCTATATCATCCTTCTTCTGATTATCACATTCAATAAGAATTCTATCCACACAACTAGCCATTACTTGGATTGCAGACTGCTCTATCATGGGTTTTATCCCTTCCCCATCATTCACATTCTCATTCAATAAAATAATAAATTTTAAATTAACCATAGAGTGACCATTATTTTTTACAGTTTGAGAAAAAAACTTTATTTCAGTATTTAGAGTCCAAGTTCCCTATATACCAAAAAAATCATTAAAAATTAAGGCTTCTTCTAAAAATCTATTAAGATTTATATTTTTTGATCCACAAAAATAAATAGAACCGAATCCATAAGAGTTGAACTTATATCAACTTTCATAATCACTCTAGAAAAATTTCCAATGTGGGTAATATTTGTTTCTTATTCAAATATGATTGGAGACCCAATAGAAGAAGTAATATCCCACAACAACTGAGAATGAAAAAGAAACCACAGTAGACCTTGAATTCATATCCAATTTTGGGTGATGGATTTTTTCATCATAGAAGGACTGGAGAAGGGATCCCAACCATGGATCCTTAAAATTCTATGTTTAAGGGAAATAAAACCTAATCCATATGCTCTAGATTTCAGTTCATCAAAAGGGAACAAAATATGAAAGAACGCCCTACTTTCACATATATGAAAAATTAATTACATGTATGCATTTATTTACATATATTAGAATATACATATAAATATATTTTTTTATTGACATGCACATATTTATATATAAACATTACTTGTATAGGTGTGTATGTCTGTGTGTGTAAATAAATTTTTATAAGGTAAATAAATGTACAATTTTTTATTTTAAATAAAATGAATAACAAATATTTATTTCTATATAGATTATAAATTTAAAAATAAATTTTTATATAAATTTTTTTAAATATGTATTTTTTCAATCGATTTATTATATTTAAATATAATAAAACATGCATACATTGTCACGACCCGTCCTCGGGGCCCGTTCCGTAACTACCCCAAGCCCGCCTTCCATAGGCCAGAGGCTGGCGACTAGCACCAAGGCGTAATTCCCGGTAAAAAGGGAAGGCATTGCCTTTGTAAAGTAAACAAACACCACAGAGCAAGCAAGCAGTAGAAGTAAACACTAAGTAACAACTGGGTACAACAGTAAGTGCGAAAAAGTAAATGGGCCAGAATACAAACCCAAACTGAAAGTAAGTACAACTGGAAAGGGAAAACAGCAACTGTAAAGTGAATCCGCAGCGTCGAGCCATCAACTGGAAGTCCCACATGAAGGGTGGGTACAGATAGCCTCCACTGCTCCTCAGGTCCAGCCGACCGCTCCGAGTACATACCGCCCAGTGGTCCACCTCCAGGTACCATCCTACTCTGAAATCCTCAACCACGATCAGAAATGTCCATCATCTACAACCAACACAATGTAGTGCGGGCATATCCCGTACAGGGGTGAGTATAATCTACTCAGTAGGGACCCTGAGACCCCCGAAGGTCTCCTAGAGTCCACAAAGGATAAAGCACAAAGGAAAGATACAATCACGAAGTAACATTCGACACTGCTTAGATATATGCCCATACATTTACCTAAGTCATCAATTCCAGTACGCTCTAACTTCTGAGCCCATGTACAACCCAGTCCACACAGGAAATCAAAATGTAAATCCACACAGGATAGCACAACACAATCCACATAGGAAAGAAAAACAAGATTCATCTCACACAGGTATACTTCTTCGTAAGATTATAGAGATGATCAGATATTGCCACTGATTCATTTAAGCCATCGGACCCACAAAGGCTCGATAGGTACTACCCCCCGTAGTGACCCACAAAGGATCTGACCCACAAAGGATGGATAGGTAACTAACCCCCGCAATGACCCACAAAGGATATGACCCACAAAGGATCGAAAGGTAACTAACCCCCGTAATGACCCACAAAGGATCTGACCCACGAAGGATCGATAGGTAACTAACCCCCGCAAAGACCCACACAGGATCGGACCCACACAGGATCTGTAGGCACTGGCCCACACAGGACCGCTGACCGCTGACCCCCACAGGATCGGACCCACGCAGGATCGGTAGCATCGATCCACGTAGGATCACTGAGTGTTGTAGTCGTCGTCGTCGAATCCACTAAGGATCTCTGTACAGTCATCGTCAAAGTCACAGCCAGCTCTAGGGTTCCCGCACATAGCAAGTTCGTTCGGGAGGGTCCGTTCCACGAGCCGAGAGGCTGATACATCAACTGACACATAGTCCGGAGTAGATGTATCCAAAAGTTCCGTATCGTCAACATGAACTCAACGTCGCAGATGGCGCGTCAATCGGACGCCTGGTCTGAGAGTTATTGCCTTTTTCGTCCAAAGGGCCCGGTTGGTTTTTAAGTCAAAACCAACTCGACCGTACTCCACCTGCATCCAAACCTCGGGAGGAGTAATCCAAAAGATCTTTCTCACTTAGAGGAATCCATCAAAGTCGATGGCACATCAATCGGACGTCCAGAACTCAAGATATAAGTGTTTCTGCTCCGAGGGCCCGGTTGGTTTCGTGTACGAACCAACCCGGCCGAACACAAAGTTATCCGAAACCTTGAGTGCAATATACCAAAACGCCTGCCTAGATCCAAGGATCGCATCGTAACTGATGGTGCGTCGATCGGAGGCCCACAGCTCAAGTTATGGGAAACAGACCGAATAGGATCGGTAATAGGGTGTTCGGGCCCGGTTCGACCCGGCCCGATACCCCCAGGGTTGGCCCAAACCGGGTCGACCCGAACTGGGTCCGGGTCTGGCCCACTTGGGTGCGGCCCGGCCCGGCCTGGGCGCGCCCCAGCCTGGCGGTCCGGTTCGGCGGACTGGCCAGGGCAGCCGCCCGGCGCACGGCGCGCTGGCGCGCCGCCAGGGGTTCAGCCGAACGACCGAACCGTTTCGAGGTGGGGGGACTGCCCCCGCATGAAGGAAACCGCGACCCCTTAATGGGGCTGCTCATCTGGTAGGCCGGGGGTTATGACCCCCGGCGCTCTCCTCGAACCGATCGGCCCGGCTGGCCGGCCGGCTGCCGCCATCACGGGACCGGCAGGGGCCGGTCCCCTCGCTCCGACGCCGGCGGCCCGGTGCTGGCCGCCGGTTCCCTTGCATCGCCGCGGCCCAGAACCGGCCGCGGCCTTGGTTCTTCTGGCGTGGTGCGACGGCGCCGCACCCTTCCGTTGTGGCCCCGCTCCGGCCGCAGTGCTTCTGAGGTCCTCCGGCGGGGCGTGACGGCATCGCGTTCTTTGTTCATCTTCTACGGTGTGGCGTGACGGCACCGTGGATTTGTTGCTTCCAACGGCGCGGTGCGGCGGTGCTGCGTTTCTCCACTCTCCCTTTTACAATTTCCGCGCAGTGCTTCGTCACCACGTTGCCTTGTTCGTCGCATCAAAAAATCCACAACCTAAAGGGGAGGAGTGTCGGTCATGTTCGTGCGGTCTGACCCCCTCCCGTTAATGCGATAACAGGCGGTTCAATTGAAAGGGGATAAATGACGAAAGAAAATCACAAAATAGAAACTCATAAAACCCCTACCTCAACGCTCTCGTAGAACGAGCATACGTCACGGAATTAACCATCGCGGAAGGAGGATCATCGGCGTCGCGGTACACGGCATCGTGCCGTCGATCTCTAAGGGTTCGGCGTTCTTCGTCGCCCTTCATCGGAGGTCGGCGTTCTTTGCGTTTTCTCATTCTTCGCGAAGGAGGATGAAGATCTTCAAGCTTTAGAGCTTTCCCCAAATCCTCTCAACAAGCAACCCCTCAACAAAAAGTGTTGGTATTATTTTATTCCCATGCCAACGATTTGAAATTCAAAGATAAGAAACGAACAATTAATTCGAATAATTAATTGTAACAATTTAACATCCCAATTTAATGGGGGTGTTTCTTAACCAGAAAAACGCACGGTTGAATTTCATTAAAGAGGGGGTTGCGAGTGCGTTACTTATGAGGGAAGAAACAGTGGGGATCGTGTGGACCCCACCTCACAAATATCCTACCAAGTGGGTAGGATATTTTGGGTTCTACCCAATCTGCTTAACTTAGCTTAAGTGGCTTTAAGTGGCTTTATGTGAAATAAAATAAAGTGTTGCACCCCTTTTGTTTTATTTCTTAACTTAACCCCAAAAAAATTAAAAACCACACCTGAGCAAACGCAACTCCGGAAAAGGCGTTTCTAAGAAAATACTGGTGTTGCGATTCCATCGATCCCCTCAGAATTCGATTCCGAACACCGGTTCAAAAGTTAGAAAACCCCGCTCGTTCGTTCACTGAACGTACCCGAGCCAAACATCGGAAAATGATTCCGGGCACACCGGGCCTCGGAATCAGGTTTCGTCAGAAACTGCGTTCTTTTCAAATTCCAAATAAAATTAAGAAAAAAATTCCCTTGAATTTTAAGGGTCTTTACATCACTCCCACCTCAGGGCTTTACGTCCCCGTAAAGATACATCATAAACTAGGGAAACAAATATGGGTACTGAGCACACATCTGAGCCTCCCGCTCCCAAGTGCTCTCCTGGAGGTTCCCGTATTGCCATCTGATGCGCACTAGAGGAATCGACCGTCCACGTAGGACCTTCTCATGTCGATCCTCAATCTCCACCGGAACCTCTGCAAAGGTCTCCTCATCATCAAAGTCCAGCTCCCCATGGTCAATGATATGCGTCGGGTCGTGCACGTATCTCCTCAGCTGAGATATGTGGAAGACATCGTGCACCCGGTGCAACTGAGGTGGTAGAGCCAGGCGATAATCCACCTCGCCAATCCTGCTAAGGACCTGGAATGGTCCGATGAAGTGTGGAGACAACTTGCCGCCTCGTCTAAATCTCCGTAATCCACGGTGAGGTGAGACACGCAAGAAGACGTGGTCGCAATCTTCGAACTCTAGTGGCCTCTGCCTCCTGTCAGCATAAGACTTCATCCGGCTCTGAGCTGTCCTCATCCACTCCTGGATGACCTGGACCTTCTCTGTCATGGCCTGGACCATCTCCGGTCCCACAAGTGCTGACTCCCCAGGGTCTATCCAGCACAAAGTAGATCTGCAAGGTCGGTTGTACAATGTCTCGTATGGTGCCATCCCAATGGTGGAGTGGTATCTGTTGTTGTACGCAAACTCCACCAAGGGTAGGTGGTCCTCCCAGCTACGACCAAAGTTGAGGACACATGTGCGGAGCATGTCCTTGAGAGTCTGTATGGTCCTCTCTGTCTGACCATCTGCTTGAGGGTGAAAGGCGGTGCTCAGACGTAGCTGCGTCCCGAACGCCTCCTGCAACCCCTTCCAAAGTCGGGAAGTAAAGCGAGCATCTTGATTGGAGATGATAGATGATGGCACACCGTGAAGTCGTACAAACTCTTGAACATAGAGACGTCACAAGCTCTCCACTGAGCCCAGCTCTCTAATGGGTAAGAAGTGAGCCGACTTGGTGAGTCAGTCGACAATCACCCAAATGGAGTCGTGACCCCTGGAAGTGTGTGGAAGTCCAGTCACGAAGTCCATATATATCTCGTCCCACTTCCACTCTGGGAAGTCCAAGGGTTATACCAAGCCTGCTGGTACCTGATGCTCTGCCTTCACCTACTGGCAGGTGAGGCATCGAGAAATGAACTCTGCCACAGCCTTCTTCATGCCCGGCCACCAGTGCTGTCGTCTAAGATCCTGGTACATCTTCGCCACTCCAGGATGTACCGCCAAAGGATAAGTGTGAAACTCTCTCAGCACCTCCTCCCGTAAAGCAACTGGTACCAAGGTACATCCTCTGAAAAGAACTCCTTGCTCTGCTCCAAAGGAGAAACCATCAGGTGCCTGTCCTGAGGATATCTGTGCACGCCGCGTATCACAGTCAGTGTCCCCACGCTGTACCTATCTGACCCACTGCAGTAGTGGAGGGGTGAGTGTGAGAGACTGAAGGAAGTCTGCACCATCTCTATCCAAGAAGGATATCTCCAAAGCGGCTAGCTTCTCGGTCACCTCCTCAAGTAGTTGAATGCTCGTCCTCCTGTTGAGAGCATCGGCTACCACGTTCCCCTTCCCAATAGTATAGACTATCTCAAAGTCATAGTCCTGGAGGAACTCGAGCCATCGCCGCTATCTCAGGTTCAGGTCCTTCTGAGAGAAGATGTACCTGAGTCTCTGATGGTCAGAAAAGATTGTAAAGCACTCTCCCATCAGGTAGTGTCACCATGTCTTCAGAGCGAAGACCACTGCTGCTAACTCCAGGTCATGGGTAGCGTAGTTCTGCTCATACGGCCTCAAATGACGTGGTCCATAGGCGATCACTGCCTACCCCTACATCAGGACACATCCGAGTCCGGTCCTTGATGCATCGCATTAGACTATGTACCCTACTCCCTCGTCCGGCAACCTCAAGATAGGTTCACTGGTCAATCTCTATCTCAGCTCCTGGAAGCTCTGCTGACAACTGTCTGACCACACAAAGGGTTTCCCCTTCTTCGTAAGATCTGAGAGTAGTGCCGTAACTCTGGAGAAGTATGGCACAAATCTCCAATAGTATCCAGCTAGTCCCAAGAAACTCTACACCTCTTTCACGCTCCTGGGTGGCTCCCAAGCTAGCACTGCCTCGATCTTCGAAGATCCACTGCAACTCCCGCCCCAGAGATGATGTGCCCCAAGAAGTCGACCTCACGTATCCAGAACTGACACTTAGAGATCTCTCCATAAAGCTGG
Source organism: Viscum album (assembly GCA_963277665.1). Lineage (NCBI taxonomy): Eukaryota > Viridiplantae > Streptophyta > Magnoliopsida > Santalales > Viscaceae > Viscum > Viscum album. The sequence goes on from OY728129.1 coordinate 1,041,806,340, forward strand.
TGCTCTTTGATTGTGTCTAGTACAACCCGCAAGTGGTAGGCATGCTCCTCCTCAGTCGTCGAGTATATGAAAATGTCATCGATGAAGACCATGACAAATCGATCGAGGTACGGCTGAAAGATCCAGTTCATGAGGCCCATGAACAATGCCAGAGCGTTGGTCACGCCGAAAGGCATAACCAAGAACTCATAGTGCCTATACCGACATCTGAAGGCCGTCTTATGCATGTCCTCGTCCCAAACTCTGAGCTGATGATAGCCTGACCTGAGGTCTATCTTTGAGAACCACCGTGCTCCCGTGAGCTGATCGAAGAATTCATCAATCCTCGATAGAGGATACTTGTTCCTTAATGTCACCAGGTTCAGGAAACGATAGTCGACACAAAGTCACAAGCTCCCGTTCACCTTCTTGGCGAACAATATCGGGGAAGCCCAGGGTGAAACACTGGGTCAGATGAAACCCTTGCCCTATAAGTCCTCCAATTGTACCCGTAGCTCTCAAAGCTCGGTGGGAGCCATCCGATATGCTGGGGTGGATATCGGGGCTTTCTCGGGGTACAGATCAATATAAAAGTCTACCTCTATGCGAGGAGGTAGTCCTAGAACGTCGTCGGGAAAGACGTCTGTATACTGATCCACCACTGCAGGAAAACTAGGACTCCGCACGTCAACAACTCCTAGGATGAAGCTACCCAACTGATTAGTGATGGGATTTCCTCTCCTCTGCGGAAGTCCATCCTGTGCTACGAAGGCTCCCTTCTCGCCGGTGAAGGTGAACCTGCTCCCGTCAGTGCGTACACATTGCACCTTGCGCCTAATACAGTCGATCTGATCATGGACTGTATATAACCAATTCATGCCCAAGATGACGCTGTAAGGCCTCGACACCTCTACAAGAAGATCCCAGCCGAAGCTCTCGCCTCCTAGAGTAAGCTCACACTGCCGGCACCAGTGCGTAATCGTCGAGTCTTCTCTCGTAGGAGTCTCTAGCCGTAAGGATCGAGCCAACGGCTCCGTCGGAATCTCCGAGCTCGGAACAAGGGCAGCAGCTATGAAAGAGTGACTCGCTCTTATGTCTATTAAAACTGCAGCAAGGGTGGAATATACACAGATAGTACCTCGAATCATCTCGGGAGTGCTGTTGTCGTAGGCCTCCGCTGCCTGGAGTTGTGCCTGTCTCTGCCCACCATCTCCTGGTGGTCGGGGTGGACCTCCTGGTGGTGGTGGTGGTAGAGCCTCAAAGCGTCACCCACCACCTGATGCTCGGCCAGCTCCTCTGCCTCATCTGCCTACTCTATGCGGACTGCCACGGTTGACCCTCTACCTTTTCCTAGGTGGCCCCTCAACTGTCTGCTGCTCCTCGGCACGGCGGGTCGGGCAGTCACGATCCATGTGGCCATGCCCGACGCATGTGTAGCACTGTCTGCCTCTCGAAAGACTGGCTCCGCGTTGTGTGCCCCGCACTACTGAGCCAGTGTCCTGAGGTCGTCTGCCTGAGGGTCTAGTCTGCCTAGACCCAAGAGTCATCTGTCGGCTACCTGCTGCAGAAGACTCTGCTACGTGCCGCCCCGCGGTAGGTCTCGCTGCTGAAGAAGGCTCAACAAGAAATCTCTCGATCAAAAGGGATCGCTCCAGTACTCCTGCCTGGGTCGGAATGCTGGGGGAGATCAGTGATGCCCTGATCTCATGCCTCAATCCCTGCTCAAAGGTCCGGGCCCGGAATAATGGGTCTTGTACCATGTCTGTCGATTAGCACGAGAGATCGGTAAATCTCGCCAAGTACCGGGCGACTGTCAAGATGCCTTGCCGCAGTTGAAAATCTCCTGGATGCGCACCGCATGGAGGGTGGCCGGGATGAACTCTGAGCGTAAGAGGCTCTCAAAGTACGTCTAGAGAAGATATGTCTCATCGTGCACCTGGAGCATCAAACACCACCAACTGCCTGCTGTCGCGTGCTGTAGGCTCACTGCGAGGATCACCATGAGGTCTGTTGGTGTCCTCACTAACCTAAAAACATGTACCACTGCCTCCAACCAATCCTCGGCTGCCTGGGGGTCCGTCTCCCCGCAGAACCTGGGCGGTCTCTAGAACTGGAACTCGTGTAGTGCACTAAGGTGACGTGCATCATCAGTGGCTGGGGCTGGAAGCATCGGTGGCTCGACAGGTAGAGGTACCGCCAGTGCCTCAGCTGTCAAAGGGCCCTGTACTGAGGCCTCGTCGCTCGGCGGGCTATCGTCACGCACAACTCTCGGAACCCTAGCTGGCTGCCATCGTGGGGCCATCCTGAAAAGGAAATAGGTGCACCATGGTCAGAACAGTATACCTGGTGAGCTGACACAAAGTAATAACAAAGAAAACTTGAAACACACATGCAATCAATGTTTTCGTGCATTAAGTTAGAAATCAGAAGTCAGGGTCCTGGTGTACAGATACGTCGGCCGCCGCACCAACACTGGACTCCCTAGACTGATAACCACACCCAATAAACTTAACACTATTGCTTCACATAGAAAAAGATCAGAGTTCCATGTTCTACGGTAGAACCGAACCCTCTGATACCAATTTGTCACAACCCATCCTCGGGGACTGTGCTGTGACTACCCCAGGTCCGCCTTCCATAGGCCAGGGGATGGCGACTAGCACCAAGGCGTAATTCTTGGTAAAAAGGGATGGCATTGCCTTTGTAAAGTAAACAAACACCACAGAGCAAGAAAGCAGTAGAAGTAAACACTAAGTAAAAACTGGGTACAACAGTAAGTGCAGAAAAGTAAGTGGGCCAGTATACAAACCCAAACTGAAAGTAAAGTACAACTGGAAAGGGAAAACAACAACTGTAATGTAGAGCAGTAGCGTCGAGCTATCCACTGGAAGTCCCACTTGAATGGTGGGTACAGATAGCCTCCACTGCTCCTCGGGTCTAGCCGACCGCTCTGAGTATGTCACACCCAGTGATCCACCTCCAGGTATAGTCTTGCTCCGCAAGCCTCAACCACGATCAGCCATGTCCGTCGTCTGCAACCAACACAACGTAGTGCGGCCATAGCTCGTGTAGGGGTGAGTATAAGCTACTCATTAGGGACCTCGATACCCCTGAAGGTCTCCCAGAATCCACAAAGGATAAACCACAAAGGATAGATACAATCACGAAGTAACATTCAACACTGCTTAGGTATATGCCCATACATATAACTAAGTCATCAATTCCAGTACGCTCCAACTTCCGAGCCGATGTACAACCCAGTACACACAGGAATGAAAAATGTAAATACACACAGGATAGCACAACACAATCCACATAGGAAAGAAAAACAGGATTCAGCTCACACAGGTATACTTCTTCGTAAGACGATAGAGATGATCAGATATTGCCACTGATTCATCTAAGCCGTCGGACCCACAAAGGATCGATAGGTACTAACCCCCGCAATGACCCACAAAGGATCTAACCCACAAAGGATCGATAGGTAACTAACCCCCGAAATGACCCACAAAGGATCGATAGGTAACTAACCCCCGCAATGACCCACAAAGGATCTGACCCACAAAGGATCGATAGGTAACTAACCCTCGCAAAAACCCACACAGGATCGGACCCACACATGATCTTTAGGCACTGGCCCACACAGGACCACTGAGCGCTGACCCACACAGGATCGGACCCACACAGGATCGGTACCACTGATCCACGTTGGATTGCTGAGTGCTGTAGTCATCGTCGTCGAATCCACTGAGGATCTCTGTACAGTCGTCATCGAAGTCGCAGCCAGCTCTAGGGTTCCCGCACACAGCAAGCTCGTTCGGTAGGGTCTTCTCCACGAGCCGAGAGGCTGATACATCAATTGACACATATTCCGGAGTTGATGTATCCAAAAGTTCTGTATCGTCAGCAGGAACTCAACGTCGCAGATGGCGCGTCAATCGGACGCCCGGTCTGAGAGTTATTGGCTTTTTCGTCCCAGGGGCCCGGTTGATTTTTGTGTCAAAACTAACCCGACCGTACTCCACCTGCATCCAATCCTCGGGCAGATTAAGCCAAAATATCCTTCTCACTTAGAGGAATCCATCAAAGTTGGCGACATCTCAATCGGACGTCTGGAACTCAATATATAAGTGTTTCCGCTCCGAGGGCCCCGTTGGTTTCGTGTACGAACCAACCCGGCCGAACTCAAAGTTCTCTGAAACCTTTATTACGATATACCAAAACGACCGACTCGATCCAAGGATCGCAGCACAACTTACGTTTCGTCGATCGGAGGCCCATAGCTCAAGTTATGGGCAACAGACCGAAGAGGTTCGGTAATAGTGGGTTTGGGCCCGGTCCGACCCGGCCCGATACCCCCAGGGTCGGCCCGAATCGGTTCGACCCGAACCGGGTCCGGGTCCGGCCCGCTTGGGCATGGCCTGGCCCGGCAAGCGCGGCCCGGCCCGGCCTGGGCGTGGCCCGGCCCGTCCTGGGCGCGGCCCAGCCTGGCGGTCCCGTTCGGCGGACTGGCCAAGGCAGCCGCCCAGCACGCGGCGCGCTGGCGCGCCGCCAGGGGTTCGGCCGAACCGTTCAGGGCGGGGGCGCTGCACCCACGTGAAGGAAACCGCGTCCCCTTAATGGGGCCGCTCATCTGGCCGTCTGGGGGTTACGACCCCCAGCGCTCTCCTCGAACCGGTCGGCCGGCTGTCGCCATCACGGGACCGATAGGGGTCGGTCCCCTCGCTCCGACGTCGGCACCCCGGTGCTGGCCACTGGTTCCCTTGCATCGCCGCGGCCCGGAACTGGCCGCGGCCTTGGTTCGTCCGGCACGGCGTGACGACGCTGCGCCCTTCCGCCGCAGCCCCGCTCTGGTCGCGGTGCTTCTGAGGTCATCTGGCACGGCGTGACGGCACCACGTCCTTTGTTCATCTTCTACGGCGTGGCGTGACGGCGCCGCAGATTTGTTGCTTCCAACGGCATGGTGCGGCGGTGCCGCGTTTCTCCACTCTCCCTTTTACAATTTCTGCGTGGTTCTTTGGGACCGCGTTGCCTTGTTCCTCGCATCAAAAAATCCACAACCAAAAGGGGAGGAGTGTCGGTCGTGTTCGTGCGGTCCGACCTCCTCCTGTTAATGTGATAACAGGCAGTTCCATTGAAAGGGGAAAAACGACGGAAGAAAATCACAAAATTGAAATGCATAAAACCCCTACCTCAACACTGTCGTCGAACGAGCGTACGTCGCAGAATTAACCGTCGCGGAAGGAGGATCGTCGGCATCGCGGTACACGGCGTCGCGTCGTCGATCTCCGAGGGTTCGGCGTTCTTCGCGTTTTTTGCGTTCTTCGCGAAGGAGGATGAATATCTTCAAGCTTTAGAGATTTCCCCAAATCCTCTCAACAAGCAACCCCTCAACAAAAAGTGTTGGTCTTATTTTATTCCCATGCCAATGATTTGAAATTCAAAGATAAGAAATGAACAATTAATTCGAAGAATTAATTGTAACAATTTAACTGCCCAATTTAATGGGGTGTTTCTTAACCAGAAAAACGCACGGTTAAATTTCATTAAAGAGGGGGTTGCGGGTGCATTACTTAGGAGGGAAGAAAAGGTGGGGATCGTGCGGGCCCCACCTCACAAATATCCTACCAAGTGGGTAGGATATTTTGGTTTCTACCCTATCCTCTTAACTTAGCTTAAGTGGCTTTAAGTTTCTTTAAGTGAAATAAAATAAAGTGTTGCACCACTTTTATTTTATTTCATAACTTAACCCCAAAAAAATTAAAAACCACACCCGAGCAAACGAAACTCCAGAAAAGGTGTTTCTAAGAAAATACCGGCACTGCGATTCCATCGGTGCCCTCAAAATTCGATTCCGAGCACCAGTTCAAAAGTTAGAAAACTCCGCTCGTTCGTTCACTGAACGTACCCGAGCCAAACTTCAGAAAATGATTCCGGGCACACCGGGCCTCGGAATCAGGTGCCGTCAAAAACTGCATTCTTGTAAAATTCCAAACAAAATTAAGAGAAACTTTTCCTTGAATTTTACGGGTCTTTACATTAATTTAATTATAAATAAAACTATAATATGAAAAATGATAAAATTTCAAAACCATAATGTCGACATGAATAAATGCCATGAGAATATATTTAGTCCCCACTGAAAAATTATAAGAAGTCCCTTCTAAACGAATCTGAAATCTGATGAAATATTAAAAAATTAGGGTATCCAAAATAAATAATTAGTTTTGGAGGAATTTCGACCATATTGACCTCAAAACAACAGTGCATAGGGTCCCTCTCAGTCAACATGCACTACAAAAAGGAGGAATTAGTGTTAGTTTTTTCAATATTTGGTGGTTTAATCTATTTCTATATGGTTTAGTAGTGGTTATAAAAACCATCACGTATTTCACAATTTGAAATAATTTAGTGAAACTTCTTCCATTTTAGCACTGGTTTCTATATGTGTTGTATTTGGAGCATTTGGAAGTGGTTCCCAATTAATTTAGTGGTAGTTTTTAAAAAAAATATGAAAATAATGTTGGCGAAATGAATATAACTTCCCCTATTATATATAGCGGTGGTTAAGTTTATAAGAATTTATTATAGACTACTGCTAAATATATTTCTAAAAAAATATTTTTTAAATTTTTTTTAACAAGTAGGGGGGAGTCCCCATTTTTATTGAATCAAACAGATCCTCTTATTATTCTAGGTAGAGGGAACCCATTACATGGCCTGTATTCCCATTGGGTATGAAACTCTATGGAAAGTCCAAATCTTACCAGAAATCTGTAACCCTTAGGTATATCGGGTAGCACCATAGTAACACCCATATTCTGAACCTACCTCGCATCCTACATGGTCAGGACCCGAGACAGAGCGCCTGTAGGGAACCTGGCTTCGTTGATCTGCCGACTAACTCTAGCCCATCTATCTCCAGTCCAACACTGAATCTGATCCTCATCTCCATCATGCTCCACTTTTTGACTAGTTTCCTCTCACCACTAACAGTACCACACCATCTCCATCGTGAATGTGGGCCTCCACCGTGGTGAAATCACCATTCAACATCCTCCATTAAATCCCTCCAACCGGCTCACCTATATTGAGTCCTTATCCCTACTGTTCAATTTCCAATGCCATCGTCACAGCTACCAAAACCCTCCAAATTTACATCATAACAGTAACCACATCACAATAAACCCCAAATATGAATTATTAGAGGTTTGAACCCAGAACTATATACAGGATTACGGGGCAGCTTACGACTGAGATTCTACCCAACTTCATCTATAAATTGTATTAAATAAAAAATATTTAATAAAATGTATAAATATAAAACATTTGGCATGCGATAAACTAAAACATAAGTACACAATAATGCTATTAAACATACACCATCATATATTTATAGTCATATATTTAAAACCTCAGTCAACCCATACCTCGGTCAACCCATACCTCATTCAACCAATACCTAAGTCATCCCATAGCTCATTCATCCGTATATATATACAAAATATGTCCACCAATAAACCCATAGCCAATATACAGCTATCCCATGACCTCCTATACACCCATATACCTCCATATCATCTCATAAACTAGAACTAACCACATCATCTCAACATCATAGTAATTCAAAATTACAGTAGAATCATTGATAATATTTAAACAAACCACATAAACTAAGAACCCCCATGATTGCCTTCTAAAGAATGTCATGGATCTGAATGGTCAACCTCCTCTATACTATTGGCATGTGTCACCTACAACAAAACCAAACATTTAAGAAAAGAAATGAGAAACGGTATATACACTGAATATATTCAGAATGTTGCACATAACGTTTTTTATCTTGATAATAAAACAGAAGAAATTTTAACATAAAACAAACAATATATCATGCAGAACGCATTTAAATCATAAATATACCTATTTAAGATAAGATTCAACACATGGAACTAAAAACGGATAAGTATATATAAATCAATTCAGTTTTTAAATCAACATGTAGTGTGATTGAAATTTACTTAATAAAAATATTAAATAACTTGATGTGGAAGCATTTATTATATTTAAAAAATAATTCAACAATGGTTTTACCATTCTTCACATCAATCAGAGGATGTTTTATATGGTTCTGACAATTACATACTTATTTTAGTATTTTAAAACACTAGAAAAAAAAGGTTTACGAGCATCTTAGTAAAATTATAACTCGAAATGTTGTGTCTTCAGTTCCTACATTACAAAAATAAATCTATGATCATTTTCATATAATTTAATGATAATATGACAACATTTTCATTGTTTTAACCCCTTGAAACGTGTTTTAAATACATTGTTATCTTTAAAAAATGCCTATTGAGTCATTTTGAGAACATCGTATATCATATGGATGTGTTGTCTTTGATTACATGACAAAAAATATTTAATAAATGGATTTATAATGATTTTACATCAATATGTGGCATTTACCTATGTTTTTGGTTGTTACACACACATTTTAGTGTTTTTAACCACTAAAAACACATTTATGGACATCCTGGGGAAACCATAACTCAGAATGATGTGTCGTCAATTCATACATTTAAAAAATAAATATATAGTCATTTTCCTATGATATCACATCCATCCAACATTTTTTGTGTAGATTTGAACTTCTGGAACATGTTCTTCAAGGCTCTGATATCTTAAAAAATTGTTTATGGACACTACACATCGTATGGATGTGTTGTCTATACGTACATGTCAAAAAATAATTCAATGGTGATTTTTCCATGATTTCACATCAATATGATGTCGGTTTCTATGGTTTTTATCATTACTTGAACGTTTTATTGTTTTAAAAAACTTAAAATGTATTTATCAGAATCCTGGGAAAATCGTAACTCGGAATGACATGTCTTGAGTTCCAAAATATCAAAAATAAATCTATTGGAATTTTCCTCTATTTTTACTCCCATCCAAAAAAAATTCATAGTTTTGACCACCTGATACACATTTTTAAACACTTTAGTATCTTTAAAAACTGTTTATTGAGACATTTGAAGAACATCGCGTGCCAGATAGATGTGTTGCTTGTGCATACATATCAAAAATAATTTAATGCTGGTTTTCTCATGATTTAACATCAATATGATGTTTTTTATATGGTTTTGACCATTACATGGACATTTTAGTATTTTAAAACACTAAAAATGCTTTTATAGGCATCCTGGAAAAACTGTAACATGGAATTATGTTTCGTTGGTTTCTATATTTCAAAAATAAATCAAGAGTCATTTTCCTGTGATTTCAAAACCATATTAAATTTTTTCATAATTTTGTCTCTTAGGCACATGTTTTTAAACACTATGGTTTATTTAAAAGCTGTTTGTTGAGTCATTTTGAGCACACCAAACATCGTATGGATGTATTATGTGCCCGTACACATCCCAAAAAATTTAACGGTGGGTTTTCTCAGATTTTAAGTTAATAGGGGGTCACTTTATATAATTTGTACCATTATATACCTGTTTTATTATTTTAAAACATTGAAAATTAATTTTTGGATACCCCTGATAAAATTGTAACTCAGAATGATATTTCTTCAGTCCTGCATTTCACAAATATATCTAAATTCACTTTCCTTTGATTTCACAGCCATCCAATTTACTTTGTATCATTGAAACCCCCTGACACACGTTTTTAAAGACTATAGTATCTATAAAAACTGCATATGAAGTCTTTCTGAGCACACCACACATCGGATTGATGTGTTATCTAATCGTACATGCCACAAATAAGTCAACATTGGTTTTTTCATGATCTTACATCAATTTGAGGTTGTTTTATAGGGTTTTGGCCATTACATGAATGATTTAATTTTTTAAAACACTGGAAATGAATTTAAGGGAATCTCAGACAAACTGTAACTTATAATGACATGTTGTTAGAATCTACATTTCAAAAAATAAATATATGGTTACTATTCTCTATTATGATGGCCATCCAAAGTTTTTTACACAGTTTTGACCCCCTGAAACATGTTTTTATAAACATTTTTATCATTAAAAACTTATTATTGAGTCATTCATAGCACACTGCATGTTAGATGGATGTTTTTTCTATGAGTACATGTCAAAGATTATTAAATGATGTTTTTCACATGTTTTCACATCAATTTGAGTTTTTTTCTATGGTTTTGAGTATTACACACATGTTTAATAGTTTTAAAACACTAAAAATGTGTTTATGGGAATCCCAGGAAAACTGTAACTCATAATGATGTGTCATTGGTTCCTACATTTAAAAAATTAATCTAATATTATTTTCCTCTAATTTCATATCCATCTGATGTCATTTTCATATTTTTGACCCCCAGACACATGTTTTTAAAGACCTTTATATCTTTAAAAACTATTTATCAAGTCATTATGAGCACACCACACATCAGACGGATGTGTTTTCTAAGTGTACACATAAAAAAATTCAAATGTGGTTTTACCATGATTTATAATCATCTTGAGACCATTTTATATTATTTTAATAATTGTATTCATGTTTTAGTGTTTTAAAACACTACAAACACATTTATGGGAAATCAAGGAAAAAAACTCAAAATGATGTGTTTTCAGTTCCTACACTTCAAAAATTAATCTATGTTTTTTCATCTTATTATATAGTTTTCAAAAACACAAATTGGTCGGTATAACTCAAATTTTATGTTTTCAATATAAAAGTTTCATTTTTTACTTTAAAACGCTTTTTACATAGACAAAAATAAAAAGCCCATCTCAGATTGTTTTCAAACTATGGGAAAATGATCCAAAATTCATTTTTTATGTGTAAGGATTGAAAAAATTTCAACCTAGCACACAATGTGTTCTATATGACTTGAAGTGCATGTTTTAAATATAAAAGTGTCATTTTATTTTAAAATGTATGTTACATTGTCATAGTCGATAAAATTATATCAGATTATTTTCGAACATTATGAAAATAATCCATAATTCATTTGTGATTTGTAGGAATTGACCACACATCAATATGATGTAAGAAGTGGGAGTTATGACTCAAATTTTTTGTTTTCAATATAATTTTCATTTTACTTTAAAACATCTGTCACATTTCCAAAATCGAGAACACAATCAAGAATTGTTTTCAAACATTAGGAAAATAACCCATAATTTATTTTTGACATGTAAGAATCGACTGCACATCAATATGACACATGATATTATTATTACTAATTTAATTATGTGTTTTCAATATAAAAGTGTCATTTTAGTTTTATTCATGGCAGTTTTATTAGTTACTTTCAAATGTATGAATGATTTATAGTGTTTAAAACTTAACTCAGTAGGATGATCTATAAGGCTAAAAAAATTTACGAGGACCAATCCTGATAGAGATAATATTTTCAATATTTTTTATATCTATTTAAATTATTTAAACCCCACCAATTTGATATTTTAAGTGACATTTTATTATTTTTGCAATTTAGAGATGTTTTGAGCTTAAAATTGAAAATTGCACAATTCTGGAAATTTAACAATTTTTAATAGCTTCTATATTTCAGGTATATCTTTTTTAATTTTGATCCAAATTTAATGATTAATTTTTTTAGTATCCTCTTCTTCATGGTATAAATATTTTTCAAATGAATCAGAACTTGATTCGAGCATCTGGATGCCTAAATAAATGGTTTTTATGGAAAGTTTTTCTGGATGATGGTGTGGACCCCACCTCAGTAATTGAGTCATAACGTAGGATAAAAACCTCAAATTAAGATTATTAAAACTTTTTTTAATTATTATTCAATTTTTAAATTGTCCAATAAATATTATGGAGATATTATATCATTAATGTGGTCATTGGATGCTCGAAATTGGGAGAAAATTTAGGAAGCTTTCAGGAAGAAATAGTTATATTCTGTAATTAAGTCATAACATTATTAACACATTTATAAAGGATCTAAAATTATTAGTTTCAACATAAAATAAAATTTCTAAAATATCTCTAAAAGGTTTTAGAAGGAGATTCTGTCATGAAAGTGGAAAAAAGTGGGAAATGTTTCAGGGAAGCAGATTCTGGACAGAAGAACTTCATCCCTCCTCTCTATATATTCCCATATCCTCTTCATTTCAAAGTATAGTTATATTTAAGGATGGTGTAGTGATGGTGAATAAATTATGTATAATAGGATAATTCCATGAATTGATCTTTCCATGAGGGTATAATATTTATGAGGTGGTGGTTAGTGAAGATCTGAAGGCATTTCCAATTTTGAGTTTGTGTTCTTAATTGTAAACTCTTTTTGTTTAAATTATCTTTGAATCTATTTACATGAATGAAGGAGGTATCTTTCCCCCTTTTTCATTTTATTATTTTCTTGAAATTTTTATAAACTTATACTTTTAAAATAATTGTCTTGTTTTTTAAAATTCTTTAGGTGAGGTCTCCTTATTGAGCACAATAAATTCAATTAGTTATGATTGTGCGGATGTATTTGGGAAATCAAATCACATTCATAAGTGGATAAACACCCATATTTTAGGTATCCATATATTTTTTGGTCAATATATGTGTATAACTTCAGGTATTTAGTTATACATTGGATAATTTAATTGGAATATATTAATTAACAATGATAAATGGAGTGTCTAATGATCGATGTTTTTTCACCGCTTCCTTCTTTAGTGGTTCATTTTCAGTCTATTTTGCTTATAATTTCTAATATATAACATAAATTTGTTTTATTAATCCATTTTGATTTCATTTTAAATTTTTTAACTCATTTAAAATCCCCAATTTTAGTTTTAACATTATCATAAACAAATTAACAAAATGATATTTTGACTACTTTGCATGCAACCCCCTCATTGAGACAACCTCGTTGTTACCATTGTACTGCATTTTACGGGGAAAATATATACTGGGGTAAAGTGACTAAAAACTCCAGTTTCAATTTGGATTCATTTCCATGGAGGTTTCTTAAGTTTTTTTATGTTTTTATTTTTTTTCTAGGATTTTTAACCACTAATTTAGTTTCTTTAAAAACCCCAAAAAAATGGATTTTCACAACGACTACTCTTGTACTTTTTTAAAAGATGGAATCCCCAAGAGTAGACTTTTTGGAACCCTCCTTGTAGATACCCGAAGATTAATGTACATGGACATTAAATTAATTTTTCTGAATACTTAGTACATAAAAAAAACACACACACAAGGATCATAATAGTTTAGTGTCTTTGGAAACTCGGAATATAATCTTCTAATCGTGGTGAAAGATCTTCAACATCTCCCATAAAGATCTTCTTTTTTTTCTAAACCTAAATCCTTTCTTTATGTCCTGGGAAAAGAAAACATAAAATGGTAAGCTCAAATGCTCAGTAAGGGTAAACAAAAGAAATACCAATCACATCATATTCATAAGAACATATCTTTTGGAAATCTTAACCTGCAAAACAGATCATAATTTCATAACATGGGATAAATCATAGTAGTGAAATGTAATCCCAATAATCATAACATAAAACATGAAACTTTGTGGAATACACACATAATCATAGAGAATCATTTCTTGTTAGTCAAGACTCATTTCCAATACTATCTTAGTGGACAAAGTCCCTTTCTGAACCGAGTTCATTCCTCGTTTCAGTCCTATTTCACTGAACCGGTATAACCTACCGTTCCAGCCATGTCTATCTCATGAGATATAAAATCTTAACCCAATGCATTGGAGGGAGATATAGGTCCCACCCATCTCATAATTATACCATTCTTATGTGTGCCACAAAATCATAAACCATACATCATTGCATAACCCATGTAATAAAAATGGGAATCTTAAACATCATGACATCATAAAACAATTCATATACGATAAAGGAATTCATAAAAATAATTCCATCACAACATAATAAAATCAATGTAATAATAGGGATAAAAACAGAACCCTTTATTATCTTAGATGGAAAATAATTTTGATAAAACACTTGAACTTCATTCTTGAGGAAAATATCCTTTCTACTTCAAAAACACTTTTCCTTTCTTAACATGTCATAAAATTCTAAACTAAAAGAAGTTGATTAAAAATAAACTTGAAAACATGTAAAGTAATCTTCTTGGAAATAATGTTTTAAAAATCCATTCATGCCGTATAAGTTAAAAAAACATTCTTCTCATACTTTTCTCGGAAAAGTCAAAAAGTACCTCGTACGAAAAATGACAAAAGATTCATTTCATATCTTTTACTAAAAACTCACCTAAGGGTAAATTTGGATTTATAAAATTGTAGGTTGATGGGAATAACATTACATATTGAGAGAACATGGATGTGGATGATAAAATACACCCCCGTAAATACCAAAGTATAAACAATCTCGGATAAAAATTGAGATTGCGAGATTTTCCCTTACCTTAGGTTCGTTTTGCTTCGTAAGTGTCTGAACCTCCTGTATAATGATTTAAATAATGTTATTTACTTATTCCAGAATCATAATTATTGTCATGATATCATATATGGTTCACTTTTGACTTTATATTACCCGTTCTTTTGTAAATTCCATGTTAAAGAGCATTTTGGGTAAAACAGTTTCATTTATCGTAGGTGTTTGGACTTGTTGTTCTTGACATTATTATTTCTTATATCATGATTTACTTACTTCCAGAATATAAAACATGATTTATATATCATATATATTCAGTATATATATATATATATTAGATAGATAAATGAAATGAAACACACCGTTCATGGAGACGGTAGTCCGTACGTACGCATGAACGCTGTTTTCCTTTCCTTATTGTCTTGAATGGAATTAAGTAGATGACATACATATATATACACATAAATCCAGTATCATTATTATGTCATATATTTCATGATTACTTATTATATATACTTTATAATCATTAATGAATGGTTAACGTGGAGAATGAATCTCATCGCGTCGTGGAGAGGGTTGTCCGTACGGACGCACGAGCGATGATATCGTTCTCATGATCGTGAACTTGTGTTGAAGTGTATGATTACTATTTCAGTATCAATATCACTTTATAATAATAATATATAGTTACTCATTACACCATTATACCCATCCAATTAAGGTGGTGGCGGAAAATAGATTACACCACGGCGTGGAGACGGTATTCCGTACGTACTCAGGCGCGGTGATTTCCTTTTTCCATAGGATGGATAGAAGGTTAATTAGAGTTGTTTCATATTTATAATAACATATCAGTATATAATAAATACTTATGTTATTACTTTATCATGAAACAACTAAAGAAGAAGAAGTTGAAGAAGACATAAATTGAAAAAGATCGGTAATGGATATTACCTCTTTTTGACGCGCCTTTTCTTAACCTCCACTTAAAGAACTAAGGATGGTCTTTGAAGAAGACCAGGACCTCTAGGATGATACTAGGGAAGTGGAGAAGAGATTTTTTCAGGGGTTGGCCAAGATTGAATGCTAAAATTGGTGTGAGGAGGAGAAGGAGGAGGTTCCCTTTTATAAGGGAGGAGAAGGGCACCTTTGGAAAATCTCAAAATATTATTTTATATTAAGGTCAAATTCGGTTTATAATGGTTCTAAAGGGTCTTATTTCGAATATAAAGTGGTTATGGGTCTAAATACTCTCATCCAATATGATTTAGACAAGTTTAGGTTATTATTTTAACCTTATCAATTAGATTTAACTCTAAGTTAAATAATTTAACTTTTACCGTGTCTTTTTGTTTTCTTACACTATATGGTTAATAAACTTACTATATCAAGCCAAAAGAACCCCAAGTTGTTTATTATTAATATATATAACATTAACTAAGTCATTTGGCCTAACCTTAGATTTTTAGGAATAAAATAACAATTAATAATATAATATTTGTTTTAAAAACTAATTTATGTCAATTTTGACACTATTTGGTACATGATTTTTATGAAATTAATAAAAGAATGCTAAGTTCGAACCAAGTTACTTATATCAACAATAACATGTCATATTAACCTATAAAATTAGTTTAAGTCATAAAAAGTCTCAAATTACATTTATTTGGGCATTTATAACATCAATTATGTTAATATTTTCTTAAAAAGGTAATTACGGCATCATCGTTGTGTCATAAATAAATTAAATTATTTAATGTCTAAAAATTAAAAATAAAATATAATTATGTATTAAATCTTTTTATATTTCTAATGAATATTTATATTTATATTTATCTTATGTATAACCTTATATTAAAAATGATTTACTTATTAAACATTGATTTTAACTATTTTAACCCTTCTTTAAATAAATTAATAATAAATGTCCTAATCTAATCCAAGTGGGCTTAAATTGTCATATTGTATTCCTAAGGTTGTTTTTGGTCGAATTAAACTTATCCAATAGAATTATGACATGTGTTAGGGTAATAATAATATCATTTTTACCCTCAATTACCTTGTTTACTTTTAACCGTGGTAAAAAAAGTCAAAAGTTACTATTCACCAAAAAATATTTTCATCTCATTGAACCACATTTTAGTCCTTGATATTAACCGTGTGTCTCGTATTTTCAAAATTCCACTCACAGAAGCGGTAAAATTGAGTTTTATGAAAAATTCAGTTTTTTTTAACTACCACTTAGTGGTTTCACTATTCATCAAAAAATTAACGTTTCCAGAAAAATACAAAAAATTAGGCCTAAGATATATTTGATATTATGAATTCAAAAATGACGTCTATTTCACCAAATTCAAAACATATTAGTTACATTAATTAATTTAAAAATTAATTCTCGTCATCAAAACAAATAGCATGTTTTTGATAGATAGTAACTATCAAAAGATTGACACTTGTTTATGTCTGGTTTAAATGTGAAATTACATCCAATGAACAACATTGTATTAAATTGTAAAAATATATTCTAAATATACTTTAAAACCACTCAAATTAATAATTTATCACTATTAATTATTTCTATTAAAAAAGTTGTTTTTAATTAAAAATTAGTAATTTTCACTATTCATCAGAATATGAAAGTTATCCGAAAAGTACCAAAATTTCACCCTAAGCTTATTTTAATATTCTGAATCAAAAAATGAAGTCCATTTTGAAAAATAAAATTTAAAAATTTTCAAAAAGTGGTTATTACTATTCATAACGGCTGGTTTTAATAATATTTTAATAGCATATCGTTGTTTAGTGAAACTTGGTATTGCGTACTACACACGCTATCGAGGAAGGTCGTGATTGCGTGTAATGCAAGGCAAGTCAAGGATGCGTGTTTTGCAAGATCCTTTTGGTGTAGCGTACAACACAAGACATGAAATTAAAAAGAATATTTTTCATAAAATCTTGGGGTGTTACACTCCTCCCTTTTACCCCCATCACTATGAAGTGATCACTCCAGAGAGAGCCCCATCCAGAAAAGAGGCATTGTCAGCCGAGATGGAAGAGCATCCCACGGGGTGATATCCCAATCAATGATGGTTCAACACAGTAATCCATCAGCTAGGT
Source organism: Viscum album (assembly GCA_963277665.1). Taxonomy (NCBI): domain Eukaryota; kingdom Viridiplantae; phylum Streptophyta; class Magnoliopsida; order Santalales; family Viscaceae; genus Viscum; species Viscum album. Next base: position 1,041,823,799 of record OY728129.1, read on the forward strand.
GGGTTGAACCCCTCTACCAATCTAATGAAGCACCAGGTGACATAACAAGGAGAGTGGTCTGGGGGAGATTTAAATTATCCCAATAGTGGGCACCCAGGATTTGAACCTCGTACCTCCAAAAAAACGTCATTGTTATGACCCTTATCCCATACCATTATGCCACTACCAAAATGACATAGTTATTACTCCTATGTCTGGCCTAATTATCAACCATTTGAGGAGACTGTTGATGATGAATTTTTTAGATTTCAATTCCAAAAAAATACTCTTAAAATGAAACATATTTGTTTGGTTATTGAACAAAATCCTAAAGATGTAATCAAACAAATGGTAATTCTTTCAAAAGAATTAAAATAACTGAATGAATTGAAAGTGAAAAATGATTCTCTAGAAATATAAAATTGTTTCCCATGCACTTATAATGTTGATGAACCCTTTGTGGATGATCTGAAAACTAATTTTTAATCTCCTTTTTTAAATATTAAGGAACAAATTGTCACCAACTGACCAATTGACATGTATTTTGGAAATGAAAGGTCTTTGGAAAATTACTGTGTTGAATTTGTTTAAAATGAAATTTTATTTGAAGCCCAATATTTTGAAACTATAAATTCAAAACCATTGTATGAATATTTGTATAAATAGGAAGATAATGTTGAACCATTCATTTTTAAAAGATTATATGGAGGAACCAGAGCTACTGTAAAATTTCAATACAACTATTTTCCACTCCGAGAAAGAGTTGGAACATGATAAGCCGTAGAGAGATGTCTCATATCTTGATCTAATTTTTCATGATTATTTTGATAATAAATTTATAAATTCTTCTCCTTGTTCATATTTGGTTCCCGCTTCTTTTTATTGGAATATTTGTTTAGATGAATATGATGAGAATTTTAAAATTTAGAAAATAATTGTTTGCCCAATTGAGTACATTGGTTTTGAAGATGATGGTGGTACCAATATGTTTTTTAAATAAGAAATATTTTTTTAAGATGAACCACATCCTAGAATTGAATTTCAACAACAATTGAAGGTTTTTTGTGAGGATAAAGTGTTGGTAAGTTGTTTTTAAATTTTTTTTCCCTCTTCCAATGCATCATTAGATTCAAAATCTCATGGAGGGGAACCTGAATAAATATGTTATCGGTGGATTATACAAGTTGTGGGAGGTGAAAAAGACTAGGGTAATATCATTTTTGTGGTTCATGAAGAAAACATTACACCCACCTTCTGATTGGGGTTGATTAACTAGAACTAACTGAATAGGGGAAGTGAATTCCCATCACCCAATTGGGGGGTTCATACCAAGTCACTTTTCCCTTATCTTTCTTTTTATTTTTATTTTATTACTTTTGATAAAATTTTGATGATTTTTTTTGTTTTTCATGTAGGTTTATATGTTTCTCTATCTAGGAGTCCAGCTCAAGAATGTTATTACTCAACAAAAACCAGGTTGTTTTGTTCCTTTCCACTTATTTTTTCATCTCTTATATTCTTGAATAATAATTCTTATATAAACTATACACAATGAGGAAATTTTACAAAATAAGTTTGGGGGGAGTATCATCCTCGGTAGATGATTAATATTATGTTGTTTCTTTTTAATGTTTAGGTGTTTTATTTAAAATTTTGTGTTAAAAAACTTGTGAGATTCATAGTAATATCCTTTTTGAATTGAAATTTTTTTTCAATAGAAGGAACCAAATTGATTCATGGGACTCAACTTAAATGATTGTTAAAATATGATTTTTTATGGATTTAAGTTGAGGAAATTCAAGAAAATACCATTTAATTATTAATTCCATTCCATTAATGTTGTCCAATACTGAATATCACTTTCCAGTGGGGATTATGAACCAATTTTTTCATCTTATTCACATTCACCTGCCTTTATGAGTGAACTAAAGAATGCTTGTTTTAACCAGGACTTTCCATTTCTCAATCAAAACCTGTGAGCTTTAAAGAAGTTGTGCTAAACAAATTTGTGGCAATTTTTTTATGATTGAAATCCTCCTTTTATTGTGAATATTTTTAATTTTTACTTACCTATATATTTGATCGTTGTGAATCCCTTAGTAGCCACATACAGCCTATTATGTTAGTAACATTACAAGATAATTTCCCATTCCAACCTACTCAAGAAGTAAAAAATGCATGATATATCTAAACTAAAGTGTGGGGGAGATGAATTTTGGTGTGATATCTCATTTGGTGTTGCTTTGGGTGGAGATTCCAACATTTAAGGGATGTATTTACTACTGGAAAATATTTTTCCAAGAGTTTTTTCCATCTAGATCTCCCAAATGAAATGGATTTGTGCCTATATAGAGTTCTTAATTGAATAAAGGTTTGTTTATCTTGAGCTTTGAAAAAAATCTTAAATATGGAGAAGAAATTGTTAATCCATTACTGCTAATTTGGAGAAGTTTTTTTATTCCCATGTTAGAAATTTTGATGTTTTTTTTAGCCTATTGTATTCCATGAGGAAAGATAATAATACCACGCTTAATTGAAAAGTGGAATCATATAAGTTTTCTATAATAAGGAGTAAATCCATCTTTTTCAGCCTCAAAATTTTTCACATTTGAAACATATAAAGCTTAAGCCACAAAAAAACCATGAAAAGTACTCATTAAAATCACATGTTCTTGGATCACATTGGGTGGAAATTTATAAATTTTTCAAGCCTATGGTGGTCCTAGAATTTTTTTGGATGAGAAAAGAGTAGTTCAAAATTAAATTCATTCATTTAGAGAAAAAAAGTGAGGTATAAATAGTTTTCATAGAGGGATGAATGAAATGGTAATATACATAATGAACATAATGTATAATTTTTAATTCATGATGTTCAAGAGGCATGATAAGTTGGGTGCATTTATTTTGAGCTTGTGAATTTCATTGGCATATGTTTTTAATTTTCATTGGGAATTTATTTTGAAGTGCCCACATGTCCGAGAGTCCAAGTGATAAGTATGGGTGGATTTATAGATATAATATTTAAATTATTCTCCATATCTATTTAAATTATTTAAAACTAACAAATTTTACATTTTATGTGAAATTTTATTGTTTTTGAATTTAGGGATATTTTGATCTTGAAATTTAAAATTTCACAATTCTGTAATTTTAACTATTTTCAATAGATTCTATGTTTTAGGTATCTCTTTTTCAATTTTGATTCAAAAAAATGATTATTTTTTTAGGAACCCATTATTTAAGGGATAAATATTTTCCAATTTGATCAGATCTTGATTTGATCATCTCAAGGCCTAAATAAATCAGACTCTATGGAATATTTTTCTGGATGATAGTGTGGACCCCATCTCAGTAATTGAGTAATAACTCAGGATAAACACCTCCAATTAAAAAAATTACAACTATATTAAGAATATAATTCAATAGTTCATTCTTACAGTAAAAATTATAGAGATATTATATCATTAATATGTCCATTGGACACTTGTAATTGGGGTCAAATTTAGGAAACTTTCAGGAAGAAACAGTTATATTCAGTAATTAAATCATACATTTCTCAATACGTTTCCAAAGGATATGAAATATTCATGGTGAACATATAATTTAATTATGGAAAACTCTCTAGAGTGTTCTATATGGATATTTTTCCATGATAGGGGAGAAAATTGGGAAAATTTTGGGAAATAAAATTTTGGATAGAAGATTTCCAGCCCTCCTCTCTATATATTCCCATCTCTTATTCATTTCAATGTATGGTTGAATTGAAGTAGGGTGTTGTAATAGTGAATATATTATTTATAAGATGATAATTAAATAAAGGGATAATCTCCAAGAGGTGGTGTGAAGTGATGATCCAAAGGAATTTCCCTTTTTGAGTTTGTGCCTTTTCATTGTAAACTTTGTTCTTTTAAATTATCCTAGAATGTGTTTTCATGAATGAAGGCGGTCTATTTATCTCTTGTTATAATTTTATTATATTGTTTATATAATTTTAAAATATTATTATTTTAAAATAGTTGTGTTTTTTTTAACTTCTTTAGGTGTGGTCTCCTCGTTGAGCCCAACTGGTTCAAATAGTTCTGATTGCCCTGAGCTTTTTTAGGTAATTAGATCACATTCATAAGCAGATAAACATCTATATTTGAGGTCTCAATATGATTTATTTTCAATATAGGTGTATAAATTGAGTTCTGTATTTATACATTGGATAATTTAATTGTAATATATTCATCCACAATGATAAAGGGAGTGTCTGAATATCCATGTTTGTCCACCATTTCCTTTTTTAGCCGATCATTTTCAGTATGGTTTTCTTATGATTTATAATCTCTTACATAGATTTGTTTTAGTTTTATTTTTTGTTATCATTTGACATTTTTTAATTCATTTAAAATCCCCAAATTAAGTTTTAAAATTATCAAAAAAAATAACTAAGTGATTGTTTGACAACTTAGTCTGCAACCTCATAATGAGACAACCTCATGGTCCCCACTGCACATCATTTTAAGGGTAAAATATTGAATGGGGTAATGATACTAAAAACCATAGAATCATTTCCCATCACCCTATAATATAAATTCACTAAATAATTTTCCATTGTTGACTGCCACTCATATTGTGTTAGCCTATAAGAGTTATGTTGTTGTAATTTTTCTTTCATCCTTCCAATTTCTCTTTGTGATTCCTAGTCAATAGAACTACTCAAATATGAACTGCATGTGGTAGTAAATGATGATGGCATTCTACCAAAGTTAGCTAATGGATTAGGCATAAAATCCATCCCATGTACGTTCCTAGGATTATCCTTCCCCAAAATTATTGCAACTACATCATTCTAGGATACTGATGATGATTGTGAAGGGTTCACATCCCAAGATTCTTGAATTTTAAATTGTTAATACAATAATATTTACTATGATTTTTCAAATTATCTAAACTTTATAATATTATCTAATTAATAATTTTTTAATTAATATTTCATGTTAATACATTACTATGAAAAAAAATAATGAAAGATAAATTATAACAACAAACACACCATAAAACCAATTAAGTAGGGAAAGATATATGGATCAAACTATGTCAATGGAGCTTATTGGAACCATTTGATCCATTCATTCAGACCTATTTAATTGATATTAATGTGTTTTTACTGTTATAATTTATTTTTCAGGAATATTTTTTACAGTTATAAAATAACATTAAATTGTAATGAAAATTACTTACTCAAATTTTTTTGGTTGGCTCATTCACAAAACTATCATTGGGTTTTTCTATGAACATTAAGTCACATCTATTTCTAGCCAACAGAGTGAACAAATTCGTTATCATTTACAAAAAATATATACATGTTAGAAAAAAACCATAAATTATAATAAAAAATATGTGTAATAGTGCAAAAAATACAAAAAAAATTGTTCTTTTCTCAAAAAAATATGAGACCCATTGATATGAGGAATGAATTGATTCTCATGACCCATAGTATTTTTTAGATAATCCCTACAAAAAAATAGGAACACTAATAAAAATTATAATTTTATGGTGTTTATGTTAATAAGATACTATAAAATATGTTATTACCTCATGAGATTCATCTCTATTAATATCGACAAACATCTTCCATTACTCATTGGAAACCCCTTTAGGAAATTTCCCATACATATTTCATGAGCTCAGAGATGCATCATTAAATTCATGACATGTTCTTCATTTAAGATTACTCTATTTATTACCAAATTTTTTCATTTTCCATGGGTGTGAAACAGAGTTAGGGGAATCAATATAAAAAACATCTAGAAAAAAACATAACACTCTATAAGTATATTTAAAAAAATTACTCATGTATTTTAAATCAGTTAACAATGAGTGTTAAATTAATATGACCTTTACCTGGAAATAAAAGAATACATTTTTAATGTTTTGTGAAAATGCCTCCAATCTTTATAATTAATGAGAATACTCACCATCTCACAAACAAGAAACCCAAGAATCTATCCATAAATATTGGCAGCATCATGAGTAGGCACATCATACTTATCAAATGGAATGAAAACCTTGAAGTCTTGTAGGTCCCATACATCTTCCGTATTCATATTTTTATCTATTCAGTTGTTATATTTATATGTTTGATGAAGGCAGTAAACAATTAATAACATGTGTTGTTTTTTTACAATTACATACATACCAGTAATGCTAACTCACCCATATCCCCTAGATGAAGAGGTGACCAACTACTCTATAACTGGAGGTGCATTGGTTGGTGGGATACCAACAAGATCAAGGGAAAATAATGGCTCTCTAGAATTATCTGGTATAGTGGAATCACTCAGATCCACTAAAGCTAATGGTAGTGGTGGTTTGATTTGAGATGTTCATCGGCTAGGATCTCAAAAAAAAATTCTTCTCAAAATTTCTATAATTAGTTTAGAATATATTACATTTATAAAAAATCATAAGTAGAATATTTTTACAAAAAGGGAAAAAATTGAAAAAAAATATATGTATGAAATATTCATATATGATAAATTCCAATACAGTTTCTTATTAATTTATATATATAATTATCATCATCATGATTATATTAATTGTTATTAATATCCATTTTGATGAGTACTACATTGTCACCGTCTCTTTCATGTTCTATTGTTTTAATATTTTCTGGAAATAATTGTTCAATTTTGTTGTGGTTGATGAGGTTCAGTGTCATAAAGTACCAATCGATCTTCATCACCCGTATCATACAAGTATCTCTCCTTTAAGTGCACTCCAACATTCAGGTATTTCATCATCGATATTATAAACCATCTTCACTTGTGAAGCCAAGAAAAATGGATCATTCTTTGCACACTCACTGGTATGAATCAATCCTGAGAAGTTGAAAAAAGTAAAATGTAATGAATCTTTCATTATACCCCTATTAATTTTTACCTACTTTTATTTGAATAATATAGCTGAAATTTTACAATAATTATTTAATTCAATTATATAAATCAACCTTGAAAATTATCCCACTTTTATAAGTGTGAATTCACCATTATTTGGGAGTTTTCAAGTCTCCTTCATTTACAGAACTTGAAGCCAAGAATATTATAGGCATCGAATCTCTTAACCAGCATTATGGGACCTAGAGCCAAAAACATCAAATCATTTGATATTTCATGTTGATTATCAACATTAATTACCAATATAATAAGATATCATGAGTTAGTTTTAACATAGAAAAAATTACTATCAATCAATAATATGAATATGAGTATATAATTTTACGGATGGTGCATAATTCAAAATTATCCTTATTATCATATTTTATTAATTCTAGAACCTTTCTAGTTTGACCCCTAAGTAACCTCTTTATTTGAAATCACAATTCTTCAATAAATGGATCTACAATAAGACTATTGAGTAACACATATCAATGTACTTGTAGAAACTCCAATACAATCAGTGTGAAAATTTACCCCTTTTCTATTGGTCGTCCAATATTTAGACATATCGATGACTAGTTTTCAAAACAATAATTAGTGGAGATGTCATAAACATATTCAACATGATTGAATATAGTATCAATCTCATCCAAATACCTAGAACAGATGGTTAATAGAACTTCAGATATGTAACCTTTAGTAATAGAGCCTTCTAATTGAACTTTATTCCACACATATGATTTCTAATTACCTAAGTACCTGATAAAAATTAAACATATTAAAACAAAGTTATGTAATTATTTGATAAAATTTAATTCCAAAATTAAAAAAATATATCAATTTACCTCTTAATTGGATACATCCATTGATAGTGTATGAGTCAACAATGTTTAGATTCTTCAACTAAATGAACAATCAAATGAATCCTAACTATGAAGAATTAAGGGGTAAATAACATATCCAAATGAAAAAATTTCAAAATAATTATGTCTTGGTGTTTATCAACCTCGTATAGATTTGGATTTTTTTCTACAATGCTCTCTGAAAAAGGCACCCAACTCAACTAGAACTATAGTTAGTTTTTTAGGTAACATATTCTACAATACCAAAAGCAAAATTTTCTTCATTATAATATGTGAGTCATGAATTTTCGATCCATGTAACTATTTATGTTTAAATTGAACACACCTTGAATAGTTACGTGAATAGACATCTAGCACATTTATAATATTTAACGTTTGAAGGAATATTTCATTCTCGTGATTTTCCATTGAAAAATAGTTGAAGGATACTTTACATTCTCATTTTCTCAAAATCCATTTGTTATATTCATTGATTCAAAATCCTTACGATCATTATGGTGATCCTTCGATTTACCCTTCCTATTAAGCAATGTAAAAACTAAATCATCACAAACATTCTTCTCAATGTGCCTTACGTTGAGATTATGATGTATCAAATTAAACTTTCAATAAGATAATTTGAATAAATTTCTCATTTTCATCCACTATAGTGTCCCAACTTCTTTGGATACTATACCTCATACCCGTTTCCCACCTTTAAATTGATTACATTTTCCATATTCTGTAGTTATATTCATTAATTATCCTAAAATTTATGAACTCGATAATAACTTTAGTGGATTTCTCAATTCAATATATCTATTGAATTGTGTCTTGTCAAATCGGGATTTATAAGAATCATCATGAAATCGATGATGAAACATAAACACCATTTTCTACTATGAGGTAATCATTGAGGATCAAAATAAAAATTACACAATAGACAAGACAAACCAGCATATGTGTTCCAATTGGATAAATTTAGTAGACCAATAAAGTCACAAATTCTCTTTATTAAAGAAGCATGCATTTTAAATAGTTTTCTCATTAAAGTATTATACGTTTTCACACTATCATCTAATAACTCTCACAATTATTTGACTAAAGGTTTAAGGTATACATCAATTCCATTTATAGTCATTTTATTTGCAATAATATTCATTGAAATAATGAAATAAGTATTCTTCAAACTCATCCATAGAGGTAGATTATGGGGGATCAAAACAACAGTCCAAATTCTATAATTAGTACATAAAGTACCAAAAGGGTTAAAACCATTAAAATCCAATCCCAAACAAACATTTATATGATCTGAAGAAAATTTAGATATAATGAATCGAATACCTTTCATGAAGTAGAATATTTTTGATATCTCATCAAACTAGCATTGTTATTATCCTAAGCATGCCACTTTAGGTTGTATGAATTCTTAGATGACATTAATAATATTTTCATGCATGGTTTCAAAGGGCGGTAATGCAATACCTTTTCATGAGTTTTATTCTTTTGTTTCGTTCTTGGGATTCATTGATTTATACTCCCATTTTTGTTCTTCAAATTCTATCTTCTTGTATGGAATCTTATACTTCATTCTTTATCAAACTCTTCTCTCTAGTAAAGAATTAAATCATTAGGGAATTCATGTATCTTTTTATAATCAAATCCATGTTTTTTGATTATTTCTTTCATCTGATGGAATTATTCATAGATCATAGATTCACTAAATGCATCATGAATCAACTGAAAAATCATGTAAATTTAATTTTCAATAATTCCAAAAAGACACTTGATATGATATAACATAAGTAGAGAAAACACATTTAAATACATGGAACACCATTGATACAGTTCTTTTTTCATGTCTTCAACTAATTCATAAAACACATTTTTTTGTCACTAGAGTTTTAAGATATATTAACCTACTCATGACCAACTGATGGTTCTTTTGATCTATTAAAATTTTTAAAATTTTATTATGTTAATCCAAATGCTTCATTTATCCAATTATAAAATGGTATTCTTCTATGGTGTGTCGCTTTATGATTCATTTATGGGATCTTTGTTGTTTTGAATTTAAATAACATTCAATTCACCAAGCCCAATCTGACATGAATATCAAGAAAGAAACTGTTTCAATATCAAATTCTCATATAATTCATTTTTATTCAACAATCACTTGAATTTACAATCAGGGCACAGACATTTTATTATACCATACATTGATCAATTTTCAATTGTACAATCTAAAAAATCTTCCAAATCATTGGCATGTCGAGGTTTGTTTCAAGGTAAATTAATCCATCTTTTATCCATAGGTATTGGATTATCACTCTTATCCTTTTACATTTAGATATAAAGATATAAATATTTAATAATATAATTATAATAAAAATTAAACACCATCCAACATCATCGTTGACCAGGGTAGGGTATTGTTTCGATATAACACAAATTGAACATAAAAATGAATCAATCAAACATTGAAAACATAAACAATGTAAATGAATAAATATTATCCCTCACAATAATATGGTCATATGTCATGGAATATGTTCACTAAGACAAGGAGAGAGGATACTATGATGTTGAGAATACTATTATTAGTCCACAATAATTCTTAAAAATTATTCTTCTATTAAAATATCTCTAACTATTTTTGTGGCATATTATCAATTTTTATTTTGTATTATAGAAACATGATTGACTTTATACCTATCTCTTTCTTCAATAATTATAAAAATTAATATTTTTTTATATCTTAAAACAAGAACATGGCATTTTGATATCTTCTATATGTGTTTCTATATGTGTCATATCATTTTATGCAAATATGGTTTTACAAAATTTTCAGAATCAATTTGTGAAATAGTATTAAACTTGAGAGAGAATAAAATATAGAAAGTTTCATGTATTTTTATGCTATGTAGCTTATAGTAAGAAAAATTAATTGTACTAATGATTAAGTGTATTTATTATTTATTATATTAACTTCATGATATCACTTTAAAAATGAGAAGAGATCAGTAAATTACATGCAACTTGTGTTCCAAAACAATAGGCTAAATGATCGGGTTTTTTGAAAGAAAACCCCTCTACAAAACATCTAAAACCACTATTATCTCCATGACAACCATAAATGGACCATAAGGTGGAAATCAATAAGAAAATTATCAGTTTAAAAACATTTAAATGATTATTAAATGGGGAAGCGACACAAAACTAAAATATTAGCCTACCTCTTGATGAAAAAATAAAAGTATCAAGTCTTACACTGCACCACAAAATCAATTTTGGAACTTTTATAAAGGAACATGAATGAAATAACTAATTTTAAAATTTTATAATTAATTATTTATAATTTAAAAAAATTGTAATGATCACCTAAAATAACATTGAGGTGCATCAACTATCCAAAATCATGACCAAATATCGATGAACGGTCTATAATGTAACCCTGACATCATCCCAAGAAAATGACCCAAAAAATATCACTCAATTATATAGATCTTGGTATAATATAATTAAAACCCTTTGAAAAATCCAATAGATAATTGTACCTTCAATGATGTTGGGGGATCACAGTCACTAGGAAAAGCGGAAGAGGGGGCACTATTGGGCTTGTCATCAAGGAGTATGGGGGTCACTATGAGGTCCTTATCATGGAGCATGAGGGGTCGAGGTCATGGGGATCAGAGGGGGGAGATATGTTTGCCAGTGCGAGTATGGGGTCAGGGTCACAAGGGTCATCAAGGAGGGATGGTTGTGGTCAAGAAGAAGGGGGGTCAAGGTCATGGGGATCACGGTCGTGAGTAGGGGGTTCAGGGTCACAAGATTTGACATTGGGATCATGGGGTTAAGGTTCATGAGGTTTGACGTTAGCACTAAAAAACTAGCTAATGAGGTGGATGGTGAGGGTCGAGAGAATCTATCTCTTCAGAAATGGTGTCTATGTTATCATCTGGTGATGGATTCATACTCTATCAATCATTTCTACCCTATGGAAATCATTATTTGGCCCTATAAAAAGGTAGATAGTGAATCAGACTTGATGTGTGATTAGGTTTTGTCAGCGGAACCATCGATGGGTAAGAATATCCCCTTGTGTCAGGCACCGGAAGTTCCTGTCTGGGTGGATGAGCTACATACAAAGGGTTTTGACAGGTTCTTATTTGATTCCCATGATAGAAATTCTGCTTCTAATAAATGGATCATGTGGAATGGCATGCTAGTTGTGGTTGAAGAAAACCTTATGATCATTCAAGATTGAATTGTGTCTTGTAAAGACTCTATTATTTTTCGATTGAGCTCACAAGGGAACCAATCCTAGAAACTTGAAGATCTCAGGAAGTGTCTCCAATACTTATGGGGTTTTAGAGATTGGGATCTTTAGTTGCTTAGCATGAATTTCTTCCATATTATATTTTCCTCCATTGAGATAAAATTGAAGGCATATAGATATTACTTTGTTAATATCAATCCTAGATCCAGAGGTGTCAGTACTGGGACCCCTGGTTTGATCCTTTCCAGGATAAGAATACTGTTGTGCAATTATGGATTCATGACAGAGGTTTGAACTAGGTATTCTGGCATCCAAGAATCCTATGGGATGTTGCACTGGTAGTAGGTACCCCTATTAATCTTGATAAGGATACTAGTTTGGTAAGGTATGGTAATTTTTCTTTCATTATAATTGAATTTTACATGTCTTTACTTCTGGTAGAGGTGGTCTATTTAATAGCTGGTGATTTTAAGTTCAAAATTGATATCGAATTAGATAATTTCCATGAGTTTTGCTTTAATTACTCAACTATTGGGTATGTTAAGGATAATTGTAATGGGGGTTGTGATTTTCTAATTTCCAAATATATGCACACTATGTTGATAAGTGAAAATTCAAGAAACATGATTCTGCTCCTTCAATGCATATGAATGATATAAATTCTACCCATGATGGTGTGATGGAGTCTTTACCTTCACCCACCATGGAGATTCAATGGCTAGGTAATGGGGGATTCTACTCCTTTGGTGATTTTGTGACTGTAAATGGAAATTCTGGTGGTTATGGTGATTGTGGTGTGGGTGCGCAGCCTGATCCTCCATGTGCTTTCACTTTCCTCACTTAGATTGCTTCTGAATCTCATGGGAAGACCTTTAAATGGGGTGATTATGGTCATGATAGTGACACTAAATTGGATCCTACTATTCTATTAAAAAAAATTTATTTATAAAGGGAATCTTGGAAGTGGTGGGACTTATGTTGGTCATTTTGTGAAATTTTCTCCTCATAAGGGAGAGTTGGATGTTGTTTCAATTGAAGGAATGGGGGTTGTGACTACCTCCACTCCTCAAGAGCATGTATTATGATGGTTATACCACTACTTGGCATGCCTTAAATGTGATTCCTTCACTTAATTCTATCTTTGATTTTATAGTAGCTTCACTAGAACATTTGAATGTGGATATTGTCTTCAGGAGTCCTATGTATGCCCTACTGTTTTCACAAGTCTCTTCCACTGATGTTATAGTGCTTGTGCCATATACTGTTGGGAGTCATGTGCAGGACTTACTTCATGCACAAACTCTTTCTACTAATACTATGACTCATGTGAAAGCACTTTCTGTTGCTTTTGGGAGTTCTGTGTGGGACTTGCTGCCTGCACATGTTTCTTACAATACTTTTCTAGCGCCTATGTAGGCTTCCTTTCCAGTGGCCTCCAAAAATTTTATTGTGAATTATAACTTATTCATCATGTTGGAGGATATAAATTCTTCATAAATCAATTATTTATACAGGGAGATCTAGGAATGAAAAGGTAAAAAAATTTCATCTCCAGTGACTAACATATCAACCTCCAAGTAGGTTGGCTCTGTGGAGAAGTAGACATTGAAGCCCTCATGTGAGAAAATTTTGGAGGATACGAAATGAGTTGAAGGTTATAAAAGAGTTGTTTCTAATCTTGGGACTTCAATGGATGATCAAATTCATATTTCTGATGTGGTTGGTGAACCGGTGGACACTGATGACCAAGATATTGCATGGTAGACTTTGAAGTAATAGGGAAGGGGAAGGCATCCAATAGTCCATGGGGGTTTCATGGATGGGGTGGTAGGGATAAGTGATAAGCTTTGTTATTTGTATTTTTCATTGGAGGTGTGTATCCACAGAAACCCTAAACCTACTTTGTGTACTTGTTACTTTATTTTTATAATAATTTTTAGAGCCATAAAGCATATCCATAGTCTGTCATGTTCTAAAAATCATGTTAACAATACCTCTTTTTTAGTGTTTTTTAGCATTGGTAAAGATTGTCCTTTATCAATATTTTTTATTAGTGTTTTTTTTCACGATTCTTTAGTAGTAAACATGTAAAATATTTTAGTGTAAATGTATTGATATATATAATATAATTATTATATTAATAAATGTTTTAAAACTGTACTAAATTATAATTAAAACTATTTAATTAAATACTAATAATTAGAAATTTTTAGACATAGGGGTTTTTTAATTTTATGGGTATAGGGTTCTTATATTTAGGTAAATGGGGCAGTTTATCGCCAATTGTTTTGGAGTATTGGGGTTTTTCCCACAAAATGCCAGATCAATTGGCATTTTGGATTGAAAACTCTAAAGCGCCTCATCATTTGGCGCTTTGGGGTCCTATTTTTTCCCATTCCACCCACACCCCACATTATTCATATATTAATATTAAATATAATTATAAATATATTTCAATAATTATATAATTATAAATAGAAACATATTTATATAATTATAAAAATTTATTTGTCAAGGTATATTTAAAATTATATTTATTATTTATATAAATATATATATATATATATTCATATTTATAAACATAAATTTATAATTAAATCTGAATGGCCTAAAAGCCTTATTTTTATTTACTTTTGGATAATCCTCATTTTAAGGATTGAAGGGGAACCCTTACATGACCCATAGGCCCAAGGCACAAGGCCTATACATGACACAATACATGACCTTAAGGGACCAAGACCTAACACACTTGAAACAGTCCCTCCCCAGCATCTTCATTATGAAGGTGCCTAGCTCTTCACCTCGCATAGATGATCAGATAGCATTGCATCGTGTAGATTCGCACGGTGTCTGGTCTCGATGGTAGTTGGCAAACCCTCTCATTCTTCAAATCTGGTTAGCTCTACTTCTGGTGGTTTCTATTTTGCTCTGAATCCTCATCTGGGTCTGCTCCTCTGTGGTACCCCCAGTGCTTCTTGGCCTTTTATGTTGTCACGACCCGTCCCAGTGGGCCGGATCCGCAACTCCCCAAGCCCGCCTCCAATAGGACAGGGGCTAGTGACTAGCACCGAGTAGGCATGCTACTAACATTGGAGGCATTGCCTATAAACCTGTACACACGCACACACATCTCCAAACCCACAAAGCTAAAAAGTAAAAACTACTAAAAGGAAAGGATGCATGAATACACTAAAACCCAACCACAGAGTAGGAAAGGAAAGTAAAGTACAGTAAAGTAAAACCCTAGGCCAAAAGTATAAGCCCAAAAGAAGAAAGCCTGCAATAAAGTCCAAACTGTAGAGAAAGGTGCTGGTACTGCAACCCATCGCCGAAGGGACACCTCGGCCTGTCTGATCTCACTGAACATCGTCCGGTCCTGGTCTTCCTAGAATCCTGTCAAAGGCTCACTCGTCTGCATAAGACATGACACGTGCGGGCAAAGCCCGTGTAGGGTTGAGTATAACAATACCCAATAGGACACCCCGAAAACCACAAAGGAAATACCACAAAGTAAAATACCACAAAGAAAGGTACAGTCATCTCTACACAGTATATGTCTACAGAACATATAACAAGAATATCCAGATATTCTCATACACAGGCGACCATCGCGAAACCACCACTAGGATCCAGCTCGACGATTTCACTAAGCATACTGCTGGGAGAACACACTCCTAGGTCTAAAAATAGATACGAAGTACTTGTTCCAGGAGAAAACACTCCACAAGTACCTTGAGGACATGATGCTCAGATGAGGATCACAGCCAAGTCCTGGGGTGATTCCGACAACTCATCCTGAGCTAATCCGCTAAACAGAGCATCGGCGCCCAGGTAAAGTTGGTCACGTCGATACCAAGAACTCTACCTAGGGTTCCAGGAATGAATACAGGATCCGGCTCTAAGTCTCACAGAGGGGATTCCAACAACTCTATTCAGGGAGTTCAGCTGAAGGGATCATACTCTTGTATAAAGGAATTTATACCAGAACCTTCCGGGAATTACCAAGGGTACGAACCCTAAGAACTAGTCCAAGTCAAAGAAGACAAGTAGATCAAGCCTTGAAGAAATTATTACACGGCGTGTAGTATGATTACACGCTGTGTGCCTTGACCCTGGGTACTGCCCATGTAAACGGCTCGTGTCGTTCATTCAAGTCGTGTAAAACCAAAATAAACGGCATGTAGAAAAGTACATGTTGTGCTCTTTGACACCGGGTACTGCCCGTGTAAACGCCACGTGTCCCTCAGCTTGCCAAACAGAAAGAAAATACACGGCGTGTAGATGAAAACACACGCCGTGTTCGAGCTCCTGGGATCGCTCTGTGTACACTGGCCATGTGCCCGTACATGGTCTCTGCCCGTGTCTGTGTCGCCTACCCGTGTACCAGTACACGGGGTACCCCGTGTATCTGGCCAGGTCTGGCCGGGGCGGGGTATACACAGCGTGTCTGTGGCTGTGTACCCTGCCTATGTCTGAGTACTCTGCATGTGTTCGTGTACTCCCAGAGTACATTCCGGGTAACCCTACCGACGAACACACGCCGTGTAGCCATACTACACAGCGTGTAGTCAGGAAATTTCCAGAATCAATTACTTCCTCCGCATGCCTCGGGTGAACCTCCGGATCTCGATTCTCATGTCCGTTTGCCGTAAAACTCTAGATGCAGTGTCACCTCATCCTCGTGAAGCTGAATCTGTGGGTTCCAGGCCTTCAATCGGCTCCTAAATCTGATTCTGGCCATCCGAGCAGAAATCGTCCGAAGAACGATTTCTTCCGACCCGCTTCGATTCGTCCGCCGAAACCGTCATCGCACCTACACGATATCACTGCGGTGTTGATCCTTCATTTTGGTATCGTTGCATCGCAGAATGGATGTGCAACGATCCGTTGTTCATCGCCCCACGAAGAACGCGAAGAACGCTCACAAAGAATGCAAGAATTGGGGAAGAAGAACACAACAAATCGAGAGGGACGAACCTCGATCGATGTTCGTGTCGATCTTGGTCTGTCACCGTTAGACGGTTGAACAAAACCAAAATAAAATCAAGAATCACATCCCCAAAATCCCTGCAAAATCCCATCCTGCAAGAACGATCGATCCGCGGGCTAATATATTCATGGATTAGTCTGTGTTCATCGTGGAAATCAAAAACGGGGAATGGAAAATCAAATCAATATCCTACCTGGATTCACTGTGAATGCCGACAAGGATCTGCTCGCTACGTCGTCGTCGCCGTCGAAATCCGTGAAGAACGTCGCTGCCGCCACGTTCGGGGTTTCCTCGAGAGCCGCCAAGGGTTTTCAGGGTTATGGGTTTTGTAACCCTGGACCCTGGCGCAAGCCTCTATTTAAAGAGGATAAAAAAATTTAAAGATCTCACTACAGAAATAAAATATTTTTATTAAATATTTTATTACCGTTGCGTCAAAAAACTAGATTTCACCACCGACTCGCGTCGGCCGAAGTTAGGCCTCGCCTAAGGTAAAATCGTTGTTCTGAACGCAATGGTGCCCTCAGATTTTTGATCTGATCACCCATTATGTAGTTATCCACATTTTCATGAAAACCACATGCGCGCGTAATTTAGTTATTAAATTAAATTCAAACATTTTTTCCGGGCACACCAGGCCTCAGAACTGCACGCCATCTCAGAGCCTGGCCTCGAATTGATTTCCATATAATATTAAAATAATACATGGAAAAATCCGGGACATTACATCTCACCCATCTTAGGGATTTTACGTCCTCAAAAAGCCAAAACAAGGGCAACTCAAAAATATGTGGGTACTTCATGCGAATCTGAGCTTCCCGCTCCCACGTACTCTCTTGGAGATTCCCATGCTGCCACCGGACAAGCACCAAGGGAATAGATTGTCCACGAAGGATCTTCTCATGCCGATACTCGATCTCCACTGGGTACTCAGCAAAGGTCACTCCATCGTCGATGTCCAGCTCGCCCCATTCGATGACGTGCGAGGGATCATGCACGTACCTCTATAGTTGCGACACATGAGAGACGTTGTGTACCCAGTCCATCTGAGGAGGTAGATCCAAGCGATATGACACCTCACCAACTCTGCTCAAAATCTGAAAAGGGCCAACGAACCTTGGAGATAGCTTGCCGCCTCGGCCAAATACCTGCAATCCTCGTCAAGGTGAGACCTGAAGGAACACATGGTCTCCTTCCTCGAACTCCAAAGGCCTCCGCCTCTGGTTGGAATAAGACTTTTGCCAACTCTGTCCAGTCTTCATCCTCTCCTGGATAACCTGCACCTTCCCTGTAATAGCTCTCACCATTTCTGGGCCCATGAGTGCTGACTCTCCTGGGTCAGTCCAGCAAAGTGGTGACCTGCAAGGTCGCCCGTATAGATCCTCGAATGATGCCATACCAAAAGTGGAATGATAACTATTGTTATAAGAACATTCCACCAGTGGTAGGTGATCCTCCCAACTACGACCTAAGTCAAGAATGCAATCTCGTAGCATATCCTCCAGGACCTGGATGGTCCGCTCTGTCTGACCATCGGTCTGGGGATGAAATGTTGTGCTCGAGCGTAAGTGAGTCCCAAAAGCTTCCTGCAATCCCTTCCACAACCGGGATGTGAAACGATCATCATGATCTGAGACAATCATGGATGGTACTCCATGAAGCCGAACTATCTTCTGCATGTAGAGGCATCCAGAGCTCTCTACTGAACTCTGCTCCCGTATGGCTAGGAAGTGGGCCGACTTGGTGAGTCGATCAACGATCACCCAGATGGAATCGTGTCCCCTGGACGTACGTGGTAAACCCGTCACGAAGTCCATGGATATTTTGTCCCACTTCCACTCTGGCCCTCAAGGGGATGAGTCAAACCTGCTGGAACCTGGTGCTCATCCTTTACATGCTGACAAGTAAGGCACCAAGAAACAACCTCTTCCACACTCTTCTTCATTCCTGGCCACCAGAACTGACGTTGGAGGTCCTGGTACATCTTCGGCACGCTTGGATGCACCGCCAAAGGGGATGTATGGAACTCCCTCAGAACCTCCTCCCACAACGTCACTGGTACTACCGTGCATCCTCTGAAAAGGACAACGTGCTCTCCACCTGCTGAATATCCATCAGCAGCATCACCTGTGGATATCTGAGCACGTAGAGTCTCACAGCTAGAATCCTCACGATGTGCTTACCTGACTCGCTATAAGAGTGGAGTGATAAAAACCATCGACTGAAGGTAAGCTCCCTCATCTCCATCCATGAAGGACAACTGCATAGAGTCCAACTGCCTTGACGCCTCATCCAGCAACTGCGAACTAGATTTCCTACTGAGAGAATCTTCCACCATGTTCCCCTTCCCAGGAGTATAAACGATCTCAAAGTCATAATCCTGGAGGAACTCAAGCCATCGCATCTGTATCAAATTAATATCCTTATGAGAAAAGATATATCTGAGACTCTTGTGATCAGAGTAAACGGTAGACCGCTCGCCCATCAGGTAGTGTCGCCACATCTTCAATGCGAAGACTACTGATGCCAACTCAAGATCATGGGTCGCGTAGTTCTGCTCGTGTGGTCTCAACTGACATGAGCCATATGCAATCACCACTTTCCTCTGCATCAGGACACAACCAAGCCTGGTTCCTAATGCATCGCAGAACACTACGTACTCGACACCCTCCTCCGGTAATCTCAAGATCGGGGCGCTTGCCAGACTTTGTCTCAACTACTGTAAAGCCTGCAGGCATTTATCAGTCCACACAAAAGGTTGTCCCTTTCAGGTCAAAGATGTCATGGGTGTTGCAATCCTGGAGAAATCATGGATGAATCTTCAATAGTAGCCTGTCAACCCAAGGAAACTCCGCACCTCTGTCACGCTCCAGGGTGGCTCCCATGCTAGCACTACCTCCACCTTTGCTGGGTCCATTGCTACACCATCCACTGAGATAACGTTCCCCAAAAAGAGGACCTCCTGTAACCAGAACTGACACTTAGAGAGTTTCCCATACAACTGGTTCTCTCGGAGTGTGTCTAGAACCATCCTTAGGTGTCTTGCGTGCTCCTCCTCAGACATAGAGTAAACAAGGATATCATCGATGAAGACCACTACAAACCAATCTAGATAGGGCTGAAAGATCTGGTTCATGAGTCCCATGAACACTGTCGGGGCATTCGTCATGCTCAAGGGAATCACCAAGTACTCATAGTGACTGTAGCGACATCTGAAAGTCGTATTCAGTATATCCTCCTCCCGTACTCGCAACTGGTGATAGCTTGATCATATATCAACCTTTGAGAACCATCTTGCCCCTCTCAACTAGTCGAAGTGGTCATCGATCCTCGGTAGTGGATACCGGTTCTTCATGGTCACCTGATTCAAGCACCGTTAATACACATATAGCCTCAAGCTCCCGTCCGCCTTCTTGGCAAACAGCACTGGGGCCACCAAGGGTGAAACGCTGGGTCTCACAAATCCATTATTCTGCAAGTTGTCCAGCTACATCCTCAGCTCACAAAGCTCTGTAGGAGCCATCTGATAATCCGATGCTGATATCGGGGTCGTCCCAGGTTGCAACTCAGTGCAGAAATCTATCTCCCGTCGGGGAGGTAGCCCCAGGAAATCCACCGGAAAGACATCCTCGTACTCATCCACCACTGCTGGAAACTGGAAACTCGTAACATCTGCCGCGCCAAGGGCTAGGCTATCCATTTGGTGTGAAATTGGTCGTTCCCTCCTATGCACGAGTCCATCCTGCGCTACCTGGGTCTCTTTTTCACTGACAAAAGGGAACCTTGTTCCATCACTACGGACACACCACACCCTTCACCTAAAACAATCATTCTGGGTATGAACTGTTGATAACCAATCCATTCCAAGAATGACATAGTAAGGTCTCGACGCTATCACCAAGAGGTTCCAGCCGAAACTCTCACCTCCAAGGGTCAGGTCACACTACCTGCAAATGTGTGTGATCTCTGAATCTTCTCCAGTCAGTGTTTCTAAGCCAAAGGGTCGAGTCAACGGCTTAAATGGAATCTCAAGGTCTCGAACAAGATAAGCATCCAGATAGGAATAACTAGAACCTATGTCTATCAATACGGCAGCCAAAGTACAAAAGACACAGATAGTACCTCTAATCATTCCGGGAGTACCTGGGTCATAAGCCTCTGCCGCCTGCAGCTGCCTCTGTCTCTGTCAACCAGCTCCCTGAGCCTGGGGTGGACCTCCTGGGGGTGGTGTTGGTAAAGGGTCGAAACGCCGACCACCTCCAGTTGCTCTCCCAGCTCCTATGCCACATCTGCCACCTCGCGGATCTGCCTGATCCACACGTTGCCTCTTCCTCGATGGTCCATCCACTACTCCCGTGTCAGTAGCACGGCGGGTCGGACAATATCGAGTGAGATTTCCCCTACCGTCACATGAGTAACATCGCCTCTCTCAAGGGTGGCTAGAAGCGCCCTGTGAACCTTGTACGGCTGATCCTCTATCCTGAGATCTCCATTGGAAACGTCTCCCACGCATGGGTCCCTGACGTCGGCTCCCTTCCGTCGAGGTCTCTACTCTAGCTTTCCCACTACTGACCACTGTCGGTTGTCCCTTCTCCTTAAAGAAGCTCTCGACCACCAAAGCCCGCTCGAGCACCCCATCATAAGTAGGAATGCTCATAGGGATGATGCTATCCTAGATATCTCTGTGAAATCCCCGCTCAAAATTTCGAGCTCTGAAGTACTGATCTCTAACCATATCCATCGAGTACCACGAGAGGTCGGTAAACCTTGATGAATAGTCAGCCACCATCATACTACCCTGTTGGAGCTGAAGAAGCTCCTGGATGCGCACATCTCTCAACGTAACTGGAGAGAACTCCTCCCTGAAGAGTCGCTCAAACTCCGACCATGCAAGATTCACCTTGTTGTGAGTCTGGATGACCAAACTCCACCATCGCCCTGCCGAGCCCTGCAGAAGGCTCGCTGCCAGGATCGCCATCTGGTCTGCTAGTGTCCTGACTAAGCGGAAGACCCCGGTCACTGCCTCAAGTCAGTCCTCTGCTGCCTGAGGGTCAGGCTCACCTCGAAACCTGAGGGGTCTCTGTCTCTGAAACTCATGGAGGGCGCTCAGCCTGCGCTCCTCCTCCACTGGTACAGCAGGTGCTAAACACTGCCCCATAGGTGGTGGAATAACTGGCAAGCCACCTAGTGGTAGAACTTGGGGATATGGTCCTTGTATCTAATCTTTATCACTGAGGGGGTCATCCTCGTGATCGAGCTTTTGGATCCTAGCTGGTGCGCGTCGTAGAGGCATCCTGTTTAAGAAACAAGATGTATCACAGTTAGTGAGTATATCTGGAGAGATGACTGAAGAAGGACATGGAAACCACAACCCATTATTATATTATGCATATACCATTATTTTACCCCATGCAACTAGTGTTTTCATGTTCCGAGTCGAAAAACAAGTTATCAGAGTCCTGGTGTATGGATACATCGGTCGTCGCACCGACACTGGGGTCCCTGTCCTAAGAGACAAACTCGAAACACTTAACATTGTTACCCCAATCCAACTCACAAACTCTCAGTCCTAAGGTAGAAATGACCACCTCTGATACCACTCTGTCATGACCCGTACCAGTGGGGCCCGAGCCACAACTCCCCAAGCCCGCCTCCAGTAGGCCAGGGGCTGGTGACTAGCACTGAGTAGGCATGCTACTAACATGGGAGGCATTGCCTATAAACCTGTACACACGCACACACATCTCCAAACCCACAAAGATGAAAAGAAAAAACTACTAAAAGGAAAGGATGCATGCATACACTAAAACCCAACAAAAGAGTATGACAGGATAGTAAAGTACAGTAAATTAAAACCCTGGGCCAAAAGTACAATCCCACCAAAAGAAAGTCTACAACAAATTCCAACCTGTAGAGAAAGGTGCAGGTATTACAACCCGTCGCCGAAGGGACACCTCGGCCTTTCTGATCTCACTGAACACCGTCCGATTATGGTCCTCCAAGAATCCTGTCAAAGGCTCGCTCGTCTGCACAAGACACGACACGTGCGAGAAAAGCCCGTGCAGGGGTGAGTATTACAATACCCAGTAGGACACCCCGAAAACCACAAAGGAAAATACCACAAAGAAAGGTACAGTCATCTCTACACAGTATATGTCTATGAAACATATAACAAGAATATCCAGATATACTCATACACAGGTGACCACTGTGAAACCACCACTAAGATCCAGCTCGACGATTCCACTAAGCATACTGCTGGGAGAACACACTCCTAGGTCTGAAGAGAGATACGAAGTACTCGTTCCGGGAGAACACACTCCACAAGTACCTTGAGGACATGATGCTCAGATGATGATCACAGCCAAGTCATGGGGTGATTCCGACAACTCGATCTGAGCTAATCTGCTAAGCAGAGGATTAGCGCCCTGGTAAAGTTGGTCACGTCGATACCAAGAACTCTACCTATGGTTCCAGGAATGAATAGAGGATCCGGATCTTAGTCTCACAGAGGGGATTCCAACAACTCTATTCAGTGAGTTCTACTGAAGGGATCATACTCCTGTATAAAGAAATTGATACCAGAACCTTCATAGAATTACCAAGGGTACGAACCCTAAGAACTAGTCCAAGTCATAGAAGGCAAGTAGCTCATGCCTTGAAGATATTATTACATGGAGTGTAGTATGAGTACACTCCATGTTCCTTGACCCCGGGTACTTCCCATGTAAACGGCCCGTGTCGTTCATTCATGCTGTGCAAAACCAAACTACACGGCATGTATAAAAGTACACGTTGTGCTCTTTGACACCAGGTACTGCCCGTGTAAATGGCCAATGTCCCTCGGCTTGCCTGACAGAAAGCAACTACATGGCGTGTAGATGAAAACACACGCCGTGTTCGAGCACCTGGGCTCGCTCCGTGTACGCTAGACATGTCCCGCACACGGTCTTTTCCCTTGTCTGTGTCGCCTGCCCGTGTACCAGTACACGGGGTACCAATGTATCAGGTCGGGGATGGGTATACACGGCGTGTACGTGGCCGTGTACCATGCACGTGTCTGAGTACTTTGCCCGTGTCCATGTACTCCCGGAGTACACGTCGGGTAACCATACCGACGAACACATGCCGTGTAGCCATACTACATAGCGTGTAGTTGGGAAATTTCCAGAATCGCTGCCTTCCTCCGCACGCCTCGGGTGAACCTCCGGATCACGATTATCATGTCCTTTTTCCACGATACTCCAGATGTAGGGTCGCCTCGTCCTCGTGAAGATGAATCTGTGGGTTTCGGGCCTTCAATTGGCTCCTAAATCCGATTCCGGCCATCCGAGAGAAAATCTTCCGAAGAACGATTTCTTCCGATCCGCTTCGATCCATCCGCCAAAACCATCGTCGCACCTCCGCAAGATCACTACAGTGTTGATCCTTCAATTTGGGATCGTTGCATCGCAGAACGGATGCGCAACTATCCGTTGTTCATCGCCCCGCGAAGAACGTGAAGAACGCTCACGAAGAACGCGAGAATTGGGGAAGAAGAACACAACAAATCGAGAGGGACAAACCTCGATAAATGTTTGTGTCGGTCTTTGTTCGTCACCGTTAGAAGGTTGAACAAAACCAAAATAAAATCAAGAATCACATCCCCAAAATCCCTGCAAAATCTCATCCTGCAAGAATGATCAATCCATGGGCTAATCTGTTCGTGGATTAGTCCGTGTTCGTCGTGGAAATAAAAAACGGGGAATGGAAAATCAAATCAACATCCTACCTGGATTCGCTGCGATTGCCGGCGAGGATCCGCTCGCCGCGTCGTCGTCACCGTCGAAATCCATCAAGAACGTCGTCGCTGCCACGTTGGGGGTTTCCTCCAGCACTGCCAAGGTTTTTCAGGGTTATGGGGTTTGTAACCCTAGACCCTAGAGCAAGCCTCTATTTAAAGAAGATAAAAAAATTTAAAATATCTCGCTACAGAAATAAAATATTTTATTACCGTTGCGTCCAAAAACTAGATTTCACCACCGACCCGCGCCGACCGAAGTTAGGCCTTGCCTAAGGTAAAATCGTTTTTTTGAATGCAACGATTCCCTTGGATTTCTGATCTGAGCACCCGTTCGGGAGTTATCAACTTTTTCAGGAAAACTGCACGCGCACGTAATTTAATTATTAAATTAAATTAAAACATTTGTTCCGGGCTCACCAAGCCTCGGAACTACACTCTGTCTCAGAGCCTGGCCTCAAATTAATTCCCATATAATATTAAAATAATACATGGAAAAATCCAGGACATTACATATGTGGATCTAAATCCCTGTGGACCGAAAGCCATTGGTTGTCCAAAGGCCATTGGTGACCCGAAGGCCTTTGTATCCCAAAGGCCAAGTGGCCTGAATGCCTTTGGTGGCTAGAAGGCCCTAAGACCCATAGGCCCAAACTGGTGGTCCGAAGACCCAAATCAGATGAATAATGTCTGCTGCTATAGTACTGCTACAGTGCCCAGCAATGGGGCAGTTTATCACCAATTGATTTGGTGTATTGGGGTTTCGCCCCAAAATGCCAAATCAATTGGCATTTTGGATTAAAAAAACCCAAATATCCTCATCATTTGGCGCTTTGGGGGTCCTATTTTCCCAATTCCACCCCCACCCCACTATATTCTTATATTAATATTAAATTTTATTAAAAATATATTTTAATATTTATATAATTATAAATATATAAATTTTTATTTAATTATAAAAATTTATTTATAAAGATAAATTTATTATTATATTTATTATTTATATATACATATATATACATAAATTCATATTTATAAACATAAATTTACAATTTACTCTGAATGGACCGAAGGCCTTATTTTTATTTATTTTTGGATAATCCCCTTTTTAAGGGTCAAAGGGGAACCCTTACAGGACCTATAGGCCCATGGCACAAGGCCCATACATGACCAAATACATGACCTTAAAGGCCTAAGACCTAACACACTTCAAATAGCCCCTCCCCAGCATCTGCATCAGAAAGGTGCCTAGCTCTCCTCGCATGGCTAATCAGTTAGCATTGCCTCGTGTAGAGATGCACTGTGTTTGGTCTCGATGACAGTTGGAAAACCCTCTCATTATTCCAATCTGGTAAGCTCTGCTTCTGGTGGTCGCTATTTTTCTCTCAATCCTCATCTAGGCCTGCTCCTGTGTGGTCTTCCCGGTGGTTCTTGGTCTTTTCTGTGGCTCAAAATCCCTGTAGCCCAAATGCCATTGCTGACTCGAAGGCCCTTACAGCCCGAAGGTCCTATGGCCCGAACTCCTTTGGTGACTAAAAGGCCCCAAGACCCATAGTCCCAAACCGGTGGCCCAAAGGCCCAAATCGAATGAATAATGTTGGCTTCTACAGTACCTACTACAGCACTACTACAATACCCAAAAATTCATCCCCAACCAAATTCGAACCTGGGCCTCTTGGATGTCAAGCTGGAGCCTCTACCACTCGGGTACAACCTCGTTGGCATAAATGTATAATTATATATATATATATATATAATTATTTATATGTTATAAATTTTATTTATCTATAATTGTAAATAAAATTTTTATTTATAAATATTTATTTATAATTTATTATAAGGTTAAAAATATTTTAAATTAATTTATAAATAAATATATATTAATAACTATATAAATATACATTGATAAATATAGATTTATAATTGTATAATTATAAATATATTTATAAATATAATTAAAAATAAAAATAAATATATTTATAATTATATAATTATTAAAATATATTTTTATACACATTTAAAATATAATATAAGTTATATATAAAAATATTTATATAAATATATATTTATAATTATAAATAAAAAAATTAATATATTAATAAATAAATTTATAATTATATAAATATTAAAACATATTTATAATTATATAATTATAAAAATATATTTATATATAATTTTAAAATATATTTATATAATTTTAAATATAATATATATATATATTTAAAATATATTAAAAATTATATACAAATTTATTTATATAAATATATATTTACAGTTATAAATAAATTTAATTATAAATATATACATAATTATAAATATTTCTATTTACAAATAAGATGGTTTGATAGGAATCAGGGTGAGAGTATTTCCTGATGGTGATTAGGGTATGTCGATCACTCCTTTAGCCCTATCAAGTTGCTGGAGTCATAAATATGGCACAGTCAAATCCTCTATTGCTTGTTTTGTCACTGTTGGTTGCTGTTGTTGTTGCCTCGGTCCAGTTCGGTTAAATCAACACTAGAGATACTCATGTTTTTGTTCGTTGTTTTACCTCGGTTTAGTTAGATTCGGCACAATCTGAAATCGTCGTAGTGTCACGGATCTGCTGTAATTTTTTTGATTTTGTTGCTGGTTTCATTTTTTTATCTAAATCCATTGATCTACTGTGAGATATCTGATCACTACAAGGTATCGAGACTTGTATGGAAGATCTCCTTCCTCAAGGTCATTTTGACACTTTCGATCATGCAGTGCTGGTTCAAAATGAAAAGGGGCCTCGTAAGGTTAATGCAGGTTGGACCGACACTGGTTTGAAGCAATGAGATTGTAATGACTTGGATTTTTTACGATTTTATTATTATAAATTCATTGGAAAAACTCTGAGACTAGGAACTGAGACGACGTGAGATTCTGAGACCCAGTGTTCCTGAAACAATGCGATGAAAAATGTTATGTTTTTAATAAATCATGTGGACGGTTTTTCTTTAAAATGGGAATAACTTATACACGGGTGCCAGAATAAGAAATCTGAGGGAATTGTTGCGTTCAGAGCCGCAACTTTACCTTAGGTAGGGCATAACATCGACTGTCGTGGGGTGACTGTGAAAGTTGGAATTTGGATATAACTGTCATTAAAATATTTTATTAAAAATAATTTATTGGTTGTAGCAGAGTTTTTCTTTTTAATGTATCCTTTGTCTAAAATTTAGGGTTATCACCAGAACCATATAATTCCTTTAAGGAATCGGCAGGAACCCTCTCGATGATGAATGTTGGCGGATCACGGATCGACAAAGACACGGACCTCCATTCTTCGTTGACGACTAATCCAATCATGAGGTAGGGTGTTTAATCTCTTCATTATTCTCTTCTATGTTCTTAGATTAAAACTATGAACACGAACCAACCCACAAACATGTTGATCTGTTTTTCATTCGTTCTTGTGGGATGGATAACTGTTTTTGGGGTTTTGAATGGAGATTAGATCTGTGTGTTGAATGGTTCTTCATAATCCTTCTAACATGAATGGATCAAGGTCGACACAAACAATGCTAAAATCCATTCTTAGGGAATTCATGTGCTTTACCACTTTTCCCCAAATCTCTCTTCATCCCTCGTGCTTCACAAAATTTGAATAGAGGATCATTATGCCTTCAACCCATGGTGCAATGATCCATGATAGGGGATCTGACCCCGCAACGACATCGCAAAGTTGTGATGGTGAATGTGCAGTGTGAATCACCTAAGGTAGCAAGTTACAGTGGTGAAAGGAGGTGGTGTACGACCGTGCCCAGAGCAGCAGCTTCAGCTGGGTCCCGATGAAGGGTGTGGTGAACAGTATGACGTTAACAAGGTGGTGGACGGCGGAAGCAAAAGTGGCCCAGTGATATTGGTGGGCCAGGCGGAGCATGGAGTTGGACCGGGATGCCGGCAGGGTGTCCGGTGGCAGAGGTGGAACACAGTCCGACATGGAGTGCGTGGGAGCCCACAGTAGTGGAGGCTACGGGCGATGACCAAGGACCACGGTATGATGCCACAGCAGCGAGCTTAAATGCATCTCGAAGCTGCGTCTGAGGAACCCACAATGGCGATTTTGTGGGGAATGCAGAGGAGGCAGGGAATCCATGTGAAATGTGGCTCAGAGCTACGTCGTATGAACCCAAAAAAGTGATGATGTGGGGAGGATAGAGGAGGCAGGTCGTCCACGTTGACCAGAACATATAGTGGAGCCACACGGTTAGGGCGGACCGCAAGGACTAGGGGGTGCAGTCAGGGTGGGCCACATCCGATAGAGTAAATTGGACCGTAGTGCGGGCCGAACTGGGGAAGTCGGGAAGCTCCAACGGCCCCATGAACTGAGCCCAGTGGGCTGAGCTCAGGGGGCTGGGCTGGTTTGGTCTGGACCAGATCAGACTAGGTTGGGTCGGCCAAATTGGTTCAGGTCGGGTTCGGCGGGTTGGGTTGGACTAGGACCAGACCCCAGGTCGACGGTTTTATGAAAATGGTGATATATTTTGAATCATTTGTCTATTTGACGATATGTTTACAGCATTTGTACCCTTGAGATGATAAGGCCTTTTTGAGATACTCTAAGTTTCTTTGAAAGTTGGTTTATGAAATATTTGGCTTGAGGAGTAGATTCTCCCAGTACAAGCGCGCTACGAGGGGAATCCGGCTGCTGACTATGACTTGGTGACTATGTGACTTGGTTACTACATAACATGGTGAATATGTGACTTTGTGACTACGTGACATAGTGAATAGGTGAATTGGTGGCTATGTGACTTGGTGACTACGTGACTTGGTGACTATGTGACTTGGGGGCTGCATGACACATCAACACTATGTGCATCATCGACCCTCTCTGTGACATCGACATTCTATGCACCATCGATTCTCCATTACCCATCAACACTTTGAGCTCCATCAATGCTATATTCTCCATCAATTCTCTATGAATCATTGACAGTTTGTGTGTCATGGAAACTGGGAGATCTATGGACTACAACTGAAAATCCTTATCTTTGTGCTTTAAACTTGTACATATGTGAGCTGACGGTATTGACTATACTTCATGCGTTTCTTTTGTGGTATACCTTGAATTTATTTGTGGTAGACTTCATGTATTTATTAGTGATATAATTCATGTATTTATTTGTGGTGTACTTTGTGTATTTCTTAGTGGAATTCTTTTGTGGTTTCAGGGTCTCCTACTGAGTTTTGTTTTACTCACCACTCTATAGGTTTCCCCACACATGTCATATATTTTTAATATTATTGACTCTTTGATGAAGTTATAGGTGGACCAGGACTAGGTAGTCCTTAGAGTGATAAAACATATGTGTGTTTCTCTTACGACTTCAGTCAGTTGTCCTACAACTACCCTTCAGGTAGGGTTTTCTTCGGATGAGTTTCAGGAACTTGTTTTATCATTTTGGATGAATCTTTCTTTTGGTGGGATTGTATTTTGGCCCTATTTAATTTCCAGTTTTCCTACTGTTGTACTCTATAGTTGGTATCATAGAGTATGCATGCTTTTTCTACTTATTGTTGTTATATTTTAGCATTTTGGCCATAGAGATGTGTGTGTGTGCAGTTACTTAGGGAATTGTCTACCATTTGTGAGATATGCCTATTCGGTGTTAGTCTCTATCCCCTGGCCTATCAGAAGAGGGCTTGGGGTAGTCATGGCATGGACCCCTTTGGGACGGGTCATGGAAAAGTAGTATCAAATGGGTTTGTTACTACCAAAAGGATTGAGAGTCTTTGAGGTAGTTTTGGGGAAATTGTGTCGAGTGTTTTGAGTTCATCTTTCAAGACAGGGAATCTAGTGTTGGTGTGGCAGTAGATGTATCCATACACTATGACTCTGAATTCTTCTTTTCGACATGGTACATGAAAACACTAGTTTCTAGTAAATTAATGGTAAATGCATCATACAGGATTTTGGTGTGTTGTCATGCCATTCTTGAGTCAGCTCACTAGGTATACTCTATTGATTGTGGTTCATCTAGATTTATTTTAGGATTCATCCACATATATTGTAATTTAGGATTCCAATGTAGGATCATGAGGGTGATCCTCCTAGCGATGAGGGGTTGGTACAGGGACCAGTGTTGTAGATAGAACCTATGTTGATTAGCAGTTACTACCAATGATACTGGTAGAAGATACATGTAGGTTGAGTGTGTTTCATGAGTTCTATAGGCATTGAACTCCCATGTTTCGGGGTGATACAGGCCCACAATTTGTTGAGGATTGGCTTGAGGTAGTTACATGTGTTTTCTTCCTTGTAAGGACGCCTTTTGACTGGATGGAAGATCTAAATATGAGCCTTCATCAGGGATCAATGGGGCGACAGTGGAGCTTAATAATCCAGAAGCATAATGAGATGACTCTCTCTTGGGAATACATTGAGTGAATTTTTAGGGAAGAGTTCATTTTAGTGACATTATGCTCAGTGTTCATACAAGAGCTCCTGCATCTGCAATAGGGCAGTCAGACAGTAGCAGAGTACTCGATGAGATCTACGAATATTTCTTGCCACTCCATAGATATAGTGCAGGACCCATTCTTCAGGGCCCGAACCTTCAACCAAATAATATGTTGGGATATCAGGTCATCCATTATATCTCTTATCATCCCTACATATGTTGGGGTACTGGAGAGAGCTCTACCAATAGAGAACTTTCTGGAGGAGAAGATTCTAGTAGTGGGAGATACCAACAGGCACCAGGAGGCTGAGTATTCGATAGTAGGTATCCAAAAGTAGATCCAGGGACCCAAGATGTTCAATCACTCCAAGGTATGACCGTAGGATACATGATCAGTGGTGTGGGGATCTTAGGGCGGAGTGAGTAAGTTGAAGTACAGGTTGTGTTACTCGTGCGGCGGTCAGGGAAATATGGCTCAAGATTGCCTGAATCGCCATGAAAATGATCAACATACAGTCAAGGGACCACCAAGGAAGAGGAGTTGGTATGATTAGGGTGGTATGTAGGGCGGTGAACATGGCATAGGAGTAGGTAGATCAGTAGGTGGTGTGCAAAAGTTCGACGTATTTCCACTACCACCACCAGGTCGTCCACCACGAGCTCAAGGAGTTGGTGGACAAGGCTAAGGCCATCTTCAAGAGATGAAGTCTTATGACCCTAGTTCTCCATATATTATTAGAGGTATGATATGTTTATTTCAGTTTCCTATAGTGGTGGTGGAGTATGATGATGTATTTCTTGAGGATGTTCGTGTATTACTTCCCTATAGGGAGGTTGACTTATACATTGATCTATACCATGGGATGTCACTGATATAGACAACTTCATATCAAATGGCTCCCATAGAGCTTCGTGAGATGAGGGTGTAGTTAGAGGACTGGAAAAGGAAGGGTTTTGTGAGACCTCATGTTTTACCCTGGGCAGCCCAGGTTTTCTTCCCTGTTCTTAGATTAAAATTACAAACACTGACCAACCCATGAATAGGTTGATCCATGGTTCATTTGTTCTTGCGGGATGGATAACTGCTTGCGGGGGTTCGAATGAGGATTAGATCTATGTGTTGAATGGTTCTTCATAATCCTTATAACATGAACAGATCAAGGCATACATGAACAAGGACAAGATCCATTATTTGGGCATTCATGTGCATGACCGCTTTTCCCCAAATCTCTTTGCATTCCTCATTCTTCGAAAAATACGAACAGAGGATCATTGTTCCTTTGACCTATGGTGAAACGATCCAGGACCGGGGATCCAACACCGAAATGGCATAAAAAAGGTGAGACAACAAAGGTACATCATGAATCACCCGAGGTAGCAGGTTATGGTGGTGCAAGGCGGTGGCACACAACAGTGCCCGGAGTAGCGGCTCCGACTGCGTCAAGGTGGAGGGAGCGACGAACAGCCAGGTGCTGGAAGGGTGTCCATTGGCCGCGGTAGCAGCGGCCCGACGGTGGGGGACCAGGCCAGGCGAATCAAGGAGCGGGATGGGGCCACCAGAAGGGTGGCTGAAGGCGGAGAAGGAACATGGTCTGGTGGGGATCGCGTGGGAGCTCGCAGCATAGGAGTTCGCAGCGGTGAGCTGGGACGTGCCTCGGAGCCACATCGGAGGAACCCATGGGGTGATGCCATGGGGAGTATGGTGGCAGCACACCGGCCATGTGAAATAGGGATTAGTTCTGCATTGACCAAGCGACACAGGGGAGCCATGCAGTCAGGGCAGACCACATGGACCTAGGGGGCGCGACCAGGGCAGGCCATGTCTGGCGGAGTAAACCAGCCCACAGTGCGGACCTGGTCGGGGAAGCTAGGCCGTTTTCGTCTAAACCATAAAAGAATGGGTCGGGGTGGCCTGACCTGGTCGGGTCGGTCCAGTAGGTCGGGTTGGACCTAGACCGGACCATGGGTCAGACCATTTTACAAAAACGACCATATCTTTCAAACTGTGTGTCATTTTGACAAGCTGTTTGTGGCGTTAGGACCCTTGAAAAGAGAAGGTCCTTTTGAGATACTCTGAGTGAGTTTTTTGGAAGTTGGTTTATAACCTATTTGGCTTGAGGTGTAGGTTCTCCCGTTACGAGTGTGCTACGAGCAGAATCATGCGGTTGACTATGACTTAGAGACTATGTGACTTGGTGACTACGTGACTTGGTGACTTGGTGACTTGGTGACTAAGTGATTTGGTGACTATGTGACTTTGTGACTATGTGACTTTGTGACTACGTGACTTTGGGGCTACATAACTCATCGATGCTCTGTGTGCCATTGACGCTTCCTGCACCATCGACGCTCCGTGCGACATCGACGCTCCGTGTGCCATCGACGCTCCGTGCGCCATCGACGCTCTGTGGGCCATCGACGCTTTGTGCGCCATCTACGCTCCCTCTGCCATCGATGCTCTGTGCGCTATTGATGCTCGGTGCTCCATCGACGTTCTCTGTGGCATCGACGCTCTGTGCGCCATTGATGTTGAGGGCGTGATCAACTCTTCAGGCACCATCGACGCCTACTGCCCCATCGATGCTTCGTGCCCCATCAACACTTTGTGCACCATCGATGCCCCATGAATCATCGACACTCCATGTGTCATGAAAACTGGGAGATCTATGGAGTACAACTGAAAATTCATATATTCGTGCTTTATACTTATACCTGTGTGAGATGGCAGTGTTGACTATACATCGTGTGTTTTCTTTATGGTATACCATGTATTTCTTCATGATAGACTTCATGTAGTTTTCAGTGGCACACTTCATGTATTTCTTTGTGATATACTTCATGTATTTCATAGTGGTATTCCTTTGTGGTTTTGGGGTGTCCTACTAAGTATTGTTTTACTCACCTCTTCATGGTTTTTTCCCGCATGTTTAGTGTCTTGTGTAGACTATCAATTCTTTGACAGAGTTCTTGGTGGATCAAGACCAGGTGGTTCTTAGAGTGATCAAACAGACATGTGGTGCTCCTACGACTTCAATAAGTTGTCCTACGCCCACCCTTCAGATAGAGTTTTCTACAGATGAGTTTTAGGAACTTTTGTATTCACTTTGGTATACTCTTTTATTGGTGGGCTATATTCTAAACCTATTTACTTTCTAGCCTTCCTACTCTCATACTATGTGGTTTGTATCTTAGTGTATGCATGCTTTGTCTACATAGTGTTTGTACATTTCATCATTTTGGGCATGGAGATATGTGTTTGTATACATGTACTTAGGTAAATGCCTCCCATTTGTGGTATATACTTACTCGGCGCTAGTCTCCCTTCATTGGCCTATCAAAAGTGGGATTTGGGAAATCATGGAATGGGTCCCTATATGATGGTTCGTGATAGATATCCACTCGAGATTGAAGTTTCGGGTCATACCAGCGATGGATCAACAAAGCAGAAGGGCCGCGAGAGGTGTTCTTTGTCCCACTAAAAAGGTCGGCTACCTTTTCCATCCATCACAAGGGAAGTGTTTCCCATTTCAAGGAATATTGGAATACATTGTCTAAGAGACTTCAAACAAGTAAAAATTCTATCATTTCTCCGATTATTTTTTCCAGGGGATCTATTCCATTGAATATTAGTGATTTGGTTGACCAGTTATCGGTGATTTTGGGCTTCTGCAATTAGAGATGTGTTTCATTGAGATATGGATTTTATCGTATCCTCTTCCCTTCAGAGGATTTGATGATGCGGGCATGGGGGTTCGGTTCCGTATCTCTTAAGCCTTGATTTCGTCATATTAAGGAATGGGACCAAAAGTTTTAATCTTCTCGATGTAGGTAACTCTTCTTCTCAAATCTGGGTGAAGGTATATGGTCTTCATTGGATCCTTTGGCATCCAAAATATTTTTATGATATTGTCATGTTGATTGGTCTTCCCATTAAAATGGATAAGGAAGCTGAGACTAAAATTTTTGGAATTTTGTCCGTTTTTTTTAGGTTGATTTGGATTCAACTCTGGTTGATCAGGTATTTTTTCTACTAATGAAGATGTGTTTGATTTTGAAAATTTAATATGAGAGGATTCCAAAATTCTGCAAGGAATGTAATAGTATTGGGCATGATCTGGCCAATTGCAGGAGCTCAGTTGTTTGTGAGGTTTTTCATACTCACAATCATGATAAGTCTTCTTGTTTAAAAAGGGGGAAAAAATAAAGTGTTCCTGATACTTGAAAGATTGGGCAATTAGAGGTTGTCTCTAATGTTGATGCACATATTGGTCAATCTGAAGGACATGCGGCTAATGTTGTTGGGAATGTGGATGCGAAGGGAACTCAATAGTTAGTTGATATTCCTGTGCAGGGTTCTGGTAAGTAGAGGATTTTATCGGATATTGTTGCTGAGGCAACTCAAGATAATGATGGGAAAATTTGAACGGTGGACAGAGATATAATTACCCTTGAAGTTGGTAGTTCTTCTAATCTTGCCAAATTCCTTGGTGAGAAAGTCATCAGACATACTGATGTGTAAGCTGTGGCTGATGATATTCATGAGCAAGTGGATGCCACAACCAGTAAGACTAGTTAATTTATGGATGCTTCTACATTGTTAGAAAGAATGGAGTTTGTTGAGAGGAAAGCAGTTGTGCAAGCCACGAATGACATACATGAGGGAGTGATCTCAGGAAAGCGGAATGTGGATTATGAAGGTTTCCAAATGGTTCCAAGGAAAATTGACTTTCATCCTAAGTCACATAATGTTTTTGCTCAGACACTTGATAACTCAAAGAATGTCACAGGCGGTAACAGTCTTGAGGCACTTGATCTAGATGAAACAGGTGTGCATGATGAAATGATGCATCAAAAAACGTGGAGGTGAGGTAGGCATCTGAACATGTCAGGGATGGGGTGGTCGTGATGATTCAAATTGAGTGTGTGGGAGAGGCATGTCTTCTAGATCGGCTCAGTTAACTCTAGAGAATGAGAAGGTTAAACAACAGTATATTGCGCTTCTTAATCAGATGAATTCACATCCAGAGTGACAGTCTGCTGATGATGCTGATGATTCAGGTCATAACATTGATCATGATTATGGTGAAGCTAGAGTTGCTGTTTTTTCCTTTTGGATGTGGGCTTGCCTTTTTGACTTCATCCTTCTTTCGTGTACTGTTTATTTTTCATTCATATAATAATAAGGGGCTTGGCCTTAAACTTTCTTGGTAATTATATATATATATATATATTTATAATGAATTTTTAATCATATAATTACAAATCTAATATATTTATATATACACTCAAATATATATTTATAACTATATAAATATAGATTAATAAG
Source organism: Viscum album (assembly GCA_963277665.1). NCBI lineage: Eukaryota > Viridiplantae > Streptophyta > Magnoliopsida > Santalales > Viscaceae > Viscum > Viscum album. The sequence continues at coordinate 1,041,860,352 of OY728129.1, forward strand.
AATTGTAATATATTAGGTGCTTTGGGGTATAATTACATTAAACACACACCACACACACAGGCAGGAAAGGCAGGTCATAACCCCACAAGGGATAACCCACCTATCAAGTCTTATTTATTCAGTACATGGCCCAAAAGTCTCAGCGAGTATGAAGCTCATTACATTACCCAAAGGCTCACAAACTTCCTTGAAGGCCTAGTGCAGCGTCATGCCTGCATCACCATTTGTCTGTGTCATGCCTACGTCACCGTCTGTCTGCATCATGCCTACGTCACCACTTGCCTCAGAAATTCACTCCCACCCGGATCTGAACCCAGGTCTGTTGTAGGATTACTGGGAGCCTATAATAAGAATTACACAATTATAAATATATTTTAATATTTATATAATTATAAATACATTTTAAATGTATATATAAATATATTTTAATAATTACATAATTATAAATATATTTATATTTATTTATAATTATATTTTTCAAAAAATTTAAAATACTTTTAAACATATAATAAATTATAAATATATGTTTATAAATATAAATTTATTTATATAAATATTTATTTAGAATTATAGATAAATATAATTATAAATATATAAATAATTATAAATAAATATATTTATAAATTTGTATATATATATATATATAATTAATAAAGATAACTATAAATCTATATTTATATAGTTATAAATATTTATTTATAAATGAATTTGAAATATTTTTAAACATAATTACTATAATAAATATATCATTACTACCATAAATTAATATGTATTAATATTTTGTAATAAATATATAATTATAAATATTTATGATAAATATATAATTATAATTATATTTACAAATATATTAATAATTAATATATAATTACTATAAAAAATATTTATAATAAATATATAATTAGTATAATAAATATTTATTTATACAGTTATAAATAAACCATATTTAATATATAAATTACTAAGATAAATATTTTTAATAAATATATAATTACTATAATAAATATTTGTAAATATAATAAATATATAATTAGAATTTTTTAAATATATTTATAGTTATATAAATATATAATCTTTATATATATATAATCCTTATATATTAAATATTTTTATATAATTATAAATATATTTAAAGAATTGTAATTATATATTTATTATATTTATAAATATTTATTATAGAAATTCTATATTTATTATATATATTTATTATTTTAATTTATATATTTATTTTAAATATTTATTATAGTAATTATATATTAATTATATTTATATTTATATTTATATTTATATATTTAATATATATTTCTTATATTCATTATAAATATTTATTATAGTAATTATATATTTATTATATTTATATATAATTATTAATATATAATTTTATATATATATATATATATATATAAGGTGGGTGGGTGGGGCCATAGTGCCAACGGTTTTGGGATATATCCCAAAACCCCAATTCAATTGGTGCTATGGAGACCCATTTCCTAAAATAAAAAATAAGTTGCCCCATTAAATTAAAAAACAAAAAAACGAGAAAACCCCTGTTTGCAAATTTTGCCCCTATAATTATGATGTATCAGTACCTAAAAATTCAAACAGTTAGATATGAAGGGTGAAAACGGTAGCGGCTGTTCGAAGGTTATTTAGATATATCTGAGTAATTTTAGATACCGGATTAAGGAAACACACGTGCCTTTCACTATATAATATACATATACCTACAGGGGCACCAGGTGCCGCTTACAGTTTTTTGATCCCTCCATGGAATTCCAAAGCCTTCCACCCTTCTTTCAATACAGCGTCCAGATAGAAGCCGACGAACGCGGCGGTGACAACGCCGCCACTGCAAACCCCGCGCTGTCCGTTGACCCCCAACCCAACGACGCTGCGAGCTGCCCTCCACCGGTAGCCGTCGACTCCTGTGCTGGCTTCACACCGGTGTGCCGTGGCAGCGCCGCCGCCTCATCCACATCCCCCGACGTCAGCGCCCACCTAGAAACCGCGGACGACGACAACATCAACTTTCGATTGCGCTTCCTCGATGTGGAGCAGTGGATTAACGTATTGGGAATCGAGGACGGAACCGAACCCTCCTCCACCGTGGTCCATGAAACAATGAACCCCACTGCCAGCGTCGACGCCACACTCACCCGACTCAAGTGGAACCAGTTCGGGGACAAGGCCTCGTGGCTCATCGAATTCTTGATATGGGATATCGAAAGGTTGTCCGGATCCATCATCGACCCGGATGTCAGGCTTGGATTGATCGACGACATCCTTTCTCGCATCAACTCCCGAGGCCCCGCCCAGATAGCAGTGGAGATCGAGCGGATGACTTACAGGGTCCTAAACCAGATCCAGGCCCCGATGGCTGTGTGGGAGGAATCCGTAGATGTTCGCCCCGCGTCAGAGAAGTCATTGAGGGCGGTGGTGGAGGATGGAAATGCGGTGGCCGTGGAGGGCGAGGAGGAGACGTGCGTGATCTGCATGGAAGAGCTCGCCCGGGGGTGCATGGCGGCGGCTCTGCCCTGCTCCCATGTTTTTCACGGCGACTGCATCGGGCGGTGGCTGGGTGGCCGCAACTCCTGCCCCATCTGCCGTTTCCAGATGCCCACTGACTGATTTGCTTGGTGTTCGCTTGCTTCTTCAACGGTTTTGGTTCCCGGGAAGGTTTTTAATGTGTCCCCTGTTATGCCTCCCGGAAACATTTCTCCGGAGTAACTTATACTAATTGGTTTTGGAATTCATATGACGAAATTTGTTGTCATAATCACAAGGAATTATGAATTTGCATGTATGTCATTTGTTGTTTCCAATTACATTGAATTAATAAGAATTCTTGTATGATTGTCGATCACTTATACTCAATTTTTTATTAAACCAGAGTTGTGGTGCACTGAACCACATGTCCTGCCTAGCGTCCATGATACTAGCTAGTATGAGGGTCTTGACCAAGATCAAATATCCAAACATCACTCTTAACAACTAATGAGTCAATGAACTAAAGCCATAAATCAAATGCATATATTACCACCAGAGATTGGCAACCAAGACAATCACTATCAAATTCGGCCTTTTAACATCACACAAAAAGGGTTTTAACAACACTAAAAAAACGTTGTTGCCCTTAGCGTCGATAAAGGGTGGACCACCAACAAATACACTTGTAACCTTTATGCAAATACATAAATTAATTGAAATAAATTTTACGCCACAAATATAAAAAAAATACTATTATATAGATTTCAAACAATGTTTTATATAGTTACATTTGCAATTGCTATCCACAAACATTTAAAAACATCACTGTTTCAACATTTTTGGCACCCGTGGCTCCCTCTCAAAAAAGTTCGACAATGGTATCAATTTCTGAACAAACCATCTCAACCCGAGCAAAAGAATGCATCTATATAAGAAAACAAATCTTATGTTATTAATACTATAAAGGAATAAATTAAACATAAACATGAAAGAATACATTAATAAAATGTTAATTTTAAATAAAATGACACTTAAAGTTATACTGGTGACATCGTGCGTCGAATTGAGGTGGGGCATATTCCTACATGCCACAAATGACTTATGGATCGTTGTTCTAAAGTATCAAAACAATCCGAATATATTTGTTCGATTTTGAGTATATCACTTGTCTTTTTTACTAAAATATCATTTTAAACTGCAAACATACACTTTGAGTCATATCGGTTACATCATGTATCAGTTTGATGTGAGATTGATTCCTACATGTCTGTTTCCGACGCTTTCGCCGGGGCGCGCGCGCATCCGTCCGTCAGGGGGGGACGCGCGGCTTTGTTGCCCCGCATTCCCGCTTTCCAAAGGCGGGCAACATTCGTTCCTTATTCAGGGACGTCTGCTCCTTGATCGAAACGGGATGATGGGATGTCGGTTCTTCCTTCCGTGGATTCCTCCTCAGAACTCGTCACCTAGTCCGGGTCTCCCTCATAGATTTAATACGTAGTTCGTGAAACTCTTCCCAGTGCCATGTTTCCATGGGCGCCGGTTAATTACGCTGCTTCTGTCGGGACATTCCAAAGGATCCAGTCAGGGCAGCAACCTTCGGTCAGGGGAGTAGTCACGTTGAGGCATCAGTAGCGTGTCTGGATGCTGGGGTACCTGGCATGTCTGTCTGTTATCCTTGACCACAAGGCTTCTCGAGGGCGTGGAAGCCCTAGGCATCCCACATCGAGCGCGGGGAATTACATGTCATAGACACGTATCTGAGGTTTTCCTCAGCTTCCCGTGTTCAACACAGGGTATGCCGCGAGTTTAATGTCTAGCGGAGACGGATGAGAGTGAAATGGGACCATCGCAGGGGGGCGACAGTGAAGTTGGGCTTGAGCCTTGAAGAGGCTTCCTACGTATCCCCGTGGCAGGGAATCAAAGTCCGCGTAGTTCGGGATGGTGCCGGTAAACCGACGTGAAGCTGGACCTTGGTCCGAGGGGAGTTGGGCTTGAACCTCTGGGAGGATTCCTACGTACCATGCCTTGACATGGATCAAAGTCCTCGTAGTTCAAATGGTGGGTCGCAATGGCTTACCACTGGACCGGAATGGGACCCGACGTGAATGAGCGACGGGTGGGCTTGAACCTCGTAGAGGCTTCCTACGTATCATGCCTTGACATGGATCAAAGACCTCGTAGTTCAAATGGGGTTTTGCCGGTGAACCGAAGTGAAAGCAGACCTTGGTCCACTAGTGGTGGGCTTGAACCTCGTGGAGGCTTCCTACGTACCATGCCTTGACATGGATCAAAGACCTCGTAGTTCAGGTGGTTGGGTCGCAATGGCTTACCACTGGACCAGAGTGCAGTTTAATGTCATGCTGGACGTAGGTAGAACACGACGTGAATTGGGTGATGGGTGGGCTTGAACCTCGTGGAGGCTTCCTACGTACCATGCCTTGACATGGATCAAAGACCTCGTAGTTCAAAGGGGAATGTAGTTTAACGTCATGCCGGACGAAGATGGGACCCGGCGTGAAGAAATGACGGGTGGGTGTGTCGGTGAACCGACGTGAAAGTAGACCTTGGTCCACTGTTGGTGGGCTTGAACCTCATGGAGGCTTCCTACCTACCATGCATTGGCACGGATCAAAGTCCCCGTAGTTCGTTAGGATGGATGGGTCGCAATGGCTTACCACTGGACCGGGGTGCAGTTTAACGTCGTGCTAGACGGGGGTGAAACTCGACGTGAATGAATGACCGAGCAATGTGGCTTGAACCTCGTAGAGGCTTCCTACGTACCATTCCTTGACATGGATCAAAGACCTCGTAGTTCAGGTGGTGGGTCGCAATGGCTTACCACTGGACCAGAATGGGACCCGACGTGAATGAGCGACGGGTGGGCTTGAACCTCGTAGAGGCTTCCTACGTAGCATACCTTGACATGGATCAAAGACCTCGTAGTTCAAATGGGGTTGTTTTTTCATGCTCGGTGCTCACTGTAAGCCCACGTGAGTCATGCTCGGTGTGAGAAACAAGAGGTTGCATGGACCTGAAGATCACGTCGCGAAGGGTGCGTCCGTGAGAAGCGAAGAGGGGCTTACGCGTTGGGCGGCCCGTGGTGTTGGGACTTACTCCAAGATGGAGGCCCATGGCGCGATAGAGCGCGGGGAAGATGGACCTTGGTCCGACGATGGGAGGTGCCTCGTTCCCTATCACGTCCTCCACTGACCTTGGTAGTGGGGAAGTACCGAGATGCATGGGTGCAATCATCCGTACCAAAGGTTAGGGACTTACGCTCTGAGGCGACCCTTCCCCTGCGAACATACACCACTCCGACAAGGAGGATCTCATTCCATGTGCGGAAGAGTTCCATTCCCGTGGAGACGAGTGGTGTAATGATTGTTCGAGCTGGGGGGACCCTTCGTGAGGGAGACGAGGTTGGGTCACAGTTTAACGTCATGTGTTGAGGACGTGGTGCTTGGCAGTTTAACGTCCTGCAGCTCGGACGAGGTGGGTTCACTCCACACCCCTAGGGCTTACATAACCGGTACCCTCTGGTCCTTGGGGAAGGGAAGGTGTCGGTAAGGCCATGGTAAAGGGGGGTCGTGGGACGAACCACCGAGGGGTCCACGTTAGCGTGGCTATGCGAAGAAGCAATAGCCGTTAGCGTGCCTATGCGAAGAAGCATTAGGCGAAGCAATGCTACGGGAGGTGTTGTCCATGGGACTTTGAAATCACATCGTGCAAACCTGGAGGGTCGCACGGAAAGAGGAATCGCTAAGCAGAGGAGTGTGCTTCGCGAAGTGGGGTGCCTTGGCCTTAGCATGGGGCATAGGTGGGAGTGGGAGGTGCTTCGCGAAGTGGAACAGTGTTCGCGGAGCACTGCCTCGCGAAGAAAGAGTGGTTCGCGAAGCAGGGTCCTGCGAAGCAGTGTACTTCGTGAAGTGGAGCGATCCTGCCTTAGCATAAGGATTACTCGTATGGGTTGGGTGTTTCGCGAAGCACAAGTGCTCCGCGGCTACCCGGGTTCCCTTGGGAATCCCCTTCCTTTGCGAACGCCCTTGAGCTTCGCGAAGGGCATCCCTCTCGGAAGAGGGGCTCAAAACGAAACAAATCAGAGTCGTCTCGCGAAGTAGAAATACCTCGCGGAGCTCATGATTCCCGGGGCAAAGCGTGCTTCGCGATTCGGGAGAGGAGAAGCCGAAAGGTCGGATTGTCCGTCTCGGGACTCAGGGGGAGTCGAATATTTATAGGGAAGGGGCGCCGCGAAGTAGGGCTCGCACGCCGCCTTCGGGGCTTCGCGGCGGCTCGCGAACGTCAAACGGGTTCGCGGAGGATTACCGCCTCTGGAGCTTCACGGGGCCGCCAAGGTTGGGACGCTTCGCGGCGGGGCTTCGCGGCTGTGCTTCGCGGCTGTGCTTCGCGAGGCAGCGTGCCGACTGTCTTTTTCGTTCCTTCCTTTCGGGCCACATTTTTGGCGCCAAAAAATGCCCCCCCTCAGACTTGGAGCCACGGAGGGTGAAGGGTCGAAGTCTGAGGGAAAAATCGCCAAAATTGTCGGTGGTTCGCGATGCAGCATCGCAGAGGGGGGCCCGCGCTGCTCACCGGGGCCGCAGATTCGGACGCGCCGCGATGCTTCGCGCGGGTGAGGCATGCCGCGATGCTCCGGGGTCGTCGCCTATAAATAGGGGGTCCGCCCTCTTTTGTCTTCACGTGCCTTGTCTTTTTGTGCGCTCTCGATTTTGCGAAGCTCCGCGTACTCCGCGACAACACTCCGCGAATCGAGCTTCGCGGCGAACCGCGGGTCTCCGACTCCGCGTCCGCGCTAGGCGAACTTCTTGTCGGGCTTGGCCAGACTTCGCGACTTGGTCTCGCGACCGATCTTCGCGATTCCACTTCGCGGTCGAGCTTCGCGATTCAACTTCGCGGCCGTGCTTCACGATCCAGGGGAAAAACTTTTCTGAGGGTCGACATTAAAAATGGCCCATCAGGAGGCTGTGCTGGGAGTGCTTGCAGATGCCGCTCGCCGGGATGAGATGGCCAACCGTCCAGGCTTAGGGGAAATGGTTCGCAGCCATTCGGACCACACTTCCTTGACAGACCTGCTGTCGGAAGGTCATAGGGAGTACCCGCAGTGCAAGAAACTGCCGTTGTACGGCTTCGGGCTGAGGGATGACGTCTTCATCCCTGAGGCAAGAAGGGATGAACCAGCTTGCTGGTTCAGGAGCACACCATGCCAGCACCAATGGTTCAGGGCGGCCGATGGTCACGCACAGGAGGATTTCACACCTGTCACCGCTGATTGCCTCTACAATCATGTGAACGACATTGACGGGATGCCACTACAACCAGAGACGTCCCCTCCTCTCTACCGCACCATGCTAAAGGCGGCTCTGCAGGATCCAAAGAAGGGATGGTCCGATGAGTGGGACCTGCGCCAGGGCGGCAACTTCACCGATGACTAGGCCTGGGCCTACTGGGTAGGTGCCTCCTGCGAGGAGTTCGAGGCCGAGCTGAGGAGAGTGGGATTGTATGAGGCGGCATGGGCCTCCCAGTTCCACATTTATCAACCAAAGAAACTGATGCCGGAACTGTTGAGTAGATGGTCGTCCAGAACCAACACTTTTCACCTGCATCACGGGGAGGTGGGCATCAGCCTGTGGGATGTCCACCAGATTTCCAGGGTCCCGATCTTGGGGGCCATGTATGACGAGTTCCTCCCCGTTGCCAGCGTGTGGGGAGATGCTGATCAAATGCCACGGCTGGCGTCAGCGCTGGTGGCGCTTGTCCCTGGAGAGGACAAGGAAGCAGTGAGGGATGTCCACTTCAGAAGATGGTTCAAATGCTTCCTGAACTTCCCAGAAGATCGAGAGTTCCCTCCAAGGCCTCGAACTTGTCCGAGGGCAGCCCAGCGGGGCAAGGGACACTCGTACTGGCGGGTTTTGGAGGACAGCCAATGGAAGACCTGGGGTTTCAGTGTCAGCACCGAACAACAGCCAATAGTCAGGCTGGCGGCGTTCATCGCGGCTCTCATCTGTGGGTGGATCCTACCGGTGAGAGATACAAGCATGGGGGTGCGGCCCAGCTCGTTCATCATGGCATCGATGTTGGCCATGGGGCAGCGGGTCAACCTGGGGATCCCGATGCTCGCCAAACTATACAGAATGCTGCGGCGTATTAGCGAGGGCAAGAAGCCGCCAAGAATATGCGGGCCCTTCCACCTCCTGTATGGGTGGATCGCGGCGCATATCAGGGGGATTTACGAGTATCCAAACCCCATTTCGCCGCCGGGATCAGACTTTCGCCCCTCCATTCTGAACGCAGTTGGGAGCTTCCCATTCAAACTGGCCGTTCCGATGGTGCTGAATAGGGTGTGGAGGGCGGACGAGTTCAACTTTCATCCCTTCCCACTGCCGACGGGGAGGCTTACTGATGATGGACGGGGGACGGAAGAACATCGGGCTAACCTCCTGGCCTTCCGAGGTGGGGTTTTGGTGGCTCTGATAGACCGTGAGCCAATCTGTGAACCGTACACCCCGTATCGTTTTGCGAGGCAGTTCCGGTGCCTCCAGCGGCTGACCCCGCAGGTATACTGGGAGGTGCGTCACGAGGAGCACCCGTGTGTGATGAGGCAGCTGTGGCCCATGTTCACACGTGAGGATGGAAGGATGCAGATCTCATTGCCTCCGTCCACCGCCGCTTTCGGCTTAGTGAAGGAGTACGCCATCAGCTGGGAGGCCGCTTACCCCGGGGAGATGCTGAAGCTGCCAACGATCCGGGGTGGCGACGGTGGGCCTCCTTTATCTCAAGGTCGGGGTCGGAGGGCAGCTAGGGCCGCCCGCGGCAGCGGGGCTGCCATGGCAGAGAGACCCGCACCGGCCGAGGGTATGGCAGCAGCGGAGGATCCGGTGGTTCCGGGAGAGCAGGGTCATCCGGAGGGGCGGCCACCGAGGGGATTCCGTCGGATATCCGCTCAGGCTCCGGGGAAGCGGCTGCGTCACATCGACATGGCAGAAGATGCCGTCTTTCCAGAATCTTGGGATATTTGGGATGTCAACCGGCAATTCCTCAGCCCACCCAAGATGTGGGCCCACCTGAATCGCCTCGGGATGAAACTGTCGGGAATAGGCCCAGTTCGGGCTGGATTCATGGTGTCTCCGGCGGAGGCGGAGCAATACTTGAATGAGCTGGAGGATTACGTCCACTCCAGCGGTGTTCCTCGCCCAATGACAGATCGGGTGAGGGTACTGTTGAATCAGACGGTGCCCCCACAGTTATCGGCTGCCGATCTGAGGGAGCGCTTCCCCTTGCCGGAGGAATCAGGGGACTCTTCTCAGGGGGACGAGGCTAGAGGAGGGAGCCCGTTGGAGGAGGGTGAGGTCGGAGACCGAAGCTCAGAATCCGACGACTTCGCGGAGGCTCTCGAGGTAGCATTCCGAACTTCTCTCCTTACGATCTGTTCTTGAATCCCTATGGACTTCTCACCAATGCTCGAGCCATGCAGGAAGAACTTGTTCGTAGGCCTCGTTCTCGCTCCTTGGCGGGTGATGTCGCGGGACCTTCAGAACCCGCGCCTATGGCTGCGTCTAGTTCTGCATCTGGTGGGACCAGGGGGTCTGAGGTGGCTCCTCTGGACTCTCCAGGCCTTCCAACAGTATACGGGGGGCCTCGTCTCGGAGTCCCATCAGTACCGGCCCAGGAGAAGCGCTCAGAGGTCGATCTTCGTAAGTCTCCTCAACCGGTCTCCTCGTTGTCACATGTGGGCCATGCCAACTAACGTTTATGTCTCTTTCTGTCATACAGTTCTCCGACTGGCGTGGGCTGCTGCAGCGAGGCTGGTCGGGATGTCTGGCGGCGTCCCTCCCAGGGGCATGCCGGTGATGGTGACGATAGTCCCTTCACCTTCTCAAGCTGCGGCGCACACCATCACTGGCGGGACCACCAGCAGGGCCATACCTGAAGTCATCGAGGTGGACTCTGAGGAAGAGGATCAACCGGTCATTCCCAGTCCTGTCGTGCCTGCGCCGGCGTCAGGTGTCGTACCAGACTCAACACCAGATGCAGATCCCGCTGAGGAATTCCTGCAGGCATATCCTGCGTACGAGCCTGCCGACCGCGCAGATTGGGACGAAACAACCTCTGATGAGGAAGACAGCAGCATAGTCCGCCGCCGGTCGTGGAAGCTGATCACGCGCTTTATCAGGGACACTCCCCAAGCGCAATGGCTGGCCGAAATGGATAGGCTCCGCTTGCGGTTGCGCGAACTGTGTGCCGGGGGAGTGGATGCCCAACGCCCTCACGCGCTCATCCGAGACCTCATGGCTGAGAAGATCCGGGAGCATGATCGTGGGCTGAGCGTGGGATGGCAGCGGAGGAAGGCGACCAGCATTAGGAAGATCCAGGAGGCTGAAGGTGAGGTCCAACAGATGCAGATCCGGGCCAATGAGCTTTCAACCACTCTCGATGTGCAGTCTGAGCTGGTCTCACGATTGGAGACCCAGCTGGCAGAGGCTGAGGAGCACATGGGGCAGACCTCTGGAAGGATGGCTGCCGTTCGGGCCGAGGTAGAAAGGGCTAGGGCCAGGGTTGACGAATTACGCCCCGCCGCTGCTGAAGAGGAGCGAGAGTTGAATCAGCGGCAACAGGCTTTGGACGCCGCAAGTCAACGGGTGGCGGAGCTGCAACGCTCCTTTGACGGGGTCAACCCGTCCATGGGGGAAGTCGACCCCGAGTATTGTAACAAACCCGAAAGAAGTTTTTATTAACACTTTTGTGCTTCAACTCTTTCTTTCTCCTTTGTTTTGAGTTCCGTAGCACGCACGATTTCCACTGTTGAATTGCCTTGTTACATCCCTACAATGTATGCGGGACGTTTGCCGACAATTCCTCAAGCCAGTCCAGATTCCCGAAAGATGGGGAAGGCTTGATCAGAGGAGGAACTTCCAGGATAGCCGAATTACCATTTCTCCAACGTACTCTTATGCACGAATGGGGCAGCACCGGGGGCGCTGAAATCGGTTCAAACAGGTGAAAACGGGAAGTGTGAATCACGATGCCCAAATTCGGAACACTGTGGGGATGGCGTGACAATAAAGGACAACCGCTAACCGTGGCGGACAGACGGTATCCTTACTGCGTTAGCCTGAAATGGGGACAACAAATGAGCATCGACCGCTGACCGTATTTGCAGCGCGGGATTTTATCAATTTGTTGTCGATCAATCTTTCAGGACGTTGGCCCAGGACAGTTGGTGAACCATAGGTCAGACATCCATACTGTTAGGGGGTCCTTCCAGACATGACCAGTCTTCCGGAACGTTGGCCCAGGACGGTAGGTGAGCCGATGCGGCATAAGACCAGGCCGTTAGGGGGTTCATTCAGACATGAAAGAGGACGAGGGTCCGAATAAGGGACACGCAAAGCGTGGAACATGGAGTGGTGGTTTGTTCAAACAGAATCCAACACCTTGGTAGTTGCACCACCGTGGTGGGAGTACGCCAAATTTGCGCATCGGCCTGATCACAGATCATTCTTTCTTCCAGACAGGGCCTCTGGCGAGGGATGGAAATGGGGAGGAACAAGATTTCGTGATTCCAGGGGCTGAACCCTAGGTGAAATGCCTGGGTGTCTCTACGTATCCCACGTGATGATGGGAATCAACCCGCACGTAGTTCTGGAAGCGCAGTTTAATGTCATACTGGATGAGGAGCAGCCTGACCGTGTTGGTACACATCCAGCCAAAACTACTAAGCCCATGTGAGTCGTGCTCGGTGTGGGAAACAAGCAGCAGTGGCGGGAATTTCCCGACGCAGGGAGGGGCAGGTTAGGGCAAAGGGATGCTCGGTGACTACCGGACCGGTGACACTAACACGATCATTCAGCGCACCTAGATGCGCGAAGAGAAAGAGCTGAGTATGATGGAGTTTCACTTGAACATGAGGGGGTGGAAATGTGTGAATCATGACGCTCGAGATTCGGATCACGATGATGGCGGCGTGGCGATAGAGGATTACTTTTGACCATGTTCGCAACACAGCATCCTATCGCGTTAGCCTAAAATGGGGACAAACAAATGAGGGTCGATGGTTGACCATGTTCGAAACACGGGACCATGTCACAAATGCTGTCATAGATCCGTGGGGACGTTGGCCTGAAACGATTGAAGGGCCCTTAGGTCCAGCATTCATGGAGAGCCCTTAAGCTTAGTATCCACGTCGTCCGAGGGTCCTTTTGGATGTGGAAGAGGATGAGGATCCAAATAGCGAGCTCACGAAGCTTGGTCATGAGATGAGGGAAATGTCCCTGTGAAAATACCATGCTTCGGGCTTTTTGTCAAAACACATCTGAATACGTCAACGAAACGTATTAGAGAGAGGGAGCAGATTCATTTCCCTTGGGGAGATCTTAGTTTATGGTCATAGAACTCGGACCATGGATGGGAAAAGGGGATCAGGGGACGCATGACATCAAAACCTGACGTGAATGAGGACATAGTCCTGCATACCATGCGTTCTCCGAGGAGATGCTCGATTCGAGGGACCGAACACAAGGGTTAGGCTGGGCCCGCGGGGAAGTACCCGGGCGCTCCTACGTATCTCATAAGGATGATAATCAAGAAAAACGTAGTTCTGGAAGGTGGCACGGTAAGATACCAGTGCCAGGGGAAAAGGGGAGTGCGGACGTGGCCCTTGCACTAAAGAAGCGGAATTTGATGTATCTTGTTTGTTCTTTAAGGTGAATGGGTTTTTTTTGTGAAGCGACAGGCCTAGAACAGTAGGTCGTGATGTCGCCACAAGAATCAAGCCATGATGGGCGTTGACAAATGGCATGGCATGTGACCAATACCCAACGTGATGTCCTCTACAGCGAGGTCACCACAATGCGGTGCCGTTTTTTCATCGTGCGGCCAGGACGATAATGTCACAGTTTAGGGTCGTATGATAGGACCAAGCATGCATTTTATCATCATGCAGTGCAGACGTAGAAGACACGATGCTAGGCGGGAAATGTGCGTAGTGTTATAAAACACAATTGACGGAGACATGATCCCACATTAGATTGTACGCCATCCAGAGAGGGGAACCTTAGGCCGAGGGGCCTACACGGAGGTGAAACAGGGAGAGAGACTGGCTTCCTGAATGGGTTGTACCCGGAGACAGGGCGTCTGGGCGGTCCTACGTGTCCCATGAGGATGGGAATCAAGTTGAACGTAGTCCCGAACGGATCTTAGTTTATGGTCTTAGAGCTCGGACCACGGGAGCCCCAAAGGACGCCAGATTGCAGCTTTGTCCCCCTAGCATGCAAAGGTGCACTGAGGGATAGCGCCAAAAGTGTCGAGATTCCACCTGGACATGTTGGGGTGGAAGATGAGGTGAATCATGCAACCAACATTCAAGGACTGAAGGGGATGGCGTGACGACAGAGGATTACTGCTGACCATGTTCGCAACACAGCATCCTGCCGCGTTAGCCTGAAATGAGGACTAACAAAACGAGCATCGACCGCTGACCATATTCGCAACGCGGGATTTTATCGATTTGTTGTCCGAAACCCTGGAGGGCGTTGTCCCGTATCGGTAGGAGAGCCCTTGGGCGTAGTATCCAGGCCATTCTTGGGGGTCCCTCCGGGTTGTGAAAGATGATGGAAGTCCGAATAGAGGGGAACACGAAGCTTGACAAGTGGAAGGAACTTGATCAAGTTTAATCTGACACTCTTTGTCCTAGACTAGAGTGCTCTTAGTACATGGGTGAACCACTACAAGGAGCCAAGGGACTCAACCTTGAGGGTGATCGAGAGATGGCAGATTCCCAGGGGAAGGGGGCATGGTGCCCAAAACCTTGTATCATACCTACGCACCCCCCGCTGGAGAGGGATGGACCAAGTGGCCTAGGTGACCGGGAAATCAGGAGATCTCCCAGAGGTGGGGCTGGACCCGAATCTTAGACATTCAGGTGGTCCTACGTATCCCATTAGGATGAGAATCAATCCACACGTAGTTCTGAAGGGTGCCTTTTAATGTCATGCAGGACAGGGAATAGGAGGACTGAACCTCAGAATGGGGGCGTGCGTGGTACAGTTGTTGCAAACCTGATGCGAATGAGGACGTAGTCCTACACTGCGCCACGCAGTCCTGTGATCAGGGTCCTGAAGGCAGGATTAGAGAGGTAAATTTGCTGAACTCAAGCTGGGTCCGAAGACAAGGAGTCTTGAACGTAGTTCCAGATGAGAGTCTTAGTTTATGGTCTTAGAGCTCGGACCATGGGTGGTGACAACTCCCGAGTAAGCACAGATGTCAACCCAATCCCTAAGACCACGTGAGATAAACTCGGTGTGGGAAACAAGGGGGGTATCCTCATTGCAATACTTGGGGCGTCCATCAAAGGGGAGTCAGTAGAGAATTTCGAAGGACACCTTTGATGTATCTTGTTCCTCGAACACGCAGACGTGAACGGGGGAAAAGTACCAAGAGTCCCGAGACTCTACTTGGACATGATGAAGTGATGAAGGGTGTGAATTGTGTACCCGGCATTTGGGCTTGATGGGTTGGCGTGACGACAGAGGAAAACTATTATCCATGACGGAAACACAACGTCTGTATCGCGTTAGCCTGTGGTGGGAACAACAAACGAGCATCGACCGCTGACCAAATTCGCAACGCGGGATTTTATCGATTTGTTGACTGAAACCCTGGAGGGCGTTGGCCCGTATCGGTAGGAGAGCCCTTGGGCATTGTATCCAGGCCGTTCTTGGGGGTCCCTCCGGGTGTGAAAGATGATGAAAGCCCTGATGCGAGGATACGCAAAGCCTGGAAAGCGAGTGCGGACATGTCCGAGTAAAGCTTGGCATTCCAGGTAATAAACCAGAGTACTCTTAAGCACATTGGTGAACCGCCGAAGAAGAGGGATCGACGAAACAATTCAGTAGGGGGGTGGGAGCATGGCGTGGTCATCACGAGACCGTCGTGAATGAGGACATAATCCCACACTGCACCATATGATCCCCTCATGGAGGAAGGATGGGCCAAGGGGCCAAGATGGGATGAGGATTCCCAAGAGATGGGGCTGGACCCGAAGCCTAGACGTTCAGGTGATCCTACGTATCCCATGGAGATGGGAATCAAGCCACACGTAGTTATTGAAGTGCAGTTTAACGTCATGCAGGACGAGGAGGGGAGTAATATACTCCGAAACAAGGGAGGTGTGCGGTATGGCGAAGAAGCCGAAGTGAATGAGGACGTAGTCCTACACTGCGCCACGCACCCTAGGTAAGGGGGGAACCTGGGCCGTGGCCTGGAAAGGCCAAGGGGCCTAAGGTCAGGCATCAGTCTGGAAGACCTGACTGGCTTGTAGTTTAACGTCTTACATGAGGACGTGGGGCCAGGGGCCCAAGGAGGCCAAAGGGCCTGAGGCTGGGCCTCGTAAGGGGAGTTGTACGGCATGGTACATGATCCCGACGTGAATGAGGACGTAGTCCCACACCACACCGTACACTCCGGGTGAGGAATCCTGGACCGTGGCCCGGAGAAAAGGGGTAGTTATCAGTCGGAAAGGTCTGACTGGTTTGTAGTTTAACATCTTACATGAGGACGGGGGGCCAGGGGCCCAAGGAGGCCAAGGGGCCTGAGGCTGAGCCTCGTAAAGGGAGGTCGTACGGCATGGTACATGATCCCGACGTGAATGAGGACGCAGTCCTACATCACACCGTACACCCTTATGAAGAATCCTGGGCCATGGCCCGAATCGCTAGCACCACCTGGGGAAAGTTTGTCACCTTGGGACAGAATCCCAGTCAAGGAGCAGGTGAAGCTCAGTTGCGTTTATCCACGAAAGGGGAAAATACCTCCAGGGGGAATATGCAGCCGGGTCGAGGCTTGCTCGACGTGGTTCGGGGAAAAAGTGTGCGCCCTGCCATGTCTTGACCCGAGGGGAAGATTTTGGCTTTTGGGATGGGCCAACGGACGAAATTTCCGGGCGTTCCTACGTATATCATAAGGATGAGAATCAAGCCATACGTAGTTCTTGAAGGCCATGCAGTTTAGCGTCATGCGGTGAGGAAGTGGGAGGGTAGAAGAACGGGAGTGGGCGCATGGTGCGACCTTTACAATCTTTGCGCGAGTGGGGTTGCATGAGCGGGGCCAAGAAAGCCTACTCCCTGCTACACAAAGATCCTCCAAGGAGACTATCCCCAGGGGGAATAGTGGAAGAGAAAATCTTGGGGATGGGCTCAAGATGAGGCGTCCGAGCGTTCCTACGTATCCCATAAAGATGGGAATCAAGCCGTACGTAGTTCTTGACATGCAGTTTAACGTCATGCGGGACGAGGGGCATCTCATTCGGGGATGTGTACGGTATGGTACATGATCCCAACGTGAGGACGTAGTCCTACACCGTACCGTATGATCCCGTAAGAGGGTAAGTCGGAGAGAAACGAGGGGGCCTGGGGCCAGACCGCGGTGGAGACGGGGCCAGGGGCCCAAAGAGGCTGAGGGGCCTGAGGCTGGGCCTCGGTCAGGAAGACATGACTGGCTTGCAGTTTAACGTCTTGCAGTGAGGAAGGAGAGGCAGTTTAAGGTCATGCGGGACCAAGTCGCAGTTTAAGGTCGTGCAGGACCACTGCAGTTTAATGTCGTGCGGGACCCTCTCGCAGTTTAGGGTCATGCAGGACCACTTTTTTTTGCCCTAGGCGAAGTATCGCTTGAGGAATTTAGCGTTGGTGGGAGGGGTTACACGCTCTCCATCTGTGGTCACCAAGGAGTATGCTCCATTAGGGTAAACCTTATGGATGATATAAGGCCCTTCCCATTTGGGTTCTAACTTGGGTGGTTTCCTACCGGGAATCATTGGCGCTCGAAGGGCCAATACCAGGTCACCCTGTAGAAAAAAGCGGAGACGAACCTTCTTGTCAAAAGCTCTCGCTATCTTGTCCTGATGCCTTTCCAGATTGTGTAGGGCACGAAGCCGGTTCTCGTCCAGTGCCTCTAATTCAGCTAGACGGATCTCAGCTACCTCATCTGATGTCTGGTGATCATAAACTGCAGTGCGTAGCGACAGCAGCTGGATCTCAATGGGTAGGACGACCTCAGCTCCATACACCAGGGAATATGGGGTCACCTGGGTAGAGTTGCGAGTCGTCGTCCGGTAAGCCCAGAGGGCGTTGGGGAGCTTGTCCGACCAACTCTTCTTGTTTTGACCAACCATATTCTGCAGAATGTTAGAGAGGGTCTTGTTGAACGCCTCGATCTGCCCATTCGCCTGTGCGTGGTAGCGGGAGGTATGGTTCGACCGGATGTCGTACTTAGCGTACAATTTCTTCAATTCAGCTGCCCGGAAGTTGGTGCCGTTATCGGTGAGGACAGCGTGAGGGACTCCAAACCGGTGGATAATGTTGGAGCTCACAAAGTCAACGATGGAACGGGCCTTGACCTCGTTGAGCGGAACTGCTTCTGCCCACTTGGAGAAGAAATCTGTAGCGGTCAGGATGAACCTGCACTGGCGGGCTGTTGCCGGCGGATACGGTCCCACTACATCAAGTCCCCATACCGCAAATGGACAAGAGTACTTGGTGGGGTGGAGGGGTTTTGGCGGCCGATGCAAGAAGTTGGCATGTACTTGGCACGCGTGGCATCTCTTGGCGTATCTAATACAATCGTGGATCATGGAGGGCCAGAAGTACCCTAACCTCCAGATTTGATGGGACAGCTTCGGCCCAGCTTGATGGGCGCCACAGGAACCGGTGTGAACCTCTTGCATAACTTGAGGTATCTCTACTCCTTGGATGCAACGGAGGAGGACACCATCGAAACTCCGCTTATAGAGGATCTGCTCAAGATTGGGGCCGCTCTGGAGGGTAAATTGCAGCGCGCGGCGTCGGATTCGCTCGCGTTCGGCCCGGTCGTCCGGGAGCTGACCATTTTGGAGATACTCGACAAAAGGTGCTCTCCATTCGGGGGTGGTCTCAACCACTGCGTCTGACGAACCCGGGACTCCCGACATGGAGGGTCCGGCGGTGAGATGACTTACCCGCAGGCTATCACGGTCCTCTTGGGTGACGGGAGAAATGACTCTCCGGTGGGCCACGTGTATGACCAAATCATCTTGCTCGGGTTCTGCGAGCGACGTGGCTAAGCCAGCCAGGGCGTCCGCTTGTCCGTTCTGCGATCTTGGGACATGGGTAACCTCTGGCCGAGGAGAGAACCGGGCCATTAGGAGGAGGGTGTACTCCAGTAACGGTGCAAGCTCTGGCTTCCTAACGACATAGTCGCCATTAACCTGTTTGATCACCAGCTCGGAATCTCCCTTCACATGTAGATGGGGTACATGGATCTCAAGGGCCAACTCGAGGCCGGTGATGAGAGCCTGGTACTCTGCCTCGTTGTTTGTACAACCTTCTGACAGCAGGAACGAGTACGGCAGGACGGCTTGCGCCGGGGTAATGAAAACAATGCCCAGACCCACTCTATTGAGCTTGGGGTCGTTGAGCCTTCTACCGGTGGGGCTCCGGGAGGCACCGTCGAAATGCATTTGCCAACATGGGGCAGCATGATCGACTGAGAGGATCGTCTCATCGGGGAAATCCAGGTCCAGGGATTGATCCGTTGAGGTTGGATGAGCAGCTAAAAAGTCTGCCAACGCCTATCCCTTAACGGCCTTCTGAGGCACGAACCTGATATCAAATTGCTGGAGAATCACCGCCCACCGTGCTAGTCGTCCAGTCAGCATGGGGCGGTTCAGGATGTACTTCAGCGGATCTACCCGAGAGATCAATTGTACCTCGTGGTGTTGCAGGTAGTGCCGCAACTTCTGCACAGCGAAGACGAGCACGAGGCAGCTCTTTTCGATGGGGGAGTATCTGACCTCCGTATCGAGAAGCATGCGGCTGAGATAGTAGAGACTGTTCTCAGTGCCCTCGTTATTCTTCTGGGCGAGCAGCGCACCGAGGGATCTCTCCAGGGCGGTCACATAAAGGACTAGCGGCTTTCCGGAGACGGGTGGCATCAAGACCGGAGGTTGGAGCAGATACTGCTTGATTTCGTCAAAGGCGGCCCGACACTCCTCATCCCATTCGTAGGCAGCGTCTTTCTTCATGAGCCGGGAAAAGGTCTTACACTTGCTAGCCAAATTCGCAATGAATCGGCGTATATAGGCTAAGTGGCCTTGCAGGCCTCGAAGCTCCCGAATGTTTCTCGGGGGAGGCATTTGGCTGATGGCCTTGATCTTCTCTGGGTCGATCTCGATACCTCGGTATCTGACAATAAAGCCCAGAAACTTCCCGGAGGTGACTCCGAAGGCACACTTCAGTGGGTTCATCTTCAGGTGATGGGAACGGAGGAAACCGAACACTTTCTCAAGGTCTTTGAGATGGTCCTGGCGCTGGCGTGATTTGACTACAAGGTCATCCACGTAGCATTCCACCAACGTCCCGAGGATCGGTTTGAATATGCGATGCATGGCCCTTTGATAAGTGGCACCTGCATTTTTCAAACCGAATGGCATTACCCGGTAGCAAAAGGTACCCTGGGGGGCCCTGAAGGAAGTGGAATCCTCATCTTCGGGGGCCATCCAGATCTGGTTATACCCGGAATACCCATCCATGAAAGAGAGGGCTTGGAACCCGGCCGTGGCGTCAATCAACAGCTCCGTCACTGGGAGTGGGAAGTCATCCTTTGGGCAGTGGCGATTGAGATCGCGGAAGTCGATGCAGACTCTGATCTTCCCATTCTTCTTCCTGACCGGCACAATGTTGGTGAGCCATTTGGGGTACTGGACCTCTTTAACGAAGTTGGCTTTGATTAGCTTATCAACTTCGGCCTCAACCATAGCGCTATGGGAAGGGTGCATTTTCCTGGGAGGCTGCTTGAACCCACGATGTTTTGCTGGGAGGCCCAGACGGTGGACGACCACTTGGGGATCCAGCCCTGGCATCTCATCGTAACTCCAGGCAAACACATCGCGGTGCTGTTTGAGGAAGTCTACATACTGCTGCCGCTCCTCGAGGGACATGGCCGCACTGATCAATGTGGGTATTGGATCTTCCTCGTTACCAAGGTTCACCTGTACCAGTTCATCGACCGTGGTAGAGACGCCTTCTTCAAAGGCTGGGGGAGCATCCTCCAAGTCTTCCTCCCCAGCCGTGGGGGGACTTCCCGCGGCGGAAGATACTTCTGGGCTCTCGAAACCTGAGGGGAAGCTGGTGCTGGCTTGGGCAGCAGTGGTCATCAAATCAGGAGACTCACTTGTCGTTGAGACCATAGCAATGAATGCATTTGATCCGATCCCATCTGGACTTCGGCCTAAGGGGCCACGCTTGATGATATCAAAGCAGTGGTGACGTGTCGGCCTGAGTCGGTTAATTCCAGCCCGGCTAAAGAGACACGTATGGCGCACCGCCGTTGTCATCAGCTTGACGTCCCGGTACCGTACAGGGGTAGGAGGTTCCGGGATGACCCGAGCCTAGTTGATGTAGGAGTACGAGGTGATTCTCCGCCATCGCTTGGACACGAGAACATTCCTTCCTTGTGTACCCGAAACAACGAAACATTGTCCCATGTCGGGGGTTGTGGCCTCCAACCAGTGGATCAGGAGGATGTAGGCGTCGTCCATTCTTGCCCAGGTATCACTTGTGATCGGGGCGGTCTCATCCTCGCTGACCAGGATTTGCTTGTCCTTACCTTTGTAATAACCCGCATCCAGATAGCGGGCCTCACAAGAAGTGAAAGGGGACGCGTCTCCTTGGAGCACGCCTACTCGACCGTTGAGCGAGTACTTAAGGCACTGGTGATACGACGAGGGGACCGCTGCATGCAAATGGAGCCATGGCCTACCCATCAATGCATTGTAGGTGGTGTCCTGAGAAACAACCATGAACTCGGTGCTGGCAATTAAGCCACCGAACTGGGTCTTCAGGCGGATCTTGCCGACCGGGGTTTGCTCTGTCCTGTCGTACCCCTGGATCCTGAGGTCAGAGGGAGTTAAATCACCTTCGGACAGACCCAGCTTTCGCAGCGTCCGGGTCGGAATTAGGTTGATTCCAGAACCCGTATCAACGAGGCATCGACGGACTTCCACACCGTTGAAGTGGCCAGTGATATACAGTGGGTGAATGTGCCCCTGTATAGGGGGGTCCTCATCTTCGCCGGAGAACGAGATAACCACCTGGCATTCGGCGTTTTCAATCGTCTCGGTATGGAAGGCTTCCGCAGCTGCCACTTCCGTCTCGAACTGGAGGGGGCTCCTTAGGGCCTCGGCAAGTGCCTCGCGCATTTCAGATGATAGGCGAAGGGCCTCGAGGATGGAAAGCCTCTCTGGGATGCCGACCAGATGCTTCAGGACATCGTACTTTCGTGCCAAATGCGAACCTCTGCTTACAGGAGGTCGTTCGGCATTTGGATGCACAACGGGTCCGGCTGGCTGAACCGGCGAGTAACTAGTACTGGGCACATCTTGCTGCCTACCAGTAGAAGCCTGAAGAGTAGTTGCCAGGCTAGGATCGGACAGTAGAGGCTGGCCTGTCGCCGGGCAAGACTGGATGTGATATGAACGAGGCGGCTCTCCCTGATCCAGCAACACGAACGACGATGGAGGTAGAGCCGAGGGTGCCGGATGGGTCTGCGCGTGCTGAGATCTGCGCTGAGCATGCTGCCTGGTCTCGGTAGCGTGCACGGCTTGGCCGCAAATGTCGGCTGACGTACCTCGATGACCGGCGCAGTTGCGATTCCGCCGACGTTGACGTCGGCTGGAAACGTTGGGGAGGTCCGCCTGGGGTTCCCCCTCATCGGGGGTCATATAGGGCTTTACCAGCTCCACGGTGTTAACCGAAGCGTACCCTTGACTGTCGCTCGAAGAGTCATCCACCGCTGGGTGGATTCTGGGAGGAATGCCCATCTCGGGAGGCATAAAGTCGCCAAGAGTGCGGGATGATGACAGCACTGGCGGTGCACGTTGCTTCTTCTTGCGTCGCCGCTGCTTGCCTTTTTGGGCGGAGGTCGACTGTGAAGACGATGCTGAGGCACCGACTACTTCTTCTGAAGGTTCCGACTGCTTCAGGCGTGCCCGGATGATACCCTGGGCACGAACGACGGTTTTTCGAGCCATCCAGTTGTCGTATTTCTGGGACCCGCGGCTAGGGACCTGCTGCCACTCACCTTCGCCGTCACTGCCGATTTCCGATCCCGCAAAGACGCCTGCCACTTGTGCTGGCGCTGGGCCCAACTTGACTATGTTGTTGTTGACCTGGTCCTGAAGCCAGTCTTTAAACACATAGCATCGCTTGAGGGTGTGCCCCAGGATCCGATGATAAGGGCAGTAGTTGGGGTGATCGGTGAGATGCGCCTCTGCCGGCCTTCTGCACTCAGGCAGACGCACGATCCCTTGCTCTAGAGCACTTCGGAAGTAACCAGGGACCTGATTTTCGTTGAACGAATAGGTATGGTACTTTCTTTCCGGGTAAGGAGCCCTGGGGGCCTGGTCCTGTCGAGGGACCGGAGGGGCCTGCTGAGGAGGCGGCGCCTGGTTGTCTCGCCTAGGTGGCGGTGGCGCATTGAGCGGGGGAACCTATCGGTTCTGAGGAGGTCGCTGCTGGGCAGGAGCCTGCGCTTGAGGTGGAGGACCTCTGTGGGGTTGCGGGGGTGGTGCCGCCTGTAGAAATTCCAGCTGCCTCGGGGCTTCTATTTGAGCCACCGCGGCGGGTTCAGCCCTGGCGGCCCTCCTGGTTGGGATCATAGGGGGCAGCAAACGTGCCTGACTAGCCTGTTGCAAGGCCTCCTCGAGGCGCTCGGCCTTATCCGAGAAATCTCTGAACCCTCCAGGGTAGTTCTGGGTAATCAAGGAGGGTACCAGCTCTGTCTTGACGTTCCCCACACACATCGTCAGTAATTGCTCCTGAGTCAGTGGCATGTCGAGGGAATACGTAAGTCCTTTCCACCGGGCGATGAAGTCTGCAACCCACTCATCAGGCCTCTGTTTGCACTTGAAGAGGTCCGCAATGCTGGTCTTTCGCGTGGTGGAGCTGAACTGGTATAAGAACTACCGGCGAAGATCCTCCCAACCGGTCACTGATCCGATAGGGAGCTGGCTGTACCAGACGAATGCCGGACCTTCCAATGTCTGTACAAAACATCGGAGCTTAGCGGCTTCTTGCTGAGCCGGGGTCCCCAGCATGGGGCCACACCTGGACGAGAAATGAGCCAAGTGCTGGGGTGGGTCCCCTGTCCCGTTAAACGGCGAGAAGGTGGGGTTCCCAAAACTCGGAGGCGCGGGCATATCATCCACCCACGCGGGATAAGGCTTGCCATTCGGTGGGACCGCCACCTGCCGTGTTTCCAACGCCTCGAGGCAGGCTGTGAGTGCCGCAATAAGGTCCTCCGGGTGGGGGTCCCTGTCTTGACGGGGATCCCTAACCACAAACGCATTGCCAGGTTCTTCAACACGGTAGACGGCTTCGGCCGCTCGCGGGTCAACTGGCTGGACGACCTGCTGGGCGACCGGGGGAACCCGGGTTGGATTCTTCAGATTGCCCCGTCGCTCAGGGGGGTTTGGCGAGACATATCGCGCCCTCTTACCGTATGTTCCGGCTTCCGCCCTGTCCGCGGCAGTAGCATGATCAAGGTTGCCCGGAGGCATCTCACCGGGGGGAAGTTTTTCCTGCCCCTGCTGCCCCGGCCTGGGATTACCATAGTCGGGTCGTCGCTCCGCGGCGCGTTCAGCCAAGAGTTCGTCAACCAGCCTCTTCTGCTCAGCGAGCTGCTGGCGCAACGTGGCCTTCTCAGGATCCTCGTCTGTTTTCTGCACAGAGGCGGACGGGTCGGAGTGCTTGACGGTTCCGACGTGCTCTTTACCTTTTCCGGTGTTTCGACTGAGTACCAGCGACTCGGTGGGTACGGGCAGGCCTAGCAGGTTCCTCTGCTGACGGGTGACTCTCCCTGATGGGTCGAGTAGTGGCGGTGCACCGTCTGGGGGGAAGTCTCCATCAAGGAGTTCCAGTTCGTCTTCCCTGTCCACAATGTCGGCCATGTGGACCGCGATTCCTCTCGAGGGCATGTTCTCGATGTCGCAGAGCGAATCGGGTTGTCGTCGAATAGGATCGAACAAAAGGGCAGCATAGTGTCCCCAGCCATGGACTTGCACATGGGGGGTGGCTTCCCTGACGATTCTGCAGAGTGCTTTAAGACTCTGAACGCATTTTCGTTGAAGGGCGCTCAGGTGGCCTGGCGACTCAGGGTGCTGGAATGCAAGAAGTGCGGCTGCATCGATTAGGCGGCACTGCTCGCCGATTTCTTCGAAGTGCTCACGACTTCTGGGGTACTCCACCCGTTCAAAACGGAGGCGATAGTGTGTCGCCCGCAGGGTTCGACAAAGGCATCCCACCTCTTCAGGGGTAAGCGACTCGGGTACGCGGAAATTCAGCGCCGCCGTGGGCCAGAACTTATCCGGGAAATAGTCTACTGCAAGAATACTCGAGAAGCTCCTGGGTTCGTCCTCGGGGTTCGGCCCTACATTACCCCACTCATCAACCGGGGGCGGCTGAGGGACCGGTAGCGGTACCGAGGCGGACCTCTGGGATAGAAAACTCGGCAGTGGAGAATACGGCGAGCGAGCAGACTGGCCACCGAATTCTGGGCCTTCCTCTGAAGAGCGAGGTGACCTGACCACAATGTCGCGATAGGACGGGCTAACAGCCACTGCTTCGGGTACGGGAATCGCCGTTACCGGTGTCCGGTCATGTCGTGGCTCTACCGTCGTTGACCCCCAAAACATCTCCTCGTGATCCCGAGTGGAGGTAGAGGGCGTTTCGGGTGACGATGGCGGTGGCCGCATGGTCGAAACCTGCGGAATTCCCAGGATTTCTTCCTCCTGGATGTACCTGCGGAGAGAGACGGGAATCCGGTGGACCTCAAATTCTGGGAGAACGAGGCTGACGCGTCTGGTTCCTGCCCCAGTCCTTGATACGGAGGAGCTGGGAGAAGGTTCCATCGCTGAATCGCATTCCGCTTCCGAATCGGAGAAGCGGGCAGGTTTGATCTCCGCCTGGGCCTTCCCAGGATTCTTCTTGTGGCGGCGACGACCCGCTCTTTTGCCTCTGGGTGGCTCTTCGGGACAGGGTTGACCCCTATCAGGCAGCCTTGGGGCGGTGCTGGCGCCGTGGCGGAGAGGGCCCCCACTCGAGACAGCCGGGGTGCGAGGGGCACTAGGGCAAATGTCAAAGGGTACATGGGGAGGACCTCCATGAACAGTACCCATGTGGGCGGGGCCTCTGTTGGAACTGGCAGGAGCATGGGGAAGACCTCCATGGTCGATGCGAGTGGAGCGAGGCTGACCTTCACTCCTTGAGTTGCTGGGGCGAGGAGGACCTTCGCCAGTTGCAGAAAGGACGTAGGGGGGACCCCCACATGGGAGAAGGACCGGATGGACGGTGCCTTCAGAAGGATGGGCTCCATACCCTGTACAGCGGGCACGTGAAATGTTTCCGCGCTGAGTATCACTGCCACGGGGCAGGTCTTCCTGCAGGATGGGGGCAGCACGAGGCATGCCTCCATGACGAACCTCGGAGCGGGGAAGGCCCATGCTCTGTGGAGTAGTGGTACGGGGAGGACCTCCGTACGGGGTGGCATCACCGCGGGTTAGCTCGCGGCGATCACTACTTGGGCCTGCAACCCGGAGAGTCAACCCAGCCTACCCGCGGGGCGGTTGGGGTCTTGATCCTGGTTGGGCGAAGGGGTGCCCCTGCTCAATGTACGCGGGGGATTCATAATGTACGTCGGCGGTGGCTCGGGCCACTGTAGCTGTCGACGTGGACGCGCCTAGGTGAGCGTCCTCAGCCCGGGCCCGGCGCTGACGTCGGGTCAGGCGGGCCGGTGCAGGTGGTGCAGGGACGTAGTCTGCCTGCTCTTCCTGCGGGGACGGACGACGGCGCTGACGTGGCCGGACGGGAGCTCTCTCCTGGGGGCCCTGGGTCGGGGCCCTGAGCAGACTGATCCAGACAGCGCCCGCCTCTTCAGCGTAAGGCGAAGAGTCGTCAAGGCGTTCCAGAGATAGGCTCCCGAAACGGTTGAATGTCTGGGTGGGGAGTAGGGGCTCCCTGCGCGGCCGGTTAGGGCGGCATTGATGGCGGGGCCTGGAGGCCTCCAGGTCTAGGCGGGCCATATCCCTAGTCGGGATGACCCCTTCCTCCCCGTACCTGCGCACGAGGTTGTTGATCACCCTTCGTTGGATGACCTCTGATGGGGAAAGGGGACGTGGACGTCCCGTATTCCGTGATGTGGCAGCCGTCGTGGCGGTGGTGGCGCCATGTGGAGTGGCCGTCGTGGTGTTGCCCCTGCCCTTGCGCGGGCGAGGAACGGATGGTGACCGCATCTCTGAAATAGCAACCTGGTTCCTGGCAAGCGAAGGGATCAACTCATCAGTACTGAGAGGAAAAGGATTGACAGCCAGTGCCCCAGCGTTCTCCCATCCTCCACTTCTGTGAGAAGGATCCACGCCAACGCGCTGCGGAGCGGAGTGCCCCACGTTCTACTACCCCGACTGCCGGTGAGTTTCACGACAGGCCCGCCATTTGCGCGGCGGGACCAGGCAACGGATATCTGGATCCGGTGACACGTCAATCTACTGGTGTCTCGAACGCTACTAATCTCCATGCTGAGGAGAATAATTTCACGTCGGGTTCACCATTTCTGTTTCCGACGCTTTCGCCGGGGCGCGCGCGCATCCGTCCGTCAGGGGGGGACGCGCGGCTTTGTTGCCCCGCATTCCCGCTTTCCAAAGGCGGGCGGCATTCGTTCCTTATTCAGGGACGTCTGCTCCTTGATCGAAACGGGATGATGGGATGTCGGTTCTTCCTTCCGTGGATTCCTCCTCAGAACCCGTCACCTAGTCCGGGTCTCCCTCATAGATTTAATACGTAGTTCGTGAAACTCTTACCAGTGCCATGTTTCCATGGGCGCCGGTTAATTACGCTACTTCTGTCGGGACATTCCAAAGGATCCAGTCAGGGCAGCAACCTTCGGTCAGGGGAGTAGTCACGTTGAGGCATCAGTAGCGTGTCTGGATGCTGGGGTACCTGGAATGTCTGTCTGTTATCCTTGACCACAAGGCTTCTCGAGGGCGTGGAAGCCCGAGGCATCCCACATCGAGCGCGGGGAATTACATGTCATAGACACGTATCTGAGGTTTTCCTCAGCTTCCCGTGTTCAACACAGGGTATGCCGCGAGTTTAACGTCTAGCGGAGACGGATGAGAGTGAAATGGGACCATCGCAGGGGGGCGACAGTGAAGTTGGGCTTGAGCCTTGAAGAGGATTCCTACGTATCCCCGTGGCAGGGAATCAAAGTCCGCGTAGTTCGGGATGGTGCTGGTAAACCGACGTGAAGCTGGACCTTGGTCTGAGGGGAGTTGGGCTTGAACCTCTGGGAGGATTCCTACGTACCATGCCTTGACATGGATCAAAGTCCTCGTAGTTCAAATGGTGGGTCGCAATGGCTTACCACTGGACCGGAATGGGACCCAACGTGAATGAGCGACGGGTGGGCTTGAACCTCGTAGAGGCTTCCTACGTACCATGCCTTGACATGGATCAAAGACCTCGTAGTTCAAATGGGGTTTCACCGGTGAACCGACGTGAAAGCAGACCTTGGTCCACTAGTGGTGGGCTTGAACCTCGTGGAGGCTTCCTACGTACCATGCCTTGACATGGATCAAAGACCTCGTAGTTCAGGTGGTTGGGTCGCAATGGCTTACCACTGGACCAGAGTGCAGTTTAACGTCATGCTGGACGTAGGTAGAACATGACGTGAATTGGGTGATGGGTGGGCTTGAACCTCATGGAGGCTTCCTACGTACCATGCCTTGACATGGATCAAAGACCTCGTAGTTCAAAGGGGAATGTAGTTTAACGTCATTCCGGACGAAGATGGGACCCGGCGTGAAGAAACGACGGGTGGGTGTGTCGGTGAACCGACGTGAAAGTAGACCTTGGTCCACTATTGGTGGGCTTGAACCTCGTGGAGGCTTCCTACGTACCATGCCTTGGCACGAATCAAAGTCCCCGTAGTTCGTTAGGATGGATGGGTCGCAATGGCTTACCACTGGACCGGGGTGCAGTTTAACGTCGTGTTGGACGGGGGTGAAACTCGACGTGAATGAACGACCGAGAAATGTGGCTTGAACCTCGTAGAGGCTTCCTACGTACCATGCCTTGACATGGATCAAAGACCTCATAGTTCAGGTGTTGGGTCGCAATGGCTTACCACTGGACCAGAATGGGACCCGACGTGAATGAGCGACGGGTGGGCTTGAACCTCGTAGAGGCTTCCTACGTACCATGCCTTGACATGGATCAAAGACCTCGTAGTTCAAATGGGGTTGTTTTGTCAGGGTCAGTGCTCACTCTAAGCCCACATGAGTCTTGCTCGGTGTGAGAAACAATAGGTTGCATGGACCTGACGATCACATCGCGAAGGGTGCGTCCGTGAGAAGCAAAGAGGGGCTTACGCATTGGGCGGCCCATGGTGTTGGGACTTACTTCAGGATGGAGGCCCATGGCGCGATAGAGCGCGGGGAAGATGGACCTTGGTCCGACGATGGGAGGTGCCTCGTTCCCTATCACGTCCTCCACTGACCTTGGTAGTGGGGAAGTACCGAGATGCACGGGTGAAATCATCCGTACCAAAGGTTAGGGACTTACGCTCTGAGGCGACCCTTCCCCTGCGAACATACACCACTCCGACAAGGAGGATCTCATTCCATGTGCGGAAGAGTTCCATTCCCGTGGAGACGAGTGGTGTAATGATTGTTCGAGCTGGGGGGACCCTTCGTGAGGGAGACGAGGTTGGGTCACAGTTTAACGTCATGTGTTGAGGACGTGGTGCTTGGCAGTTTAACGTCCTGCAGCTCGGACGAGGTGGGTTCACTCCACACCCCTAGGGCTTACATAACCGGTACCCTCTGGTCCTTGGGGAAGGGAAGGTGTCGGTAAGGCCATGGTAATGGGGGGTCGTGGGACGAACCACCGAGGGGTCCACGTTAGCGTGGCTATGCGAAGAAGCAATAGCCGTTAGCGTGCCTATGCGAAGAAGCATTAGGCGAAGCAACGCTACAGGAGGTGTTGTCCATGGGACTTTGAAATCACATCGTGCAAACCTGGAGGGTCGCACGGAAAGAGGAATCGCTAAGCAGAGGAGTGTGCTTCGCGAAGTGGGGTGCCTTGGCCTTAGCATGGGGAATAGGTGGGAGTGGGAGGTGCTTCACGAAGTGGAACAGTGTTCGCGGAGCACTGCCTCGCGAAGAAAGAGTGGTTCGCGAAGCAGGGTCCTGCGAAGCAGTGTACTTCGCGAAGTGGAGCGATCCTGCCTTAGCATAAGGATTACTCGTATGGGTTGGGTGTTTCGCGAAGCACAAGTGCTCCGCGGCTGCCCGGGTTCCCTTGGGAATCCCCTTCCTTTTCAAACGCCCTTGAGCTTCGCGAAGGGCATCCCTCTTGGAAGAGGGGCTCAAAACGAAACAAATCAGAGTCGTCTCGCGAAGTAGAAATACCTCGCGGAGCTCATGATTCCCGGGGCAAAGCGTGCTTCGCGATTCGGGAGAGGAGAAGCCGAAAGGTCGGATTGTCCGTCTCGGGACTCAGGGGGAGTCGAATATTTATAGGGAAGGGGTGCTGCGAAGCAGGGCTCACGCGCCGCCTTCGGGGCTTCGCGGCGGCTCGTGAACGTCAAACGGGTTCGCAGAGGATTACCGCCTCTGGAGCTTCGCGGCGGCTCGCGAACGTCAAACCAGTTCGCGGAGGCTTACCGCCTCTGGATCTTCGCGGGGCCACCAAGGTTGGGACGCTTCGCGGCGGGGCTTCGCGGCTGTGCTTCGTGGCTGTGCTTCGCGAGGCAGCGCGTCGGCTGTCTTTTTCGTTCCTTCCTTTCGGGCCACATTTTTGGCGCCAACAATGTCACAAATGACTTATGAAACGTTTTCCTAAAGTATCAAGAGAATCCAATAATATTTTCTCGGTTTTTAGTGTGTGACACAAGTTTTGAACTAAAATGTCAATTTGAGATTGATAACAAACACTTAGAGTCATACTGGGCACACCGTATATCGGATTAAGGTGCACCTAATTCCTACACATCACAAATGACTTATGGATCGTTATCTTAAAGTATCAAAACAATCCAAATTTGTTTGCTCAATTTTGAGTATGTCACTTGTGTTTGTTACTAAAATATCAATTTTAAATAAAAAACACACTTAAAGTCATACCGGTCACAACGTGCATCGAATTGAGGTGTGGGTGATTCCTACATGTCAAAAATGACTTATAGATCATTTTCCTAAAGTATCACAAGAATCTGAATGTGTTTTCTCGGTTTTGTGTATTTTAGTTGTTATTTTTACTAAAATGTGATTTTAAACTGAAAACATGAACTTTGGTTAATACTAGTCACATGATGTGCCGGTTTGACATGAGATTGATTCCTACATGTCACAAATGACTTACAAATCATTTTCCTAAATTATCAAGACAATCAGAGTGAGTTTTCTTGGTTTTTAATGAGTGATTAATGTTTTGAAGTAAAATGTAAATTTTAAACTCATAACGAACACTTTGAGTCGTATCGGGCACATGATGTATCAGATTGAGGTGAAAATGATTCCTACTCATCACAAATGACTTATGGATCATTTTTTTAAAGTATAAAAATAATAGGAATGTGTTTTCTTGGTTTTTAGTATATTACATGTCCTTTTTACTAAAATTAATGTTAATTCTAAATAAAAAGACACACTTTGAGTCATATCCAGCACACCATGCATCGGATTGAGGTGGGGTTGATTCCTACACCTCAAAAATGACTTATGGATCGATTTCATATACTATCAAAATAACCTGAATGTGTTTTATTAGTTTTCAGTAAGCCACTGGTTCTTTTTACTAAAATCAATGCTAATTTTAAATAAAAAGTCACACTTAGAGTCATATCGGTCATGCTATGCATCAGATTAAGGTGCAGTTGATTCCTACACATAAAAAATGAATCATGTATCACTTTTATTATATATCAAAACAATCCGAGTTCATTTTCTCAATTTTTAGTACATCACTTGTTCTTTTTACTAAAATTAATGTCAATTTTAAATAAGAAGACACACTTTGAGTTATACCTGTCACACAATGAAACATATTGAGATGAAGTTGATTCCTACATGTCACAAATTTTTTATGGATAATGGGCTTAAAGTATCAAAATGATCCAGATGTGTTTTCTTGGTTTTGAGTAACTCACTTGTTCATTTTACTAAAAATAATGTCAATTTTAAATAAAAAGACACACTTGGAGTCATATCAATCACACCATGCATCAAATTGAGGCGAGACTAATATATACACATCAAATATGACTTATAGATCATTTTCTAATGGTATTAAAACACTACGAATGTGTTTTATTGGTTTTGAGTATGTCACTTTTTTTTTACTAAAATATCATTTCAAACTAGAAATATGCACATTGAGTCATACCGACCACATCATGTGTCAATTTGACATTAGAATACTTCCTAGACATCCAAAATGACTTCTGAATCATTTTCCTACACTATTAAGATAATCAGAGAGAATTTTCTTGGATTTTAGGGAGTGATGCACGTCTTGAACTAAAATGTCAATTTTAAACCGATACAGGACACTTTGAGTTCTTTCGGACACATGGTGTATCAGATTGAGATATGGCCGATTCTTACTTGTCGCAAATGACTTATGGATCATTTTACTAAAGTATAAAAAAATCCAAATGCGTTTTCTTGTTATTGAGTATGTAAATTTCCCTTTTAAATAAAATTGATGTAAATTTTAAATAAAAAGGACACACTTGGAGTCATATTGGTCACACCGTGAATCAGATTGAGGTGTGGTTGATTTCTATAAGTGATAAATGAATTATGGATCATTGTTCTAAAGTATGAAACAATATGAATGTGTTTGATCAGTTTTAAATATGTCACTTGTTCTTTTTAATAAAATTAATGTTAATTTTAAGTAAAAAGTCACACTTTGAGCCATATCGGTCACACCGTATGTTATATTGAGTTGTTGATGATTTATACACATCAAAAATGACTTACAGATGATTTTCCTAAAGTATCAAAACAATATGAATGTGTTTTCTCAGTTTTTAGTATGTCACTTGTTCTTTTTAGTAAAATTAATGTCAATTTTAAATTAAAAGACACACTTAAAGTCATACCGACCACATCATGTGTCAGATTGAGAAGTGACTGATTCTTACATGTCACTAATGACTTATGAATTGTTTTCCTAAAGTATCAAAAAATATTAATGTGTTTTCTCATTTTTTATCATATGATGTTTGTTTTGAACTAACATGTAAATTATAAACGAAAAAAGTACAGTCCAAGTCATACCGAGAACATTGCGTATCAGATTAAGGTGAATCTAATTGGGTATGCAATATGTGTTTTGATTTCAAGTATTTACAAAATTACAAGAAAAGAGATAACATGTTCCATTATGATGAAAGTGGAAACCCCATGATGCCTCAAACACTTCACATTTTATGAAGAATGGAATTTCCACTTCCATAAAAAAAGAAACTAGTTCTTTCTTTTCTAGTTTGTTATAGATAGTTGGATAAAAAATATGAATTCCTAAAAGATCTCTCAAAAAACAAAATAAGTATTAGATAAAAATTGTATGAAAGTTAACTTACAAACAGTAGATAAAATGATGATAAAATTAATTAAATAAGTAGTATGAATTCACCTTTTCATTATGGTAATATACATTCTTGACCCATTTCATTGTTGTTATTATCTCTGTTTCACCCTCAAAGTCCAATATTTCACAAGCACGAGCAACTGCGAACAAACCACCCCAACCTAAGAAAAATAATTCACCACTATAAGAAAATAATTATTATTTTAGGAATAATATAATGAAACAAATTAAAAAAATATATGAAATAATACATTAATAAAATGTTAATTTTAAATTTAAACCATACAACTTGAGTCACATAGAGTACACCGTTTATTAGATTGAGTGTATGATCATAGCACATGAGTGAATCAACCTTGTTAACAAATTCATTTCTTTATGATCTCTGTGGAAATTAAAAAAATAAGTATTATATTGAAATAAAGAGTAAATTAAATAAAAAAGTAGATAAAATGATTAGAAAAATCAACTAAATAATAAGTAGGAAGTCACCTATTCATGACATATATGTACATTTTGACAGTAGGTATGTTTCCCATTCATTTTTGAAAAAAATATATTTGAACTTGTGAATAGTAGGAATTTTGACAGTCATGGTAGTACTAGAAATATATATACACACAAATTATTTATAAATATTTTAAATGAAATAGTAATTATCATTGAAAATACCTTTTTGGGGATTCTAGTTTGTTGATGGTATGTGATATCTCTCATAAATTTTCAAACATAATAACTACAATCATTTAAATTTGTTTGCTTTAGAATATATAGAATCATTATGAAAAATAAGTAATTTGTTTTTACATGTGTTTTGATAATAAAATCATATTATATATACCCTTATACTTATCCACTTGTAGAAGTTGATAGGCTCCTTCTCTGCATGGACTGTCCTCATGCCCAGATTTTGATTACATTTAAACACCACGCTATCTTAAAATAATTCCCATTAAAACATAATATAAAATATATAACTTTATGTTTATTTATAAAACATTGGATTTAGTGTATTATAAAATTAAAAACATCATCATGTGTGGTCGGTTTGTTCGGTGTCCATGTAGTGAATCTAGGAAATAAATCTTTGGAGTTTCTAATTTGACCACAATGAGTACCCAATGTTACCTAAAAAATAAAAAGGACAAATTAATGAAAGGAATGAGAATATATTTTAGATTATTAAATTGTTTATTTTTACCCCTGCATCATTAGTATTAATAAGTGTCCATTATCTGTAAGATTTCTTTCATACAATGCATCTAGTTTTCTCACTATTTCAACTTTTTTTTAATTCCATTTTAGTTTGGTCTCTTTATGTGATGTGAGGACTAATGAGACCATATTTATATTCATGGGGTAATACCTTAAATTGGTACTCATATATTCATGTACAAGAAATATGATGTGTATTTAATCATAAATAACATATTTGATCAGCTATCGGAAAAACAAATCTTGAAAACAAACCTCATCTATACATATACAACTGAGAATTCTAACTATTCATACTTGATGATTTCATTTACATTTTCAAGAGAAATTTTGTCTGTAATTTTCTATCCATAAATTTGTTCTTAAAAATAAAATATTTGATTACTGCCACTTTGTATTCTTATATCTGCATGAACCTTCAATGTTAGTAAATGTAGATATTTATCGAGCGGGTCAAAGGTTTTTTGTGAAGATCTTTTAAATTGGCCGGTTGATCATTTAGATAATTTTGATTCAACCTTTCATTTCACCCCTTCCCTTTGTCTATCTATAACAAAATTCATCAGTTCAACCCTTTATTCATTAATTGTTATAGGATTATCATAATTTTTTTTGAAATGAATACCTCCTTGTCAACAAGTTTTTTTACCAAATCAAACATCCATTCTATGAATGTTCCAATAGCTTTCTATACTTTATGAATATATGTATCATAAAGTGGAATAGGTAGCTTGGAACTTGGCTCACGAGCTATGCTAATCCCCACTCTCACATGACCTATTGGAGGTTGTCTGTTGTGTATAATGTCTTCTTGAATATTGAAAATGATAGCCCTCACAACAAGGAAATGGCTGGGTGTTGATAGATATAAGTCACAGACATTTTTACCCTATAAAATATTAGTACAGGAAAGGTATAAATGTTTTCAAGATTCAAATTTTATAGAAACAATTATGAGAATATTGATTACCTCATCTAAGATAGCTCTTTAAGGGGAATGGATCACCTCAAATCTTATGGGGGTGGGGGGGTCTTCACTCAGTGTATATTCTTGGGTTGTTTCTTCTCTTTTCTCCCCCCATAACATTTTCTAGTAACTCAAACGTCCAATGAAATTTTTATTCA
This sequence comes from Viscum album, assembly GCA_963277665.1. Taxonomy (NCBI): domain Eukaryota; kingdom Viridiplantae; phylum Streptophyta; class Magnoliopsida; order Santalales; family Viscaceae; genus Viscum; species Viscum album. The sequence continues at coordinate 1,041,895,868 of OY728129.1, forward strand.
ACTGAAGCTAATCATTCTTACATCTCTTTGATTTTTTATCTTTATCCCCATATTATTTTCATTCTCAAAATATGTTTAGGGTGTCACACAAAAACCCACACCTATGACTCAACTATATTGTTCTAGCCACTTTAAGGCCACTGATAGTGGGTGTTCATTTTGTACAACTATTAATGATTATAGTGTCTAATTCATGTAGAAAATATAGGAAAATAGGTAATAATTGTTATGTAATAGTGATTTAAAGAAAAACAATTATTAAGTCATACATACACATGATTCTCACACTTTTTATGTGATTTCACCTATTAGTATCTCATGTTTATTTACATGTTCCACCTTCCATAGCCCCTAACGTGGGATGTAAGTGGAATTGGATTTGGATTCATCAATATACATATAAATAGAGGAACATAATTATGTTGTTGTTTCATGTATCATAAAAGTATTACTGTAGATTTAAAATATGTACCATTTTTTCTCAAAATAAGTGTACCACATCATTGATTTATGGTAGGGGTATTTTGGGTTTTCTTCCCATTTCTTATTTTCATCACTAAGTTGTTGTTTCATAAATTAAAAATTCTTTATCAAAGTGATTAATAAATGTATTATCAAATAACGAATTACCAACCACAATGTACCTAAATAAATATATCTTCAAAAAGTCCAGCAAATGTATCCAAAGTTTCTTGGCTTATTAGGATTGCATATATATGTAGTGGGTACACGTTTATTTTCCCTTCAACATATATGGGATGAAATTTCATTTAAATTGTATGAAATCCTATGTGAGACTTTCTAGGAAGTACTAATACAAATTTCTTGTGGTAGTCTTATATTATAAATGCACTCTAAAAGGGATAATAAAGAGTAATCCAATGTTTCATTATTTTATATTTTATTAAAATAATTAAATGATATCATAATATTACACTAATTTTTACAAAATCAGTGTCTTTAGTGTGAGAAAAACATGGTTCCATGAATCTACATTAATCAGTATGCCCTTCCGAATAATGAGCCCAATGAAACTAATGAACATGGTCTTTTTGGCGTTTATAGGCTGGTTTTGTGCATTCCTTCCAACCTTGAATTTGATGTATTTCCTTTTCACATTAATAGATTTTTTCTAAAAACATCATTCTATGATGCTCTTATTTTTTTCTGAGTCATTAGTTCTTTGAAATATACCATTTTTTAAGTTCAACATCGTCAATATATTGTTCCTTTGGATTGGTATAGTCATCATGTGAAGAAGGTCATTATTCCTCTATGCTGGGAGTAGTATTGGGTTGAGAAGCTTATTGTTCCTCAAGAATGGAAGCATCATCTTGTATATAATTGGTTCAACATTTAATTTTGATTATGTAAATACAAAACTGAAGAGATAATAACATTAATTACCACAATGTATATTACAAAAAAAGATATAACATGATTATTTAACTCTCTTTTTTTAAAAAGGTTGAAGGGATTTGACCCCCCTATCAATTACCCGAATCATTTAATTATGATATCCTATGACATACAAGACACCATATATATTGGGAAAACTATAAAATATTGTGATGTTATATTGAAAGGGTCATCCTCAGTTGATTTTTCATGTGACTCTTCAGTGGTTTTTGGTTGATAACATAACAATTGACTACTTTCAATTTGTTGGATCTGGAGTAAAAAATACTTGTTCTAACCATGATTCCATTATAAATAGTTTTCCTTTATACCCTTACTTACTGAAATCCAATTTCATGGATCTCAATTCATCTATTTTAATATCACTCCTATTATCAACCCATTTTCATTGAAAAATTGGCACTTGAAATGTTGTATAACCCCCCTCTGATATTTTTTTGACGATGCTAGAGTATGACATATTTATATAAATTGTATTTCTTTCAATGGTGCCAGATACATGCATCACTTTAGCAATAAGTGTAACTCCTCTATTTTTCAGGGTACATCCTTCATCATGTTCATTTGTATAAAATATGTAACCATTAATTACATAACCATTTTAAGATAATACATGTACACTTGGTTTTATGGCTAGCCATCACGGTTGTTCTGAAATTGAATCTATATTTTCATATGACTCCTTAAAAACATGGTCTCAAAACCATCATATAAATATTTTTTTTGAGTATTTGATATCCAGCTTTCATCCCTTGATGAATTAAAATTTCTAAGAATTTCATTGTGGGTTTCAACATATGGGGAAACCTCTAAACTATTATATAATAGATAAATATGAGTTTTCTCCCAGTATGTAATATTGATTGTGACAAAATCTATTTAATAAATTATTTTACCCAGAAGCTTCCCAGTGTGATGAGATTTTAGTAGACCAATGTTTTCCACACTGGGTAGGTAGATGGTATAGAATTCAATGATTACCTTAACAATGCATCCCTATGTAATACAACCCTCTGACTGAATTTTATTTTTGACATACACTTTCAAAATATTCATATACCATTCAATGGGGCACATCCATCCATAATTTATAAGACTACATAGTCTAATATCTCTCACCAAGTGAACCATCAAGTGGACTATAACATTATAGAATTCTGGTTAGAAGAACATTTCCAATTCAATTAATATAATGGAAATTTACTTTTCCATAGTTAAAACTTTCATCAAGTCTATATATTTTCTACATATTTCATTGAAGAAGAAACAATGCTTGTTTAATGTATGGTGGACAATCTTGGGAAAAATTCATCGTAAATATATAAGCATTGGATCTTGGATCAAAACATGAATGTCATGTGATTTTAGACCATTTAACTTTAAATTAGTCATTGAAATGATATTCTTGATATTTGATGAATACCCCTTTGGAACCATTACACCATACAAGAAGTTGAAAAAATGATATCTCTCCTGCCTGGAAAGAGTGTAAGCATTTGGATGAAGAAAATTCCATTTTCACCCTTCACTAGTGCCAACTCTTCCCGTATTCCCATGTCAATCATATCCAGCCTAGATTTAATGCTATGCTTTATTTTTTTGGTGCATTAAGTAACATTATAATGAAAATATCACATAAATTTGTTTAACATGCCTAATAAGAAGAAAATGTATGACGTAAAGGAAAATACATTATAGTAATTAAAAAAAACTGATCTCTTTTTCCAATCAGTTTTCATAATGTTTTTTGAAAAAGGTTTACCAAAATTAGTGTCCATATCAACTACTTTCTCAAAAAGTTGATAACTTGTTACTGGAGATGGTGCAATACATTCTTCTGAACTCCCATCAAATGATGTCATCCAAGATTGGTACTTATGTCGTTGGGGTATAAATATGTGATTTCCTATAAGCATAGTCTTTGATGAATGTTTCAACCAAATTAAATGTGTACCTTGTTCAAAAATGGGACATCTTTGAGATTATATAATTCTATATCCTGAAAATTTTACATAAGAAGGAAATTCATTTATCATCCCATACAACATGAATTTCAATGTTAAATCTTTATTTCTGTAATCATCATACAACGTAACACCAGAATCCCACAAGAATTTCAAATATTCAATCAATAGATCCAAATTATGAAATTTATATATAATATATTAAATATTTTTTTTAAAAAATTTATTCAAATTATTTTATAGGCATAATATAAGAATAAATCCAATTTAAAGAAAAGTCTATATTTTTTAAAATGCTGTTTTACAACCTTTTAATGGTGAAATTGTTTTAAATATAATTTTTTACACTTATATAAATTATATTTTACAAAATAAACATTATTTTTTAATTCATAATATCAAAATTTACTTTGGATAATTTTTTGGTATTTTTATGAAAAGTTTAATTTTGGATGAATAATAATGTGAATGTTGGAATAATAATGTGACCATTAGGAAAAGTAATGTGGCCATTAGAATAATAGCTTCACATATTAATGTATAAATAAAATTTAGTCATCTCATAAATTAAAATATAGTATATTTATATAATCGAATAAGAAAATAAATGTGTTAAAAATGATAAATTAATTGTTGGTATTTTTGTGAAACATAAATATTTATTTACAATTTTATAATTAATATAATGATTTAAAAGTATATTAATTTTTATAAAATATATTATTAAATTAATATATTATTATCTTATTATTATAAGATAATTTTATGAGTGCTTAAATAATTTTTCAAAGTGTCATGAAATCAGTTATAATTTTAAATTCGTTATTTTTTTTGAAGAAATGATAATTTTAATAAAAAATTAAATTTATCATATTTATAAACTTATTTTCAAAAAATGGGGTTCATTTTTGAATTCTACATATTGAAAAATGGTTAGGGTGATTTTGTTTCTAAAACAATTAAATTTTTGGTGAATAGTAAAATACTATAATTTAAGATAAATGAAAAATACATGAATTATTGAGTCATATATGATGTATGGATTATGTAAGACCATAATAGAGAACTATCTTTCATTATGTTAATATATTTTATGATAATTATCAAACTATTCATAGTCTTGCGCCAAAATAATAAACAGATGAATAAAATATTCAAAAAACACCCCTCTCCTCCACTATAAATACCACCCCTCACCACCCCTTCTCCTCACACCTTCCTAGCATTGAGACTTGTAAAATTTATGCCCAATAATCTTCCTAGTCCCATCCCCCATATATATGTGCCTTTGGTCTCAATAATAAACCAAATCCAATTCTTTTGAGGACGTTCTCAAGGAGGAGAATTCAAGAGATAAAATTAATCTTTCTTTTCTTTATTTTATTTTCATTTTTTTCCTTATCCTTACCACACTTCCCCTATCCAAAGATACATTATAACTATATAATAATTTATATACTATAATTTTATCAAGTTAGTGGAATATCTATCATCAAAATTCATTCTCTCACTCTTTTATTCTATAAATGAAAACATCGCCCATGATGTGTCTATTTACCGACAACATGGACGATGGATTTTCAGTTTCCATTAAATCCTCCAATTTTGGTCAGGAATCTATTTTTATGGTCGAACCAGATTATTATATACTTATTATATCCTATTTAATGTTCTGTAACCATTATATACACAAGGTTATAATTAATAAAACAAAACTAGTTTGTGATGGTCAGAAACCCTCCAAAATAATCTAAACATTTATCACTAACATCTTATCTAATCATTCATAATCACCCAAAAAATACAAATTAATTATATAACCATTTAATTATATTTATGTTTGTTATTAACTTATAACTTCTATTCTAGATATCTATTCATATTTTACACGAGCTTCCACACTCATTTACAAGTAAACCGATCCTGGAAACCAAGGAAATGAATGCCCCCCAAATGATATAATTGTATCTTGTAACTCATAAAAAGACCATAAAGGAATATTATAAAATTATATTAAATCAAATAATTGTATAAAATTTTCTTAATTAATTAATTAATGGATTTAATTTGATTATAAAAGACATTAAGGTCAAGTGTATAACGCTTTCGGACATAAGGTAAGGGTTTCTTCCCAAACCTCCAATTTCATTTGGGCTATAATTTCTCCCTCTATACAGCAATATATTTATTAATTAATCTTATATAAATATTTTAAATTCTTTTTACATGTTCCAAAATCATATATTAATATTATTTTATATTTCTTTGATGGGATAATAATTTTTTTATAAGGTTCCCTTCTCAATTATTCCTGATAAGCGAGCCCACTTTAAGAGAATTTTCTAGTGTCTTACCCAATTTCAATGAACATACATAATATGTTTTAAGACACCATTATTTTTATAACGTCACTAATTTTTTCATAAAAAAACTATATTTTTTCATTGACAGTTTTATACAAACAATTATGACAAAGGAATATTTTTTTCCAAAAGAACTCTTCTTTGCAATGTAAAAGTTGTATTTCTCTCCAGAATTCCTCAAAGATTTTATTAGAGTATTTTCATCTATTTCAATACCTTTATTGAATTATATGATTTATTTAGATTTATATATTTTTATTACCATATACCATATTTTATTAAATGGTTTATGACCATTTGGACTATGGATATGCTATCTTGATACCATTCACCATACTACTCAGAATGGTTAGCAATTATGTTTACATATTAGGGAAAATTATTGGCATTTCATATATATATATATATGTAATTTAAATTTAACCCCATTTATATGAGAAATTAATTGGACTTATTAAGTGATGGGTGGGGACCGCTATAGACCCTCGATACATCGGTTGGTCTTATGAGACAAAAAAGAAATGGATTTTGGACAATACATTAACCATTTATTTTTAAATGTCTTGGTTGAGGCCTTGATAGTATGATTATGATGTCCATCATTATGAATTCATTCATTATGATACTAGTAATTTATATTACATGTGATTATTCAATTAGTATAATATCCATGGTTAGGTTTCATTCTCTTATGATCATTTATATGGATTTATTTATTTAGCTTATATTCTTACTTTATTATGCTCAAGTTTATGTTTAAAGGATTGTGTTTTTAGTTATTAACCTTTACTTATTATTTATGTTAGATTTAGTGGTATTTGTTACCCTTATTGAGTACATTATCTCACCTGTTTCTTATATTTTATCATTACCCTAAATATGAAGATGTAAATTATGATTGACGTGTAAGGATAATATTGGAGTATATGGGTGTTTCCAATGGAGTTGCTATGTTGATTTTACCTTTCAAGTTGTAATGTAACAATTATGTTTGTATCTAGTTCGCCAAAACTAATAAAATACATGGTTCTTCGGTATGTGATTTATTGTACCTAGTAATTTTGAAATAAAGTAAGGTAGCGGCTCCGAGCTACTGGGGTTGGGGTTTTTTCCAGCCACCTATGCCTTATCCAAAGAATTATCATTAGATTCCTAATTTCCCTATTTAATAAATTGAACATTTTTAATAACATCTCCCTTGTCATCATCATATGAAAGAGATGTAGTGGTATTTGTATCATATGAGTTACATTCTGGGCATCAAATAAATCCTTCTCTATTCGAATTTCAGATCTCAATGATCCATCCCTACATGAATCATGAGATTTACCACAACCAGGAATTGGAATTTTAGCCTGTTTACTAAAAGCCTTACCTCTTAAATCTGAAGGTACACCAAGTTGAGCAGTTCCATCCTATTTGAGAGATGAAGATACGCTCACAAGTGTGGCATTGTCCATGCCCATGGGGTCATTGGTAGTCATTTCCTTCATTGTCCTCGAGGTTCAAAAGATCTTGTTACAATGGGGTGTATTGGCTGTTGGGACACCCTTCACTTCATTGAACATTTTTCCTTGTACAACAATATAAAAAAATCCATACAAATGTAGGGTGGTAAGTTCACTACAGGCATGTGCCTTGACATTATCATTAACCCATGCACCCTGATCTGTGGGAAAATGGGGTTCCATAGGCCAGTTTTCACCAAAATCCACCCCAACCTGAACATCTCAAATCCTTTTAAACACATAGGCCCCTTTGGGATGCACTGTATCTACCATCCATTTTTCTATTTATAAGTGTTGTTTATTCGAATAAGACAATATGATGATCCTAGTTTTTATAACATTCAACATTGTCACCCTATTTAGATGAAGAAAATACCTTTTGGATCAAGGAATCCACATGAGGTGACTCGTACCTCACTGTCTACATTCCAAGACTTGATGGACTAGAACGAACACCAACACATGAGATAAGTTTTTCTTTGATTGAGAACCTCCATCTATTTTTTCCTGCTCAGTGTTAACCTTTTCCTCTTTACTGGTAACAGGAAGCTTCAATTTTCAAATATCCAAATGATGACCAGAGTTCATAAAATTATGAAAAATTAGATTCCTATAACACAAATCCAAAGAGTGTCCAATGAAAGATAATTTGGAACAACAATATGTTTTCTCTCAAATTCTACCAATAACTCAAGCCGACCACTCCAAAAAAATAGTAGTTTAGAGGCGGGTTTTTAGAGGGGGGTAGTAAAAACCCCATCTAAGTTCATTTTAGATAGGGTTATGCACAACCCCCTCCAATCATCAAATTTTGTGGGGGTTCAAAACCCCCTCTAAAATTTTTAGCATTTTGTTTTTTAATATTTGGTTAGATTTCAGAGGTGGGTATGTCAAAACCACCGCTAATTTAATAATTAGTGGTGGTATATGTTCAGTTGTATTTTAGAGGCACTATATATATATTTATATATATATTTGTTTGGACATTAGAGGGAATTTTGAACCCCCTCTATTGCATGACATAGAGGGGGTTGTGAACCCCCTATAATATAAGAAAATAGAGAGAGTTCATGAACCAGTGTTAATACCTTAGATTAGAGGGGGTTCTGAACCCCTTCTAATTTAAGAAATTAGAGGGGGTTTTGAACCCCCTCTAATGCATGGCATTTGAGGGGGTTCATGAACCACACAATCTGTTAGATTAGAGTTGATTCTAGACCCCTTCTAATTTAAGAAATTAGAGGGGGTTGTGAACCCCCTCTAATTTAATACATTAGAGGGGGTTCATGAACCACTTCCAATCCATTTGATTAGAGGGTTTTTTTAACCCCATCAATTTTTTTAATTTTTAAAATAAATCTCATATAAATTAAATTTTTTTAATATATATGTGTATGTACACATGTGTATATATATATTACATAAACAAATTATATAAACGTATTTAAATACATTATAAACACACACACACACATATATAAAGAAATTAAATAAATAATTTAAATAAATACTTATACATATAAAAAATGTATACATATATAAATATTGGTATACATGATATAAATGTAATTATAAATATATTTATTCAAAAATAAAAAATTTATACGTGGTTTTATAAATAATATAAATTTGTTAAATACTTTTATATTATACATATATTATATTAAATACATTTTTATTTTATATTTATGCATAAGTACATTTATATTATATTATGTATTAAAAAATATATATAATATAGACAAAAAAAAAATAAAAAAAAATAAAAATTTTATATTATAAATATTTAATTATAGAAAAATTTATATATATTATATATACTATCGTATATTATAAAGATTTAATGGGTCTCCCTCTACCCAGTTAAAAGAGGTATTTGCTTTGCTTTAATAATAAATGAGGCTTCGGCCCCAAACATTAAAAAAAATAAATAAGTAAATATATTATATCTATAAATATTATATAAATATATAAACACAGACACAAAAATAAATGATTCTAATATATGAACAAATATAAATTTATATATGTAAATATATTTATTTTTATATATTATATATACCCAAAAATATATATATATATATAATATTTTATTTATACTTCTATACAATATTTTATATATGAATATTATCATATTTTTTTATTTAGATAAATATATTATAGCGTATATAATAAAATAATCGAAGGCGGCGTAGTGGAGGAGTGGTTCAACATTGTATGGGGGATATTGGTTCGATTCATACTAGATACCTCCTTTTACATGAGGTGGGATTTGGAGGAGGTCCCGCTCCATGTGCTTGGGGGTCCCACATACATAGTCTTGGCCTTGGTGAATGTCGGGGTCTCCATGTGGTTGCCATTGGGTGTCATAGGGGGTGGTGTTAAGGGGGGTGTCTGTGTGGGTGCGATGGGGTGTCATAGGTGGTGTCCTCTTGGGTGCCATGGGGTGTCATAGGGGGTTTCCATGGGGTGTTAGAGGGGGGTGTCCATGGGTGCCCTTGTGGGTACCATGGGGTGTCATAGGGGGTGTTCGTGGGTGCCATGGGATGTCAGGGGGGGTGTCCGCATGGGTTCCATGGGGTGTCCGCGTGGATGCCTCGGTTGTTCGGTCCCTTGGTGTAAAAATTTGAAAAAAATAGTATATGTAGGGGTGAATTTGGTAGAGTCTGTCCCTACATACATAAATTTATAATTCATTTAGGGGTAGTTTAACATCCCCTAATTGAGAACATCAATTTTGAGGTAGTTATAAACCAACCCTAATGTACTATTTACCATGAAATTAGGTCGAAATTAGTGGGGGTTAAAACCCCCTCTAATTGAACTGCCACTAAACACCAACTCATTTTACCAGTTCTTGTCAAGAACCATCTCTAATCAGAGTATGCAGATACTTTACCGGCGATTATGGGTAACCACAATAAAAACTTCTAGAGGGGGTCTCAACTCCTTCAAAATGAAAACCCCCTTTTAATCACCCTATTTTTTAGTGTGTGTTCTCCAACCACAAAGATGTCCATCTCAATAAGATGTGCACATAGATTAATTTCAATAAAGATCCTTGTGAAGTGATCATATCTCATGCGCTCATTTTCAACTTATATTTTGATTGGTATTTCAACAGTAGATGCAATACCCCAAAAGATTCATGAGTCCCAGAAAAACTAGATAAGTCCCTTAATCCGAATCCAGAGTTGATTAATTAAATTTTTTTATTTTCACTGGATCAAAAAGAGGTTCCCAATCCTAGAACCCCAGATTTCCGAGCTTCATATAAACAAACCCACAACTCCATGCCCAAGATTTCAAATAATCTAAGTGGAAGAAGAAATTAAAAAAATCTTACTTATCAAGACCATAAGCCAATCATCGAATGTTCAATACTTTTGAAGCATCATTCAAAGAACCATGAGCTTTAAGTAATGATTGTTAGGCATCATCATAAGCCTCTCGATTATCAAATTTTGGATTCTTAAAGATGTTTCTCAAGTATTTTTTATTCTCCTCAATAATATCCATCAAACTATTTTTGAAAATTTTATTCATCACCACATTAGACACTCCATAGGAATTAGATAATAGCTAGAAATTCAAGATCATCTTAACTACAGATATTTGATTCGAATCTTGAATCTGATTCACTTGTGCTTGGGTAAAAACCATCATGGAATACTCATTCAAATGAATCACTCTATTCTTTCTCACCACATATACATTACCAATATCTTTGAGGGGTAAATAAGAATGTCATTTGGATCAAAAAAATGATCAAGATTAATCATCATGGAATCAGAACCCTATTCACCATCTCAGTTGAGAGTGAGATCCTCCCAAAACCACAAAAACTCCATCTCTCCTATATATTTAGTAATATATTTATATAATTATATATATTTATATAATTATATATATATATAATTATAATTATATATTTTTATATAATTATAATTATATATATCTATAAATATAATAAAAATATTTTTGATTTATATATAATTATTTTAATGTTATAATTATATACATATATATATATATTAATCATAATTATAAATAAATATATTTAAGAAATATTTATGTTAATGAATGGAGGAAGGGTAGAGGTCTCTATCATCCAACTTTAGTGATCCAATCACCCTAAATCACCCATGCAGGTTGAATCTCTGCTCGTATCTCCCGATTCATTATGAATTTTGGAAAAAATCGCATCCTACAAAGAGAAGTAAGGAAAGAAATGTGGAAGATTTAGATGGTGTATCCTCCTTTTATGGTTTCTTGGGAGGATCTTTTGCCTTATTCTCAACTAGGACCTCACACAAAATCATTTAGAAGGGCTCTATTGCATACGTTTTAGCTTTAGATGCTTCCATCTCATAAAGTATTGATCTGTGCAAACACTCGGTCATTACTCAGATTTCGCTAATGAATGGTATAAGGACATATAAATTTGTTGATTTTGTTTCACATTTGGAATCAACTTGGGGATTAATATATTTCAAGTGTGTATCTCTTTTTCAGGGACTTTTTCACATCTTACTTCCCTCTATGGAACTAAAAGGGCTATCCTGTAGCATAAGTTCGATCAATCTTCTGCTTGGTATACTAAAAGTTTATGAATGGAATATAAAATTTTACCATTAAAACATCAAGGATAGATATGAACAGGTTTGGATCAAGATTCATGTTCATAATTGGGTATTATGGAATATAGAAATACTCTTTGATGTTGCATCTTTCTTTGACATTCCAATCAGAATGGATAATGCCACTAAACATGCCATTTTTAGTCACATTGCTAGAGTTTTGGTGGAAGTTGACTTCAAATATACCACAATTTATATAGTAGTTATTTCCACTCCTACTCATGATATTAACCTACAAATTGAGTTTGAGAATACTCCACTATTTTGTTATTCCTACTGGATTATTGGGCACTCAAAATTCATGTCTAGAGGTGATCTTGTTTACCCTGTCTTTCATATTCAGGGTCCTAATTTGAATAATTTTTGGAATACAGGTACTAGTGGGAATGTTCAATGCTGGTACGATCAAAATAGGCACAATTTTCAAGATAATACAGGTCACAATTCATACTTTAATAACTTAATATATATAAGAGAAATGATCTTAGTGGATGAGGGATCTTCTCATCTAATAACAATTCTTCTTCCTCAAGGACCTATGAAGGATGGATGTTTTGAATTTCCCACTCTTGAACGCACCAAAATTTCAAGAGGTCAGGTGAATGAAAAATCACATCTCTCAGTGGATGACATTGCTAAGGGAAATAAATTAGTAGTTTGTGGTTTCTCATTCAAGGATGCTTTGCATAAGAGAATATTTGATGATGAGGCTGGTGAAGAATCTGATGATATTTAGGTTGTTAGGGAGACTGATGCACAGGCTCAAGTGGATCTCAACTTTTGGCAGGTCCAATGATTTTTTTCCTCAAATAACCATAATGTAAAATCCAAATCTAAAGTTTCTACCTCCTTAATGTTCAAGAATAATAAATGAACTTCTATACCTATTTTGGGAAAGGTTAATTTTTGTAACATATTGACCTATAATAAATCGAACACTTCAATACCTATTATTGGCCATAATATTTTTTCCATGGGTGGCCCATTGAATATGACGAATTATGATAATTTTAGTTATGGTACACAACATCTTATGGATCCTTTAGTTTGTGAAGTAGGGCCTCATAAGGCTCCTGTGCTTGAAACTATCCAAAGTAATCCCTCAAAACAAGATACTGCTAATTTTCATTACACACACCTGTTTGATATATTCAAATAGTTTATGGGAAATCCTCTATCACTCATAAATGTAACATTAATTTGGTTTCAACTCCTTATTATGGTAGAGACAAATTTTCCCGGGTTTATCCCTCTAGCACCATTGATGTAAAATATGCTACTCATTTTGGTGTTACACAACATGATCATGTTGTTGATTTAGATGGAATATCTTCTAATCACATGCTTTCTGCTACTCATATTGTAACGAACCGAACCTGGAGCCCCTCCACTAGTGCCTCGTACCCGGTTCGCCACATGACCTCAAGCACATTTCCCCAAATTCCAGAGACTTCCGACTAGCTGCGAGGGCCTTGGTGAGTCAATGGAGAAACTATGCCCTCATTCAGTAAAGTATACAGCGGAAAAACAACAGTCAATAGCGGAAGCAGTAAAAACATGCATTACAACAGAAACCAGACAGCGGAAGCAATGAATACATATAGTAATGATGATAATGATGCAGCGGGTACAAGTATCTAAGGAAAACAACAAACACAACAATATTCTGAAATACAACTGAAACCAAGTGCAAAAGAAAACAAAGTAAACTCCTCAGCATCGCGAGCCATGGCTCGGTCCCATGCTCTCCAGCTCCAGTGCAATCAAGAACCTGAAGTAGAAGGGTGTTTGACCTTATCTATACCTGCAGAAACATAGTCTGTTTGGGCCCAAAAGCATGGCCTAAATAGGGTGTGAGATTCAATACCAATAGGAAATCACCCAAAGATTTGTGCCTAACAGTCAATGAATACATGGTAGTAAATAAAAAAGAAGCAGTAAACAGGAAAACACAAGTAGCTATAATCCACAGTTCTAACAAGTAAAGTACACCAGTAAGCAGTCAGCAACAAAAGAAGAAACAGGTAACCCTCTGGGTAGATCTCACAGCCTAACCCCTATGGTTCAACCTATAAGTACTAGCAACCCTCTAGGAGGCACACACAATCTCACCTTTCTGGTTCAGTTATGAAATTAATAGACTCTCTGGGGAAGCACTCACTGTCAATTCCCCCTATAGTCTCATATCGTGCTAAAGTCTCTTTGGGGAAGCACTCAACGTCAATTCCCTCTATGGCCCACGTCAAGGATCTACAGACTCTCTATGGAAGCACCCAACGTCAATTCCCCCTGTGGTCTCACATCGTATTAAAAGACACTCTGGAGAGGCCCTTACGTCAATTCTCCCTATGGTCTACTACACTAGGCTCTGATAGTCTTGTGTGAAAATGTAAGACATGCTCAGCGCACGTGCATCGTCCAAGTAAACCTCAAGAACTACTTGGCTATCAACTAAGGCTCAGCAGCATAACAAGGTAGCAGTTCCACTATCCTATGACTAAGCATGGCAACTAGAAAAACGCCAAACAGGCAGAACAAGCAGAGCAAACATCCAAGGTACAATAAAGCTACCATAATCACAAGAAAAACATCTACTCTAGCAATCAAGAAAAGCAAGAAATACAACAAGGCAAAACAGGAACACGCAATACCCCGTTCAAGGGTATTGGTGGAATTTGCACATAATATTCATCAAAATTCCACAGAAAGACACAAACCACCTACCTCGATCCCAGGAGATTGATATACGTGAACCTCGATGACAGATTCCCCTTGGAACGACGAAGATTTGAGAATACACACAAAACATTCATCCCACGATAACATGGAAACAAGGAGAAATCAAGAAATGAGGCTAAAGCAGAAGGAAGAACTCACCGCTGCGATTCCAATGCAATCAATCGTGCTCGAATTAGAGAACTGACGAAGAGGTGGGGGCTCGTCGAAGATCCAACCGTATGGGTCTCTCTCGGATGAACGAGACCTAGAAGGAGGTGTTTCTATACGTCAGGTGCGACCCCGGTCCGTTTAGTGAAAAAAAGTACATGACATGTACTTTTAGAGTACACGGCGTGTACTAGGTCTTTCCGTACTCCGCAAAAATCGGCCTCCACGTCACCCCTACACACCATGTGTGTGGCCCGGCACGGCCAGCACATGACGTGTACTCAGAAAGTACATGGTGTGTACTTCGAAAATTTACAGAAAGTTAATTTTTCTTAAAAACTCTAGAAAAAGGAAAACCATAACTGAAATGAAGATCTAGGTTCTTACAAACTTCCCCCCTTAAATAAATTCGTCCCCGAATTTCCCTAACAAGTCGGAGAAGAAGAAACCCCGAACAGGTATGGCCACTGCGATCGTACATCGTCCTCCCTTTCCCAAATCTCGTCTTGTACTCGCCCGTGCTGCCATAGAACCCATACCAGAGGAACATACCATCTGCAGATAACCTTTGTACTATGATTGACAATTCGGATAGGATGCTTATTTAACAACGCATCCTCTTCAATCTCGACTTCCTCGGGATGAAAGACATGATACAGGTCTGAAAAGTAACATCGAAGATGAGAGACGTGGAAGAGGTCGTGCATGGGTCGGTACCTCTGAGGTAGCTACAACCGATAGGCGACTGGCCCAACTCTCTCCAAGACCTCAAACAACCCGACGTACCACAGTGAAAGCTTACCCTGTCTCTGAATCCTCTTGTGTCCCAACCTTGGTGCGACACGTAGGAAAACCTGATCACCAACCTCGAACTCCAGAGGTCGTCTCTGCTGGTCAGCATAAGACTCCTGTCGAGACTGTGCTGTAGCCATCCTCTTCCGAATCAGTTATATCTGCTCTGAAGTCTCCTGTACAAGACGAGGTCCCAACAAAGCTGCCTCTCCTGCCTCCAACCAACATAAGGGTGATCGACATGGCCTACCATACAAAGCCTCGTATGGTGCCATCTGAATAGTCATCTGAAAATTGTTTTTGTAGGTGAGCTCCACTAGAGGAATCTGCATCTCCCAAGAACCGCCAAAGTGTATAATTCAAGCTCAGAGAATATCCTCAAGCACCTGGATCGTGCGCTCAGATTGGCCATCAGTCTGGGGATGGTATGCTGTACTCAAAAGTACTTATGTACCCAAGGCCTTCTGAAGTCCCTGCCAGAACCAAGAGGTAAAGCGCGCATCTCTGTCTGAAAAAATCGAGCGTGGAACTCCATACAGACAAACGATCTCTCTGATGTAAATTCATCCTAGATCATCGACACTGAAGGTCTCCTTGATTGGAAAGAAGTGAGAAACCATCGTAAGCCTGTCGACGACAACCCAAACAACATCGTTTCCCTGAGGCGATCTCGGCAACCCGGTCACGAAGTCCATCGCAATATCGTTCCACTTCCACTCCGGAATGGGTAACTGCTGTAAAAGACTCGATGGTCGCTGATGCTCTTCTTTCACCTGATGGCAAGTAGAAAATCTCATGAAAAAACCAGCAACATCCTTCTTCATACCTGGCCACTAGTATAGGTGATGAAGATCTCGATAAATCTTGGTGACGCCAGGATGAACTGCCCAAACTGAGGAATGGAAATCCCGCATCAGCTCCTCGCGTATGTCTACTGGCACCCATACACATCCCTAGAAACGCAAGATCTCATCCTCTACCACTGTCTATCCAGGAAGAGGGTCCTCTCCTGACACACACTCCCACAGGACTAAGCCTTCTGAGTCTGATAGTTTCCTCATCCGTACCCGATCAAGTAGTGTAGAGGTAACAGCTACAGAAGATAGGAAGGTCTGTCCCTGTCTGTCGTGAACCTCCAGATGCATCTCAGAGAACAGAGCCATAAGATTCCACTCACTGCTGGCCTACTGAACTGCCTAAAACTGAGTTCTCCTTCTCAACGCATCTGCCATGGCGTTGCCCTTACCCGGCGTATAGGCAAGCTCGAAATCAAAATACTGAAGATACTCGACCCACCTGTGCTGCCTCAGATTGAGATCACGCTGAGTGAAGATATATTTGAGACTCTTGTGGTCAGTGAAGACTACAATGTGCTCTCCCTAAAGATAGTGTCTACAACAGTGCAAGGAATGAACAACAGCTGCCAACTCCAGATCGTGCATAGGGTAGTTCCTCTCATGTGGCCTCAACTGCTGAGACCTGTACGCAACGACTCCATCTTCCTACATAATCACAACTCCCAGCCCAATACCTGAAGCATAATAGTACACAGTGTAGCTCTTTCCTGGCTCTGGAAAGACTAGTATCGATGCTGAAATCAAATTCCCTTTCAAATCCTGAAAGGCTGACTCACAAGAATCTAACCATAAGAACTTCGCCCCCTTCTTGGTCAGACCTGTCAAATGTGCTTCTAGACGAGAAAAGTCCTGAATGAAGCGTCTGTAGTATCCAGCCAGCCCTAGAAAACTATGTACCTCGAAGGCGTTCTTCGGCTGCTCCCCAGAAACTATAGCTCTCACTTTCTCTAGGTCCACTGATACTCCTGCCTCTGAGATGACGTGACCCAAGAATTGAATCTGATCTATCCAGAAGTGGCACTTCGAGAGTTTAGCATAAAGATGATTCTCTCTCAGTGTACTTAGAACGATATCAAGATGTGTGGCATGGTCATGTCGAGTTTGAGAGTACACCAAGATATCGTCCATGAAGACCACGACAAAGGAGTCCAAGTAAGGATGGAACACTCGGTTCATCCGTGCCATGAAAACTGCAGGTGCGTTCGTGAGACCGAACGGCATGACTGTATACTTGTAAAGACCATACCTGCTCCTGAAGGTTGTCAGAGGTATATCTGATGGTCTAACGCACAACTAATGATATTCGGACCTCAATTTGATCTTTGAGAACACTCGGGCTCCTCGAAGCTGATCGAAAAGGTCATCGATCCTCGACAAAGGATACCGGTTCTTGACCGTCAACTGGTTCAGCTTTCGATAATCCACAGAAAACCGAAGGGTACCTTCTGTCTTCTTCGCAAATAGGATAGGCGAACCCCAAGGAGAAGTACTGGGTTAGATGAAACCCTTATACTGTTGCTCCTCCAACTACGTCTTGAGCTCCTGCAGCTCAGGTGTGACCATCTTATAGGGAGGAATGGACACCTGTGCCGCTCCTGGAAGAAGCTCAATAGATAAGTCTACCTCACGCTCCAGAGGAAAACCCAAAAATTACTCTGGAAAGACATCCCTGAAGAAAGCCACCACTGGAAGAAAGTCCAAATGTGGAGTCCCCTGATCATCCAGATAAAGACTAGAAATCTGGGCTGTCACCCCTCCTAGCCCAAGATGATCGAGTCCAGCTCGACTCGCCCGGAGGTCCCATTCGCCTCTATGAAGATAAGGTTCACCCTCTAGTGAGATGAAACTGACTCTGTGGTGATAACAGTCAACAACTGCCTAGAAGGGAATCAACCAGTCCATGCCGAGGATGACATCATAGCCTGTCATATCTAGGACATAAATATCCCATAAGAAATGATACCCTGCAACCTCGAGAGGGAACTCTTTACACTGGCGTACACTAGATGCCCTCATTCCCAAAGGTGTGTCTAGTATCAACGAGTCGGCAGAAGAAAAGATACAGAGTCCAAGGCTCTCCACAATAGCAACAGAGATAAAGTTATGCGTAGAACCAATATCGAAAAGGGATGAAGATAAAACTGAGGCTACTAAAATCATACCTCGAACATGTAGAGGGGCCGGGATCCTGCTCCTGATAAGTCTGCTCCACAGCAAAAGACGGGCCTGTACCACGGCCCTGCACCCCTGGCTGACCACTCTGAGCTGAACCGCCCTGACTCGTAGCTCCAGAGTCTCTCAGATTGTGCTCCGAAATCAATGCCTAGTTGATGATGAAAGCAATGGATGTCAGCTAGAAGATGTTCACCTGTGAGTGGATCTACCACCTGAGACCGTCCTCAAACTTCCTTTCTAAGAACACCCCACTCCCATCACGGAGGGGTGTGAAGCGCTGCAACTTGGTGAAACAAGTGGAATACTCCATGACATATAGAGTACCCTTCTCCATGCTCATGAACTCCCTAGATCGATCGGCCCTCAGGGTCTCCGGGTAGAAGTAGTCATAGAACCCGCACTGGAACACATCCCAAGTCATAGCCTGCTGTTGACCCGCCCATGAGATCACGTCCCACCACCTCTTGGCAGAGTCTCGGAGCATGTAGGTGGCGAGCTTGACCCGTCTCTCTGGAGGCATCTCCAGACGATCAAAGATAGTCAGCATGGATTCTATCCATGAGTCTTCAGCCTGAGGTCCTCCCTCCCCCGAGAATGTGGGAGGATTCTTCTGCTGGAAAACCCGTGTCAGGTCTTCCATAGACGAGGAAGGAGGTGGTTCTCCTTGAAAGGTCTGCATCATCCTCATAAAGCCCTCTCTGAACTGTGCGTCAGTGCCCACAACTAGTATGACAGCCGGTGCCAAGGCTGGGTCAACTAGGGGATCAGTAGGAAGTCCCTGATCAGCCATACACTACTGGAAATTAGATCTTTCCCAACGCTTCTATACCAACAGTTTGCAAAAACCGTTGGTATAGGTTCCCTTTCCCAATGGTTTGTCCAAACCATTGTGAAAGGCCCCCAAATTGGCCACTTTTCCCAACGGTTTGGCCAAACCGTTGGGAAAGGTAGACCTATCCCAACGGTTTGTCCAAACCGTTGGGAAAGGCCCCCAAATTGGCCACCTTTCCCAACAGTTTGTCCAAACCGTTGGGATAGGTCTACCTTTCCCAACGGTTTGGCCAAACCATTGGGAAAAGTGTCCCAAAATTCAACATACCACACAGAATCAAAATCTCAACCAAAGACCTATACCGACGGTTGTTAAAACCATTGGTATAGACCTATACCAACGGTTTTAACAACCGTTGGTATAGGTAATTTCATTTTTTATCAGACCTTCGTAATGAGAACATTATATAAATCAAAATTTAAAATATTTATGAGAATACATATATATATATTTATGTAATTATGATCACAAAAGTCATGTTAGGTTAGTGGTTGAGTCGTTCAATGATAAACGAGGGGTCCTGGGATCAAATCCCAGTGGATGTTTTATTTTTGGAATTTATATACCAACGGTTCCATTACCGTTGGTATAGATTTCATATTACCTATACCAACGGTTTCCAAAACCGTTGGCATAGGTCGATACCAACGGTTTTTGGAAAACCTTTGGTATAGACCTATCCCAACGGCTTACTTGGCTACGGTTCTCCGAACCGCTGGTATAGGCTATACCAACGGTTTGGAGGCCTATACCAACGGTTCCAAACTGTTGGTAAAGATTAGTTTTCCAGTAGTGATATCTGGCGTCTGATCATTGCCGGACGACAGACGTACGACCGAAGGACGTATCAGAGGCATAGCTCTGAAAGATCAAAAGTACACCTTAGATCATAAAAACACGGATAGGGAACACAAGAGTACAAAATGGGAACAGGGGAAGAAAAACTCAAAAGTTTGTAAAACACGACTACACGACGTGTATAAAAACTACACTGCGTGTCTTCTTAAGCCACTGACATGGGCGTGTACTCCTTCCCTACAAGTCATGTAACACCTAAAACTATATGGCGTGTTGACCCCAACACACGGCGTGTACAAGAAAAATAATCCCCTGCCCGAGTATCTTTACACAGCTAACCCACACGGTCTGACTTAACCCGAGACTACACGACGTGTTCTAAACAAACACAGCGTGTACTAGACAAGGCTTTGGCGGCCAGTGTTGTTGAGCACACGGCTGTCTACACGACTGGACCTTACACGGTGTGTTCTGAACAAACACAGCGTGTATAGGTGAAAGTGACACCGTCCTGTGTTGTTCGTGACACAGTCGGGTACCTGGGCAAGACTACACGGTGTGTTCTGCACAAACACGGCGTTTGGAAAGGAAGGTAACGCTGGCCCGTGTTGTTCGTGACATGGCTGGGTACCTAGATAGGACTACACGATGTGTTCTCTATGGACACGACCTGTTCTACCCGAGCTTCCCCGACCCGTGTTTTTAGTGACACGGCCGGGTACACGGCTCCGAACTTACACGACATGTACCTACCATACACGGTGTGTTCCCAAAGTTACTTTCATGACACCTTGTTCTGCCCACATGGTCAGTGACACGGCCTGGAAACTACACGGCATGTCCCCAAAAGTAAATTCCATGTATTCTGGGTTTTTCTGGGCAATAGCTCTGAAACTGCACAGAATTCCAGAAACACTAAAAACAAGGGAAAGAGGTTCTAAGTTTCGATCCATGAGGGCCCATAACACCTCAAGATCCAAAATTTGGCGTTCACATTAAGAAAAGAACAAAACAAATATTTTTCTAACATGAAAGTAGTGAATCTATCAAGAATATATCACAACAGCATGCATAATCTATACAAAATCTATCACAACAGCATGCGATCGCTAATGCACCCTAGATGGCATGGCAAGAATGCATGGCATGTGATTCTACAAGTGCCTATATGATGCATGAGACTGCATACCCTCATCTCATCGAGTTGCGATATAAATAGAACCGAAGTATCAAAACAATAATAGCACAAGTCATGTGAATCACTCTAGGTGAAATCAGATCAACCATAAAATCTCAAAACCGGAAAAATTGCAATTAACGAGGTAGTATGGATTTTCCCTGTACATGGGTTAGCTACTCCCGAGCACAAATTAATTCCATGTACCGAATCCATCAAATCCATGGCTAATGTCTCCAAATAGTAAAGCAAGAGAAAAGAATCCCTCTGATACCACTTTGTAACGACTCGAATCTGGAGCCCCTCCACTGGTGCCCCATACCCGGTTCGCCACATGACCTCGAGGGCGTTTCCCCCAAAGTTAGAGTATGCGACTAGCAGCGAGGTCCTTGGTGAGTCGGTGGGGAAACTACGCCCTCATTCGGTAAAGTATACAGCAAAAAAACAACAGTGAATAGCGGAAGCAGTAACAACATGCATAACAACAGAAACCAGACAACGGAAGCAATGAATACATATAGTAATGATGATAATGATACAGAAGGTATAAGTATCTAAGGAAAACAACAAACACAACAACGTGCTGAAATAAAACTGAAACCAAGTGCAAAAGAAAATAGAGTAAACTCCTCAGCATCACGAGCCATGGCTCGGTCCCACGCTCTCCATCTCCAGTTCAATCAAGAACTTGAAGTAGAAGGGCGTTTACCCTTATCTATACCTGGAGCCGCATAGTCTGTTTGGGCCCAAAAGTATGGCCCAAACAGGGTGTGAGATACAATCCCATTAGGAAATCACCCAATGATCTATGTCTTACAGTCAATGAATACATGGCAGTAAATAAACAAGAAGCAGTAAATAGGAAAGCACAAGCAGATACAATCCACAGTTCTAACAAGTAAAGTACACCAGTAAGCAGTCAGCAACAAAAGAAGAAATAGGTAACCCTCTGGGTATCTCTCACAGCCTAACACCTATGGTTCAACCTATAAGTACTAGAAACCCTCTAGGAGGCACACACAGTCTCACCTTTTTGGTTCAGCGATGAAATTAATACTCTCTGGGGAAGCACTCACTGTCAATTCCCCCTATAGTCTCGTATCATGCTAAAGGCTCTCTGAGGAAGCACTCAATGTCAATTCTCCCTGTGGCCCGCGTCGAGGATCTACAGACTCTCTGGGGAAGCACTCAACGTCAATCCCCCCTGTGGTCTTGCATCGTATTAAAAGACACTCTGGAGAAGCCCTTACGTCAATTGTCCCTATGGTCTACTACACTAGGATCTCACAGTCCAGTGTGGAAAAGTAAAACATACTCAGCACACGTGCATCATCCAAGTAAACCTCAAGAACTACTTGGCTATCAACTAAGGCTCACCAGCATAACAAGGTAGAAGTTCCACTGTCCTATGACTAAGCATGGAAACTATCAAAACGCCAAACAGGCAGAACAAGCATAACAAATATCCAGGGTACAGTAAATCTACCATAATCACAGGAAAAAAATCTACTCTAGCAATCAAGCAAAGAAGGAAATACAACAAGGCAAAACAGGAACACACAATACCCCGTTCAAGGGTATTGGTATAATTTTCACATAATATTCATCAACATTCCACGGAAAGGCACAAATCACCTACCTCGATCCGAGGAGATTGATATACGTGAACCTCGATGACAGATTCCTCTTAGAACGATAGAGATATGGGAAAATGTGCAAAACGTCCATCCCACGATAACGTGGAAACGAAGAGGAATCAAGAAATGAGGCTAAAGCAGAAGGAAGAAATCACCGCTACGATTCCACCGCAATTGACCGTGCTCGAATCGGAGAACAGACGAAGAGGCGGGAGCTCGTCGAAGATTCGGCCGTACGGGTTGCTCTCGGACGAACGGGGCCTAGAAGGAGGTGTTTCTGTGCATCAGGCATGACCCCGGTCTGTTTAGTGAAAAAAATAAATTACACAACGTGTACTAGGACTTTCTATACTCCACCAAAATCGGCCTCCACATTACCCCTACACACCGTGTGTGTGGCCCGGCACGGCCAGCACACAACTTCGAGCCAGAGAAGAGTACACGACGTGTACTCAAGAAAGTACACGGCGTGTACTTCGAAAATTTCCAGAAAGGTCATTTTTTTTAGAAACTCCAGAAAAAGGAAAACCATACCTAAAACGAAGATCCGGGTTATTACACATATGTATAGTGTAAAAGGAGATATAAAATGTGTGAGGTCACCTTGTAGACATCCGGTGGAGGATGAACTTCTGTCTATCAGGAAGGAGTATGGGGATCCAAATGTGAACTATCACATGGTGGAAAAAACAAAAGCTACTAATTTTACTAAGGGTTTGGGCCATGGACACCTTATAGGGCCAAAATTGAAAGTCTATACTAATAATTATTTTGAGTTTCATACTTTAGGAAACAGTGATTAGGGTAGAAAAAATGATGATGAGGTATCTGGAGAAAATGAAGAAGTGGATGTAGTTGCTATCGAAATTCCAAATGATAGAGGAGGACCTTGGTTGCAAGTCCAAACATGGAGGAGAGGACGACATCCTCAGGGATGGGGTGGGTGCTCCTCACACCGTAGCAGGATCACTCACTCTTGAGTTGCTTAGATGATTCTTTTGGAATGTTTTCATGTACTTTTTAATGTTCTTTTTTCCTCCTCTGTACTTGTTTTATTTTTATAACGGGGGCAATGTGCCTTAACTTTTAAAAAAAATTAATAAATATATATATTTAAAATATTTATATATAATTATAAATATATTAATATAAATATATATAATTATAAATATATTAATATAAATATATATAATTATAAATATATTAATATAATTATATATAATTATATAATTATATATATTTATATAGATATATAAATAAATAGAATTTTCCTCAAAAAAATATAAATAAATAGAATTATAAATTGAGTAGATCTATTTATTATTTAAATATATTTATTATAATTTTATAATTATATATATATATATATATATTTATAAGTATAATTATAAATAAATATATTTAAAAATATTTCTATATAGTTATAAATATTTTTAAATATTTATAAATATATTTATATAATTATAAATATATTTATAAAATTATAAATATATTTATACAATTATATATATTTTTAAAATTATAAATATGATGAAAATATTTTTTTACTAAAATATATTTCTTATAATTTATATTTATTTAAACATATATATTTATTTTAATTATAATTATAAATATATATATTTAACTTGAAATTTTTGAATCCCCAAATAGAGGATAAGTAAGAAAAAAGATCAGTAACTTTCTAGGGTTTCTTATCTTTCATCAATAAAATATGAACAATGACTGAATGTTTACGTAAATAAATCCTTTTAGAAATGGCATCATTCAAGGCTAAAACATGTGCGATGAATCCCTTCGAGATGATTCATTGTGAAACTCTATTTGAATGTAAGGTAAATGATCCTCTCTAAAAACCAGAGAAGGAGGAGAAACCCTTCAGGTTTTCTACTTAACTTTCCTTGATCTTCTTTGATGAAGTTGATTTCTTTCAAAAATCTTGATGAATTAGGATATATAATTTATGATCCATGATTCTTGGGTTATTTAGGGAGACCTAATTTATAGTTTTCATTCCAAGAAGGATGGATAATTCTACCAAATCAGTTAGTTTTGGTCATTATGATCATGTATTAGTGGAAGTTGATTTTAGTTCTTCTTTAATTGATAGGGTGGTTCTTTCTACTCTAAATAATGAGATTAATCTAATTATTGAGTTTTAAAAACCTCCCATGTTTTGTGATTCATTCTAAATTGTTGGGAAATCATAGTCTATATGTAGAGGAGATATTATTTTCTCTATTATCAAATTAAAGGTCATGACTTGTAACACATTCAGAAGAAATAATACCACATGACTATTCAATTAATGTATGATCAGAATAGGAATCATGTTTCATATTTTGATGGGAATATTTCTGATTCTAGGACTTTAAATCCATTAAGAGAATAGATCCATGTTGACGAAAGATCTTCTTAGATAACCTAAAAACAAAACCCTAAAGGTCCTATGAAGGGTGGATGCTCATATTTTACTACCATTGGATATCTTTATTCCCCCATAGATGTTTTTGGCCTTATTTATTACGTTTAGGTGAATTATAATCCCTCTCCATCTCGGACTGACATTACTGATGAGAGAGACTTAGTAGATGATGGATTCTATTTTAAAGATGCCATATCTTCGGTAATAATTGAGGCTCATGTCGGTGTAGAATCTGATGGTAGTCAAGATTTCATGGAGACTGATTTATATGATGATGTGAATATAAAATTATGATTGGAGTAGAGAATGATTTCATCTACATGGAAAAAAGGGAGAGATAAAGTATATATTGCTACTTCACTGCGGTCCAAGAATAAAATGACTATTATCTCTAATTCCAAGGTGAAGTATTATTCTACTCCTTTAATGGGGAAGGTTTCTACTTGTATAAAATTGATTTTAATGAATTTTGGACAAATAACTCTTCTTGACCACAGATTACCAGTGGGTGGTCAATTGAATAGGCTGGACCATCTTAATACTGCAGGTTGTGGTATGCAGTCCCCTGTTGACTCTTTAGTTTTTTAAACATAGCCACAAAAGGATCCTATTTTGGCTCTATAACCTATTAAAAGTTAGAAGATCTGAAAAATTGATATTGTTAAGTAATATTTAAATATTTATGAATTTTAAAATACTATGGTTTTTGGGTAGTCTAATGATATTCATGTATGTAGCCCTGTACTTTTTTTGAACCTTCTTATAGTAGTAGGGAGATGTCCAGTTCTAGGGTTAAATAATTTGGTACTGAAGGCACCATGAATGATTCTCAGATTGGTGTTAAACCATTTGAATCAAGGTGTATTTAAGTGTATGGTTCTTCCAAGAATCCATTTTGTGGCATGGTCCCAGCTACTCATACTATGTAGGGACCACTACATTTTGTTCGAGGAAATTAGATTAATCCAACTGTTTTGGACCGTGGAAAGGAGGTTGGGAAATCTTTGGAAGTTCCTAGTAAGCATCATTTTGGTGTTAAATTCCCTTATTATAGTGAGGACCATGAGGTTTCAAATTTGAAGACTAGAATGATGAATATAAGATAAAATGATTATTATACTAATGGAATGGACCTTGCTTAGCATGTGAGGGATAAATCCAAATTGATGGTTCGTACTCATAATTCATTTGAGCTGCCTGCATCAGGTAGTAGCGTAGAGTATGGAAAAAATGATGATTGAGTATTTATATCTATAGAAGAAACATATGTTTTTGATGTTGGAATTCAAGATGTGGGATGTGGGCCATGGTCTTAGGTCAAAACATAGAGAATAGGATGACATCCTCGTGGTAGGGGAGGACATCCCCCTCACCACATCAAGAGTACTTGATCTCGAGTCACCTAATTTATTTCTATTGGACTTGTTATGTCTTGGCCTTTTTAGGTTCTGTATGTTTCCTCCTATATATTTTTCTTTTAGTTAATAAAGGGGTCACTTAGCCTCACCGTTTCAAAAAAACATGCATAAATATAATTAAAAAAATTTCTATATAATTATAAATATATTTATATAATTATTTAAATTTGTATAATTATATATATTTATATCAATATATAAATATATATAATTATAAATTTAATAACTATATTTATTATTTAGATATATTTATTATAATATTAAAATTATTTAAATAAATATATATTCAATTATAATTATAATTATAAATAAATACATTTTAAAAGTATTTATATATAATTATAAATATAATACATAAATTTATTATTTAAATATATTTATTATAAAATTATAATTATTTAAATATGTAATAATTTATTTATAATTATAATTATAAATAAATATATTTCAAAAGTATTTATATATAATTTTAAATATATTTATATAAATATATATATTTATTAATATATAATTAAAAATATAATAAATATATTTAATTTTTAAATATATTTATTATAATTTTATTATTATTAAATATATATATATATATATATTAAAATTTTATAAATACTCTTTTAATAAAATTATATGTATTTATAATTTTACAATTGAATATTTAAATTAAAAAATTATTAAAAAATAATTTAAATATATTCATTATATAAATTTTAAACAAATTTTAAATGTTAAAAATTCATAAATAAAAACAAATAAATATTATTCATATAAATTACAAACATAATGGAATTATTAAATTTATAGTAAATAAAGATATGTATAAACAAATATAAAAAAATGAATAAATATAATTTTAAATTTATTAATGAATATATAATAATAAATGAATAAATTAAATTAAGTAAATTACAAAAAAATATAAAAAATTTAATTCATAACATTTACAGGAATTGCAAACGTACATATCTACACATACACATCTATACACATATATCTGCATACAAACATGTATATACACAAATTCACATACATACAACAGTTGAGGCAGGAAGACACATTGTCCTGGGGCTACGACATCAGTTGAGGTGGTAAGGACCGGACGATCTGGTTTAAATAAAACAATTAGGGTGAGTTCCCATTCTGTTCATGTAATAATTGTAGAAGACACCAATAGAATACATTTTACATACCCGAATGATGTTGTTCCAGAGAAAATTTTGAATAATGGTGACGTCACCCGTGTATTTTCTAGCAATGAGGCTATTCTTTAGAGATTCAAGATTTATGAGCACTCCATAATTTTAGAGATAGTTCTTCCTATTGAAATTATTTAGAAAACAGATATTTTGGTTCAGAAGCTGTCTTCAAAATGGGGGTCTTCTGATTGGAGATGTATTCCCATGGGTTGGGGTTCTTTCACATCATTTTTCCACTTGAGGAGCTAAAGCGCAGAGCTTGGTGGATCAGATCGATTTCTTTAATGCCAGGTATGGTTTTCATTCAAGAATGGTATTTTTGATTCAATCCATTTGCTATAAAAAATATTATAGCTCAAGTCTATATTAAAACTATTGGTCTTAACTAGATCCTATGGCATCCTAAGATATTTGTTGGATATTTCCTATGTGATGAGAATACCGATCAAAATGGATATGGTCACTGAGGTAGCCAAATTTAGTCATTATGCTAGATTTCAAGTGGTGGTTGACATAAGCTCTTACTTGATTCATAATATTTTTCTATCGGTACTAGGGAATGATATCCTAATAAAAATTGACTATGAAAGACTGCTTGATTTCTATCATGATTTTCAATCTATAGGCCATGTCAAGGATAACTGTCATAAAAATATGGATTTCTATTTTTGTTCTATAAAAGGAAATCTTAAGGACTCATGCATATAGAAAATGATGAGGCAGACAATGTAGAATAATGCATTTTTTACTAGAAAAAGGCAATCCCCTCCTGACAAGGGAAAATAAAATGTTACTGATTGACTACAAAATGATGAAAGTGGAAGAGGACATGAAATTACTCTATATTTGAACGAAATGGTCCCTATTTTTCAAATAGGGTGGAAATTAAAGGGCATCCCATAGGGGCTGACACTCAATAAGGCGTAGACCTGCTGGAGTCTATAAATGAGGCTCTTATTCGGTGTAATGCACCAGATGATGCTACTTCATAGCCTAAAGGGTAAGTTTGTATGGTCCCACCATAGGAAATAGATTTCTCAGGACATGATCCACAAGATAATGGGTCTATACCATCTGATATTCAGTAATATATGAATTATCATTAGGAGAATTAGAATGTATTTTTCTTCTCATGAATTAGGATGTGGGGTAAAATTTCTGACACTGGCTATGATAAAGAACATCAATTATTGTTATTGGACACCACTAATCTCAAACCTTTAGGTAGTGGTGTTTCTTTTAAGGATTTTTTCATTGGAAGAGGAACGAGTGATCTTCCAAAAACAAGTCCACGAATGGATTATTTCAATCTAATATGGAACATGTCTACCAGATATTCTTACTAGGCTTCAAAGGTCATGCTCACCCTAGATGAGGAAATGTCCAAGGTACAGATCCTTAGAATTCTCAATTAAGGAAACTCTCAGTCAGAGTGGGAAACTATAAATTAATCTGATTATGAATATGGGAATGATTATTCTTATTATGATTACTAAATTAGTTTTTTAAACGAGGGAAAGCCTCTTTGTTTAACCGCATCTACTTCTCTTGTTTTCTTCTTCTTTATTTTCATAAAGGTTGAGAGATTTTATTCTGGATAGATATTTTTGGTATGTCTAAATTAATATATTCATTTAAATATTTTATAATAGTTCAAATAAAATATTAATATATTATGTTTATTTAAATTATATAAAGTATTTTCAATCAACAAAAAACAAGTTTACCTAGAACCGAATATCCTAACCTTTTATTAAAAGATGAAAGAAAAATATAAAAAGAGAATAGATAGGGTCAAACAAAGAGACTTACCATCATCTAGAAAACTAGTTTAGTTATCATAAAATGAAGGATAATTTTCATTTTTATATTTAGATTCATCAGTAGTTTCCCACTCTAATTATGAATTACCTTGGTTGAGAATCGCAAGGATCTATGAATTAGACCTTTCCTAATCTGGAGTGTGGTTGAACTTTGATGCATTAGAATATTATCTATTAGAAACCTTCATTGGTAGACTGGAATAATCCTTTTTTGACCTTCTTTTTAGAGGAACCAGAGTTAAACCTTCACTATTGATCATATTTCCATTTACATTTATGACATCATCCTTAAAGGAAACAACTCCACCACTACCTATAGACAGGAGATGAATAGTGTCCAATAAAACCACCCGCTTCTCTTTATCACTTCTATCATCCAAGATGTTACCCCATTTATCAATTCTTGAGGAACTAGAATTTTTCCACCACCTTGGATTTCTTTTTTGAAATCCATTACCTCATGCTCATGGTGCAAGTCCTCACCTTGCACAACATGCCGAGGGTTCAATGCAACACTAAAATCCATAGCAACAGGATGAGAAATAGGAAAAGGACCTACTGCTGACCAATTCAAACCACCTCTTGTGTAACATCAACCATTCCAACCAGTATAGAAAAATACCCAAGATGAGCATCATACCTTTCACGTGAGAGACCATTTGGAATAAATGAGTTTTAAGGTAATGAGGTAAAAGTCCACACCATGCATGTCCTGGGCCCAACCCACTACCCACGTGTCGCTCGCCCCCAACTAAAATCGAGTGAGGCAGGACTCAAAAATATTTTCTTTTTATTACGAGTTATATAATTCATATTTATATATTACTTTATATATATATATATATATATATTCTTTTTGTAATATAAATCTTATTTGAATATATATATATATATATTTATAATTATAATTATAAATAAATATTTCTATAAATATTTTTATATATTTATAAATATATTTATATAAATAAATAAATATATATATATTAGGTGATTTGGGGGTAAAATTACCTTAAACACACACACACACACCTCACACACACGCTGGAAGCCAGTTCATAGCCCCCCCTGAGGGATAACCCACCCATCAACCCCATTTTTATTTATTATTTATATATAATTTCATTGGAGACCCCACCGTCTATCTTTTGAATTGAACTGTAGCCTTTCATTCACTATCTTTTTATCGTATCGACCCTTATTCTATCCTAGACGACTGTAAACACCAGGATCATCCTCAGCACACTCACACCCCCCATCATTCATCAGTCAGTTTGGTGACCTGTCTTCACCTTCCACCACCGGTGTCAGAGCACCGAGCTTCATCCTCTATCCAGGCAGTCAACAAGTTCTATGCTCATCGTCATCACACACAACCCCACTTACCATCATCTTCAGTGACCCATCTTCGCCTCCGACCACCAACATCATCAACCTTCATCCTTCTGTCTAGGCTACCCACAACCGCTAAGAATGCCATCAGCACACCACACCCCCACCGACACTCTATCCAGTGTAGCATCGACAATGGGTTGTCGCCTTCAAATACTAGCATCAAAACTCTCTCTGCCCCCCATGTCCGCCTTTTTCTTCCACATCAATGGAATCTATTGGAAATATCCACCCACCCCTCGAGAAGGGGAAAACACTATGGGTGGGTGTTGAACTCCTAAATCCACACACATAGTATTTCATAGACAGGTGATGGTGACCAAATCACCCCCACCCTATTGAATATATATATATAAATATTTATTAATACAAAATTAAATATAATTATAAATAAAATAAATATAATTTTTAATATATTTATTATATCTTTATAATTATTTAAATATATAAATATATATAATTCTTTTTATTAAAAAAATATAATTATAAATATTTTTATATAAATATAAATACATATATAATAATTTATAATTATATAATTATGTATATTTATTAATATATGAATATATATAATTATAAATATAATAAATATAATAAATATTAAAATATATGTATTATAATTTTATAACTATGTAAATATATTTATAATTACTTAAATATATATATATATATATATATAAATTTATAAATACTTATTTATAACATTATATATATATATATATATATTATTAAAAATATATCACATTTATATTAATTATAAAAAAAACATTTTTTAATTAATTTATACAAAAATAATTATTCTATGAATATAAAGATGATACTTTTACATATATGAATAATGTTTTTTATCAAAAGGTTTTATGAGTGTTAAGAATAACACTGATAAAGATCCACCTTTATCAGTGCTAAAAAATAACTAATAAAGGGTGAACCTTTATTAGAATTTTTTGGCGATAATAATTGTTACATTTATCAGTTCTTTCTATTTATCATTGTTAAAATTTGGCACTACATATGCGTCAATCTATGGTAGTGAATTGATGGTGTTGAAAAAACCAAGAAAATCCATTGGACACATAAAAATACATAGTGTTTTGTGTGACAAATCAACTTTAACGACTAGATGAAACAATGATAAAAATGAAAAAAATGAGGGGGATGAAATAGGAGACTACCTTAGGTGACCTCTAACATTAACCTTTTCAACTATGAAAGGCAGTCACCCTATAATTAAAAAATCATGTCTCATTCCCCATCCCTGCCACGAATTCTTAATCTTACTTGAATTTGGTATTTAATTTTGTTACTAATCAAATTTAATATTTAATATGAATGTTAACATGCTTTTAATTTTATACTTTAATTTCCATATGTTTTATATTTTCTTGATTTATACCTCTTTTTAGTCCTATTTCTATTTGGGATTCTTCCTTGAATTGTTTCACCCGACCTTCATCCTTTCCCATAACTCACTTCTTATACATGTCATATTTTGTATTATCTATGAGCCATCTATTAAATTGATCATGCAGTTGATATGAACCATGGTGTATCAGTTTGGACCATTCATCCATGCATCTTCCTTAATCATTTTTTTTTCAACGTTCCTTAGCTCAGATAGTTTTGAGCGATACTTTTGGATTCTTCCATAGATTATGAGTTGTATGTGTGTCCCTCTAGATTTGAAACTTCATACTTTGACTTTATTATGTGTACGGATCCTCTGGTTAGAACCCATTTTTTGTTTATTCACATGGATTTTTCTAGGTTCCTCCATTATTTTCAACATGTTGTGATTCAGGTTTCCCTTATGAATTGAGATAAAGAAATACTTCCAATGAAACTATTTTTTGGGTTTCCCCCTCTATAGTTATGTTAACTAAATATGGGTTTTAATATTCATGTTTTCTTTTTTTTTCCTCACCACCCTCATCTTTATTATTTTCCCCTTATATATATTGGTTTTACCCCTACATGAGTCTCCTTCCTTTTTCTTTATTCTTATGTGAGGTTTTATATACCATAAAGTATCCCTTTTGAAGTTCTCTTTACCCTTACATAGGTGTTCCTTTACCCTTACGTAATCTTGATAAAGTTGAGTTACCCTTACATAATTCCATGGGCACCCTTACATTTTTTTCTCACCTTTACCATTACATAAGTCACAGTGTATAATTACATATGGTTTTATTCCTGGGTTCAACCCTTACGTAGCCATAGTTTTGAGCTATATACCACTAAATAGTTAGGTATTGACCCTTACAGAAGTGCTCTATACCCTTACTCAAGTGGTTTATTACCCATATATAAGGGTAAGATACCCTTACATAGAAACAGTTAGCCTCACGTAGCATTGGTTTTATGCTAACATAGTGGGTTTCCACCCTTATGTGAGGGATTTTGTACCCTTATGTGGTACTCTTGTTGGTTCTTTATACCCTAATGTTATAGTGGTTATGGATAGTTAACCCATACATCAAATATGGGTACCTATACGTGGTACCCTTACACATGTGGGTATGACCCTTATCCTTATGAGTTTATCCTACGCATCTGGGGTCCAACCTTTGTAACATTATTTATTATTTTTTAATGACGTTTACATGTGTGTTGTTTCAATTTTTTTATCAAGATGTTAGGGATCGAAGGTCCCAAACCTCTCATTTATCTCTTAATTTTTTGATGTTACAACAACCTCAATTCTCGAGGATATATCTTCCATTTTTCTTCTAGATCAAATAATTGTGTGGATAGATCCTCAGTTACACCATGAGAGAGAGAGAGATCATGAAGGGAGAGATTAATGGACCTTATTCTAAGATTGTCAGAGGAGGAGAACATGAATGTATTCTTGATTGAGTTTTTTTTCATATCTTGGAGTTGTTTCAACACCCTAGTGGATTGCAGCATGAGATCTTTGATAGTGGAGAACTCAACTAGAGTATATGCACTTGGATCTTGATGATTGTGACAACATCAGTCTTTCAGGACTTCACATCAACAATTCAATAGCTGGTTCAACCCTCCTTCAATAAATGACTAACCAAGCCTTGGTAAAGTGGTTTTGGTCATGTTCCCTCTTTTATTTGTTTATTTTTTTGGAAGGTCTACTTTATTTCACTTCTATATTTGTTGTGAATTTTTTATTCTCACACTTTTAAAATTTTGTTCACTATTTCTTGTACACCATTCCTTTACATAGTGAAACACCCTTGATAATCTTACCCTTTGCACATAGGCTAATTGGTTGAAGCATGTAAATCCATGTTTCACTTTTACCATTTTCCATTCCACTTCTTATTATCCTATAATAATTGAACATTCATTTTCTTATTGAATATAACTAAATTATGATTTTAATTTTTAATGTTTTAACAAAATCTATTTTGGGATTTTATGTTGCCTAATTTTCATTACTACTACTGCTTTTAGTACTTGCTTGCTATTTCACAGTTCTAGAAGTGTTTGTTTGTACATATAGAATTTAATTGTCAAATATTAGGTTATTTTTATCAAGAATCATTATGTATAGATTATTTTATTTTGTATACTAAGAATTATTGCAAGTCTTGAATTCATGTAACTTCCAATGTCTAGTGTTGGGGTCAACAGTAGTAATCATTTAAATTTTTATTATTATTTGGAATTGAATTTGAACATATATTTTATGTTTATTGTATTATATATTATAAAAATAAATTCATTTATAATGATTAATTTAGATTTTATGAACCAAAACACCTAAATCAATCCTCACAGTTAGTTGTGGACTACCTCAGCCAATGCACCCCTCATAGAAAAAATTAGAATCTGAGGGAATGTTTTGATTTATTTTTATATCACAAAAATTTTAAATCATTATTTTATTTCTTTAACTGAATTTTTATTGGATTTTAATTTTCATCATTCTTTGATGTTTTTTTAGCTAGGTTTCTTAGATATCTTTAGATGTAATTTACAATCTTTTATTGACTGTTGTTTCCTTTTTGTTTCCATATTTTATTTTCCTATATGAGCCTTGTTTATTCATTTGTTAGGTTTGGCATATTTGTGTCTTTGGTTCTATGGTAGAAAATGGATTTTTGGGAGGTCATCCAATTTTTATAGCTAGTTTGTAGTGAGGTGTATTGGTAGGATTTTGTGTTTCTATTATATTCATTTTTTATAGGAGTTCATCTTATGTTATCTCTATTGTGTTCCTATGTGTACTTTAGGGTTTTTTTCAAGGTATGGACCTATAGAAAGTTTAGTGTTTAGGCTTTGGTAGTTTCTAGGTGCAATGCTTTTGTTTTTCAGTTGGATGACCACCAAGATTCTTGGTTTTTCTATTTAACCCTTTTAGTGTCTTTTATTGGGTATCCTAATGTTAAGAACTATGTTCCATTAGTAAGAAAATATTTGCATGTGTGTACCTTTAGAGGCTTATTTTCCCCTAGTCATCTTGCTAGATACCCTCATTTATTCTCACGTTTTAGAGTTTCCCTAGGATGTTGTGACTATTTATATATGCGAATGATGTTTCCCTTTATTTGAGGATCTCTCGTTTTGGTTTTTATTTTTTATGTATTCTCCTTATGTGGCTATTCTAGATCTTTATTTGAATGATTTTTTTCCTTTGGTTTTATGGTTTCAATTGGATAATATTTTAGTGTTTTTTTCATTTATTATGCCATTACTTTCATTTTCTATTATTTTCCATGATTTAACTTATTTTACTAAGATTCATTATTTTTTAATTATATGAATTTTATTTTTCCATGTATTTATTAGGATGGGTAATTATATATTTATTGGTCCCATATAGGTGATAGAGAGATGTTTTGGGGACTTGCAATAGCATGTGATTTTCTAGTCCCAACATCCTCATTACCATCATCTTAGAGGTCAACTCAGGTATTTATAGGTATGGATTTTATCATTAAATTGTATAGAATTATTTAAATTATTATCATTTTTACCATCATTATAATATCATTCAATTTGAATGTCTTGTGTCACAGTTGGTGCATATTAGAGTTAATTGGTCTAAAAACATGACTGAGGTCGTATAATTGTTTTACCCTATTGGTATTTTCCCTTTTAGGATGATATGTACAAGTTAATGATATTTTAGGTGGTGTAGGATCATCATGTGGTTTAGGGTATTAATTTTTAAAGTGGGGAGTGTGATGATGATACATATTAAATCCCTTTTTCATTTCATTTCCATGGTGTATATTTATTGTTTTAGGTATCCCTATTTTTTTTTGTTTTTAATTAAACATGGGTTTAATAAGAATGTTTTATTTATTTTCCACATCACTATGGTATTTATTATTAAACATTATATATCTTGGTTTAACCCCTACACGATTATACGTCATTTTTATTAACCCTCACATGAGGTTTTATACTCCATTACATATCCATTTTTAAGTTCCATATACCCTTAGGTAGGCGTCCCTTGACCCTTAAATCACCTCGATAATGTTTGGCTACCCTTATGTAAGTCCATGGGTACCCTTATTTGGTCATTTATTTCTCTCCTCTAACCATACACAAGTCCTAATATACACTTATGTATGCTTTTATTACTAAGGAATACCCTTATGTAGTCACAATTTTGAGCTTTGTACCCTTACACAGCTGGGTCCTAACCCTTATGTAGGTAGTGTTTACCCTAACAAATGTGATTTATTACCCTTACACAGGGGCTATAAAACCTTACATAGTGGTAGGTATCCTCACAAAGCACTGGTTTTACCCTCACGTTTATGGTTTCAACTTTTACTTGAATGATTTTGTGCCCTTACGTGAAACTCTTACATCGTTTCTTTGTACCCTTAAATTGCAGTGGTTTTAGCTGGTTAGACCTAATGTTGTAAATGGGTACCCTAATGTGGTGCCCATAAAAACATAGTTCAAACACTTACCCTTATGTGTTTACCCTTATTCATCAAGCTTCAAAACTTTTTACATTTATGAATTGGTGTTTAATTACCTTTAAATGTGGTTTATTTCATGTTTTTATCAGACTGTTGGGTCTTGATTATCCCCAACCACTCCCTTATTTTTTTTTGTTATTACAACATCCACAGTTCTCAATTGTATTTATTCCCTAATTATTCTAGATTAAATAATCATGTATAGATATCCTCATCCATGATAATATATAGAGAGAGATATATTGAGATATATCTTGAAGGGAGAGCTTCAACAACACTTAGTCTTGGATCATCGGAGGAGGAGAGGCTGAATATCATCTTAATAGAGTTCTTTGATGGAAATTAGAGTTTCTACAACCCCTAGTGGATTTTAGCATGTAATCCTTGATATTTTAAACTCAAACAGAGGATATGAACTTGGATCTTGATGATCTAGACAATATTAGGCTTTGAGGACTTCGCATAAAAATTTATAGTGGGTGGTTTGACCCTTTATATTCAAAAAATAATTGTCCAATCCCAACTAAGGAGGTTTTGGTCATGTTCGTAGTTTTCTTTGTTAGATTTTTAGAAGGTATTATATATGTCACTTGTTTGTTCATTATGAATTTTTTATTCATCCTCTTTCCTAGTTATGTTAACTTATTCTTTTACTCCATTCATTTTTCCTAATGAAACACCCATGATGGTACTTCTCCATGCACACATTCCAATTGGAAAAATCAAGTAAATAATTATATACATTTTACTTCTTTTATTTCAATTTTTTATCAACATGAAATCACCAGATGTTCATTTTCTTATTGAATATAATTAAATTCTGATTTTGATTTGGAATTATTAAATAGTGGGTTTTCTATGCTTTTTTGTACGTAGTTTTCATTGTTGATACTGCACTTATTTTTTAATTACTATTTAATATTTCTAGAAATTCATGTGTGTACATATGGAATTTAATTCTCATATTTTTATTCTTTGTATCATGAATATTTATATAGATTTTATTTTATTTTTCATTTTGACAATTACAATAAGTCTTGAATTCATATATTTACCACTATTTTATATTTTTAATCTCTAATTGTCAACATTTGATTTTTCTTTATTTTTTGGAATTGCATTTGAAATTTTGTTTTCTATTTATTGTTTTATATATCATTAATTGAAAATAATTTTTGTTATCAATTTCAATTTTTTTAAACCAAAACACTGAAATCAATCCTTAAGGTTGGTTGTGGACTACCTTGGGAGGTGCACCCCTCATTCAATATGAACTATTATTTAGTTTGATCAAGAGATAATGCTGGAAAAGGAGAGAAAATAGATGACGATCCTTAACTAGATGGATATGGTGACAAATTTTGGATGAACCTTTTTGATTCCACATGTGTTGGTAAATCAAAAAGAGGCGGATGGTTCTGCTTCTTGATACCAGAGGGTGAACAAATGATGAAAAACCTGGGAAAATATCAAGAACTTGACAATAATGAATTTATTGATTTGAACACACCTTTTTCATTGAAAAAGGTGAGACTGATACCTAGTAATGGGGATTAATTTTGTATTTATTTTTCCTTTCCTTGTTTTTGATATTTGGGGAAAGTTTATTATATTTTACACTTGGGTGATGTGTATGTTTGTTTAACCTATTTTTTTGTCTCTCATATTTCTTGTACTATATTCATTTCAAATTGGAAGATTGTGTTGATCCTTGCCCATGAATGTCATGAATCTTATAAGGTTCACTCGAATCATCACTTGACCTAGTTAATTAGCGGGTATTATGGGAATTCCCAATCACCACAGATTAACAACTAGTGCATGAGAATTGATAAAAAATCTCTCACGAATGATTTGACCCTAAAATAATGAATAGAAGACCCATATAAACAGGGTGATAATATGATATAATATTTCTAAAAATTGGTCTACCAAGTATATAAAATAATCATTTATAAAAGAAATACTAAACATATAATAGGATAAGAAAACTAATCATTCAATATCATCTCATTAATATAAAGGATGAAAAGTGAACAAAAAATAAGAGAAAATGTAGAAAGAGATACAAATACAATGGGATGAGGTGGCCTCACTATAAAATATTTATCTTTTCTCATCATGGGTATATCCATTGGTAAAGGTAAATTTTTTGTTCGTAATGTGTTTTATCAATATATTGTTCCTTCTCACTAAATTATTTGAAAAATCTCCATCCCAAAATTTTATTTTGATAGATAAAATAGTTCTGTTATGATTATAATTAAACCAACAGATAAGTCATTTATTAGTCAAATGTTTATCATCAATATAATATGATATATTTATCTTTTTATAATATTATTATCAATTTTTATAACCAATGTCAACTATTAATATCTATTTTAAATTATATTTTAAAAAATATATTATATGTTGGGTTTTCAAAATCTTTTTCTAAAATTTTATATTTTGTTTCTTAATTTCATTATATATAATATATTTATTACATTTATTATATAATAATTATAAAATTAGATTATATTAAAATCCATCAAACTCAGGATTCATTTGAAAAAATGTGATTAATTTTGTTTAAAAACACGTTCAAACTCTAAGAAATGAAATGAAACTCCAAGAAAAAAGCTACAGACAAGTTTAAACATGTTCAAAATTCAAGTGATTTTATATGACACTCCATTAAACTTCATTCAAAATATGCCTCTCACACATCAGTTTCCAAAATCATAGTTCACACTAGCTGTCACGCACCGGCTCACGAATACCCGGTGTTAGTGCCATACAGAGGATCGAATTCAGTTCAGGCTATAAGAAACCAACTACTTCTGAATGTTTCATCTGCTAAAAGTTGTTACCTGAAAATTTTTAATAAAAAATGTAGGGTGAGAATTAAAATTACCAGTAAGGGGTTTTTAAAATAAAACAATATAACTTTTGAAAACATTATTTAAAATATCCATAAAACATTTTTCTTAAAGAAAATATGTAACACATGTAACATATCATAAAAGTGATTAATTAAAAAAAACATGCTAGCAGAATTATAAGGGTACATGATTCAATTATAGGAATTCATAGTTGGAGTAATAAATAAAATACGTTATAAACATGTATGACATATGCACATGAGAGCACAAATTAAATAGATAAGAGTAATGAATAATCAGAGTTGTACGTAAAGGTAATAACTTCAATTTCATACATCAAATACTAAATCATTGAGTGCTAAACATATGTCATGCCAGAAGCTTTTACTTTTCTGAAACTCATAAGTACTGGCTCTTAACCATTGATATTCTTCCAGTCGAATATCCGTTTGGTTAATTTATTATCATACACATAATGATGGAAGTGTATATACCAGACTTTGTCAAGATCTCGACCAAGACGTCTAATAATTAAGGCCTCAGCCAAAATCCATAACTCATAATCGGGAAAGGCTTTGGCCAATTTCGCTTTTAGCTGTCTCATGAGACCTACCGATGCCCCGAGGGGCTATATCAGGCCCCACCTATCACATACTAAGTCCAATACATTACACATATCTCTAAATCAAAGTGCACATTCAACTTGATTTATTAAATCCCATATTACTTATCATACTAAGTGCATGATTTACTTGGTTTCTTATTTAAAATTATTCAAAGTGTCCTATACCGCCTTGAATAGTTTAATTTCACAATTCATTTTATTAAAGGTGTCTCATACCACCTTGAACAATTAAATCCATAATTCCAAGAAAGGGCATAAAACTGTAAATTACAATCATTCATATTTATACATATATAGTGAATATGGAACACAACTATGATCTATGTGGTCAAGTCATTAAATGGTACACAAGTTAAGAGTACTTGCAATGAAAACTAATAAACCAATGAAATAAAAACTTGATCACATATAATGACAAATCCTAAAACCATATTAATCAAATACTTAATGGAATTTCTTCTGGGTGCATAATTAATAATGAGGTAAAATCATCATTCCATGTGGAGTACTAAACTCAAATTTTCTAAAACATTTATTATAAAAAAGATTTTGTTTAACACCTTAAATTTTAAAACATGAATGTATGAAAATCAACAGTAACCATTATCATTTTATATAAATAGTGGAGAGTAACTCATACATGTGAATATGCAGTTGAAAGCCTCCAATATTTATACTCATGAGCTAGCCACATCAAAAGAAAAGAATTTGGAATAACTACACTTAGGGTTTCATGCTGTGTAAAACATTCATTTAACAGGGTGTGCATAAGAAGTAGTGTTTAGTCAAAGTAAAATATATTTGAAAACACATGTTTTGTACTTTATTCAAAAACCATGTAAATTTGTAAATACAATTGGGGATCAATGTTGGAATATACACACATGTACACACATACTCGATTATACACTATGAGTATATGTAAGGATCTCATACCTAGTTTATTTGACACTTGAAAGTTTATAAAAAGCATAGATTAATCACCGATGTACAATGTTGAAATGCTTAAAACAACATTTATATAATATAAATATATATTTAAGAACATACATAATCAGGTATAAAAGTCTTCTTAAAAAATATGACTCCATGCATTTTATAGTTCTTCATGAACTTTAAAACTCAATGTTTTTAGTAAAACTTAATGCTGGACATAAGGGTTTTATGAAAAACTATTGGGATGTGTATATATATATATATATGTATGGTATGTGGATGTGGAATGTGAATAAGTCTGCATGGGGTATTTATGCTTGAAGTCTTCTAATATTATATAAACTCAAAAACTCTGAAGCTCTATTTTATTTAAAGAGGGGTTACAACTCAACCAAAATATGTATATATATATATACAACTATACATGAATATACAGCTTAAACTCATCAAGAAAGACAAAATAACCCTTACCATAGATTGAGGAGAAAGAGGGCTCAGAAGAGGTCATTGAAACTCACTATATGTTGAGTGCAAAGAACCGGGGGGATCCTTCAGGGTGCCTCAGGTGTATTTTATAAACTAAACCTATACAATATATTTTAAAGCATGTTTCATGGGATCCGAGGCCCAAATAGTTTATAAAAAGACCAAGGGTCAATCCTTGTGGAAAATGAATGAATGGTGGGGGACCAACGCTTGTCAAGTGTGGAGAAATCGGTGCAAGAGTAGGGTGTAGGGTACTGGTGCAGTGCAAGCTATGAAGAAGTAGAAGACGGTGCTATAGAAAGAAACCTGGAGAACAATGGACGGTCAGGATCAAGTACGACCTTGATCCAACGGCTGGGGCATGTCCGCGGTTTAAAAAGAATTAGGCGGCTTAGATTAAATCTGAGTTTGATTGGATGGTCCTGGATCGATGCGGCATTTTAAAAATATCAGACAACAGATATTAGATATAAGGTTGATCGAATGGTCCACAAAAACACGGTGGCATTCCGCAGTTGCTGAGGGGCGAATGTGGGATCCAGATCGATGGCCCAGATCACGCGCGATGCGATCCAATTGCCCAGATTTTATCCCCTACGATTTTATCCATACCACATCGAATTGATGTGATGTTTTCATCCCCTTTATAAGCCTGATCCTCCAAATGATATCTCAAGAAAATACAAAACACACACCTAGGGAGCCTTACCCACGGGATTCCGCCTCCGCAGGCTTCAGCCTACCCCTGCTTCGCCGTGGCCTCGCACCCACGGTGGCAGGCTCTAAACTTCCATGCGCACCTACAAGCCCTTCGAGTAACCCATGCCTATGCCTAGGTCGACCATAGCTTGGACTTAGGGCTAGGCTCATCGACCCAGTGTGAGCTACCTCCCTGGGCCCAACTATAAAGGACTGGCCCTAGTGGGCC
Source organism: Viscum album (assembly GCA_963277665.1). Taxonomy (NCBI): domain Eukaryota; kingdom Viridiplantae; phylum Streptophyta; class Magnoliopsida; order Santalales; family Viscaceae; genus Viscum; species Viscum album. The sequence continues at coordinate 1,041,938,930 of OY728129.1, forward strand.
CATTTTTTATAAAAACTAATTTGGAAAAATTACAATGTCTTAATGAAAAATAATACATTTATTAAAACTATATAAAAATTATCCTCTTTTAAACAAGATATTTAAACATTAGAAGGCTAATGAATAAAAATTATACTTTGTCTTAGCTAAAATTATTTACAAACACCTATCCTTCAATATACAATGTTATAAATTGAATGAAAATTCTTATATTAGTATTACAGAAGTCAAAACTTAGTTTAATCAAAAAAAAAGTTTAATTATAACAAATTAATCATAGTTTAAAACTCTATTTAATAAATTAAAAACTTTACAATATAATTGAAATATTTGAAAAGTGTTTTGAATTTCTAATTACATTTCAAAATCACTTAAGTGTAATTCAAACTATGTCACTATGTCCTTTTAAATTTCATAATTAGGTTGATTTTATAATTTTTTCAATCCATAACCCAATTATACAGAGAACTAAATTATACTCACATGTTTTCAATTAATTATCCAACAAGGCCAATGACTATATTTATAGCCATTAGAGTTCTATGATCACCCAAGGCAATGGGAAAATTAGTGTCCTATAAAACCATGCCATAGGGTGTCCTAAAACACAAGACAATGAAGGAGATAGTTCACGTCATACCATTGGTGCTTAGTGTGGCCGCAGTGGCTTTGTCCATTCTCATGTTCGTTATGGAGGATTCTAAGGACCCATGTTATCTTCTTGGGGTTCTCATTGTTTTGAGTGGTCTCCCTGTAATTCTGATAGGGGTTTTTATAGGTATATTTTGTTAGAATTGTTTCTTGTGATATTGGTACCTTGTAAACACTACTGTGTTTTTATTTAAATAAAAATCCTTGTGTCCATTTGTGGGTTTTACTCAATTGCATTCTATTATATATTAAAACCATATTATTATTTTTTCATGAGAAACATGTTTTTTTTGGTTATTAGGAAATAAAAAAAAATGAAAACATATACTTTTCCATACATGAGGTTCGAGCTTTGGGGTGTTACATTATTCCCCCTATAAAGAATGGAGTCCTCGCAATTCATTCTATATACGCATAAGAGAAAGACTCCCTCACATAACTTTACCATAACCTCCATTGTAGAGGGTCCTCCAGTGATGCCTGGTGAATTTTAAAGTTGATGTTCAAGTCTTCTGCTTCCCTGGACTAGATACATTTTGCGTAAAAAGGGTTTAACCTTTTCATAGTGCATTCAGGCTTCTAGAGAGAGGCTCGAATGATGGAAAGTTCAGAGATGTCCAAATGAACCAACACTTAAAGAATTCACCGAAATGGCTCTCAACTGAGAGAAACTATGTTGTAAGTGTTTTCATATAAGCTGAAACTGAGGAGTTGGTACATATATTCTGCACAAAGTTTTTCCTCCAAATTGGCCTCTTGAAATCTTTCTCTATCAGGGAAGTTCCGGCCTAGAGTAAAGCATTAAAAAATCCCTTCGTGGTATTTACCTCTTTGCTTGTACTCATCCAATTGGATCATGGATATTCAATGGTATATGTAAGAATTATACTAATAGGAATAGAGAATTTCTAGACTATTTGACACTTTTTAAATTTTCTTGCATGTTTTTCGCAAATTTAAGAATGGTAGGTACTCTTCTTTGCAGGTTTTGAGAAAGATGGTCTCTAGTATCTCGGCAGGGAGTGATATGATGTGAGTTTGTCCTTCCATATAATTTTTTTTATGAAAGTCCAATAGGTGAAACCCATATGAAATTATAAACAAATAAAAGATAATGGAGAGAAAAGACGACAAGTTGTATTCTCATATAACAACTGGTACATAAAAAGGAAAGGGATAATGGTTTCCCTAGTTCCCTAGTACATGAATCCCCATATCAAGTTCAAAACTCTCAATCTCCCTAAACCATATGCAACCTGAGAAGTCTGGTTCAATCTTGTGGGTGCACTTATAGCATCTCTAGAGTCTGGCATGAGGGGTGTACAACTAGGAGACGTCAGTAAGTAATTGTCGTCTGTACACAGAATGGGAGGCTTTGTATTCAACGATGTCAAAGTCTATTACCTGACCAAAATGGCCACATGACAAGACTTGACACATATATACCACATAAAGGTATCCCATTATTGAAGATTTTTGGAAGGCCGTGAGGGACGGGATGCTTCTGCAGCGGTGAAGCATCTAAAAATTTCCTCATAGTATTTTCCCTATCATTTGTAGGATGGAAATTGGGCTTGCATCATAAATTTGTAATCCAGACCCACTCTTCGGTGGAGTTGATATACTCGAAAAGAGTTGGATACATCATAGAGGTGTTTAATGTCATTTGGATATGGTAATAGTTTATAATGTTTTCATGAATGGATATAGAAATTATGGGTTTTAATGACTCATTGGTAAGATACAGAAGACTAGTACCTTCATTTTCCATTTGAAAATTAGGAAAAACCTCATATTTAGAAATGATTAAGTAAATTTTTCTTTGATTACATTATGGTTTTCTATATTTTTCTAAATCAAATCCTCTGATACCAACTGTCATGCCCTGGCTCCCGAATAAACAGAGCCGGTTCCATACAGAGGATCGAATTTGGTTCAGGCTTTGAGAAACCATCTACTTCTGAATATTTCATCTGCTAAAAGCTGTTACATAAATTTTTTTACTAAAAAACATAAGGTGAGCATATGAATTCCCAGTAAGGGGTTTTTAAAATAAACCAATATAACTTTTAAAAACATTCTTTAAAATTTCTATAAAACATTTTTCTTAAAGAAAAGCTGTAATACATGTAACATATCATAAAAGCAATTTATTAAAAAAAACATGCTAGCAGAATTACAAGGGTACATGATTCAATTATAAGCATGCTCATTTGGAGTAATAAATAAAATAAGTTATAAACATGTATGATATATGCGTATGAGATCTCAAATTAAACACCTAAGAGTAATGAATAATAATAGTTTCACGTAATAGTAATAACTTCAATTTCATACATCGAATACTAAATCACTAAGTACTAAACATATGTCATTCCATAATCTATTTATTTTTTGATACTCATATGTATTGGCTCTTAACCAAGGATATTCTAATATTCAAATATCAAATTGGTTAATTAATTATCATACACATAATGAGAGAAGTGCATATGCCAGAATGTGTCAAGGCCTCAGCCAAGACGTCTAATGATTAAGGCCTCGGCCAAAATCTATAACTCATAATTGGGAAATTCCTTGGCCAATTCCACTTATAGTTGTCTCATGAGACCTACCGATGCACCGAGGGGTTGTAGCAGGCCCCAAACATTACATACTAAGTCCAATGCATTCCTCATATCTCTAAATCAAAGTGAAAATTCCACTTGATTTATTAAATAACTTATTACTTGTCATACCAAGTCCACAAAATTACTTGGTTTCTTATTTCACATTATTTAAAGTGTCCTATACCACCTTGAATAGTTTAATTTCACAATTAATTCTATTCAAGGTGTCCCATACCACCTTGAACAATTAAATACATAATTCCAGGAAAGGGCATAAAAGTTTAAATTACAATCATTCACATTTATACGTATATAGTGAACCTGGAACAAGACTACGAACTATGCGGTCAAGTCATTAAATGCTACGCAAGTTAAGAGTACTTGCGATGAAAACTAATAAACAAAATAAATAAAAACTTGAGCACATATAATTACTTATCCTAAAGCCATATTAATCAAATACTTAATATAATTTCTTCTGGGTGCATAATAAATAAATGGGTAAACTCAGCATTCCATGTGGGGTACTAAACTCACATTTTTTCAAGCATTTATTATAAATATGCTTTTGTTTAACACATTAAATTTTAAAACATAAAATTATGAAACTCAACCATAACCATTATCATTTAATATAAATAGTGGAGAGTAACTCATACATGTGAATATGAATTTTCAAGCCTCCAATAATTATTCCAATGAACCATGTACATCAAAAGAAAAGCATTTGGAATAATTTCACTAAGGGTTTCATGTCGTGTAAAACATTCATTCAACGTGGTGTGCATAAGAAGTGTTTTTTAGTCAAAGTAAAATATAATTGAAAACACATGTTGTGTACTTTCTTCACAAACCTTGGAAATTTGTAAATACAATTGGGGATCAAAGTTGGCATATAAAAACATGTACCCACATACCCGATTATACACTATGAGTATACGTAAAAATCACATACCAAGTTTATTTGACACTTGAATGTTTATCAAAATCATTGATTAATCACCGAAGTACAATGTTGAAATGCTTAAAACCGCATTTATATAATATAAATATATATTTAAGAACATACACAATCAGGTATAAAAGTTTTCTTACAAAATATGAGTCCTTGAATTTTATAGTTCTTCATGAACTTTGAAACTCAAAGTTTTAGTAAAACTTAATGCCAGATATAAGGATTTTTTCAAAAACCATAGGGCTATGTAAATGTGTATATATATATAAATATATATAAGTATGGTATGTGGATGTGGCAAGGGAATAAGTCTATAAGGGGTATTTATGCTTTAGGTCTGCTAATATTCTATAAACTCGAAAATCCTGATGCTCTAATGTAGGTAAAAAGGGGTTCAAACTCAACCGAAATATTTATATATATATACAACTATACATGAATATACAACTTAAACTAAACAAGCAAGAAAAAACAACCCTTACCTTATCTTGAAGAGAAATAGGGCTTGGAAGAACTCATTGAATCTCACTCAAAGTTTAGTGCAAAAAACGAGGGGATCCTTGGGGTGCCTCAGGTGTATTTTATAAACTAAACCTATAAAATATATTTTAATGCAAGATTCAAGGGATTCAAGGACCAAATGGTTTATAAAAATACAAATGGTCGGTCCTTGTGGAAACCGCGTGAAAGGTAGGGGACAAGCGACTATCAAGTGTGGAGAAATTGGTGCAAGAATAGGGTGTAGGGTACTGGTGCAGTGCACGCTGTGGGGAAGATAAAGATGGTGCTACGGGAAGAAACCAGAAGAAAAGTGGATGGTCAGGATCAAGTCCGACCTTGATCCAACGGTTGGGGCGTGTACACGGTTTAAAAAGAATTAGGCGGCTCAAATTAAATCTGAGTTTGATCAGACGGTCTCAGATCGACACGGAATTTTAAAACTCTCGAACGTCTGAGATTAGATCAAATTTTGATTGAATGTTCCACAAAAACGGGGTGGCATTCTACGGTTGCTGAGGGTCGGACGTAGGATTGAGATCGACGTCCTAGATCATGCGTGATGCGATCTAGTGGCCCATATTTGATCCCCAGCGATTTTATCCATCCCACATCGAAACAGCGTGATGTTTGCATCCCCTTTATAAGCTTGATCCTCCGAATGATAACTTAGAAAAACACACAGCACACACCTAGGGATGCTTACACACAGGCTCCCACCTCAGTAGGCTTCGGCCTGCCCCTTCCTCTCCGTGGTCTCTTTCCCACGCTGGCATCTTCTAAACTTCCGTGCACTCTTTCAAGCCCTTCGGGGAACCTATTACTATGCTCGGGTTGGACATAGCTTGGGCTGAGGGCTAGGCTTAGCCACCCAGTATGAACTGCCTCCCTTGGCCTAGCTATAAAGGTCTGGCCCTTGTGGGCACATTTTTTTATAAAAACTAACTTGGAAAAATTATAATGTATTAAGGAAAAATAATACATTTATTAAAACTATATAGAAATTATCTTATATTAAACATGATATTTAAACATTATAAGGCTAATGAATACAAATTATATTTCGTATTAGCTCAAATTATTTACAAACAATAAATTGAATGATAATTCCTATATTAGTATTATCGAAGTCAAAAATTAGTTTAATAAAAAACATAGTTTAATTATAAGAAGTTAAGCATAGTTTAAAACTCTGTTTAAGAAATTAAAATCCTTATAATATATTTGAAATATTTTCAATGTTCTTTGAATTTCTTATTACATTTCAAAATCACTGAAGTGTAATTCAAACTATTTCACCATTTCCTTTTAAATTTCATGATTAGGGTGGTTTTATAAATTTTCAATCCATAACCTAATTATTTTGAGAAATAAATTATACACACATGTTTTCAATTAATTCTCCAACAAGGCCAATGACTATATTTATAGCCGTTAGATTTCCATGGTCACCCAAGGAAATGGTAAAATTAGCATATTATAAAACCAATCCTTAGGGTGTCCTAAAACTCAAGACAAAGAAGGAGATGGTTCACGTCATACCATTGGTACTTAGTTTGGCCACAGTGGCTTTGGACATTCTCATGTTCGTTATGGAGGATTCTAAGGACCCAAATTATCTTTTTGGGGTTCTCATTGTTTTTAGTGGTCTCCCATTAATTCTGATAGGGGTTTTAATCAGTATATTTGGGTATAATTGTTTCTTGTGATCTTGGAACATTGTAAACACTATGGTGTTATTATTTAAATAAAAATCATTGTGTTCATTTGTGTGTTCTACTCAGTTGCATTCTAATATATATTAAAACCATATTATTACTTTTTCATGAAAAACAAGTTTTATTCAGTTATTATAAAATTCAAACAAAAGGAAAACACTAACTTATCAAAACGAAAGGTTTGAGTCTTGTGGTGTTACATTATTCATCCCTGCGAAGAATTGCATCCTCACAATTCATTCTACACATGCATACGAGAAAGACTCCCGCACCTAACATTACCATAACCTCCATCGTGGAGGGTCCTATAGTGATTCCAGGTGAATTATAAAGTTGATGATCAACTCTTCTACTTCCTTGGACCAGATACATTTTGAGCAGAAGGGGTTGAACCTTTGCATAGTGCATTCAGGCTTCTAGAGAGAGGCTCGAAGGGTGGAAAGTTCAGAGATGTACAAATGGACCATCTCTCGAATAATTCACCAAAATGACTCTCGATTTAGAGAATCTAAGTCATAAGCATTGTCATATAAGCTAAAACTAAGGAGTTGGTATATATAGGTTGTACAAAGGTTTCCCTCCAAAGTAGCCTCTTGAAATCTTTCTCTAGTTGCGAAGTTCCGGTCTAGAGTAAAGCATATAAAAATCCCTTTGTGGTATTTTCCACTTCTCCTATACTCGGCCAATTGGACCGTGGATATTCTATGGTATATGAAAGCATTATCCTGATAGTAATAGAGAATGTATGGACTGTTTGACACTTTGTAAAGTTTCTTTCACGTTTTTTACAAATTTGGGAAAGGAAGGTACTCTTCTTTGTAGGATTTGAGCAATATGGTCTCTAGTATCTCAGTAGGGAGTGATAAGATGTGTGTCTATCCTTCCATTTAAAACTTTTTATGAAAGTCCAATTGGTGAAACCCATATAAAAGTATAAACAAAGAAAAGATAACAGAGAGAATAGATGACAAGTTATATTCTCATATAACTACTGGTACATAAAAAGGAAAGGGCCAATGGTTTCCCCATTTCCCTAGTACACGAATCCCCAAATCATGTTAAAAAATATCGATCTCCCTAAACCATATGCAACCTGATTAGTCAAGCTCAATCTTGTGGGTGCACTCCAGAGTCTGGAATGATGGGTGTACAACTGGGAGATGTCAATATGTACTTGTTGTCTGTACGCAGAATGAGAGGCTTCATATTCAAGGATTTCAAAGTCCATTTGCTAACCAAAATGGCCATAGGACAACACTTGACACATATATACCGCATGGAGGTCTCCCACTACTGTAGCTTCTTGGAAGTTCGTGAGGGACGTGATGCCTTCTCCAGCGGTGATGCATCTAAAAAGTGCCTCATAGTATTTTCTCCGTCATACGTAGGATGGAAATTGGGCTTGCATCAAAAAGATATAATCTAGTCCTGCTCTTCGGTGTAGTTTAAGTACTCGTGGAGAGTTAGATACGTCATAGAGGTGTTTATATGTAATTCGGATATGGGAATAGTTTATAAAATTTTAATGAATGGCTATGAAAATTATGGTTTCTAAGGACTCATTGGGAAGAGATAGAAGACTAGTACCTTCATTTTCCATCTGAAAATTAAGAAAAACATCATATTTAGAAATGTTTAAGTAAATTTTTCTTTTTACGTTTTGATTTTTCAATGTTTTCTAATCCAAATCCTCTAATACGAACTATCACAACCCGGCTCTTGAATAACCGGAGCTGGTGCCATACAGAGGATCAAATTTAGTTCAGGCTATGAGAAACCAGATACTTTTGAATGTTTCATATGCTAAAATCTATTACCTGAAAAATTTTAATAAAAATCATAGGGTTAGAATACGAATGCTGAGTAAGGATTTTTGAAAATAAACTAATATAACTTTTGAAAAAATTATTTAAAATTTCCATATAACATTTTTCTTAAAAAAATTTGTAACAAATGTAACATATCATAAAAGGGCTTAATTAAAAAAAACATGCTAGAAAAATTACAAGGGTACATTATTCAATTATAGTCATTCTCATTTGGAGTAACAAATAAAAGAACTTCTAAACATGTTTGACATATGCATATGAGATCAAAAATTAAACAACTAAGAGTAATGAATAATCAGAGTTACACGTAAAGGTAATAACTTCAATTTCATACATCGTATACTAAATCACTGAGTGCTAAACATATGTCATTCCATAAGCTTTTACTTTTATGATACTCATAAGTACTGGCTCTTAACCAAGGATATTCTACTAGTCAAATGTCCATTTGGTTAATTAATTATCATACACATAATGAGGGAAGTGCATATGTCAAACTGTGTCAAGGCCTTGACCAATACATCTAATGATTATGGCCTCGACCAAAATCCATAACTCATAATTGGGAAAGGCCTCAGCCAATTCTGCTTCTAGTTTTCTCACGAGACCAACCGATGCACTAAGGGGCTATAGCGAGCCCCACCCATCACATACTAATTTCAATGCATTCGTCATATCTCTAAATCAAAGTGCACATTCCACTTCATTTATTAAATCATTTATTACTTATCATACCAAGTGCACAAATTACTTGGTTTATTATTTCACATTATTCAAAGTGTCCTATACCACCTTGAAATGTTTAATTTCACAATTCATTTTATTGAAGGAGTCCCATACCACCTTGAAAAATTAAATCCATAATTCCAGGAAAGGTCATAAAAGTTTAAATTACAATCATTCGCATTTTTACGTATATAGTGAATCTGACACAAGTCTATGAACTATGTGGTCAAGTCATTAAATGGTAGGCAAGTTAAGAGTAATTGTGATGACAACTAATAAGAAAAATTAATTCAAACTTGATCACATATAATGACAAATCCAAAAACCATATTAATCAATTACTTAATGGAATTTCTTCTGGGTGCATAATAAATAAATAGGTAAACTCAGAATTCCATGTGAAGTACTAAACTCACATTTTCTCAAACAATTATTATAAATAAGCTTTTTTTAAACACATTAAATTTTAAAACATGAAAGTATGAAACTAAACCATAACCATTATCATTCAATATAAACAGTGGACAGTAACTCATATATGTGAATATGATGTTTCAATCCTCTAATATTTATACTCATGATCCAAGCACATCAAAAGAAAAGCTTTCATAATAACTACACTTAGGGTTTCATGTTGTGTAAAACATTCATTCAACGGGGTGTGCATAAGAAGTAGTGTTTAGTCAAAGTAAAATATATTTGAATACACATGTTTTGTACTTTCATCGCAAACCTTGGAAATTTTTAAATACAATTGGGCATCAAAGTTGGCATATACACACATGTACCCACATACCCAATTATACACTATGAGTATACGTAAGGATCTCATACCTAGTTTATTTGACACATTCAAGTTTATCAAAATCATGGATTAATCATAAAAGTACACTATTGAAATTCTTAAAACTACATTTATGTAATATAAATATATATTAAAGAATATACATAATATGGTATAAAAGTTTTCTTACAAAATATGACTCCATGCATTTTATAGTTCTTCATGAACTTTGAAACACAAAGTTTTTAAAAAAACATAATTCTGAACATAAGGGTTTCATGAAAAACCATATGGCTCTGTATATGTATATATATATGTGTGTGGTATGTGGATGTGGCATGTGAATAAGTCTACAAGTGGTATTTATGCTTCAGGTCTACTAATATTCTATAAACATGAAAACCCCGAAGCTCTAATTTAGGTAAATAGGGGTCCAAAGTCAACCGCAAGATGTATATTTATATATAAAATAGTACATGAATATACAGTTTAAAATAAAAAAGTATGAAAAAACAACCCTTACCTTATCTTGAGGAGAAAGAGGGCTCGAAAGAACTCGTTGAAGCTCACTAGAAGTTGAGTGCAAAGAACCGAGGGGATCCTTGGGGGTGCCTCAGGTGTATTTTATAAACGAAACGTATAAAATATATTTTCATGCAAGTTGCATGGGATATGAGGCCCAAATGGTTTATTAAAATATCAAGGGTCGGTCTTTGTGGAAACCAAGTAAAAGGTGGGGGGTCAACGACTGTCAAGTGTGGAGAAATCAGTGCAAGAATAGGGTGTAGTGTAATAGTGTAGTGCACTCCGTGGGGAATAAGAAGACGGTTATACGGGAAGAAATCGAGAGAAAAACGAGTGGTCAGGATCAAGTCCGACCTTGATCCAATGGCTGGGGTGCATCCACTATTTAAAAAGAATTAGGTGGCTCAGATTAAATCTGAGTTTGATCAGATGATCCCGGATTGATGTGGCATTTTAAAACACTCAGACGGTTGAGATTAGATCTAAGGTTGATCGAACGGTCCACCAAAATGAGGCGGAGTTCCGCGTTTACTGAGGTTCGAACTTGGGATCAGGATCGACGGACGAGATCGTGCGCGATGCAATCCAATGGCCCATATTTGATCCCCGACAATTTTATCCATCCCACATCGAAATGATGAGATGTTTGCGTCCCCTTTATAAGCCTGATCCTCCAAAAGATAGCTCAAAAAAACAAATAGCACACACCTAAGGAGCCTTACACTTGGGCTCCCACCTCTGTAGGCTTCGACTTACCCCTGCCTTGCTGTGGTCTCGCACCCACGGTGGTGTTCTCCAAACTTCTGTGTGCTCTTGTGAGCAGTACATGGAACATATGCCTACACTCGGGCCGACCTTAGCTTGGGTTGAGGGCTAGGCTTAGTCACCCAGTGTGAGCTGCCTCCCTTGACCCGGCTATAAAGGGCTGGCCCTAGTGGGCCGATTTTTTTTTTATAAAAACCAACTTGAAAAAAGTATAATGTCATAAGGAAAAATAATACATTTATTAAAACTATATAAAAATTATCATTTTGTAAACATGATATTTAAACATTAAAAGGATAATGAATACAAATTATACTTTTTCTTAGCTCAAATTATTTACAAACTCCTATCCTTCAACATACAAAGTTATAGATTGAATGATGATTATTAAATTAGTTTTATAGAATTCAAAACGTAGTTTAATCAGAAACATAGTTTAATTATAAGAAATTAAACATAGTTTAAAACACTGTTTAATAAATGAAAATATTTACAATATAATTGAAATATTTGCAAAGTGTTTTGAATTTATTATTAGATTTCAAAATCACTTAAGTGTAGTTCATACTATTTCACCATGTCCTTTTAAATTTCATGATTAGAGTGGATTTATAATTTTTTCAATCTATAACCTAATTATTTGGAGAACTAAATTATACTCACACGTTTTCAATTAATTATCAAACATGGCCAAAGACTATATTTTTAGCCTTTAGAAATCCACGGTCACCCAAGGCATTGATCAGATTAGTGTCTTATTAAACCAAGCCTTGGGGTGTCCTAAAACTCAAGAAAAAGAAGGAGATAGTTCACGTCATACCATTGGTGATTTGTGTGGCCGCAGTGACTTTAACCATTCTCAGGTTCGTTATGGAAGAATCTAAGGACCCATATTATCTTCTTGGGGTTTTAGTTGTTTTGAGTGGTCTCATTATAGTTATGATAGGGTTTTAATAGGTATATTTGGGTAGAATTGTTTCTTGTGATCTTGGTACATTATAAACACTACAATGTTCTTATTTAAATAAAAATAATTGTGTCCATTTGTGTGTTTTACTTGGTTGCATTCTAATATATATTAAAACCATATTATTACTTTTTCATGAGAAACAAGTTTTTAGGTTATTATGAAATTAAAAAAAATGAAAACCTAAACAATCAATACACGAGGTTCGAGTTTTGGGGTGTTACATTATTCCCCCTTATAAAGAATTTCATCCTTTCAATTCATTCTATATACGCATAAGAGAAAGACTCCCTCACCTAACTTTACCATAACCTCTATCATGGAGGGTCCTCTGGTGATGCGAGGTGAATTCCAAAGTTGATTTTCAAATCTTATGCTAACCAGACCCAGATAAAGTTTGAGTAGAAAGGGTTGAACCTTTGTATATTGAATTTGGGCTTCTAGAGAGAGGCTCGAACGGTGGAATGTTCAAAGATGTCCAAAGGGACAAAATCTCAAAGAATTTGTTGGAATGACTCTCTATTGAGAGCATCTAAGTCATAATCATTGTCATATAAGCTGAAACTGAGGAGTTGGTACATATAGGCTGCACAAAGGTTTCCCTCTAAAGCAGCCTCTTGAAATCATTATCTAGCTATGAAGTTCCGTCCTAGAGTAAAGCATAGAAAAATCCCTTGGTGGTATTTCTCTATGCGCCTCTACTCAGCCAATTGGATCTCAGTTATTCTATTGTATATTTAAGCATTCTCTTGATATGAATGGAGAATGTCTGGACTATTTTACACTTCATAATGTTTCTTTCACGTTTTTCACAAATTTTCGAAAGGTAGCTACTCTTCTTCGCAGGTTTTGACCAAGATGGTCTCTAGTATATCGTTAAGGTGAAATTAGATGTGAGTATGTCCTTCTATCTAAAATATTTTATGAATGTACAATCAGTGAAACTCATATGAAAGTATAAACAAATAAAAGATAAGAGATAGAAAAGATGACAAGTTTTATTCTGACATAACTACTGGTACATAAAAAAGGAAAGGGCTAATGGTTTCCCAAGTTCCCTAGTACACGAATATCCAGATGAAGATCGAAACACTTGATCTCCCTAAATCATATGCAAACCGAGCCATCTGGTTCAATCTCATGGGTGAACTTATGGTGTCTCTAGAGTCTATCATGAGGGGTGTACAACCAGGAGACGTTAGTATGTACTTGTCGTCTGTACACAGAATGGGAGGATTCATGTTCAAGGATGTCAAAGTCCATTATCTGACCAAAATGGCAATAGGACAAGACTTCACACATATATTTTGTGTGAAGGTCTCCTACTACTACAGCCTTTTGGAAGGTCGTGAGGGACAAGATTCCTTCCGCAGTGGTGAAGCATCTAAAATGTCCCTCGTAGTATTTCCCCCGTCGCTCATAGGATGGAAATTGGGCTTGCATCATAAATATGTAATACAGACCCGGTCTTCGGTGGAGTTGAAGTACTCAGGGAGAGTTGGATGCATCATTGAGGTGTTTAAATGTCATCCGGATATGGTCATAGTTTATAAAATATTCATGAATGGATATGGAAATTATGGTTTCTAAGGCCTCATTGGGAAGAGATATAAGACTAGTACCTTCCTTTTCCATCTAAAAATTAGGAAAAACCTCATATTTAAAAATGATTAAGTAATTTTTTTTGTTTACATTCTAGTTTTTAGAGTTTTATAAACTGAATCCTTTTATACTAACTATCACACCCCGAATCCCGAATACCTATAGCTGGTACCATACAGAGGATCGAATTCGGTTCAGGCTCTGAGAAACCAGCTACATCTGAATGTTTCATCTTCTAAAAGCTGTTACCTAATTTTTTTAATAAAAAACGTATGGTGAGCATATGATTTCCCACTAAGGGGTTTTTATAATAAATCAATATAACTTTTGAAATCATTCTTTAAAATTTATATAAAACATTTTTCATAAAGAAAAACTATCACACATGTAGCATATCATAAAAGTGCTTAATTAAAAAAACATGCTAGCAGAATTACTAGGGTATATGATTCAATTATTGGCATGCTCATTTGGAGTAATAAATAAAATATGTTCTAAACATGTATGACATATGAATATGAGAGTACAAATTAAATATCTAAGAGAAATTAATAATCAGAGTTGCCCGTAAAGGTAATAACTTCAATTTCATACATCGAATACTAAATCCCTGAGTGCTAAACATATGTCATGTCATAAGATTTTAATTTTATGATACTCATAATTACTGGATCTTAACCAAGGATATTCTACTAGTAAAATATCTATTTGGCTAATTAATTATCATACACATAATTAGGGAAGTGCATATGACAGGCCGTGTGAAGGCCTCGTCCAAGACGTCTAATGATCAAGACCTTGGAGAAAATCCATAACTCATAATTAGGAAAGGCTTTGGCCAATTCTGCTTCTAGTTGTCTCATGAGAACTACCGATGCACCAGGGGGCTTTAGCAGGCCCCACCTGTCACATACTATGTCCAATGCATTCCTCATATCTCTAAATCAAAGTGCCTATTCCACTTGATTTATTAAATAACTTATTACTTATCATACCAAGTGCACGAATTACTTGGTTTCTTATTTCACATTATTCAAATTATCCTATACTGCCTTGAATAGTTTAATTTCACAATTCATTTTTTTCATGGTTTCCCATACCACCTTAAACAATTAAATGCATAATTCCAGGAAAGGGCATAAAAGTTTAAATTATAATCATTCACATTTATACGTATATATTGAATTTGGCAGAAGACTATGGACTATGTGGTCAAGTCATTAAATGGTACACAAGTTAAGAGTACTAACGATGACAAGTAATAATAAAAAAAAATACAGAATTGATTAGATATAATGAAAAATCCTAAAACCACATTAATAAATTACTAAATAGAATTTCTTCAGGGTGCATAATAAATAAAGAGGTATACTCAGCATTCTATGTGGGGTACTAAACTCACATTTTCTCAAACATTTATTATATATAAGTTTTTGTTTAAAACATTAAATGTTAAAATTTAAAAGTACGAAACTCATCCATAACCATTATCATTTAATATAAATATGGGAGAGTAACTCATACATGTGAATATGAAGTTTAAAGCCTCTAATATTTATACTCATGAACCAAGAACATCAAAAGAAAAGCATTTGGAATAACTAAAATTAGTGTTTCATGTTGTGTAAAACATTCATTCAACGAGGTGTGCATAAGAAGCAATTTTTATTCATAGTAAAATATATTTGAAATTTTTTTTTTTGTACTTTCTTCACAATCCTTGGAAATTTGTAAATACAATTGGGGATAAAAGTTGGCATATACACACATGTAACCACATACCCGAAAATACACCGTGAGTATACGTAAGGATCTCAAAAATATCGAAGCTCTAATTCAGGTAAAGATGGATTCAAACTAAACCAAAAGATATATATATATATATATACAACTGTACATGAATATACAACTTAAACTCAAAAAGAAATAGAAAACATCCCTTACCTTAGCATGACGAGAAAGAGGGCTCGAACGAACTAGTTGAAGCTCGTTGGAAGTTGAGTGCAAAGAACTGAGGGGATCCATGGGGGTGCCTTGGGTGTATTTTATAAACTAAAACTATAAAATATATTTTAATGCAAGTTGCATGGGATTTGAGGCCCAAATGGTTTATAAAAAGACCAAGGGTCGGTCCTTGTGGAAGCTGTGTGAAAGGTGTGGGACCACCAACTGTCAAGTGTGGAGAAATCGGTGCAAGAATAGGGTGTTAGGTACTATTGTAGTGCACACCACAGGGAAGAAGAAGAATGTTATATAGGAAGAAACCTGGAGAAAAACAGATGGGAAGGATCAAGTCCGACCTTAATCCAATGGCTGGGGCGCGTCCGCGGTTTAAAAATAATTAGGCTGCTCTTATTAAATCTGAGTTTGATCAGACAGTCCCGGATCAACATGGTATTTTAAAACTCTCAAACGACCAAGATTAGATCTAAGGTTGATCGAACGGTCCACAAAAACATAGTGCCATTTCACGATTGCTAAGGGTCGAACGCGTGATCAGGATTGACGACCTAGATCGTGCCCGATGCGATCCAATGGACTAGATTTGATCCCTGATGATTTTAGCCACCCCATATCGAAATGGTGAGATATTTTCATCCCCTTTATAAGCCTGAGCCTCCGAACGATATCTTAGAAAAACAAACAACACACACCTAGGGAGCCTTACACATGAGCTCCCGCCTCCATAGGCTTCAGCCTACCCCTGCCTCGCTGTGGCCTTGTTCCCACGGTGTCGTGCTCCAAACTTCCGTGTGCTCCTGCGAGCCCTTTAGGGAACCTTTGCCTATTCTCGAGTTGGCCTTAACTTGGACTGAGGGCTAGGCTTATTCACCCAGTGTGAGCTGCCTCCCTTGGCCCAACTATAAAGGGCTTGCCCTAGTAGGCATTTTTTTTCTAAAAACTAAATTGAAAAAATTATAATGCCTTAAGGAAAAATAATAAATTTATTAAAACTATATAAAAATTATCCTTTTTTAAACATGATATTTAAACATTATAAGGATAATTAATACAAATTATACTTTGACTTAACTAGAATTATTTACAAACACCTATCCTTCAACATAAATTTTTTTAAATTGAATGATAATTCTTATATTAGTATTATAGAAGTCAAAACATAGTATAATCAAAAAAATAGTTTAATTATAAGAAATTAAATATATTTTAAAATACTATTTAAGAAATGAAGATATTTACAATATAATTGAAATATTTTCAAAGTGTTTTGAATTTAATATGACATTTCAAAATCACTTATATGCAATTCAAACTATTTCACCATGTCTTTTAAAGTTCATGATTAGGGTGGTTTTATAATTTTTTCAATCCAAAACCTAATTATTTGGAGAACTAAATTATACTCACATGTTTTCAATTAATTCTAAAAAATGTACAATAGAAATATTTATAGCCGTTAGAGTTCCATGGTCACCCAAGGCAATGGTCAAATTAGTGTCTTATAAAACCAAGCCATAGGGTGTCCTAAAACTCAAGACAAAGAAGGAGATGGTTCACGTCATACCATTGGTGCTTAGTGTGGCCACAATGAATTTTTCTATTATCATGTTCGTTATGGAGGATTTTAAGGACCCATATTATCTTCATGGGGTTATGATTATTTTGAGTGGTATCCCAATAATTCTACCAGGTTTTTAATAGGAATATTTGGGTAGAATTGTTTCTTTCAATCTTGGTACATTGTAAACACTACAATGTTCTTATTTAAATAAAAATCCTTGTGTCAATTTCTGTGTTTTACTCAGTTTCATTCTAATATATATTAAAACCATATTATTACTTTTTCACGAGAAACAATTTTTTTCGGTTATTATGAAATTTAAACAAAATAAAAACATAAACTTATCAATACATGAGGTTCGAGTTTTGGGGTGTTACACTAGCGGTGGGGTTGATACATGTTTTTCATCCAATTAGTCATAACATAGTCAAAAAGGTAGTGATCACTTATTGTAAGATCATGTTAGAAGCATGAACCAGTTCATCCCCATGTTTAGATGTTTTTTTCTAGAAAAATTGATCATCCCCACTTATTTAAGTAGGCCCCCTTTCATTCACTTATGGATTGAATCAATTTGTAGATAATATCATAGTACAACAAAGAAGAATATGTGTATAAAATTATATTATATTATGTGTAATTGAAGTATAGTCACACTCATACTCTGGTATAATAATAATATTAAAGTTTGTGTGTGTAATAGCAGCAAAAATCAATTTGATAAATAACAACAGATTCACTAATCATATATATTCGCAGAGTCTACTACTGTCTCTGTGTGTCTCTTCTACCATGATATATGATGCAATGAAAGTATTATTAGTTTACTATAGTCATTGTTTGACTAATTACATTACATATATGTCTATGTTTATAATAGCACCATAGTCAGTAATTGGTATGTGTGTATAACTCAATTCAGGTACACCTGAATTCTAGTAGTCTAAATCATATAGAACATCAAGAAGATGTTATGGAACCCACCACAAAACCCGGACACACAAACTAATAGCGCTGTATTTTTTATATATATTATAAATTAAATATTAAATAACATTCCTTTATAAATATACATGTTTTAATTAATGAACAATGTTAATTCAAGATCCAAATATTCCAAGATCTATGAAATACAGGAACTGGGTACCCAAACATCCACTACCTCACTTTTCAGACTACTATCATGACAAGTAGCCTTGGTTAATTTTAAGAGCTCTCCATGAAGATCAGAAAACATAGGAATTCCATGTACTAAAAAAGACTCTTTAATGACATGTCACTCCACACATTAACTAGTATGATAATAATATGGACCAATGTTATCATAGGTGAAAACATTTTTCATCTTTCAATATAAAAAATGAAATACCTTCATATTGTAATTTGAATATATATTCCCCCATATGGTGATATTTTGATATGGAACGGGTATATTAAAGTACAATGGGTATATTAATGTGTTGGAGTCATTGAGATTCAAAAGGATAAAAATATTTCATTTGTTTGGAATGTGTTTACCATAGAATTTTCAAAAACATGAAATTTTTTAACCTATAATAAAAATCAAATCCCAAAACATAAAATAAAACATGAATAATTTTTTTCTATAGTTTATTTAAATAACCTATACCTAGTAATTTTAACTATACATAATGTGTTTTCCACATTTCATTTTAACTGAATAAAAATACAAAATTTTAACTTGTGTTGATGGTGTTTTCCACAACTCATTTTAACAACCTATACATGAATAAAAACATAAAGCACAAAAAACTAACCTTATGGAAAACCACCAAATTCTAAATGAAAAAAATTATTAAAAAACCAAAAATGACATGAGGTAGGTCATGACAAAGTGTAGTAAATATCAAAAGGATTGAAATGATAATACATAACAACAACATTCATTAAAATGGAATAAAGATTGGTTGGGTCAAGCCTAGGTAATAAGGTATTCAAACACCAATTATATCTCATATATCTTCATTTAAACCCTAGAAAATCTTTCTAGATTGTTCTATCACATTTCAAGACTTAAGATGAAAAAACATAACTAATTAAAGCAATAGAACAACATCAGATTAAAAAAAATGTAAATTCAATAAAAATAAACAATTTTTAATGGACATATCCCTTTCATTACCTTCAATAATTTAGACCCATAAATCAAATACTTTATGATGAAAATAGCGAATAAATGAAATCCAATGTCACTACCTAGGTTTTCATTCCAAGACAAATATTTTATGGTATTAAGGATATCACTAATCAAAGGATAGAATTGTGGATTTTTCATAAAGACCCATATTGTAGCTTTAATATATTGGTAGAGATGCTTTATTAGATACTTATTTTCAAGAAATAGATCATCAATTCTAATTAAATTCCTTTTATATTTCAACAAAGGCAGTTCCTTTATAATCCGTACATGAACATTCAATGAAAGATGTGTACTTCCTTTTGTATTTACACAAAGGTAGTTCCTTCACAATTGGGAAATAAATATTCTAATATAGCCTCTTATTTATAAAAATTGTAGACTAGGAATTACGTTTAAAATAATAACTTGCAGAAAATACCCATGATATCATATTATATTCATTAGTAGGCATTACTGTACCAATAACCCACCTTCCAGCAATCATCTCCAAGAACATGAAACAAAATCTATACACATATGATTTGGTAGTCAACTAGTCATTCCATGCATACCCAGGAGAACAATATCCATAGGTCCCCATCACCATTGAAGAAACATGGGTTTTATCCCCTTTTGGACTAAGTATGGAAAGACTAAAAGTAAAACTCTCTAAATTGAATTACTTATCAAAAAATATGTTTAATGCATTGAGATCATGGAATACTACTTGTGAGTAAATTGGTTCTTCTAAAATTTGAAGATGTTTAGTATGATACATGGGTGAGTAAATACTTATAAACCATGTTTGAACCCCCAACCTATATCAAACTTGATTTAAAATCCTACAAAGAACTGTATAGAATTTTTAAATCCATGTGTTGTATCCATGATCACTTGAACAAATGGATTATAGAGAATTGAAAACATAACCTTGATTAGTGTACCATGATGTATTGGACTATACAATCCAGGTGATATTCCATGGTGTAATGACCTATACAACATATGGCCATATAATAGGTCATGTGTCATAAGTAATATTTCATGATGTACAGGCATACACTAGCCACGAGTTCATGTTTTAAAGAATTGAACACATTGAATTTACCCCGACATGAATATTTTTAGCTCTAGTTGGACTATACAATTCATAGAATTCCTTAAAATTCAATATCTCTATTTTATAATCATGGGTCTTATCCCTTCCTCTATTCTTGATATGGTATTAGTAAACCAATTCTGGTGTGGGTTGATATTTTTATGGATGACTTCATAGTTCTACCACCAATACAATATGATGTTATAATTTTAGAAACTTCATAATAAAAAAATCATTTTAATGTAACTTACTATACATATACTTGAACTTCATGTCAACATTACAATATATGACTATGAGCTTGAAATATCCTGGAAAAACCTAGTTGGATATCTTTCTTTTTGGACATTTCATTGAATTTTAGAGAAAAATATGGATAATCCTTTATATGTTTATCAACTTTATCATTATTATTTCTTGTGAACCTATTTTATATTATTTGGATATCATGTAAATATCTTGAACAAAATGTCTTAAATTATCAAGAAATATATCATTAAACAATTAATTCGTTGAGATGTATTTTATTATGAACATACATTTTCAATATCTTAGAAAATATTTAATCATTTAATAAAAATAATTAATAATCATTTATAAAATTAGTAAAATGAAACTATATATTTTTTTAATTTTCAATTGGATACATATAGTGATAATAAACATTTCTAGAATTCATAGCTTTATAATCCAAATAAATAAACAACTGTACTATAATTTCAAAATAGGAAGTTGTGATGATGTTCCTCAATTGAAAAAGTATGACAACAATAAATTTTTATTACTTCTAAAAAACTTCATATCATTCAAAAATTGATAAAAAATACTAAAAAATTTACTCATCTCAATCAATATATCACTTATTTCATTATTTTTTATTTTCCTTATGGATAATGGTAGAAAATATCACAACTATCTAACATAGTGTTAAAAAATTGATAAAAAACATAAAATCTTCTAAAAAACTCAATGATGATGAATTTAGTGATTTCCCCTAACCCAATTAATCAAAAAGGTGATATTGATCCCTGGTAAGGGGGTCTCAGTACTATATTTGTTTTCCCTTTTCAATTTTTGATGTATGGTGCGTGTTTATTGTTTTTATCTTGTGTGATATGTATGCTTCTCTGGGCTTCTTTGTTTGTTTCTATCCAATTTATTATACTATTTTATTTCCAAATTTAAGGAATTTAATTATCTTTCCCACTAAAATTAGGCCAATTTTCTAAAGCATGTAAATACCCATGTCTTTGGGTTAATGGTTTCTTTTGTCACATTTTAAACATTTAAATTTATTAATGTTCTATTCCATTTTTGTTTTCATAGATTGATTCAAATTGGTTTAATTGAATCATTTTTATTCAATTTTGATTTTTATATGCTTGTAATAAAGAATAAATTTCTTTTTTTATTTGAACTTATTTTTTAATCCACTTTCGTGTTTTTTAATTCGAGACCTCTTTTTTTATAATAAATAGTTTTTTTACAAATTCATTTGTTATAAGTGGTTTTTTATCTTACATACTAGTTTAGACTATTTTTCTCAAGAACCTATTTCAGTTCTAGAAATATATATATTTCATAGTTAATTATCATCTCTTTTGATGCTCTTTATTATACTATTCCCAGAATTATTTTTATATCATTTTTTAAGATTTTTTTAATAGTGATTTTTTTAATTTCCACTACTACTATATATTGTACACTAGATTATTCATTTAATTATTCCTTGTTTTAGAATATGTTTTTACAAATATCATTTCATGTTTATTACTTGGAAACCTTGTAGAATAAACATGTATTTTAGATTTTGTTTTTGGATTTTAATTAGCCAAAATTATACATAATAGATTGGTTTGGCCATTAAATGAAGATTTCCCCACAACTCAGCTTATAATAATTTTCATTATTGCCAAATTGGAAATATTTTTTTAATTTTTTTAAAAAATCAATACTCATTTCTTTCAAATGATTTTTAATGGATTTGACATTACAACATGGTTTGATTATATACTCATCCATGTTTGTCGCCCTTATTAGTTGTAATTTAATTATATTTCCTCTATCTATTTATTAATGGGGTTTCCTTATTCTTGTTCTATGTTGATGGTCTATTTGAGACCTATAATGACATTTTTATAGGTAGTCCATGGTTTTGTGTTAGGTTATGAGGTAGTAGGGGTGAGTGAGGTTGGAATTGGAAAGAGAGTTGGTTAGTAGTGAGGTTTGGTGGAAGTGTCATCAGCTCTTGTGTTTTGTCATTCATTTTTACCTACTTTCCTTTGGAGTGTGCTATTATTTATCTTAGTTTGTTCCTCTATTTTATCTTCTAATTTTAGAAATTATCTCTATGGTTTTG
Organism: Viscum album; assembly: GCA_963277665.1. Classification (NCBI taxonomy): domain Eukaryota; kingdom Viridiplantae; phylum Streptophyta; class Magnoliopsida; order Santalales; family Viscaceae; genus Viscum; species Viscum album. Next base: position 1,041,961,680 of record OY728129.1, read on the forward strand.
ACCTATTTAGATGGGTGATTGTGCTTGGGTAGTGTTTAGAGTGGCAATGTCATGATAATAGGTTCAGTGAAAACTAGTCCTTATGAAGGTTATAATGGTATCTCTCTAGTGATGTTGATTTGTACTCATATTTCATTACATGGTATATTTAAGATCCCATATTTTCTAGGTACATCCCTAATGAGTTTTGGTTTAACCTTTTTAGTCGGGTTTTCTTCTCTTCTTAAAATGTTTTGGTCGAGCCTTTTCTTTGGGGGTGGAGAGATTTTTTTGGGGAAGATGACCTAATGTTTAGGGATATATGTCTGTTTTAATTAGTAGAGTCCATATATAAAATTTCCAAAGGGATTATGAGGGTTATTAATTGGTTTTTAAATCTTTATAGGTGGTTGGAGATTTTTCTAAAAAAATCTAGGAGGTGATTCATCTATCGAACACATTCATGTCATGAACATGTTACACGATGTGAACCTGTTTTTGGGTAGATGTTGTGAGATCATTTAGATCATTAAATGTTTATATGTCATGAAACTAGTTCACGTCATGAAGCGGTTGATTAGGGTTATTTTATCTTGAGGTGAGGCATTTTTTTTGTGTATCTTATAAATTGATAAATTCTCATCGTGAAAGGGGATGACATCATGATACGGGTTCACATAATTAATACCTCATTAAAAATGATCATAAACCACGTTGTGTGTATGATTTTATTTTCATTGACCATGTAGCCCCTTCCATCAAAACCTAGGGTTAGTTGAGGTGATTTTGAAGTGATTATTTCCCTTCTAGATGTACCGACCTAGCGAGGATCTTTGGTGAGTCCCTTCTCTTTGGTTTTCTCCTCCCTTATGATCTATATTATTATAGTAGTGTGATCCCTTGACCACTATTGATTTGGGTTTTGATCTTGATATCTTTTTGATCTAGGTTTTCCTTGTGATCTCATTCTCCTTCGTTCTTTATTAGCATTCCCTATTAGGAGTGTTTCTTGGATCATCAGATAAAGATAGGTGGTCTAGAATAAATCCACATAGTCTATTTATAATTATTTAAGTATGTGAAATATTATGTGGTTATAATTACACAACTTGTGTGTTAAATAACAAAATAATGGGAGAAAATAATCATATGTATGGTTAATGCCTTGGATCCCTTTGGATATATTAGTATTGAGACCCAAATTCAAGCCACCCATAGGGTGAGCCTACCCTTGAACAGTAATGAATTGGAAATTGTATTAAAACATGAATTAACATTACATGAGACCTTAGGTGATTTCTTGTGACATGAACACTTTCTAAAATGGATTACTTGTTTATTTAAATGAATGATGATACATCGATATTATATGGTTGTGTACACTAGCATGTTAATGTGTTAAGAAATAACTTGATATATGAATGAGAATTGAAAGATAAAAGGCAATTTTCTTAATTGACCCATTTGATTTATAATTTAATGTTGCATTCTTCTTTATATTATGACTTTTCTCGTATCTAATGTTTTGATTATTTTAGTGATTAATATGTTTATGTTGAAATTGTAATATAGTGGGACAATCCTGATTATGATAAAATAAATATATATAGGGATTTCCCTAGTTATTATAAAATGATTATATAAAGGTCATTGCCCAGATATGTTGTAATGCTTATATGTCTTGGCCCTGATATGTTTAAATGATTATATGGAGGTATTTTTTCTAGTTATATTGTTATTCCATGGACTTTTAGTTTCTATTGGCATGTTAATGATACAAGCATAGATATATTCTAGTACGGTGTCAAAGTAGGTTGATTGTTATACTATATTAATTTATTAATTAAAACTATTGATTTATCACTTTTTTGCATGCACTTACTATAATAATAGTTTTTCTTAGACAGGATAGTATCGACCTAATTAGTTATACTCACACCCCATTCAGTCTACTATTTGATACCTAAGTAGATTATATGGATATAGGTTTGGACATGGTAAAGGGACTTTATTATTTATTTTTTCTTTTTGGATGTGTTAGAGAATGGAGAAGGGATTGATGTTGGGTTTGAGATTGGGGTATTTTGTGTTCATCTATATCATATTCGTATTTTATCTATATAAATTTCAGAATTAATTTTAGTCACATTCCAGCAAACTGGTAGCTAGAGTTCCACTGTATATTTAGGCCGATGTAGGGGATGTTGTTCTCTAGTATGAGAGGGATAATACTTGTTAGAGGGAAAATTGAAGTGGAGTCAAACTGAATTCATTTTCATATGGACAGGAAAGATACACACTATATTTACTACTCTAGATAGTTTTAATGTAGGATCTTTTACCATCATAGTTATGATTCATGTATAATCTACCTTAGATTTCATTTTTTTGATGCAATATAATTCCATTCCATTATATCTCATTTTTTTTTCAAATTTTTTGGGAATTGTTGTGGAAATCATGGATGGTGTCTCTACCATCAAAACACTTTTGGGAGTGTGGTCAAAGAATATCAAATATTTCGTGGCATGTTACCTAGAAATGTGAGGTTACCATTTATTTTTGAAATTTTTTATGTTAAAAAGGATAAGTTACTTTTTGATTATAGGTATGGAATGGTTAGTTCTATATCAATCTCATATCGACTTTTACCAGAGGATTGTTACCTTTCTATGTCCATAATGAGGAATATATTTTCACCAGGGTGAGTGGGATATTTAGGCTAGTAGTATAGGACCAATTCGGTGTAGATTGGATTTTCTCATGGCTCAAATTGTAGGTCTTTCTATCGATAGCGGTGGAATATAGCATGATACGTTTCCTCTAGTGTTTGACTATTTTAAATATTTCCCTTCTAAATATTTCTAGGGCTTACAACCGAAGTGGTAGATTGAGTTCATGATTGATTTAGTGATGGGATTAAACCAATTTTCTATCCCACATTATTTGAAATAACTAGTAGGGAATTAGGAATTAAAGTTTTAGTTGGAAGATCCAGAAGTTAAGAGTTTCATACAACCTAGTATGTCACCATGGATTTCTCTCATGATTTTATCCAAGAAGGTTGACATGACTTTATTCTTGAGTGTAGAATATTGGAGATTGAACTAGATGATGGTAAAGAACTAGTATCCACTTCCATACATTGATGATCTCTTTGATCAGCTGAGAGGTTCTCGCATTTTCTTCAATATCAAATTGAGGATAGAGAACCACCATTTTAGGGTGACACCACAGACAGACCCCAAATTATTTTAGGAGTAGGTATGGATTATATGAACTTATAGTTATTTCATTTGATTGGATGAACACAAAATAGATGTTCATGGCCTTTATGAATTATATATTTCAACTTTTCTTGGATCAGTTTGTGATTTATTTTTTCAATGAAATATTAGTGTGCTACAAGTTAAAATTTGATCTTGATCAATATCATGACATCCGCTTTAGTAAATTTAGAGAACATCAACATTACACCAAGCTATCTAAATGCATTTTATGGACGGATAATGTTCACTTCTTAAGCCATATCACCTCATAGGATGGATTGTTAGTGGATACAGATAAGGTTAAAGCCATGGTATCATGAGAGAATCCCAATAATGTATTTTAGATTTAGAGTATCTTGGGTCTACTATGTTATTATCAGTGATTCATTTAGTAATTCTCCCATCTAGAAGAACAAATGTTCAGGATGAAAAAGAAAGGGGTGAGGATTATTTGGTTAGATTCTTAAAAGAGAGATTTATAGGATCTGAAAGAAAGGATGACCTAAGTATTGATACTCACCTTACTTGAGCCTAGTAAAAAGTTACCATGTTTTGTGACAAATATGGGGCCATACCTGTGCAGGAGGACATTGTGGTCGCTTATGGATATAGAAAGTTGAGACCACGTGAGAGGAATTATCCTACTCATGATACAGAGATATATATAGTGGTACATGAACTAATATTCTAGAGAAACAATATTTTTTGAAAAGAGGTTTGTAGTGTACATGGACCACAAGAGACTCATGCACATATTTTCTCAGTGAGACTGGAACCTTTAGTAGAGAAGGTGGTTTGAGTATCTGCATTATTTTGACTTCCATCTAGATTACACACTGGGAAAGGGAAATGAAATTACCAAATCCTTTATTTGAAAGATGTAGATATAGGTAATTAAGGAGTATTTTACTGAGTGTAAGATGAAGACACTCTTTGAATACATGCATCTAGATGTTTAGGATTCCCTGGGATGAGTAGATATGAAATTTACATATCTTATATCCATACTTCTTGAACAGATCAAGAAAACATAGTAATTTAATCTGGATGGATTATCTCTGATGGAAAACTTATATGGTGGGGATCCACCACCAGGATATTCCCATAGTAGCAATGATGTTCTTCTAATTCATGGCCGAGTTTGGGTTCCTATGGGATTTTGTGAGGAGATGATGAGAGTGTTTCATTCTTATATATGGGTTGTACACCAAGGTATGGAAAAGATTTATCATGATCTCCACAGAGAGTATCAGTGGTCCGGAATGAATAAGGAACTAGTAGGATTCATGGAAAGATGCTTTATCTGTTAGTAGGTGAATGCCAAGAATTAGAGGATTATGGGATATTGCAACCTCTTCCCATTCCAGAGTGGAAGTGGGTCGATGTCACTATGGATTTTGTGACATGATTACCTAAGAATCCTCACAATAATGATCTAGTTTGTGTGATTACGGATTTAATGAAAATGTTATCCCATTTTTATTTATTAGGGATATGTTAACCATTGATGATCTTTGGTAGTCTTTATGTGTGTGAGATATTTTGGTTGCATGGTGTTTCATGGTGAATTGTTTCTGATCATGATACTTGTGTCACTTCTCAGTTTTGGAATGGTCTTTAGAAGGACTTGGGATCACATTTTCTCTTGAGTAAAACTTATCATCCACATACTAATGACCAAACTTAATGGATTGTTCAGAATATGGAGGTTATGCCATGAGCCTGTGTTTTGGATTTTGGTGGTTCATGGGAGTAGTATTTAATACTCATGGATCTATCCTATAATAATATCTCCCAAGTATCAATCCAAATAGCTCCATTTGAGTCATTATATATTAGACCATTTCAGTCCCCTATTTACTTGTTATAGGTAGGTGAGTTATTACATATTGGACATAGTCTTGTGTAAGAGTTTTCTAGGAAGGTTTAGTTGACCAGGAAGTTGTTGGTGACTATACAGAGCATGAAGAAAGCTTATGATGACTAGTGGAGATGAAATCTGAGGTTTGAGGTGGGTCATTGTGTTTTCCTTTGGGTGTCTCCTATTTTGGGGAACCACTGTATAAAAAAATATGGGAAGCTATACCTCGAGTTTTTAGGCTGTTTGAATTAGTGGAAAGAGTTAGTTCAGTGGCGTACCAATTGGCCCTTCCACAAGACTATATTTACATGCATGGAATGTTTCAAATGTTTTAGTTTTTATGATATCATACATAACTTTATCATATGTTAGATGTTGATGACATCAATTTTGGTCTAGATGTTCCCTTTTTGGAGCATCTGATATGGATTGTGGATCATGGTGAGAAGTATCTCTAGGGAAATACAAAAACTCTATTTCGAGTGCAGTGGAAACATGAGAGTGTTCAAGAGGATACATGAGATTGGAAATATGATATGTGATCACAATTTCTAGACATGTCAGTTGAGACCCCATAGTGATTCCAAGAGAATATTTGGGAAAATTTTTTATATGGAAGGTAGGTTCTAAGATTCTCTCTTTTCTAGGTATTCCCCTCTTTATTTTTGGTTGAACTAATTTTAGTTAGGTTTCCTTCTATTCCTAAAACCTTATGTTTGAGCCATTTCATTGGGGGTGGAGATCTTTTACTATAAAAAATGACCTAAATTTTGGGGATGTATGTTTTTTTTGAATTAATGGAGTGTAGGTATAAATATGTTAAAGGGAATACGAGGGTTCTCTATGGGTTTGAAAAGCTATAAAGGTGGTTCAAGTTTTTTATGTAAAACATCTGTGGTCCTATGTGTGCTGGAATATTTCACATCATGAACATGTTACGTGATGTAATCCTATTGTTTGGAAGATTATGTGAATTGGTTTAGAGAGTGGAACATTTATGTGCCATGAAACTGGTTCACATCATAAAATGGTAGATTGGGGTTATTTTAACCTAAGGCAACATTTTTTTTTCAATGTATCTTATAAATTGATAAATTTACATCATTAAAGGGGTTCACATCACGAATATCTCATGAATATTGGGTTTAAACCGTGTTGTGCATATAATTTTATTTGTATCCTCCATGAAACCTCTTGTTTCAAACCATAGGGAAACTCCAGGTGATTTTTGAGAAATTCCTTCCCTTTTATACATCACAGTGTAGTAATTAATATTTGGTGAGTCCCTTAACTTTGGATTTCTTCTATCATTCACTATACTCTATTATAGAAGTGTGATCCCTTGACCACCGTTGATTCAGGTTTTTATCTTGATGTTTGTGTGATCTAGGTTTTCCTTGTAATATCCTTCACTTTCATTCTTCATTGGTGTTCCCTATTGAGAGTGTTGTTTGTATCATTAGATAAAGGTAGGTGTTCTAGAACAAATCCCTATGGTCTATTTCTAATTATTTAAGTACGTGCAATAATAAGTGGTTTTGATGAAAAAATGTTCAAGATAACAAATAGAATAACGGGTGATTATAATCATGTGTTTGGTCTACTACTTGGATCCCTTTAGATCTATTTTTGTTTAAACCTACCTTACAACCACCCATATGGTAAGTCTACTCTTGAATGATAATTAACTGGGTATTGCCTTAAAATTGGAATTAACATGAAATGAGAACTTATGTGATTTCTTATAATAGGATCACTTTGGAAATGTATTTTATTGAAATGACTGGTGATAAATTTATATGATATGGTTGTGTACACTATCATGTTAATGGGTTAAGGTGTAACTTGATGATTTAAATGGAATTGAAAGATAAATGGTAATTGGATGATTTAACCCTTGTGGTGTATGATGTAATGTTTTGTTCTTCTTTCCATTTTGAATTGTGTTGTATCTTCTTTTGTGATGTTAATAGGTTTTAGACCGGTTATGATGAAATAATTATATAGATGTATTGGCCGGGTTATGTTTCAATTATTATATAGAGGTCTTGGCCTGGTTTTATTTAAATGGTTTTATAAAATTCTTTTCCTGGTTATGTTGCAATGTTTAAAGGGATTTTACTGGTTATGATAAAATGATTATACAAAGGGATTTTTCATGGTAATGTGTTTATTACATTGATTTGTGGTTGTGGTTGGAATGGTAATGTTATATTATTAGAGATATTATGGAATATTTCCGAATTATGTTGATTGTTATACTATATTAATTGATTGATTAATACTCATGTTTTATCACTTTATTACATGCACATACTATTAGAATGGTCTTGTTTAGACACAGTGGTGTTGAACTAATTATTTACACTGACACCCTACTTGGGACACCATTTAGATCTTGAGAATATTATATGTATGCAGGTTTGGATAATGTAAGATGACATTATTGTTAATTTTTTCTTACTAGACGGGTTAGATATTGGAGACACGACTATCATTGGGTGTAAGATTGGGGTCTTTTGAGTTTATCTATTTCATCTTGGTCTTTTATCTATATAAATTTCATTATGAATTTTAGGTACATTTTATCCTATCATTAAATATTTCTATTATTATCATTGGATTGTTCGGTGGGATTTTATTTTTTGGTTTATCTTATGTTTTTACTATTTCTTCTATTTCTGTTACTCTAATATTTTTTTATTTCCTATATATTACAACTCTATAATAATGTTTATAGTCTCCCCACTATGTTCTCTACACCCTCAATTCTAGTCAATATCTTCTGGAATATGGCAAGGAATGCTTGATGTCTAGTAACCAACCTAGTTAGAATATTTAAGAGAGTGATAGATCAAGGGATATCAAAAAGTAGTATCAGAAGAGATTAGGTTTTCTATTCTATTTCTTTACTATATTATAAATGTGGAAAGGATAAAAGGATGTTTTAGGACTTGGTAATGTCCATGTGCATGAAAGTAGCAAACCCGCATGTGAGGGAAAATCTGAGTTACCTAGGATGGGGTTAGTGTTCGTAATGTTAGATTATTATAGTTTATATCATTCCATAATGGGTTATTCACATGTTCTGTGATGTTATTATTTATTGAAATATATACTCATGTCTTGGTATGGTACGAGATGAGTATGAATGGATCATGATTGGCACATAGGGATATATATTGACATGCCTTATTCATTATAGGGACATATTTATTTCATGAAAAATATTTTCCTATATAAACTATGAAATTATATACCTATTATAACTAAACAAAGGGAATATATAAAATGTTATTTCATGGAAATTCAGTTTCTATGACATGTTTAATGATTCTATAATCCATTGGGTCTCTATTTTTTATCACCTGTTGAGGTTGACCCTGATGTTATCCATTGTTCTATGAAGTCTATTTTTCATGAAAATAAAATTCCTCCTTGTAATCTTGAAATTTAACACTAGTAGAGTAGAAATAAATGTTCTTCTAACACTACTCAACTGGAGATTCTTGTGGCACCTAAGAATCAGATGAATGGTCTGCTCCATGATTTCTTCCTGAGGGTCATGCGATCCATGGAGAGGGAGAATGTTCACACTACACCTTCGATGTCTAAGCATACAAGAGAGTTACAACTAAATAATACATCTACATCCACTAGGGAGAGAGGCCCCCAAGCATCTCTGTTTTAGATTGAGTCATTCCAAACAATCTTTAAACATATTGAGACACCCATAAGTAGGAGGGTGATGCTTTTTTCTTACATGTTTTGTGTAGTAGCCACGAATTGGTGAGACACATTAGAGAAAGACGGGTTATCCTATAAGGAATCCATGATGATGTTTCTGAGACACTTCTACACATATTTTTTGGGGGATGAGAAGGCTCATGACTTAATGCACTTGACACATGAAATATTTTTAGTGATGGAATTTGCTGGATATTTCACTAACATGAAGCACTTTACTTCATATTGGATGTTTATGAGATTTCCATGGTGAGGCTTTTTAGGATGAGATTCACTATCATATTAAGAAATAGGTGAATGTTTTTACTTGATTATCATTTTGGGAATGATGAGCCAGGCTCTCATCATGAAAAGGAATCATAGAGAGGCCCCAAACAATGGTAAGACTATTTCAGCATGGTGGACCAAGAGAACATTTTTTGGAGGAAAGAAGTACCACTATGATAGCTATCACCAAGGAAATCATGGGAATAATAGTTAGATTAGTGGGCAGCCATATTAGAACCATGTTCTATTATAGTGCTATCAGTGTGTCAATGTTGGACACAAGAAGACTCAGTGTCCATACCCTATATTGGAGTTCCATTCTTGTTGTAGGTTGGGCCACCTGCATCGAGTTTATAGGGGCACACAACTAAAGAGAATTGGTAGGGTGTTAGAACATGTACCATAGTTTGGGAAGGACTCATCTACACCTCAAAAGATTGGTGGATAGAGTTATATTGGATGTTCAGGCAATGGTGGGGGATTTGGTGCCCCAGTGTAGGAGTGGTAGTACCAGGTAGAGGGAATAGTACAAGGAATTCATACTGGAGCCTTGGGAAGAGGGGTAAGTTAGCTTCATGCTATGTAGTCTACTCTAACTAGTTTTTATGAAGGATATTCTACCATCAAAGGTAAAATTCTAGTATCATAAAACTTAGTTTACATTTTATTTAATAATAGATCATAACATTACATTAAATATTTTCATTTTAAAAATGGGTTGGGATTCATTTTATAAATCTTGGCTGGTGTCTTGACCATTGACACACTTTTGGTAGTGTGGTAAAATAACACAAATATTTCAAGGCATGTTTTCCTTAAATTAGTGGTTAAAATTTATTTTGGGAATCATTTCTACTGAAAATGATAGGTTTAGATTTTATGTTGTGTATGGAGGCTCATATCACCTTTTACTAGAGGATAGTCACCTTTCTATCTCCAGAAGGATGAATTTATTTTAACTATGGTGAGTGGGATCTTCATATTGGTTGTTTAGGGAATGTTTAGTGAAGATTAGATTTTCTCATGGATCAAATAACAATACATTCTCTAGATAATGATAGATTATAATAGGATACTTTTCCTCTAGTGGTATACCATTTTTATAATTTGCTTTCTAAATATTTATATGGCTTACTACCTGAGTAGGTGATTGAGTTCATGATCTATTTGGTTCCATGACAAGATCCATTTTCTATCACACCTTACTAGATGACACTAGTTGTGCTTTGGGAATTGTAGGTTCAATTGGAAGATCTGTAAACTAAGGGTTTCATATGACCTAGTACATCACCGTGGGGTTCACCCAGGCTTTTCACCAAGAATGCTGAAGAGAATTTGTGTTTGTGTGTAGAAAATATAAGATTGAACCATATGAAATTCTCAAAATGGTATCCCCTTCCATGAATTGATGATCTCCTTAATCAGCTAACAGTTTCCAAAATTTTCTCCCAGATCAACTTGAGGATAGGGTAACACCAGTTGAGATTGATACCATCAGATATACCCTAAACATATTTTAGGAGCAGATATAGCTTATATGAGATCATAGTGATACTGTTTGGTTAAAAGAATGCACTGACAGTATTAATGGACTTGATGAATCAGATCTTCTGTATTTTACTAGATTAGTTTATGGTGGTTTTCATCAATGATATCTTAGGGTACTTCTAGTCAGTAGAATTCATGGCCAAAATCATGATGTCCTCTTGAGTATATTTAGATATCATTTACTTTACATCAAGATATATAAATACAATTTATAGATTGATAAATTCACTTCATAGGCTATGTCAACTCAGAGGATGGAGTGTCAGTGGATCCAGATAAGGTTGAAATTGTGTTATCTTGGGAGAAACCCAAAAATGACTTTGAGATTCCGAGTTTCTATTTTTTGAAAGTTATTAACGATGCATCATCAAGAAAATATCCCATCCAAATGATCTAATTTCTGAGTTGAACAAGAAAGGGGTGAAGTTTCTTTGGTCAAATGATTATGAGAGAGATTTTCCGGAGCAGAAGGGAGTTACGAACTTAGCACTAGTACTCACCTTACCTAATACTGATAAGGAATATAACATATTTTATGGTTCATCTGGGGTTATAGTCAGAGTAGTTCTGATGTCGGAGGTCCCTTTGTTCACTTATGGATCCATACAGTTGAGACCACATGAGAGGAATTATTCTACTAATGATATTGAGTTGTCTATAATGGTAAATTCCTTGAGATACTGGAGAAAAAATATTTTTTTTGATAGGTTTATGGTGTATACTTACCACAAGAGCCTTAGGTACATCTTTTCTTAGTAAGAACTTATCCATTGGCAGAAGTGGTGATTTGAGTATCTATAGTGTTTCAACTTCGAGCTTATTTCAAAACCGATCAAGGGAAACATTGTTTTTGAAGCCTTGAGGTAAAAGACATATACATAGGATGTTTGGGAGTATTTCAATGAGTTGAGAATGATATAACTCTTCATAGACATACATCTAGCTATTTATGAGTGCTATGAATGAGTAACTATGACTTTGAAATCTTTTATACCCATAATTTTGGAATCGATCAAGATAGAACAATTATATAATATGGATCACATAGCTATGAGGGTTAAATTATATGGTGGGGATCCACCACATGGATGGTCTTTTAGTAGTAGTGATGTTTTTCCATTCCATGGTCGAGTATGGGTTATTATGGGTATGCATGAGAATCTGATGAGATAATTCCATGATTCCATATAGGTTGTAGAACTATGTTTGAAAAAGATGTATCCTGATATCTGTTGGCATTACTGATGGTCATGAATAAAGAAGAAGGTAGCGGGATTTGTGGGGAGATGTTTCACCTTTTATAAGGTGAAGACTGAGCATTCTAGGAAGTTTGGGATATTTCATCCTCTTTCCATTTCATAATAGAAGGGGATGATGTAACTATGGATTTTGTGACACGATTATCTAGGAAAACATTCAAGAATGATTCAGTATGGGTGATTTTGGATCATCTGAAGAAGGTATCACACTTCTTGTCGATCCGGGACACCATCACTATGGATGATCTGAGTAGTGTTTATGTGCGTGAGATAGTTCTGTTTCATGGTGTTCTAAAGGGTATTATTTCAAATCCCAAAACTCATTTCAATTATTAGTTTGGGTTGGGTATTTAAAATGCATTGGGATGATAGGTTCTCTTATAAACATACTATTATCCATAGATTGGCGGCCAATTAGAATGAACTATTTAGATTCTTGAGGATATGTTATGATCATATGTTTTTGATATTTGGGGTTCATGGGGGAAGCACTGGACACTCATTGAGTTGGCCTATAATAAAAGATTTCATGCATCTATCCAAATAGCTCAATTATAGGCTTTGTATAGAAGACCGTTTCATTCCCCTACTTGTTGGTTATAGGTAAGTGAGTCAGCACTTCTTAGACCCAGTCTTGTGCATGAGATGTTTGAGTAGGTTAGTTGATTAGGAAGTGGTTAGTGATTGTGTAGAGTAGGTATAAATATTATACTGGCCAGTAGAGATGACCTCTCAAGATTGAGTTCGGTCATTATGTTTTCCTTTGGGTTTCACCTAGGTTTTTGAGATTCCATAGAAAAATACAAGGTAAGTGGGAACCCAGGTTTGTTGGGTTATTTGAGATAGTGGAAAGGATCAGTCTTGTGGAATAATGCTTGGACCTTACACAGTGATATAGTTCCATGCATGATTTGTTTCACATGTCATAGCCTCAGATATGTTATCCTAAACATTATCATGTGGTAGATGTTGATGAAATCAAGCTTGGTGTATATTTTTCCTTTTAGGAGAATCTGATACGAATTGTGGATCCCAGGGAGAAGTATCTCTACAAAATGACGATACCTCTAGTTCAACTATATTGACGGTATGGATGTGATCATGAGGAGACCTAGAAGACAGAATCTAATATTTTGCCATAGTGTCCCGACTTGTTCATTAAAAAACCACAGTGATGCTTGGAGAATCTCGGGGATGAGGTATTATATGGTAGGGAGGATGTAAGATCACATATTTTTTAGGTATATAGCTCATGAATCCGGGATGAACCTCTTTTAGTTGGGTTTTCTTATCTTCATAAAACCTTGTAGTCGATCCATTTATTTGGGGGTGGAAGGAAATTTCTATTGAAAATACCTAAAGTTTGGGGTTTTATGTTTTTATGAATTAATATAGTCTGATTATAAATGCACCAAATGGCATACAAGGGTAATCCATGGGTTTAGAAAGATATAGAGGTGGTTCAGGCTTTTTATTTTGAATCTGGATGGTAATCTATCAACTGGAAACCTTCATGTCATAAATATGTTACATGATATAAACCTATTGCTAGGAATATTCCATGAACTGGTTTTTATTGTGAAGTGTTTACACACAGTTATACTGGTTCATGTCAAGAAATAACTAATCAAGGTTATTTTAAGATAATATGATCCATTTTTAGTGTATCATATAAATTAATAAATTCACATCGTGAAAGGGATTCGAATCGTGAATATATCATGACCATCAATTTTAAACCATGTTATCCATATGATTTTATATTCATCCACCATGAAATATCTTCTCTCAAACCCGAGGGTGACTCTTAGAGAATCTAGAGAGATTCCTTCCCTTTCAGACATCCTAGTCTAGTGTTCGATCTTTGGCGAGTCCCTTCACTTTGGTCTTCACCTCCCTTCTAATATTCTCCATTATAGTGGTGTGATCCATTGACCATCAATGATTTTTTTTGATCTTGATGTTTGTATGATATAGGTTTTCCTTATGATCTCCTTCACCTCCATTCTTCATTGGCATTTTCTATTGGGAGTGTTTCTTAGATTATCGAATAAAGGTAGGTGGTCTAGAACAAATCCCTATGGTTTGTTCATAAATGTTTATGTATTTGAAATAATATGTGATTTACCTCACACAACATGCATGTTAACTAACATAATAATAGTTTATGATAGTTAAGTGTTTGGTCTACTCCATGGACCCCTTTAGATACATTAGAATTGAGACCTATCTTGAAGCCACCCATAGAGCGAGCCTAGCCTTATGAAAATAATAAATTGGATATTGGATTAAATAATGAATTTGTATAACCTTATACCTTAGGATATTTCTTATGATATGATCACATTGGAAAATATCTTACTTGTTTATTGAATTTACTGGTGATACTTTGATATGATATGGTTTTGTACACTAATATGTAAATGGGATAAGACATAACATGATGAATGAAATCGAATTGAAAGATAAAAAGTAATTGTAATAATTCACACTCGTGGCTTATGATGTAATATTATGTTCTTCTTTCCATTATGATGTTTTTTCTATCTTATATTGTGATGTTTATAGGCCTTTTCCCAGGTATGATGAAATGAATATATAGAGTTTATGGACCGATTATTCATAAATATTTATATAGAGGGACTGACCCAATTATGCCGAAATTCTTATATAAAGGGCTTGGAATAGTTATATGTAATGCTTATAAGGCTTGACCTAGGTATTTTGGAATGATTATATATAAGGATTTTTCCTAGTTATGTGATTATGCCGTGGAATTGTTGTTGTAATTGGCATGTTAATGCTACATGCTTAGAGATATTCTGGCATGGTGCTAAATAAGTTTGATTGTTATACTATATTAATTGATTAATAAATACTCTTGTTTTATTTCTTAATTTCATACACTTACTATCATGTTGGTTTTGTTTAGACATAGCAGTGTCAACCTACTGAGTTATACTTATACCCTATTTAGTCCATCATTTGGTTCCTGGGCAGATTATATGGATGTAGGTTAAGATAAGGGAACACGACCTTGTTGTTGATTGTTTCTTGCTAGATGGGTTAGAGATTGGAGATGGGACCAATGTGGGGTTCATGATTGGGGTTTTTGAGTTTATATACGTTAGCTTGATCTTTTATATGTATTACTTTTTGAATGTGTTTTAGTTACATTATGGCCTATCATTATATCTTTCTGTCATTATCATTGGATCATTCAATTGACTTTTATTATTTGGTTTATTTTCCATGTTGTACTCTTTCTACTATTTCCATCACTTTGATATTTATTTATTTTTACTATATTGGAACTCTATAACATGGGGTATAGTATCCCCACTATGTTATCTACAACCCTTCTATTAGTTAATATCCTATGACGTGTGAGGAGGTGGGCTTGATGTCTAGTAACGAACCCAGCTTGACCATGTGAGAGAGTGCAGAAATGGGGGAAATTAAAGTATTCTATGTTGTATTTATCTTGTTTAGTAGCTGTATAACCATATATCACAAATTGTTTTACAATTTTATATCATCTCCTTAGGACTAATGTTTTCATGTCACTTTCAGTGATACCCTACTATTAAGGTTGTCTCATCTTAGAATATGTGTAGGTGGTTTTCTCATTAGGAGGTGATTCAAGATCCTCTTTAAAAATTCATTTATACCTTTCATTGAAAATAATCCTATTTCATTGACGTGTTCATCCAAAATTTCATTTCATAGATCAAAAAATGTTCTATTAATAGGTTTAGGACTTAATTTGTAATATCGAGATATATGATATTGTATTATATATTAAATCTATTTTATATTTAATTTACACAATATAGGGTTGTGATTTTTTATTCAATTAAATTTTTAATTAATTTAATGATATAATATGCATGTTAATATGATTTTAATTCTTAATTTTAATTTCCATGTTTCTATTTACTAGATTTATACCTTTTACTATTTTCATTTGAGCCACCTACTTGGGATATTATACCTAACATGTATCCTTTTCCATACCTATATTAATATACATTGAATATTTTATTTTTTAACTAATATTTCGATTAAATTGATAATGCGGTGGTTATTCCCCCTTAACGTGTCTGTTCATCCCTTTCATTCTCACCTCTTTCTTATAGAAAATTATAGCTTTTCAATATTTTGTGGAATAGAAAATTTTTAATACAACTTTTGGATTCTTTCATGGGTTATAAGACATATTAATGTACCTCTAGATTTTTACTTACCTAGTTTTCATTATGTTTATATAGGGATACATGGTGTGTTTCCCCTCTATAGTTTCTTAGAGGTGCTTACTCCATGTTCTTCCACCGTTTTCTATGTGATGCATTTTAGGTCTCCCATGTGTGGTTCAATTGAGTGATCCTTCCAATAGATCTATCGTTTGATTCGATCAAGATATACTGAGGGAGAATAAGAGCATTCCATCGCTATTTAGTTATTGGATGGAGCTAGAGACAGGTTCCAAAGGCCCCTCTTTTATGGATGGATATGTAGATATATTGGAAAGAGGGAGACAATTATCATTATTAAGCCATGGTGGGTTAAATACTTGATTATGAACCAATAAAATCTAGAGGAATTAACGATGATGAATTCAACACTTTATATTTAACTTCTTCACTAGAAAAGTTTAGACTGATCCCAGATAAGTGGGTTTTAGTTTTGTATGGGGTTTTCAATAGTCAGCTTTTACGTTTGGTGTATGCTGCTTGTTTTTTAATCTTGTGTGTAATGTATGTTTATTTTTTCATTCTTTTTATGTCACGAACAAGGCTAGGATTCCATCTGACCATACATCTAACCCAGTTCAAGACATGGACCAAAGGGTGTTCCTGATCCCCAAGAGCTCGCAACTAGTACTGGGCATAAAATTAATCACTATGGGAATGATTTTTTTAACAAATAATACCAGTTTTGAAATAAACAAGACTGAATAAGAAATAAGAACCAACAACTGATCATCAATAAATATACCACTGATCCAAATACTACTAATAAAAACAAAACTAAAAACAAAAACAAAAACAAACCAAACTGCTACCAAAATGTTCTCCATGTGACCTCATGGTCACCACCGTCCACAAACCAACTTGCTACAAGGATTGAATGAACCAGAAACTTGAACCTACAAAATAGATCATGTCTACCGACACCGAATGACAGAAGTAGGGTCTGATCTTAACATCTCATTAGGTAATCACCATAGAATCTATGTGTTTTCTTTCTTAAAGACATTCCATTAACACTAGTTTAAAATAAATGTATAAAAATAGGGGTTTCTCAATTTTAAATAAACAAACATTTCTTTCCCATTTCAAAACAATAGAAAACCACATCACTATTTTAAAATATGATTTACCTTTTTAAAACCCTAACCCAAACCAAAATAAAAAAATAAATACCAATTCATGTTGAAAATAAATGATCAATGTAAATAGGAAACCAAGTTTATCAGAAAATAAAAATAATATAGATAGAAAACCATGAGAATTTTCTAAACATCCCCATAGTGATCCTTGGATGTACTTAGATCAATTTCACATGTCGGTGTATGGTGTGGCTCCATAGTCTATGACCAACTAGCTTATCTAAACTATCCAATCCAGTGATACATCCCACCAAGACCTATAAAGTCAAAGGGGTACCACCCTACCTAATTGGCATTGAAAAGAAATCATCACTCAACCCTCTAAAAGATACATAGTATTCCCATGGTAATAGTACTTGGTGAATGGAGAGGCCCTCATACGTGTGACTCTCCTAACCCACCGCCACCGCAGTTTCCTACCACAAACACTAACACCACCCATCGTGATAACCCATATTGAGAAATACCATATAGGGGTTCCTATTTTATAAAAAAACCATTCTCAAGTACCAAACAGGCTATCATTTCATACAAGATTTCAATCCATTTTAAAAAACATGCAATTTTTCCAACCATGATTTTTTATTTCCAAAATCACATTCATTTCTAAACATTACGAAGTTCCAATCAGGTATTACATCATGCCCATTTTGAATACATTTACTAAACCCTTTCAAACCATTTTCAAAATAATATGAATCACCGATTTCATATGCACATTGCCAAAAAATCCTTTACATTTACAAATACTATTTTCATTTCAAATGTTATTTCAAGACTAATATGAAACCACAAAACACACTTAAAGATGCCAAATGGGATTCCACACCATTTGAAAACAAAAAATCCTTCAATGTGCCAAACAAGCCATAACATATATAAAATTTGAAACCATTTTCATTTAATTTGAAAACCAAGATACCTTTAGTAAATCATCAATAGTTTTAGGAGGTAAAGAAGGGGGGATAAGTATTTTTAAATCCATGTTTTTAAATTGAGAAATTTCAACCAATACCATTATCATTTGTGTGCCCATCCATATGTGCACTCAGGGAACACATGGATGTGTCCCCATCCAATTTTACAACAAAAAATCTATATAGTCTCCCAAAAACCCTTTTTAAAGAAACACAACATGCTTTTCAACCAACACAAAAAACCATATGCAAGTGCCAAACCATAAAGGTCACAAAAATCCATACATAAGGCTCATATTAGAATCAAACCATTACATCAAAACATAACGAAGATAAAACATGCTAAAAATACCCAATTTCATCTAAAATGGATACTTGGAATTTTATCAAACACATTGACGAAAATTTAAGGAATCACATTGAAAAACATTTTTAAATTTTTTTACCAACATGAAAGCACCAAAATAATCTAACCAAGTGCATAAAAATCATGCGAAACATATTTAAAAATTAATTGAAATGACTGATGAATCAAATGGAATGGACTAGAAAGTAAATTAATGGATACACCTACCTCAACAGAGTGTGGATGAAACAAAACTTCAACGAAAGTGAGAATAATCCCTATGGAATAGTCTTCACACACTAGATCTAAGGAAAAAAAAATCAAATATAATATCTAGGGTTCAACAAAAAGAGAAAACCAATCAAGGGAGACCAATAAATCAAGAGGGGAAGAAGAAGAAGGGATAAAATCTACCAAAAATCTAATGAACTCACATTAGGAACCTTCATGGAACATAAATGGAGGTTGGGGATTAAGGGAGAGGGATTTAGAGAAACCACTAGTGCACCTAGGTTAGAGGAGGGGAGTAAAAACTGAAATAGGGTTAAAAACATGGTGGGGAAAACATGGAAGTTCAAATTTTTAAGGAACCGGGCTGCTCGCATGGTTAGTCCACATGGTTTGACAAACCATGCACAAACTGTGTGGTCGCCACTATCAAAATGGACAGAACCTCATGCATAGTTTTCTCATTATTTTTCAAATAATGAAAAACCCATGTGCCCTACTCTTAGAAACAAAACCAAGATGCACAATTACCTAGGTGAGGGAACATGGTTTACCTAAACCGTGCGTAAATAGTACATAGACCAAAAACTCACCCGAAACATCCAAAATTCAAAAAAATAGAAAATAAAATAAATAAATCCCGGATGAACCTAAAACTAAAAAAAAAGATCCAAATACTTGATAAGAGTAAAATAAAATAATTCCGAAGGTTGGGGTGTAAATATAATCCACACCAAAAACACTTTTGGCACCTAAAATTCTACCCAGTTGAGCGATAAAAAAACTCAGTCCCGAATCCCAAACCAGCCAAACAAAACCACTAACCTCTTGTGAACTCTCACTTCACATGTAATACCCAAAAATTCTAGAGGAAGAATCAAAATGAATAAAAATGGGAGAACATGAGAGGGTTTATTCCACAACAAGAACTAGAATAATATTAATATCTCCACATGAGTTTAACAACACTACCACTGGAGACGAAAAACCCATTACAAGGAAACTTGACGAATTGGGAACTCCCATCCAAAACTAGAAGGCATCTGTACAAGGTTGAACCCAAGGGAATAACTCAAACCAAATAGATAACTAAAACACAATCCTTAAATTTCATAAAACTAAATAATCTCTAAATGAGCACAACCAACCCACCATAAGGGTTAAGCACATCTAAGGGAAATTAAATGCTTCAAAGAGCCACATCTAAAAAAACATAACCATTCTAATTCAGAACCATCAAACATTCAGAATATGATGAGGGTCTTACAACAACAAAAAAACTAATACATATAAACTTCAACCATCTCTATCTCAACACATGAAGAAAATATGGGACAAGGTTTCCCACACCCTTGGCAATTACTGACTGTGCACAAGCTTCACATTGAGGCCTATGGTTGGATCCTTAGTGTGAGATGAATCTATTAACTCACATTTAGGATCTAACATCCCTAATAAAAACTTATTTTTTAAGAAATATGTCTTACAAAACTTCTCCAGATGACCCAAGCAACCAAAACGACGAAATTGCTTTGGAAAATTGTGGCATGATGACTTCGAGTGCCCAAACTGACCACACAAAAAGACACAAGTGAGTGATCTGATAACTGAGAAGCTAGATCCAATAAGAGGGACTCCCTAGGAATAGGTTCCTATGGAACACATCCCTTTACCATTAGGGAACCTTCATGATAGCCAATGAATATTGACTACACCCTGAGGACCAACTCAGATAGAAATGCCTCATCCAACAACTTCTCAAAATAGACTTCACCAGATGAGAGAGATTTTTCCGCAATCTATGGATGAAAACCCAAAAAAAGAGGATATTTCTACTAATCCTAAATCACTGGATCCAGAGAGAAGGAAACTAACTCTTAAAAGTGATAAACATAAGATTTTACTAACAGATATCCTTGCTGAACATCCCACCACTCTGGCACCTTCCTCGTCTTCACCTCCTCAGGTATAAACATTTTGATGAAGGTGGTCTGAATGATTTCCCAAGTGTTCCCATATTTAAACGATGATGGGAAAATCATATTCCATTCATCTAAATATGAACCCTCAAATAAACCCAAGACAACACAAAACCTCACAAATTCAGGATATCCTACTGATATAAAGACACACTCAACTTCCTAAAGCCATTCTACGGCCTCCAATGGACATCGATCACCACATAAGATAGGAAACAACTAAGAAGAACATAATACCAGGTAAGAATCACTCGAATGTTTGGGGAATTTTATGTGGGAAATATTCTTAACAACATAAGAAACACATAACTAAAATCAACATCAACCCGAAAAAATCATAAATAACATCCCAATCCAAAACAATAGGATCACAAGCAAAACATGTACAAGAATAAATAAAAATCTCTTTTCAAAAGCCACTATTTTTATTTTAGTTTTAAAACCACCGTTTTTCAAGGCAAGTTTCTGAATCCAAGAACCACTTTTCACAAACAAAACCCACTTCTCAAAGTAAGACCGAATTCCGAAATCGTTTTTCTCATTCAAATCCATTTTACAAAAACCAATTCAACCCTTAATTTCAAACACTCACCCATGAAATCTTATGAAAAATTTCTTATGTGTACATCCCACATGAACTTATATCATTAATGGATACATGAAATCATATACCTTCCATACATACCCACACATATGTGAATTTCCATAAGAAATACCAAGGTTCACACTCACAATTTCATTATCAAATCCATGCTTTTAATAAATTCTCAATTCAATTTTTCTTTTAAAACCCATTTCACCTTTCAATATAATACTGGTTGAAATAAATAACTTCCATTTTAAAAACTGATTTCTTTTTAAAATCCCAATCACACTAACTAAAGATAATACAAAACACAACTCACACTAAACTATCGAAATAATGAACCAGTGGTCATGAATAACTTGTTGACATGGTTAGTGGGTCTTACCCCAAGTAAGAAATAAACACTAAGAGAATCTTGAACCATGATTGTGGACTCAACATGGGTCACTACTCCATGTTAGATGACAACCTGACATTAGATAACTTCCATTATCATTCCTTAATCCAAAACAAGACAAAAGACCCAAATCCTAGACCACCCATGGAAACTCAAGCATTGAAACAAGGAAGGGTTCATGAAGCCCTTTCTGTTCCTAACTCTAGAGTCATAATAGTCTTAATCTCTAACTACCTGACACCCCAAATAACAATGGATTCCTTTGATTCTATTTTATCATGAACTAGTCTGAGATTCCATCTGAACCGATATCCGACCCGCTCTGATACATGGCCTGAAGGGAGCTCTTGATCCCCATGGGTTGCGAACTATTATTAGGCATCAACGTAATCACTATTTAATTTTTTAGAAAATAAATCCAGTATCCAAATAACAAAAAATGAATAAGAAACAATATCCCACAATTGATCATTAATAAATATACCACTAATCCAGATAAAACTTCTGAAAAACAAAATATAATATTAAAATAAGTCCAAAACAAACTTCAACCAACATGATCTCTAGGTGACCTCATGGTCACCACCATCCTCAAACCAATCTTCTATGAGGATGACTGAACCAGAAACATGAACCTTCAAAATAGATCTGGTCTGCTGACACCTAATGGCACAAGTAGGGTGTGAGCTTTAAATCTCAGTAGGTAATCAACAAAGAATCCATGTGTTTCCTTTCCTAAATATAGTCAATTAAGACTAGTTTGAAATACATGTATAAAAATTAATTTTTCTCATTTTTAAATAAACTAACACTGATTTCTCCTTTCAAAACAACACACACACACACACACACCACATCATTATTTTAAAATCAGATTTACCATTTTAAAACTAAAACCCAAACCAAACTCCAAAAAATTCTATAAAAAGTCATACTAGAAATAAATGAGCAGTATAAATAGGATTTCAAGTGTAGTAGAAAATAAAAAAGAACAATATATATAGAAAACCATTGGAATTTCCTAAAAATCCCTATAGTGATACCTATACATACTCAGATAAGACTCCCCGATTGGTGCTTAATGTGTATCCATAGTCTATAACCAACTGGCCACTCTAAACTATCCAATATAATTACAAATCCCACCAAGACCTATAAAGTGAATCAAGGTACCAAACTTTCTAATCTGTGATGACAAGAAATTATCACTCGAACCTCTAAAATCACACCTAGGAGTTCCATGGTAATAGTACGTGGTGAAAAAAGAGGCCCTCACATGTGTGACTCACCTTACTCGCCACCACATCACATGCCTACCCAAACACCGACACCACCCACCACGATAACCCACATCAAGAAATACTTCATACGGGTTCCCATTTTATAAAAAACCCTTATCAGGTGAAAAATGAGCCATCACATAATATGATCTTTCAAACCATTTCTCAAAACATGCAATGATGCCACCAGACAATTGAATTTCCAAAACCACATTCATTTCAAAACATTACAAAGTGCCAATCGGGACTTAAATCTTGCACTTTTAGAATACATTCACAAAACATTTTTAAACATTTTCCAAATTAATATTAAACTCTACTTTCATATTCACATGGCCAAAATGTCCCTTATATTTAAAAATCTAATTTTCATTTCCAACATTATTTCAGGGATAATTTTGAAACACAAAACACACTTAAAGATTCCAAACGAGATTCCACACCATTTGAGAACCAAACATCTTAAAATGTTCTAAATGGCCCATAACATAAATATAATTCAAAACCATTTTCATTTCATTTGAAAACCAATATATTTTTAGTAAAGCATCAAGAGTTTGAAGATGGAAAGAAGGAAGGATATATGTTTTGAAATCCAGGTTTTTAAATTGAGAATGTTTATTCAAGAATATAATCATTTATGTTCTCATCCATGTGTGCACCCTGGGCACACATGGATGTTCCCACATCCAATGGATCCCCACAAACATAGACAAAGTATTTGAAAACCCCCTTTTAAATAAACACGACATGATTTTCAACCCACAAAACAAACCATACAAAAGTGAAAAACTATAAAGGTCACCACAATACACACATAATTCCCATATCACAATCAACCCATGACATCAAAACATAACCATGAAAACAAATTCTAAAAATACCCAATTTCATCTAACAATTCTACTTGTAATTTCATCAAACACGTTGAAACATATTTAAAGAATCACTTTGAAAACCATTTTTCCAAATTTTACCAAAATTAAAGAACCTCAATAATTTTTCCCAGTGTATCAAAATCATATGTAAAATATTTATAAATTAATTTAAATCTTTCAAGAATGAAATAGAATTGATCAAAAATTAAATGAATGGAGAAACCTACCTCAATAGAGTGCAGATGCAGTCAAACATCATGGGAAGGAAGAATATGCCCTAAGCAACAATCCCCACACCATAGATCCAAAGAAAAACAACCCAATACAACAAATACAATCTTTAGGGTTCACACAAAAGTGAAACCCCATCAAGAGAGGCTAAGAACTCAAGAGTGGAAAAAGAAGAGGGGAGAAAATCCACAAAAAATTTAAAGAACTCTCTTTATAATCCTTCAAGAAGCATCAATGGAGGGTGGGGAGAAAGGGAGAGGGGTTTGGTGAAACACCCTAGTGCGTCTAGGTCATATGAGGGGAGGAAAACCTGAAATGTTTTTAAAAACACGAAGGGGAAAAACTTTGAATATCAAATTTTTAAGAAACTGGGAAGCTCACATTGTTAGTCCACACAGTTTGGAAAATCGTGAAAAAACCATGCGGTCCCCATTGTACAAATGGATAGAAACTCATGCATAGTTGCCACATGGTTTCCCAAACCGTACCCAACCCTATGATCCCTACTTCTAAATCCAAAAATAAGATTCACAGTTACTTGGATGAGGGTGCATGGTTACCTAAACCTTTCTCAAACTGTGCACATGGAAAAAACTAACCCAAAACTTCCAAAATTCAAAACATTAAACCAAGGATCAACCCAAACCTCTTACCGAAAAGATCCATTGTCGATAAAGGAATAAAATAAAATAATTCCAAAGATCATGGTGTGACATTTTATGTGTCACTCATATTTCTTGTGATATTTTATTTGAATTATGAATGCTTGTGATGATCTCTCCTTGTACATATAGGCCAAATGGTCAAAGAATGTAAATCTTTATATCCTCATTTTACTACTTTATTTTATCATTTATTACTTTGAATTTCTAAACATTTTCTAATATTTAATTTTTAATTAACTTTATTCAAAAATGTTTCATTGATTAAATTTCGACGATATTCGAGTTTGTACCCTTGTAATGAAGTGGGGTTTTTCTTATATTTAATTCTTTGAACATATTGTTGAATACGTTTTCTTATTTTTAAAATCTAGTCATGCAATTTCTGTAATCAATAGATTTGGATTTTTTCTCACTGTATAATTATACTTTTGATCTTGCTTACACATTTAGAATAGTTATGTACAAGTACCTGGTTGGTTTCTAGAAATTTATATATTTCATAGTTAATTCTCATTTTTTATTCTGTTTGTTATGATATTTCTAGAAAGATTATTATATTCAATTTTGAGAGTTTTAAAAGATTTAATTGTTATAATTTACACTATCATCATGTATAGTATGCAAATTTTATTCATTTTATTATTACTTATTATTGGAATCTATTGGAAAGGAAATGGATTAGTACAAGGAAAAAAACTAGATTATGATATAAATATTGTGAGAATATCCAACAAATATGAAAAATTAAGCAAATATCGTGAAATAAATTGAGACATCTATTTTTAACATGAAAAAATCCTTCGATGTTGATGATTAAAAAATACTGGGAAACTAAAAAAATATTGGTATAATCAAATAGTTTACAAAAACTAAGTAAAAGATCAAAACATGAATTACAGTGTAGGAATATAAAACCTATGAAAAATTAATCCTCAGTAATCCTCTTCCTTTTCTCTAATAAAAATCCTGTGATAAGGCATCACCCTTTAAAGATCCAAATTAAACACTTGGTATCATTGAAAAGCCTTTAATATTCCATTAATGAACCTGGTTTTTTTTGTTTCTCATTGTTTCCTACACCCAAATATTATCACCCACATATCTTCTCACTATAATTCTACACACTATGTTTCCAAACCTTTTTCTCACTATATGTAGAACCCCTAGTACTCCCTTTTTATAATCCCTTATAATCCCCTCCAAAATATTTAAAAAACATATCTCAAACTCAATAATAGGATATCACATGATTCCATGTTGGAGGTTATAAAAATTAAAATTCCTACTTTATCTCATTTTATCTCATTTTTATCTCCATGATGTTCTAGTTAAACCACAAAAATCTCCCCCTTTAGTCTAAAAATGAAGGAGATCTCATACAAAATACATAGTTGGAGTAAAAACTAGTTGGTATCATGCCAACCACCATCTTCTATGGAAAATACGACAACACCCTTTTACAGCTATGATAAAAAAAATGATATTATCCTATAAATGAAATCTAAATGCAAAATTTTTCATCATACCTTCTTCTTCACTTCCCTACTGAATAAGACTAAAATAAATAGTACTTTTCAACCCCATGAGGGTGATCACTATATAATCAATATTACCTACAGAAAATAATTGTTCCATCTTCTAAACATTCTCCGAGCAATATGTAACTCTAAAAGAATCACCTCAATCTAGGATTTTAATTCCTTCTATATTTTTGACACTCTCTGAAGAAAATAAATTAAGTTTAATTACTAAAACACCTGACCTAGACTTCTTCATATTTTAAACATTGATTATCCATGTTGATGGTATTTGAACAAGGTGTGATGACATCTTATGCCAAAAATCTAATGAATTCCTCTTCATAGTTGTATTCTTCACTTCACCTCACACTTCTACATAGGTCTTATAAATCATTACAACAATTACACCTCACACGTACAACATCGATATTCTGGATAATGTCCATCTTCCATTACTAAAAAAACTCCTAAACCCATAATTATCCAGAGTACAAGAAGATTAAAATTATGGTGTATACCTAACACATGTTTCACATCCCTAAATATCAATGTAAAACATGAGATTGTAGTGATAAAAATATCACCAACACCAAAGACACTTGCATAATCTCTATTTCTAATATTTAATATACCAAATTCACCTTCATTTTAGGAAGATAATATTGTCTTATTTGGTGAAATATGGTATGATTCTGCTGAATCAACCACCCATTCTTCGTAAATATTTGAATTGTGAAAATCAATTCCAACTGAAATTAAATAAACCTCATCCTTTATATGATTTACATTGATATCCTTAGAATCAATGTCTTGTGTATTCTTTTCTTCCTTAATATTTTTCAAATTCTACTAGTTTCTCTACACATGGACCTCTTTATAAAAAAATAAGTACTTGACTGTTCTTATTGTTTAAGATCAAACTACCTGATTAGCATATACATCTATCACATACATAAAACCAGTATTACCCAAAGAATCACCATCATTGGCCTTTAATTGAATCTTGTTCATTAATAACAATGAAATCACATCATCTAACTTCATAGTGACTTTCCAAAATAACAAGACAATGATGAGTTTTTTATGAATCTAGTAACGAAACCAATAGGAGAAATGATTTGTTGTCTTATTCCATTTAAATAGGTATTGTGTTTCCTTTATCATCTATATTGACTACCATTAGAGTCAAATCCATAAGATGTTTATGGAACTCAATTAGATGGTCACAAAAATATATGTTATCTATCATTCACAAATTACACAATTGTTTATTTAGTTATAAATGATTTTACTGGTTTTTGATTTTTACTTGATTTCAAGATTCACATAGATATCCTCTTAGTTTATTAGATTCATCACTTTTTGTGGTGTACTATTAGCCAAATACATCTAGATTGGTTTTTTTCTAACTCTCTCATATTTTCCAATCACTGTCACTCATCTTCTCTAGAATATATGATTTTTTCTTCAACACCTTTAATGTCTTCTCACGAGTCAAATTGTTTTATCTTATTGTTTCCAAAAAGTAAAATCATTTTCACAATTAAAAAATTTTTATGTGGACATAAATGTATTTGTGTGAATCACACATATACAATTAGCATGAAACATGGATAACCTCCTTTAATACCAGTTTTTGAGAGGAAACAGATCAATCCTAGGATAAAAACTCTTTTACGATAGAAATATTTTGAGAATATCCAATGAAAAAATAAGCGCAAAAAATAGAACGAAATATATTAAGCAGTATATTTTTAACATGTAAATACCCTCTAATGAGGAGGATTAAAAAATAGGGAAACTTTGAAAAATTCCCTATAATCACAAATTCTACAAAATCCATGTAAAATCTGGAAACTGGATATGCAGTGAGAGCGTAGATAACCTATGAAAATTCAAACCTCAATACACCTCTAAATTTTCACTGATAATTGTCTTATGGACAGAAATCACCCTTCATAGATCAAAATAAAAAACCTGACATCATTGCGACACCTCTAATAAGTTTTTGAACAATCTGATTTGTTGTTTCTTGTTTTTTACCACACCCAAAAACTATCACCCATGTAACATATTGCTGTGATGCTATATACCACATTTCTATGTCTTTGTCTCACTATATACAACACCCATACTGCTTCCTATTTATAATCCCCGAGAATGAGATTCAGGTTGAACATCAATAGAATTTTTTTATATGATTATTATATCATATTTCCTAGTTGTAAAACTAATAGAATAAACATGTGTAATATATTTAATTTTGGGATTTAAAAACAATTAAACTCAATTGACTCATTTGGTAACTAAATGTGGATTTCCCAGTAATACATACCACAACATATTGTTTCCCTAAAGTACAACCTATGATTTCCTTTGTTCCTTGTCTATAACCTACCACCTAATTTGGTCTCCAATCACTACCCATGATCATCACACCTAGTATATAGCCCATATTGGTCACTTGCATCCAGCCACCCCATATCAAATCCTATATACACTCACACCATCATTAAAAATTCCTCCCCCACCTACTATGGCTTAGGTACTATGTGTTAATCACCAAAACCCTACCTCTCCTCCCCGATACAGTTGTTGTTTCTTTCTAGATTCCTGGCCATTTTATCCCCCTTTTCAGCGCTAGTTCCCTAACACCCACTCAATGACCCCCAAAGACTTTATGTTTTTAAATGTATATTTGTTATTTTAACTTATTATTATTTTAAATATTAATATTATTGTAATATTATAGTATCTATTGTATTAATTTAGTATGATATTTCTTAATCTATAGAAAAAAAAATCAACAAATTCAAATTTAATGGCATCCATCCTAATATGGTTGTTGTTTTTTATTATATATCCATGGTAGTTTTTATTAAAGAGTTTAGTAACATTATAATTTTGTTAGTTTGATTGTTTTTGGTGGTTGATCATTATTATATGTCCATGATAGTATAAATATCACTTTTCAAAAAATAAAAAATAGAAAGTGATGTTTTCAAAACAAATAATACTAAAAACATGAAAGGTATTTTATCTTTCACATGTTATGTTTTTTATAAAACATAAATGATAATTTTTCTCTTGGTTAACATTAAAAGCCTACATGAAAAGTTAAAATAAAATCTTGGTTCCTTATTAATAAGGGTATAAGTAGAAGTGTGTAAACATACAACTTTGGGACAAAAAATCTATTCAATAAATATTTTTAATGAATATTGAAGGTGGATTATGCGAATTTTTTTGGGGCGATCCTATTAATAAATATAAAGAAAATGTGTCTGGGGGCTCTCTCATTAGGGTAATCTTTCTCCCTAGGTTACAAATCAGTTATAGCAGTTAGTGATGTCTCGGTTTTGATCATGAACAAAATTATATTGTATTTATCCCCCTCAAAATTGTTATAGGGGGGATCTCAAAAGGGGATTCCATAGGTTTCTAGAATCCTCTTCACCGCTCTGAGGCATAGCCTCGATATATTTTTAGAT
This sequence comes from Viscum album, assembly GCA_963277665.1. Taxonomy (NCBI): domain Eukaryota; kingdom Viridiplantae; phylum Streptophyta; class Magnoliopsida; order Santalales; family Viscaceae; genus Viscum; species Viscum album. The sequence goes on from OY728129.1 coordinate 1,041,991,520, forward strand.
AATGAATGAGTGGGTTTCATAAGTGCTTTGTCTTCATGTTCTGTGGATTTCCACATAGACATCCATCCTTAAGATGCATGATCACCTTAGACCTAATACCCTCTTTCCCTATCGTTTTCTTGGAGATTTTGATGTAAATATCTAGTTCTTTCCTATGGATTTACTGATTAGCATCGGTGCTCCCGATGGGGCAGATTTGGTGGATCTGACTAGTCTCACTAATTGGTGAAGATTTAAGGGAGAGTTAATCACAAAACCGAATAGGGGCTTAGGATGGTGGAATTTAGGGAGACAATAGGTTGTTGAGGGGCACAAATGATTTCATATTTGAGGAAATTTTCCCCATATAATGGGAATAAAAAAACCAATTCCCCAAATAGGGTACTTGGGAAACTATTTCCCAATGTACCTGTATTTTCTCATGCTTGTGGAAAAGATTTCCAAAAATGGGGTTGTTTTTTCCTCGAGTTTTCTCATACTTGGGGAAACTATTTCCCAAAATAATGTTTTTTTCTTCCTCCCACAAAAAATTTGGGTTACTTTGGTAAATAGTTTCCCAAGAACCCTATTTGGGGAGTATATTTGTTTCATTCCCATTATATGAGAATAATTTCCCCATATCTAATCTCGGTCGTTCTTTTTGTAGTCCCTGCATCATTCACCACCTCTCACCTACTCTCATTTTATCTGCTGTTTTAGCTCCATTTCTCTTGATCTGTTACTCCTTTGTGCTTGTCTACTGCTGTTTGGGTTCCCATCATCTTCTATGTTTTTGTTTTTTGAGGGGAGTCCAAGAAATGAGTATGCCAAGTGGCCTTGTTCTATATTTGTAGCGGGATGTGGTAGGTCGGGATGCCAGTGGTGTCCGTGCAGGGACACATGACATAGGATTGAGATCAGTGATCCATGACCGCGATGAATCAGATCCAGCGATGGTGGTGGAAGGGGGGGGGGGTGTTCAGGTTTTCATGGATGCTCAGGTGATGAGATTGCGTAGGGAAGAAAAATCAATTCTTCCTTGGTTTCTAGTTTATTTTGTGCCTTCCGACCATCTCTTCATTGGGAATTTCGGCCAACAATCAAGATAATGAAGGTTAATTGGGTGACTAAATTATGGCCCAACACATTTGGAAGGTAACACAGGCATGTGAAAACATTTGGTGCTATTGGTTGGGTGGCCTCAGATGAGGAATGTGTGTTGTAACATCTACCATCCATCCATAATTATTCTAATGTTGGATGGATTTATACCCTCCCATATGATTCATGATTACTTGGACTCTGCTGATGATATGGAGTAATTGGCTGGCAGTGTTTTGGGGAACCATGAAAGAACCATCAAGTGGGTGGGTCGAAAGAGAGATTAGTGTGGTGACACTTATAACCCGTCCTTCTTCCCATACTCTATTTGGGTATAAAGGTGTGACCCTATCATAGTGATATGAAACCAGTGGATGACATTGACATGATGACATGTGCAAAGTTAGAGTTTTAAGGGACAATGATGTAAGGAGAAATAAAGAGACTACAAGCAACAATAAGAACCCATATTGCTACAGTAGAATGTCCGAACCCAAGGTGCATGCATGGAAGTAGAAGATGAGATTATTATCACTCATATTTAAGCACAAATGAGATGCATGAGACCCAAGAAAAATGGTTGTACGAATTCAAAATCCCAACCCCTTTAGAGATTCCACAAATTCATCCATGGGGATAAGAAATTCAATTTTGATAGGTTATGAAATCAATGTTAATATTTACACTTTTGGAGCCATGGGAGTACCCAAAGTAAAAATTAGTTGTCTACTTTTCAAGAACATATTTATTAGACTTTATCCTATTGACTTTAAAGGGACAAGGATTGTTTAGATTTTATGAATTTAGGGTAGTAGACCCATGACTATTGTACCACCCCATTAAATAGCTAGTCCCATGAAATTTGTATTTCATTCATGATTATAATAGAGAGCTTATGATTTTTTATCTTTGTTGTGTAATAATTGTTCGTATTTTCCCCTTTTATTTTGTGGATTCTTGCCTTGTCAATCTATAAGTTAGATTGGTAATCCAAGATCACGAAACCTCAAAATCCATGCCTCAATCCCAGTGTGTTGTTGTGTGGATTGGCCATCACATCTCTTCCTTAAATGTGTTGTATAAGTAGCAGGTCATTCTCTATATAGTGTTGGTTGACTACTTGCTTCCACTATCCAATCCCATAATCCACTACTTATCCTCGAAACATATCCTTCATCCTCCACCCTATGCTGTGAAGATTGGGCACCCTGAGTGACTTGTATCAGTTGGTATCAGTGCTCTTGTTGACATGGTAGGTGTCTATAACCCTTTTTTATCCCTTATATCCATCATCGTTCTTATCTCTCTTTATTACCCACCTATTCAATAAAAATAAAGAAACACTATTTTTCTTTGAAAACACCAAGAATTGGCCTATGTTGTGCATGATTGAAATATATTTCATTGATCCAATTATTTATCCATCTCCTCTTCACATTTAATTAACTATATGTGATTTATATCTGAAAAATATTTCTCCCACCTCATCATTTTGTGCTTTTGAAAACTATGCACATCCTTTCTTTCAATGGTTTGAAAAAAAACCATCTTACTCTCTATTCATATCTTGCTCTTTAAAACACTAAACTCAAATATTTTGGGGTTATTTGAACAAAAAGAAATGAAAAAAGTGGATGCAATTACTTCTTCGTGCTTTACATTATTAACAATTTCCATTTCTATACATCACTATCTCTATTATTTTACTTAATCACCATATCATATTTTGCACATACTATTACTAATTTTTCATATCATTCACAATCAGGAAAACCCCTGTAATACATCCATCCACAATTTTCAACCATTTTCCTATATTATTTGTCCTCTTTTCCACCCTATACCATTTTCTTACCCCTTTACAACTCAAATTAGATTTTTTAAACCATTCCCCAAAACAATCTTGAGTTGGGAAGGATTGGTGGAACGTGATCACCCAAAACAAGCAATTAAGATTCATAAGTTCTTTTGATTTGAATTGAATGTTGAGAGTGGGGATAAATAAGAAAAAATACTCATGAGTGTGTATTCATGTGTGTTCTAGTTTGTACATCTTGTGTGCATGAGTGTGTACATCTTGTTTGTGTATGTGATTATCTTCACGCATGTGAGTGTGTGTGTATTATTGTGTGTGTTTCTCCCCATTTTTGTTTGTGTTTGTGATACATATGTTGGAAGAAGATCATGGGGAGAGAATTTCACATTCTAACAATGAATGATGTCAAATTAGATCTCCCGCATCGAAAGCTATTCCACTCTAAAATAAAACATTGGTGATCCATTTTGGGAAGCATCTTGATATAAAGTTGGAGGTGATACATGAGAGGAATGATAACTTAAACAATCAACTAGGCCCGAGGATGATCCATGATATCCCATGGTGTTCTCTGGAATCACGTCACCCCTATATCATGGAGGAGGACATTGAAAAATTTGATGATGATTTTGCGGAGGTATAAAAAAAGAGGAAGTTATACCAATTACCTCAAGGAGGTGAAAAGAGACCACCTGATGATGCCCTAATTGGTGGGATGAAGGTTAAGGTCTCTTCGTTTCAAGGGAAAAGTGATCTGGAAGCAAGCATGTAGTGGGAGATGCATATCGATTTGGTGTTTTCAGGCCATGCATATTATGGGGAGAAAAAGTTCAAAGTTTCTTTACTTGAATTTTTTGATAATGATTTAATTTGTTGGGAACAAATGAAAAAGGAGAGGGATATGTATGAAGAACGTCCCATCAACACTTGGGGCGACATTAAGTTTTCCATGTAGAAATGGTTTGTTACCTTTCAATACCATAGAGATCTCCACAAAAACCTCAATGCCTTACCCAAGGTAATAAGAATACTGAAGATTACAATCAGGAGATGAAAATTTCCATTATCTGAGAAAATATTAAGGAATATTTAGAGGCAACCATGACATATTTTTTACATGGTCTCAATCGGGATATTTCTGATCAAGTGGAGATATACCACCACATAGAGATAATGATGAAAAAATATTAGGAGTCACAGCAACAAGAAAAAATAATTCACATTAGAGTTAGAAGAAAAATAATAGAAGAAGAAGAAGAATAACTTGGACACAGATATTTATATAGTTTGGGAAATAATCCCTATTTTAATGGTATGGCAGAAGTTTCACTAGTTTTAGGAGAAATATTTATAAGAAGTACCTTAGAGTTTCTCTAGTAGAATCCCTAGCTCAACATGGGAAAGAAATGGGGGAAGAAGATCCACTATTACACTAATCTGATAGGAAGTACATATCACTACTGTGAAAGAAAATTATAAGCCTGTATCACAACAGTTCCACAACCACAAAAGTCTAAAGTGCTGTAGTGGCTAGAGGATATAATTTTGCATCGCAATAGTACTATTAACTCCACAACCCTATATTCTAGAGTGTCCTATTATTTTCAGTCGGTAAGCTCTACTATAGTGTATAGAGTTGCTATAGTACCCATGAAATTTGGCTAGGGGGATTCAACACCTGGACCTCCCAAGCAAGGACGTGTTTCCCCTATAACCCCCAATGACCTCACCACAAATGTTGACCCACAGAATTTGCGGCATGGTGCACAGAATGGGAAATATTCATTTTCCCAAAAAATCATCAATAATTAATTGGGCTACAACAATCAAATAGACACAATATATGATACACCAATCCACCAATATCGATAAAAAAATTTCAAGGAGAAATATAAGGCTACCCACTACCTGGTTCACTCTATGGAGAAATTTGAGGAAGCATATTAGAGAATCATCCAATAAAAAAATAGGTTCCACCTAATAAACTGACTTTTGAGGGTAATGAAATGAGAAATCAGCATAATAAATACTTAAAATGTCTAGGAATAGTTCACATTTCTAGTGAATCTCCAAACCAAAACACCGTGAAAATCAACATGTATTGATAATGGGAGAATGATGGGGAGATCTCAAAAGAATAGGTGAAGGATTCCTAAAATATTGATAGCGGAGAATTTAAAAAAGAAGGTGAGCTTCTCATGACAAGTTATAATTTATGTCCAATGATAAGGAGAAAAGGGATAACATTGTCCATAACTAGTTCCAAATCAATGGGAATTTATGTAATATAAACATTTATGTGGGAGTTATATAAATGTGGCAAGCACTAAGTTGGAAGAGAAGTTGGGATTTCTAACTTTGAAGCATCAACATCTGTATTAGATTCAATGGTTTAATGATTATGGATCGTATAATGTTACCAAAAAGTTGAATCTATTGTTCACAATTAATATGTATATATTTGATATTTTATATGATGAAGTACTAATGAAGGCATGCCACTTGCAACTTGAATGATAGTGGACATATGATCTGTGTGTTACACATGATGGTTTTCTAAACCTTCATTCATCTATACTATAAGGGGAACATATAAACCTCATCCTGATACCCCCACAATGTATTTAGAAGATCACATTTCGAGAGATAGGAAAACAATGAGTGATCATGAAAATATGAGAGAAATAGAAAATGGATAGAATGAACACAAAGGAGAAAATGTGAGAATAATGATAGAGAGAAATGAAAAATCAAGAGGGAAAAAAGATTTGAGAGAGGATAAAAGTGGGATGTTAGTAAAAAAATGTGAGGTTAATTATGGTTTTATTTCTCAGAAAAACCTTTTTATACTTATGTATAAATAGGTGATGTTTAACACTAATGAAATAATATATTCATTGTAAACTATTGTGAAATATATATTACAAGTGTATGATGTAGTCACTTTTGGGAAGGTTCCACCTTGTTTTCTACCTGTTAGAGAGATATAAGAAATTCAATGATCCATTAACAACACGATGAGTCTAAAGGATTGGGTGGAGTGTCTTATGGATTCAGAGTTTTATTAAAAAAGAATAAATGGTTCCAAATTCAATTTTATCCAACTAGAACTCCTTTTTATTTTATCATCCTTACCCCTATTGATCAAGTTTCCTTTCCATTACAAGAAAGTATAAATATGGAATGAAAATGACATGTTAAGAAACACTAAAATAAATAAAAGAATCTAGAGTGGTTTCTAAAGAAATGGATGTCAAAGATCAAGATATTTGGAGATGCACCATACTTAGTTCTTGATATGATTTATTACAAGATCTCATTGTAATGTTAGTATGATTCAATTTTTAATGTAAATGATTCCAATCCTTTCGTGTATTTGGATGTAGATGATGAAGAGATGAGGGTGACTCCTTTTCAATCAGGGGAGGATGATGTGCAACCTATGGATGAAATTAACTTGATGTTATTTGAAAAGTTGGAGTTCAAAGTCCCAATGATTCAAGTATGATTTAAGAGACTATGAGAAGCATCAAGAGCCCATCTTTCAACATTAAAAGGCCCAAACCCACGGTTCATGCATGGAAGTGGAAAATGATCTTATTATCTATCTAATTTAAGACCAAATGAGATGCATGAATCCGAAGACAAATGATTGAAGTAATTTAGATGAACAACCACTTAGGTAATCCCAAAGTCATCCATGGGGACAATAAAGTCAATTTTGGAGACCTATGGAATCAAAGTAAATATCTTAACTTTTGGATCCATGTGATTAACCAATGTAAATATTGGTTAGACACTTTTCTGGAAAGTCAACATTAGAATTTTTATTTTTCACTTTAAGAGGTAATGGTTGGTTTATCCTTAATGAATTTAGGGTATTTGACCCATGACTATTGTACCACCCATTGGCTATAAATAGCCATCCCATGACATTTTTATTTTATTCAAGATTGTATTTGCGAGCTTAGGATTTGTTTATATATGTTGTGTAATGATTGTTCTAATTTACCCCTTTCTGTTGTGAATTATTACCTTGTCAATATAAAAGTTAGATTGGTGATCCAAGTTCCCAAAGTCCCCAATTACATGCCTCAACCCAAGCGTATTGTTGTGTGGATTAACCATCACATCCCTCCATTGAGTGTGTTGTCTAAGTAATAGGTCATGCTTCATATAGCCTTGTTTGAATACATTATTCCACTATCAAAACATATCATCCTATACTTATCCCCAAACCTTATTGGTCATCCGCTGCCCTACAAAGTGAAGACTAGACCACCATGATCATCCCTCGTCATATAATGCATCGATCCAACACAATGTAGTAGCTTTGGTGGGGGTGCACCAAAACACCCATGCTTGGTACCATGTGTGTAATGTATCTGGACGGGGGTGGAATGGCTATGAATTCTAGAGAGATAGGCCTAAGCTTCACATGCAATGGGTTACCATGTATTTGGCCATTAGGATACTAGGCCTTAGGGTAACCAAGGTTCTTAGTCCTTTTCTCTATGACTCTTGGTCATGTTTTGGGTTACCTCTTAACCAAGAAAAAAGGTTTCTTTTCCTAATAAATAGGGGAGTACCCATAATTTTTTCAAATAAAACATATGTTGGATTGGGAAAAAGTATATAAATAAATATATTATATTACCAATTTAATACATATTGAATGAGTTTTTATGTACATAAAGAGAACCATAAATTGTATTACAAAATGTGGAAACCCTTGGAAATGGTTTTGGAATAGATTACTAGAATAATTAATATATTTTGGGTTATTTTAACATAAACTAACACCCATATTCTCCTTAGACAACCAACTAGGTTTACTATAGAAGCAGTATCAATTCCTCCTCTTCTAACCCATATTTTTCCCACCACCACCCTATATAAAATTCCATAGCATTATTTTCTTTTCTATCTATGCTATTTTATTTTTCTTTTCAATTATTTGTTTTTATTTAAAAAAAATTAATATTATATCTTTCACATCCATGTACTTTGTGTTGATGAAATAGTAAAAGATATTAGAAATATGCAGGATATGTGGGTTCATTTATATTTTGGTTGTTCGTACTTATTGTTGATTAAATATAAAAGTTTTAACCCCTATCCAGTTTTAATTTTAAATTAACTTCATCCATGCATGGAATATATTTGACATATATTCTATATAAAACAATAAAAAATTTATATAGTCAAAATCCTATAAAATTATTTTCACCATTTCTATTTTAGCAACTAACACTAGACATGTGGCACAAAAAAGAATAAATACTCATTTAAATAACCTACAATTTAAATCAGAATATAAAAATATTATAATTGACTTTACTCAATGATTATTATTTTGTTTTAAAGTGATATTCAACACTATATTATGAGATAAATGGAAAATTAATATGGATATCAGTATATTGTTTATTTTTGGAAGCATTAGTCGCTTACTTGGACTAAATTGGACAAACATGTTCTTTTGTATTTTTCAATGAATTTTGTCCTCCCAAATATCATTTCAAATGTGATTATTTTTGGAATTTACTATTAAGGAAATTAATAAAAACCACAAAGAATTAGAAATAACAATTAGAATTTATATCAGGTCATGTTAAATTTTAAATCCATATAAATAAAATCAACTTCAAAAATGCCAAGAAGTAGGTAGATTGACACTACCTATTACAATGTCATTATCTAAACAAGAAAGATGTCATTCTACTCATTATTTACTTTACACTACTTGATATGATCTTCCTCCATTAGCAGACTAGAACAAACGGTCCGCCCATGTAAAAAACCCTCAATAGTATCAGTAGCCAAAAATTATGATCTATACTACTAGTTTTGATACTCACTCAGGATCATGAATGATCAAGGTCTTTATCTTCCTTGAAAACAAATACAAAGTAGGTCTCGTTGACTATCAAAAGATATCTTTAGCTTTAGAATCATTGTCTATATTTGATATTAGAATGTCTTGGGATGTCATTTCAATAGAATTATCACACTCAGAAATTTCATGAGTTATCTTAAACCACTTATAAACATCATTCAAAACGTTCATCATATTTATATCACCCAAATAATATTTTTAAGTATATTTGATTCCATAATGGAATTTTTATAACTCCTTTATCATTAGAAGTAGTAATCATCTAAATTTTTAAATTGGTCAAATAAAATTTTCTATTTTACTAATAATTATAACATATTGGAATCATTTTAAAATATTTATTTTTAATTTATAAAATACTCATAATATTTCCTTGTTCAAGTGTCCAAAGATCATGTCTTCCATTTCTACAAAATCTACTTATTTGTATCATTAAAAATATCTACAGGAAAGACATCATGCATATTTTACATATCTAATATCCATATTTTAATGTTAAAGTCTTTTTTATAAACATTAATCTTTTATTATGATCATTAAATTGAATCTAAAATATTTAATCTATGAAGCACATAGCAACAACATTATCAGATCCCCCCTTCATACAATATATTTCTTAAAGTTCTTAGTATTTATCAATGAAAAATATATTATAAGGGGTTCTAAAATGTTACATGGGAAAGACTAATATGAGAGAAATAATTATCTTATGTGTAAATGAAATGTATTACATACTTTATAATTCACTTCTACATAAAATAATTCTCTTACAGATTGTCTAATTCTCTTTAATGTACCTGAATTTCATTTTTTTATATTTCCAAATTGTCTCAAATGTGTCAAATATCATACATATTGGACATAATTTCTTACATTTAGGATAATTTACATTGTAATTTCTTAAATATTTCTCTTTATTGATGAAATGTATCACACATAAGATAAGTTAAATCATCTTTTTCCAAATCATCATCTATAAAATAATGATACAAAAATATCATCAAATCAATGTAAAAAATAATTTTTTTATCAAGGAATTTACATTGATAAAACTATATATAGAATAATATAAAAATCATAATATTATAGGTTGATTTAACCTTTTCGTAAAATTTTTAATAATCATAATTATTTATGTGATTTCATCGATGTTCAATCTATCCTCCTCCTTCTAAATAATATCCTTTAATCTCCTCATCTAGTCAGATAATCAAAAACCTTTAAAATATGTTGTATATGGAAATATCACCAATATCACTTTTCCTTGAAATGGAGACTAGTACATCAATCATTCCATTAACATTTTTCACTGTCCAAGATTATTGAATCTATCAACCCAATGACTTGTAAGCTATAACCTCAAAACCATATCATTTTGTGATATTGGTTTCCTTATCAATCATGATATCCAATGTCAACTAACCATTGTGAGTCTTATAGAAATGAATCCATAAAAATCCTCCAAGCATCACCACTTTACTTTTCCAAACACATATTTTCATATTAAAAACAAATATAGTCCAACACTTCAGAACTTCATATTTGACCACATCTAAATGAACCATGAAATAGTATTAGATTCGTGGAATCTTTTAGAATTAAATGTATTAGACCACCAGGAAAACCACCCATAATAGAAACCACATCATCTAATCACTATGAAATCACCTTGTACCATTTACTCCTGACTGTATTAACACTTAAGAAACTTAATATTGAATCAAAATTATTTTTATATGATTTATTATTAGCAAGGAGAAAATATTTTACCACAACATATATTTATAACAAAACATCTTTAATAAATGAAAATTATAAAAAAATTTCCACTAAAAGATATGATAACTTAGAAATATTTATATCAAACAAATCATCTTCCAAACCAAATTATATCCAAGATAATTTGAATTTATTTCCCTAAAATTCCCTAGCTTCACTAAATACATACTTTCAAAAAAAAATCACTTAGATAACCCATATATAACCATCAATTTGTAGATAAGAATTATCATAATCACACTTATATCCACTTATTTATAAGATGTATTTTTTTTACCAAAACAGTAATTGAAAAATCATCTCAATAAGGTAACAGACAATAGCATCCTCTAAAATAGAATGAATATACAATATATAAAATCTACTATCATCTCCCCATAACAAAGGTTCCCTCCATTTATTTACTAATAATAAATTAAAAAATAACCAACAAACTCCATCCATCAAAAGTTACTTATATACCAATGTAGTACATTTTAAAAAAACTCTACCATGAAATAATATTTACCAAAAATAAATCATTTGTTTGTATTTTTTTAAACATGAACCATAGAAAAATAAGAAAACAAAAAAATCACTAACACTTCCTACTTAGGAGAGTAGTGTTAAAAAGACACATATGGTAAAAACCAATATCACCGACCTCATTTAAAATATATATCTCATCTCAAGAAGATAAATTCATTTTACACATTCAATCCACCAAGACCCACCAAAAATTTGCAAACATGGAATTAATCTTGAAAAAGATTGTGTCTAACAACATACATATTGACATAATTTTTTTTATAATAACATGTGACACTGATTAAATTAAAAAATATTTCCATTCCTTTGAGAAAAATTTCCCTATACAACATGTAATTTTTTTCCATACTCTCTCTATAATTGATAGAAACACATTGTTTTATGATCATCCAATAACAACTTGAATGATAAAGTATTTATTATATTTATTAAAATGTTTAACACTAATCATTGAAAAAAATAAAATATATCTATCTAGAAGAACACCATTAATAAAGGAATTCATTGAGTTATAGAAGTTTAAATTTTACCAAATACAATATATATTTTTGAATAAGATGATAAATATAGTACAATTACAATAATGCGGCCCTCGAGAATAATAAGCAATCATTTTAAAAAACGCGAAATAACCTTACCATTCTACCAGCCATAAAACATTGAATCTTCCCCTATTATAGTACATATGAGACTAAAATAGAGAGAACATCACATATAATGATAAAAATAAAATGAAAAATATGATATCCTTACCTCATACCTACTGGGAGAAAAAATAAATTTGTGAAATCACCATTAACATTGATATTATATCTAACTATCAAGATACATCTCATGATATTCCAAATTAATTTCTAATGAAAATCATATTTATTAAGAATATATTATTTAAAAAATCACTCCAATCACTATAATAAAAATTAATTTTAACAATACAATGTCTACAATACAGTTATGTAATGTTTGTTAGAAGTTATATTTAATAATATAAAAAATATAAATGCTATTAAAAATAATATTTAACAATACATATTATATGTATTTTAATTTTATAAATTTCATAAAAAATAATAACATACATTAATTTCATGTTGTTATATAAAAACAGCCAAAAAAAGTGAAATTAATATTATAACATATTCAAGGTATAGTTATGATATTCTTTTGGCTCCTTTACAATATTACCCCACAATTTCTGAAATAATATCCCCCACTACTCCCCCGAGAATCATTACCTACACTAAAAAAACTCTCCCCTAATACCATCACCTCCTCACCTCCTCCCAATAAAATAACCCCTCTCCTATTTGGAATAAATATCACTCTCTCACCCCTTTTGATGAAGTTTACCCCCTCTCCCCTTCATCCCCTACCCATAAATGTTTCCTTAATTATATATAAAAAATTACACTTTTGTGTAAGTTATTGATTATTTTCTATGAAACAATTCCTGATCTTCTCCTACTCATTTCACCGCATGTGATTCATTTCAAATTCTATTTATATTATATTACATTTTACTATGTCATATGAGTATCAATATTAATGTTAAGATTATACGGATCATATAAAAAATATATGGAACCATGATCCATTAATTATTTGGTATTTATATTTTATTTAGATTCATCTCACACATCAACCAATAATCTTAATGTTTACTTTGTGATTCAATTAAACTAGATTTTCCACCCCCATCGATTAAAATTTAATCATTTTACAAAAAACACAATTTAATTTTATAATACGCCAACTCCAGGAACCCAAATCCAGATATTATTTTATTAAATTTGTAAAAAATACATAGATCACATGATTAAACAATTAATTTCTCTAAAAAATTAGATACTTTCTTGAATGTTACATTATATTGAAAACATAAGATACATAATATGAAAATAAGAAATATTTATTATTTATTCTTTAAAATCCATGTTTTACATGTATTAAACCTCTTGGTTTCCTATGTAGATGGAAAAAATATAAATTGGTGATATAAAGTGATTATTAAGGGGTAAATTATAATGGAATCTATCATACATAAAAAAGGAATCAATAATAAATTAGGAATAATAAAATTTCAGAACAAATAATATATCCATGTATTACATAACAGTAAATAAATTCATGTATAAGAATAAATGATCTCATAGTGATGGATGGTATAATTATAGACATCATGAGAATACATTCAAGGCCTCATTCCATGAAATAATACTTAAATTAGTAAGGATTATACCAAATACCCAACAATTTTGTTTCACAGGACCTATCAATGCATTGAGGGGTTATATTATTTTGGGTCCTAATCATCCAAGAATAAGTCCAATGATTACATGATATGAAGAGATTGGATAATAAATACATATCATAATTTTCCCTATGAAACCTTATAAATAATCACTTATATGTAATCTATATTTCTATATATATGAATAATGGATATAAGGAATATAAATATTGACCCATTCAATTGAACATTATTGACATATAGGTGAATATGCCACAACCAATACAAAAATAATAAGATATTCACAATAAAATGGAAAGTTCCATTTTCAAAGGAATGAAAAAAACATATAAGTGAAGTGTATTTTCATTATATAGAGATATCAATATGAAATAATCCTTCATTATGGTTTTTAAATATTTCATGAATTATCCAAATCAATTCCTCTATTAGTGTCAAAATAGGTGTACGAGTAGAATCTCCGGTTGTGTATTGAGTGAAGGTTGAGTTAATACTAAACCACACTTTTTAGAGTTAATAACCCAAGATGAAATATATAGAGAGCCTAAAAATTGTTTTCTGTATGCATAGATGGATTTTATTAGGAGGAAACCACACCCTCTTTCAATTAATTTTTTATATATATTATAGCCATGGGGGTGTTTGTGTATTATTAAAACTTATAAATGTAATATAATGAGAGTTAATGGTAGTAACTAATTGAAAATATAATTTTTAATTTATAATAATTAATCGTAGTAACATTTCCCAACAAAGAGAAAATAGTTTGTAAAGAGTGAAAAAATAAAGGATATATGAGGTTAAGAACCCACACATTGCAATGTAGATTTTTAAAGCTTTATTTGGACACATTAAAACCCCATAAACTCCATAGATAATCTTTTGAGATGAGATTAAAAGGTAATTTATGCATAAGGACTTTATAGTGGAGTGTAATGGGACAATGGTTGGGTATTTATAATTGAGGTGGCAATATTTTTGGGTTAAAATGTTGTTTTTTTAATTTAATCCAACCATGTTTGAGTAGTATTGAGTACCACCAAATAATTTGGATTATTATTAAAATATTATAGTTAATTTGCATTAAAATTAATCCAAAATTAAATTAGACCTTCCAACTAATCCTATAGATGAAAATAACTATTTTTTTATTTGGATAAATTGGAATTAACATTCTATAATGGAAAATATTATTATATATATTAAAATAAATACTTTTAAACATATTATTTTAATCCATAAATATTTTTTTATGAAAAAACGAATCATAAATTTTCAACCCTTTCTTATATCATAATGATGTTATAAAATTCATGATATTTATAAAAAACTATTTTTCTACTATTCACCAAAAAATATTTTCTTAGAAAAATATCAAAAATTCATATTAAGATAATTTAAACATTTAAATCTAAAAATTATACCTTTTTATAATATTAAATTACTAAAATTCATAAATATTACTTAAAAAATCATATAATATATAGAAATGAAATTTATTTTGAATAATGGTTATTTATAATGGGTTCTTTTATCATGGGAGAGAATGTTCCCCTCGTGCCTCTCTCTATTTGGAATTTTACCACCATTTTTATTGAACCACTACCTGTTCCCTTAAATGTTCTGCTAAACCCTCTTATTCTAACTAATGAAAACAGAGGGGATATATAACACTACTGTCTATCTCATCTCTTTCCCCTCGGGTGATCGGAGTGTCGAGAGTGAATTTCGTGAGAGGTGTTATTTCAGGTCCGCTGAGGTCGGAAATTCTGAATAACCTCCACTACATTATAGGTATTTCAATTATTTCCAGATGCTCAGTCTAGGAGGTGGGTTTACCAATGGTGTATCTATCGATTTTGAAGCCTGGTGAAGAGGAATTTTACCACCGTTGGTCCTTGACGGTGAATTTCGGTCATGAGATTTCGTCACACTCCTTATTATAATATTTTGTCAGTTCTTGGGGTCTTGAATATCCTATGGAGGAATTATCAATATCCGGGAGAGTTTTTTGTGTCTACCTATTCCCCATGGAAGAATTTTTGAAGGAATGGTCTAAGAAGGATTGTGTTGGTATTCCTCTATTTATTGAGCATAGGAAGAAAATCATTAATGGAGAGATTTATCTCAACATTAATAGAGGATTTTATCCCATCATTAATGAATAGTTAATTATAAATATTACTGGATGGAAAATTTAATGTTTACTTCATTAAATGGATATATGGACTTGGTTTATTTATAAGAAGATCTAGTAACATATTTTAAAAGGTGTTCCAGCATGATGTAGCCAACAAGAGAGAACTGTGAAGGGGTTTCCACGTTTTCTGTAGCCAGTGTGACATGATGATGATTATGCAATTAACTTGTACTCACAGAGAGGTTAATGGAAAATTGTTCAAGATGTATTCCAGCGAGAGTAATAAGGGGACTACCGTTGTTGGTGGTAGCATGTACGACACATTAGTGTTTAATAGGTGTGGAGCAGTAGCAATCTAATCAATGATTAGATCCATGCATTGAATGTATTCCTGATAGTGGTGACCAGGTGGTGTGTCCTAAGTGATGATTGGTGGTACATTATGATGGTGAGATCATGGGAGATAAATAATTTTGGTGTGCAATATGGCGTGAAACTGATGCATGTTTGAATGAAGATCTCTAATCTAGTGATGTTTTGTTAATAGAAGGGTGACATTTTTTAATAGTTGGATCTTTTGTAAATATCGTCACTAAGATGTTTTTTAAGAGATGATGAAGGCATATCAGGGTTTAGTTTTCATACAGGTTATTTCTATGCCCACAATGACATTCATGTTCCATCATTACTTGGATTATTTTTATTCTATGATTCATAGTAGATATTTCATGGAATTTCCCCATGGAAGTTTTAATCGTTTTTATCAAAGTATTTTTCCACATCAGAAATCCTACATGATGATTTATTTATTCTGATTTATATCTCTTCCATATTTCATCAGGTTTGCCAAAATTATTTTTCAAGTAATTTTCATCCCAATATCGGGATTCTCCATCAATAGTGGAATTAAAGGAATGTTTATGCTTGCAATTTAATATGAGAATTTTGGATGTTTCTGGGAGGTTTGATAATCCTTTTATGAATTAGAATAAGGTTTTTAAATTAATTAAGGTTGAGAGTGGTGATTCACATGTCTGATCAGGGGATCTTGAGTAGGGGAGTAGTTATTTTTGGAAGGTGCTCTAGATAATTTTGTGGTCACTATTATGGTTCAGATATATGTTTTTTGTTCTTGTCTTGTTCCACAGTATGGTGCAGATATAGACGTCATGAAATGTTTGGAGTTTGGATTTCTTTTTCATGGGGAACAAATATTTTTCTGTCATAAGTGCAATAGGGTGTTTTCATATTTTCTATAGAGGATGATGGTTTGTGTGATATTGATTTTTTTCCATTCCAACTGAGTTTGGTGGATGTTTTAATTTTATGATGTGCTGAAGGGGAAGATTGTTGTGATTCAAAAATTTATTGAGGAGAGAGAGAAAATCATTAATAAAGATATTTATGTAAACATTAATAGCTGAATTTCTCCCAATATTAATGGAGAATTAATTCTCAATGTTAATGGATGTACAATTTAATTTTGACTGCATGAATTAGAGATACGGACTTGGTTTCTATATAAGAGTATGCAATGAAATATTTTAAAAGGTATGCCCACATGATGATGCCAATAAGGGAGTGACAAGAAGGGGTTTCCATGTTTGTGGTAGCCCATGTAACTTGATGATGACAACGTAGTTAACTTGTACTTGTGTAGAGGTTCTTGGAAATATATTCAAGATATAGTAAACCAAGATAATCAATGGAGCTATGGCATTAGCGGAATCATGTGATGTGATTTGGAATTTGACAGGTGCATAGAACAAACAATGAGATCCATGATTAGGGACATGTATCAAATGTATTCATGATATTGGTTATCAAGTGGTGTGTCCCAGTTGATTATCGATGGTACATTACAATAATGAGATCATGGGAGAGAAATCCTTTAGGTATCGCAAGACGGTTCAAGGGTGACACATCTTCAGATGAAGATATCCAAGGTACTGATATATTGTTGAATGAAGGGTAATGTTTTGTCACAAATGGATCTTTTGAGCATGGCATTAGTGAGAATTTGTTAGAGAAGATGGAGTCATATTGGGTTGTGGTTTTCACGAATGTGTTTTCTATACTATAATTGAAATTTAAGATCGATCATTACTTGTATTTTTTATATTCTCCGATTCATAGTGGATATTTCTCAAAATATCCATGTTGTTTTTTAATCCTCCGAATTAGAGGGTTTTCCTCATTAAAAACCCCATGTGATGATTTATTTATTTAGCTTTATATCACTTACATATTTAATTAAGTTTCTCAACTATTTTTGCAAGAAACTCTCACATCGAGATCGTGATTCTCTCCCAACAGTTTGGGTGTGGTTTGCTAGAAAATTATCTTTTTCCAATGGACCTCGGATGTGTATGTTGTGAGAGATTCAAGATTAGAAGCTGTGTGAGTAAATATTCCCAACCTTACTCTTTTGCTTTACAATCCATCTATCCTACAAGTATGGGAAATTCATATTGAGGGTTTTTCTATGCTAATGAATAAATACACAAATTACAATTCTCGTTTGTGGTTTGCATCTATATGGAGATGGAAATGTTACTATATTTTGTAGAGAATGTTCTTATCAAGGTTGGGGAAGTCTTAACTTGGTGGAAACTTATCTTTTTCACTACTACAAAATAGGCCATTAACAACACTGGTCTTTATCAGTGCTAGAAAAAAGCACTTATAAAGGTGACCTTTATTAGTACTATAATAAGTGGTGATAAAGGATACCTTTTACCAGTTCGTTTTTTAGCACTGATAAAAGGCACAATTTAAGAGCTATTTTTTAGCGGTGATAAATTGTACCCTTTATCAATTATTTTATTTTTAGTGCTGATTAATGGTACCCTTTATCAGCACTTTTTTAGCCCCTGTAAAGGAATACTTTTTCAGTGCTTCTTTAGCACTGAAAAAGGTCTGAATAAAATTAAATAATTAAATAATAAAAAATAAAAGTAATTTTATTTAAAAGAATATTAAAATTTTTATTAATAAATAATAAATAATAAATATATAGATATATGTAAAATGAAAATTAAATATATAAAAATAAAAAATATATAAATTAAGAAAAATATTAAAAATATTATTAATTAAATAATTATTGAAAATGTTAATAAATAGTGTATATTAAATATAGATATATACATATATATATTTATGAATGTATATAAATATTATTTATATAATACAAAATATTTATGCTATACATTAAATACTAATATATTTTGTGAATAATGGTTTATAATTAAAATTAATATGATTTAAAAATATGAAGAAATTTCATTGAGTAATAGACATAATTGAATGTCGTTTGATTTTTCAATTTAACATAGATCAAACATGTTTTATATTGATTTCACATATACATAATTAATTTATTATTATATAAAACAAACACACACAAATATTTACATAATTAATGAAATCTTACATAGAAAAATATACACCGAATATTTATGTAATTTATTCAAATTTTAGTATTCATTTTAGATTTTAATTTTAACATGAAAATTTTAATATATTATTTCTTTAATTGAATAAAATTTTATTATTTATTTTTAATATTATTATAGTTTGGTATCAATTAATTTTTAATGTGTTTTATTTTTTATTTTTATTTTTTTTATTTTTGGCAATTTAATCAATTTATATTATGTATTATATATATATATTTATTTACTATGTTTTATTATTTTCAAAATTTTTTCATCTTTATTTAAATATATATCCATAGTTTTTTAATAATTTATCTTTAATTAATAAAACTTATCAATTATTCAATGTTAGAGTGTACTCATTTGTAATTATTCAATTTCACTCATTTTTAACATAAATGCACTTAAGATTAAATAATCATTAATAATTTAAATAATATATATGT
Organism: Viscum album; assembly: GCA_963277665.1. Classification (NCBI taxonomy): domain Eukaryota; kingdom Viridiplantae; phylum Streptophyta; class Magnoliopsida; order Santalales; family Viscaceae; genus Viscum; species Viscum album. The sequence continues at coordinate 1,042,010,899 of OY728129.1, forward strand.
AAAAACCTATTTACAAATAAATATATTTATAAATATATATTTACTATATTTATACATTTATATATTTATAATTACAAATAAATAAATATTATTTTTTAAAAAAGTATTTATATAATTATAAATAAATAATAATATATATTTAAATAATTATAAAAGTATAATAAATTTAATTAAATAATGAATAACTTTACTGTATATATATATATATTATATATATATATTTATTAAATATATATATTTATATATAATTATATAAATATATATAATGATGTAAATATTATTTTTTATAAAAAATATTTATATAATTATAAATAAACAATTATATATTTACATAAATGTAAAATTATAATAAAAGAATTTAAATAAAGATTATATTTACTATATTTATATTTATATTTATTTATTATATATATATATAATTATATAATTATATCTTTATTTTTTTATTTATAATTATAATTATAAATCCTTTATAAATGCTTTTATGGAAGCGCTGATAAAAGTGTCATGATATATTTAAATAACCCTAACCAATCGCGAACTCAACCTGATATCCGAAGCTTTTATGGAACACAACCTTGGAAGGTGCTCCCCCTCGGTGAATCGAAGATCGAATCAATTCTCGAAAAATTACAAGGTTCAAATCCTAGGCTTGAACGATTCAAGGGTAAAATAAATCCAAAGCTCAAACAGTTTCCAAGTTTTTAGTATCGTTACTTTCTCTTAGATGATTCAAAGCTTCAATATACACTATCTCATTTTTTCCTCATCATCCTCACTCATTGATTTCTTGCTTGGCGATATCTATTTTCATTTTTTTTATCATTATTAATTTTTTACCTTCAGTATATCCATATGGTCCACAGTGTTTATTGGGGCTGTTTGGTTGAAAGGAGATGGGGCTACTAGAGCTTAAGTAATATGTGTGATGGAGTGTCTATCCCAAACTCTTATCCTCCTATCTTGAGTTTCCAATTGATGTTGAGAATAATATTTTAATTTATGATTATTTTATCCTTTCTTTTGTTCTAGGCCATGGACCATGCACATTCACTATATTTTATAGAGTGAAAATAATTTTTAATTTTATTTAGTTGAATATTTTATGGAGATAAATATCCCAATAAAAAGTTTCTTGAATATAATGATCCATATTTTTTAGGGAATCTGATCATAATGAGAAAGAGGATTGGGTGGTGAAAATTGAGAGGGTAAATGACACCCTCCAGATTCCACCTTTCCTTAAGGTGAAATGTTCTGCCTTTATGCTTGAATGTCCTATCCAATGATTATGTGAGATTATGGTCCAAGGTAAATGAAATGAAAATTTATAATGAAAATACCACTTTAGTGAAGACTTGTATTCGTTTGAACCTTACAATATCTAATCTAGATATTCAAATTAAAACCTGCAAGTAAGTTGAGAGATAACTCACATTTGAAGGTCATTAGTAGCATCAAATGTCCACAACCACCTAATAGATCATATCCAAGAAAAATTATCACTTTGGTTATCCCTAGGTTTGTTTCATTTTAATCTCCAATTTATTTTTTTAATTATTGAGAATATCCCCATTCTAGTTAGTAAAAAATATCTATCAATTTTATCTTGTCATCCTAAAAACATCTCAACCACCCCTTATTAACTTAATATTTAAATGTCTTATTATCTAAAATGATCAATTTTACAATACCACAGATCAATTTCTCCATTAAAACACAATTCCCATACATTTATACCGATCCAAAATTGGAATATGGTTCAGATGGTTTTCTACACTTTTTTAAAAATATATCCATCTTTGAAATAATAACCCAATCATTAATACTTCTTAAAAATCACTTCAGTTCCTTCATCCCATATATAATAAAACCTATGTATTTTTTACATTATTCCATCTGAAAGAAGATAATTCTTTAACATTACCTTTTATTTCCAACATCTTTTAAATGAAAACAATTTATCTTAAGAGATCTAACATTCCTAAAATAATAAGTACCATTTGAACTTGTCAAAAACATGTAATTACATCAATTTACCAATCATGTGAGATAAAATACCAATATCTAATATAAAATGTGGTTTCATATTTAAATAATTTAGCATGACATTGATTATAAATTCATCTTACATTACATACTTTTTCATATAATAAATTTATAATTATTTCTTCACATTCATCCATGTTTTTATAAAATTTTTACAATCCTTCAAACAAACGTTTAATTTATAAAAAGTTTAATAGTGTTCATTAAATTGTTTAAATTCATCATCTAATTTTACTTCTTAATATTTGTCTCACTTTAAAATTATTTTTGTAAGAGTGGTTCTTCACCCATTTAACTTAAAACCTATATATCTTCCATAATTACTATAATTTATTTCATCATGACTAAAGATTTATACTATGCACCCAAAATCACCATATAACCCATAATGGTCATGAAAATGAAATTTTCTTATAAATCAAACTCTTTTTATTCTTTAAAATAATTCTTCTTTTCATCCTATCTAGAAATAATTCTTGAAACAGTTTATTAAAAGTTGTATTTCTTCTATAAATATAAAATTCATAGAGACCCCAGAGATTCATATATCATAACATTCCCCCACTGAGACCCCTTTATTCACAAATAATATTGTTTATGCATCAAAAATATCACCTTTAATAGGAAAAGAGTTAATAATTATTTCCAATGGTATAATTCTTAAAAATGGGAGGCATTGCCCCTTTTAGAGAACACACTATAGTACAACTATCATCCTCATCAGCTTCATCTCTCAAAAAGATATTATTGCACTTTGTTGTTTTAGAATCATCCCCCATCTCTTTTTTTCTTTCTTATACTACTCTGAGTAGTAGTCATCCCATGAATGACTAATTCTTATAGTTTTTCAAGAAACATAGATACATGTCCACAAGATATGGAGGATGTGTGTAAAAAATGCAATGATAAATGTTTAAGAGATGAGATTATGAGGATGAAAGTTGTCTATAACATTCAACTTTTACTTAATTCAAAGGATAACACCTACCACAATGGAGTAATTATTTTCCTAAATTCAATTACCCATTTTATTTACATAATATTGAAATTATTTGAAATAATAAATTGTTGGTTTCCCTTATTAGAGTTACCAAAAACTTTTACTTTTTATATTGAATATATTATGTGTATTTATTTACTTATTGTATAAAATTAAAATTTTATAAACCTAATAGGATAGATAATAATCGAAAATAGATGCGCACTAATAATTTTACAAAATCGTATGAAGATGGTGTTAAATATTTCATCATGTTCGCAATAGATCATGCACAATACCCTCCTTAAATCCTTTATCTATGTTTACATTTTTGTTATTCATGAAAAATTAGTTCAGAAGAGTTGGAAGAACATTTGAATTTTCATAGAATAGATCAGAGCTATAAATGTTCGAGTAAACATGGGGAAAATATGAATGGGTACACCGATGGGGATGATACTACTCTTTATGGATAATTTGATATGAATACTACAGAAAATGATACTGTTGATCACATGAATGAAATTACAATATAAATTGAATGTGTCCATCATGATTGTCCAAGGTTTTTTGAGATGTTAAATAGATATGTTAAGAGACCATTGTATACCAATTTTACTAAATACACACTATTTTCAGCTATATTGATGTTATATATTTTTAAATATAGTAGTGGATGGAGTGGTACCCACTTTAAAAAACTACTCGGTCTCCAGAATGATATGATACTAGAATAAAATTTACTACCATTTCAAAAATATTATACAACATGAATAATATATTTAATGGGAATGGTATCTATAAAAATATATTCTTGTCCAAATGATTGCATATGGTTTTTCAAGGACCACGAATCATTCATAAAATTCTCTATGTTTGGTGTGGGATGATTCAAGAAAAATAAATCAATTCCTTCAAAATCTATATAGTAATTTCCTATAATTCTATAATTTATAAGACTATATGGATGTTAGGAAACTACGAGACAATTGACAAGACATATAGATACAATAATTCAATATGGGAACCTGTTCCATCCAACACATTCTCCTCAGTGGATGAAAGTAGATTACGAGTATCCTGAATTTGGAAATGAGTTGAGAAAATTTCATCTTTGATTATCCATAGATGGAATAAATACTTTTGGTCTACTGAGTAGTACTCATATTACATGGCCCATCATGTTGGTAAATTATAAATTTCCAACATGGTTATGAATGAAATGAAAATACATTATGTTGTCTCTACTTATATATGGACCAAATAAACCTAGTAATGATATTGACATATATTTGGCTACATATATCAAAGATATGAAATTGTTGTGGGAAACATTTTTTACAATGTATGATGCGCATTAAAGTGAAAAATTCACATTGAGGTCTATGTTGTACATGATTATAAATGAATTATCCAATTATGTAAATTTATCAGGATATATAATTAAATGAATATTGGGGTGTCTCATTTGTGAAAAATTTACATACCCAGTTTAGTTTAAACATTCATCAAAGATTGTGTTTTTAGGATATCAGAAATATTTAACTTGACTACATAAATACCGATCCTAGATGAAAAAATTCTATGGGAACATTGATTAAGGTAAACACCATCTTCAATAATAGGTGATCAATTGTTCTATAAATTAAAATATATTGAGAATGTTTTTGGTAAACCATTTTAAAAAAACCTTATGAAATCAGGTTAGAAGAAGAGATCAATTTTCTTTGAATTGTCGTATTGGAATTGTCTGTAAGTCAGATATTTTCATGATATCACTTATATAGAAAAAATTTATTTGATAGTGTTGTTAGAACATTACTAAAAGGTCCTAGAAAAAAACATGGAATTAATGAAAATTTGGATATGATTGAAATGGGGATAAGGGAAGAGTTGGAACATGTTGAGGGTAAAAGGAATACTTTTCTTCTTCCTACATATTAAACTCTATTCAGACATGAAAACTGCAATATTTTATTTTCCATAATAGTGTAAAAGTTCTAGAGGGGTATTCATCAAATATCTATAATGTCATGTCAATGACTAATTTGAATTTCCAAGGACTAAAATGGCACAAATTATATGATTGGATGTAATATTTGATTCATGCTTCTTTCTGTTTCATTCTGCCTCAAAATGTACGACATATATTGACCAGACTATGCTTATTTTTTAGATCCACATGTAGTAATGTTATAGATTTGATAAAGTTTCTAATCACAAATTAGGATGTTGTAATCATATTATGTAAATTAGAGATGTTTTTCCCACTATCATTTTTTTTATAATGTTCCATCTAATGGTTCAATTAGTTAGAGAGGTTAAACTATGTGGTTCTGTTGATTATAAATGGATGTATCCTATTGAACGGTATTTGTATATTTTGACAGGGCACATAAAGAATTGAAGTCATCCAGAATGTTTTATTGAATAATCATATATTGTTGAAGAAGATAATGAATTCTATTCTGATTACCTATCAGAGGCTGATATAACCGGTCTCCCAATGACTCATCACAATGGACACCTTATGGGGGAAATGATTTCTAAAAGAGATGTTTTTACAATTACCTTGGTATAATGGGAGAAAATTATCCTTTGAATTTTACATAATAGTGAAAATGTTGATCCATACATTAAACCCCAGAAAAAAATTCTTAGATATTTGAAACCATCAATGGATGAAGTATGGATACAAAATACACATAATCAACAGTTTATAGGATAGTTCAAGGATAAAATTTATAAGGAGTTATCTAAAAATAAAAATTCAATTACCGTATGAATTTAATGTCTAGACAAAGGACCGAATGAAAATGTTATATCTTACACTAATTTTTTAATCAATGGTTATACGTTATATACAAAAGAACATGATGAATGTAGTATGATGCAAAGTTTTGGTGTTATCATTGTGTTAGAAGTGATGAACATATCTTTCTCCATGTATAGAAATTAAATTTATGAAAATATGTTATATTTTGTCATTATTGAAAAGTTATATGGGTCAGATTATACAAAATTTCATGTGCCCATTTTTTGTTGAAAATGGGTTGACAATATGAGTGTAGTGAAAGTTGATGAAATTGGCTTTGTGAAGGTCAATTTAAAAATGGAAGGAGAAATGGATGAGCCATTCATAATGGCATCACAAGTAGTGAATGTATTTTATGTATCAGATCTAGTGAACAAGAATTGGTTGAATTTCCTGGTGGAGACTAAAACAAATGTTTGGTGGGTTGAAAATTCAATCGAGGTTAACCCTTTCATTAGGAGATCAAAATAATTTCATATCAGATAAAATGTAGAAAATGACTTATATATTATATAGGACAACAAAGAAGTGATTTGGATTCTCGATAGGGGAAACAAATATATAAAACCGTTAGAAAATAAAGAGTGTTCAATGAGACGGTAAACATGTTTTTTAATATACTATGTTTTTCCTCATAATATTATATGTTCTTTATTGCATTAACATAATATAAATTAAATGTTTGACTACTCAGGCAGAAAATATCTTCTACACATGATGATGTTTCCAATACCTCTAAAGAACAAAATATAATGAAGGAACCCATTTGGGAATATGTAAAGGTAATGTTCCTATATAATTTTTATATTTTAATAAAAAATTATATAATAAAATATTGATTTAAATTCCATTATTCTTTGTAGAGATCGTTTTTAAAGGATTTATGTCCATATTTTATGCCTTTTTACATCTAAACATTCATAGACTTCTTCTACCTCAAAATATTTTCACCCCTAAAATGTTGCGTTTGTCAATTTCATTCAAGTTCCCTTTATTGTCTTTATAAAAAGAGAAAATATGCTTCCTCTACTCAATCATAGAGGCTATATTGATGTTTTCATAGTAATATAATTGTCAATAGAATTGATGTATTGTTTCATTTTTATTTACATTTTATTTATTTTTGGTATTAAATTATAATAATTGTTTTCTTATACAGGTGGATTCTTTTTTTCTGATTTGGGGTGGTTTTTCAATATTTCATGACTTTCTTCACCAAAACATCCACATAATTATTCTCCCTCAAAATTTTTTCACGCTTTTATTATTGGAATTTATCAATTTCCTTCATGTTCCCTCCACTGCTCAATCATAGAGGCAATCTTGATGTTTTCATAGAAAATCATTGTTTATTGAATTAATTTATTTTTTCATATTTATTTTTAATTTATTTATTTTTATTATTACTCAAATAATAATAATTTTCTTATATATGTGGATTCCTTTATTCTAGTTGGGATGGTCTATCCATCTTTCATGCCTTTCTGCTTCAAAAATTCCATAAACTTCTCCTTCCTCAAAACGTTTTCACCCCTACAGTGTGGGAATTAATCACTATACATAGAGTTCCATCCAATTATCAATCATAATGGTTTTTTTCATAGTAAAATAATTTTATATAGAGTTAATTAATTGTTCATTATTTATTTTTATTTTATATCTTTTCCTACTACTCATATAATAATTGTTTTCTTATACAGGTGGATTATTTTGTTCGAGTTAGGGTGGTTTGTTCAAAGCATCTCATGATCATGAGAGATTGGACTTATAGTATGTAATTGAGATATTGTAGAAAATGAAATGCATCAAGAATGTATACAACCATCATGAAAAGGTAAATTTATACAAATTATTTAACTAATTGTTTCATAAATTTATCAAAATTGTTTAAGCTAATTTAATTATCACTTTTATCTAATGGTTCTTGAGTTTTTTTCATATATATTTTAGGATGTCATATTTTGATTTCAACTATTTGTAATAATGCACAAAAGAGAAAAAATATTTATTCCGGCCAATGTTATCACACTTTCCATTTCATTTCGTTATTGAGCATCCTACACTGTATATTGATTTGATGTTCATAGTCAAAAATCCTTCCCCATTTTTGAAATCCATAATAGTAGAAGAAGATCATGTGCCCATTTTGGTGAATTTTCATGACATAATGGGACATGATCTTCATATACTCTTTTGGATCTCAACAATGATAAAGGATTTTTGACTAAGAACATCGAGTCAATATGAAATATTAGATGTTTTAAAAATAAAGGAAATGAAAATCCTATTGAATATGAAAGTTTATATTTTTTCGAGACTTTAGGATGTATGGGAATAAGACACACCTAAATACAACACACGGTGTGATTGGTATGACACAATGTGCTTCTTTTTATTTAAAATTGATAATAACTTTATTAAAAAAGACAACTAACATACTCAAAACCAATAAAAAATATTCATATTATTTTGATACACTAATATAATGATCCATAAGTCATTGTTTACATATAAAATTTAGTCTTACCTCAATCCGATACATGATGTGCCCAATATGAATCAAAGTGTCTGTTATCAGATTAAAATCGATATTTTAGTTCAAAAAGTGTCACTCATTGAAAACTAAGAAAACACACTCATATTTTCATGATAATTTATGACATCAATTCATAAATTATTTTTTACATGTAGGAATCATTCTCACCCAGACTGATACATGATGAGATCACTATTAGTCAAAATGCATGTTTCCAGTTTAAAATGACATTTTAGTAAAAAAGAAAAGTGACATAATCAAAACTGAGAAAATACATTCATATTTTTTTCAAAATTTATGAAAATTATCCATAAGTAATTTGGGATGTTTATGAATCATACACACCTCAAACTCACACATGGTGTGATTAGCAAGACTCTAAGTGTGTCTGTTTATTTAAAATTAAAATCAGTTTTAGTAAAAATGACTATTAACCAGCTCAAAACCAATAAAACACATATGGATTGTTTTTATACTTTATTGAAATGATCCATAAGTCATTTTTGACATGTATGAAATAGATGTACCTTAATTTAATACACGATTTTCCCAGTAAGACTTATGGTGTCCATTATTAGTTTAAAATCAACATTTTAGTTGAAAAATTGTTACTCACTGAAAATTGATAAAATATAATAAAAATGTTCTTGATAATTTAGGACATAGATTCAAAAATCATTTCTAATATGCTAGAATCAGTCTTGCATCAATCTGATAAAATATGTGATCGGTATGAATAAAATTGTGTGTTTCCAGTTTAAAATGAAATTTAGTAAAATAGATAAGTGATGTACTGAAAACCAATAAAAATAATTTCGATTTATTTATTACTTTAAGAAAAGTATCCATAAGTAATCTGATATGTTTAGGAATTAGCTACACCTCAATCTGATGCATTGTGTGACCGATATGACGCCAAGTGCATCTTTTTATTTAAAATTTCCTTCAATCTTAATAAAAAGTATAACTAACCTACTCAAAACCAAGAAAACACATTTGAACTATTTTTATACCTCAATTAAATTATCCATATTTCATTTGTGATGTGTATCAATCATCTTCACCTCACTCTGATACATGATTTTACCGGTATGGCTCAATGTGTTGAATTATCTGTTTAAAATCATCATTTTAGTTCAATAAGTATCATTCAAAAAAAAACTAAGAGAATTTCTTCAGATTTTATTGATAATTTATTAAATATATTCATAAGAATTTATTATGTGTAATTATTGGTCTCCCATAAAAATGACACACGATGTGATAGGTATGAGTCAAAGTGTGTTTTTCATTTTTAAGTGAAATTTTAGTAAACAAGAAAAGTGACATACTCAAAACAATGAAAACAAATTTTTATTGTTTGAATACTTTATTAAAACAATAAATAATTCATTTTTGATGTGTAATAATTAGAATCGCCTCAATTCGATTCACATTGGGATAGATATGATTCCTAATGCATCTTTTTAATTTAAATTGACATCAATTTTAGTAAAGAGTACATTTGACCTACTCGAAACCAAGAAAATAAATTCATATGTTTTTATACATTAGTAAAACTATAAATAAGTCATATGTTATGTGTAGATATTATCCTCACCACAATTTGATACAAGATGTGCCGAACCTGACTCAATGTGTCTGTTATCAGTTTAAAATCAAATTTTTAGTTCAAAAAGTGTCACTCACTAAAAAAAATAAGAAAATGTACTGTTATTTTCTTGATAATTTAGGAAACCTATTAATATTCCATTTTTTATTTGTAGTAATTGGTCTCACATCAAAATGATACACGATGTGATTTGTATGATTCAAAGTGTGTGTTTCCAATTTAAAATGATTTTTTTAAAAAGGGATGTACTCTAAACTGAGAAAACACATTCAAACTGTTTTTATAATTTTGGATAATGACAAAAATTTATTAGATGTGTGTAGGAATTTTATGTATCTCATCTTTATGCATGGTGTGACAATATGGATCGAAGTGCATCTTTTTATTTTAAAATTGACTTCAATTTTAGTAAAAAGAACGATTAAAAAACTCAAATCCAAGAAAACACATTTTAAATGTTTTGATACATTAGGAAACTGATATATATGTTATTTTTCATGCCTATGAATCTTCCTTACCTCAATTAGATATATGATTTTCCCATTATGACTCAATGTGTATGTTATCAGTTTAAAATTGACATTTTAGTTCAAAAAGTGTCACTCACTAAAAACTGAGAAATTTCACTTAGATTATCATTATAATTTAAGAAGATGATTCAAAATTCATTTTTGATATGTAGGAATATGTATCACATCAAAATAATACATTATGTGACTAGTATAATTCAAAGTTTTTGTTTCTAGTTTAAATGAAATTAAAAAAAAGACAAGTAACATACTCAAAACTGAGAAAACACATTCAGATTGTCTATATAATTTTGAAAAAATGATCCATAAGTCATTTGAGATTTATAGGAATCATCTATAGCTCAATCCAATAAACAATTTGATTGGTATGAATCGAAGTTCTTCTTTTCAATATATAAGGGTCATTTTAGTTTAAAATGCACATCACATAACCAAGACTAAGAAAATGATCCTAGATTGTTTTCGCATCATTCTATCTACTATTACCTAACTGACTTCCTTATTATTTTTATCATATACTTATTTACATTATATTTTTTAGGGGTGGGGGATAAACAAAAAAAACCTACCAAAATGCCCATAGGGAGGATCAAAACCAAGACCTCCCAAACACCACCACAAGACGCAGCCACTAGGCTACGCCTATGAGGATTTATCTTATACTTATTTAATTAATTTTTACAAATATAATGCTTTAATAAGAACAAGAAATGGTTTGATGTATAAGAATCAACCGAAACTCAATCTGATACCTAGGGTTCCTGGTATTACTCAATGTTTAGTTTAAAATTAATAATTTTTGTTCATTTATTTCATTATATTATTGATAACATAATATTTTTTTTTCTATAAAGTGTATTATTTTTCTTGTTTATGGGTTTTTTGTTTAGAAATAACATGATTTAGGTTTAGAATCAAAAGATAATGGAACCTTAGCGTTTTTGAATGTATGTAATAATTTATAATTATGTAATTGTATAAACCAAAGTCTAAAAATGTCAATAATATAGTGTTGTTTTTCTTATATTTGTGTTGTAAATTTCGTTTCTTTTAAATTATGTATTGGTACTTCATTTTTTTGATATATAGTGGTGTTTCTGGTGCTTCGGTGTGCTGTTACATCAAAGTGTCGTATGTCACTTTATCAATGCTTTCAAAGGAGCTGATAAATGGATCATTTATTGATGCTTTTAAAAGTGCTCATAAATGGGTTCTTTATCAATGCTATTATAGACACTGATAAAGGTTTTCTTTAACGATGCTAAATAAAAGCGTTGGTGAATATTGTTATTTTTCATCATTTATAAAATTTTCGATAAAGGACCCCTTTATCAGTACTTTTTTAGCACTGATAAATGACTATGGATTTTAATCTCGCTCCAGTAGTTAGTTATTTTATTTCACTAATAGTGGCCATTTTCAGCGCTGTTAAAGGCCTATTTCATAATAGTGCTTCCAAGATTCTCCTAGGTTATGTGAGTGTTATCTTCTCTAAGGCCATTGAACTACTATGTGAAAGCATAAGTTTCTGGACAATGGAAATCAAAAGGTTGAAGACGGTCCTATAGTCAATAGCTCTACCACCGCTGGTGTAAATATTTTGCTACCCAAATTGGCTCCCACTCATAAATTGATAATTTAAGTGTTTAATTGGTTGGGCCTTATTTAGAATCCCGTTATAATTTTTTCCCTCATAAGGATCACCTATCCACCCCTACTAAAACATGGGATGATCTTTCCAAGGTGGATACCCTAATGGAGTTGGAATAACTTGATTGATTGACATCCTCCCACCAAAGTTTCTCTCACTCGGAATGAGTTGTGAAGGATACGTTTCCCTTTATTTAAGGGATTATCTTATTGGTAATGTGGAGAAGAAATACTAGTCTGACCCACTTTATGATCATGATGGGTATGAAAGTGATTGGAAGGATGTAGTTGATCAGCACATATGGATTGAACAAAAAATGTTTAATTCTATGATCCGTATGGGTAAGAAGAAATCTATGTTTTCTTCTATTAGGGGTTCTAAAAAAGGGTTGAAGATCCTTACAAGATCTTAAATATCTTTTGATCTACGTAAAATAGAAGCACTCTTCGTAATGTTATAGGGGAACCAAATTCTACCAGTCTCAATAGCTCTCCTGGATATCATGGAGCCAGTGACTTTACTATAAATGGGATGAAAAATTTGGGTGTAAAGGGAGGTATCCTAGGATGTGATAAAGGTGTGACCTCTAAATCAAGAACCAAAGGTAATAAAACCTTAGTGAATGAAGAAGGATTACAACTAGTTATGATTAAATAACCCAAAATTCGTGAATCTCAATCTCATGTGGATCTTCCATCCGACTCATTGTAAGACGATTCTCAAAGGCGTGAGTCTATACATATATCTCTTCTATAGGCTGATAACTCAATTGGATGGACCAATGATGATTCTAGAATGGTGGAGTTGTCATATCCACCTAAATTAAATGATCCAATTAAGAATTATTATTCATTATTTTAGGAATTAGATGTGGAATGTTATACTACACAGACAAAAATCTTGAACATTATACCCCTAGAGGACTAGGAAGGGGAAAAGACTATTGCTGGAATCGACAAGAAAGTAAAAGAGTGGTACTTATCTCAACATAATGCGACATTTTTATCAATGAAGCCAGAGGTATTTGTTTTCAATTATTATATACATATGAAGAAGATATTATCTATTAATTTTGAATATGGAACCAGATGCAATCTTGTTATAGAATTCCAGGATTTATCTTGGAAATTTAGGATATGATCCACTCTGTAAGGCTCACCTGAATCAAATTCAAATGAAGAATGTGAAGCCCCTCAAAGTACCAATACATGGTGGTGAGGATGACACCCAAAAAGTAGAGGGTGATATCCTAGGAACCTTGAGTCTTGAAGGACTTTAATGTTCAGTTCATTTTATTTGCTTTGTTGTGTGCATGATATGCATTATTGACCACCTTATATATTTCATTGTATTCTTTTATTTTATTAATAAATTTGGGGGTCATAATCGTGGTTGTCCAAGCCCATGGATGAGTAGTTTGAGTATATATATTTATATAAATATAATTGTAATTATATATAAACAATATTTATATATATTTATAATCATAACTAGAAATAAATAAATACATATTTAAAATATTAAAAAACTAAAAAAAATATATTTAAATAAATATATTTATTGTAGTTATAGTTATATAAAAATACTTTTTAAATATATTTATTTATAATTATAATTATAATTATAAATAAATAAATATATTTTTATATAATTATAAAATTAATAAAATTATATTTATTATAATTATATATATAATTATATATTATTATATATATATAAATATATAAATATGTAAATATATTTATAATTATATGGAAAAAAAATATAAATATATTTATTTGTAATTAGAATTATTTTATATATTAGTTGATTGAGAGTATAATTACAATAAAACACAAAAACACCATACACCTGCAACCAAATAGGTAGGTCATATCCCCCCAATGGATAACTCACCCATCAAGCCTTTATTATTTATTCAATTATATGCCCCATAAACCATATTCTTTATAATGTCCCAACCCAACCAAAAAGACTGGTCCGTATACCCCTTTTTTGATGAAGGAGCACACACGCCCCCTATGTAGCAATCACCTCACACGTCTCCACCTTCCATCACCGACCTATTGTAACACCCCAGGTAAATAAAGAATATGAAATTTTTTTATTTATCCCTATTTGTGAAAAAAATATTAATATTACTTTAAAGGGAACGCTATGCTCGATGGCGTACCCAATACGCGACAATAACTTCCTTTGAAATCTTACGTTGCACTCTAATAATAAAATAATATTATTTTAAATGGTAGTTAACGCCTAGCCATTGTAATGGCGGGAAAGAACAGAACTAACTAAAAAATGATTATATATGTTTTTTAAATATTTTTACCTTTTACAATAAATGTTAGAGGATTGAAAATGCGAATGAATCCAATTTTAAGTGTAAACATTATAATATTCTTTAAAAGGTCGATTAACTGCCTTTTGATGGAGAACCTTTTTTAAATCCACTTTTTGACAATTTTATGTGTTATATTTGACAAAATAAATTTCTTTTTTAGAATAGGGACATCAAAATTTACTTTGTGTAAATTTTTGGTATTTTTCCGATAAAGTTCATTTTTAATGAATAGTGAAAAATGTTGTATTTTAATTCAAAAACACTTTTTAATCTAATTTATTTATATGATTTTATTATATTTTGAATTGGTTTTAAAGTGAAATTAGAATATATTTTTACCATTGAATCCAATAGTGGTCATTGGAATTAATTGCACTTTGAAATTGGGCTTAAACTAGTGTCAATCTTTTAATAGATATTGTTTCTTAAAAACACGCTATTTGTTTTGACAACGGGAATTAATTATTAAATTAATTAATCTATCTTATATGTTTTGAATTTTGTAAAACATACATCATTTTTGAATTCGGAAAATCAAATATAGCTTAGGGTGAATTTTTGGTATTTTTCTGAAAAACATCAATTTTAGATGAATAGTGAAACCACTAAGTGGTAGTTTAAAAACTGATTTTCATTTAAATGAAACTTTACCACTTCTATGATTTGATTTTCAAAAATACAACATACATGGTTGTCATTAGGATGTAAAATTTGGTTCAATGGGATTATAATAATTTTTTGGTGAATAGTAACTTTTATGTTTTTAATCGCGATTAGAGGTACTTAGTGTAAATTAAGGAAAAAATAATGTTTTAATAATATGAAATGACCTTGAAACATGTATTACCCTTATTGGATGAGTCATGGACGACCACAAAAATCCATGGGTCAACTTGAATACCCCATGGAGCCACTTTAGTTGGAAAATGACATTAATAACTTTTTATTTAAAGTTAAAATTAAAATATCAAAAACATGTGTTCTTTTAATAAAACAATTTTTACATGGGGTTATAGAAGTCATATTTTTGACTATAAATATTCATTATAAATATAAAAATATTTTATACATCATTATATTTTTTTATAATTTTTATACATTAAATAAATTAAATTATTTATGACACCATGATGATGCAGCGATTACCTCATTATTTAACGATTTAAATAAAATGAAAAGATAAAGTAAAATCTAAGACCTACACTTGTAAAAAACCTATTGGATGGGTGGATTTAGAAACCTTATCACCTTATCCTCGAAATATATCCTTTTGGGACCTTCAAAATCCGAAAATCATTATATAATAAAGTAATATTTTATAACTTTCCAAGAGTGCCCCTCCTCTCCTATTATAAAAGGACCCCACCTCTACCACCTTACCCACACCTCTCAAGCCTTTGGCTTGGCCAAAACATGCCCATTTCGTCTCTCCACGTCCCTCTCTTCATCATTAAAGCCTCAATTTGGGCAGAATCCTTTCCAAGGAAGCCTTTGAGCTCAAATCAAAGAGAGTTACCCAATTTAAAGGCAGTGTCCTCTCTTGTGTTCTTATGTTTTATTTTACTTCTCCAACCCTATGAAATATTTTTATTACTTTCTTTTGTAACAAAAATAGTATGTCCAATATAATAGGATGTTGTTATGTGAAGTATTTGAGCTACACTTACACACACCTTCGTTTAATGGTTAAAGAACATACTGTTTCTGTGGATGGAGAATTTCTGCCTCACGAAACGATGATTGTTCAATATTATCTTAACACCTTGCATGGTGGTCATTATGATGTCACTATATTTTATATATGATATATATGGTATTTATATTTTCTATATTCTTCTAAATTTTATATTTAAAATATGTCTTTATGCTTTTCATGTTGTGCAAATGCGATAATTTTATACGAGGAAGTGTGGACTACCGGCCCCTCAAGTGATGTGACTCGTTCATGCAATACATGGAATGTATAAAGAATGAAATTAATGAACATATGTGACCTATATAACATATATATTATACTGAAATTATAATATATATATATCTCTCAATTATTTTTAATTCAATTAATATGATAAAGAAATGAAAGTAGCGTTCATGCGTACGTACGACCTACCGTCTCCATGAACGGTGCATTTCATTTCTTTTTATCTCCAAATGTTATGGAGTAGTATAAAATGATTATTTACTGGATATATATGATATTTAAATCATTAATACTATTCTGGAGATGATTTACTTATAACTACATGGACAATCATTTTCAAACAAGTTCATTTTTGACTCATGTACCAAACATCGACAAAAACATCTGATACGAACTCACATTATTAGCCAATTATTATAACATTATAATATGTGATATGAACTGAATACTAATCTTTAAAATATTTTCTTATGAAATTATAAATTTGACAAAGTTTTTATTCAGGAATATAAAGAAACAAACAAGACAAGTCAGATTTTAGGTAAGGGATCCTACCTATCTATTTTTAAGTACTCTTGTTATGTCACTTTTTTTAAGATCCTCTTTGTTATGTTGGGGGATGTTATTTTATTTTCCTATTTCTGTACATTTTATGTTCATATTATTAGATACATTATTTGATCTAATCAATCCATTTTGGAAGATTTGAGTGGCACCATTAGGCTGCCGAAGTTTCATAAGGGATCCTACCTCTCTCTTTATTTTTAAGTACTTCCTTTTATGTCATTTCTTTTAAGCTCATCTTTCTTATGTTTGGGGATGTTATTTTATATTCCTCATTCTGTAATTTTTATTTTCATATTACGAGAGACCCTATTTGATATCATAAATACATTTTTGGATGTTTTAAGTGGCGCCGTTAGGCTCCGGAGTTTTCGTAAGGGATTTTTCATCTCACTTTTATTCCCGGGAGATTTATGCTACGTTTGCCACAATTTACTTTGAGTGGTGTATTTACTGCCAATTATTATAATCTTTGATTAATATAATTTCGTTTATGAGTATTTACATCAATTTTTTATAGTTCTTCTTTCATGGGGTGTATATTTCAAAAGTCACCCAAGTCGGTAAGGGAACCTTTCACCCTCCTCTTTTTAAAAGACTTCTTTTGTTATGCCTTTTAATTTACATCTTATTATGCTGGGATATGTTATTATATATCCATATTGAGGTAAAGTTAATGTCCAAGTTATGAGATACCATTCACTCTCTCATCGACTAATTTTTCTGAATTTTGAAGTGACGCCGTTAGGCTGTCAAATTTTTACAAGGGAATGTATTAACCCAATTTCGATTTCTTTGGGTTCAACTTGTACTTCTTCAACATGTCATACTATGAATATGTGTGAATGACCTCTGATTGTTTCACACTTAATATCCACTTATATTGGGTGTATTTATATTTCTCACACATAATTATGTGATAGATTTATCCTTAATTTAAGGATACCATATTTATAATGGATTTCATCTCAATTTACATTTCCATTGAGACTTCATAGTTGTTATGCACCAATTCACTCTTATATTGTGTGTATACTATCCTTTTACACATTATATCATGAATCCATTTATTATCATGATATTATAAAGTGCTGATTAAATGTTATTCCGCAATTATTTGTATTCAAGAGTCTCTCATTTTGATAAAAACACTTTAACAAAAATATCGTTTTAACTATTTTAAAGATTTATTATTATAAATATTTATCTTTAATGTCCATGTTTTCAAAATGGTTTTCAGTATTTATTTATATGGACATTAATGTTTTAAAATTATAATTCCATTAAAAGCTTCAAAGTTGTATGGGTCACTTTGATTCAAAAATCTATTTTAAATGGTTTTTGAAAATGGATTGATTAATTAAATATCTTGGAATTAATTATTGTGATTGAAAATGAAATGTTGTTATTGAAATGTTTATATTTTCAATATTTTATGTGTAATAATGGTACTTGGACATTTTACGGGTGGTTACGTGATAAACCATATGACGGGTGGTGCCGTGAATACCAAGATGGGTTGTTACGTTATAACCTCCAATGCATTGGGTATGGAAGTCGGCCGTATGGCTATTCCATTAAGTATGTGTGGAAGTCGACCGTATGGTTATTCCATTTAAGTATGTTTATGTACCAAGTTACCTTTATATGTTATGTGTTCTTTATATGGGTTTTATGGTAATCGTTTGGTTACAAAAGGGTAATTAATGGTCTTTTATTCAGTTAAGAGTTTTTACTACTTCATAAGGGTGAAAAGTATTACTTTGGTAAGGTATTCATGGTTTACTTGTTGTTTTTGAAAAACTAACAGTTTTCCTTCTTTGTGTATCCTTTATTGGGATTTTTATGTTCATCCCAAGTTTTTGAAATGTTTTCCATAGGACTTAAAGATGAATAGGGTCAAGGATGGGATCAAGGAAAGACATGCTATCTAAAACATGGAACTAGACATGTTTCTTTTTAAGTTTTTTTATGTTATGGAAACTTAGTAGAAGTGTCTACTATGTAATATTTTGAGATGTAATAGTTTTGACCTAATTATCTAAAACTCTAAGCCTGAAAAGATACTCAATGTGAATTATTCATTGAATTCAATATTAAGTATGGTTTAAGGCTAGGGCCTTATAATTGGTATCAGAGGTCGGTTTAGATAACTTTAGAGGTTAGGGTATTCCCTAAGAATATGTGACATTAACATAATGGTTAGGATTTCAGAAAGAGTCCTAGTTTTAGATAAAGTTAATGAGTAAGTATGTCGTAGTGTTTATCTTCCTCATTAGTACATGATGGTTTTGTTGATATACTCACACTGACCTTTTTGGTTTTAATAAATGGCTGGATCTAGTAGGCACCAAAGTAACAGTGAATGTGAAGGAAATTGTGACAGTTTTCTAAGTGAGAAACTGAATGATATGGGAGCGGCAATGAGAACTATTGTGTTCATCATCAACCAACTATCTGGAGTCATGAATGACCACCTAAACCTTGGTGATTTCTATAGGGCATCATATATGCGAGAAACAAATCCCTACAGAACTACAGGTAATAATCATAAAGGTAAGTGTATTCAAAAAGCTATGTGTCAAAGATGTGGAAAGAAACACCTAGGAAAATGTTTCAAAGGGATAGATATATTCTATAGATGTGGAAATGAAGGTCATAAAGCAAAAACCTGCCATGGAAAAAGGAAGCATCTAGTTGACTCTAGGAAAGAGAAAGAAGTTCTTTCTGAGGGATCAATTGAATGTTTTAAATGTGGTGTGCATGGTCATTATGAAAACACATGTCCTATGAAGAATTTTCGGGAATGGGATCACCAAGATCGTACAAATATTTGTTTACCAATACCCAATGCCATTCTGATTGACGATGAAGAAACTGACAATGACCAATCAAAGGTATGGATTTATTTCTTAACTTTTGTTTTCCTATTTTGGAATCTTAGGATATGATTCATGATTTTGTTTGTAGGAAAGAAGTATGTCAGAATAAGTTGGAAAGGAATGGTTAATGGATCATGAAGAATGTTGAATGAGTAAGAAGTCAGCATATAAGGGCATCAAGAGTTATGGTGACATTTTTAAGAGTATTAAGTCTCTTTTGATGATGGGGTTACATTAGAAGACTTTTTATATTATGTGTAACCCTGATGTTTGATATATGAAACTTTTATTCAAGGAATAGTTATCTATTCTTTAGTGGATATAGTTATAAAGAACAATTTGGGTTTATAAGATACTTACTTTTGAGGTAATTATGGGTTACTATATGTTATGATGGAAAGTGAAAGGAATGAGATAAAATTGAGGTTAAACTATGTTATGGTTATTTTTGATGATTTTATCTCTTTTTGGGGAATGATTTGAGAATTATATAGTTTGGAAAAAGGACAACACACAGACCGTGTGACAACCTGTCACGTCAGACAAAGCTGCGGGAATCGAACCCACAACCAAAGTGCGACTGGTATTTATTGCCTACCACTGGACTACGTGAAGTCCCTAGTTAGTTTGACTAATTATTTTTAGTTAGATGATTTTATGAATTAAGAGTAAGTTGATTTTGGGTTATCTATGGAAATTATTAGCCTATCATGGAGGATATGTGATTAGGTTAATTACTTTTCAATACGAGACTTTAAGAGCAACTGATGTTGTTTGGAGATAAATGATACAATTTAACTTGGAAGACTATGTGATTAAATCCTTCAAATATTTTGGATTCAATCTTAGTTTGATTTACTTATGTTTTTCATTGAACTTTGGGTTTTGTTGGACAAATTTTGGAGATTAAGAATAGAATTTCTTTTTATAAAGGGTTATCATTTTCTAGATTATCTGATCTTGTACTAACCTTTTTGGTTTTGGTTTTGGTTAAAGTCTAAAGACATGGGAATTATATTGTTCTTTTTTGTGGATTAGGTGATTCTCTAGAAGTTGGTTATAGTACACTTAATGTGAATAAGTCTTCTTAAATACTCATCATTTGGGGAAAGTATGAGTTTGTGTAAGAAATCTAGTAAAAGTTGAAAGTTAACCAGACAAGTAAGTATGTTTCCTTAAGATCAAAAATAAATTCCTCAATGAAAAGTAACTTAATTTTTTTTACCGTTAACTTTTCCTATTGGGGAATCGAATACCGTTTAACCCACCACATGTTTGTGATTTTATTGTGGTTAACTTTCTCCTAAACATGTTTTCTATCACTCTCCCTCAGAACACGACCCTTTACTTTTTCTTCCATATACATATTTTCCTACATGGAATCCTAGTATGGGTTATCTCAGGTGACCTCTGTACTTCTATTTCTTTCTTTTAAAGTGATTGTTTCACTGACTCTTGTTCCGATGTGGGACTTTCAATGATGTTTCTGAGCCCAATTTTAAAATTGCGAGGACACAATTCTCAAAAGGGGGGAAGGATGTAACACCCCAGGTAAATAAATAATATGAAATTTTTTTATTTATCCCTATTTGTGAAAAAAATATTAATATACTTTAAAGGGAACGCTATGCTTGTTGGTGTACCCAATACGCGATAATGAGTTCCTTTGAAATCTTACGTTGTACTCTAATAATAAAATAATATTATTTTAAATGGTAGTTAATGCCTAGCCATTGTAATGGCGGGAAAGAACGGAACTAACTAAAAAATTATTATATATGTTTGTCAAATATTTTTACTTTTTACAATAAATGTTAGAGGATTAAAAATGCGAATGAATCCAATTTTAACCGTAAACATTCTAATATTCTTTAAAAGGTCGATTAACCGCCTTTTGATGGCAAACCTCATTTAAATCCACTTTTTGACAATTTTATGTGTTATATTTGACAAAATAAAATTTTTCTTTAGAATCGGGACATCAAAATTTACTTTGTGAAAATTTTTGGTATTTTTCCGATAAAGTTCATTTTTTAATGAATAGTTAAAAATGTTGTATTTTAATTCAAAACCAATTTTTAATCTAATTTATTTATATGATTAGATTATCTTTTGAATTGGTTTTAAAGTGAAATTAGAATATATTTTTACCATTTAATCCAATAGTGGACATTGGAATTAATTTCACTTTGAAATTGGACTTAAACTAGTGTCAATATTTTAATAGATATTATTTCTTAAAAACACGCTATTTGTTTTGACAGCGGGAACTAATTATTAAATTAATTAATTCAACATATATGTTTTGAATTTTGTAAACTAGACATCATTTTTGAATTCGGAATATCAAATATAGCTTAGGGTGAATTTTTGGTATTTTTTCTGAAAAACATCAATTTTAGATGAATAGTGAAACCATTAAGTGGTAGTTTAAAAATTGATTTTTCGTTTAAATGAAACTTTACCACTTCTGTGATATGATTTTCAAAAATCTGACATACATGGTTGTGATTAGGATGTAAAATGTGTTTCAATGGGATTAAAATATTTTTTGGTGAATAGTAACTTTTATGTTTTTAATCGCGATTAGAGGTAATTAGTGTAAATTAAGGAAAAAATAATGTTTTAATAATATGAAATGACCTTGACACATGTCCTACCATTATTTTATGAGTCATGGACGACCAAGACAATCCATGGGTCAACTTGGGGACCCCATGGAGCCACTTTGGTTGGAAATGACATTAATGATGTTTTATTTAAAGTTAAAATTAAAATGTCACAAACATGTGTTGTTTTACTAAAATTTTTTTTAAATGGGTTTATAAAAGTCATATGTTTGACTATAAATATTCAATATAAAGATGAAAAAAATTCCTACATCATGATAGTTTTTTTATAATTTTTAGACATTAAATAAATTAAATTATTTATGACACCATGATGATGCAGCAATTACCTCATTATTTAACGATTTAAATAAAATGAAAAGATAATGTAAAATCTAAGACCTACATTTTTCACAAACCTATTGGATGGGTGGATTTAGAAACCTTATAACCTTAGCCTCTAAATATGTCCTTTTGGGACCTTTAAAATCCGAATAGCATTATATAATAATGTAATAATTTATAACTTTCCAAGAGTGCCCCCCCTCTCCTCTTATAAAAGGCCCCCACCTCTACTACCTTACCCACATCTCTCAAGACATTGGCTCGGCCAAAACCTGACCATTTCGTCTCTTCAAATCCCTCTATTCATCATTGAAGCCTCACTTTGGGAAGAATCCATTCCAAGGAAGCCTTTGAGCTCAAATCAAAGAGAGTTACCCAATTTAAAGGTAGTGTCCTCTCTTGTGTTCTTATATTTTATTTTGATTCTCCAACCCTCTAAAATCTTTTTATTCATTTATTTTGTAACAAAAATAGTATATTAAATATACTAGTATGTTGTTATATGAAGGATTAGAGCTACACATACACAAACCTCCGTCTAATGGTTAAAGAACATACTATTTCTGTGGATGACGAATTTCTGCCTCATGAAACGATGATTGTTCAATATTCTCTTAACACCTTTCATGGTGGCCATTATTATGTCACTATATTTTATATATGATATATATGGTATTTATGTTTTCTATATGCTTCTGAATTTTATATTCAAAACATGCCTTTATTCTTTTCATGTTGTGCATATGCGATAATTTCATACGAGGAAGTGTGGACTACCGCCCCCTCAAGTGATGTGACTCGTTCATGAAATACATGGAATGTATAAAGAATGAAATTAATCAAAATATGTGACATATATAACATATATATTATACTAGAATTATAATATATATATATCCCAATTATTTTTAATTCCATTAATATGACAAAGAAATGAATGTAGCGTTCATGCGTACGTACGGCCTACCGTCTCCATGAACGGTGCATTTCATTTATTTTTATCTCCAAATGTTATGGAGTTGTATAAAATGAATATTTAGTGGATATATATGATATTTAAATCATAAATACTATTCTGGAGATGATTTACTTATAACTACATGGACAATCATTTTCAAACAAGTTCATTTTTTACTCGTGTACCAAACATCGAAAAAAACGTCTGATATGAACTCACATTATTAAACAATTATTATAACATTATAATATGTGATATGAACTGAATAATAATATTTTAAATAGGTCCTTA
The DNA here is from genome assembly GCA_963277665.1 of Viscum album. NCBI lineage: Eukaryota > Viridiplantae > Streptophyta > Magnoliopsida > Santalales > Viscaceae > Viscum > Viscum album. The sequence continues at coordinate 1,042,034,982 of OY728129.1, forward strand.
AGAAATTATAAATTTGACCAAAGTTTATTATTCAAGAATATGAAGAAACAAACAAGACAAGTCGGACTTTAGGTAAGGGATCCTACCTCTCTCTTTATTTTTAAGTACTCTTGTTATGTCACTTATTTTGAGCTCCTCTTTGTTATGTTGGGGGATGTTATTTAATATTCCTATTTCTGTAAATTTTATGTTCATATGATGAGAGACCCTATTTTATCTCATCAATCCATTTTGGAAGTTTTGAGTGGCGCCGTTAGGCTGCCGAAATTTCGTAAGGGATCCTACCTCTCTCTTTCTTTTTAAGCACACCCTTTTATGTCATTTATTTTAAGCTCATATTTATTATTTTTGGGGATATTATTTTATATTCCTCATTCTGTAATTTTTATGTTCATATTATTAGAGACCCTATTTGATATCATATATCCATTTTTTGATGTTTTAAGTGGCGCCGTTAGGCTCCCGAGTTTTCGTAAGGGATTTTTCATCTCACTTTTATTCCCGTGATATTTATGCTACATTTCCCACCATTTCCTTTGAGTGGTGTATTTACTGCCAGTTATTCTAATCATTTAGTAATATACTTTCTTTTATGAGTATTAACATTAATGTTTTATAGTTCTTCTTTCATGGGGTGTACGTTTCCAAAGTTACCTAAGTCATTAAGGGAACCTTTCACCCTCCTCTTTTTAAAAGACTTCATTTGTTATGTATTTTATTTTACATATTATTATGTTGGGATATGTTCTTCTACATCCATATTGATTTAAGTTAATGTCTAAGTTATGAGATACCATTCACTCTCTCATCGACTAATTTTTCTGAATTTTGAAGTGACATCGTTAGGCTGTCGAATTTTTACAAGGGAACGTATTAACCCAATTTCGATTTCTTTGGGTTCAACTTGTACTTCTTGAACATGTAATCCAATGAATATGTGTGAATGACCTCTGATTGTTTCACACTTAATATCCACTTATATTGGGTGTATTTATATTTCTCACACATAATTATGTGATAGATTTATCCTTAATTTAAGGATACAATCTTTATAATGGATTTCATCTCAATTTACATTTCCATTGAGACTTCATAGTTGTTATGAACCAATTCACTCTTATATGGTGTGTATACTGTCCTTTGACATATTATATCATGAATACCTTTATTATCTTTATATTATAAACTTCTGATTAAATGTTATTCCGCAATTATTTATATTCAAGAGTCTTTCATTTTGTTAAAAACTCTTTAACAAAAATATCGTTTTAAATGTTTTAAAGATTTATTATTCTAAATATTTATCATTAATGTCCATGTTTTCAAAATAGTTTTCAGTATTTATTTATATGGACATTAATGTTTTAAAATTATAATTCCATTAAAAGCTTCAAAGTTGTATGGGACACTTTGATTCAAAAATCTCTTTTAAATGGTTTTTGAAAGTGGATTGATTAATTCAATATCTTGGAATTACTTATTGTGATTGCAAATGAAGTGTTGTTATTGAAAATTTTAAATTTTTGATATTTTATGTGTAATGATGGTACTTGGACATTTTACGGGTGGTTACGTGATAAAACATATGAGAGGTGGTGCCGTGAATACCAGGACGAGTGTTTACGTTATAACCTCCAATGCATTGGGTATGGAAGTCGGCCGTATGGCTATTCGATTAAGTATGTGTGGAAGTAGACCATATGGTTATTCCATTTAAGTATGTTTATGTCCCTAGTTACCTTTATATGTTATGTTTTCTTTATATGGGGTTTATTGTAATCGTTTGGTTACAAAAGGGTATGTAATGGTCTTTTAGTCAGTGAAGAGTTTTTACTACTTCATAAGGGTGAAAATTATTACTTTGGTAAAGTATTCATGGTTTACTTGTTGTTTTGAAAAACTAATAGTTTTCCTTCTTTGTGTATCCTTTACTAGGCTTTTTATTCTCATCCCATGTTTTTGAAATGTTTTCCACAGGACTTAAAGATAAATAGGGTCAATGATGGGATAAAGGAAAGACATGCTATCTAAAACATGGAACTAGACATGTTTATTTTTATGTTTTTTTATGTTATAGAAACTACTAGAAGTGTCTACTATGTAATATTTTGAGATGTAATAGTTTTGACCTAATTCTCTAAAACTCTAAACCTGAAAATATCCTCAATGTGAATTATTCATTTAATTCAATATTAAGTAAGGTTTAAGGATGGGGCCTTATACCTATTGTTGGGGACCTCCATCAACACCGCCGTCATCCATTATAAAGCCTCATACCTACGTAACCACCCTCCACGTTTCCCAAATCAGCTCTTCCACCTTCCATCGTGCATCTCAGATGTCGGTAGTGGTTTCCCTCATATACGACATCTGTCATCCCTCCAAAACCATCATATGCCTTACCTAGATCGATTGACCAAATATGCACTCGTCTTCGATCATCACCAATCAACTATCACCCTCATCAAACAACCTCACTTGAGGTCCACACCTACATGCAATAAAGCTTCCAAATAAACACTGGGCTACGGGGCTGTTGGGGTTTTGAACCTCTGCTGGGTTTCGCTACAGAAGGTAACCAGACCACTCATCTGATACCCTGACTTCTATAATTATATATATATATGTAATTATAAAATTATAATAAATAAATATATATAAAAATTATAATTTTATAAATATATTTAATTATAATTATAATTATAATTATAATTATAGATAAACATATATATATTTATTATATATATATAATTTTATAAATATATATTACAATATAAATAAATTATTACGATTATATCTTTATCAGTGCTAAAAAAGCACTGATAAAGATCATTTTTATCAGCACTCTCTATTTTAGCACATTTAAAACTGCACTTTATTATCACTTTTTCAAAAGTGAGGGTAAAAGCCTTATGAGTTCATATAAAAAAACCCTAACAGAACCCTGTCGACACTCACACATCAAGCTTTCACGTAACCATAACCCTATCGTCGCTTTCACCGGACCCTACTACTACTGCTGATCTATATTCTAAATGAATATATCTCTCCAATCTAAGGTGTGTGTTGATTGGTCTTTTTAGATCTGTTAAGATTAGTATTTTTTTTCAGTCGTACGTTTCCAGCACCCATCTTTACTTCTTCTCAATGATGTGAACAAATATCCCCCATCCTTGTGTATCTGGTCTAAGTAAGAGTCTCCTATCCTCTTACCTCTCCATCCTCTCCTTCAATTATCTTCCCCTTGCAACGGAAACACCATATTACATAGTTTTGAAAATGTGTTCTCTGAATTTGGTAAATACAATGACACTTACACACTTCCAATGACTTATATGCACTTCTTGTATTACACTTACACTATTCTTGCATGACGTCATTTGCAATACCAAAATCGTTGCTGTATATAATTATTTTATCATTTTTTCATGGGGTTACCATGCGTAATGTGTATTATGGGTTTCTTGGACATAGTTTGGGTAGTGTTTCACCTCCCTTTTTGAATGTAGTGAGTTGTAAGTAGTTCCCCCCACTTATCTCTTTAATTTTAGATCAGTTGATGGGTTCATCTTTTAATTCATGTTTTAGACATCTAATAACAGAATTAATTATGTTAGTGGAATCCATAGGATGAATGAAATTTTTTCTCGTAATTTAAAATTAATGCTAAATGTTTTTATATTGGATAAATACGTGTTTTAATTTTTTTTTAAATTACTTTATACACCATGTGTTTGTTAAATTTCATAAATAACCCTTATGAAGGAAGTGTATAATATAAAAAGGTGTTTTGGTCTTCAAACATATTTTTCTATTGGTTCTTAATTTTTACATGGAATTTCAAGTAATACATGAAATAAAAAGTGTTAAAAAAGTGTTTCAAGTTTAGTTTTGAATAAAAAATGAATGGTATACAAATGTCTTTTGATATATTCAAAGTGTTTCAAGTTTATAATTTTATGGTTTTTTATGATTTCAAAATTTATAAACATTTATAAATATTTTAGTATATCATATTATACTAATATAATTTAATAATAGTTTTTTTATTAAATATTTATACTTTTATCATATTTTTCATTTTTAAAATTTTATAATTTGATATGTTTTATAGTATATCATATTTAAATATATAGTTTAAATATAAAATTTTATTAATTATTTATTCTTTTATAGTTTTCTAGATTTAAAAACTAACACACAATTATAGTTTTATTATTTATAAATTATTATAATTTCATAAATTTTACTTTTATATATTATAATTTTATGTTTTATAAATTTTAAAAACTATATATTTATAAAAATCACAAATTCTTTTATAACATATATGTACTTTTACATTGGTCTAATTTTTTTTTGCTTTAATATATTTATAAAACTATATACTTCCATATAATTGTATACCTCTATATCTATCTATAATTTTATAAATTATATAAACATATATTCATTTGAAATTTATACTTCTGTACCTATATGATTTTTTTTAAAATTTTTATTAGTTTAATTATTGTATACTTTCATAAATTTTATTTCTATAAAGTATGATTTTATATTTTTATTATTTTTTAGTATGATTATTATTTTTTCAAAAAATTCATTTAGAAAATTAAGTGTTATTTTATTATATTCCATATTTTATGTTTTATTTTATAATGGATATAATTTGGATGTATTATTTTAATTGGGTGAATGAGTTTCAAAGTTACCCATTTTTTTGGATTTCATGTTCAATAATGTATTTAATTGGGAACTTATTTGATTAACTTATATAATTTAATCAATAGACCATGTTTTACTCATAAAGAAGTAGGTTATCATATCAATAGTGTTGGATTTCAAGCCAGCTATGAGGTATGGCACCATAATAGAGAAATAGTTCAACAACCAAAAAATGTTGATAGACCTAAGAGGTGTGATCTGAAAGATAAGATATTTGATTAGATTTATTTTCTTTCACAATCTAAGTATGATATTAATGACTGTAAATTCAATGTCAGTTATGAAAATATTTTAAAAAATATAATAATTCCTTTTTTTATTTGTGAAATAATTATTATATACAAAATTTTAATTTTCTATTATGAAAATAGTTTTCAAATAATATAGCTTTAAATTTTATATATTTCCATTATTACATTCAGTAGTCATATTTTCATCAAGTTTTTATAATATAAATCTTATTTTTAAGGGTAAGTGATTTTTTATAGTTAATAAATTAGATTTATATGATGTTTCAAATTGAGGATGATATTTTATATTTCAATGATGATCTAATAACTGATATTTTAAATTTAACTTTTACTTTAAAATGGAGTTTTGTGATTTGAAATTAAAGGTAATTTATTCGTCAGTTTTTTATAATATAGTATACTCTATCAATGTGATGAGTGGTTTATATATTTATAAATGGAAACATGTGCAAGGAAAAAGTGTGTAATATATATTTATTTGATCATATTAACATTTAGGGACCCCCTATATACATAAAATCTCACCTAATACATAATATAGATTGATAATAACACCATATAAATGGAATATCACTCAGTCTATCCAACCCATAAAATCTCCATCATGACCTCACTCCCACAAAATATGAATTAATGCTTATCTCTATTACAACTCCTAGACCTAATTTGCGTCTAACATCACTTACATAGATTAAATCAGGGGATTGTTCCATAACTACATCATCTCTCTGATTTGGTGTCATCTTCCAAGGTGATGAATCTCAGAATTCAAAATGAAATAATAACTATCATCCTCATCAGCTTCATCTTATCAATAGTTATTATTTAATATGACCCTTCTTAGGTCCTTTTCCCCATTTACACTATTGTTATTCAAAAACTAATTTGTCCAAAGGAGTTGGAAGAACACTTGATCTATCATGTAATAGATCAAATTTATAAATTTTGGAATAAACACAGGGAAAAAGTGAATGTATCTTGTGATTGGGATAAAATTTTATTTTATGGATCATCTAATATTATTAAAAGTGTGGGAAACAAAGAATCCTGTATCGAGGATATGATTATAGGTGTGAATGATGATGAAGATCCATTGAGAAAATGAAAATGGAAGTTTAAGTTGAAATTTTTCATTTTCCAAAATTGTTTGATAATTTAAAGAGTTAACTAAATATAAAAAATTGTCATCTGTAATGAATATACATAATTTTAAAGATGGAAACATATGTACCGATTCCTGTTTTATTGAACTACTTGCTGTCTTGAATTATATGGTCCCAAATGACAATGATCTTCATAGCTGAACATATGATGCTAAAGAAATGATACATTTAATAGGTATGATCATTAAAATTATAAATTCATCTCCATACGAATGTATACTATTTCAAAAGGGAAAAAAATCACTTAAGGAATTCCCAAAGTGTGGTGATTCTCATTACAAGAAAGATGAATCAGGTACTACAAAATTTTTATGGTAATTTGCAATCGTTCTAAGGTTTAAGAGTCTATATAGAATTTAGGATACTACAAGGAACATTAAGTGGCATGTAGATATATGAAATAAATATAAGAAACCTCATCACCCGACATACCCTCTTCAGTGGAAGAGAATTGATCCTGAGTATCCAAAATTTATAAACAAACTGAGAAACCTTCGTCTGGTGCTATCTATAGATAGAGTGAATACTTTTGGTTTTTATAGAAGAACTCATAGTACATGGCTAGTAATGTTGATATATTATAACATTTAATCATGTTTATGATTGAAATAAAAATACATTTTTTTATGCTTATATCAGGACTAAAACAATCGGGTAATGATATTGATGTTTATTTGGATCCATTGATTAGAAATTAGAAATTATTGTGGGATTAAGGTGTTAAATTGTATGATGCTTAAAAAAATAATGTATTTACATTGAGATCCATGGGTTGATAAATGAAATTCTGACTTATAGAATTTTTTTAGGATATGGAATTAATGGAACTCAAGGGAATCCCATTTGTGAATATGGTATATAGTAAATTAGGTGGAAACATTCATTAAAGACTATGTTTCTAGGACATCGCACACTTATACCTCAATAATATAAGTACCAAACTTGTATTAAATCATTTTATGTGAGTTTAGAAGAATATAAAACATTTTCTCATCTAATAGGTGATCATTTGTTTGAGAATGTAAAATATATAGACACTGCTTTTTGAAAACCATTTTTGAAAAAACTTATGAAAACCAGTTGGAAAAATAGTTTTGTTTTTTTGAATTACCATACTTGAATTTTATATACATCATACATTTTCTTGATGATATACATGTTAAAAATAATGTATGATATAGTTTCATTGTAACGTTACTAAATTCACCTACCAAAACAAATGATGAAATTAAGGCTTGGTAGGACATGATTGACATGATAATAGAGGAAGTGTTTGTGCCAGTTAAGAGTAAAAGGATAGAATTTTCTTTCTCTATATACTTACACAATTTCTATGAAAGATAATGATCAAATATTAAACTTTTTGAATGATGTAAAGGTTCCATAGTGGAATTCATCAAATATCAAGAATACTGTGTCAATGATTGATTTAAAGTTAAAGGGTTTAAAATCACATGATTGTAATGGTTTGATTTACTATCTAATGCATGTATATTTACATTTATTTTTTCCCAATAATTTATATCATAAATTAAGCAATATCTTCTTCTTTTTCAAAGATTTATATAGTAAATTAATAAACCTAGTGAAATTTCAAACTTTGGAAAAGGAAATTTTAATCTTATTATGTGAATTGGAAATGTTCTCCGTGCCAAATTTCTTTGATATTTTTGTTAACTTGATTGTTCAAATAGTGAGAGGGATTCAACTATTTGGTTTGGAACATTATAGATAGATGTACCCAATTTAATTATGTATGAATATTTTAACAGATTATTTCAAAAACAGAATTTATCCAGAGGGTTGTATTGTGGAGTGATATATTGTTGAAGAAGTCGTTGAATTTTGTACAAACTACTTGTCTGGTGTTGAATGCATTGGTCTACCAAAATATTGTTACACTGGGAGTCCTATGGGTGAATATAATTCTGAAATAGATGTTTTGATAATCAATATTACATCTCAGAAGTAATCCCACCTTTATTTTATTCATAATAGTTTAGAGGTTTTCCCATATTTTGGAACCCATAATGAAATTATTTCGGTGTTGAATCCATCAAGGGATGAAATATGGATATAAAAAAGACATGATAAATAGTTTAAAATATGGTTTCATGACTATATTTTTAAGTAGTCGGATAAAAAATTGATTCAATTTCAGAATGATTTTTTGGCTTGACATAGTACCAAGTCTTCATGTATTATCTTACAATGGTTATGTAAGTAACATTTATATGTTCTATACAAATGAACATGATGAAGTAAGTACCATGGAAAATATTTGAGTTACACTTGTCATAGAAGTGATGAATTCATCTGGTACCAAGGAATGTAATCCAATTTATGACATTATGTTGTAATTTGGAATCATTAAACAAAAATTCGTGTTATCTTAAACCAAATTCCAAGTAGCAGTTTTTCAATGCAAGTGGGTTAATAAAAGGTGTTCATTTAAAATATTTGAATTGGTATTTTTGAAAAAGGATTTAAGTAAGGAAGGGTGAAAAAATAAACCACTTATAATGGAATAATAGGTAGTGCATATATTTTATGTTATAGATCCCCCAAACCAAAAGTGGTAAATTGTTTTGTTGTTGAGAAAAACCACTGAAGGGTTATATGAAAATTCAACTGAGGATGACCCTTTTATTAGGATTTCAAAATAATTTCAGAATGTTCCCAATGTAGATAAGGTCTTGTACATCAGAGGATACCAAAATGAATAGATTTAGATACTTTATAGAGGGGCTACATCCATTCTATATTTTAAAAAAGGAGTTCAATAATCATGCTATATTTTTTAATGTACATTGAGTTACCTCATATTATTATATATCCAGTGCTGTATTTATGTAATATAAATAAAATGTTGAACCACTTAAGTATATAATGACTCCTACACATGCTTATTCTTACAATAATTAGTAAAAATTGGTTTCTCAACCTACTACTACTCCCTATGTAGAGGAACAATGTCCTTTGACATATTCTAATGATGCCAATTCAAAGAGACAATAGGTTTCTCAAGCTGTTGTTGCTCCAAGTGAAGAGGAAAAATTAACTTCTGCTCATGAAAATTCTACCAAAGCATAGAAACAATATATTGATGATGTTGAACCCAAGGAAATGGTAGATGCTTAATAACCAATGTCGCAAAAAAACCAGAGCACCATAACATGACGGTGTTAGAAAAAATATTATGGAGAAAATTAGAGGAAAAAAATTAGTGGCCAGATGAAATTCATGCGTCCATAATTTTAACCCCAACAATGTCATGTTTAGTATTTTCATTGGGCTTATCACTCAATAATGCATGGTTATTGATGTAGCTTATAGCCCCTTATTGTGCCCATGCTGAAGACATAGATCTGAGAAGAGATTAGGGTAAAAATTTGATAAACTTTCTTTATTTTACTAAATAATAAATTAATGAAACATTGACTTACTCTTCATTATACCTTGTTGAGTACATATGGAATCCTTTCTTTTTATTACATAAATTTTCATTACATTTTACTAATAGAGGTTATTTTAATGTTTAGTGTCTTAGAAAAAAAGAACATAATTCATGAAAAATTAAAAAATGATTATATTAAACTTAAAATACTTCTTTAATGTGCATCCTAAATATATTTATTTCATATCATAACCTAGTGATATACATCAAAGGAAAGGGTGAGAAAATGGTCAAGCAAGGGAAAATAAGGGAAATAATTTATTTGTGATCTTGGGGAATATAAATTAGAATAGAAGGAGTATAAAAACATATTGAGTAAAAGGAATATAATAATAATAAAAAATGTATCATAACTTGTAAATGCAGCTACAACATTTAATTGAGTCATTCAGAAACATATAATTAAGGTTTATCCCTTAGGTGTCATAAACATTACCCTGGTTCTTCACCAAGGTAGTGTAAGACTTGTCATCTATAGAGATTAAATTCTTTCCTCAATACATTGGAGTGATATTAGAGAACACCATTAATATGTATTAATTAATAGGATCCATAAATATCATAATAAACTATTTCATAAATAACCCAAGGAGAATAAAAATAAAAGGATTTCATATCAAAATCATGGTGTTTAAGAATTTTTTTTAAAAACAATATCCTTTGGTCATTTTAAACCCATAGAAAAGGAAGGTGGGATTAATGTATGAAAATAACATAATTAAATAGAAAATTTTAAAATATATGTGAATAACCATATATAATAAAGAGTTTTGGTTATTAATAAAATAAAATAATATAATTTCATGAGAAAATAGAGAAATTTTGATATATAAAATCGACAACATAACGACTATAAAACACAGTTAAATAAAACATTAAAAAGAGAGGGGAAAGGGTATTCAACTCATAAAAGACTCTTAATACAGTATAGGGATAGAATAAAATGAATATAATAACATGTTATGGAAATTTTAAAGACATACCACATAGAAGGAGAACTTGAAAGGCAAAGAGAAGTCTAGATTTCCCATACCATGAAGAGTGACTCCTAAAACTTGAAAATATGGACCTTGGGAGCTTGAGGACACCTTGGGAGGACTCCTTTAGAGGTTATACTATTAGAGATTCGTTTATAATTAATTGGTAATGAAATGTAATGAGGAAATGGGTGGGTATTTATAGAAAAAGTGAAGGAGTTTTTTTATTAATTTCCTTGGACACCTCAGTAGTGGTATTTGAAAAACCATGGTATTTCCCACGATATTTTCACATGGTATTAGCCAGATGGGCCACCTAATATCATATTTTAATCCCTCAGATTATACTAGAATTTTATATTTTTTATTACATAATTATGATGTCATTAAACATACCGAAAAAATGAAACTATTTTTATACTATTCACGAAAAAACTAAAGTATATTATAAAATTATCATAAATTCACTCTAACATAATATCGACATTATATTTTAAAAATAATATTTATTTTATAATAATAACTCTCTAAATATGAAAAATTTATGTCTTAACTATAAAAATACTTATTTAATAAAAATAATAGCGGGCAAAAAATGAATAGTAAAATGTATTGTAAAATTTTCAACACATGAAAAAAACAAAATTGTTTTATATTTGTAATTAAATAAAAGTGTTTTGATAATAATATTTAATTATATTAAATATTTATAAAACATTAGTGTCATGACCCATCCTCAGGGCCCGTGCCGTGACTACCCCAAGCCCTCCTTCCATAGGCCAGGGGCTGGCGACTAGCACCAAAGGCGTAAATCCCGATAACTGGGAAGGCATTGCATTTATAAAAGAAAAAAAGCACCACAGAGTACAAGCGGAAGAAAAAGTACAAAAGAAATGCTGAAAAGTAAAATGGGCCAGAATACAAACCCAAAAGAAAGTACAACTACAACTGAACAAGGTACAACAGCAAAAAGACAAACAGCCGGAAGAAGGAAGCAGCTCCTGGGTCGTCCTCCTCGGATCCTACCTGAAGGGTAGGTACAGATAACGCAGCTCCTGGTCGTCCACTACGGATCCTACTTGAAGGGTAGGTACATATAGCCTCCTCCACGCTCTCGTTCGTCAACCTCCTCTATGTGTCGTCTCGTCGTGTAGTCCACCTCCGGGCACTGACTCGTCGTGTAGTCCACCTCCGGGTACTGACTCGTCGTGTAGTCCACCTCCAGGTACCAACCGGTCCTCAAACACTCGGCCTCCGTCAGCACTGCCCGTCGTCTGCAACCAACACAACGAGGTGCGGGCATAGCCCGTGCAGGGGTGAGTATAACGATACTCAGTAGGGACCCCGAGACCCTCAAGGTCTCACTAAACCAACAAGGATAACCACAAGAAGATCTCAACAGATAACCTCTACTTAGATATATGCCCATACATATACCTAAGTTGTCAAGTAACCCATCTCAATCATGAGGAAACACAAGGATTGTGAAATAAACGGATAACCACTACCCAGGTATATTCCCATACATATACATAAGTTATCAAGTGACCCATCTCAATCATGAGGTAAACAGAAAGGTCAAAAGTCTCAGCTTAAACCAGGATTTTCATTATCGAAACCGTAACTACTGAAGAGCTCCGTCTCTGGAGTGTACAATGGTCCTATCATGACTCCGAGGTACTGGTTACTAACCTAAGACTGCTGAGGTACTCCTCCTGTCGAGTACCGCGGGTCTGCGGCCAACTACCAGGCGCTCCGTCCGCTGTGGGTCTGTCGCTAAATACCGGGCGCTCCCCCCAATAGCCTACAGAGGTACTCCTCCTGTCGAGTACCGTGGGTCTGCGGCCAACTACCGGGCACTTCGTCCGCCGTGGGTCTGTCGCCAAATATCGGGCACTCCGTCCACTGGGCTAGTCGACTCACTCCAAGTCGAGTCGGTCAAGCAGTCGTCAGGTCTCAGCCGGCTACACGGTCTCCGTACTCCGCATGCTCGTCTCCGGGAGGGTCCGCTCTACGAGCTACTGGTCGATACTCCAAGTATCACAAAGTCCCACAAAGAAGTATATCAAAGGACCGTCTCGTCATAGGGGTCTCAACGCAACAGACGGCGCGTCAATCGGACGCCCGGTCTGTGAGTTGCTAGCCTTTTCGTCCCAGGGGCCCGGTTGGTTTCGTGTGCGAACCAATCCATCCGTAACTCAACTATACCCCGAACACTCATAGGGTATACTCATAGGTACCGTTTCTCAACGTGATCACCAACTCCGCTGACGGTTCGTCAAACAGACGTCTGGTCTGAAAGATACCATCTTTCTCCGTTCCAGGGGCCCGGTTGGATTTCGGGCACAATCCAACCCGGCTATAACCAAACTGTATCCAAAACTCGGGTGGAGGATGCCAAACATTCCATATCGTCAACAGGAATGCAACGCAACAGACGACACGTCAATCAGGCGCCCGGTCTGGAAGTTATTGGCTTTTTCGTTCCAGGGGCCCGGTTGGTTTCATGAGAGAACCAACCCGACCGCACTCCGACGACATCCAAACCTCGAGCGGAGTAAGCCAAAATATCCTTCTCACTTAGAGGAATCCATCAAAGTCGACGGCACGTCAAGCGGACGTCCGGAGCTCAAGATATAAGCGTTTCCGCTCCGAGGGCCTGGTTGGTTTCGTATCCGAACCAACCCAGCCGAACCCAAAGTAATCCGAAACCTTAAGTGTGATATACCGAAATGACCGTATCGATCCAAGGATCACGTTGCCGCTGACGGCGCGTCGTTCGGAGGCCCGTATCTCATGTTACGGGCAAAATACTGAAAACAGTCCGAAGACGGGGGGGTCCGGGCCCGGGCCGACCCGGCCTGGTCCGACCAGGGCGCGGCCCGGTCGGTCGGCCCGGACTGGCTCGGTTCGGCCGAGTGGCCGAGTGGCCGAGCGCCCAGGTGCCGTGGGGCACTGCCCCCGCGGTTTGGAGATGCTGCGGCCCTCGAAGGGCCGCACTGATTGAACGGACGCGGCTTCTGCCGCGTCCCGTGCGGGCGAGCTGGACCCGCACGGCCGCGGGTCCGCTGGCCGCCGCTGCCGCAGCTTCAGCCACGGCGGTCCCGTACGGCGGCGCGCCGGGGCGCCGCCACCTCCGGCCGCCGGCAGCTTCCGCGGGCCGCCGGAGTTGCTCCGGTGGTCCGTTTTCCTCCCCGTCTGCGCCGTTGTTCCTCCCGGGTTCCGTTATTCACTGCAGAATTATCAAAACGCCCTTGCGTCATGTTTTGTCGTCGCCCGCCAAATCCGCACAACCACGAAGAATGACGGAGGTTTGTCGGGCCGTGTTCATTTGGCCCGCACCCTCCGCGTTAGTTAATAACAACGGGAGAATTATTCAACACATGAAACAACAATTTTAATAAATTAAAATTATTCATATGAATCCGGTTCTTTAATTTTAAAGAAACGTTCACGGGAATATAAAAAAAGCGGTACTTCCAAAATAAAAATCCCTACCTCGTCAAGTCGTCGCACGTGCGTTCTTCGCGAATTTGATCGTCGCGGAAGGAGGTGATCGTCGCGTCACGGAAGGGCGTCGCGTCACATGGCGTCGCGTCATCGATTTCCACGGTTTCGACGTTCTTCGTCGGAGGCCAGAGTTCTTCGCGTTCTTCGCGTTCTTCGCGAAGAAGGGTGAAGGCACAAGAATTCTGTCAAAAGCCTCCCCAACGTGAAAACCTCAAGATGTGGCGTTGGTCTTATTTTATTACTACGCCAACGGATTTCAAACCGGTTAAGAAACGAATAAAGAGATAAGTAACGACCCATTAATTCATAGAATTAATTCAATGAAATAAACCGCCCAATTAATTCAATAAAGAAAACTGCCCAATTAATTCAATGAAAAAAACCGCCCAATTAATTGGTGCATTAAGAAATTAAGAAAACACGTCAGTTGACTTTCATAATGACGGGTTTTCGTGGGTGCGTTACTTAGCGGAAAAGAAACGGTGGGGCTCGTGCGGGTCCCACCTCACAAATATCCTACCAAGAGGGTAGGATATTTTTGGATAGCACCCTATCCGCAACAACTCAGCTTAAGTTGCTTTAAGTGGCTTCAAAGCGGCTTAAGTGAAATAAAATAAAGTTTTTCGTACAATTTATTTTATTTCTTAACTTTAAGCCCAAAAATTAAAAACCACACCCGAGCAAATGCTACTCCGGAAGAGGAGTTTCTAAGAAATTACCGGCACGGAAATTCCATTGGTGCCCTCAGAATTCGATTCCGAGCACTAGTTCAAAAGTTAGAAAAACCCGCTCGTCCGTTCACTGAACGTACCCGAGCCAAACTTCGGAAAATGATTCCGGACACACCGGGCCTCGGAATCAGGTGCCGTAAGAAACTGCGTTCTTGTAAAATTCCAAAGAAAATTAAGAAAACAATTTCCTTGGAATTTACGGGTCTTTACATTACTCCCACCACAGGGATTTACGTCCCCGTAAAGCTTCACCACAAACTTAGGGATACAAAGGCGGTACTGAGCACGCATCTGATCCTTCCGCTCCCATGTGCTCACCTGGAGGTTCCCGTGCTGCCAAAGAATGTGCACCAGAGGAATCGATCGTCCCCGTAGGATCCGATCCTGTCAATCCTCGATCCCCATAGGAACCTCCGTAGAAGTAACCCCATCTCCATTGTCCTGCTCCTCATGGTCGATGGTATGCGGAGGGTCGAGAACGTATCTCCTCAGTTGAGATACGTGGAAAACGTCGTGCACCTAGTGCAACTGAAGTGGATGGGTCA
This sequence comes from Viscum album, assembly GCA_963277665.1. Taxonomy (NCBI): domain Eukaryota; kingdom Viridiplantae; phylum Streptophyta; class Magnoliopsida; order Santalales; family Viscaceae; genus Viscum; species Viscum album. The sequence goes on from OY728129.1 coordinate 1,042,050,341, forward strand.
AGCAGTAAACCACCTCGCCTACCCAGCTGAGGACCTAGAAAGGTCCGTTAAACCTTGGAGATAACTTGGCTCCTTGGCCACATCTCCGTAAACCTCGTCGAGGTGAGACCCGTAAGAAGACGTGGTCGTCATCCTCGAACTATAGAGGTCTCCATTTTCTGTTAGAACTGAAACTCAAAACGACTACTGCTACGAGGGTAAGGTTGACCGACTCAAGAGTGATCGGTCGCACCCTCCTATGAAAGAGTTACCCTGTGCTGCCTGGGGTTTCCTTTTTCGCCGACCAAGGAAAACCCATCCCAATGTCATAGTTAAACTACAAACTTTTTGCCTAATACCGTCAATTTGTGTATGAACTGTAATTGCCCAGTCCATACTCAAACCAACGTCGTAAGGCCTCGACGCTGCCACCAAGAGATTCCAACCGAAACTCTGACCTCGAGGATCTGACCACACCGTTAGAGTAAGTGTGATTATCGAGTCTCCTCCCAAGGTATCTCCAGACGTGAGGGTCAAGTCCATGGCTTACCGGAAACTCTAGGTCTGGAACAAGATTTGTGAAAGCAAGGAATGATTCATATAGACGTCCATTACTACAGACGCTAGTAGTGGACACAGACTGTCCCTTGAATCATTTCTAGATCCATTTTTTCACATTCCTTGACCGCACGCAGCCGCACTCTTCCACCGCCCTCCAGCTCCCTGAGCCTGGCGGGGATAACTAAGGCGGGTGGTTGTAGCATGTTAAGATGTACACCACCTCATACTGCTCTCCTAGCTCTGCCTCCACGTCTGCTGCTTCGCAGACTCATCTATCCTTAAAGCTTCCACTTCTTGAAACATTTAACACGTCCGAGTCTCTAAGACTGGTACCGGTTTCCTATTTCTTACTGCACTGTGCAGTCTTCATCCGCTCTTGGATGACCTGGACCTCCTTTAGTCTCACAAGAGCTGCTATGATTTCTTCTTTTCCGATAAGAGAAATCCGGTCTCATCCCATGGATGAACCACATTCGTTGCCTAATACAGTCAATCCTGACATGAATGATTCATTCATGCCATGGATGACGTCGTAAGGCTTCGACGTAACTACCAAGAGATCCAACTGTCACTCTCGCCTCCAAGGGTTGAGTCACACTGTCGGCATCAGTGTGAGGTCACTGGGTCTCCTCCAGTAGAAAACTCGAAAGTGAGGGTCAAGTCAACAGTCTTAACCCGGAACACTCAGTATCAACTAATAAAAAAGGACAGGAAAGCAAACCTCACAAAGATAAGTGTCTTTTTTTATTATTGTATCTCATAGTACAAAGACACGAATACAACAGAAAAATGGAACTAGAAGTACAAGGTACGTATCCACTAGTTCATCTACTGTCCACCTGATCTTGGAGCTCTACTGCCTTGTCCACTGCTCGGCTGTTGCTCAAGCACCAGCCGCTGCTTCTGTCTCGGTGGCTCCTCCCACACTCGCTGATCAACCATGAGGGGGGTCGTACAGTCACGTGCCAGGTGACCCTTCCTGCCGCAGGAGAAACACTGTCCGTTTCTCACATGCCTGGATCTGACCCCACCCCGGGTGCCCCGCACCACTGACCCTAAAACCCGAGATCGTCCAACTGCTGGTCTGGTCCTCCTGGACCTCTGCATCATCTGTCTACTACCCACAGATGACTCGGCAACTGATCAAAAACCCTGTGGCAAAGGCAGAAGCTCCTGTACACACTCGGGGTGTAGAGCTACTGGAACAAACTCCACCCTGAAGAAGGTCTCGAAGTCTTCCCATACGAAGGTCATCCCGTCGAAAAACTGGGACAAGTGGCTCCACCACCTACCTGCTTCTGCCTGAAGGAGGCTAGCAGCAAGGATCACCATGAAGTCTGTTGGCATCCCCACTAGCCTGAAGACTCTCACCACAACCTCTAGCCAATCCTCAACCGCCTGCGGGTCCGTCTCTCCCCGGAACCTGGGTGGCCTCTGGCGCTGGAACTCGTGCAGCGCACTCAAGTAGCGTGCATCGCCTACTGCTGGGGCTGGTTGCATCAGTGGACCAACGTATGGTAGTACCGTTGGTGCCTCCGCTGGTTCCTCAAATGCAAGAGGGCCCTGTACCAAAGCCTCGTCGCTCGGCAAGCTGTTAGTACGCACGTCCCTCTGGGCTCTAGCTGATCGTCTGTGAAAAGGCATCCTGGAAGAAACATCGTGACACAGTCAAACGTTTATACCTGGTGAGCTGACCTAGTTTGAGCTGACATTTAAATAAAACTTTTGGAAAACACACACGCAATCAGTGTTTTCATGCACAAAGTCGGAAATCAGTTGTCAGGGTCTTGGTGTATGGATAGGTCGGCTGCCCGCACCAACACTGGACTCCCTGAACTGAAAACCACACACGGTACTCTTAACACTATTTCTTCACAGAAAGAAACATCATAGTTATAAGTTCTGCTGTAGAACCGAACCCCTTTGATACCAATTTGTCACGACCTGTCCTCAGGGCCCGTGCCGTGACTACCCCAAGCCCGCCTTCCATAGGCTAGGGGCTGGCGACTAGAACCAAAGGCGTAAATCCCGATAACTGGGAAGGCATTGCCTTTATAAAAGAAAACAAGCACCACAGAGTACAAGCGGAAGCAAAACACAAAGTACAAAAGAAATAATGAAAAGTAAAATGGGCCAGAATACAAACTCAAAAGAAAGTACAACTACAACTGAACAAGGTACAACAGCAAAAAGACAAACAGCTGGAAGAAGGAAGCAGCTCCTGGGTCGTCCTCCTCAGATCCTACCTGAAGGGTAGGTACAGATAACGTAGCTCCTGGTCGTCCACCACGGATCCTACCTGAAGGGTAGGTAAACATATCCTCCTCCACGCTCTCGTCCATTAACCTCCTCTGTGTGTCATCTCGTCGTGTAGTCCACCTACGGGTACTAACTCGTCGTAAAGTCCACCTCCGGGTGCTGACTCGTCGTGTAGTCCACCTCCGGGTACCGACCAGTCCTCGAACACTCGGCCTCCGTTAGCACTGCCCATCGTCTGCAACCAACACAACGAGGTGCGGGCATAGCCCGTGCAGAGGTGAGTATAACGATACTCAGTAGGGACCCCGAGACCCTCAAGGTCTCACTAAACCAACAAGGATAACCACAAGAAGATCTCAATAGATAAACTCTACTTAGATATATTCCCATACATATTCCTAAGTTATCAAGTAACCCATATCAATCATGAGGAAACACAAGGATTGTGAAATCAACAGATAACCACTACCCAGGTATATGCCAATACATATACCTAATTTATCAAGTGACCCATATCAATCATGAGGTAAACACAAAGGTCAAAAGTCTCAGCTCAAACTAGGATTTTCATTATCGAAACCGTAACTACTGAAGAGCTCCGTCTCTGGAGTGTACAGTGGTCCTGTCATGACTCCGAGGTACTTCTCACTAACCTAAGACTACTGAGGTACTCCTCTTGTCGAGTACCGCAGGTCTACAACCAACTACCGGGCGCTCCGTCTGCTATGGGTCTGTCGCCAAATACCGGGCGCTCCCCCCGATAGCATACAGAGGTACTCCTCCTGTCGAGTACCGCGGGTCTGCGGCCAACTACCGGGCGCTCCGTCCTCCGTGGGTCTATCGCCAAATACCGGGCGCTCCATCCACCGGGCTAGTCGACTCACTCCAAGTCGAGTTGGTCAAGCAGTCGTTAGGTCTCAGCCGGCTACACGGTCTCCGTACTCCGCATGCTCGTCTCCGGGAGGGTCCGCTCCACGAGCTACTGGTCAATACTCCATGTATCACAAAGTCCCACAAAGAAGTATCTCAAAGGACCTCCTCGTCATAGGGGTCTCAACGCAACAGACGGCGTGTCAATCAGACACCCGGTCTGTGAGTTGCTAGCATTTTCGTCCCAGGGGCCCGGTTGGTTTCGTGTGCGAACCAATCCGGCCGTAACTCAACTATACCCCGAACACTCATAGGGTATACTCATAGGGACTGTTTCTCAACGTGATCACCAACGCCGCTGACGGCTCGTCAAACAGACGTCTGGTCTGAAAGATACCATCTTTCTCCGTTCGAGGGGCCCGGTTGGATTTCGGGCACAATCCAAACCAGCTATAACCCAACTGCATCCAAAACTCAGGCGGAGGATGCCAAACGTTCCGTATCGTCAACAGGAATGCAACGCAACAGACGGCGCATCAATCGGACGCCCGGTCTGGAAGTTATTGGCTTTTTCGTTCGAGGGGCCCGGTTGGTTTTGTGAGCGAACCAACCCGACCGCACTCCGACGTCATCCAAACCTCGAGCGGAGTAAGTCAAAAGATCCATCTCACTTAGAGGAATCCATCAAAGTCGACGGCACGTCAATCTGACGTCTGGAGCTCAAGATATAAGCGTTTCCGCTCCGAGGGCCCGGTTGGTTTCGTATCCGAACCAACCCGGCCGAACCCAAAGTAATCTGAAACCTTGAGTGCGATATACCGAAACGACCGTCTCGATCCAAGGATCGCGTTGCCACTGACGGTGCGTTGTTCGGAGGCCCGTAGCTCAAGTTATGGGAAAAAGACTTAAAATAGTCCGAAGACGGGGGGTCCGGCCAGGGCGCGGCCCGGCCGGTCGGACCGGCCTGGCTCGGTTCGGCTGAGCGCCCGGGTGCCGCGGGGCACTGCCCCTGCGGTTTGGAGATGTCGCGGCCATCGAAGGGCCGCACTGATTGAACGGACGCGGCTTCTGCCGCGTCCCGTGCGGGCGAGCTGGACCCGCGCGGCCGCGGGTCCGCTGGCCGCCGGCAGCTTCCGCGGGCCGCCGGAGTTGCTACGGTGGTCCGTTTTCCTTCCCGTATGCGCCGTTGTTCCTCTCGGGTTCCGTTCTTCACTGCGGAATCATCAAAACGCCCTTGTGTCACGTTTCTCCATCGCCCGCCAAATCCGCACAACCACGAAGAACGGCAGAGGGTTGTCGGGCCGTGTTCGTTTGGCCCGCACCCTCCGCGTTAGTTAATAACAACGGGAGAATTATTAAACAAATGAAACAACAATTTTAATAAATTAAAATTGTTCATATGAATCCAGTTCATTAATTTTAAAGAAACGTTCACGAGAATATAAAAAAAAGGGGTACTTCCAAAATAAAAATCCCTACCTCGTCAAGTCGTCGCACGCACGTTCTTCGCGGATTTGATCGCCGCGAAAGGAGGCGAACGTCGCATCGTGGAAGGGCGTCGCGTCACACGGCATCACTTCGTCGATTTCCATGGTTTTGGCGTTCTTTTTCAGAGGCCGGCGTTCTCCGTGTTCTTCGCGTTCTTCGCGAAGAAGGGTGAAGGCACAAGAATTCTGTCAAAAGCCTCCCCAACGTGAAAACCTCAAGATGTGGCGTTGGTCTTATTTTATTACTACGCCAACAGATTTCAAACCGGTTAAGAAACGAATAAAGAGAGAAGTAACGACCCATTAATTCGTAGAAATAATTCAACGAAATAAACCGCCCAATTAATTCAACGAAGAAAACCGCCCAATTAATTCAACGAAGAAAACCGCCCAATTAATTGGTGCGTTAAGAAATTAAGAAAACGCGTCAGTTGACTTTCATAATGACGGGTTTTTGCGGGTGCGTTACTTAGCGGAAAAGAAACGGTGGGGCTCGTGCGGTTCCCACCTCACAAATATCCTACCAAGAGGGTAGGATATTTTTGGATAGTACCCTATTCGCAACAACTCAGATTAAGCTGCTTTAAGTGGCTTCAAAGCGGCTTAAGTGAAATAAAATAAAGTTTGTCGTACAATTTATTTTATTTCTTAACTTTAAGCCCAAAAATTAAAAACCACACCCGAACAAACGCAACTCCGGAAGAGGCGTTTCTAAGCAATTACCTGCACTGCGATTCCATCGGTGCCCTCAGAATTCGATTCCGAGCACCGGTTCAAAAGTTAGAAAACCCGCTCGTCCGTTCACTGAACGTACCCGAGCCAAACTTCGGAAAATGATTCCGGGCACACTGGGCCTCAGAATCAGGTGCCGTCAGAAACTGTATTCTTGTAAAATTACAAAGAAAATTATGAAAAAAATTTCCTTGGAATTTATGGGTCTTTAAAATTAGTTTAATATAATAATTTATATCTCTATGAAAAGAACATTTTTTAGCCGAAAAATCAATTTATCATATCTCATTTCATTTTTTAAGAAATACTATTCTTAAAACCGAAATGATGTAATAAAATTTTTATTAAAACGAAAGGATTACATTTTAAGTAACATGGCTGTCAAAAAATAAACCCTTATAACACTCTCATATGACCTAATGGTGAGGTGTGCAGTAGTGAAAGACTCATGGAGCTTCTCGACTAACATTGCTGGAGCGATAATCTACGCTAACATGAACTTATCCCATAGGAAGTTTCATTCAAGATTAATATGTTGAAGATTAGCTTGGGATTGGTCAGGATCAAAGCCCAAAGATGCTACCTCCCTCCCATGTTTTGACAAATGGGCTTCGTACATCATGAATCTACTAGATGGGGACATCAACTCTTATTTCTACATTAATTATACATTATTATTTCTATTTATAATAAAAATTATGACATTAAAATTATTATTAAGAATATTTTTTCCAACGGTCATATTGATCAATGATCATATTGACCAATGGTCATAATTGTCCAATGGTCATATAATAGTGAAAACCCAAAGGTCAAATTTCAATTATACCTATTTAATTATTAAAGGGATAATGTTTTGTTGAGTACAAAATAATATAGCACACATTTTAACCAATGGTCATATAATATAACACACATTAAAGGGATAATAGTCAAATCCCAATGGTCATAATTGACCAATGGTCATATAGTAGTAAAAATAATATAACACACATTTTGGGGGTACTTCTGCCTCATTGTTTCCTATGGTTCCCACATGGATTATTCATATTTGTGGTTTCTACACAACAATTTAATGTGGTGGGTAGTCTTGTTGCATAGAACATTGTATCTACAATCCAAGATCTGCACTGGCTGATTCTCATAAGAGTAGTCATGTTCCAATTGTAATACCTTAGGATTCAATACATGTGATGGATCTAGTATGTACTTACTCAAGAGAGATATGTAGAAAACATCATAAACTTGAGCCTGATTTAGAGGAAGTGAAAGATGATAAGCAACTGCTCCTATGAAATCAAGGATTTCATAGGGGATAATGTACATGGGGATGAGCATCCCTTTCTCCCCAAACTGCATGACACTCTTCCGAGGTGAAATTTGAAGGAAGAAATTTTCTCCAACATCAAACTCCAGGACCCTTTGATGGTTGTCCAAATAGCTATTCTAACAACCCTGAGAAGCCATTATGTCTTGTTAGATGGCATGAATCTTTTCTGTCATCTCTTTCACAAGATCAGAGCTAAGAAAATTTCTCTCATAAGCTTTTTCCCAACAAGTACGAGTTCAACATTTCTTCCCATATATAGATTCATATAGTGCCATTTGAATACTAAAATGGAATATTTTTTATGTACGAGAACTCTGCTTATGGGATATGTTGATCCTATCCAGCTTTAAATTTCCTTAATCATGTTTTCAACATTTCTTCGTGTTTCTAATTAGTACTTTCATACTATCCATTAGTTTCAGGGTCACATGACACACTAAAAATCAATATAGTATTTAGGTTTAGCTGAAGAATTCTCCAGAATTTTGATGTGAACCATGGATCATGATTAGGTATTATTGAAAGTGGATCTCCAGGCATCCCTACCACTTCCTTCACTTATATCTTGGTGATTTTTCCAGGAGATAAATATTCCCAAATAATGATGAAATTGACAGTCTTGGTGAGATGGTTCACTATAACCCATATTGCATTGTTTCTTTTGTAAGTTCTTGAGAGACTAATGAAAAAGTCCATCGTGATATTGTACCACTTACATGCTAGTATGGGTAGTGGTTGTTATACACCTTTAGGAAGCCATCACTCCATCTTCACATATTAGAATACCAAGAACCTATTAGTTTAGTCAACAATATCCCTTTTTATAATATCCCACTAATAATGATCATGAAGTTCCCAATACATTTTAGTGCTTCCAGGATGTATAGAGAATGTAGAGATATGAGCTTCATCCATTAACTCATTCTTTATTTCCCGAATAGATGGAACACATAGTCTTGTATTAAATTTTAATAATCCTTTATGATCAATATTGAACTTTGGAAACATCCCATTATTAATAACCTCTATGTTCTTTTATGAAAAATGATATTCTCTTTGAGATTTATTGATCTTATATAGTAATGAAATTTTAGAAATCATTGGGCATAAGGTTGATGATGTCCCTTACATTATAATTCCCATGTATAATTTTACTATGTATTTGATTATTGGATCTCTTTGAATCCTAATCATTGCCAGCACAATAGTGTATTTCATACCTAATGCATCAGAAACATTGTTTTTTATTATGTGATGTTAATTAATTAAACAATCACATTCTTTAAGAAGTTCCAACCATATACTCTCTCTCATGTTCAATTCCTTTTGCGTGAAAAATATACTTAATAATTTGATGACCTGTTTATATATCATATTTCTCCCGAAAAATATATTGACTCCATATATTTGGAGTTAAAACTACCACAACCAGTTCTAGGTCATGCATAGGATAGTTCTACTCATGAGGCTTCAACTGTCGAGATGCATAAGAAATCACCTTATCATTTTTCATGAGGATGTGCCCTATCCGATTCAAAGATGCATCAATAAAAATACTAAATCCTACTATGATAGAGGGTTGAGTTAAAACTTTTGAAATAACTAATATTTTATTTGGATTTTGGAAAATTTCTTTCATACTCCTTTTCCTAGATGAATTGACCACTTTTTTTGTTTACTAGGTTATTGGATTAGAAAGTTATGAATTTGTTTTCACAAACCTCCTAAAATATTCTTCTAATCAATGGACACTATGAATCTAAATTATTTTTTTAGGCTGAGGACACTTCAACATAACCTTTATCTTGGTAGGTTAAACTGTGATTCTTTCATTGGTTACAATATGCCCCAAGAAAGAAAATTATTACAACCAAAATTCACATTTTATAAACATTCGAAATAACATTTCCATCCCAAGAGTTTTTAATATAAAACTTAGATGATCCTCATAATCCTCATTACTTATGGAATATATAATAATATCATCTATAAATACTACCAAAAAGATATCAAGGTAGTCCTTAAAGAATATATTCATAAAATCTATAAAAAGAGAAGGAGTATTAGTCAAGACGAAGGGAATAATAACAAACTCATAATGCCCATATCATGATTAGAAGGTGGTATATAGAATATATTCTTTATTCACCCTCAATTAATGATAACTAGATCAGAGAACAATCTTGGAGAGGAATTGAGGCCGTCAAAGATGGTTAAACAAATCATCAATCCTTGGAAGAGGGTATTTTTTATTCACTGTGATCCCGTTATGTTCTCTATAAGCAATGCATAAATGCATTTATCCATCCTTCTTCATTACAAAGAGAACATTTTATCCTGAAGGATAAACACTTTCCAGATAAAACCCTTATGAAAATGATATTGGAGTTGTTTATTTATTAATTTTAGCTATAAATTTGGTATTCTATATGGGGTATTTGATATCATCTTGAATCCAATCATAAGTTCAAAGGAGAAATCTAAATCTCTTTCAAGTGGATGCCCATGTAAATTTTTAAGAAATACCTCAATGTATTCCTGAATGAGGTGGAAATTCTATATTCATATACTTCTATTTCTTTACTCATCTTCACCGATCAATTTGGTAAATAAGGCTACAGTTGGTGCTTTTAGAAAAATATTAGGTCAAGATATATCTCATTTGAAAACAACTATCGATTTTCCAGTCAAGACTATTATGATTTCCTTGCATATGCAGTTGATCTTATTATTATACTTTAATATACTGTAAATTCATAGTATAATTTTGAATTCCATAAGGGGATTTACTACTAAATTTTAGATGAGATTATTCTCACCAGAGTAAATACTAGAGTTTATATATAGTGTTAATGCGTGGATAATTCTTCCAGAAGTCTTGAAAGATAATTATACTTCTAGTAGTTTAGGGATTGATTCTATATTCTTTGAAAACTTGTAGTAAATAAAGGAATGTATTTAAATAGAATCAAATAATGTACTTTCTAGATGTGATAAAACAAAAGTATTACCTAAAAACAAATCATTTGGAGCTTCAACTTCAGTTGTACTAATATAAAAACCAAGACATTGCTCCCTTATCCTATATTGAGGCTGATGGTGATTCCCCTCCATTACCCTTGGATTTGGAAAATGATTAGAAAAGTGGCTAAGTTGTCCACACTTTAAGAATTCGACTTCAGGAAAGGCCTACACCATCTTCCCTTTATTGTTTGTGTGGATAAGTTTTGGCTTCATCTCACTACAATAGTTTCGAGAAATATGGACATCTCTTATACACTTTTAACATTTCCCGATCCCAAGTAATAAATTCCATGAATGCTTTATCCCACATTTTTTTTTCATGTGGAAAGTTACACTTACTTTCCTCATATTCCTTGGTCAAAGCTCCTCCCCATTTTTTGTTCCATAGAACTATTCTTTTCATTTTGTGAGATAATTACATCTCACCGAACTCCAATTCCACTTTCATAACACTTCTAAGTAACTCCTCGTCACTATCATAGTCTCAATTGGAAATATTCTTCCATAGGTGAGGTCTTAGTCCACCTAATCATTTATTAACGTTACCATTAGAATCCATGAAAAAGTTAGAGGTGTAGTGAGAATTTATTGTGAAGTTCATATCATAGCTTCGTACAAATTCATTTTCCATCTTCTTTAGCTCATTAAATTTCTTCTCCATTTTTGTTCTCATTTAATGGGGGAAATGTTTCTTGAAAAAAGGTTCCTTTGAACTCTTCTTACTTCATAGATTCAATCTTCCCTCTTGGATTCATATTTTTGATCAAATCCCACCACTGATCAACTTCTCCATCTATGCGGTAAAAAACATGGGTGACATTCTATTGTTCTAAATAATAGATTATAGAAAATATATTTTTGATATAGCTTATCCACTGTTCAGAAACCAATGGGTCAGTAGATCCACTGAAATATGGTGGTCATAAACACATAAAGGACTCCATGGAATGTTTTTCCATTTGAGGTGAATCTGTTCCCTTGGATTTATTAATGTTATCTCCCATAACTCGAGTTAGTTTATTCATCATTCTCATGATGGTTTTCATTCTGGAATCCATCAGATGTTCATCAACACATATTCTTTTGCGCTCACCATTTACATGGTTTCTCCTATTTCCTACCATTTTCTAAAAGATTAAAATATTAGTGAGATATGTGTTTCATTTAATAATATTATAATTTTAAATGAATTTCGTCTCTTAAAATTTTGTTATTAAATATGTTATTCTTTAACAATAATTATATTTATATAAATCCTTCACACTATTTAATAAAAATCTTTTGATTTACCAAACCTATCCCCTAGGAGTGTCAAAACATGAGTGCGTCAAGCCCATTATCATTCACTAGTTCATGTTTCAGTCTAGTTCAAAGTGGTGTTTTTCGGTTTTACACTTAAATACATCTCTACGAGAGCCATATCCACTTTTTCATATCCATATTGGGATTTCATTTCTTAGAAATTAGTTACATAATATTTCAAAAAAATAAAAGGTTATTTTTGTATATTTTAACTTTTACCAAAGGCTCTTATTATCCTTTTAAAATCCATATTTCCATAAATATCTAAATCATCATTTGATAAAAACTATGGAATGTTGTATTTTTTTTACATAACATTTAATTACATTTTACAAACAGATGATCCTTTAATGTTTAGTGTCTTGAATAAAAGGTATATAATACCTGAAAACATAAAATGCTATTCTCTTCCACTTGAAATTATTATTTTAGGTTTATCGTAAGTATATTTATTTCATCTCATTACTTGGGGACATACATCAATGGAATGGGTGAGCATAAGGACCGATAAGGGAAAATAAGGGAAATAGTTTACAGTGATCTTAAAGAATATCAATAAGAACTTAAGGAATATAATAATGTATTGAAAAATAGGCATATAATAATAATAATAGTAAAATTAATCATAAAATTTAAATGTGTATAAAAAATTAATTTGATTCATTCATAATCATATCACCAAATTTTATCACTAAGGTTTCATAAAATTTACTAAAGTTATTCACCAAGGTATCGTAAAACATTTTATATCTAGAGAATAAAGTATTTACCCAATGAATTGGAGTTCTATCTGGGAGAAACATTAATTTTTATTAATTAATATGATCCATAAATATCATAATATAACATTTCATAAATATCCCATGTTTAATAAAATAAATGGGTTTCATATCAAAATCATGGTGTTTTAGAAAGTTCTTAAAAACAAGATACTTTTGTAATTTTAAACCCTTAGAAAATTAAGGAGGGTTTAATTTATGTTAATAATATAATTATTTATATAATTATGTAATATATTGTAATACCCTTATATAATAAATAGTTTTGGGTATTCAAAAAATAAAATAATAAAACTTCTTGAGAAAATAGAGAAATTTTGAGACGTAAAATCAGCAGCAAAATGGCAATGAACCATGGTTTTAGAGAACATTAAAATTAGAGAGGACAAGGGTATAAAACTCATAAAATATTAATAATACAGTAAATGGATATAAAAAAATTAACATAATAACATAGTATGGAAATTTGAATGACACCCTATATAAAAAGTGAAGTTGAAAGGAAAAGATAAGTGGAGATTTCCCTTACCTTGAAGAGTGAATCCTAAATCTCAAATATTGTGATCTTGGGTGTTTAAAAAAACCTTTTAGGACTTATTGGGAGTAAATAATATCTGATATTCATGTCGAATTAATTTTTAATGAAATATGATGGACAAATGGGTGGGGTTTTATAGAAAAATTGATGGACTTTTTTATTAATTTCTTTGGACACCTCAGTAGTGGTATTTGAAAGAACATGGCCTTGCTCATGATATTTTCCCATGGTAATGGACACTTGAGACACATAAAATTATAATTTAATCCATTAGATTCAAAAATCATTTTATATGAATTATTATATCGTTATGATGTCATTAAACATACTGATAAACTCAAAGTGTATTTTTACTTTTCACTAAAAACTAATGTATTTTATAAAATTATCATAAATTAATCATAACCTAATATTGAAGTTATAATTTAAAAAATTAAAAATATATTTTTTATAATAATTATATAAATATGATAAACATAACTTTTAAATATCAAAATACGTAATTATTAAAAATAATAGTAGATATAAAATGCATAGTGAAATTTTCTTAACGTGAAAAAAATTAAAATTATTTTATCATTTGTAATTAAATAAGAGTGTTTTTGATAATAAAAGTTCATTATAATAATCATTATTAAAACTATAGTTTAATATAATAAGTTATATCTCTCTAAAAAGTAAAAATATTATATCAAAAGTCGTTTTATCAAATCAAATATAAATTTTTAAGAAAAAATTCTTAAAATGGAAATGATTAAATAATTTTTTTGTTCAAACAAAGATATTACATTTTAAATAACTGAGGACTTGAAACATAACCCCTTATAAACACTACATAACACCTAAGGGTGAGGTGGGTGATAGTGATAGCCTCATGTGGTGGCTTGACAAATATTATCATAGTGGTAATCTCCATTAACTTGAACATATCTCGTACATAATTTCATTAAATCGTAACATAATGAAGCTCATAATGGAATTTATAGAGAGTAAAGACTAAAGATTCTATGTTCCTCTCAAGTTCCAATAAATGAGCTATGTATGGTATCACTCTACTAGATGAATCCATTTACTCTTCTTTCTGCATTAATTAATCATGATCATTTCTATTTATAATATTAATTATAACTTTAAAATTATTATTATGGGTATTGTTTCCAACATTCATATTGACCAACAGTCATATAAAAGTTGAATCCCAAAGGTCAAAATTCAATATTACTCACTTTATTATTAATGGTATATATTTTTGGTGAGTAAAAAATAATCTAACCCACATTTTGAGGAAAATATTATCATTAAGAAATATAGGGTTCCTACAGTGCATTTGTAATATATGAATCCCATAAGAAATTTATATTAATGATTTTTGGAAAGTATTATAAGGGATTTCACACAATTCTGATGAAATATAATCTAAAATATGCTTAAGGTATAATAAACATACACATATTCACACCTGATAAGCCAAGAAGCATGTGATAAGTTTACTGAACCTCATGCAGAGATATATTTTCTGGTACACTGTTGTTGGTCCTAGATTATTTAACAATATTTGTATTAATTACTTTGATTGTGAATTTATAATTTATGAAATAATAACTGAGTGTTTAAAATAATGAATGGAAAATAATAACATTTCACCACTACCATAAAGTAAATATATTGTATGATTCAGTTGAAAAAATAATTAGTATGTATTTTAAATCCATCATAATACATTAATGTGACATGAGAAAATAATATAATTATATTCCTCTATTTATGTTATGATTGATGATTCTAAATCGAAATCCACTTCCATAGCACTTCAGGTTCTATGTAAGGATCAAAATGAAAATAAACATGGGATACTAATATGTGAAAACACAGAAAAATAATGGAAATCATGTCTAAGTATGATGTAATAATAATTTTTCATTAAATAAGTATTACATTACAATGATTACTTATTTTCAAATATTTTCAATCTAAATTATAAATAGGAATCATCAATAGTTGTAGTAAATGAACACATACTATTGATGCCTTTGAGGTGGCCAGTACATTATTGCTGCATTAGGGGTGGGGGTTTTGGGGGGACACACCCAACATATTATGGAAAAAGAAATGAATTTAGGGATAAAGATAAATAAATTGAATAGGTGAAATCAATATTAGTTTCCCTTATTGAAAAATTTCATTGGAAGTCTATGTTTATAGAAAATCTTATTGTGGGAGTAAAGAGAAGAAACAACTTAAGAACAACCACTTCATGAAGACGCCACCCCACCCTCACCTGCTTTGAGGAAAGACATTCCCCCCAAAGTGCTATCATAGATGAGGTAATAAGTATTACAAAATTTTTTTATAAGAATTGTTAATCCCACAGACACTGATACATTTCATGTAAAAATATTATATAATGTTAAAATGACTATAATTTATATCTATCAATAACCACCCATCGCATTGTTGTGAGGAATACTATTTTTGATATCCAAGAAGACACTCTACCTAACAGAAAAATTCCAACAGGTCTTGTGAGAGTGGAGACTACCTTATCTCATGAGTCGAACACCGAGATACATTTTTCACTTGATGATGTAGATATTCATATGGACGACCAAGATATTGGATCATTCATAGAATGGATATAAAATCATATAATAAACATTTTGATAAGAAGGTATTCATTTCCAATTTATTTTTCATTCTAAACCATTATGAATTAATGAAAAAAGGTTTGAAAAAATGAATGTTATTACATAAGGAAAATGATAATGCGGTGAAATGAAAGGTTGAATGAAAACCATATATGTATTAACCAAACGATTTAAAATATCTTCAGAAAGAACTGTTAATCCACCTATTCAATACCCTCATTTAATAAAATTGAAGGATCATGTACATAAAAAGTTAAAAAGTGGTAGTAATCACATAGATGAATTTGAAGACAAAATGTATGTAGATGCCATTATAGACTTCATTTATCTTAAGAAGGTAAATGAAATAATCAAGTATGAATGTCAATGTGTCTAAGTTGTAAATATATATATAATTTGTGTATTCCTGATTGGTTTTCCAATAATCGATCCACTATTTTAATTATTACTAAATACAAGTCATTTTTTGGTATATATATCCATACCAATTGAATAGATTACACCATGAATAAAAATGTGGACTTATTAGTCCTCATGTTACTTCTATAGAATAAAACAACCTAGAAGCAGTTCAAATTAATGAAACAGTATAATATATGGCCAAATCATTTGAAATAAAACTTATGGGTGGGAGGTTCTTCTTAATACCAATGAATCATGGTTAAAACTCTTCAATTTAATCATATAAACTATATTTTCATTCATTTTGTTACATATTCCTTTTTAGGAAACATTGGGTACTCATTTCTGTCAATTTATATACTCAAAATATTTTTTTTTTATATATTTCTTTTTTAATGATAATTCTTTTATTATAGGGTGGTGTTTAAATAATGTGGAAATCATGGAATGATGACATTTTATGCACACAAGGAGCCTGTAAACTTCTATAAATGGATAAGTATTGAAGTATATATAATAATATTACACTATCAAAATAGGCATCAAAACAAATTTCATATTTGTATCAAGGTTTCTGCAGTATCCAAAACAAATATATAATATTGTGGTCATTATGTTTGTAAATTTATGAGAGAGACCATATACCATCAATAAATTAGCATCCCCAAAGAGGTATTTTTGAAGAAAATTAATATTTAATTTGAAATATTTATTAATCCTTTTTGTATATATATATTTTTGGTACTACCATGAATGTAAAAAATCCCCACCTTCATAAAATGAAATATATTTGCTTAGAAACGAATGAAGCCATACCTAGTTTCATAATGTACACATATATCATGAAGATATGACTTCAAACCTCTTATTTGGTTGATTTTATAATTATTTTATTTACTTTTTTAGTTGATATCATCATCAACTATATCTAATACTTAATTTTAAATTTTTTACCGATATTATGAAGAAATTACTTTGTAAAAAATTATGATTCTCTCCAATACTATGACCACAGACTCTATATGATACATTGTGTACATGGTATGAATCAAATTGTATGATTTTAGTTTTAAATTTAATTTTTTTTAATATTTGGTTTCATATTTATGTTTAATTTTATATATTTATAGTATGACTAACATAATAATTTTTTTCGTATACAGTTGGATTCTTTTTCTCAAGATGCGGTAGTTTATTTTAAGCTTCTTGTGCTCATGTGAGATGGAACTTCGAGGCCATGGAAGAGATAATGAAAACAAGGAAATAGATCAAGAATGTAAACAATCATCATGAAAAGGTGAATTCATACTACTTATTTAATTATTATTTTTTATCATTTTATCTAATATGTGTAATTTAATTTACTTATCATTTTTATCTGATATTATTTTTTGTTTTTAGTAGATATTTTGGGAACTCATATTTAGCTTTAAACTATATACAAAAAGATATAAAAGAAAGAACATGTTCTTTTATGATGGAGGATGAAACCTCATGAAACCTAAACCATGATGTGTTTTAGGGAGCATGTGGTTTCTCTTCCATTAGAATGGAACTTTTTTATCTCTTTTATGGATTTTTTAAAATAGTTGAAATTAAAACACATATCACATCCTCAATCATCTTCCACTAAATCTGATACATATTGTGCTTAGCATGACTCAAACTATATATTTTTATTTTATAATTTAAATTTTAGTTCAAAATACACACCACATACTTAAAAGTGTGTAAACACATTAATATTGTTTTAATAATTTAATAAATTAATCCACACGTCATTTGTGATGTCTAGAAATTATTCACACCTTAATTTGATACACAGGGTGGTTGATATGACTCAAAGTGTGTATTTTAATGTAAAAGTGACATTATTTTTAATAAAAAGAACATGTAAAATATTAAAAACTAATAAAAAACATTCATATTATTTTTATTCTTTAGTAAAATGATCCATAAGTCATTTTTGACATTTTGGAATCAATTTCACCTCAATCTGACACACAGTTTGAATGATATGACTCCAAGTGTGTCTTTTTATTTAAAATTTACCTTAATTTTAGTAAATAGAATTGGTGGCACAAGACAAATAAATAAAATGAATTAATATTCTTTTGATACTTTAGGAAAATGATCAATTATTCATTTTTAATGTTTTGGAATCAAGCACACCTTAATCTGATCCATGATGTAACTAATATGACTCTAAGTACGCCTTTTTATTTAATATTGATATTAGCTTTAGTAAAAACTATACATAAATCTATGAAAAAAACATTCGGATTAATTTGATACTTTAGTAAAACAATCCATAATTAAGTTTTTTATGAGTAAGAATCAACCGAACCTCAGTCCTATGCATGGAGTGACTGGTATATCTCTAAGTGTATCTTTTTTATTTAAAAATGACATTAATTTTAGTAAAAAAGCAAGTGATGTACTAAAAAACAAGAAAACACATTTGGATTGTTTTGATAATTTAGAAAATTTATCCATTAATCATTTTTGAAATTTTGGAATCAACACTACCTCAATATGTTGCACAATATGACTGTTATGGTTCAAGATGGCCAATATCAGTTTAAAATTGACATTTTAGTTCAAAACACCTGTCACTCACAAAAAAATATGAAACACATGCTATGATTTTCTTAATAATTTAGGATAATTATTAATAATATATTTTTCACATGTAGAATTTAGTATCACATCAAAACAACACCCGATGTGATCTTTATGAATCAAAGTGCATGTTTCTAGTTTTAAATGACATTTTAGTAAAAAATAAAAGTGTCATACTAAAAATCGATAAAATGAATTTATATTATTTTGATACTTTCATAAAATGATAAATATTCAATTTTTTATGTGTAGAAACTGACCTCACCCCAATATAATTCACATTGTAACCGAAATGACTCCAAGTCTATATTTTTTATTTAAAATTTACATTAATTTTAATAAAAAATAACCAACTGAAAACTAAAAAAGATTAATTTTTATTATTTTGATACTTTTGGATAAAAATACACATGTCATTTTCTACATTTAGGAATCAACCACACCTCAATCTGTTATACTATGTGGCTAGTATAACTCAATGCGTGTCTTTTTCTAAAAAATGACATTAATTTTAGTAAAAAGAACAAGTGACATACTAAAATCCAATCAAATGCATTAAAATTGTTTTTGACACTTTTTTAAAATATTCCATTTGATATTTGTGACATTTTAGAATTATCCTGACCCCAATATGATGTATGTTATGATCGATGTGAATCAATTTGTGTCTTTTTGTTTAAAATTGAAATTAATTTTAGTAAAAAGAACAAGTGACATACTGAAAACTGAGAAATATATTTCATATTTTTTTTTTATAATTTATAATAATGATCCATAAATCATTTGAGTTTCTTAAGAATCATCCACACCCTAATATAATGTATGATGTGACTGGTATAATTCAATGCATTTATTTCTAATTATAATTGACATTAATTTTAGTTAATAGAATAAGAGGCATTATAAAATATAATAAAACACATTTAGATTGTTTTGATAATTTATGAAAACCATCCAAAAGTAATTTTTTATGTAAAAGAATCATCCTCGCCTCAATCCAACACATAATGTTATTGTAATGACTCCTAGTGTGTCTTTTTATTTAAAATTGGAATTAATTTTTTAAAAAATAACTAGTTCCCAAATGAAAACTAAGAAAATGAATTATAATTTTTTTTGATAATTTAGGACAATGATTTTTAAGTCATTTCATAAAATTTAGGAATCAGCTGCACCTCAACATGATGCTTGGTGTGACTATTATGACTCAAAGTGTTCGTTATTAGTTTTAAATTGACATTTTAGCTCAAAATGTGTGGCACTCACTAAAAAAATTAAGTGGGATATGATTGTATATTTAATTCCGAAAAATGATTCATAATTTATATTAACATGTAGGAAGCTGAATCACATCAAACTAATACACAATGTGACTGGTATGACTCAAAGTTCTAATTCCAGTGTGAAATGATATTTTAGTAAAAAAACAACCAACATACTCAAAAATTAGAAAACACTTTTGGATTATTTTAATACATTATGAAAATGAAACATAGGTAATATGTGACGTTTAAGAATAATCCTTACCTCATTCTAATCCATTGTGTGACCATTATAAATCTAAGTGTGTCTTTTAATTTAAAATTGATATTAATTACAGTAAAAAAGAACATGTGAGATACACAATACTAAGAAAACACATTCATATTGTGTTGATACTCTTGGAAAATGATCCATAAGTTAGTTTTGAGGCATATAAATCAACTTCACCTAAATACAATGCATGATATGATCGGTATAAATAAAAGTGTGTCTTTTTTTTTTGAAATTGACATTTAATTAACATATTCTTTCATATTTATGCTTAATTTATTTATTTATAGTATTAATGACATAAGATTTATTTTCCTATATAGGTGGATTCTTTTTATTAGGTTGGGGTGTTTTTCTCAGAAACTGATATCATGCTTGGGATTTTTTGAGAGCGGATCAAAGAATCAAAAGACGGTGAAACATTAATGTTTTTAAATGTTTGTGTATAGTAATAGTAAATGTAAGTTTGAAAAACATTGTTTGAAATGTAGAGTAGTATGTTTTTGTATTTGTGATGTTAAATTTATTTCAAATAAATTATATATTTGCGTATAGGTGTATTTTCGTATAGGTTACATGTGTATTTTTTGTAGTTTACTATTTTCAAAAAACAAAATACAATAGGTTATCCTTTATCAGTGATAAGATAAAAGTCATAAATCGGGTAGTTTATTAGTGATTTTTATAGCATTGATAAAAGCCCCCATATCAGTTCTTTTTTAGTGCTAATAAATGGGACCCTCTTTAATAATGTTGAAAGAAATATCACTTTTTAATGTTTTTAATGAATTTTTTGTGTTTGTTAAAGGGCCTATCTATAATAGCATTTGATATTTAATGTGAATCTACAGTGAATTTGGGATTCTCTCTAGCCTCAGTGAAAACATAGGTGGATCACATGGTCGTGGCTTCTGACATAGGTGGTCTTTTAGAAGGTATCGAGATGGTTTTTTCTATCAAAAAATTTTCAACCCTAAACATTTTTCAGCACTTTTGGATTCTAATGTAGAATGTGAACATATTATCACTTTAGTTTCCATAAAATCACTCTTTCTATAAAAAATAATTTTATTGAAAGATAGAGGAAGAATCAATCATTCTAATTCTAAAGTGGCTTATGTCATCCTATGCTCATCTACACTCCCACATAAGTCTTGCGCCTCAAGGCCCCCCTCTCGCATTTCCAAATCTTAAAAAATTATAGAGAATTCTAGAAGTATGGGTCACGAACAATGTTTATTTTTATCATGTTTGAAACTATAAAAACTCAAACCTCTATCTTGGTAATCATTGAACATAAAAAAATAAAGAATTAAAGCTCTTCTTTTCCTGTTAGGTTTTGTTTTAGGGAAATCATGAAAAAAAGAGAACGAAGAAATATTGTGTGTATTCTCTAGAAATAAAAAACTATAGTTAAATTTATAGAGATCTCTCTGTAATATATTATGCCCAGGGTGTCCTCAACATGGATCCCCTATCTCTGCTCTTTTGGTTATTCTAAGTGTGAAACTATCCAAATGAATGATATATGGAAATAACTATCATATTTCCACCTAGGGACCCTTTCATGGTCATTGGAGGGGATTTTAGAAATATTATGGAAATATTAGAAAAGAAATGAAGAGCATCATATTCGTATAGATCCATGAAATACTTCCAGTATTTTTTTTGGATTTTAACAGGATTATGGATAGGGGATTTATGGTGGATCCATACACCTATTAGGGAAAGAAAATGAGAAATGGTAGAATATAGATAATGCTGGACCGATAATTGGCCAACCTTCAAGACATAATACTTTCCCCAAGTAAATATTATTCATATTCCTCATTTTCTCTCCATTCACTCTCTACTTTTGATCCAAAAAATTATAGATAATAGTAGGAATGATCAGTTATTCTATTCTATAACATGGTCATGGAATAATAGTTTCTCATAGACTATAATGAAATCATGGGATCAATCTATGTGGGGAGAGGCATGTGAAGTTTTAAATGGTCATATTGAAATATTGAAAAAGTATCTAATGGAATGGAACTTCAATCATCCAATTAGTGACACTGGTCAAGATGATCTAAAATAGGATATTGAACGAATGCAGGTAATGGTTTCCAAACAAAGAATGCTTTTATAGAGACTAATGGCTATTGAAATGGTTCCAAGAGATAATTTTAGGACCCCATGGATCAAGGAGGGGGATAAGAAATTTTATTTTTCATGTATGAATTAGGGAATGTAATATCTATAGAATAATTATTATTTTTTGAGGATTCCTCATATATAGAGAATGTGGAGGTGTCTAGTAATAAGGATTAAAAACACTTTGAAGAACTCCTTATAGGAGTTCCCAACCCAGAAGATAATATGAATTTAAGGGGGAATTGAGAGGAAACATTATTTAGAACATCCCAATATTGGTGGATGTAAAGGAAAATGAAAATATGGGTGTCACTTAAGAAGAAAAATAAAGAAAAGATAAAGTTCTATCTATGAATATATAAAGCGTTCTAGATCCATACTACTTTCTATGACCCTTTTATAATCATGCCTAGGATTTCATTAATATTTTGGTGATCGAGGTGGTGAAGGGGTTATTTCTAGATGGTGAATTCACAAAGTTAGTCTATACTTATAATCCCATCTTTAATATGAAAGTCAAGGACCTGATCACAACCAACCAATATAGACTGATTTTACACTGTAACATCTCCTAGATGATCCTCAATAGTATCATTAATAGAAGGTTGGGAAGAATTATTCCAAGGGTCATCTTGAAAAAATATCATGGGTTCATTTATAGCCATAACATCCATGGGGTTTATTTGAACTGCAAAGGAGATGTTGGATGACATCAACAAGATGTCACATGTATCTAGTAGGACGTTTAATAAAGATATGAATATGAAATATTATTGGATGCAATGGGGATATATTGTGAACAAAATGATATTAAAAAACTTCATGTAGTGGGTCTAAAATATGCAATTCCAGTGATATGTATATCCTGTTAGATAATAAACCTATTTTTCCTTAGACTATTCCAACCTTCTATTGAAACAATGAAATCCTGATGAATTAAATATTGGGTACCTTTCCATGTGTGGCTTTACATGCATGGTTGGAATCATCTAGAAAAAATATATAGACATTTTTTCTCTATACCTTTTCTATATAAATAGATGTATTTTTTGTTTTTTAATATTATCTAGGAGAAGAAATAAAACCATTTTGTTTCTTACTGCTACTATTTTTGTTACAATGATCACCTATACTGATCTGCATCTGATTATACTATTATGTTAGCCACTAAAAAAATCATCCTTGAGTGGTATTAGATCCAGGTTCAAAGGTGGTATGTACCGAAAGAGATATGTGAGTTCTACTTCTATCAGTTACAATGGCCAAATGAAGAAGTTGATGAATAATTAAGATTCCTTAGGTTGTCATCATTTATTTTATCTCTACTTTTTTCCAATCATTTTTTAAATGGTAATTGGAAATTTTAAAAGGGGGTTTTATATTTTATTCCCCATCAACCCTTTTACCCTACCATTTTTTCATAATTTACCATTTTTTCTCACCTTCCATGCCTATTTCTCGAAGGACACGTCATTGTTTCCTCACCCAATCTCTTATTGACCCACGTTTGATTCTCTAATTATTAAAAAAGATCCAAATCATGAAAATACAATAAAAATCAACGTCCCACACCTCTATTTA
The DNA here is from genome assembly GCA_963277665.1 of Viscum album. Classification (NCBI taxonomy): domain Eukaryota; kingdom Viridiplantae; phylum Streptophyta; class Magnoliopsida; order Santalales; family Viscaceae; genus Viscum; species Viscum album. The sequence continues at coordinate 1,042,074,124 of OY728129.1, forward strand.
TTCCAAAAAAATGCCTTTATCCATATTACAGAAAATTATGATTTTCTGAAAAAACAAATGGAAGAATTTATATAAGAAATGGAAATCTGCACTTCTAAAAACTTATATAGAAATTTTTAACTCAAAAAAAAAAACACTCTACAATTTTGAATACCTGTATTTTTCATTTTATCATAAAAAATAAATTTTATCCTTGACTAATGAAATTGAACAATATTTGTTTCTGAAGATGAATAAAAATGATTATGACAATTGGTGCATCCAAATTCGATCACTCCTTGGCACCCAAGATGTCATGTACATGATGAAGGAAAAATACCCTGATATAAAATCCAAATATATGGAGGCTTATATTATTGATATTATAAAGGCCACTCTTTGGGTATAATGAGAGTTGGAATACAAGGTAAAATCCATCATATATCAAGGCTTTGACGAAACATCTTTTGAAATAATCGGTTCATCGAAATCCTGAATGGATATGTAGGAAAACCATCACAAATAATTAAAAGGCATTAAAAAAGTGTAGAATATATGACTTCAATATCTACAAGGTGAGTATGAATCCTAGATTATGAAATATTATGAAACCTTTGTCAAGTATTATACTCATGTCATAGTTGTGGTGATCCAACTACGAAAGAATGGAGAAAATATTACTAACATGTGGGTATGTGAGAAAATTCTATTATCCCTTGATCTAAAATTTTATTATGTAGTTTCCTCCATATAAGAAACTAAATATATAGAGATAATATCTATTGAATTACTCATGGGGTCTTTAAAATCCCAAAAATTAATGGTGAACCACCGGAGTGAAACAAATGGAGTGGAGCATAACCTGCAATAAAAGTTATATCTCCAAAACAACGAAATGGGGAAAGGGGGGTATCTTGAAGAACCCAAGGGAGAGGATTCCCTAGAAAAGAAGATGATCCTAGAAGGGGTGGATGAGGTTGAAGAAACCCAAATTGATAAGTAGATGGATATCAAAACCATACATTATGGGAACAATGAGGTGGAATTATATGAGGATTCAAAAATTTACAACCATATAAAAGAAATGTTCAATGTTAAAATTGTAAAAAAAGAACATTATATAAATTAATATTACAGAAATAAACCCATGTATAATTTCATCTAGGAGGCATATATTTTTGAAGACGATGATTATTTTTGTGATACCCATGTGTTGATGGCATAATCATTAACATAAAATCAAGTTATGTGGTATCATGAGTCTAGAGCTAGAAACCACATGATAGTTCACATACATTTTTTTATGAATTTGGATTAGTAGGTTTGAGTATAGATTTCATTTTGTGACCTCTCAATAATATTTTTATATGGAGGAGGAGATATTTAGATCAAGAAAAACATGATAATAATGCTTTCATCTCTGACATCTACTATGTACATGACACGATAAAAAACATCTTAAGTCTCAGAAAATTTACGGAAAAAGGATTTCAAATAAGCCTATAAAATAAAAATATGGTGATTTTAGATGATAAAGGAAGGAGGATCACAAAAGTACTGATGGAAAAAAACTATAGTTTTCCGATTAGGATCCAACTCCACATACAATGGTGTTTTACAATGATACACAAGGGTAAAGATTAGATATGGAACCTCAGTTTTTGGAATTTTAACGATGAAATATTAAGATTTATAGGAATAACGAAGATAGTGAATTGTCCCATATCATTTGACATCCAAATAAAATATGTGAAAGTTGTGTTCTATGTAAACAAGAAAGAAACAACTTTGTAATTAAGGCCAACTGGAAAGCTACAGTGCCATTGGAGCTTGTTCCCACCAATGTGTGTGGTCCATTGAATCCAAAGACATATAGAAAAGGAGGTACTTTCTAAAATTTATTGATGATTATAGCATAAAAACATGGATATATTTTCTTAATATCAAGTTGCAAGTGCTTGGTGTTTTCAAAGAATTAAAGGTGCTGGTGGAAAATCAAAGAAAACATCACATACAATCTCTGTGATCTGATTGAGGAGGAGAGTATGACACATTTTTTTCAAGAAGACATCATGAATCATGTAAATCAATACAAACTGACATTGAAATTCACACCTCAACTCAATAGATTATCCAAAATGAAAAATCTCACCATTTTTAACATGGAAATAAGAATGTTGAAATACAAAGGAGTACCTATGAATTTCAATGCAGAAGCATATTTTTGCATGGTGTATCTACTCAATAGATTCACAAAAAAAATATATCAAAGAATAAAAAGTTTATAAATCTTGGAGTACTCACAATCCATGTGAAATCCATCATAGAGATGTTGGTTTTATTGCCTATGTCAATATCTTATAAAAAAATGAACAAATCTGGAGGAAAAAAGTGAAGTGTATCCTTATGGGATTTAGAGACCGAGAAATGGGAAATAAATTATATAATCACATAACCGAGAATATTTTATTTAGTAGATATGTTAAATTTGATGTAAATGATACATTGAAATGTAATCAATAATATGATTAAAGAGAGGTGCATATCACTCTAGAAGATAATGAAATAGTTGATGAAATATCCTTATAGGAACGAGGAATAGATGGAAAACTATTTTTTTCACCACTTAATCCTACATCAAAAGGCATCGAACCAGAACATTTTCATGTGTCCTAAAAAAGTTTGAATCATTGTGGATATATATGACCTAACAGAACCAATGGAAGAGTATGTAAATTTGTATTGTCTCTCGAGGAATTCTAATCCAGTTAGCTTTGAGGAAGAAAAAACTGATGAAGTGATGAAGAATGTGATAGATATTGAAATCCATTCATTTGTAACCAAACAATTCTATAATAAAATGGATGGAATTTACTATGGTTAAGTTGTTTTACCCATCGGTCATCCACCCAGACATAATGCAAATTCATGCATTATAAGAAAAACATGTTTAAGGGGGTTGTTGGATAATAAACCTATTTTTCTTTAGATTTTTCGAACCTTCTACTGAAAAAATGTAGGCTTAAAAAATAAATATTGTGTATCATAACATGTGTGAGTACAGAGTCTTGGTAGGAACATTTGTGTTTCTTAATACTACCATTTTTGTTCTTATGATCACCTCTAATGACCCACATCTACTTCTACAATTGTGTTATCTGCTTCCAAAATACACCTTCATCTCTATGTATATTGGTTTCATATATGGAGAGATATTATTGGTTCTTCAAATAAGTTCATAGATTATGTCAATTTGAACCATTTTTACCTATCATTTTTACAATGGAACATGAGGAACTCACTAGGAATATCAATTGTGATGTTAAGAAGGGGAATATTGACCCTTTCAAAAATAGGTTTGAGATCCATATTATCTCAAACCTCATGTATTTTTATGATATTTGTTTTTCATAAATTGATGGAGAAAATATAATTATAGTATCAATAACAAATGATGACCTAGGGAAATTAGAGATTTCAATGTGTTAATCATAGAAAGAGTAGTGTCTACATTTCTAATGGTTATTCATATTGTTCCAATAAATCCATCCTACATTGATTGGGAATGAAAATAATAAATACACTTATGGAGTAATTCGGGTATCCCATATGTGATGGGAGAATAAAAAAAAGAAATTTGAAAGAATTTTCAACCGGATCACAACTCATGTCTTTAATTTGGAAAGTTAACTTTTCTCATTCATGGGAAGAGTTAAGTTAGTTAATAACAATTTTACCTCCTTATCAGTTCACTTGTTTTCAATATTCAATGTTCCCAAAGGTACCACATCTAAAATTTAGAAAATAATGGGTACCTACCTCTAGGATATTCACCAGGTGGGAATGTTCCGTTGGGACTCTTTGAAAAGGATAATGAATCTGGTGTCTAAAGGTGTTGTTAATATGAGAATCATGATGGAGACCACACAAGGAATACAAGAAAATATTTCATGGGACATCATCTATGGGAAGTACCTATGAGAATGGTTTATATATGATAGATATGGGGAATATTGGGTATTTTGAGAAGAGAGTACTGGAATTTACTCGATCATGTATCGATACATGATAGGAGTCTTAGAGATACTGAAAGATAATGATTGGTGGATTATTTGATGGGGTTATATTAGGTTTTTTAAAGACAACCAGGATAGAAATACTCTAGTTGTCATTAGATTCCCAATATTAAATATCTATTTCAGGTTTGTGATCATGAAAGAAGATCAAATTAATGCCACCATAAAAAAATAACATAAGATCCTCTATGCTAGTATCCATAAGGATGATGATACTGATATGTATATTTTCATAGATTCATCCTCTATTAAGTATGATTGAGTTTTTTATTTGATGTATTAAGTATAGGATACTGAGGAGAGGGTGAGTAGGGCATGGTGTAAGGAGTTACCTACAAATATTAACTTCATATTGTGAGGAATCCTCACCCTCTCATGAATCACATAAAAAATAGATAAAATCAAAACAAACAAATAAGGACACATGATTTATCATGGTTCGGTCAGATGACCTAATTCATTAGGGATATAGGTGGATAATCTTATTCAAATGGTTATATAGATAGATTAAAAATCCAATTTAATTTCCCACATAGTGTAAATAATATTTATAGATAGAGTGGAGAAATAGATTCAAATGGTTGCGTCAAAATTTATCCAGGTGGTCAAAAACTCCTACTGTGATTCTTCTTCCATGGAACCAAACTTCATATGTAGTCCTTAGACAGATCCAACCTAATTTTTAGGTCATCATTGAGAGTCTAGAAATCTATAGTGATTATCCACCATACATTGTAAGTCTGTGTACAATGATTTTTTTTTCAATATGGAATAATCTCCACCTTGATGATAAATATCACCATATTTCTACTCAAAACAATATTCAAGATATTGATGCCTTTCAAAATCCAATAGTAATCTCATGTATGATACATCTTAATCAAGTCAAAATAATGTTGTAATTTTATTCCTATATAATCCTTCTTGTCCATCATAGAAAGAACATGATCCCATGTCATATTCTAATATAGTGAACTTATTTCTTCTTCTATCACAGAATTCCATTGCTTCATTTTTTTCTATCCAAAAAATCTTCATAGCTATCTAGAACACCATATAAAACTAAATAAAGAGAATATCTAACCAATTTTTCACACCCCAAAGGACTTTGTGTGATCCTTCATGTTATACTAGTGGTGATACTATTATCTAATATCACTGATCCACATATAACAGTCTCATCATTGAAATAATAAAAGCATATTTTTGAATATATTTCATTATAAGGAGTGAATATAAAATAACATTCATAGCTTCATATTCAATAGTTATTTAGTAACTAATATTATCCAAAAATACAATTGATATAATGTTGTTCTCCTATTTTGCTGCATATCATAAATTTATACAGTGCCGAGTTTTACCATCATGGATCTTTAACCGTATTGTTCTAATACCTATTGTGTGAAATGGGTGATTATTTCTCATAATCAACACACCTTTATCCAACTCATTAAGTTTTGAAAACCAATCTAAATTCCTACACATATATAAAAAACAACAAGAATCAAGAATCCAACCTTTTGAATGATTGACCATTAAGGAAACAAGGAGAAAAGTATCTTAAACATACTCAGTTTTCTATACAACATTTTCCTTTGGTTTCCCAATTTTGGGACAATTATTCTTTCACTCCCCTTTTTTATGATAATAGGCACACTCATCATTCAATAGACTTCTAAATATGGACTCACCTTTTGATTCCAATTGTGATTAATCTCATTTTAATCCTATGTATTTCCATCAAGATTATCTTCCACTAGTTTCCATCAATGCCTCTGATACATAATCCCTATGGTCATACTTTTACTTCCACCTATACTCTTAGTTAAATAAGAAATTTATACATCAACAAAATTTTCCTCATATTTACCATATAGAAACATTGTAGTAAGGTTATCATAACTATCTAGTAGATATTTTGACAACTACATAGTCGTATCATCTTCTCCAATTGTCACCTCAAATTTTTTCAAATCTTAATAGATTTTATTAAAACCATCCAGGTTCTCAATCATAGACATACCTTCCTTGTACTAAAATATGAACAATTAATTTTTTCTATTACAGTATATTTTAATGCATTTTTCCATATGCTTGTTCTCCAAAATATTATACAAGATTTTTTAGAGGAATATTTCATCACACTATATTTCTAGTATTATCCAAACAAAGCTGGATCATAACACAGACCTGATAGTTGAGTATCTTATAATCACCATCAGAGATATTGGATGGTTTCTCTTCTAAAGTGATATCTAACTATTTTTGAGTCAGAAAATCCAAAACATCACATTGAAACATGTTGTCATTATTCATCTGACCGAATTTATCCTCCTCAAAATTGGTGCTGGACAACACACTTTAATGTATAAAAGTTCTTTCAGTTCATGTATATGTATTTGTAATAGACATATGATGTGGTATGGTACTACTTTTGGATTAGGGATTGCCTATAAAAAACCGCCCATAATTTCTAAAAAAGGGAAGCATCAATGAATATATAATAATATAAATTTCTAAAATAAACTATTTAAACAATTTGATCTAAACATAATCGAGAATTCAATTTTATCTCTAAACAAACCAACAAATTTTTCAAATCAAAATGTGCCACCCTTGATTTTTTCAAAGAAATAAAAATAATCCTTTTTCATGTGGGTGAAACCTACCCATACTCCCAGACCCCAATAATCATACGGCCCATTTTTATTCCTTATTTAATACACAATGAAAAAAACATAGCAACCCTTATTTCTTTTTCAACACCACCCACTTATGAAAAGAAAGAAATTACACCTTTTTAAATTTCTTCACATGTTCCTAGATAAAAAAAATCCCCTTTTGATTTTGTATTCTACACACAACACACACCCTATCCCCCTTCCCTTTACACACACAACACACATTTTTCTAGATTTAACAAAACCCAAATAGTATAAAAAACAAAAATAGGTGATTGGAGGATGGGAAAATGATCAAACCAAGGAGGGGTAAATACATTCTATAATAACAAGAGAATGACTTGTAGAAAACGTCATATTTATTATAGTATGACCATAATGATCATTAAGGGGATCAAAAATCAACTACCCAGGGGTCATAGAGGCCTAAAAAATTGATAGAGAGAGTGCAAAGGCATAGATAACAACGTGATTTATTTCTAGGTAATAGAACTAAAACCTTTGATACCAATATTTTGTATATAAGTATCGCCATCTCAATAATCTCACAAAGAAAAATAGATAGAACCAAAACAAATAAATAGGGACCCATGATTTAATGTGGTTCAGTTGGATGACCTATATCCACATGGAAGGAAGCATAAAATCTTATTCAAATAGGAATACAAGAATATTACAAATTCTATTTCATTTTCCATATGTAGGAACAAAAATTTATATCCATAGTGGAGGAAAAAATTCAAATGGACACTTCAAAATTTCTCAAGATGGCCAACAACGCCTACCACGATTCTTCTTCCATGATACAAAATTAGAGTTATAGTCATTAGGCGGTTCTAACCCAATTTTAAAGTCATCATCAGGTGACCAAAAAATATATGGAGGTTACCCACCATCCACTGAAAGTCATTGGAAAATGATACAATTTTTATCAATATTCAACAATTATTTTTCTATAGATTGTGGAAAAAGGATATTTCAACTGAAAATAATTTTCAAAAGAATGGTATCTTCTTAGTATAACATTTCTAGTGTTGAATGTTTGCTAAAATAGAGTCATCCTGGTATTTTTTCTTCGAAGGAAACTGATAATTCTTCATATGGTCACTCATTATCTAGAAAATGGTAATTCTTGTGTAGGGAGGATCCATAGTTTATTTTGTAGAATCATATTAAACGGGGGAGGAGCATCATGGTAATGAAGTACACTATAATGACATGGTGTTTATTGTGGTGTGTTGGGTGCTTTGGGATGAAATGAATGAATATTGGGAAGGCACATGATACTCCCTCTTGTTCATACAAATTTTATTGTTTTCTCAGGCGACAGAACATGATATTCTTTTTTTAGGCAGATGAACCACTATTGTAAATAAGGGTTAATTCCAAGAGGCTCAGTTATCACCTAGAGTTGATGTAGGGATTTCCAAGGGAGGTGGGTTAAGTGGAATCCATGAAACAATTATATAAAGATTAATTATGATGGGTCCAACATTCATGGATTTTTGATAGGGGTATCTTGGTTCACAATGGAAGAGGCTTAACAATACTTGGTTTTAGTTCATTTTAGGTGGAGGCCAATTCCTTTGGGGTGAAGACAAGATCTGTGTATAGTGGCCTCTATCTGTGCATGCTCTACAACATTTGAATTAGAGTGGTGGAATTAGATTCCAAAATTCTTATTGTAATCCCATAAGATATAACCAAAGTTTATTGGTATCTCTTCTATCTCATTAGAAAATGTAGGCTCCTCATTATTCATGAAATGAAGTTAAGTCACCCTTATAGGGAGGAAAAAATGGCGGCTAACATACTGGATAGTAAGGGAAAACTCAGTGATAATATTATTCTTTACAATTGAATAAGTTCTATTCCAAAATATGGTAAACTTACTATTACTTGAGATGTATTAAGCCTCCACCACTTTAGTCCACTATGAGCATTAGATATTTTGGAATAAAGAGTGAATTATGAGTGAGAGTAATGATTATTTATTTTTTTATGAGGGATTTAATTTATCTTTTTTATTATATATAATTGATTATATGATTGATAATTAATTGTTTTTAGCTATAAAATATTTACATTTTTTTGAAATTATTCTTCCAATTAATGGAATTTTGGTTTTTAAATTTAAATTTGAGAAAGAGGTTATAATGTGTCAACCATTATACATCATGATAACAATGATATGTCATTTATTATTTTTCTTTTATAAAGACTAAAAAATCTAAATATTATGAAACTTTTATAACAATAAATAATTATTAATATTAATAATTATATATTAAAATAAATATTTCATAATTTTTTATAATTCATGTTACGTAATGTTAAAAAATGAATTTTTTTACTGTTACAATATGTTCATCGAGTGAAAATAATAACGAAATTAAATATGCTATAATGTAACTAAAACTAAATGATAAAATAAATATAAAATGGTATGTGACATTAAATTCAATATGTTATAACTATTTGACATGATAATGTGTATCTTATAATGTTTACCATTAGATTATAATGACGTCTTTACTATGTTTATATAAACATAAAACTAGAAAGTAATAAAAATATCTGTGTAAATTGAATCATGAATATCATAAAAGATATATAAGTAAGGCATTGTGCACTTATTTCCCTTCGGCCGAGGGATCGTTCCCTATGATATCACCAGATGTGAAAAGTTGCATCTCATATTGTGTGATGCCTATTTTAATAAAACAATTTCATTATGTATTAAATAAATAAATAATAGAACTCGGGTGATTAATATATACATTAATACATGGTTATTATTATTTTAAAGAAAACAAAGAAATTAATTTTACATTTACATATTCAATTTATGAATAAATTCACAAAAACATTCATTAGAAATATAGGAGGTTATATTCTAGGTCTTAAACAAATAACATCCTCATAAATTTAATTATTTATCACAATGATGAATGTATATTAATATATATATATAATTTTACTTGTATATTTTATCTTAATACGTAATTTCCTAACTTACATCTAGTAATCATAGTATTTCGTAATTAAATATTTCTAAAACAATGAATACACCATTATAAGATTTAAACTTGTGAAAACGTTTCTAGATTCATACCCAAATATATTAGGGATTTTCCATATAAGAATCAAAATATTTATTATTTTATTACATTATTTTGACAAATTCTTTTACCATTGAGATAGGGGATATAAAAAAATATACTTACTTGATTTCTATCCATCCTCTATATGTAATTTAATATGTAGGTATTATTTCAATAATTTTTCCACCACTTATACATCTCTTATTATAAATATTGAATAAACATGATGAATATCTCATTCCAATGTCATGAAAATCAAATTTTAATGAATCATAAGTTCTGCATAGGAATTATAAGTTATTATTATCATCTCTATCCATTTATTATAATAATAATAGTGAGTACGATTTAATGAAAACATCAAAAGAAATACTAAAATGAATTAAACATAAATTAATTATTATAAAAAAAACTACAAGTCCATTTGAAATTCCATTATACTTCATATACTAATTCCTTAATCCTTAAAATTAATTAAACCCAAGTAAAAATATGGATTGTTTTATAGTTAACCAAAAGCATAACTACTATGGTGAAACATGGGAATATATATATATCTTAACAGAGGACGTCTGATATATTCTCTATAAAAACATATTTCCACTAAGTTCATAACTAAAAAAACATTCCTCAGAGTGTTAATGGGTGATTAAATTTCTATAAAAGATATAAAATGTTACACCCAAGCTTCCATGGTACGTTTCTCTTTGAATAATACAATAGCTTGTATTGTACGTAACTTCGAGTTCTAGCAGACCACACTCAATCAAACTAGTTGTTTAAAAAAATTGTTATGCATATTAATACCCCCTTTTTGAAACATTATAAATTTTATTTTTCAAATTGGACATCATTTATGGATTAATTGTATGAAAATTATCTTTGGGTGATTTTTTGGTAATTTTCTAAAAACATTCAATGTTTGATAAATAGTGAAACACAATGCATTATTGTTTAAAAGAAAATTTCAATTTAAATAATTATTTTTAAATTTAAATTTTATTTAAAGTAAAAATTGATACATAATACCAATTTTAATCCAATGTAATTAATTCGAGTCATTTTATAATAAGATTATATATAAAAAATTTCATTGAACTTTTCAACGTCTTTTTCCCACCTTCTAGGAACATTTGAAAATTTTCATAAAACATAATTTTACCACTTTTGTGAATATAATTTCCAAAATTTGATAGACACAGTTTTCATCAGTATATAAAATGTGGTTCAATAGGATGAATATATTTTTTGGTGAATAGTAACTTTTACATTTTATTTACCACTGTTAAAAGTAAATTGGGTAATTAAAGGTAAAAATAAAATTATAATTACCACAAAACATGACCCAATTCTATTGGATAAGTTTTTTCGACCAAAATAAACCCTATGAAAAATATAAGATCCTTTTTGATCCATTTGGGTTAGATTAATACATTTATTATATTATATTTAAAGAAAAGTTAAAACTGTAAAATTCAAATTTTATTAACTAAAACCTTTTTAATATAGAGTTTTACATAATAAAAATTAAACTATAAATATTAATTATAAAGATAAAAATATTTCCTACATCATAGTATTTTATTTATAAATTTTATACATTAAATTGTTAAATTTATTTATGACACAATGTTGATGTAGTAATTACCTTATTAACGAATGATTAAAAAAATTGATGTTATAAATATTAAAATAAAAGTAAAATGAATATTTTTATTCCATACTGAACTTTCTATGTGAATATGACATGTTAGGGTTGATTCAATGTATTTATTTTAAAGTAATCAAGTGTTTATGATTTTCCCAAAAAATACAAAATAGTGTCAAAATTGACATAAAAGAATTTTTTTTAAAAATATTATATTATTAATGATATAATATTCCTAAAAATCTAAGATTCAGAAAAAGGACTAAGAAAATATTAGATTTCATTAATGTACCACTTGAGGTTCTCTTGTAATTTTATAGTAACTATAGTAACCATGTAGTATAAAAATACAAGAAGACATGGTAAATATTAAACTATTTAACTAAGAATTACATATAAAAGATAAGGTTAATATTGTGACCTAATCTTGTCTAAAACCTATTGGTTGAGAGGATTTAAGTCCATACCCACCTTATACACGAAATAAATCCATTTATAGCTATTAGAAACTGAAGATAATTTTATAATAAATTAATATTTCAAGCATTTCATAAAGTTCCCCTCACCTCTCTTATAAAAGGGTACTTCCCCTTCTCTTAAATTCACACATCCAAATCCATTTTCCTCAGAAAAACCCTGCCTAAATATCCTCCCCAATACCCTCAATTTATCATAGATTCCATAAATTGATCAGAAATCCAACCTAAGGATCTATTTTTTTCAAATCAAAAGGAAGCACCCAAAGAAGATGTAATTATTTTATCACTACTTTCAAAAAATATTTCTTCTTCCACTTCCTATTTATTTTTTGTCTCCACACTAAAATAATAACTCCAATACCTTCCACATAATGTTTTTTTAATATAAATATTGTAAAACTATATTCATTATTCAATCCATCCTATGAAGGGAAATGTCACTATATGTGCATACGTACGACTTACCGTCTCCACGCTGTGGTGTAGTTGGTTATTCAACACTTATTTATTTGGATGGGTATAATAATGAGTATAATTAATGTAAATAAGAAATATAAAATTTTAATGATTCTATATATATAATATAACATCAAATTACATATGATTTCATCATCAAAAGAATGATATTGTCGCTTGTGCGTACGTACGGCTTACTGTCTCCACGATGTGATGAGATTTCATTCCCCATCGTAACCATTCAATAATAATTTTAATTTGATGATTTAAAAAATAATGTTTAGTAACTTAATATCATTCTATATATTAATCAAATACTTCTTATCCATAACAAACATGACTTATGTTATAATACATATAAAGGAAAATGAATCAGTAACACCCAAAACAATGAAATTACTGAAATATTATTAACAAAGAAATATTATAGAATCATATATGGTATCATATTTATGTATGTGGTTATTTTATAATTTAATAGAAATGATTTAACAATTATACTAGAGGTTAAAGTACCCTTGACTAAAGAAAATTACAAGTTAAGGCTTAATTTTCCAATCTCTTTATTATCTGAGGTTGTTTATATGTAAGTATCTAATGGGACTTATTTATCATCCACATCCAGGTTTCTTAAAAATGTATTTCATAAAATTTTTACTATTTATTGGACCATGGGTTAAATTTACTTCTACCATTTTTTTACTTTATATATAATGCTATGAAATTAATTTTTCCATAATTTTTCTAAAAATGTAATTTATGACCATTTCAACAAATTAATGAAGTAGTGTTTTTTTAACTTATATGGGGGATATAGAAATTTTACACCATTAAAACACTTTCAGAGATTATCATACAAGATTATATGAATATTTTCAAAATAAATATTTTCTTTTATAATTATTCTACTGTTAAATTATTTCAATGTAGAAATAGATATTTCACTGAAATAGTTTTTGGATTTATTTAATATATGTCAACATATATTGTTTGATTTTATGTTTAATTAATGTTGATTTATTATGATACAATTTTCCATATTGTATTGATAGATTTATGATATGTTTGACTATGAAAGTGTTATTTCTATGTCATTCACAGTTTATGGTTAAAGTATTAAAATTTCACATGTTATTTTAATACAAATGTTTATGTTATGTTTCACCATTTTCATATGAGGAATTCATTGGACATATTAAGTGATAGGTAGGGCCCGCTATTACACCTCGATGAATCTGTAGGTCTCATGATACAAACTAGTGTCTTGGCACAAGGCCTTGACAAAATTTATATTTTGGGTCTTGAAATGAGGACATGACATTGTGGTTAAGATACCTTACATTATGAATTCCATCATTAAGATATTAGGTATTGATATTACATGTGATTATTAAACTATTAGAATATCCATGGGAACAATTAAATGACATTATTTTATTTATCATTTACATATTATAACAAATTTTAAGTTATAATGTCTTGTGTTTTAGTATTATAATTTTCCTTAAATGTTTATTCTTATTTATGATAGTTTCCACAATATTGTTATCCATACTGAGCATATGAGCTCTCCCATTTCTTATGTTTTAATTTTTCCCAAGATGCAAAGATGTATATTATGATTGACCAAAAATAATAGGATAAGGGATATGAGTGTGTTCAGAGGAGACACAATTTTTTTGTTTTCCTCATTTCATAATGTAATTTAAAACTTATGTATGTATCTAGTACTTTCAAGGGTACTAAAATGATCGATCTTTCATGACTTGATCTCTTGTGATCATGACAATGTTATGTAATAATGCACTCACTCTAGGAGACTAGGGTCGGGGCATTACAATTGGTATTAGAGGAATTTCAGTGTAAACCATGTAAACTAGATTTATAAAATATATGATTAGAGAACATTACACTAAGATAGACTTTGAGGATTAGTATAGAAGAAAATCCAAAATTTCAGGAAATAAAGATATTATGTGGGTTTTCCAAGAAATACGTCCCTTTTGGGATACTACAAGTGGACGTGGTTCTAGAACATATATACCTAGGAGTGAAAACTCCAAAAAGGAGTTTTGGGCTTAACCTAGGGTATACGGGTACATGACAACGACCCTTACTATGAACTTGGTTTGACACTCTTGGGGGATATGATTAGGATATTTCACTTTTTATTTATAAACTATTTTGGAGGATTTATGAGTAAATAATTCCCCAAAGATTTTTTTTATAATTATTTATTATATAAAAAAACTATTCAATTTATATAAAGTATTTTACATGTTTGGAATTATGAATTATGATCTATAAACTAATCAAGTGTATGCCACTTTTTAGAAATGTCACCTAGTAAAAATAATGGATACCGTATCAATGCACGTAATGCATGTAGGTATTTACCTCCTATTCAAGATAATTATAGTAGATCTGGTCACACAACTAGTGCTGAAAAGATATTAACCATACTGGGAAACCTCCCTCAGGTTATGAATAATAACCTTACCCGTATAGAGAACCTTACTCTACAATGCAGAGGATCAATGTTAGATCGCTTCATGAGGCAACAACAACCAACTTTCAATGAGACTACAAATCCATTTGCAGCTGGGCAACATATAAGTTCCTTAGAAAAAATATTTCATGCTTAGCGGAGTAGTGAAAGGGAAATGGTTGTCATGGCATTTTATCGTCTCTTGGGATATGGAGATCAATGGTGGTCATTAATTCAAAACAAAAAGGAAGATGATAAAGTATAAAATATGAAATATAAGGAGTTTAAAGATCTTTTCTTAGAAAAATACTTTCCTCATGAACATTTAGAGGATAGGGAAATGCAATTTCTGAGATTGAGGCCAAAGGATCATGAGAATGTCATGAAGTATGAGGCTTACTTTACAAGGCCAGTTAGGCATGTTACAGATTATATACATAACTCAAGAAGTAATATTGATCAATTCTTTGATGGGTTAAAACCATTTCGCTGACGAGCATTAATCTCATAATCCTTCTCATCATATGAATACATAGTCTCACGTGATATCAAGATGGAAAAGGAATTCTCTAAGTCCTATGACATTAAAGCGATGAAAGAGAAGAAGAGATCTGCGGAATAATCTGGAAAATGAAATAAGGGGAAGAAGGGAAATATTGAATTTTCACCCTGTAGTAAATGTGGGAAGAAACACCCTGGTACATGCCTAAAGGGGATGAGAGCTTGTTACATGTATGGAGAAAAAGGCCACCAATCTCATGATCTCAAGGTTAAGAAAGAGGTTTTCAATGTTCAATGCTACATTTGTAATGAAATGGGTAATTATGCTAATAATTATCCTAATCCTCAGGGAAACATACCTTAAAAAAGGCCATTGGAGCATGTCTAAGCTTATGCGATCTCAACTATTGAGGTTTAAGTACTCAATGACGTGGTGGAAGGTACTTTAATCATTTCCTAAAAATAATCCAATGATTTACTTGACTATGGATCAACACATTCTTTCATATATTCTTAGTTTTCCATTAAAATTAGATATTTCCAATTTTACATGACAAGGGAGTTTTCAGTCCAAAATCCTAATGTAACTATCATAGCAACAATGTTTTGTCAATCAGTTACCATTATAAAATATAATCTGGCCTTATCTATGGATGTTATTGTCACACCCCAGATTGAATTTGATATAATCCTTAGTAGGGATTAGCTTTTAGACCATAATGTAAAAATTTATTTTTAGAAGGAGGTTACAATTTTTGATGATGATAAGGAATCCCTTATATTTAGAGCAAAAACATCACCATATAATTCTCATCTAGATCCACCCCTAGTAGCTCTAATAAATTCAATTATTGTGGAGGAAGGGAGTGAAATAACAATGGGTGAGGAAAATAATGATCAAATAGAGGATGTAATTATTGCAAAATAATATTTTGATGCGTTTCTAGAGGATTTACCTGGACGTCCTCCAGAATGGGAAATTGAGTTTTCCATTGACTTAATTCCTGGTTCAAGGACCATATTGAAGACCCCTTATATAATGGTCAATGTGGAATTATTGGAACTAATGAAACAACTATAGGAATTGATTAATAGATGATTTATTCACCCTTGTGTTTCTCCATGGGGATCCCCTCTTCTTTTTGTTAATAATAAATATGGATCTATGAGGTTATGAATTGAATACATGGAGATCAATTCTATAACAACAAAAAACATGTATCCCCTACCTTTCAATGATGATTTATGTTATCAATTTCATGGAGCTCAATATTTTCCAAAGATTGACCTTCGATCTGGATATCATCAGCTCTGTGTAAAGAAGGAAGACATTCCAAAGACAACATTTCAAACCAGGTATGGGCATTATGGGTTTACAGTAATGCATTTTGGACTGACTAATACACCCTCTATTTTCATGGGTCTAATGAGTAGAGTTTTCAAGGAATATCTTAATTACTATGTAGTGGTATTTTTTTATTATATATTGATATAATAAAAAACCTTCAAAGATCATGAAAATCACTTGCCCACTATTCTAAAAACTCTTAGAAGAAATGAATTATATGGGATGTTTAGCAATTGTGAATTCTGGCTTCATGAAATTTATTTTCTTGGATATATTGTCACTAATGATGAAATCTCTATTGATCCTTCAAAGATGAGGTCAATCCAAGAATGGCTAGTACCAATGAGTATAACCGAGGTATACAGTTTTATTGGTTTAACAGGTTATTATCGGCATTTCTTCCTCAATATTTCATGATTGGCTAACCCATTAACCAAGATCACACGTAAATGGGTTAAATTTTATTGGAAAAAAGAGTATGAAGAAGGTTTTGAAGAATTTAAGATAATATTAGTCAATGACCCTATCTTGAATCTATAATCAAGGAATTATGAGTTTGTTAATTATAGTGATGCATCAAAGAAAGGACATGGTTGTGTCCTTATGAAGAATGATAATGTAATTGCCTATGTGTCATGAAAACTAAAAATTCATGAACAAAACTACCCTACTCATGATCTTTAGTTATCGATAGTAATATTTACTCTGAAGACATGGAAATACTATCTCTATGGTGAAAAATGTGATATATATACTGATCACAAGAGTTTGGTGTATATTTTCTCATAGAAATAACTCAACATGAGCCAAAAGGTAATGACTTGAACTACAAAAGGATTTTGATTGTACTATACACCACCACCCGGGGAAGGAAAATAAGGTGGAAGGTAATTTTAGCTGAAAGGATCATGGAGTTATGAACAATATGAGAGTTTAATGGGATCCTATGTTCATGGATCTAGTGAATATAGATATGGGAATAATCATGGATGGTGAAACATTAATAATTTTTCAAATGGTTTCCAAAAGATCATTACTAGATAGGGTAAATTTTTTTCATATTGATGATGAGGTGTTTCGAAAAAAATTAAAACTGTGAATAATGGGAGATTGATTTACTTCATATAAGAAGACAGAAATTTGAAATTTGGGAAGATGATTTTTGTTCCGGATATACATGTTCTAAAAAGGGAATTGTTGGATGATGCTCATAGCTCCAATTTCTCTATACACCCTGATAGAAATATGATTTATAGAGATTTTCAGGAACACTTTTGGTGGGACAACATGAAGAAGGAGATTGCTGATTATGTGTTAAGATGTATGGTTTGTCAATAAGTGAAGGCTGGAAGACAAAATCTTGGAGGAGTCATGTAACCTCTTCCCATACCTGATTGTAAATGAGATGATAATACGATGGAAATTTTCATGGGGATACCAAAGACTCAAAGAAGGAATGTTGCAATATGGGTTATTGTTGATCGTCCTTCCAAGTCATCACATTTTCTTGCTATAATAGAAGATTTACCACTTGAATGTTTAGAAAGACTATATATTAATGATCTTGTAAGACATCATGGTGTATCCCTATCAATTGTTTCTAATTGTGATCCTTATTTTATGTCCAGATTTTTGGAAAAGTCTTCAGAATGACCTGGATAATGTACTTTAGTGGAGCACTACCCACTACCCTCAAACTTATGGAAAATCAGAATGGAATATTCAAACCTTAGAAGACATTTTGAGATCTTTCTCAGTTTACTTTCAAGGTATGTGGGATCAGTATTTTTTTATGGTAGAATTTTCTGATGATAATAGCTTCAATTCAAGTATTCAGATGGCACCATATGAGGCATTATATGGAAAGAGATTTCACTCATCAAATTTTTTGGGATGATGTTGTTGAAAGAAAAGTCATAGGCCCAAAACATGTTGAGGAAATAATAGAAAAGGTGAAGATTATACAAACCCGCATCAAAGCAACACAAAATTGGCAATAGAGCTATGCTAATAACTGAAAGAAGGATTTTTAATTTCAACTTGGTGACCACATTTACTTAAAGATATATTCCTAGAAGGTTGTTATATGATTCAGTAAGAAGGGTAAATTATGTCCCAAGAACATTGGAAATTTCAAAATTATAGAACGAATTAGAGTTGTAGCTTACCGTTTAGCAATGCCTCCAAGTCTCTACAAAGTTCATGATGTGTTCCATGAATCACTATTGAGAAAATACATGGCTTAACCAACACACGTACTCACCTATGAAGAAATAGAACTCGAACATGATCTATTTTATTGTGATGAGCCTATCAGAATTATTGAATCCAGGGAACAACTGTTGAGAAATCGGACGACTCATCTGGTAAAAGTTCTTTGGATAAACCATAAAATAGAAGAGGAAACATGGGAACCTGAGGAACATATGATGAAGAACCACCAAAATCATTTTATATAGTAATATTCTAGAATATTTAAGGACGAAATTGTTTGAAGGAGGGAAGAATGTAACACCCCAAGCTTACATAGTATGTTTCTCTTTGTATAATACAGCATCTTGCGATGTACGAAACATCGAGTTCAAGCACACCAT
Source organism: Viscum album (assembly GCA_963277665.1). Taxonomy (NCBI): domain Eukaryota; kingdom Viridiplantae; phylum Streptophyta; class Magnoliopsida; order Santalales; family Viscaceae; genus Viscum; species Viscum album. Next base: position 1,042,093,481 of record OY728129.1, read on the forward strand.
GACCAATAAAACCAGCCATAAAAAAACTTTTATGAATATTAATACCCACTATTTTATAAATTTTATTTTTCAAATTGGACTTCATTTTTGGATTTAAAATATCAAGATTATCTTAGGGTGAGTTTTTGGAAATTTTCTGAAAAATTTCAATTTTTGATGAATAGTGAAAAACACTTGGTTATTTTTTAAAACCGATATTTTATTTAAATATATCTTTTAAATTTAAATTTATTTTAAATTAAAAATATATAAATAATACCTATATTTATCCAATGTAATTCATTGGAGTCATTTTATAATAAGATTCAATATAAAAAATATTAATGAACTTTTTAACGCCTTTTACCCACCTTCTAGACACATTTTTCTATTTGAATATAACGTAATTCTACCTCGTATATGAATTTAATTTCAAAAACCAATAGAAATTATTGTCATCAGTAAGTAAAATTTGGTTTAATAGGATGGAAATAATTTTTGGTGAATAGTAACTTTTGAATTTTATTTACCACGATTAAAAGAAAATTGGGTAATTAAAGGTTAAAATAATATTATAATTACCCCAAAACATGTATTAATTCAATTGGATAAGTTTTTTTTAGACCAAAATAAAACTTATGAAAAAACTAAGATCCTTTTGATCCATTTGGGATAGATTAGGACATTTATTGTATTTTATTTAAAGAAGAGTTAAAAGTGTTAAATTCAAATTTTATTCACTAAACAATTTTTAATATAGTGTTTTACATAACATAAATTAAACTATAAATATTAATTATAAAGATGAAAATATTTCCTAAATCATATTATTTTATTTATAATTTTTCGACTTTAAATAATTAAATTTGTTTATGAAACAATGATGATGTAGTAATTACCTTATTAAAGAAAAAATAAAATAGTTGATGTTATAAATATGAATCTAAATGTAAATTGAAACTTTAGATTCCATACACTAATTTTCTAGGTTAATAGGAAATTTTAGGGTTGATTAAATTTGTTTTTTCAAAGTAATCAAGTATTTATGGCTTTCACAAAAACCAAATACTAAATAGTGTCAAAATTGACATAAATGAGTTTTAAAACAAATATTATTTTTTAAAATGATATAATATTCTTTGAAATATAATATTTGGACAAATGACATATATAATTTTATATATGACATTAATAAACCACTTGATGTTCTATTGGAATTTTAAAGAAACTGTATTAACCATATAGTATAAAAATACAAGAAGACATGATAAAAGATAAACTTTTTAACAATGAATTATATCTAAATGATAAGGTTAATATGGTTACCTAAACGTGTCTAAAATCTATTTTTAACATGACTTTGACGTATCTCCACCTTATCCACGAAATAAATTAATTTGGAGCTATTATAAACCAAAACTAATTTTATAATAAATTAATATTTCAAGCATTTTCTAAAGTTCCCCTCACCTCTCTTATAAAAGGGTACCTCCCCTTCTCTTAAATTAACACCTCCAAATCCATTTGGCTCGAAAAAAACCTACTCAAATCTCCTCCCAAATACCCTCACTTCATCCTAGTGGAATTAATTTGATCTTAAATCCTACCTAAGGAGCCTTTTTTTCAAATCAAAAGGAAGCACCTGAAGAAGATGTAATTTTTTTTATCACATCTTTCAAAATTATTTTCTTCTTCCACTTCCTCTTTCTTTTTTGTTTCCATACTAAAATAATAAATAATATAACTTATATATATTGTGATTTTATTATAAATATTTTACAACCATATTCATTATTTGATCCATCCTATGAATGAAAAGGTCACCAAACGTGCGTACGTACCACTTACTGTCTCAACGTTGTGATGTAGTTTGTTATTCAACACTTGATTATTTGGATGGGTATAATAATGAGTATAATTGATGTAAATAATAAATTTAACATGTTAATGATTATGTATATGTAATATACCATCCAATTACATACGATTTCCCTATCAATAGAATGGTATTTTCGCTCATGCGTACGTACAACTTACCGTCTCCACAACGTGATGAGATTTCATTTCCCATTGTAACCATTCAAGAATAATTTTCATATTATGATAAAAAAATGTTTAAGAACATAATATCATTCTGGATATGAATCATATACTTCCTATACCTAAAAAACATGACTTATGTAACAAAACATATAATGGAAAATGAATCAGTAACACTAGAAACAATGATACTAATGAAATATTATAAACAAAAAATATTAAAGGATTATATATGAGATAATATTTATGTATGTGGTTCTTGTATAATTTAATAACAATGATTTTACTATTTTACAGGAGGATAATGTACCCTATACTATGGAAAAGTATAAGGTAATGGTTAATTTTACAATCTCTTCATTATCTGAGGTTGTTTATACGTATGTATCTACTGGGAATTCTTTATCATCAAAATCTGTGATTCTTAAAAATTTATTTCAAAACATTTTTACTATTTCCTAGACCATGGGTTAAAGTCATTTATACCCTAGTTTTACTTTTTAATAAATTTTTTTGAAAGGAATCTTGTCGTCGTTTTTTAAATGATGTAATTTATAAACTTTTCGACAAATTAAAAATAGAATGTTTTTAACTTATACAGATGATGCGGCTATTTTCTGCTATTATAACAACTTCCAAGATTCCATTACAATATTATATGAATATTTTCAAAATAAATGTTTCCTTTTATAATTATGAGACTTTTAAATTATTTATATATAGAAAAAGATATTTCTCTCAAATAGTTTTTGGATTGACTTCATCTATGTCAACATCTATTGTTGGATTTTATGTTTAATTGAAGTTTATTTATTATGATACAATACTCCATATTGTATTGATAGTTTTATGATATTTTTGACTACATATGTTCTACTTTTAATTTAATTCATAGTTTATGGTTAAATTATTAACATTTCGTATGTTAGTTTAATATGAATGTTTATATTATGTTTAACCCTTTTCATATGAGGAATGCATTTGATGTAGTAAGTGATGGGTGAGGACCGCTATAGCCCCTTGATGCATCGGTAGGTCTCATGAGACAAACTAGTGTCTTGGAACAAGGCCTTGAAAAAAATTATATTTAGGGTCTTTGTACGGGGCCTTGACTTTGTGGTTAAGACGTCTAACATTATTCATTCTATCATTATGAGATTAGCTATTGATGTTACATGTGATTATTCGACTAGTATAATATCCATTTGAATACATAAATGGAATTATTTTATTTATCTTTTTTTTATATTAAGCTGAAGTTTATGTTTAAAAGTCTTGTGTTTTAGTATTATAATTTTCCTTAAATGTTTATGCTTATTTACGATAGTTTCCATAATATTGTAATACTTACTGAGCATCTGAGATCACCCCTTTCTTAGGTTTTTTGTTTTTCCCAGGATGCGAAGAAGTATATTTTGATTGACCTACAAGAATAAGCTAAGGGATATGAGTTTCTTTAAAGGAGACACAATGTTATGTTTTTTTTCATTTCATAATGTAATGTAAATCCTATGTATGTATCCAGTACATCCAAGGCTTCTAAACAGATCTGTCTTTTGGGACATGATCTCTTGTGATCATGACAATATTATATAATAATGCACTTACTCTAGGTAACTAGGGTCAGTAAGGTACATAAAAGAGTGAGTGTATCTTGAAAAAATCATTTTCAGAATTTTGGGTTTTGATCAAAGTCTTTACTATCAAATCGTTATGGGATTCAACTTTAGTTATTGTAATCACATAATCTTGGTTATAATCATTTGGAAATTTTTGTGGTATATTTCATTGATTCTTGAATAATTGATTTAAATAGAATCCCATATCATTATAGTTGAATAATGGGATATATTCCAATTCATTATTACTATTATCTACATGTACCTTATGGCCTTTCTCTCTACACTAGATAAAACACATATTCTATTAAATCTAATCCTAGGTGTTTTCTTTAAAAAATTAATACATATTAAAAAATTTAATGTTATATTTTTCTCCTTTGACATGATTCTCTTTACATAAAGACCATTAATCCTATACTTCTCTTTCATTCCATTTAAAATATAAATATTTCATCATTTATTATTTACCTATAGGGCACCAGATACTGTATATTTATGTGAAGAAAATGTTTGAGATAGTAACACTATTTCAAGGCTTGTCTTTATCCCATAAATGAATAAACAAATTTCAATTTATATAGTTTGTATGTATTCCAATTCATGTATTTCAAACCATGTAATTTTAAAAACATAAATAAAAAAATCCCCCTCTTCCCTTTTTTCATATTTAAAAATTTACTTTCAAAATCAATTTATTTCTCATGGGAAATGTATTTTTCAATGAAAATTCCATAAAAGTATCAAATTCCTTACTTTGTATCTTCTACACCTCCTTAATGAATTTAATTAATTAAAACCATTGATCAGTATCTCTATTAAGATAATAAACCACCATTTTAACCATTTATCATTCACAACTTCTCAAAGATGGGACTATATTTTTGGGGGACTTGATCCAGTTTTTAGCTATAAATGGATTATTAGTTCCATTAAAGGATATAGTTTTTTTCTGCGTGAATATATATAATATTATTTCACCATGTTTTAGATCAACAGGTTACTCTATATAGTCATGTTTATTATTCTTAACATTCCCTAATATTTTTATAATCTATTAAGCTCAAACTCTATACTTATTGACATTATTAGGTGTAAACCCCATACATAGATTATTGGAATTGAAATGTTTTATGTTGAATCCACTAGGAACCATTTTTTAAATAATGAAATTTACCGAATTGTTTTATGAATAAAATTATAAATTATAATTCATAATTCGTAATTCTTAGTAATTTTTTGTAAATTAATTCCATGTATGTAACAACACTCACATTTTCAGGTGAATTTCACTTTAATTATTATATTGATCATATTTATTATACTTTTTTATGGATGTCTAGGGTTTTAGAGTAGTTCCAAAGTGGGATTAAGAGGAATGAAATGGACATGAGGAAAATCTATATCTATAGGAAGGATTTTGTGGTGTGACATAAGAGTGACTCCATGAATAAGATGAGACAAAACAATGGGGGTTCAACCTGAAGTGGTTCACATCGAGATTCATAGGTTAATGCTATGAAAATGATCCTAAAGTGTTTTAAGGGCCAATTTATTGAATTCACAATAAAAGATATTTAATATTCCCCTTACTTCTATTGAACTCCATTTAAGATTTTGGTTGCATGAATAATCTCCTTGAAGGAATTGACTCCAATCTCCATATACTTTCACTTCATAAGTGTTGTTTGTTGCAGTGGTCTCTTCATGATAAATCTAATATCGTCTTGGCCTAAGATTCTTTTTTATTCTTATTTCCTAATATTTTTCCTTTTATATAACACTAATGTCTTATTTTGGGGATTGTTTTAGGCATTTTGTGTCCATGGCCCAATTTAGTTGGCAATTCCTAGTGATTTACCTTATTCATACTTGAGGTAGGAAGTCATTAAAATTTTATTTATTTTATACAAATTTTTATGTATTTTTTTACATATTTTTGTGTGTGTGGCCTAATGAGACTTATAAATGTGGTATTTAAGTGATAGTATTTGTCTATGTATATATTTTCTACCTCTTAGAGGGATGGGGATAAGCATTTAATGGTTAAAGTTGTAATTCCAGTTGGATTTTTAGGAATGTAGGGGATGTTTTCCTAGGAAATGTGGCCTTGGTAAAGTCATTTGGGCTTAGTTGAGGCTAGTATGGAATTGATAGTTGATTTAAGGGTTTGGTTGGTGTTTCCAATTATTTTCACCGGCCTTTGATGAATGTTTTTTCATGATGACTACTACTTCATGTGAACTCCCTAAAGGCTTCAGAGATGGGTTTATGTGTTTAGGTAACCTCTCTAGAGACTCAAAGGATGAGTCAATGTGTTAAGGTGACCTCCCTATAGACCACAGGGATGGGTTAGGGTGCTAATGTGACCTACCATATGTGTGTAGGGATGGTTCATGGTACCTAACAAGGATACGCTATATACGATAAGGAATAGATGGTGTGAGACTTTTTCTGTCGATGTTCGAAAAAACCTTTCTTCTATATGGATTTGAAGCATGTAAACCACTGTTCTAAAGAATCCGGGTTAGTTCATGATGACCCAAAGTGTTATTTATTTATTTATTATTTTTTATCTATTTATCCACCTTTTCATACTTGTTATATTTATACTAATTTCATGTTGGTGGTTTCCCACTAGGTTTATTCTCACACCCAGTATGAGAAAATTTATTCATGTGTAGAATTCCTAATAAGGGATACATCCAAGGGAAAGTGCCTTGTAAAATATTACTATATAAGTGAAGGTAGACTAGGATAGAGATGATATCATGACATGCTCTGGTAACTTTTACAATACTGCATCTTTTATTGTTTTTTTATGTTGTTCCCTTTTCTATACCAGATGGCTATTTATGAGAATCTATTTTAATTATAAATACTAAATATTGTATTCTATATTGTTTTATCTTGTAATGATATAGATATTTATTTTATTTTTTATTTTTACTAATTATTTTACATTGTTTTAAGTGTTACTCTAATATATAAATAATACTTTGGGAATACTATCCACATAGTGTCCTTTAAGCCCTCACAACTGACCAGAATCCTATTTTATATGGAGAGGCATGCATGAGGCCATTTTCCAACTCATCTAGGACCAAGTGGTTCATTTAGGTGTGTTGAAAAATCCTATCAAAGCACATTTTTTTATTATTTGTGGATTTATAGAATAGAGATTTGATGGATAAATATTTTCAAGGGGAGCTAATATTGTTCTTTTCCCATACTCCCGTAGGGCATCATCATGTTTCCATGGAAGTAGGATTGATTTTTTTGGTGGTCTTGTTACTCTTTTTTATTTTTCTTAGGTTTTCATGTGTAGTTATGGTTTATGGTATTTTCCTTCTTTCCTGATTGGAAAGAGTGTATGAGTTCTTTCGTTATGTATTGAAGTTTCAATGGATCGAATAATAATTGAGGGGGGGGGGGGGGGGGGTTGAATTAGGTACTAAATTTTTATATTTTTTTATAATACCCATGTACCATATTAAATTTCATTATCTTATCATATTATAGTAAAAAATCATGCATGAAAAAGTAGAAAATCCAAAAAATCACAAGAGATTTATAAGGTTCCTCGACAATGTGAGAATCGATATCCCTTCCATAGCCACTCCCGTGGATCTAGGGAAATTATCTATAATCGAGAACTGAATACGAATTGTGTCAAATTACATTATAAAGTTCATATCCCCAGATGATAAAAATTTTACCAACTCCCACTTGTTTAAATAGTTTTATTACAATCAATTTGAGCGAGAAAAGAAAAATATTAACAAAAGTTTTTCTCCAAAAAACACTGTATGAAAAATTAATCTAATGTTCCTATGATAGATTTTCGCCAGTTCATTGAACTTAGTATGATTGAATCATTACAAAGAATCCTTTCTAAATCTGCACTTCTAAAAATCTACTCAATTGCCTAATTGGAACTTCCTCATCATCCCTGTTATCTCAGTCTGGTAAAAAACATTAGTATTCCTATATTCTTACAAGATATCTATATGGAATGTAAATATGACTCAAGATCTATAGTGATCAAATTTTTATCCAAATGTGAAAGTTTTTTATAGTATGAATGTACTATGTATCTATTTTTTGGAAACCCAGAATAGAAAAGGAAGGAAACTAAAAACCTTTCCAGGTTACTCAAATTAATAACCATAAAACAGTCACTCACATTTAAAATTCATCTTTATCAACTTAAATTCATCTTAAATTTTCTCAAACCTTCTTTAATATTCTTAAGTAATCTATAAGAACAGCCTTATCAAACATTATCCATTTCCCTTATTCTGATTAGGTGAGTCTGAATATATTTCATTTAATGAATCAAAATTTTCTTTCCACCACAAAATTAGTCTAATGGTACTTCCTCAGCTTAGTATGATGGAACGTCCTTATCTCATTATGTAGGAACTTCCTCATCTCATTCAGATGGAAACTCCTCAGCTCTATTGGATTTGACATTCCTCTTTAGCATTAAAGGTATCGTTTTCCATGTATATACTCTTGATGATCATTGGGTGAAGTTTATAGTGTTTATGTTATAGGTACCTTCCATAAGGTGGTGGGTTGTAATGGTCTATGATCAGAGTCTTGGGGGACATTTGTGGGAATCTTCCAATGATTTTTCAGGAATTAATTCGAAAATAATTGATAAGAATTTGGGAAATGATATTAATTCATCTATTTTTTCTCGATGATGGAATCCACCCCTATTATTATAGTGTGGAAAACATAATCATTATCATAGTACATATAGTAGTTAGTTGAGGAAGTTATATTCTTGAAATATAATTGGAAATCTGCAATTATTTTATTCTAGATTATCTTAGTCAAATATGGATAAAGGTTCAGGGAAAAATATTCCTTGATAGATTAGTCCGGTGGAACCTAGTTGGATAATAAGGATGTTTCAATGAGGTATTCAAGTGGAGTAGTATGGGGATCTCAATAACAATATTTTATAGTTCCATAGGTTTCAGTTTCTCTAGTAAACTAGGGACCATGGTGGTAGGGTCATTTATCCATGTATATTGGGGTTTTTGTGTTGGATTAGGATCAATCATATATTAGAGATAAGCCTTTGATTGTTTAAGGTACAATTTTAGTTATGTCGATGCTCTCTACTATTTTGTTTGATACATGGGAAACCGATTTGTTTATTTACTCCCAAGTGGTTTCATAATTAAAGTTTCTATTAAAGTTTTATCCCTATTTTTTATCCCTTGATACACCCCACAATGGGAGGGTAGACCATATTCGTAGTTTCCTAAAGTGGTTTGTAGCGGTTATCGTCTATGATCCTCAATGGGATTTTTATATTTTGTAGGTGGGCAGTTTTGATGTAATTTTTAGCATCGATTGGTTGATGTGTTTTTGATCTCACAATTATTGCAATTAGATATGGATGAATTATTCATTCCCTAATGTTAATGTGTACACTATTATTATGGAATAAAACCTTGAGTTAGGTAGATTAGGACAGGATCTTCTCTATATTTGGACCACTATAGGACATGTGGCGGGTAAAAATCTCATAAAAGGTCAGTTGAAGGGTCTAACCATCTTTTCTCCTATGGTAGATCATTAAAAAATATATTTCTAGATTATTTCTCAAAATTTTCACGTAAAAGGTTGTATTGATTTTGATATATAAATCATTTTTGGTTCAGAACCTATATCAATTCCCCTAATCATATGAACCTTGTTGTGCTGAGAGATATTATGGTGAATCTTGTTGATTGGGAGGTGAAGGTATTCATTCTCCCATAAACATCTCCAATGGGTGAACCAGTCTAATTCATAATAAATATAGATGGTGTCCTTCATCTATACACGGAATTATGGAAATTGAATTAAGTCATGAGGAAAATCTTGTAACAGATTTTGAGAATCAATAATTTATTTGAATAGTTAAGGGAAGCCTGTTGGTTCTATATGGTTGAACATTGGTCAGGCTATCATCAGCATTAGGTCACGCCTTATGTTATACCAGATATTTCATTTAGGATTAGTTATGGGTTTTATGGGTATCAAATAATTTCATTTTGTCAAATGATTGTTCTAATAGTGTTTATGGCACTCATGAACCATGTTTTTTACCATTACATGGACTCCTATATTTTGGTTTTCATTAATGATATACTGGTGTATTCATTGACACTATAGTTATATACTATGAATATTAATATTTTCTACAGCACACTCTGAGTGCATAGGTATTTTTAAAATTTATAAAAGATTCACTTATGGATCCATGAGTTATTAATCCTTGGGAATGTGGATTCTAAGGAGGTAATAAGTATTGATCTAGAGAAGGAAAATTCAATTATGTCTTAGGCTCAACCAAGTAATGTGTCTTACATTCATATTTTACTTGGGGTTTTTGGGTGTTTATGATGTTTCATCAAAGAGTTTTCATTCATGGAAATTAAAATGAACATTATAAGTGGAAAGATAGTGATGCTCATATAGATAGATCTATGTGAGGAGGATCTCCTGGTATTAATATAGACGTTTACATTTCCTCCTATTAAGATTTTATCAGAACTAAGGATTAGTAATGAAGTTTACCATGAGGATTTAGGAATTGTTTTGGGGGTTATCTTAATGTAGGGATATTGGGTAGTCACATATGGGTCTCATCTTCTATGAACCAATGAGAACAAAAACCATACCAATGACCTATAATTAGATACAATGGTATATGCTTTGATATGTTGCTGTCATTATATCTTTAATGAAATATTTTTCATCAACACAGACTATAAAATATTTTGATATATCTTCTCTCAGTGATAATTGAACATAAAATAGATATATTGGGTTTATTACTTGTAGTTTTTTAATTTTGAGGTAGAATATTCCCCAAGGAAGTGGAATATTGTTGTTGATTCCCTTAAAAAGAATTTTTAAAAACCGGGGATATGGAAATCAGAGGTGGAATTAAAGGTTATGATATCACTAGTGAAATGTAATTATTTTGAATATGAGGATTAGTGAATAGTGAACAATTCTCCCATCATAAATACTTCTTATTAACTTCATTGAGTAATGTCCAACCAAGAATCTCATTTAGGATTTTAGGTTTTACGAGAATAGGTGATGTATGTTTATCTTGTTCCAAGATGGTACTTTGAAGGTAATGGAATGATATATATCCATAGAAGGGTGGAGGTTCTCATTTTTATGGGAGATGAGTTATTAATAGACTCCCATTCCTTACAGTGGGTGGAACATTTTGGTTTGACCAAGATGTATCATGATATAAACATAATATTTGTTGGTCGAGTATATATAAGGATATTTAGGGTTTATCAATAATTCCCATACAAATCAAAGGGTAAAGTAAAGGCATAAGTGAAAAGTTGGATTGCTTCAAAATATATTTGTGATAACATCAAATTAGTATGAGGTGATGAAAAACATCATCATATTATAACTAAGGACTCCGAGGAGTCGAGATGCTGTACGGGTAGGGGATTATAAGCCGATGAAGGTCTTACGCTTCTTACCGATTTAAGAGATTTAGTTTATGAATGATTTGGAAACATTTATGTGTGGTAAATAGTGTAGTTTTATGGTGAGACTATTTTATCATGTCAAAATTGGATTTACGTTTCACATAAAGATTTTGGAAAGGCCTACAAAAGGCATTAGGATCATAGTGATAGTTGAGAACAGTATAACACTTGTAGAGAGACAGAAAGTATAAGAGGATGATCCAGGCCCAGGAGATTTTATTAGGGAATTTGTGCACAGTTTTAGTTGTTTATGGGATTACCATAAATCTTTAGAAAAATTCTTATAAAATAATATCATAAGGGAATCAATTCAAAACGGACATTTTAGGAATTTTTATGGCCAACCATGTTATTTTTCATTATATTTAGTCGGGTTGGGTGAGTCGGTGGTGATCTAACTGAGCCTGGTGTAAGATATTTTTGATATGGTGAAGTTGATATAGAATTATTTGGGTACCAATCATATTATAAAATTTTCTTATACCGAACGAATGTGAAAACCCTTAGAGTTAATAATGGGTGAAAAAGGAATTTTGTGGGTGTCACCTTGGTTGGGGGCATTAGAGTTTGAGGAAGGATGGGAAACTAGAACCATATTTTGTTGTTCAGTTCAGTATTTTTTAATGTATTAGGATTGTGTATTACAAGTTGGATCATCCTATATGACATTAATGTATAAAAAATGTGTTTCATGTGTTGCAGATCTATAGTTATGATCTAGATCTGGTGCGCATCATAGATGGTGATGATGTTGAGTTAGAGGAAGATACTTTATTTAAGTAAAATCTCATATATATCATATAATAAAGTATGAAAGATCTATGATAGATGTAAATGTATCTTCTTTAGATTTTTTTGGCAACAAGGATGTATAAAGGATGAGAATTAGGAGCATCGGTGAAATATATGACTTTAGTGGACATAGATACTCAAAAGTGACCACGAGGGACACTTAGTGAGAATTTGAAGACCTTAAAGGGGGATTTTTAATTCCTCTCAGGATTTTTGTTGTGTTACATTTTATATTTCAGACTAATATTGTGAAATATACTAGTTTCAAGTTGTTCGGGGTGTTAGGGAAGCGTAAGAGTGGGTTAGGGAGGATCTGGTTAGACCAACAACTAATATAGAACTATAAGTTGGATTTCAATATGTGAAAAATGTGTTATTGCATGAATAAGTTAATAATGAACCCTTGGTGTTATACTTGAAATGTATTATAGTGTGGGAAAATAGTTTATGTCATGGAAGTGAGCCTCGATAGTTTTTTTCGATTATTTTTGTAACATCCCCCCCAAAAACCCTTTAATCTACCTCATTCCATTACATGACCAAATTATGGTATTTTTTCCATGTGAAGATTCAAATTTATGTATTTAGATCACATCACCCTTTTACTTCAATGTTTTAAGTTTCATTTATTATGATGGTAGCCTCGTAGTAAATCTAATATCATCTTAGCCCTAGATAATTCAATATTCATGTTTTTTAATTTCTTAATCCAAAATTCCCAATTATAGAGTTGATTTTTTGTATTTGGTGTGTGGATCTTAATTTGGGTGGTGATATTCTGGTTTAATTTCATACAATTTAATGGATATGTCCTTACAATTTTAAGACATTTATATGAAGTTTTATGTATCATTTTTCATGGGACTACATGTATATACAAGTGATACTATTTTCCATTTTATCGAAGTGACCGGGTTGGTCAATATTGATCTAATATCCCTTTTAAATGGGGATTTATTGGTCGTAGACCAGCTGAAGTGGAAATTCAACACAGATTATTGAGTGATGGTGGGGTTATCTGACTGGGAAATATGAAATTGGGAGTGTTTTATGGTCTTTATTAGGGATACTATGGAATGTTTAAATGATGTATGGGGTTGGATGAAATTTCACCTTATTTTTGTTGTATTTTTATTTATGTTGTTTTTTTATTCCTTAAACTTTATGATACTTACCAAGAGTCCATAGAGTTGGGTTAATGTGTTGAGTTGACATCTGAAACGTTTGAAGGGATGGGTCGGTGTGTTGAGTTATCCTCCCTAGAATCCATAAGGATATGACAATATGTTCAGGTTACATCCCTTTAGTGATTAGGGATAGGTCAGGGTTCTTGAAAATTACATAAAATATTTGATAAGGAATGGGCTATGTGTTGACTTTTTTCCAAGTTTCAATTGAAATTCCTTCCAACATAGAGCTAGAGCAGGTTGGTTCAAATTTTGTGGAAGCCTGGTTAGTGTATGATGATCCATAAGGTTGTGTTTTATTTATAAATTTATTTTTTATTGACATATCCACCTTTATAAACATGTAAAATTTATGTTAAGGTCCCATTGATGGGTTCATACTTGGTTTATTTTCACACCATGCATAGGAATATCAATGCATAGAAATACATCATTATCATAAATCCAGATAAGGGCAATGTCCCTATGACAGATTGCTGAGAATGTTCTAGTGGACTCGGATAGATAAAATTTGGGGACATAATCTCTGATATTTTACAACAATTACACTTTTAATATTTTGTTTAGTTGTTAATATTAATTTATTGGTATTCCATATTTAGGGATATATTATTTTATATGTACTATAAATTTACCCAATCTAAACATAACATAAATAATACATTAATATTTGGATATAAACAAATAATCTCACAAATAGTCACACAACTTGAGGAACTAAATGTTTAGATTCCCAAACACTATCTACATAAGCTTACTGTTTTATAAGACTTGTAACAATTTCTCTTTAATAAAACTCATATATAACCTTTTCTAGATATATCAAATGGTATAATTATCTTCATAACAAGGGTAATAGAAATATAATATTATAATGTCTCAGGTCATAAAAATGAATGAAAGAGAACATGAGGTGATGATAAATATCTGTTTAAAATATTACGATACCATAGATAAAAATAATAATAGAAACATAATAACATGAAAATATTGTTCACAAAAACCTAAAAGTTACGACATGTCTCATAATATATCTGAATAACCATAAAACATGTGAGCATGAAATAAGAGTGGATGTTTTTTAAAAACAAGGCGTAACATGAAACATGGCGTATATTGAAAATGAAAATCATCATGGAATTTTTTTCAACTTGATAAAAAAATAAAAATGTGGAAAACCCATGAGTATAGGAAAAAATTTGAAAGTATACACATTCATCCCATTCATATGTCAATAAAATCATTATGTCCATTCCTGAAAATGTGAGAAAAATCATAATAAAAATTCTTGTTTAAAAAACACATTATGTCCACTCCAAAACATCTCCTGAGACATAAGTATAAAAATATTTATTGGATGGTGATATAGGTCCACACCAATCATTATTATTTAAATATGTGCACCACATAATGTTAATAATCATCATAAATTAAGAAACCCTAGGAAAAAAGAATGGTTTTAAACATTTTAAAAATATCACACAATATGAACTTAAGAAAATATTTGATATCAGAAATATAATTCTCCAAAATTAATCATATAATAGAATATATAAGTTGATTAAAACAACTCTTAATGGGATATAAACCTTATAAAAAAAATAGATGTTAAAATAAAAAAATTTCCCAAAACCATTTAAACATTGTTATAAAAGTTCAAGTAAAAATTAATTTCAAATATATTATTGAAAAGGTAATGAGAATAATTTTGAAAACCTTATTAAAAAAGTACTGAATAAATAATCCTTGAAAATAATAAAAAATAACCTAATAAAGATGACATGGTAAATAATGAAAATAAATTCCTTTATGAATCTTTTTAGTATGTTTTAAATAAAATCCCACATTGGTGAAATTTTTTAAAGCCATTCATTTATTAAAATATACAATGAAATATATAAGAAATATAAAGGGAAATAATTTTTTTTATATCATTAATTAAAATACATTCAATTGTAAAAATATGGACATGGAAGGGAAATATTCATTGGTAAGAATGACAGTTATTCTTAGCAACATTATAGTTTTATTTTGGAAAATTATTTATCAATGCAGTAGTTTTTAATGATGAAAAGTTATTTCCGAAATAAATAAGTTGGATAACTATATAAAATATGATATATTAAGTATTAAATAAATCTAGAAAATTATATTCTACTAAGAAATACTATATAGCATCCCGTCTTTTTATAACATAACTTTCATTTCATTACACGGAACTGAGGATCTTTAAGGTTTAGTGTCTTGGAAACAAGGAACATAAAATATGAAACAAAAAAAAACATTCTTCTTAAACACTTGAAAGGATTCTCCTCATGTTCACCCTAGGCTCATTACTGCATCTCATAACCTGGGGACATACATCAAAAGGAAGGGTGAGCAGAAGGCCCAGCAAGGGAAACAAGTGAAACATTTTACATATGAACTTGAGATACATCAATAAAGTCATGAAAAGAACTTTAAGGCATGAAAATCAAATCATGGGGCATATCATAATAAAAATAAAACTTTTTCAAAACTTGAAGATGTGGATACATAATTTAACATAGACAATCATGAACATATCACCAAGGTCCATCCCCAATGTGTCATTTTAAAATTACCAAGGTTATTCACCAAGGTATCGTGAAAATTGTAATCTCTAGTGGTTACATCATTACCCAATGCATTGGAGCGCTATCAGGGCGCACCCTTAAATTTGCCTTTATTATCATGTGATACACATATATCATCATCAAAAATTTCATAAATAACCCATATAGCATAAAATAAATGGGTTTCATTTCATAATCATAACGTTTTAAAAACTGCTTTAAAGACATGATCTTTACGTTACTTTAAACCCACGGAAAGGGAAAGAGGGTATCATGTATGTAAATCCCAGAATTTAAAATAGAACATTTTTATATAAATGTGAATACCCCTGTAGAAATAGGAGCTTTGAGTATTCACTTTATAACATAAAATAATTTTGAGAAAAGAGAGGCATTTTGAGACGAAAATTCTGCAGCATAACGGCTATGTTACAAGGTTTTAGAAAACTTTTAAAAGAGAGGGAACATGGGTCGAGCAATCATAATTGACCCATAAAATAGTATAGGGACATAATAAGAAGTATATATGGACATGGTGGTGCAATTTCAAGGACATACCATTTGAAATGAAAAACATGGAAGGAAGACAAAAGTTTGATTTCTCTTATGAAAGTTCGGCAGCCTAACGGCGTTACTTAAACTTTAAAATACTGAATTGAAGAGATCAAATGGGGTCTCTCATCATATGAACATAAGAGTCCAGTATGATAGGTATAGAGATCATACCCCAAATAACAAAAAGGAACTTGAAGGAATTGACATGAAAGTAGAACTTCAAAAATGAGAAGGGTGAAGAACCACTTAAAAATTCGGCATCCTAACGGCGCCACTTAAAACATCAAAATACGGAATTGAAGAGATCAAATGGGGTCTCTCATCATATGAACATAAGAGTCCAGTATGATAGGTATAGAGATCATACCCCAACATTACAAAAAGGAACTTGAAGTAATTGACATGAAAGTAGAACTTCAAAAACGAGAAGGGTGAAGAACCACTTAAAAATTCGACAGCCTAACGGCGCCACTTAAAACTTCAAAATACGGAATTGAAGAGATCAAATGGGGTCTCTCATCATATGAACATAAGAGTCCAGTATGATAGGTATAGAGATCATACCCCAACATAACAAAAAGGAACTTGAAGGAATTGACATGAAAGTAGAACTTCAAAAACGAGAAGGGTGAAGAACCACTTAAAAATTCGGCAGCCTAACGGCGCCACTTAAAACTTCAAAATACAGAATTGAAGAGATCAAATGGGGTCTCTCATCATATGAACATAAGAGTCCAGTATGATAGGTATAGAGATCATAACCCAACATAACAAAAAGTAACTTGAAGGAATTGACATGAAAGTAGAACTTCAAAAACGAGAAGGGTGAAGAACCACTTAAAAATTCGGCAGCCTAACGGTGCCACTTAAAACTTCAAAATGCGAAATTGAAGAGATCAAATGAGGTATCTCATCATATGAACATAAGAGTCCAGTATGATAGGTATAGAGATCATATCCCAACATAACAAAAAGGAACATGAAAGACTTGAATGAAAATATAACTTGAAAAAGAGGAAGGTGAAAGAATCCCTTAAAAATTCGGCAGCCTAACGGCGCCACTTAAACATTCTTAAAACGAATTGATTAGAGCAAGGGGGGTCTCTCATAATATAAACAAGAAATAGGCTGTAGGATGAATATAAAAGAACATCCTCCAACATAAGAACATGGAGTATAAAAGAAATGACATAAAAGAGATTACTTGAAAAGAAGGAGAGAGGTCGGATCCCTTACCTTAAAATGTAACTCTTAAACCTCAATGCTTGGGACCTTGAGGGCTTGGGGGCACCTTGGGAGGACTCCTTGGGAGGTAATGATACCAGAAAGTCGTTGGGAATGAGTGGGGAGTCGAATGGATGAGAGGAGGGCTTGGTATTTATAGGGAAAGTGAGGGGACAAGGCATTAATGGCCAAGGGACACCTCACATGTGCTTTTCTCAAACCCATGTGCTCTCCCTTGGCATTTATCATGGAGTTAGGACACATGGGGCCCCCAAAACAATAAGTCATCACCCTTGGCCGGCCAACCCTTAAAAGATCCCATGACATCATCATGACACAGTTATGATGTCATTAAACATACCGAAATCCTAAAACTGTATTTTTACTATTCACTGAAAATTCAACTTTCTCAGAAAAATCCCAAAATTTCACCTTAACCAAATATCAATGCTCTGATTTCAAAAATGAACTCCATTTTATAAAAATAATTTTCTAAATATTTTTAATTTTATTTTTAAATAAATACACTATTCACCGAAAATTCATTTTTTTTCAGAAAAATCCCCAAAAATTACCATAACATAATATCGATGCTCTGAGTTCAAAAATAAAGTCATTTTTATAAAAATAGTTTTCTAATTATTTTTAATTAAATTTTTAATTAAAAAACACTATTCATCTGAAAAAACTAATACTTGAATAATAATTTATGAAACCGTTATTTAACCATTTTATTGAATCACATTACTTAATCAAAGTGCCTAGCTTATTTTAATACTTTCTTTAAGTGAGATTACTAATCCATTTGGACACATTATTAATCCTAATCATAAAATCACTATTCATAATTTACTATTCATCAAAAATCAAGTTGATCTTATTAGACTCTAAATTTAGTACTGAACATAATTGTAGAAGAACATTTTTTGAAAATCAATACACATTTTTAATTATTTAGGGTTTACATAAACATATTTAAAATATCCTTTTTCTATAATTAATCAAAAATTTGCATACTATATTTATCCGGTCATTTGAAAATTCATAAAAGAAATCGAAATTTTATTTAAAAAAAAGGATTACACAAGACAGTTACGGTCTCCTTACATAGCCCCTTATCACACCAACATAGGACCTAAGTGTAAGGTGTGCTAAGGTGATAGAATCCGAGGGAGGCTCGGCCAACATCGCACGAGTAGTAATTTCTATCAGTTTGAACTTCTCGCGAAGGCGATCCCGTTCTAGCTTTATACGATGAAGTTCAGCTTGGGTTTGGTCCAGAGCAAAGCCCAGTGGTGCTACCTCCTTCCCAAGTTCTGTTAGATGAGCTTCGATCGGTCCAAGACTACTGGGTGGGGCCATCGAATCTTCTTTCTATATTAATTAACCAAGATTGCTTGTATTTAGAGACAATAGTCAAAATGTTTAGTTTCCAGTGGTCATATTGACCAATGGTCAAATAACAGTCAAAACCCAACAGTCTCATTTTAATTATACTCATGTTACCAAATGAAACATTTTTGTTGAGTATAACAATAACACATAAAATTAGGAAACAAAATTTATTTAAAAAATTTCAGGTCGTTACAATCTTCCCCCCTTAAGAAATTGCGTCCTCGCAATTTTAAAATTGGGTTTTGAAATTTCATTGAAAGTCCCACATCGGAAAAGGAGTCAGTAAAACTATTACTTTAAAATAAAGAAAGAGAAGTACAAAGGTCACCCGAGTTAGCCCACACTAGGGTTCCATGTAGGAAAACATGGACATGGAGGAAAAAACAAAGGGTCATGTTCTGAGGGAGAGTGATAGAGAACATGATTAGGAGAAAGTTAACCATGAGAAAATCCCAAACTTATGATGTGTGTAAACGGTCTTTGATTACCTAGTAGGAAACGTAAACCAACAACATTTTTGTTTTACGTTTCTTTTCATAATTTTGTGGATTTCATTTACTACATAGAACAAAAACATAAGAAAATATACATACCTTCAAGTAGAGTTTCATCCTTTAACAAGTCCCTAACAAAACTAATCTTTTCTCCAAATGATGATAATTCAAAAACACTTGGTCTCATAAAAGCACAAGAATCATCTTCTATATAATCAAATAATCTACAAAAGATTAACTATCTATTTCTTCTATCTTTAAACATTATCCCAAAAACAGAAAGGTTAAGGTAAAACAACTCTTCAAAAAGAAACAATCCCCTTGGAATGGAAACTACTTTTAAATCATCAAAGTTCCATGGTACTACCCAAAGTTCATCATAGACCATTCCATAAATAACGGTCCTTAAAATTCCTCAAAACAAACCAAACTAAGATTGAAACCCAAATACAAGAAGGATTTGATAACATAGTCTTCCAAAACAACATCATTGTTCATCTCCAGACAACATCAACCACACCTAACATCTTAAAAAAAGTAGCTAACCTAAACATATTTTACCCATGATAGGTTAGTCATTCCCATAAGTAACCTAAATTACTATAAGTTCACCTTAAATTCATCGATTCTTAAAAATATAAGTCAACCTTACTCCTCGATGAAAATACCGTAGTAATCTATTTACCTCGATCAAATATGGTTCCCAAAATAATGAACGTCTTCCAAAATAATAATCATATTTTAATCCCCTAATCATCCCTGTCATATAAATACCAAAATCGTCGCATTTCCTATCACATTGGTTGTCGGAACATGTTCTTCCATTTCCCACCATTAACTAAGAAGAGAAAGCATAATTAGGGGCTTAAGTACTTAGCTAATAATCATGAAAAGGAACTGAAAGCATATAAGGACAACTTGTATATGAAAGGTATACCCTAACTTGTGATCTCCTAGGTTCCCATCTAGGTTATGAATGATCATATATTCTTATGTGAACCTTTATTTTATTTTATCTTTGTTCCGTTAACAATGGTTCATACCAAGCTTATGAATTAACCAAATCATATCCCCCGGGAGTGTCGTAACCAAGAGTGCAGCAAGGCCCGTTGTCGTGTACTAGTTCTCGTTCGAGTCTAGCTCAATGCGGTGTTTTCGGGTTTTACCCCTATGTACATCTTTGCCAAAGCCACCTCTACCTGCTCGTATCCAGAGAGGGATGTATTTGCTTGGCAACCCCTTACTCAATACTCACCAAAATACCAGGAAGATTTCCTATATTAAACTTTTCTATAGGGTTCCTCCGAGAGTTTTCATATCCTAATTTCCACAAATAACTAAACCATCCTTTGATACCAACTATAGCATCCCGTCTTTTTATAACATAACTTTCATTTCATTACACGGAACTGAGGATCATTAAGGTTTAGTGTCTTGGAAACAAGGAACATAAAACATGAAAAAAAAAACATTCTTCTTAAACACTTGAAATGCTTCTCCTCATGTTCACCCTAGGCTCATTACTGCATCTCATAACCTGGGGACATACATCAAAAGGAAGGGTGAGCAGAAGGCCCAGCAAGGGAAACAAGTGAAACATTTTACATATGAACTTGAGATACATCAATAAAGTCATGAAAAGAACTTTAAGGCATGAAAATCAAATCATGGGGCATATCATAATAAAAATAAAACTTTTTCAAAACTTGAAGATGTGGATACATCATTTAACATAGAAAATCATGAACATATCACCAAGGTCCATCCCCAAGGTGTCATTTTAAAATTACCAAGGTTATTCACCAAGGTATCGTGAAAATTGTAATCTCTAGTGGTTACATCATTACCCAATGCATTGGAGCGCTATCAGGGCGCACCCTTAAATTTTCCTTTATTATCATGTGATACACATATATCATCATCAAACATTTCATAAATAACCCATATAGCATAAAATAAATGGGTTTCATTTCATAATCATAACGTTTTAAAAACTGCTTTAAAGACATGATCTTTACGTTACTTTAAACCCACGGAAAGGGAAAGAGGGTATCATGTATGTAAATCCCAGAATTTAAAATAGAACATTTTTATATAAATGTGAATACCCCTATAGAAATAGGAGCTTTGAGTATTCACTTTATAACATAAAATAATTTTGAGAAAAGAGAGGCATTTTGAGACGAAAAGTCTGCAGCATAACGGCTATGTTACAAGGTTTTAGAAAACTTTTAAAAGAGAGGGAACATGGGTCGAGCAATCATAATTGACCCATAAAATAGTATAGGGACAGAATAAGAAGTATATATGGACATGGTGGTGCAATTTCAAGGACATACCATTTGAAATTAAAAACATGGAAGGAAGACAAAAGTTTGATTTCTCTTATGAAAGTTCGGCAGCCTAACGGTGTTACTTAAACTTCAAAATACTGAATTGAAGAGATCAAATGGGGTATCTCATCATATGAACATAAGAGTCCAGTATGATAGGTATAGAGATCATACGCCAACATAACAAAAAGGAACTTGAAGGAATTGACATGAATGTAGAACTTCAAAAACGAGAAGGGTGAAGAACCACTTAAAAATTCGGCATCCTAACGGCGCCACTTAAAACTTCAAAATACGGAATTGAAGAGATCAAATGGGGTCTCTCATCATATGAACATAAGAGTACAGTATGATAGGTATAGAGATCATACCCCAACATTACAAAAAGGAACTTGAAGGAATTGACATGAAAGTAGAACTTCAAAAACGAGAAGGGTGAAGAACCACTTAAAAATTCGGCAGCCTAACGGCGCCACTTAAAACTTCAAAATACGGAATTGAAGAGATCAAATGGGGTCTCTCATCATATGAACATAAGAGTCCAGTATGATAGGTATAGAGATCATACCCCAACATAACAAAAAGGAACTTGAAGGAATTGACATGAAAGTAGAACTTCAAAAACGAGAAGGGTGAAGAACCACTTAAAAATTCGGCAGCCTAACAGCGCCACTTAAAACTTCAAAATACGGAATTGAAGAAATCAAATGGGGTCTCTCATCATATGAACATAATAGTCCAGTATGATAGGTATAGAGATAATACCCCAACATAACAAAAAGTAACTTGAAGGAATTGACATGAAAGTAGAACTTCAAAAACGAGAAGGGTGAAGAACCACTTAAAAATTCGGCAGCCTAACGGCGCCACTTAAAACTTCAAAATGCGGAATTGAAGAGATCAAATGGGGTCTCTCATCATATGAACATAAGAGTCCAGTATGATAGGTATAGAGATCATACCCCAACATAACAAAAAGGAACATGAAAGACTTGAATGAAAATATAACTTGAAAACGATGAAGGTGAAAGAATCACTTAAAAATTCGGCAGCCTAACGGCGCCACTTAAACATTCTTAAAACGAATTGATGAGAGCAAGGGGGGTCTCTCATCATATGAACAAGAAATAGGCTGTAGGATTAATAGAAAATAACATCCTCCAACATAAGAACATGGAGTATAAAAGAAATGACATAAAAGAGATTACTTGAAAAGAAGGAGAGAGGTCGGATCCCTTACCTTAAAATGTAACTCTTAAACCTCAATGCTTGGGACCTTGAGGGCTTGGGGGCACCTTGGGAGGACTCCTTGGGAGGTAATGAGACCAGAAATTCGTTGGTAATGAGTGGGGAGTCGAATGGATGAGAGGAGGGCTTGGTATTTATAGGGAAAGTGAGGGGACAAGGCATTAATGGCCAAGGGACACCTCACATGTGCTTTTCTCAAACCCATGTGCTCTCCCTTGGCAATTATCATGGAGTTAGGCCACATGGGGCCCCCAAAACAATAATTCATCACCCTTGGCCGGCCAACCCATAAAAGATCCCATGACATCATCATGACACAGTTATGATGTCATTAAACATACCGAAATCCTAAAACTGTATTTTTACTATTCACTGAAAATTCAACTTTTTCAGAAAAATCCCAAAATTTCACCTTAAACAAATATCAATGCTCTGATTTCAAAAATGAACTCCATTTTATAAAAATAATTTTCTAAATATTTTTAATTTTATTTTTAAATAAATACACTATTCACCGAAAATTCATTTTTTTCAGAAAAATCCCCAAAAATTACCATAACATAATATCGATGCTCTGAGTTCAAAAATAAAGTCATTTTTATAAAAATAGTTTTCTAATTATTTTTAATTAAATTTTTAATTAAAAAACACTATTCATCCGAAAAAACTAATACTTGAATAATAATTTTTAAAAGCGTTATTTAACCATTTTATTGAATCACATTACTTAATCAAAGTGCCTAGCTTATTTTAATACTTTCTTTAAGTGAGATTACTAATCCATTTGGACACATTATTAATCCTAATCATAAAATCACTATTCATAATTTACTATTCATCAAAAATCAAGTTGATCTTATTAGACTCTAAATTTAGTACTGAACATAATTGTAGAAGAACATTTTTTGAAAATCATTACACATTTTCAATTATTTAGGGTTTACATAAACATATTTAAAATATCCTTTTTCTATAATTCATCAAAAATTTGCATACTATATTTATCCGGTCATTTGAAAATTCATAAAAGAAATTGAAATTTTATTTAAAACAAAGGATTACACAAGACAATTACGGTCTCCTTACATAGCCCCTTATCACACCAGCATAGGACCTAAGTGTAAGGTGTGCTAAGGTGATAGAATCCGAGGGAGGCTCGGCCAACATCGCACGAGTAGTAATTTCTATCAGTTTGAACTTCTCGCGAAGGCGATCCCGTTCTAGCTTTATACGATGAAGTTCAGCTTGGGTTTGGTCCAGAGCAAAGCCCAGTGGTGCTACCTCCTTCCCAAGTTCTGTTAGATGGGCTTCGATCGGTCCAAGACTACTGGGTGGGGCCATCGAATCTTCTTTCTATATTAATTAACCAAGATTGCTTGTATTTAGAGACAATAGTCAAAATGTTTAGTTTCCAGCGGTCATATTGACCAATGGTCAAATAACAGTCAAAACCCAACAGTCTCATTTTAATTATACTCATGTTACCAAATGAAACATTTTTGTTGAGTATAACAATAACACATAAAATTAGGAAACAAAATTTATTTAAAAAATTTCGGGTCGTTACATACTATGACTGAATGAATCAGAAATTGAGTCGATGAAACCCTTACCTAGAATTCCGACTTAGCCGATCACACTCTAACCTATTATAAAGTAATTATAAATTTCATAATTACCTATTTAATAACCTTATTCATATATATTTTCTTCTATATACTTCACTTATAACCATTTAATGAAAATATATTAGTAAATTATGGATTTTCTTTACCATCTGGTGTTTGTAACGTTTTGGTTGTCTCACGCGTGTTTTATAATGTTGACACCGAAAACCATTAATTGATATTAATATTATAATTCATAAATAATTTAAGGTATTTTAGTAGACATTTTAAATTTATTTATAATGTTTGGTCTTATTCCTTGTGTGTTTTATTTGTGTTATGTGAAATTAAAATTGGTGAAAACATTATTTGGGTAATTCTTAACCAATTAAGGGAGATGTATTAATAATTGGTTAAATTGTAATATAAACATTTTAAAACCATAAAACGAACATTATTATTCATAAATATTTAATAACACTAGTATTTATGTTTTCATAGTCATCCATGATAATTTTTTATAATATCATTATTGTAGGTGGTTAAAGCGACTAAAACAAAAACATACTATAACTAGTTAGGCGACCATGGTTAAGAAATTGTTTATTTTGACATAGTAACAATAAAAAAATTATTATTATGTTTTAAAATAGTTTGAATTATATTATAATATGATTGGATAATAAATGAAAATCTATATAAAAAACGAAAAATAAAACAATATTTCACAGTGGTGATTATATGTATATACCCATTATTAGAGTTATTTTGTTTTTATAAGTGTCTGGAAAGAAATAAATAATGGTCTATCTATTAATATTAAAAAATATAATAATAGTAATAATAAAAAATTAATTATATTAAAATGATTTGGCTGATTATAAATGAATAAATTATAGAAGACAATCTAATGAGAATCAAGACACCTACATTGATGAAAATAAGCTTCTCTTTGAAACCACCTTGATTTTATATGGGTTTGTCAAATCCTAAGTATCCAAATATTATAAATCAATATATTATATTTTTTTTGGTGATTATAAATTTTAAATTTAATATATTTAAATATTTATGTACTAGAATGAAGTTAGGTTGTAAATGTACAAAACAAAGGCCTACAATTTGATGAATAAGACAAAGAGAGGATTTCCTATATTATTATTTCACTGGATACCTAGGTGGGTGTGACAGGATAGTCAGTGACACTGATAAAAGCATCAATTCCATTCTAAGTCCACTAACTACTAGATGTATTCTCATAAAGTAGGTGGTGTCACTAGAAAGAACCTTCAGATATATAGGTAACTTACCAACATCCTATTGGTATCTAGTGTACATTTGGTGGAATCTACAATATCCCAAACATTTTATAAGTTTCTTACTAGATAACCATTGGAATCAAGTGGCATGCTAGTGGTGTTGATTCCACAAGTTAAATAATACATTTGTGGGGGTCTTAAACCACTCCCTTACCCCATAAACACCTTCAAATCGACCCTTGGACCCCCTGAGGCTATGAATATAACCCTTGGAAGGCTTATAAAGAAACTATAGTGATCAATTTTTAATGTCATTGATCCATTGATATCAATAAGTAATAATATTTGATTATAAAATTACTTATTCTTGAGATATATTTTTATTTCCTTCTTTTATTTATTTTAAACACCCTATTTTTCTATCTTATTATATCAATTACATCCTCTCTATCTACCTAAGGAATTTAGAGATTTTATTCAAAGGGTTTATGCCAACAGAAATGTTATTTTCTCAATAATTTGGGAATTATGTAAAACCTATAATACCGATGGATCTTTATCATTTAATTCTTGTAAAACCACTAAAACTATGTTTCTTTTTCCATGATTCTTGACTATCTTAAAACTTAAGGGTTTGGGTTTTTTTGGGTTTCCTGGATATCACTAAATTCATGGTCTATATATATTCATAAATACTCAAGATATTGCTGTGTAATATTTATGGGCTTGTAATGATCTATTACTAACATTCTATAACAATGTTTGTTCCTTATTTACTTCCCAAATTTATATTAATTACTTTCATTCAATTAATAAATCAATAATTAAATACATTTACCAGTTAATATTTTAATATCAATCCCCTTCTTAATAAATTTATTGTTTCTACTACACTCATACATTATAGTTTCAAAATGATTTTTATTCCATTATTCTTATTTTAATTATTATATTTTATCACTCAATTGAATATTTTTATAGAATATATTATTTTTATTTTTTTAAAATTAAATTCATCCCCTTACTTATATTTAAATATGACCAATAATTTGTTTCAAAAATATGATTATGTTATTTTTTATTATTAGATTAGATTTTAATTTTTTAGATATTATTTAAAAAAAGATCTTGTTTTCAAAATTTTGTTTCAGTGGTTTTCTTTTAAAAAATATGACCTCATTTTCAAAATATTATTTTTAAATATCATTAATTTAAATAAACAATATTTAAAAAATATCCTCGACCACTGACACTAAGGTTTTCTTAAAGGATACTCAATGGGATGTTCCTGTTTATTTTAGGGAATCAACTTTTGTTATTGGAAAAAACACATGATTAATTTTATGGGAATAATGAGTTATTATATCTTAAAAATTTCCATGCATGGTTACACACCCACTAAATAATTGGAAGGAAGAAGTACTATTGATGTAATTTTTGATTTTGAACATGAAAATAAAGAAAACATTATCTTTATTGTGTTTTAGATCGAAATGAATATAATTGTGTATCCAATTATAAAAATTACATTTATATTTTTATATAAATTAATGTTACTCATAAAGCAAGTAATAAATTTAAGGATATTATAATTGATACTAATTAATATGATTTTTAATGTTTTATTATTCAATCTAACAAAACATTTTTTTTTGATTTTTACACAGATTATTGAAATTGGAAATAGTAAAAAAATATCTTAGGGATTATATTTTATAAAAAACTTTTTTGAATAATGTAATTTTGTTTTTTCCATGTATTTTTTCACCCAAGGTAACAATGATTCATAAAGTGAATAAAATTAGGAAAATGTTTGTTGAAGGAATTTTTGGTTCTCCCATGACCAATAAGATTACCATAATTTGGAAATTTAGAAAATTCAAAAAATGAAGTGAATGAAAAAATATAATATAATTTAAATAAATTTATTATAAAACTTTTTTATGTGACTAATATGCAACAAATTTTGTGCGAAAATTAAAAAAAATACATTCTAATGAGGAAATCCATTCACCATCTGAAAAAGGGAAAAACATTTCCAGTGCAACATGTTATCAATGTAACAAAATGGGACATAAAAAAATAGATCTCCCCATTCTCAAAAAATAAAATAAGAAAAGTAGGAAATCAATAAAAATTTATTCTTGTATTGTAAGTGACGATTCCCTCTCGTCATCTAACTCAAGTCATGGAAGTGAAAAATGTCACATGTCTGAAATTAATGTATATAATGAAGCTACTTCTCCCGGTTATTCCACTTGTAATTCCTCTTAATAATATTATTAATTAATCCAATAATATCATGTATAATTAAAAAAAGGATTTTATAAAATTACCACAAATTCAATGAATTAAAATATAATTATGATCAACTTATTTTTTAAAAGAATCCACCTTCTAAATAAAATTAAGATTTATCTTTGAAATTGAAATGGAAAACAAATGTATAGAAACTTGAATAAACTGTTAAACCTATCTATATTTATCTTATTATATTCACCCAATGGGATCAAAATCTATATGAAATCATAGGTTATTGAGCACAGGTAAAAACAATTATGGTTTTTGGTTTTGAAAATCAAGATAGAACACTAAAAATACTACATTTTTAAAATGATTTTTACCATACTTTTTAATAATTATATAAAAACCAAGTATCTTATTTATAAATGTGATTGAAAACTTGATCATTATGTTAGGCCTAAGTCAATTCATCTCTCTTTTAAAACATTTTTTATTAATTCTTATAGAAAATAATTTTCTAAACAAGTACGGATTCCAAAATATTACACAACTAAAAAGAGTTTACCCATATTTTGGGTACCAAACTATTTAATCTATTATTTTTTTGTATGAAAAGTTATTAATATAAATACCAATGGATCTATGTAACATCCTAACATTTTATGACATATATATGTATATATTAATTTGAATTTCTATGATCACTTGTGAGACAACCAACCCTGAGTATAAATGAAAAATAATATCATATATTGTTACAACCAAGAAATTTAATTGTTTATATGAATAAGAAAAAAGTTTAAAAAGTTTATAAATGTTTTAGATAATGAAAATAAATAATTAATCAATTTTTAATAAATTCATTATATGTTTTAAAATAGATATCTCCTAAAAATGTGTGTTTTGGGAAAATAATATAAATAATTTTTGAAAATTTTGTAAATTTTATTTTAAAAAATTAAATTCATTTTTGAAATCAACATGTAAAAATTAACATAGAATGAATTTTTGATATCTTTATAAATCGATTAATTTTTCGATTAAAAGTGAAAAATAATAATTTTTATTGGAAACTATATTTTTGTTTAAAGCATTTAAAATTTATATTTTATTAAAAAATGTTTTAAAAGTAATATTAGATCATTTATATTATTAATAATCCAATTATAGTCATTATAATTAATTTTACGTTTGTTTCAGTACAAAAACGTTGTACACTTACGAAAACGTTTTTCTCAAAAATGGGTTTCGTTGATTTTTATGGGTTCATTTTAAAATTAATTTTTAAATATTTTAGAAATTGAATTTAATAAAATGGATTAAATATTTGAAATCATCATTTCCAAATTTCTAATTAGGCCACTTTTATTTTTTTCATATTGAATAGTAAAAATAGTAAAAATTTGTCCCTGGGGTTATGGTTAATACTGTTTTACCTGTGGTTAAATCAAGAGATAAGGTTAAATTTTGTAAATAAACTTATCTAAATACTATTAGGTGGAATTATTTGGACATCATCCTATCACAACTTATAATATCTATCCATTTGGAAACATTTTCCCTAAGAGTGACTTTATTATATTTTATTCTAATAAGAAATTCCCAGTGTGTCGTCACCCCTACATATAAAAGGATGTTAATCTTCTTAATAATTTACACTAAATTTAGCATTATAGCTTAAAAACCCAATCTAATTATATTATAACCATATATTTCTACAAATTTTATTTTACGGTCTTCTTAAAATATGATTCCAATGGTCATTAATAAAGATTCTAAGGGAGGATATGTAAAGGAGAGGTAATCATCTTACCAGACCTCTTTCAATTTATTTATTCTTCTAACACCACCAAATCTGTGGAATTCATAATATAATAATAAATTAATTATTATAAATATATTGAAAATTATTATGAACAATAAAGCACCATTATCCATCCCCTTTCAATCAAATTTGATGTGAAAGTATTGCTCATGCGTACGAATAGGCTACCACCTACACGTAATGATACAATCAGTTTTCCATCACCATGATTCAGGGATGGTAATTTTAATGAGTTTAATGGTTATTTATTATATTTATGATATAAATATTCTTTTTTAATTATCATATCATATCTACAATCTTAAATTATATTCCCTTGGAAAATAATAATGTCACTCGTCTGTACATGTGGACTACCACCTCCACGAAGTAATGTGATTCATTTTTCAATTCCAATTTCCATAAATGAAAATATGGTTATATTTAATGAATATATATGATATTTATAACTTATTAATGATTATATAATGGTGAATTATTATTTATCTTCTTTTTATTTCATCCTTCAAAAAGTGAAAACAATGTTCATGCGTACGTATAACCTACCATCTCCATGAACAGTCTAATTTATTTTCCTATATCTATGCTTTATAAATGAATATAAATATATATTTATTTAAAATAATTATATGTGATATTTTTATTATGATTAATATTATATATATTATTGAATAATAATAAAATAACAAGGAACAAATCTACTGAACTGATATTCTCATGAAAAATAAAACATTTTACAACCGAAAACAAAATATTTAATAAAGAATTGTTAATAAGTGGGTGTTGAAATGTTTTAATGGGGTCATATATAATATTAAATGTATTTAATGGATTATTTTATATAGTTATAAAAAACTAAATTTATTATACTGTAGGTTAGGGAACCTTTGAAGAATTTCATGATTACGGTAAGGGATTTTTATTACAATCTCACTCTTTATGAGAATTATTTTGGATCATGATTTCAGTGATAAAATTTCATAATATAACTTTGAATAATCCCCTGAATTTTCTTATACTATCATTATTTATTGATAATATATGTCTTACTAGAATTTCTTCCACTTTAATAACTGAAAATACTGAAAAAATGTTTTTAATCAAAATATGCTTTATATCTCTATTCTGTCACAAATAATTTTTCTTGCGGGTCCTTTTTTTCACTAAAATAATTTAATGAATGTTTTAATATTATTACATTATTTTTAATTTTTACCCATGTTTTCTAAAAGGATTAATATGAATATTCTTTAAAATTTTCAAATGAAGTATTAATTTACTTTTTATTGAAAATGTGAAAGGAATATTTGTTTTAAGGTACATTACAATAAAAAAACATCCCCCCATTATACAAAATCAATGATTTGAACCTTAATTTAAAATTTTACAAGTTTCATTTCAAATAAATTTTATTCTTAATATTTGGGAAATCATTATATTTTAATGATGCAATTTCAAAATGAAATGGTTATTTTACTCAATAAATATTTTATATATCATTAAAAGTATTTTCAACTAATATGACATCCTTTTATGTAAGTTATTAATTTATGGGTATATTATCCAATGATACCATATAATTTAATTATTTGGATGGATTTTTTTGATGAAAGTTTTACTGTGATTTTATGACACCCATTTCTTTTCCATGGGTAAGTTAAGTTAAGAAATCCATTTCTTTTCAATGAGTTATACTATGATGAAATTATGAAATGTTTATGAAACTCATATTATTTTCATTTGTTATGATATGATTTATGATTTATGATCTTATGGAACACATATATATGATTTTAATTATTTGATAGGTAGACCAAGAATTGTGTATCCCTACACCGTATGGGGTAATGACATATATATAATGAGATAATAAGGACTAGAATGGGAAGTGATTCAAATTCAGTGACAGAATGTATCCACTATGATAGTATTAGGAGTGAACCATGACTAATATGATGGTTTGGGGAGTGAACCTAATCTACTATGTTATACTGGGCAGTGATCCTTGACTACTAAGGAAATAATTTTCCATACTTATGTGTTTTCAAAATACATATATCTTATTCCAATGTTATGATCTCATGGATTATACTCTATGGTTCTTTTATGATCCATGACTTCTAAACTATAACGATTTATTTTTTGACTCAAGATTATGATCTATAATATTAAAGGTATGGTTTTCAAGTGTTATTCTCATTTTCTCATACCCTTATATTCATTTTATTATTATATAATCATTGATATCTCACTTATTTACCCTTATAAAGCATCATATCTCACCCTTTATTATGTTTCCTTTCCCTTGGATATGAATAAAGGTATTATGTATGATATGTATAAGAGGGGTCCTAGTTTTGGAGAACATATAGGGAGATGTTATAGTTTACTAATGATCTAGTTTTTTATGTATCCATGTTTCCAAAGATACTAAACTTATACAATTATGGTATGGATCAAAATTTTATTTATTGAATATATATCTAATAAGATTTCATGCTTCTCTATGAAAAGGATGTTCCACTATAGTTAGTATCAAATAAAGGGTAGTTACTATTAGATAATTAGATGAGAAAAGTTTTGTGATAACTCTTAATATAATTCTATGTGTATATGAACATCCGAAGTTATGGTAAAGAAAAATTTGTGGATTTAAAAATAAAATATTCCTATCTGGATACTAAAAGTGGATGTGTTTTTTTGGAATAGATGAATTTATGGGTAATAAACTCAAAAAGAGTTGTTCAAGTATATATTTTTAATCGCATTGGTGCATGGTTAGTGTTCCCTTACTATGAACCAGGTTTGAAACTACTAGGGGATATGATTTGGTTAATCCACATTTTCATTATAAACCAACATGAATGACTTGAATAGATTATGGTCATGGGTGACCTAGGTTAAATGTAAGGTGTCATATATTGGAAGTATGGTGTAACGATTTGGACATTATATAATTTTTTTATGATTATGTGGTTTTAAACTACGAATATTATTAGTCATGCTATGATTTCTGGTTCTAGTAAATGGATGTATCCAAGAAGAATCATGTTAATGTTTAATGTGATGGATGATGCAATGATTTTACTCATGAGAAACCAAATGTAATGGGATATTGAATGATAAAATTGGATCCCATTCTTGATCAACTTTCTGAAGATATAAATCTTGATGAGATACAAAATAAGAAAAGTAGGGAACAAAATTTTATTAATCCATTAATATGGAATCATCCACCTTTTTTTAGGGGGTCCGATAATCCCTTAATTAATAAGAAGTGTATCAATACAACTGAAAAGATATTTTTCAATATATAGTATTCAAAACATTAAAATTTTATTTTTTCTATTTATTATATTGAAGGTTAAGAAGATTAATGATGGACTATTATCAAGAATATGAGAAATTGGAATAAACTAACTCCATTGAGTGGGTTGATTTTACGATATTATTTTTAAATTAGTAATTTTATCATATTCTTTATATGAAAATGGGTAAGGAATTATGTGATCTAAATAAAAAGGATGATGAATCTATTAATACCTATGAGGAAAATTTCACAACAATTATGAGGAATTCTTTTTGCATTATCATCCAAACTCTATATAAGGTTAATCAATTATTCAATGTCTTAAAACCAATTGTTTGAAGGTATTTATATATAATAGACTTCATTATCCATGATGAAATTGTATGATTTATTCATAAGGTGAAAATGGAAATTGGGTTTACCCATAAATCACATTGTTTTGATAATAAAATAAAAATGGAATTAAAAGAAAATATTAATAACCATAGAGGGAAAAAGTTGATATTACTTTTATACTATAAGTGTGGAAGAAAATATGTTAGATGTTTTCTCAAGGGTACTGGTAAATATATTAAGTGTGGAAATGAAGGTCATTGGGAAACTGAATGCCGAAGTGATGGAAATAATAAGTTAGATTATTATGGAGAGAAAACATTGTATAATGATCCACCCACACTCTAGTGTTTCAAATGAAAGAGTTACATTAATTATGCTAACCAGTGCTAAAATATGAAGTTTAATGATGATGATCAATGAAAGAAACCTATTAATCCATGAAACAAATAGAAATATCATGTGATCACTATTTTAAGTATGGATAACATAGTGAATGTTACACTTATCATCCAATCTATAACTTTTAATTTATTATTATATTTTTGATCTACCCACTCTTTTATATCTAAATAATTTGTTAAGGGTAACATAATTCCACCTCAATGATTAGATGATTAATTAATAGTGATAACAAAAAATGGTATGATGATAAAATCTAAAGTCTATGATTCTTATCATGTTAAAGTCTATGGGAATGTGATTTTTATAAATATTTCTATTCTACTTTGGTTGAATTTGATGTCATATTAAGCATGAATTGGATTTCTCAACATAAATCACACATTAGTCATCTTGGAAGGGATGTCACATTTGATATTCTAAACCAACCTATGTTCATCTTTAATTTTTATAATAAATATAAAATTACAATAGAAATCACATCCATTATATCAGTCTTTATTGTAATAAAAAATGGAAGTTTATTATATATGATTGAAGAAAAACAAAACATCAAAGATATTCATATTTTGAGGGAGTTTGTAGTTGTTTTTCTAGAAGAGTTTAATAGTCCTCCACTGAATCCTAGAGTTTGTATTTCAATATAACTTATACCGGGTGATACACTTATTTTAAAGACTCCATATTGAATAACCACAATTGAGTTATATGAATTAAAGAAGAAACTATAAGAGAATCTTGAAAGTGATTCATATAGTCAAGTGTGTAACCATATGGTGCACATGTTCTTTACATTTAAAAATAAATATAGATTAATGTGACTCCACATTTATTATCAAGAAGTTAATCAGATCAAAAAAAAGAATAAATATATTATTCCATGAATTTATGACTTGTTTGTTCAATGACATGGAGCTAAAAAAACATCGAAGATTGACCTTTTTTCGAAATATCATCGACTGACGGTCAAGAAAGATGATATACCTAATGAAAAATTCTATATGAGGTACATGCTCTATGAATGTTTAGTGATGTAATTTGTTCATACTAATTCCCCATCTATCGTCATGGATTAATGGAGTATTGTCTTTAGAGATTATCATGATCATTTTGTGGTAGTATTTATACATGATACTCTTACATATTCAAATATAAAGAGAGAGTATGAATATCACTTTATGACTATAATAAATAACCTATAAAAGAATAATTTCTACACAAAATTTACCAGGTGTGAATTGTTGATGGAGGAAGTTTCATTTTTTGGGTTATAAAATCTTAAGAGATTGTATGACGGTGGATCCATACAAGAATGAAGTTATTAAACATTGGAATATAGAAACCATAGTGATTGAGATCTACAGTTTTATTGGTTTAGAAGGATATTATCTACGATTTGTTGAAAATTTATCAAAACTTCCTAACCAACTCACAATGTTAACTTGGAAGGGAGCCTAGTTCATTTGGACTGATGAATGTGAAAAACATTTCAAGGGATTAAAGATAAGGTTAGTCAGCAAACCTATTCTTAAACTACCCTACAATAGAGAAGGGGTTTTGATCTATAATTATACATTGATGAAAATATTGGGATACATCCTCATACATAATGATATAGTGACATCTTATGCTTTATAAAAAGGGAATGATCAGGAGTATAATTAACTATCTCATGAATGGGAGTTAGCTATAAAATATTTTTAATTTAAGATATAGAATTATTATTATTATTGTAAAAGGTATGATATATATTGACAAAAAATGTTTGAAATATATACTCACTCTGAAAGAGTTGAATATACACCAAATAATATAGTTGGATTTAATTAAATATTATGAGTGCTCATTTAGTTACCTCCCTTTGAAAGAGAACAAGATGAATAATACTTTGAGTTGAAAGGACCATTATAGACATTATATGATGAGGATAAAACAACATCCAATATTTTTAGATTTATAATGGATGGATATAGAAATTTTGAAGGATTGTGGGAAATATTATCTTACTCAAATCAGTGTTCAACCCTCCATCCATGTGAGGTTTAAAGAGGCGTAGAAGGAAGATGTGGAAATAAAAAATAAGGTTAATTTTTTTCCATATTTCATCATTGATTGATATTGGATGATACATTTCATGAACTTTGTATGTGTCTTATCAATACCAAAGTTGAAGAATGAGCTATTGGATGAAGAACATAGTTCATCATTCTCTATTCATCTTAGAAGTATAAATATGTATAAAGATCTAAAAGGGTATTTCTGGTGGGAAAATATAAACATAGATATTTTAGTGTACTTATCTTAGTGTTTAGTATGAAAACAATTTAATTCTAAGAGGTTGATATCTAAGGGTATTTTATAAAAATTACTAGTACCATAATACAAATGGGAAAATGTCACCGTGGAATTTGTTATTGGGATCAATAACATTTTTAAGTGACATAATATTATTTGGGTTGTATTTTATCTCCCTTAGAATTCATCACAACTCATTTATATAAAATTTTCCCTTAATCAACATTCTATAATATAAATTAATTAATTGATAAGGTTTCATAGAATCAAACATTCAATTGTATATGATCAGGGTCTGAGGTTTAGTTAGAATCTCTGATGAACTCTTCAGTAGAATCTAGATATAGAGTTGAGTTTTAGTACTATGTATCATCCATATAAATATGTTTAGT
Organism: Viscum album; assembly: GCA_963277665.1. NCBI lineage: Eukaryota > Viridiplantae > Streptophyta > Magnoliopsida > Santalales > Viscaceae > Viscum > Viscum album. The sequence goes on from OY728129.1 coordinate 1,042,130,143, forward strand.
TTTAGAGAACCATTAATATACTGGAGGATATTCTAAGATCTTATTCTACATATTTCAATGGTGTTTAGGATCAACACGTTCCTCTAGTCAAGTCTTCTTAAAAATATATATTTCAATTGAGCATTGAAATAACTTATTATAAATAAATATATAGATATATGTGCAAAAAACAAATGTGATGGGATTAAGTTAGAGAAATAAATCCATTGGGGCCTGATCTAGCTGAGGAAATAGAAGATAAAGTAAGATCCATTAAGGATTACATCAAGGTAGCTTAGTGTTGATTGAAAGGTTATGCCGTAAATCATAGATAAGGTATAAAATTTGATGTTGGTGAGATGGTATTCCTATGAATTTATCTATAGAATAAAATTTTGAGATGTGAAAATAATTGAATGTTGATCCTGATGCATATTTGATCCTTTGATATTGTTGATTGAATAGGGATTCTATCTTATCACGTGGTATTTCTACAATACATCTCTCAAGATCTCAATGTGTTCCATGTATATCTCCTAAGGAATTTTATAACTTATATGTCACATGTATAGAACTCATAGGTCATATCGTTTGAGTATGATATTTCATATTAAGAATAACTAGTAGAAATATTGGATCACAGAGATAAAGTGATATGAAATAATACTACTAACAAGGTTAAAGCCCCCTTGAGGTCTCAGAAATTCAAAAAAGCTATATGGGAACTCGATAATGTGATGAAATAGTGATATCTTCATTTTTTAAATAAATGTAGTGGAATTTAAAGGGAAAATTCATTTTTAAGGGTGATAAAATGTGAAACCTTGAGATTTTATGTTTTTTTAATTTGAATATCTTTGAAAGCATGTGATACACACAACCCCGATTCTAAATGAACCATAATATAGTGCACCATTATAACAGAGATATTGAATTAGTGGAATTGATTGGAATAACCATACTTTATAATTATTTATATAATTTTTAATTAAATTAAATATATAAGTTCTCAATTTTTAATAAATTCATTAAATGTTTTAAAAATATATTTTTCCTATAATATGATTTTTGTAAGAAAATAATATATATTTTTATATTTTTTGAAATTGTATTTAAAAAAAAATCTCATTTTTTAAATCAATATTTAAAAATTAACATAGAACAATTTTTAGAACTTTTTGAAAATATTAATTTTACAATTAATAGTGTAAATTTTTATTTATTTTAAAATTATCTTTTAATTTAGATAATTTATAATGTTAGATTTTTTATAAAAGGTTTTAAAATTATAATTACTTAATTTATATTATAAATAATCTAATTATGCTCATTGAAGTTTATTATATATATATATTGGTATAAAATATTTATATACTAAATAATTATGTTTCTCGAAAACAGATTTTCATCATGTTTTGAAAGTTTATTAGAAAAAGGGTTTATTGGGGGTTAAACTGATAGATAAAGGTAAATTTTATAGTTAAACTTTTGTTAATCCCATTGGATGTGAATATTTTGACCTCATACTATCCCAAATTTAACTATTTAACCAATTGGATGAATTTGGTTAGAGAATGAATTTATTGTATTTTATTCTTTTTAGAAATTCCATGTCAAATAATATTAGATCAATGGGCCCATAAGGGGCGGAACATGAGCAAGACCAACCTCAGTGATAGGGTTTCCTGCCACCTCTTCCTACCTCACTCCTCATCTCCTAGGGTTATTCTAATCTCAAAAGTGATGAAACTTGCACACTTCAGATCCCTCATCCTGGTAAGAATCCTCCTCCTAGAAGCCAATAAGCATTGGAACGTTTGTGGGGAGCGTCCTCTGGATCTGGTCCCAGATGTGCTTGGTGTTTGCCGTTGGAAAATTGGATGGTTCAGATTTCTCTCGGATCGGGTATTCTAGCATCGGCCTTCAGTGTCATTGAGGGTTTCTACACCAGTGAGCTTCAAGAGGCATTGTGGAAGCATGGATTTCTATTTTCTTGGGTCTTCTGACGCCGGACTTCAGTGACAGCGAGGGTTTCATGGTGCCGAAGATCTTCAAGGTGCGAGGTAGCGACATGGTTTTTTGGCATGGTTCTTCCAGCATCATCCTTTTGTGATGGAAAGGGGTTATTAGTACCGATGTGATCTAGACTATTAGTCCCCCACTTTCCATATCTTTTAAACTCTGTGTATTCGTGTTTCCTTTACTGCATGGGTGCTGATGTCTTTTAGGCAGGGGAATTTTTTGTTTTCCATTTTTAGTACGCATATGCGGATGGTAGATGCAGGAATGCTAGGTACCTACGATGTCCTCTCCTCATCAGTTCTGATTTCTCGTTTTCTTCTAGGTTGGAATAGGTAGGTCCATCATCTTCTCCCTGGTCAATACGTGGTCGTAGAGGGAGACCTCAGGAATGAATAGTTATTGAGCAATTTCCTCACATGTTCTTCCCTATTTTGCTTTTTGGCCCTTCCAGGTTCTGTTTTTGTGTTCTAGGGTCTGATAACTACATTTGATGATCCTTATTTGCTCTTTTGGCCTTTCCCATAGTGCATTCCCCCACTTTGGGTTGATTCCAATGTTTATTTGGATAATTGGGATGGTGTTGGAGGATATGATCATGGAGATTCTTGATTTTGGTTGTCACTTACCCACAAAGTAATGGTCTCGCAGATTTTGAGGTGTTTTATTGGATGGGTTTGGTCCTGGACGGGGTTCATTTCCCAACACTTTAATGGTTCCTTGTGATGATATACTAGTTCTCACTTGGCCTAAAAGTGATTTGTATGGTGGGTTCTCACTTAACCAAAAATTGTTTCAAAAATTAAAAAAAATGAATTTTCAGTCGAAAATTCCAAGTGTGTGCTCTCACCAAATTAAAAATGGAAACCCCTCCTTTATGTTCATTTTAATAATTTGACCCTTCAAGATCAACTAAAAACTATCCCAATATATTCTTAAAATCCCAATCCATGAATTGGAGGTGATTTTATTCTCAAAAGACCATTCCAAGGGTATTTAATAAAGGATATAATGGGGGTCCACCAAAGGAGAGGTAATAATCTTACCTAAACTCTTTAAATTTATTTATTCTCCCACCTACCCTAAATATTTAGTATTAATCATAAAATAATAAATTTAGTATCCTAAAAATATATAAATGTTATTATTATCCTGAAACAACCATTATCCACCCTTTTTTGATAAAATGGGAAGTGAAAGTATCACTTGTGTGTATGCATGGACTACCAGCTCCATGTAGTGATTCAATTCATTTTCCATAACCATGATTCGTGAATGGTTATTATGATGTTTTACGATTTATATATGATATTTATGTTATACATATTATTTTTGAATTATAATATCATATCTACCTTCTTACCATCAAATTCATTGGAAAAAGACAATTTCACTAATGATTATGTCTAGACTACAACTTCCATGAAGTGATATAATACAATTTTCATTTAAAATTAACATGGATGGAAATAAGGATATATTTAACGGATATATATGATATATATGATATAATAATGATTATATAAAGTTTAATTATTCTTTAGCTTTATTTTGTTCTATCCGTCGAAAAGTGAAAAATGTAATATCTTGATATTTTATAAAAAAATTTATTTCAAATTAATTTAAAATTTTAGATAGATATATTTTTACAAAACAAATATTTTAGTTTTTACTTACCAAAATAATGAGTTTCTTTGATTGCATTCATGACACCTGACACCGAGCTTCAGTGAACCATGAAATAACATTATTAATAACATAGCCATTTAGTTAGAGGGTATTATTACTATTAAATAATTAATGAAATACAAATTTTAATATCCTACTCAATATAAATTAATTTATAAATTCTTATTAAATAATCAATCATTTTTTTGTAATGAAATTCTATACGTCAAAAATAAATTTTCTTCCAAAGGTTTTTTTATTTTTTATGTGAAAAAATATTATCATTAATTTATAGAGATTTTAGATAATTTATTCAAAAAAATAAACCAAAATTTTTAAATAAATATATTAAACTCAACTTATGGAGAAATTTTTGAATTTTTTAGAAACTATTGATTTTTTTGTGAATAGAGAAAATACCAATTTTTTTTGTACAACTTTCATTTATATTTAACAACTTTTTTTATTTAAATTTAATTTTTTTAAATTTATAAAATTATTATTTAGTTATATTTAATTAGAATAATTAATTTTTAATTAAATTTATATTTTATTTTATTATAAGTTTATTTTTGGGTTTAAAAATTAGTTTTTATGAAAACTATTTTAAAGTGCATAATATTTCATTATTTTAATTTATTAAAAATTTAAATAATTATGATTTTTAAGGAAATTTATATATTATATATAATTAATTTTACATTTATATTCATACAATTATTATTATTAGATGTTTAATTAACTTGAAATCTTCTTGTGCTTGAAAAATACACTTCTCAAAAACCCATTTTTTCATAATGTCTATGGGATTTTTTAAAATTTAGTTTTATAAATTTTTATGAAGTTTATTTTTACAAATAAAATAAATTTTTTAAACCACTCTATCAAAATTATATTAGGGTGAATATTTGATACTTTTCCAAGGAACATAAGTTTTTTGATGAATAATGGAAGATCATGAATTTTAATTCAAAATTGACTTTTCATTTAAATTATTTATATTGTTAAATAATATTTTAAATTTGTTTTAAATTAAAATTATATAAATTATATATCTATTAATAAAATTTATTTCATTTTATCCTTTTTAATATTAAATTTTCCTATAAAAACATTGTAATCTTTTGAACATTTTCTCATTGAAAATACGCTTTATCGTCGTGTCTACATGATTAATTTTAAATTAATATTTTCCACTTATTTGAATTTAATATTTAAAAATGGATTATATATATTGAATAATAATAATTTATGTTATAAATTAATTCCAAATTATGTTTTTAACAATGTAAATGGTGAAAACAGTAAAAATTAATTATCATTGTTAATGTAAACATGAGTTTACCAGGGGTCAAACTAAAAATATAATGATTAAAATGACCTAAAACATGTATAAAATACAATTTATGGACATTTATAAACCCTATAATGTATAATTATTAATAATACTATATTTTCTATCCTTTTAGAATGATTAAAATGTGGACACCCTTTTTTTTTTTCAAAATATTACAATTGTTCCACTCACCTTACATATAAAAGGCCGCCATCTATCCTCTATATTTCACACATTCAAACCCTTTTAGGTTGTCCAATAGTGGAAACATAACTTCTCAAATTCTCTTATTCTTTTCTATAAGATTTATTTTTTACATAATTATGACTTAATAAGGCTTTGAGTGCAACCCTAAGGAGGATAATCAAAGATGAAGTAACATTTTTTAATGAAAGCTTTTATTTAATTTCTTCCCCCACATGTTTCAATTATTATGAAACCAAGATGATATAAGACTCAATATATTATATATTATTATATTTCAATATATTAAGGGAGTGAACTAAAACCAACTCCACATCCATTAAATAGGTTAAAAAATCATCATTCATGTGTATGGCAAACACATTCCTCGAAAACCCATATCATTAATACTTTAATTAGCAGCTCCCACGATTGGGTATTATTATTGATAAAAATTATATATATGATATTTAAAAATAATTATACATGTTTATTCATTATATCATATATAATTTCTTTAATTTCCATTATTTAGGGGATACGATAATGTCATTCGTGTGTACGGCAGTCTACCGCCTCGCGAAACGATGTGATTCATTTTCACTAATGCATTACATGGAATATAATAAAGATAAAGTTAATAATTATATAATTAATAAGTGAAATAATTATTATATTTATGAAAAATCTATAATTCTTAAAATATAATATATCATTTAATTTATTTCATTTTTCCACTCACTGATTGATAATGCCATCGTTCGTATATTTGTGGACTATAGTGTTGATAAAGAAACGTGACACTCTATTTTATTTATCAAATCAGTTGGATTATATGTATAAGTATATTTTAATAAATAATATGTTATTTATGATATTATGATCAATTTTCAATGATAAAACATTTCTTAACTTTTTCAAAAATTATCTTCGAAAAATGGAAGTATTACTCATGCGTACGAATGACCTATCATCTCTATGATCGTAATGTACTTCATTTATCAATTTAATAATTAATGATTTATATTAAAAGTATAATTGATGTATAAATATGATATGTATTTAATTGTGATTATTATATATATTATCTATCCACAAACAGATTAATATGGAAAAAATAAAAAATCAAAAATTACATAAAAACAAAGTAGTTATTACTAAAAACATGATTTTAATAAGAAATTACTAATAAAAAGGTTATAAAATGAAATAATTAACTCATATATGGTATTATATATATAATTATGGTTCTTTAAAACATTTTTAATAATATTATATTAAATATATATGAGTTTAAAATGTGTATTATGGAGGTCGAGACTAAATGTAATAAATTTATAGTCTCTCTTTTATTTTTAGGAGACCTGAAAATTATCCACCTATTTATATTGAGTTTTGTTTTTAATAAACATTGAAAATTTTATTTAATTAATATACTTATTTTAATGATATTTAATGTTTAATTTGAAGTTATTATTTATTTTGTATTATGAATCAAAAGATTACTAATGTGGTAAGTTATTTCTGTATCCCTTTTTTCTTCTATGAGACACATGTCATAGTCCCCACCTATTTATTTTATATTGTGTATATACTTATATAAATTTTTTTATACCATTATTATTATTTCCATGAATGGTATATAATGAAAAGATTTTTCTGAAACCCATTTTTCTTCCATGGGTTATTCCAAGATAAAATTCTTGTGAAACCTACTTCTTTTTCCATGGGTTATGCCATGATGAAAAGATGAAATGATTATGAAACCTATCTATTCTCTATTGGTTATGATATGGTGAAATGTTTATGAAACCAATTTTTTTATTTGGTTATGATATGATTAATGCTTTATGATCTTATGGAATGAATATGTATGATTTTCATTATATGACTGGCGAGACCTATATCTCCCTCTAATGCATTGGGTAAAGTGTATTATCTCATGAGATAAACATGACTAGAATGGGGAGTGAAACTAATTTATTAAGAGGGTTTTTTTTCTATGATGGTTTTGGGAGGTAACCTTGACTACTAAAATGGTTTGGGGTGTTAACCCATTCCACCATCATAGCATTGGTATTTATCCTTGACTATTATGGAAATGATTTTATATACTTTTGTATATTCCATAATGTTATGTCTTATTACACTGTTATTCTCGCATGGTTCATGTTCTTTGATTCCCTTATGATTAATGTGTTATAAAATACCAATATATTTTAATAACTCAATATTCTTATCTTTGATGAGTTGGTTATTGATTTCAATTGTTATTCTCTTGTTATCATACCCTTATGTTCATGTTATACATGCATATCTCCCTTGTTTACCCTTAATGAGAATATGATCTCACCCTTTGTTATGTTTCCTTTTGCTAGGCGTTAAAGAATGGTTTTAAGAAGGGTATGTATATGAAGAGTAATTAATGATAAGATATTTATGGGATACATTGAATACCTTTTACTATATTAGAATATTGTTTGTCTAGTCTCTAAAGAGAATAAACTATTATAATACCCAGGCATGTTCTTCTGTAATGTATTGAATATTCAACTAAAAAAAAAGAAATATCTACTTATAATAAGATCAGGTCGCTATATATGGTGTAAGGACCCAGCCTTAAAACATTACATAAACATGAATTAAATGAATAATTCACATAGAATATCTTTTCTGGTTTAGAGTTTTATATAATTAGGACATAACTATAATATCTCGAAAAATTACAAAGTAGGCACTTCTACTAAGTTTCCATAAATTAAAAACTCTTAAAAATAAACATGTCTAGTTCCATGTTTTAGATAGCATGTCTTTCCTTGATATCATCCTTGACCCTATTCATCTTTACGTCCTGTGGAGAATATTTCAAAAACCTGGGATGAGCATAAAAAGCCCAATAAAGATACATAAAGAAGGAAAACTGTTAGTTTTTTAAAAAACAAGTAAACCATGAATACTTTATCAAATTAATACTTTTCACCTTTATGAAGTAGTAAATACTCTTCACTGAATAAAAGATCACTACTTATCCTTTGTAACCAAAAGAATACCATAAACCCATATAAAGAACACATAATATATAAAGGTAACTTGGGACATAAACATACTTAAATTGAATAACCATACGGTTAACTTCCATACATATCACTAAATGGAATATCCATATGGCCGACTTCCATACCCAATGCATTGGAGCTTATAACGTAACCACCCGTCCTGGTATTCATGGAACCACCCATTATATGGTTTATCACATAACCACCCGTCAAATATCCAACTACCATTATAAAATCATAAGACATAAAACAAATATAATGGAATGAAAAAATTTCCACAATTCAGTCACAATATATCACTTAAATATATTGATATAAAAAATCCATTATAAAAAACATTTTCAATACCAAAATACATAAAATAGTATTTTATATTTATTTCATTTTAAAAACATTACGACTTGTTGAGGAAGGCAAAGACAAAATAATACTCGCGGTGGCAGAAAAGATCGTTGTCAACGCGTACGTTAAAAGAAACATTCCATTTTCTTGTTTTGTAAAATGATTTGTAGAAAAATATTCCCTTTTAATGAAATGAAAAGTCCATGGTGTTTTATATAGCGTACAAAAGAAAGTCTTGTATTAGAACAAAACATTCCTCAATGAAAGGAGATTGAGACGAGGTCCATTACAAAGACGATATCCTTAGATTAAGGAATAATCTATTATGTAATTATGTGTGAAAAATATATATACACACAATATAAGTGGATACTAAGTTTAAAACAATCATATATAATCCACACATATTAATAGAATGATATATTCAAGGAGTACAGGTTTAACAAATAGAATTGAAATTTGGTTAATAAGTTCCCTTGCAAAATTTCGACAGCCTAACGACGACTCTTAAAATTTCAGAAAAAGAGTCTATGAGAGAGAAAAGGGTATATCATCACTTAGAAATAATATTTATAGAATTAAGGATATATAAGAACATATCCCAACATGACAAGATGTAAATTAAAAGACCTAACAAAAATAATTCTTTTAAAAGAGGTGGGTGAATGGTTCCCTTACCGATTTGGGTAACTTTCAAAACGTACACCCCAAGAAAGAAGGACCATAAAAAGATGATGTAAATACCCATAAATGAAATTATATTACACAAAGAGTATAATAATGGGCTGTACATACACCGCTCAATGGAAATGGTGGAAAATCTAGCACAAATCTCACAAGAATAAGAGTGAGATGAAAAATCCCTTATGAAAACTCGGTAGCCTAACAACACCACTTAAAACATAAAAACATGGATTTATGATATCAAATAGGGTCTCTCATAATATGAACAAAAAAAGTGAAGTATGAGGAATAAAAAAGAACATACCCACTCAAAATAAATATTATCTTAAAAGAAATGAGAAAAAATAGAGTACTTAAAAAATAAAGAGAGAGGTAGGATCCCTTACCTCAAGTCCGACTTGTCTTGTTCGTTTCTTTATATTCCTGAATAATAAACTTTGGTCAATTTATAATTTCTTATGAAACTCCTTTAATGTTTATTATTCAATTCATATCACATGATATAATGTTATAATAATTATTTAATTATGTGAGTTCATATCAGACATTTTTTGTCGATGTCTGGTACATGAGTCAAAAATGAACTTGTTTGAAAAGAATTGTCCATGAAGTTACAATTAAATCATCTCAAGAAAAGTATTACTGATTTAAATATCATATATATCCAGAAATATTAATTTTATACAATTCCATAACATTTGGAGATAGAAAATGAAATGCACTGTTCATGAAGATGGTTGGTCGTACGTACGCATGAACGCCACTTTCATTACTTTGTGATATTAATGGTATTAAAACTAAATGAGATATATATATATTATAATTACAGAATTATATCCATAATTTAGATGTAATATATTACATACATATCCATTATATATATGTACTTATAATAGTACATAACATTTGGAGATAAGAAATGAAATGTACCGTCCATGGAGACGGTAAGCCGTACGTACGCATGAACGCTACATTCATTTATATTTCATAATTTAATGGAATGAAAAAAATAATGATACATAGGTATAATATAATTACATTATAATATAATATATAACATCCTTAAATCCATCCTTTATACATCCCACATATGGTATTAACGATTCAAATCACTTTGAGGGGGCGGTAGTCCACACTTCCTAAAATGAAATTATCGGGTTTACACATTATGGAAACAAAATTGGTATGGAATAAATGAAAAGTACATAAGCATAAATAATAAATAAACATAATGTATATATCATATAAAAAAAAAGTTACATCTTAATGGCCACCATGAGAGGTTTTAAAAGAAGATTGAACTATCATCATTTCGTGAGGCAGTAATTCGCCACCCATAGAAAAAATATGTTATTTAACCATTAGATGGAGGTGTGTATGAGTGTATCTCGAATCCTCATCATAAAGTCATCCTAGTATATTTAAGATACTGGTGTTGTTACAAAATAAAATAATAAAAATATTTTAGGGGGTTGGAGAAGCAAAATAAAACAAAAGGACATAAGAGAAGACATTACCTTCAAATCGGATAACTCTTTTTGATTAGTGATCAAAGGCTTCCTTGGAAAGACTTCTGGAAAAATTTAGGCTTATAGGAGTAATAGAGGGATCTGTAGAGAGAATATGAGCAGAGGTTGAATGATCCAAGGGCTTGAGTGGTGTGGGTAAGGAGGTAGAGGTGGGGGCTTTTTATAAGAGTGATGAGGGGCACTCTTGGAAAGTCAGGAAAAGTGGATTTATTTTAAAATGATTTTCGGATATCAAAGGTCCCAAAATTATATATTTCTAGGATAAGGTGATAAGGGTTAGAAATCAACCCTTAAAATTGGATCTTGACAAGTTTATATCTTAGATTTTACATTATCTTTTCATTTTATTTAAATCGTTCATTAATGAGGTAATCGCTGCATCATCATGGTGTCACAAATAAATTAATTTATATAATGTATAAAAATTAAAAAAAATACTATGATGTATGAAATCTATTTAGCTTTAGAATGAATATTTATAGTAAAAAATATGACTTGGATAACCCCATGTAAAAATTGTTTTAGTAAAACAATACATGTTTGTGACATTTTTATTTTAACTTTAAATAAAATGTTATTAATGTCATTTTCTAACCCAAGTGGATCCATGGGGTCCCCAAGTTGACCCATGGATTTTCTTGGTCGGACATGACTCATCAAATAAGGGTAGGACATGATTCAAGGTCATTTCATATTATTATAACATTATCTTTACCTTAAATTACACTAATTACCTTTATTCACGATTAATAAAACTTAAAAGTTACTATTTATCGAAAATTATTTTCATCCCATTGAACCACATTTTACCTCCTAATGACAACCATGTATGTAGGATTTTTTAAATTCAAATCACAGAGGTGGTAAAATTTCATTTTAACGAAAAATCAGTTTTTTAATTACCACTTAGTGGTTTCACTATTCATAAAAAATTGATGTTTTTCAGAAAAGTACCAAAAATTTCCCCTAAAATATATTTGATATTCCGAATTCGAAAATGATTTATATTTTAAAAAATTCAAAACATATAAGTTGCATTAATAAATTTAATAATTAATTCCCGTTGTCAAAACACATAGCTTGTTTTTAAGAAACAAAATATATCAAAAGATTGACACAAGTTTAAGTCCAATTTCAAAGTAAAATTAATTCCAATGACTAACATTGGATTAAATGGTAAAAATATATTCTAACTACACTTTAAAACCAATTAAAAAGATAATATATCCATATAAATAAATTAGATTAAAAGGAGGTTTTGAATTAAAATACAACATTTTCACTAAAAATGATCTTTATCGAAAAAATAACTAAAATTTACGCAAAGAAAATTTTGATGTCCAGTTTCTAAAAAAAGATTTTTTTGGTCCAATATAACATATAAAATTTTCAAAATTTTTATTTAAAAAGAGTTCTCCATCAAAAGGAGGTTAATCGACCTTTTAGAGAATATTCTAATATTTACGCTTAAAATTGGATTCATTCGCATTTTAAGCCTCTAAAATTTATTGGATAAAAGTAAAAATATTTGACAAACATATATAATAATTTTTTAGTTAGTTCGGTTAATTCTTGCCATTACAACGGATAGGCGTTAACTACAATTTAAACAAATATTATTTTATTATTAGAGTGCAATGTAAGATTTCAAAGAAACTCGTTGAGGTGAATTGGGTACGCCATCGAGCATAGCATTCCCTTTAAAGTAATGTTAATATTTTATTCACAAATATTATTAAATATGAAAAAGTAATATTCTTTATTTACTAGGGATGTTACATCCTTCTCCCCTTTTGGGAATTGCGTCCTTGCAATTTTAAAATTGGGCTTTGAAACTTAATTGAAAGACCCACATCGGAAATGCTGTAAATTAAACTATCACTTTAAAAAAACGAAAGAAAAGTACCAAGGTCAGCCAAGACAACTGGTACTAAGATTACATGAAAACATGGATATGGAAGATAAAAACAAAGGGTTAAGTTCTGATGGAGAGTGATAGAAACATGTTTATGAGAAAGTTAACCACCAGAAAATCACAAACTTGTGATGGGTTAAACGGTATTTGATTCCCCAGTAGGAAAAGTTAACAAACAAAATTTTAGTTTTAAGTTACATTTCATTGAGGAATTTATTTACGAGCATAACTAAATCATAAGGAAACATACTTTCTTGTTGTTTAGACATTCATCTCTTACTATATTTCTTACACAAAATCATTTTTTCCTCCAAAAGATGAGTATTTAAGATGACTTGTTCACATTAAGAGTGCTATAATCAACATCTATAGAATCACCTAATCCAAAAAAGAGAACTATATATTCCCCATGTATTTAGACTTTAACCAAAACCAAAATTGTTTGAACAAGATCAGATAATCCACAAAAGTATAATCCTTTATAAAAAGATAATCTATTCTTAATCTCAAAAATTTGTCCAAAAAAACCCAAAGTTCAATGAAGACCATTCGATAAACAATTTCTCCATAAAATTCTTCAATGTAAACCAAACTAAGATTGAAACCCAAATATTTGAAGGATTTAAATCAAATAGTATTCCAAGGTAAATATTAACATTTATCTCCAAATAACATCAGTTTCTCTTAAAGTCTCATATTGATAAGTAATTAACCTAATCATATATCCTCCATGATAGGCTAATAATTTCCATAGATAAACCAAAATCAACTTATTCCTGATTCATAAAATTATATAACTAAAATTAATTTGTCATACTAACTAGGGACTTCATGTAGTCTAGTGGTAGGTGATAAATACCAGTCGCACATTGGTTGTGGGTTCGATTCCCACAACTTTGTCCGACGCGACGGGTTGTCACAGGGCCTGCGTGTTGTCCTTTTTCCAAAACTATATAATTCTCAAAACATTCCCCAAAAAGAGAAAAAATACTAAAAAATAACCATAACATAATTTAACCTCAAATTTAACTCATGTCTTTCATTTTCCATGATAACATTTAGTAACCCATAATTACCTCAAAATTAAGGATCATATAAACCGAAATGGTTCTTTATAACTATGTCCACAAAATAACAGATAACTATTCCTTGAATAAAATTTTCATATATCAAACATTAAGGTTACACATACTAGAAAAAGTATTCTAATATAACCCCATCATCAAAAGAGACTTAATACGTTTAAAAATTTCACCATCCTAAAATCTACCATAACTATTGAATCCCTTATATGTTGACTTCTTACACATTCAACATTCTTCATGATACATTAACCATTCCTTTCCATCTTATTCAGAAATACTTCTTTCCATCAAACAAAATCATGACTCATATCCTAAGATTCCAAAATAGGAAAACATATGTTAAGAAATAATCCATACCTTTGTTTGTTCATTGTTAGTTTCTTCATCCTCAATAGGAATAGCATTAGGTATTGGTAAATGAATATTTTTACGATCTTGGTGATCCCATTCCCTAAACTTCTTCGTAGGACATGTGTTTGCATAATGACCATGCACACCACATTTAAAACATTCAATTGATCCCTCAGAAAGAACTTCTTTCCCATTCCTCGAGTCAACTGGATGCTTCCTTTTTCCATGGTAGGCTCTTGCTTTATGACCTTCATTTCCACATCTATAACATCTTTCTGTCCCTTTGAAACATTTTCCTAGGTTTTTCTTTCCACATCTTTGACACATAGGTTTTTGAAGACACTTACCTTTATGATTATTACCTGAACTTCCATAGTGATTTGTTTATCACATATATGATGCCTTATAGAAATCACCAAGGTTTAGGTGGTCAATCATGACTCCAGATATTTGGTTGAGGATAAACACAAGAGTTCTCGTTGCACCTCCCATATCATTTAGTTGCTTGCTCAGAAAATTGTCACAGTTTCCTTCACATCCACTATTACTTTGGTGCCTGCTAGTTTCAACAATTTACTAAAACAAAAAAGGCCAGTGTGAGCATATCAGTAAAATAATCATATAATAGTGAGGAAGATAAACACTAAGATATAGTTATCCAAGTTATTTAAAAATAATTCTAACTTTAAAAAAAATTACTCCATCTAATATACTACCCATTGTGGTTATACACAACTTGTCACTTATGCTTAAACAACACTCTAACCTCTAAAGTTATCTAAACCGACCTTTGATACCAAATTTAAGGACATGGCCGTAAAACCTTACATAAACATGAATTAAATGAATAATTCACATAGAGGATCTTTTCAAGTTTAGAGTTTTAGAGAATTGGGACATAACTACTACATCTCAGCGGATTACAAAGTAGACACTTCTACTAGGTTTCAATAAAATAAAAACTCTTAAAAAGAAACATATCTAGTTCCATGTTTTAGATATAATGTATTTACTTGATCCCATCCTTGAACCTATTCATCTTTAAGTCCTATGGGGAACATTTAAAAAATTTGGTATGAGCATAAAAAGCCTAGTAAAGGATACACAACGAAGGAAAACTGTTAGTTTTTTAAAACAAAAAGTAAACCATCAATACTTTATCAAAGTAATACTTTAAACCTTTATGAACTAGTAAATACACTTAACTAAATAAAAGATCACAACTTATCCTTTTTAACCAAAAGATTTCCATAAACCCATATAAAGAACACATAACATATAAAGGAAACTTGGGACATAAACACACTTGAATGGAATAACCATACGGTCAACTTACACACATATCACTAAATGGAATAGCCATACGGCTGACTTCCATACCCAATGCATTGGACGTTATAGCATAACCACCCGTCCTGGTATTCACGGAACCACCTGTCGTATGGTTTATCATATAACCCCCTTTCAAATGTCAAAGTACCATTATAAAATCATAAGACATACAACAAATATATTCGAAAGAAAACATTTCCGCATTTCGATCACAATATATCAATTAAATATATTGACATAAATTATCCATTATAAAAACCATTTTAAATACCAAAATACATAAAATAGTATATTGTATTTATCTAATTTTAAAAACATTACGACTTGTTGAGGAAGCCAAAGACCAAATAATATTCATGGTGTTAGAAAAGGTCGTTGTCACCGCATACGATAAAAGAAACATTCCTTTTGGTTGTTTAGTAAAACATTTCGTAGATAAATATTCCCTTTGAATGAAATGAAAATTCATTGCAGTTTTATACAGCATACAAATGAAAGTCTTGTATTAGAACAAAATATGCCTTAGTGAAAGGAGATTGTGACGAAGTCCATTACAAAGACGGAATCCTTAGATTAAGGATAAATCAATTATGTAATTATGAGTTACAAATATAAATACACATAATATAAGTGGATATTAATTGTAAAACAATCTGGGGTCATCCAAATATATTCATTGAACAACATATTCAAGGAGGATAAGTTTAACCCAAATAATTGAAATTGGGTTAAGAAGTACCCTTTCAAAAATTCGACAGCCTAACGACGTCTCTTAAAATTTCAGAAAAAGAGTAGATGAGAGAGAAAAGGGTATCTCATCACTTGGACATAATATTTATAGCATTAAGGATATAGAAGAACATATCCCAATATAACAATATGTAAATTAAAATACCTAACAAAAATAAGTCTTTTAAAAAAGGAGGGTGAATGGTTCCCTTACCGATTTGGGTAACTTTCGAAACGTACACCCCATGAAAGAATGGCCATAAAACATTGATGTAAATACCCATAAATGAAATTATATTACAAAAAGAGTATAATAATTGGAAGTAAATACACCACTCAAAGGAAATGGTGGCAAATGTAGCATAAATCTCACGGGAATAAGAGTGAGATGAAAAATCCCTTACGAAAACTTGGCAGCCTAACAACGCCACTTAAAACATCCAAAAACGGATTTATGAGATCAAATAGAATCTCTCATAATATGAACATAAAAATTACAGTATGAATAATATAAAATAACATCCCCAAACATAATAAATTTGAGATTAAAAGAAATTACATATAAGAGAGTACTTAAAAAGAAAGAGAGATATAGGATCCCTTACCTCATGTCCGACTTGTCTTGTTCGTTTCTTTATATTTCTGAATAATAAACTTTTTCCAATTTATAATTGATTAATGAACTACTTTAAAATTTATTATTCAATTCATATCACATGTTATAATGTTATAATAATTAGTTAATTATGTGAGTTCATATCAGACATTTTTGTCGATGTTCGGTACATGAGTCAAAAATGAACTTGTTTGAAAAAAAATTTCATGTAGTTATAAGTAAATCATCTCCAAAGTAGTATTACTGATTTAAATATCATATATATACAGTATATATTCGTTTTATACTATTCCATAACATTTGGAGATAAAAACTGAAATGCACCATTCATGGAGATGGTAGACCGTACTTACGCATGAACGCTACTTTCATTTCTTTGTGATATTAATGGAATTAAAACTAAATGAGAGAGATATATATTATAATTCCAGAATGATATAAATCATTTAAATTTAATATATTACATATATATCCATTATATATATGTAATTATAATCGTACATAACATTTGGAGATAAGAAATGAAATGTATCGTTCATGGAGACGGTAAGCCGTACGTACACATGAATGCTACTTTAATGTCTATTTTATACATTAATGGAATGAAAAAAATAATGATTCATAGGTATATTATAATTATAGTATAATATAATATATAACATCATTAAATCCATCCTTTATACATCCCACATATGGTATTAACGATTCAAATAACTTTGAGGGGACGGTAGTCCGCACTTCCTAAAATGAAATTATCGTGTTTACCCATTATGGAAACCATAAAGGTATGGAATAAATTAAAAATATAGAAGAATAAGGAATACATAAGCATAATTTATATATCATATATAAATAATGTGAGATCTTAATGGCCATAATGAGAGGTGTTAAAAGAAGATTGAACAATCATCGTTTCGTGAGGTAGTCATTCGCCACCAACATAAACCATATGTTTTTGAAACATTAGATGGAGGTGTGTACGAGTGTAGCTCTAATCCTAACCATAAAAGAATCCTAGTATATTTAATATACTGATGTTGTTACAAAATAAAAGAATAAATAGAGTTTAGGGGGTTGGAGAAGAAAAATAAAACAAAAGAACACAAGAGAAGACATTACCTTCAAATTAGATAACTCTTTGATTTGAGCTCAAAGGATTCCTTGGAAAGACTTCTAGCCAATGTGAGGCTTCTAGGAGTAATAGAGGGATGTGTAGAGAAAATATTATCAGATTTTGGACGAGCCAAGGGCTTGAGAGGTGTGGGTAAGGAGGTGGAGGTGGGGGCCTTTTATAAGAGGGAGGAGGGGTACTCTTGGAAAGTCATGAAAAGTTACTTTATATTAAAATTATTTTCAGATATCAAAGGTCCCACAATTAAATATTTCAAGGATAAGGTGATAAGGGTTCGAAATCCACCCATCCAATAGGTTTTTGACAAGTTTATGTTTTAGATATTACATTATCTTTTCATTTTATTTAAATCGTTCATTAATGAGGTAATCACTGCATCATCATGGTGTCATAAATTAATTAATTTATATAATGTCTAAAAATTATAAAAAAATTAATATGATGTATAAAATATTTTTATATTTCCAATTAATATTTATAGTAAAACATATGACTTTAATAAACCCATGTAAATGTTTTTTAGTAAAACAATACATGTTTGTGACTTTTTTATTTTAACTTTAAATAAAAAGTTATTAATGTCATTTTCCATCCCAAGTGGCTCCATGGGGTTCCCAAGTTGACCCATGGATTTTCTTGGTCGGACATGACTCATCAAATAAGGGTAGGACATTATTTCTAGGACATTTCATATTATTATAACATTATCTATACCTTAAATTACACTAATTACCTTTAATTGCGATTAATAAGAATTAAAATCTACTATTCAACAAAATTTATTTTCATCCCATTAAAACAAATTTTACATCATAATGACAACCATTTATGTCTTATTTTTGAAATTCAAATCACAGAGGTGGTAAAATTTCATTTAAATGAAAAATCAGTTTTTGAACTATCACTTAGTGGTTTCACTATTCATCAAAAATTGATGTTTTTTCAGAAAAATAACAAAAAATCCCCCTAAACTGTATTTGATATTCTGAATTAAAAAAAGATATACATTTTAGAAAATTAAAAACATATAAGATGCATTAATAAATTTAATAATTAATTCCCATTGTCAAAACAAATAGCGTGTTTTTAAGAAACAAAATATATCAAAAGATTGACACTAGTTTAAGTCCAATTTCAAAGTGAAATTAATTCCAATGACCACCATTGGATTAAATGGTAAAAATATATTCTAACTAAACTTTTAACCCAATTAAAAAGATAATCTATCCATATAAATAAATCATATTAAAAGGTGGTTTTGAATTAAAATACAACCTTTTCACTAAAAATGATCTCTATCGGAAAAATAACAAAAATTTACGCAAAGTAAATTTTAATCTCCAGATTCTAATGAAGGATTTTATTTGGTCCAATATAACATATAAAATTGTCAAAAAGTGGATTTAAAAAGGGTTCTCCATCAAAAGGCAATTAATCGACCTTTTAAAGAATATTCGAATATTTACGCTTAAAATTGGATTCATTTGAATTTTAAGCCTCTAAAATTTATTGGATAAAAGAAAAAATATTTGACTAATATATATAATCATTTTTTAGTTAGTTCTGTTCATTCCCTCCAATACAATGGCTAGGCATTCACTACCATTTAAAATAATATTATTTTGTTATTATAGTGCAACGTAAGATTTCAAAGAAACTCGTTGTTGTGTATTGCGTATGCCATCAAGCATAGCATTCCCTTTAATGTAATATTAATATTTTATTCAAAATTTTTAATAAATATGAGAGTGTAATATTATTTATTTACCTGGGAAGTTACAACCTTCCCCCCTTTTGGGAATTGCGTCCCCTCAATTTTAAAATTGGGCTTGGAATCTTCATTGAAAGCCCCACATTAGAAAAGGAGTAAATTGAAATATCACTTTCAAAGAAAGAAAGAAAAGTACCAAGGTCACCCGAGAAAAAAGGTACTATGATTCCATGAAAACATGGATATGGAAGAAAAAAACAAAGGGTTATGTTCTGATGGAGAGTGATAGAAACATGTTTTGGAGAAAGTTAACAACTAGAAAATCAAAAACTTGTGATGGGTTAAATGATATTTGATTCCCCAGTAGAAAAAGTTAACAGGCAACATTTCATTTTTATGTTAATTTTCATCGAGAAATTTATTTATGAGCTTAACTAAATCACAAGGATACATAGTTTCTTATCGTTTAGACTTTCATCTCTTACTATATTTCTTACACAAACTCATTTTTCCTCCAAAAGACGAGTATTTAGGATGACTTGTTCACATTAAGAGCTCTATAATCAACTTCTAGAGAATCACCTAATCCACAAAAGAGAACTATATATTTCCCATGTCTTTAGACCTTAACCAAAACCAAAATTGTTAGAACAAGATCAGATACTCCACAAAAGGATAATCCTTTATAAAAAGATTATCTATTCTTAATCTTTAAAATTTGTCCAACAAAACCCAAAGTTCAACGAAGACCATTCGATAAACAATTTGTCCATAAAATTCTTCAAAGTAAACCAAAGTAAGATTGAAACCCAAATATTTGAAGGATTTAAATCACATAGTCTTCCAAGGTAAATATTAACATTTATCTCCAAATTACATCAGTTACTCTTAAAGTCTCATATTTAAATGTAATTAACCTAATCATATATCCTCCATGATAGGCTAATCAGTTCCATAGATAACCCAAAATAAACTCATTCTTTATTCATAAAATTATATAACTAAAAAGAATTTGTCATACTTACCAGGGACTTCACATAGTCCAATGGTATGCAATAAATACTAGTCGCACGTTGGTTGTGGGTTCGATTCCCACAGCTTTGTCCAATGCGACGGGTTGTCACACGGTCTGCGTGCTGTCCTTTTTACAAAACTATATAATTCTCAAAACATTCCCCAAAAAGAGATAAAATCATCAAAAATAACCATAACATAATTTAACCTCAAATTTATCTCATGCCTTTCATTATCCATCAAAACATATAGTAGCCCATAATTACCTCAAAAGTAAGGATCATATAAACCCAAATGGTTCTTTATAACTATGTCCACAAAATAACAGATAACTATTCCTTGAATAAAATTTTCATATATCAAACTTCAGTGTTACACATACTATAAAAAATCTTCTAATGTAACCCCATCATCAAAAGAGACTTAATACTTTTAAGAATTTCACCATCCTAAAATCTACCATAACTCTTGAATCCCTTATATGTTGACTTCTTACTCATTCAAAATTCTTCATGATCCATTAACCATTCCTTTCCAACTTATTCTGAAATACTTCTGTCCTAAAAAAAAAATCAAGAATCATATCCTATGATTCCAAATTAGGAAAACATATGTTATGAAATAATCCATACCTTTGATTGGTCATTGTCAGTTTCTTCATCCTCAATCGGAATGGAATTTGGTATTGGTAAACGAATATGGGTACGATCTTGGTGATCCAATTCTAGAAACATCTTCGTAGGACATGTGTTTTCATAATGAACACGCACACCACATTTAAAACATTCAATTGATCCGTGAGAAAGAACTTCTTTCCCTTTCCTCGAGTCAACTGGATGCTTCCCGTTTCCATGGTAGGTTCTTTCTTTATGACCTTCATTTCCACATCTATATCATCTTTATGTCCCTTTCAAACATTTTCCTAGGTGTTTCTTTCCACATATTTGACACATAGGTTTTTGAACACACTTACCTTTATGATTATTACCTGAACTTCCATAGGTATTTGTTTCTCGCATATATGACGCCTTATAAAAATCACCATGGTTTGGGTGGTCGATCATTACTCCAGATAGTTGGTTGAGGATAAACACAAGAGTTCTCATTACATCTCCCATATTATTCTATTTCTCGCTCATAAAACTGTCACAGTTTCCTTCACATCCAATGTTACTTTGGTGCTTGTTAGTTTCATCCATTTACTGAAACCAAAAAGGATAGTGTGAGCATATCAGTAAAATCATCATATAATAATGAGGAAGATAAACAATAAGATACAGTTATCCAAGTTATCTCCAACTAATTCTAACTTTCTTAAAAAACAATGACTCCATCTAATATACTACCCATTGTGGTTATACACAACTTTTCACTTATGCTTAAACAACACTCTATCCTCTAAAGTTATCAAAATCGACATTTGATACCAACTATAAGGACCGAGCCTTAAAACATTACATAAACATGAATTAAATAAATAATTCACATAGAGGATCTTTTCACATTTAGAGTTTTAGAGAATTGGGACATAACTACTACATCTCAAAGTATTACAATGTAGACACTTCTACTAAGTTTCCATAAAATAAAAACTCTTAAAAAGAAACATATCTAGTTCCATGTTTTAGATAGAATGTATTTACTTGATCCCATCCTTGACCCTATTCATCTTTAAGTACTGTGGAGAACATTTCAAAAACATTGGATGAGCATAAAAATCCCACTAAAGGATACACAAAGAAGGAAAACTGTTAGTTTCATAAAATAAAAAGTAAACCATGAATACTTTATCAAAGTAATACTTTTAACCTTTATGAAGTAGTAAATACACTTCACTGAATAAAAGATCACAACATATCCTTTTTAACCAAAATATTACCATAAACCCATATAAAGAACACAAAACTTATAAAGGAAACATGGTACATAAGCATACTTGAATGGAATAACCATACGATCACCTTACACAAATATCACTAAATGAAATAGCCATATGGCTGACTTCTATACCCAATGCATTGGAGGTTATAGCATAACCACCTGTCCTGGTATTCATGGAACCACCCGTCATATGGTTTATCATATAACCACCTGTCAAATGTCTATGTACCATTATAAAATCATAAGACATAAAACAAATATAATGGAAAGAAAACATTTCCACATTTCGATCACAATATATCACTTAAATATATTGACATAAAAAATACATTATAAAAACCATTTTCAATAACAAAATACATAAAATAGTATATTGTATTTATCTAATTTTAAACACATTATGGATTTTTGAGGAAGCCAAAGACCAAATAATAATCGCGGTGACTGAAAAGGTCGTTGTCACCGCATACGTTAAAACAAAAATTCCTTTTTGTCGATTAGTAAAACGCTTCGTAGAGAAATATTCCCTTTGAATGAAATGAAAATTCAATGCATTTTTATATAGCGTAAAAAATAAAGTATTTTATTAGAAAAAAATATGCCTTAGTGAAAGGAGATTGTGACGAAGTCCATTACAAAGACGGTATCCTTAGATT
The DNA here is from genome assembly GCA_963277665.1 of Viscum album. Classification (NCBI taxonomy): domain Eukaryota; kingdom Viridiplantae; phylum Streptophyta; class Magnoliopsida; order Santalales; family Viscaceae; genus Viscum; species Viscum album. The sequence continues at coordinate 1,042,153,361 of OY728129.1, forward strand.
AAGGATAAATCAATTATGTAATTATGAGTGACAAATATAAATACACACAATATAAGTGGATATTAAGTGTAAAAAAATCTTGGGTCATCCACATATATTAATTGAATAACATATTCAAGGAGGATAAGTTCAACCCAAATAATTGAAATTGGGTTAAGAAGTTCCCTTGCAAAAATTCGACAGCCTAACGACCTCTCTTAAAATTTCAAAAAAAAGCGTTGATGAGAGAGAAAAGGGTATCTCATCACTTGGACATAATATTTATAGAATTAAGGATATAGATGAAAATATCCTAACATAAAAATATGTAAATTAAAAGACCTAATAAAAATAAGTGTTTTAAAAGAGGAGGGTGAATGGTTCCCTTACCGATTTGGGTAACTTTCGAAACGTACACCCCATGAAAGAAGGGCCATAAAACATGGATGTAAATACCCATAAATGAAATTATATTACACAAAGAGTATAATAATGGGAAGTACATACACCACTCAAAGGAAATGGTGGAAAATGTAGCATAAATTTCACGGGAATAAGAGTGAGATGAAAAATCTCTTACGAAAACTCGGCAGCCTAACGACGCCACTTAAAACATCCAAAAACGGATTTATGAGATCAAATAGGGTCTCTCATAATATGAACATAAAAATTACAGTATGATGAATATAAAATAACATCCCCAAACATAATAAATACGAGCTTAAAAGAAATGACATAAAAGAGAGTACTTAAAAAGAAAGAGATAGGTAGGATCCCTTACCTCATGTCCGACTTGTCTTATTCATTTCTTTATATTCATGAATAATAAACTTTGGTCAATTTATAATTGATTAAGTAACTCCTTTATATTTTATTATTCAATTCATATCACATGTTATAATGTTATAATAATTAGTTAATTATGTGAGTTCATATCAGACATTTTTGTCGATGTTCGGTACATGAGTCAAAAATGAACTTGTTTGAAATGAATTGTCCATGTAGTTATAAGTAAATAATCTCCAGAACAGTATTAATGATTTAAATATCATATATAAACAGTATATATTCATTTTATACTATTCCATAACATTTGGAGATAAAAACTGAAATGCACCATTCATGAAGACGGTAGGCCGTACTTACGCATGAACACTACTTTCATTTCTTTGTGATAGTAATGGAATTAAAACTAAATGAGAGATATATATATTATAATTCCAGAATGATATACATCATTTAGATTAAATATATAACATATATATCCATTATATATATGTACTTATAACAGTACATAACATTTGGAGATAAGAAATGAAATGTATCGTTCATGGAGACGGTAAGCAGTACGTACGCATGAGTGCTACTTTAATTTCTATTTCATACTTTAATGGAATGAAAAAAATAATGATTCATAGGTATATTATAATTATAGTATAATATAATATATAACATCATTAAATCCATCCTTTATACATCCCACATATGGTATTAATGATTCAAATAACTTTGAGGGGACGGTAGTCCGCACTTCCTAAAATGAAATTATCGTGTTTACCCATTATGGAAACCATAAAGGTATGGACTAAATGAAAAATATAGAATAATAATGAATACATAAACATAATTTATATATCATATATTAATACAGTGAGATCTTAATGTCCATAAGGAGAGGTGTTAATAGAAGATTGAACAATCATCGTTTTGTGAGGCAGTAATTCGCCACCAACATAAACAATATGTTCTTTAACCATTAGATGGAGGTGTGTACGAGTGTAGATCTAATACTAATCATAACAGAATACTATTTTATTTAAGATACTGGTGTTTTTACAAAATAAAATAATAAAAAGAGTTTATGGGTTTGGCGAAGCAAAATAAAACAAAAGAACACAAGAGAAGACATTACCTTCAAATCAGATAACTCTTTTTGATTTGAGCTCAAAGGATTCCTTGGAAAGACTTATGGCCAATGTGAGGCTTCTAGGAGTAATAGAGGGATGTGGGGAGACAATATTAGCAGAGTTTGGATGAGCTAAGGGCATGATAGGTGTGGGTAAAGAGGTGGAGGTGGGGGCCTTTTATAAGAGGGAGGAGGGGCACTCTTGGAAAGTCATGAAAAGTTACTTTATTTTAAAATTATTTTCAGATATCAAAGGTCCCACAATTAAATATTTCTAGGATAAGGTGTTAAGGGTTCTAAATCTACCCATCCAATAGGTTTTTGACATGTTTATGTCTTATATTTGACATTATCTTTTCATTTTATTTAAATCATTCATTAGTGAGGTAATCGCTGCATCATCATGGTGTCATAAATAAATTAATTTATATAATGTATAAAAATTATAAAAAAATTAATATGATGTATGAAATCTTTTTATCTTTCCAATTAATATTTATAGTAAAAAATATGACTTTTATAAACCCATGTAAAAATTGTTTTAGTAAAACAATACATGTTTGTGACATTTTTATTTTAACTTTAAATAAAACGTTATTAATGTCATTTTCCATCCCAAGTGGCTCCATGGGGTTCCCAAGTTGACCCATGGATTTTATTGGTTGGCCATGACTCATCAAATAAGGGTAGGACATTTTTCAAGGTCATTTCATATTATTATAACATTATCTTTACCTTAAATTACACTAATTACCTTTAATTACGATTAATAAAACTTAAAAGCTACTATTCACCAAAAATTACTTTCATCCCATTGAACCAAATTTTACATCCTAATGAAAACCATGTATGTCGTATTTTTGAAATACAAATCATCGAGGTGGTAAAATTTCATTGAAACGAAAAATCAGTTTTTGAACTACCACTTACTGGTTTCACTATTCATCTTAAATTGATGTTTTTCAGAAAAGTACCAAAAATTCCAACTAAACTATATTTGATATTCCGAATTAAAAAATGATATATATTTTACAAAATTAAAAACATATATGTTTCATTAATAAATTTAATAATTAATTCCCGTTGTCAAAACAAATAGCGTGGTTCTAAGAAACAAAATATATCAAAAGATTGACACTAGTTTAAGTCCAATTTCAAAGTGAAATTAATTTCAATGACCACCATTGGATTAAATGGTAAAAATATATTCTAACTAAACTTTAAATCCAATTAAAAGGATAATATATCTATATAAATAAATTAGATTAAAAGGAGGTTTTGAATTAAAATACAACCTTTTCACTAAAAATGATCTCTATCGGAAAAATAACAAAAATTTACACAAATTAAATTTTGATGTCCAGATTATAATGAAGGATTTTATTTGGACCAATATAACATATAAAATTTTCAAAAAGTGGATTTAAAAAGGGTTCTCCATCAAAAGGTAGTTAATCGACCTTTTAAAGAATATTCAAATATTTACGCTTAAAATTGGATTCATTTTCATTTTAAGCCTCTAACATTTATTGGATAAAATAAAAAATATTTTACTAATATATATAATCTTTTTTAGTTAGTTCTGTTCATTCCCTCTATTACAACCGATAAGTGTTCACTACCATTTAAAATAATATTATTTTGTTATTATAGTGCAATGTAAGATTTCAAAGAAACTCGTTGTTGTGTATTGGGTATTCCATCAAGCATAGCATTCCCTTTAAAGTAATATTAATATTTTATTAAAAAATATTAATAAATATGACAATGTAATATTCTTTATTTACCTATGAAGTTACATCCTTCCCCCCTTTTGGGAATTGCGTCCTCACAATTTTAAAATTGGGCTTGGAATCTTCATTGAAAGCCCTATATCGGAAAAGGAGTAAATTTAACTAACACTTCAAAAGAAAGAAATAAAAGTACCAAGTTCACCCGAGAAAACAGGTACTAGGATTACATGAAAACATGGATATGGAAGGAAAAAACAAAGGGTTATGTTCTGATGGAGAGTGATAGAAACATGTTTAGGAGAAAGTTAACCACTATAAAATCACAAACTTGTGATGGGTTAAACGGTATTTGATTCGACAATAGGAAAAGTTAACAGGTAACATTTTAGCTTTAAGTTAATTTTCATTGAGAAATTTATTTATGAGCTTAACTAAATCAAAAGGATACAAAGTTTCTTGTCGTTTAGACTTTCATCTGTCACTATATTTTTTACACAAACTCATTTTTCCTCCAAAAGACGAGTATTTAGGATGACTTGTTCACATTAAGAGCGCTATAATCAATTTCTAGGGAATCCCTTAATCCACAAAAGAGAAATATATATTTCCCATGTCTTTACACCTTATCCAAAACCAAAATTGTTAGAACAAGATCAGATAATCCACAAAAGGATAATCCTTTATAAAAAGATAATCTATTCTTAATCTCCAAAATTTTTCCAACAAAACTGAAAGTTCAACGAAGACCATTCGATAATAAATTTGTCTATAAAATTCTTCAAAGTAAACCAAACTAATATTGAAACCCATATATTTGAAGGATTTAAATCACATAGTCTTCCAAGGTAAATATTAACATTTATCTCCAAATAACATCAGTTTCTCTTAAAGTCTCATATTGAAAAGTAATTAACCTAATCACATATCCTCCATGATAGGATAATCAGTTCCATAGATAACCCAAAATCAACTTATTCTTGATTCATAAAATTATATAACTAAAATTAATTTGTGATACTAACCAGGGATTTCAGGTAGTCCAGTGGTATGCAATAAATACCAGTCACACGTTGGTTGTGGGTTCGATTCCCACAGCTTTGTCCAACGTGATGGGTTCTGACACGGTCTTTGTGTTGTCCTTTTTTCCAAAACTATATAATTATCAAAACATTCCCCAAAAAGAGAAAAAAACAAAAAAAATAACCATAAAATAATTTAACCTCAAATTTATCTCATGCCTTTCATTTTCCATCAAAACATATAGTTGCCCATAATTACCTGAAAAGTAAGGATCATATAAACCCAAATGGTTCTTTATAACTATGTCCACAAAATAAAAGATAAATATTCCTTGAATAAAATTTTCATATATCAAACATTAGTGTTACACATACTATAAAAAGTCTTCTAATGTAACCCCATCATCAAAAGAGACTTAATACTTTTAAGAATTTCACCATCCTAAAATCTACTATAACTATTGAATCCCTTATATGTTGACTTCTTACTCATTCAAAATTCTTCATGATCCATTAACCATTCCTTTCCAACTTATTCTGAAATACTTCTTTCCTACAAAAAAAAATCATGAATCATATCCTATGATTCCAAAATAGGAAAACATATGTTAAGAAATAATCCATACCTTTGATTGGTCATTGTCAGTTTCTTCATCCTCAATCGGAATGGAATTTGGTATTGGTGAACAAATATTTGTATGATCTTGGTGATCCCATTCCAGAAACATCTTCATAGGATATGTGTTTTCATAATTACCATGCACACCACATTTAAAACATTCAATTGATCCTTCAGAAAGAACTTCTTTCCCTTTCCTTGAGTCAACTGGATGCTTCCTGTTTCCATGGAAGGTTATTTCTTTATGACCTTTATTTCTACATCTATATCATCTTTCTATCCCTTTCAAACATTTTCCTAGGTGTTTACTTCCACATCTTTGACACATAGGTTTTTGAACACACTTACCATTATGATTATTACATGAAATTACATATGGATTTGTTTCTCGCATATATGAAGCCTTATATAAATCACTATGGTTTGGGTGGTCGATCATTACTCCAGATAGTTGGTTGATGATAAACACAAGAGTTCTCATTACAACTCTCATATTATTCTGTTTCTCGCTCAGAAAATTGTCATAGTTTCCTTCACATCCAATGTTACATTGGTGCATGCTAGTTTCATCCATTTACTGAAATCAAAAAGGTTAGTGTGAACATATCAGTAAAATCATCAAATAATAATGAGGAAGATAAACAACAATATATAGTTATTCAAGTTATCTCAAACTAATTCTAACTTTCTAAAAAAACAACGACTCCATATAATATACTACACATTGTGGTTATACACAACTTGTCACTTATGATTAAACAACACTCTATCCTCTAAAGTTATCTAAACCGACATTTGATACCAACTGTAAGGACCCGGCCTTAAAACATTACATAAACATGAATTAAATGAATAATTCACATAGAGGATATTTTCAGGTTTAGAGTTTTAGAGAATTGGGACATAAATATTATATATCAAAAGATTAAAATGTAGATACTTCTACTAATTTTCCATAAAATAAAAACTCTTAAAAAGAAACATATCTAGTTCCATGTTTTAGATAGCATGTCTTTCCTTGATCCCATCCTTGATGATATTCATATTTAAGTCTTATGGAGAACATTTCAAAAACTTGGGACGAGCATAAAAAGCCCAGTAAAGGATACACAAAGAAGGAAAACTGTTAGTTTTTTAAAACAACAAGTAAACCATGAATACTTTATCAAAGTAATAATTTTTACCTTTATGAAGTAGTAAATAATCATCACTGAATAAAAGATCCCTACATATCATTTGTAACCAAAAGTTTACCATAAACCCATATAAAGAACACATAACATAGAAAGGTAACTTGGGACATAAACATACTTAATAGGAATAACCATACGGTCAGCATCCACACATATCACTAAATGGAATAGCCATACGGCTGAATTCTATACCCAATGCATTGGTAGTTATAGCATAACCACCCATCCTGGTATTCATAGCACCACCCGTCATATGGTTTATCACGTAACCACCTGTCAAATTTCCAAGTACCATTATAAAATCATAAGACAAAAAACAAATATAATGGAAAGAAAACATTTCCACATTTCGATCAAAATATATCACTTCAATATATTGACATAACACATCCATTATAAAAACTATTTTCTATACCAAAATACATAAAATAATATATTGTATTTATTTCATTTTAAAAACATTACGACTTTTTGAGGAAGCGAAAGACCAAATAATACTCACAGTGGCGGAAAAGGTCATTGTCACCACGTACGTTAAAGAAACATTCCTTTTTGTCGTTTAGTAAAACTCTTCATAGAAAAATATTCTCTTTGAATGAAATGAAAATTCAAAGGTGTTTTATACAGCGTACAAAATAATGTCTTATATTAGAACAAAATATGCCTTAGGGAAAGGAGATTGAGACGAAGTCCATTACAAAGACAATATCCTTAGATTAAGGATAAATCAATTATGTAATTATGAGTGAAAAAATATAAATACACACAATATAAGTGGATATTAAGTGTAAAAAAATCAGGGGTCATCCACACATATTCATAGAACGACATATTCAAGGAGTACAAGTTTAACCCAAGGAATCGAAATTGGGTTAAGAAGTTCCCTTGCAAAAATTCGACAGCCTAACGACGTCTCTTAAAATTTCAGAAATAGAGTTGATGAGAGAGAAAAGGGTATCTTATCACTTGGAAATAATATTTATAGTAGTAAGGATATAGAATAAAATATCCCAAAATGAAAAGAAGTAAATTAAAAGACCTAACAAAAATACGTCTTTTAAAAGTGGAGGGTGAATGATTCCCTTACCAAATTGGGTAACTTTTGAAATGTACACCCCATGAAAGAAGGACCATACAACGTTGATGTAAATACCCATAAATAAAATTATATTACACAAAGAGTATAATAATGGGCAGTACATACACCACTCAAAGGAAATGGTGGCAAATGTAGTATAAATCTCATTGGAATAAGAGTGAGATGAATAATTCCTTACGAAAAATCGGTAGCCTAACGACGCCACTTAAAACTTGAAAAAATGGATTTAGTAGATCAAATAGGGTATCTCATAATATGAAAATAAAAAGTAAAGTATGAGGAATATAAAATAACATCCCCAAACATAATAAAGATGAGCTCAAAACAAATGACATAAAAGAGAGTACTTAAAAATAAAGAGAGAGGTAGGATCCCTTACCTCAAGTCCGACTTGCCTTGTTCGTTTCTTTATATTATTGAATAATAAACATTGGTCAATTTATAATTACTTAAGGAAATCATTTGAAGGTTATTATTCAATTCATATCACATGTTATAATGTTATAATAATTAGTTAATTATGTAAGTTCATATTAGACATTTTTATCGATCTTCGGTACATGAGTGAAAAATGAACTTGTTTGAAAATAATTGTCCATGTAGTTATAAGTACATCATATCCAGAATATTATTACTGATTTAAATATCATATATATCCAGTATATATTAATTTTTATACTATTACATAACATTTAGAGATAAAATATGAAATGCACCGTTCATGGAGACGGTAGGCTGTACGTACGCATGAACGCTACTTTCATTTGTTTTTCATATTAATGGAATTAAAACTAAATGAGAGATATATATATTATAATTCCAGAATGATATCCATAATTTAGATGTAATATATGACATATATATCAATTATATTTATGTAATTATAATAGTACATAACATTTGGAGATAAGAAATGAAATGTACCGTTCATGGAGACAGTAAGTCGTACGAATGCATGAACAATACTTTCATTTCTTTTTCATACTATAATGAAATGAAAAAAATAATGATACATAGGTATATTATAATTAAAGTATTATATAATATATAACACAATTAAATCCATCCTTTATACATCCCACATATGGTATTAACGATTCAAATTACTTCGTTGGGGCGGTCGTCCGCACTTCATAAAATGGAATTATCGCATTTACCCATTATGGAAACCATAAAGGTGTGGCATAAATGAAAAAATACAGAAGCTTAAAGAATACATAAACATAATGTATATATCATATATAAATACAGTGATATCTTAATGGCCACCATGAGGGGTGTGAAAATAAGATTGAACAATCATCGTTTCGTGAGGCAGTAATTCGCCACCCCCAGAAACATTATGTTCTTTAACCATTAGATGGAGGTGTGTATGAGTGTAGCTTGAATCCTCCTCATAACATAATCCTAGTATATTTAAGATACTGTAATTGTTACAAAATTAAAGAATAAAAAGAGTTTAGGGGGTTGGAGAAGCAAAATAAAACAAAAGAACGTAAGAGAAGACATTACCTTCAAATCGGATAACTCTTTTTGATTTGAGCTCAATGGCTTCCTTGGAAAGACTTCTGGCCAAAGTGAGGCCTCTCGGAGTATTAGAGGGATGTGGAAAGAAAATATGAGCAGAGTTTTGATGAGCCAAGGGCTTGAGAGGTGTGGGTAAGGAGGTTGAGGTGGGGGCCATTTATAAGAGGGAGGAGGGGCACTCTTGGAATGTTATGAAAATTTACTTTATTTTAAAATGATTTTCGGATATCAAAGGTCCAAAAATTATATATTTAGAGGATAAGGTGATAAGGGTTCTAAATCCACCCATCCAATATGATTTTGAAAAGTGTATGTCTTATATTTTACATTATCTTTTCATTTTATTTAAATCGTTCATTAATGAGGTAATCGCTGCATCATCACGGTGTCATAAATAAATTTATTTATATAATGTCTAAAAATTAAAAAACAAATACAATGATGTAGAAAATATGTTTATCTTTCCAATGAATATTTATAGTAAAAAATATGACTTGTATAACCCCATGTAAAAATTGTTTTAATAAAATGATACATGTTTCTGACATTTTTATTTTAACTTTAAATAAAAAGTTATTAATGTCATTTTCTTACCCAAGTGGTTCCATGGGGTCCCCAAGTTGACCCATGGATTGTCTTGGTTGTCCATGACTCATAAAATAAGGGTAGGACATGTGTCAAGGTCATTTCGTATTATTATAACATTATCTTTACCTTAAATTACACTAATTACCTTTAATCGCGTTTAATAAAACTTAAAAGTTACTATTCACCAAAAATTATTTTCATCCCATTGAACCACATTTTACATCCTAATGAAAACCATGTATGTCGGATTTTTGAAATCCAAATCACAGAGGTGGTAAAATTTCATTTAAATGAAAAATTAGTTTTTTAACTTCCTCTTAGTGGTTTCACTATTCATAAAAAATTGATGTTTTTCAGAAAAATATCAAAACTTCCCCCAAAGCTATATTTGATATTCCGAATTAAAAAATGATCCCTTTTTTACAAAATTCAAAACATATAAGTTTCATTAATCAATTTAATAATTAATTCTCGTTGTCAAAAAAAAGCGTGTTTTTAAGAAACAAAATATATCGAAAGATTGACACTAGCTTAAGTCCAATTTCAAAGTGAAATTAATTCCAATGACCACAATTGGATTAAATAAAAAAATATTCTAAGTACACTTTAAACCCAATTAAAAAGATAATCTATCCATATAAATAAATCAGATTAAAAGGAGTTTTTGAATTAAAATACAACATTTTCATTAAAAATGATCTTTATCGAAAAAATAACAAAAATTAAACAAAGTAAATTTTGATGTCCAGAATCTAAAGAAGGATTTTATTTGGTCCAATATAACATATAATATTTTCAAAAAGTGGATTTAAAAAGGGTTCTCCATCAAAAGGTGGTTAATCAACCTTTTAAAGAATATTCGAATATTTACACTTAAAATTGGATTCATTCTCATTTTAAGCCTCTATCATTTATTGGATAAAAGTAAAAATATTTGACAAACATATATAGTAATTTTGTAGTTAGTTCTGTTCATTCCCACCATTACAATGGCTAGGCATTAACTACCATTTAAAATAATATTATTTTATTATTATAGTGCAATGTAAGATTTTAAAGAAACTCGTTGTTGTGTATTGGGTACACCATCGAGCATAAAGTTACCATTAAAGTAATATTAATATTTTATTCACAAATATTAATAAATATTACAAAGTAATATTCTTTATTTACCTGGGATGTTACATATGGTATCTGAAGGAAAGGAAGGAATATGATCCTTGGGAACTCTTATGTGTGAGAAATGGATTAAGCATGGCTCTCATTACAAGGAATTAATGAGGAATGGGCTGCCACTGGGGAGAGTAGTGTGTTCCACCCAGGTGGTGTAGCTACCTATGGAGTTATCTTATTGGTATCAATTAAATTCCATGGGAAATAATTCAACACTGTTATAATTGGTAACATAAGAATGTTTTAGTTGTCATTTATAAATTAGGATGGGAAAACTTCAGTGAGATCGCTTGGGATATTTCTAATGATATTTCTAAGGATATGTCTAAGGATAAGTCTAACGATGGGATAAATTATTAGAATAAGTAATGGAATTTTTAAAGGATAGAGAGAGCCGTTTCCAAAAAAAAATACAGCCATGTATAGACACTATATAAATATGTGGCTTTACCATTGAGGTATATATGGTAATAACTTAGAAAAGGGAGCAATGAGTTGGACTCTATCATCACTTGTTGCACACTAATAGACCTTTCCACACACCTGGTTTCACACTCCCAAGGGATATGCTTTGTAAATTCAAAAACTCTATATAAAAAATCATTAAAAATGTAAAATACATAATGACTATAGATAAACTAGGATAAACCTAAAGTGTTATAGGTTAAGAAATGAATTGCCATGGTTTAGATATCCTAAAATTGATTTTCATTATTACTTGGTTTCCCCATTATGATTAGAATTTATTACACTATGATTTTTGGTTATTGTTAATGGTGTGAACCTGAAGGAACTTGGTTAAAATTGAATATTATGAAAAATTTTCTCATGATAATCTAAAAGGGAGGATTACTAGAGTTAAAGATATTATTATTATGCCAAATCTATTATCATGGAACATGATTAATAATGTGAAACTGAACCAACCCTCAGAATCACCAAATAATATATTGATATAATTCACTACAAGTTTGGGAAGTGGATATCATACAAGAACTAGGATTAAGTTTCCTATATAATGAGAATATGAAAAACTTACTCCTGAGAATATATCAATGGAATAAAAAGATTTTTTTTTGTGTGGATAAGAAGAGTATAGAGTAAATTTTTTTTGATGGAAATTGAGAATTTCAATTAATTCAATGGATTGGAATATTGTTCTCACTAAGGAAGTATAAATTCCTGAAGGTTATAAATGTGAAATGTATGGTAATTATTAAAATCAATGTCTTAGGTGGACATCTTGTTATGAGAATCATCAAGGTGGTATGAGTAATGGTTATACTACTGATGATTAAGAGAAAAAAAATGAAATATGAATCGTATATTCCATTCTAACAACATTTTTACGCTAAATGTACAAATCGTGATTAGATTAAGGTTGATGAAAGAAAATATTCCATATTAATATTTTATGAAAGATATACTAATGAATAAAATGGATAAGTCTAGTTAATAGTTTGAGAATGAATTTCAATAATTGAATTATTTATGTATAATAATTCATGAATTATGAAATATATAAGGATTGTTTAGTATATGTTTTTTACTAAGTATTTACAATAGTATGTTGAATGGGGATTATGAAATAGAAAATTATTTAATGGAATGGTTATATTCATGGAAACACATCATTAAGGGAAACATAACGCTTAATATTTCCTTGATGTTGAGATAATGGTATTGGGAAAAAGTGAGGACTTATAAAGCTAAAGTAAATTGGATTGTACTGATTTCCTTACAACTGATTAAAGATTTTTTGAAAATGTTTATTATGAAATCATTGAAAGAGTTTACAACATTTTTTTATTTAAGGAATATATCGAATAATCTGTGTTTTATGTTAGGAATGAGGAATCATGTGTGATTTCAATAAGAGATTTTTTTAATTTGAGTTATTATCATGTTTGAAGAAAATACATGATAAAGGTATTCACATGTCTGGCATGTGACAACAAAGAGATACTATATGGTATATGGGTTATTAATTTTAAGTTGATTTTTAGAAATTTATTGAACTTATTTCAAATGTTTTGGATGGGTTATAAGGTAAACCATTTTTAGAATAGTTTAAATTAAAATTTATATGAGGCTTTTGATATTAATGTAATACTTCACCATATGAAGATTTATGCATATTGAATAACCTGTGATAACCATATTATTGTTATGATAAAGAAAGATAAGTATAATTACTTATAATTATATTTATGGATATTATGCTCTGTTGGTGCTTCAGGAAGAAAAAATTCACCTTAATTTCGTGGAGTAAGGTATGAAGTGGAAATTGATCAAGGAATAACTAATGGTTGATATTGTGATTATGAAATGGCATGAAATAAAGTAAGTATATATTATAATGAAAATTCATTTACTTTAGGAATGAGATCTTGAAATAAAATGTTGTCCTATAATAAATTTTTTTCATGATATCAATGAACAATTTCATACCACTTTGGTTAATGGTTTTTTTGGTAATTAACCTTCTATAGATCACCTTCTTTATTCTAATAAATTATATTTATCACTCTCTATAATTATTTAAAATTTTCATCCATGTACAAATATTTACATACCACCTATGTTATCCTATTGGTAAACCTAGTTATGAGTCAATTTAGGTAACCTTTATTTTTCCAAATTCCCTTTTTAAGGGTTGTTTTATTATTAATTTGTAAGATATGGGTTTCTATGACGGAGTTTTAAAATGTTAAACCATTGATGGCTAAGATAAATTTCGAGGGAAAAAATCATTTTAATGTGTGTATAATGTAACATACCGATATTTTATGAATATTTGTTTTTCAAATTTGCTTAAATTTTTTGATACATCACATTATATAAAAAATTAATTTTAGATTATGTTACATGTAATAGTGATTTTTTATAGTGTTCATGACACACAATACAGAGTTTCAAGGAACCATGAAATAATATTATTATAACCCAGCCATCAAGTAGGAGGGCATGAATATTATTTAATACTTTATAAAATATACATATATAATTCCTAATCTATCTATATATATATTTATAAATTCATAGTAAATAATCAATCATTTTTTGTAATGTAATTATATTCAACAAAAATAGTATTTCTTCAAAAATGAACTTTATTTCTTTTTATGGAAATATTTTATAATCAATATATATGGGTTTTATTATATATATTTTATAAAATTATCATATTTATTGGAATTATCATATTGAAATTAACTTATACAGAAATTTTTGGAACTTTTCAGAAAATATTGATTTTTTTCTGAATAGTGAAAAATATCAATCATTGTAAAACTATCATTTAATTTCAATAAATTAAATAATTTAAATGACCAATTATTATTTAAAGTTACTTATTTTTTATTAATTTATATTTAAACAACATAATAACTTTTTAATCATCATTATATTGGATATTAGTATAAGATTATTTTTGGGTTTAAAATATGGTTTTTTAAAATGTGTTTTAAAGTGAATAATGTATCTCTATTTAAATTAAGTAAAATAATCCCTAATTAATAATGTTTTAAATTAAATTTATATATTATACACTAATAAATTTTAATTTAGATTCATATAATGATTGTTATTATTCATAGAGTTAAAATAATATCATCTCGTGCTAGAAAAATACACTTCTCGAAAACATGTTTTTTCATCTTGTCTGAGGGTTCTTTTATATTAATTTTCTCAACTTTTAGAAAATTTATTTTTATAAATATATTATAATTTATCAATAATAATATAAAAATTATTTTAGGTTCAATGTTTGATAATTTTTTGAAAAGATTAATTTGGTTGATAAATAGTGAAAAATACTGAATATTAATTATAAACTACCTTTTCAATAAAAATTTATATAATTAAATTAAATTTTAAATTTGATCTAAATTAAAATTAGATAAATAATATATCTATTAATAATAATTTGGAAATTTTAATCTTTTTCATGTTAAATTTATAAATAAAAACTTTGTATACTTTTGATCATTTTCTATTTGAAAACCTGTTTTCTCATCATGTCTTCAGGATTAAATTTAAAATGATTTTTTCAAGTTATGTGAATTTAATTTGAAAAAATTGATTTCATATTTTTAATAATCATAATGTATATTAAATTGTGTGTTATAATTAATTTTTTACTAAAATTAATACTGAAAATAGAAAAAATTAATTATCGCAGTTAAGGTAAAATTAGGTATACTAGGGGTTGAAATAAAACAAATATGGGTTAAAATGAAATAAAACTTATCTAATATATATATATACCATAATATGGATTATTATATATAATAATCCATTTATTATCATTTTTTAATTATTGAAATGTGGGGACAACTTTTATTTAAAAGAAATCAATTATGTCACCCACTTTACTTATAAAAGGCCACCCCTCTCCTATCTTCTTCAGAACTTAAAACCATTTTATCAGACACTTAATACCAAAATAACTTCCAAAATTTCATAATAACATCCTTTAAGCCTTATTGTTTGTCCAAATATAGCCTAGGAAGGCTTTTGGTAAAAACCTAAGGAGGTTACGCGAAGAAGTAGTAATGTTCTTCAATGATCACTTTTAATTTATTTCTTCCTCCACCACCTTAAATTATTTTAAACCTTTATTATATAATTAAATAAGTATATTACGTAAAATTGGTTGTTTAATAGTGTATTGAGTTAAATAATATATACTTTCATCAAATGGGTTATGAAATCATTGTTTGTTTGTATGACGAACTACCACCTCGTGAACCGATGTCATTTATATTTTCCATCATCACCTATCACAGTTGGGTATGATGAAGGTTATAAATTATATGCATGATATTTGAAAAATTATTATACCTATGTAGTTATAATATCATATATGTACCTTTCTAATTTCCATTCCTTAGGTGATATGATAACGTCGTTCGTGTGTACGGTAGACTACCACCTCTCGAAGCTGTGTGATTCATTTTCACTAATTCATTACATAGAAGATAAAAAGGATAATTATAATAAATATATTTAATATAAATAAAATAATTATGATACTTATGGAATATATATCTTTCTTAAAAGATAATATATCATTTTATTTCGTACATTTTCACTCACTGAATGATGATACCATCGTTTGTGTACATGCGGACAACCGCCTTCAAGAAGCGATGTGACTCACATTTTATCACCATACTACATGGATGATTTATATAACTACATTTAAATAAATAATGATATTATCATCATTATGTAAATACAAAATATTACTTAACTCATTTTCAAAATGATTATTGAAAAATAGAAACGTTACTCATGCATACGTACGACCTACCGTCTCTATGATCTTAATATACATCATTACTCAAAAAATACTTAATTATTGTTATAAAGAGAATAATTAATGCATAAATATGAATTTTTTTTCATTATTATTATTTTGGGTATGATGAAAGCATGATAAAATTTATAGGACCAATGAAATAACAAATCAAAACATGCATGAAAAACAAAGATATTATTACCCAGAACCTGATATTAATAAGAAATTAATAATAAATAGCTAATAAAAGGACATAAGTAAATATTATATTGTCTGATATATAATATTATTTTTCAATAATATATTTATATAAAAATTATATTTATTATAAATGGGTTTTTAATGTGTATTAATGAAGTCAAGACTTCAGGTAAGAAATTTATAATCTCTCTTTTATTTCTTGGAGACATATAAAAATTCACCATTCATTTATTTTGTGTTGTGTATATACTACCCATTGAAATGTTATATAATTAATATATTTCTTTTCATGATATTGAATGTTTCATTTGATGTTATACATTATTTTGTAAAACGATTCAAAAGATCAACTAGAGTAAAAAGGTAGTTCCACATAAGTTTTTTGACATTTTGACATGTGTTTTTAACCAATATTAATAATGGATACAATAAAAAAATAGTTTCAAAATTATTTTTCAAAAATATGACATCTAAAAATTAGTTAAAAATCCTGTTGAATCCCTTTTTCAGGATCAATTAAAAAATCTATTGTAAAAAAGGCTATCAGTGTTGGTTTTTATAGAAACCGATACTGAAAACCCAAAGATTATATATTAGGAATTGGTTTCTTTAAAAGACAATGTTAGAACTCTTTTTTGTATATTCTTGGGATCTATTTTTGTGAAAATAGTCACCAAAATCTAAACTTTAATAGATTTTTAGGTCGTTTTATTAAATAACTGATGTCAAAACTTTATCTTGAGTCTTCATTTGCTTGTAAACCAAAATTGAAACCTAGTCTTCAGAGTTGGGTTTATATAAAATAAAACAAAAAATCAACCTTCAACATCATTTGTTTAGATAAACGGATTCCAAAGTCTAACCAGCAATAGGGTTTCAATGTTTTTTTATAGAGAAAATTATGCTAAAAACTTGATATTTCATTTTTCAGTGTTGGTTTCATTAAAAATTGATATGGATATAATATTTCATCATTGATTCTACACATATTTATTTAAATTAGTCATTTGAATTTTTAATTTTTTTAAAAACATTATAAACATAATTTTTTAGAAATCTAAAAACCTATAAACATAATTTACAAAGAAAAAAAATAAAAAAAATATAACTAAAACACACACAAAAAATAAATCATTATTTTAAATATCATGAATGAATCATCCTCATGTTATCCTTTCTCACACCATCTACTATAATAACCTTAACTACAAAAAAAATTCTAGAATAATCATCAACCATAGAATAAATACAACTATAATTCATAGCTCACATGTAAAAATAAATAAACCATGACAATAGTTTCTAATGATTGAAATATATTATTTTTGACAATATTTTGTATTAAAAATTTATTTAGACCTGCAAAAATAGGGTACCGAAAACCAAAATAATTTAATGAAGAGTTTAAGGATGGAAATAATGTATGCTACGGTGCTTTTTTATCTTATATACATGGTATCCAATATGACATATGTTTTTACCAATTAGTGTTTCAATTAAATGTGTCAATGAAAGGTAATAAAAAATGATGATTAAAATGTTAGGAAAATTATAAGAGTTTTTGAGATTAATTTTACTTTGAAAAATGATTATATAAGTTGTTAAATGATAGTGTCGACCAAAACCACAATGTGTAATTTTTCAATACCACATGCTAGATAATAACCAATTTGTTTTTAATCAATATAATTGTTTTTGGTTTTGAAGTGGATGACTGGCATAAATAAGTTAACACATTGTTTTTTCACATTATATTAGATAATATATTGCCTAAAATACCTTGGGAACAAACCATCATATGATGGATATCAAGAAAGAGGAAAAATACATTATGTAAAGGTTAAAACCATGAGTTATTTGATTTGAAAAGGTTATTTTTTATTGTGTAACATATACAAATTGAATTTTCTACCATCTGTTTAATAATACCACCATTTTTAAAATGATACATTCCTAAAACATCTAAAACCTATAAAAATAGCATATAAAACATTAAGAAAAAAAGTGTGTGATTTCTTATTTTAGAAACATTAACTAAATAACAAATACATGACAATTTAAAGGATTGTAATGTTTGTGGATTTTTTTATAAATAAAGAACCCTTTATACAGATTAATAAGCAGTAAAAATAAATATAATATACCAACATAAAGAGGAAAATTATTGTGTAAAAACTCATTTTTAACTTTAACTAAAAGATGCATACTTGATAATTTAAATCACAATTATACTTAAGAAATAGTTTTAAAAAAAATGTGAAGATGGGTAGGTTCTTCATTTGTATACGAGTTGGTATCATTGAAAAGATACAATAATAATAAATGATATTATATAAATAAACAGAATAATTAAATATAAAAAATAAAATAATTAATATATCTAACCTTATAAAATTTAGTTGTATCCCCAATGGTGATTATCTCATATTTGAGTCTTAGTACATTATTACCACATTCAACAATTCCTTTTCACGATTACATTGGGGTTATAAAATATTAAGTTGAAAATAAAAAACAATATATAGATATATATACATATAAAAAAAACCAAATAATATCCTATACGAAGAATATTACCTTCCCTTCCACGTAATTGATTGGATTTAGCTACTTTATCGATAATTTCTCTTTGTTCAAAAATTTACATGACTTTGATTTTCATATATATCATCTAAAAAATAATTTTAATAAATTATTAATTAAAAATATATAACTTATAAAAAAGAATAAAACTTAATTGTATAATAAGTTGCTAGTTTTTTATGAACATTACCTAATAATAAGAAAAATCAATATAATGTACATTCATTTGGGTAGAATAAATCTAACATACAATGACCTACACAATTTAAAAAGATCAAAATTAATGAAATTATAATTAATATTACTTCAAAATTATCTTAGTGATCATACCCATAATTTAATGGAAAAACCCAACACATAATCTCTATATTTTAGAATCTCTCACTAATATATGAAACTATAGTAGTATTAGTCAAATATTGTAAAACTGTTAAAATGAATTCTAGATATTGAAGACCATAAACACCCATGGTAACATTTTTAATAGTAATCACATGTAGATACATAATTAAATAAGTAATAGTGTATGTCTCTTAAAATCATATTTATTTAAAAAAAGAAATAAAAAACGAAACTTACATTTACTTACCTGGAAAAAAATTGCAACACAAGAACAATGATCTCTTCAAAAATAATAAGATCCATGATAATTTTTTTATATATTCTCAATGAATAGCCTCGTGCACATATATGAGATGTCATATTAAATTCATAAATATTGTCCAATTAAGAAGAATCCTTAGTTAATCATTATATCCCATTAGAAACTTCAATGGTATCTGAAGTTGTTGATTTGTTAATTACTATTCTTTTCTTTAGTACTAATTATTTTTATTTTATATTTTTATATAACAAAAATATATAAAAATTTTATATCATATTTTCAATCAACTATAAATATTATTTACAAAAATAATGCCTACCTCGTATATCTGATAATATAGAAGGCTAACTAGATAAAGTAAAAAATGTCCCATACAGTCTCCAACTATGGAAACCTCCTTAGCAGAAAATGTTAGTTGACTATTTGGATTAATAATATCATTTATAGTTATTTTTACCTGACCCAATTACATAGGTTGGTTATGTATAGAATCTACAAAAATATATAAGACTTTGTATGCTATAATACATACATGGGTATCTAAAACACATAAATAATAGTATATGCTTAGGCCTAAATGAGGATGTGGAGGATCTAGGTTGGAAGGTTGGGTATGCTCGACAGTTTAGGATTGTTGGGAAGGTTTGGTAGTTTGGGTTAGTTAGGTCATATGGTAAAGCTCTGTAGGCAACATTGGATGTGAAATCTATGACGCTCTTATCCATTCATCAAATATATCCTCCATAACTAATTGAATTTGATCACCCATAAAATATTTCTGGTATTTCAACTTAGATTTTATGGAATCTATTTAGGAGTCTCTTGATTCCTTAATATGATGACAAACAAAATTCTTTTTACTAACACCTTCTTCATTCCCTCTTATGCATCCGGTGTGTTTTGGATTTCCTAAAGTAGTATCTTGGATGTACATACATCACTCTTGGATAAAATTGACCTACCTGACTTTCTCTTGAATTTTATCCTAAAATGAAAAACTATGATGATATATTAGTGTTGTTAATTTAAAAAATACCATCAATCACAGAAAATAAAAATTAAGTTCTTAAATTTATATCATATACTTATGTAGATTTCTTTTAAAGATATTGTTTATTTTTCTTTTTTCTCACTATTTTCCATTTTTCATATCAATTGGGGGGATATGGAAGAATGAACTATACCTTTAACAAACCACTACTATATTTATCTCAAATGTGTCCAAATTTTTGCAATCATTTTTTTCCTCCAGTAAATGATACCCACCATGTGATAGAGTATGAGGGTATACGTTCTGAAATTGGAACTCTTGATGAGATATCATGGAATCCTATTACATAAAAATAAACTAATAAGTAATAAATTAATTTATAAGAGATTTTAAAATATAAAATAATTATCTTACCATAAATGATTCATCAGGTGGGCTGGTGAAAAATTTCATCCATGTATATGCATATAAAAATACATACTTTAGACAAGGTTTTTCATTATATAACCAACCAAAAACATAAAATTTTTGCAATTTTTTTTAATATCACTTCATCAAACTACCACCAAAGATAAGAATTTTTTCATAATTTCATTCTTATCATCAAATATAAACATAAAATGTAATAAAATAAATTAAATATTATTCATGCTAAATATATAATATTTGAAAAATGATACAAAAAAATTAATTGAGATATTTTACCATTACAATCTCCCATAGTTTCTCTTTGGGCATCTTATTGATGTAATTCCAAACAGGGTAAAAAATTATAGTCCAACAACGACTATTTATAGAAAAATAACCGGTAAACTACATTGGAATTGGACTTGTTGGGTTATTATTTTAATCAAAAATAATATAAAATATCTGTATTTCAATATAAGGTTACATTTTTCGTAAACATGTAATACCAAATATACAAGCGAAAGAAATAGATTTCTCGTTAGAATAATGTTAGACTGTTACATAGGAGGTGCATTAGTAGTCCTTCAATTTTGTTAAATTATAAGTTTAATTTCATGAAATAAATATTTTACTGAATATTTCATAATAGAAAAAACAAATACCTCATTAAATCTTCCTCTTCCTTTATGAATTTTATTTAAATAATAAAATATAATGGTATTCTACATACCTTCATATTATTAGGAAACAAAATATTTCAAAACATTTATAACACAAATATGTTAGAAAAAATTAATGTCAAACATATATATGTTTAATAAAAATAACGATGTCATGATTCATAAAAAATAAAATATAAACTATTATATGTAAATATTAATTCTAAAATGATAGAATCATTTATAAATTTAAATATCAAATTTACAAAAAAGAATTTTTTTATGTGTAAATTTAACCAAAACATAACGATGGATGTCAGGTTCTTTCAATCAAAAAATATTTAACCATAACTGTTAAATATGTAATTTAACACAAAAACTACACTATAATCATATATATATAATTATTAATCCAATAATTAAAAAAAATGTTTTTTTATAAATGTAAATTTCAAAAAATAAATAAAATATAATTATTTACCAAAATAATTTGGAGAGTAATTTAGTGGTTTTCCCATATCCCATATCCCATATACTACATCCTTTTAGTTTGAACATTTCTTATAGAATAGGCCATTTCCACATTATAGTCATTTCTATCATTCAAAAATCATGAAATATATGAATAATACTTATATAAATCCATAACATCATCACCATACACATCCCCAAAATTAAGTCTTTACCAATAAAAACAACAAAGAACTGATCATTTGATGGATAAATGATTAAAAAATATTTTTTTTTCATGTGTCTACATGATAAATGGTTCATATTTATTACTAAATCTTTTCAAATAAACCAATTTAAACCCATAATCACCAGGTTTGACTCAAATGTTACTATAAACCCATTTTCAGTTAAACATTATGAATCGAAATTTAGAATAATTAATTTCCTATATATCTCTACGAACTCTAAAATATTCCATTGATGCATAAATTTGTGTTTTATATATTTTACTAGAAAAATGAGTGACTTCAACGATTACCATTACCTTAGTATTTTGAATAGTACTCTTTTTATCTTGAGTTTTTTGATTAAAATGTGTATCCAATAATATCAAAACCAAACCATGTTATTACCTAAAGATAAAATCACTCTACCAACCATTTAAATGTTTCTAATTCAGATATATTTGTGAGTACATTATTTTTAAACCATGAAACAAATGTATTCTTATGATTAATCATCAACCAATTTTAATTTTTTTTTAGATAACATACCTTAAAATAAGTAACACGTGATAAAATATATATGGTTTAAACTCATTGGTTTTGTTCGAAATGTATAAATGTTCCCACATCACATAATCACAAGAAATCAAATTTACCTTGAATCCTAAAATCCCTCTACCTTCGCTATCAACTGTCATATATCAAGATATAGGGAGACCAACTTGATCCACTTGATAAAAATAATTAGTATAGAACTAAATAAACAATTATGATATATATTTTTTAACAATAAATGCATTATCTCAATAAGTATTTTAACATACCTTTTCAAAATTTTCAAATATATTTCCAAAGGATACAACAAACTAAAATAAATAGGCCCACATATTCATATATCAATAACCTTATGAATCAAAAAATAGATAATTATATCAAAAAATAAAGGTGGGAAATATATTTTATGTCTAGAAAGAATAATAGTAGATTCCTTCTCCAACATATCTAAAAAATATCGATCAATGATTTTTCTAGGAATGGATTTTAAAACATTCCACAACCTGGTGACATTTATTCTAAAATATGTTGTAAATATACCATTCAGTAAAACTAATAGAAGTTTTACATCAATACAAGGAAATTCTTATTTTTCAAAGTAATTAATTTACAAACCTTTAATGATATTAAATTCTTCAGATATAAAGAAAACCGACTGGGTACTTTTAATACCATGAAGGCATTGATAGAAAATAATCTTCTCACTATTTCTTAACATGTGAAATGATGGTGGTAAAAATGTTATATTTCCATTCATAATGGGATTTCCAAAAAAATACCATAGATATCAAGTCCAATCTATCATTCAATCCATATTTTGTCTTTTATTTTATGTCCAAACAAGTTAAAATCAAACTACCATATATATTTTTCTCAATATTCATAATATCAATACTTTGTTTTATCTATAAAAATATATAATAATGTAGTTTAAATAAGATAGACTATTTCATCAAGATATTTATTGTTGACTATAACTTCTTTCATTATGATTTTGATATCAATATTTTCCCCTATCATAATATTATTTAATGGAAAATGGTTTTTGGGGATGATTATATTATTTTAAACCATTAAATTTCTTTTTTGAATCTATGATAAGGATGATCAAGTCAAAAAAATATTCAATCTCCCATGTACACATACATTCTTCCATTTTTTAATTGATAATATAAAGTCTCTAATTCCCAAATTATGAATGATTTATGTATCTTGAAAGTATATATAACTATGTTTCCATTTGAAATAAAGTCATTTATAGTAAACAGAATCATAGCATGAAAAGGAAAATAATCTTTCATACCAAGGAAGGTGGCCAGAGGAAAACCCCTGACTATTTATTAAAATAAACAAAAAGTGCATAAAGAGCGCGCCACAAAGTAAAAGTCATCACATGTCATACATATCCAACCCATTCCCACCTCCCGGATAGACATCCTCCACCGTGGCTGATTCCCATTCTGAACTTTCATATTGCTTGAGGATCTTGGCATACTTCCTTCGGAGATTCAGCTTCTCCAACGAGATCAGCTCTTTTGGCGATTGCTTTAAAGAGGACCGAGTAGATATTGGCTTCGGCAGCGTGGAGTAATCCTTCCTCGGCTTTCGACTTGGAGTGACAGGGATCACCTGTCCACGCTTTCCCTTCCCATCTTTTAGAACATCACTATATGACAGCATGCCCTTCCCATTTTCTTTATCACTTTCCAAAGCATCAGCCCAATTCCCAGACACCACACCACAAGAGCCGACAGCAACCTCCCGAGCAGCATTCACACTGTTACAGTCCACCATCTCCAAGCAGTGAGGCTGTCCCTCAAAGACTTGTTCATCATTTACAGCCTTTTCTGTATCAACCGGGACAATTTGCATCTCCTGACTAGCATCCAGTGTGATCTCCCCATTCAGATCCTCTTCATTCGCCATGACTTGGAACCTGTTAACAGTCTGAACCTCATTTGGAGGAACAGCAGCATGCAATTGCCTCCTGGACTCTATAGGAGAGAGCACATCATTGGATTGCTTCCGGCCCTCTGAGCCCAACCTCCTCCCATCCTCCTTCATGCTGTCAATCACCCCTGTATCACTTACAGCATATACAGCCTCCATCGGAAAATCAGTAGCCTTGACAGCAATAGCATCTCCCGGGCTGATTCTGCTCCCCTCAATCCCAGCGTTGGAGGCACCCACATCACGCATCACTGCAGAATGCAGGCTCACCCCACTTTCAGAAGGACCGGCTGTATGAGAACAGACCTGAGAAAGAACCACTGAAGGATTCGCCCGCACTCCACCCATGCCATCACCGGCACCATTCACCTCACGAACATAGTCCTGACGAGGCCCCACTGCATGTCGCGGCCCTACTTCACCCATGCCATCGTGAGAAGCACCAATCCTCCTCCCATTTCCAGCATCCTTACCACTGCACCCCATCAGCCCTGAAACAACACCACCATGACACTGCCCATCCCGATGACCCAGCCGCTGGCACCCTAGACAGAAATCCTCCCATGACTCAAAGACCACCGCTTGCTTCCATCGGAGTTCCTCACCGATCGTGATCCAAATCCACTCAACAGGCGGTTTAGATATGTCCACCTCCACACAGATCCGCGGATTGACCGGGTGACATACCGAAGACGTTCGCGCGTCCGAGCAGAGAAACCGCCCAACCAAATTCCCAAGCATACGTTTAATGGATGGGTTTTGAAACGGCAGTGGGAGATGAGGAAGTCTAACCCACAACGCAGCTGAAGGTGAATCATGATTCAAACACAGATCGAACGTCCATTGAAGCAGAAAGAAGCGACATCCACCACATCGACGCGGAGCCCGCGACCAAGCGCAAACAAGATCTTCCTCCGAGGCAAAACGAATCATCAGTTGATTCTTGTCCAGCAACCCCACGACGGCATGATCCTGCAAATCCCACTTACTGAACACGAACCTGTCAAATTCGTCAACCGATGGTCTTCGGTGATGAAAACGAGCCACCAGAGTAAGGTTAAGGAGATTCGATGCCGTCGAGAACTCTGGGAGAGAAATAGATACTTGAGGAATCCCAAGATGTAAATCTGGGACCTTTGGACTCAAGGAAATCGGAGGGAAATCAGGCAGAAAGTTAGGGTTAGAGAAGGGTACAAAATTCTCTCCCTTGTTCGTGAAACGCGGAAGAACATCCTCCCCCCGCCCACCGCCAGGGAGGGGGGGAAAATCAGCAGCGTTCATGCGCTAGGGTTTGGAACCCGAGCTCCATCGTCGTCGCCGTCGTCTCGCCTCGCGCTCGCCATCCTAATAATCTTTCATATATGCATCATATACTATAATTCATGTATCCTATAAAATATTTAAATTATTAATAAGTGGTTAATGATACACATCAATATCGTTTCCTAGTTGTTTTGGTCAAAAAATCATTAAGCTCATCATAACATATTTTGTCTTAATACATATTGATGGATAAAAGTTGTAATCTACAAAAAAGTAGTCTATGGATAATTTTTTCTACTTAGGGTCTGATATGGATTCATTCCATCTATGTATAGTCCCATTCTGAGATTTCTAACATCAGTTCCAAATTTTGGAAACTATTTATCAAATCTCTTCTACTATGTTGAATCAGTGGGGTTATGCAAGTTAGAATCAATGTTATGCTCATAAATGTTCTATATTATTGTTTTTCATCAATTTAATTTTCAAATAAACACTTCCAAAGAGGAAATACTGGAAGGTACCAAATTTTTTCAATAGGAAGTTCGATTACGGGACCCGAGAATAAAACAAAGATGAATTATTGGAATTATTAGAAATAATTATTTGGAAGGAAAAAAATTGATTTAGTATGAGGTTATATGTTTTTACCTAAGAATGAATTAGAGTTTAATTTTTCATCCATCTTATAGCATGGTGACCCGAATATAGGAAAATTTTATAAATATTAATATTTATTTATTGAAAATAAAAAAATCAGTGTGGAAAGCATGTATATTTTTATACCCCAATCTCATGGGAATAATATTTTATTTTACTTTTAAATGGAATATGGAAGCTCAATTCCCTCTAAATGTATCTCTTTTAAAAGTTCTACCAAGTTAGATAAAATGTTATCACACAAACCATTTCATGCTTTCAAATTAACTAATCTCAATATTTCTGAAAACACTATATATTTAGTGTAATATGAGAATAATAGTTTCTTTAAATCTCCATAAAATTATTAATCATTTACTATTTTTTTATGGTTTAAACTCCTACATAATAAATTAATTATTCAATATGATCATCTATCTCATTATGAATATTTTCATCAATATTAGATGATGAATTTTCTGTTATTTCCCCATTCTAGATACAACATTTATAATTATTTCTAAAACCATAAAAATGGGATAATTATTGGTTTCTATAGAATTTAACATTATTAAATTCAAACACTTCATGCATGGATAGAAAATCAAATCTATTTTGTGAATATTGTTTAGAAAATTTGATGAAATCTTCTAATCCTTTTTTTTCATATTCATTTGCGATTTTTTGTAAATTTATAAAATTACAATCCATTAAATTCTAAATATCACAATATAAATGGTGAATATATTAAAACATAAAAACATTTAAAAAATATTTAGAAACATATAAATTCTATACATAGAAACATATAATCAAAATGATTGGTGGCCAAGGGGGGATATCAATGATTATTATGAATTAAATAAAAAATAATTACTCTAGGTATTTTTTTAAATAATTAATTATAAACTATGATTATTGATACTAGTAAATGATTACAAATACCTTTTTTAAATATATATATATTTTTTATACAACAATCCAACAACACCGCTTTTTTTATACTAAGATCCAGTAATATAGAAAGTTTATGTACCAATATTTTGGAATTTTTTTAAGATTATAGGACGCATTGTGAATTGAAATGAGTGAATGTTGACATACTATTTGAATTGGTTTTTGTTTTAGTAGTAAATGTTTTTCTAACACATTTAAAAAATATTAATCATATTCAAATTATTGTTAATTATAGAAGTTTAGTTGTGGTAAAGGTAATTTTAGTGTTTAAATGTTATTGGTAAAGGAATTGAATTAGAAAATGAGAATAGATATATATTTTTAGAGAAAAATGGAATGATTGTGCAACAATTATTTTTTGGCCACACCGTAATACCAATCTTAAACGAAATTTTATTAATAAAACATAGTAACAACCACTAAGAATGATATATTATGTTGGCAGTAATGACATAATTATACAGTGGTTTTATGATGAAAATGTTTCAATTAAGGTAATAGTACAAAATTGGGAGTTTATACCATGTTTTCAGCCTTTTGGATTCAAATATTTATAAATAATACCATCTACTTGGGTGTTTGTAACCTGGCCAGAACATCTCTATTGTGTAGAGTTCGTATGTAATAATGGAATAAAATTTTATTTAAGATTAAATATGATTCATTATAATTATAATCCAATAAATGAATTAAAAAATGTGATTTATAATATCATAAAATCTTATTGAATTATAATAATTATATTGTAAGATATATGAGTATATATCTTCTTGATGTCTTTCAAGATGATCTAGAAATATGTAATTTGGTTATAATAAAAACTAAATTAGACCATATTTACTAATTTATTCTGATATATATATAGATATATAATATTGGTAAAAACCATTTGATAATTTTATTAAATAAAAAATTATAAAATTAACCAAAATTTAACAAAAAAATTAACAATTAACAATCAAATACATAAAAAGAAATCAATTTTTTAAAAAACATAAAAAATTCAATATTTGAAAATGAAAATTTAATCCTGAATATATATTTACTCCCTTTAATTAGTTGAAGGGTGATCATAATAAGAATTAATAAAAACATTTTCAAAAATGAATAAAAAAAATAACAAAAGTAACCCTGAACCTCGATGACACTTGACCCGAATAGAGTCATCAGGGACTAAATATTATCATGTATTGAGAACCAAAAAATTAAGATAAAATATTGATGTTTAATGATCTATAAAATATGAAAAAAATTGAAACACCTAAAATATAATATTTGTTAAAGACCATTGTGGAGATATCGAAGGCATCACAGGTCGATAACAGAGGGGTGGAGTCAAAAACATGAATGGGTGTTTCACATGTTACTTGTAATTTTTTTTTGACTTTGGTTTATTAAAAAAAAGTATTAAATGTTTCTATAAATTTTTTTTGCATTAGTTGTCTTTAAAATTAAGGTCAATTTTTTCCCTGATATTTTTTTGGCATTAGTTTTGTAATAAACTGATGCCATAAAACTAGTATTCAAAATTATTTTTATAAAATAGAACAAAAAATATTTTTTTAAAATTTTTTTTGGAATATGGTTTTAAAAAAATTAATGCTAAGAAATTTGACTACATATTTTTTTGGCATCAGGTATAACCGAAACCAATTCCCAAAACTTATAAGTCAAACATTTTTTGTGTTGTTTTTTTTAATAAAACTTACCCCACAATTATTCTAATAATATATTCAGAATCGATTTTAACAATATTTAAGGCTAAAAATTTTTCTATAAAAAATAATGTGTTGATTTATATTGAAATGACATCATAAATTTTAAATTGAACCAATTATTTCTATCAGTTATTACTAAGGCGGTATGGGATTTCCCTCTCACTTTTTAATTCTGTGAGACACATGTCATAGTCAAAACCTATTTATTATATGTAGCATATATATTTACCAAGAATTTATTTTATGATAATTCAACTAATAATTATTGAGATTTACATATCCATTTTAAGATATCTATTTAACGGGGTTTACAGTTCCATAGTTACAGATAAAGTAAGATATTTTTTTCTCAATTTGTCTACCTTAAGACATATGTTATGTTATACACTTATCTTATTTTATGAGGTTTAAATACATTGAAATTAAAATGTAATAGCATGAAATTATTTATTTTCATTATTTTTATGTCTTTTTTAGCATAATTACTTCACGGGGATTATGATTCAATGTAAAGAAAGTGGTATGAGTGTTCTATTACAATCTCTTCACTTATTGATATTATTTATAATTATGACTACAATGATAAAATATTATAAAATTTATCTCAAGAGACACATAAATTTTGTAGCCTTGAATTATTTAGCATGAATAAATTTTTTTCCTTCATTTTCCTCTTTTTATGTACTCAAGAGTTCAAAATAATGATTTTATGAAAAATTGACTTTATTTATCTCTTCAATCGAAAACTTTTTTCTCAAAAAAACCATGTTTTGTAAAACTATTTTCAATTTTTTTTAACATTATTAAAATGGTTTATTAATGAAAATTTTACCCATATTTTAATTTTAATCAAAATACAAAAATGAAATCATTAAGTTGTTTTCCAATAAACTCCCATTTGTATTTTACAAAAAATGTGAAAAAATTATTTGTTTTCTAATATGCACAACATGAAATATATTTCTGACTATAAATACCAGTTAAATATTTTGAGCTTCGATTACAAGTTTTCAAATTTAATTTTAGTGAAAAATGATTCCTTAATATTTAGGAATTTTTTAGATTTTCAATAGATGATTTCAATGTAATGAATGTATTTCGAAAGTGTTTTCAAAATTATTTTTTAAAGAGGAAAGGATATTTTCTTCAAGAACAATTTTAAACTATTTTAAGGATTCATTTATAAGTTTTACAGTTTATTTAAAAATATAAGTATTTTCAAAAAAAATTATCAATTTTTATTTTTAAAAATAGATTTTCAATGAAAAGTTATCTTCCTCGAGAAAAATTACATGTGATTTATCATTCAAAATAATTATCCATATATGATGAAATCATTTGGTGTAACAAATGAATTAATGGGGATATGAACCAAGTATATGATTATTATTATTGCTCTGATTGGTTTATGAAGGGATTATGAATTTGAAACACATTTGTCTTCCATAGGTTTTAACATGAATTTTTTTTATGAAACCGGATTCTTTAGCCTTGGGATATTCCATGATGGAATGATGAAATGATTATGAATCATGACTCCTCAATATAGGATATGATATGATGAAATGTTTATAAATCACATTTCATTTTATGGGTTATGATATAATAAATTTTTAATGATCTTATGACACACATATATACAATTATAATTATGTGATGGGTGGGGCTTATATCTCACTCAAATATATTTGAAAATTATTTATATCTCATGAGTGAACCCAATTAAATAAGGTACTTTATTGAATATAATGGTCTTGGGAGTGAAATTTAACTATTATGATTATTTGGGGAGTGAACCTATTCCACTATAGTAGCCTTGGATTTGATCCTTGAATATAATGAAAATTATTTTAGATTGTTATGTGTATTATAAAATTTAATATCTTATGCCAATTATATTCTATCATAGAACATGTTATTGTACTCCCTTATGATTCATTTATTAAAAATTACAAATATTATTACATAACTCAGGATTATGAACTTTTATGTATAGGGTATGGATTTCAATTATTATTCTCATATTCTCATACATTAATATTAATTTCATTTATATACATCTCTATTATTTACCCTTAATCAACATCTGAGATCACCCACTTTATATTTCCTTTAACTATGATTCTAATAAATATTTTATGTAGGTTATCTCTATGAAGAGTACATAAAGGGAAGATATTTATAGGTGACATTGAAAATATTTCACCAAATTAGAAGATAGTGTTCTTAGTCACCAAAACAATAAACAATTATGATTATCAACCATGTGTTGTGTAATTTTGTTAATATTAATCAAAAACAATTTAATATCTATTTATAATAATCTTTGTTCTCTATAGTTGGTATCATAGGAGAAAGAAGGAATCCCATTCTTGGGAACTATCACATGTGAGTATTGGATGAAGCATAGCTCTCTGAATAAGGGATTTATGAGGAATGGCCTGCTACTAGGTACGATAGTGTTTCCCACCTAGGATTTATAGAATTTTATGTAGTTTGATGATATGTATCAATTATTGTCAATATTAAGTGATTCTAGACCATTATAAAATAGTGTTCATCCATATGTACGACATACCATCTCTATGAACAATGTAATTCATTTTTTATATCTATCCTTTATGAATAAATTTAAAAAATATATATATAATGAATATATATGATATTTATATCAAGATTAAGATTATATAGACAATGAAACCGCAATCAATGTACAAGGATCAGAACTACTGAACCAAAATTCTCATGAAATATAAAATAGTTAACATCGGGAAACAATGATTTTAATAAATAATTGTTAACAAGTTGGGGTTGAAATGTTAATATGGGATAATATATGATATTATAATTATATACATGATTATTTTATAGAGGTATAGAAAATTTAAATTTTAATAAACTCAAACATGTGGTAAGGGATTTGTGATATAATCTCATTGTTTATTTGGATTTTTTTATCATTCTTCTGATGATTAAATTTCTTGATATAACTCATAATAATATTATTAATTTTATTATCCTATATTTATTTCTACTAAATACATTTTTTTCTTTCATTGTACTCTATTTATGAACTCCTAAGATATAATGAATATTTTTAAATAAAATCAAATTTGTATCCCTCTTCGTAAAAAATACCTTTTCTTCCATGTACATGTTTTCACTAAAATGTGTTCAACAATGTTTTAATATTATTATATGATTGTTTGAAGTCATTTTTACCCATATTTTATATTTTAACCAAATTAAACATAACCTTCTTTTAATTATACAAAATGATGTATTTTTGACTTTTAACTGAAAAATGTAAATGGAAGCTTTGCTTTACCATACATGGCATGAAAATAACTTCCCGCCATCATGTGTGCTCAATGATTTTATGATACATTTTAATGTTTCAATGTTTCTTTAAAATAAATTTTTTTCATTAATATACAAGAAATTTATATATTTTAAATAAGTGATTTGGAAATAAAAAACTTATTTTCCTCGAGAAATATCCCATAATTAATTTAAAAGAATATTCATCAAAGATAAAATCCATTAAAATTACTTTTTCATTATTGTGTATATGATCTAATGATACCATCTAATTTCATTATTATTTTTAAATTTTGAGTGGAAATCCACCTTTATTTTACTAAAGAAAAGAGAACACCTTTTGAGGATAGAGAGAAGAGGGAACCCATTACATGACAAGGGCACATGTGCCTTAAAAACATGACCCAAAGGAAAAAACATGGACCACAATGTCAAAAGTAATGCTTAAGAAAATACAAAGAATGGAAAATGTTTCATCATTATTTGGATTCCATATTACCATAATAATATAGGGATGATTATATGAAACCAGTTTCTTTTACGTGGGTTAATTATGTTATGAAACCCATTTCTTTTACACAGATTATATTATAATGAAATGATGAAAGGTTTTTGAAACCAAATTCCTTTTCATGGGTTATGATATGGTGACTGGTTTATTATCTTATAGCATATATATATATATATTTTATGTGTTGGGTGGGATGAGAATTATATAACCCTTCAATCCATTATGTAATGATGTATATCTCGTTAGATAATAGTGACTAAAATGGGGACTTACCTGAGTTTAGTATGGGACTATATCCACTATAATAGTAATGGGAGTGAACCTTGACGAATTTGATGGTTTGGGGAGTGAAATAAAGTGGGATCTCCACTCATATAAAATATATACTCATAGTTAAATCCTATAATAAATAACAATTCATTTATTATAGTGAGAACTTACACCCATTTATTATCTTGAATCTATAAGAATTATATTGACATTCTCCACTATTTTAAACATTACTTTTTTTAATGAATGATAAAAGTGATTTATGAATATTTTTATTTCCAAAAACGTTTTTCTAGAAAAATATCACAGTTATAAAGATTTAAAACTTCCAAAAACATTCTTTACATTTAACAATGTATATTTTTTGATTAAAATTTCCCCTTGGTATTGGTATGAATAGTTGACTAAATTTATTTTAAGAATGATTTTAAAAATGTTAAAAGATAATTCATTTATTTTTAAGAAATATATTATAAATAAATAATTAATTATTTGAATTTATATTAATGATTTCATTCTCTATTATGTTAAAAAAGTTTCTTTAGTGAATGTTCTATTTAATTTAGAAAATAATTTAAAATTATATTTATGGAAAACATATGTTTTTTATTGATTTTCAAATTACCCAAAAAAATATAGAATTTTTCTATTTCAAATAAATTACACTAATGATATTTTAAAAGGTTTTAGCATGGATTAATTATTAGAAATATGTATACATATGAGTACTTATTGTAAGCTAGTGTTAGATAATGTTGGTAAACTGACCGATAACAGGCTTTGTAGATGTATTATTTGGAGCCTCTTTAACATAAAATGACATCCATGGACATCATTTTTAGTGTAATAATTTATGATCATTGTTAATAAAATCCAAAATAATTATATTTTAATTCTATTAAAATAATTATTTATATTTAAAAGTTTCCAAAATTATTGGTTTGTTTTATTCAAAAGAATGTCTTTTGAACATACAATTTTTGTATATCAATATTTGAGGATTTTGACTAGATTATAAAAGTACATGTGGTAATTTTAACATATATGAAAAATCCATTGATTCTTAGAGTAGTATCAAGTATTATTTTACTTCTCTTTTTATAGCTGAAGTGGAATATATAGCCACTGAGAGTTATTGAAGACAAATTATATGGCTGATACACACTCTCTTAGATTTTGGGCTAAATTACAGCCATATCTATATTAATTGTGATGAAAAACGCTCCAATACTATTTCAAAAAATCCTATTAAGGACTCTTGTACTAAGAAAATTGACATTTCACACAACTTTTTGAGAGATCACTTCTTAAAATGAGATAAAGTTTTTGAGTTCATTTTAACCAATCCTTAATCAACCTACATCTTTACAAAGGCCCATGCACTTGATCTCTTTGACATTAATAAGATTGATTTAGGTATTGTAATCTTGTGACACTATTTGTTTAATTTTTTCAAGCATCATTTTTTTCAACTATTTTTGAAATTTTAGCCTCATTAAAAATAATTTTTTACAAATAGTAGTATGTTTGAACATTCTAACCATTAGTTTTGGTAAATTAAACAGTGTAATCTTCCAATAATATTAATTTATGTCTAGATACAAACATGTTTTTTGGGTTCTTTCAAATAAACACCCAGAATTTATCACCTCAAAAGGTCTTGTTTTATATTTAATTCGATCTTTACAATGGGAAAGAGCAGTAGGCCCTTAATTCAATCCTAGGTTGACTCTCCCAAGGAATATGGTTTACATAATTAACACAATCATTAAATACCATAATTATTGATTAGAAACATTTTTTTATAGTAGAATTTTTTTATTTATATTCTTATTGTTATTGTATTATGACTCCCTATATATATAATGATTCAATTAAAGGGTATTTTATCTTGTTAATACTTAAATGTTCTTAAAGGAAACAACTTATTTCAATATTGAACTTATCTCTAAAAACTCATCATTGTTTTATTTGAAACATAACCTTACTAAAAGAATAATTTTATAAAAATATAATACTTTAAGAATATACTAGTTAATCTATTTTATAAATTTAAAAGCCTCAAATTCAGAAAATACTATTAAAAAAATATTTCTCTCTCTCTCAAAGGGCAATTAAGGATGATCAATGTAATTTTTTAAATTTTTATAAAAGATTTTATATTTTATATTTTTTATATTTACAATGATGGATAATTTTAATGTTATAATAAATTTAAAATTTGGATGAGAAATAGATACATTTTGTTTTGATAAATTTATTTGTGGATTTAAATATCTTTTAAATGTTTTTATAACTTTTATTGTGTTCGATATTTTTAATATATAGCATTTATCTTATATAAATTTTTTTATCATACTAATTTATTTTCATATGAAATATTGATTTTTTCTCTAAAATTTTCTCTAGTATATTCCAAGAATTTATGAAAATAAAAAATGGGAAGATTATTGTACCTCACTCTCTTGGATGTGTTTTAATGATCACAAATACATTTTAGAGTTTTAACCATTTAAAATTACATTATTGTTTTAATTTATGTTTCAGAACGATGATATGTTTTTAGTGGAATAAAAGAATGCCTCAAATTAGTTAAATAATACCAAGGGAGGATCCCCCATATTCTACTCAAAAAGTATAACTGATGGGGTGTCAATAGCTTTCTGATAAAAACAAAAATATAATCAAATCCACTTGATTCCCATTGGATAATAGGTGGATAATCAGCAGCTAGCCGGTGCAAGTGGATAAAACAATCAAATATACAAGAATCTCACTATTTAGAAAATGGTAGAAATGAACTACCTGGTGAAGAATTCAGTTTCATTGGATGTTTACAACATACCTACTAGATAGAGATTTTCATCGAGTAGCTAATCTATGGTAATGAATTATCAACTTAACGAATTCATTTATAGTGGTATTTAATGGTTCCCTTGACAAATTTACACTTTCATATAAACCCTTGTACCCATAGAGGCTATAAATATAACCCTTTGGAGGCATGGAATGTAACTAAAATGATCAATTATGAATTTCATTAATAAATATCAATTATTAATTGGCTTCAATTACAAAATTGGTTCCTCTTGAGATCTCGTTGTATTTCCTTTTTCTATTTATTTTATTATCATATGTCTCTATATCTTATTACATTAATTATATCTAAATATCTTCCCAGGGAATTGATATATTTTTTTACAAAGGGTTTAAACCCATGAAAATATTATTTCTTACTCTATTTTGAGTTCTCAATAAACTACTAAAAAAAATTGATCTTTCTCTCCAGGCTCTTGGAAAACACTAAAACCAATATTCCATTTTCTAGTTTCTTGGCTAAAGACAAATTCTAGTACTTATTTAATTTTTGGGTATATTGGATACCATATATATCAAAGACTACATATATCCGAAAATCCTCAATCCTTTGATGTGGGTGACCTAGGGGATGATATTGATCTATTACTAAACTTACTTATCTAATTGTGTGTCATATTTACATTCCACATCATTTATTAAAATCTTTCATTAAATTAATCAATCAATCGTTTAGTACCTAAATCACATGATCCTTTAAAATAAATCCATCTCCTAGTTATTTTATTATTTTTAGTACATGCATAATATTGAATTTCAAACACTTATCATTTTATTGTTATTATATTGATTATTTTATTTTATCAATCAACTGTATATTTGTACCACATATATTTTTTTTAATTTTTAAAATAAAATTCACCCCAATATTTCCATTATACTCTGATCAATAGTAAAGGATTATGAACTTAAGATAATGTTATAGTGGGAGTGAAATTGAAAATTTTAAAGATTAATTTTTAAGAGATATTTGTGACATTATTTGGTTAATGTGCATCCCATTTATAAGTAATGAAAAGATAATGTTTGTGAATAACCATTATTTTTCAGAAATGGAATGAAATAATACAAGGCTAAAGGGCTCAAAGAGAGATAAATATTGGAAGTTTCATAAAATAAGGTCGAAAAATCCTCTAATAATATTTTTATAACATTTACTAAACATGCATCAGGCCTTTTTTCCACTTTTTTTTTACATTTTTCCATTTGGATTTCACATTGGAAACTAGTTTTCAACTTTAAAATTTATGTTTTCTTAAAAAAATAAGACAATACATATTAAAAATTATGGGATTTATAAACATAAAAATAGGATTCATATAATCTAATTCAATTTATAATTAAAAAAATCAGTCTTTTTAATTAAAACATAAAATATATAGAGAAAATAGTTTTATTGATAAATGTTCACTTTTAAGTGTTCTTAAAATTATTTAGTATTGATTAAAAATTGAATTGGTTTTTGTATGTTTATATATATGTTTATAATTTATATTATAACCATTATTTAAAATATAAAAATTCACTTTATTTGATAAAAACATACACAATGTTAATAAAAACGTTCTTTAAAAGTTATAGTTTAACCATTATATAAGAAATTAAGTTATATACATGTTATCATTCTTTTATAAAAAAAATAAAAAAAAATATTTTAAATATTATGAAAATGTTGATATAGAATTTAAAATCTAATTTTATTTAATTTCTATGAGAAATAGAAATTAATTTTTCATATAAGTGAATAAAACCATTTTATTGATTAAAATATTTCTCAAGCTTCCAAAATGGTAAACATAGATTTTATAAATTAAGTATAGAATTATTCAATGAAATATATTACATATTAAATTTATATATTCTATATAAAAAATGTTTTTATAAACTTTTATTTCATTCTTATATTATGATAATTTCTTAAGAATGGTAGCTTTTAGAAAAAATGGTATGTCCACAATTCAACTAAAAATAAATTATTTTTAAAGAATATAAAATTTTAACACTAAGATAATATTGACATGAAAAATTATAAAATGAATTTAATTTCATCAAATTCAAATTATTTGATTTATAAATTTATCTTTTAAATATGAAAAATATGGAAAAACTATTTTTTTGAAAAATAATCATTATTTTTCTTTAAAAGTAAAAAAGTAAACTCTATAACATATAGGTGATAAATAACTTAATATATTAATAATTAAATTATTATATAATATTAATTTCTAGGTACATTTTCCACTTAAAATTTTAATGTATAATATAATAATAATGTATGATATAGTGGATATTGAGAGAGGCGATTCTGGTCGCATAGATCTGATGGAAATTTCTATTAGCTTTATTTTTTATTGAATGTTATTTTTCTCATACCGTAACTGTTTGTGGTTTTGTTTATATGAACCATAAAAAATAAACATCCTTCCCAATATTGAATAAATGATCTTAATATTGGAAACTTCTAATACCCAAATCCATTTATTTCTCTTTTTTACAGAGATTTCATAATATAGTTAGTTCTTTTTGTAACAACCTATTTAATGGATATATTATAATAATCAAAAATTATTTTAACCTAACAAGGTTTTGTTTTATTTATGAATTTAGTGTAGAATAAAATATTATCATAACATTTATTTTAGGAAAATACATATTGAAATTTTGAATTCTTACATTCTCGACCATGAATTAAATTGGGTTCTCCTAATTTAAATTATTCATAACTAATAAAATACTTATAGGCAACCAAAAGAAACCTAATAACCAGAATTTAATTTCTATTTGAATTCATCATTTCTATACCTATAATGACAATTGAACTCATATTTTCCCTCATGATGGGAATATAAGTAATGTTAATATTATATTTAACCACATGTGACAAATACCCCAATACAATTGGGGTAATTTTTTCATAGGGGTTTTATAGTCATATTTGTATTAATAGGTGATCACGGGTATATTTTTAGATTTTTTTCTTCTATATTATAAACTATCATTATAAATATTTCTAATACATTCCTAATATCACATCAAACTTGACTAAAGAAAGTATTATTGGAATTTATAGCAATAAAATTCCTATGAATGACTATTATATAGGAGTTCATAATTGGGATAAAATAATCATACAACTAAATTTTTTATTAATAAGTCGTAATATTTCCATTAGGGTGGTGATTTTATGTTTTTGATAAACATTATATGTATAGATAAGTAGGTTGAACATGATTCAAATAAAGCACTCATTGTTTTTGAGTGGGTGATTAGTGTTCCTCATTCCATATCATTTTTATAATCAAATTCGGTAATTTTAGTTTCAAAGGATATACCATGTCTTGGAAGATACTAGTGACTATAATCATTATTATCAACAGGATTAGGGAATTTACATGGATAATGCACATGTTTTCCACATTAAAACAATATGAACTCTAATTACTTTCATTGCGTCTAGTAATCTATCAAATTTTCCTTGGAAAATAGTTTCTTTATTTCCTCCTTTTCCATATTTAAAATACCTCCCAGTTCCTTTAAAACGTTCCCCTAGGTGATTCCTACCAAATATTTGACATGAAGGAAATTGAATCTTAGTTCCTTTCTCATCTGTATCGATTGAACATCAATCAGAATTTATCTATATATTAATTGGTATTTTTTGAAACTGAACTATGTTCATATTATAAATCTTAATTTTTTATATATAATTTAATATAACAAAACATTTTCCCACTCTAACTATGATCCCATTAGGTTCCTCAATTGGAAAATATTCCCATTTTCCTTAGCATGCATTTTTAACCTGATCACTTCAAGTTTCATCCATTATAAAATAAAAATGAGTTAACATGAGTGATGACTACTATAAGATAATTATTGTCATATAATTAATTGAAAAATTATACATCAAAATTTCTTACTCATCCAAATTCATATTTTTTAATTTTCAAAAGCCACATTAAGGATAAGTGGTAAGCATACATTTGCAAAACCTAAAATGACACAACAACTTGACATTACAAGACATTATGAAAATAAAATCCCAAATTTAAGAACATAAAAATCCAAAATTTTAGATTAAAAATTTAAAATAACACATCGATCACTACACTACCAAAATTCATTGGGCTACGAGATCTAACCAAGACACCTTGATCCATCCTTCCTGACACTAAAACCCAATAGTTGAAGAAAACAACTTCACTATACAATCATCACGTCTTAGTATTCCTAATCATAAAACATCTAAACTCACCAAAAATATCCCTATGATGCTTGATAATTCCAATAAAGATATCCATAAAGTAAACTCAGCTGGAAGCATCAATTCTGAACAACATCAAAAAAAACTTCGATAAAATAAATGACACAATAAAGACAGATAAAGAAGATACATCAATAGGGGGATAAAGGGGAAGAACCCATTAGTATACTATTCTCCTATAAACTATCAGCCACCAAAACTGCACATCCAAAAACGTCCTTAGAGACCACCACTACAAACCAATGGGGAAGGCCAAAATGAGCCAGGATGCTAGATAAGAGTTGAGAGGATGAGGTTCAGTAGGGTTCCATGCTATAAAAATATCATCATCACAACATATGGGGACCCATAAAACCAAAAAATTAGAAACTAGATATCCAGAGTGTTATCATCATCCACTGAGAAAACAATTGAATAGGCTGCTCAAACAGTCACCACAATAGAGGAACCAAAAGACAGAGAAAGGGAACCATCTATCGTTTGTGTTCTATGGAAAATAAATAATGGATTATCCAGCACAACCCAAACCTCCCTAAAGAAACTAGTGTACCATACCAAGATGGGGTCGAAAATAAGACAATTGGGTAGCAAGAGAAGAGGAATAACCAACTAAAAAATAAAAAGAGAGTGGAAATTCCAAATAAATATAAGATAAACAAGAACTAGAGTGAAATAATGGGACCAAAAAAGTAAAGAAAAGATGAGTCAGAAAAGAGGGCTAAAATATGGGAGGAATGAGGAGAGGTGAGGAGAGATAGGGGAAGGGTGAGATGGTGATGAAGAAACATGCATACCTAACCTCCTTGAAATTATTAAAATGAAAAACCCTTTAGAGATAGGGGAAGGAAGATATGCTTCTCAGAGACCCCCATAAAAATATATTACTCATTGAAATTATTAAATTTTCTTTCAATTTAATCTGAATAAATCTCAAATTAATTTAGGTTTAATTAGGTTGGGTTATATCATATTTCTTAACCAAATTTTTTAAAATTATATATCCATCAAAATGTATTATAAAGATAATATGATAAAAAAAATCATACCACAAGGGATTGTCTATCTAGGTGTGCAGTTTTAATCCCACCCATCATGTACCAGAGTGAATATTGAGTTGATACCCAACCCTAATTGTTTAGGGTGGTTTTCCCTAGTTTTATCTATACATCATACACCTCATATTTTTAGTATCAAGATTGGGATTTAGTTTCTAGAAGGCCAACACATTCTCTGCTTTACTAATACGGAAAATATTATCCAATACATGGACTTATCATAAATTTTTTCACTGATGTTCTCTAGAATGATCTCCAAAATAACTAAAATAATCTCCGAAAATAAGTAAAACAAACTTTTATACTACGTAAATCCACCCAAGATAAATATAACACAAATAAAATATTAATTTTGTGATTTAAAAAATACATCACACAAAAATTATCACAACCCAAGGACCAAATGGTTTAGTGTATTAGGGAAAATAGAAATAAGAATATTATAATATACTACTTGTCGAAAATTATTTATAACCACACTCTTATTGAACTATTTATTTAAATATCGCATGGTATTATCATATTCATAAAATGGGTAATGGAATCATTATCACTGGGTGATATCATATATTCAGAAGGGAAAACATGTTAAAATTTATTGGATCATAAACATGTAGGAGAACCTAAAGATATGAAAAATATTTTATTAAAATATCATGAGACCATATATTATAATCATAATAGAAGTTATATAATAATAAGATCATAAAAATATTATTAGGATGGAATAATAGTTATGACATTGATCAAAATATATCTCTATAATCATAAAACATGTGATCATGACATAAGAGTCAAAAAATTTATAAAATATGGAATAATAATAAACTTGGAATATATAGAAAATAAAAATCATATTGGAAATTTTTTGTAATACTATAAAAAACATTGGAATGTTTCATAATCACAACGATAATGTTTTTTTGTATAAACCCCAATATTCACATACCAATGTGAATAATCTCTTAATGACCACACCTGAAAATGTGATCAAACACATTATGCCCACACTTTTGAGAATAAATGAATTATTTTCACACATGAATATATCGTGATATATTAACATAACCCAATTAATTGGATGCTGAAATTGGATCCCACCTATCATAATCCTTAACATACATTCCAATTAAAATCAATCATCAACATATAATAAAGAACCCATGGAAAATGGAGGATAATTTTTAAACTTTTCAAAAATATGACATAATATGAAATTATAAAATCATTGGACATCAAAAATATCATTTTTAAAAATTGATAATGGGATAAAATATATAATGTGATAAAAAATATCATGTCATCATAGATAAACCATTGATTAAAAACAAATGCAAAAACATAATATTTCTCAAAAAACCTTTTTAACATTGTTAAAAAATATAAAGTGAAAATTACTTTAAAAAATATTATTTAGAAGGGAAAGATAATGAAATTTAAAACATAATTATAAATATTTATAAAAAGATTATCCTTAAAAATCAATAAAGAATAAAAATATCTATAGTGGTAAATAATCGAAAAAACAAATCTTTAATAAAGCATATTATGTTATTTTAAAGAAAAAAACACATAAGAGAAATATTAAAATAATTTAATTTATTAAAATATATATTTTAAAATATGGTAAATATAAAATAAAAAACATATATGTATTTCATTAATTTAAAAAATTATATGAAAGAGATTACCGTGGAAGAAAAAAATCATTGGTAAGAATGGTAGTTATTCTTACCAAAGTTACAGTTACATTTTAGAAAATGCTTCATCAATGAAGTGGTTATTATTGATGATAATTTATTTAACAAAAGGAAAATATTTATTATAATATAAATTATGAGCGTGTAAGGATCAAATAAATCTTGAAATG
This sequence comes from Viscum album, assembly GCA_963277665.1. Classification (NCBI taxonomy): domain Eukaryota; kingdom Viridiplantae; phylum Streptophyta; class Magnoliopsida; order Santalales; family Viscaceae; genus Viscum; species Viscum album. Next base: position 1,042,196,875 of record OY728129.1, read on the forward strand.
TATATTCATATAAGAAAGACTATATCCAAATGAATAAAAAATCGAGTTGATGAAACCCTTACCATGAATTTATGATTCATTTATCTCACTATAAAATCATATAAAAACATAATTATGTTAATTTAATGTATAATAAACTTATTAATATATATTTAATTATATATAATTCACTTATAGATATTTTTGGCTAATATTTTAGTAAATTATGGCTTCTCTTTCCCATCAGATGTTAGTAATTTTTTATTGTCTAACACGCATTGTTACAATTTTGATATTGATTCCCTTTAATTTTTTTATAATATTATCATTGATATATAATATAATGTACTAGAATATATATTTTACAACGATTTATAGTTATCTTATATCATTCCATGAGAGTATTAAATACATTATCTGAAAATGAAATTGGTGAAAATCTTGTTTTGGAAATTATTCAGAAACACATAGTTGTGTACTAATAATGGGTTAAATAATAGTAGGACATTCTAGAATAATAAAAAAATATTTATTATGAATTATATAATAAAATAATTAGGTCAGTTTCCATAGTCATGCATTATAATATTTTATAGCATTGTTCATGTTGGTAGTTAAATCGACCAAAATGGGAACATTCTATAATTTCATTGGTGACTATGGTTAGAATTTTTTTTTTAAATAATATCATTATAAAATAATCATAATGAAATTATATATATTTTTTTCATTTCTTTAAAATTATTTTATGTGTTTTTAATAAGGAATGAAAATTTATATGGAAACATAAAAAACATTGATTTATGGGAGTTGTTGTCCACACATATGCATGAGCGATGTCCTTTTGGGTTTTTGAGATGACAGAGAGGAATAAATAATCGTTTTTCAATTAATATAGTATATTTTAAGAATATTATTAATATTTAATTAATTATATTATTATATAATTGGGTGGTGGTAAAAAAATAGAATATTAACGAAACGGAATGTAGATTCTTTTGTACAAAATCATAGAAGTAGAAAAACTTGAACCCACTGATAAATTATTCTATACTATTATTAAATATTAACTAAATAAAATATTTTATAATTCAAAGAGAAAACTTTATCTATTATCTTTTCTTTTACAAGATTTATGGAAACTAATGGAATCTTATATTTTTCTATGAATTATTCAACCTTTTGCAGTAATCCCACTACTTCTACAAACTATCTCAAGGTTATAACAAACTTGTGCCCTTAAAAAGTAAATTTAATTATCTATTGTTTTAGTTTATTTTAAAACTATATAGTGGAATAAAATAATTATACAATCAATGGATAAAATAGATGGAATTTATTTTTAGGAAGAGAAATAGATTCTTTTTCTGTAAATTAAATAAAATGTTTGAATAAAGACACATGATTATTATATAAGTTTATGTCTATTAATATTAAATGTGAAATTTCCATTTATTTCATATCTCAGCATAATTAAAATTGGTGAAATTTAATTAATACAATTAAATAGGAGTAGAAATAAGAAATTAAATATTTATATGGAATTTTAAAGATCTTCCCATCCAATGATTGTTATATATGTTTTGGGCTCGACATGATGTTATCTAAAAATCCAAATGAATTTGGTTTATTGATCTTAACTCTATGAATTATCATATGTTTTCCCACTTGAAAATATAGTTCATCATTTATAATTAAATTAAAAATAATAATTTCTATTTAGGATAGTTACCTTAAAATTTTAATCATCAAAACAAAACTAATATTAAATAGAAAGTATGAAAAATGATACCGTCTTTTTCATTTTAGAAAAAAAATTATAAATAATTTTTCGTACTAAGAAATGTCATCCAATATCTTCCCAAAATAGTGATTTTGACCTTTTTTTTAAAATTATATCATTCATTTTACTATCTTTTAGAATATATTTTTTGATTTCATAAAGGTTTTTAAAAATTATATATAATAAATCTCATCTCCCTTTATCAGGAATTTTTTCACTAAAATGAGTAACTCTTACCAGATATTCTGGCCATTAGTATCTAGTATATTCACATGGTAATGAAATAATAATGTTAGTACGGAATCATTATTTATTTATATAAATATTATAAATTATAACTCTAGTAAAAAACATTTAACTTGCTATAATATGTTGAATAGTTGAATATTCTTCATAAATATATGATCTAGCTATTTTGAATGTTTTATTATTCCTTAAATAGAATTTAATATTCTTGTCTCCTACCATTTTACATTTAGTATAAAAGTATGAAATTATAAGAATAAAATATCTTGTCTAAAAAATATAACTTTTTATTATAAGTATGTCCAACTCTGAATACATACTTATAGAGTCTCATGTATTCTTGAAATTTATAAAATTTATCCCTTTCAAAATATTTTTTTAGTAACTTCCTAATACCTTTGATTTTATATTTATGTTTTGAGACATCATTATAATCCTCATATGGTAGTAATATAGAGATAGATTTGGTATTATACATGGATGAAACCCTTGAAATGTTTTTATTAGATTTATATATATCAACCTTATATTAGGTATACTTCTTGAAAATCATGTTATATGTTTTCTCTATATTACTCAAATAATTTCTTATTTTTTAAATGGTTAAAAATTTTTATTATCCATCATGATATGAATAAAAAATCTAACATCACTATATTAGACACTCTCTAAAATTGAATCTTCACTAACACAGTAAGTTGCAATAGATTGAGTACATTCGTCATTTTTCATTTATTCAATCATCAGGAATCTTTAATGTTTTATTCCAGACATAATAAAATCAAATTTCAATATTAATTATTATTAATTTCATATAAGTTAAAATAACTAGAATCACTATTATCTCTTTTTTTCATGATTATCATACATTTCCTTTTAGTGTATTTTGGAGTATTATTCATAAAATTACCCTACTAGAACATTATATCCATAAAATTAGAGAAAAATTTTATTTACTAAATTCTTTATCGATCTCTCTTACATGTTTCTTAAAATAATTCTTTGATAAAGATGGATTTGATGTATTAATTTATAAAAAAACTATATTATTCAATTTTTCATTGTCTACACCCCTCTTAAATTTGTTCTCATACTTTATTAAAATTCCAAGAAGGTCCTTAAGAATTCACTTTAAAAGCTGTATATTGTTATTAATAAATACCTTTTTTTTAACTCTCATTGTTTTTAGTAGAATGATGAAAATTCTTAAACTAGATAATTTTCATTAATTTAGTTTCCTTTAAATGATTACAAAATATTCACAATAGTCATGAATATTTCACAAATTTTGGAAAAAAGTTACCTTGGTAGGAAAAAAAATATAGATAGAATTATTAAATTATTTCCCTTCTAGTTTCTAAAATATATGAATTTATGAAATGAGTAATTTCATGTTTCTTATTTATTCCATTTTCTGTTACTCTTTATGAAATCTATATATAAATACTCTAATCCATTGAATATAGAACTGTATTTTAGACTCAGTAATTAGACTAATATTCTATATTCTCTTCTCATGTGATGTTTGGAATTTTCTTCTCTTTAATATCGTAAATTATAACAATTATTTATGCATTATCAACTCTTTTACAAATAATAATGGTCTCCATTATGTATCTCAAATATATTTTATTATCTGTATCAAATATTGGTGGATAATTTATATTTAGATTCTTTAAAATTTTAACTATTAGATTTTCTTCCACAGAAAAACTATTCCCCAACCTGTACATTTTTATAAGGAAACAATGTATGTATAGAATTCTATAATGACAAATTTTATCCCAGTATAGAATCTTTATATTGGGGATTGAATTGTATGGATTTAAAACATAATTTTTTTCCATACATTAGAAAAGGAATGTTTGGAAAATAAAATGTTATAAACTTATAATAGTAACAAAGTTTAAATGAAGTTGAAATAAAATTTGTCTTAGAGGATAACTCTCATAATAATATACATATAAAAAAAACATGTAGAACAAAAAAAAACTAAATAGAAATTAAAATAAATTAACAAGATTCTCTAACATAATCCATAAAATCATAAAATAATATTTATTAAATGAATTATATATAGGTTCTCATCCCCATAACCTCTTTTATTTTAACCCAAAATGCTAGGAGGACCTATCCAAGATCAATAAACACACCGGGATCTTGAAGAACACCCACTTGATCTGAATGATTATAAACAAAACATCATATCCATATAGTTATTCAATAAAATAAAGAAATAAAAATCACTTTACATGGATATTACTTGATCATAATGATTGATATCACAAATTCCTTATCCTTGGTAATTATTCAATGACGAGGGATCAAAAATAAAATGATTATAATAACAAAACTAAATGATTTTATAGAATTTCCTCATAATGATAGAATCAATTAGGTGACACTAATAAAAAAAATTGAATCACATCAATTGAAAAGGTTTTTATAAAATTTTGAATGTCATCAATTTATAATTTGACCATTAAATCCTCTATCTTCTATCTTTAAGTTCTCATAAAAAAACACCTTTACATCTCCATGAAGAAAAACTTTCAATCTAACTACTTCAAGATTCCCTAATTTAGTTACTCTATTTGTGAAAAGTTTCATGTGTTTCGATAAGATATTCTAAAAAATATAATATCTAGAATGGTTTCATTGAGAAGTTGAAAAAAGAAATAAAATACATAAATAAGTAAACTTTAATTAAAAAATCAAGGATTAATTTAATTTATCTAATAAAGGATTTAAAATATTTCATTTTTGAAATTTACTCAACAAAATCAATCATAATTTAAATCTATTTAATGAAATTAGTTTATATATACTTTAGAAATGATCTATCACTGAATGTCAAATAAAAATTTGGAATTTTACCTCAACTTTTTTTATAATCTTTTTCATGTTGTGATATATTTTATATTATAACATATTGCATAAAATTATATTCTTAAAATACATTCCATACCAAATCAATCATGAATCACCTTTTTTTATCATTTTTATTAGAAGAAATATCCCCTAAAACAGGTACACATCTCAATAACATTATCACAATGGATAGATTTATAGGAAGGTAGGAAAGGATTTACTATTGAATCATGGGGAGCAAGAATTCAAAACACAAGTTACACTAAAATTTCACTAAACACCCTAAAAATAATCAATAATAGAGGATAAAATTATTTTTATGTTTATTAAATATGGTTTTATATATGTGTTATTTTATATAAAAAATAAAAACACACCTAAAAAAATGAATATTTATTTTTTCTACTAGAATTATAATTTTTATGTTATTATATTCATCATTCTTGTTCAACAGGATGATGGAAAGAGGCTCCATGTCAATAAAATATTCTCATTGATTATATTGGGAATGTATCCTCTTATTAGTGTCATTTAATAATTTTTTGTCATTAATATACACTTAAGAGAAGTTATTGTTTCTTTAAAACACCGTGTTATTCTTATTGGTTCCTTTTTTTATTTATTGTAAATTTGTCACAATTTATTGTTTCTCAATGACTCAATAATGGAGATATGTGAAACTTATTCAGTTTCTAAGATGTGTTAAATTAAAATTTAAATTTATGAAAGGAATTTTAATTTTAATTTTTTGATTAAAAATTACACAGAAGTATATTAAAAACAATCAAAAATATATTTTTATGGCAGTGAATATCAAGGAACTATTTCTATTGGCGTTTTCAAAAATATTACATTTTATTTTAATGATAATCAAGATAGTTGATTTTATTTTTATGGCCTAAAGAACTAAAATATATTTTCCACATCCTCTTATCTACTGTGTTTTCGATGGTTCACATCTATATTTTTCACTTTATTCATTTTTATCCTGTTGTATTTTTGATAGAATGAGAGTGGTACATGATAATATTTGAAAATTTTATTTTTTACTTGTTTGAGTGGTACCTAGAGTCCCATATGAATTATCTTGATGGGGGGAGTTATTTTCCTATAAAAATAACTAATTTTAACTTTTTTGTTATCTTCTATGTTTGTTAGGTCCTTTTTTGATTTATTTCAAACTATGATAATGTAAATATGAGGACTCTTCTTAAATAATTCTTCCATTAATTTATTTATAGACTAGACATTGTATTTTTATTTCTATTGGATCATCCATAAAATATTAAAATAATTTATCAGAAGTAATCCTTTCTACTAACTCTCTATTTAATGAAGGAAAACCGGGTCTTTGAAATTGGATCATAAACTTCACTTTTTACCTCTTACTAGAATGATTTCACAAAAAAATTATGATTTATAATTTTCCATAATTTTATAATATTTATTTTGATATATATGTGTGTTTATGTATGTGTAAGAGTTTTTAAATTCATATCTATTGGACTTCAATTGAAAAAACATACTAAAAATTTCATTTAATAATTTTGTGGGTTTTATGTTACTAAAAAATATTCTACTTATGGATTCCATGTTAATGTTCAGAAATTTTTATAGAAAATATATGTTTCATATATAATTATTATACTCTATATTTTATGACATAAAATTCATTTATTATCTGATGAATATTTTAATAAAGAAGATTTTTGATTTCCATCCTTTTTTTAATAGGGTAGGAACTAACTACATGTGTATTGGTTTTGATTATAAAATTATTGCCTTCTAAAATCTCATAATGATCATGGAATTATCACTCATGACATATTTTTTTTATAACTCATTTTAAATTTCATGTGTATTATCATCCATTTAAAATGGTAACTATAATTCATTTTGGTTTATGTAGAGAAATTTTTATTTCATTATATTTCTATTATGTTTAAATAAAAATAGTATTGTGTTTAGATGTGTTAATAATTTTAGACTCATTACAATTTATTAATATTATATTATACCATATTCCTCTAAAATATGATGATGATCCGGTACATGGGTTTAAAATTTTATTCATGGTTTTAATACACATGATAATGCTAAATATTATTAAATAAAATTTGATATGGATCATGGGTTTAATACCCTTCAACTATACTATTTACTTTGATGTCTCTATGGTATGTTTTTAGAGATTATTCTTAATATCTTATAGTCCATCTATATTATGAAATTTAAAATGTGATATGAGTGTTTTTTTGATAATTTGTGAATTTTCATTGTCAGTATTCTATGAATCTTGTTTTATTCATATTATCTTCCATAAACTTTTTTTTAGATATATTAATTTTTATTTTCAATAGTTTATTTCAACATTAAAATGGAATTTCTTTATTTCATACTTAAGGATTTGGGTTCATTTGATGATGATTATTGAAGAAATATTTTTTTGGATTGAAGTGTTATTTTGTTGTTGTCTAAGTTTCAATACATTTGATTTGGATTATTAAAGAAAACTATTATGGTACTTAGTTCAAATTATAATTAGTCATCATCATTTTTTTTCTTTCCATGTAGTTTACCTTTATATTTTTAAACTATTTGAGTCTCTCTTTACCTAGACTCTTGGGTTATGTGATAAAAACACATTATTTAAAGACAGTTTTGATAAAAATTTAGACAAACCAATGTTTAATTTATATAATTTCCATATGTTATACATTTTAAGTAACCATAAATCTCACAATATGAATAAAAAAGGATTAGTGTCCTTGAGGAAAATTTATATATACAAATTTTATTTAAAAAAATATGACCATTTCTCCATAATATAACCATACTAGACACCTTTCTAGACTTCTCATAGTTTATCCTAATCTTGATAACATGAGGAAGGGAGACACAATAAGGGGGTAAGCTCAAATGCATTGTATGTGAAATATTAGTTTGGATGATATGTTTTATTAAAAAGAAAATTGAACAATAAGAGTTTTAAATATATCATTAATGAAGGACATATAATCCGAAATGAATTGAAATGTACCATGAAAAGGTAGTAAGAAATCATAATATAATAAATTTGAGACATATAGAATAATAATTGGAATAAATATACGGAATTTCATAGAAATAAATCATAATATTAAGTTATAAAATTTACATAGGTGTATAAATACTAATATGGTGGTCAAATAATCACTACCTATTACTCATGACATGGTGGAGTAGGCGTCAATACTCAATACCCAAAGTAGATCAAGAAACACTACATAATTCAAAAAAATATAGTGGAGTGTGTATCACTACTTGATTCCAATAACACAATGGATCATGCATCTGTTCCTAATTCCAATAACATAATTGAGAAAGCATCAGTTTTTTTATTCTTATAGTGGAGAGAGCATCAATACTCAATACTCATAAATATCTCATGAGATAAAAATCCTTAATAAATGCATTGTAGGGAAATATAGGACCCCACCTATCACATAATAATCATCCATACATAAAAGTACCAGTATAACATGAAAAAATTCATCATTCAAAAAAATATAATTTACTCATAAAAAAGAGATAAGTTTTATGAAAAACATTCCTATATAATTATAAAATACATATAGAGAAATAAGTAGGATAGAGGAATAAAAATATTCCTAGTGTTACATAATGAGAATTACCTATGTTTTTATATATGAAAATAAATTTTCATTGTCTTTGGATTAATAATTTCAAAAATAAAAGGTAATTAAGCTTCTTTAAAGGCTTCAAGACTTCATAAAACTTTCATTAAAATGAAATATTTGATCTTGGTAAAACATTTAGAAATTATCATTTAAAACCAAAAATTGAGTTTTTAAAAAATATATATAATATAAATTTGGTATCAAAAACATCATTTAAAAAGATATGAAAACACTTGACAAATTTTAACATCTTTAACATTACTTTTTAAAAAAATAATTCTTTTTAAAAAATAAACTTTTACATTAAAAAAACACTAGAATATTTAATTTTATATTTAATGTAATCATGTTTCAAAATCATTTGGAAATCCATTTTAAATATAGAAAGTAAGTAAATTATATTTTTAATGGTAGGAAATAGTTATTCTTAGTAATGGCATACTTGTAGGGGGAATAGATTCATCATGGAAGAAAATTTGACAAAGAACGTTCATTTTCCCAAGAGATAAATGGAAATTTCATTATAAAATATTAGGGAGGAAGAACCAAATTATAGATGAGATAACTCCCATAATATGTGTTATAACTCAAAGAAAGGTGATTTTAGTAATCAAAATATCTTACGACATTAGTAATAATAGAATAAAAATCCATTGAAAATGGATCCAAAGAATAATTTTTAATGAATTTATATTTCATTATAATTTATGATAAAATAAATAAATTGAAAATTTTTATATATTCACTGCAAAAATAAAACAATTTTTAAATACAAATCATATATCAATGATGAAAAATGGAGATGCAAAAACCGTGGAAACCATTATATCCTTCAAATAAAAATCAATTTATTAAAAGAATAATATATGGGGTTAAAAAAATTTAATTACATTAATATGATAATATACATCTATTATGTATAAATCACAACATATCGATGTTATTATGCAACATAATATCAAATATATCACAAGAAATAAAATTTGATACAAAATACCACTTACATTAAATCCTTCTAAGGAAAACATGATCTAGCATCCCATAAAATTAATATAACTATCCTAAAAACAAATTCTAGATCCTTATTAAAATATATTTCCATTTATACACCTCATTTATAACCATATGTCACAAATATGTTACCTAGTTATAGTTTATTTTCATCTTCAGATGTTAGAATTTATTGATTGTTTGTTGTGTACAAGTTTCACATTGAAGGGGTAGATTATAAATTATTGGTTAAAGTTTCATCACTAAAATATTATTAAGTATATTATATGAATTGTTTTCAATTATTCCTTATATTCCATTTCATTATGTGAAATACATGAATATGGTTGCTGAAAATAGAAATTTTATTGAACTAGTCTAGGTTTGTTTAATAATTAAAAGAGGGTATACTAATAAATATATTATATATTTATAATACAACGATATAATTGTTAAAAAAATATTAAATATATTATTATTACATGACATTACCATTATATAAAGATTCTTAATCATTCATAATATAAACATTATAACAACGTTTATGTTGGTAGTAAAACCCACCCAAAAGGGAGTGTGTTATAATGATTTAAGGAGTAAGTTCATATTTTTATATAATTTTAACATAAATTTTGAATAATAATGACAATTTCATAAATTTAATTTAACATAATTATATTAATTCTAAGATCTATCCTTATTGGGTGGTCTAGATAAATGAAATTCTTCATTCATAGAGGCGGTAGTTCACACGTACACATGATTAAGGATTCCATTTATCAAATAATGGGATGGAATTAAGGTATATGATAAATTTTAGTTTCACAATTATAATTTTTAAATATTTAATATTTTAAGTTATTAAATCCAATATTTTTTCTAACCATTAAGCCAGTGATGAATAACGAACCACATCACTTCATAAACGCGATAATCTTCATGAACACATGATAGCTGTTATTTTGTTTTTCTAAGTTGGTGGAATGGATGGAATAATAGTTTTTAAATTAATATAATAACATTAATGTAAATTAATAATACTTATTTAATTATATTAGGGTGTATATATGTTTTTAAATATTAATATAAAGAAGAAAATTTTGATTAAGAAATACTCATATTGAGATCTTGGCATTTATGTTGGAAGTATCCATAGAAATGGAGACCATGTGATAAATATTTGAGAAAATAATCTTATTAACTTGATATAATGTTCTGGGATAATTATTAGGAAAACTTTCGAAGGGATGGGTGTAGAATTAAGTAGTAGAATAGATCTCCTTTCACAAATAAAGAAGAAGAGTAGTTTTGGAAGTACAAATTAATTTTCAATAATGGTAAGATACTATTCATGGGTCAAAATGTGAAAAGGTTTAAAATGATTTTTTTGGGGTATTATATAAGATACATCTCATACACACTCTTTTGGGGACATTTTTCAAAATGTTTTATGTTTTTTACACTTAGTGAAACTCTTTTTACACTTTTAATTCTTACTGTATTAAAAAATGTGTTTAACATTGATAATTAATTTTAGAGACCATAATTAAATTTGTATTTTTTTAATAATTTTAAAATTATTATTTAAATTATTAAAATAAATTTATAAAATAATATAACTAAGGTTTATAGAATTAAATTTCATAATTAACGCACATAACGTGTAAAAATAGCTTTTTGAAAAAGTTTTTTTTTGAGAATAAAATATATGTGTAAGGTAAAATAATAAATTATATTTATTTAAAAATACTAAATTGGTTTTATTTAGAAAAATTAAATATATTTGAGCATTCATAAAATAAGAAAAATTATTTTTTCCATAAAAATTTTCAATTAAAATAAAAAACCTATAATTGTTTTTAAATTGGAATAAAATTTTACCTAAGTTCAAAAAATTAAAAATATATTTGATAAATTTAGAATAATATTTAATATGAATAAATTTTACCATTAAATATACCTTTTATTAATTAATATTATTAATAAATTTTTAGCTCATTCTTATATAATGAAAATGTCATCGATTATACATTTTTTTAAAAAATATTTTTCAATATTCACTAAAAAATCAATTATTTTATGAAAAAGCACAAAAATTAATCCCAATATATATTTTATATGATTTTTTTTAAAAAAATTAAAAATTAAATTCCATAATTTATAAATTTATCTTTTAATTGAAAATATAATATATATACATAAAAAATGATCTTAATAAAATATGCCTTTTTAAATCTTTAAGTGTTTTCAATCCAATTTTGTTTTAATTTAAACTGATTACCATATTTTTATTTACTAGTGGTTTTATTATTCATAAATATTATTAATAATATTCCTCTTATATGACATGAATCATTTTAGTTTGGTGTTGCATGTGAATCAACAAGTCAAACATAGTATAAATTTAATGAAAAATTTGTTTGAAAATAAAAAGGTGTTACTTTCTCCCTCATTAAATCAATTTCATCCTCAAAATATTATTTTAACATCTACTAATGAAAATATCAAAGGGTATATACAATTTATATGTTACTAAAGGTATAATTTAATGAGTGTTATAAACTTTAAAAACTTGGTAACTATATCTTTTTTCCCCCAAAATAGGTGAATAAAAATATTTGTTTATTCTCAAATCATTTGAGTTAAAAATCATTCCTGATTTAGTTCCATAATTCCTATAGTAGAATTATTTTTAAAAGAGATATCACATTCATAATTTGCATAAGATATGATCATTTGTTTTTTTAAAAGTAGTTTCCTTATATTATGCCTATGTAAATATTGAAAATCCATTTTCAATATAACAACAAATCCATATAAAGAAAGGTTTAATAAGACTTGGGCGAATCATAATCCTGTGAAAAATTACATGATATAATACATCTTAAAGTTAAGAGTGAAGATCACCTAACACCAATTAATTATTAAAATCCACTTAAATATTATTCTTTCCATATTATTTTCCATTTCCTTATAGTAAGAGAGGGTTTTTATATCCATATCCTTCATAATTCCTTCGAACAATGTTATAGTTTCCCTAATTATCAAATTCCTAACAACTATAACATAAAATTTCTATTATATTCTTATGAAGAATATTTTTTTCCCTATCATTTTAACCGAGCTCTTCCTTTTTCCATGTATTCTTGTTACTCATTTACCACATTTAAAACTGATAAGACAACATATCATTCTTTTGAGACAAACTCGTACATGCTTCTTCAAATATTTCTTACTTGGATGAAATTGAACCATAATTCTTCTATGGTCTCCATCCCCAAATATTCATTGAAATTTCACCCAATTCTTATTTAGTGTGTTGGATAGATTTTTATCGTTTCAGTTGTTAATGATAACTCATGATAGTTGGGTAAACATTACCAAAAGTTTTCAAACACCATATTTTATCCCATATAGTTTCTCATTGGGATAATCCTAACATTGTTCTGGGAATCTATAGTTATCTTCCTTCCTTTATACTTTATCCATTACAAAAACTAAAAGTATTTAACATTAGTGGTAAGAAATTAATGCCATAAGAAAACTATTATAAGGTAATTACATGGAAAATTCATCCTAGAAACATATTACTCTTTGTCACCATGATATAATTTTATTTTTCTATTTATCCTAAATTACTCTATATTCGATATCTTATTCTTTAGGCAAGGTTCCATCATAATTCTTATCCTAATTCCTAAACATAATAAATCATTCCTAATACCTTAGATAATGTGGTTGTGATTGTCCAAAGCGTATCCATCGGAAGTGTCTAGATAGTTTTATAGTATTAAGATCACTTGTTATTCACCAGAGTAATGATTTAATTGATACTCAATAACCCTTTTTCAGGGTGATTTTCCTAAGGTTCATATATTCTATAGATGCATCTATTTGGTAGAATCCAAAAATGGATGTAATTTCTAGGAAATCACATAATCAATACATTACCAAAACAACAATATTTCTTCCTATATATAGACTTATACTTAGGGTTTTCATTAATGTTATATTATCTTACACCAAAATCATAACTAATATGATCCCCAAAAATAATTAATCCCTACTTTGATAAAAACTAAGACACCCCAAACCCATACTCCCAAGTCTCTTAACAATAAAAAATTCTTTAAATGATGTATTTAACACAAATTGATATTATCTTATCATTATTTTGAAACATTTCTATAAGTTAAACATTATAACTCATAAATCATTTCATAATACCATGAATTGATTTTTTTTGTATCTTTGATGACATGTTATGTTAGTAAACTTTTTTACAGAACCTATGAATATATTTATATTATCGAAAAACTCTATAATACCTTGTCGACATATCATAGGTTTTACTCATTATTACTACATGTGGAATGGAACCATAAGAAAGGGATGAGATAAAAGGATAAAAATAGAAATCTTATCAATATTTCATTAAGGGTTAAACCAAAATCATGTGAGGAAACATGATATGGAGAGAAAAATATTATTAAAAATAACATTGTACAATAATAGTTATAAATCAGTCATGAATAAATGTCATGTAATCTCAAATTAACTATCATGCATTATGGATGGAACGTGTGGAATCATATGACAAAAAATGAGTCCTATAACATAATAAAGGGAAAAAAGATAGTGTATTTCATATAAATTTAGTACAATAGTAATATATAGAACTAAAAAGGAGTAGAAATAATAAAATAGTAAAGAGGTAATCACTATCCATTTCCCATAACATAGGGGTCCAGGCATCACTACCCAATTCTCATAATAGAGATTGAATCACTACCTAGTTTTTATAAACAACGAATATAAGGAATCACTAATTAATTCTGATAACAAAGTTGATTATAAATAATTTAATTACTACTATAACATAGTAGGGAATTCATCACATCCTGATTCCCACTATATAGTGTAGCTTCCACCACTTCATAATACTATACTTAAGAGATCATCAGTACTCGATCCGTATAATTGTATCATGAGATATAAATCCTTATCCAATGTATTTAAGGGTTATATAGGACCCCATCTGCAATATAATATTTATCTAATCATATATGTGTCATTAGAAACTGAAAATATTAATAATTTAAATGTCATTTAATTATCATGTTTAAAAGATATGGAATTCATAAAAAATCCTAAAAAACTTCATAATACATTTAGAAAAATAAGTTTGATGGTTGGATAAAAATAACCCTGTTTTGAAGTAAGTAGTATTAAGAATGTGTTAATATAAGAAAAATAACTATTTTAGATCATTGGATAAATAATTTTAAAATAATAATGAATACCCATTTTTTAAATGGTGAAAAAACTCCTTAAAAATGTTTTATTTAATATGTTATACTTAATCATGATAAAAAATTTTAAAAATATATTTATGACTAAAAATTAGGTTTTCAAAACATTAATTATATAAGAGAAATATTCATCTTAATGTTTTCCTTGAGAATTTTTATAAATAATTCACAAATTATTTATTAAAAAATAGATTTATAATCCATTTTAAAATCAAGATTTACTTTCAAAAATAATAATTTTAGTTTAAAAAAATGAATATATCCTTTTATATTAAAAATCATCAAAATTTAAAATCAATTGGAAAATAATTTTAAAAAATAAAAATGAAGACATTGGTATTTCTTGTGAAGGATGAGAATTATTCTTAAATTTTTCATAGTTTTATGGGGATGAAATTCATTCAAGAGAAAAATTTAAATCAAAAGTGTCCTTTCATTCAAATAGAAATATTAACTTTCTTATAAAATGTTAGGGTGCAATAAACAAAAAATATCAGAAAGAGGATCATGAAGTGGTGTTATAACTCAAAGAAAGGGGATTTTAGTTATCAAAACACCTTAATTAATTAGTAATAGTGATTTTGAAAAACATGGAAAAGGGATGAAAAATAGAATTTTAAATCCCTTATAATTAATGAAACATTATGATAAAATAAAACCATAGAATACACACACACACACTATAAAAATTAAACAAGTGGTGAATAAAAATTATATATCAATGAAGTAAAATTGAGATGCCAAAGACTTGGATAACATAATGTTTTTTAAATAAAACCAATTTAAATAAAATGATATGAATTTTTAAAACCCATGAATTATATTATTTTTTTTCAAATAAATTCATTAGTAATTAATGTAGAGACCCATATCTTGACGTACATGGAAATTACAATACTTTTTCGTAATATCTAATACATAACAAAAAAACACCAAAGGACTGTAATAGTTTAGTGTATTTGGAATCTTGGTACATAATCTTCTAATCGTGGTGAAAGATCTTCAACATCTCCCATAAAGATCTTCCCCTTCTGTTTTCATACCTAAAACCTTTCTTTAAATACTGGGGAAAAGAAAACATATAAAGGGTGAGCTCAAATGTTCAGTAAGTGTAAGCATGGATAAAATTAAACAAATCATATACATTTGAACTTAAAATCATGAATATAATGTTTAAAAATCAAAATCTTGAGGAATGACATAAAATATTGCAGTACATAAGGCATAGATCATAAAGAAACATTAATCATGGTAAAATAGCATGGGAATAAAACATGTAATTATGGCAACCATTAATCACATGTTATGATTTCCATAGTAGCCAAGGAATTATTTCCATGACCATCTTAGTGGAGAATGTCCCTTTCTGAATCGAGTTCACTACTCGTTTCAGTCCTATAACACTGAAACAGATTAACTTACCATTCCAGCCATGTCTATCTCATGAGATATAAATCTTTACCCAATGCATTGGAGGGAGATATAGGTCCCACCCATCTCATAATGAAATCATTCTTACATTTTCCACAACATAAACATAAATCATTCATCATAACTCAAAGAATAAAATGGGTTTCATAAACATCATCCCATAATAACATAATCCATGTAAACCAAATGGATATCATTTCCTCATAAGAAAAATAAAACCATGAAAATCATAGATACATTATACTTGAAACATAACCATACTAAATAATGTAATCTTTGATCGAAAATTGTTTTGACAAAACACTTGAAATGAAATATTGAGGAAAATATCCTTTCTTCTTCAAAATAAATTTCTTTTCACAAAATACCATGAAATTTTAAAATAAAAGGATTTTTTTTGAAAATAATAATGAAATCTTGTAGAGTAAGCTTCATGAAAATAGGGTGTTATGAAACCGTAAAAAACCATTCATGCCGTATAAGTTAAAAAAATCATTCTCCTCGTACTTTTAAAGGAAAAGTTAAAAAGTACCACGTATGGTAAAAAAAAGAAAGATTCCATACCTAACACAAACTAAAAGTCAAATAAGGGTAAAAATGACTTTAAACATACATGGAATAATATTAAATACTTTATTAAAAACATTTTATGGACATGGATGAAAAATATAACCCCAGTAAATACATACGTATAAGCAATCTCGGATAAAAATGAGAATGCAAAATTATCCCTTACAAAGATATTTTTGTAAATAAAATAGATCAATTATGTGTACTCACTATAAGGTCACATAGAGTATTTATAAATACATGATAAGATATAAAAATTTATTTCTCACATAATCAAAGAACGACATAAAAAAGAGAGAGAAGATCAACCCAGTGAACAAAAATTGTGTTAAGAAGTTCCCTTACCTCGTGTTCGACTTGACTCGATTGTTCTTTAATCTCCTGAATAATAAACCAAAGTTAATTTATACTTTCTTAAGAAACTTTTTCAAGTTTAATATTCCTTTTATATAACTTATTACCATGTTATAAACATTATGTAACCATTTATCTTAACAACATTCGTTTTGTCGATATTTGGTACTTGAGTCAAAAATGGACTTCTTATAATTACATATTGTTCGTGTGGTCAAAGGTTCATTATATCCAAAATTATATTCAGGATTTATACATTATATATATCATATATATCCATCATATACATGTATTTATAATAGTACATAACATATGGAGGTATGAAATGAAATGCACCGTTCATGGAGACGGTAAGCTGTACGTACGCATGAACGCTACTTTCATTTCTATTTATTATTTTAATGGAAGTAAAATAGAATTATACATATTTATATTAAAATTCCAGTATAATATCAAATATAAAATCATTAACTCCATCATTTATACATCCCACATAAGGCATTAACGAATCACATCACTTTGTGGAGGCGGTAGTCCGCACTCCTCAAATGAGATTATCATATTTTACCACTATGGAAACCATAAAGGATTGATATAATTTGGAATTAATGATTCATAAGGAAATAATAAAAATAATATATATCATATATAAATACATTTCCAACATAATCTCCACCATGAGAGGCGGTTGGAGAAAATCGAACAATCATCGTTTCATGAGGCATTAGTTTTCAATCCACAGAAACATTATGTTCATAATCCATTAGATGGAGGTGGGTGTAATTTTAGTTTGAATCCTTATCATAAAAACATTCTAGTATATTGAGGATACTGGTGTTGTTATAAAATTAATTATTAAAAATAGTTTAGGGGTTGGAGAAGTATAATACATGAAAAAAATTTAAGAGAAACTGTTACCTTTAATTTGGGTAACTTCCTTTGGTTAGAACCAAAAGGACTTCTTGGAGTGCCTTATGACTAAGGTAAGGCTTCTAGGGGGAGGAGAGGGATGTAGGGAGATTAATTGGGAAGAGTTTGGATGAGCCAAATGGCTTGAGAGGTGTGGTGAATTGGATAGAAGTGGTCTCCTTTTGTAAGGGGGAGGAGGGGCTCTTTTGGAAAGTGTGAAAATATTATTTTATTATAAACTTATCGTCGGTTTAAAAAGGTCCAAAAATCATTAAGGATGAATATTAGATGACTCATGGTCGAAATAAATTCAACCAATCAGAATTGTACATGTTTTGGATTATATTTTAATCATTATAATCTTATTTATTTAAATCATTTATTAATGAGGTAAATACTGTATCATTATTGTTTCATAAATAATTTAATTTATTTGATGTATAAAAATTATAAACAGAGTATCATAATGTAGGAAATATTTTTATATTTACAATGAATATTTATAGTGTAAAATATAATTTATATAACCCCTTATAAAAATTAATTACTAAAAGATTTGTTTTAATGTCAATTTTGTCTTTACATTAAATTAATTAATCCAAATTGTCATTATCAATACCAAGTGGCTCAATAGGGTCCCAAAATCTTCCCATATATGCCCATGGTCGGACAATACTCATCCAACAAGGTTAAGACAAGTGTTATATTAATTTTGAATTATTATAATATTCTTTTTAACCTTGAATTACCCAATTTACCTTTAACCGCGGTAAATAAAAGGCAAAAGTTAGTATTCACCAAAAATTATTTTCATCTTATTGAACCAAATTTTACTTATTGATAACAACCATTTATTTTTTATTTTTTAAATTCAATTCATAGGTGTGATAAAATTTCATTTAAATGAAAGAGTCAGTTTTTTAACTACCACTAAGTGGTTTCAATATTCATCAAAAATTGATGTTTTTCAGAAAAAATACCAACACATTAGCCTAAGATATATTTGATTTTAATAATTCAAAAATTATGTCTATTTTGCAAAATTCAAAACATAGAAGTGGCATTAATTAATATAAAAAGTAATTTCCGTTATCAAAACAAATAGCATGTTTTTAAGAAACAATAACTATCAAAAGATCGACCCTTGTTTATGTCCAATTCAAAGTGAAATTAACTCCAATGACCAACATTGGATTAAATGGTAAAAATATATTCTAATTAAACTTTAAAACCTATTAAAAAGATAATTTAACCATATAAATTATTGTGATGAAAAAAGTTCTTCTTAATAAAATATAGCGGGATTTTACTATTCATTAAAATATGAAAGTTATCAGAAAAGTATCAAAACATTATCCTATGTAAATTTTTATATCCTGATTCAAAAGAAGAAGTTTATTTTGTAAAATTTAACTTATGAACTTGTAAAATATTATATATAAAATGGGTGTGCCATTTAAAGGTGGCAAAACTACATTTTTTTGAAAATTACCTATTTTACCCGAAACATTTATTTTGTTCTCATTCCATGTTCTATAAAATGTGTAAGATGAATTAAAATGTCATAAAATTAAAAATGTATTTACTAATATTCATAATGGATAGTTTATAATAATATTATAACCATATATCATTGTTTAGTGAAACCCGATATTGCGTACAACACACGCTATCGAGGAAGGTTGTGATTGTGTGTAATGCAAGCCAAGTCAGGGTTGCATGTAGTGCAATACTCCTTTGTTGTTGGGTATAACAAAATACAACCATATTTCATTTATAAATTGAATAGATATATATATATATATACATACACACACACAATGTTGCGTAGAATAACTACTATCAAACAAACATGAAAATGTGTGTAACACGATCCAATATTAGTGTTGCGTATACTGCAAGCTAATACGGTGTTGCGTATAGCGCAAGATAATCATGGTGTATCATAAAACAGAATATATGAATGAAATTAAAAAGAATATATCTTATAAAATCTCAGATTGTTACAATTAATCACACCATATCAAAGTTTATATGGTGAATAATATGAAATATGCCTAAAAATTTAAAATAAGAGGCAAATAACCACATACCTTAAATCCTTCTTAGTTTAACAAGATGTAACATCTAATAAAATGAAAAAAACTATATTAATATATTATTTTAAAAACTTCTCCCAAAATTTTACCTATTATAATTATAATTTATAACCATATATTACAAATCTGATATCATGTTATAGTTTATTCTCATCATCAGATGTTATGATTTTTTGATGGTTTGTTGCAAACACGATTCTATGTAACAGTGCTAATTATCACATATTTTTTAAAATTGAATCATTTTTAGATTAATTTGGATATATTGATATTTTTTTAAATTTTTATTTATATATTATTTAATTAAGTAAAATACATGATTGCGGTTCATGAAAAAGGAATTTGTGAATAACTAGTTTCAGCATATTTAATGATCAAGGTGTGGTGTTAATATATATATCTTAAATATAAAAAAAAACTATAAAATCATTAACACATATTAAATAAAATGTTTCTATTTTATATTACCATTATATAATAATCCTCATTCAATCATGGTGTAAAAATTATAATATCATTCACATTGGGGGAATAACTATCTGAAACAAGAGCGTGTTATACTTATTTAATGAGAAAGGAAATTTTATTATATAATTATAAATTGATATTTAAAGAAGATTAAAAATTTCTTAAATATCATTTACCTTAATTAAATTCATTATTATAACTATCCCTTTAAGGTGGTGAAGGTAAATTAAATTCATCATTCAGGGTGGTGTAAGTCTACATGTACACACGATTAATAATTACATTTCTAAATGAATGTGATGGAATTAAGGTATATTATAAATTATTTGTAGAATTATAATTTTTAAATATTAAATATTTTAATTCGTAAAATCCATATTTTTTACAATCCTTGAACTGTGGTGAATTAAATGAACCACATAGCTTCTTGGAGGTGGTAGTCTGCATATATGCATGATCAATGTTGTTTTTTTCTTATTGGATGGAAAGTATTGAATAATGGTTGGTCCATTAATATAATAAAATTTAAATATATTAATTTAACATATTTAATAATATTATGGTGGCGATAGAAAATTTTTAAGAGGATTATTAGGAATAGAAGACAAAGGAGTAAGAAATACACACATTGAGAACATGAGATTTCTCTTTGAAATTTACCTATAAATAAAGAAGTTACGATAACAAATGGAGAGAATATTATTATTAAAAAGAGAGAATATTATAGAAATAAGAAAATGGAATATTTCAAAGATTAATTTCAAGGGGATAGGGGTATCATGAAGTGGTGAAAGTGATCCCCTTCTATAAGTGAAGAGATGTGTAATTTTTGATGTATACATTACATTGTAAAAATTATATGTCATTATTCAAGGATAAAATCCTCAAAAAGTGTAAAATATTGGATTTGGGAGGGTTTTATGGTCCACCTCTCATCCATAAACCTGAATATAAATATTATAACTATTTTAGGTCTCTTAAACATAGTAAAACGTTTTTTTACCCTTTATACATTTACTATGGCAACTAATGTTTTTAACCACATAAATTAATTTTTTTTGAAAAAAATTGGAATTTTCCTTATTTTAAAATATTTAAATATTAATTTTTTTTATTAAAGTAAGAAAATAATAATATAAAATAATATCTTACTGTTTTATAAAATTTAATTCAACAATTAACAAACATGATGTGTAAAAACAGTTTTTTGAAAAACTATGTTTTTAAGATTTAAATTTATGTGTAAAATAAAATTATATATTTTATAAATTTATATGATATAAAATTTTAAGTTTAAATCAAATTATTGTATTTAGGATTTATGTTCAACCTAAAAATTAATTTTCCCTTAAAATATGTAGTTAAAAGAAGATACTGAAAATAGATTTAGAAATGGAATAAAATGTGACATAAGTTTTAAAAAATAAACCATGGTATTATACATTTAAAATCATATTTATAATGAATAATGTCACCACATAAATACATATTTTATTTTATAAAATGTTTAATTAATGTATAATTTTATCTCATATAATTTTAAAATCATAAAATATTTAATTTTTTTAATAATTTTATTATTAAATATTTACTTAAAAGTAAATTATTTTTTGAAAAATATATTAAGTCCTAAAATGAAAATTAGGATATTCTAAATTAAAAATAGAATATATTTTTCAAAATTAAAATTAAATAATTTATAAATTTAGTTTTTAAATTAAAACACAACATATATTGATAACCTACTTTTGTTGAAAGATAACCTTTTAAGACATTTGGTTCTCTTAATCCCACTTTGAATGAATTTATAATTGATTTTAATATTTTTACTTACTAGTGGTTTTATAATTCCCAAATTTTACTAAGAGTATTCATCTTATATGTCTTATCTCATTTTATTTTATTGTAGTGTGTGAAACAATGTATCAAACATAGTATCAATTTAGATGGAAATATATTTCAAAATCTCAAGGTGTTACAATTATTTTAAATTGAGTGCAAGAATATTGTTTTATTTTTCTTGGAAAAAATTCATCGTTTTTAAAATACTCAACAATAATATGTAATTTCAACTGTAAAAGGAGATATTAATTTTTGGGAGAATGGGATCCAAGATATTAATAAGAGTTTTGATATAAGTATAATATATTTTATGAATGACTATATTTATTTTTCTAATGACTATTTTTACAAGTTTACTATATCTTTTTTTTTTCATTTATATGTCATAAAACATGAATATTTCAGATGTAATTGTGGTTTTAATATGGAATATATGACATATAAAATTATATTTACTCTATCAAATTTATATTTTGGTTTAATCTCATTATGAATCCTGATATTGTTTTTGGTGTCACTCAGTAGGCTATTATTCATTTATCAATGAAATACTATGAATATTATGGAGAGAATGATGTTAGTGAGGTTTGAGTGTTGGTAATAAAAATAGGGAGTGGATTAATTTAAAATATATGCTCTGTAAAATATATTATTCTTTAAGTTCATGGGAAGATTATTTTTCAGGTTATAAATCCATTTTATTATGTATAAGTCTTTTTATAAATTAAATAAATAATAAATATTTTTTAAATTTTTTGTTATTTTCATCTAATATATTTAATCTTTATCATTTACATAACCCTATGTAAATATTGTTAATCAATTGTATTGATTTATTAAAAGGCATATGGGGTTTTATAAAGGTGATAGTGTAAGCATTTTTCAGATCTAGTTGCTTCAATGATAAACAATCATTGGAGGAAGAAAATATTGGGTTGGAGTTACTATGTTTCTTAGAATGTTTATTTTTTTCATAATTGAATTTCTTGACTTGAATTATTTGTGATTAATTTTTTTACTAGATTTATGGGGTTGAATGCTTCCTTTCTCAATATTCGACTCTTGATATGTTTTAAAGGTTTTACGAATAACATACGAGTTGTGTTTTGATTTTATATATGATATATGTTTTATATTGAAAATTTTATATATACTAAACGCATCAATATAATGATGTAAAATAATTTTAATTATCGATTAATTAAAATTATAATATAATGTTTTTACTGTAAAAAGTATGTATTTTTAACAACACATTAAAATTTTTGATATACTTTTTATAAGAATATGAAAATTATGTATTAAAATATTATATAATGCTTATGATTTTCTTATATCTGTTTATATTTAATTAAATAAAAGGACAAAAAAATAACAATTTATGTGGTTAAAAGTTATTGAATTTTCACCACATAGATCTCCACAATGATGAAAGGTTTATTTTAAATTACAATTAAATCAAAATGTTTGGGGTTAATCTAAAACCACACCCCCATTAAGGTACTTTTTTATTTATTTTTGTTGGTTAACACCATGTTAATTCCTTGGTTTAGAATGTTCAAGGGTGTTTGGGGGCTCTTGAAGGTGTTTAGGTGGATCAGGATGAGGTCATGGCATGCATCTTAAAGGTTCTAGTGCCACTAGCTATCCAGTGATCTTCCTGTATGTTATAATATCCACTGAAAATCCACCAGATAGCTATTAGGGTTTACATAGTTTTAAGGGGTATTTTTGGTCCTTTTCTACTTTTTCACCCCATAAGATTACCCAATTTTCTACCCCCATTCATACTGCAGCCCCTCCCAAAACATGCTACTCCTTAATTACTTCTCCTAGATAGATCTACTTTCATGGTTTTCTATTTTTGTATATATTTAGATCATTTAAAACATTTGGGAAAATATAAGACTCTATACTCCTAAATTCTTTTTTTGCCTTACTGCCACTTTGGTACCATTATTTTTATCTCAAATACCCTATTTTTAATGAATTTCTCTCCTAATTTGATATCACACATTCTAAGTTGAATCAATGTCCAAGACCATATGTGTGGCCCATCCAAAAACTAAATTATGTGGTTCTTATGTATTTCACCACAACCATGTTTAATTTTATTAAATGTTAGTTATATAGATCAAGCTAGTTGTTGTGCTAAACTATTATTTTTTCTTGAAACCATAATCAAAGTCAATGGCATCCTATACACATCCTTGATATCACTTTATTGTTAAATAAAAGAATGTAGGATCATGTGAGATCTTAGTTTGGCTTATTCCTCTTAAAATATACCTTGTAATTTGGAATCATAGGTTGGGTTGGTGCATAGTTTTGATAATTGAACATGGTTATTTGAAATGGGATTTATGTTTTCATTTTTAGGAGTCTTGAAATTGGTTTTGGTTGTCAAAATTTTAAATTCGGTTTTTTATTGAAGTTGGTAAATGGATTCCATCCTTTATTAACTCAAATAGTTTATTTTTATTATAGAAATAAATAGTTATAACTCATCTACATCATGTGTATGTGGTTTGGTAAGATGTGGGTCCTCAAATCATACTTTAAGCTTGTATGAGACCAGCCGATGAGTTCACATGTTGGGCTTTGAGGATTGGTATATTACCATTGTATTTTTTTGTTGGACGAGGAAGGAGTATATTACCACAGATTGGGAGTGGTTTTGGGTTGGAATTATCCCCTAAATGTTATTAAAGACATAAAACACCAGCCAAATCATGTGGGTTCACTATGAAGTGTCACAATAGAGCCCAGTATCAGAGTAATATTTATTTATTTATTTCTCTAGTAATCCAAATTGATTATATATGGATCCATAAAATGAGAAAACTATTCAAATTTGATTATTTGTGGATGTATTTGGTGGTGACCAACTAAGTCATACTCAGACGCTACTCGGGTCCACATTTGGTACTATATCAGACTCCATGGATACAGGTAGGGAAAAGGAAAATCTAGATATAAACAATTCCTAATAGTATCCTAGGATGCAGATGGGGGTGGGTTCTAGGAGAGGGTCTGAGGCTCTTTTTGGTGACATTAATTTTTTAGTATTTAACATTTTTTACTTCTGTTCTTATTTTTTATGAATGAAGATATGCATGACTCATGACTATATTATAGAATCATTTTGGATATTACATGGTTTCAGTTTTATGAATGACCTAGAATCATTCTTCACATTTTGTGTGATGTGATATATTTTTTCCTTTATTTCCCAATGTTATTTCACTCTGACCAAAGGTTATAGTATCAACATTGAATATAATTAGAACCTCACTGCTATTCAAATTTCTTTGGGATATGAGGATGAATTCTTAAGCTATAGTGGAAAATACCATTCTGGGCACCGATTAGTTGTCTGGGTGGTGGAAAATTACAATGTGGTATCAGAAGAACCATTTCTGTTTTATTGATATTTGGTCATGTAGAAATGATAATATTATGAGTTAGAGTATTGTAATGAGCATGTTCCTAGGATTAGTTAACCCACATATAAGGATAATCAATGTCATTAGAGATGGGATCATTAATATTCTTTTCATTTTTACAGTTTATTGTTTTTCACCTTTCTTGATGTACTTTTTTTTCATTGTTGTTCACTTCTGGGGTTTTATCTCTTGGGTTATTATGGAAGGAGAGTTGGTGTGCATTAATGTATCTTGTTATGCATGTATGGTTTACCTTTCATTGGTGCCTTCTATACCTTTTCCTGATATACATATACATATATAAATATTTCTATAGTTAATATGGGGTTGATCATTTATAGTGTCAACAATATCTTATATAGTGTTTTCCTAAATAATAATATAGTGGTATTTCTCTCGAACAATCCCATGTATTATACCTTAGTATAAAAGCATATAAAAAGGATTGTTACATGATGGATGTTCAAAAAAAGTGTCAGTAAGCTCTTTATAAGGTGTTTTCCCTTATATCATATGAATTATATTATATTTAACTATTTATTGGAAATTAAAAACCTTGAATAAACTTGAAGGAGTTGATTTATAAATCATAAGATAATATTTTCATGATAAATAATGTGATTATTGAAATATAAAATTCTATAAGAAGATGAAACAATTGGGGGTATATCATGAATGTTCATGGGTTATTAACTTTTTATCACTTTACTTTGAGAAATGATAAATGTTTTATATATATGTTATTTTGATTTCCTTTGTTGTACTTTTATAGTTATCCCAACATAGAGGGCCAATGTCCAAGGCATAGTGGGAGAGTGTGGGAATACCCCTCTAGTGAGTGGATAAGAACCTTCAGAATCTCTTGGTCCAATTATATATGATCAGCTCTTTGATAGCCTCATACATGTAGTAAATTCCTTCTGAAGGGGACCTCATCATAATTTTAGGATTATTTTAGATCTCACCCCTTTCTATTCATAAGTGAGGGTGGTACACAAGTGGCAGTGTTGTGGATTGAGTCCATGTAAACTATTCTCAGTCACTTAAGGACTCCTAAGGACAAGAAGATGATGTTAGTGGTTTAAATTTTTCATGGGGTAGTGCACAAATGGTGGGACCTCATTTTCATAGGGAAACGACATGCTAAGATGAAATGAAAAGATTTTCATACTCACTTCTTTAGCCACTTCTTTCCAAATATCTTGTGATCAGATAAGGCGTGAGAGATTATGAGGTTAGAGTAAGAAGATAAGGAAGTAGCTGAATTTTTTCCCTATTTAAAAGCATTATTGTTTCAAAACTACCTTATCTGGTGACGATTCTACCATATATATGAAAATTTAGGATGTTCTATATTACAAGACCATGTTTTAGGTGAAAGGGTTTATTTTTTCTTTTTTTTCAATGAAATCATGAACCAAGTCTTGATTAATGAATGGAATATTAATGAGGTCATCATATTGGGTGACTATCCTCTATAAGAGAAAGTGGCGTTGTTGGTGGATTTTACAAAAATTGGAATTTATTTTCATATGACTCACACAAGGGAAATAATAGTCAATCTAGGAAGGCTAGTTAATTTTACCACCATTCACAAGGGAGTTATGAGGCCTGGTGTTATCAATGTGACAACATGGGAAAATGAGATTTTAGAGTCTTAACCACTTGTGGAGTATCATCTTTATAGGAAAATTGCATGACTATACCATGTGTGAAATAGGTTACAATAGGATGTTAGTGGTAGAGGCTAAGTAACGTCATAGAGTTTAGGGGAATAGGTTGTTACCATTCAATTATAGTAAAGAATTTTGGTAAATGCTACTCCTTCAGGCCATGGTTGTGGTCATGGAGCTCATGGTCAAATCTCGTAGGGGAAGAAGGGTAGTGTGACTCCAGGAAGTTAGGATATAGTATATGGTCATGGAGAAGGATTTTTGTATATAGTGTATCCTATATTGATAGAGCCTGATGTCGGGCCATCAACCATTCAAGGTATGATTTGGGATGTGTCTGATTTCACTTTTTCATAATTTGACACTATTCCCTTTCCCTCTTTTCTATCTTTTTATTTTGTTAGAGTCTTTGATTGTGTTGTGGTGTTTATATACAGTGTGATCTTGATTGATACACCCATGGGAATGAAGTTATAGAAGAATAAAAATTGTGTTGGTTGGGTTTTGGTCATAATAAAATATCATTTCTTATGGGACTTATTCATGTAAGAAATTGGTGTTTTTGATATATTTTTTGGGATGAACTAGATCATCAATTACTAATATCAAATTAATTTTTACCATTTTTGGGATTCTTTTATAGCACTTGAGGGCAGATTATTTTTATATCTTGAAGAGTGGGATGTTTGGGTCAGTCATATCACATCAGACCTACAACAAATAAGTGGCATGATCACCTAAGTGACTAGTCTTATACATGATTAATGAGAGACTCAATAGCCTATTTTTACTCTTTTTTTATTTATTCCAAGACATCTGTCATGTGAACATATCCAAATTTTCACCCTATTTAGGTATTGACTTCATGATTGAGCTTTTCCCTAGTGTAGGGAAAATCTCCACTCCACCTTATCATATAGCTCCTACTGATCTTAAAAAGAACAAGAACAATCAAGGAGACTATGTGGAAAAAGGGTTCATTCGATAGAGCATTTCAGCTTGGTGTTATTTGGTTTATTTTTTGGTGAAGCTCGATGAATCTCTATGGTTATGTATAGATTATTAGTGTCCTAAACAAGTAATGGTTAAGAATTTTTACTCACTCCCCCACATTGATGACCTATTTGACCAACTTAAGGGGGATTATTTCTTCTCAAAGAACTATAATTGTTTAGGTAGTAAAACCATATAATTTCTTTTTTATGGACTTCAAAAGTATTTATTGCCTTTATGAGTACCTAGGGTTGTTGTTCAAGTAGATGAACACACCATCGGTCTTTATGGATCTCATGAATATAGTATTCCATCAGTATATGAACTCTTTTATAGTTTTTATGATTTTTTTTAAATCCATGTTCATAGAGGATCATACTATACATATGGATATGGTGTTGAGCATCCATCAGGGTCATCAACATTATGCTTAATTCACTAAATGTCAGTTTTGGTTGTATCGAGTGCATTTCTTGGGGCTTGTAATATCTGAGGATGAAGTTTATATATATCCTGAGAAGGTTGATATCATGATTTCTTGAGGGAGGCCCAAGAATGTTTTTGAGATTCTTAGCATTCTGGGGCTAGTTGGATATTACCATATAATTATCAAGGAATTATCCTTCTTTGTGGTTCTATTGATAGGATATAGCAAGAAAGGGGTTATGTTTGGTTAGTTTGATACTTGTGAGACAACTTTTCTAAAGCTAATTAATAGGATTATAATCAGACTAATTAAGAACGTACCCAATCTTGGAAAGGAGTACACCTTAAATTTTGATGCAATATGTGTCATCTTGTTGGTAGTGCTTATGCAGAAGGGCGGGTTGTCACTTACGGGTCAAGGTAATTGGGAAAACAAGAGTGTAACTACCCAACCATTGATTTTTAGGTAGTTATAGTGGTACATGACCTATGGTATTAATGAAACTGCCTTATGGGGGATATATTTATAGTTTATTCATATAAATGAAGAATAAAATACTTCTTTTCCCAATGAGAACTAAATCTCAAAAAAGGTTGTGTGTTGATTAGTCGTAACCATTTGTGCTCATGATGGATTACACTCCTAGGAAGGGTAATGTAGTGGAAAACACTCTAGGTAGGAAAATATAGATATATTTTTTACAAGTGTTTAGTTCTAAGTGGTAGATCAATTACTTGTTTACATATATGCATTTCAATCCAATAGTACCATATAAAAAAACATTGGCTTCCATATCTATTACTTCTTCACTCTTATATAGGGTAAAAGTTATACAGTTATCAAATTCTGACAGTCTAGTGATAAGGGATAATATATATGGTGGGCCCCCAAATTTATATGTCTTTATATGATCATGAGATTATTTATGTATGAGGTTGAGTGGTAGTCCCTGAGATCATTTGTGGAGACATAATGAGGGTATCACATGACTCAAGATGGGTTGTGTATATGGATAAAAGAAGATATATTGTGACATATTTAGTAAATATTGGGGTCCTAGAATGATGAAATACATAGTTGGTATTGTTTTTTGATGCTCCAACTACAAGTAGGCGAAGAACGACCATTAATGTCCTTCCGGTCTTCTCCATATTTCCCCCATTCCTGAGTGATAGTGGGGTGATGAGATGATGGATTTTGTGATGGGTCTATTTAGGACTACTTATTCAAAAGATGTAGTTTTTGTTTTCATTGACTATCTAATGAAGGTAACCCACTCAACACCAATCAAGGAGTGTTCTATAGTTTACGAGATTGGTAGATTGTGTGTCTCTAAGGTCATATGCCTATATGGTCTTCCATGGAGAATCATATCAAATATTGGTACTCAATTAACCTCAAGATTCTGGAAGGGCCTTTCAAAGGCACTAGGCACACATGTCCATTTGAGCACAACATATCATCCATGGATGGATGGGTAATCAGAGTGTACTATTTTTGTTTTAAAGGACATTTTTTAGATGTGGATCCTTGATTTCTATGTTACATGAGGATTCATATGGCTTTGGAATACTTCTATTAAACTAATAGATACCATGAATCTAACAAAATGGTATTGTATGAGGCCTTTTATGGAAGGTTGTTCCAATATCCCTTATGCTAGATGAAAGCATAAGAGTCATCAATGCTTTGTCAGAGCCTAATATAGGATATCTATGAGAAGTTCTAGAAAATCAAGAAGAGGTTGACAACTACCCAAATAAAGAAGAGGTCCTACATAGACCAAAGATGTTGTACCCAAGATTTTGAGGTGGGAGATTAGGTTTTCATACACGTAGCATTGAGCCTATGGAAACAACTTATTTAGAGGAACCGAATGTAGGAATCGAGGTTTGTTGGGACCTTTTAGATTATAGAGAGATTCAGAGAAATGGTTTATTGACTAGATCTCACATATAGGTATGAAATAATTTATGACATGTTCCACTTATCTTATCTTCAATGGTATCACCAATACCTACACCATGTTATCAATGCGGATGACATCAACTAGGGGGAAAATTATTCCTTTGAGGAACATCCCATGCGTATCATTGACCCCAGTGAAGATAACCTTTGTTGGAAGAGCATCCAACTAGTATGTGTCATATGGAAATATTTGTAAAACTAGAAGGAGACATGTGAATAAGAGTCAGACATTTGATCCAAATGGTTGGGTCCTTTTATTGATATTATTGATGTGGTTTGGGAGCATAGATCGAGGAAGAGATGACATATAGTTGGGAGGTTACAAAACCTCACCTCTTTTATAGTGTGATTTATTTTATGTTTCTGTTTAACCCTATATGAATTACCTATTTAATCATTTTAAAGGGGGTTTTTAGGTCTCAATGGTGTATAGGAAGTGTGGGAATAGGTAATGTAATTTAGCCTAAATGTTGTAGTGCCACCAGCTATTAAATGGTATTCCTATAGGCTTACAGAACCACTAGAACCCCATCATCTCACCAATAGGTGTTGCATAGTTTTTTGTGGGGGTAGTTTGGTTTTTTTACAATTTTTGTCACCCCATAAGATTCACAGATTTTATATTACCCCATTCTTTGTAAGTCCACTCCCATAAGCCTTTTCTTCTTAATTTTTTCTCTATGATGGATCTGCTTCACTGGATGTCTTTTTCTACATTTGTTTAGTGCATTGAAGAAATATATGTAAATATATGACTTTTATATACTATATTATTGTTTTCTTTTACTTTTATATGATTTATTCCTTATTTATCTCATATACCCAATCCATGGGGTGTTTCTTTATTACATCAATATCTCGAATTCTAAAATCAATCAATGGATGATATCGTATGTGTGGATATTCCTAGATATAAGGTAGGTGGTCCGTAAGTATTCTCCCATAATATCATTTTAATTTCTTATGTTCTAGTAATATTCCTCAAGAAGATTCTCATATTGGCCTTAATTGTTTCTCAAATACTTAAACCAATTAATTTTTTTACAATACAACCCCTTAAAATGTCATTATTATCAATGAAAAAAAGGGTTGAATCACGTGTGAAATTAGTTAGTCTTATTACTCTTATACTCTCCCATTAGTGATTGAAAATTTGATTTGGGTTAGTGTATAGTTTTGGTAATTGAGCATGGTAATTTGAGATGATATTTATGCTACCCTTTTTAAGTGTCTTGAAATTGGTTTTAGTCTTCAAAAATTGATATTTGGGTCTATTATTAAAATTGTTAAATGGATTACAAGTCATATTATTTTAATTTTTTTGGTATTATAGAATTAATGAGTTATGCATAATTCAAATATTATGTATGTGGTTTTATAACATATATATCATCAACTTTTGGTTAAACCTGGGGTGAACCAGACCCCCAGGTTAACATGTGGGTACCAGGATGGGTATATTACTCTTGAGTGCTAGATGGAATGGGGATATGAACATTACCCATGAAGAGTAGTGGTTTAGGGTTGGAATGGTCCTCATGATGTGCTCAGAGACATTTATCACTATCTAGAGCATGTTGGTTCATCATCAAGTGTCACCACAATGCTTAGGTTTAGAGTTTCATTTATTAGTTTATTTAACAACTTATTCAAAATTTCTATATATGGAACCGTCACATTCACTTTCTGTTTATAAAATATTATATAGGGATGTTGTTTTGGGTAGTATACTAAGTTGTAGTCACACCCTGATTTGGTTATATTTTAATACTCATGAATACTTCATTAATACAGGTATGGACAAGAATCAACAAACAATGATCAATTTTTGGTTTCATGATATGATATAGATGGGGGATGGGTGTTTTTATAGAGCTTGGGCCTTTATTGAGTATCATGTTGTCTTAAGTAGTTACCCTATATTCACTATTATACATGTTGTTGATATTATATGAAATTTATTCCTATTAACTATCTTTTAGCATCATTTTTTTTATATTGGATGGATTATATTTAGTTCAGGTTTTATTTAATTATTCTCCTCTAATTGGATGTGATGTTTATTTTTCCATTATTTATCATGGTTATTACAATTAGACCAGACGGTGTTGTCTCCCCAAGTAATCCTATTGGACCCTCTCCACTAGTTGGAATCCTCTAGCATATGGGGTGGCACACTTGAGGTATAGTGGTGACCATCAGTTTAATCAAAAATTATTGCAATGGGGAAGTGAGGTGTTATAATTAAAATCAAATTTCCTTGTAGTGATTTTACCAGGTGATTTCCTCATATCAATATTTAAACCTATAAAACGACTCCTAGAAATTGAAATTACATTCTTGGAATAAAAAATTTCATGAGAAATGATTTCATTATCCATGATCAACTATTGGGGCCCAAAATAAAATTTTTGATTAAAAAAATAAAATATGGAATATTTCTTCCTAATTGATTAGATAACATGTTTGAAAAAAATATAAATCACATTAGAAAGGCTACCATGTTTAAATTCTTTGAAAACACAATGTTTCAAAAATTCTAATACCAAATTAATAACAATAAAACTATAAGGACCATGATAATCATATCACTTCTAGAAATAATCTAAAAGTCTCAAAGCATTCAGGCATGCCACATGAAAAAACATTTAATAAAAGAGAACATGGAACTCATAAACTCAATAGGCCTTTGTTAGGTGTATAAATATTAAAAAATCAACAACCATAGTCTATTTTTTATCACTAGTAAATCCATCCTTCATCTATGGAGACAATAAAAATTTCATTCATTCATCCCCAATATTTGAAATTACAACACAATTACTATTTTTGACTGTATCATAATATCAATATATCAACCACTTAATACCATCTCCAATCAAAACCCAATGATGGCATCCCACTCACCCAGTGGCTATCCTCTCTGGTCTCACCTTCCCCTCTCCTCTTAGAGTTCTGTGGCCCTCGATTCTCTACCTTTTCTCATGCTTCATCATCCTTCATTCTTTCAAATTTATTCTTGATTCTCCTTAATTAAAATTGATTCATTTTGTTTGGGTTTCATCTATAGTGCTCTCAGGAATGGGATTTCTTCTATTGCACTTTTGGAATTCCCTTAAACATTTTTGTGAAGGTGAAGCCCTCAGCCATCCAAACCCTTCTCTAACCTCAGAATCCTCTGTGCATCTCCAAACCAGACATGGGCCACTAGGAACAATGTAGGTTTGTGTTAGCTGGTTTGGTGGTACATTAGTATTCTGATTATTTTTTGGCCAGCTTGTTCTATAATTTTATGGTTCTCTGCTCGTTAGTTGTTGGATTCATTTGGAACCCACTACCAATATGATCCCTTCTCTAACCTCTGGTTCCCCTGATCCTCTCCTTACTGGATTTGGTGAGGTGATGACTCTTTGGTTTTGGGATGTGTGGTTTGGTGTTCATTGGTTCCCCAAGCAATTCTGGAATCTGTTCCTTCTTGTTAAGATTTTAACTGGTCTGTTAGATATACTCTGTTTTTCTTCCTCAAAGGAATCAATAAGGGTTTGGTAATGTTTTCTTCAAGTGATGGATTCTTTTGATCCTCATTTTGTGATGAAGTATTTTTATGTATTTATATTCATTTCTATGATAGAAACTATGTTAATATGTCCTTCATTACAGTACTCTCTTATGAAGTGATGAAATTAGGGGGAGTAGCTCTCAATAGCTGACAACCTATGTTAACATGGCCTGAGGATGGGATACACGAATCCTTTATTTTTTTAGTTTAAAATTGGGATATGTGGTTTTATTTTATGATGACTTTGGATATGTAGTTTTGGTGATATTTTTTTATTTAATTATTTTTTTAATTTTTTAATCTTCATGGGGGTTTGGTTTAATTCTTATTTCCTGTGAGATTTCCACTTAACCATAAAGTGGATTTTCAAAAATACAAAAAGGATTTTTTTAAAGACTCTTATAAATCCTATATAGGTCATTTTCTCATTATAATAAATGGTGGGATATTTATCTATCATTTTTTTCTATGCATAGTTGTATGAACAATCATTATGTTGTTTGGTGGTGGTTACCAAAACTACCACATATTTCATAGTCATCAATCATTTATCTTGAGTTTTAATTTTTTAGAGGTAGATTTTATTTGTGCCATTTTGGATCATTTAATGTAGTTTTAAATTCATTTGATGGTTTTTAAAAAAAGAGTTGAAAATAAAATAGGGGAAGTCAAGATAACAACCTCTATATACATTAGTGGTGGTCATAGTAAGTAGAAGTTATTGTTAACCACTTCTAAATATATTTTAATGTACGTATTTAGAGGTAGTTATCATAATCTGATTCTAAATATATTTAAAAAAATATTAAAATATTTTATAATCAAATATGAATTTAAAAACTCTAAAATAAAATAAAATTAACCATAAATTCACAACAAGCTCATAATATATACCCCATCAAACATCCATAATCTTATATATATATAACATCCGAAAACCAATAATTTAATTCAACAATATATACATTAAAATTCATTCCAATAAAAACAACCCATAGACAATATACTTCCATCTCATGATGTCTATTGCATCCATCTACCTCCACATCATTTCATCAACTGGAACGAACTACATCATGTCATTAGCTGAACAAAAAAGAAGACATAAATCATAACTTAACAAAAAAAATTATAGAAGAATCATTGTTAGTATTTAATCATACCATAAAAACTAAGATTCATAAAGACTGCTTTATGAAGAATGTCATGGATCATAATATTCAACCTCTTACCTACTAGCATTATCTATCACCTAAAATAAAAACCGTAACATTTAACAATAGAAATGTGAAATAGAATAGGGACATGATATATTCATAGTGTTTCATATAAATTTTTTTAATTTATTAATAAAAAAATTAAATATTAAACATAAATGAAGTATTATATCATTCCTAAAACTTTTAAAACATAAAAATACCTATTTAAGATATGATTCAACACTTGAAACTGATATGGGATAAATATATAAAAATCTAATCAATTATTATAACAACGTGTGGTGTGCTTGAAATTTAATTAATAAATGAATTCTAAAGAATATGCTA
Source organism: Viscum album (assembly GCA_963277665.1). Taxonomy (NCBI): domain Eukaryota; kingdom Viridiplantae; phylum Streptophyta; class Magnoliopsida; order Santalales; family Viscaceae; genus Viscum; species Viscum album. The sequence continues at coordinate 1,042,233,022 of OY728129.1, forward strand.
TAGAAGCATTTCATATATTTAAAAAATAAGTAAATGATAATTTTCACATTATTTCACATAAATTTGAGGTCATTTACTCTTGTTTTTAAAGTTACATGCGTGTTTTATTATTTTAAAACACTAAAAATAGGTTTATGGTAATATTAGAAAAACTATAACTCAGAATCATGTGTTTTCAATTTATAAATTTTAAAAATTAATATATATTAATTTTACTATAATTATTTATCCATCCAACACCATTTTCTATGTTTTGACCCCATGGAACATGTTTTTAATGACTTTGGTATCTTTAGTATTTTTTATTGAGTCATTATTTTTACACCACATTCTATATGGATGAGTTTTATATATTTACATGTCACAAATAATTTACCGATGTTTATCTCATCATTTCATATCAATCTGAGATCATTTTATATAGTTATTACCAATATCATATTTTGTTATAAAATTTGGAAAATTATCCCTAATTCATTTTTGGCATATAGGTTTTGAATTCATATTTTTATAATATGTGATGTGGTCATTATGGATCGAAGTGCATGTTTTTAATATAAAACTTTCTTTTTTAGTTTAATACATATGTCACATATCAATATCAATAAAAAATCATATTATTTAACAACATTATGAAAATGATCAATAGTTCATTTTTGATGTGTATAAATTAACCACAACTCAATCGGGCACACGAAGTGAGCGGTATGACTGGATGTTCATGTTTTCATTATTAGTGTCATTTTACGTTAAAAAGCCTATCACATAGTCAAAACCAATAAAATGAGATCATATTTTTAAAAACAATTCCAAAAATGATCCATGATTTATTTTTTGATGTGTGGGAATTGAACACACATTAATTTGACACATGATGTGGTCGGTATGACTCAAATTCCTTTTTTTCATTATAAAAGTGTCTTTTTAGTTTTACTCTCTGATGTTTTAAGTGTTCCTTACTAAGGTGTAAATGTTATATAGAGTTTAGAATTTACCTCAGTAAGATGATCTATATGTAGGTAAATTTCCTTGAGGATCATGCGTACGATCCTCTGAAACATAAAAACTAATGCATTTTCTATTGATGACCACCACTAATCTAGTGTTAGCCTCTAAGAGTCATGTTCTTAGATTTTTACTTTTTACCATTAAATTTATATTTATGCCTCCCAATCAAAGGCACTATTTGGACACCAAAATGGTGTAGTTAGATATGATGATGATTACCTACCAAAGAAAGTTGATAGTGTATACCAAACCCCCATCCCTTATACACACCAGAGGTGATCCCTCCCTAAAATGGTTATAATTGCATCATTACCGAGGATGATTTTGAAGGGTTCACATCCTAGGCCTCATGAATTTTAACATGTTACTACACAAATATTAAAAATTATTTTTCTATTTTTTTGAACATCATAATATGATCTAATTAAAAAAATATTTCATTACAATTTATTATTTAACATAATAATGAAAAATAAATTATAATAGCAAAGTATTCTTAAACATAATTAATTGGGGATTATTATATGGATAAAAAAACCCCAATAGAGCTAATTGGACCACTTTGATACATGCAGCAAGACCCATTTATTTGGTATTAATGGTTATATTTTGTTATAATTTATTTTTCAATATTTTCTTTTTATAGTAATGAAATAAAATTGAATAATGATGAAAAGTGCATACTCCAACATCTCTGGTAGGTTGATTTAAAAAACTATCATCGGGTTTCCCATGAAATTTAAGCCACATCTTTTTCTATCATCGAGTTTCCCAAAATTGTGTATAATGTACAAAAATATATCTAACCATTCTAACATAAGTCTATAAATTTATAGTCTATTTTGAAAGTAAGAGGTTATTTTCAAACTAAAAATAATATTTTCTACTTATTTTTCTTTGGTACCTAGCAACTCTCCTACTCTAGGAATCAAATCTCATTACCAATCATTATTGACAACAGTACCACCCTTTCTTCTTCAACACAACACCAGTAATGTAATTAAAGTAAAAAAATAAAATAAAATATTATATAACAAAAAATTATTCAGATCCATTAGAATTAAAAATTAACATACACAATGTATTAAAATATATATTAATAATAGGGTACGTTCTAGTTTTAATACGTTAATATATATTTATTAAAATAATGAATTACTAGTGAATAAAATAATCTATTTTAAAATCATATTAAATTTTAATTAAAAATAATTATAATTTATTATAAATTTTAAAATCATATGAAATATTAATAAATAAAATTATATATTTTATAATAATTAAAGTAATAAATTAATAATAATTAATAACTAAACTAATATATTTTAAAATAACTAATCTAAAATATTAATAATAGTGAATAAAAAAATAATATATTATTAATAATTAAACAAATATATTTTAAAATAACTACGCTAATATATTATTTATAATTAATAACAAAAATAATTTAAAATAGATAAACTAATATATCATAATATTATATGTAATGGTAATTAAAAATAATTATATTCAATGTTAATTGAAATCAAGGGTGTCGAAATATTATTTTGGAATTAGATTTTCTCTCTCTAATCTCCTTTATGAATTCCCATTCAATTGTATGTATAACCTTGGGGATCCTTTAGGATGAGATTTGTTGTGTATGTTTGAGCTTCTATCATTGTTGATATTATTTTGAGAAAAGAGAGGGATATATGATTGCCCATCATATTAAAAAATATGGGAGTCTTTCTGATGTCTCGATTTGGGTTGGGTTTGTGCCCATTGAGGCTATATCCTTTGTATCTAAGGATCCAGTTTCATAATGATTAATTTTCTTTTTTGTTTCAAAAATAATTATAATCCATAAAAAACCAATGCTATCACTACTTATAAATCAATAAATAAACGTTAAGTTCTGTAGATAAAATTTAAAATTAATTATATATTCGTAATAATGACCAACACTGTAAAAAATTAAACAATTACCAACAATTATTACCAATGTCATTTTAAAATATCATGAAAATATTAATCATTTATATTTTTCAATATCGATCATATATTACTTGATATTTGATATATATATTTAATGAATGTATTTTATGGTGTTTTCATACATTTATATCTATAAATAACTATTGAATCTTGAAAATATGTGAACAATTTAAATTGTTTTGTATTTTATGGATGCCATAATACTATCTCTAGAAAAAGAGAAAAAAGAGATGAATATGGGGAAAAAACAGTTCATGTTGCAAAGTGTCACGATACTCAAAAATTGAGGATTCAACAGTGTTACAGAATTGGAGTAGGAAATTCTCGTTTTGTGCCTTTCAAAACACGATGTGAGTTCTCAGGAGAAGAAACAACCACCATTGCATGTCATCATATAGTACATTATATGGAAAAACATTACACATGTACACAATGCACAACGTGAAAGTTCAGGACAAAGAAAGATATAGATATTTTGATAGTAATGTAGATTACAAATCATGTAAATTTACACAACATGAATGTATCATGAAACATAAAAACAGATTCACTAGAAGCTGAGGGTTCGACAAAAACCATTATAAAACCACCGTCTCAGATGTACAGCTGAGATCATCTTGGATAAAGGGAGTGACACACACGAATTCCTTCCAGACCATGCTCACCAACATGGATCCTTTCTTCACCACATTTCTTTATGTTTTATTTATTTTTTTCTCACCCTATAATGCCTAGAATGAGGGGTTGATTTCTTTGTGTCATGGTGTCCATGATGAAAAGGGATTAAATAATTAAGGCATTTTATTTTTTATTACAATTTATGTAGGGATTTAAAGTTTTTTCTTCATTTATATCTCTTTATTGATTCTTCTTGCATGGTCTTTATGAGCAGGGTTTGGAAAGGGATTTAATTTCTTTCTTTATTGGAGCATGATTATTACCGGAGTTTATTGAATGCATCTATTTAATGTGATATATGGGGTTTATATTTCTACCTTGACCATTAAGAAATCTCTAACCCTATTTTTAAATAAGGTTTCTAGTTACCCATTCTTTTAAATATGAATTACTTAACCATGATAAAAAGATATTTTTGGATGGAAAGCATTTACTAAGACCATTGGACTGACTAAGATATGATTTTAACGACTCATAACTATTAATTAATTATTTAATACCTATTTATCCCATGAAACTGGATTCATTGCTACCTAACATCCCTTTTCTATTTTCTTCTCCCACTTTCTTCACCAATCATAGCCTTAGTAGATTAGATTTATTTTTTTAAAATCAAAAACTAGTTTAGGTCTTTATTGTTTAATAGATATATTATCCAACCCTATCTTTGTCAGATCGACCTTGGACTTTCATATTCTATACTACCCAATAGTTTAGTGGTTTGTTTGATTATTTTTATCAATTTCTAAATTCAGTAGCTCTATGGGAATTAACAACCTCTTATAGGCTATCAATATTATTATTATATTTTCAATAAATATAATAATTTTTATTTGAAATGTATCTCTCATAATTACATATTTTCCTTCAAAAATAATCTGGACTTACACATTAAACTAAAGTATCGATAATACGATTCTAGATGTTGAATATGTACAATTATAATGACAATTTAAAATATTTGTATAATTAATTTTCAACATATCTAATATTATATCCTACTGGGTTATCTTGAATTGAAACTTGGAAGGGTAAAGGTAATAAATATAAATTTAATAGAATCAATCAATTCAAGGAGTTATCTTTTGGAGTGTGAAGGGTCAATTATTCTGAATAATGGTATCAAATCCTTAGTTATAACAAATATTCTAAAACAATCCCACAATATGACATGAATAAGGATTGATGTATGTGCTAGATATTTTTAGGTTATCCCAAAAATAAATGTGAAAGGTTTGAGATACAAAATATAAGTGTGAGGGAATCGCTCGGGTCATTATTCTAGGTTTAGGCACTATTAAAAATAATGCCTTTACCAATGCTAAAAAACAGTTTTATCTTTGTTACAAAGGGACTTATAATTTTATCATATTTAAAAGTTGGACAATTTTATCATCACTAAAAGAGCACTGATAAATACACCCTTTATTATCACCAAAAAAGTGACAATAAATATGGTGTTTATTAGTTCCTTTTTAGCACTAATAAAACTAAAATAAATTAAAAAAACATTCTATGGTTATGGGTGATAATTTCAATCTACCATGAAGCACATATATGAAACTCCCTTCCCACTTATATCACTTCTAATTATAACCAATATCAGTACTTGTGAAAATAAACTACCCCTCCACCCTGATATACCATGCACACTTGTAAGGATTCGAACCTCTAACCTCCTTTTATAAATAGAGCATCCTAACCATTGATTAATGACATAATAACACATGAAATAAATATATAATTAATTCTATAGAGGTGGAATTAAAACCCCTACCTAGTACATTATAAATAAGAACCATTTCCACTAGCTAATTACAAGGTGTATGAAGGAACTGACCATAAACGTAAGGTTGTGGATGATCCATAGTCTATCACAAATGGAAGGAAAATAGGGGTTGAAACACTTTTAGAGACCATTCTCCTTGAGAAGAAGAATCTAAATTATTATCAACACTATTCATGGATAAAAATATGATATAAGGATTATTATAGTTATATAATTTAATACTATAGATCAACTAAAAGGTAGTTCTATAAAAATCCTTTAACAAGGGAAACAAGTCATTTTTGTTTTAGGTGTGGTTAAAAGGGGATACCCTTTATCATCACTAGAAAAACAATTACAAAGGGAAATTTTACCAATGATATAAATAGAATTTATGAAGGCTATACTACAAAAATGTGCAATTAAAATTATAACACCCTATAGTATGAAATATAGTTATATAGAAATTTATAATTTAATTGAAATAAAAATTATATGTCAAATCTAAAAAACACTATATTATTGAAATTCCAAAAAATTTTCTGTAAAATTAAATTATTATGTATAATTTATCACAAAAAACTCAAAAACAGCTGTGGTTTCATTATGTTTGGCACCTGAACCCATCTAAAAAACCTGATTGTGGTATCAGTTTCTGAACAAACCACCCTAATTCGTGAAAAAGAATCCATCTGTATATGAAAAAAACACTCATTTTAGTAATAATACAAATTAATAAATTAAACATAAATATGAAGAAATATATTAGTAAAATTACAGTTTTAAACTTAAACCAAACCATTTTATTCATACCGGTCACATTGTATATCAGATTAAGGTGTGGCTGATTCCTATACATCACAAATGAATTATAGAATATTTTAATAAAGTATCAAAATAATTCACATATGTTTTCTTATTTTTTTAGTATGCCATGTTTGTTTTTAACTAAAATGTTAATTTTAAACTGATAACATACACTTTGAATAATATTGGGAACACTGTGAATCAGATTGAGGTGAAAATGATTCCGACACATTGAAAATTATTTAGGGATCATTATATTAATGTTTCAAAAAAAAATCCAAATTCATTTTCATAGATTTGAGTATGTGATTTGTGTTTTGAACTAAAATGTCAATTTTAAATAAAAACACACTTTGAGTCGTACTGGGAACACCATGAATTGGATTTATGTACGGTTGATTCTTAAAAATCAAAAATGATGTAAGGATCATTATCCTAAATTTTCAAAATAGTATAAAAGTTATTTCTCGGTTTTGATTACATCACATGTCTTTTTTTAAATCCCATTTTAAACTGAAAAAAAACACTCTCATTCATACTCATCATATATTGAGTCATTTGGACATGATAGAGATTAGTATACATCAAAAATGTCTTATGAATCATTTTCCAAAAGTATAAATAAAATTCGGTCATGTTTTCTTATTTTTTAATGATTGACACGTGTTTTAAACTAAAATGTCAATTTTAAACAGATAATGGATGCTTTGTGTCATACCAGGAACAATATGTATCGTATTTGGGTGAGAATGATTCCTCTACATCACAAATTACATATGGATCATTGTTTAAATGTAGAAAAACAATATGAATGTTTTTTCTATATTTTCGATAATGTGATGTTTGTTTTGAACTTAAATGTCAATTTTAAATAAAAAAGCCTAATCAGAGTTGTGCGTGTGTCATATTGCATTGCATTGATGTGAGGATATTTTCAACACCTCTAAAATTACATAAGGATCATTTTACAAAATTATCTAAACCATACAAATTTGTTTTCTTTGTTTTGAGTCTATCACATATCTTTTTTACTAAATTGTGAATTTAAATAGAAAACATACTCATTGAGTTATACTAGTCATATCATGTGTTAGATTGATGTGACCCAAATTATTACACACAAAAATTAATTATGAATCATTTCCCCAGTGTTTCAATTTAATTCAATTATGTTTGATAAATTTTTAGTTAGTGAACCATGTTTTGAACTAAAATTTTTAATTTAAACTGATAACATACACTTTTATTTATACAAGGAACAATATGTATCAGATTGATATGTGGTTTATTCCTACATGTCACAAATGAATTATGGGAAATTTTACTAATGTATGAAAACAATAATTACACATTTCCTCGGTTTTGAGTATGTGACTGGTGTTTTGAACTAAAATATCAATTTTAAATTAAAACATGTTTTGAGTCATACCGTTCACACTGTTCATCAATTTGACTTGGGTTTTATTCCTACATGTATAAAATTACTTAATGATCATTTTCCTAATGTATAAAAATAATAAAAACTTATTTTATTAGTTTTGAGTAAGTCATGTGTCTTTTTTATTGAAATCTAATTCGAAACTAAAAACATTAAACATTAGTCATAATAGTCACATTATCAATTAGATTTATGAGAGACTAATTATTGTATGTGAAAAATTACTTTTTAATCATTTTCCTATATAATTAAGGCCATCAAATCATGCTTAATTAGTTTTCAATGTACGACACATGTTTTGAACTAAAATTTCAATTTTAAACTAATAATAGAGACTTGTGTATTGGATTGATATTTGGATGATTCCTAGACGTAAAAAATTAAATATGGATCATTTTTCGAAAGAATCAAAACAATATGAATACATTTTCTTATTTTTCACTATGTTATGTCTGTTTTGAACAGAAATGACACTTTTAAATTGAATGAAAAACTGGGAGTCATATCAGTCACACTGTGCATCGTATTAAGGTTTGGTTGTTTCCAAAATGTCAAAAATGAAATATGGAATAATATAATAATGTATAAAATCAATACAAATTCATTTTCTTAGTTTTGAGTAGGTCACATGTCATTCTTACTGAAATGTATATTTACATCGAAAACACCAACATTGAGTTATAATAAGTCACATCATGTGTTGTTATTATGTGATACTAATGAATTCATTACTAAAATGAATTATGAATAATTTTCCTAAATTATCAAGACAATTTGAGCATGTTTTCTTGGGTTTCAGCGAGTAACAAACTTTTTGAACTAAAATTTCAATTTTAAACTAATAAAAAACACTTTGAGTCATATCACGAACACTATGTATTATACTGAAGTGTGGATGATTTATAATGATCAACAATGACTTATGATTAATTTTGTTAATGTATCAAAACAATAAAAAATTCTTTACTCAGTATTCAATATCTGACTTGAGTTTTGTACTAAAATGTCAATTTTAAATAAAAAACCCACCTGAAGTCTTACTACTGACACCATGCATCAAATTTATGTGCATTTGATTTCAACATGTCCAAAATTACATATAGATAATTATCCTAATTCATTGAAACAGTCTGAATTTGTTTTATTAGTTTTCAGTATGTCATGGGTGTTCATACTGAAATGTCATTTTAAACGTAAAACACACACTTTGAGTGATAACAGTCACATAATGTATCATATTGATCTGATATTGATTCATACATGTCTCAAATGAAATATTAATAGTTTTTCTAAATTATCAATATAGTCTGAAAACAGTTTCTTATCTTATAATGAGTGACACATTCTTTGGACTAAAATGTCAACTTTAAACTAATTACATACACTTTGAGTCACACTAGGCACACTATGATTCAGATTTAGGTATGGATGATTTGGGAGAGGCTTGTTTAGTGCATGATTTATATGAAAATTTAATAAATAAGTATTAGATAACAATGAAAATGAGAATAACAAAAAAATTATTTTAAATGATGAAAACAATTCAATAAATAAGTTGTAGAAATTCATCTCTTCATGATGATTGTATACAATGTGATAGCATGTACTCTACGAAATCATTTTTAAAAATATATATTTCCTCTTGTAAATAAGAGGATTATCGATAGTTCTGGTAGTACTAATGAATTTAAATAAAGTATTAATGAATATTTTAAATGAAATTGTAATTATCATGTGAAATACCTCTTCCGGGATGCTAGTTTGTTGATGGAATGCAATATATTTCATAAATTTTCTACTATAATAACTGTAATATTTTCCATTATTATTTCCCAAACAATACATAACGATTAGGAAAAATAATTATTTTGTTTTTATATACGTTTTGATAGTGTAATGTTATTATATATACCATAATACTTATCCATTTGTATAATTCGATAGGTTTTTGTTCCCATAGACTATCCCCAAGCTATGATTTTGATGATATTTAAACCCATCCCTATCATAATATAATCTTCATTAAAAAATAATATAAATAATATAAATTTATGTTTATTTATAAAATGTTGCATGTAGTGTATTAGAATTGGTAAACATCGTCATGTGTGGTCCATGGTTGGTATTGATGGGTGATCGGTGGCACAGATACATCGCCCATGACGATGCAATAGTAGTATAATACCCTAGTAAAAATAATGTGGGTCTTTCCATAGTGCATCTCCATGGAGTTTTAGAGTGCATGTCCCATATTTTCAAGGCAAATAGATCAGATGTATAAGAGGGTATGGCATCTGCCATCAAAATGAGGCATCATGCATCTTTGTACAAGGCATTGCTAGCTATGCAAGCCATTCGAGGGTTGGGATCTTGATAAAAAAAATGTATCATTTCTCTAGTGGTGTGAATATTTTACGGTTTCATGTATTTGGGATCGTCTGGGTCATGTTCTATGGCCATGTGCCCCTAGGCCTATGGGTCATGTAGGGGTCCCCCCTCATGCTAATTAAAATGGGGGAAATGAATAAAAAGTAAATATCATTCGGTCTTGGCGGGTAATACGTAATGAAATGAATGAAAATATATTTGATATGATTAAATTGTTGAGTTTTTCCTTCATATAATTGGTATTATGAAGATTATATCATTTTTATGTTTTCTTTCAATCATTATGTCCATTTTTTTAACAATTACATTATATTTTATTGGTTCTGATTATAATAGTTGTGTATAAGTGTTATGAAGAATAATGAGTGAAAACATATGTTCAAGGGGTTTTCCCTTCAAATAGTATTAATATATATTCCTTTAAAAAATATGAATAGTATTTAATTATAAATAAAATTGTAGATCAGCTATTGTACAAGAAAATCATGAAAACACTCCTCATATAGTCCTTTAAAACTAAGACAACTTTCCATTTACTTGTGAGGATTTCATTTACATTATCAAGACTAATATATTCTATAATGACATACCCATAAATTTAATCTTCAAAATAAATTGTGGTCATATCACTAATTTATTATTTTGTATCCACGTGAACCTTTAATGTTAATAAATTGAGAGGTTGAACTAGATGTGATATGTAAATTTTTGAAGATCTTTTTGAGTGATTGGTTGATCCATTAGATCATTTTTATTTGACTTTTCTTTTAACTCTTCCATTTTTCTGTGTATAATAACATTTATCAATTTAGGGTTTTTTTAATTATTTTTTAATTTTTTTCATAAAAAAAATTAGAAAGGAATACCACCTTGTTAACATGTATTTTATGGGATCAAACATCCATGATTTGGTTATTCCAATAGCAATATTTACAGTATCAATATCAGCCTCATCAGGTGAAATGGGTATTTTGAAACTTGGTTCATGAGATATGCGAATCCCCACTCTCAAATTACCCATTAGATTCGTGTGTGTGTAGAATAACTCATTGGATACTGTACATGGTACCCCTCACAAGAATGCAATTTTTGGGTGTTGATAGATATAAATAACAGTCATTTTCACCCTATATAATATCAATACAAGAATGGTATCAATGTCTAATAGTTTCAATTTTCATAGAAATAATTATGATAATATTAATTACCCCTTCTAATATAACCCTTTTATGGGAATGGATCACCTCAAAGCTGGTAGGGGGGATCTTCACGCTACCGTTTTTATTGTGTTGTTTCTTCTATTTTATTCATTCCCATATTTTTTCGAAGGGTTTAGAATTTAAAATATTTTAATATTCTATATAATATTTTTATGTCATCATCACTTTTATTTTATTATCTTTATCCCCATTTTCATTTCTTTTCTCAAAATATGTTCGGGGTGACACCCCAAAACCCACACCTCTGACAGAACCATACTTTTCTGTCCACATCAAGGATACTTATAGTAGATGTTCATTAGGTATATTTGATGACAATTCTTGTGTCTGAGTTAGATAAAAAATATAGGAATGTATGTATCCATTATTATATAATATCAATTTAATGGAAAAAAATTAATTATGTTATAATTATACATGCTACCCACACTTTTTGTGTGTTTTCATCTATTAGTGTCCTATAACTAGTTACATGCGCCTCCTTCAATATCACATTATCTGTGATGGAAGTGGGTTTATATTTTTATTCATCAATATTCATATAAACAAAGGAACATAATCATGTTTCTATTTTATGTCACATCAAAGTATTACTATAGATTAAAAATACATAACATTTTTTTTCATGTGAAGCGCACCTCATCCTTGCTTTATGATAATGGTACATTTGTTTGACTACACTTTTCAAATTTTAATCAATTAGTTGTTGTTTCATAAATTAACAATTCTTAATGATAGTTATTAATACACATAGTGTCAAGTAATGTATTACAAGTCACAATGTCCATGAAAAGATGTCTCCTCATGATGAATAATAAATACATCACATGCTTGTTGTTTTATTAGGTATGAATACATATATAGTTAGTTCATCCTTATTTTCCCTTCAATTACATTAATTAAATACTTCATAATAATTGTATGATATTATATATGATCCTTTCTAGATATAATTAATAAAAAATCATTCAGGTTCTATAAGATATAATTAAGAGTAAATCAATGTTTCCTATTTTTTCATTTTAGTAAAATAAATAAAGTATATCACATGATTTTTCACAAATATCATCCCAAATTATATCCTTTTGTGTGGTAACAACATTGTTCCATTAATTTATATCAATTGGCATGTTCATTCTAGTGGTGGTCCCAAAGTAACTATTGAACTTGACCTTATTTATGTTAACAGGATGGTAAAGTGTATTCTATCCAACATCGAATTTGATGTCATTGTTTCTCAACCAAATAATTTTTTTGAAAAAATAATTCTACAATTCTCCAATATTATATGGGACACAATTTTTTCTTTTCCTACATTTTCATTATCTTTAACACCATCAGTATAATGATCCCCTATATTGGTAGCATCGACATGTGAATAAGATTTTTTCCCTATACATTTAGAGTGTCATCACGTGGAGATATCAATAGTTCCTCAGGATTGAGAGCATAAAGAGATGAAAAAGTCATTTTCAATATAATTTATTTAAAATTTAATTTATATCACAGAAATGATGTTGAGAAATAATAATAATATGAGATAACATAATATATATTGCAAAAAATATAACCTGATTATTGAAATCAATTTTTTAAAATGTTAAAGAGATTTATACACTATATCGAGTATCTAAATCCCCTCATTATTGCCTCCTATATCATACAATACCCCTTCTAAATTGTGACTATTGCAATGTGATTGCGATGTTCTAATGAATGTGGAATCCGTCGTTGAATTTACATCTATCCATTCAGTGATTTTGGTCAATAATAGAACACTCAGAAACATTAAATTTCTAGGATCTGGAACATAAAATACTTGTACTAACTATGATTCCATTATAAATTATTCATCTTTGAACCCTATCCCATAGAAACCCACTTTCATGAATCCTAATTCATCTATTTTAACTGCACTTCTGTTATCAACCTACTTACATTGAAAAATAGATACTTATATATTTTAACACCAATATTTTTTATTGATTCCAAGGTATAAAATATTTGTATAAATTTCATTTCAATAATTGGTACTATATTTTTTCAATGATTTCAACCATGGTGTGTCTGACTATTTATGTTACTGCACACTGATGCGTCCTTTTTTGTTTCCACACATTCCCAAATTCCAAAGGTGGACATCATTCATCACTACTTCCAAGGGTGCTTTAGGAAAATAAAATGTGATTTCAAGCCTTGTATTCAGGCCACTTGGCCTTAGGCCTTCAGGATATGTAACAGGTCTCCCACTACCCACACTAAAGAGGTATTTTCTTTAAATAATAAATTGAGGCTTTGGACCCATCCTTAAGAAAAATATACCCACTTGCATTGAAAAATAAACACTTATATAGTTTAACTCCAATATTTTTTAATTATTCCAATGTATGAAATATTTGTATAAATTGGATTTCAATCATTGGTACTATATTTTTTTGATGCATTCAACCATGGTGTGCTTGCCTCATTATGCTAATGCACGCTGGTACATCCAGTTTTGTTTCCTCACATTCCCACATTCCAAAGGTGGGCATCATTCATCACTACTTTAGAGATGTCTACTCCTTGATCAAAGCTAGATGATGAGATGTAGTTTTCTCCTTCTGTGTCTTCCTCCTATTAAATTGTATCCATTTACAGGTATACCTTATAGATTATGATTTTATTTTTGAACCATATTTCTGTTTCTATTTCTGCGTGGACACTAGTTAATTACATTGCTTTGGTCTGGACATTCAAAAGGTTCATGTCAGGGCAGAAATCTTCGGTTAGTAGAGTAGTTATGTTGGGCATCATTGGCATGTCTGGATGCTAGAACATTGCTACAATTGTATTCTTCCTCATAAGACGGATTCTCAAGGGCTTGGAAACCCATGGAATCCCATGTCAATTGACTAGTATCTTATGTTAGAGGAATCTTTTCTGAGTTTTTTTCTCAGGTATCCCATGTTAAACATAAGGTAGGCTATAAGTTTAACGTATTGAGGATATGGAATAAGCTGATCAAAATACTTGTGAATGTGGATCATATATTTAAATTCCTATAAGTGAGAACCGAGAAGGTTTAATAGATGTGTGGGAATGCCTTGGTTTATAAACCTAGATGATGTGTCCCATAAAAGGAATGATCTCACAGTGTGAAGGATGATCTGGACACCATTGAGGGTGGATCGGGTGGGTGGGTCATAATGAGGGGGACACCAAGGTTTACCACTGGCTAGTATTGAACCTCATGGAGGATTCCTACATACCCAATGTATAAGAGATGGATTAAATACCACATATTTCAAGGGGTGACGTGGGGATTGAACATGGATACATTCCTTTCACAAGAGGAGGACTATTGGTTGAATAAATATTGGTTGTGTTTGTCTTATTCATGGTTATTTGCCTGAGTGCTTCTAGGAGTAGAAATAATGTGGATGGAATGATATCAACGAGATGTGCAGGGCCTAGTAAGAATAAATATGGATATAAAGGAAGTGTTAAAATGGAATGGATAGAGTGGATGGATTATGACGAGTGATGGGAATGAACTTTGAGGAGGATTTTTACATATCATAGTGTCTAGGAATCAAAGTACATGTAGTTCGGGAGTGGGGTGATGCGACACATAAGGAGGTGGATTGTGAGAATAGAACAGATGGATTGGGACCCAAAGGAAGTGTATCCTCTGGGATAGGTAAAGATCCTCCCTAGACATTGTGACTTGAGGGAAGGACCATGATGGAAATAGATGATGGGATTGAACCATGTGGAGGTTTCTTATGTACCTGGTTTAGAAGATGGGGTTCAAATGCAACATACTTTAGGTATCCCATAAATTTCAACATCATATGGTAAGGAAGTGGGTGAATCAATATAAATATGATGGTTTCCGGCTTTAACCATGGGGAGGATTCCTACATACCCTATGTAGGATACAAGGATCAAAGTCCATGTAATTTATGATGGAATAAGTGCTAACAAAATTCTAGATATCATTTGATATGATGGGGATTAAGAATTGTTAGTGGCCCAAATGGATGGATCTAAACAACTTAGGGAGGTAGATTTGGGGGATGTTTCCAACAAAGGGAAGTCGGCACATCATTAAAGTAAATTATTAAGAGAGAGCACTATAGTTTACCATTGGTTGGGATTGAACATGGGAGAGGCTCGTACATACCATGTTTAGAAGATTGGTAACAAAACCTACATGGTTACAAAGTGTAATGGGGCCTATACAATGAGGTGGACCAGATGGATTCACAATCACTAATGACCTATAAGTCCACATAAGTCATTCTTAGGGTAAAAAAATAATAAGAAGTATACCAGATGGTCTCATAGAGAAATTGGAATCAGTGGGGAATGGTGTGCTGATTACATGTATGATCCACCTAGGGAGATGGAAATTGGGGCTTACTCCAGGTGGGATTCCATAAGTGAGACACCCAATGTGCATTTCATGGGGTGAAACTAAAGTTTAACATTCTATGTTGAGGATGATGGGGCTAGGAAGTTTAACGTCCTACAGCTCAGATAGGGAGAATTCACTCTTTACCCCTTGGATTTAAATATTTGTATGTCATGCACCTTTGAATGATGCACATCCCAAACAATTCCTAAAGGGAGTTAGTGGAGGAATGGTCGCATGTGTGGTCCATGTTAGCATTGCTATACCAAAAAGAAATATCCATTAGCATACACATGAAAAAAATTAATAGGTAGGGAATTAAAATGAGGGATACCACACATGTAAAATATGAAATCACTTCACACAAGTCATGATAACCACATAGGGGAGTACCTCACAAAGCCTGGGGGATCACTAAGAAGACATTAATGAAGAATGGTTGCTTCAAAAAGGGAATGTGCTTCATGAATAAATGACCCTTGTGGATCATGGGTCCCTTTCCTTAGAATAGAGATTATGAGAATATTTCCCTATGAAGGATTTATGCTTCATGTATCCTTGAGGAATTTAAGGGGTATCCCTCCTTCGTGAAGGGAGGAGGCCTTAATGAAGGGAATACCTACCATATGTAGGGGCTATGAGGAACAAAGTAAAGCATAGATCACGATGCTCAAGTACCTTGGCTGATCCATTATTTTTTCAGGTTCTCGGTGCTCAGGAGTATCATGAGATGGGAGATTGAAAGTGAAACGTTCAGGGTAAATATGATTTTAACGTAGGGAAGTTGAGTATTTATTGGAAACATGTCTCATGATGGTAGAAGGGAATTTCGCGAAGCAGTAGGGATTTGTCAGACTCATGGAGGAACCTTCAATGATGATCATGTATTCGTGGTGCTCTTCAGACTCACAGAGGTACCGTCATCCACCTTCGCGCATGTGATGGTGACTGGTCTTCATAATGGGGCATCATGAGGCAATCTCCTTTGATGAATTTTAGGGTTGTTTGAGTCTGAATTAGCTTCAAAATTATTGTTAATTATTATTTGTCTTCAGTAGTATGATTTTGGTGCCAAGAAATTCACCACCTCATAATAGGATCCGATCAGAAAAGAGGGTCAGATTCTGAGGTTTCATCACCAAAAAAATTTTTGGGTCATGAAACTACCTCACGAGCCATACAAGGTGTGACGCGCTGCAATGTTTGGGTACGTGAATCTCGATGCAAATCTCAGCCATCCATTTCATATAAATATCATGTGTGGGGCCCATTTTTGTACTGGATCTCCACAAACGATTGTACCGAAGCACTCTTTTCATGACGCAATCTTCCTCTTGAATGCATCTCTATGAACTGGGTTTCATGGTCATTTTCTATGCATTTTGTGCACTGTAGGGGCAGATTCACGAGGTCTGTACATATTGATCTGGGACTACCTCAGTCAAAAATTATTGGAATGTAGTCACGAACTAGATGTTTCATGGAATCAAGAGAATTTTATCAGCACTTGGAATCTTTTGGAGGTTAAAAATAAGATCTGGTGCCTAAAAGAATGGGTGGACAATATATGTTCATTCATTTCAATCCAGACGAGGCTTGTTGCGCGCTAAGGTCCCAAATAATAGATACCCAAGAGTATATGAGTCAAGCATCACACTAGGTGGCCGATATTTATATTAAGTGGGACCAGGGACAAATCAGGGTGGATGATCTTCATTTTGTGGCTATTGATGAAGAAAAGGGGATTATAAGGGGACAATAGGACTTATAGGCTGACATCCAGAAGGTTGTGGAGTTGAAACTCTCCATTAAAGGGGCCAATCCATAAGGGTTGTCTTTTTTCAACCTCATTTATTTGTTTTCATTCTCATATTGAACTATGTTCTTGGACACGTTCTTTCTTACTTTAATTATTTCATTTCATTCAAATATGTGAAATAACTAAGGATCAATCCCTAATATCACTTGTTTCATGAACGGTGTGAGAAACAAGAGATGATCACATAATTTTTCACGTCATATGAGAGTGGAAATTAATAATCAAATAATCAAGTTCAACTATTGTTGACTGACCACCCAGAGTATTCAGACCAATAAAGGTTTTGGTTGGGGGATAGGGTCTTGGAACAACCAACATTATTTCCCCAATGTGCTCTAGTGCATGAGTGGGATTATTCAAGGGGTATTGGAATCAATCCAGAAAAAGGGGACATGGGAAGTGTGCATAGAAATGACCGAAATTTGGAATCACAGAGAGGATGGTATGCCTGTATGAGATAAAAGTTACCCGTATTCGATACACATTATTCAAAAAGTTATCCTAAAATGGGGGAAAACAAATGAAGCTGATTCCAAGCCGTATCAGAAACACAAGACCAAACTAGAAATGTCATCTGATATCTTATAGGGCCTTGGACCACAATGGTTGGTCATTTATAGTAGAATAGCAAATCTTTTATGGTTTCCATTTAGACAAGAAACATGATGATGATTTAAATTAGGGTCATGTCAAGCATGTATTGGAGTCATGAAATGTTCAAAATACTTCCAACTGTCTTGAAATTATTCCATCGTGAATGAGAGTACACTTGTGTGGGCACATTGGGATGAACAAAGATCAAACCCATATTCTATAAAGGGTCTCACTATAAAGGGCCTAGGATGCCTCACAATTTTACATCATGTGAAAGGGATAATCCATAACAAAGTTTAACATAATGTGATCCAGACATGTCTTGCAACTTAAAATCGTATAATAGGGATGTTGCACATAGTTTATGGTCATATTTCATGGACACTGCCCAAGAGTATAGTGTCATGTTACATGGAATAAAATGTCTATTACTAGAATTATTTCATGGAATGGAGAATATAAACCTGACATGAATTATCCAAAATCAGATTACGCACCTTAAAAGTATTAGGGAACAAATAGAAAGGGGGGAAATGTGATTTGGCGAGAGGTGAATATCACAGTAGGGTTTTCAGTTTAAGGTCATAAATTTTAAATCCCAATAGGTCCAAGGGTCCCAAAAAGGTAAATTAACATGTGGTTGGGCCCAAGATAAATTGTCCGAGTGATGATATGTATCCTGTAAGTAAGAGAATCAAGCCAAAACTGGTTATTGAAGAACATAATAGTTGGATACCAACACTGGCAGGGGAAATCCTCTATAGTGAGGAAGCTAAAACCTCCCATAATCATAAGGGGGAATCCAAAATTCTCTTAGGGTAGGTTTATAGTATATCATCATTAATTGATGATGATGATTTCTTTGTTTATGTTCAGAGAGATCAAACCACTAGTCTCCTAGTTTAAGGTCATAGAGCATTGTCCATGAGCAATGTTATCTCAATTGGGTATGTGTGGTTGGGAATTATGATGAACAAAGTGTGAATGTGGCCAAAGAGGCCTGCACACACAACATTTTCATTCTTGGGGAATATTTCCAGTAGTTTAATGGCATTAAGATAAGACTATTGGGGGGAATTCTCATCTCAAGGGAACACATGTGGTATACAAGAGGTAAAACCCAATGTCAATGAGGGATAATAGAGCCCATGTTCCCCATCGATGTCTCAATATGGACTGCATACAGTTTAACTTCATAGATCATAGATGATGGGAAAGGGAAAATAGTAGAAGGTTTTAATGAGTTTTTGGATGGGCCCAAATAAAAAGTGCATGGGCGTCACTACATATCCCATAAGGATGTGAATCCAGACACATTTAGTTCAAAGATACCTCGTATTTTAACATATTGAGGTATAGAAGAAGAATATTTGATGTGAAAAGGGGAGACAACATTCCTTTTGTACCCAAAATCAATGATCTAGGTGTCATGAAATATCCCATAAGTATAGGAATCAAGACACACATAGTTTTTGAAGTTAAATTTACCTATGTAGGTCTGACCCATACATAGAGAGAGGATTCATTAGATATTCCTTGATTATTATTTTATTTTGAGTGGCTAGGCCAGGATAGATATTCTAGGAATCACCACATGAATTAATCTATGTCTAGGTCTTGAAAGGTGGAATGGTAGATGACCAGTGCCAAGGATGATTCCTTATCAAATGAGAACTCCACAATGTTGTGCCATTTTTTGTTGTGCATCCATGATGATGATGCCACATTTTTAAGGTCATATAACAGGACCAACCTATTTATTTTAATGTCATGTGGTAAGGATGATGGAGTTGGTATTTTATAATGTGTGTGTATGGAATGGAAACTAAAAACCTAAGGTTAATGGATACTCAAGAGGTCGAAAAAACAACACACACTTTCATGAAAAAAATGAACAGGGTCTTAGTTTATGATTGTATTGTTTGGACCATGGATACCGAGTTTAAGGTCATGTGTGTAGGACACATCCTTATAGCATAACGTCATGTGGTAAGGATGAATATGTCATACAGTTTATCATTGTGCGACTAGGACATTAGGGGAAAAGAGGTACCCCAGAGAGAAAGTGTGTGGCATGGAAAAACAAACCCCACTTGAATGAGGCCAAAGAGTCCCATACCATACCACATATTCCTAGGATTATTATGAAGAGGCTCTTACTCTAAGGTCATATATTTTGGACCTAAGGGTCATGGAGATACTATATGTGGGTATAAACCCTACCAAGACTCCTAAGAACATTTGAACCATGCTTGGTGTGGGAAACAAGGAGGGAGGTTAGGATTTACCCATCATTTGGGAGTGTAAAAAAATGGAAAGTAAATGTTGGGTGAGAAAGTGCCAACCACTCTAACACCCCCACTCAACATGCACGACCACATGGAGGGATGAGACCATGGGTGTTGAAGATCCATGGGAACATAAGGATGTGGATGGTGTGAGTCATGACTCCCAAGATCTAGAACATTATTTGGGTGGCATGAAGATGGAGGGTAACTATTAACATTTTCAAAACAAAATATCAATATCGTGTCATCAGGAATGGGGAAAACAAATGCGGTTTTACTATTGACTATATTCGACACATGAGACCAAACTCAAAATGTTGTCCAAAGTCTTCTGGGGCATTGGACAAAAATAGTAGGTTATCCATATGGCCAGGAACCATGATGTTAAGGGGCTCCCTTCAGACGTAGAATGGGATGGGGAACCAGATAAAGGGATATATGAAGAGTAGAAATGGATTGGTGGAATGTACCTATAGAATCCAACACTCCAAGTCTCATACCACGACAACATCATTCATGTTGGTGTGGAACGTCCATAAAAGGGATCATATCCACCTTCAAGGATCGTGTTCCTTGTTCAGGTATTGAAAACATTATGTGGTTATGTTTCATGGACCATATGCTCTTAGTTGAAGGTCATAGTGTTTGGAAAATGGTTTCTTTGTTTAATGTCATGTTCATGGAATGTACATGTTTAGTATAATTTTATTTGGAAAGGAATAAAATTTCACACATTTTATCATCAGGAGACTAGGACATATGAATCCTAATGGAGAATCCTGTGATGAAGAAAAACCCCTGATGTGAATGAGGGCCAAAGAGATCCACACAACAGGAAACACTATCAAAGGGGAACCCAGACCAAAGGGCCAAAAAGGTGAATTTTTTGTTATGTGTTTGGGCCTGGGACCAAGATGTCTAGGCGTCACTATATATCCTATATGTATGGTAATCATTCCATACATAGTTCTAGGAATCTATGTAGCTTAACGTCATGCGATAAGGATAGATAAGGGAGGGGTTCTTCAAAAGGAACATGCATGATGTGACCACGATAACCCAATGTGAATGAGGACCAAAGAGATCCACACCACACCACACATTCCCCAATAGAGATCCCGATCAAAGAAAGGGAGAAAATGATCCTGATTATTTTTCTAGGCTTGGGTACAAGATGTTGAGGCATCACTACATACCACATAAGGATTAGAATCTATCCATACATAGTTTTGGAAGATAGCATGTAAAATGTCCAGTGCCAAAAGTGGGGTGATATTCTCTAAAATAGAATATCATGGTTAATACGTAGTTTATTATCATGTGATTAGGACTCTGAAAATACTAGTTTAAGGCTATATAATTAATAGTAATTAAGAGAATATGTGAGGTTTGGATCCTTGATGCAACCTATCATGACCGAGGACCAAAGAGGTCCAAAACACATAACACATTATTATATGATACCTAGGCCAAGAGGAAAAAGGGGTGAGATTTTGATTCTGCAGTTGGGCATAGAGGAAAAATGTCTGGTTGTCACTACGTATCCCATAAGGATGGGAATCTAGCCATTCTTAGTTCAAGAAAATGGCATGGAAGGAATATAATTCGAGAAGGAAGTGTCTTCTCAGGTGAAGATTTTGTAGCATTGTGTACTTTATCATCAAACAACCAAGATGCGTTATATGTAGTTTAAAATCATATGATTAGGATGGAGGTTTTTATGTAGTTTTTCTTCATGAAACCAGAATTCCAAAGGTCTTAGTTTTGGGTCGTAGAGCTTGTACCAAAGGGTAGGTCTTCAAAAGAAGAAATTTGTAGTGTTGGACCATGAGTCATCCTGACATGAATGAGTACCCAAGGGATCTGAAATGCACCACATGTTCATATGAAGAAATAACACATCCTTTAACTTAATGGGGATAAAGAAAAATGTTTTGAAATGTTTTGGGTTGGTGGTCCCAAAGACGAAGTGTCTAAGCATCTCTCTCTATCCCATAAGGATGAGAATCAAGACATACATAGTTTTGGAAGATCATTACAGTTTAACGTCATGCAGTAAGGATGAAGATGAGAATACATATCAACCTGTAAATATACAAAAACATGGAAGGTATAACCTGATGTGAATGAGAACAAGAAGGATTTTCCTGTATTGCATGATCTTGAGGGAGGATACTCGAATCCAAGGAACCTATTCATTAAACAAGCCATACATAGTTTAAAGGCAAAGGTATTAGACTCAAAATCTTGTGCAGTTTATTGTCGTGTGGTAAGGATTAATGGAATAGATTAATCTTATATAGGAAAGAGAAATATAGTATCATGTAGGACAAAGGTAACTTTCCTTTTATAGTCATGAAGAATGGAACATCAATGTTATGAGTTTAATGTCTTATATATAGGACACAACGGTTTAACATCATGCAAGATGAAAGAGATATTTGTTTGTGGTTGTAGAACATAGACTGAATGGGGTGTTGTTTAGCATATTACAAGATGAGGTAGTTTAGCATCGTGTAGGATTGGTTTGGGAGAAATGGTCCAAAAGATATTTTCATGGTGCACATGACATAACCTGATGTACAGGTGTAAAAATGAGGCAACATGGCACACCATCCATCTCTAGGATGATACAGATCTTATTTTAAGGTCGTAGAGCTAGAAATATAAGGGAATTGTGTAGTTTATCTTCATGTATTAAGGATGAAATAGAAGTTCTACATCATGGAAAACTGTATATATCTTAGGTTATGGTCATATATCTAGACTATAGTGCCATTTTAATGTAATTAATGGTGAGATAGTAGTTTAATATCAAGCGGGTTGAGGAATCATAGTTTAACATTATATTTCTTGGATGAAATAGATTTTAGGGTAGGGTTAGAGAGATTATACCATGGGTATCCTAGTTTATGGTCATAGAGTTTCGATCACTCCGGGAAATTTAATTTCATGTGGTAAGGGAATGTTTCATGTAGTTTAACATTATGTGATAAGGACGAAGTGGTAGTTTAACATCATGCTACATGAACGGGAAGACTCATGTGAAGTACTATTTTCGGAAAATGGAATTAGTGGGAGTAGTAATTCGCTCATCATCTGTGGTGATCAAAGAGTATGAACCATTGGGATGTATATTATGAATGATATAAGGCCCTTCCCATTTTGGCTCCAACTTCGTTCGTTTCCTGCTAGGTATCGTCAATGCTTAGAGAGCCAAAACCATATCACCTTTAATAAAGGAGTGGAGATGAACTCTCTTATTGAAAGCTCAAACAATATTTTTCTAGTTTCTCTCTAGATTAATTAATCCATGAATCCTTTTCTCATTGAGAGATTTCAGTTCAGACATAAATACTTCTACTACTCTTTCTAACATATATTGATCATAAATAGCTATATAGATTGAGGTAAACTAAATCTCAATGGGGTTGAAAACCACTATTCTATACACTAAGGAATAGGGAATCACCTAGGTGGAATTATGAGTTGTTATCTAATAATCCCATAGAGTGTTAAAGAGATTATCCAACCAACTTATTTTGTTCTATCCCAAAAATTTCTAAAATTTTTTAGAGGGTTTTGTTGAACAACAAGATATACCCATTTTCCTATGCATGGTAGTGAGAAGTGTTGTTTCACCAGACAATGTACGTGGCATATAACCTCTTCATCTCAGCCACTCAGAAGTTGGTTTCATTATTAGTGATAATGGTGTGAGGAACCCCAAATCGATGGACAACATTAGAGAACATGAATTCAAAAAAAAAATCAGTCCATGACTTCTTTGAGGGAAATAGATTCTTCCCAGATGGAAAAGAAATTTTTTGCTATCAGAATAAACTTGCACTGGCCTGCTGTTGCCTGTGGGTATGGTCCCATGAAATCGAGTCACCAAACCGAAAATTTCCATGTGTAATTTATAGTGTGGATGGGATATAGAGGTCAATTAACAAAGTTTTCTTGGATCTGAGATGTTTGGATTCTCTTTTAGAACTCGATACAATCATTGAATATGGTGGACCAAATGTTTCACATCCATTAAATTAGATGGGAGAGCTTCATCCCAACCCGATGAGCACCACATGACCTGTTATGAACATCCTGCATAACACAGGGAATCTCATCTCTTTGAATTAATTGGAGGAGAATTCCCTCAAAACCATGTATGTAGAGATTCTTCTCTATTTCTGGACTTCTCTGTAGGGTGAACTGCACTATACTATGATGGATTTGCCTATTTTTGGTTATATTCATTTGCAGATTATCATGCTGGAGATACTCGATGAAAGGGGTTTTCCAATTGGAGGTTTTTTTAGTTATAGGGGGTTCCATAGAAAACAATGTGGAAGAAATTGGGATATGTTGATTTACCTATTGTTTGTTGTCATCATCTAAATATATAGGGGTGAAGAATCTTCAATATGAAATATGAAATGATAGATATTCTTGATCAGTCTATGCAATAAAAGATTCTAGAACAACTAGGGTTTCAACTTGACCATTTTTTAACTGGGGAACATGAGTCACTTCTGGAAGAGAATGGAAGTAGGCCATCAGATGACTATCATGCCTGATAAATGGAATGAGATCAGGCTTCCTAATGATATAGTCACCTTTGATCTGCGTGATGACTACCTTAGAGTCTCCCTTCACATGTAGGGGGGCCTCAATCTAGAGATCCAACTCAAGCATAGTGATGAGAGCCTAAAATGAAAACCCATTATTGGTGCAGCCCTCCTATATCAAGAATGAATAGGACAAGATATCTAGGGTTAGCATGATGAAGAAAATCCCCTAGATTACTCTTTTGAGCATGGGATCATTGAGTCATTTTAAATGGGAATTCAGAAGGCACCATCGAAGTAAATTTTACAAAATGAAACTACCTGATCCACTAAGAGGATGTCCTCTCTTGGAAAATCATGATTCAGATACAACTCTACTGGGTATGAATAAGTTGAAATAAAATACAACAATACATGACCCTTGACGGACTTGGGTTGAATGAGTATAATGTCAAATTACTCAAGAATCACTACCCACCTTGCTAGACTACATATCAATATAGGGTGGTTTAGAATGTACATTAGAGGATCCATGCAGGAAACCAGTTGTATCTCATGATTCTATAGGTAGTGTCACAACTTCTGCAATGTTAAAACCAACTCAGGGCAGATTTTCTCGATAGGATAATATCAATACTCTATATCGTGGAGCATATGACTGAGATAGTACAAACTGTTCATTTTCCCATTATTGTTATTTTGGGAGATAAGGTCGATGAAGGATCATTATAAGGCGGCCACATAAAGGACCAACAACATCCCGAAGATGGGTGGCATCATAACTAGAGGAAATAATAGGTACTTCTTGATCTCCTCAAAGTGGACTGCCACTCATTATCCCACTCAAATATGGATCTTTTCCTCATGAGTCTAGAAAAGGGATTACACTTTCCATCCATATTCGTGATGAATTAGCATATATAGGCTATGTTTATTTAAAATCCTCATAGCTCCCAATGGTTTCTCAAAGGGTGAATCTGGACGATAGCCTTGATCTTATCTGGTTCAATCTTGAAGCCTTTTTATTTTACACAAAAACCAAGGAACATTCCAATGGTCACCCCAAAATCACATTTCAAGGGGTTTATCTTTAGATGGCAGGAGTGAAGGAAGAAGAAAAACATCTTAATACCTTTGAGATGGTCTTAACACTGGAAGGATTTCAACCCCAATTCGTCCACATTGAAATCCACTAGCATCCCATGGTTCAGTTTCAAGATGTGGTGCATGGATCGTTGATAGGTGGATCATACATTCTTCAATCCAGAAGTCATTACCAGACAAAAGAGGTACCTCAAGAAACACTAAAGGGAGTATCCTTATAGGCTTTTCCATTCATATCTGATTATACCTGGAATACCCATCCATGAAAGAGAGATCTAGGAATCTAGAAGTGGTATCAATCAGCAGTACCATCACTAGAAGGAGAAAATCATCCTTTAGAAAGCGGCGGTTGAGATCCCAAAAGTCAAAGAAGACTCTAATATGTCTATTCTTCTTCCTAACAAGATAAATGTTGTCAAACCATTTGGGGTACTAAACTTCCTTGATGAAGTTGGATTTAATGAGCTTATCAACATCAACCTCAACCATATTACCATGACATAGGTACATTTTCCTGGGAGGCTTCTTGAACCCGCAATGATTTAACAGGAGCAAAAGATGATGGGTGGTGAAGTGATGGTCTAACTTTAGAAACTAGTCATATATATAGGAAAACACATCATGAATATTTCTTCAAGAAGTCCACATACTATTATTGTTCCTATATAGGTATGGTTTCACTAATCAATATCATCTTTGAATATTTCTTAGTGCTAATATTCACCTATACTAACTCATCGACTATGGTGGATATTTGCTCATCGAATGTGGGTGGAGAACATCCCAAATCCTCTTCATTGTTTGAGGGGATTGGATCATTGGTAGGAGGAAATTCTTTTGTGTTAGCTAACCGTAGAGGAACACTAGTACTAGCTTGACCAGTGCTAGAATCTTCATCAGGAGACTCTTTCACTATTGAAACAATGGAAAAAAGGCTATCCGACCAACTCAATTAGGCCTTCAATTGTGGGGCCCGCACATGATAATGTCAAAGTAGCGGTGGAAGGTCAGTCAGTGTCGACTTAGCCCGGCCTGAAGAAACAAGCAGCTGTGGCATAATATTGTAGGCATGGGGGAAACATCTAGATACTTTTTAGGGGTAAGAGGCTCTGGTATCACTCTATCTTATCCTATATAGTACTATGAAAAAATATTTCAACATACATTGTACATGGGAATGTGTCTTCCCCTCATCAGAGAGATTATGAAGAAATATCCCAAATCTAGAATTGTGGCCTCCATATGATGAAACGAGATGATAAAAGTATAATCTAAGTCCATCTAGGGTCGGCCATAGTAGTAGTTTGCTCAGCCTCCTTGATCTAAAGATACATCTCCTTTATCTTATAATAATCGGAATCCAAATAACGGTCTCCCTAAGAGGAAAAGGGAGATGCATCACCTAGGAACACACTCACACGAATGTTGAGAGAGTAATTGAGGCATTGGTGATATGGGGACTGAACTAATGTAAGAAGATGAAGTTAGGATCTTCCCACTAGCACATTTTATGGGGTTTCTTATGAGACCACTATAAATTATGTTCTTGAAACTAGGTCACTGAACTGGTTTTTTAGGAAGATTATTTCACGCGGTATCTTCTCAGTCCGTTTATAGCCCGGAATTTTCAGGTCATAGGGACTCAAATATAATTCATTTAGTCCAATATTACAGAGCATCCAGTTTGGGATGAGGTTGATTTCAGAACCTGTGACGACAAGAAAATGAATAAAGTTCATTCCTTTGAGATGTCTTGTGATGTACAACAATAGAATGTTCCCATATACGCGATAAACTTACTATTCTCCTAAGAATTAGACGATGGATTGGAATTCTATTCATTAGACTTCCTCACCATAGAAGGCCTCTATAGAAACAACCAATGTCTCAAACTATAGGGGTAATCTCAAGTCCTTTACAAGGGCTTCAAGAAAGTCTTCCGAAAGTAGTAAGGTCTAGAAAATTGATAGATTTAAAGGAATGTTGGAAATATTCCTAAGAACATCATACTTTCATTATAGGTGCACATTTCTACCAATGGGAGGTTTCATTTTGGCATGAGGTTTGATGGAGTTTTCAATTCAAAACAGGGAATTATTTTGTATGTTGGGAATTTCATGCTACTCACTAGCTAAATCTTGTAATGTTATTACTATTTAGCTAGTAGATGGATGCACCCTAGCAACATCAGAGTGTGGTTTATCAAAATGTGGATACAGTGGTTCTACCTGACCGAGTGGAACAAATGGTGGTGGATGTGAATTCTAAAAAGACATGCAATGGGGTATGTGCTTGGTGGACTCTACATTAAGATTGTTGTTTGATATTAGTATCATGTGTTACTTGGCTCAAAGAACTGGTTGGGGAATTTTGATGAATTACATTTCCATGGCCTCATCGTTGATGGCATAGACTAGGTACATTATGAGAAATAACATGATACTCCTCATTGCTGGGAACCATGTAAGGGTCCACTAGCACGACAATATTCATTGAGGCATATTCCTTCTCATCCTCTGAGAATTATTCCAATACTTGTCGTACTCTGGGAGTGATTCCCTGTAACGACCCGGAATTTAAAATAAATATTGTTTCCTAATTTTATGTGTTATTTTATTTTATTTTTATACTCAAAAAAAATGTTTCATTTGATAACATGAGTATAATTAAAATGAGACTGTTGGGTTTTGACTATTATTTGACCATTGGTCAATATGACCGATGGAAAATAAATGTTTTGACTGTTGTCTCTAAATACAAGCAATCTTGGTTAATTAATATAGAAAGAAGATTCGATGGCCTCACCCAGTAGTCTTGGACCGATCGAAGCCCATCTAATAGAAATTGGGAAGGGGGTAGCACCACTGGGCTTTGCTCTGGACCAAACCCAAGCTGATCTTCATCGTATAAAGTTAGAACGGGATCGCCTTCGCGAGAAGTTCAAACTGATAGAAATTACTACTCGTGCGATGTTGGTCGAGCCTCCCTCGGAATCTCTCACCTTAGCACACCTTACACTTAGGTCCTATATTGGTGTGATAAGGGGCTATGTAAGGAGACCGTAACTATCTTGCGTAATCCTTTGTTTTAAATAAAAATTTCGATTTCTTTTATGAATTTTCAAATGACCGGATAAATATAGTATGCATATTTATGATGAATTTTAGAAAAAGGATATTTTAAATATGTTTATGTAAACCCTAAATAATTAAAAATGTGTAATGATTTTCAAAAAATGGTCTTCTGCAATTATGTTTAGTACGAAATTTAGAGTCTAATAAAATCAACATGATTTTTGATGAATAGTAAATTATGAATAGTGATTTTATGATTAGGATTAATAATGTGTCCAAATAGATTAGTAATCTCACTTAAAGAAAGTATTAAAATAATCTAGGCACTTTGATTAAGTAATGTGATTCAATAAAATGGTTAAATAACGGTTTCATAAGTTATAATTCAAGTATTAGTTTTTTTGGATGAATAGTGTTTTTTAATTAAAATTTTAATTAAAAATATTTCGAAAATTATTTTTATAAAATGGACTTCATTTTTGAACTCAGAGCATATATAATATGTTAAGGTAATTTTTGGGGATTTTTCTGAAAAAAATAAATTTTCGATGAATAGTGTTTTTAATTAAAAATTTAATTAAAAATATTTAGAAAATTATTTTTGTAAAATGGATTTCATTTTTTAAATCAGAGCATTGATATTTGGTTAAGGTGAAATTTTGGGACTATTCTGAGAAAGTTGAATTTTGGATGAATAGTGAAAATACAGTTTTTAAGTTACGGCTGTTTAATGACATCATTAAATGATGTATTAAGTATGTAATCAATATGGTCGACTTATGAATAGTAAGATAAGGTATGAGGTGTCCCAAGTGGCCAATACCATGGGCTAATACCATGGGAAAGCCCATGGTTTTTCCAAAACCACTAATGAGGTGTCCCTTGGCCATTAATGCCATGTCCCCTCACTTTCCCTATAAATACCAATTGATCCTCTCATCCATTCGACTCCCCACTCTCCCCCAACGAATTTCTGGTCTCCTTACCTCCAAAGGAGTCCACCCAAGGTGCCCCCAAGCCCTCAAGGTCCAAACCTTTGAGTTTTAAGAGTTACGTTTTAAGGTAAGGGATCCGACCCCTATCTTTCTTTTCAAGTGATCTCTTTTATGTCATTCCTTTTATGCTCCATGTTCTTATGTTGGAGGATGTTGTTTTATACTCCTCTTACTGCGCTTTTTATGTTAATATAATTATAGATCCCCTATTACTCTCATTATTTCGTTTTATGATGTTTTATGTGGCGCCGTTAGGCTGCCGAAATATTTGTAACGGATTCTTTCTCCCCTCTCATTTTTCAAGATCTATTTTCATGTAAAGTATTTCATGTTCCTTTTTATTATTTTCGGGTATGATCTCTAAATTTATCATACTGATATTTTATGATCATATGATGAGAGACCCCATTTTATCTCTTCAATTCGGTATTTTGAAGTTTTAAGTGGCGCCGTTAGGCTGCCGAATTTTTAAGTGGTTCTTCACCCTTCTCATTTTGAAGTTATACATTCATGTCAATTCTTTCAAGTTCCATTTTGTTATGTTGGGGTATGATCTCTATATCTATCATACTGGACTCTTATGTTCATATGATGAGAGACCCCATTTGATCTCTTCAGTTCAGTATTTTGAAGTTTTAAGTGGCGTCGTTAGGCTGCCGAATTTTTTAGGGGATTCTTTCACCCTTCTCATTCTTTTCAAAGTTATACTTTCATGTCAAGTCTTTCAAGTTCCTTTTTAATTATGGTGGGGAATTATCTCTATATCTATCATACTGAACTCTTATGTTCACATGATGAGAGACCCTATTTGATCTTTTCAAATCATTTTTGTTGAAGTTTAAGTAATGTCGTTAGGCTGTCGAACTTTCATAGGAGAAATCTAATTTTTGTCTTCATTCCATGTTTTTCATTTCAAATGTTATGTCCTTGAAATTTCATTACCATGATCATGTATCATTCTTATTCTGTCCATCTACTGTTTTATGGGTCATTTATGAATGTTTTACCCATTTCCCCCTCTTTTTAATGTCTTCTAAAACCTCGTAACATAGCCGTTATGCTGCAGAATTTCCGTCTCAAAATGTCTCTCTCTTTTTCTAACGTTATTTTATATTATTAAGTGAATACTCAAAGCTATTTCTTCTAAAGGGGTATTCACATATATACCAAAATGTTCTATTTTAAATTCTGGTATTTACATACATGAGACCCACCTTCCTTTTCTGTGGGTTTTAAAGTGACGTAAAGATCATGTCTTTAAAGCAGTTTTTAAAACGTTATGATTATGAAATGAAACTCATTTATTTTTGATATATGGGTTATTTATGAAATGTTTGATGATTATATATATGGCTCACATGATAATAAAGGCAAATTTAAGGGTGTGCCCTGATAGCGCTCCAATGCATTGGGTAATGATGTAACCACTAGAGATTACAATTTTCACGATACCTTGGTGAATAACCTTGGTAATTTTCAAATGACACCATGGGGATGGACCTTGGTGATATGTTCATGATTTTCTATGATGTATCCACATCTTCAAGTTATGAAAAAGTGTTATTTTTATTATGATATGCCTCATGATTTTATTTTCATGTCTTAAAGTTCTTTTCATGACTTTATTGATGTATCTCAAGTTCATATGTAAAATGTCTCACTTGTTTCCCTTGCTGGGCCTTCTGCTCATCCTTTCTTTTGATGTATGTACCCAGGTTATGAGATGTAGTAATGAGACTAGGGTGAACATGAGGAGAATCCTTTCAAGTGTTTAAGAAGAATGTTTTTTTGTTTCATGTTTTATGTTCCTTGTTTCCAAGACACTAAACCTTAAAGATCCTCAGTTCGGTGTAATGGAATGAAAGTTATGTTATAAAAAGACGAGATTATATAGTTGGTATCAAAGGATGGTTTAGTTATTTATGGAAATTAGGATATGAAAACTCTAGGAAGAACCCTATAGAAAAGTTTAAATATATGAAATCTTCCTGGTATTTTGGTGAGTATTGAGTAAGGGGTTGCCATGAAAATTCATCCCTGTCTGGATACGAGCAGGTAGAGGTGGCTCTGGCACAGATGTACATAGGGGTAAAACCCGAAAACACCGCTTTGAGATAGACTCGAACGGGAACTGGTACACAACAACGGGCCTTGCTGCACTCTTGGTTACGACACTCCCGGGGGATATGCTTTGGTAAATTCATAAGCTTGGTATGAACCATTGTTAAAGGAACAAAGATAAAATAAAATAAATATTCACATAAGAATAAATGATCATGGATAACCTAGATGGGAACCTAGGGGATCACAAGTTAGGGTATACTTTTCTTCTACAAGTTATCCTTATATGCTTTAAGTTCCTTTTCATGATTATTGGTTAAGTATTTAAGCCTCTAATTATACTTTATCTTCTTATTTAATGGTGGGAAATGGAATAACATGTCCCAACAACCAATGTGATAGGAAATACGACAATTTCCGTATTAATATGACAAAGATGATTAGGGGATTAAAAGACGATTATTATTTTGTAAGACGTTCACTATTTTGGGGACCCTATATGATCGAGGTAAATAGATTACTATAGTATTTTCAAAGAGGAGTAAGTTTGACTTATATTTTGAAGAATTGATGAATTTAAGGTGGACTTAGAGTAATTTAGGTTACTTATGGGAATGATTAACCTATCTTGGGTAAAATATGTTTAGGTTAGCTACTTTTGTTATAAGATTTTAGGAGTGGTTGATGTTGTCTGGAGATGAACAATGAAGTTGTTTTGGAAGACTATGTTATCAAATCCTTCATGTATTTGGGTTTCAATCTTAGTTTGGTTTATTTTGAGGAATTTTAAGGATCGTTATTTATGGAATGGTCTATGATGAACTTTGGGTAGTACCATGGAACTTTGGAGATTTAAAAGTAGTTTCCATTCCAATGGGATTATTTCTTTTTGAAGAGTTGTTTTACCTTAACCTTTCTGTTTTTGGGATAATGTTTAAAGATAGAAGAAATAGATAGTTAATCTTTTGTAGATTATGTGATTCTCTAGAAGATGATTCTTGTGCTTTTATGAGACCAAGTGTTTTTGAAGTCTCATCATTTGGAGAAAAGATTAGTGTTGGTAGGGACTTATTAATGGATGAAACTCTACTTGAAGGTAGGTATACTTTCTTATGTTTTTGTTCTATTTAGTAAATGAATTCTTCAAAATTATGAAAAGAAACGTAAAACAAAAATGTTGTTGGTTTACGTTTCCTACTAGGTAATCAAAGACCGTTTACACACATCATAACAATGGGATTTTCTTATGGTTAACTTTCTCCTAATCATGTTCTCTATCACTCTCCCTCAGAACTTGACCCTTGGTTTTCTCCTCCATGTCCATGTTTTCCTACATGGAATCCTAGTGTGGGTTAACTCGGGTGACCTTTGTACTTCCCTTTCATTCTTTTAAAGTAATAGTTTTACTGACTCCTTTTCTGATGTGGGACATTCAAGGAAATTTCAAAACCCAATTATAAAAAATTACGAGGACGCAATTTCTTAATGGGGGGGGGGGAAGATTGTAACGACCCTAAATTTTAAATAAATATTGTTTCCTAATTTTATGTGTTATTTTATTTTATTTTTATACTCAACAAAAATGTTTCATTTGATAACATTAGTATAATTAAAATGAGACTGTTGGGTTTTGACTGTTATTTGACCATTGGTCAATATGAGCGCTGGAAACTAAACGTTTTGACTATTGTCTCTAAATACAAGCAATCTTGGTTAATTAATATAGAAAGAAGATTCGATGGCCTCACCCAGTAGTCTTGGACCGATCGAAGCCCATCTAACAGAACTTGGGAAGGAGGTAGCACCACTGGGCTTTGCTCTGGACCAAACCCAAGCTGAACTTCATCGTATAAATCTAGAACGGGATCTCCTTCGTGAGATGTTCAAACTGATAGAAATTACTACTCGTGCGATGTTGGCCAAGCCTCCCTCAGAATCTCTCACCTTAGCACACCTTACCCTTAGGTCCTATGCTGGTGTGATAAGGGGATATGTAAGGAGACCGTAACTGTCTTGTGTAATCCTTTGTTTTAAATAAAAATTTCGATTTCTTTTATGAATTTTCAAATGACCGGATAAATATAGTATGCATATTTTTGATGAATTTTAGAAAAAGGATATTTTAAATATGTTTATGTAAACCCTAAATAATTAAAAATGTGTAATGATTTTTAAAAAATGGTCTTCTACAATTATGTTCAGTACGAAATTTAGAGTCTAATAAAATCAACTTGATTTTTGATGAATAGTAAATTATGATTAGTGATTTTATGATTAGGATTAATAATGTGTCCAAATGGATTAGTAATCTCACTTAAAGAAAGTATTAAAATAATCTAGGCACTTTGATTATGTAATGTGATTCAATAAAATGGTTAAATAACGGTTTCATAAATTATTATTCAAGTATTAGTTTTTTCGGATGAATAGTGTTTTTTAATTAAAATTTTAATTAAAAATATTTAGAAAATTATTTTTATAAAATGGACTTCATTTTTGAACTCAGAGCATCGATATTATGTTAAGGTAATTTTTGGGGATTTTTCTGAAAAAAATAAATTTTCGATGAATAGTGTTTTTAATTAAAAATTTAATTAAAAATATTTATAAAACTATTTTTATAAAATGGATTTCATTTTTGAAATCAGAACATTGATATTTGGTTAAGGTAAAATTTTGGGACTATTCTGAGAAACTTGAATTTTGGATGAATAGTGAAAATACAGTTTTTAAGTTACGACTGTTTAATGACATCATTAAATGATGTATTAAGTATGTAATCAATATGGTCGACTTATGAATATTATGATAAGGTATGAGGTGTCCCAAGTGGCCAATACCATGTGCAAATACCATGGGCAAGCCCATGGTTTTTCCAAAACCACTAATGAGGTGTCCCTTGGCCATTAATGCCTTGTCCCCTCACTTTCCCTATAAATACCAATTCATCCTCTCATCCATTCGACTCCCCACTCTCCCCCAACAAAGTTCGGGTCTCCTTACCTCCCAAGGAGTCCTCCCAAGGTTCCCCCAAGCCCTCAAGGTCCAAACCTTTGAGTTTTAAGAGTTACGTTTTAAGGTAAGGGATCCGACCCCTCTCTTTCTTTTCAAGTGATCTCTTTTATGTCATTCCTTTTATGCCCCATGTTCTTATGTTGGAGGATGTTCTTTTATACTCCTATTACTTCCATTTTTATGTTCATATAATGAGATATCCCCTCTTACTCTCATTATTTCTTTTTATGAAGTTTTATGTGGCACCGTTAGGCTGCCGGAATTTTTGTAACAGATTCTTTCTCCCCTCTCATTTTTCAAGATCTCTTTTCATGTAAAGTATTTCATGTTCCTTTTTATTATGTTGGGGTATGATCTCTAAATTTATCATACTGATATTTTATGATCATATGATGAGAGACCCCATTTTATCTCTTCAATTCAGTGTTTTGATGTTTTAAGTGGCGCTGTTAGGCTGCCGAATTTTTAAGTGGTTCTTCACCCTTCTCATTTTGAAGTTCTACTTTCATGTCAATTCTTTCAAGTTACTTTTTGTTTTGTTGGGGTATGATCTCTATATCTGTCATACTGGACTCTTATGTTCATATGATGAGAGACCCCATTTGATCTCTTCAATTCAGTATTTTGAAGTTTTAAGTGGCGCCGTTAGGCTGCCATATTTTTTAGGGGATTCTTTCACCCTTCTCATTCTTTTCAAAGTTCTACTTTCATGTGAAGTCTTTCAAGTTCCTTTTTAATTATGGTGGGGAATTATCTCTATATCTATCATACTGAACTCTTATGTTCACATGATGAGAGACCCTATTTGATCTTTTCAAATCATTTTTGTTGATGTTTAAGTAACGCCGCTAGGCTGCCGAACTTTCATAGGAGAAATCTAATTTTTGTCTTCCTTCCATGTTTTTAATTTCAAATGGTATGTCCTTGAAATTTCATTACCATGATCATGTATCATTCTTATTCTGTCCATATACTGTTTTATGGGTCATTTATGAATGTTTGAACCATTTTCCCTCTCTTTTTAATGTCTTCTAAAACCTCGTAACATAGCCGTTATGCTGCAGAATTTCCGTCTCAAAATGTCTCTCTCTTTTTCTAACATTATTTTATATTATTAAGTGAATACTCAAAGCTATTTCTTATAAAGGGGTATTTACATATATACCAAAATGTTATATTTTAAATTCTGGGATTTACATACATGAGACCCACCTTCCTTTTCTGTGGGTTTTAAAGTGACGTAAAGATCATGTCTTTAAAGCAGTTTTTAAAACGTTATGATTATGAAATGAAACTCATTTATTTTTGATATATGGGTTATTTATGAAAATTTTGATGATGATATATGTGGCTCACATGATAATAAAGGAAAATTTAAGGGTGCGCCCTGATAGCGCTCCAATGCATTGTGTAATGATGTAACCACTAGAGATTTAAATTTTCACGATACCTTGGTGAATTGGTAATTTTCAAATGACACCTTGGGGATGTACCTTGGTGATATGTTCATGATTTTCTATGATGTAGACACATATTCAAGTTATGAAAATGTTTTATTTTTATTATGATATGCCTCATGATTTCATTTTCATGCCTTAAAGTTCTTTTCATGACTTTATTGATGTATCTAAAGTTCATATGTAAAATGTTTCACTTGTTTCCCTTGCTGGGCCTTCTGCTCACCCTTTCTTTTGATGTATGTCCCCAGGTTATGAGATGCAGTAATGAGCCTAGGGTGAACATGTGGAGAAGCCTTTCAAGTGTTTAAGAAGAATGTTTTTTTTGTTTCATGTTTTATGTTCCTTGTTTCCAAGACACTAAACCTTAAAGATCCCCAGTTCCGTGTAATGGAATGAAAGTTATGTTATAAAAAGACGGGATGCTATATTCCCATTTCTCGAGCCATGAAATTGTTGAGGGTGTGAGATTGATTCAACATTGTAGGGGAAATATTCATTCCCTTATGTTACTGTTACCTTCTCTTCAGTGAGATAAAAGGATAATATGTTTATGGGGAAGTGGAAGCTCGAGGAAGTACAATAACATCAGGAGGCTTATGAAAATTCAAACAAGGATGGATGACACCATGGGAACAAGAAATAGCCCTTTGGGAATTTCAATCTTCATGTTTCTGTGACCCGCATCTAGTGACCTATTTCCACTCACCTTCAATATCATTGTTATGATTTTTAGAGTTGCATGATAAATGTTTTGGGGTAGAGAAAAATCTGATGATATTGTTATCTATAGGTTCTTGGACCCAGTCCTTGAATATATAATACTGATTAATGGTATGTCTACGGAATTGGTGTTAAGAGACTTTGTTGGGGTGATCATTGAGATCAGCCTCCTTATGTATTCTGTATTCTGGAACCTTCAGGATCCTCTGATCAAAGGAACTATGGAATAAACTAGGGACTTGATCCTTGTTAAATGATTAGGTCTGATTTCTCAATATGAAATGGGAAATATAGGATCCTGACACTAATGAGGGTTCAGATCCAATAGAGGGGTTAGAACATGACTGTTCTATATATGTAGAGGTGGTTCATTATGTGGTTGTTCTAGTCAATTCTGTTTTGGGAGATGTTGATCTTGAGGATGGACCTAAGAATCATTCCCTCAGCATGGCCATGGGAGAGGTTCTTCTGATAACAAATCTAGCGGCATGGGGTTCTCTATTTTAACAATGGTAGTAGTTTCATCCATGGAGGCTCTTCTTTTTGGAGCTTTAGTAAATAGAAGCAACATCTTCACCTACCATTAGGCTTCCTGTAGGTTCTGAACCTTTTTAGAAAAATCCCAAAAGTCTCCTGGGAAATTATGAGTGATGGGGGAGAGAACCAATTCAGTATTAAAATTACCCACACACATATTCAGTAGCCTCTCTTGAGTTAGCGCCATGTCGAGTCAATACATGAGGCCTTTCCACTTGGAGATAATGTATGTGACCACTAATCAAGTCATTTCTTGAACTTGAAGACTTAGACCATACATTTTTTGTACCTGATGGAGCTGAACTAGAAATGAAACTTTCTATAAAGATCTTCCAAACCAGTGATAGACCCAAAGGGTAATTGGTTGTACTTTCCAAATGCAGGCCCTTACAATTTCTATAAGAAGCATTAAAGTTTAGAGACCTCCTACTGCACAGGAGTTCCAAACATATGTCTATAGCTTGAAATAAAGTGGTCCAAATGCTGCAACGGGTGTCACATCCCATTGAAGTAGGGGGGAATTAGGATTTCTGAAATTTGGGGGTTCCTTCATGAGATCCGCCCATTCTGAATACAACTTACCATCATATTGGATTTAAACATGTCGTGTCTTAAGGGACACAAGGCGAGTAATGATAGTAGTCATAAGGTCATACTTGAGGGGTTTCTATCTAGTTATGGATCCCTGATCACCAGTGAATATATGGTCTCATTAACATGATAAGTAGGCTCAGTGACTCATGGTGTGTCTAGAGTGGCACGTGGAGCTACTGGAAGATTGACCTAAACTAGGTATCGAGGAGGGTTCTAATGCTGCTTTAAAGTATTTGGAGAAAAATATCATGGTTGGTATCCAGAGGCTCTAGTTTCTTCCTTATCAGGGTGCATGGGATTATCCAGACTAATGGGAGAAAATTGGACAAGGAGGACCTATGGATTCCCTTATTTCCCCAATGGAGGGGGACAAGATTGTATTGAGGATCGCCGTAGTCCGGAAGGGGCTCTACAATGCGCACATCAAGGAGATCATCAATGAACTTTATTTTTTCAGAAGGTTTCTAGAGTAATGCATCCATTGTGGGGTCAACCTCTATCATCTACACTAAACCAAACGGGTCAGAGGCCTTAGAGGTCCCAGTATTCCCTTTACCCTTTTCAGGGTATTTATGATAGGGAAACAACTCAAAGGGAATCACAAGGACAAGAATCTACCTTTTCTGGTAGGTGACAACACCTGGGGGTCCAACAGATGTTGTGATACCCTAGGGGGAATGTTCTCTTAATTAGATCCTATGTCGATTCCCCCTTCCAAGTGTATCTTGGGGACAACCATGTTTACATAAATAGTTCCTAGAGTTTTATCTATGATGTCATTGTGCAGGTCTGGCTACTGCTGGATTGGAAAAAGTGAATAGTGGAATATCTTCCCCATCCATGAATCTACATGTGTGGGGTCACCTCTTTGATAATTCTATAGATCATGATAAAGATCTAAATGCATCATTGATGAAGGTTCTGGTTATAGTTGGGTGATGCAGAGTGTTGAGCCATGAGAAGTGATGTTAACTCTACCATGAGACACTGCTGCCCAATACCATAGAAATGTTCTTAGCTCTTCGAATAAGCCTACGGACCATTGTGATGGTGTAAATACATCACCCACGCAGTCTAACAGAAACACATGATCTCGTCTTGGGCTAGTGACTTTGTGATGTCGATGTTGGGAGTTGTGATAATCCAGAACATCTTGGTTAATTAATCAGATGTAAGAGCATCCCAGAATATTCTCTGTTTAGATGTGGGATTCGACTCTTCATTGACCCATTCTTCATTCAGGTATGGTTGAGGAACTAGAAATGAAACTGATTTGGACTTTTGGTATGGTGTACTA
This sequence comes from Viscum album, assembly GCA_963277665.1. Taxonomy (NCBI): domain Eukaryota; kingdom Viridiplantae; phylum Streptophyta; class Magnoliopsida; order Santalales; family Viscaceae; genus Viscum; species Viscum album. Next base: position 1,042,272,834 of record OY728129.1, read on the forward strand.
GTCTTTGGAGATAACTCTATGCAAGCTGACAGGATGCTTTTCAATGGGTCATTTCTTAGAGGTGGCACCAACAACATCATCTTGTCCCTATTGGAATGGGTGTTGACCACCAGTTCATGAATGAAGGTGGTGGCTATTTGTGGAAGATTTTGAATATGGTCGTAATCCTACAATACATATAATTACTCTATGTGATCTCATGTTGAGCAAAACAATGACACTGTAAATGATATTTAAGATTGCACGACAAGGCCCTAGAAGTTAGAAAAAACTTACTTCATAAGGAAATACCTATAATGGGGTTTAGGGATATATATATCTCACCATCTGAGGTGATGAAAGATACATTCTAGGATTTTGTTCTAGAATCTCATGTAGAAGACTAGGGGGGGACTCCATTAGTGGGTCCTACTCAGCAATAGAATCAGATAAGTGATTGGGATTCAAGAAAACTTGGGGCCTCCTGGAGTTATTTCTTTAGTGGTGACAGTTTTCCCTTCGGCCATGAGATGGTTCATCGGGACATGGAACATTTTAGACATGAGTAGAACCTTTGTTCTATTGGTTGATTGATCAGGGAGGACCTCCTCTTGATTTTTTGGGGTACGAGGAGGACCTTTGTACCTGTTTTCATCTAAGTGGGGAGGACCTTCCCTTGGAGTAGTATGGGAGTGGGAGAAACCTCTACTTTGATGAACTGATGTGCAAAGAGCACCTGGGCATATGTCGAACATGACATGGGGAGGACCTCTATGTTGAGTAGCATGGGTACGTGGATGACCTTCGTACTAACAGGTGATGAATAAAGAAGGTAATTCACTTTGGTCAATGTTTCTCTGGGGAGGAACACCACTTGAGATGATAATGATGTGAGGAGGACCTTCGTGTTGATGGTTTGTGACATATGGAGGACCGCGGGGAAACATATCAACATGGAAGGGAGGAACTTCTCTTAGAAGGGTGATGAGAATTTGGGGAGGACCTCCATACTGAGAATGAGAGTGGGGAGGACCTCCACTCTGACTGGAGATAGTACTAATAGGGCCTCCGTACTATATCTCATTTTCATGGGTTATCCCATGATCGATACTGGTGGTGTTAGTGATAGAAAGAGTCAACCAAGGATGTCTATGGTGTGGCTGAGGTCTCGACCCTAATTGGAAATTGTAGTACCCCTACACTATTGTAATAGGGAACTGGTAGTATGCATCAGTGGTGGAATGGGCCACAGAATCTATTAAAGATGATTCCCCCTGACATTTATCTTCTCGATCTTGGGCCCATTGCTGGAGTCGGGTTTTCTTGACTAGGGTCAGTGGAGTATGAATGAAATTAACATGTTATTCACCCTAAGAAACCATTTGGTTGCACAGACGATGCCTTGTGGGGCCCTACATGGTGGCTCACGGGTTGTTATCATGGCCAGGATAGATTGTATACCCCTTACCTCATCGTAAAAGGGGTGATTCATTGGAACGTTCCAAGGAGAGACTCCCGTAACGATTGGTGTTCAGAGTGGGGAGTAGTGGCTCCTTATACGGCCCTTAGCAGCGGCATTTATGTTGGGGTGAAAAAGCCTCCAAGTCCGGGTAGGCCATTTCCCTCATGGGAATGACTTCTTCCTACTCACAGTGATGAAAAATGGTGTTTGTAACCCTTTTATGGATTATTTAGGAGGGTGAGATGAGGTGTTGGTGCCTGGTATCCATGGTTATGAATGAAATCATGATAGAGGTGGAATCCTGTGGGATTGACATATTATCATTCAATCTACCCATGCATCTATAGGTTGGGTGATTGGTTTCCTATAGCCGTGATCATACAAAGAAAGAAGATTTAGCTGTTAGCAGGATACATCGAAATAAATTCCTAATTCCCCAGCATCGTATAGTCTTAAATGGTTAGAGAGAAAGATCCACATCGATGATGACACAAATCAGAATGCCCAATGAATAACTACACCAATCTCTGAGGAGTTTCACGTAAGGCCCACTATTTTTTTAGCTGGACCTAGTACTAGATAGCTGTAGTGTGTGGAACATTCCTAAACATATGTCTCAAACACTACTAATACCATGTTTGGGAGAATATTTCATGTCATTTTCCCCATTTTAGTTTCTGATGCTTTCATTCAGATCACACCCACCTCAACTTGTTATCTCATGCTGGCACGTCACATTCTGTTTCCCCACATTCCCACATTCCAAAGGTAGGGAGTATTCATCTATTATTCAGTTATTTCTTATCCTTGATAAAAGAAGGATTATGGGATGTCAGTCCCATCCATTGATTCCTCCTCATAATTCATCACATGGTTCGAGTCTCCCTTATAGATTAAGATATTTTTTGTAGACCTAATTCTCGGTGTCATCTATTCATCGGCTCTGGATAATTACATTGTTTCTCTCTATACATTCCCATGTTTCATGTTAGGGAAACATCCTTTAGTTAGGATATTAGTCACATTGGGCATCAATGGCATGTTCAGATTTTGGAACATTGTTACAGATGTATTCTTCCTCATAAGAGGGCTTCTCAAGGGTGCAGAAACCAAAGGCATCCCATGTTGATCGATGAGTATCTTATTTTAGAGGCATATGTTTTGAGGTTTCCCTCAGGAATCCCATGATTAACATGGGTTAGGCCATGATTTTAACATCTTACAGATACAGAATGGGATCATTAGAACACTTTTGAAGGTCGATCGGATAGGTACATGCCTAGAAGGGGTCACCTAAAAGGTTTACCACATTCATGGTAATGACTCTAATGATGAACCTAGATGATGTGTACCATAATAGGAAAGATGTCACAATGCGAAGGATAATCTAGACACTATTAAATGTGGATTGTGAGGGTCATACCTAATGAGGTGGATCACCAAGGTTTACTATTTCTTGGGATTTAACAGCATGGAGTCTTCCTACTTACCCTTTGTATAAGACACAGATCAAAGCCCATGTAGTTCAATAGGGTGATTTGGGGATTACACATGGGTAGATTCTCATCGAATGAGGATCTCTCTTGGTTAGATGAGTATGAATTATGTGGGGATTATACAAGATTAGCTTCTCAAGTGCTGCTAAGAGCATTAATGATGTGGATGTTCTTATCTCATCAAGACGTGGTGTCCTAGATAAGAATCATGATGTAAATGGAGGACGTGTTAAAATGGAATAGATAAAGTGAATGGAATGTGAGTGTTGATGTGATTAAACAACTAGGAGGATTCTCATATATCCCAATGGATGGGAATCAAATTCCACATTGTTCATGAGTTGGGTAACGATACATCGAAGGAGGGGTATCATGATAATGGACGTCATGGAAAGTGACAGGAAGTAAGTGTAACATCTGAGATGGAGCTTGATCCTCCCGAGATATAGTGACTCAAGGGATGGACCAATATGGGAATGAATTATGGGATTAAACCTCAGGGAGGATTCGTACATAGCCTATTTATATGGCAAGGATTAAATTACTTGTATTTCAGGTATCCCATGTATTTTAACATCATAGATTAATGAAATAGGAGAACCGACATGAATTTGACGATGCTCGGCTTGAATCTCAGCAGGGATTCCTACTTACCCTTATTCTATGAAAATTATGAAAGTCCATGTAGTTCTAGATGGCATTAGGGCTTACACATGGCTAGCTTCTCTTTGACATGATGGGTCATACAAATGGTTAGTTGACAAAATAGTTGGATCAAAACACCTCAGGGAGGAGGATATTGGGGATGTGTCCCTTAAAGGGAAGATTTCACATCATTAGAGTACATCCCTATGTGGGAACACCAGATTTTACCATTGGTTGGGTTTTTACCACAGAGAGGCTTCGTATGTACCCTGTTTAGAATACAGGGATCAAAACCCACGTATTTTAGAAGGGGTATGAGGCTTACACACCAAGGTAGACCATATGGAGTAATAGTCACTACTGAACTATATGACTGTGTGAGTCATTCTCGGTGTGAGAAATAAGAGGAAGCAATGAAACAGACATTTTTATCATGAAAGATACATCCACAGGCGTTTTTTGGGCACTTATGCGTAAGTGTGTCCCGAAGAGAGATATATTATGGCTTAATCTAGGAGGGATGATCAATCTAAGACACCCCATGTGCATTGAATGGGGTGAGACTACAGTTTGATATCACATTCTAAGTACAATGGGGCTTTCCATTTTAACCTCCTACATCTCGGATGGGGAGGATTCACTCCTTACCCGCTAGGACATACATAGTTTTAAGACATGCACCTTTTAATGTAGAACGTCCCAAATATTTCCTGAATGGGGTGATGGAGGAGTCGTCACTTGTGGGGTCAACATTAGTATGGCTATACTAGAAAGAAAGATCCATTAGAGTACCTATTACAAAAAGAATTATGTATGAAATTTCAATGAGGGATAGCACATGAGGAACTGGGAAATCACTTCATACACGCATGGTGGGACACATGGGAGATTAGCTCACAAATATAGGGGGATCACTAAGAGGAGATTTTTGAAACAAGGGTGCATCACCAAGGGAAGGTGTTTTGTGAAGAAAACACCCTCGTGGAACATGGGTCCCTTTCCTTAGCATAGAGCTTATTAGAGGAGTGTTATTTGAAAGCTTAATGCTTCACAGAGCCATAGGAAACCTGAAGGGGATCCCTCCTTTACAAAGGTTGGAGGCTTTCATAAATAGAATCCCTATCGTATCTATGTTATATGAGGAACAAAATAAATTATGTCTTATTGTGCTTTTTTTCTTGGGTGATCCATTTTTGGGTCTAGTCTGTAGTGCTCAGGAGCTTTACGAGATATGAGACCGGAAGTTCAAAGATCAAGGTAAGGATGCTTTTGAAATGGGGGAGCCAAGTATTTATAAGCAACAAGGCTCATGATGTTCAAGGGGTGCCCGAAAAATAAAATAACATCGTGAAGAGGCATGGATATATTAGACTCAAAGAGGTACGATAAAAAATGATAGTGTAGTCACAGTGCTCGTCGGACTGAAGGAGGTGTCGTCATCTATCTTTGTGTGCACAGTTGTGAGGGGTCTGTGTGATGGGGATTCACAAGTTAAACTCCTTTGATGAATTTTTTGGATGTTAGAGTCTGAATTAGCTTCAAACCAGCCATGAATTTTTTGGTGTCTTGAGTATCATGATTTTTGGTTCTAATATAGATACATGAATCACTTCATCTAAAAGTGTAACTGAACTAATTTTCATTATACTTCATTAATCATGTACATTTTTATAGAAAATATAACCATTATTTACATGAACATTATAAGATAATACATGTAATTTTAGTCCTATGGCTAGTCATAGATGTCAGTCTGAAATTGACTCAAGATTTATAGTTGACTCTTTAAAAACATGGTCACAAAACAATCCTATAAAATATTGATTATATGTATTTCATATCCACTTTTCATCCCTTTATTGATTCAAATTCCTAATAATTAATTTTTTGGGATTAAAAATATATTGTAACCTATAAAATATTATGGAAAACATATATGTGGGGATGCTCATTCTCTATAATAATAATTGTGACAATATCTATTCCAAAAATTTCTTCACCCACAATATACCTAGTGTGATGACATTTTGGTAGAATAATTCATTTCACAACAGACTAGTAGTTAGTAAAATATCCAATGACACCCTCAATAATATATTGCTCTAAAATAAAACCTTGTGGCCAATATAAAATTTTAAAATACTCATTCAAAATCTCCATATAACATTCAATGGGGTGGATCCACCTATAATGTATAGGATAATATAGTCAAATATCTCTTACCAAGAAATCCATCAAGTGAACCATCATGGAAATTAATTTTTTAGAAAACAAAATATCCATTCCTAAAATATGATAGTGATTTACTTTTACATAATTTGAAATTTCATTTGGTCTATAATGTTTCTACATAAATATTTGAAATATAAATAGAGCATTATTAATGTATACCAATCATTCTGTGGAAAATGAAACGTAAAGCTACCTGCATGAGATCATTCATCAAACATGATATTAATATGATTTTCATACCTTTTAACATTAATTTAATCATTTTCATGATATTATTTATATTTGATAAATACCCCTTTGGAACCTTTAAATCCTTAAACAAGTTAGAAAACTAATATATCTTCTTCTTGAATGAGTGTAAAAAACTAAAAGAAGAAAAGTTTATTTTTCATTATTCACTTCCACAAACTCTTCTTGTATCCTCATGTCAATCATTTCCAACCTATAATTAATTAAATGATTATTTTTTCTATGTTAATTTAGTAATATTCCAATAGAACTATAAAATATTTTTTACTCATACATATAATGAATAAAATAAATCACATACAGAAAATTCAAGTAGGGTAATACAAAAAAAATAATTTCCTTTTATGAAATTTTTTTTAAAATGGTTTTCCCAAAGAAGTGTCCATATATATTAGTTTTTAGAAAAGTTGATAAATTATTAGTGGATATAGTTTTGTACCTTTTTCTAAACTCACATCAATTGATTCTCCCAATATAGGTACTTATATCACCGGTATTGAAAACTCTAATGTCTTAGAAACACACTCTTCAATGAATGTATCAACCTAATTTACTTTGTACCTTGTTCAAAAATGGGATACTCATGAGTTCCTCTAATGTTATAACCAGAAAAAATTCATAAGAATTAAAGTCATTATTATCCCATATAATGTGGCTCTCAATGTGAAATATTAATTCAGGCAGGCATCATACAACAAAACACCTTAATCCCTTAGTAATTTCAAATCATCAATCAATGGATAAAAATAAATATCAATATCACTACTTTATTGTTTTGGACCTGATATAAGTAGAGATAACATAATTTACTTTCATTTCATGCATAACCACAGTGGAAATTAATAATTTACTAACACAATTGTCCATGTAAGATGAGTTCTTATTTGAAATCCAAAAGGATTCACCCCATTTGTAGATAGCGCACGATGAAGGTTTCTTAGATAATTTCCAAATTGAGTTTACTCATGATCAATTTTATTCCACTAAGGATATATTTCAGGTGATAAAGAATTCCATATTTATTTCTTATATATGTATTCCATTTCAATTTCCTTGAAGTACCCACCATCTATATTGGAGCCTAATCCTTGCAATCATTGGGGAGTACCATAAAACAATAATAGGACTAGATTAATCATTTTTATTCATAAGAACCATACTTATTTCATTTTTTTGTTTTTTTTGGTCTTTAAAAAATAGTATACAACCCTTTGGATAGGTATTTATTCTTTCAGATATCATACCCATTAGATGTAAAATCTTTTTATTATTATATATTAGGTAAGAGAGATCATTATCTTCTAGGATCATATCATTTATTAGAGTAATCAGTTCAATAAAAATGGCATCACTCCATATGTTTATTGATTTTAAATTATGTATCTTCTGTATGGATAACAATGTTGTATATTTAGTTTACAATGTAATATTTTCATAACCCTTTTAACATTTAGTTTTTTAATATGATCACAAAGTTCATCTACAACTATCTTTGTAATTTCTTTAGTATGATATTCATCCTCATTCACACCTATAATAATATCCTCAATACAGTCCACATCATTTTTCACACTTATAATTATATAAAATGATCTATAAAACATAGTGTTATCATAGTCACTAGCGACATTCTGTATTTCACAATGTATTGTCAAACATTTATTACATGGACTTATTCTACGACAGATCTTGTATTCTTCCAACTCCTATGAACTAATTACTCATGAATAAAAATAGATTAAGTAGTGAAAAAGTATTTTTGAATGGAAATATGAATTATCCTTTTTAAACAGGATAAAATATTTTATACCATCCTCATAATCTTTTGTCATTGGATTGGAATCCATATTTTTTTATTCATATCATTCCAATTTGATTATGTAATATTAATATTTACTGAAATAAAGAAATATACATAACATATAATCTTGGAACCCATAAATGCCATTCTTAGAAAATATTTTAGGTTAGATGAAGTCTTTTTTCAAATATAATAAGAGACAAATGATATGTATTATGATTGTTATTTAGTGATAGAAATCATTGAAGTAATCGAATGTGGTATGTCTATAAACTTAGAAAGAATATAATTAAATTTTTATCTATTGAAAAAATTATGGACCAAGGAAAATTTCTGTATATTTGTTAGGTGGGAGTAAAACATGAGGGGGGGATTTGATGTTTATTCATTTATTCATTTGGTACATTGAACGCCATGTGGTTCTTCAATGATAAGATGATTATAAACTAAATTTGATATTTTTTCTGGTGATGAAAATTTTTATAGAGACCATTCACATGGTCTTGAGAACCTGATGTTTTAATAAACTCTTGTGTTTAAATAAAATGAATCAATAATATTGGGATTTGGTTTTTAATATATTGTAAAAAATTAAGAAGAATCTAATTTGGGTTTCATTGATAATTAAATTTAAACAGTTCACATGGATGGGATGAATCCTCAGTGAAAAACAATGAAATATTTATAAATATATATATAATTGATCCAACAAATTACAAAAAATTTAAAGAGTGATAAAAAATGAAAATTAAATTAGTGATATAAAATTCCATTGTAGTGATTTAAATGTGAATATATTGTACCATTCACTACCAATATTCCAATTTTTAAACAAAAACAAAGTAAAAAATGTATATCATTTTACTATAAGTTCACATATGAATAAAACCAAGGAGTTTAAAAAACCTAAATTTTCCCCCATAGATAATGGACAATAAATCATTAAATCTCAAAAACATTGATTTATTATTTCAATTTTATGATGAGGAAAGTGGAGATTATGATACAGATGTTGAAATAATAATTTAATCAGAGGAGGTATTATTGATTTAAAAATTAAATGATGATGAGTTACCTAGTGATAAAAATAATGGTGATGAAAATGAAGAAAAATATGTAATGATGAGGTCCTATTGGGATCAACATTTGTTTACAGAAATGTAAATATTAGAAGTATTGGGGTTATTTTTTCTGTTAATGGAAGAAAATGGGAAAATTTGGTTGATTTTAATCTATGAGAGATGGAAGGATACCTAGAACATGGTTTTTTCTCTCTTGTGTTTAATGTTGGATCTAATACCTCACTCTAAAATTAAGTGAGGATGTATAAGGATTTGGAATATTTCAGTGGCAACCAATTTTGGTTAATGAAATGACATGCATGAAAATTATCATTCACCAAAACATTCACACTCCTTCCAAATGCTATGTCGAACAAGGTGATATCCAGGTAGTGTGTGATGAGGTTTCCTATCAAGTATGTTTGAGGGAGGTGACATGTCATTCAAATCATTAAATAAAATTTAAAATGAAAAAAGAGTAAATAAAAAAAAGTAAAATCTTGAATAGAAGATAAGAAGTCACATACCATGGGGTTTCTAAGAGTCAATTTTTCCAAGGGAGAGTAAGGGATATCATCTAGGTTTTGGTAATAGTAGAAGAGTGTAATGGTTCATTGAAAAATTTTCTTTTTCTTATGAATAATGATTTATATGAGGTTTACTTGATGATAAATTTCATTATCAATGTAATTAAGTTAATGAATATAGAATATGGAAAGCATCAGATCCAAAGAACTAGATAATCATATATTTTTTATAATTAATATATGAAATTAAAGCATTACCTTATGTGAAATTATTTTTTTGTTGGTGCATCTGAAAATATATCTAAATTGTATCTTCATTTCATTGTAAGAATCAAGAATATATTCCCTATATTGGTGACCCACACATGTCTTGCAAATCAGCAAATGTTTTCTTATGAATCTTTGAGTTTTAGAAAATACTCATATCACTTGCATAATTCACCTTTGATTTCCATAAGAATCACTTCTAATAAATTCTAATTGATCTCTATATACTTGAGAGTATAGGGTTGTTGAATATCACCCTCCTTTATTGAAAGTGTTCTTGGATAAGGGATCCCTCTAGGGATTTGATTGGATTCTACAGATTTTGTTATGCGTAGCCAAATAAATGAATTAACTCTGTTAAGAAAATTATATACGTGGATTTATATACCGCAAGGATTATAAATAAATAATTGTACATTCACCATTATTCTTTCTATAATACCCAAGTAAATCCCAGTGTATAAGAAGAATTTATTATTATTATTTATTTGAATGTTCTAAACTCACAAATTGAATTATATATTATTTAATAAAATAATATTTGATATATATTATTTCTCATCATACCTATAAACTCAGTACACCATTCCTCCACAATATTTATTAATCCGTGAGTAATGATTAGTTTTTTAATAAATAAATATCACCATATTATTCACCAATAAATAAATAAATATTATATTCACTAAATAGAAAAATAAATATTTATTAAATATTTCCCTCATATAATATTTTATTAAATAACTGATGATAGAATATCAAAGATCAATAAAACAAGAATAAATATTAATCCATATGTGATAATAATATTTATTCAACATGTTAAATAACAAATAAAAATATATTATTTAACCTAGATTCTAGATATACATATTGTCTGACCATTAGGCCACTTTCATAGTGGCATTGGTAAAAGTATCCTAAAGACCAAGGAAAACAGCTAGCAACATTCCAAGGTACCCTTATGGGAATAAGTTAATGCTGCAATGACGTAATACCTCATACTTAGGCTTTTTTTTGTAATATAATAAGTTTATCTTGATATCTATAATCAAGCAGTTTCATGCTAGTTCCATCATCTTATGTGATTGTTACCTCTTTCTTGGAATTTTTGGAAATCTAACTTCCTATAAAACACCATGGAAATTGATTTATTTAACCTATATAATTTCTATCCAAAGGCCTGATATATGAAAATTTATTTAAATAATATAAGGTAAAAGTATTTCTCATTTTATTCCTTAATGAAATATTATTCATGATGCACCCAATGTATCCAACCTCACTACGAACATATGTCATCATGGTTTTCATCAATACATTAAAGTACATGAATTATAACAATCATTAATAATAATATTAAATTATAAGGATCAATACACATGCCCATAGAAAGTGATGTACAATGAAATATATAAATATGGATTTCCTATTGGTGGGTCTCGTTCTCATAATGTCCTACACTGGATATTACCAATGGCTTACACCATGAGAAGTTTCCTCAAATTCATATGATTCTCTACCCTTGATAGGATGAATCATTTATTTCCCTCAAATGATATCATCTAATTATAGAATATATATTTAATAATTCTATCATGGAGTTTTGAGGTTTAAATCATAGCATAGAACTATTGTGACCTTTTAGTATGATGGTTAGTCTAAGTATATTATTACATACAATGTTACACAGAAGAACAATCATGATGTGATATGTAGTTTATTAATAATCAATAAAATGAACATAGGTTATCATGAATTACATAGATGTTTTTTGGGGAACTGACTCTAATAGACTCCCACATTCACTAGTGCAAACTATTAACAATCTTCAGTCTACTAGATATCACATGATACTCATGCTTTTACTAATATATGTATTTATTAATGTGGTGTACCACCTTTTCTTCTATGGGAAGTCATATTACTAAAAATTATCCCCTCAAAGAAAAATTCTTCAGTAGTTGATACTTTCAGAGTACGCGCTTTGTCCTTTAGTGTGACCATGGGTATTTGGCAAGAGTTGTCGTTGTTGTATTATCACAATATAATGTGATGGGTTCTTTACGGATTGGTACCACATCAAGTTACTGGATAAAGCTTAATATCAAAATGGATTCCTAGGTTGAATCAAAATAATCTATATACTCATACTCTACTCTAGAATCATTGAAAACTAGATACTTTTAACTCTTCAAACTCACATATCCTACATTGAGATAGAAAACATATCCTGACTATGACTTCATATCATTATGAACTTTTAAAAAAATAACATCAGTATAACCCTTGAAAACCATCTCCTTATCTTTTCCATAAACTTGTAACATATCCTAATAACTCCTCAGATACCTTAGTATAGTCTCAACAATAGTCCATTGTTGATCTCTTGGATCATATTGGTATCTCCCTACCATGATCAATACATAGGCAACATCATGTCTTGAAAATAACATGGCATACATGATATATCATATCTTTTAATATTATGGGATCTTATTCATTCTCCCATTCACCTTTTGTGTCTGATGACACATTTTCTTACAAAGATGTGTACCAACTAACACTATAATCAATCCCCTCTTATATTATTATACATTATGTCTCTTTAGTATTTAGTAAATGTATGCACTTTTAACTTGTCCTATAAGCCTCTTGGATCTTTTAGGAGTGATCTTAATCCCAAAAATATATACTACTTCACCTATGTCTTTTAGGGAGAAACACTTGTTAAACTAATCCTTAAAAGATTGTACGATTTGTATTTCATTTCCAATAAATAATATTTCATCATCATATACTACTATTATAATGAGTTAATTCCCACTAAACCTCTTGTAAACACATGAATCACATCCATTCTTACTAAAATAAAATTATTTTATAGCTTCATTGAATCGAATGTTCCATGAATTTCGTGATTTCATCAATCAATAAATGGATCTATATAACTAGAAAATATTTTTTTCCATCACGTGGAGTCACAAACCCTTCTTATTGTGCCTTGTAAACATCTTTTTAAAGGTTCCCATTTAAGAAAGTAATTTTGAAATCCATCTTCCATATTCTATATTCATTGTAAGTTTCTTTATCAAGTAGAATTATGATGAATTCAAATTCGAAAATTAGTGAAGAGTTTTCATCATAGTCAATTCCTTTAAAATGTTTGAATCCTTTATCCACTTTCCTTCCTTTATAAGTATTTAATTTAACTTCCATGTTAAATTTTCTCTTGAATACCCATGTTCATCCTACAAGATTTACATCAACCAACAAATCAACCAAAACCCAAACATGGTTTTGATACATGAAATAAATTTCAATCATCATTGGTTCTTTTCATCTTGTAGCTTATGACCTCTCTACTAGTTTTTGATAGGATATAGGTTCATCATTATCAAATAATAATTAATAAATATCTTTGGTGACTATAAAATCATATCTCTCTTGTTATCTTACCTCTCTCATGATACATTATAGTACATGCGTTTCAAGAACTACTTATTCCACATGGACCTATGAAATCTATTCCAGTGCCAACTCTTATGTATATTAAGAATAAACATAATGTAATTCAATCTTTCTCCCACTATACTTTTTGAATATGTTCTCCCTCTAATGAAATATTTCTTTTTATGGTGATAGTAAATTTCTTATCCGAGGGGTTGTATAGGTAGTATCCCTTTGTGTCCATAGGATACAATATAAAGATAAACTTTCTTCCATGGGGTTCTAGTTTTTTTTACTCTGAAGGCCTAATCAAATGCCTCACAACCACATACACATGTATGTGACAAAAAGGCTTCTTTACACTTTATTAATCTAAGTGAATTCCAATTTCTACATTAGTTGGTACTCATTTTAATGTATATGTCAAATTTTGTAATTATTATACCCAAAATTATAATGGAATATCTTCATGACTCATCATCAACATTACCATTTATAATAAGGTATAGTTCATTCATTAACTAACACTCTTCCACTTTAGTGTGTGAGGTGGAGTGAGTGGAGATATAATCCCAGACTCCCATATATTTTTGAAAAACAATTGGGTTAGATATTAACCAAACCAATCCAACAGAATATTTTTATCTTCATTCCAAGATGATTCTCTACATCACTATTTAATTCATTGAATTTCTCAAAGGATTTGGAATTATACGTCATTAAGTTGACATATCCATATCTACTCAATTCATCACCAAAATTTATTATATAATAACACCCACCTATAGCTTCAACTAGAAATGGTATACATACATTAGTGTATACCAATCCTAAAATATTTGCATCCCTTTAACCCTATCAACTGAATGATGGTTTCTTGATATTTCCTTTTAATCAAGTGTGACACATTTAAAGTGGATTTATCTCAAAAGAGTCTAAATAACTATCATAATAGATATTTTTCAAATACTTTTATTTTTCATCACCAAGATGGTCAGGCCATAACTGGGTGTTATATCATTCATGGGAACATTAATCATTATTAATTAACAATACTTGGTTTTCATAATTTAAAAAATGAAACCCATTATTAAAATCCACTTTACCATAACATCAGCCTTCTTTATAAAAAGAAAAGAGTTTTATTCAAAAACATGATAATAAAACCATCTGAATCTATGAATGAAACCAAAATTATGTTCTTGGTAACAATTGGTATATAATAACTACATCAAAAAACCAATATAATTATGATTGAAAATGAATTTTGGTTGTTACCAATGGATATAAAAGTTAGCCTCACACCATTAGAAACTCACAAACCCCCCTCTCCTTAATAAATATTTCATAATATACTTGGTTATTTAATTTGGATACATATGTGAGCACCACAGGTTGTATCTAAAAACCAATGTGTAGATATTGAAAGATTACACTCGATAACAATTTCAATTTTAGCTTTCCCTTTCTTCTAGGTGCAGTTTAGATTTTGGTGGCCTTGCTTTCCACATGAAAAACACACTACCTGTTTTTACTTGCAATGCCTTTAGATCTTTTACTTCTTGGAAGGATTTTTTTAGGAGATTTAGAATTTTTACGATTCTTTGGACCATTCATATTGTTCTTTCATTTCTTATTCTCTATAAGTATCATGTTTTTTTCATTCCCCATGTCCTTATCCACATGGAGAACTAATGTCAAAAGTTCTAAAATATTAGTTTCAATATTTCTCAGTTTATAATTAACCATAAAATTTGATAAGGTCATGGGTAGTGAATAATGTATGAGATCTAAATGAAACTCGTCTAGGAATTTAATCCCTAAGATGTATAGGTGTTCAATGTAGTAAATAATCTTGACTACAGAAGGCCTTGATGGAATAGTCTCTCCAAGATTAGTTATAAAAAATCATTTAAGATCTCATATCTCTCTAATATCACCTTCTCTTGATAGATATCCTGA
Source organism: Viscum album (assembly GCA_963277665.1). Lineage (NCBI taxonomy): Eukaryota > Viridiplantae > Streptophyta > Magnoliopsida > Santalales > Viscaceae > Viscum > Viscum album. Next base: position 1,042,287,965 of record OY728129.1, read on the forward strand.
AGGAGAGACATCATGTTATACACATCCATGTCAACATATTAAATTATGAGATCATTATTCATGGATGATATCATAAAACACTGAACATATGTGGATCTTTTCAAATTTTTCTCATAGATAGATAAATCTTCCTCACTATCCTCATTACCAGGTACATTAGGAATTGGTTGTTGTAGCACATACAATTTCCATTGATGTTGTTGGATAACACAAAAGCAGCCTTTACATTCTTAAAAATTTGTTCAAGTGAGAAGGATGTACTTTTCAAGTATGGATCACAATGATATGTTTTAAGTCATTTTTATATCTATTTCTACAAATAATATGAGTAGAGTTTTAGTACTTTATTTGATAATATTAGAAAAATAAATAAATATTATATTTATTAATATCCTTCTATTTTATTGAAACCCTATATCCCTCACGATTGGTTTCAGAATATCCATTTTCTTGGGTATTCTAGTGATAAGGATCTATATTCCCCTTCTCATCACCCCAAATTTGGATGCTCAATCAATTTGAATGATTTTAGGCAGGAATTCCAAATGTCAACTGCATTAACCCACAATTCCATGATCTTTTGAAAGAACTACCTAATCCAAAAATCATTAAATTGGATTTCCTCAACCTTTTCTTCTTAATTATATGACATCCCACTTTGGTAGTCAACCATTGATGTCAAATATGTTAATTCAACAAAAAAAATCCACTTATAATTCCTTGATAATTGGAATCACCACAAATTAGGCTATTCAGGTACTTTGAAATATGGTCTGACTTTAAGTATACAAGAGAAAGGATATACTGAATTAATATATATAATTAAGAGATTTTATATTTTATGAATAAATTTATAATTGTTATGTTTATTACATACAAGTTAATATTATGTGGGCAAATAAAACTGATTAACCATGTCATAGATAATATTTACTCATAATCCAATCCAATTTAGTTCTATAATACGTGCATGGTAATTCATTAATTCACATTATTAGTAAAAAACATCCATAATTAAAGAAACATGATACTTGAATGAAATTAAATAATAAATTTTAATGATCATGTGATTTTACTAATTGGTATTTTATCTAGTGGATGATAAATTAACCATCAACTAGGGGGAAACACCTTGATTCGTTTATAGTTCCTATTACAGCTTTCCACCAATCCACATATGTTGCTTTCTTGGATTGATTTTTCCTCAAATCCATAATTGAACCTCATATACTAGATTGTGAGCTCCATCCATTACATATAAATTTACTCAGACTTAGTTAATGTGAACCAAAGGATTTTTTAAAAGGCTGACATAAAAGATACCATGGGCACACATGCCCTTAAAAAATTAGTGAGATGACATGCAGTCAAAAAAATTAATTTAATGATAAATTAAATGAAACTAATTACATACAGAGGGCTAGTATAGTCTCTTTATCATTCACATGCAAGAAAAAAATTAAAAATTTAATAAAATTAAAATTCAATTATAATCATTCCTTTTTAATATAAATATATCTCAAATTAATTAATTATATTCTTTTATTAATAAATTATTTTATATAAATTCACATCAAAATTTCCTTGAGATTATCATCCATTATAATTTAAAAAAAAATTAAATAAACTTATTTAAAATAGACCGTGTACAAAAAAATACACCTTGGAGGCAACATAATGACCACTAATTTGAACTACACATCATGTATTATATTCATATACTATTTAATCTTTTGTAATGTGGCATGCCCAACTTATCACATAATATCATGATATGTACTATAAACTTAATGGTCATATGGGTGACATTTTTTTTCATATGAAGAATGAAATGTTTCAATGAGTGTATAGTAATAATTGTAATATGACTAATACATGAGACATATATCCAAAAAATTTTAAAAATAATAATTAAACATATATATATATATATATATATAAATTTTCACATAGAGGTCTAATCAACATAATGACCACACACAAGTACATGTTGATATTGTTTTCAATGTAGAATAAATTAATTTTAATTCGGTGTAATTTTGTGAAAGTACATGATTTGTACATTTGAGATACATGACATGTATTATTATCACTATTTATATGTGGCACACACCTTGGGTCTTGGAATTTAATTGTGTCGTAGAAAATTTTGTTGTACACAATGTGTACAAGGGCTACATGGTGTGTGGTATCTGAGTTACATGACAACTAGTTAGGTATTCTTTGTATGAAGATACATAGACCAATTTCATATAAAGGAATACATGTAATGTATGAAATTTATAGGGTGTTTAATCCAAATGACCACGAACTAGTCTCTCCTAGAAAACATGAGGTGCAGAATTAAATTCACCACGTGTAATAAGTGATTGTCACTTGAATTAATTTCGATAAATTCTTGGTGCCATAAACACTAGAACATGTCATGTACCATGGATTTATAGTCTATGTTGTAAAATCATTTTATAGATTTATAGATATTCCATGACCCTGGTCTGTTTTATTTTAGTTGGATCTTGTTTATGGGTGGTTTATCTGTTTTTTTTAAATGGAGGTTTTATAAGATGTGCCCCATTGGATTATAGTTTTCCCAAACCATGTGTCCTCTCGGTGAAACCCAGGAAGCCCTATATAGTGGGTGTTTACATAGTTGGAATGTGGTCTGAAAAAACATGCACCCATGTAGTAAAAACCATGTAACTTGGTAGAGGGTAATATAGTTAGGGTGCACAGATTTTCTAACTGTGTGGACCTACTTCGAAAAATGTTCGCATAGAAAATTTAATTCCAGAAATTGTTTTTATAATTAGAGAACCCCTAATTTATCCCTTTATCAACCCAAAACTGACAAATGTTGAATGACTAGGTCATAAAGGCTCTCAAGAACCCTTTTTGAATCATCTATACACTTTCCTTGGCAGATCGGATCGTGGAGAATCACATTTGATTCCTCTTCTCTAAGTGAATATCTTCCCATGCATTATATCTTGATCACACTTTCTATACTACTTAGATTTTGAAATATCATCATGTTTTTATGGATATATACACTATTTTAATGGATCTTGATTCAAGGTTTGTTTAATTTTTCTCTATTTCTATTTTTCTCCATTGGAAAAACATGTTGTGGGAGTTTTGCATTGTCATTCAGTGATTAAAGGTCATCGTTTCATTTGAGTTGATCCATATACTTAATCCTTGGTTTACTTTATTTTATATATATTTATATAAGTTCATTTATGAAAAAATCATTTGATAGTAATTGGTATTTTGATTTGAATTATCATGGAGGTTTGTTGATACCCCCCAATTACATTGGAATTAAAATTTTGTATGTATTTTGTAAATTGATGGAATTAATGAATTGTTTTGAGATTGTTTTGAGAAAATGGATTAATTTTTTTTTAAAAAATAGGATTTATTTTTTATTTAAAATGAATTAATTTATGAAAAACACATGTTTTCATTTTGAAGGTGAATTCGTATTTTGAAAAGTAAAATTGCGCAATTGAATTGTAAAAGATAATTGATTTGAAATGAAATGATTTTTTGCCTTTTTATATTGATTGATTGATAACATGAAACCTAGGGTGGTTAGTGGGTTATTAGGGGAAAAGAATATAATAATAATTACCTAGAAACATATTGATGATTAAAACTCTCATAGAAAACTAGTTTTGAAGATATTATCCTCGATGGGAAGATGATGAGTCATATTCAGCCTGATCTCGAGGGTTGTGTGTACACATATGCCACAATCACTGATATGAGAGTGTAAATATCCTATAACCAAGAACCGTAATACCACATGGAATATGACCATAGATCTTTTTGTGATTGTTCTAATATCTATTTCATTGATTACGAAGCTTCTTTACTCATACCAATGGATTTATATAAATTTTCTTACATAAAATGTTTATTTAGTCAATGTTTTATATGTTTTCATCATTTCGAATTGAAATCGTGATTTTTTTAAATATAAAATTGTATCCCCATTTCCTATTTTATTTTATATTAACATCCGGATTTGGTTTAATATTATGGAATCTTATTATAGAAAACATGGTAATACCCTACTAAGATTTATTGTTCACACCCTACTTTTGACTTCAAGCATTCGTATATTTCCTTCCACTATTTTTAAGAAAAGGGAAAGTGACACTAAGAGGTAGTGGATGTATTGTATCCTTCATTATTGGAGTCATATTTCCCTTGTGATGGTGAGTTTATCTTTTTATATTCTAATTACTTTGATGGTGCACTATTTTTGGGTTTTTATATACAAATCTGGATTCTGGTACTATCTCCCTTTGTATTTTTGAGCGTACTAATTTTTATTTGTTATATTTTACAGTTTTTTGGAAAATTAATTCTTTATTTTATCATTTATGAGGTCATATGTTAGTCTCCAATCTACATGGATCAATAATTCCCGTCAGTCTATGTCAGTTCTAGCTCAGGTATCATTGTACTAGGGTACACATACTAGTTCATGGAAAAGTCGTATCATTAGTGAAGTTTGAGAATCTTTCCTTAATGTTTGTATGTGGTTTGGAGTATCGTTTCCGAGCATATGAGGTAGTTAAGAGTGATTTTCCAAGCTACTCTTATCGTAGAGAGGTTATGTTATGATGGGTGGTTTGAGAAAGTCATCTCGATGAATAATTCTAGACATTTCCTTACTTTGGATTTGGATATGTTAAAATCCAAATCATGATATCTTATCTTATGGGATTCTTTTCCCTATTTATTTTGTTTGATTTGTTGACCTTAGTTACCTTATGATGTCTTCAATATTGTTTTCTAATGTTGTGTAGAACCATTCCTTTGATAAAATTAATGAATTGGTTTTGTGAGGAACCTACTGATGAGCCACATTGATTGAATCATCCGATGGACTAGACTCTTGATGAGATGATTTTGCGTGTTGTCCAAGGGTTGGGATAGTCACCTGGACCGATTCCTATTTAGGCTCATGATATGGAACCTCATAGGGTAGAATCTAGGAATCATGGTCTGGAGTTAATTTTACAGAAAACACCTACATTACAAGCCTATAATGATCCTCAATAGTATTAGGAATGGTTAAGAAGTATTGACCTTCTTTTTTATTTCATGGAAAATCCTAAAGTAATTAAGGTAAAGTTTACTACCTTTAAGCTGGAGGAACCTAATAGGAGATGGTGGGATTCCATGGATATTGTGAAGAAACATGAGGGTTTAGAGTGGAAGTACATTAATGTTATTTTTAATAATCAGTTCTATATAGATTCTATGGTGCTATCTAAGTCTACAGATGTTTTCAAACTCTAGCATGTTGATAGGGGTGTGACAAAATATGAAAACTTCTTTCCCGATCTAGTGCATTTTTCACCTCAGATTGTATCAAATAAGAAGATGAACACTCATCAGTTTGATATGGTAATTTTGTATAATATTCCTTATTATTATTCCTTACCAAATCACTTCTTATGTTGATGTTTTGGATTGGGAATTGAGGTTTGATCTTGATCTGGCTAGTACATCAAGGTTGATAGGAGTTCTTTTTTCTCATAGTGGGAATTCTATGAGTTCTTTCTTGGGAAAGAGAAATCATGATGAGTCTTACGGTGGATCATGATATAAATATTCGTATATACCTCTATTAGTGCCTAGAAAAGTCTCTTTTAGTTTCTTGTAGTTTGGAATTCCTAGGCCTTTAAATTGGGGTTTCACTGAGGCATCAAAGATATATGGTTCATGCTGATGCTCAGGTCACATGAACAAATTATGTTATATCTTCTTTATTACACATAGAAGAAGAAGATCATAATCAACTAAAATCACCACAATACAATAATATACTTCATATAAAATGGGTTTTTATCCAAAATAATTTATTACGAATCTTCTTCATGTAGTGGAAGAGTCTCTATAGGAAGCTAATATAGGTCCAACAATTATGAGAGGTACCGTAACTATTGATTAATAATTAGTGACAACTTTATTTGATTCTAGTGCATCTCATATTTTTATATCAACTCATATTTTAATCATTTAAAATATTCATATAGGGCTTTTATCATATGTGATGGATATTACTACACCCCTAAAAATGAAGAGAGAGTATGGTCCCCATTATCCCTATTCGGTTTTCCCTTTATTAGAAATTTATCTTACATTGGATTTTTTTCATGGAATGAAACCTCTTGATTTCATTTTATAGATTGATTGGATCATTTCTAATAGGGATAGAATTGAATATTACCATTTATGGGTCTCCTTTACTATGACCAATGGTTTGTTTCATAACATTCAGGGAGAATGAGACCTAAGGTCAATTAGAGATGAACCTTCTTATCTAGATTTGGTAAATTTAATATCATTGTTTTCTTTTGATCCAGGGTGGGAATATTTGAGTTTGGATCTCCCTCAACATTTCATTGAGTTTCCAATAATCTTTCCTTCTGATTTATCTACTTTACCACCAGTTAGATAGGTTGATTTCTCTATTGATTAAGTACTTTGTACTTAGCCGATATCAATACCTTCTTAACATATGGAACTAGCTAAGATGAAGGAGTTAAAGACATAGTAGGATGATCTATTTGACAAATTATTTATACTCCCACATGTATCGCCTTGGGGTAATCCTATTCTTTTTTATAATAATGCTAATGAAAAACTTCTTCTTTTTGTTGATTACCAGAAACTCAATAATGTTACAGTAAAGAACAACTACTAATTGCCTTGGATTGTTGAACTATTTGACCATATGAAGGGGGTGAAGTGATTCTCGAATATCGATATTTGATCAATATATCACCATTTGATAATAAAATAATCTGACATTTAGAAAACCACCTTACTGGGTAGGTGTTTCTATTATGAGTCTCCTATAATTCCGTTTAGACTAATCAAAGCTCTTGTATTATTTATGTCTTTGATGAAGAGAATATTCCAACAGTATCTTGATATGATCCGGGTGGTCTTTATGGATGAAATACTAGTTTACCTTATGTATAAGGAGTATCATGTGTGTTATCTCATTGTAGTGATGGAATTTTTGATAAATCACCGACTTTATTCCAAGATATAATAATATGATTTCTAGATTAAGGAAGTGAAGTTAATGGGACATGTGGTCCTGGAACAGGGTATCTCATTTGATCCTGATAAGGTGAAAGCTATTATGAAATGTGAGAAAGCACATGTTTCTTTTTAGATTTATAGCTTCTTAGGTTTAACAAGGTATTATCACTGGTTGGTAAAGTATCTCACAAAGTTTTATTCTCCGATGACCAATCTCACTAAAAAAAGAGTGAATTTTTCTTGGGACAATAAATTTTAGTGTTCTTTTGTTGAGATGAAACATATTTTGACTTTTGTTTAGTTTTAACTCTTATATAGTCTAAACAAGGCTATATGGTCTCCTATGATGCATCTGGTTTAGTTTTGGGTTGTGTTCTTATGTAGGATGACCACTTGGTAGCCTATGTCTCTGAAAACATAGGCCACATGAGAGAAATTACCCGACCAATGTCCTTGAACTCATAGTCACAATGAATGTTCTTACGATTCGAAAGCATTACCTTTTTGGAGAAAGGTTTAACATGTTTTCTAACCACAATAAAATGATTTATATCTCCTCTCAAAATGATGTGAATCTTCATCAAATGATTTGGATGGAGTACCTAGAGTCCATTCTTTAAGACATCACCTATACCTTGATAAAAGGGAATGTCGTCGATGATGCTTTGAGAAGGAAACTTCTGACCTAGACTACTAAAGAATCATTAGGAATGTGGAACATGATGGATCTTTTTTCATTGTTGAATTTAGGAGAATGAGAAACAGGGTTCGATGTTTCCCTGGATATGGTTCAAGTGACCTCCTCTCTTCTAGAGATAATTCATTAGGAATAGAATCTTGATGATGAAGTATATGGCATTACAGACTCTCATTATGGTGTGAAGACCATTATTGAGTGGTTATTATCTATAGAGGGTATTTTATATTTTCATTATCAATTTTTTTGATCCATTATCTTTGAAGAAATATGTGATGGGGGGGGGGGGGTTGAAATAATTACTAATGGGTTGGGCACCTAGGAACAAAAAAGTGGTTCTATGACATGTGATGATGATTTTTGTGGATAGGTACAAGATACGACATTACTAATTTTTTTCTCTTATTATTTTAATTTCTAATAGGTCAAGACTAAGAACCAGAGACCTTGTGGTTTTCTCAAACCACTTTCAGTTGCGACATGGTAGTGTGATGAGATTTATATAGACTTCATGCTTAGATTTCCATATTCCTAGAGAAAGAAGTATGTTATATGGGTTGTTATCAATTGGAAGGCCAAATATAATCACTTTATACCAATTTATAGTAAATACAAAGTTTAGGAGATGGAAAATCTCTATATGGAATATATTATTCATTTTCATGGAGTTCCAACAACTATAGTCTCTGATAGAGACACCTTAATTACTTATCGCTTTTAGAGAGGCCACTAGGAGGATCTTGGAACTCAGGTTCATTTGAGTACAACTATAATATGGAAAAACATGTCTATATTGATAGGGATATAAATAATATTTAGGATATTCTATGTTCCAGAATCCTTTATTTTTTTGGTGCATAGGATGACCATTTAGGATATGTTGAGTTTTATTATAACAATAGTTACCAGCCCATGATCAAAATGGATCCTTTTGAGGCGTTTTATGGATAAACTTGTAAATATCTATTGTTTTGTTCTATGATTAGTGTAAATTCATTGTTTAGATTGAGATTGGTCCAAGAGATGAATTTTTTTTTATTTTATTCATCGAATAATTTTGACAAGATATGGACATTATAAATCTTATCATGATCATAATTGTACACTGTTGATGTATTTAGTTAGTAATAATTTGTTCTTGAAAGTTTCACCTAGTTTGGGTCATCAATTAATTTGGAGGTAAGGGATGCTTTATTCTCATATTGTCTGACCTTTTGTGTTCATTGATTAGATTTATAAATTGGTTTAACATTTATCACTACTTATATAATTGACATTGATACATAATTTTTTCCTTGTATCTCAGCTATGAATGTATCTTTCTGTCCCATATCTTGTCTTTAGAAGGGAGGATCTTTATGCTTATACTGATTTATCTGTGACTGAGAATCCATTCAAGATAGTTGATTCTAATAAAAATATACTTCATGGGGGGAAACCCCTTTGGTTAGAGTGCTATGAAACCATGTGTCTAATATGCATAAGGTGTGGGGGATGGAGGAACTAATGAGAGAGCAGTGGGCACATCTTTTTTTGATATGGAATCTTCTTCACTAGATTTCATGGGATAGAATGTTTATGTGGTGGGGAGGTTATAAAATCCTATTACTGGTTTTCAGGTACTCCTTGACCCTTTTTCCCGTTCAGTTGGATCTTGTTTAGGGGTGCATTGGGTGGTTTTTGGAAACAAATGGAGGTTTTCTGTGTTGTTCATGGTTGGTTCATGGTTTTACGAATCTATGTGCCCACCCAGTGATAACCATGAAACCCTAGATAGTGGAGGTTTGAAAGGATGGTTGATGGTTTGATAAACCCTACACCAACCTAGTACAAACCAATCATTATAGAAGATGGGTGAATGACTAGGTAACATATTTTGTATAATCATGAAACCCTTCTAAACTACCATTCACACATTAATTTTAATTCTAAAAATTAATTTCTAAAATTCCCAAACACCCATTTTATTCCCTGATCGACCCTAACTCAACCAAGGTAAAATTACTATATCTCTGAGGCTCTGTCGAACCCTTTTTTCTCCTCTAAACCCTTTCCTTGGTAGATTAAAGCATGGTAGATCATTTTCAGTCCGTCTTCGGTAAGTGAATCTATTCTTATGTGTTATATACTTGTCTCTATTTCACTCTTCCTTATAGAGTGTTATATAGTCATGTTATTGATGGATCTAAACATTGTTACAATGGATCTTGATTCTAGGTTCGGTCTCTTGATCTCTAATTCCATCCTTCTTCACTGGACTAACCTGTTACAAGCATTGTGCATTGTGATTATGTTATTAAATTTAGGGGGTTCTATTTGAGTTTCACCATATAATTAACCAATGATTTTATTTTTTCTGATCTATATCACTTTAAATTGATTTATGAAAACCCAATTGGAGAAGAATTGAAATTCTAATTTGAATTGGAATTAAATTTTTGGGAAAACCCCTAAATCCCATGGAATTAGAATTTGGGGTGTATTTTGAAAATTGATGGAATTAATCAATTTATTTTAATTTTTTTAGAAAATTGGTCAAATTGAAATGTTGAAAACCTTTGATTTTATTTTTATTTAAAAGGAATGAATTTATGAAAACCCCTTGTTTTGGATTTTAAAGGGAATTAGAATTTTGAAAAGGAAAATTGGGAAATTATGTGAATGATGATTTATTTGAAATGAAATGATTTCCAACATTTTTATTGGTTGACTGAGAACATGAAAGCCTGAGTAAGTAGTGGGTTATTTGGGATAAGCATGATAGGATGGTAATTACCTAGCAATATATTGATGATGAAAAGTATATGAAAACCAAGTTAAGTAGATATTATCCCTAACGAGATGTTGATGAGCCCTATTCATCCTGACCCTAAGGGAAGTGTGTACACATACACCATGATCATTGATATGAGAGTGTGGGGATCCTATAACTGGGAAACAACATACAGCATGGTAGATAACCAAGGTTCTTGTTATGTTTATTTTGATATATATTCCATTTATTATGGAACTTATTTACTCATTCCAGTTAATTTATATAAACTGTTTTATACAAAATGATTATTTAATTTAAGTTTGAAATATTTTCCATCATTTTGAAATGAAATCATTTTTTTAAATATGATATTGTATCGTAATATCATGTTTCATTTAAAATTGAATTAAGTATTTGGTTTACTATTATAAAATCATTTTATGAAACACTTTGTGAGACCCTATTGGGATTTATATCTCACACCCTACCTTTTCCTTCGGGCATTTGTAGATTTCCTTTGTCCAGGTCCGACCAAAGGGAATGAAACTCTTGGTGGAGGTGGATCTTCTTAATCATTTTTGATTTGAGTAGTGTTTAATTTGGGATGTTGATTTTATCTTTTAAGATTATAATTTCTTTTATGATATACGGTTTTGGGTTTTTGATATGCATATTTTTTTATACAATGTCACTTTGGATTTTTTATCATACTGATATGTATCTGTTATCTTCTGCTGTTTTTTGGAAAATATATTCCCTCTTTTATCTTGAAGGATTTTTGGTGCTAGTCACCAACCCCTGCGGATCAATAATGAACATAGTGATATGTTAGTTTTAGCTTGGGTTACAAATTATCGTGGTATCCAAGATGGATAATGACATGTGTCCTCTTGTTTTTTCAGAGAGATTCCTATGCACCTCCAGAGGAGATCTCCAAATTTATATTTTTCATAAAATTAATAATTTTGATTATATTTAATAGAAACGAAGAGGAAGAAAGAAGATATCACAATCTAGATGAAATAATTATTAATCTATAATTGAAAACCTATAATAAATATATAAATCAATCAACTATATTTATGGTTAACAATTTGATGTGATAAATTAACCAATTGGGGATAAAGAAATAGAATGGTTTTCTTCAATAATTTTATTACTAGAAAATTAAAAATAGGATGTGTAGAAAATAAAATGACAACCTATATAATGTGATTCAGATCATAATGATCCTATATGCATGGTTAGAACACCACCCGGGTATGTCTTTATTACTAAGCAAGAAATCCATAAAATAAAATACAGACTCGAAGAAAAGAAAAAGAAGAACCATAGAAACTATTTGATGAGGCCATCCTCGTTGAACTAGGTGGTAGTGAGGAAATATGTCACATGGAGTCAACATCATACACTTCAAGATGGACTCATGAACACAAAAAAGGGATATTGATCTAAACATGATACAAAATAATAGATCGCTACAGAGCCAAGAAGGAAAATAGAAACCCAGTTACGATCAAATGGGAAGTCATGATCAGGAACTTCCTTGATTTACAATCACCATAGAACTAGGAATTAGTCTATCTCCACTAAATCTCCACCAGAGAAATACTCCAGTTCTGGGAGAGAAAACGAAATCAATGATGGGGACTGAGGGTGTCTAGATAACCTCAATCTCAATATTCTTCTCAGAGAACCCTTTTGGATAATGAAAGGAGCATCACTTAGGGAACTCACATGATGATCTAGATGAAAATGAACCCATATTCTAGAATGAATCATCCTCGAATCAAGGAATTGAACCATCCTATGATGGAATTATAGAGTTAGATAGATGATCAAGAAGAATCATAGGATCTCATCTATGTGGATGGTCCGGATCAGGTCCAAGGTTCACATAATTGACTGTGGGAAAACACATGGGACAAGTGGAGCTATGGGATTAGAATAACGATTGCAACCTAGATTGAAGTCAAACCAAAGATACCCCCTAGAGAAAATGATAGCCCTTGGATCACATTCAATAAATAGTCCAGATAATCATCCAATATAAGTAAGTAAAATATGTATTCTAGTATAAAAGTAATCACGAGAAAGAAAGAAAATCCCACATGAACAGTTCCATAAAAATAAATCATCCCATTAAAAATTAACACCCTTAAATAAATATGAGTAAATCATATACAAAACTATATTAAAGGAATATAAATGAATCAATATATGAGCATAAAACAAAAGTGAATCAAAGATCCATGAGTCTTTACCCATGACCGCCTAAATCATTAGCATCCCTCAAGTGGTCTTATCTAACAATTAAACATATATTTAATAATATTCTTCAACCACCTATGTGTTTTCATTATAACAGAGAACTATTATGACCATTAAGTGTGAAAATAACTCTGGAAACATCATCACATACTATGTTATGCAGAAGAACAATCATGATGGGATAATAAGTTTATTAATATTAAATACAATGAATATAGATTATCATAAAGTGCACTGAAGTTGGTTCCAGAACACCAAATCCAACAGAGCATGTGGCGGCGAGGTAGAGCAGTAGTGAGGGAGAGTAGTAACAAGGGAAATGTCCAGCAGTGAGGGAAGCATGTAACAGTGAGGGAAACATGTAGTGGTGTGGGCGTTTGGAGATGAGTGTGCGCAATGAAAACAATGATGCGGGAACACAGTGACAAGGGAGAGCACTGGTGAGGGAGGGAGTATAGTAGTAAGGGAGAGAGGTGGTGAGGTTTCAGTTCTATGAGAATTTGAAAGGTGTGACAAAATTAGTTCAATTATGATTAAATTTATAAGAGAGCAATGATTTTAATCAACTCTTAAAGATGGATTTCATCAATGTTAAAATAATAAGTGTTGATAAATGATCTCTTTATCGGTACTTTTATATCGATGATAATTAATTAATAATATAACTCAAATAAATAGATAACCTAAATGTATACAATTATAAATTAATAAAATTTTATATAATTATAAATAAATACTTATATAATTATAAATATATTTAAATAATTGTAAACATGTATCAATAAATATAATTACAAATAAATATATATATATATATAATTATAAATAAATAATTATTTATATAAATATAAATATACTAAATGAATTTTAAATTTTTATTTATTAATATAATTATAGATATAAATTTATAATTATAATTGTAAATAAATGACTATTTAAATAATTATAAATATATTAAATGAATTTTCAGTTTTTTATTTATATATATAATAATAGATATAAATTTATACTTATTATTATAAATAAATATTTTTTTTATAAATTTATAATTATATTAAATGAATTTTAAATTTGTAATTATAAATATAATTATAGATGTAAATTTACAATTATAATTATTAATATATATACTTTTAAATATTTTTATATAATTATTAATTTATGTATATAATTATATATATATATATATATTTATTAATATATAAATATATACGATTATAAATATAATTAAAATATTTAATATAAATTAATAATTATTTTAATATATAATTATGCCTTTGTAATTATAAAAATAATTTTTAAAAAATTATATATATTTATTTAAATTTATAATATTTTAATTTTAAAAATTTTGTAAATATAAATTTCTAAATATATTTATATATTTAAATATTATTATATTTATTTATTAAAAGTTATTTAAAAATATATTTTTATTATTAAAATTTTAATATTATTAATTAATATATAATAATAAATGAATTAATATTAAAAGAATAAAAAATAAAATTTAAAAAATTTAAAAAATATATAAAAAAGCGAATTCTTGACATTTATGTGCATTATAAACACATAAAAAATGAAGAAAAATGAAGAAATTGTTGATATTAATTATATAAATAACAAAAGTATTAAAAATGAATTATATTGACTATACAAAGATGAATTATATTTATAATGAGACTTTTATTACAATTATAAAAAAGACTTGAAAAAGGGTACTGTTTTGTTAACACTTTTTTATCACTAATAAAAGTTAACTTTAACTGCTATTTTTATGAGCGCTGATAAAATTCCTCTCTTTATCGGTGATGGTTTTTTAGCATTAAAAAAGGCTCTATCATGGATTAGTGAAAGGGTAGCGTCGGTCCTTATCCGCACTAAGAAAAATATGCTGACAAAAGGAGAGGTTATCAACACTATCTAAAAGAGAAAATAAATCTACCCTTTATCAGCGATAAAAAACCACTAATAAAGGTGCACCTTTTATCACTGTTTTTTTGTGCTGTAAAATGTATATTTGTCAGTTATGTTATTAGTACTGATAAAAGATTATAAAAACCATTAATTATGTAACATTATTATATTTATATTCAAAATAATGTCGATTTATACACATTAAATAAAAAACACATGTTTACAATTAATATATATTTTTTTAATAATTCATATATATACATAATGTTTAAAAATGTTTATAAGATTATAAATATATATTTAAATAATTATATGATTGTAATTATTTTTTAAAATAATAAATATATTTATTTTATTAATAATTATATATTTATAATTATATGTTAATAATTTTTAAATTTATAATTATAATTATAATTCTATATATATATATATATATATTTAAATAAATATATGCTTCTAATGAATTTGGTCAAGAAATATATTTATTCATTAGTATAATTGGCATGCATATCTTATGTATTCATTTTGAATTAATGTTCATTTATACATTACACCCTTATTATTTTAATTCATGTTTTCCATCTGTGATGAAACTTTTGTTATTATCTATATACATTACTAGTTATAAGATTCATTCATGTCATACCCATGAATCTATTCTCATAAATACTTAACAAATTACAATAAATATATTTAAATAATAAATATATTTATTATATTTATAATTATAATTTTTAAATTATATATAAGTAAATTTTTAAATATATTTATTTACAATTATAATTATAACTAGAGATATATATATAAGTATAAAATTATAGTAGATACATCTATTATAATTATATATATATATATATATATATATTTATTTATTTATAAATATATAAAAATATTTATAAATGTGTTTCTTTATACTCAAAACGTTCGGGATACGGGAGAACCTACTCCTAAAGAAATTTATTAGAAAAATAAAGATGGCATATGAAAGAGAATGGATGGGGTCAAACAAAGGGGCATGCCCTTATCCAAAAAACCTACAAATCAAGAATTGATCTTTAATCATGATGTGAGACCTCATCATCATTAGCAGTTTCCCACCGTAATGGTGAGTTATTTTGATTGAAGATCACAAAATACTTCTCCCGGAGCTTTTGATTTTCTAGAGATATCCCCTTGGAAGAAGACTGAGTAGGCACATTTCTATCATGTCCTCTCCCATCTGCCCAATCATCATAGCCACATCCTCAGCCACAATTTTTTGGGTGTCAACCCCACTGCCATGTCTTAGATAACTGTTAAGCCCTTCCTAGCTCTTCCCTCTCTAAATCAGAAATGTCATTCACCATAATGGTCTACTCCTTATGTGACGCCCCTTCATCACTCTGCTTTTGGAGTGGACCACTCACATCGGAATTAACTTATACCATACCCTTTATCTCTGAAGGGTACAATATAGGATTAGAGATAGCGATGATGAATGCATTATCTGTAAAAGAAGTGTTATAACTTTTCATCTTCTCGGTGGATTTATTAGGGGATTTAATTACCTATATTTATAAAATTACAAATATAAGAAATATAATTATTATAATTATTATAATTATTTAAATTAATATCTTTTTATATTTATATATAATAAATATATTAATTATATATATTTAATATATAAAATTCTAAATATAATAAATATTTTTTATAATTTTATAATTATAAAAAAATAAATATTTATATATAATATTTAAAATTTTATAAATATATATAATTATATAAATACATTTATTATATATAAAAATAAAAATAAATATTTTTTTATTTATAGTTATAATTATAAACAAAAAATATATTTATTATAATGATACTTTTGTAAAAATATATAAAAATATAAATAAATTATTAGCATTATAGCATAATTAGCACATTTTAGGGCTGATAAAGGCATGTATTAGTCAGCGTTAAAAAGGCACTAATAAATGCTTGTTTTATCAATGTTTTCTATTTTAGTGTTGACAAATCCAAACATTACTAGAATTTTTTAACTTGCGTTGATAAATTTTTTACCTAATTTTATAAATGATCTCTAATAGCTAGCTTCTTCTCTCACACACCTCAAGCTATCATAGAAGCCAACATCTGCTACTGGTGACCCCTCCTCTACCACTGTCGACCCCTCCTTTCCCTAGACCCCTCCTATGCTGCCATGAATCCCCCCTTTTCCACCATGAATCCCTCCTCCACTGTGAATCCCACCTCTAATGCGAACTCCACCTCCGCTGTGAACCATCCTTCACCGCGAAACTCACCTCCATCGTCGAACACCACCTCTGCCATGAACCCCTCCTCTACCATGAACCCACCTCCACCATGAACCCAGCTGCACCGTGAACCCCTCTATATCAACTATTGTCATTTAAACTATCGCTATCACTACCACCTAACTCAACTCTGCCATCGGTAGACCCTATTGTCGCCAGCAGACCTCCAAATCTATGGAATGTTCTTATTTGATTTGGAATGCTTAGATAGTGAAATATTAATTATAGGGTTATAGTGTTCAAAATCTGGTGGATGTATGAATTATGTGTTTTGTTTGATTCATTAGAGTGAGACAATGGTTTTTTTATTAGTAAAGTTTTTTTGATTGGTTTTTTGGGCATATTCAATGAATATTTTGATAATTTTTATATGTATAGTTGTCTCTGACTTTAGTAAAATTAAAATTTCAGAATTTGAATTAATCTAATTGTAATAACATGTCTGGATGATGCGGTTTGATATATTATAAACTTTATAGGGATTGTTTTAGGTTATAATTATCATGATTGGTATTATAAAGGAGTTATTATGTTGATTAGTTTGGATGAAATATGACTTTATCAATGGATAATTAAGATAAAACACTTTTGAATTGGATGTTATAGTGAATGTGGGATCTCTATTCGGGTTTTTATTGACATTTATATGATTGATTTGTGATGAATTTATGTGTTTTCTATGTGTGGTTTTCGAATATATATTTGAAATTTTATCATGTTTAATTATGTTTGTTGATGTGTAAATGGATAATTCAATGGATTTTATACCATATTGACATGATAAATTTATAATTTTTTTTCTTCATTTATTTGTGTAGGGATTTTAGAAAAAATCATGGTAATATTTAGGTAGAGATGTGAGAATTCTAGAGACATGAGTTATAAGATCATGGTCACATAATTACAGCACCGTAATCTTAGTTCTCACACATACTACTAGAATTTCCATCATAATGAGTCCATTAATGATGAGTTTATTTCATTTCATTTTTATTATTACAATATTCTAGTTTTATGATTCCCTCAATTTTCAACATAGATTATCTCCTTTAGCCTTTGGTAGGTACCCCTAAATAGTTAATTCTTGATATTTTATTATTATTTTACATTATGGTTATATCTTGGTAAAATATATTTTCATTAAAAGTAATATATATATATATAGTTTTATTTACTCAACCCCATGTAATAAAATTACTTTCATTATGTTCCCTAAAACTATAATTTATTGGTTTGAATTGTTAAATGAATAGTATAAAATCATTGATGATATCCTACTAGGCTTTTTTCTCACACCATACATATACACATTGGTGTGTATATAGAAATATGTTTCTATGATATAGGTAAAAGGAAAGGGTCACACTTTTATAGTTTTGTTATATAGTCACTTGTTAACGATATAATGATAATGAGATGTAGAGGTCAACACATTGCATAAAGACATAATATTCATTTTTTTTATTTTGAGATATTAAGTATAAGGTGGCTCTCTTATGAGAAAATTTATTTTTGTTCTACCTTAATATTTTGTATCATGGTTAAACCTTTTATAGCATTATATTTTATAAAATTTTGTGTATTTTTTAGTCATATATATTTTATAAAGTTCTTCTCTTGGTTTTTTTCCTCGTAAAAATGCCTATGTGGTACTTTTAAAATTATTCAAGTGTTTTGAAATATTATTTTAAAAAATATATTTGTTCAACATACAATTGTTTGGTTTAAAAAATATTTAAAATGATTTAAACACTTATAAAGGACTTAGTTAGAATGCAATGTTGTTGTCAACTCACATGATTGACTTTCTTAAAGGGATGTAATTGTTTTGAAGGCGTAGTAAACACTGGTTTCAATTTAACAAGTTCTATGTAAAGTTTTAAATAATTTTTTTTAAAATATGTATTGTTTCCACTTTTGAAACCCAATCCCCTCAAAGTGTCTAAAAATATGACAAAGGGAATCCATTAAATAGAAAAGGGCGAAAATAAATAACGAAAAGTTTATATTTTCAATGGCATGAGTTTCTTGCGCCTTATTCTAGCCAAAACATTGTCGGAGCGTCGCCTATTTGTGCACCTCCAATATGTTGCTCAACCCACTTCCACGCCCCATATGTCGCATGGAGTACTTGCATTCCCACTTACTTTTTCACCCAGGGTCTGATATTTGCTTATAAATAGACCCTTAGGGCCCTCAATTCAATGGACGAATTACATTGAAGCCCAATTGCTGCTTTGGTCGCCCTAGTTCTTCTCCATAGTCTTCCAAAACATTCAAGGTAGTTCTTCAATACCTTGAGAGGAGGATTTAAGGGAGGATCATTGGACTTAATTCCTTTTAGTGTTTAAAAATCATAATAATTTCTCACCTAAAGTGCTCAACCACACAAAATTAGAAATACTTGCATGTCAACCATTCCTCCCACACGAACATGAGCTCCCCACTTCTGGGATCATCTGTGAATAATCATGAAGTCCCGAGCAAGGTCTCTCCCAAGTATTACCATATATGTCTTTTGTCTCTTAAGTGAAAATTAGGTCACCCAAGTGTACTTGTGCACCAATACTTTCACGCCCTTACCTACTTGGGAGACCCTCTTTAATTCACTTATTCTCTTTAGTTTACAAGCCATCAAGCCTTCATGAAATCCATTCATGGAAATGCTACTTCTTCCTTGGATCCCTTATCTGAAATGTATTTTGTTGAGACCTCCACCAAAAACTCATGACTTATCAAACCTTTGGGAAAGTCACATCAGCGTTTCTCTAATTTGGGTTTGTATTTCCACAGTCATAGGTTTAACACATTTGTTTTACAATGGGGTTAGGGTTCATGGAGTGTCTGTGGGTTTCTATATCCATAGCCACATAGAACTTTCTCCTAAGAATAGAGTTGGGATGTTCACAGTTTTGAGAATAAGGGTATCGGTCCTAGCCTCGCCTTTTTCAAAGTGTTGGAAACTTCAATTTTATGGTAGAGAAGTAATGGTTCACACCTACTTTTCAACCTTTTTAATAGAGGACAGGTCTCTCTCTCCTTCCAGGATCAATTCATGTGTATCCATCCTCATGTAATACCACAACCATCATCCCTTCCTCTTTACATTGGACCCTTTTCCAATGTAAATAGAATAGAGGGAAGGCTCTTTGCCTCTCCCTATTCCACGATCGCCTCGACCTCTTCCACCCTCGCCGCCATAGGTGAACCCTCTTCCACCAGCAGAAGTGGAAAAATTTGAAAGTGTGAATGCCATTTTGGAATCTTTAACATCTTCTTGTTCCTCACACAAAAAATGACTCACGTGGGCATATAGATTTTTCTTGGTCCCCACATTATCACAATCGAATGAACTACGAGAACATTGATTCCTGTTCAAAATAGGATACGTAGGAAGCCCTTTCAAGGACCGATCTTAATGGACATCCTCTTCAGGAATCCAACCCTAATTCATTTTATCTGGGTATCCTCCTTAGGGATAAGACCCAAATTAAACTCTTATGTCACCATGAATCTTTTTTAGGAATTTAGCCCAAATGCTTTTCTCTCAAAGGACTATACTCTCTTATGAGACTAATCTAACTATGTGGGATGTGATTCCCATATATATGGGATATGTAGGAAGACTCCTTGAGGGTCAAACCCAATACCATAAATCATCCATGTTCTCCTTGGTCTATATTCCCAACAGGGTCTGATCCTACTTGGAAACCCATATTCTTTTCAAAGTTCATTGGGAAACTTCTGTATAATTCCCACAATGTGTTTTGACTATGAACCTTCCACTTAGATGTCCAAACCACATGACATTAAACTATATGGATTTTTCCTTATCACATGACCATAAAAGGTATGATGTGTCCCATTTAGTGGCACCAAACTGTGGGGGTTCTGATTCCTTTTACAAGGATACATAGGTAGCCCATTTTATGGTCACAATCCATAAATCAAATCTAACCTTTGTCTCCTTGGATGATAATAAATTTAGAGTTCCCCACTGTGTTGCTTAAAAACCAGTATCATCACAAAAATGATTAAAAGAATCTATATGTAGTATATTAGAGGATACCATTTATGGATATCCTCAAATACATATAGATATTCCCATTAATGAAAAACATTGAATGCATACTGATGATTCTAAATTTTACACATGTTAATAAGTGATTGTAAATTCCAAGGGAAAAATATGTTATGCTTGGTGATTTAATTAGGATTCATGAAAATATCTTAAATTTACAAAGAGAGTCTCAGAGTAGACAATAATTTCTTCCAAAAGGGTGTGATGAGTCTGACCTCCCATCCTCTCGACCAATGCACATTCTTAAGTATCGTAAAGATAAAAATTAATGAATTCATATCTTCGGAAATTAGTTCTCTTTTCAATAAATAACTATTTGAAGATTCTAGTTCTATAAATAAATAAAATGGAAACTGCCTGGAAATAGTGATTCTTAAAACTAGAACACATGTTTCAAGTAACTACGAAACAAAAATTGTGAACTCGACATGAATACTTAATCATGTAAATAATGTTACCCACATGTTATCCACCTATCAATTGAAAAAGGAAGGCAATAAAATTGAATCAATCATGCATGTATACATCTAAAAAGATGTTTCCTTAATGGATTTTTTTGATGTTTTCATGTTTTTCTTCTTAGAATTACCTTCATTAAAAAAATGTATTTCTCCAAGACAAAATTTGTGAACTTCCCGAACGCAGCTCAAGTTGGATCTCCATCCACAGGAAGGAGGTCATCACCAACCCAGTGTCTTCAATGCTGGGTCTCTAATGTGCTGGTAAAGGAATACCACCAACATAGTACAATCTCAACTTTAGAGGCTGCTTGAAAGGCCCTCCATGTCAATAACTATCCTCTATCATATGGCCAACGACGACCAATGATAAAAAAGAAGACAATACCAATCACCGTCTTTAGCTGTTTCATGTCTTAATTCCCAGAACACAACAATAAATCTCTCCCGTACTACAGGGTGTGGGATCAAGAGGTCACTCAAGGCCTCATTTCATGAATGTTGGAGTATTTCTTGAGGAATTACACTAGCAATCACCGCTAGAAGAATTGTGCGATAGTAAACCCCCAACATGATGCTGATGTTTCCTCTGGACGTTCGACCCATGTCTCTCAGACCCGGGAACGCAAGACAAACCTCCCAGAACAATTTCCAGTCAACAAGGAGCAGGTTTTCACCTATGCCTCTATCGGAGAATCCCATTAACTAAACATGATGGCAAACAACGAGTGGGCACATACATCGGTCCATCCTAATTATGCTCCTCAACAGGATCATTTGGTAGAAACCCACCAATCCCACTAGATAAATCTGGTGGAGTACTGTGAACAAAAACATACACCTACATACAAGTTATCTAGTAGGTAGCAGGCTTATATGACTGTATTTAAAGAAACCCTCCAATATAATGTGGTGGTAACCGGTAAATAGGAACATACACCTGTTTACAATCACCAATTCTGCTAGCAGTCTCGTTTGACAGTATTAAAGGAAGTCGGTCAACCATACATGACGATAAAAATCTAGTAGGCACATACACCTTCCAATGTTCATCAAGCCTTCAAACAGTCTCATTTGGTAGCACTTGGAGATTTCAGTCGGAAAGCTCCGATGACAAATTTGGGGAAAAACCAACTCTACGCCCCCATGCGTGAGTATTGTCAACATACATCGATAGGAAAAGGAGGACAAGAGTAAGAACATACACCTACTCCAGACAGGTAATGTATGTATATTCCTGTTCCGGCCACTGAAATCACCAAACACATCTTATCAATGGTGAAAGGGTAGACAAAAATCCCTGTCCATATTCTAGAAGCATGCTAGGATATTATAAAAACTACTTCAGCCATAATAGGATAACAATCACATAAATCTATCCCCATTCATAGGATGAAACATCATAAGGCTATCCCAGAGTAGATTCACACCTTTGTTCTAGTCCAAGAGGGTTATGGGGCATAATCCCCCATATCATACAGACAACAAGATCAGGATCATACACCCTTTCCAATTAATGGTAATTGGTCTATTTTAGTAACCAATCCAAGGAAGGCACATACACATGCCCTTGATAACCACATTTCCCTAAAGGTGTCCCCACATAAGTATAATAGAACATACAAGAAGTAGTCTCGCCATGAACTCTTATAAAATCAAGAGTCAGGCTGTGATTTAGCTCCTCTTAATGATGGATTCTTGAATCCCTCAGACATTTATCTATTGTAGCTGAAGATTATACCATCTCATTATCAAATTTGGGAGTAGTAATTGTTATTATAATGTTCCTCATCGGACAATTCATCATAAAGGCTTGCTTCATGAAAATTCGATCAATCCAGAGTGATTATCTCTGGATGAGAGCCACAAAAACCCTCTATATGGCCAGAAGACCAAGAAGCAATATGATTTATCCCTTGCTATAATCCATCATGGTGATCCTCCCCATGATTTCATTCACTGCAAAATTCCTCTCCACAGTATTATATCTCATTATCAAGACAATTTCATAATTGACAATGTATCGATGAGAAAGACCTCCTATCTCAAGGAACTTGGAAACATAAGGCCAGTCATGTCCGATGCCTTGTCATTTATGGGTGAAACACTTTCTCAACCAGAATACATCTTAAAGGAATGGGCATTATCCAATCCTCCCTTGGGACATTTTTCTTCTAATATAGAGCATCCTCATTTCCCAGACCAAGTGGAGAAACCTCAAGTGAAGGATTATGAAGATGTTCTAAACATGAGAAAACAATTGGCCAAAGGAGAAATAACAGTCATGTTCGAGCCTTTGGAGAATTGTCATTATAAATTTTCAGAATTGATGGTAGAATATTGAATTCATGACATCCACCTCAACTTATGAAAAAATCTTCATCATTTTAAAAACAAAGTATTACCATATGAGGAATATCAAAATCATGTAAAGGTAAAATAAGGGTTGCAATGCCAAATTGATTTGAAATCTCTCTCAGTTTCCCAACATCCAAGGTTGAAAAATAGTATAGAACCCTTCAACGTTCATTTCTCATTTCTCTAAAGAGGCTACACCAAATATTTAATGATTCCCCATCTAGTGTTCATATCAGAGAATGGGGTGCATATGGAGCATTGCATTTCACTGCACTCCAAAATCAGAAAATTTCGCAAAAAGTGGTCTAATGAAATGTTATTGCCCACGGTAGGCCACAATAAATAGATTTGGTATGTAATAAAATGTATGCTCAGAATAGTCCTCAAACGTCTCTCATGAGAGTCAGGACCAATGAAAAAAAAGATGTTGAGTTACTTTTACCTCATTCATATGAGAATATTGAGCAGGTGTCCTATTTAGACGATGTCAGTCGTCAGACAATGCAAATGCTGGAAATAGCACAATGATCTTCAGAAACAGCTAATTTAAGTGGTTGTTGGATGATGAACCCAACTAATGTCCGAACCAAAATCCAAAAAATCAAAAGAGAAGTTGCACGGATTTCAGCCATTGTAATTTAATAATCACCCAACCTTGCAAGGATGGGGGATCATTTAATTAAACCTTCAAATTCATTCAAAAAAGTTAAAATATTTAAAGAAGAAGAATAGGAACAACCCAAGCCTATAAGGCTAGGGGATTTTTTGCATCTACAATCCCTTCCTCAACCATAGATAGTTTTCCTCTGATTAGGAATGAAGCCACAAGGAGAGTGTACAACTGAACTTATCAAGGATTCCCTTCCAGTTTCTGTCTGAGAAATTGTTCCAAAGAATTCATCATATAGAATAACAAACTCTCATGGAAGACACAAAGGCATACGATCTTGCAAAAACACTGACAGAATACCATCAATGCATTATGCATCAGTAAATGTCATTAACACCACTATTGAAAATCCTCCGGAAAATGAGTCCAATTTAGGGGAATCAGAATATGAAGTTCTTGTCCATAATATGATACACACCGAGGCAAATGAAGAATGTGTGTGCACCCGAAATCATAGGCTTACCCGGAATCTAGGTATTCCTTCAAATAACCACACCCCCAACTCTAAAAGGTATCTAACAAGGGGAAAAGAAAAATCAGATCACATATCACATTTCCACTAGATAAGGTCAATATCTTTTTCTTGAAGGGATATTTTCACAACATGAAGAGGAAATGAAGGTGTTTAAAAGTCTCAATACAGAGTTACTTCAAAATAGCATTTGTGCTAGAAGTACTCCCCAGGAAGGTCCTCAACTTGCTAATCCTATAGGATCTTTTCAACCAAGAGGATTTGTAGTAACTACATATGTGGATAATGAATTCCCTCCACTGGGTACAAAATCAAGGCAAGATCAAACACATCCTGATACAAATATTCCCTTGGGTTATCCAAGGAAAATATCAGCACCACCATTAGTGGTTTTGCCAGTTGTTGCATAAGATCATGCTCCAGTTTCTATACCTACATAGAATCAAGCTAATTTGGATATTCCCCAAATGATTATGAACACAAATGAGGCATTAACGGCTCGAGTAGAATCTATGGAGGAACGACGTGCACTAGTTAGGCCCTAAAAGAGAGGTTACCCTACATGGGTAGATGTAATTCCTCCCCCAAAAAATTTTGTGAATACCAAATTCCCAATCATTAATGGTTCGGGTGATCTAGAACAACACTTAACACATTTTTTTATCATTGTGATCCCATGATGATAACTTCTCAACAACAAGAAGTAGTAAAGCTTAGGTGTTTTGTGTAGTCATTACAAGGACCTGCTTTTTCTGGTATACAAGTTTATAATCTCGATCAATTTTGGGAAAGGAAGATCTCTGTTAGAAATTTCTTCTTCAATTTGTCTCAACACTACCAAAACAATGGTTTTTGATCTTACCAATTGTAAACAAAGGGATAATGAATAATTTTCAGATTTCATTGCTCGATGGAAAGGATTAACATATTCCTTAAGTCTAGAACTCCCTCAAGAGGAGTGGCTGCCAATTTATGTGGCAAATCTACGTGATGAGTTACGCACCCCATTGATCCCTGTGAAATACGCAGGAGGGTTTCAAGACATTACTTCAATCGATCAACAGATAGAATACTCTATTATAAAAACTATGTCTAAAACTCACGTAATTCAATCAGCTCCGGGGTAGAGGATAGGAATGGAAAAAGCTGCTATAGTCACACTCAAACAGGAACCCGTACTTGTTTCTACATCAATACCTTCATCATACCGAATGGCTGTGCCTCCTGAGCATCAACAGTAACGATTACCAAAGCCAATAATATTTCTAGATTCTGTTCTAACACAGAATATGGCTACATCAAAAGCATCAATTTTCAAAGCACTTATAATACTGCATCTCCATGATGGAAAATGCAGACCTTTGGACCAAAAGTATGATGTATTGAAACCATTGGCCCATGTACCAGACAAGTTATGAATTCTGCATGCTTTAGATCAATCAAATGATCTTTGAGAGGGAATCATTAAGGCTTTGTCAAGTCCGTAAGAGTTTGAAACCAAATATTCTACTGCTGAGGTTTACCCTATAGATAATTATCATGAAAAATGTCATGTATCCATATCTTTTACATATGAAGATGAAGAAGATATTGTATAGGGACACTGTTTCCAATTGTTTCATCGAGGTGCTCATGAATTCTTATGTGGAGGACATGTTGCTATTGCTCCCATCCACACTTTCTAATGGTGGGAAACATTCATTTCTTATTTAGGGAGGATTTCTCCTTGATCGAAACGGGATGTTGGGATGTCAGTTATTCTTTATGTGGATTCCTCCTAGGAACTTGTCACCTAGTCCGGGTCTCACTTAAAGACTGAGACGTTGTTCATGAAACTCTTCCAAGTGCCATATCTTCATAGACGCTGGTAAATTACACTGCTTCTGTCAGGACATTCCAAGGGGTCCAGCTAGGGAAGAAATCATTGGTTAGGGGATTAGTCACGTTGGACATCACCAGCATGTATGGAAATTGGAAAACTTGAGCGCCTAGGGTTTTTCCCCTTATTATAGGGCTTCGCATGGGTGTAGAAGCTCGAGGAATCTTGTGTTGAATGTGGGGAATTATATGCCACATACATTTATCTGAGGTTTTCGTCAGCATCCCATGTTTAGCAGAGGGTATTCTGCGAGTTTAACATCTAGCGGAGATGGATTAGACTGATCTGAACACTGACTAGAGTGGATTCGATGGGTGAAATATCAATAGGGAGCACTAATGCTAGGGCTAACGCGTGGTTAGTTACCCAGTTCCTTCTTGGGGTAGTGAAGAGGTGGATTTTCATTATCTCACCAGGATGTGTCAACTCGGGTAAGAATCAAGATGGATAATGGATGATCAAGAGAAGTGGATGGAGAATGAGATGGAGTCGACTCCTGGGAGATGGTGATGTTGGGATTGAGTCTCGAAGAAACCTCCTTCGTATTCTCATGGCAGGGAATCAAAGTCCACGTAGTTCATGATGGGGGTATAGAATTTGGGTGTGCACAGAGGATAGTAACCCAACAATATACTGGGGCTTATGCGTGGTTAGAAGCTTGAGGTTGGTCTTATGCCACTCGGATGAACCAGCGATATGGGTCCCAATAAAAAGGATTATAGCGGCTTACTGCTGGGTTTGGGTTGACAATGGCTCACCGTAGAATGGGGGTTCCCAATAAATTACAGTTGGATAAGGGAACAATGTCTTACCACTGGATGGAGGCACAATAGCTTACTACTGGATGGGGCCACAACGGCTTACTGTTGTATGGGGGTACAACGAATTACTACTAGAAGTGGTCACAACATCTAACCATTGTATAGGAGCGCATTGGATTACCTCTAGATGGGGGCACAAAGGATTACCACTAGATTGGGGCACAACAACTTACCTTTGGATGGGGTCACAATGGCTTAATGTTGGATGGGGTCCCAATGGCTTACTATTGGATGGGGTCACAACGGCTTACCTCTGGATGGGGTTGAACCTCATAGAGGCTTCATGCGTACCCTATCTAGGAGAGAGGGATCAACTCCAATGTAGTTAGAGTGGGTACAGTTTAATGCCATGTTTTACGTAAAGGGTGTAGAGTTTAACATCATGTAGGACGGGGATGGACTGATGCAAAGGGGATTGGGACCAATATTTGTTGGCCTTGATCCTCAGGGAGGCTTCCTATATACCTTTCCTTGGAAGGGATCAAATACCACAGAGTTTAGAATAGGGTTGGTTAGCCGACATGAAGGGTGTCAGGACTAATTGATGGTGGGATTGAACCTCAGGGAGGCTTCCTACATACCTTACCTTGGCAAGGATCAAATACCACATTTTTCAGAAGGGGTTTGGAAACTGATGTGAAGGGTGTAGGAACTAATGGATGGTGGGATTGAACCTCAAGGAGGCTTCCAATGTACCTTTCCATGGCAAGGATCAAAGACAACGTAGTTCGGATGAAAAACTGGATGGTGGGATTCAACATCAAGGAGTCTTCCTAGGTACCTTACCTTGGAATGAATCGAAGACCACATAGTTCAGAAGAGGAGTGTTTGGGGATTACACTCTAGGATTCCCAGAGAGGATGTCATGGTCGATGATTACTCTAATCCCACGTCAGTTATGCTTGGTGCGATAAACAAGAGGAAAAAAAGGTCTGATGATCACATCATGGAAGGTACGTCTGTTGGAAGTGGAGTGGGGCTTACACATGGTTAGCAGCCCAAAGAGGAAATAGGGGCTTACGTGTGGTTAGTAGCCCCACGAGGAAACAGAGGCTTACTCCATGATGGAGGTTTGTTGGTGACAAAGCCCAATTGGAGAGGGATTTGGCACTAAACAAAATGAGGGATCTATTGCCCATCCCCCTGGTAATCATCCAGGAAGAAGATATGAGTAGCAATGGTGCAACCTCATGCAAGAAAGACAAGGGGTTACACCAAGGTGCTTGTTCATTCCCTACGGATAGACGTCGCTCTGATTAAGAGGATCTCATTCCACGTGAGGAATGATTTCAATCTTGTGGAAACCAGTGGGTGTGCAGAATGTCCAAGGTGGGGAACCCCACATACGACACATGGGGCGAGGTCATATTTTAACGTTATGTGGTGAGGATCATGGCACCTGGAATTTTAACATCCTATAGCTCAGACGATGTGGGTTCACTCTACACCCCTTAGGGCATACATAAATGATACCTCCCCCCCCCATGAGGGAGGGAATGCATCAGTAATGTCGTGGTGAGTTGGTGTTATGAAATGAACCATTGAGGGGTCCACGTTAGTGTTTCTATGAGAAAAAGAAATAGCCATTAGTGTGACTATGCAAAGAAGCATGAGGTGAAGCAACGCAATGGGAAGTTCCACCCATGGGACTTTGAATTCACCTCATGAAAAACTGGTGGGTCGCAGAAGAAAAGGATTTGCAGAGCAAAGAGGTTCATTGGTAGAAACATTGTGAAGCTATGATGCTCAATTTAGTGAATGGGAATCGTGAAGGGGTATGCTTCGTGAAGTGAGGTGACCTGGCCTAGGCATAGGGTATAGGTTCCTATGGAAGGTTCTTCATGATGTGGAAAGGCATTCATAGAGAAGTGCTTCATGAAGCAATGGTACCTTGCGAAGTATAGCATTTCAAAGAAATGAGATTCGCGAAGCACATTGACTTTGCCTTAGCATGTGGTTCACATGTTCATGGAGGGTATTTCGTGAAGTAAAAGTGCACCGCAAAGACCCGATTCCCTTTTGGGATCTCTTTTTTCACGCAGGATCGTGGGCACCACAATGGAAATTAGCACTTTGAAGAGGGTCTGAATTCATGAAAAGGGAGAGGCACATCGCAATGCAAAAGTACCTTGAAAAGCTCAGTATTCATAGAGAAGAAATTTCTTTTTGATTTGGGAGCTAATAAGGTGAATGGTTGGAGGATCCATCCTTTGGGCTCGAGAGGAGCCTGACATTTTTTGGCAAGGGGCACTTTGAAGAAGAGTTCGCTCGACACGAGGACACGTTGCATGTTGTCATAACCTCATGGTGGCTTTGTGAAAATCAAATTGATTCGTGGAGCATCCCGCCTCCTTGCTCTACGACAGCTTCAAAAATGTCAAATGGGTTCAAAGAGAATCTCGCCTCCTTGCTCCGCAGAGGCTTCATGAATGTTAACTCGGTTCGCGGAGCATCCCACCTCCTTGCTTCGTGGCGGCTTCATGAACATCAAATGGGTTGGAAGAGCATCCCGCCTCCTTTCTCCACATTTTCATCGTGAATTTTAAATGGGTTCGCAGAGCATCCCACCACCTTTCTCTGCGGTGGCTTCACGAAGGGTGAGATTTGCATAGGCCACATGGCTACGGGGGCTCTGCAAATTGTCTTCATAAGGCAGCTCCTAAATCTTCTCTTTTGTTATTGTTCTTTCCAAATTTTGGCACCAAAAAATACCCCCCTCATACTGGGAGCTAATGATAAAGTTAGAGACAAAGTTTGAGGGTCAATCGCCAAAATCCCTCGGTCAATCGTAATCTGACTCATGAAGGAGGTTCGTGAAGCAGAGCAGCAACATGGGGGTTGCGCGCTCCGTGAACCTCACCACAGTTGGATATTCTGTGAAGCACCAGGGGTCCTCACCTATAAATAGGGGACCTGACCTCTCTTTGGTTCTTTCTCTTCTCCTTGTTTTTTGGCCTTTAGCGGTCTCGATTCGCGAATCTCTATATATCCACCATTGATCTCCACAAATGGGTCCTTCTTCTTTGCAGATCACATTGAGTCTTTGATTCCCAGAGGTGCACTATGCGACTTGCATATGAATGCAGGGGTGGGGATCCATGAATTGCCTTTGCGAACAGGATCCACAAATGAGCTCTGCGAAATATCTCCACAATCCAGAACAAAAAACATCCAAATCTCAAAAAATAAATGGCCCACCAAGAGGCTTGCAGGGGGTCCTTGAGGATGCTGCCCAGAGGTAGAAGATGGTGAATAGCTTGGGTCTAGGATAATCTATTCGAATCCATTATGAACACAATTCACCAGTGGTTCTTCTTTCAGAAATCCATAAAAACTTTCCATTGTGTAAGAGGTTGCCTCTGTACAGCTTCATCCTA
The DNA here is from genome assembly GCA_963277665.1 of Viscum album. Lineage (NCBI taxonomy): Eukaryota > Viridiplantae > Streptophyta > Magnoliopsida > Santalales > Viscaceae > Viscum > Viscum album. The sequence continues at coordinate 1,042,319,110 of OY728129.1, forward strand.
AGGGATGTTGTTTTCATCCCTAAAGCTAATAGGGATGAGCTAGCCTACTGGTTCAGAAGTAAGTCGTGTCTATTCCAGTGGTTTAGGGTGGCTTATAGCCATCCCGGGGAGGACATCACACCCGTCAAATCTGATTGTATGTACAAACATTTGAACAACATTGACAGGAAGTCACTATAGCCAGAGACATCTCCCCCGTAGTACCAGACTCTCTTGAAGGCAACCCTAAGGAACTTGGTGAAGGGGTAGTCCGATGAGTGGGATCTGTGCTAGGGTAGAAACTTTATAGATGACTGGGCCTGGGTCTACTGGGTAGGTGATTGGTGTGAAGCATTTTTGGCGGAGCTGAAGAGAGTGGGATGTATGAGGCCGCTTAGGCCTCCCAATTCCATATCCATCAGCCGAAGAAACTGATGCTAGAGTTGTTGAGAAGATGGTTGTCGAGGACCAAGAAAATCCATCTGCACCTTGGAGAGTACGACATCAGTCTATGGGATCTACATCAGATCTTGGGGTCCCAATGTTGAGGGAAATGTATGATTATTTCCTCCCCATTATGAGTCCTTAGAAAACCTAGAGAAGATGCCACCATTGGGGATGGTGTTAATGAGCATGGTTCCAGGAGAAGACATGGAAGCAGTGAGGGAAGTTTATTTCAGATGATGGTTCAATAAGTTATTGAACTTCCCGGATGATGGGTAGTTTATGGTGAGGCCTCCAACATGCCTGAAGGGATCTCAATGAGGTAATGAGAACTCACACTGGTGGCTCTTAGAGGATAGCCAATGGAAGATGTGGGGATTTAACATTATTACCGAGCATCAACTGGTAGTCAGGTAGGCTGAATTTATTACGGCGCTCATATGTGGCAGAATTCTTCTGGTGAGGGACACAAACATGGGTGTGTGGGAAATCAAATTAATCATTCCATCCATGTTGGTGATAGGAGGTAGGGTCATCCTTAGGATCTTGAAGCTCCCCAAATTGTACAAGATTTTCAGGGATATTAGTGAGGGGAATAAGCAACAGAGAATATGTGTGCCATTTCACCTACTCTATGGGTTGATAGAATCACACATTAGGGGGTCTATGAATATCCGAACACCATCTAACCTCTAGGATTACACTTATGCCTGTCCATTTTGAATTCCTTAGGGAGCTTTCTAGCCATGAAAACCATTCTGTCAGTACAAAAACAGGTTTGGGACGTAGAGGAGTTCAACTTTCACCCATTCCCATTACCAACGAGTGTATTCACTGATGATGGCCAGGGAATTGAAGAGACTCAGTCCTACCTCGAGGACTTTCGAGGTGGAGTCCTTGTGGCATGAGTGGACCATGAGCCCCTCTGTGAGCCATACAACCCCGCATCAATTTTCATGGAAATTTCAGTGCATGTAGTGACTGACCTCACAGGTCGATTTGGGGGTTCTCTATGAGGATCACTTGTGTGTGATGAAACAAATGTGGCTCATGTTCACACAGAAAGCTGGGAAGATGCAGAATGAGCTGCCACTACCGACAACTATCTTCAGGTTGGTGAAGGAGTACACAAAAAGCTGGGAGGCAGCCTACCCGAGGGAGATGCTGAAGCAGCCAACTGTTTGGGCCGATGATGGTGTGCCTCCCCATCCTCGAGGCCAGAGTCGGAAGGTGGTAAGGATATCCCATGGTGGTGGGGATGTTGTGGCGGCGAGGCCCGTACCGGTTGAGGGGGAGGCAGCAGTAGTAGATCCAGCGGTGGCAGCGTACCCAACAGTTCGAGAAGAGTAGAGTTATCTGGTGGGGAGGCCACCAAGATGATTCCGTATGGTATCTACTCAGGATCTGGGGAAGCGGTTGTGCCATATAGGTATGTCCTAGAATACTATCTTCCCAGAGACATGGGACATCTGGGATGTCAATAGGCAATTCCTCTGCCTATCTGAGATGTGGCAACATTTGAACCACCTTGGAATAGATTTTCCTCGAATTGACCCTATCAGAGCCAGCTTTCCAGTATCTGATGTGGAGGAGGAGCAATACCTGATCGAGTTGGAGGACTTCATGCATTCCCAAGGTGCCCCACATCTAATGAAAGACTGGATGAAGTTTTTGTTTCATCGAACGGTCCCTCTATAGTTGTTAGCTGTAGTATTGAAGTAGTTCTTCCATTTTCTGGCAGAATTGGGTGAGTACTCCATGGAGGAGGAGGCTGGTAGGGGGAGCCCTCTAGAAGATGGAATATTCAGTGATCCAGGCTCAGATCTTGATGAATTTGTAGAGGCCCTTGGGGAAACATCCCAATCCCCTTCTTCAAGGTCTTCTTCCAGGTAATTTTGAACTCCTTACAAATATTTGAACTGTGTAGGGGGACCTCATACATATAACCCATTCTCTCTCTAATGTAGATGTAGATGCGATGCCTTCAGGATCCGTGTTTGCTGCTATGGTTATTGGTGCATCTAGCGAGGCTTGGACACTAGAGGTGGCTCCTCTAGAGTTTTCAGGTCATCCGATGATATTCGGAGGGCCACACCTCAGGGTCCCGATGGAAACAACCCAGGAACAAGACCAATAATTTATCTTTGAAAGTCTCCTCTACAAAATTCATGAATTCCACCCATCTATGAGGTTAACTGGCATCCGTGCAATTCATGGTATGTACAGTTCTTGAAATGGTGCGGGCTACCTTTGCAAGGTTGGTTGGTACTTTTGGCGGCGCTTTTCTTAGGGGAATTATAGTGGTCGTGGAGGCAGATACCTACACTGACCAAGCGGCAACGCTCCCGATCACTAGTGGGACCATTATCAGGGCTGGACCTAAAATTATTAAATAGGCATCTGCCGATGACGATCGATCGGATGACATGGGTCCTACCATACCCGGTTAGACACCAGATGTAGACCCTACTAATGAGTTCTTGGGGGTTTTCCCTGTGTATGAGACTGCTAACCCCATAGACTGGGATGAAACAGCCTCTGGTGTAGAGGATAACAAGATAGTTCATCACAGATCATGGAAGCTGATCAAGCACTTCATCGATGAAACCCCTCAAGCACAATGGATAGACCATATGGATAGACTTCATTCCTGACTATGTGAATTGTGTGCTGGGGGGTGAACACCCAACGTCCCCACATGCTTGTTTGAGATCTCATGGTGGAAAAGATTCGAGAGTATGATTGTGGACTTGGCATGGGATGGATGCGGAGAAATGTAGTGGACATCAAGAGGCTCTAAGAGGATGAAAATGAGATTAACCAGCTGCACATCTGGGTAGATGAACATTCTTCTCCCCTCAACATGCAATCCGATATTATATCACGGTTGAAGGCCCAGCTGGAAGAGGAAGAAGAGTGCATGAGGAAAGCCACCGAGGAGATGACAGTTATCCAAACCAACGAGGAGCGGGTTCAGATCACAGCTGACCAACTGCACCCCCTTACTATCGAAGAGGAGTGGGAAATGAATAGGAGATAGTGAGTCCTAGACACCATAATCTAGAGTGTGGTGGAGTTGTAGTTATCTTTTCATGGGGTTGATCCTTAGGTACTGTGATGCATGTAACTTTAGAACATACATTCATGCTTTGACTATTTATGCTAGATGCATTCATGAGTTCTATTATTCGTTATTGGTCTATTTAATTTTGGTTATATTCATGGAACATCCAGAGATTAGTCGCTATGCTCACGTGGGTCAAGCCTGATGAGAGAAACAAGGGATTACAAACTTATCATTCCACGTGAATATAAGAGTGCAAACCAAAGATCTGGGCATCTGGGGTTTGAACAACCAATCCAGATTTCTGAGAAGAAAGGGAGAGGCCCGACAGAAGGATGAAGCTCTCAGAATAGTTGAATCATTGCTTTACTAGTGTGCTCAAGTGTACGAGCGGGGTAACGCCAGGGCTGTTGGAATTAATCCGAAGATAGGGAGTGGAAGGTGTGAATCATGATACCCAAAATTCAGAACACCATAGGGATGGAATGAAAATGAAGAATAACTATTGTCCATGTTAGAAACACAGTATCCTTATTGCGTTAGCCTGAAATGGGGATAAAAAATGAGGTTCGACCATGAGCTATGTTTGAAACATAGAGCCTGACTCAAAATGTCATCTATTAGTCTTTCAAAACATTGTCCCAAGACAGTAGGTGAGCCATAGACCATGCATCCATACTATTAGGGGGTTTTTTTAGACGTGAAAGAGGATGAGGGTCCAAATAAATGTCATGAAAAGCGTGGAGTGTGGAGTAATGGGTTGTTCAAATGGAGTCCAACACTCTTGAAATTACACCACCACGGTTAAGACATATTCGGTGGGTGCATCGGTTTGATGAAGGATCATACCTACTTCCAAATAGGACCTCTCTGGTGAGGACCTGGAATGACATGTAGTTTTAGGTCATGCCAATGAGGATGATAGACATGTATTTTAACGTCCTACATTGAGGATGGTGCACATAGTTTTAAGGCCATACTTCCTAGACCAAGGTTAACAGTTTAAAGCCATGGTACATGGACTGTAGGCTCCTAGTTTTAGGTCATGGGGATTGGACTGTGATCGGGGCTAAGGGGCCATGAGGGTTAATGACCCTAGGGATGGGCCCGAGGCGAAGTTCTTGGGAATCACTACATATCTCATAAGGATGAGAATCAATCCAAATGATGTTATTAAGCACAGCATTGCTAGAGGCTAACACTGATAGGGGAAATCCTTTCTCACAAGGGATATGGTGCATCCCATGACTAACACAGGGCATCCTGAACATGTTCAGGGTAAAACTACAGTTTAGTGTCATGCGTCAAGGATATGTGGGCTTGTGCAGTTTAACGTCAAATGATAGGAAAAATAGGTAAAGGGAAGATCCCATGAAGGGATTATGTGGTGAGGTAGCTATAAACATGAAATGAATGAGTACATAAGGAGTCTGCACCACATCACGTATCCCTGGAGGAAGTTATTTAGGTCATGGGACCAAAAGTGAATGTTGTGCTAGGCCTAAAGCAAAGCAGTCGAGCATTCCTACATATCCAATGTGGATGGAAATCAATCTGCACATAGTTCTACTGTGCAGTTTTATGTCATACAGGATGACGCAAGGAATGTGTGGCATGGATGTGCAAGTACATGTCCTATGAAAACTACTAAGACCACATGAGATATTTTTGATGTGGGAAAAAGGAAGTACTGATGAGACTTTCCTGACATAGGAAGGAACATGTTAGGGGCGATGGAATGCAAGGTGAATGATGTCCTAATGATCTTGACCCGCATATAAAACTCACCTAGATGAACGAAGGAGTAAAGCAGAGTATGTTGGAATTCCACTTGAACATAAGGATGTATGAATATGTGAATCATGATTCTCGATATCTAGACCACAATGATGGTGGTGTGACAATAGGGGATAGATGTTGTCCATGTTAGAAACACAGTATCCATATCTAATTAGCTTGATATGGGGATAGACAAATGAGTTTCAACCACTGACCATGTTCAAAACACAGGACATGTCGCAAATGTCGTTTGAGGTCCTCATGAATGTTGGCCCAAGATGGTAGGTAAGCCAGTGTGGCATGAGAATATGCCATAATTGGAGTACCTTCAGACATGGAAGAGGATTAGGATCCAAATAATGGGATCACGAACCTTGTACCTCGAATGAGGGGAATGTCCCCATGAAAATTCCACACTTCGGGATCTTTGTAAAAATGGATCTGAGTACGATTATAAGATGTATCAGATAGAGGGAGTCAAGTCACCTTCCATGGACAAGGGTCCTAAGGTTGCAAATTTCTAACTTAATGGTCATAGGATGGGCCATTAAGGGGGACATGATTTAATGGTTTGTGCGCAGGGCGGTGAAGAAGCTAAATGTGACGCGCAGTTCCCATAGGTAGATCTTAGTTTAGGGTTATAGAACTCAGTCTAGGTTGGGAAAAGACATGGGAGGCACATGGTGCAGCTATTGAAAAACCCGACGGGAATGAGAACCCATGAGGAACTCACGACACCACATGTTCCCAAAAGGATTCAGGCCTAGGGTTTGAAAGAGAGGGGACATGAATTTAGATTCCTTGGGCTAGACCTAGAGACAATTTGTCTGGCCATTCCAACATTTCCCATGATGATGGGAATCAAGCCATATGTAGTTTTGGAAGATGTCGTCTGGTTTAACATCTTAGGTAATGGACACAGAGTTGTCTTAGTTTATGGTCAAAGAGCTCAGGCCAGAGATGGTTGGGAATGCGAGAGACATATAGTGAGGTAATTATAAAACCTCACATGAATAAGGACCTGGAGTCCAGATCACCATGTGTTCCATGGGGAAGTTTTAGGTTGAGGGACCAAAAACAAAAGTCTGGCTGGACCCGAAGCAGAGTGCATGGGCGTTCCTACGTAACCCATGAGGATGGGAATCAAGCCGTATGTAGTTCTGAAGGTGGCATGGTAAGGTACCAGTGCTAGAGATAATAAGGTTGCGTCGGTCTGGCCTTTTCCCCAAAAAAATAGGCATTTGATAGATCTTTTTTTCATTAGGATGAATGCGTGTGTTTTTTTGTGAGGCGACAGACCTAGTATAGAATTTCCAAGCATCACCATAAGAATCAAGTTGTATGCAAGAATTGACAAATGGTACGGTGTGTGACCGATACCAAACATGATGTCTTCGCGGATGAGAACACCACAATGCAGTGCCATTTTTCGTTATGCGGCCAGGATGATAATGTCACTGTTTAGGGTTATGTGATGGGACCATCCATGAACTTTAACATCATGTATATAGACGCATCAGTTTAAAGTAATGTGGCAATAGGCAGCATAGTTTAATTTCATATGTCTTAGACATATACATGAGAGATAAGGTTCAAGAGGGAATGTTCATGGTGTGATAAAGCATACACGACGTGAATGAGAATGAGGCCCACATCACACAACGCATGATTCCGAGAATGAAACCTTGACCCGAGGGCCCAGACAATATTGGAGAATACGGTGTTGGAAATACTATCTCTCGGTTAAGTTGGACCCTAAGACAATATTTGTAGGCATTCCTATGTATCCCATGAGTATGGGAATCAATCCATACATATTTCTAATGGTTTAATGTCTTGAAGGATGATATATAGTTTAATTTCATATGAGACAGGTGGTAGGAGTTACTAGCTCCTTGAAGTGGAGTACATGGTGTAGCAATAGTAAACCCTAGATGAACGAAGGTATAATCTCACACATGCCACATCATGCGGTCCTATTAGTGATGGGGCTTAAAAGGCAGAACATAAGAGATATATTAGTGGAACTCAAGCTGGACCCAAAGACGAGATGTCTGGGCATTCCTACATATCCCATAAGGATGCGAATCAAGCTATACATGGTTCTAAAGAGAGGATGTATAAAGAGATCTTAGTTTAAGGTCTTAGAGTTCGGAACCCAGAGAAGCAGAACACTTCCAAGTTGGCGCAGGCCTCAATCCAATCCCTAAGCCCACGTGAGTCAAACTCAGTGTGGGAAACAAGGTCAGAAGAGGTCCTTGCGACACATGGGATACACGTAATGTGGGAAGTCGGTGAAAAGCCCCGAACGACACCTTACCATGGCTTTGTCGTCCTAATGTGAAATGCACACTTAGGGATAGTACAAAGAGTTTCAAATTTCCATTTGGACATGATGGGGTGGGAAAATGATGTGAATCATGTAACTAACATTCAAGTATTGATGGGGGTGGCATGATCATGAAGTATGACTATGGACTATGTTTGAAACACAGTATCCATATCGTGCGATCTAAAATGGGAACCACAATTTATCATCAACTGCTGACCGTATTCTCAATACAGGACATCTAGAAATTGTTTTGTTCAAAATCATAGAGGATGTTGGCCTGTAATGGTTGGAGAGTACTTTGGATGAGTATTCATTATATTTGGGGGTCCCTTTAGGTGTGAAAGATTATGGAGTCCCAAATGAAGGGGAACACAAAGCCTAAAAAATGGGTGAAAGCTTCTCCAGGTAGAATATGACACCCTAGGTTTTGAACCAGAGTACTCATGGGCACATTAGTCAATCACCGAAGAGGGTGGAGGGATGCGACTTAAGGGAATCTGACATGATGAGATGAGTGTAGGGAAAGGGAGTGAAGGCCGCTCAGGAGATAAAGGTACACAGTGTGGTTGTTATTAACCTGATGTGAATGGGGACATAAGACCATACCACACAATATACCCCTCTCCTGGAAGAATGCAGGACAAGGGGCCAAGTTGATAGGGAGGTCTCCAAGAGATGGGGTTGGACCCAAAGACTAGACGTTCGGGTGGTCCTATGTATCCCATAAGGATGGGAATCAATCCATACGTAGTTTGAAATAGGGTGATGTAAGGTTTATTGTCATGTATCAAGGAAGAAAATAAGGGAAAGATACCCCAACGAGGGATGTGTATGGCCCGATGAGTAAACCGACGTGAATGAAGAAATAATCCCATACCACACTGTACAATCCTATGTGAGAACTTGGGCCAGGGGCCCGAGAAGGCCGAGGGACCTGAGGCTGGGCCATGGAAAGAGTGTCACAACCATCTTACAGTTTAATGTCCTGCAGTGAGGATGATGGTGATCTTAGTTTAAGGTCATAGATCTCAGACCGTAGATTCCGAGTTTATTGTCATATGCGTGGGATAACAGAATGGAGAGGGCGAACCATCATGCCTGTGGAAGACCATGAAATGGAAACAACGATAGAGGATAACTGTTGACAATGTTTGCAACACAATATCTGTATCTGTGTGACTAGAGGTTAGGGGGTAAAATATTGAGTGAAAATCATTGATTTTGTTTTCCTTACGAGAATAGTATCAATTTTCCATCTATAATCATCGAGGGCATTAACCCGTAATGGTAGGATAGCCCTTGTGTTGAGAATCCATGGCATTCGGTGGTTCTTCTGGATATAGAAGGTGATAGAAACCCAAATGATGGGGCTCGTGAATCATGGTAGGGTTTGTACTCATGGGATAGATGATAAATAAAGGGAGGGATGCATTAAGGGGATATGTGTGGAGTGGCTAAATAGCCCAACATGAATAAGGACATGAGTCCATACCACACTGCACAATCCCAAATGAGAACTCGGGCTAGGGGGTTGAAGGGGTCGAAGGACGTGAGGCTGGGCATGCCGACCAATAGTATTCATATGTCCTATAATGCGGGCATTTCCTCATCATATATATTAATCCCACATTGGAAATTCTTGGTGTGGGAAACAGGGAGTAGGACTAGTCTCTCCCCATCACATAAGGGTTCGACAACTAGAATTACACTCCTTCACAAGGCAGACCATAGTTTGTAGAGATTCTGGGGCATAATGAACAACTACACTCCATGATTGGGACATATGGGGGTGGTGACAATGAAAACGGATAGCTGTTGACCAGGTTTGAAACACAACATCTACATCGTGTAAACTGAAATAGGAACAACAAATGAGTGTCGACTGCTGACCATATTCATAACATGGGACTTGTATCGAGTTTTTGTTCAAAATCCTCAAGGGTGTTGGCTTACAATGATAGTATATCCCTTAGGATAAGTATGCTAATCTTTCAGGGGCCCTTTCAGATTTGAAGGATAATTTAAACCAAAATTATGGGGTGTGTCGAGCGTAACTGTTCTAGTGAAATTTAAAATAAAACTAGATAGAAGAATATGTGTAGATCATCAGTGGAGAGGGATACATTGTATGGTCATGATGAACTTGATGTGGATGAGGGAAAAATCATGCACCACACCATGTTCTCTGACTCAATGGGAGGTCCTGAAGTTTGGGGCTGGGCCTACGAATGCAATGTTCATGAATTACTATGTATCCCATAAGGATGGGAATCAAGACATACATTGTTTTGAGAGGGCTTTGCAGTTTAATGTTATGCAGTAAGGACATGTGAGGATTAGAAGAACGGGGATTGGAACAAGTCGCGACCTTCTTAATCTTTCCATGAGTGGGGCCAAAGAAGCTTGGGCTACATCACATAAGATCCTCCATGGGAAGTACACCCAGGAGGGGTAGCTAAATAAGAAGAGAGTGGGACTGGAACTGGGGCAGGGCATCCAAGTGTTCCTATGTATCCAACGAGGATGGGAATCAAGCCATATGTAGTTCTTGAGATATAGTTTAACATCTTGAAGGACGACACACAATTTAATGTCATGTGGAAAATTTCACAGTTAAAGGTCATGTAGGACTAGACAGTTTAAGGTCATGTAGGACCCTAATGTAGTTTAGGGTTGTGCGGGACCATTCTGGACTCAAGAGAAGTATTTCTTGTGGAACATAGAATTGGTGGGAGGAGTTATAGGCTAACCATCCATGGTAACCAGTGAGTACGCACCATTAGAGTAAACCTTGGGAATGATGTAAGGTCCTTCCCATTTGGGATCCAAATTGGGTGGTTTTCTACTAGGTAGCATTGATGCACTCAGGGCCAACACCAAGTAACCTTGCTAGATGTAGCGGAGGTGAACATTCTTTTTGAATTTTATAGATATCTTGTTCTGATGCCCTTCCATATTGTGTAGGGCACGAAGCATGTTCTTGTCGAGTGCTTCCAACTCAGCTAGGTGGATTTCAACTACATTATCTGGCTCTTTCTAATCATAGATATCTGTTCACAATGAGGGAAATTTAATCTTGATGGGAAAGATGGCCTCTGTTCCACACACCAGGAAATATGGGGTCACTTGGGCGGAAATACGAGTCGTCATCCAATAAGCCGAGAGAGCATTGGGGAGCTTGTACGACCAACTCTTCTTATTATGACCAGCCATTTTTGTAGAATGTTAGAGATGATTTTTTTAATGCCTCAATCTATCCATTTTCTTCTGCATGATAATGGGATGTATGGTTTGAAAGGATGTTGTACTTAGTGTATAATTTCTTCAGCTCAGGTGCTCAGAAGTTCATGCTGTTTTTGTTAAAGACGGCATGAGGGACTCAAAAGAGATAGATGATGTTGGAGCTCACAAAGTCAACGATTCAATGGGCCTCAACCTCTTTTAGTGGAACTACATCTACCCACTTGGAGAAGAAATATGTAGCAGTCAGGATGAATCTGTACTGGCAAATTGTAGCTGGGGGATATGGTCTAACGACATCGACTCTCGATACCGCAAATGGACAAGATTACTTGGTGGAGTGAAGAGGCTCTGGAGGCTGATTCATAAAGTTATCATGAATTTGGAACACATGGAACCTCTTGATGAACTTGATGTAGTCATGGATAATGGAGGGCCAAAAATACCCCGGTCTCTGGATCTGGTGAGATAGTTTTGGCCTAGTCTGATGAGCCCCACATGAACCAGCATGGACCTTTTTCATGGCTTGGGAAATATTATCTCCTTGAATGCTACGGAGGAGGACCCCATCAAACCTATGATTTTAGAGGATCTACTCAAGACCATTGGCCATCTTAGAGGGAGAAATATAATGCACGAAATTGGATTCACTTATGCTCGGCTCGATCTTCCAGAAGATTACCACTCTGGAGATACTCAACAAAGGAGGTCCTCCAGTCAAGAGTAACTTCAATCACTTCATTCTGGGGACCTGGGTGTCTTGAAATGGAGGCATCGGTGGTAAGGTAGCTTACTAGTGGGCTTTCATCATCATCTGGAGTGATGGGATCAATGAATCGTCGGTGTGCCATGTGGATAACCAGATCATCCTTTTCAGGCTCCGTAGGTGATGTAGCTAGGCCGGCCAGGGCATCCGCTCGACCATTTAAGATCGAGGTACATGAGTATATTTTGGCTGAGATGGGAGATAGGCCATTAGTTAGAAAGTTCATTCCAACAATGGTATGAGCTCTGGATTTTTGATTATATAGTCACCATTAATCTTCTTGATGACCAGTTCAGAGTCCCCTTTTACATGAAAATGGGGAACGTCTGTCTTGAGGGACAGCTTGAGGCCAGTAATGAGATCCTGATATTCTGCCTCATTGTTGGTGTAGGGTTCTGATAATAAGAATGAGTATGGTAGAATAGAATGTGATGGGTTAATGAAGAAAATACCCAAACCTACTCTATTGAGCCTGGGGTCATTAATCCTTCTACCGTTGGGGCTCTGGGAAACACCATCGAAGTGCATCTTCCAAAACAGTATGTATTGGTCTACCGAGAGGATTGACTGATTAGAAAAATCAAGGTCCATGGACTGGTCTGTAAGAGATGGATGGGAAGCAAGGAATTCTGCCAATTCTTTCCCCTTAATAGCCTTCTAAAGTAAAAACATAATGTTGAACTGAAGAAGAAACACTGCCCACCGAGCTAGACGGCCTATCAATATGGGGCATTTTAGGTTGTACTTCAATGAATCTACTTGGGACACCAACATTATCTCATAGTGTTACATGTAATGTTTCAATTTACATACTGTGAATAGGAGTGATAGAAATCTTTTCTCGATAGGGGAGTATCTGGTCTCCGTATCAAGGAGCATGCGACTGATGTTTTAGAGGCTATTCTCCGTCCCCTCGTTATTGTTTTGGGCAAGAAGAGCACCGAGAGATCGCTCCAAGGCAGTCACATAAAGGACCAACAAATTTCTGGAGATGGGTGGCATTAATACCGGAGGCTGGAGTAGATACTGCTTGATTTCCTCGAAATCATTCTGGCACTCTTTTTCCCACTCATAGACGATGCCTTTTATCATGATCCAAGAAAATGGATTACACTTTCCGGCCAAATTTGCGATGAATCGGGTTATGTAAAATAAGTGGCCTTGGAAGCCTCGAATCCCCTGAATGTTTCTCAGAGGAGGCATCAGGATAATGGAATTGATCTTATCTGGGTTGATCTCAATGCCCTTTTTTTGACAACGAAGATGAGAAACTTTCCCGAGCTGACCCCGAAGGCACACATCAATTGGTTCATCCTCAGGTTATGGGAATGAAAGAAGCTGAACACTTTCTCAAGGTCATTGAGATGATCCTAAAACTAGTGATATTTGACTACCACATAATCCACATAACATTGCACATGTGTTCTGAGGATTGGCTTAAATATGCGATGAATAGACTGTTGATAGGTGGAACCCACATTCTTTCAACCGAAGGGCATGACTTGGTAACAGAAAGTACCTTGTGGTGTTTTTAAGGCAGTAGACTCCTAATCTTTGAGGGACATTAAGATCTGGTTATACCTGGAGTACCCATCCATGAATGAGAGGGCTTGGAACCCAGCTATAGTGCCGATCAATAATTTTATCACAAGAATGGGAAATCATCCTTCGACCAGTGACAATTGAGATCCCGGAAGTCGATGCTCACTCTGATCTATCCCTTCATCCTTCTTACTGGAACAATGTTGGCCAGCCACATGGGGTACTGGACACCCTTAATGAAATTGGCTCTAATGATCTTATCATGTTCTACATCAACCATGACACCGTGAGAAGGGTGCATCTTTTTGGGAGGCTGCTTAAACCTATGATGTTTTTTTGGGAGACCAAGGTGGTGGATGACTACCTGAGGATCTAGTCCTGGAATCTCACCAGAACTCTAGGAGAATAAATCATGGTGTTGTTTAAGAAAGTCTATATACTTTTTTTCTCAATAAATGGCATTGTGGCACTGATCAGTGTGGGATTCAGGTCTGGATCACTACAAAAGTTCACCTGTACAAATTCGTCAACCGTGGAGAAGACACCCTCTTCAAAGGCGGGGGAGAATCCTATAAATAATCTTCTTCACTTATGGAGGGGGGTATCCTCGATGGGAGGAGTTCCCTCTAAGTCAGAAGCTCCCGATGGGAGGTTGGTACAAGCCTGAGCGGCGGTGGATAGTACATCGGGGAACTCTTATGATGCCACAACCATATCGATGATGGTTGTTGATCTGATCCCAACTGTTCTTCGGACCACGGGCCCCCGCTTGATGATATCGAAGAAATAGTGGTGGTTCATCTTGATCCAGTTAATTCTGGCCTGAAAAAACAAGAATGTATGACGTATTTTAGTTTCCATGGGGTGAAAATCTTAATACCTAGGCTCTAGGACCACCTAATCCTGGTTTGTATAAGAGTACAGGGTGATCTTCCCTCATCACCTAGACTTGGGAATGTGTTTTCCACTAATTATAGAAACAATGAAGCATTATCCCATGTACGTGTTTGTAGCCCGAAATCGATGGATTCAAAATACATATGAATCATCTAGATTTTCCCATAGGTCATTCGCAGTCGTATCATGCTCGACCTTGTTATCCTGAATCTTCTTGTCCTTGCTCTTGTAATAGTTGGCATATAGATAGAGGGCTTCACTAGTGGAAAATGGAGATTCATCAACTTGGACTACACTGAATTGAACATGAAGGGAGTACTTGAGGCATTGATTATATGATAAAGGAACTTCCACATGCAAGTGGAGCCATGACCTACCCATCAATGCGTTGTAAGCAGTGTCCTGCGAGACAACCCTAAATTCAGTACTAGAAACTAGGCCACCGAACTGGGTCTTAAAGAAGATCTTTCTGACCGGTTTCTATTCCGTCCTATCATAACCATGGATTCTTAGGTCAGAGGGACTCATATCATCCATGGAAAATCCTAGTTTTCACAGTTTCTGAGTCTGGATTAGGTTGATTCCAGATCTCATGTTGGCAAGACAGTAACGAACATCCACGCCATTGAACTGGCCAATGATGTACAATGGAAGAATGTTCCCTTGTATGGGAAAGCCGTCATCTTATCTGGATAATCAGATGATGGCCTGACATTGATCATTCTCGACCGCCTCAGCATGAAAGGCTTCTGCGGCTGCTACCTCCGTATCAAACTAGAGGGGGATTCTTAAAGCCTCGAAAAGGGCCTCAAACATATATGATGACAGAAAAAGGGCCTCCAAGATAGAGAGATTTGATGGAAAGCTGGAAATATGTTTGAGAACATCATAATTCCATTCCATGCAAGAAATTATAATTATAAGAGTTCGCTCTATGACAGGAGGTACAGTGGGCCCTGCCGACTGAGCCAGTGGCTGACTGGTGCTAGGAATATCCCGCTACTCACAAGTCGAAGACTGTGGAGTGACTAACAGATGATGGTCCAATGATTGAGGCTGGTTTAAAGCAAAGCGTGGCTGATCATGACACGGTCGAGGTAGCTCTTCTAGATCCAACAACACGAATGACGACGAAGGCAGACCTGGTGTCACCAGATGATAGGGTTGCGTATACTGAGCTCTGCGCTGGGCCTACTGCATGGTTCTGGTTTCGTGCACATATTGGCTGGAAGTACTACTGAGGCACTTTGACGGCCCATATTTTTGTGGATCCATAATTGTTGATGACTGCTGGGGATGTTGGGAGGATCCACCATGTGGTCATCATCTTCAGGAATCATGTAGGGGTTTACCAGCTCTACGGTATTAACCGAGGCGTACCCTTTACCGTCACTCGAAGAGTCATCCACTACTGGGTGGACTCTGGGAGGGATTTTCATCTTCGAGGTCATGATGTCTCCAAGTGTAAGGGATGAAGATGTAATTGGTGGGGGACTTTACATTCCCTTATGCCGTGACTGTTTTCTCTTCTTGGAAGAGAACGACTGAGACGACGATGCATAAGTTATTGTTGCAGCTTCTGAAGGCTATGACCAATTCAAGCATGCACTGATAACACCATGGGCACATGAGACTATTTACACGCCTTCCTTTCATCATTATTATATGACCCACGGTTAGAACCCTAATGCCACTCTCCTTCATTTTAACTAGTACTATCTGGCCTCACGGAGACACATACCACCTATGCCAGAGATGGGTCTAACCGGACTATGTTGTTATCCACCTGGTTTTGAATACAGTATATAAACACATAGCACTATTGGAGGGTGTTCCCCATGATCCTGTGATATGGGAAGTAATTAGGGAGATTAGTGAGTTTTACCTCTTCTTCCCTCCTACACTCATCCAAACGTACAATCCCCTACTCTAAGGCACTACAGAAGTAACTGAGGAACCTACCCTTATTGAATGAGTAGGTATGGTTCCCCCTTTATGGAAAGGGGTTCCTTAGAGATTGACCTTGAATAGGGTCCAGAGGATCCTGTTGTGGAGGTGGAGCCCAGTTATCTTACCTAGTCAGTGGTGGCGCATTGCGTGGGGCACTTGTCGATTCTGAGGTGGGCGCTGCTGGGCCGAAGGCTGCACCTGAGGTGGAGGGCTTCTGCAAGGATGTGGGGCGGCTCCCCTAGTAACAGATATAGTTGCCTAGGGGCCTCTATTTGAGCCATCGGTGGGCTCGGCCCTGGCATCCCTTCTCACGTGGATTGTAGGAGGTAACAGACGTGCATGTTTAGCCTACTGTAAGGCTTTGTATAGGTGTTTGGACTTATCAGAGAAGTTTCGAAATCCCCCATGGTAATTATGGATGATCATAGAGGGGATTGGTTCCATCTTGAAAATCCCTATGCACATCTTCAACAGTTTCTCCTGATTTAGTGGCGTGTCAAGAGAGTACGTGATCCCTTTCCACCAGGAGACAATGTCTGCAACATGCTCATCAGGCCTCTTCTTGCACATGAAGAGGTCTGTGATACTCATCTTTCTAGTGGTGGAACTGAATTGGTAGAGTAATTGCTTATGGTGGTCCTCCTAGCCAGATACTGATCCAATAGGGAGGTCGTTGTACCAGACGAACGTCGACCCCTCCAATATCTGCACAATCACCGGAGTTTGGTGGCTTCTTGTTGTGTTGGGGTTCCCAATGTTGGAGAAAACCTTGATATAATGTGGGCTAGGTGTTGAGGTAGGTCCCATGTCTTATTTAAGGGAGAAAATGTGGGATTTCTGAAACCCAATGGTTATGGAATATCATCCACCAATGTCGGGTATGGGTTCTATCAGGCGGGATTGTCACCTGTCGAGTCTCTAAAGCTTTGAGGCAGGCGATTAGTGACGTGATTGGATCATCTGGTCGGGGATTACAATCTTGACGGGAATCCATGACCACCAGTGCATTAGCGGGTCCTTCAACACGATAAATAGTCCCATAGGCTCATGGAGAGGCTGTTCGAACGAGCTGTGGAGCAGCTGGGGGAACCTGAGCCACGTCTCGAGGATTTTCATGTCGTTCAAGAGTATTTGAGGATATATTCCGCACCCTCGTGCCATAAGATCCAGCCTCAACCATGTCTGTGTGGGCAGGATGGTCAGGGTCACCTGGGGGCAGTTCTTCATGGGGATGTTGTGCCTTCCCCTGCTTCCCTGGGTGATGATCAATGCAGTTTGACCATCGCTCTGTAGCGAATTCAGAAAGGAGGTCATTGACCATATTCTTGAGTTCGGCGAGTTGCTGACACAATGCGGCTTTTTCAGGATTGTCTTTTACCATCTGTACTGATCAAGACGGGTCGGAGGGTTTGATAGCTCAGAGGAGTTCCTTTCCCTTTTCGGGATTTAAGAAGAGGACTAGTGCCTCGGTGGGAACGAGAAGACCCAGTAAATTTATCTGATGGTGAGTGTCCCTTCCAAATGAATCAAATAGCTATGACACTACCTTAGGGGGTATGTCCCCATCAAGGAGCTCTAACTCATTCTCCACCTCTAATAGGCAAGCCATGTTAACTGCGACCCTTTCCAAAGGCATATCCTCTATGTTGCCTAGAAAATCAGACTGATTCCGGATAGAACTAAAATGGAGAGCCGCGTACTTCATCCAGCCACAAATTTTCACATGGGGAGAAGCCTCCTTGATTATCCTGGGAAACACTTTAATGCTATGGATGCATATTTGTTGTAGGATCCTATGGTGGCCTAGTGAATCAGGGCACTGGGCCATGGGGAGTGCTACCAAATCGACTAAATGAAATTTTTGGTAGATGTCTTCAAAGTATATCTGATTATTGGGGTAGGCCACTCGTCAATGTCTAAGGAGATAATGAGTCACCCATATGGTTTGGAGAAAGCATCCATCCTCCTTCTGGGTGAGTGCTACTGGTGCCCTAAAATTTTGTAGTACAACAGGCCAGAAAATCTCTGCGAAATGGCCCACTACAAGATTATCCCACAAGTTCCTTGGTCTAGATTCAGGGTCTGGACCATCACTGCTCCACTCATCTACCAGAGGTAACTAGGAAACAAGTAATGGTACTGATGTAGACCACTGAGGTGGCAGGCTGGCCAGTGAAGAATATGGTGAGAAAGCTAACATTCCACCGCATCTTGGGCTATCCTCTGAAGAGTTTAGTGACTGAGCCACCACATCATGGTAAGATGGGCTGGCAACCATAGTTTCTGGCATAGGGACTACGAATACTAGCAATGGACCACGGTATCGTTTGTCCACCATTGGTCCTCAGAATTGCTCTCTATGATCTCTAGTCGAGGTAGAGAGTAATTCTAGTGATGATGGAGCTGATTACATGACTATAACCTATGTATTTCCCAAATTTTCGTCCTCCAGGATATACTTGAAGAGGGAGGTGTGAATATGATGGAACTCACATTCTAGAAGTATAAGGTTGATACTCATTATTCCTGCCCCGACCCTTGACACAGAGGATATAGGCGAGGGTTCCATCCCTGAATCCTATTCCACCTCAGATTCTGAGAAGCCGACCGGTTCGATCTCAACCTGAATCTTCTCAGCATTTTTTGTGGGGGTGATGGCATACCCTCCTACCCTGGGATGGTTCTTCAGGACATGGTAGATTTACAGCACGAGGAGTTCCTTCGTCCGTACTAGTTCTGGGGCGAGGAGGACTTCCTTCAGAGTGAGCTGGGGTGCAAGGAGCACCTGTACAGATATCAAAGGAAACATGGGGAGGACCTTCGTGTCCACCAGCTGATGTGTGGAGGGGACCTCTACCCGAAATTCTAGATTGGTTAGGAACTCTGACGGAGCTGATAGGAGCATGGGTGGGACCTCCATGCCTACTTCCCCTGGAAGCATTAGTGCGAGGAGGATCTTTTTTCTGGTCAAGCCGAACACAGGTAGGTCCTCCGTGCTGGGTGCCAATTAAGAAAAGCTAATGTTCACCCCTCTAATTTATAAGTCAAGGAGGCCCTTTGCTGGCTGCTGTAAGAACATGTGGAAGGCCCCCATATGTGACATCAACCGGATGTGTAACATCTCCATATCAGCGGTCCGTAGTGGGAGGAATGACCCCATAACTTATGTAATGAGCACAGGAGATGCTTCTGTACTGAGTTTCACTATCATGGGGAGGACCCTCATTCAGATTGAAGGTAGTATGGGGCAGGCCTCCATGCCAAACTTGGAAGTGGGGAGGTCCTGCATTCTCCATGGTGGCGGTACGGGGAGGACCTCCGTTTGGGGTGTCGTTGCCGCAGGTTGGTCCGCGGTGGCTGCTCTTTATGCCGGTGGCCGAGAGAGTCGACCCAGCTAGCCCGTGGGGCAGTTGGGACCTTGATTTGGGCTAGGGTTATAATTACCCTTTCTTAGTATGCACATGATCTTATGATTCAAGTCGGTAGTGCCTCAAGAAATAATAGTTACTCATGTCGACGCCCCTTAGTGGGTTTCCTCCTCAGCCTGCACCCGATGATGGAGTCGGGTCAGCCGAACCAAAGCTGGTGGTCCTGGTACATAGCTTACCTACCCTTTAGTCCATGGTACTAGGTGGTGGAAATGGTGTGGCCTAGTGGGGGCCCTACTTGGGGGCCCCTAGAACGAGATCCCGACCGGGCAGGCCCAGACAACCCCTACATTGTCGGCGTAGGGGAGGGAGCCGTCTGGACATTCTGGGGAGAGGCTCCCGAAATGATTTTATGTTGGGGTGGGGAGTAGTGGCTCCCTGCATGGCCCTTGGTGGAGGTGGTAGTGACGAGGCACAAATGCATCTAAATCCTTGTGGTCCATATCCCAAGTTGGGAAAATCCCCTCCTCCTCGTATTGGCGTGCGAGCTCACTTGTCACCATTCATTGTAAGAATTTATATGTGGAGATGGGGCATGGGTTCCCAGTAGCTATGGGTTTGAAATCCATCAAAGAATCGATTGATCCATGCGGGATTGGTGCGTTGGCATTTCCAGTGCCCCTACATTGGTGGGTGGGTGGAGATTAGATTCCAAGAGAAGCATCTTGGTTCCTGAAAGTAGGGAGATTAAACCATTATTGCTGAAATAATGAAACCGTTTTCAGTACCCCAACAACATTATGCCTCATATGGCTGGTAAGAAGGATCCACGCTGATAATGTCGTAGACCGGGATGTCCAACATTTGGGCTGCCCCAACTTCTAGTAAGTTTCATGTCAGGCCCACTATTTACGTGGCACGACCCAGCGCTGGATAACTAGATCCGACGACATGCTAATCCACTGATGTCTTGAACGCTACTAATCTACACATTGAGGAGAATAATATTCATGTCAGGTTCACCATTTCTGTTTCTGACCCTTTCGTCGGGGTGCACACACATCCCTCTGTGGAGGACATGCAACTATTTCCCCACATTCCCACCTTCCAAAGGCGGGTGGTATATATCACTTATTTAGGGATATTTTATCCTTGATCGAAACAGAATGATGGGATGTCAATTATTTCTTCTGTGGATTCCTCCTCGGAACTTGTCACCTAGGTTGGGTCTCCCTTATAGACTAAGACGTTGTTCATGAAACACTTCCCAGTGCTATGTCTTCATGGACGCTGGTTAATTAAACTACTTTGGTCAGGACATTCCAAGGGGTCTGTCCAGGGAAGCAACCTTCAGTCAGGGGAGTAGTCACGTTGGACATTACTAGCATGTCGGGATGCTGGAACACTAGAGCGTCTTGGTTTCCTACACTTATTATAGGGATTATCGAGGGTGAAAGATCCTGAGGCATCCCACATCGAATGCAGGGAATTATATTCCATAGGCATGTATATGAGGTTTTCCTCAGCTTTCCATGTTTATCATAGGTTATGCCACAAGTTTAACATCTAGCGGAGATGGATCAGACTGATCAGAACACTAACTAGAGTGGATAAAATTGGTGAAACCCCTAGAGGAAACACTGATGTTGGGGATAACGCATGGTTAGTTACCCGGTTGCTGCTAGGGGAAGTGAAGAGGTGGATTTGAATGTTTTCACCAGGATGTGGTGTCCCAGGTAAGAATCAAGATGGATAATGGATGATCAAGTGTAGTGGATGGAGAAAGAGATGGAGTCAACTCGTGGGCGATGGTGGTGTTGGGATTGAGTCTCAAAGAGACCCCCTATGTATCCCTGTGGCTGGGAATCAATGTCCACATGGTTCAGGATGGGGGTATAGAATCAGGGTGTTCTCAGAGGAAAGAGACGGAACGATATACTGGTGCTTACACGAGGTTATCCACCCGAGCTTGGTCTTACACCAATGGGACAGACTAGCGATACGTGTCCCAATAGAAGGGACGATAGCGTCTTACCTCTGGGTTAGGGTTGACTGTGGCTTACCGTAGAATAGGGGTTCACAACGGCTTATCGTTGGAAAAGGGTGAAACAACTTACCACTGAATGGAGGCACAATGACTTTCCAATGGATGGGGGTTCAATGACTTACCCATGGATGGGGCACACCATCTTACCATTGGATGGGGTCCCAACGACTTATCGCTAGATAGGAGGGAAACAACTTAGCCTTGGATGGGGGCACAACGGCTAACATCTGGATGGAGGCACAATGGAGTACCACTGGATGGGGTCATAACAGGTTACCACTGGATGGAGTCACAACAGCTTACTGGATAGGGTCACAACAGCTTACCGCTGTATGGTGTTGAACCTCATGGAGTCTCCCTACGTAACCTATCTATGAGACAGAGATCAAAGCACATGTAGTTTGAACGGGTACAGTTTAACATCGTGTGGGATGAAAAAGGGGTGCACAGTTTAACATCATGTAGAACGGGGATGTACTGACATGAAGGGGATCAGGACCAATGGTTGTTGGGATTGAAACTCAGGGAGGATTTCTACATTCCTATCCTCTATAAGGATCAATAACCATGTAGTTAAAAATGGGTTTGGTGAGCTGATGTGAAGGGAGTTGGGACCAATGAATGGTGGGATTGAACCTATGGGAGGCTTCCTACGTACCTTACCATGTCAAGGATCAAAGACCATGTAGTTTAGAAAGGGTTTAAGAACTAATGTTAAGGGGGGTCAGAACCAATGGATGGTGGGATTGAAACTAAGGCAGGCTTCCAACGTACCGTTCCTTGGAAAGGATCATAGACCACGTTGTTTAAAATAAAAAATGGATGGTAGGATTGAACCTTAGGGAGGACTCCTACATACCATACCTTGTCAAGGATCAAAGGCCACATAGTTAAGAATATGAGTGTTTTGGTCTTACACTGTAGGATGCATAGAGAGGATTTCATGGTCGATGCTTACTCTAAGCCCACGTGAGTCATTCTTGGTGTGTGAAACAAGAGGCAACAAATTCTTGATGATCACTTCGTGGAAGGTGAACCCATGGGAATTGGTGTGGGGCTTACACGTGGTTAGAAACCCAAAGATGAAATAGGGGCTTATGCGTGGATAACATCCCAATGAGGAAACATGGGATTACTCCAGGATGGAGGCCCATTGGCCACATAGCCCAAAGGGAGACGGATTTGGTACCGAAGAAAGAATGGATTTATTGCCCCCCCTCTGGTGTTCGGCCAAGATGAAAATAGGAGGAGCAGGGTTGTTACTTCCTATAATAATGACTAGGGGGTTACAGAAAGGTGGTTGCCCTTTCCCCACAGACAGACACTGCTCCGATAAAGATGATCTCATTCCATGCGAAGAATGATTTCATTCCTGTGGAGATTAGTGGGCGTGTAAAATGTCCATGGTGGGGAACCCCATGAACGATGTACTGGGTGAGGTCACATTTTATCGTAATGTTCCATGGATGATGGCGCTTGGTAGTTTAACGTCCAGCAGCTCGGATGAGGTGGGTTTGTTCTGCACCCCTTCTGACTTATATAACTGATACCTCCCCCCTCGAGGGACAGAATTCACAAGTAATTCCATAGAGAGGGGGTGTTATGGAGTGATCCATTGAGGGTTCCATTTTAGCATGGCTATGTGAAGAAGTAACAGCCGTTAGCTTGCCTATCTGAAGAAGCATGAGGTGAAGTAACACAATAGGAAGCACTGCCCAAGGGACTTTAGAATCACTTCATGAAAACCTAGGGGGTCGCACAGGAAAATGAGTTTTGAAGTAAAGGGTTTCATAGGCAGAAGCCCCGTGATGATCTCGTGCTCCATGTAGTGGAGGGGATTCACGAAGGGGTATGCTTCTCAAAGTGGAGTGAACTAGCCTAGGAATAGGGCCTAGGTTCCTATGGAAGGTGCTTTGAAAAGTGTAAAGTCAATCATAGAGTAGTGCTTCACAAAACAAGGGGTACCTTGAGAATTATAGCATTACGAAGCAATATGCTTCACAAAGCATAGTGAACCTACATTATCATGTTGGTCAAAAGTGGATGGAGGGTATTTTGTGAAGAATAAGTGCTCCGGGAAGACCCGAGTCCAATTGGGGATAACCTTCCTCCACGGAGACCTGTGGGCTCTACGAAGGGAATCCGTATTTGAAGAGGGGCTGAATTCATGGAAAGGGGAATGCACTTTCAGACAAAAAAGTCCCATGAAAATCTCATTGTTCATCGAGTATAAATTTATTCATGATTTGAGATCTAAGAAGGTGAAACGTCGAAAAATCCATCTTTTGGGATTGAGGGGAGCCCCTTATTTATAGGCAAGGAGTTCCACGAAGCAGAGTTCTCATGGAGCGAAGACATGTGGCATGTTGTCCTAACCACATGATGGCTTCATGAATGTCAAATAAGTTCACAGAGCATCCTGGATCCTTGCTCCATGGTGGCTTCACGAACATCAAATGGGTTTGTGGAGCATCCTGACTCCTTGCTCCACGACGGCTTTGCAAAATTCAAATGGATTCGTGGACCCTCCCACCTCCTTGATTTGTGGTAGCTTCGCGAATGTCAAATGGGTTCGCGGGGCATCCCACCTCCTTGCTCTATGGAGGATTCGCGAAGGGGTATCTTTTCACCGACTCTGGGACTATGAGGCCTCCGTGAACGGGATTCAAGAGGAAGCTCCTAATGCTTTCCATTTTTTCTTGTTCATCCCAAATTTTGGTGCCGACAGACATAGAAGACCTTTGTATATGTCTGGCACAGTCAATGACATAGACATTTGACGAGCCTTCATTGATAATGGCTCCATAGTCAACCTCATTATCATTCATACAATTTGTAGATTGGGCTTGACTAAATATCATTTATCTCATTCCACTTTAATGTTTCAAGGGTATGATAAGAATGAACAAGAACCACTAGGCAAGATTACACTCAGAACTCAGTTTGTAGATCTTGTGTCTAATTCAAGTTTCATGGCTGTTTGTCAGGACACAACCTTCAATATTCTTCTTGGAAGGCCTTGGATGCATCAACAAGCAATCATACCTTCGTCATACCACCAATGTATTATGTACTATTTCAATGGCCAAATCAGGAAATTTTATGGTGATGAGGATCCATTATAAACATGTTAATCTCAATGCATTGAGGTGGAGTATTATCACAAAAAAGTAACGAAGTACATGAAAAAGGAAATTACCAGAGTTAATACTCTAAATAGACTAGAAAAAATCCCAACAATTCCATTTAAGCAGTTCAATACAGATTATGTGTTACCTATTAATCAAATTGAAAGGGTAAAAAAACCCAAGCACTCTTCTAATAACTTATATAATGAAAATTACGGAAATTTATCCTAATAACCTGGGAGAAGCTATTGATCCACCAAGTAGTGAAGGAAGTTTAAATGGAGATGTCTTAATTTCTTACAATAAACTCCAACAAGACACTTCTTCATCAACCAGAGTAGAAGAGATTTTAGGAATTCTAGAAGAAGAAAAATATGTTGATTCTCAATCCATCATCTCCTCTTTATTACCATAAGAAAACCCTTCGTCATCCATAGGGTCAGATATGGTGGCCACTTCTTCAGGATGGTCAAACACTGAATCCTCCCATAACTCTGAAGTTTTTTTCTCGTCATCTACTATGGATATAGAAATAGAAGAGGTAACATGTAATGAAGAGGAAGAGGATGATCTCAGGGATTCTCCTCCAGCATTTGAGGAAGGTGTCTCTACCCTCGTGGATGTGCTCAAAGAAATAAATCTGGGTACAAAATAAGATCCATGCCCCACTATATTTAGTGTGACCACGACCTCTGAAGAGAAATAGGTGTACAATTAATTTATAAAGAAACATCGAGATATATTTACTTGTAATTATACAGATTTACCATGTCTTAATCCTCATGTATCCACCCATCATTTTTGGTTTCCATTATAACATTGTGGATTCAATCAAGCAACAAGAAGAACACACCCAACTCATGCCTCTAAAATTGAAGCTGAAGTTGGTAATCTTATAAAGGACAACTTTGTTGGGGAAGTTCAGTATCCCAAATGGCTGGCCAACATTGTCCTAGTGAAAAATAAGAATGGAAAAATTATAGTTTGCATTGATTTAATAGATCTTAACTACCATTTTCGTAATGACGATTTTCAAGTTCTGATTACAGAGATTTTAATTGATGCAATGGCTGGATATGAAGATATTTCCTTCATGGATGGACACTCTAGGTATAATTAAATTTATATGTCCCTAGAGGATGAAGAATATATAGCCTTCATATCCCCTCAAGGTGTGTTTTTCTATCAGGTAATGCCCTTTGGTTTAGAGAATGCAGGTGCAACATACCCATGTTCCATATACCATATCTTCAAACCCTTCTTAGGAAAATTTGTTGGATGTTATGTGTATGATTTGGTGGTCTAATCCAAACAATGTTCCGATCACATAGTTGATTTAGAGAATATATTCAATAAACTTTGGAATCACGGTTTGAAGATGAACCCCTTGAAATGTGCTTTTGAGGTAACTTCCAAAAAGTTTCTTGGATTTATTGAACGCCATCGTGGTATTGATGTTTATCTTAAGAAGAAAAATCAATCCTTGGTGTGTCACCTCCACGAAATTTGAATGAATTAAGAGCAATCCAAGGACACTTGGTCTATATTCGGCGATTTATTTCCATTTTAGTAGGCCAGTGTGTACCCTTCACCAGATTAATGATGAAGGGAATCACCTACCAATGGACTGAAGACTGCCAAGAAGCATTTGATACACTCCAGAAATATCTCTCGAGTCCACCAGTATTAGTTACACATTTTTATGGAAGACCACTTATTCATTACATGACAACTTTAGAGCGATCACTATGTGCCTTCCTCTCCCAAAAAAATGATGTTGGGAATGAAAACAGGCTTTACTATCATAGTCGAACTATGCTTGATGTGGAAACTATATATTCATGTATTGAAAAGTGTTGACAAGCATTAATTTTTGTAGTTCAGAAATTGAGGCACTAGCTGCAACATCAGGATGTCCAATTGGTGTCTCGCAATAATTCGCTCAAATTTGTCCTCAGACGTCCTTTACTCACAGGGCGTCTGGCAGGGTGGGCGGTTATTTTCAAATAGTTTGATATCTAGTTTTTTCCTGAAAAGGGAATAAAAGGCCAAAC
Source organism: Viscum album (assembly GCA_963277665.1). Classification (NCBI taxonomy): domain Eukaryota; kingdom Viridiplantae; phylum Streptophyta; class Magnoliopsida; order Santalales; family Viscaceae; genus Viscum; species Viscum album. The sequence goes on from OY728129.1 coordinate 1,042,345,700, forward strand.
TATGGCTGACATCCTTGTTGATCATCCATCTATAGATGATACATCATTTAATACTGAACTTCTTGATAAATAGGTATTCTCTATATAGAATAATTCCCAAACATGGGAAATGTATTTTGATGGTGCTTCCAGAAGTCTAACAGGGAAAATAATGGAAAACCCTAAACTCAAAAAATTCGGGTTTGTAATTGTCCTAATATTCCTAGAAAAGGCAGTAATACCTTATTTTTTCCTACTGTTAGAAGGTGGTACGAACAATGAGGTAGAATATCAAGCTCTCATTGCAAGTTTGGAATTGGTCCTTCAGGTGCAAATGGATCATTTAAAGGTGAAAGGTGATTCAAAATTGTTAATCAAACAAATTAATGGGGAATATTTTATCAGAAAAGAAGAGTTAATCCCTTTTTGTGATTGCATCAGAGGGTTAATGGCTGAAATTCCGTCAGAGCCGACCATGTATTATGTCTCGTGATCACAAAATGATCAAGAAGATGAACTGAAAAATTCAACTACATCCTTGGTAGATCCAAATCAGGATCAACCAATCATCAACATAGCCCATCGTCATGTGGTTTTACCTATTGTTCATGCCAAAATAGAAGAAATTAATGAAATTAGCCCTATTTCAGAACCATATGGCCATACCACGGGATGGAGAACATCCATCTTGTAATATATTCAAAATAGGATACTTCCACTAGATAGGGATGAAAAAGAACAAATCTGACGATGAGCAGCCAATTTCACTCTTTATGATAGTCCAGACCACCAAAACATCCCGAAAAATAAAGGATTTGATGGAATCCTCTTAAGATGTATTGATGGTGAAGTGACTATAGTTTTCATGAAAGACGTACATTCAAGTGTTTGTGGTTCCCACTAGTCTGGGCACATACTCTCTAATCAAATCCAAAGGCTTGGATACTTTTGGCCTTCCATGATGTGAGATTGTACAGATTTCACTAAAAAATGTCATCCCAATCAATTTCATGCCAACATCATTCATCAAACCCTAAATACTCCTAGCCATTTTACACATAGGGAATGTATGTAGTAAGTCCTTATCCTCCAACCATGGCTATGCAGTTCAAGTATATTCTCACTGCTACTGACTTCTTCCCTAAATGGGATGGGGCAATACCTCTCAAGGAATTCGGAGCCAAAATCATTGTTATTTTTTTCCAAAATAATATCATCACCAGATTTGGTGTCCCTCATACTATTTTGATGGACAATAACACCATTTTTTGTTCTGATGAGGTAAAAAATTTATATCAAGAACATAATATCAAATCCAACCATTCATCTCTCTATCATTTTTTCGCCAATGGATAGATAGATGCCATTAATAGGACCCTATCATGTATGCATCAGAATAAGGTTGATAAAAAAAATGAAATCATGGGCTGATAGACTTTTGAATGCTTTATGGGCTTATTAGACAACTACCCATACTTCTAGCCAAAAAACTCCTTATTCATTGGTATATGGAACCAATGTAGTATTTCCAATTGAAATTCAATTTCTTGCACTCAGATTTCCAATATTTCATCATTTTTCTACATATGAGATGTCTCAGAAACTATTCAATGAGTTGGAATGATTAGACTATAAAATATTTCATACATTGCATCACCTAGAAGTTTATCAGAATATAATAACATGATATTTTAACAAGAAATTTTTCCTCCATTCATTTCTTCAAGGAGAGTTGGTATTGGTCCTTAGGAATCCAATGATACTTGGAATGAAACCTCCAAAACCTAATCCAAAGTGGGAAGGACCTTATTCCATACATATTTTCTATTAAAATGGAGCTTATGTCTTAATCTCAATGGATGGAGATCGTATTACAACTCCATCCAATGCAAGATTCTGGAAAAAAATACTTTGTGTAGTTGTGAAAATTATTCCTCACTGTAATACTTTAATCTACACAGTACAACATCCTCACTAAAATACATTAAACATCAAAGTACCATGTCCTTACTGCAAGAATTAAAACTGCACATCCCCCATGTTCTAGTTGCAATACATTAAACTACATAACAACCATAAGCATCCATGTTGCATGACATTAAAATGTGTGACATCCTCGTCCTTGTCACATGACATCAAACTACATGACATCATTTATACAAAAAACATTTTCTCTATATGACATTAGAAGCTTCTATAAGAAAACATCATTTAAATCATCGCTACTCCTTAGTGGAATAGGAGTCCCTCTCTCCCCTATGATGGAGTCAGATCTTCATAGAGACCTTATTTCAAGAACTACGTATGGATTGATTCTCATTTTCTAATGAGATACGTAGAGACGCCTAAATCACCAATTTTAGCCCCATCCAAAATAAAAATTATTCTTATTTTATTTTCTCCTACTGTATATGAATTAGATCCATATAGAGTTTTTCCTTAAGATATATGATTTGGTCCTTATACCATTTTATGTAACCGTTCTCCCAGAATGTGTCAAAATCCCCCATTCTTCATGAAAAACTCTATTAGCGTGAGGAATGATTGTTTAAAGAACTACGTAATCCTTGATTCTCATCTATTAAAGATACATAGAGATGCCTAGATCTCCAATATTGAGGCCAACATGATACAGAATCCCCTTATTCTTTGTATAAGAATCATACCTGCATAGGGAATGTTTTAAGAGCTATAAATGACTTGATTCTTTCCTTAAGCAAGGAACATAGTGATGCTTGGGTTTTATCCCATAATCCTGTTACAATATGTCTTTCCTTTCACATCGGTTCATTATCGTCCTTACCACGTGATGTTAATCTGCATGGAAATATAGTACCCCTATTCTTTACTTGCGTAACCATTGCACTGTAAGAGAATCCCGTACTGGTCCTTGTTTCTCACATCGAGACTAGCTCATGTGGACTTAGGAATTGTGTAAATGTATTATTTATATAAATAAGGTGTTTCAAATTCTTATGGGTAGATCAATTTCTTCATTGAATGACTTAGAACTACATAGTATAATGTCCTCACTTCATGACTTAAAACTACATAGTATAATGTCCTCATTGCATGTCATAGAACATCATAATATAATGTCCTCATTGCATGACATAAAACTACACATCACAATATTAATTCACAGTAAACAAATAAATTATCCATTTTACATATGATTCAAATCTATGTAAAGAACGTCAAACTCATGGACAATATTTTTTCAAATATTTCTCATGTGGATTTTTCAAAATCCCCTTCCATATTTCACACTCTAAATCTTGAATATTTTCGGATCCTCATAATCATTCTTATGGTTTCTTGTGGAAGGGTTTAAAATATTTAATAACTCTTTTTTACTATGCATTATGCACCCTTAGGCGGCCTTGCATAAGTTGCCTCAATAATAGGCATGTCAGTCAAAAGATGCCACTATTTGGCTATGTAGCATATGCACTAGTTGGACCTACATAAGACAACCCCCATAACATGTTTGTCAAGTAATGGTAACTTTGTTCATGGTTATAGTATATTTTTATCCTTTAATCATTGATGTCAATATACAAGAATTTCTATTTTAAAATAGTTATTCAAGTATACTTGTCCCATTATCTTTCTCACAATCTTATAGCCTTCAAGACCATGGATTAAAAATTTCCCTCACCATGTGTTCAATACAATATAATATAATCTTTAAATCACTTGGCTACATATTATATATTGTTTCCATTTTGGTCCTAGTTTTAGGACCTAAAACTAATGTAATGCCTCGACCCCAGAAGCCCGGAGTTAGTGCATTAATTTAATACATTTGCGTGATTATAAGTAATCATGTACTTAAGGACCAATTAGTTTAGCAGTCTTGGAAAATAGATTACATATATGAATGTTACATTACAAATTCAAAAATAAAACACAACATAAATGATACTTTAAAAATTCCATTAATTTCCAAGCTTAACCATGAATATCAATCATAATACACTTCGTGGAATCCTAGAAAAAAATAAAACATAAGGGGTGAGCTCAGATGCTTAGTAAGGGTATACAATATAGTGGAAGATATCATAAAAATTAAGAATGGTGAATAATTTGAAACATATTCCTTTACAAATAATAAACATGAACAATTTATGGATGGAATATGTGATGCGTAAATAATTCCATAATAAAACATTACCATGGGTATTCTACTAGTCCAATAACAACATGAACCATCATTATTACTTTTATAATGAGGGAATGTGTAATACCAGACATTCTAAAACATTTTTTCAGGGCCTTGGCCAAGACGTCTAAAAATGATTTAGGCCTTGGAAAAAACCATATATCAAATTGGGAAAGGCCTCAGCCAATTCCACATCTAATTGTATCATGATAACTACCAATGTATCGAGGAGCTGTATCGGGCTCCACCTGTCACTTACTAAGTCCAATACATTCCTCATATGAAATGTTTGAATGAAAACATAAATATTTATATTAAAACTAGCATACGAAATGTCAATACTTTATCCATGAACCATGAATGGTATAAAAATAACACATCCATAGTCAAACATATCAAAAAACCATCAATATACTATGGAATATTTGTATAATAATAATCAACTTCAAATAAGTTTTAAATCCATAAAAGGATGTTGACATAGATGAAAATGATCAGTAAAATGATTTGAGAGAAATAACCCTTTTCATGAAATAGTTTAAAAGTCTCACAATTTATAAAGAACATAATTTATAAGATATGTTTTTAATCAAAGTGTCCCATACCACTTTGAAACATTTAAAAATAATTAACATTTCAAAACATTCATGTCCATATAAATAAATCCTTAAAATCATTTTGAAAAGATGGACATTAATTAAAAGGGTTTAGAAAGATAAATCTTTAAATCATTTAAAATTATGATATAGTTAAATAGAACCTCCCATAAAACCATAAAATATTCCTTTTAAAAACATTTTTTTGAAATATGGGTATCTATGATAAGTAAGTCCCAAAAAATACTTACACATGAACAATCTCGGATAACAATGAGATTGAGGAAATAACCCATACCTTGCACTTTCCTTTGGTCGAGGGTACGCTTAGCCTCTTGTATAATTAACATTTTTTGTTATTACATTATACCATAACCATATTCATATTTATTATATCATAAATGATTCATTTATGACTTTATACTACCAATTTAATAATGATTTTCATGATAAATTAACTTTTCGGGAAATAATCGCTGTCTTTATCATACACGTTTTAACTTGTTATTCTTGATCGCAACATTTATATAATGAATTAAATACTTCCAGAATATAAAATTTATCTACATATCATATATATTTAGAATATAAATATTTCTAATAGATAGATATATGAAATGGAAAACATTGTTTTTGAAGACGGTAGGTCGTACACACGCATAATGGGTGTTTCTGTTTTCATATCGTATTGAACGGAAGTAATTGAATACGAAATATTTAAGTACATATATGGATGCATATATATATCTCCAGTAGCATTATTATGTCATATATTACATACTAATTAATAATAAAATTTTTATAATCATCGATTAATGGTGAACGTGGAAATGAATCTCATCGCGTCATGGAGATGGTAATCTGTACGTACGCACAAGCGACAATATCATTTTTTTAATGATTAAAATGTGTGGAATTGGATTGTATATTAATTTTACAGGAAAATTATCATGTTATTTTCATTATTTATATACATATTATGAATCATTATATCCATCCAAATAACACAGTGTTGGATAACAAACTTCACCACGACGTGGGGACAGTAAGTCGTATATACAAACGCATGGTGACATTATCATTCAGAGGATGGATAGAATAATTAATATGGTTGTTCCATATTTATAATAACATAATAGTATGTATATGGTATTGGATTTATTATTTTGGTATGGTAAAAACAAAGAATGATGAAGTAGTAGAAGAAAAGAACTTGAAAGAGGGTGGTGAAATTATCACCTCTTCTTCGGGTGTTTCCTTTTGAGTTGATCAAAAGGGCTCCATAGGTTGGATTTTTTGTCAATGTAAGGACTCTAGGATTAATTTACGGAAGTTGGTAGGAAATATGGGTAGTGGTTGGACGATCCAAATGGCTTTGGGAGTGTGATTTTAAGAGAATAAGAAGTACCCTTTTATAATAGGGGTGAGGGCCACTTAAGGAAAAGATTAAAGTATTAATTTATTATATAATCATATTCGGTTTATAATGGCTCAAAACGAATTTATTTAAATACTTAGGTGGTTATGGGTCGAAATACCCTCATCAAATAGGTTTTATAAAAGTTTAGGTTTCCATGTTAAACTTATATTTTAGATTTAACACTTAGTTAAATATTTTAACTTTTACCATGTCTTCTTGTATTCTAACACTATATGGTTAATAAACATACACTAAACTTCCAAAATAACATAAAGTTGTTAATTAATGACATATATAATATTATTTAATCCCTCTGGAAAACCTTATATTTTTAGGAATATTTAATCAAAAAATAATATAGGTTTTGTTTTAAAAATGTTTTAATGTCAATTTTGACACTATTTGGTATTTGTTTTTTATTAAAATCATAACAACATGATTACATCTAAAAAATTTATTGAATAAACCCTATCATGTTATATGAACCAATAAAATTAGTGTAATTCATATAAAGTCTCAAATTACCTTTATTTTTGTGTTTAAAATATCAATTATTTTAATATTTTATTAATATGGTAATTAATGCATCATCATTGTTTCATAAATAAATTTAATTATTTAATGTCTAAAAATTATAAATAAAATTCCATTATTTAGAAACTATTTTTATAATTTTAATGAATATATATAGTCTAATTTATCTTATGTATAACCCAATATTAAAAATGTTTTAGTTACGAAAACTTAAATTTAACACTTTTAACTCTTCTTTAAATTAAATAATAAGAAATGTCCAAATTTAATATAAGTGGACCAAAGGGGATAATATTTTATTACTAAGGTTGTTTTTGGTTAAATTATACTTATCTAATATAATTAGGACATGTGTTAGGGTAATTATGATATCATTTTTACCATTAACGACCCTATTTTACTTTTAACCGTGGTAATTTAAAGTAAAATGTTACTATTCACCAAAAATTATTTTTCTCTTATTGAACCACTTTTTACTTACTGATATTAATTATGTATCTCGTATTTTTAAAATTGAAATCATAGAAGCCGTAAAATTAAGTTTTATGCAAATGTGGAAATGCTCCTAAGAGGTGTGTAAAAAACGGTAAAAAGTTCTATAAAATTGTTATATATCTTAACATATTATAAACTAACTCCAATGAATTACATTGAACTTATATAAGTATTATATATCTATTTTTTATAAAATAAATTTAAATAAAAAATTATTATTTAAATAAAAAGTCGGTCTTAACCAATAACGTAGTGTTTTTCACAATTCATCAAAAATTAAAAGTTTTTAAAAAAATACCAAAAAATCACCCTGAGAAAATCATGATATTATGAATTCAAAAATGAAGTCTATTTTACCAAATTAAAAACATATAAGTATAATTTATTAATTTAAAATTAATTCCCATTCTCAAAAAAAAAGCGGGGTTTTAAAAAGTAAAAACTATCAAAAGATTGACATGTGTTTATGTCAAATTTAAATGTGAAATTGCTTATGATGACCTACAATGTATTAAATAATAAAAATATAATATAATTATACATTGAAACCATTCAAATTCATAATTTAACAATATAAATTATTAAGATTAAAAAAGTTGTTTTCAATTAAAACATAGTATTTTTCACTATTCATCAAAATATTAAAGTTATCAGAAAATAAAAAAAATTTAATCAAACTAAAATTTTGAGCCCCCCTTCTAATGAAGAATTTAATTTCATTAAATTGAATATATAAAAGTGTCATGTACTGGTTTTAAAAGGTGTTCTCCATTAAAAGGCTGTAAAATTTCTTTTTTGGAAAATACTTCTTTTATCTAAAAAATAAATTTGTTGTTATATTACATCTATGAAACACATAATCTGGATGTTAAAATTATATGGTGTATATAAAATTCAAAATAGAGTTAATAGTATTCATAATAATTTTTTGAATGGCTATTTTGGTAAGTTATGGTGCACTCTAACTTAGTATTGTGTGTTGCACAAGCTACTGAATTACTTTGGAGAGATAATGTACTATAAAATATTAGGGGGTTACAACTACAGACACCATAATTCCTACCTTTAGGTCAGACCTTTGTAGGAGTCCTATTCCTTGGATTATTTGGAAATATTGGTTGGTAATACCCTCTCCATATTTAGGTACCTTTCCCAGTAAATCAAACTCTGTGATACAAAAAATATGAATCTCTATAAGAATTATTCATCTTTTAGAAATAGAATATCAAACTTCAAAGAGATATTTTGTTTAACTATGTAGCATGTGCCCTTAGATGGAATTGCATAATTTTCCTACATAACAGGCATTCCAGCAAAAAGATTCCACTGTTTGTCTATGCATCATATGCCCTTTTTGGCCCTGCATAAACTGCCCCTATAACGGGTTTCTCAAATAATGGTAACATTGTTCTTAGAATATATTTCCTATAATTCCTTTATACATTTTTCCATATTATCCTTTGGATTCAATTTTTTTTCCAAATCATTGTTACCATTTTCCGTTCCACATCTGAATATGATAGTATGTTTCCAAAAAAATTATCAAGATATTGGGATAATATCATACCTTTTCGTTAGAGCTAAACACCTTAAATTAAAGCCACGCAATATCCTCACATCATGACTTAAAACTTCACAATACAATGTACTAAATGAATTACTTAAAACTACACAGTACAATGTTCTCACTGCATGAATTAAATTAGCATAGTACAATGTGCTCACTGCATGACTTAAAACTGCACATTACAATGTCCTCACTACATGACGTAAAACTGAATAGTACTATATCCTCACTGTTTGATTTAAAATTGCACATTAAAATGTCTTCACTTCATTACATAAAACTTCACAATACAATGTCCTCACTACATGAGTTAAACTGCATAATATGATATCATAAATTCCCCTTTCTAATAAATCTTAATAATTCCACATACAACATTTTTTTATAGAAATTGTTTTCCTATCCACGACATATGGCGGTATAAAATATCCCTTTAATTCTTAAAATTCATTTCCTTGGAAAAACCACCCACTATGGTCTTGAGTCATGAAAATCTTATTTTTCCAAATCTATCAATAAGAAAATGTTAAACTTCAAAGAGATATTTTGTTTGAATATGCAACATGTGACCTTAGGTAGTGTTGCATAAGTTACCTATATAATAGGCATGTCCGGAAAAAGATGCCACTATTTGGCTATGAATCATATGACCCAGTAGGCCCTGCATGACACAACCCCTATAATGGGTTTATCAAATAATGGTAACTTTGTTCCAAGAAAAGACACCCTTTATGTTGATAGAGGTTTAAAATTTTGTGACCATAAAAATATTGGCTCAAGATTCCCCTTGGAAATATTTAAGTAATATTAAAAAAATTCTTAGCCACAGAGTTTTTTTTGGGATTTAATTGAAAAATTTATGGTCAAAGCTATTCAACCATAAATATTATCCATTTATAGTCCAATATTCAAGACTCTAAACTGCCGACAACAAGAGACATGGTACTCACTAGACTGAGTACCCGCAAAGGGAAATCGAAACAAAAGGCGAGTCCCAGCTCACTAAAACGTAAATTTTTTACGATTTAGGTAATATTGAGAAATAAAAATTCAAGATATATAATGTTTGTGGGGTTATCCATATAAACCTAGCAAAAACAATTCAAACTCTATTTATTGGTCCCAATGGCCTTGGTAAAACAAAAGTAGTTAGAGAATGTGAAAAAAATGATTAAATAAAAAATAGTTTTCATTTATGAAAAATTATAATAGTGGAGCATCCACAAATTGGAGTCTCTATCTTAGAATTTACAATAGGTTTTCTATGTAATTCCTTATTTATTTGACAGACTCTTGAGCCCCATCAACTACTTATTAATGTTTTTCTATTTGACTATACCCGCTCTCTTTAGAATGATGAAGTGGTTCTCTAGAATCTACAATGGCCTTTTCACCATTCTTCAAGACTTCTCCTAATGATCTATGATGTTAGTCAATCTCCCCATAATGATATCTTACTCTTGTTGAAGGTGCAGTTGTTGAATAGTCTTTTCATTAATTGTCTACTTCAGTCCCTTCAACATTGCATTATGATTTGGCTCATCCTAGGATGATGCTTCTTGGAAGTCATCAATATTGATTGATAATGTGGCTTTTATCAATTCTTATCAATGTTTTTCTCTTTCTCCCACCTCTGTATAATCTCTTTCACTGTAGTATGAACTTCACTGTATTCAAAACCGCCAAATTATAGCAAGATATACAAAGATGAATGTTGTGGAATTCTTGAAGGTAGTTCCACAAGGGGAATATCAGATATTATCTACTAAATTTTTTTCAATACTTTGCGACGAGAAAGACTAAGAACCTTCTATAGTTCTGGTTCCAATTCAGAATTACTGTCATATGGAGGGGTATCTTCTATGACTAATTCACTTAATGAAGTGCCATGTTCGGTTCCTTCTGGTTCTGATTCAGAATCACTGTCATAAGGAGGGGTATATTCTATGACTAATGAAAATAAAGAAGTTCCATATTTTGCTCCTTCTTGGCCAATGGTTTCTCCACCTTCCAATGTTGTTTGGGCTGATACAGAGGCTTCACCTCCAAACCTATCCATTAATGTTAATAGCCTTATATGGTAAATCAAGAATTATGGTTATGATTAGACTCAAGAGATAACAAAAGTGAATGTAATCACAATATCAGTATCTCTTACCTAAAAGTAGGTAAGAAGCTTGAGAAGAATCCTCCCCAATGTTCTCAATTTCAGAAACTTTCTTTGATGTCTCTGGATGAGGAGTTCTATCTTTAATATGCTCATGATTTTCAGAGTGAATCTCTGGAAGACGTGTTATCTCAAGATCCTCCTCAGCCAATGTCTCCTCAATGGTGGGGATGACGTCTATATAAACACTTCCTTCAAGTACCATTGTGGTAGTAGTTTTTTATATGGAACTACATATTTTAGTCAACCATGGTTAGTAGGTTAATCATATGAAGATTAACAGGACAAATAATAAGAACTCGTGTCCAGTTGATTCTATACAAGGAACACCAAAATATTCTAAAGAATTTTATATATTAATATGTTCTAATATTTCTTCAAAATAAATGCCAAGTCTCATCATTTCATCCAATTATATCTTAGATAATAGGTTATTCTCTCCCATGTGAGCACTAGGCATGTTTTCTTCACAACCTACCTCCAGCAACCATTGACCCCGAGTAGCATCTTCAATACTAATTTTGGGGTCAACGTTAGTTGTTTCTAGATGTTATGGTGTATGAGATGAACCTAAGAGTATCATGGAATGGACATCAACTATTGGTTTATTTTATTACTTGTGAAGTATTTTTTATTTACCAAAAACTTCCTCTTTTATGATAGAAGGATTCAGAGTAGTGCTGGGAACAGATGTTGGTTCCTTTGGCTTCAATTCCTCTTCAAGAACTACTGGATTTGCATGAATTTGTGTCTTCTCAACAGCTCCTTCTACGGATCCTTTAATCTTATTAGTAGTTTCTTACAAAGAAGAAACAAAATAATCCCCTGTAATCTTAAAAAAGTTTAAACACTTTTTCATGAATAAAGACTAAAATTCATGATTATCAGGGAGACCTAACTCTGATAAGAAAGCGTTTAACCATGTACTTCTTTCTTCGGTGCTTTTGATTCTTCTATTTTTTGGTAGGTCTTTCATCATCATCTATAAAGAATATTATCAGAGATTCCAGTACCCTCTCTATTTCCTCTTCCATGGCCTGTTGGCCCAGAGATATTTATCCCGATTCACAGGGTGAACCAATAGCTCCAAGAGCAGAGCCTCAAGGTATATACAATGGTGAAGGAACTTCAATTGTTTTTCTATTACCCAACTATATGTTAAGATGATACCTCTCCTAAGTAACAATGTTTTGACTATATTTCAATTAGCAAAACGGAAGAGAATGCGAGGGAAAGGATACTTATATCTTCAGGATCTACAATGTCATGGCAATCTTCATCTAATGAAGGATTTATCTCTTTACTGGTACCATGATCTATCATTTATTTTACAATCTTTGTGGTAGAAATTGATTCATCAGTGGCATATAGGAGTATTTCCATATCTCTAATAAAGGTCCTTACCTGATTTGGATTATCCTTAAAAAATGTCATAAGAGGCCCACAAATCCCTTATTCTTAGAATATGCAGTCCTTCACACAGATCCATCCACATGGTTTCAGCATCACGGTACATATTCTGCCATGTTTGAATATCCTATGTTCATATATATACAGAATGTATGTCCAAGGGTTGTTAGGAGGATCCTACAACCTTGGACTTGTGTTTCTTCCCAGCACCCATAGTCACAGACGACAGATTAGAAAATGTAACTCACCTCTCTTCATAATGATGGCGACCTTATCACCTTGATACGAATTCAGTAGGGATTGATGGAGTTTCTCCTTGAATTCTTGTAGGAGTATTATATCTTGCACAAGGTCTCTTTGGTAAATTTGGAGCATCTACTCCTCCACCCTATGATTATTGCAAGTCACCCCTTGATGATGAAGAATTATCTTCCAAACAATGGGGTTCCTTTCTACTACTTCTCTTTATCCCCACTCGAGGGATGACATGATTTAATAACCCTTTGGGGTAAGATGCAACCTGGTTTTCAGAATACCAGATGGTCAATCTGCTTACTATCTCAGTGATGGGTAAATTAAATATTTCCCCAGTCTTCTATATAGAAGTCAACAAACATAGTTTTCAAGAAACAGTTTGATGTGGCACTAATATGACATGCATGGAAGGGGATACAATATTTTATTGTAGACATTTAAATTGACGTGCAAATCTATAAGGAGCATAGGCCTCACATATGATTTATCCATCGATTCTGGTGGCCAACACGCCATCTCTGCAAGCTAGAATAGATTCCCTCAATTCCAAAATGGTAGTACCATCATCAATGAATCTCCCTATAGGCGGATTCCCACAAGGAATGAAATGTAATTCCTTATGCATTCTCAATCTAGCCTTAATATCATAAGCATTCAAATAATAGAGTGAAATACCAGAAAATAATTCAACTGACGGTCAAAAAGAACATCAAAAAACCTATACACACTTTGTACAACATATGTTCTAAAGTGAGTTGAAATCCATCCCCACAACACTTGGAATGGTACCACTATTATAAAGGGAGACTTCTTTTTGTATGTATGTAGAAAAATTCTATGAATCGTCGACTAAACATGTGTAGCCGACCCTACCATCCTTTTCTCCACTAGCATAGCTACAATAGAAAAGGTTCTTGGCCTCACACCTACTTTGGAGTCTCAGACTAGTAGTAAATACACACAGTGACACATGGATATGAATCCTGTGAGACGTGTCTCTAGAGGAATATTTGGGTTGATTTCAAATCCCCATTTATCAATTTCTTTGTTCCCTATTGTTGGCCACGATATGTCAGGAGTACATCGCTTTTTTTCCCTAGGACAGCTAGTCGGACGGGAGTAGGTTGGACACTTTTCCGCTTTCTTTATTATAAATATTTCCATCCATTCCTCCAAATGAATATCCCTCATGGTGTGAGTTTTCATGGTGATTGAATTCTTGAGTTTGTTAAATATTTTCATCAACCCAAAAACCAAATATGGTGTCTTCTTCGAGTCATTCCATGTCACCTAGGGAGGAATTAACTCATCATACATATCTCATAGGATTGGAGGTCCAGAAATCTTGTAAACATTTCACAAGATTATATCTACCTCTCCATGTGGTAAATGTATGGAATTAGTCTCTAGGATCCATCGACTTAATAATTCTAGCCCGAAATCATCATTCCTATACACATAGGTTTTCCCAACTCAGACAGACTCATAAATCCCAATGACTCTCAAATCATCTGCAAATTCTGCACATGTCTTTCACACCGAGTATGCCCATAACCATGTCGGTTTTACACTTCTTCCGGGGTGGATGTACCATCTTTTATTCCAACCCCTGCATTGATCCATTTAAGAATATAGAAAGATGGATGAATAGAAGTGTGGCTGTAGCTCAGGTGTCTGTGCCTTAAAATTTGGAGCACACCGGCTATAATGCATAATATGATATTTCTCTACTATCACGACATTAGAAAATGAGCCCCCATCATTTACATTAGTTGATGAGAAGTTGGTATAATACTAAAACCAAGAATTTGGGAAATTGTTCTTTGGATCTGGACTGTTAGAATCCCACAAATGGACATAGCTATACAAAGGTAGATTGGTGCTTTGAGGAATGTTTAAATGATACTTCTTCAAATATTTTCCTAAGTCTATAAGGGTGGTTTTTCAAACGTAAAAGTAATCACGACCAATGAAACTCATCATGTCATCAATCCTCTAGTTGGAGAGCTTATTAGAAGTTCTAATTATTTTAGGAGACATTGAACCACAAAAAGATAGAGATCATATCTTAAAAGTAAGTTCATTTATGGTGTTTTACAAAAAAAAATTTAAAAGGATTAAGGAACGCATGTTTAAAACTAGTCATGCATGTATAAGTTGGTGCAAAAGTATAGAGCCCTACTTATAGCTCGTAGCTATAAAACGTATAGAAGATGTTCGGAAAAACAAAAGCACCTGAATAGAAGAAAACTTGCGAGCCGAGAGCTGATAATTCAAAGGTTGCAATACTTTTTGCATATGTGAGGTCGTTATATATAAGAGACACATGTAACCCTAAGGGCCAGAAGTCTTGCGAATTGCAGACTTGCATGCCCAAGTTTACTTGAGCGCCAAAACTTGTGTGAACCTGTGCTCTATTTCTTTCTCCTTCATTAACATACCTTAGTATAGGATCATATTTTCATTTTAAATCCAATAATGGGGGGGGGGGATTTTTTAAACCCACTTCCACCCATGAGTCTAAAAATATGTTAATAGGAATCCATTAGAAAGAAAAATAGGGAAAATACATAACGAAATGTCAAGATTTTAAAAGGCATGAGTTTTTGGCCACCTTAGTCTAGCCAAAACTTTGTCGGTCCACAATCTACTTGTGGGCCTCCAATATGTAATGAAACCCAATTGCATGCCCCCACATGTCACACATCCTACTTGTGCGCGCACATCCATTTTCTCCCAGGGACCAATATTTTCCTATAAATAGACTATTGGGGCCCTCATTTGTACGAACAAATTTCCATGAAGCCCAATTGCTGCTCTGGTCACCCTAGTACTTCTCCCTTGTCTTCCAAAACATTCAAGGTAGTTCTTTAACACCTTTAGTGGAGGATTTGTGGCAGGATAATTGGAATTATGTACTTTTAGTGTTTGAAAGCCATAACAGTTTTGCACCTAAAGCTCCCAACCTCCCCAAATTAGAAATACATGCACGCCGACCATTCCTCCCACAGGAACTTGAGCACCCCACTTCTGGGATCACCTGTGAATAATCTGGAAGGATTGAGCAAGGTATAACCCAAGTATTACCATACAGGTTTTTTATCACGTAAGTGAAAATCAAGACACTCATGTGTACTTGCGCGCCCATTCTTGCATTCCCTTACCTACTTTGGCACCCCTCTTTGAATCACTTATTTTCTTCAGTTTACAATCCATTAAGCCTTCATAAAATCTATACATGGTTAGGCTTCTTCTTCCATGGCTCCATTATCTGAAAGGGATTCTATTGAGACCTCAACCAAAACCTCCTAAGATATTAACCCTTTGGGAAAGGCACATCATTGTGCCTCTTATTTGGGTTTATATTTCCCTAGTCATAGGTTTCCGACATTTGTTTCACAATGGGGTTATGGTTCATGGAGTGTTTGTGGGTTTGTATATCCATAGTCACATGGACGTTTCTCCCATGAACATTGTTGGGAAGTTCCTGGTTCATAAAATAAGGGTCTGGGTCCCAGACTCACCCTTCTTAATGAGCTGGAAACTTCATATTTCTTGTAGGGAAGGTATGGTTCACACAAACATTTCTTTTTTTTTAAATAAAGTAAAAGTCTCCCTCCCAACTAGGATCAATTCATGGGATTCCATCCTAGTGTAATCCCCTAACATTCATCCCTTCCTCCTTACATTGGACACTTGTCCAATGTAAATAGAACAGATGGAAGGCCCATCGCCTCTCCCTCACCCACGGTCACCTCGATCTCGTCCACCCTCGCCGCCGTAGGTGAGCCCACTTCCACTAGAGGAGGAGGAAATATTTGAAGGCTTGAATGCATTTTTTGAATATTTTACATCCCATTGTTTCTCACACTGAGAATAACTCATGTGAGATTAGATATTTTTCACAGTCACAACATATGTAAAATCAAATAAACTACGAGAACTCTGATTCCTGTTCAATCCAGGATCCGTAAGAAGCCCTTTCTGGGCCCGAGCTCAGTAGACATCCTCTTCAAGAATCAAACCCTAATTCCATTAATATGAGAATCCTCCTTAGGGATAATCCCCAAATTAAACCCTTAAGTCAGCAATTCATCCTTCTAAGGAAGTAATCCCAACCTCATTTCTCTCAAAGGACTATAATCTCATATGAGAATAATCGAAGTACATGGGATTTGGTTCCCATCTATATGGGATATGTAGGAAAACTACTTGAGGTGAAAACCAAATTCCCTAAATCAACTCTATTCAACTTGGGCCATATTTCCAATAGGGTCTGATTTTATTTGGAAACCCACATTCATTTCAAAGTTCATTGTGTTGATTAAGTATAAGTTCCACACTATGTTTTGACTAAGCACATTCCTCTTAGATGTCCATACCACTTGACATTAAACTGTACAGCTAGGTACTTATCAAATGACCGTAAAATTTATGATGTGTCCCATTCAATGGCACCGAACAATGGGGGTTCCGATTCCTTTTACAAGGATATGAAGGTAGCCCATTTTATGGGCACAATCCCAAAATCAAACCAAACCTTCATCTTCCTGGATGAAATTAAATTTCATAGTGCCCCAATGAGTAGCTTAAAAACCAGTATCAGAACAAAGATGATTAAAAGAATATCTAAGAAGTATATTAGAGGATACCATTAACGGAAAACCTCAAATACATACAGAAATTTCCATTAATTAAGAACCTTGAATGCAAATTGATGATTGTAAATTTTAAACATGTTAATAAGTGATTATAAATTACAAGGAAAACTTGTGTTATGATTTGTTAATTAAAAAGGATTCATAAAAAAAATTAAATTTACATCTAGAGTCCCGGAGTAGACAGAAATTCCCCCCAAAAGGGTGTGATGAGTCCGACCTCCCATCCTCCCAACCATTGCACATTCTTAAGTATTGTAAAGTTCCAACTTAACGAACACCTGCCATTGGGAAGCAGGACCCATTTGGAGAATGAACTCTTGGATGGTTCTGGTTCTATAAATAAATCCAATGGAAACCACATGGAAACCGGGATTCTTAAAACAAGAACACACATTTCAAGGAACTACGAAACAGTCACTCATTTTAAATGATTTAGATTATTGGGTCATGAAGTTACCATGAAATCTTTAAAAAAATGCATTTTTGTTTTGTGAAAGAGTGCATGGAATTTAATGGTTTATTTTAATAAGGGTGTGTTATTTTAAATCTGAATTTATTTAAATGGTTGGTTTTTTAATGGGGCTTCAAGTGTGATTTTATCAATAGTTTTCAAAGGATAACTGAAATTTATTTTTTCCATCATATTTTATGTTTATATTTTTATATAATTAGAAAAACCATTACCTTATGTAGGGAATACAAGTAGATTGATAATAACACCATGGAAAGGGAATGTCACTAACTCCATCCAAACCATAGGATGTCCACCGTGACTTTAATCACACAAGAGGTGAAATAATGTTTAACCAAATTTTAACTCCTAAACCTAATTTGTATCCAACATTTCCTGTATGGTTTAAATTATGGTAGACCTCTAAAATTAAAAATTATTTCTGTTTTGGTGGTACTTCTAAGGGGATGAGTCTTAGGAATCAAAATGAAGTAATAATTATCATTAAAATGTTGAGTTAACATTGTTTTAAAGGCCCCATTTATGTATTTATATTGTTAAATATTAATTCTACTAAATAAAATATGATGGATATGAATAAATAATGGATGTATGCCAATTGTCTGACAAATGAATATGAAGATGGAGTGAAAGATTTCATAATGTTTGCAACAGACCATGCATTTGACCCTTATCAAATCCTTTATGTATGTTTATGATATTTTTATTAATGTCTAATTAGACCATAGGAGTTGGAAGAATAATTGAAATTTTAAAGAATATATAGAAGTTTTAAATGTTGGAATAAACATGGGGAAAAACAGAATGTAGTTAGTGGCTTATATAGAACTGTGTTTTATTGATCATCTCATATGAATACAAGTGTGGAAACAAAGAAGACCATATCGAGGATGTGATTATAGATGTGAATAATGATTATGATTATACTGAAGTAATGAAAAAGATAGTTGAAGATGAATGTCGTGATTGGCCAAAATTATTTGATAAGTTAAAGAGTTGGGAAAGGATGATGTTGTATAAGGGTGCACTAAATATACAACATTCATAGTCGTACTGAAGATGAATAATTTGAAAGCACGCAAAGGGTGGAGTGATTCATGTTTAAAAAAAATACATTCACTCTTTAATTACATTTTCAAAGAAGATAATGAGGTCCCAAGGTGAACATAAGACACAAAATGAATGATAATCTCGATGGGTATGATCTCTAAAAGAAAACATGGAAATTTGAATGACTATAAACTCTTTTCAAATGAAAAAAAATCAATTAAAAAATCCAAAAATTGGGGTTCTTCTTATTACCTGAAAACTTAATCCAGTCCTACAAAAATATAATGCTACATTCCAATAGTTCTAATGTTTAGGCACCTATATATAATTGAGAATATATTAAGGAAATTGACATGGAATGCAAGTAAAATAATTAAAGATGGGAAACGATGTCACATGATAGACAATACTTAATAGAATAGAATTGATCATGATTATAATGAATTTAAAATTTGATGAGATACCTTGGTCTTATATTATCTACAAATGGAGTGAATCCATTTGGATTTCAAAGAAAAAATCATAGGATATTGCAGGTTATGTTGGTAAATTATAACTTACCATTATAGTAATGCATGAAAAAAATACATCTTGTTATATATGATTATTTTAAGACCAAAAAATGGGTAATGATATTGATGTTTATCTGGATCCATTGATCAAGGATTTAAAATTATTATAGGATTCATGTATTACATTGTACGATGCTTATAAAAATGAAGATTTCACATTGAGAGCCATGTTGTACACAACAATAAATGACTTCACTACTTATGTAAATTTGTTAAGATATAGAAATAAAGGAACTCAAGGGTGTCCCCCTTAAGAACAAGTTAAACAGTGTCCTAACTACCATTTTATATGAAATATCTAATTCTGATAATTTTTCATTTAGTTTTTTCCAATAATGTATTCCATAATTTAACCAAGATCAATTTATTCTTCAATGATATATGCTGCCTAGTTATAGACCCAGTGAAATTTTCAACTTTGGAAATAGATTTTGTAATTGTCTGGACCTTCCTTAGGCCATTACATTGTCAAATTCTAGTTTTTGGGGAGTCTTGGACCCCATCGATGAGTCAGGAGGGCATCAGTTTCGGTAGCAGGGTGCCCCTGATTGGTCTCACCAATTGGTACCACACCCAAACGGTTCCACCATGTGGTGTCAGAGTTCATTCCCCAATTTTCCTGAAATGCATTTTTTTTGAGTCTTTTAACCCTTCTAATGTGGTTTAAGCCTTTTTAAGCCCACAAATGATGTTTTAAATCCCTTAATGGTGGGGCTATCCTAGAATTACCAAAACGTGTGGACTTTTAATCAGTATTTACACCCTTCTCCTGTTTTCCAATTTCACACATGTAATGTTTTTTCTCCATTTAAAAGAAATATATTAAATCAATGTTATTATCTCCACCATCTCTGAGAAGAACTATTAAATATCAATTAATTCCAATGTGTGCAACCGCCCAACCGCATGATTAAACCATAATCACCTTTTTAAGAACTTTTATATTGAACATGCCATCTCTCTAGGATTGGGTATTTTATTTCCATGATATCTTCTTCTTCCTTGGTCTCTTTATTTTCCTTAGCTCTTGAAACCCATCTTCCATAGACGAGTCATGCTTGTGTGATTGCCCTCCTGTTCGGTTCTTCTTAGAGTTTCATGTACCATCATCCCTAGCTCATGGCACAAGGAGAAAACTTAAATCCATGATCATCCAAGTATGGGTTTTCCTCCATCTCTCTTTAATGTGCATCATTCAGGGTGGGTATGATTATTATTCTTCAAGACATATATCAAACCAACTTTAATGAAGATAATAAATGGACTTTTAAAGAATGAAGGGATATGAATAATGATGATGATGCTGTATTATTTTTTCCATCATTTTTATGTTGTTAATTGTATGGGCTTATGTCCACTAAAAATCATGGTCATTGGTGGTGATTCATTGAGCACCAACAGACCTATGTTTTTCTAGATAATCATGTGATTGAATGGATGTAACATGGAAACTGGTTAATCACGTAAACATGGTTGATTAAATGGATTCCCAATGAATAATAAACCATGTGTGATCACCCCAATTAATCAAATGTAAGGAAGGAACTTAATGAATGGTTTTGGTTAAATACAAAAACCACTTTGATCTATTCTGATAAAATTTATAGATATTCTGTTTAATGCCTTGGTGGTGACATGGATAAAAAAGAAATCTCTGGTTGAGAATTGGTTTTTTTAGTGAATTTGAGGTCATGTGGAGCCAGTATGTTGGTGAATTGTTTGGTTTTAGTACATCTTGGGATATCATGGATCCATTTTGATGTTGTTAATTTACAAGAGAACTGGGTGTGAATGCATAAATGTATTCCTGGTTGTTTTCCCTCATTTGTTGTTTTGGATTGTGGTTATTCCTGTTAGTTTCCCGGTAGTGGAGGAATGTTTTAAATGGAATAACATGAACATGTTAATGAGAACAATTACAATTGGGGAATGTTTTTTCAAAAATGGGTTGTTCTCTGGTTGTTGTTGTTGTGTACTATGGATGTAGGGATAGAAACCAGAGTGTTTGTGTACAGTTTTTTTGGTTTTGAAACCATTAGGTTGTGGAAAGTGCTTGTTTAATTATATGTAGTATATTTAGTTCTTGTGTTTATTATACTCACCCCACCGATGTTGAGAACTTTGTGTCGAACACCCCCTTGTCATTGGAGAGGTTGTCTTTCCCAACATTCTTACGAGAAGATGGTAATTAACACATTTCTAATCCCTCTCTAAGGAAGCCCAAGAATCTTTGGAAAGGGTGTGATGGCCTATGATCTATTATATCCCAAGAATCTTTGAGTAGGGAATGTGTGGTGAGTTGTCCTGGGTGTGTGCGAGCATATTTTTTTTCCATGTGTCTTCAGAATGAGGCCCCGGTGTCTTCGGGCATGGTGGTTTTTATTGTGGCCCAGGTATCTACAAGTGTGTTTATGTGTGGTTTTGGTGGTCCATTTGTCTACAGATAGGATGTTTGGTTGGGGTAGCCTAGGTTTGTACGAGCATGGTATAGCAGTGGGACTACTTTGGCAATGGTGGGGGAGGTTTGATGTGTAGGATTTTCTAAATAACAAGTGGGAAAGTGGTTTGGGGTACCCAAATATCGATGTGATATTACTATTATCTTATCCTAATTATGTTATTTTGGGAGTGCGCCTTGGTGAGTCTGGGTTGATAGATTTCCTTTCTAGGTGTTTTGGTTACCTCCATTTTCTCATGAGGCATTATAATGCCTGCCCACTTGTGCACAAGATCTTTTGGTTTCCCTACTGAGTATGCATGTATACTCACCCTATGTTTATAAAACTTATTTCAAGTTTCCAGGAGGATATTGAGGACCATTCAAGACCTTACTAGCTTAGTCGTTGGGCCATTTTTCATTTCTGATTTTTTCTTTTCTTTTGGGTCATCCTTTCAGAGTTTTCTTGTACTTTGTATCTGTGTATTTTGAACATGCATATGAGAATATATTTTTGGCCTTACTTTCAAATTCAGTTTTTTGGACTTGTTTGGGATCTACCATCTTATCTCCAATATATTGTTATATAAAAAGGTCAATGCCTTTGGTATTACACGTGATTCTATACCCTTTGTGATATTGGTCACTCCGGTGCCTATTGAATGTGGGAATTATGGGTCATTATATCTCCTTTAACATGGTGAAGGAAGGGTCTGGAAGTTTGTTGTTCCTTCCCTCATCATGGTGAAGGCGGGTCATGATAGAATGATATCAGAGGTGATGGTTGAGAGATATGATGGATTTTGGGTTTAGGTATAGTGAGGAATGCATGTGATGGTATTGAAACAGTGTTAAGAAATTTTAGGCTAAGGAAAACTGTCTAGGACAAGGGATTTTAGGGGCCCACGTGATCCAATGAAAATACTTTGGACCTACCAAATGACCAAGTGAGGTTATACTGATTGCAAGGTAGAGACCTTAGGAAAGGTACATGCATCATAATGGCTTGTGTTCTTATGTGTCTTGGGTGTTTTGGGAAATTTAAAAAAAATAAAATGTTCAAACAAAATATAAAATGAAACTTCTACACTACTCGGGGTTAGGCATTCATTATTTACCATGCTGTTATGGCACCCAAAAGACATCCACAAGTACTGTGGTAGATTGAGTCCCAGCAGGATAATTTGGTTGATCATTAGAGGGATAATCGAGAATAAGAGGACAAGCAATGGAAGAATATGATGACTGCCATTCACCATTAGACCCTCAGGATGTACGAGGGAAGGGTATCAGACACGGAGATAGAGAGATGGATTGAGGAACTGGGGATGGGTTTTAGATTTATCTGGGATCTGGTAGAGTATTGGTTCCCCATGGACATGAGCCAGATGCTGGGAGCGGCGCATCAGTGGTGGATTCTCTATCTCAGGGAGACAAAGGCTGTTGAGGTTTCACAGACTGACTTTGAGAAAACGTTTCTGGAAGAATTCCTTTCTTCCAAGATGAAGGATGAAAAGAGGAAAGAGGTTCTCTCCCTCTAGTAAGGGAGGATGAAGGTATTGGAATTGGTGATCAAGTTAAAATATTTTCTTTGTTTCTCTCAAGACCAGTACCCGAATGATGAGTCATGAGAAAGATTCTTGGAGGAGGCACTTTGACCCTCCATTCAGAATGTTGTTAATCCCCTCACTATACCGACATAATTGGAGTTTCATAAGAAGGGTGAAGTGGTGGAGAGGATGAACTTATTGGATGGTGTGATTCAAGATTGGGGGTAGCTGAGCTCATTAAAGTGGAAGTCCATTAGAAGCAGGACTCCAGCATCATGGTCTTCTAGGTTTTGGCCAACGGGGAGTAGGCCTCAGCACTTCCAGTTTCGATCTCCCGGTCCTCTCCTGTTCTCCACAAACCTAGGAATGAGGTTATTTACCTATGGAATCCATGGGGAATATTCAGAATCAGTGACCAGAATGATTTCAATACAATGGGGGTGGGTAGGTTCAGTTCCCATCTCAGTAGCACCATTTTCCAACTGGAGCTTTTCAGTAGCACCAGTAGGGACAGTAAGCTCCCGCTCCACCGAGAGCAGACACTGTAGGAGGAGGCTGACCTCTGGACACTCCTTAAGGACCTTGATTGGGGTGTGGTCGAGAAGGTTGTCCATAGCTAATGGGCATAGGTACTAGGTGTGGGTAGTTTCACACTGCGGAGGCAGCAGTTCTAGCATGGTCATAGGACGTTTGAGGTACGATCAGTTTGTTTAGTACTCTTGACTGTGCCTTGTTTGATTCTAGAACTTCACCCTCATTTTTGCATCCAGTCTATCCCATGCCTTGGGTCTAGAGGTAGAGAGGATTTCCATTCTCCTAGTGTTGTGTATTCTTGTTGGAGGCAGACCAGCCAGTGTGATGTTTTTCGAGGATGAAGACTGGTGTTGGGGTCGCCTCAGTCCAATGGGGAACTCATTATGCTACAAATACAGTTGTACGAGGTAATCCTAGGCATTGAATGGATTTTTTCTATGCACGCTGTTATTGAATGAATCTGGGGAGGGGTTGTGTTCATAGATATGGGTGTCAAGTTAGTAGCTTTCATTGGTGAGTGGAATTTACATGAGGGAAGCCAGCATGTAGAGCCCCTTATTTCCTTGTTATCTGAGCTATTGTTATAATTTTTAGGCTCAGAGATAGTGTAATTTTTAGAGATTATTGGTGATTTCCTGGATGTATTCCCCAAAGAGTTTGTGACTCTAACCCCTCAGCGTAATGTTGAGTTCAGGATAGACCAATAACCCGGTGCTCTTCCGATTTGGATGGCACCCTATCGGATGGCGCCTTCTGAGTTGCAAGAGTTTTGGATTTAGTTTGATGACCTGATGGACAAGGTTTTCATCTGAAAAAGCCTGTCACCATGGGTTTCTCAAGTATTGTTTGGAAATAAGGAAGATGTTGGTCTCAGGATATGTATAGAATACCAATGACTAAATTAGGTGACGATCAAGAACTGTTACCCCCTCCTGAGGATCAATGATTTTTTTGACTAGTTGAAGGGAGAATGTTGGTTCTCCATGATCGACCTGCAGTCTAGATATCACCAGTCGAGGGTGAAAGAGGGTGACATCCTAAATACTGCTTTTAGGTGCAGATATGAGAACTTTACTTTTTTGTTCATGTATCTTGGTGTTACGAATGCTTCATCTATGTTCACAGGGCTCATGAACTCTATTTTCCATGAGTATTTGGACTAGTTTGTAGTCATGTTAATTGAAAACATCCTCATCTACTAAATGTTAGAGGAGGATCATGTTAGGCATCTAAGGATAGTTTTAGCGGTCCTTCGACACCACCATCTCTATGGAATGTTGTCCAAGTGCATATTCTGGACACGAGAAGTGCACTTCCTCAGACATGTGGTGTCCCAGTAAGGAATAGAAAAGGACCCATTGAAGGTCCAAGTGATCTTTTCATAGGAAGCACCCAAGAACATGGAAGTGGTTTATAGTTTCCTGGGACTAGTAGGTTACTACTGAAACTTTGTTCCCAACCTCTCTCAAGTTGTAGCAACTTTGATGGCCTAGAACAAAAAAGACAAGGCATTCTTATGGAGTGAGTAATTTTAGACATTGTTCAGTTATCTTAAGGGGAAGCTGGTCAGTTCCCCAGTGTTGAGGTTCCCAATGTAAGGGGTGATTTTTGAAGTGTTCTGTGATGCTTTGGATCTGGTCTTTGGGTGTGTACGGAGGCAGGAGAGGGGAGTGATCTATTATGGGTTTAGCAGTTACGTCGTCCCGAACGTAATTATTCCACCTACGACATGGATCATTCGGTGTTTGTGGTCATACTAAAGTTATGTTGGTATTATCTAATCTGGGAGCACTTCTTTTTCTTCATAGATCACAAGAGCTTTACGTATGTCTCCACTCACAGAGAGAACAGAACTTGCAGAAGCGGAGGGGGATGTAGTTTTTTTTGGATTGGAACTTCAATATCTCCTAAAAACCAGGAAAGGGGAAGGTGGTGGTTGATTCCTTGAACATGAAGTCTTAAAAGGATGTGGTTTGGGAGTCACAGATACGTAGAAAGAAATGGAGGATTTGTATGCTTTACATTTGGGCATGAGAGTAGAGGATAGTATAGGCTGTCTGTTTCAGATGATAGAGTATTCATCAATAGTACGAATGGTGGAGGAGTCTCAGTGGGGAGACTCAGAGACTAATGTGATATGTGATCATGTTCTATAGGGTGATTCTCTAGAAGGAAGGATAAAATCAGTCATTATTCCAAGAGATGTTGTCTTTTCTAGTGGAAATTCATGAGGGTTTTCTCAGTGAGTTCCATAAGTCACCCATACCGGTGCATCCATAAGTCTCCAAGATGTATCTGGGCTTGAGAGGTCGGTTTTGGTGGCCCATAGTGAAGCAAGCAGTGGTTATGTTTGTGGAAAAGTACCTCGTGTGTCAGCAAGAGAAGGTTGAACACCATGTTCCCAGTGGGTTGTTGCTACCCTTGGAAATTCTTGTATGGATGTGGGATGACGTCTTGATGTATTATTTCATATGACTATCTAGATATGAGGGAGGTTGTCATTCAATCTAGGTAGTGGTGGACCAGTTGACGAAATCAGCTAACATATTAGAGATTAGGGAGTTGAGTGGAGTGGATACCTTAGCACAGAAGTATGTGGGTGAAGTTGTGTGGCTGCACAGAGATCCCATAACCATCATTTAGGATTGGGATAAACTCATTACTTCATGAGTCTGGAAGGGATTACATCACTCTTTGGCACCCAACTATTCCTTATCACTTCTTTCAACCATCAGATGAATAGGAAGATAGAGAAGATCATCTAGATGTTGGGAGATATGCTGCGAGCGTGTGTTATAGAGATTAGAGGATCATGGGTATGACACTTGTCACCTGTAGAGTTTTCCTAGAACAATAGATATCACTCTAAAATTATAATGTAACCATTTTAAGCCTTGTACGGAAGATCGTTTCATTAGTCTGTGTGATAGACAGAGGATTGGGGAAGGTGTTCTTGGCCCAAAGGTTTTTTAGAGCACAATGGAGAAGGTTCGTCTTGTGCATGAGAGGATGATGGAAGATCATGGCCAGTAGAAGTCATATACCAACCATAGGAGGAAGACCTTGTAGTTTGAGATTGCAGACAATGTGTTCTTAAAGGTCTCCCCTTGGCATGGACAATGGCGGTTTGGTAGGGAGAGTATGCTTTCTCCCAGGTTCATCAGACACTTCGATGTGTTGCGATGATTTGTTGAGGTGGAATATCATCTTGTGTTACCATTTCCGTTGGAGAGGATCCACAACATCATCAAAATATATAATCTCCATCAGTATCTATGTGATGACTCCCATATCCCCGAACGGAGAGAGTTAGATATTAAGTATTATACAATGTTCGTGGAGCAACTAGTGAGAATCTAGGATCAAAAATAGAGGGTGTTTTATGGATGGACCATTTACTTGGGTTGTTTGTTGTGGAGGAATATTGGCCTCGAGGAGTGTACTTGGGGATGGGAGGAACAGATACGTGCCTAGTACGTAGAGCTATTATGAGGTTTGATCTTTTTTCTCATTGTGCCTTGTTTTAGTGGATTCGTCACCTTATTAGCTATAAGATGGGTTACTTCCCTTATTATTATAATGTGTGTAAAAAGTCATGACTGTTGGGAGGGGAGGGAATGATCCCTAATCAAGATCCATTAATGTGGATGTGATTAATCCTGGGTGGGAAAGTCAATGCCACCCAAATAAGATAGTATATTAACAAGGTGGTGGGATCTCCCTAACCCATGTGTCTCAATGGTGTGAGTATTTTTACTTGGGGGAGAGGAGCGGTAGTGGTCCCACAGCTATTCAGGAGATAGTTGTGAGAGATGTATTCCTGGAAGTTGAAGTTTTATTCTAGTTTTCAATCCACTCTGGGGTGGTTTGTCCCTGAGAGGTATCTTATGATGTGGTTGTTCGGAAACCTATCTTTCCTTGAGTTTAGTCTTGATTCTCGAGGGTGAGAATAGCTTTAGAGTTATCTCATGTAATGGCCCAAATATAACGCGGGGCATTAAATTGTCAAATTCTGTTGTTTAGGGTAACATGAAAACCATCGGTGAGTTTGGAGGGCATCAATGTCATTGGCATGGTGTAACTGTGATACCGCCTATCAGTTCCACTGATTGGCACCAGCGATCAGTCCCACTGATCGGTGCGACACCTAAACGGTGCCACTATGGGGTGTCAGGGACCATTCCCCAGTTTTCCTATAATGCCTCTTTTTAAGTCTTCTTACCATTTTGAAGTTTTTAAAGCCATTTTAAGCTCATAAATGAGGTTTTAAATCACCTAAGGGTGGGTTGACCATTGAAATACCAAAATGTGTGGCCTTTTAAAAAGTATTAATACCCTTCACGTGTTTTCCAATTTCTCCCATGTTACATGATTTCTCATTTTAAAGGAAATATATTAACTCGCAACCATTATCTCTACAATCTATGAGGGGAACTATTAAATATCAATTAATTCCAACATGTAAAACTGCCCAACCACATGGTTAAACCATGATCTACTTTTTATTTACTTCGATATTTTACATCCCATAACTCTAGGATGGAGGATTTTATCACACAGAGATCTTCTTCTTCTATGGTCTCTTTATTTTCATTTTCACTTTTAGTCCCTCTTCCAGAGACGAGTCATGCCTGTGTGGGATCCCTCCTATTCAGTTCTTCTGGGAGTTTCTGGCAGCGTCATCCCTAGTTCTTGGATAAAGGAGAAAACTACAACCCTTCATCATCAAATTTGGGGTTTTCCTTCATCTCTCTTTACTTGGCATCATGCAGGGTGTGTATTATGATAATCCTTTGGTACATAGATAAAAAATGGTTTAATGAAGATAATAAAAATACTTTTAAAGAATAAAGTCATGGGAATGAAAATGATGTTTTTGCCTTTTTTCCCTTTGTTTATTTTTTGTGAATTGTATGGTCGTATGTCCACTAAATATTGTGTTCGTTGGTGGTCCTTCCTTATGCAGTAATAAACCTATGTTTTTCTAGACAATATTTTGATTGAATGGATGTAACATGGAAACTTGTTAATCATGTAAACATGGTTGATTAAATAAATTTTTGATGAATAATAATCATTTTGGGATCACCCCGGTTAACCAAACTGATGGAAGGAACTTATTGAATGGTGTTGTCTTATTCTAAAAAATTATTTTCTCTATTCTGGTGATATTTATGGTTGTTTTGTTTAATGCCTTGGGGGTGAAATGGATGGAAATGGAATATCTGTTTGAGAAGTGGTTGGTTTGTGAATCTGAGAATGTGTGGAGATGGTATGTTGGGGCTTGGTTTTCATCCAGTACATCGAGGGATCTCAAGGATCCCTTTTGATGTTGTTACTTTATAATAGAACCGAGTTTGAATGATTAAATGGTTGCTTGGTTGTTTTCCTTTAGTTGTTTTTTTGGCTTGTGGTTATGTCTATTAGTTTCCCGGTAGTGGAGGAACATTTTATATGGAATTACCTAAACATGTTAATGAGAATGGGTAAAATGGAATAATGGTTTTCCCGAAATGGGTTGTTCTCTAGTTATGGTTGTTGTGTACTATACATGTATGGATAGTAGAAAGAGTGGTTGTGTACAGTTGGTTATTAGTTTCATAACCCTTAGGTTGGGGAGGGTGCATGTTTAAATGTATGTAGTACATTCAGTTCTTGTTTTTATTATACACACCCCACCCATGATGAGAACTTCATGAAAAACCCCCATTTCATGGGGGAGGGGGTTTTCTCTAAAATTATTATAATTTTATGGTTATTAGATCATTTTGGACCCCTCTCCTAGGTATCCCAAGACTCTTTGGGCAGGTTGTGAAGACTTAACATCCATTTTATCCTAAGAATATTAAGTTAGGGTGTGATGTGGTGAGTTTTCGTATATGTGTGTGGGTAGGTTTGTTTCCCAAGTATCTTTGGGATGAGGCCCATGTGTCTTAGGGCGTGGTGGTGGTTGTTGTGGCCCAATTTTTTGTGGGTGTGGTTATGTGTGGTTGTGTTGGCCCAGGTGTTTGTGGGAAGGATGTGTGGTTGCTATAGCCCAGGTGTGTGCAGGCAGGGTACAACAGTGGGACTACCAGGGAAATGGTAGGGGGTGTGTTAGATGCATAGGATGTTCTAAATAACTAGTGGGTAAGCGGTGTGGGGTACCCAAATATTGATTTGTTATTACTATTTTCTTATCTGACATATGTTATTTGGGGAGTGATCCTTAGTGATTTTGGGTGGATAGTTTTCCAAAATAGGTGTTTTGGTTACCTCAATTTTCTCATGGGCAATTAGAATGTCTCCCCACTTGTGCACAAGATATTTTTTCTTCCATACTGAGTATGACTATATAATTATCCTACGTATATAAAAACTACTTTCAAGTTTCCAGGATGACTTTCAGGACCGTGCGAGACATTACTAGCTTAGCCGTCTGGATATTTATCATTGCTACTTTTCTTATCTTTTGTTTTGGTAACTCCTTCCATGTTTTCTTGTACATTGTATTAATATATTTTGAATATGCATATGGGAATGGATTTTTGGATTTACTTTTACTTTCATATTTTAGAGTTTTTTGGGATCTACCATCTTATCTTTGGATCTTGTTTAATAAAATGGGTAATGCCTTCCATAATATATATGATTCTATATCCTTGGTGCGAGTCACCACTGTAGGTCCTATTGGAGGAAGGAATCGGGGGTCATTGTATCTCTTTCAACATAATGAATGAAGGGTCTTGCAGTTTTTTGTTCCTTACATCATCTTGGTGAAGGAGGGTAATGACAGAAATTTTCACTATATTCTGTGAACTGGAAATGTTCCTCCCTCCAAAATTATTTGAAATGATGTTTAATTTGATGGTTCACTTGGTGAGAGATATTTTACTATGTGGTTTTGTACACTATTGAGGGATTTTCTCCATTTAATGACATAGGATGATTTTGAAAGGGTGTTTCTAAAATCAAAGTTGAATAAAGGGATGTATTATGAAGTGATGTATAATTGAGGAAGCTATTGAATTATGTACTGAATACTAGTCTACTGTGGAAAGAATTGGTCTCCCAAACTCTCATCACACTAGGTAGCTTGTGGGTGAAGGAATTTCTGGAAGAGATTTGGTCCCAATCAATAGTATATATCATGAATATACACACCTTTATGTATTTCATAATATTTTGAAGGTTTCCCAATATGTTGAAACCCACAATGAAATTATTACACATTTGAATCCACCAAGGCATGAAATTTCGATATCAAATACACATAATCAAAAATTTATAAGATGGGTTTTGGACCATATTTTTAAAGATTTAGAGGAAAATATGGATTCATTTTTAGAAAAACTTTAATGGATAACCAGAGGACCAAGTGTGTATGTATAATCTTATAAAGGTTATGTAATTATTTGTTATATGTTCTATATAAATGAACATGATGAAGATTGTACCATGAAAAATCGTGGAGTTACATTTTTGGTTGAAGCGATGCATGTTTCGGGTACTAAGGACATAAATCCAATTTATGTGAATATGTCATACTATGGAATCATAAAAGAAATATGGGAGCTGGAATATACAACATTCAAAGTTCCAATTTTTCAATTCAAGTTGATTGATAATATGAGTGATTTTCAATAGATGAATTGGGATTCATTAAATTTTATTTCTGTAATGAAGGACCCAGAGATGGAATGTTTATAATGGAATCACTAGAAGTATATGTATTTTATATTCCAAATCCCATAAACATAAAGTGGTCATTTTAATTATTATTAACCAAAAACACCGAAGGGATAGATAATAATTTAACTAAGGATAACCCTTTCATTGGGACATCGAAATAATTTGACAGTGTTCAATATGTAGAATTTTTTTAAGTCATAGGAAACCACAATGATGGTATTTGGATAGTCTATAGAGGGTCCAAATCCCTTCAGCCTTTGAAAAAAGAGGGTTCAATAATAAGGTTTTATTTTTTAATATATATCATCTTACCTCATATTTTTATCTATTCGTTACTGCATTAATGTACTATATATTAAACATTAAACCAGTATTTAGATAGTTACTTCTATATGTGATGTTCCTCCCAATCATAAGGAACAACGAGTCTCTAAACATGTTGTGGCTCACAGTGTAGAGTAACTACAACCTTATGCATGTGTTGGTGCTCCCAATCATGAGGAATAATAGGTTTCTCAACTTTTTGATGCTCCTATTGAAGAGGTACAATGACAATATACACATACCAATGATACTACTCTAGAGGAATATATTGAAGATGTTGAATTTGAGGAAATGGTAGACGATGAGGACTAGTGCTGCAGAAATAATAGGAGTAGCATAGTTTGAAGGTGTTAGAAAAAATAATTTAGGAGAAAATCAAAGGTATCAATTCTGAAGTTATATGGAATGCATGGGGATAACATGTTTACCCCAACAAAGCCATGTTCAGTAGTTACAGTAGAATCGTCATTGGAAATGCATGCCAATTGATGTAAATTTGTTGATCAATGTTGTGACTAGGATTAAGTCCCTGATGTGGGAAGATATTATGGAAACATTTTGATATTATTTATTTATTTTATTAAAAATAAAATAATGAATCATTGACTTACTCTTCATCATCACTCATATAGTGTTTTTAGAGTAGATGAATCCCACAATAAATATGTATTAGTTCTTATTGGAATGATTCAAATAGGCTTTCGTACAATTATAATGAGACATTGTCTTAAAGATGTTGAAGGGAAAAAAAACCTCCACCCACCACTTATCTATAAACACCTGATAACCCAGGATGCCTGAGATTTATTTACTGGTATTCGTGAAGATATGTATTTTCTTGTTCATTGTGGCTAGTAATACATTATTGGATGATATGTGTATTCATCACTTTGATTAACAATTTTTTATTCATGAAATATAAACTGAGTGATGATATTATGAACGGGTAGAAAAACAAAAATACCCCTACCATAAAGCAATGATGGGGTACACTTCACTTGAAAAAATGGTACATATTTTAAATATATAGTAATTATTTTATATGACATTAAACAGAAGTATAATTATGTTCCCCAATTTACATTCAAATTAAAGACTCCAAATCCAAAACCACTTCCATATCACACCATGTGATATGGAAAGAGGCACGTGTAAATAAATATAAGATTATAATATATGAAAACACACATAAAGTGTAGGAAACATGTGTAAGTATGAAAGAATAAAAAAAAAATTTCTTTAAATCAGTATTATATAACAATGATTACTTATTTTCCTATATTTTCTATCTTACATATTTCCCAAGAATCTGCAACACTTGTTCCGGATGAACACATACTATCGGTGGCCTTAAAGTAGTCAGAACTGTATGGTCGTGTCAATGGTGCGGGTTTTGGAGTGACACCACGAACATGTATTATGAATAAAACAAGAGGACGATCAAGGTGAAGAAATGAATCATATGAGAGAAAGACTAGATAACATTTAAGATCAATTCCAATGGTAAAGAGAGATACTATAAACTTTCAGGGGATAAAAGAGAAGAAAAAACTCAAGAACAACCATTTCCTAATGACCCCTACCCCATCCACCACCATCTTTGATAAGATCCATTCCGCTAAATGTGTTTTCTTGGTCATGGTAATCAATGTTTTAATATTTATTTCAATGAAATGTTAATCCAATAGACATAGATACCGTTCATGTATTTTAATTCTACAGGGAGATAATGAATGTGATTTATATCTATCAACACCCACCCATCACCTTCTAGTGAGGGTTACTGTGTTAAATATCTAAAATGATATGCTACACACCAGAATACTTATAATAGGTCATGTGATAGTGTCGATTAGAATATCTCATAAGCCGAGCACTGATCTACCAGTTCCAATTGACTAGGAAGATATTCACAAGGTTGAACATTATTTTTGAACATTCATCTCATAGCGATAATATATTATAAACAAACATGTCAAAAAGGAGGTATTCATTTCCAATTTTTTTTCAAGATAAACATTTAATTTTTAATGAAAAAACGTCTGAACCAATCAATGTTATTAAGAACAAAAAAAGGAAATGTGTGAAACCAAAGGCCTACTCAAAACCATATAAAGGATTGACCAACTTATCGAAATGACCTACCTAAAAACCCTTTACCCCATCCATTCTTTTTTCATATTTACTATCCATGATGGTTCATGTCGATAAAATATTATAAAATGGTTATAGTTACATAGTTGACTTTGAAGAAAATATGTATGGAGAATAAGTACAACAAATCATTAGTGTTTACACTATAAGTGAAATGCTCGACTATTATTTGGTAGGCACCATAGCAGTAAATGTATACATGAGGTATGTTTTCATGATTTGGTTTTTGAGAAGATGATTCACTATGTAAATTAAGAGTAAATACATTTTATATTTTAGGTAGGTGTATATATAAAACTAATTGAAAGGATTTCCCCATGATTTTTTTTAATCATTAGTCCTCACATCTCCTCTACATAATAACAAAAAAATTCAAAAAAAGGATGAAATTGTGGTAGATCTGGTAAAATTGTTTGAAAGAAAACATTTTGATGACAAATTTGTCTTAATAACATCGATGTAGGGGTAAAAATCAACAAATTAATCATATCAAATATATTTTCATTCCATTCATTACTTATTCCTTTTGTGTTTTTAGTGAACATTAGATGCTCATTGTTGTCAATTTGGATAATCCAATGTTTTATTTCTTAGATTTAATGCATGGATATCCAAAAAAATAGATCTGACATAATGGAGTTTGTCAATTTTTAATAGACTACATTCAACATTTTATTTTTAAACATAGTTTTATATGATTTAGATTATGTTTTAATGAGGATTATCTTTTGATTGGGCGATGTATTAATATCATGAAAAACAAGGAATGAGGCCAGGTGATAAGCCTGAGGACCATGAAAAGATCATTGAATAGAAAAGTATTAGGGTATATATAATAATATATAACTATCCAAACACATATAAAAACAAATTACTTATTCTCCTCAATGTTTCAGTAGTGTGTGAAACAAATAAATGGGAAATATTTTGGTAATTATGTTTGTAAATTAATGAGATATATCATATTCCATTAAAACTAGGACCCCTAAAGATGAATTTTTAAAGATAATTACTTTTTTATTTAAATTATTTTAAATTATTTATTTATTTATATTTTTTAGTACTACTACAGCTTTCAAAAATACCCGTCTTCACAAGACGATATATGTTTTCTTAGAAACAAATAGGCAGCATTCCTATTGGAAGAATATTCCTAAATAACATGAATATGTGACTTTCAAAGAAGTAGTGGATTTTTAAATATTTATAGTTTATTTCCTTTTTTAATATTACTCACATAATAATAGTTTCTTTATATAGGTGGATTCATTTGTTTGAGTCAGGGTGGTATGAATGAAGATACTCATGCTCGTAAGAGATTAGGATTTGGTACAGAAAATTAGAATTAAATGGGAAGTTATTGTCCTTTTTAATATACGATTTTTCCACATAATATTATATGTTCTCTACTAAATTATCATAATCTAAATTAAATGTCTGAAAACATCATTTTCAATGTTTCTCTCACTGAAAACTAAGAAAACACACTTGGATTATCCTGATAATTTTGGATAGAAATTCATAAGCCATTTGTGATGTCTACGAATGAGTCTCATTTCAAACTAATACACAATGTGAATTTTATGACTCAAAATACATATTTCTATTCTGAAATGAGATTTTGTTTAAAATCAATTGGAATACTAAAAACTAATAAAATGTATTCAGATTTTATTGATACATTAGGAAAATAATATATAATTCATTTTTGACTTATATGAAACAATCATACCTAAATATGATGCATAGTGAGGCTATTATAAGTCAATGTGTCTCTTTTTTATTTAAAATTGAAATAAATATTTTTAAAAAGAACAA
Source organism: Viscum album (assembly GCA_963277665.1). Classification (NCBI taxonomy): domain Eukaryota; kingdom Viridiplantae; phylum Streptophyta; class Magnoliopsida; order Santalales; family Viscaceae; genus Viscum; species Viscum album. The sequence continues at coordinate 1,042,381,531 of OY728129.1, forward strand.
GTGAAATATTGAAAACTGAGAAAACACATTCAGATTGTTTTGATATTTTAGGAAAATGATCAATAAACCATTTATGAAATTTATGAGTCAACCAAACCTTAATAAAATGTATAGTGTGATCAGTATGACTCAAAGTGTGTCTTTTTATTTAAAATTAGCATTAATTTATGTAAAAAATAAAAAACGACATACTGAAAACTAATAATATTCATTCATATTGTTCTGATCATTGTGTAAATTGATCCATGAGTCATTTTTGACTGTAGGAATCAACCACCCATCAAGTAGATGTTATATATGACCAGTATGACTCGATGTGTCCTATATTAGTTTAAAATTGACATTGCTAAAAATGTGTTCGTCACTAAAAAAAATGAAAACAAGCCTCGATTTTCTTCATAATATAGTAAATTGACTCCCAAATTTTTTTTGACATGTATGAAGCATTCTCACATCAAATCTAAGCACAATGCGATATGTATGATTAAAAATGAATTTTTTCTAGTTTTTAATGAAATTTTAATAAAAAATAAAATGGGCACACCAAAAACCGAGAAAACATAAATTTTGTTTCTTGATACTTTAGGGAAATGATATATTAGTCATTTTTGATTGGTAAGAATCAACTGCACCTCAATATGATGAACGGTGAGGCCAAAATAACTCAATGTGTCACTTTTTATTAAAAACTAACATTAATTTTGATAAAAAGGATAAGTTAGATACTAAAAACTGATAAAACACATTTGAATTGATTTTTTATTTTAGGAAAATGATCCATGAGTCATTTTTTTGTGTAGGAGTAAACCTCACCTCAATAAAATTTATGGTGCGACTGATATGACTATAAAATTTTCTTTCTATTTAAAATAGAGATTAATTTAATTAAAAAAACTACTGACATACAGAAAAGTAGGAAAATGCATTTTGATTGTTTTGATACTTTATGAAAATGGTCCATGAGTGATTTTTATGGTGTTGAAATAAATGACACCTCAATCTAATTCACAGTGTGACTGGTATGACTACAAATTTTCACTATCAGTTTAAAATTGACATTTTTTTTCAAAACCTATCACTCACTAAAAAGAAAGAAAACATGCTATGATTTTCTTGAAAATTTAGGACATGAATTCATAAGTTATTTTGATCTTTATAAAGAAGAATCACATAAAAATCATGAAATATGCGACCAGTATGACTCAAAATTCATGCTTACGGTTTTAAATGAAATTTTTATTAAAAAACAAGTGGCATACTGAAAACTGAGAAAAAACATTCATATTGTTTTGATACTTTATTAAACCGATATATAAGTTATTTTGGATGATTAGGAATTAATTTCACCTCTGTATGATAAATGGTGTGGTCGATATAACTCAAAGTGTCTCTTTTTATATAAAATTGACATTAATTTTACTAAAACGAAAACATGACATACTAAAAACAAGAAAACATATTCTAATTATTTTTATATTCTAGGAAAATATTTCATGAATAATTTGGGACATGTAAGAGTCAACCACACCTCAATATGATGGACGGTTTGACCTTTATGATTCCTAGTGTGTATTTTTATTTAAAATTGACAATAATTTAAGTAAAAATTAATAACTAACATACTGAAAAGTTAGAAAATACATATAGATAGTTTTGATACATTAAGAAAAGGATCCATGAATAATTTTTGACATATTGAAATCAACCACACGTCATTATGATTCATAGTGTGACCTGAATAACTCAAATTGTATGTTATTAGTTTAAAATATGGATTTTATTTCAAAACATGTCCCTCACTGAAAACTAATAAAACACAATCAAATTTTATTAATAATTTAGGAATGTTATTCATAAGTTACTTATGATTTTTATGAAGAAGTATCACATAAAACAAAGTAAATATGCAACTAGTATGACTCAAAATACATGGATCCTGTTTGAGGTGACATTTTAAAATACACAACTAATATACTAAAAACAGAGAAAATTCATTGAGATTATTTTGAATCTTTATGAAAATGACCCATCAGTAATTTTTGAAAGTTAAGAAATAGCTTCACCTTAATTTGATGCATGGTGTAACTGGTATAACTCCAAATGAATCATTATTTGAAATTGACAATAATTTTAGTAAAAGATCAAGTAACATACTCAAAAATGGAGTAAACATATTAACATTGTTTTTATATTTTAGGAAAATGATATAAAAATCATTTATGACGTGTTGGAATCATCCTCACCACAATATAATGCAAGGTGTGACTGGTATCACTTCAAATGTGTCTTTTTTAGTTAATATTGATATTTTACTAATGAATTCTTTCATATTAATGTTTAATTTATTTATATTAGTATTAATAACATAATTTTTGTTTTCTTATATAGGCAGAATCTTTTTCTCTGGTTGAGATGATTTGTTTAGCTGTTAATACCCTAGGAATGCATCTCTAAGAGGGGATCAGAAGTGACAAAAGATGAAATATTGATGTTTTAAAATTTTTTTGGATAATTTTAAATGAAATTATATAATTTTTTTTTGAAATAACTATTATAATATTTTTTGTAAATACTGTGGGAGGAAATTTTTTTATTCATGATGTTAGTTAAATGTATATAACACTGTTTGAAATTACTTGTTTTTCTAGGCGTGTTATTATATTAACATCACATTGTAGAAAGTTATGACATTATCTCTGTTAAAAATAGTTCTGATAAAGGAGACTCCTTTATCATCACTGTAATTAATAACACTTTTTAGCATTTTTAAAATCTGTTTTTAATTATGTTAAAGAGAATCTGTGTAGTAGTTTTACCTGTTCTGAATATCATGCAATCAGTGGATTTGATTACAAAAGATTCCTGAAAAAAATTAAACTCAAAATACGTGGAGGAATGAACTAGACCAACCAATGCAGTTTTTTATTAACCAAAAATAAAACCAAACAATTTCCATGAACTCAACCACCCCCAACCAATAAAATCACTTATTCCACAACATCCTCCCTTCGTGTAAATGATTCTCTCCCCACCCAAATCCTCTCTTTATGCCACACCCTGCCATATGTTTCTATCCCCATGCCATTCCCCATGCAAGAAAAATTCCCTCTGGTCCACCCTGAGATTCCAACTTTGGACCCTAGATTCCATTCCATATCCCAATTTTTTCTAACCCTTCCCCTCACTTTTATCCCCCTAACTAGAATACATTGCCTTTTTTATGATCATCACAACTTTATAATGCCTACTGAAAAGGCCACCACTTACCATAAGCCACACTACCTCTACCTCTCACCAACCACCACCCATGTTTCTTCATTACGCTACCCAAAGTAATTCCCAAATATATCTTCTATTTGATTGTGTTACAATAGTTTTCAATTGTTCAATTTTTTTTCAATTTTGAATTATATATTAAAATAGTTTTTGTGTTCCATTTTGAATTTCAAGATATTTTGGTTTGTAATATTTCTTATTTCCATGTATTTCTTATTTCAATGCCTAAAATTAATCTTAGAATATTAATTTTTCAGTAATATTTATCCATTTTACATAAACATGCCCATTTTATTTTAATGTCCCATAAATCAATACACTTTGGCTCATATTTTGAATTTTTATGTGTTTCCCAAGTAGGGTGCATCCATTTCTGAAAATTTGGAAGCAATCACGATATCTCAAGCTTATGTTATCTTCTGTTAGTGGATGTGTGTGTGTATGATCATGTTCTAATTTGTAACTAATTTCATTGAAATAAATTTTTTAAAATACATTAAAACCATTTAAAGTGATAGTTTTTTATATCAAATATTCTCATGTAATTGGGTGATTCACTCTGTAGATGGACCACCCTTCTATCTTCTTTCACAATAAAATCCTTAGTACAAAAAAGGGTTTTAAAATTTCTATGTATTATGTAATTATTATATTAGATAACATTAAAATTTCCTTCATAAAATTTTCCTATTTTCAAAAAAATGTCAAGATAGAAGCCAACGCCCATGGTATTTTTATAAAGATGAAAAAAATATAATATGAAAATAAGAGAGAAGGAAGGGTCACACAAAGAGACATACACACATCTAGAAAAGCGTATTACTTGTAAAAAAACGTGGATCAATTCCATAATAATAGTTAGAATCATCAACATCATTGGAGGATTCCAACACCGAATATAAATTACCTTGATTAAAGATCCCATAGATCACTTCCTTGGACCATTCATGCTCTAAAGGGAGCTTGATCATTGATTCCTTTGAACATATAGTGGAAAAATTCCTTTATAGATTAGAATAATCCTTATACGGACTTCATTTTGGAGGAGTTGGAGTCAACCCATCATTGATGACCATCTTCCCCTTTACATTTAAAAGAGAATCCGTAGAAAAAAAGGGTCACTGCTGCACATAGATCAGAGATGAGTGATGTCAAATTAAACCATTATTTTCTATTTTTCACTTCAATCATCTGAGACATTATTATATATACCTAGAAATTCTGATCATCTAAATACATTCGGAATCTCTTGATAACATTCCACACTCTGCTGAATTGTAGATCAAGAACCATCATCCTATGAAGCATATCTTGAGAATTCCACAAATAGTGGTTTCATAATAAAACCTGGATCATCATGCTATGAAAGAGAATACAAGGGCATAACAAATTGGGAAACAACCTAAAGGATAGAAACATTTGTAACACCATGTTGAGAGCCCCCAAAGGTACATGTGAACCATCCCTAGAACAATATGGCTGCATATCATGAGGCCGCATTGAAGATTCAGGGATACTAAGAGGAATCTATTTCACATACTGGTTCCCATTATGAAGGACATCTTCAATAGTAAAACGAGGTTGATCAACACCCAGATCCTATATAAAAGGATTTCCATGACCTAAACCTTGTTTAGAAGGATGACCATGACCCAAACATAGTAAAGTGAAAGAACTAGTTTCTTTGGTGTCATCAGGTTGAGAGGCACCTAGATCCAGTCCAATATAATAATCCTAACCCTCTCCCCCATCATCATTGTGATAGAGAACCCCCTTTCCCTTCTTAAATAAATCCTTTTCTAAATATCCACTCAAAAGACAAAATTCATAATAAATATTCATATTAAAATTGGATATCATATGACCAATAACATTATAGTGAAGAAAATAATCTGGGACCTTTTCATACATCATTCAAACTTATAATTCATTCATAAGTGAAAAGAGTCATACAATTTTAAAAAGAGTTTAGGAGAGGTCAAATTCCACTAACACGTTCACATAAGGACCAAATATGATGTTATTATTTTTTTATCAATTTTTTTTGAAAATCAATAGAAAGTGAAAGGATTATTGGTTGAAAAAAAGATTAAATAATGACCATAAATTCTTAACCAAGCCTGAATCAAAGAATTATTTTGTTAAAAAGGATTGATGTTTTAATCTCATCCTTGAATATTCAGATTTCCTAACTTAAAGGAAATAGATTTAGACCCCCAAGCCTTAACCTTCAACTCCACATAAGGGAGGAATAGATAAAAGAATCCATGACCCATCTATATACATATCCAGGACTTAAAACCCAAAACAGAGGATAAATGATGAACACGGTCTTCTATTCCCCATGTCTTATAACCCTACAGAAGAATTAATTAGGAAACAACAGAATGTTTACCTAATTTCATCAACTACATGAGTGAATCCACATTGTAAATGAATCAAGAAACATTGGCCTTATTCTGAATCATTTTGGAATATGTATCCTTAAATTGACAAAAATAAGAGACATCCATAATCCTCATATCATTTTCCAGTAGCTAAGACACCTTGGTCAAAGGAGCTAAGTGAGGGATCAATGATCACATCCAAAGTATCATTACCCTGAACTAATCCACCCTGGTCAAAGAAACCAAGAAAGGGTTTGGGGATCACAGTTGAAGCATCCATATCCCATGCCAAATACCCTCTATAAAATAGATTGAATCCCAAATACTGTGGAAGAACCATGGTTATGGAGAAAGCTGAGAAAATCATATAATCACCATGGGGAGGCTCCTGAGCCCCAGAATACATTAAACCATCTAAAATTTTTCTATTAAATAATTAATTTACATATATTTGAAAACATTTATTGAAATTGTTTTAGACTTAACATCAATGACAATGAAATTTTAAAAAAACAAGTATTATAATGTTTAATTTAAATGGTATAGAAATGGATTATAACATTACCAGAAAATCTATCAAAACCCCTAAAAAGAATTCTTGATCTATGTACCATTAAAAGGGATTCCATTTTATCAATGCTAAAAAATCATTGATAAATACCCTTTTACCATCACTAAAAATAGCAGTTAAAAGGGGTATTTTATTAGTGTTAAAATAATGGTGTTGATAAAAGAAAACAAATTAATTTTTTAAAAACTTAAAATACAAATTAAAAATAGGAGGTTGAAACAACCTCATTTATCAGTACTCAAATCCCCCTATAGCAATACTACCTCCCCACCTTTAATAGTGATAGGTGCACCCTCTTTAACAGTTCTAGACACCCCCTTCACCAACTCGCACGCCCCTATATCCCCTTGGATTCAAACCCGAAACCTCTCCCTTGTGCGGCTGGACCCCTACCACTACTCCATGTTGTAATGTTATCCATTTTATGATATATACATATATATGTATATATATAGTTATATATATAGTTATATCTTTTTATCCATTCATTTATTCTTATATTAATATATATTTATATGGTTAATTTTAAATACCTTTATAAAATATTTTCTGTGTGTGTGTGTCTATAAATAAAAAAATACATATATACATATATACAACATAAATATATATATGTATTTTGTATATGTGAATCTATAAATATTATTATAAAATTTTTTATTTATTTACATATATTACCTATTAGTATTTATATACATATATTAGAACAAATAGATAATATATAATTGTTTGTTAATATAGACACACACAAATATATATACACAGACACACACATATTATATTAGTATATAAATATTAATAAATTTTTATTTTAAATAAAATTGATATTATTTTTTATTTAGATATGGTTTATGTATTTATAAATATATTTTATATGTAAACATGTTCAAATATTTATTTATAATATTAAATATTAATGGGAAAATTTATAAGAATATGTATATATGTGTAAACACATATTTTATAAATAAAAAACATTTTGAAAATTAAAAAAAAAGAAATTCATAATATCCTTATGATTGTAATACTAGAAAGTAAATGTAGTCTGTAATAAAAAAACATTATAATTACCCCTTGAATGAGGCTGAAATTCCATCGAATGAGATTGTGAAATAAACCTTTACCACGTTGGTAACATCTGAATCAAAATCCCCATGAATGAAATAACTTAAAATTAAAGTGTAAGAACCATTGTTTAAAATAATTTTAGGATATAACATATAAAAATGATCATTATATACACCACACAATGGAAAAAGTGGTGAATATGGGGTATGTTTCGAATAAGTAAAAGTGAGACAAGAGACCCTAACCAATTTTTTTGACTTCCACAATACGTGTTTGAAAATCTTATATAATTAATCTGAGTTTATTCTACATATAGTTTGAAAAAAATATCATACCATATATGCTTTATTTTTATCCTTTGATCCCCTATTTATTAACATTTATTTATTGAAATCACATTTTTGGGTTATAATTTCTTGTTTTTCATGTATATTTTAATTCATAAATTTTGGCCCTTTTGATTTGATCATTGTTAAATCATATATATAATGTTAACCATGATATAAATATAATAATAATTTTTTATATATTTTTTATATTAATCTATAAATTTTAGATATAGAAAATGGATTAAAGTACTCCTGAAGATGGTAGATCATACGTACACATGAATACATTTTCCATTTTCCTCAACAGATCGAAAAAAAAGAAAATAATAATTAATAAACATTAAAGAATAATTATTATATCATATATATTATTATTATTAATTATATAAATACTTATTACAATCCATTTAAAAAAATTGAAAATATTTCACATCGTTACTTGGAGGTGGCAGTCCACACATACGCCATAATGATATTTTTTGTCTTCCAACAGATTATAAGTTAAGAGGTTAGATATGATATTATACTTCTATAAGTATGGTTATATAATAAATATCAAATATATTTTTTAAATTTAACCTTAATACCTTCCATGTAAAGAGTAATTGAAAAATAAATCACATCTCTTCGTGAGGCATTACTCCATCGCACACATGAGCGACTTTAACGGATCCCCCACAGAATCAAAAGTAAGAAGGTATATGTGATATCATGATAAAATAAATATAAAAATTTCATAATTATTGTATAAATATGTTATATAAATTATTATATATATCCTTGAAATGTGGTGATGGAAAACAAATTACATCGACTCATGAGGCGATAGTCCACCGTACACACGATCGATGGTTTCATTTCCCATTGAATGGAAGTGGAGATGGATATAGGTTAGAGAATTTATAGTATAAAATCTAATTATGTATTATATATTTTATATATCATCATATTTAAATAAATTTTTAATGAGGTGGAATATTAAATAAAAGAAATACGCATAGTTAAATTTTTTACCTCTTCTTCAGAGAGCCTCTTTATGTTATACCTAAACCCTTCTTATAAGGACTACTTAACAAAATTAAGGATTATAGGATGTTAGGAGGAAATTATTTAATCAATTTTGGTAGGTATTTTATTAACCAAATGGTTTTCTAATTGTGAAAAGATGGAGGATAGGGGTGGCCTTTTATAAGGGGGCTAGAGAATATATATGTATTTTTTATGAGAAAAAGTGATATTTGTATTTTTCTAATGAAAAAAGACTCCAAAATTGGTAATTATAATAAATTAGATATCATATGGTCTAAAAGTTTTTATAAAATTGATGTTATTATGTTTTAGTTCATTTTAAACACTTATCTTATTAGTTTAACCCCTGGTAAACCGATTTTTACCTTAACCATAGTAATTAATTTGTATGGTTTTTACTGTTAATAATTGTCAAAAAAATAATATTACCTTATTAGATAATATAAATTATTATTATTGATAATATAGAATTATTTTTGTTTCAAATTATATCAAAAAAAGTAGAAAAATTCAATATAAAATTGAACTGGAGACACGATTAAAGAGAAGTTTTCCAAAGAGAAAATTATCACAAGTATAGAATTTTTAATAACAAAAATCAATATTTAATTGATTAAAATTAGATAAATTAGTTACATTTTAAATTATTATTACTATTTTTAATTTTAAACCAATTTATAATATAATACAACTTTTTAAATAATTTAAATGAAAAGATAGTTTTTAATAAAAACAAATATTTTTCACTATTCATAAAAAATAATCATTTCAGAAAAATCTAAAAAATTCACCAAAAGATAATTTGGACATGTATATTTAAAAATTAATTTTCTTTTTTAAAATAATTTTTCCAAAATTTATAAAAAAAAATTATTAATTCAAAGCTTGAATAATCCGCCTTTTAGAAAAATAAAAATTCTCAAAAAAAAATTTCTTCCTCTTTCAGATGGTTTTAATTTCATTTTTAATAAATAGATAAACATGGAATTTATTGTAAACAAATATAAACAATATTATTTTCATAATTTTGTTGTTAATATTTATACACACCATCTTAATAGTTTTGTTATGATAATAATACTTTAATAGAGCGTTACATTTTGTTTAAACCCATTATCGTGTGCATCATAAGCTATCAAAGAGATTGAACTTAATTAAATATATAAAAATTATTGCGATGTTATATTCTCTTATAATCTTTTTTGTGCATGTCACACACTCTATAAAATATGATGTTCCACTTTTATAAATTTGTGTTTCTACATTCTACCCCCTTAACTAAATTATATCCTCACAATTTAATCTTGATCATGATAATCAAAGGTTTTACATTTTAAAATAACTTGGTTTTAAACCCACATAATAAAGGGGTTCATTAAAACATCCTCCCCAAGAGAGATAAAGGTAGGTGAAAATTTAATCAAGAATAACACAAAAATACGTTTCCATGTTGGAGAACAGTAGTGGGAAATGAAAACATGGGCATGAGAAAGAATACTAACACCCGAGGATTAATAGAGAGTGATAGAGAACATGGTTATGATATAGTGAAGCACCCAAAAAATAAATATATGATGATTTAAAATATCATTGATTCAGTAAAATTAATGTAATAGGACAATATTTGTTTCTAAAGATCTTTTTCCTAAAGTTGAGGGATTCTTTTATCGATATGCCTGAGAACACCAAAAAATATACTTACAATTACATGGTTTTTTATTCTTTAATAAATTTATAATTAATTTATTACTATATGAAATGAATATCAAATAGGAATTTTTAAGTTTATATCACTAAAATTAATATTTAGTAGATCCTTTGCACAATAAAAGAATTAAAGTCATTCATCATATCTCTAAATATTTTCCAAAACAAAAATGGCTTGCACCTGTTATTTAATAAATCCCATTGTTCAACATTGTCAATTTCATAAATATTTTACCTTAAGACTCATCAAAAATATGTTTTATCTTATTAAATATTAAAAAAATTAGATAGAAAGTCACTAAATAAAAATTAAATTCCCCATAAAATATAAAATCAATCTTAATGTCACATTAAAAATGTGTGAATTCATTGATCTCTATAAACCATAATAAAAACATAAATTCTTAGGAAAATAAAATCTCTAATTTTCGAATATATTATATAAATCAAATAATTTATTAAACTCTAGAAAAGATAAAACAATCCATCAAATCACTTATCAATTCAATATCCCCAATACTACCCCATAAACACATATTCACCATTATTATCTCAACATAAAACACATATTAATGGTTATATTACCTCAACAATGTATTTTACAAGAAGTTAAACTTTACACTCAATCACTTATCATATTCATCGGTACCATTTGATATATGCTCTCAAATTAGTAAATAAAAAGTACTAAATTACAATATTGATATATTTAGTAATTCATACAACCCAAATATCATTGACAGTAATACTCCAATAACATATTTATTGAACCCAAACAAAATTTCATTTATCATTATACATTGTATATTGAAATATAATAAGTTTGAACATAATCCCTAATTTTCTTATGAGGTATATTTCCATTACGCTAGGTGAATTTGTTCACATAGTGCACCATCCAATTACAGTTGATGTTTTGAACATTAAAAAATTCTTTCTTAACCTTAAAATAATGAGAATGGTGGAATTTATCTCCACCCCTATATCAAACACCCATTCCCTTCAATAATGTTTCATGGTGTTTCTTTTCATAATTATCACATGGAGGAAACTCTTTATTTCCCTTCTAACCTTTATCTATATTTTTTTATATCATCCTCTTATTCACCTTCTTATCTTCAAAGCCATACGAATTGGATAATTCTTTCTCTGACTTCATCCCACATGATATTATATCCTCGTGTGATTAGAAAGTATGGAATATTAGTTCCTTTTTATGAATTAGATTAACCCCATCAAATAAATGGTCAATATTTCCCTTTGGATTATGTACATAGTCCATAGCATGAAATGATATCATTTTCAAGTTAGATTCATAATTATCCATATTTTTAACTTCATTTTATCTTAGATTCAATACTTTTCTCTCCAGATTTTCTCATTGCGCATGCGGAAAATAATTTTCCATGGATTGTACCTTAAAATAATTATACTCATTTTTCACTATTTACACTTCATTCTCAATTTTTTTAATCAATGACAACCTTTGATCTACATTTCCAAAGAGATGGTACATTTTCATAACAAATTTTTCCATTTCATTACATCTGAATGTGAGAAATATATTTTCTATGGAAATTATACATTCTATAGAGAAAAACTAATTCATTTTCCCATTTAATGATGGGGGTTACTGAAGCATAAAGTGGTATAACATTTTTACACCTCGTGTTGGATCAGTAGGCTGCTCTATATGAGAATGGTTATTTATCATAACTTGAGTCAGTCACCCAAATATGTTTATAATTTATTTATTTCCATATACATATTTATCCCCATCATCATTATCATTACTAGTTTGATCTATACATGGGGTGTGTGCATTGATATGGTTAACATTCGTTATACAAGGAGCTATTTCTAAAAAAATCATATAATATATTAGATCATTACATTATGAAACCTAATGTTTAATCCCAATATTAGGGAAATACTTAATATAAATTGAAAATTTATACATATATAATTTCATAATTATAAACATGTATTCTTTGTAATGTTTTTAAAACATAAAAATGTTTTCCATTCCATGAAAATAGATAATAATAAAAATGTAAATTATCCAAAGAATATCTCATTGGAGTGTCAAAATAGGTGTGCGGAAAGGCCCGTTATTGCATTCTAGGTAATGCTTGAGTCAATCCAAATAATCCTTTTTGGAGTTATTAACCCTTGGTACTTTTTTTTCAATACCACATCCAGTTGTGGCATCCATACATGGATGTAGTTCTAGGAAAACCAAGTAATCTCAACCATAAAAAACTTTAGGATGTTATTATATAATTATTCTTATCTAGAGAGTAATTTATAAGGTTATATTATATAATATATTCTTACCAAAATATAGTCCACATGTTTTCTACTAAACATCATATGATACCGATTATAAAGACCCAACCCCCAGTAGCCCATAGTTAGTGGTTAAATTATTACATTGGCATGAGATAAAAGGAATTGAAACCCAATAAAACAAATATTTTAGTAGTCTTAGAAAACTATATAAATACATAAAATTAACATTATAATTGAAAACATAAAATAAAAAAAGTGTTTAATTTTATAATTTCATTACTTTTTATAGTGTATAGCAACATATCAATCACAATACACTTTTTAGTATCCTGTGTAAATTAAATCATTAAAAAAGGGTGCACTATGATACTTAGTAAGCGTAATCATATAACAGAATCTATCATAAATTAATAATAGTAATCAATATGTAAAGTTAAATAACAGAAGATAATTCTATTTAATCAAAAAAATGAGGAGAATACTGAAGAAGGAAATGATGATCAAATAAATCAATATAAATAATCCCATAAGATTGAAAATTATCCATGGATATTATAAGTAAAAGAATAATCACATGGAAATCAATAACTAATATCATAATTAGGGAATACAAAATTTCATACATTTCAAACATACTATCAATAACTTTCACATGTTAGATTAAATCTATGGGTAAAGACCTGGATAATTTAGCCAACTGATTTGTCTTATAAGACCTATTTATGAAATGAGGGACTATCTATAATCAGTCCCCAACCATAAATTACTAATACCAATGTATTACTCATATTAAATATGTGAAACATAATCACCATAAAAATTTTTATTGAAAAAATAACATAAAATATGTTAATAATTGTGATAATCAAGTAAATTTAATCAGAAACCATTCAGATTAACATGGTGAATGGTAATAAAATTGTATATCCTAAAAAAAAAACTGATCATAATCCATCCAAATAAAGAAAAAGGATAATATAAATACAACATATACTTAATGTATCATAATTTAAATAACTTATTTATTTTTTTTACGAAAAAATACCATATGAATGTTATTAAAACAGTTAAGATAAAATAACATTTTCAATTTGATAACCATTTGAAAACAAAATATTAGAGATTTTTTTTGAAAATAATATTATTTTAAAATAAAATATTAAAATATTAAATTAATTTTTAAAAAATTTATTGGTCATGATGGAATAAAATTACCTTCATACCGTATATGTTAAAACAAAGATTCCTTTCACATTTTCAATAAAATATAAATAGTCCATGTTTTGAAAATGAAATGAAGATTCCTTTCAAATATTTAATAATAGTAAAACTAAGTAAAATTTACTTTAATAAATAAATTTTAATTTTTTTAAAATGTTTTCAAAAACATTTTTATAAAACATGGCTTTTGATGAAAAACTATTTTCATCCAAAGAGAGAAACAAAGAAATTTTTTTATAAAAAAGTTTTATGAATTATTAAATGAACCAAAGAGTTTAAAAATGGTAATATTAATTTAAATATGTCATGACTAATAACCGTATAAGAATATATAGTTACTTTAAGATCTTAATATCAAGTAATTCCACCAAGGGTGACTTAAATGAAAACAATTCCTAATAATGACATGATTGGGAAATAAACTCTTCCCACTTTGGTAACTTTTGAATAATAAGACCCAAGAATGAGATAAAATTAAATTAAACTTTAAAAACTATTAATATAAATAGTTTAATGATATAATATTTCAAAAGGGTAAGTATATAAACCACCCAAATGAATACTTGGTGAATATGGCGTATGTCTCATGGAAGTAAAAGTGAGGCGAGAAACACGTACCACTTTTTCGACTTCCATAATATGTGTATGAACCTCATGTATATTTTAGATAAGTTTATTATAATTATTTAATATAACCTTATTAATATATATCATACCAAATATAATTTACTTATAGTCTTTTATGACCCATTTATTAAAAAAAATTTATCTCTGTCTTGGGTGATGATTGTTTTGTTTTTCATGTATGTTTTCGTACGTTATATTTTAGGATTTTAATTTATTCACGGTTAAATAATAAAAATAATTTTTAAAAAGATATAAATATTATAAATATTCATTATATATATTTATTTTTATCAATATATTAATGTTATAACTAAATTTATTACTTCATTGATGGAGATGGTAAGTTGTATGTATGCATGAATGATGTTTCTATATTTCCATATGAATGGAATGAAAGGAAGAAACATATTAATTATTTTTATATAATAATTATTATTAAAAATATATCATCTATATTAATATAATACATCCTTATTAACTTCTATGTAAAAATAAAATGAAAAAATAACATATCTGGTGGAGATGATAGTCCACATGTACACATGAGAAACATTATTATTTTCCAAAGGATTTGAAGGTACAAAGTTATATGTGATATTATATTTATAGAAGTATGTTTATTTCATAATTATCATACATATTCATTAATTTTAACCTCTATACCATTCATGAAATGTGTACATGTAAAAATAATCACATTGCATCACGAGGTGGTAGTTCCCCGTACACATGAGTGACGTTATCATATCCCCCATGAAATAGAAAATAAGAATGTCTATGTGATATTATAATTATTTAATTATAATTATTTAATAAATAATATATATATATATATATATATTCATTAAACCCTTTATTATATACATACTTTAATGGAGGTGATGGAAAATGAATTACATCAGTTTGTGAGGCGGCAGTGCTTTGTACACACAATCGATAGTTATGTTTCCCATCAAATTAAAGTGGAGATAGATCCGAGTAATTTAAATTACATAAAAAATATTATTATATATTATATAATATTTTTATTATTTTTTTAAATTTTATAATGGTTTTAAGGAGGTGGAAGAAAAAATAGAACCAATATGCACATGAAAAGGTTTACCTTTTCTTTGGAGAGCCGCTTTATGGTTATTCTAAGACCATTGTTATGAGGGAATCATATTAAAAAAGGATAACAAGAAGTGGTAAAGTAAATAAGTAATGTATTTTTTATTTATCTGATATGAAAAAGGTTTTTAGAATTGTGAAAAGGGTAGAAGAGGTGTGGCCTTTTATAAGTGGGGGAGAGGACACATTTGAAATTTTTGTTAAAGATAAATTATTACTAACATTTTTCTCATGAAAAAAGAATTAATAATGGGTAATTATGAAAAATTATAGGTTTTAGGGTCTAAATATGGATATAAAATGAGTTTTGTGAATGTTTTAGTTCATTTTAAACCCTTATCTTCACACTTTACCCCTCGTTAAACCCATTTTAACTTTAACCACCGTAATTAATTTTTACTATTTTCACTATAAATTAAGGTAAGAAAATTATGTTAATATTATTATATAATATAAATTATGACTTTTATAGATATGGAATTAATTTTTTCATATTCAATTCATATAATTGGTAGAATTTAATTTAAAATTAATCCACAGACATGATGAAAGTTCAATTTTCCAATGAAAAAGTTCATATATGTATAAAATGTCATAATACAAAAATTGGATATTAAATTGATTAAAATTACATAAATTAGTGAAATTATTATATAATTTTAAAAAATTTACTTCGAAATTAAATTTGAATATAATTTATCTTTTTAAATATTTTAAATGAAAACAAATTTTTCAATTAATCATTATTTTTCACTATTCATCCAAATAATTAATATTTTCGGAAAATTCCCAAAACCCACCCAAAGAAAAATTTTACATGTATATTTAAAAAATGATTTCTATTTTTGTAAAAAAATTATAAAAGTGGTAAAAAATTAATTTTTCATTATGTGAGAAAAGCGCAATTGATCCATCTTTCAGTAAAATACAGTTTTTTTTGAAAAAAAAACATTCTCTTTCAAGTGGTTATAATTTTATTTCTAATAAATAGATTACCATAGATTTTATTTTATGTATGTGAAAAAAATATACTTTTAATAAGTTAGTTATTACTCTTCATATCCATCAACTTAATTATTAGGTTACAATAATAATATAATAATATAGTAACATTTTTTATTTAAAGATGATGTTGCATTCATCATATGATATCATATAGATTGAATTTAAAGAATAATATCATGAATTATCAGGGTATTATATTCTCCTAAAATATTAGTTTTCTATTTTATGTACTCTATCAAACATGATGTTCCTCTTTTAAAATCATTGGGTGTTATATGATATTCCTTATTATTCCTGTGTAAGATACATCTTTGGTCGTATTGTATATATCTTTCAACCTTGATCCATGTTTCGGGATGATCATGATTCTTTATATTGGTTAGAAATTACCTTGGAGTGGTAATGTGACAAATTGAGGATGGATACAAACTATAGATTATTTGATGGTATGAGTCAGATCACATACTTGTATTTTGATGTTGGCTGGTAACTAAGAATTAACCAGTTATAAGATGAATGGAGAGAATTACATGTAGGGGTGATGTGATTATCCAATTATGTTTGATGAGTTAAGGTATAATTACCAACGTCTAAGGATATCATCCACTATAATGGTCGAGCGTGTGGTGTTCCTAGTAATGACCACCATTAGGTTGGGGCGTTTACTGTTTCCTTACAAGCAGAACATGGACTAATTGATATAGGGTGCCAAATTACACTGGGACATATGTCACATATTCTGATGTGTGGTGATAGACATTGAAATCCTTACTGGAATCATTCCAAAGAAAGTGTTGATTTTTTTTGTAGATAGGTTAGCCTGAGATGAATCAACACATATGTGGTTGAATGTTTACCTATCCAGTGTATTTACATTATCAAGGAATGCATTACCATATATTCATGTGAACTTATGTTAAAGACACATTGGTTATGTATTAATGGATTTACAATCACACCATTATTGGGAATCTTGATTCACATCCATACTTTTTGATCAGGGCTAGAGGAATGGTTGAGTCCCCAACCACTATAAGGTAAGAGAAAAGACCCTGGTGTTTATAGGTATTACCAAGCTAAACTCTGGAAGGATGCCTTGAAATTTAATTTAATATCATATCTTTCTAATTTATTTATTTAAATATCTAACTCAGAATCCCGGATTCAAGATAGTGTATTATAGAGGGAATTTTTTTTATTGATTTCATTAAAGGAATAATCTTCTGAGTGATGTAGGGACTTATACATAGGATTGAGACTCATCACATGTCCCATGTTTGATATAATGAACTAGACATGATCCTTTCATATTTATTTTTAAATATATATTTTTATAATTGATATATAAATTATTTTTATAGAATTATGAGAAATGGGTTTATTGACTAATAAAATTTCAGTGTGGATGATGACTCAATACTGCAATGATCATGATGTTGTAGCTTTTATAGTATTTTTTTTATTTATTAACCTCTGATAATTATCTTTTATGATAATTGTTCCAAACTGTCATTAATTACACACACTCCCATAGAAACACACACATAAGGAAATATATATATATATATATATATATATCACATTGTCTCAATTTGAGTCTATGTTTGAACAACTTCCAAACAGAAAATGACACCTTTCTAAGAAAAGGGTTTACATATTCTAGCATATCATTAGACTGGAAAGACATCTGTATAGTCTAACATATGACATGGGGATTCCATGTTCAATAGACGTAATGAAAAAAAATTATAAATTTAAATAGCCTTATTATAACTATTTTAGTTAGTATAATCACATAAAATCACATCAAGAACACAATACAAACATTATAAATGAATAATGAATAAAATAAGAATTATTTCTATAAGTTAAGGAACGTTGAGTGATTAAATAGTTACTTGACCTTAGGAATAGTAATATGAACATTATGAATATTAAATTGTCTAATATAATAGTAAACTCACCCTTGAAAGTATAACTAAAATTTAATCATCCTATAAATTAATGTATGGAATAATTTTATCATCTTATAGTAAATTTAGGTTTCCAAATTTATTTATTAAGTGTTAGTATTTTTGTATATTATAAATATTTAATTACATTTTTATAATTAATATTATCATCTAAAAGAAAAAATATTTTCATAAAATTACTTCATTCTTTTATATTTTGGTTGTATTATCAATTTAAATTAATTTTATGAGACCTTATTTAATTTTTGATAGTGTTACAAAATCAGTTATAACTTTAAAATTTATATTTTCCAAGTAAATAAGGATTTTAATTAAAAATAAAATTTCTAAAATTTATAAAATAATCCTCATAAAATGGATTTCCTTTTTTTAATTATAAACATTGTAAAATAGTTATGGTAAATTTTGGGGATTTTTCAAAATACCTGAATGTTTTTTATTAGTAAAATACTGTAATTTATGGCTTAAACTGAATACTTGAACTATAAAGTCATAAATGATCTATGGCTGATGTAAGAACAATATACTAAAATTTAACTCATTAATTTAATAATTTATTGTGATAATTCTAAAAAAATTCATGGTATAAAGGAAAAATAATAAACTAACGAGTAAAATAATGTTAAAACACCCTTCTCCTCCATTATAAATACCACCCCTCACCAAATTTTCTCATCACACCATATAATCCTGGATACTTGTAAAATGTATTCCATATACTCTTCCCAGGACCCTACCCCACTTACATTATCTCTTTGTCTCATCAAAATAACCAATCTTTTCTCTAAAAATGCTTTCAATGAGGAAAAACTCAAGAGGTAAATTTCTCTTTCCATTTCATTTAATTGCTTTTCATGTATTGTTTTTATTCTATCCTCACCACCCTTAAAAAATGGTATGACAAATAAAATGCATCAAGTATAATATAATTATATAATTATAATAGTAGAAACCAATATTAAACCCATATCCTCTCCTTTTTATTCAAAATGTGAAAACGACATTCCTGAGCTGATAATTTATCACTTTCAAGGATTATAAATTTTAATTTTTCAATAACACAATGAAGGATCATCATAAAACAATTTTTATTGTTAAAAAAATTATAATAGATGTATTACAACCAATTTAATGTTCTAGAATCATTATATAAACATTATTTCAAATAATAAAACAAAACAAGTTCGTTTTTTGTGAAAACTGCCCAAAATAATCCAAATGAATATCACGAACCTCTTATCTAATGACACATCCTCAAATAAAATAAAAAAATGTAATATAGATCCATTTAAACTTATGGATATTAATTAATAACGTAAAACTTAAATTTTGTTTTTATATTTCCATTCCACATGAACTTATATACTCTTATACAAACGAACCGATCATTAAAACTAAGAAACGACCACTCCTGATCGATGAAAGAGAACACTATAACTCATAAAAAAGCCATAAATTTACATAAAATTATACCAAATCAATTACATGTAGAACATTTTCTTATTTAATTAAATAATGGATTTAATTTTATTATTTTGGACACTATGATCAAGTGAATAACCTTTTTGGACAAAAGGTAAGGGATTCTACCCAAACCTCCATTTTTTCCTTCACGATGCTGTTTTAGTCTATTTAACACAATATAAATATTATTTATTTTCATATGATTATTATAGATTATAATTATGTGTTCCAAACTCAACAATCCATATCATATCATTCCTCTATGATGGGTTAATACATTTTCTAGAAAGGTTCCCTTTTCAATTCTTCCAGATAAGTAAGCCTGATTCAAGGGAACTTCCAAATTTCTTACCCACTTCAAAGTTGACTCCAGAATCTATTTTAAACTCAAATTATTTTTATATAATCACTCATTTAATCATGAAATAATACGTTTGTTCATTTATTTAATTTATTTTGAAATCAAATATGCCTCTTCTGCTTTAAATTCTCTTTAATATTTTCCATAAACCACACTCAAATGTTTCATTTCTAAATATTCTTAAACTCTATTTTTACATGTTCCCACATTAATATGACATAAATTATCTTGATATATGCATATTTTAATATATTAATATCCATGTATTATTTGAATCCAATAATTAATGGGACCATTTATGATATGCTCATTTTTATTCATTATGACATGATTATGATATGATTTTTTTTCCATGGGTTACCCTTATATTTATTAATCATGTGGAGAACATATTCATGAAGATTTTATAATGGTTGAACCTAGATAGTGATCCAATGCGTTGGGTAATATTTAGTGTCATGATAGATCATGTTGGGACATGGAGTGAACCAAATTCTTTTATGGGACTATGTCCACCATGTCTTGGCGGTGAGCGTTGACTCATGTTTATGTGATATTATATGTGGTTGTCACATTCCTAAAATTCCATTATCATATGATAGAATGTTATAATGTTATAAATGTTATTATTCCTTATTTGTATTCTAGTTATATTCCTTTTAGGTCATACTTTTATGCTTTCAAACCCATGTGATATGTTTTATTCCTATTCTTATTTCCTTACTGGGATTTTTAGCTTATCCTTTCTGTTCATGTATTAACTATGTTATTCTACATAGTTATAATAACTCAATGGATGTTAGGATATCATTATTGAGAATAAATAAAATAATTTTCATGATGTTTAATTATGTAAGTAATCATTCAAAGACACTTGAATTTATAATCCATGGCATGTAACTTGATGGTTAATTATGATTAAAATCATAAAATGATATGTGAAAAAGGTTAGGGTCTCTATTATTGGTATGAGTGAAAATGTTTTGTTATTTCTGGGATTATGATTACAAAATTATTGCAAAATTTGTTTGGATAAGACTGATTATAATAAAACATTACTATGTTTTGATAAGTACTGAATAAGTGTTTTATCAAAAAAATACATCCTTGACAAGATACTACAAGTGGATTTTATTCTAGAATAGATATACCTCAGAGTAACAACTCTGACAATTTATATTGGGCATGACTCGAGGTAACCCAATACACGATAATAGGCCTTATTATACACCTAGTTTTACACTCTCAGGGGATATTTTTTGGTAAATTTATAAGATCATTACAAACCATTATTAAGGGAACACAAGATTCCATAAGAATATATTCTAGGAAATAGATCATGGAAAAAATAGATTGAAACCCATAGAATCAAAAGACAGGAAATAATTTTTCATTTAAAATTTTTTCCTACAATGTTCATTGATTTATTAATATATGATTATTAGTTAATTATTCAATACCCTTAATTGTACTTTCATTTTCATAGTTAATGGATGAATATATAATAAACCATTTCAATAATCAATGTGATATGAAATGTAATGATTTCCCAATAATATGTATAATATGATGGGAACAGGTTCCCAAAACATTTTGAGAGTTCTTTCTCAGCTGGCTCAAATTATGAATAATAACATGAATTTTGTATAAATCCCTCATTCTCTAAATAAATAATAAGTTGAAATTGAATCCTTCATGTAGTAAAGGGAACCCATGTTTAAGAAATCTTCTGATCACTTCCTTGAAAAAAATGGGTTAACTCCGTTGAAAATATATTCTCTATCCCCAATTTCTAAGAAGAATATAATGTTGTGATAGATGTATAAAATTTTTTTGGGGATGATGATCAGTGGTTGTCACTGATCAAGAATGAAAATTCCAAGGGGAAAATTAATTCCATTAAATGTTAAGATTTTAAGATAATATTTTTCAATAAATATTTTCCTTGAACCGTCAGTCTCAAGATAGAAAGTGAATTCATCATAATAAAGAAAAATAAAGATGATTCTATTATGGAGTACAGGTAAAACTTCACAAGGTTTGCAAGATATTCTTTTGTCTTTTTCATTAACTCTAAAAGAAGGTTGGATCGCTTCTTTAGTGGACTAAATTTGAGTCCATAATAATAGTTGGTGATTAGAGCCTTTGATAGGTTTCATAAGATTTTTTGTTGTTCCCTCTAGGTTGAAATGGAGGTTGGAGAATCTCATTGGTCACATGGGCCTGGTGAAAAAAATATGAAAATAGAGTTAAATATGTGTGATAAATCCCATGATCGAAAAAAACCTTTCATCCCATGTGTCAAAAGTGTGAGAAGAGGCATCCTAGAAATTGCATAAAGGGAACCAAGAGATTTTAAAAATGTGTCAGAGCAGGAATATGGCTAATAACTACCCAAGGGATATAAAGAATCCCACTAATGTGGAAGTCCAAGGGAAGATTCAGATCAACACTCATCCAGTATTATTGTGTTTCAACTACAAGAAACATGGGAATTATGAAAACAAATGACATGATCCAAGGGTTCTTAGAGGAAATCAACAATAATAAACTCCAAGGTAGAATGAAATGGAACATTATTTAACTACGTATAAGGTGGATCCCAAAATTCATGTGGCGATAGTTACACTAGTTAGTCATTCAATAATAGAAAACATACTATTTGATTTTTTTTCTACACATTATTCTATATTTTTAACTTTTAGTTTAACTATTCAATAACTACCTCAATGTTTGGAGATAATTTACTTGTGAGAACCAATAATTGGAAAATTATTGCATCACATGTTTGTAACATCTCCATGGTTAATGTTTTTGGACTGAAACTCCCAACAGATATAGTCATACTCCATATGGTAGAGTTTTATTCCAAATTGGTCATGGATTGGATATCTTTATATAAAGCCAACATTAACTATCTGTAAAGGGATGTAACTCTTAACATCCTAAATAATCCTCCTATTTTTTAAAAGTTTAAGGATAAATATGAGTCTTCTTAAGAATAATCAACTCAATTTTGGATAATGTTTCCTTATGATAAAATATGTCAAGCTCAAATGATTTATATAGGAGATAAAAATCATTCTCAAAAATATTTCCATTGTGAGGGACTACACTGATGTGTTTCCTAAAGAGTTACTTGGTATACCTTTTAATTGATAGGTTGTGTTCTCAATTGAACTTATTCTAGGATCTATTCTTATATCAATGAAATATTCTATAATGTCCATTGTTGATCTATAATAATTGAAGTAGAAGTTACAAGGGAATCTGGAAAAGGTTTTTATATGCCTGAGTGCTTCACCATGGGGTGATCTAGTCCTATTTGTCAAGAAGAATGATGGATAAATGTGTCTATACATTTAATACTATGTGGTCAAAAAAATCATGACAAAGAACGAGTATCCTCTACCAGATATAGATAACTCATTTGATCAGCTATGTGGGGCCAATTATTTCTCTAAGGTGGTCCTTCATTCAGGATATAACCAATTAATGGTGTGGATGAAAGATATTCCCAAGATTTCCTTTCAAAAGAGGTATGGAAACTATGAGTTCATAGTGATTCCATTCAGACTCACTAATGATCAAATAATTTTCTTGGATTTAATGAAAAAGTGTCTAGTTATTATATTCAAAAATAGGTGGTAGTCTTTATCATTGATATTTTGATATAATTAAAGAGTGAGAAGGAACATGAGGAGCATTTTAATACTATTATGAAGACTTTAAAATGGTAAATATTTTTGAAAATTATAGTAAATGTGAGTTCTTTTTGGAGGAAGTATCATTCTTGGGGCATCTAATCACTTATAAAGGCATATCTATAGACCCGTTCATAACAAATGCAGTAGAAGAGTGGGCTAGGAAATCATCAGTGATGGAGATCCATAGTTTCCTTTGTCTATATGGGTATTAAAAAAATATTTTTTAGGAATATATAATTATTTTTGAACCCACTAACCAATCTGACTCGGAAGGGAGAAAGGTTTTTCCAGACTGATGAATATGAAAACTACTTTAAAGAGTTATAAAAGAGGCTTATCACTGCACTAGTGCTCATACTACCAATAAGTGGGGAAATCGTTGTGGTGGATAGTGATACTTAAAATATGTTATTAGGTTATGTGATGATGAAAGATAATAAAGTGATATCCTACACCTCAAGTATGTTAAAAATTCATGAGAAAAACTATCCCACACAAGATCTAGTGTTGGACATTGTGATCTTTGTGTTGAAAATCGGGTTTCATTATTTCTATGGGGAGAACTGTGAGATATATAATAATCACAAGAGTCTAAAATATATATTCACACAGAAGGAGATTAAAGTGTTCCATCAAATATAGATTATCTCATTAAGGTTTATGAATGATCAATACACTACCATCTTGGAAAAGAAAATAACATAGAAGATTCACTATGTCAAAAGGATCCTACATCATTATCAATGATGATAATTTTTTAAGGATCCAATATTCATAAAACTACATAGGATGGATATGGGAATAATTAAGGAAGGAAAATAATAAAACCTTCATCAAATTATTTCTCAACCAACTCTTATGGAGAAAATAAAAGACTCTAAAATAAATTATGTGGAAATTTAAAAGAAGGTTGAATCCATGTGAAAATTGAAATCCTTCAAGTTCAAATGGATAAT
This sequence comes from Viscum album, assembly GCA_963277665.1. Lineage (NCBI taxonomy): Eukaryota > Viridiplantae > Streptophyta > Magnoliopsida > Santalales > Viscaceae > Viscum > Viscum album. The sequence continues at coordinate 1,042,406,614 of OY728129.1, forward strand.
GAAAGAGTCATGAGATTTCAGTAATTATTATATAATAACATGATCATGATTTAGGGAAGGATCTTCAAAATGATTCACATAACTCAACATTCTCTGTTCGCCCAAGGAGCACAAATATGTATCAATATATTCAAGAAAAATATTGGTGGGACAATATGAAAAAAGGATATTTTTGAGTATTAAAAAGTGTCTAGTATGTAAAAAAGTGAAGGAAAAAAGGGAAAAGTATATGGAAATGATGAATCCATTACCCATACCAACATAAAAATGGGAAAACAACACAATTTACTTTCCCTCAAGACTTTTAAATACATCTAGAGGGAAAAAATGCTATATAGGGTATTATGGATCATTTTAAAAAGGCCACTCAATTTATAAAAATTAAAGTGGATTTCTCACTCAATCAATATTCATCGATATATATAAAATTAGTGTTAAGGTTTTATGGAGTAAAAATATCAATTATATCTTATCATATTCTGAGAGTGACTTCAATGTTCTGGAAAAGTCGCAAATATGCTCTAAGCACTAAGTTGTACTTCAATACGTCTTATCATCCTCAAAATGATGGTGAATCTAGGAGGAATATTTAAACATTGGAAAAAATGTTGAGAGCTGTTATATGGACTTCAAAGGAGGATGAGACCAAAATATTCCTCAGTTTGAGTTCCCTTACAACAACAGTTTCCACTCGAGCTACCAAATGTCTCTATATGAATCACTTTATGGGAAAAAGATATAGAACACTGACATGCATGGATGAGGTTGGTGAATTTAAGATGATAGGACCTGAAATGAGTGTAGAAATGGTGGAAAAGATGAAATACATTAGCATCACATCAATGGATCTCAAAGTATAAAAAACTGGTATTTAGAAAATTATGGATGGGACCTTGAGTTTAATGTTAGTGAAATGGAATTCCTCCACATATCTCAATAGAATAGGATAATGAGATTTGGGAAGAAATAAAAGCTACGTATTAAGTACATCGACCCATTTATGATCATTGATCATGTCGATGTTTTGTCATATCGATTAATACTTCCACATACAATGTCTCAAGTACATCATCTATTCCACATATCCCTCATAAGAAAGTACATACCCGATCCTTCACATGTAATGAATTCCAATGTGGTATTTTTTTGGAAATGATCCTTCATTGGAGGACCAGCTAGTGAAGATCATAGACCATAGAGATAAAGTTATATGAAGCAAGACTACTCACATGGTCAATGTATTATGGCAGAACCATAAGTATAAAGATACAATATTGGATCCTAAGGTAGTGATAATGGGGGAGTACCCTCAACTATTTTAAACATAGAATGTAAAACAAAATTTCGATAAAAAATATTCATAAGGGAGATGAATGTAAAGATGAAAAATTTTTTCTATGTAAATTACCATCTTATTATTATTTCATATATTATAATCATATAAAATCACATTAAGAACACAATACAAGCATTTTAAAAGAAGAATGAATAAAATAAGAGTTATTTCTAGAAGTTAAGGATCCATTACCAATTAAATAGTAACATAACCTTAGAAATAGTAATATAATCCTTATAAACAGTATATTGAAAAATATAATAGTAACCTCACCCATGAAAGTATAAATAAACATTAGGCATCCAATAAATGAAAGTATGATATAATTATATCATAGTATATGTAATTAAATGTTTTGAAAATTAATAATTAAGTATTGGTTTTTTTGCAAGATATAAATATCTAATTACTATTTTATAAATAATATATTTATTTAATTGAAAATTTACTTTCAAAAAATATATTCATAAATTAATTTTTTTCTATTAATATTATGAGATCTTATTTAAGTGATACAAAATCAGTTATAATTTAAAAATTTGAATTTTCCAAGTAAATAATGATTTGAATTAAAAATTAAATTTCTCATTTTTATAAAATAAATTTCATAAAATTTAGTAGATTTTTTAATTCTACATGTTGAATATTTTTTGGGTGAATTTTTGGGATTTTTCTAAAATAATTGAATTTTTGTTAAATAGTAAAATACAATAATTTACAGCTTAATTTAAATACTTGAATTATGGATTTGTAGATTATGTATGGATGATGTAAGCCCAATATATATAACACTAATTAATTATTTTAATATTTTTGGTGATAATTCTCAAAATATTAATAGTCTAGAGGAAACATAATATACAAATGAGTAAAATAATGAGAAAACTCCCCTCTCCGCCACTATAAATACCAACCCTAACCACCAATTCTCCTCAATATTTCCATGATTTTATCCTTTTAAATATTATTCCCAATAACCATCATAGTAACCTCCACCACATCCTGTAGCTCTTGGTCTCATAAAATGAAAAAAACAATTTTAGAAAGATGTTTTCAAGGAGGAAAACTCAAGAGGTAAATTCCTCTTTCCTTTTCTTTTGAACTCTTTTCAAGTTGTTTTCTTATTCTATCCTCACATCCCCTCATCCAACTGTTATGATAACTCCATTACCTAATATATAATTTAATTTTATTATTAAAATGGAATAATCCATCATTAAACCTCTCTCTTATCCCTTTTATTCAAAAACTGAAAAAATCTTTAATGAGGTATTAATTTATCACCTTCATGGATGAAAAATTTTCATTTTCATTTAACGAATTCATGGATGGACATAAAACCATTTTTATAGTTTAAAAAAATAATATATATATTATAGACTATTTAAATTCATAAAATCATTATATACACATGATGTTAAAAAATAAAACAAAACTAGTTCGTTGTGGGTGAAAGCCACTCAAAATAATCCAAATGACTATCACTAACATATTATATAATGATTCATCACCACTCAAAATATCCAATTTAATAATATAACCATAAAACATTATGGATGGATTTTAATAACTTAAAACTTAAATTACGTATTTATATTTTCATTTTACATGAACTACCACACTCTTATACAAGCGAACTTATCATGAAAACTAAGAAAAGAAGCACTCTCAAATGACGAAATTGGACATTATAACTCATCAAAAAAAACTTAATAAAATTATACTAAATATATTAAATATATTAAATATTTTCAAACAAATAATTAATAGATTTAATTTTATTATTTATGACACTGAGATCAAGTATAGAACTGTTTGGGAGATAATGTAAGGGATTCTACCTGAACCTCTATTTTCCCTTCAAGTTACCCTTTCACTCTCTTTACCTCAATGTAATGCTTATTTATTTTTATATAATTATTCCATATTCTTTTTATATGTTTTAATATCAGGTATCTATATTATATAGTCCATCCTTTATGGGGTAATACATATTATAGATGGGTTCCCTTTTCAATCCTTCCATATAAGCAAGCCTGATTTAAGGGAACATCCCGATTTGATACCCGCTTCAATGTGAACTCCATAATATATTTTAAACTAACGTTATTTTTTTATAAAATTAATCATTTTACCATGAAAAACTACATTATTTTATTTTTTTTATGAGTATAAATATTCCTTTCATCATTAAATTCTCTTAAATATTTTTATTAAACTTCCCTAAAATGTTTCATTTCTAAAGTTTCTTAAACACTCATTTTACAAGTTTACACTTCAATTGGAAATAAATTATCATGATCATGGATATTTTAACTTAAGAATATACATGTATTTATTGAATCCATTCATTCATGGAAACATTTATGATATACACATTTCTTATTCCTTGTGACATGATTATGATAGCCATTTATTTCTGTGGGAAACCCTTTTGTTAATTATTCATGTGGCACAAATATTCATGAACATTTTTTGATGGGGTACTCAGATAGTGATCCAATGAATTGATTAATTTTTAGTCTCATGATACATCATGTTTGGATATGGAGTGAATCTGATTTCCTTATCGGACATTGTAAACCATGTCTTGGCGGTTAGCCTTGACTTATGTCTACATCTTGTCATATATTGTTTCCACATTCCAATTATTCCATTATTAAATGTTCCTGTGTTCTAAATTTTATTATTCCCTATTTTAATTCATGTTAAATTCATTTTATTTCTTCAATTTAGGCTTTCTAACCCATATTTTATATTTAATTTCTATGCTTATTACCTTACTCAACTCTTTACCTCATCCCTTATATTCATGTATTCCCAAGGTTTTCCTATGCTGTTGATCTCACTAGAAGAGAGGTTCTCATTATCGATATGAGATAAAATATTGTTTCAAGATGCTTAATTGTGTCCTAATCATTCAATGACACTATATAGTAAGATCATTTTCTTGTAATTTGATTGTTAATTATGCTTAAAATGATGTAATGTTTTTTGTAAAATACTTGGTTAAATACAGTATATAAGAATTAAATGTTTGTGGATATAGTAATTATTTTTATGGTGAATTATATTACAAATTTTAAGGCATGTTTCAGTGAGTTTGATGAGTAAAATGTGAAACAATTAGAAGAATACAAGGAAATGAGGGAGTATATGTGCTTGGGTGATGATGGACAATATAAGAAGACATGATTTTATAATTTATTTTTATTCATTTTATAGTACATTAATTATTATTAATATATTAATATTTACTTTTTTATGACCCAAATTCCCTAGAAATATATACAAACCATGGATCGACATGATTTATCTAATAGAGGAGGTGTGTTTTCTTTTTAACTCTTTAGTTTTTGATTTATGTAGAATATACCTTTTCTTATTTATGTTTTCATTAAAGTCATAAATCACTTGTATTAGTGTATATAACTTATTATAATAGTAACAATGTAATTTATGATATTTAGGAATCAACTACGCGTCGATCTGATTCTTGATTTACTTAATATGATAGAAATGGTTTTGTGGATTTTCATTTATATTAAAGTGAATCATCTTGTAAATGGTGTAAAAACAATGTTAATGGATTTGGATTAATTTTAAATATAAATTATAATGGTAATATAATAATTTATGTTCTGTAGTAATGAACTATGTATTAATAAGGTGATCATATTTCTCATTATGTTTCAAAGTATCATTTTACTTTTATGATTTCAGTAAAATAAAATATCACGCATCATGGGGTCAAAGATGATAAAACACATTTGGATTAGTCTGAAAAAAATAGGATAACTATCATCAAACAATTTATGATAAAGAAGAATGAAACACAGATCAATTTGATGTTCTTATTTTTCAGTATGATCGATACCACCATTTAAACATTTTTTCATTTATTAATATGAAATAAATCTCATTAATGGGTCAAAATTAAGTAATTGAATTAAGAATGATGTAAAATTCATGTTCAATGACACCAAAATCATATTTTATTTGAAAAAATATATTAATACTGAAGATAAATCCTAAATTTAATGATATAATCAAATGTATGATTTCAAATTAGTAACATTTGTTAATAAAGGGAAAATCACTCTATTATGGGTCAAAACTATGCATATAAGCTCCGAATAGTATAAGAAATCAGTGAAATGATCTTCAAGTGATTTAAGATATTGATTAATTAACCTAAAATCAATTTGATAACTATATTATCTGGTATTATGGCATGTTTCGTGAGGAGTTTGACTTTTTATCAACATAAAAAATCAAATAAGAGTGGTATAAATTAATAAGACACTTTTATTAGTGTAAAAATTTTAAAAAATCATTATCAAAACATTTAGGATCGTTATTTAAAAATATTCTAATTATAAAATAGGATTCCTCAGTATAAATTAATATATCATTTCACCATTATGCTTCCATTAAAATGACATATCCCCCATTAAGGGGACCAAACTAAGAAAATATTGTTGGTTTGGATTTAAAAGATAGGTTATTGATCATTAATTAATTTCGGATCTATAGAATTAATCCACATGTAAATATGGTTCTTGGATAGATCAGTATGATCAATAACATTGTTTAACCCATTATATGATTATTAATATGGCATATCTCTTACCAGGGGGTCAAAACTGAGAAAACGATTTGCAAATAATGTGAACATTTATGAAAATATCCCCAAATAATTTTTTATCTGTAATTTTCAACCATACTTCATTTATATTCATATATTTATTAGTATAATGGAGTGAAGGATTTAATAATATTAAGACTTGTTAACAGAAGATAAATCATCCATGTAGGAATCAAAACTGAGTATAGAAGGTTTTTTATCTTGGGAACATATGAAAATGAGCTTGAAGTCATTTATGATATATAAGAATCAACCCTATATGTCTCAGGATTTATTTTTATCTATGTTATAGAATATTTTGGGGGTCCTTTACATTTTTAATATTGTGATCAATCTAGTAAATGGAGTTCATACCAAGAAAATGAACTCGTATTATTGTGAAAAAATTGGATAAATATCATTGAGTAATTTATGATCCATATAAATAAACTATGATCAAATCATATTAAAGGATTTATTAGTATGACTGATAGTATCATTTAACCTTTATGCATCTATTAAAATGGAATATCACTCATCGATGTTTAAAAAACTATCAAATGCATTTGGGTTGGTTTTAAAACAAAGGAGAACAATCATCAAGTAATTTTTGATCTTTTGGAGAAAACTGGATATATATACATTGATAAAAATTATTTCTATGAAAGAAAACACTGTTTAAACATTTACACATAATTTAATATGATATATCTATTAAAGGGTTTAAAATTCATGAAATTGAGAATGACATTAAAACCTTTGAAAATGGTAGTTGATTTCTTTTTTTATCCATAGGAATCAACTACGTCTCAAATTTGTTCTTGTATTGATTAGTATAAAAAAGAATCAATTTATGTAATTAAAACTTGTAAATAAAATTATGAAACACTCAAGTGGGGTTTAAAATTATAAAACAATAGTGAAATATCATGAAGAGTTAAGAAAATGATCTTTACCTCATTTATAATCTACATGAATAATTTTTTTTATCAATTTTTGGATTGGTTTTATAAATATGATAGAAAGATTCGTATATCTTCGAAATTTTATTAAATGAAAAGTAACAAAAAAAGTTGAAAATATATCGATTGTACTATGATTGTGGTGGAAATTTCAGAAAATGACTATTGAGTCATTTATGATTTGTATTAATCAATCCCATGCCAATCAGATGCTCCGATTTCTTAGTAAGATCTAAAGTATAATTTCACCTTTATGGTTTCATTAAAATTATATATCTTCTATAATGGGGTCAAAAATAATAAAACACATTTGGATTTATTTTTAAATTTATTATGATTATAAATGAGTAATTTATGATATTTAGAAGTCAACCACACATCAATTTGATACTCATATTTCTCTATTTGATCAAAAACTATGTTTAACTTTTATATGATAATTAGTTTGACATATATCCCATTATGGGGTCAAAACCAAGAAAAAAAGATACAAATTATTTTAAATTCTTGGAAAATATTCCTTAAATAATTTTTGATATATAGAAATCAAGTGTTCCTCAAACTGATGTCTGGATTGATTTGTATAATGACTAGTATGGTTCCATGTTTCCATCACATACTAAAAAAATAAAACACACCTATGTGGGGATTAAAATGAAGGAAGTGATATTGGATTTTTTTATAAAATATGTATAACTATAACACCCCAAAAGTGTAAAGGACACTTTGTTTGATAACCTATTCAACACGCAACAATGAGTTTGAACATACCGTGATATAGTGTCAAAATATTAATATTTAAACATGACCATTATAAACCAGACAATAAATTTGGTTGTATGAGTAAGAATAAACAAATTTTAAAAATTAATTATAATGGATAAAGAAAATATATTTATAAATAATCACTTAATTATTGCGGAAATATTTATAGGCTTTGAAAATAATTTTTTCACAAATAATTATTTTTGATTATTTTTTTGTAAAAATAATAAATTTTGTTTTTACACTTTTTTAAAATTTAACTAAAAAATTAACTTCATTATTTTAATCAAAGTGTCAAAATTATCTGTGGATAATGTTTTTATTTTTCTTAATTGATAATTTAGTTATATAATAGTGAAAATACTTGTTTTTTATTTAAATATTTCTTTTTTTTTGATATCATTTAACCATATATATTTTCATTTTAAAATGGTTTAAAAATAAAACTATTTAAATTATGTTTTTATGAATCAAATTAAGGTCATTGTGATCAATTTTATTCTTAATTTTAATATAATAACTTTTTTTACTTATGAAAACATATTCATTGGAAAAATGATTTTTCATTGTATCTACATGTATAATTTTACATTAAATTCTTCTACTTCTATTTATTCAATTAGGAAAAACGGATTCCAAATTTTCAATCAGATTAAATAATAATTTTTAATAATCCAATTTAATTGTTTTTCTTAATTAATAGTAAAAAAGGAAGAAATTAAATATTGTAGTTAAGGTTAAAATGGGTTTACTGGGGGTTAAAATCAAATGGTAAGGGTTAAAATAACCATTTGTTTATTCTTAGTTTATTTCCATAGTTATACCATATATCATATAAGGTTCGAGAATAAGTTATTTTTTATGCTTTTTACATGTGTAAAATTATGGGTATAATGTTTTATTTTAAAAAATTCCAAAATTTTCCTCTCCCACACTTATAGAAGGACACCCAATCTCCACACCTATTTAAACATAAATATTTATATGGTTCAAAATATACATCCCAAAATACCTTCCTTACTTCCATACCCAAATCCAAGTGTCTTTTATTTTTCTCAAATCCAATCTAGAGAGGCTTTGGTTATAATTTTAAAGAAGCAGTCTAATGAAGAGAAATAGTTATTAATCGAGTATCATTATTTTACTTCTCTTCCACCTCCTTAAAATATTAGAAAATACGGATTATATAATAACATAGTTATATCACATATAATAATATGTTATTATGTTAATTTTATAACCTAAATCCATCTCCAATTCATTCATATGGGAAACTAAACTATAATTCATTTGTACAACAGACTAGTGCCTCACGAACCAGTGTAAATTATTTTCCATTATCACCTCTAGAAACAATTTATAAGGATGGATTTGATATTTATATATTATATTAATGAAATATTAATCATTATTTATATTTACCAAAACTTAGACCTTATTACCTTACCATCCATTGAAAAATCATAACATCATTCTTGTGCATGGTGAATAACCGCTTCACAAAGCGATGTGAATAATTTTTTATTTCCACATAACATGGGTGATATATGTATGTTTATTTAAATAAATATAATAATATTTATGATAAAATTATCATCATATGAAGATAAAATAACACTTACCTTCTATCCATCATGATTGTTGAAAAATGGAAATGTTACTCATGCGTACGTACGACCTATCTTCTCTTTGACTATAATGTAGTTTATTTTTCATAAATATATTTATTGGTTCGTTTTAAGAGTATAAATAATTTATAAAAACAATAATAATTTCATGATTATTATTATGAATATGATAAAATAATGAACCCTTTGACCATGTTCAATACATTGATATTGGTTTTATATTATGTAATAGAGTCCTAAAAGACACACGACGTGAACATAACTGAAAAAGTAATTAAATGTGTCATTAAAATAAATGAAGTAAAGAGTATATGTGTGAGGGAATGAACATGTAAATGGGTTTTAATGGAAAAAATATAAGTTTATATTATAGTAGATAAAGGACATACACGACATGTCTGGACTCTAGGTAAGTGATTTCTCATTTAACTTTAATTTCTATGATACATATGTCATATTCACCACATATTTCTTTTTTATGGTATATATACTACCCTTTGAATGTTATAATAAGAATATATTTATCTTTATATAATTTAATGTTTCATTTTAAGATACATCTTTGGTTGAGGTTATGATTCAAATCTATCAAAAGTGGTTATGGTTTATTTCACAATTCCACCATTATTCTGGGTTGTTTTTATTTAAGACTCCCTTGGAGGTATTGTTGGACATTTAGTTCTTAAAAAAATATTTTATTATAATATTTTTTGTCATAAACTTTTTATGTAATATTACTGTATTCTCTCTTGGATTCTTAAAATGATTGAGAAAATGTTTTAAGAAAATATGTCATTATTTCCCTCTTTTATTGAAAATATGTTTTCCTTTATATCCATGTTTCCTGAAAATATTTTCCCAAATTATTTTCACACTATCATAATGATTTGTTTAAATAATTTTTAGCCATGTTTTATTTTTTAAAAAATGGTTAGAAATTAATCTTTTTATCATTCTCAGAATTAAGTTCTTTTTAATATTTTTGCAATAGTGTGAAAGGAATGTTTTTTAACTTATATGATATGTACGTAATTAACCTCCCTCATAAACCATAAATTATTTAAATATTAATTTATAAATGTTTATGGTTAATTTTTTTTAAAAAAAATTCTATAATATTTACTGAAATATTTTGATATTGAATAAGTGATTTCAAGTGAAATGGGTATTTTTCTCAAGAAATATTCCATGTATCTTTCGAATATATTTTCATTAATGATGATAAACTTTTATGTTATGTATTTCTTATAAATAATGTATCTATGTATCTCAATTATATGTATGAATTATTCTCACTTATTTTTATGGGGTAATACGTGCATTAATTTTATATCTCAAATTCCATCATTATGAAATTTCTGTTGATTAGGATATGAGACAATATTATAGAACCCATTTTCTCTCCATGTGTAATTATTATGTTTATTCCTTATGATTGATTTTATTTTTTGGAACACACAAATAATAAACATGTTATTATTGATGCACCCATATAGTGATCCAATGCATTGGACAAAGCTTTATCCTCAAGATTCTTAATGTATGGGAATAGTCATAAACCTAATACATTTGAGGACTTTTTCACCCATGTGATATTATCATAGAAATTAGACATGACTCCTGTTTAATTCATATTATATATTGCTAAAACATTTACTAAAATTCATCAATATTATGATACAATGTTCATTATTTTATTCTACTATATGATTTCTCATAAGCCTTATCTTTAATTATGTCTTGTTATACCTTGGACTCACTTGTTATGTTTCCTTGTCATGTTAATTCCATTATTGATCTTTTTAACACACACCTTCCTTTATGTATTTCAATTGGTTATAATATGAAAATTTATGAGATAAAATTTATTTAGGATCTCCAAAAGGACAATAAAAATATATTTTTAGTATCTTTTTGATGTATTATGAACCCAACCTTCAAAATACAATAGTTCTTTTCAATATTTGTTTTTTAATTAATGTATATTTATGTTAAAAATAAAATAATAATATTCGTAAAAGTCTCGGGTGACTTCAATTGTTATTCAATAACTGTGTATTTATTTTTTGGATTAGGACTATGATACATTAGTGAGAATCCTATAGAAAAGTATAAGGACAAGTCTATGTATTGGAAACTATCTAGGAATTTTGGTGATGTTTATAGTGATTGGTTTCAAAGAAATTAAAACATTGTCTAAATACTAAAATTATATGTGGATATATAATTTTTATACCTTGGGGGTAAAAACTCCAAAAATGGTGTATTGAGATTTGACTCAATCATCACCAAGGGCATCAAAAAGGGCCTTATTTCACACATACATTGACAATCCCAATGGATATGTTTTGGAAATATATATTCTCTTTACAAACCATCATGATGAAATTGAATAGATTATATTCATGGATGATCTAGGGTAAACCTAATGTTTGTTTGGTTGATAATTATAATGTCGGACATATTTTTTAATGAAAAAATACACCTTTTATGTTCTACGTTATGGAAGTCTAATATGATTAAGATTATAGTGGGAGAAATTTTTATTAATATAACCCTTGGGATTAGAATGGGTTTTAATAAAAAAAAATATTTGTGCAAGATAACCTTAATATTTTGTGGGAATATGATTAATGCTATTGGTAACCTTTATGTTTTATCATATCTTTGATGCTAAGGTAAAACTATTCAATTAAGAATATTTTATTTTTTGGAAAAAATAATCTATGTAGGAAACTATAGTCATTAAAAACTGATTTGATTAATAATGATATTTTGAGGTTGTTCATCATATTTTGGGAATATTATGGGATGTATATTAATATAGTTTTAGAAAAAGTACTACCCACATTTTGGGTGACAACTCATCATACCCATAAAGGGCTTAGGGATTGAAATCACAACTAAATTGTGAAACTGTTTTAATTCCTACCACTAGCCTATATGATATACTGGTTAGTAGGGCATTGTTTTTCCTTAAAGAATTTGAGATATTAATACTTTATTGATTTTGGGATACATATTTTGGGATCAATTTTTTTTTATTTTTTATTGATTAATGATATCTAGATAAATTTTTCCTTGAGTTGAGGTATAGGTAACCCCTGGTACTAACATGTGATTTAACAAGAAATAATTTTTGGGAAGGACACAATTACATTTTTCAGTATTGAGGTTATTTGGTATTTAGGGTTACAAATAAATTTATGTTGAACGTTGGGATTAGAGATTAATATGAAGGTGTATTCATTTTGGGAATAATCATACATGGTTTTAACCATTTCCAATTTTGGTTAACATTAAAATACATGAGAAATTACTTGATATCATTTTGTTAAATCAAGGTTTCAAAAAGAAGTTAATTTTTTGTTCTTTAGTTATGAAAAATTCCACATGAATACTCATAATTTGGAGAAATATATGAGATTTTGGTGAAAAATTATTAATGGATAAAATTATACTGGTCAAAAATAATATTTAATCCTAATGGAAAATGGATCACTCTTCTTAAGGAAAAATATCTATAAATAAAAAATTTATTTAGCTTTGATAAAACGATGGTGTCTTATCTCTTTTAGAAAAATTATAAGATTTTCTCCTAAATGGATATAATTTCAAAATAATTATTTAACATCCCAACAATTATCTCCTATGTGTAACCCTAGTTATTTTATAACCTTCATATTTCCCTTTTCCATTTTTCAAGAGAAAGATTTATTAACCATTTTTATGATGTCAGTTTTTCATTAAGAATTTAATATGAAACCCATTATTTCTTAGAAGAAGTTCACATTGTGAGGATGAAATTTATTTAAGGGGTTATAGTTTAACACCCAAGGATTATAAATGAAGATTATATTTGATAGCATATTTAGTACTCAATACCATGTTTAAATGAAAAGTGATATAATATTAAAATATTATTATTTAAACATGAAATTTATAACACGGATTTTACATTTTGATGTTTGAATAGGAATTAATTTTTTTTAAAATTTAGTATGATGTATAATGAAAATATATTTAAAAATATGTACATAATTTATGGTAATATCATTATCACCTTCGAAAATAATTTTTCTGAAAATAATTTTTATTAGTTTTTGTGAACAAAAGATAAAATTGATTTTTCCAATTTTAGAATATTTATATTTTAAAAATAACTTTATTTTTGGAATCAAAAATTCATAATTAATTTAGGATGAATTTAGGTTTTTTTAAAAAAAAAAATTGTTTTATAAAAAGTGAAAATTTCACGACCTGCCTTCACCAAGACGAGGGAAGGGGCAAAAAACTACCAAAACCTTCCTTCATCAAGTTGAAGGAGAGATAATGACCCCCAATTCCTATCTTCAATAGGTCCTGGAGTGATGACTAGCACCAAGGCTATAAAATCACACATAATATGGAAGGTATTACCCTTTTTATAGAAAAAGATTAGGAGATAAGATGGTAAAACCCAAAAAACACCAAAACATTATGTAATAGTAAATCAAAAAAAATTTATTCCCACATGCATGTCCAATGTAATGTGCTACAGAAAACAAGAAAACTCCATATTAAAGTACCAAAAGAAATAAAAGTAGCAATGATGACTCTTGAAGCCCAAGCTATTAAGGCTAGTACGGTCTTCAAAGTCTTCCTGGAAACCTGAAAGTAGTTTTATATACATAGGGTGAGTATACAGGTATATCCAGTAGGGAAAACCAATATCTCTCATGCACAAGTGAGGAGACATTCAAATTACCCATGAGAAATAGAGATTACCAAGGCACCTAGCAAGGATACTATCCACCCAAACTCACCAAGGCACACCCCACAAATAACGCAAGTTAGGTAAAGAAATAGTAATAAGACATTAATGTTTGGGTAACCTGCATCACTTCCCCACTGGTTATTTAGGACATACTATACATCAAACCTCCCCCACAAGTTCCATTGTAGTCCCACTGTTTCCCCAACAACAACATTATGAGATATCATAACCATGAATCCCACCCATAGACACTTGCGCCACCACAACCACACACATCCCCACCTGCAGACAATTACACACAACAACCACTACCATTCCTGAAGACACCTGGGCCATAAAAACTGTTTTGATGCCCGAAAACACATGGCCATCATACTAAATACGCTTCCGAAGCAATCATACATGCACACACCTAGGACAACAATCACAACACACCCTGCCCAAAGATTCATGGGCCACAATGAACCTAAGGTTGTCACAACCAGCCCGAGAAAGTACATGGATACCTTGAAGAGGGAGTAGAAAGGACCTAATAACCATCCACTCATAGGAATGTTGGAGAAAACACTCTCTCCCATTAAATGGGGTGTTCATCACGAAGTGATCAACGTGGGTGGGGTTCGTATAGGAAAGTCAAGAAGTAAATTTTATACATAAAAGTAAACAATAAATCATCCCAATTTAATGGTTCTAAAACCAGCACATACACAAACACGATCATTACTATTCCTATAAGCATACAAAAATTCATAATAGCCACAACCCGAGTAGAACCCATTCCTGAAATAAAAAACCCCATTGTACTCATTGTTATTATCATGGTCAAGTGTTTCCATTCAAATATACCTTAATTTCCATGAAACTAATAGGCATAGCCACAAGCCAAAAATGGAAACTAAAGGGAAAAAACCAAATAGTAATTTAAGCATTCACACCCATTTTTCTTTTAATGTCAAAACAACAAAAAGGATAAGTGAGATCGCTCTAAGTACTGGAACCAATCCAAGCCCCAAATTATGGCCCCACACAGGCTCAGGTCCACCAACCCACAACTGAATAACAGGGGAGCCCATCCCCATCCACGTCACCGCAAAAGATTCTTAATGAAATACTATACTTATTGGAAAAACAAAGCAAGGGAGTTTTTCAGATTTAACCACACTATTTATCAATTTACTACATTTATTTTCGTAAACTAGGGATATCAAACAAGAATTATTATTCATTGGGAATACATTTAATCAACCGGTTTACGTAATTAAACAGTATCCATGTTATAACTATTCATTCACAATATTATCTAGAAAAAAAGAGGTTCATTAGTGTGTAAGGAAGGAAGACCAACTGCCACTATATTTAGTAGTTGTAAGCCCATACAGTTCACCACATATAAAAAAAATAAAGGAGTACATAAACAACAACATCAAACACACCCCTTCATTCTTTAAAAATCCATTTATTATCTTTGTTATGGTTTGGTTTCAACCACTTCCAAGGAAACATTAACAAACCCACCCCGCATGATACCCACTAAAGAGATATGAAAGAAAATATTACTTGGATGATAAAGGATTAAAGTTTAATACTCATGTCAAGAATTGAGGATAATCAACTTTCCTAAAAATAAAACATGAAGTACTTAAGGCGGAGTGGGAAGAGCACTAGCTCGGGCACACAATTCGTCTCTGAAATAGGGACTCCAAGAAAACCAAGGAATTTAAGTGACCAAGGAATAAGATATCTCTGTGATAAAAGGCCAGATCCTAAAGATACATGATAAGATATCTGGAACCGCTTAAAATGAAGATCATTGTTTCACCACATGGTTGGATGGTTACACAGGATGGAATTAATTTAGATTTCATAATTATCCAAGGAGATTGTGATGATAGATTAGAGGACTCGATGTATATCCTTTAAATGGAGAAAAAATATAAGAGGGGAAAACTAGAAATGTTGTAAAGGTAGGAAATGGGGGGTCTCTCAGCTCTTAGAATATTTAAGATAAAATTTATGGGATTAGACGACCCTAAACCACATTAAAATAGGTAATAAAACATAGAAGAGAAGTTATGGGAAAACTTGGGGAATGAACCCTGACACTCCACATTGGCACTGTTCGGGTGCAGTACTGATCGGTGACTCCCTGATCAGTGGCACCATCTTTGGGGTATTTATCCATGGTATTTTTCATCGTGGTATTCCTTCATTGTATTTCCTTTGTGGTATTCCATTATTGTTTTGGGGTGTCCTACTGAGTATTGTTTTACCCACCCCTACATAGGCTTTATCCGCAAGTTTTGCATCTTGTGTAGATGATCTAATCATTGATGGAGTTCCAAGTGGTACCTTGTGAGACCAGATATTCCGAGGTGTGTTCCGACAGCTTTTCTGATGACAGTCCCAGTACCACTTACATTACATGTTGGACTGTGGCTGCAGACTCTTTTCATTTGGTGGTCTGGTTTTGGTACTATTTACTTTCTAGTACTTTCACTTTTGTACTCTGGTTGTGGGATATAGTTGTTTTAATGTAGTTTTTACTTAGTGGATTTACATTTTATCATTTGGGTCTTGGAGATGTGTGAGTGTACACATGTACTTAGGAAAATATCTCCCATTTTTGTGATATTCCTACTCAGTGCTAGTCACCAGCCCCTGGCCAATTGGAGGCGCAGTTGTGGTAGTCATATCATGGGACCATTTGGGACGGGTCATGAAGGAGTGGTATTAGAGTGATGTTCAGTTCTACTTTACGGTAGGGAGTCTATGAGTTGGGTTTGGGGAAATATTGTTAAGTGTTTTGAGTTCACCCTTCAGACCAGGGAATCCAGTGCTGGTAAGGCAGTCGACGTATCCATACACCAGGACTCTGGGATCCAAATTTTTGGCTTGGTACATGAAAACAGTCATTGAAGGGACAATAATAGTACATTTATCATATACTAATGGTTTGTATCTTCCATTTCCTTCTTCAGTCAACTCTCCATATATACTCTATTAACCATGGTATATATTGTTTTATAATTGGATATCTCCATGTAAATATCTATCCATGATTCCATTTCATGATCACGAGGATGATCTTCCTAGCGACGAGACATTGGTATAGGGTCATGTACCGAAGATAGCACCTCTGGGTGGTTGCCTAGCTATACCACCACATGTTGAATTGTTGCTACTACAAGCACTACCGGCTAAGGATGCATGCAGACTGAGCATGTTGCACGATTTCAAAGTTAATGTCCTATCATGTTTCAGGGTGAACCGGACCTTCAGGTAGTTGAGGACTAGCTGGAGGTAGTTACCTGTGCCTTCCGCCTTGTGAGGACGCCTTCCCCCAGATGGCATTCCTTGTTGTAATTCTTTTTCAAGGCCCTATGGGTGATAATTGATTTAGTTACCCTAACACACACTGATCATCTATCTCTTGGGTAGAATTCGAGAATCTCTTTAGGGAGGAGTTCTTTCCGACCATGTTGTAGTCAGTGTGCATATCAGAGTTTCTGCATCTGTAGTGGGGTAGTCAGACTATGGTGGAGTATTTGGTGATATTTACCAATCTCTCAAGCCACTCCACAGATATTGTATAAGACATATTCTTCAAGTTTCAGACCATTGATAAGGTCTTACACTTGGATATCAAGGCATCTATGATATCTCATAGCATTCCTACTTATTTTGGGGTACTTGAGTAAGCCGTAATAGTGGAGATCATTCATGTGGATAAGGAACCAGTAGTGGGTGCAGCCAGCAGGCACCAGGTAGCTGAGACCTTGATAACAAATAACTGACAAATGTTGAAGGGATCTAATTAGGTTATCTATTTTGAGAGATGATCCTTGGACAATGTATCAGCTGTGTTGGGTTCCCAAGGCAGTTCGATCCAGTTTAGGGAGAGTATGTGTTACTCGTACGATGGTCAGGGACATATAACAAAATATTTCCTGATTCATCATAAGGTCATTCAAGAGATGTTCATGGGGATACTGAGGCAGATGTAGAGTTTAGATAAGTGTGGTGTTTAGGGTGGTGGATGTGGTAGGTGCAGGAAGTTTGATCGGAGGTGGTCAGAGCTTCTAGCAATTATCACAACCTCTCCTAGGTGGTCCAAGATAGGCTCATGGAGTTATTGGATAGAGAAGATGTTAGATTCATGAAATGGAAGCTTATGACCCCATTTTTTTAGGGATGATTAGAGGTATAATCAACGGCTTTTCCACCATAGCTTCAATTTTGATAGATATAGGTTCCAATCATTCTTTTCTTACCACAAACCTTTTTTGTGACTTAAATATTCTAGTTGAACTGTTTACTCGAACCTTATTCATAGATACCCCTATAGGATGAGATTAAATGATCACACATTGGTGGTAATAGTGTGAGCTTACTCTTGGTGATGATATTTTCAGTTGGGATCTTTGGTAGATGCATCGAGGTAATAGTAATTTATTCTTGGTATGAACTGGTTATCCATAGTTCATGCTCAGATTGACTATTTCAGGAATAGAGTATAGTGTGTCCATAGTGATGGAAACAAATTTTCCTTTTTGGTGAAATGGAAACACATGCCTTGCTAGATGGACTCACACATAGGAGGGTTTAGAAAATTACTCACCAGTTGGCTAGACTCACCCTTAGTGCGGTGGATGATATGAGTCCACAGTTTTCTATAGTGATAATAGAGTATGAGGACATATTTCCTAAGGATTTTATA
Source organism: Viscum album (assembly GCA_963277665.1). NCBI lineage: Eukaryota > Viridiplantae > Streptophyta > Magnoliopsida > Santalales > Viscaceae > Viscum > Viscum album. Next base: position 1,042,425,405 of record OY728129.1, read on the forward strand.
GGATTACCTCACTAGAGGGATGTAGACTTCTATATTGATCTATACCCTAGGATAACACCAATATCTACACATGCATATCATATTTCACGAGTATGGATTCATGAGTTGAGGGTGTACTTGTAGGACTTACAGAGGAAGGGATTTGTGGGACCTAGTGTTTCACCATGGGAAACCCCAAATTTTTTCCAATAAGGTAGATAGAAGATTGATGTTATGTGTAGAAATTCAGTTCCTAAACTTGGTGACTATGATAAATAAGAATCCACTACCAATGATCGATGGCCTCTTCGATCAGTTGAATGGGGTGTAGTGGGTCTTCTATATTGACCCTAGATCTAGCAGTCACCACTATAAGTACGGGATGAGGATATACTGAATATGACATTCAGATATCGTTATGGCCCTATTAGTACATTGCTCTTCCTTTTTTCATGACGAATTCCCCATAAGTGATCATGGGACACATGAATCGTATCATTCATCATTACATATACTGGTTCATGGTAGTCTTCATTGATGACATCCTAGTGTACTTAGTATCAGAAGAGGAGCATGATAGAAACATGAGGATTATCTTAGACACACTATGGGATTACCATCTTTACAAGAATCTCTCAAAGTATTAGTTCTAGATTTAGGAGGTCAATTTTTTAGGAAATGTTATTTTAGAGGATGGAGTTGTAGTGGATCCACTAAAGATTGTGGAAGTAATTTCTGGGGTGCCACCAAAGAGTGTTAATGAGGTGCGTAGTTTTCTTTGGATTAGCTGGGTACTATCGAAGTTTTGTACCCAAATTTTCAAGAGAGGTAGAATCCTTGAAATCTTTGAAATGAAAGGGATAACATTTCTCATGGATGAATAATTTCCATGAGAGATTTCAAAAGTTCAGGAATAGATTGAAAAGTGATCCCATATTTATATTTCTAGAGGTGGGTACATAGAACATAGTGTTCTATGATTCATCAAGAAATGGGTTATGATGTATCTTGATTTGGAAGAAAGTAGATTGACTATGGTTCATGATAGTTGAGACCACAAAATCAGAACTACAATACCCATGATTTTGTGTTTGTAGTAGTAGTATTCACTTAAAATATGTGACGACACTACCAGATGGGTGATTAGTCTATCATAAACTATGAAAACAGGAGTCCCAAGTATATTTTTTCTCAAAAGGATCAGAACGTGAGATAGAGATTATGGATATATTTCTTCCAGCACTATGAATTTGAGATTTTCTATACTACTGGAAAGGGGAAAGTGTTGTAATATACTATCAATTAAAGATCTAGTTAGTTGTTTTTAAACGAGGCATCAGAGATGCTGGCCACATTGCAGATATCCTTTATGTATGGGGATGGAGCAACATACCTTCAGTTGATGGTTGTTACCCCTTAAATATTATAGTGAGTCAAGGAATCATTGTTTGGCAATACCAACTGTGAGATTTTATGAGCTCAAATGTCCATTGGGTATGACCTTGTTTGATATTAGAAACATGGGAAGCACGTCGTTATTTTCAAAGGGAACACAGTAGTACAAGTGGCATTACGCAAGGAGGTTTTGTGGGAGTTCCATAAATTGCATTTAGAATTAAATTGAGGTGTGGTGAAGATGTAATAGGACCTCAAATGTCAGTTGAAGTTTCTAGGGATGAAGAAGCCAGTTGTAGAGTTTGTTTCTCGATGCCTCACTTGTTAGCAGGTGAAGGTAAAGAACAAGGTTCCACTGGGTTTGAATCAACCCCTTGACATTCTATAATGGAAGTGGGATGGGATATAAATATACATCTTGATATTTTTACAATGTATATCCATGGTACATGATACCATCTAGGTGATCATTAATCGACTCACTATGTTGACCTACTTCTTAGCTATTGAGGAGAAGAGTTCAGAAGAGATATTGGGACGCCTCTATATGAAAAAAGATATATCAACTCCATAGAGTCCCACTAGAAATAGTCTTAAATCATGTTTCTCTTTGTACATCCTGGTTATTCAAAGGATTTTAAGAGGAATTTGGGACTTAGTTACACTTGAGAACAGTGTTTCACCCTCTGCCAGATGACCAGAAAGAGTGGACAATATAGGTTCCGAAGGACATGCTACAGGCTTGCATGTTAGATTTTGGTTGTAGTTGGGAGGACCAAATACCCTTTGTGGAGTTTACATAAAACAACAACAATCATTACACCATCAGTATGGAACAATTACAGGCCTTATACAGGAAACCCTAAAGGTCACCACATTACTGAATGTACCTAGAATATTAAGCACTCATGGGAGCGGAGTTAGTGAATGAGGCTATAGAGAAGGTGCAGATCATCCAGGAGAGAGTAAATACTAAATACGGTATATAGAATTATCATACTAATATGTAGATTAGTCCTTTAGAGTTTGAGGAAGGAGACCATTTTCTTTTTCAGGTCTCACCTCAATGAGGATTATATAGATTTGGCTGTAGTGGAAAGATATCTCTGAGGTTCATTGGATATTTTTTGATACTATGCAGGGTCAGTGAGGTAGTGTACATATCCACTCTTACACTATATGTAGATTGAGTACATGCCATCTTTAATTTTTCATAGCAAAGTAGGTATATTCATGACCCATCACATTTCATTGGATGGGGCAAGATGGACATCAAGGAAGGGGCGACTTTTGCATAGTACCTGATAAAGATCGAGGATCAGAAAGAGAGGATCCTTCATGGGTGAGTGATTCATTTGGTTTGTATCTAGTTGAAAGACGATAATATTTAGGAGAGCACAAGGGAGTGGGATGCTCTGATTCATGCTCAATACCCTCATTTGATTGAATAGACCTTGTTTTGGTTTTTCAGGGACATAAATCCCTCCGGTGGGGAAAATTTAATGACTCAGATTTTTTTTATTTTTATAAATTATTTGGAAAAATTACAAGACCAGGAACTAAGACGACATGCTATTCTAAGGCCCGGTGTTCCTAGAAAAATTCATTAAAATATGATATGTTTTCAATAGTACGTGTACATGGATTTCTTAAAAAAGTGTAATATCATTTTAATGGGTTCCAGAAATAGAAATTTGAGGGAACCATTGATTTTAAAATGGTATCTTTACCCTTAGTGTGACCTAACTTTTGTCATTGTGAGGCATATAAAGAAAAAGTCACAAAGGACATAACCATAAATAAAATTATTTTATTTTAAAATCATAATTACTCATGAATGGTGACTCAGATTGAAATAAGTGACCATTTTTAAGTTTGTATTGCGGTGTTATCTCTAGGATAGGCCTAACATCGACCAATGCGGGCTGGCTATAATGAATAGTATTTGGACATTTTCATGAATAAAATAAATTGTGAGTTTATTTTATTTTAATATTACTTCTATGTTGAGATGAAATTTATTCTAAATGATGTTCTAGGAAGGGACCCAACATTACCCTCATACCCTATAAATTACATGGAGGCTCTGGAGAGAATCCTTGGAGAATTATCTCAATAGTGACGACAAACACCGGGATCTGATATCATTCATTACAGATCACCAATGGTAATAAATCCTCAACATTGAATAATCTATATCCCATGTAAGGAGGTTTTTTCATTGTTTCAATCCCCCATTCTTAATTTCCTTGATGAATGTAGGTCAATCCATCATAGTTTTTACATTATTGTGGGATGTGTTATTATTTCAGAATTATCTAGATATTAGATTTTCCTCTTAATTTATCCTTATAAAAAGAATGAACAGAGGTCGACACGAACAACATTCAAGGTTCTTTCTTCATGTGTTCTTTTTATTTTCTCTCTTATATTTTGGACATTATTCTCTCTTATATCCTCATTATTATGGATAATCTTTTAGTGAGGCTCTGAATGTGATCGGACCCCCGGATATGATGTAAGATGAAATAGTGGAAGGAATACTTTAGATCAGGACCAATGAATAATAGAGGAGATTTTGTTTCACAGCTTTGAACACCAGAGGAATGATAGAAGCCTGGAAAAGTAGCATGGGAATCTATCAACATCGTTAGTGGTCACATGTGTGTTGGTGGATCTAGAGAGATTGGAGGCCGCATGACGTAGCATGAAATCCCATGTGATGCGGTGGTGGTTGCTGTGAGTGATGGAATGAGTAGGCTGACCCCAAAAGTAAAACGGGCTAGTGTGGCAGGTTAGACCAATGAGTTGGTTTGGACCCTGCCTAAACAAGATGTACTCAGTTGTCCGGGTTGACCTAGTAGACCTGGTCGGACACGTGTTAGACCCTATGTGTTGTGGCAGACCCAGCTCAAACATGGGCAGAGAGAATAGGCCACGGTTGATCGAGCTGTCACATGGCCACATCAGCTGGGGTACATTAAACTATCATAGACAATCAAGCTGTAATGGTGTGGTCAGTCATGGGGGAAACTGGACCATGTGGTCAACCATAGTGGTCAATAACCACGATTGTTCCATGTCCCATTGAACCGCCTTCTAAAATTTTCAAATGGCCATAACATTCACACCGGACATCTGCTTAATTAGATGTCTATGGAATTGGGTCCCTTATGACTATATTGTCATCTAGAGATATCCTAAGTGGGTTTTTCTTGGAGTGATCCTTCATCCCAATGTCTTGAGGATTTAGTTATCATGGAACGAGTGCGCTTCGAGCAAATATTTTTGTGGCAGACTATGACCTCGAAATTGTGGGTCTTATTGAGACAATGTGTCTTATAGAGACTGTATGTATTTTAAGGACCGTGTGTCTAATTGATATTTTTTATCTTATAGAGACTATGTGTTTTTTTGAGATTGTGTATCTTTTTGGTTTGAGTATACCTAGATGTTTATCATATATTTTTTATAGACACATATGTGTGTGGAGCTGATTATGCATTCCTTTGTGGTATTCCTTTGTTGTATTACATTATGGTATTTATATTGTGGTATTAATTTTTGGAATTCATTACTGGTATTACTTCGTTGTATTTCATTTGTGGTTTTGGGGTGTCCTATTGAGTATTGTTTTACTCACCCATGCATGGGATTTTTCAACATGTGATGTGTCCTGTGTAGGCAGTTGACTCTTTGAATGAGTTCTAGGAAGACTAGGACTAGGTATTGCCTTGTGAGACCGGACATGCTAAGGTGTGTTTTGGCCAATTTTCTCACAACAGTCCCAGTACCTCTTACTTTACCAGTTATATTTGTGGCTTTAGACGCTTTTCTTTTGTTGGGATTGTTTTAGCCATATTTATTTTCCAGTACTTTCCTTGTTGTTCTCTGGTTATGGGATATAGTGGTTTTCATGCATTTTTTACTTATTGCTTTTACAATTCATCATTTTTTACTCGGAGATGTATGTTTTTATAGAAGTACATAAGAAAATTCCTCCCATTTGTGGGATATGCCTACTCAGTGCTAGCCACCAACCCCTAGCCTATTGGAGGTGGGATTGGGGAAGTAACATATTGGGAACCTCTAGTACAGGTCAGGACCTTAAGTTTCATTATTTATTCATTATATATATTTATATCGTTATCCATGTAGGTGGTTAAAACCAACCCAAAAAAGAATATTCCATAATCTATGAGTGAGTCTAGCTATGAAAGTGATTATTTTGGAATAATATAATTATTCAACAATCATAATGATATTATTGACATGTTTTGATGGTGGAGAATAAGGTTTAATGTGATTTCAATTAATAATAATCAAACTCTATGATAAATTAATAATGTTACTTTGTGGAGGAATTTGTCCATACAAACACTGACATAAATTTTTTTTCTTAATGAAAAAGAAGAAAGGTGGTTAATAGTTATTCAGATAATATAAATATATCAAGTATGTTGTTAATATTTATGTCATCATATAATATTATAAACAATAAATCTAAAATTCAATTGAATAATATAATAAACTTTAGGTAAAAGTTAGTACTTACGTTGAGAACATAAGTTTCCCTTAAGGACTCCTTATAAATAGACAAATTTTGGCAAAATCATGTGTCTAGAAGCTTAAGGAAGTGGAACTATATTATAGGGTAACTAAAGATGGTATATTAATAATATAAAACAATTATTATAGATTTTTCTTGAAGGGTCGGTGAGGGGCCCCTTTTATATGTGGTGAGAATGACATTCTTTTAAATATTTCATTTTAATATATAAAGAAAATAAGTCAAGAAGGCTCCAAAATGGATAATAATGCAGTGAAGATTTTTTTAATCTACACTTCAAATAAATAAAGTAGGAAATTTTTTAACATGTTAGTAATTTTACCCCTTCGGTTAACCATGTTTACCCCTTTTAGTTATTACCATGCTAACTATTTTTTACCTAAGTAATTTATATTTTAGTAAAAAATATAAAGAGACCCATATTAACAATTTTTGATTTTAATAACATAAATTTAATCTCCATATAATCTAATTCATATTATAAATAATTCAAAATTAACTTTTAAATTTAAATAATTAATACATAAAAAAATATTTTTGTATAAAAAATATTTTTTTTGAGATTAAGTGATCTTCATCTTATTTATTAATGATTACCAATTGAATGAGTGATAAAATATTTTTCTATAGGTTTGAAAAGTATATTACATTCTTTCTTTATAATAGATTATTTTATTTAATAAGATAAAAAATACTCAATGTTAATAAAACAATTCTTTTAATATAACACTTTTATGATTATCACAAAAATTAACTTTAATCCTAAAAATATTATTCCTTCCCTTAAAATGAAATTGAACTTATTACATAATATGAGAAAACGAATCTAAAATACGGAATATTTTTTTAAATTATTTAATTTCAAAAATTGATGGAATCTAGTTTTTAATATAAGCGAATAAAAATAGTTTTTAGTGTAAAATATTAATTACATTTCCAAAACACAGAACATTGTTTTTATAAATTAAATATTTTATTCTTAAATGAATAATTTTTCTCATTAAATATATTTTTTTATAAATAAAAATTTATATGTTTTTACCTTACACATACCTTTTGATATTTTCATAAAGGATAAGATTCTAGTAAAAATAGTATTTTTCACTATTCACCTAAAAATAATTAATTCAGAAAAATCTAAAAAAACCACCTATAATTTTATAATGATTAATATAAATATGGAACCCTTTTATAAAATATAAACCCAAAAATTTTAGATATTTAATTTTTATGATAAAAAAAAAGGATCTTTAGAGTGTACATTTTGCAATAGTTTTTATATGGTGTTCTCCAGATATAGTAGGGTCTCTAGTATTACAGTGTGTTTTGACCGACGAAATAAGTAGTCATTAGAGAAAAGAAAGTCTTTAGACACAAGATTAAAGGTTCCAAAACAAATAAAATGAAATTTAATTTCTATTAAATATTAGGATAAAAATCATTGAATAATTTTTGAAATGTTAGGAATGATAATGTGTCATGCCGTGTTAACATTTACCCAAGATGACCAAAAGTTCCTTTAAATGTTTTATAATAGTAAAATGTACATTTAACGGTAAAAAACATTGAAAAAAACTTCAATTAATTTAAAATAATATGAAAACTATATTTGAATTATTTTTTATGTTTATGAGTAAACATTAAATCAATCTAACATGTTGTGTTCTTAGAGTGACTGAATAAGGAGTTTTCAAAGAAGTGAATGTCTATAAACAAATGTGTGATAGGGTCACCAACAAGAAGAGAACTCCAATTTATATGAAATTATAGGAAATAAATCTTAGAATTATTTTTTAAAGTCTAGGACTGATGGATTCTCAATCCTAGTTTTCATCTGTCTTGGATTATTAAAATAACCTCTTTTGTGATTTTAAAAAATTAAATCATGTGTGTAATGGTCAAAACCATATATAATGTCCCTGTATTATTGTGAAATGATAAGAAAAATATATTTTCATTATCTTATATATGTATAATGAGAACTAATTTCAATCTATCATGTAGTGTGCTCAAAATTACTAAATAAGTACTTCTTAGAGAATTAACTATCATTAAAAACCTTTTCTAGAGGATAAAAATAAATAAAATGACCCAAAATTTCCATGAAATCATAGTAAAATAACCATATATTTATTTTTAGAATTTAATTACTAAAATCATGATAATAAGTGTTGTTTTATGGTTGATATGCTCATTAATACCCCTTTAGTGTTTTAAAAACACAAAAATGAGATTATAATGGTTAAAATAATATAAAAAACATTATGTTGAAGAGAGATCATAGTGAAACTATATTTTAAAAATTTATGATTCATACAACCATATTTGATGTGTTTTTACTCGGTTGGGATGATTAAATAGTTATTAAAGAGGTAATATTCTTTAAAAACCATGTGACAGAGGGTCAAAACCATGAAAACGACCTTTGATTTCCAATATTTCATAGGAAACCAACCATATATTTATTTTTAAAATTTATAATAAATAAATATGGTAAAATGAGTTTTCATTTCCCTAGGATGACTAAAAACATAATTTAGTGTTTTAAAAAATAAAAACATCTTTTAATGGTCAAAAGCATAGAAAAATAACTCAGATTGACATGAAAAAAAAGAAAACATATACAGAAATTATTTTTTGTGTATGCTAAGATGGGATTCTAATTTGAAATGAAATGTTCCTTGAATGAATGAGTAAACATTGATTTAAGAATTAGCGATCTTGAAAATCATGATCCAGAGATCAATACTAAGAAAACAACCATAGATTTTTCTTAAATCATAAGAGTATAATTGTATATTGATTTTTTCAAAACAAAAGAAACTAATGGTTCATTAACCAGAGTTAGTTTTTGTTCAATATAACCAAAAGAACAATCTTAGTGTTTTAAAAAACTAAAATGTTCTTGTAATGATCCAAACCATAGAAAAAACATTTAATCCTTGTGAAATTATAGGGAAACGATATATGAATTATTTTTGATGTGTCTGAGAAGAAGTCAAATCAATATGATGTCATACATGCGTAGAATGACTAAGTAAGAAGGTATAAGATAAACAATTATTAAAAACATGTAATATGTTAAAATTATATGACTACTGCCGGATTATTATACTAATTTTCAGTTAAAATAATCTAGTGATAAATTATGGATGGTAATGGGTGGAGTGACTGACCATAGCCAGGCGGGCCTTGGATTACATGATCAGTTAGGAGGCTCACAGGGGATCAACGAATCTGAGGAGGGGTTTGTCAGAATAGATCATTAATTATTGTATTTGGTGGGAGGTGACTTTGAGGATCATAAGAAAATAAAGGTAGAGGAATTTAAAAACTGTAAGCAGTGTTATATTGAGAGTTTCCCTTCTCAAGATAATGCTAGAATAACCATCATATAGGTGAATCTGTTTTCATATTTAACTAGGGGTGACATTTTTGGAAAAAAAATCTATTGAACCATTGTCCTCTAAGAGTTAAAATCTGGTAGATGTATCTTAATTTGAAGAAGAAAAATATTAGAAATATAGAGACTATAAAGGTGATAAAATCCATGAAAAGATAACTCCTCACCTATAAAGGATGGTGATAAATCTAATGGAAGGTTGAAAGACCTCTGTAAATTCCATATTAGAGCAACATGGAATTGATTCCAAGACACTTACTGGTTAGGATACATTTTTTACTGATCTTCCTACATTTAAAAAAATTTATGGGATAGAGTGGGGGCCTACAACAGATTCTAGTACTCTTATTCGATTAACTAAATTGGATTTCTCTCCTAAACATAATGTTGGTAACTCTATTCATTTGAAGTCACCTTAAAAATTTTCAAACATTATATTAAAGTATGAAAATGATTATTTTCAAGGAAAATTTGGTCCGCCAAAAGCGATCTCATCTAATGGAAATCATCCCCACGATGATGTTGTATACGATAAGTCCTCCATAAATATTTCCAATTATTCTCCTACTATGGGTAGTCTATAGTCTCTAGACCATGCCTATACTACTTTTAAGGCTTTAAAAACTGATCAAAATTATTATTTTTTTACTCAAACAACTAGTCCAATGACCCTAATCCATGTTTCTATTGTATTAATCAATGAATGTGGACATAAGGAGGCTCATTAATATCCAATTTTTTCAAGCATTATTGATGTATCTATGTTTTCCATGGAAGTTGTAAGTGATACCGAAAGTTTTGAGTCAGAACCCTCATGCTGGTGAAAACATGACTCTTATATATAATGAAACAATGAATTACCAAGCCCATATGATTCCTCCTAAAAGTAGGTAGATGAGAGTCAACAATAGTCTTTTAAGAGCACATCACAAAGTGTTTAGTCATATTCCCACTCTAGATTTTGTAAAAAGAATATTTTTTTCATGGTTAAGAATTAGAATAGATCATTTGTAAGGGACTCATTACTAAAGTAACGTGACAAGGATCATGCAATAGGTTCATCTGGATAATAGGATACTCAGGTATTGGAGGGTCCCACCCCACCTGATGAAGATTTTGGTTCTCAAGTTTATGTTGAAAAAAATGTGAAAATCCAAAATCTCAGAGTAGTGGCGTCACCTAATAGTTCGGGGTTATATAAGATGAGTATTTTCTCAGCTAGCTTGGAAGGAGTCTTCTTTAATCTTGTATTATTTTTCTGGTAGTTTTTTCTTCAATTATTATAGAGGTGAACATTCAATTATTTTCAATTTTATCCCCCCTTTTAAATATTTCTTTTAATTCAATAAAATATCCCTGGGTTTGGGTCTCCAAAATCATTGTCTCGGGCTATCTCTGATTAGAACATATAAGTAAATATATATCTTACTACTATATAGTCATGTTTTCAAAGTGATACCATTTACCATTACATAAAGTAATACTACCAAATAGTGGGATCTTATAAGTGCTAGATAAAATCTTTGATAGATGTTACCTTTATAAGTGATGAAAAAGTGTTGTTAAAAGTGTACCATTTAACAACACTTTTTTAGTGCGGTTAAATGTACCACTTTATCCACTATTTTCGTAGAACTAAATTTTTTCCCTTTATCAGTGTTAAAGCACTTTCTTTTAGTGTGGATAAGAGATGAAGTTCATAAAAAATCTATATTATAAAAAATCATAGTTTATGATATATGTATATTTATATTTATTGCAATATAATATATTATATTAATTATGATTTATATAATACTAAATATGTATTTACACATAATAGGTTTTAGATTCAGTAAATTTTGGTTTAAAAAATTATTAATAATTAATATTAATTAAATTTTGAATAATTAGTATTCAAAAATAAATATTAATTAACATTTTGGTGATAGAAAAAATAAATAAATTAATTATTCATTTAAAATAAGGGGAAAACATGACTTGAACTTCAAAAGACCATAACTTTTGATCCTAGTGTCAATTTGGGCTTCAAAAGATGTCAAATAAAAGGTTGAAAAAATATTTACACGGTTTGGACAAGGGGCCTCAATCCATGTTTCTTATCAGTCAAAAAAGTTCTAAAAGGCCTTTAAAGCTATGTTTTGGGCTGGGATTTCCTAAATATTTAACATTTAATGGAATTTTAACTTTTTTTTAATAAGTTCTTCTTATATTATTTTATGGGAGACTAGATTTATTCCCCAATATTATTATCATATGAATATTGTAGTTTCAAAATTAATTTTTTTCATATTTTAGTGTTATTTATAATTTCAAATATAAATATATATATATTCATATATTTACAAATAATAATTCAATTATATCAATAAATATTTAAAAATATATACATGTAACATATTTTTTTAATATATAAATCATATAGAAATAAAAAATAATCCATTTTATTTACCTTGTAATATTGTATGAATATTTATATACTTCTAAAAATATATAAATAATGTTTTTTAATATAAATGGGTGTGTGTGTTAATGAACAGATATATATTTATGTATTTTTTAAATATATAAATATATATATACATATATATATACAAACATATATATACATATATATATATATATATTAAAATAAGTGTCTATTGTCATATATATATACTTATATGTATACATATATAGAAATATTGTTTTAAATATATAGTAATTAAAATTTTCTACCCATGTGGTAAGGATATTTATTGAGAAGGTGGTGGATAGGGGTTCAAATCTCACTATATTAATATTAATTCAACACTTAATGGAGTTGTATTTTGGTGGGAAAATGAGGGTGTGGTCACTTGATTGTGTTGATAAAGGCCCCCATTTATCATTGATCAAATAAAATTCATGTGTTGATAAATTCCATATTTGTATTAGTGTATGTTTATTAATATGAACTAACATATATATATATATATGTATATATGTATGTATATTAATACATTTTTATAAAATAAATAAATCTATTTTTTTAAAATAAAATGGATAATAAAAGTTTACTTCCATATGGTTTATATATTTTAATATATATACATAAGTGGTTAGATATTTATTTATTCAACTAGATTTTTATATACAAATATATATATATAATAATAATAATACTATATGAAAAATGACAATAATTTCGACACTATAATGTCTATATAAATTTCATGTGAGGGAATAAACTCAGTCTTCCCCAAAAAAAGACAAGAAGTCTGCCTTAATCAATGCTAAAATTCCATCAAATGTTCACAAATTAGGCTATAAAAACTAATGACATGGTTTGGAGTCCTTATGAGCCTATTTGAAAAAATAAAACATTGTGTTACCAAAACATGACAATATTAGACATAATATATCATTTCATAAGGTTTGATTTGATGCATTATAGAGAAAAAAAGGACACCCAGATCAAAATTTATGGTCGTTGGAAGTTCAAGTCAGGTTATAAACTTATATTATGATAATAATTTATTAACTAATTTCGTTATCACTAAATTGTTATTAAATTCCTTCTACTCAATACTAATTATAAAATTTTAATTATTATTAATTCTTAATAATTTTATAAATCATTATTTAATAAATTTATTATATATTAAGTGTAAATAAAAATTTTGTATTTTATAAATAAAATTTAAGGAAATATATTATATCTATAATTATATAAAGATATTTATATACTAAAATTTGATATTTAATAGTATATGAACTATTAATTCATAATGTTTATCTTTTATAAATTTTTAAAAAGTTACTTTACTGTGGATAAATTATTATCTAAATTTTCTAAGATAAAAAAGGCCGAAAAAGGGTGAACTTTTACTGGTTTTCTTAGAGCTAAAAAAGGTTACCTTTACTAGTGATTTTTTAGCACTGATAAAAGTTCCTCATCACTAATAATGTATAGAACTCAAATGTACAGAATCTATTGTGGTGTTGCATGAGAATTCCCAATAACACCTAATATATCAAATGTAATTTTATGTATATAAACATGGAAAATATTGTAGTTTACATGTATAAATATCTATAATATAATATTAATATTAATAAATCTATTTAAACAGAAATAAATTAGATTGGAAACAATATATTTAAATACCTATAATTATTATGTAACACTACAAAAAAGATCAAACAATGAGATACCTTGATTTTTGTAATTCTATCCTTAAATAGAGTGCTTCTTTGTCCTTAAAATTGAAATAAAATTAATTTTTTTTTGTAAAGGGGTGAAAATAGAAGGGGTTGATAGAATTTTATTTAGATTGAATTAAGGAAGATCAACAAGGGGGGTTATATTGTTTTTTTGAGGGAAATAAATTATAAATGTGTATCAGTTTAATTTTTTTTAAACTTGGTTGGAAAGGAGTTTGGGCCCCTAAAACCTTTAGCCCATGGTAAAGGAATCATAGTCTCTAATGTCTTTACACAAAATATTGATCAGAAGGTGTTAGTGGCCCCAACGTCTTCTGCGAAAGGGAATATAATTTTTTTTTATTTTTAACCATTATATTTGAATATTTAATTTTCTAAATTTATATATATATATATATTAAAAAAATTTAGTGTAATTTAACTATTATGTTACCTAACATTACTTCTATTAATGTAGAATGAGAATGTAATAAAAACTATGACTCAAATCTCCATTTTAAATGGTAGGGTGCACTAGAAATCGTTATAGACTTCCAATGTGTGATTTAGCTTTTCATTTTAGAGAACTGAATTAATAATATAATATTATTAATTGTACATTATCAATAATAAGTAATTAATTTATAATTCATAATTAATTATTAGTAATTAATTAATATTTAGTGACTTATGAATATTTAGTTATTAATTAATAAATAGACAATAAATAATATTAATTATTAAATACTAATAAGTATTTAGTAATTAATTAATAATAATTATTAGTTAGCAATTAAATTATAATTAATAACTAATTAGTAATTGATGAATAAAAATTTAAAAGTTTGTATTAATTATTTACTAATTTATTAATTAAAAATTAATATTTATTTATTTATTTATTAGTTAATAATAATTAATAATTACAAAGTATTTAAAGATTAATAATAATATGTAACTGATTAATAATAATTACTAAGTAATGAATATAAATTCAGAATTTGTAATTAATTAAAAATAACTAATAATTTATTAACTGAAACTAAAACTTATTAATTGATAAGAATAATTAATTTTATTAAAAAATGTTGTGTTCGGGCCCCTTTACTAGGTAAATAAGAAAATAATCCCTTTAAAAGTTGGGAGCGAACCCAATACAAGAAAAATCATCCCAAATGCAGTATAACATGATGGTCCAAGGAAAGTCCAAACAAAACCAAGAGGACCATAATAAAAAACCCCCAAAAAAGGAACACCATGGGACCTAATGGAAAATAGCCAAAAACAACCCTAGACTACCACCGCTATTGGTTCATGCCTTCGACGGAGACCATGCCAGTGCAAATAAACCAATGTGGCACACAAGGAGAGCTATGTCCGACCCTAATACCTACTGGACCATACCCTGAATCTCATTGGCCACAGCTCACAACAAAAGAGTGGTGAACATAAGGGGGATCCGACAGTTACCAATACAAAGGGTCGTGTAAGCCACTCCGAGCAATGGACCCACATCAGCTCTGCTCACCCATTGAAGAAGTGACCCCTAGCCCCCATCGTAGATTCATCTCCTTCCCTGTGACCCATGACCATAAATCCACGGAGTTCTGGCCATAAAAAATTATCCAAGGAAGACTGGTGCTTTGGACACCACCCATAGAAGCTGCCTCCCCAAAACTGGTCAATATCTCCCAATAACGTGAGAAAAAAAATCTAGTCCCCATGTCAAGCGGGGGATTAACTTCACCACATCCCAAAAAATACCTCTGTCATTGAATGGGGGGTATTACATATGATTACTTCCACAAAATTACACATGAATCTTCCAATTCCATAATATGTGGACTTCATATTCGTAAGATTTCTATGCTCATTACCAACCCATGAATAAGGCTACTGTTTGTATTTGTCACTTGTATCACCATCGAACGCAGCCTTCCCCTGACTTTATGCATGTTTGAAAGAGACTTAGTTTCCTGGACCTCTGAGTTATATAAATAGTTTCCCTCTATTCAGAAAAAAGTGGGGTTCTACACGCTTAAGAGGGGGCTCCCCACCACCTGTTAAAAATTTATTTACTAATAATAATTAGTTTATAAAAAATAATTAATAAAATCTATTTTGTAGTTAATTTATAACAAATAATTACTATTAATTAATAATTACTAATTAATTAAAAATACTTATTTATCATTAATTAATTAATAGTTATTAGTTATCATAAGTTAGTTATTAATAATTAATAACTACCAATTGATAATAATAATTAATAATCAGATTATAATTAACTATAACAAGGAAATCACTAAATTCAATTACTACCTTATAAATAATAATTAATAATCAAAATTTGTTTTTTATTTAGTAATTAATTAATAAATAATAATTATTTAACAATTATTTATTAATCAATAATTTTAAATAAATAGTTTTTATTTAATTATAATTAAAATTTATTATTAACAATTGAAAATTATTTAATATTTACTATTTAATTAATAGTGAGGAATTGATTAAAAATTATTGTTTATTATTAATTAAATAATAATAATAATTTATTATTATTCAAAAAAATTATTAATTATTATTTAGTAATTATTACATATTACATATTATTTATTAATTACTAATAATTAATTATTATATGATCTCATCTTCTAGGTTTCGACAATGGATTTCCCACATGATTCAGACTTCCAACTTGAAGAAGCCCTTGCAGTTTTTGCTAGTTTTCTAAGCTTTCAATTTTAGTCGATCCATAAGAAAAGAAGGTGGGAAAAGTCTATGAATGATGATTTGAGTTTTCAAGCATTGTTCAGAGATTCGACCATGGAACATTTCCCTATTTAATGATCCACAAAAATTGTTTCAATGTACTGGGATGCTATTTCATAATGACTAGACCATTATAAGTACCTGGTTGTTTCTAAGCTTGTACTCCAAAAAGACACAACTCCATAGTGTCTTAATGAACTAGTTGTTATATTTTCAAATATTTGGGGTTTTTTGGATTATAAGTGCATTTATCTTGGACATGTATTTTTTATTTTCTAATTTCACATGGTTGGTCAATGGAAAAATCTATAGAGCTTTGGATCCCTCTTCTTAAAACCTGCCGTAGTCTACATCCATGAATAGATGTAATAATTTTATCCCTCTTCCATTAAAAAAAATATTGTGTAGGTGTGGATCCAAAATACATGTGTTGAAGTAGGTTCTCAGGCATCCTAAAATTATATATGCCATTTTCACTATAGTTTTAGTTCCATTTTGAATAGTTATGGACACCAAATCAGTTTGGTTTGGGAAATTTTCTGGTGTACTTGTTTAGACTGATATGAATTCTAGCTTTATATATAAGGTAATTTTATCCACTGAGAATGATGAAATTAATTTTCGAGTTGAATATCAGAGTCTTATGAAATTTTGTGACAAATTCAATGTTATTGGACATTCATGTAATCCATTCCAGAAGAGAATGGTTTGTTGGATCTATTCTCACAAGGTTCAGGTTGACAACGACACTAAGAGGAATAAGTCCACTGAGAATTTTCTTTTGGTTAATGATCTCTCTAAGGCTATCCTGAATGGAAATGTGGAGGTTAGAACCTCTTTATATTGGGTAGATTTGGAGTCCACTCAAGAGGATGAGACTATTGAGAAGCCTAATATTAATGTTAATTGTCGTAAAATACATGGGGGACAAGGATCTCCTTAGAAAAATGAAGTCCACTAACTTTCAAAAATAGGGAATTCTTTGAACACAGCTTACCCAAGGTCAAGAATCCCATTGACATTCACTCATATGGGACACTGTCTATGGTTCAGGCCTGGCTAGATCTATATATGGGCATGCAAAAATGTGGATCAGGCTCTCCTTCTAAGATGAGTAAACATTTTCAATATGGTGAGGGATCTTGGGTGAATTATATTGATATATAAATGGAAAGGCAGCTAAGTCTTGTAGAGTTTTCATTTAAATATTTTTTAATAGGTATGGAAGATGTAAAATTAAAATTTATTGATGTCCAAACTAGTGAGGAATCAACTGCTCAAGCTTTGGATGATTAATAATTGTTCCGGGAACAAAAAACATCTACAGATAAAGGTAAAGGAAAGACCATGTTTAATTTTGGCACATCAATGAAACTCGAACTAAAGGGACCTTCATCTATTAAACCTGATCAGGGTAACTTGGGTCACATTAGAGCTTCGTGAACTTCACTAAATCCATATCCCACTTCTTCAAATTGAGTAGTAATACATGTACCAGCTACCAAATCATTCTTGTCACTAAATGTTTGAACTGAGGAGTCATGAATGGGTTATCCTAAGGTGGAAAATTACTCTGGAAAAGTCATGGTGGTTACTCTTAAAAAAGATGTCTACTCTGGTCAACTTTCATATCCTCCTCACCTCTTTGACATTATGAAGTATATATGTGCAATTATAGGAAATCCATTATTCAATAATGTAAGGAGGAAAATATGATTTATTTAAATACAAAAAAACAATACTGGAGGATATTAATATTGATAGGTCACCCCAAGTCATTCATAAGGCTATGGAATAATGGATTGACTTATAAGTCGATCACATTTTTGAAAAAATAGATCCTGAAACCTTTAGTATACATAATTACCATGATGTTATGGAATTTATTTCCTTCAAAATTGATGATAAAATTAGATAAAAAAATTCATATATTTTGAACCTCTCATGGAAAAGTATGTAATGGATCATTGGTGAAGAGGCCAAATTTGGATGATTGAATTCATAAAACTCAGATAAAGAATAGGATATAAGATCAAAAATAAAGGAATAAAAATTATACTACATGATGGGGATGAATTATAGTTTAAAAATAACTCCATATTTTCTGACTCCTTAATAGATAAAAGTATCATAGTTATTAAAATCTGATAATCCCAAAATAAATGTATCAGTATTAAAAACAACCAATATAACCATAAGATAAAATCAAATCTATAAATATTTTGAATTAGAATTTTAAATTACCAATAAAATTAATATGTACATTTAAATTATAAAGCTATCAGTATTTTATTAATTAAAAAATAGACAATAATATTATCATATTTTAATTAAAAACTGTAGAGTGTATATTTACCAATCAAATAACCCTAAAATTTGTTATGAAATTCTCACTTTTTAACCAAAGTGAATGCTCGATCTATAGAACAGATATGAGGTATCATTGAATGTATCCCATAAAAATGTATCCACTTCTTAAATCATGAGTCTTGGATATACATTCCATACACAGTACTGCCTCATCCATCTCTTTCATAATTTCCTTGATACTAAAATTGGTATCTTAGTTTCACCCATTACTATGATCGGTAGCCTGGTGATTTTGCTTTAACAGCCCAATTTTCTCAATCATTAACTACTAGCTCATTTTTATTACCCCTTAACTAATAGCCTAGTAAAAAATTACAAGAACAAATTCTAAATGTTTTTTTAAGGAAATCCTCATGATCATAAGCTCTATCAAAACACACCAAAGGAAAAAGAATTTATGGTATATTAATTTGAATATAGTTGAAGAATTCAACTTATTATAGGTATTAGAATTATTTTATAGTCACTAAAAATTATTCTAATCCATGAGGTGTAGCACTTTTAATAAAAAATCTTCAAATGGTTATATTTTGAACAAAATGAGGTCTGTTCAAATTATATCAACAATATATTTTTATTCAACTTATAATAGATTTAAATTAATTCCATTTCTACTGATGAGTTAGTTTATCACTGGTACAGTGCATCACTTTGACTGGTGAAAGTAATGTTCATTTCATAATTCAAATAAATAGTATATTATGGATACTGTAAAGTTGTTGTATTCTAAAATTTATTAGATTACTAGAATTTTATAAATCAGTCTCATTAGTATTTTTTTTAAATATCAAGTTATCAATAATTCATTAAATAATTATATATATATTTAAATCATCAAAGATAAAAAAATAAGGTAATGTTAGAAAAAAAATACATAATGAAGTGTTTTAAGGTATTAGAAGTAAGTAAAGTGGGGGAATGAATCAAAAATATCCCCATTTTAGAAAAACAATACTTAATGAAAAATTTACCAGAATTGAAAATTTATTGCTGTATTTCTCCTTATATATATTTGGATGCAAATATTTAAATTTTATTCCATTTAAAATTTTTCTATTTCTGAAAAATGTTCTCTCATTTGGAAGCGTATAAATTATTTAATTTTCGGCCAAAGGTATTTTTTTTATTAAAAAATGGAAACCCCTCATTATTTCTAGGTATAAGGGAACCCATTATATTCCTCATAGGTCATGCGGTGAAAATGGAAAAGGAAATGTCTCCATGAGGGTCTAATAAATTACCCAAAGTCCCAAGTCCCATAGACCCATTACCACATATGCATGGACATTCTCCTTCCTTCGCCCTACTTTATTAGTGGCCACCTTCCCCAACTCCATTATGGGAATCCTACCGGATAAGACTTCATAAACCAGAGTCTCAATCCACCGCCACTATCTAATGGGGTTCCTCATCATCTACAAAAGTTTCACCATCAACTTGCAGTATCCCATTAAACCTCATAAGTTTACATCATCCATGTTTCCATTATCATTACCCATCCATGTAAAATATCATCCCATTATCGCATGTCACCTCATGTTTCTGATCACCAGAGATAGTCTCCCCACTATCAATCTGAGCACTAGAATCAAAGTGATGTCACCCCTACATGTGTTCACTAATAGGGAAGAAAATACCACCACCATTATTAATTAGAGGAAATATGGGAAACAACATTTAAATAAAACCCCATCCATAGTAGATTGACTTGAAGAGTCCCAACCAATGTGGTTGGGACTCATATGTGATTTAGAAGCATTTCTCACCCTTTAAAAAATACAATCTCCCCTTTCTCTTTTAAATATTATTTTTCCGTCTTGATAAAGAAAAATAATCTCCCCCATTTTCATATCTCCCACTTTAAGAACCAGAACATTCTCCCTATTTATGAAATATTTATGTAAGATTGTAATTTTTAATAACATTTTCCCCTTTTATGGTTTTCATAAATATTGGTAAAGAATGAAATTTTTATCATATAACAGTTATGGAAAAAAATTCTATATACAGAAAAATAGGTAAAAAGATGTTATAAAGATTATCCGAGTGGTAAATCATTCATGTAAAATTAAATGGAAACAAAATTATAAAAATATTGAAAATAAAGACATATAATGATAACATCATCATCAATAATCTTGAAAAATATTTTACAGGTCAGAGTTTATGGTAATAGGAAATAATAAATTTAGAAATCAAATAAGTTAATTCATTTTTTAATCAGGTGTTTTAGATTATTGATGTATTTCCATTGAACGGTAAGTATTTCATCTTAAGCGTAGAAATCATGCTCAAAATAAGTTTCTATTTATAGAATGATTATTTCCTGATCTTTTAACTTACGGTCCAATTTAGCATGTTTTTGATCTATTTATATTAACTTCTAAGTCTACTTGTGAAAATATCCATTCTTCCTAATGATCTTCATATTCGGGTCTCTATCTATTGATTTTGATGTATTTTGACATTTTGTAGGGATTTAACTGATGATGAAATTTATTCAACTTTTATTTCAATAAATTTTGGAATATCATCCAGAACTATTTACTTCTCACTAAGAATTTAATCTTACTAATTGTGACAAATCAGGTTCTGATCAATAACAATCACATCCCTAAATTATTATTTGAAATAATTTTCAAATTATTCAATTTATAATCAGATATAACTATTTCAAATTTTAATTCTTTTAGATCTTCTTTGAAATTTTATTGGATTTGAAGTTTATATAAATGTCAAGGCCACTGGGGGTTGAATCAATGCTGATCCGTTATAATATATTTTCTCCTTAAATTAACCCTTTGTAACTATTTATAATTTTTATCCCTTTTAACCTTATATAACACCCACAATCACGTGAATAGATATGGAATTAATTCAAGGAACCCATGATTCACATATTTCACCTCTGGTGTGGGTGACTACGACATTATCTTGGTGACTCCCATCAGTCTATAAAATTCACTATGATAAGAAGTGAATACAATTGTTCTCACTCTCTTTAAGATCATTTTATCTCACAACAGGTAATTATATTAACTCATATTATTTATAAATTTTTCTTATATCCACAATCCAAAAAAAAGTTAAGAATCTTTTCAACACATCTTACAAAACTCTGTCCAGTAGAAGTTTGTCTGGTACACTCAAAAACTCCATGTGGTAAGTCTCTATCTGATGCAGCACTATCCACCACAACTCGGTACAATACACCTCAGTTTAGTACACATTAGATTCTACTTGATATACCAATATTTATAATACTTTCTTCGGGTACCTATATCTTGTATTCTTATATCGTTTATACCTTTCATCACACCGGTGTACAACACACCCATGTATAGTGCCTCTACCTCAACAAAGTGTTTCCTTGTTTTTAAATTTCCAATGATCCTCTAAAAAAATATTTTGGACTTTGGATATCTCATGCATTGGAATACTATATATTTATATAGTATTTTCATCCATTATTATATGCACTGTTCTAGAAGAAATGGAAGGATCCCAAAACGATAAATTCTAATATTTTCACTCAACTAATTTTTTTTCTAATCCTCTAAAAAATTCTAAAAATATTATAATGTTTCTTTAAAACTCATCCTTTAGAAATGTTATTAAACTCAAAGATATATTTAAAATTTAAATAATGAAATTACTTCATCATTTTTATGGGATTTTCAAAATTTATATAAACGTTCTAAGAACACCCTAAAGAAATGTTTGTTCCATGTATCATTATAAGAACATCGTGTCTCGTGTTGTTCTACCCCTCTTCCCACTATATTTTCTGAATTTTCTAATTACCTTAGTCTGGTACAATATATTCTCTCTATCATGTTCTCTACATATTCCGCCTTTTTCTTATGGATTTCACAAAAGATTTTCCAAATTTATTTTTCCAATTAATGGGGATGTCTTCTTCCAATTCATCCTCTATCCACTAAAACGTCATATAGGACATGGTACATGAGACTCTATCTCGTATAACATCATATAAATTTCTATAAAATAACATCATAATTCTCTGTTGAATGATCACTCTTCTTCTGAACCATTAGATGAATGTATGGTTGGACTTATGAAAAATTTAATCTTATAAAAATGGATCTCTTTATCTAATACAACACCTTATCTTTATATGTACAATCACATTTAGATTCCTTCTTCATTTTTATTAGTCTGATGTAATTTTTAAATATTTATCCATTGGAAACATGTTACACATCATTCACAACATCATTGTATATGTTGAACTCCATATATCTATGCCCCATTATTTTTTCAACATATCAATCAAATCAACATTAGAGAAAAAAATTCATTCATCACAAACTTCATGACTTCATAACATCAAAATTCGTATAGATTGAAACTTCATTACTTCATAATGGTTACTTCATACAAAATATTAGACAAAAACATTATATGCCTCTATCTAGTAGAATAATTTTGATGGATTCATACTTCTTTATTTGATCATTAATTAAAACTCTACCCTATTGTACCTTGAACTTTTTAATTCTTATAACATGATCTTTTTATGAAAAACAACTTCTCTGCCTTT
The DNA here is from genome assembly GCA_963277665.1 of Viscum album. NCBI lineage: Eukaryota > Viridiplantae > Streptophyta > Magnoliopsida > Santalales > Viscaceae > Viscum > Viscum album. Next base: position 1,042,448,625 of record OY728129.1, read on the forward strand.
ATAAAAACACATAAAAACTCATTTGGGATCATGAATTAGTCCATGATGTTAGGTAATTAAAGATCTTAATTAATTTTCATACTAAATAAAGAAAATTTATAAAACATAGTAGGGAAACATCCTTCAACATCTTCATCAATAACACATTAGTAAATTTTATTAACCTTCTCAAGCAACACATTTTTACCTTAATCAAAAAATACTCACAAACAAGATATTGAAAAAATATATATATAACTCATCACAAAAGTAGACCAACAGATCTTCAATCATCCCATTTAGATTTATTAGAAACAATATTAACAAAAAACAATCTTTGTTTTAAAATATTCATCAAACCCTTACCTTTATCCTAGAAAATTTCCTAACACACTATTGGATTAAGTAATTTCTTGAGGTAATTTTATCATTATATGATAAGTAATGTTTTACCCATGATAATATAAACACCCCCTCAATCATTTACTCCCCCTTTATATAATAAAAAAATCTTCAAATTCAAACAATATATAGTATAGAGTTGTACTTTCTTTGTAACACCCAGAAGTTTTTTATGAAATATTTTATTTATATAATTTTTATTCTTTATGATCTTGAATTACACGCAATCGTGAGTTTAAAAGAATTGAAATATTTTCATAGTATAAAATTACCATTATAGCCTAGCAGTTAAGATAGCGGGAATAATTATAACTAACTTATGAAAATTCATTTAGAATTTTTTGGTTATCAATTATTTATAAAAAATATAAATCAATTAGATATTTTTAATTTTTAGTGAAGTACTTTTGGTAATGAAATTAATGAGATATATATGTGTTATATACGTAATAAAATATTTTTTATATTCATCTAATGGATATTTTAGTCATAGTATATGAATAAAACACTATTTGATGTATAAACACCTATTTTTTTATGATTAATTTTACAACTTTGGATGGTGAACCACTTTTAAATTAATATTTTGACACATTAATTAGGTTTTTATAAATAAAATTAACATTTCACTTCAAATAGGGATATAAAATTTTACTTTAGATGAATTTATGAGATTTATTTTGATAACTTTCAGGTTTTGATGAATAGTAAAAACACGTTAAATTATAATTGAAAATAACTTTTTCATTGAAATAATTTATTTTGTTAAATTATATTATTAAATTGTTTCATAGTATAAATATAATATATTTTTACCATTTAGTAAAATTTTGGTCATTAGAATCAATTTTACAATAAATTCAGTTATCAAAACCTTTTAATCTTTTGCAATATTCTATCTTTTAAAACTCCTTTTCACATTTCAACTATGGGATTAATTTTAAATCAATTAGTAAAACTACTGTGTTTTTAATTTTGAAAAATTTATTCCATCTTTGGAATCAGTAGGTCCAAATTATCTAAATAGGCTACTTTTAGTTTTTGGGCATTTTGAATAGTATCTTTGTTAATTATTTTTATTTCCACGGTTAAAGGTAAATTGAGTAATTAAAGGTAAAATTAATATTAAAAAATTACCTTAACACATGTACAAATCCAATTGGATGACAAAATTATAATGTTGTCATGTATTTCATGAAATTTAATCATTTAATGACCTCTTAACTATGAATATGAGATGAATATTATAAAAACTAATGAATGTGACAAAATGTCACAATCTCATTATATATATTAATATTAATTTTAATATATGGATTACTATGAGATAATATAGACTATATAGAGTCTCTAGAAATATAAAAAAATTATATACATCAGAGAAATTTATTCATAATTTTTAGATATTATATAATTATTATTAAGGATGACACAATAGAGATGTGGAAATTATTTTATTAATAGAAATATCAAAAAATAATATTAAAAATATTAAAATAAAAATAATATAAACTAATTAATCTTATGAAAAAAATTTATAGGTTAAATGACATGTTAGAAGTGTATTAATTATTTTTTTTCAAATTTATCTTTTGTATGGGTTTTTGTAAGTCTAATAAATTAATAGTGTCAAAATTGACACTATTGATATTTTATGATAATAAAATATTATTTAATTATTTAAAAAACATAAAAATGTTTAAAAATTACAATGTGATAATTATAAAATCAAAATATTTATGAAATACCTATTTATTGTCAATTAAAACCATATAATTAAATAATTATAACCATTAATTATTTATAACTTTATTACCACAATTAAAAATAAATAGAATAACTAAGAGCCAATTAAAAAGATATGGTTTTAATTGACAAAATATCATGTCCAAAACTTATTTTTTGATAAAATTACAACCCTGTCTCATCTCATCTTCAAAATTGGGTCATTTTGGAGGATTTGGGGGTAGGGTTTGATTTTATTATAAATTATTATTTATGGAGTTTCCAAAAGTGCCCCTCACCTCAATTATAAAAGGGAACCTCCTCCCTCACCTATTCAGTTAATTTTGAGACTTAAATCTCAGAAATACCCTACCCTTTTTCTTCCCCAACTTCACTATTTTCATTCTATAGGTTCTAGTCATCTTCAAAGGCCGGCTCTAGTGCTCTAAGAAGAGATTTAGAGGAATCATGTTGAGGAAGAGGTAATCTCTTCTAATGATTCATTCAAACGTCATTATTTTAATAATTCATCATAACTAGTTGTTTCATTATAATGTAACGACATCAATATCACTAATATACATATATTTTATTATAAATATGAAACAACCATATTTCACCCTCTATCCATCTAATGAAAAATGAAATCATTATGCATGCATACGTATGACTTACCGTCTCCACGTAGTAGTGTAATCTATTTTTCACCACCACCATAATTAGATGGATATAATGGGGGAAATAATAACTATATATGATTATTATATAATTTTTATAATTCTGAAATATTATACACCATCCACTTCACTACCATTCAACAAATTTGTGAATAATACCATTGCTCGTGCGTATATACGACCTAATGTCTCCACAATATGATGTGATTCATTCTACATGATCTTTATTAAAAACGTTTATATACGTGAATTTATTGAATAAATATGATATATATAATACTAATATAATTCTTTAAATTATTTAACTATAACCTAATAAGCGGAACATGAACTTATCCGACAAATCCTGCATAAGAACACAAAGAAATTAATATCCAAATAACAAGTGACAATGAAATGTTACTAAAAAAAGGATTATAATTTTATCATAAATGATATCCTAAAAATGATTATTATTCTATAATAAGTCAATAACATTATTTAAATCACTATATAGAAGGTTCATATACATACAAAGGATATCATACCTAAGGTAAGGGATTATTTTGTCTCGCTTTTATTTCTGTGGGTCATATGCCTTATGCACCATCTATTTATTGTGGGATATTTATGTTACCCATAAATGTTATTATTATTATTATTATTATCATTAATTTTTTTATTTTTAAATATGACTATAATTTTCTTATCTTTATTAGGCATACGATTCGACTAATTATAAATTGGTAAGGGATAATTTTATAACCTCATTTTTATCCGAGATTGATTATATGTGAATATTTAAAGGGCTATATTTATCATCCACATCCATGTTTCATAATTCTGTAATATTATATATATTTTTATACAATCTTTTAAAGTTAATTTTACCCTTTGGGGAATTTTTATAAAATGTAATGAAAGTAATATTTTGTTGTTATTCGATTTGAAGTACTTTTTCACTTTTGTAACAACATTATGAGGAGAATGATTTTTTAACTTATAAAGAATGAATGGATATTTATGGTTTCATAACACCTTATTTCCATTAATCTTCCTCTACGCTATTTCATTATTATTTTCAACTAAATTATTATCTTTTAAATCATCATGGCATTTTGAGAAAAAAAAATGTTTTTAATGAATAAAGGATATATTCCTCAAGTATTGATTTCAAGTGTTTTATAAAAATTATTTTCCATATAAGATGATCCTTTTTGGATGGAGTTATGTTTATATCCCTATTATTACTATGATTTTATCATTTTAATGATGGAAGGATATTTTATCTGGGTCATGTTATGATGGAATGATATTTAAGAATCCCATTTTATTTCATAGGTTATGTTATGGTAAATGTTATTATGTTTTTGTGGAATACATAATAATGTTTTAATTATGAGATGGGTGGGACCTATATATCCCCCAAATGTATTGGGTACATATTTATATCTCCTAATATAGACATGATTGTAATGGAATGATAGTCTGGTATAGTAATATAGGGCCGAAGCCAAGAGTGAACTCGGTTAAGTAATGGGCTTTGTCTTCTATGATGGTCTTGGAAAAAAGACTTGAATAGTATGAAATGATTTACTATGCTTATGTGTGCATGGTACAAAATTTCATGTCTTGTTTTATGAATATTTTTATTACATTTAACTTTTATGATTTATCTCATGACATGCATATTCTGATCTTTTATATGTAGGATATGATTTTCAAATGTTATGCACTTATGATTATGATATGATTGATATTTTTCGGGTTTACCCTTATTGAGAATTTGAGATCACCCTTTCATATGTTTATTTTCCCCAGGTCATGAAGAACAGTATTAAGTTAGATATGTCAAAATGGAGTCTAGTTTTGAAGAAATAAGCTGGATACAATGTAGATGTTTTAGGAACGAGTTGTTTATGTTTCCTAGTTTCTAAAGACAGTAAAATATACAGTCATGGTGTAGTTTTTGTTATTTTTTTTATAAATATACTTCAATGTTGAAGTAAAATATATATATATATATATATAAATTATTGTCCACTATAGTTGGTGTCAGAGAAAGGATAGAGTTATCCTTTGGAAACTAGGATAAGAGGACCTTAGTAAGAACCCAATGGATATGTCCAAGTATATGATACAATCTTATCCTAGTGGTTTAGAGATGTTCATGTATAACATAGGATAAAACATAATGTTTCACAAATTGAAATTTTATTTTTAATTTTGTGGTTTTTCCAATATGATTCGGGTCAGCCAAACTATGCTTCTTGGTTTTAGTAAATGATTAGAACCCGAAGGAACTGCATTAATGTTGAATATGATGGGAAATATAATGATTGTCCCCCTGATCAATAAAATTTTATGGTGGATAGAATGAAAAATCATGTAGCCATGATCAGACAACTTTATCAAGATATGAATCATGCCGGACTTCCCAATGACCAAAGGGGGGATTAAAAATCTATTGAATCTTCATGAGGTAGCATCTACCTTAATGTAGCGGGTCTTCTGATCCATTAGTAGCCGAATAATGGATTGTTACCACTGAAAAATATTTTCAGTTCTACAATGTTCTGAACATGATAAAGATATATTATCATTATATATTTTGGAAGTTGAAGCTGATCAATGGTGGAATCTTATCAAGAATATGAAGAAAAGAGATGAAATTGAGTCCATGGAATGTGACAAGTTCAAGAACTTATTTTTCAATAAGTACATTCCTCATATTCTTCAATAAAAGATGGAGAAGGAGTTCCTTGAACTTAAAAAAGGATGATGAATATATTAGTTCCTATAAATCTAATTTTAAAAGACATTCAAGGTACGCTTCTAGAATTATTATCCAATCTGAGAGTAAAATTGATCTATTCTTCAGTGGATTAAAACCAAGTCTTCGAAGGGAATTATCCATAATGGACTTCAATAACTATGATGGAATTTTTCGATGTGCTCTCAATATTGAGATAGAGATTTTAGTAACCCATATAATATATGGGTTTTCTAAGAAGAGAAAAATGGAATTCAATGGAAAATATAAAGACCACACTAAAAAGAATATGATTTTTCCCTTACTCAAAATGTGTGGAAAGAGATGTGGATGGAAATGTATTAAAGGGAATAGGTAATTTTTTTATGTGTGAAAAAGAAGGTCATCTATTAGTTGAATACTAAAGTGATAGGAAAATAATGTCTAATGATTCAAACAAAGAAAAGGCTACATAAAATTCACATCTTAAACTCCATTGATAAAAGTGTAAGGAAATGAGGCATTATGCCAATAAATACCCTAATCCAAGGGTTATTGATGATGATCAATGCCAATAAACTCTTAAGGAAAAAGGTAAATAAAATTCACCTAAAATCACTATTGGTGAGGTTGAGTATGATAATGAAGTGGTGAAAGGTACACTTACCATCCAAACTAAAGTAGAAAATTTTTTATTTGATTCTGGATCCACGAACTCTTTTATTTATGAATAATTTTCTAATGGTATCACTGTATTACCTAAACAATTATATGTTGACTTATATGTGACAACTCTTAATGGCACAATGGTCACATCAAATGTTTATAATTCTTCTCTGGTTGAAGTTTGTCAGAAATTGCTTCCTACAAATTTTGTGATCTTTAATATAGTAGATTTTATGTGATTATTCTCATGGATTGGATTTCTCGATGTGGAGATCATATCAATTTCCACGAAGGGAAGTACAATTTTATATTCCAGATCAATATATGATCATCTATCTATGCATGGATAAATAGAACCCTTTTGTAGAGATTTCATCCATCTTATGGGTCTTGATTCCCATAAATGAAGGCTATTTATCTAAAATGGTTGGGGAGAAACTCATGATTAAGAATACACCCATTGTACAAGAGTTTGATAATGTCTTTATAGATGAATTGTCAGGTCTTCCACCAAATCATGAAATTTTGTTTTTAATAGAACTCGTACTGGGTTATATGCCTATTTCAAATACACCTTATAGAATATCCCCAAATTAGTTGTATGAATTGAAAAAGAAACTCCAAGAGAATATTGATTAGGAATTCATACGACCTTGTACATCACCTTGGGGAAAAATTGTTCTATTTTTTTAAGAATACAGTTAGATAAATGAGACTCTGTATTATTTATCGATATCTTAAAAAGATCATTATAACGAACAAATACCCCCTTCCCCAAATTTATGACTTATTTGACCAACAACATGGAGCTCAATACTTTTCCTAGATTGATATTCGTTCAGGATATCATTGATTATGGGTCAAAAAGGATGATATACCAAATACGACATTCCATAAAAGGTATGAACACTGGGAATTTATAGTGATTCCTTTTGGTATTACGAATTACTCCACAATTTTCATGAATCTAATGGATAAAGTATTTAGAGGCTATCTTGATCAGTTTTTGGTAGTCTTTGTAGATGATATTCTAGTCTATTCAATGAGAGAGGAAGAACATGAAGGTCACTTTATAATTGTACTGAAGACCCTTATAAAAGAGAATCTTTATGTCAAATTTTCCAAGATGTAATTTTGGCTTCATAATGTTTCATTTTTGGGTCACATAATCTCAAGAGAGAGGGTATCCCTAGATCTAGAAAAAATAGTGATTATTGAACGATAGTCAAGACCAACAACAGTAACTAAGATATGAAATTGTTTTGGTTTGGTTAGATATTATCGATGTATTGTAAAATGTTTTTCACATTTATCTAATCCACAAACCATGTTGACTCAGAAAGGATTTATGTTTGTTTGGATAGATGAATGTTAAGATAATTTTAAAGAGCTAAAAAGAAGGTTAGACAGTGCACCTGTTCTCAGACTGCCCTGTATAGGAGAAAGGTTTGTGATATACAGTGATGCATCCAAGAAGGGGTTTGGATGTGTTCTCATGAAAAAATAATATGGTGATAGATTTTTCCTCATTGAAGTTGAAAATCCATGAGAAAAATTACTCAACTCATGATTTGGAGTTATCTGTTGAAATATTTGAATTAAATATATGGATGCATTATCTTTATGGTGAAAGGGGTTTTATTTATACTAATCATAAAATTTTAATGTAAGTATTCACACAAAGTATCTTATTATGCACCAAAGAAGATGGTTGGAGTTGTTTAAATATTACAACTGATCAATACATTACCAACCTAGGAATGAGAACAAGGATGAAGATGATTTGAGTCAAAAAGACTGTGCTAGCTTATCTATGATGAGGATCATGAACGATCCAATATTTATGGATTTTCAAAGGATGGATCTGAAAATTTAATTTGAAGGGGAGAACTATTCTCTTTATAAAATGAATGTTCAACCATCTATACAAGATAAGATTAAGGAGGCGTATAAGGAAGATATAGAGAAACAAAATAAGGTGAGAAATGTTTTTAAGTTCAATCTGGATTGTGATGGAATAATAAGGTTCAAAAACGGGGTTTGTATTCCTCCCATATGAGAATTAAAGAAGGAGATACTGGCTGAGGCTCATAGTTCTTAATTATCTATTCACCCTGGAAGCACAAAGATGTATAAGGACATTAAGGAATACTTATAGTGGGATTTTATGAAAAGACATGTTGTTGAATATGTCTCTCGGTGGTTGGTTTGTAAAAAAGTTAAGGCTGAGAGGCAGAAGTCTAAAGGGATGTTACAAGCATTACCAATACCAGAATGGAAATGGGATAAAATCACTATGGAATTTGTTTTCAAGCTTCCAAAACATTTAATGACAATAATGTTATATGAGTTTTAGTAGAGAGCCTTAAAATGTTGGCACACTTCATTGATATTAGAGAGGATTTCTCTTTTGATCAGCTTGCCAATATATTTGTAAAGGAAGTGGTAAGATTTCATGGAGTGACACATTACATTATATCTGATCAGGGTCAGAGGATTAACTCAATGTTCTAGATAAGTCTCCCATATGCTCCAGATATAGAGTTAAGTTTCAGAACATCTTATAATCCTCAAAAATATGTTCAGTCTGAGAGGAAAATTAAAACTCTTGAAGGCATGTTGATATCTTTCTCTATGGATTTAAAAGGTGGTTGGGATCAACACCTACCATTAGTGGACTTTTCATGCAATAATAGCTTTCCCACCAGTATTAAAATGGCTCTTTATGAAGACCTATTTGTAAATAAGTGTAGAAAACCATCTTTCTGGTATGAATATGGGGAATGAATGGTATTATGACTTGATTTTGTTTATGAAATGTCAGAAAAGGTCTGATCTATTCAAAAAACATAAGAGAATCTCAGAGTTGAAAAAAATTAATGCTGATGATTGGATACAATAATTAGAGTTTGATGTGGGTGATAAAGTGTTTGTACAAATGACTCCATCCAAGAGTGTAATGATATTTGGAACGAAGGGTATGTTGAGTCCTAGGTATATCAGTCCTTTTAAAATTTTGGATCGTGTTAGGAAGGTAGTATACATATTGGAGCTTCCACTAAATCTCTCTCAAGTAAATTATGAGTTCAATGTATATCTCTTGATAAAGTACATACCCGATCCTACGTATTTACTAAGCTCATAAGTTGAACCATAGGAGTGAGATATTTCTTATGAAGAACAACTGATAGAGATTCTACATTGTAGTGACAAAATTATATGAAACAAGACCACTCACTTGGTTAAAGTTTGATGGAGGAACAAAAAAATTTGAAGAAGCTACATGGGAACTTTAAGTTATGATTAGAGAGATGTATCCTCATCTATTTTATTCATGTTATGAATTTTGAATGTAAAATGTAGTTTAAGGGGGGTAGAATGTTACACGAGGATGTTTTTTATGAAATATTTTCTTTAAATAATTTTGATTCATCAGTAGCTTGCATTGCACGCAATCGTGATTTTAAACAAAATGAGAGACTCCCTTAGTATAGATTTACCATTATATCCTAGACTTTAGGTTAGCAAGAATAATTATAACTAACTTATGAAATTTCATTGATAAATCTTTGGCTATCAATTATTTATGAAAAATATAAATTAATTAGATATATTTATTTTTGAGTGAATTAATTTTGGTAGTGATATTAATGTGATATATGTGTGTTATGTAATTAATAAAATGTTTTTAATATCCATACAATTGATATTTTAGTCATATGCTATCAATAAAACCCTATTTGATGTATAGAAACACATTTTTTTTAAAAAGGATAATTTTACACCTTTGGAGGGAGAAACCCTTTTAAATTTAGAATCTGACACATTAATAAGTTTTATATAACAAAATTAACATGTTACTTGGAATAGGAATATAAAAATTTTATTTTGATGAATTTGTGATATTTTTCTAATAACTTTCATGTTTTGATGTATAGTAAAAATACAATAAATTTTAATTGAAAATTACTTTTTCCATTGAAATAATTTATATGGATAAATAATATTATTGAATGTCTTAAAATTTTAAATAGAATATATTTATACCTTTAAATATAATGTAATTAATTGGAATTAATTTTACAGTAAAGTCATATATAAAAACATTTCAATATGTTGCAATATTTTAACATTTAAAACTCATTTTATCATTTCAATAACATGATTAATTTTAAATTAAATACTGAAACATCTGTGTTATGAATTTTGAAAAATGGAATCCATATTTAGAATTAGTATGTGAAAATTATTTTAATAGGCTACATTTATTTTATGGTCATTATGAATAGTAACTTTGGTAATTATTTTTATTACCATGGTTAAAGGTAAAAAAGGTAATTAAAGTTAAAAATAATATTATAAAATAACATTTTCATATTTAAAAATCCTATTGGATGATTAAATTAGACCCTTATAATCTATTTTTAGAAATGGAATCACTTAATGACTGCTTGCCTCTGAATATGTCATGAATATAATAAAAACAAATGAATTTGACAAAATGTCACAATTTCATTTTATATAAGTATATTAATTTTAATATATGGATACCTAAGAGATAATATAGACAATTGATAGTATATGGAAATATAAAATAAATATCTAAATAATTTAAATTTATTTATAATTTTTAGATATTATATAATTACCATTAATTATGACACAATAGTGATGTTGAATGTTTTTTATTAATAGAAATATCAAAATCAAGATTTTAAAAATATGAAAAGAAATAAAATATGAACTAATTAATGTTCTCCGATAATTTTATAGGTTAATATTAAATTTTAGGAGTGTATTAAATATTGTTTTTCAAATTTATATTCTTTTTCGTATTTTACATAAAGTATAATAAATGAATAGAGTCAAAATTGACACTATGATTATTTTGTAAAAATAACATTTTATTAAATTATTTAAAAATAAAAAAATTAAAAATTACAAAGTGATAATTATAAGATCTAAAATATCATTTCATATCCATTTCTGTTCAATTATCGCCATATAAGAAAATATTTATAACCATTAAATATTTAAAAAGTTATTACCACAATTAAAATTAAATAGAATAACTGAGTTCCAATTAAAACGATATGGTATAAATTGACAAATTAACCTGTACGAAATTTATTGGATGATATTATTACAACATTAACTAGTCTAATATTTAAAATTGGGTCATTTTGTAGTTTTTTGGGTAGGTTTTGATTTAATTATAAATTATTCTTTATGGAGTTTGAAAAATACCCCTCACCTCAATTATAAAAGGGAACCTCCTCCCTCACCTCTTAACTTAATTTTGAGACTTCATACTCAGTTATCCCTTACCTTTTTTCCTTATCAACTTCCCTATTTTCATTCTAGAGGTTTTGGTCATCTTCAATGGACAACTCTAGTGCTCAAAGAAGAGATTTAGAGGAAGCATGTCGAGGAAGAGGTAATCTCTTCTACCGATTCTTTCAAACTTCTTTTTTATTATACATCCTATTAATTCGTTATTTAATTAGAAAGTAATAACATTAGTATCACTCATATTCCTATATGTTATTATAAATACGAAACAACCATAATTAAACTTCTGTCGATCCTATGAAAAATAATATCACCCCACTTGCATATGTATGCCCTATCCTCTCTACGTCGTGGTGTAATCTGTTTTTCACCACCACCCTACTTGGAGGAGTATAATGGAGTAAATAATATCTATATATGAATATTATAACTTTTTACTAATTATGAAATATTATACACCATGCACTTCAATATCATTCCGCAATTTTTGAAATCATATCATTTCTTGTGCATACGTACGACATACCGTCTCCAAGATGCAAGGTGATTCAATCTACATGGCCTTTATTAAACCATGATTATATACACGAATTGAATGAATAAATAGGATATATATATATATATAATACTAATATCATTATCTAAATTATTTAACTATAATCTAAGAAATGGAACTTGAATTTATCCGAATAATATTTCATAAGAACACAAAGTAGTTAATATCTGAACAACAAGTGATAATGAAATGTTACTAACAAACAGATGATAATATACTCATATATGATATCATAAAAATTATTATAATTATGTAATAAGTTAATAAAATTATTTAAATTATTATATGGGAGGTTCAGATACATACAAAGGATATCAGACCTAAGGTAAGGGACTTTTTGTCTCAATTTTATTTAGGTATGTCATATGCCTTATACACCATCAAATTCATTGTGTGAAGTTTTTGATACCCCTATATGTTATAATGATTTTTATTATTATCAAGGTCATGATATTTACATATGAATATAATTTTATTTATTTTATTATGTATACAATTCAACAGATTATAAATTGGTAAGGGACAAATTTACAGTCACATTATTATCTTAGATTGTTTATACATGCGTATTTACTGGGGTATATTTATAATCCAAATCCATGTTTCCTAATTATGTAATATTATTTTAGTTCATATAAAATTATTTAAAGTTAATTGTACCCTTTGGTTAATTTTTATAAAATGTTATTAAAGGAATATTTTGTCGTTATTTAGTTTGAGATACATTCTGACTTTTTTAGGCAAAAGTATGAGGAGAATATTTTTTAACTTACACAGCATGAATGGATATTTATGGTTTAGTGACACCTTATTTACAAGAATATTCTTCTATGAAATTGCAAGATTATTCTGAACTAAATTATTGTCATTTAATATTGATTGGAATTTCGAGAAAATTTTTTTTAAGAAGAAAGGATATTTTCCTCAAGAATTAATTTCAAGTGCTTTATCAAAATAATATTCTATCTAATATGATGCTCTTTGAATAGGGTTATGTATATATCCATATTATTAATACGATTTGATCATGTTAATGATGGAATGATATTTTATATGGATTATGTTTTGATGGAATTATGTTTAAGAAACCCATTTTATTTCATGGGTTATGTTGTGGTAAATGTTTTTTTGTTTTTTTGGAACACATAAGAATGGTTTTATTATGAGATGGGTGGGACATATATCTCCCTCCAATGCATTGGGTAATGATTTATATCTCATGAGATAGACATGAATGGAATGGAATGTAAATATGGGTCAGTAATATAGGTCTGGATTGAGGAGTGAACTTGATTCAGTAATGGGATTTGTTCGCTATTATTGTCTTGGCAATGAGCCTTGACTTATATGAAATGATTTTCTATGATTATGTGTGTATGAAAAGATCTTTCATGTCTTATGTTATGACTATTGAAATTACATTTCACTTTTATGATTTATCCCATGACATGATATTCTGATATTTTATATGCAGGATAAAATTTTCAAATGATATGTTCTTATGATTATGATATGATTTATATTTCCATTTTTTACCCTTACTGGGAATTTTAGATCACCTTTTTATATGTTTTGTTTTCCCCAGGTCATGAATAAGGGTATTAAGTAAGATATGTAAAAAAGGATTATAGGTTTAAATAAATAAGTGGGAGACAATGTAGATGTTTTATAAACAAGTTGTTTATACTTCCTATTTTTTAAAGATACTAAACCTATACGGTCCAAGCGTGGTTTTTTCTACGATGTGTAATAAATATTCATTATTGTTGATGTAATATATATATATATATATGTGTAAATAATGGGATGTTATCTTCTACTCCCTCTTTAAAAAAATAATCCAAAGCAATGTGGGAGGACAAAGCCTTATGACCTTTCTTAGGTTATTGGTGGAGGATGAACGTATAACTACAACATAAATTCCTCAACCCTTTCTCTTGCTATATCTTTAGTGAAAAAACCATCAATTTGATATTTTTTTGAGATATAATCAAGCATTACATCTCTACTAACGATATTATCCTTAATGAAATAATATTTAATATCAATGTACTTTGATCTAGAATATTGTATAGTAATTTTAGAGAGATCAATGGAACTTTGGTTATCACAAATAATCCTAAATAGTTTTCTTACATTTACTCTAAAATCTTCTAGCTGAAAATTTTTACACATAATTTGCATACAATCCCTAGAACTGAAAACATATTTTACTCCCATTGTACACCAATCAATATAAAATTGAGTCTTATTATGCCGGACCACAAAACCACCTCTCAAATATAATGTTCCTCATGTTGTTTATTATTTATCATTACAATATACATCCCAATCCGCATCAATAAACCCAATAAAGAACATCTTATTAATGCTTATATACATTAATCCTTAATTTTATGTTTTCTTAACATGATTAAGTATTCATTTATATTCTAGCACGAATTATTCCTTTGGATAACTCAGATATATTGCACCCAAAGTTACAACATACACAATTTCTGTTCTTGAATCTATAATATAGGGTGAAATCGCAATAAAAATTAGGAATTCCTTCAGATTCACACATTTAAAAAATTCATCTTTTCCCACATTCATTCCAATACAAATTGGTATAGAAATTTTTTTTTATTCCTCTATGAAAAACTTTTTTAACAACTCCATGGAATACGTTTATTATTAGAGAATGTTTTGTATTACTTTATATTGGACTTGTAATTCTAGAAAGTAAGTTAAATCACTATGAATTTTTATCCCTATATTATTCTTTATTTTCCCAAAATATTCTTCAAAATATTTATCTTTTTCTCTTACAAAAACTATATCATAAATATAAATAATGAAAAATTGGGTACATATTCTTATCTTATTCACATAAAATATGTTGTCAACTATTTCATTATAAAATTTTAACTACTTCAATAAGCAGTAAATTTTTTAATACCAGGAATGTGGGTAATGTCTCAACCGATACAGATAATTCATCAAATTAAACACCATTGTTCTATCTTTTTTTAAATATGAACCTACTAAGCTGGTCAATATAATCCTCATAAATTTATCTGCTTATGAAAATTTATTGACATACAATGATATAATGTACAATTTTGGTGAGAAGAATCTCTTAATACATTCTTATAGTTTCCAGTCTTGAGACATGGTAAAAAAGTTATTTGATATCAACACAATACACTTATGAGTATCTTTTTAAAACCAGTCATTCTTTAATTCATAGAATTTATCCACGTTCGTTGATCATAATTCTAAACACCAATTTTTTCATATAAAATTATTTCCTTCTGCTAATTTAACAATATCATAGGTGTCATTTTCATCAATTTTATCTAACTCTTTATTTATAGAATTTAGTCATTATTTAGGATCAACTGACTTGAAAATAGACTTTGGTTCCCCTCATTAGATATGTAACATCTGATTCTCAAATATCAATTTCATTATAATTTTAATTGGATCTTCTTGAATTGTAATGAAAATATCAAATTCATCATATTTTTTAATATACTTTATCTTTAGTGATTTTATTCTAATCTTAATTTTTCCATCACTAGAATTATCTCAATCTACTTGCACAAGCTTAGGAACATAATCATCTTCCTTCTCGTTTCCTTCTTTGAAATTCACCATGCTATATATCGTAACATATTCCTACAAAATTAAATAACCTTTTTTAATGAATTTTATTTTTTATAACTTTCACAATATCTTAATCATCCAACATATGTAACAATTTGTTACCGCACTTGTAGATTCTTCCATCATATAAATATACCATGAAAAATTCAACTTCATCTTCATCATCAAACTTTCATGGATACCAAATTTTGGATAGTTATAGGAACGAAATCCCAAAAACCATAAATTATTTCACAATAGTATTTTTATTATACCATATATAAAAATTGATAATTTTTTAGTCAATTTAAAGAAAAATCATGTTTCGAACATGCGTAGTTTTACTTACAAATTCTCCGTAGAATAATTTTGAGAATTTTTATCCATCGAGCAGGTATTTTCCTATTTATACTAAAATTATATTTTTCTTTTATGATTCTCTATTTTATCAAATACTATAGGGCGCACTATATTGGTGTTTCATCCAATGATTCTTCATATGTGATTAAAAATCATTTCTTGTGTACTCATTTCCATAGTTTTTCCTCAACTTAAATATAAAAAGACCCATATTCTTCTCAACATTTCTTCTGAAACATTTGATAACTTTTCTGCCTCTGATTTATGTCTCATGAACATAACACTAATCTTATTTGTAAAATAATAAATGAAAGTATTAAAGTAAAAATAAAATTATGTTTATTGATGTCTTTTCATAACATAATGATATGAGTGAATGAGTTCAAGGGTTTGGGTGGATTGAATTTCAACATTATTATGTATTTTACTATCTTCACTTCATTTTTAGAAAGTTTCAAAAAAAAAAATTTATTTTTATTTTTCATAAGTATCGTACTCTATATTTCATTAAATAATTTCACATACTTTTCAAGCCAATATTCCCAACCCTTCAGTTTCATATCTAATTTTCATCCTCAATGATTAGATAATTAGAGTAACAAGTATCACCAATATAAAAATGATTTTTGTTGGTTCCCTATCCCTTTGTAACAATTTTTATATCTTTAAAACATCAGATCATACGTGAATATTTTATAAATATAACTTTTTCACTATAATAAAAGATTTGGATAACACTCAGTAAGTTTTTCTTAATCCCAAAAAATATAACTTCATTTGGATTCAGTTTTTTTACAGTAATATTGATCGTTCCAATTGCACTAATTACTAAAACTGCTATTTCCAAAATTTATTAATCATACCTTAGGTTCGTTAATATTTTTTAAGATCATTTCATTGCCTATCATATATAAGGAACTAGCACCATAAATAATTCATGGTTTTTTCTTTTTCTAGATTTTAGAGTAGTTTCAACAAAATATGATATTTCTTAAATTTCCTTCATCCCACCTTCTATTTCTCTTTTATCATAATAAATCTATTCCTAATCCCCATGGTTTGGAAACAAGTTCCTAGGCATCATAAGAAATATTTTGGGAGTAGTTTTTCACAAATTTGAGATACAAAATTTGAATAAATAAATAAATACAATGTCTAAAATAAATAAATTGAATTCTAAATATGTCATAACCACCTACCATGATCCAACCTATTTGCGTATACAATCTAAATAACAAAAAACAAGCATATAAAAATAGATAACACATTATCTAAAAATAAAACAACTACAAAAAAACTTGATCCAAGACCAAACAATCACCACACAACCTCCGGTTTCTGACTACCACCCATCTCACCCCACATCATCCATTATTTCTCAAGAAGGATCCAATTTAAAACCTAAATCAAGAAATTTTTTTTGTTTATTAGAAACAATTTCTTATAGTTCACCACAACCCACTTAAACTGTGTCGTTAATTTCATAGAAAATTAACTAATTATATTATGAATTTATAGCTATAATATAATATTTACATATATACAATTCATGGAAGTAAATGAAATTCATAATCCACTTTCAAAACATTTTCCATTTTTTTCCCAAAACCAAATACCTATGTTTTGAAAAAAAATAAATCTACCAAATACATCTCAAAAACACACACATAATTAATATATCTCAAAAAAACTAACACTTGTTTTATCTAAATAAATATGGTTACTTTTAAACATTTCATTTGGTAGATCCATCTTTATAAAACCTCCATTTCAAAATTGACTTCAATTTACTCACAAAAGATTCAATAATAATTTAAAATAGGTTTTCAAAAAAATATTTTCAAACTGATTTTCAATGAAAACAACAAAAATCATGTGGGTTTAGAATAAAAATCATGCACCACATATATATCACAAGGAATATAAAATTGAAACGTAGGAAATTAATGTTTCATATCATAAAAATAAAGAGAAATGATACAACTAATCACAAGATCAAACTCCAATTAATCAATAACTCACTATGAAAATGAATGCGTCGTTGTCCTCCCCAAATGTTACTAATGTACCAAGCATCTAACCATAAGGTATATCCTCATGAATTTTCAACAAGCATATGGTGAGTCTATATCATCATCTAGGTAGCCCATAAAAGAATCATTGGAATGGGAAAAACACAAATATCATGTGTTCCTAGTATGAATGGTGGGAAACTATTGGTGTATGAACTAACTTGAGGAACAAGATAGATCTTCCAATTATTACTCACTTTCCCATGACCAATAAGGACGTAATTCATAGCAAAAACGAGGCTAGTCAAATACATAACACCTAACTAAAACATAGTTCACCCCAATCAACTAATGATAGAAATTCCCATAAACATATCATGAAATAAATTTATAACAATCACATTCCCACACAGGGGAGGAATACGAATCAGATAGTGATATGGAACCCACATAAAGGGTAATAAGAATTAGGCAATCAAGGGTTCCATCCACATACACCATTTAATACCAAATTTCCAAATGGTCTTTCAACACTAAAATATGGTTTAGAATTACAATCCCTTTCATATTTCCTAAAATAATTTCAAAAAATAATTTGTAAAATGATGGAAATTTCAAAACCGTTAAAAAAATTCAAATCAACCCTATATAAGTGATAAATTCTTTCAAAAACTAAAACATGACCAAATCCTTAATTTCCATCACTATTTTCAAAAAACCCCACTTAAACATTTTAATGAGTCCAAGAAAATTACACATTTATTTTAAAATGATACAATGATACCCTTCAATAGGGTTCCTTCTCTTTGAAAACCAAAATAAGGACAAAAGGCCAAACATTTCTTCCAAAATAATTAAATCTAAAAATAAGGCATTTCACAAGGGGAAAACCAGACACAAATTTAAAATCACCATTTTAAATGGCATTAAAATTCCCCGTTTTCATACCATTTATTGGTCAAAACATCACTTTGAATCCAAATTCCATTTAATGAATTATTTTGACTTATTAAAAACGAAAACCAAACCAAGTCCCATTTCACAACATAGAAATCATTCCCAAATCCATGATGGATTTGAAAAGAATTTTATAAACATTAAACATTCTATTTTAGTCATGAAAATGTAGGATTTATTTGAAAAACAAAGTATTCTAAGATCGAAACATTAATAATTAGCTTCAAATCCCCGAAGGGATATCAGATATATTTCTACTTACATAAAAATGGAATTTAGAAAGCATAAGAAGATTAAAATTACAAAATTAAATAATTCAACAGTAACACCTACATCAAATAATTATAAACCAATCCCAAATGTGTCACCTTCAAGGAAGACCCCACAGAAAATTAATAATACTTCCTCTACAATCCATAAGATACCGAAACCCAAAGTTAGAACTACCCCAAACCCCATCCATAGCTTGCACAACTAATTAGGGATCCAAGAATAAGGGGAAACCTAGGAAAGTTGTGAGTTGAAGATGTAGAGGAGAAATAGAGAAATAATTACCTTTGAATCACTTGAAAAACACTAAAGGATGGGAAATAATCCAATAGAGAAAGATGGTGGATCTCCTACAATCCCCCTAGTGGTTGAATGATGTGAATGAGTAGAATTGGGGGTGAAACCCACTTAAAATCGATGAAGGAATTTTTGGAAATACAAATTTTTAAACACTTATAAAACTTTCATGATTTGACTACATGATTTTCCATACTATGCGCCAAAAATGTATTGGTCACTACCTAGGTATGGAACCACCTCACATAGTTACTTATGTGAGGTATCATGGCCAAAATAAATGTGTTCCTTACTATATAACCACCCCAATATTTTCATGTCCTCCTAGTGTGCCCTACACATTTTTAAAAACATGAGAAATCAATGAAAATTGGTCTCTGAAAATTTTTAAATCCAAAATGAATTCTTGTAGAAATGATTACCAAACCATTCACAATTCGTATTTCACGTGATAGACACACCAATGACTACCCACAGTTTCTCATAGGGGACACATGATTTGGACGTAACCATGCACATTTTGTGATGACAAACTGGTCATAGCTCAAAATGAACTGAAAAGGATCCTCATTAAGGGAATCTACATGGTTACCCTCTAACCATTCACATTAATAGTGCACAATAGGAAATATCTAAAAAAATTCCAACTTCTAAACTAGATCTCAATCGAAACAGAACCCAAAAATTCACTTCTCAAAAGATAACAAAATAACTACACAATTTCATTAAGGTATAAAAACACCCAAACAAGCCACATTATACCCCTAGAATGTCTATAGTTGAAACAAAGGACAATGGAAATATAAGTTACTAAGAGGAACTAACCCATCAAACCACTCAAACTGAATTAACATCAAATCCAACCACCATAATCCTTAAAAAATTATGTCCTCAACTATAAGATGATCATTTTGGTAAAATATACGGTACCCAAAATCTCTACGAAGAAAACATAGGAACCTCAAACCAGAATCCCTATGAAGAAAGAAATAACTTATAGGGTAAGCTTGACATTTATAGTTCCTCTAACATAGTGTAACTAGAGAAAAAAATAACAAGAAACTGATTCCCAAAAAATGAACAATAACTAGAGAAACATTCTCTCAACCAAAAGAAATACTAAACCCATTAAAAGAAAGATAAAACATAAGAGCCTAAAAATAGTTACAAGATCACTTGCCTTGTGTCACAACACTTGTGGATATCCTAGGGTCAAACAATGGATCACCCTCATACGGATAATCCTACAAATGGACCACAACCACACACCAGTTAGTATACCACACTCAACTAGTGTATCACATACCATAGTTACCCAACCGTTCACACCATATATTCTCTCATGTATAAACAATGAGCACAACTAGTCTCAACCAAATGAAGAAGAAACATCACAATCACCAAGATATGTTTTCTCAAAAAAGAGGCTCAACAAAACAATTCTCACAATTCAACCAAAAAAGGCTCAAGAGGGCAGGATAGAGGGGATACATCTTGAAAAATAAAAAAACATCCCATAAAATAGCACTACAATCATCCTTCAAAACATTACAAAGGGAATAATCTAGAAAGAACACCCAAAAATGTGAAAAACATTAAGAAAACCAAACCATAACCCATGATAATGAAACTAAGGTCACAACCTATAAAGTAAAAGTCCCAAAAAAACAATCCATACTAAAATATATTCAATTCACAAACTATTCCCAATGCCAATATTACAAAACATTCCTTGCATAATAAGAGAATAACTAACAACTCTCCCAACCTTATCTATAACCCAAAAGAAATCTCTTGGAAAATCTTACCATAGAGTCTCCAAGTGTTCCAATATAATTAGGGTCTCCTCAATCTATTATAAACACCTATTTTCTTCAAATATCAATAATATTTCTATGTCCAACACAAAACATAGAGTCTATTAGTCACAAATACTAAAGAAACCATACAACTATTCTAGGTAACAAAAACAACTAAGACATGAACTACCTCAGGCCATGTCCCAAAACAAAAACAAAACTATTCCACCCTTTGGTATGAATCTATTCCACCAGAAAAAGAACTCAAATGAGGCACACGAAAAACACATAAAAATAATATTTTCTTTTTAAAACCACCATTTAGCCATGAAATTTAAAAATCACCGCCCTCTAAGTCATTTTTTAAAAATTAATCCAACAAAACATTAAAAATAAAACAAACCTTGGTGGAACACAACCATTTCCAATAAAAGGAAACCCAAAAATAAAATTACTTAAAATTTTCATTTTTATTAGAAAACCAATCACCAAAAATAATTTTTTAAACCCATTTACAATTTTCAAAACACATTCCAAACTTGTTTCAAAAACACATGTTCCTTTCAGAACACCTCATCTTCAAATAATAATAAGTAAGATAACTACCTTCATAAAATTTTAATAAAACCATTGGAATAAAAATTGTTCATTTATTTACAAAAAAATTGAAAAAAAATTAAACAATATATTTATTTTCGATAATATTGTTTTTGAAACCAAGTGCACTCAAAGAACTACACAATATACAAGTACAGATCACAAAAAACACACCCAAAAAGGGGAAACAAAACAATCCTCATTCCACCTATAACAATGGAAAATAATTTTTGAGAAATATAAAATAAATTGGATTCCAAATAAGCTAGCCAGTGATAAATAGTGTTATGCATTCCTTGACCACCATAGTTTGGGTTACTAAATATCAACCACGCAACACAACATGAACAATTGATATAATTAACCACAAAGGAGGCACATGGTTTCGCAGATCACATGAGATAACTGTGAAGCTCATGTTACCTTCTACCTTGAATCCAAATAGTGGTCATCAATATCACTCAATAGTTAAAGGGGTCCCAAAAACATCATACACATAAAAAAAGATAATAATAAAAAACCTCAAATTAACTATTTAATACCTAAAAACCCTTTTACAACTTAAGGTTCAAGATGGGAAAGAGCGATCCAATCACTCCCAATCCTTACATGTCAAGATCCGATTTCCTTAAAATCTATTATACCAGTAAATCCCTAATTAACAAGGGATAGAAAATAATCCTATATTCCTACTAAATAAAAATCGAAACCACTAGTACCATTTTTTTTAACAAACTAGCCTAGGCTTCCATCCTTATTGAAACCTAACCCAATTCATCACAAAAGTTGAAGGGTGTTACCGACCCGCATGGGAAAGAAAGAAGCACATGGGAATAATAAGAACTCTTTTAGGAATTTTTTCCCAAATTTGATATAAATTGGTGAAAACAATAAATATAATAACAAAAAGAAAGAAATTTCATGCCAAATTGGTCATAATAAACTACCATGATTCAACCAATTTGTGTATATATGATCAAAAACCGAAATAAAAGGTATAACTAAATAGAAAAAAATGTAATAAACTATCAAAAAATTTATCAACTAAAAAACAACTTGAGTAATGCTCTAACCTTCACCATGAATCCTATGATTTCCCACAACCACTCATCTCACCCCCTGTTATCCATGAAAAACAACAATGATCCAACTAAGAACATGGAACCTATAATTTTATAGGAGTGAGTTAAAAAACCTTATTGTTCATCATAATCCTCTAAAATTATAAAATTAATTTCCTAAGTCAATTCAATAATTATAGTTTGAAAATTAATCTATAATGAAATATTTACATATATACAATGCATGGAAATAAAAATAATTCAATAATTCACTTTAAAAAAATCTCCTTTTGTTTCCCAAAACTGAACACCTACATTTTGAAATCATAGCCATTGACTAAAGATATTTCAAAACCACATGCATCATTAAAATTTCTCAACAAGACATCACACTTGTTTTATCAAAATTAAAATGGTTACTTTAAAACATTTCATTATTCAAATCTATCTTTAAACCCAAAACCCATTCCAAAATACACTTTAATGTATTGACAAAAAAGAATTTAAAAATGATAAATATGTTTTTAGAAACATTTTTGAAAATAATTTTCAATGGAAACAACCCAAATTTATGGGTTAAGAAAAACAAGAAGGAACAATGTAGATATGATATGGAATATAAAATTGAAAAATAATAAAAGAAGGTTCTATATCAAAGAATGTATAGGAAATCAGACAACCAAGAACTTGATCAGACTCCCCTCAATTAGTAGTTCACTAAGAAACAAAATGTGTCATGGACCTACCCAAATGTCACTAATACACCAAACCTCTAACTATAATGGTATAACCCCCCGAAATAGCTACTGACATATGAAAAGTCCATACCATCATCCATGTAAACTATACAAGCCTCATTGGAATGAAAACCCCCCACATAGCCCATGGGCCTAACATGACTACATGGAAACTAGAAATATGTAAACCAACTAGAGGAAAAAAGATTGATATTACACTTAGTACATAGTTTCTGAGGACCAATAAGAAATTGGTTCATAGTTTATATGATCCCATTAAAACACAAAATTTCTAACCAAAACTACCCTTACACCTAACACCCAATGATATAAATCCACATACACATAACATACACTCAGTTAATAACAATCACATCCCCACACAAGGGGAGAAACAAGAATAACAAAGTGATAATGAACCCATATATGGTGTAACAAGCATGGGTACATCAAGTGTTCCATCCACATACACCATTTAAAACCAATATTCCAAATGGGCCTTTAAAACAAAAACATGGATCAAAATTATAATCCCATTCACATTCCATAAAACAATTTCCAAACTCCATTTAGAAAATGAATAAAATCACCCAAAAATTTAAAATTTTTCAATGTCACCCCTACATAAGTGATTTATTATTTGAAAATATAAAACATGGAAAAATGATTTCTTTCTAGCACAATTTTTATAAAACAAAACATAAAAATTTTTATGTGGTCTAAATAATTACCCATTACTTTCAAAATGATAAAATTCTACCCTTGAATGTGGTTATTTCTCTTTGAAAACCAAAACATGGACAAAATGCCAACCATTTCCACAAAACCAATTAAAAAATCCAATAAGTCATTATACATGGGGTAAAACATAGACACATATCAAATCACCATTTCGAATACATTAAAGCACACCTTTTTACCATCCATTTAGACTTGAAAACCTAAATTTGAAACTAAATGCATTTTAAATTATTATTTTCACTTATTAAAAAAACAGTTCAAATCCCACAGTACTTCATGAATATAATTTCAACATCCATAAGGAAATTCACAATATCCTTATCATTTATAAATATAACATTCTATGAATAAAACATGGAACATTCATGAAAAACTAATTTTTCCAATCTAAAACCATAATGAAATAGTATCAAATATTGAAATGGATATTACATATATTTCTAATTTCTTCAAAAGTGAATTTAGAAAGAACAAAAACATTATAATTTTAAAATGAAATAATGTCATAGTAACACCTACGTCTATTAAGTGGAAACCAATCTGAACATGTCACCGTTAATGGAGGCCAGATAAACAAGCAATAATACTTCCTCTAGAAACAATAATAAACCAAATAACATGGATAGAACCACCCCAAAACCTATATATATCTTTTAAAATCGATTAGGGTTCTAAAAGGCAGTGAAAAATTAGGATTGAAGGAAGAAGAAGAAGTAGATGATAAAGAGAGAAGGAATTACAATGTAAATATTGAAAACACCAATGTAAAGGAATGAATCCAACAGAGGAAGATGGTGGAGCTCTACCATGCCCCCCTAAGGTCTAGTCAATATAAATTGGGGGAAGCGTAAATGAGAACCCGCTAAAATAAAGGAGTATATTTTGTGAAATATCAAAATTTTAAACAACTATAAAATATACATTTTTTTAATTCATGATTTTTAAAATCATGTGCCAACCATGCACTAGCCACTACCTAGGCCTGTAAAAACCTCACATGGTTACCTCTACGAATACACATAGTTATAAAAACCATAAATCTCACTCTAGAACAACCCAAATACTCACATCTCCTCCTAGGGTTCTCGAATAGATTTATAAACTCTTTCTATCCCATGAAAATATCTCTTCAAAAATATTAGATCTAACTACACACATTCCGCATGGTTTACCGAAAAATGCACTAGTTATCCACCACACCACATACACACCAAGGACCCCGTATGGTTTCATCATAAGGGTTGCATGGATTTGAATTTACCATGAAAAATAAGTGATAAAAACCCATGTATAATTAAAAATGACCTGAAAATGATCCCCAGAATGGAATACCGCACAGTTTCCATCTAATCATGCACCTAAACCTTGAATAATATAAAATCACTAAAAACATTCCATCTTTAAAACCAAAAATCTTTAGAAACACAACTTATACCTCCACTTCTCAAAATAATAAAAAATGTACAACACCATGACATGGTGGGTGTCACATGATGAAACTTGATCATTGGGAAAAATATTTTTTTTCAATATTATACATTTATTGAGATTCTATAAAACTTTCATCCTCTAATTTCCCTTGGCATTGGGAAACCTTCTTCTAGAGGTCATTTTTAAATATAATTAATGTGGAATTTTTTCTCACATTATCTATTAACCCAATCTTCCCCATAGATGTTTTTACACATTCATGGTTAGAATAATCAGATGAAATTTTATGTTTTGTGGTTTTATATTTCACATAATCTTGGGAAAAGATCACTAAGTGGTTTCAGATGTTTCATATTTGACCTCTAAATATTTTTTGAAATTATCATTATATTTATTTAAGGAATGTATAGTCTAGATACACCTTGATTGAATCTTACATAGCTCTTATTCATTAGTAGTAAAAATATCATGGAGATATTTTACCATCATTCCTTATTCTGTAACATTCAACTTGAGGTTCATAATCTCTTAAATGTAACCATGTTCCTTTTTAAAAGAATCATTCATTTCCCATATCCTTCTTATCACTTTCATAATTTTGTATTATGAATTATTTCTTAATATTTTTTTCCTCAATACATTTAATAAGTTCTGATATCATCTGTTATTCTATATAAGTTTCTCCACCTTCTTCCACTCCACTATCTGAAGTACCATCCTTTCTTTCAACATTAGAAAATAAGGTTATCAATATTTTTTGTTATTAGATTTATTTTAAACTATTTTTAGAATAATTGTACTCAACTTTCTTACCCAACATACTTCTCTTGTTTCAAATGAACATTTTCTTACTTCCAATATATTTCTTTCCTTACTGAGATGTTTTTCTCCACCTCTTAGACCAATAATTTTCTTCAAAATCATTATTATATTTTCCAAAAAATGGAAATTTCCTAGAAAAACATCTAATCCCTCTAAACTCAAAAATTTTATGGTGGAGTTTTCAATTGTACATGCCTCTACCTTTTCAATAATTTTTCGAGATACAGAAATAATTATATCATTAAGTTCAGAATAATCTTCTTTATCTTATGAATCACTTTGAGCAACAACCTCATGTTCCAGATCTCTAATTTTCAGTTTCCTTATAGATAAAAAATCTACCTCTTCATTAATGTTATTTTTTGATTTTGAAGATTTCCTCATTTCTTATGCCTTAAGAAATTTATGCAATTCGTTATGAATAATTAATCTTTATCTTATAAATATAATATTATAGGATTAACCATATCATCATATTTTTAATAGTGGTTGAATCTTTGGATATATCTCTGAATCCTATAATCTTGCTAACTCTTTTGTTAACTCAATTTAAGTGGCAATAAATTATTTTATATTCTTCCATCCTAGTGTTTTAAACCTACTTCTCTAGATTTTAGATTTTTCTTCAACCAATTTTATATGTCCTCTTAATATTATTTCTTGTTTTTCCCAAGTTTCCTAAGCTATTTTAGACCCATTAACTTCATAAAAACATTTTATGATAATGAAATAAGAATTAAAATTTTATATTTCCTATAAAACACCATATTTATTTTGTTAGAAAATATCATAGGCACATCAATATCAATGGGTGTAAACCTACAATAGCTACATCGATCACCTCCAGGACAAGAGACAAAAGATACCGAATCGTTTAATTTTTCCATCCATGAAATTGTTTTCTATAGAATATATAAAAACGTCTAATATTAGTTGAGTTTAGGTTATCCGTGATTACATCTTTAAGGATATTATTTCAGGAACATGGATCCTCTGATACCAATTGAGGTTTCCATGAATTTTAGGACGACTTAAATGGGGGTTGATTCAACGATGATCTTTTTCAATTTATGTTCACTAGAAATTAACTCCTATAAATTGTTAGAGTTTCCATCCATTTAAATATTATATATTAACAAAAATCATATTAAAATATAGTAACATAATTTTTACCTCAAAATATCGACATGGTTCTCCCCTAGTGTGAGTGAAAACATATATGATGTGGTGACTCTCGTCAGTCCATATAAATTCACTCTTATGAAAAGTGAATAAAATTATGAAACTCCCATTAATATTCTTCTATCTCCCAATATGTAATTATAATGAATCACATTAGTAAGAAAGTTTTTTATACTCTTGATTCAAATCATTATAAGAAACCTTTTAAACCATCTCCAAAAACTCTATACAGAAGCACTATGTCTGGTACACCTAGAAAATATACGTAGTAAGTCTCTATCCAGTGTGCCTCTATAAAATCTGCATCATTACAATATTCCTCATATTCTCTCTAGTATATATATGTCTAGTACACTTTAGTGTAGTACCTCTATCCAGTAGACCTTTTTCTGTTATACCATATTCTAGTGCCCTTATGTACAACACACCTCTACTTAGTGCCTCTTCCTCAACCAAGTGTTTCCATGGTTAGAAACTCACTTTTCTCCCATAATAAAATATTAAAATCTTCCTTTCCCTCTCACACAAGAACAATGTTCATTCATATATTAAATTCAAACCTTTATATAGGAACAGTTTCATAATAAAGGGTATGCTCCCAAAACTCAAAATTCTAATTTTATATCTCTATTATATTTCATTGCATGCCTCTTAAATGTTTTTAAAGATTCTTAAAAACTAAACCATTATTAAAATTTTTAAATTTGGAAAGCAAATGAACATTGAAATAATAGGGTAGACGCTTTATTATTATGGACACTACAAACTATATGTAATGTTCTTTAAAACTTCATCCAACAACTATTTTTCTAGTGCCTATTCATAAGAATATATTTTCCATTACTATTCTATAGGAAATCTCTCAATTGTATCAAAATTTTCCAATTGGATCAATATGGTAAACTCACCACTCTTTGTTTGGTGCTCTTTACATGCCTCCTTTATCTGATGGATTTCACAAAACGTCATCCAGATTTCTCTTTCTAAAAATTAGAAAGTCTACATCTGATTCATACTTCATCACCTCAAACATCATATAATACTTGGTTAAAAAGGATAGATCTGGTATAACATCATTGAAATGTATGTATAATGACATTATAATTCTCTATCTAATCATCATCCATCCATTGATCCCTAAAAATCCAGACTGGTTGAGCTTCTTTAAAATTTAATCCAATAGAAATGGATCTCTCCATCTAATAAAAAATTTTATATTTCTCTATCTTATCAACTTTAACATCCTTATTAAAACATCTTGGTCTAATGGACTTCATAAACATATTTACATTGGAACTCATACTGTAATAATTCATAAAATCACACTATATGGTGATCTATATATATCTTTTCCTAATGGAACATTTCAACTGTCCACCCAGTCACCTTTATAGAATAACTTTTATTACCTTACAATTGGAACATCTTAAAAACTGTTTAATTGTAAACTTCATATGACCTAATCTGGTAGAATTTTTCTTTTGGACATTACACTGCATAGTCCATTTATTAGCTTTAACTCCACCATATATGTGATTCATCTTATACATCTTGAAACTCAATGTTTTTTTAAACCAACTTATTTACCATTATAAAAACTAATAATGACTTATATAGGATCAATAATATGTTCTCGATATTATGAACATTAAGATCATAAAATATTCCTATTATTAAAGAATCATTCTTAAAAAGGTAATAAAAATTTATTAAACTCCTTCTATAATAATGCATACTAAAATTTTCTTAACCCACCCTAGTTAATAATTCTTACCTAAAACACAAAAACATTAAAAAAATGATAATGATAAAAAAAAATTATTACAAAAAATACAAAAATGATCCTCATAATCTATCAAATGAATTTAAGATTTGGGGTTCTAAACATATTTCATTTAATTTTGAAGAAATCACATTCTTGAACTATGTAAAGGAATCATTTTGATGTTCTGAGTCATTCACTTATCCATAATTAGGACAATAACAAATTTTTGTTCAAATGATTGACTAGTAACTAATGTTATGAATTCTAATGAACTTTCCTTTTTCAAATTTTAGTCTTCATAGATAATTAGACTAGCTTCTGATTCTTTAGTATTTTAAAAATATGAATAATTAATATCAATTAGATCATTATTTATATCATTTCATTCATAAATAGTTCTCATATAACTTTATTAGGAATAACTTTAATTAAAAAAATTCTTCTGATGAAGTAGACCTAGGATGGTTTTTCTTGGATAGTGATGAATTAACAACAGTGAATTTGTATATTGAATTTTTACAAGGGGAAAATCATATATTTCAATTTTATTCTATTAAAAGTATCCTTTAATTTAAATTTATTTTCTAATATCAATTAATCTTATAAAATAATCTTATTGAAAAACATATTCATGATCATTAGATGGTATAAAATATATTTTTTGAAATTATTTTTGATTTTCAATTGGATTTCTTATTAACCTTATATATAAAAATATAGAGGTTAATATTTTATATACATTAGGAGAAATAAATTTTCCTTTTCAAGGAATTAAATCTTCCCCTTAAATTAAATTTCTAAAATAGAATGTTCATTAATTTTTAGTCTTGGAATAATTTCATTAAAATTTATTATTTATTTAGCTTCTTATATCTGTTTTCTTTTTATTCACATTCACTAACATATTTTGCACATATTATTTTACTTTTTCTTATTTATTTTTCTTTTCTTCCTCTACTTTTTTCTTTGGGAACCTACTATGAATATCAATAAAATTCTATATCTAATCATATAAACATGCCTTTTTATTCAAATATTATTTATTCTGATGATATTTTATTTTGTATTTCATTTATTTCTCCTTCTATAAAGAAAAATTATAAACATTCTCACCAGTTGTAGGATTCAATGTATGAGAATTATCTTAAATAGAAATTTCATATTCTTTCCTCTTAGTTGTAATGTTAATATTTCCTTCATCTAATGTTTAAATTTCTATAAAGTAACTAAATATGTTTTTCTTACAAAAATCCTCTCCTTTTCATCTTAGATTAATCTAATTCTAGATATCATCTCTATATTGGTATGGTTTTATTTATATATTTTATGTTGTTCTTCTTTTTAAAATTATTACCCTATTATAAAATTTACTATAACACTATTAATAAGTCTTCCATATATCCAAATTTTCATCTTAACTATTTTTTGGCTAGCATTGATATATAACCAGAAAAAAATTCCAAATTCAAAATTTTGACTCTCACTAAATAGTACAATAGATAAAAATTCATTATTTTGATATAAAATTTCTCTCATTTTATTAGTAAAAGATATGTAAAAAATATACTGAAATTCAATCCGAAAATCCGCTAGATGGTTTCTGGTTTTATGCACTTTTTCAATTATTTTGAAAATAATATTTTCAGCTGTATATTTTATAAAATATTTAAAATATTCAATGATTTTTTGGTAAAAATAGTTAATCTATTTCAAATATTTAATCTAGAAATATAGAAAATTTTTCTTATTTCATATTATACTTCAAGATGAGGAAAATAAAAATTACATTCTTAATTCCATATTTTTTTTAAAAACATTATCCCAAAAACTATTTGATTAATAAAGGATAGAATAACTCATTCTCTTAAATAGTTGAAAAACATTCCTAAAACCACAGAACGTAATTATATCTTTCAACATAAACTTATATTTCTCCAAAATATAAGGATCTATAAACCTCTCTAGAAAAATTTCTATATACATGTGTTCTGTAGATGATTCCATTTTTTAATTGGAATGAGGAAAATACTTTTTGGAAGATAGATAAAAATTTCCATAAAAACATCAATGGATTCACTTACATTCACAATGAATGTGCCTAACCAACTCTAGATCCACCTCTTTATAAATGTTTCTATTATTTAGCAATGTTCATAATCACTTTTCGTGATCCAATGGTTCATATTGAATCCTACCAAATTCAAATGATTTCATATATATATTTTAAGGATTTGTTTTATATTTTTTATTTTTTTTCATTATTTAATAGTTTTAAATTTAATTTTTAAAAATATTGTAAATAAAAAATCAATATGAATTCAGATTAGAAATGAAATTCAGGAAAATAAAAATTATATTCAAAATTAGACAAACATGAAACTATTCCTTAAAAATCGGATGAAATAATTTTTTTTCATAACATATTTGGATGTTATGTATTTTTCAAAAACATTTGTAATAGTGGGTTCAAAAGACACAACATAAAAAATACATTTTGATTAATATATCATGTATACAGTGGGTTATGCATGATTTACCCTTACCATAATAGTGTTGATATTTCTACAAAAACTATTTAAATGGTAAAGTCTATATGTTATTTGTCATATTTAAAGTTTATAATATCTCTCATTCTATTAAATGTTTTGGGGATCATAATATTTGATATTTCTTCTCAAGAATTTCATATTTAGTGATTTCAAGTAGATGAGATCATGGGAAATATTCTTCAAATAGAACCACTACATGTTTTAGGTGTCATTGGTAGTTTATATTTTCAAACATGTGTAATGGTATCCTAACATTAGATTACATTATCAGTTTAAACTATTTCATGATGTCCTTTAATTAAAGGAACAAATTATGTATTGAATCCATAGAGTGGTATCATGCATTGTAGGTAACATTGTTGGTATTCAATGGGTTGAATAATCTTGATAGAATTTGTTACTTTTGAAAGGAAGTAACATCTCATGCTAAGTTGATTAGGATTCTTGTACCTTCACCAAATCCATGGTCTTTATAGAATAAGGTATGCCTATCCAGTTAGGTCAATGAATAATAAAGAAAGAAATGGATTATGATATGAATTGTGCATCCTTCTTTATGATTTATCACTAGACATTGATATTATATTACACATTGTGTGTTTATATGAATGGTTTCCAATACTATGACATTCACATATCTACTTAGGGGATTTGATGGGTTGCTGAACTCTTCTCCTAATCTGTAAATAATATTAATTGTAAACAATATAATGTTCTAGAGGGTCAAACGCTAAGATTATTCAATGGTATGACCAATTTTGATGAATATGAGTTTTGGAAATGGTGGGTCCCACCATATATTTTGAGATATGTTCTAGGATATATAGCCGTCACGGAGTAAATAAACACATATTATTCAAGTTTATAATTTTTTTTATTGAGTTTATTTATTTAATGTATTTTAAAGTATTAAATTAAATAAATGGTAAAATATTATATTCATGAATATTATTTTAACATGAAAGGTTTGTTTATCATTTGGGAGAACGTCGAGCCACGTTAATGCCTTAGTTTTATCACGTAATATATTTGTTATATTAAAAGAAAGGTACAAAAAAGTAATTGATATTTATGACCTATTTAGTTGGTAATAAAATGTTGTTTATAGATTATTTAGTGAGTAATCAATATCTAAGGGTCTAAGGAACCAAATTCAGATGTTCTACGCCTCTCTATATTAGGAGTTGAGGGATCTCATGTCATGTACTATTCATCCTATGAATTTGAGAGTTTCTCTCTCATGTCTCTCGCTTCCTAGAGAGAGGAGATCGTGATCCAAGTATTTGATTGAAGTTTATCCTCACATATCAAATCATCATCATTACAGTTATTTTTAGGATGCTTAATGTTTCACCGTACATCCATATGAACACCCAAGATTCAAGGACCAACACTCACACAAATCTTCAATGCACGTGTGTATGGTCTAGAGGGATCCGGCTTTGGTTCTTCGAGCAATGACCAATACTTATGAATGATTGAAGAATGCAGATTTAGATAGAATAATGAAATATTTGATTTATTTTGGGAACAAATAAATTTCTATATGATCGTTGAGGCTTTATACTGGGGCTGTGTTTCACTAACAATAATTTTGTTACATCGATCGCTAGTGAAATTTTTTACATCCCCAACGCATCTATTTTCGTTGCACCCCCAATACATTAAATTAGTAGAAGAGTGACTATGTGGGTTTTCTAAGATGATAAAACTAAATTTTCATTAAATTAACTAGAGTTCTTCATTTCCATCTCAACATATCTGACAGCTCTTTGATCTTATTATTAACAAACATGTTACCCCATCCAAAAACTTAATTCGAAACGAACATGGTTCTTTTGAGTGTTATAATTAAAGTAATTCTATTTTAGTTTTTTGGTAATTATTACTTTATTCCGATAGTTGGGGGAAATTTTGGTCACCCCCCAAATTAGACCTAGGTTTCAGTACCAATCTAATGGCTAGAATAGTTTTATCTAGTGGGAAGTGACTCTGTGTGGTTGTGGAATCATTAGAAAAACCAGAAAATATTATGCTTTAAAAATGGTGGACATGTTTGGGAAATATCCTTCAACGGGTCAACCAAAACAATATAAAAGTGTAGTGGAATTGGGGTCATGTTAGCTCAATTTCCTCATACAATCAAACATTTAAAATAATAAATAAATATTGGCTTGTATGTTTTGGATTCCACTGAAAGCCCACCTTTAAAGAACACATTTTTCAATAAAAAATAAAAAATGGTCATATTTATTCCCCTCCCTCCAACCCCTATCTAGGACGTGTCCATGAGGTCTTTTTTTATAATCTTTCTGAAAAAATTAAAACATCCTAGGTTCAAATTTTTTTAAAAATACAACTTCAAGGCGGCATCTACGATGCCACCTTTGCACTAAAACATTAATTTTTTTATTTTAATTATGTTTTTTATATATTTAAAATTATAATGTTTTATTATTATGTTCATATGGTTATATATATAAATAATACATAATGTTCTAACATAATGTATATTTTATTCACCTACGTGAATTTCTAGTGTATATAATATAAACTATAAGATAGATATAAATGAAATTTTAAACATTGATTAAACATATATCAAGTAGTCCAAAAAAATATATTCATAAAAAATGTTGGTGAAAATTTATTTATAAGGTTATTAATCCACCTAATTGAATCTTAAAAATGTTTCACGTACATGACTTTCCTGGCCTATATAATATAAACTATAAGACATATGTGAGTGAAACTTTAATCATTGCTTAAACATAGAACAAGTAATATAAAATAAAAATAATTTCTTAAAAAATCTTGGTGAAAAATAATTTATATGCTTTCTAATCCACCAACTTGAAACTTAAAAATGTTTCATGTACGCGACTTTTCTGGCCTATATAACATAAATTGTAAGACCGATATGAGTGAAATTTAAATAATTACTTAAACATATAAATAGTTATCCAAAATTAAAATAAATTCTTAAAAACTTTACGTGAAAAATTATTTATAATCTTTATAATCCACCTAATTTAAACTTAAAAATGTTTCAAGTAAATGACACTACTGGACTATATATTATAAAATATAAGACATATATGAATTAAATTTTAAACATTTCTTAAAAATAAAACCATTAGTCCAAAATAAAAAAAAATTGCTAAAAAATCACGGTGAACATTTATTTATATGCTTTCTAATAAACCTACTTGAAACTTAAAAATGTTTCAAGTATGGTACTTTTCTAGCCTATATAATATAAACTATTAGACAGATATGAATGAAAATTTAAAATTTTCATAAAAATATAACATCTAGTCCAAAATAAAATCTATATCTTAAAAAATATTGGTGAAATTTTTTTATAAGCATTCTAATCCACCTACATAAAATGTAATAATGTTTCAAGTACGTGACTTTTCTAGACTATATAATATAAACTATTAGTCCTATGTGAATGAAATTTTATAATTTTTTTAAAAATACAACTAGTAGTCCAAAATAAAAATAATTTCTTGAAAAATATTGGTGGAAATTATTTTTATAAGATTTCTAATCCACTTAATTGAAATTATTTATAATATTTATAATCCAACTACTTGAAACTTAAA
Source organism: Viscum album (assembly GCA_963277665.1). Classification (NCBI taxonomy): domain Eukaryota; kingdom Viridiplantae; phylum Streptophyta; class Magnoliopsida; order Santalales; family Viscaceae; genus Viscum; species Viscum album. The sequence continues at coordinate 1,042,484,474 of OY728129.1, forward strand.
AATTATTTAAATTTCATACATCCCATTAATTGTAATTTATTTATTTTATTTATGAAACTCTTTATTTTCAACAAAATTTTTAGATGATTTTTCTATCTTTTATATTTTATTTACATTCTTTTTATACAATTTTTTTTATATTTTAAAGTTATTTAATTTAACTTTACTAATTATTTCAATGTTTCATGTAGTCGACTATGAAATCATTCAATTATAAAGTGTGCCAAAAATATAAATAAAAACTAAAATACATGATAAATATATATGAAGAGATAATAGTAATAACATTATTTTGATTCCATTAGATATAAAACATGTAAAAAATGTAAAATCAATTTCTATGTCTGTGGAAAAAAGATTCAATCCCAAATGACGGTCTTCAAATAGGACATCTGCATCGAGTGCGTAGTGGAATCTGATGAACTAGAGATGGCTGATCCTCACGCACTGGAATGTTGACCAGTGCATCTTCCATATGTGTGTCAGTGGGAGGAGTAGTTAACTCCATCTCATAATACCCTCTAGATATTTCTCCCTCTGTGGTGGTAAAAGGACCTGCCTCTATCACAGTGGGGAACCAATCCTGCAATGGAGCTATAACCCAAGACAGTGATGGATTTGTAATCCAAGGTTGTGATGGATCACAAGGCTGCAATGGATCTGGAACCCAAGATAGAGGGAACTGTGGATATTCTGTCAAGAAAGATAGATCTCATGCCACCTGGGGCACATACTGAATCGGCAAATCTTGGACTACTGGAGGGCTGACCCTTGCCTGTGGAATAGGTGAGGCCTCACGTGAAGCACAACACTATCTACATCACTATGGTCATGGCTCCTCAGCACCAGCAGAATTTATAGGATGTTCGTTTGGGACAGGAACCTCATCTTTTTGGGAAGGATGCACGAAGATGCTTCCAAGAAGTGAATGAAAAATGCCCCAGCCTACAGTGATGTAGCATGGACAGCTACCCGGCTAATGACCCCCTCCTCCTCATCATCACTCATGCGAACAAGATGCTCTATTACACTGACCTATAGAGATATTCAATTTTTATAACATAATAGTTCAATAAAAAAACTAATGGAAATTTATTGACTTACCATCCTCCCCATCTTAATTTCGGGTTTAATAATATACAGTATAGACTTCAGTATATACCAAGGAGCATACTGAACCTCCTCCAAAATAGAGAACCAATTCCTAGAAATACCTTGAATACAAAACTTTGAACGTCAGTTCCAGTAGTCGATAAATCTGGCATGTACTTGGGACCAGTCATCATCATAACTCCCTGCCAACTTCATCTAATGAATTCGATATGTCTGTCTTGATGGTAATGTAATCGAATGATTACGTAAAAACAAGTGTATGACTCAGTCAGGCTTCTACCACTCAATAATATGGAAGTGAATGAGGGGAACTACAACAATAGCATCATCAATCCCATCAGTGTAGTATGCTAGAAATTGGTCTGTAATAGTCCAATATGGAAGCCATAAAATATAAAATGACAAGTTATTATGTAAAAAAATCACCTAACTAAAAATAAAAATTGATACCATACTTAAATATGTTATAAAATGATAGATTTTATATACATACATGGTCATGTATGAGACAGTCCAAATATAGCTGATATACGCCCAAATGTTCTCTCAGAATAGTGTCGAAATTGTGTCACTAACACCACATATAAAATAAATCATCGATAGTGAAAAATAATGTGAAATTATAGTCAATAAAACATAGTAGAATCAGAAACCAATATAAATTACTGATCATACCAGTTTCCATGTGGAGCATCATGCAACACCTCCATCTCGACCAATAGAGCAGCAAGGTCAGGGCGGAATGCTACGATGTGATCCCATGCCCACATTTTAATAAGGATGATGTGTCCCCTAAGAACTATGTGGTCCCTGTGGGATAGCGTACATAATGATCTGTACATGTATTCCAAGCAGGATAATCCCCATTTGTACATCCCATCTCGATCGAAGTCCTCTAGTTGGGGTAGATACATGATGTGCACATGCATCCCTGAGTGATCAATACACATGTCCCCGCCAATGAGACATAATATATATGTAAAGGCATAATTCATGATAGTCTTCTCATCTTAATTATCTTGTAAATGTGGAATCTGTGACTCCATCCCAGGCATTGATATGGATGCTCCATATGTAGCCCTATGGTCAGAAAAAATATCAACACCTAACAAGCATTGAGCAAGGTATGTCCAAGCTGCAGGAGTGAGTCGAATAATGGGTCTCCACTGGATATGAAGACTGAGAAGCAGTGACACATCCTCAAGGGTGATGGTCATCTCTCCCTCAGGCAAGTGGAATGTGTGTGTCTCTGGTCTCCACCTCTCAACGAGGGAAGCAAGTAGGTAATAATCTAAAAATGTGAAATCTGATATGGAAAGGCCATGAAGCCAGCATGGTGAAAATATGGTCTAATGGCATGTTGAGGCTCTCTGTGATGAAAATGGTGCCATCGACACACCGTAATCAATCGATCTAGATAACCATCTAACATGGCCTGTGAAATATGGGTAAGCTGTTGAGTAAGTAGTATGCTATCATCCATCTACATATAAATAAATGAAATGAGTCGTAAGTGTAAAATATAAATATAATTTTGTGGGTAGCATAATGTTATGAATAATAGAATGGAAGACATGACATGTTTATTAACATTGTTTTACGAAGTTATTTTTACCAAAAGAAATATAATTCTTCATTTCTTTTGGTTCTGAATGAAATAAAGATAACAAGAGGAAATAAAAGAAAAAATAGATAGAAAAAATTATATGGTGAAAGAATTTTAGTAATGAAAATATATTTGTAAGAATTTTATTAATTGATATGTGCATTAAGGGAATATATCTAGGTTTTTGGATTTTTTTAATGTTTTAGGGATAAGGATGATGATTTTTTGTAGGGGTTTAAGTTTTATGGTTTAGGGTTTTGAATTTTGATATTAAGGTTTAGGAAACATGTTTCTGGGTTAAGTGATAGGCTTTTGGGTTTTGGGGATTAGAAAACAGAGAAAAAAAAGAAGAGATAATAACATTTAATTTACAATATGGGTTATATGTTCTACTTTTGGATTTATGAAATAAATTATATTACCTAAGATATTATTTATGTAATAAGGATAATGATATTTCTTGAAATAATGAATGTTTTTATGAAATAAATTCTATTATCTAAATTATTAGGTATTGAATTTGGTTAGACATATTTTGGAAGAGCTTTATGATTAACTAATTATGGATTGTATTAAGATAAACCATGTCAATTACTAATAATTTTATAGGAATTTATCTAATTGTCTATATTGAATAACTTATGATAATCATTATGATACTATTATTTCATTATTGAATGGTTTATTAAAATATCACAAATAATTTTACCAAAAAAAATGGTAAAGGGAAGATGATTTTGGGTTGGGGTTTAGGTTTGAGGGTTTAGGGTTTTGAATTTTGATATTAACATTTAGGAAACATGTTTCTGGGTTATGTTTTCTGCTTTTTGGGTTTTGGGGTTATAAAATTAAGAAAAAAAGAAGAAGAGATGAGAACATTTATTTTACCATATGAGAATGTAACAATGAATGTAACACTTGAGACTTTTATGAGAAATATTTCGTTTTTATGTTATATAAATCATCAAGGAATCTTTCACTACACACAAAACTATCTTTGCTTGATTTACACGCAACCGCGGCCTTCCTCGATAGCTTGAATCGTACGCAATACTGAGTTTCACTAAACAACGATATGCTATTAAAATATTATTAAAATTAGCCGTTATGATGAATAATAACAACCTTTTGAATTTTTTTAAATTTTATTTTTCAAAATGGACTTCATTTTTGGATTCAGAATATCAAAATTAGCTTAGGGTAAAATTTTGGTACTTTTTAGATAACTTTAATATTATGATGAATAGTGAAAATTATGAAATATTAATTAAAAACAACTTTTTTAATCGAAATAATTAATAGTGATAAATTATTAATTTGAGTGGTTATAAAGTATATTTAGAATATGTTGTTACAATTTACTACAATTTTGTTCATCGGATGTCATTTCACATTTAAACCAGACATAAATAAGTGTCAATCTTTTGATAGTTATTATCTCTTAAAAACACGCTATTTGTCTTGACGATGGGATTTAATTTTTGAATTAGTTAATGCAACTGATATGTTTTGAATTTGGTAAAATAAACATCATTTTTTGAATTCATAATATCATATATAGCTTAGGACTAATTTTTGGTATTTTTCTGGAAACTTTCATTTTTTATGAATAGTGAAACCACTAAGTTGTAGTTATAAAACTGAATATTTTCATAAAACATAATTTTACCGATTATGTGAGTGGAATTTCAAAAATCCGAGAGACACGGTTAATATCAAGGACTAAAATGTGGTTCAATGAGATGAAAATAATTTTTGGTGAATAATAACTTTTTACTTTTTTTACCACGGTTAAAAATAAATAAGGTAGTTAAGGGTAAAAATGATATTCTTATTTCCCTAACACATGTCCTAATTCTATTGGATAAGTGTAATTCGACAAAAAACAACCTTAGGAATAAAATATGACCATTTAGGCCCACTTGGATTAGATTAGGACATTTATTATTAATTTATTTAAAGAAGGGTTAAAATAGTTAAAATCAATGTTTAATAACTAAATAATTTTTAATATAGGGTTATAAATAAGATAAATTCCACAATAAATATTCATTAGAAAGCTAAAAAGATTTCCTACATAATGGTATTTTATTTGTAATTTTTAGACTTAAAATAATTTAGTTTATTTATGATACAATGATGATGCAATAATTATCTTATTAATGAAATATTGACATAATTGATGTTATAAATACCCAAATAAACGTTAGTATTGATTTAATTAAATTTTTTCGAACTAATCATTCTGTTATGATTTTCACAAAAATCAATTACCAAATAGTGTCAAAATTGACATAAAATAGTTTTTAAAACAAATACTATATTACTAATTATTACTTTATTCCTAAAAATCTAAGGTTCAGCCGAATGACTTAGATATGGTTATATAAATTAATAATAAACAACTTGGGGTTCGTTTGTCTTGATATAGTAATTTTATTAACCTTATTGTGTAAGAAAACAAGAAGACACGGTTAACTTTAAATTATCTAACTTAAAGTTAAATCTAAATGATATGATTAATTTTGATACCTAAACTTGTCTAAATTCTATTGGATGAGATGATTTCTACCCATCCCCACCTTAGCTTCAAAATATATCAATTTGGAGCTATTAAAAAACGAATTTGACTTTATAATAAAATAATATTTTTTGTTATTACAAAGGTGCCCCTCTCCTCCCTTATAAACGGGCACCTCCCCCCTCTCTCCATCACACCACATTGAGCCTTCATGATTGGCCAACCCCTGTCAATATCTCCTTTCCACTTCTGTAGAAACATCCTAGAGGTCCTGGTCTTCTTCAAAGACCAAATTTATAGCCCTAAGTGGAGGTCTCAAAGAGGCGCTTCAAAGAAGAGGTAATGCCCGTTACCGATTCTTTCATCTTTATTTCTTCTTCCACTTTTTCTTCTTTAGTTGTTTCATTATGAAGTAATAACATCAGTATAACTAATATTCTGATATGTTATTATAAGTATGAAACAACCCTATTTCCCCATCTCTCCATCCTACAGAAAACAAAATCACCACGTGTGCGTACATACGGAATACCGTCTCCACACCGTGGTGTAATATATTTTCCACCACCACCTTACTCGGATGGGTATAATGGTGTAAATAATAACTATATATGATTATTGTAAAGTGATATTGATTCTTAAATAGTATACATACACTCCAATACCATTCCACGATCATGGGAATGATATCGTCGCTCGTGCATACGTACGGAATACCATCTCCACGATGTGATTCGACTCGTTATACATGATCTTCATTGCATAATTATTATATAAATGAATTTAGTGAATTAATATGATATATATTACACAAATACCATTCTGGAAATGAGGTATCTATAACCTAAAAAGAAAAATAAGAATTTATTCGACAAAACGCGCATAAGAACAAAATGTAATAAACACCCGAATAACAAGTAGTAATGAAATATTACTAATAAGAAGCTAAGAATATGACCATATATGATATCATAAAAATAAGTATGATTCTGTAATAAGTCAATAACATTATTTAAATCATTATACAGGAGGTTCAGACACTTACGAAGAAAATCGGACCTAAGGTAAGGGAAAATATCTCAATCTCAATTTATCTGAGATTGTTTATACTTTGGTATTTACTGGGGTGTATTTTATCATCCACATACATGTTTCCTCAATATGTAATATTATTTCCATACACACTACAATTGTTTAAATACAATTTTACCCTTATGTGAGTTTTTAGTAAAAGATATGAAAGGAATCTTTTGTCATTTTTCGTACGAGGAACTTTTTGACTTTTCTGACAAAAGTATGAGGAGAATGTTTTTTTAACATATACAACATAAATGGATTATTAAAACATTATTTCCAAGAAGCTTCCTTTACAAAATTTCAAGTTTATTTTTAATCAACTTATTTTAGTTTAAAATTGAATGACATGTTATGAAAGGAAAATGTTTTTGAAAGGATATTTTCCTCAAGAATGGAGTTCAAGTGTTTTATCAAAATTATTTTCCATATAAGGTAATATAGGGTTCTGTTTCTATCCCTATTATTACATTTATTTGATTATGTTGTGATGGAATTATTTTTATGAATTCCTTTATCTTATATGAATTGTTTTATGATGTCATGATGTTTAAGAATCCCATTTTTATTACATGTGTTATACAATGGTGTATGATTTTTGATTTTGTGGAAAAAATAATAATAGTATCATTATGAGATGGGTGGGACCTATATCTCCCTCCAATAAATTGGGTAATGATTTTATATCTCATTATATAGACATGACTAGAATGGCAGGTTAAACCGGTTTAGTGAAACAGGACTGATACGAGGAGTGAACTCGGTTCAGAAATGGACTTTGACCACTAAGATAGTATTGGCAATGAGTCTTGACTAATAAGAAATGATTCTCTTTGATTATCTGTGTATGCCAAAATGTTTCATGTTTTAAGTTATGATTATTGGGATTTCATTTCACTACTATGATTTATTCCATGTTATGAAATTATGCACTCTTTTGCAGGTTAATATTTCTAAAATGTTATGTTCTTATGAATATGATGTGATTGATATTTCTTTTGATTACCCTTACTGAGCATTTGAGAACAACATTTTTTTATGTTTTCTTTCCCTAGGTTAAGAAGAAGGTTATTAAGTAAGATATGCCAAAAGGGACTATAGATATGATGAAAAAAATGGGAGACAGTGTAAACGCTTTATGAACCAGTTGTTTATGTTTCCCAGTTTCTAAAGACACTATACCTATATGGTCCTTTCATGGTTTTGTTATATGTTGTAATAAGTATGCTTAAATTTTGATGTAATAACAATGTATGTAAAGTATGGGTCATTATAGTTGGTATTAGAGGAAAGGTATAGTCAACCTTTGGAAACTAGGATGTGAAAGCCTTAGTAAGAACTCTAAGGATAATTCTAAGCATAGAACAAAATCTTAGTGTTTTAGAAATGACCATGAATAACCTAGGATAAGCCCTTAAGTGTGAAATTTTATTCTTGATTATGTGGTTTTCCTATTATAATTAGTGTTGCTCACACTATTCTTCTTGGTTTTAGTCAATGGCTGGAACCCAAAGGAACCGTGTTAATGTGGAATGCGACAGGAAATGCAATGATTGTCCCCATGAGCAACGAAACATTATGGGAGCTAGAATGAAAAATCTTGTAGCCATGCTCACACAACTTTCTCAAGCTATGAATCATGCTGGACTTCCAAACGAGCAAAGGAAGGAGAAACATTCTGTTGAATCCTTCATGAGGAAGCGTCCACCTTCTTTCAGCGGGTCTACTGATCCATTAGTTGTTGAACAATGTATTAGTACTAATGAAAAGATATTTTCAGTTTTTAAATGTTCTAAACATGATAAAGTCATCCTAGTAGTGTATCGGTTGGAAGGATATGCGGATCAATGGTCGAATCTTATTAAGAATACGAGGCAAAGGGATGAAATTGAGTCCATGGAATGGGACGAGTTCAATAACTTATTTTTCAATAAGTACTTCCCTAGTATTCTCCGAACAAAGATAGAGAAAGAGTTTCTTGAACTGAAGCAAAATGATGATGAATCTGTTGGTACCTATGAAGAAAATTTTACAAGACTTTCAAGGTATGCTTCTGGTATTATTATCCAACCTCAGAGTAAGATCGATTGATTATTTAGTGGCTTAGAACCAAGTCTTCGAAGGGCCTTAGCCATAAGGGACTTCAATAGCTATGAGGAAATCATTCGATGTGCTGTCAATGTTGAGATGGAGATTGGAGTAACCCATCAGTCCAATGGGTTTGATAAGAATAGGAAAATGGAATTCAAAGGAAAATCTAAAGAGCAAACTGAAAAAAGATGATCTTTCCCTTATGCTCATAGTGTGGAAAGAAACATGGAGGGAGTTTTCTTAAAGGGACAAGTAAATGTTTCAAATGTGGAAAGGAAGGTCATCAGGCATTTGAATGCCGTAATGATGGGAAGAAGATGTCTAATGATGAAAACAAAGGAAGGGACACATAGAATGAACCTACTACACTTAAATGATTCAAGTGCAAGGAGATGGGGCATTATGACAATAAATTCCTTAATCCAAGGGTTGTTGATGATGATCGACATCAACAAAATCTTATGGCTAAAGACAAAGGAATGTCACATGCAATTTCTATCAGCGAAGTGGAGTACGAGAACAATTTGGTGAAAGGTACACTTACCATCCACTCTAAAGTATGAAATGTTTTATTTGATTCTGGATCCAGCCACTCTTTTATTTCGGATGATTTTTCTAAGGGTATCACCGTATTCCCTCAACAATTAGATGTTGAGTTAGCTGTGACAACACCTAATGTCACAACAGTCGCATCAAAAGTTTATAATTCTTCCCTGATTGATGTTTGTGGGAAAGTGCTTCCTGCAAATCTTGTGATCCTTCCAATAGTAGAATTTGATGTGATTCTTGGCATGGATTGGCTTTCTTTATATGGAGCTCATATCAATTTCCAAATAAGGGAAGTCACATTTCATATTCCAGATCAATCTACGATCATCTATCGATGCAAGGATGAACATAACCTTCCAGTGGAAATTTCATCCATCTTATGGGTCTTGATTCCACTGAATGAAGGTTATTTATATCAAATGGTTGGTGAGAAACTCACAATTAAGAATATGCCCATTGTACGGGAGTTTGATGATGTCTTTCCGGAGGAATTGCCGGGTCTTCCACCAAATCGTGAAGTTGAGTTTTTAATAGAACTTCTACCGGGTGCTTTCCCTATTTCAAAGACACCTTACAGAATGGCCCCAATTGAGTTACAGGAATTGAAGAAGCAACTCCAAGTGAATCTTAATAAGGTATTCATACGCCCTAGTGTGTCACCTTGGGGAGAACCTGTTCTATTTGTTAAGAAGAAAGATGGATCAATGAGACACTGCATTGATTATCGAGAACATAACAAGATCACTATCAAGAAAAAATATCCTCTCCCATGCATTAATGACTTATTTGACCAACTATGCGGAGCTCAATACTTTTCCAAGATTTATCTTCGTTCAGGGTATCATCAATTAAGGGTCAAAAGGGAGGATATACCAAAGATAGCTTTGTGTACATGGTATGGACACTATAAATTTATAGAGATTCCATTTGGTCTTACTAATGCCCCTGCTATCTTCATGGATCTGATGAATATAGTCTTTAGAGACTATCTTGATCAATTTGTGGTAGTCTTTATAGAAGATATTCTTGTCTATTCAAAGAGCAAGGAAGAACATGAAGATCACTTGAGAATTATATTGAAGACCCTGAGAAAGGATATGCTTTATGCCAAATTTACCAGGTGTGAATTTTGGCTTCAAAAAGATGCATTTTTGAGTCACATAATCTCAAAAGAGGGGATATCTGTGGATCCAGCAAAAACAGAGGTTATCGAAAGATGGCCGAGACCAAAAATAGTAACCGAGATCTGAAGATTTCTTGGTTTGGCTGGATATTATCAAAGTTTAGTGAAATATATTTCACGATTATCTAATCCACTCACCAGGTTGACTCGGAAAGGAGTTATGTTTTTTTGGACGGTGGAATGTGAAGAGAATTTCATGGAGTTGCTCACACTGCCTTGTAGTGGAGAAAGGTTTTTGATCTACAGTGATTCATCCAAGAAGGGATGGGGTGTGTTCTTATGAAAAATGATATGGTGATAGATTATGCCTCATGAAAGTTGAAAATACATTAGAAAAATTACCCAACACATGATTTGGAGTTAGCTACGGTAATCATTGCATTAATGATTTGGAGGCATTATCTTTATGGAGAAAGGTGTGATATTTTTACTGATCATGAATGTTTAAAGTATATTTTCACACAAAGGGAGCTGAATATGCGCCAAAGAAGAAGGTTGGAACTGATTAAGGATTACGATTGCTCAATTCATTACAACCCTGGGAAAGAAAACAAGGTGGCAGATGCATTAAGTCGACAAGACCATGCTAGCTTATCCATGATGAGGATCACAAAAGATCCAATATTTATGGATTTACCAAGGATGGATCTTGGAATTTTAATGGAAGGGGGAAAATCGTATCTTTCTCAAATAAATGTTCAACCATCTATACATGTGGAGACTAAAGAGGCACAGAAAGAAGATGTAGAGTTACAAAAGAAGGTGACAAATATTCCTGAATTCAACCTTGATTATGATGGGATAATAAAGTTCAAGAATCGTGTTTGTGTTCCACCCATCCCAGAATTAAAGAAGGAGCTGCTGGATGAGGCTCATAGTTCTTCATTCTTTATTCATCCGGGAAGCACGAAGATGTATAGGGACCTGAAAGAGTACTTCTGGTGGGATTGCATGAAAAGAGATGTTGCGGATTATGTATCTCGATGCTTGGTTTGTCATCAAGTTAAAGCTGCGAGACAAATGTCTAAGGAGATGTTACAACCATTACCCATACCCGAATGGAAATGGGAAAACATCACTATGGACTTTGTCACGGGACTTCCTAAAACATCCAAAGGAAATAATGCTATATGGGTCATAGTTGATCGTCTTACAATGTCTGCACACTTCATTGTTATTAGAGAGGATTTCTCTCTGGATCAGATTTCTAGGATATATGTAAAGGAAGTGGTAAGATTGCATGGAGTACCACTTTATATTATAGCTGATCGGGATCTGATATTTACCTCGATGTTCTAGCGATGTCTTCAGCATACTCTGTATACAGAGTCGAGTTTCAGCACTGCTTATCATCCTCAGACAGACGGTCAGTCTGAAAGAACAATTCAAACTCTAGAAGATATGTTAAGAGCTTGCACTATGGATTTCAAAGGTGGTTGGGATCAACACCTACCTTTGGTGGTATTTTTTTTATAATAATAGCTTTCACTCCAGTATTAATATGGCTCTTTATTAATCGCTACATGGAAAGAAATGTAGGACCCCAACTTGTTGGGATGAAGTTGGGGAAAGAAAGCTATTAGGACCTGATCTTGTTGATGAGATAGTAGAAAAGGTCCGATCTATTCAACAACACATAAGAGCAGCTCAGAGTCAACAGAAAAGTTATGCTGACAACCGAAGAAAAGACCTAGAGTTTGAAGTGGGTGATAAAGTGATCTTACGAATATCTCCCTGGAAGAGGGTCATGAGATTTGGAAAGAAGGGGAAGTTAAGCCCTAGATATATCGGTACTTTCGAAGTACTGGATCATGTTGGAAAGGTAGCATACCAATTGGCTCTTCCACCGAATCTCTGTCAAGTTCACAATGTGTTTCATGTATCTCTCTTGAGAAAGTACATACCTGATCCTTCACATGTACTCAGCTCAGAAGTTGTACCGCTGGAGTAAGATCTTTCTTATAAAGAACAACCGATATAGATTATAGATCCTAGTGAAAAAGTCCTACGGAACAAGGCCACTCGCTTGGTGAAAGTTTTATGGAGGAACCACCAATTATAAGAAGCTACATGGGATCTTGAGGATATATGATTAGGGAGAGGTATCCTCATCTTTTTGTTACAAAGTGACAAATTTTGAGGGTGAAATTCATTTTAATGGGGGTCGAATGTAACACCCGAGGCTTTTATGAGAAATATCTTTTTATGTTATATAAATCATCAAAGGAATATCTCACTACACAAAACACTAGACTGTCTTTCTTTACAAGCAACTGCGACCTTCCTCGATAGCTTGCATCGTACGCAATACCGAGTTTCACTAAACAACGATATTCTATTAAAATATTATTAAAACTAGCCGTTATGAATAGTAATAACCACTTTTTTAAATTATGTAAATTTTATTTTTTAAAATTGACTTCATTTTTGGATTCAGAATATCGAAATTAGCCTAGGGTGAAATTTTGGTACTTTTCGGATAACTTTCATATTCTGATGAATAGTGAAAATTATTAAATTTTAATTAAAAACATCTTTTTTAATTGAAATAATTAAGGGTGATAAATTATTAATTTGAGTGGTTTTAAAGAATATTTATAAGATATTGTTACAATTTAATAATATTTTGTTCATTGGATGTAATTTCACATTTAAACCAGACATAAACAAGTGTCAATCTTTTGATAGTTATTATCTCTTAAAAACATGCTATTTTTCTTGATGACAGGAATAAAGTTTTAAATTATTTAATTTAACTAATATGTTTTTAATTTGGTACAATAAACATCATTTTTTGAATTCATAATATCAAATATAGCTTAGGCCTAATTTTTTGCATTTTTCTGGAAACATTCATTTTTTGATGAATAGTGAATCCACTAAGTGGTAGTTAAAAAACTGAATTTTCTCATAAAGCTTAATTTTACCGCTTCTATGAGTGGAATTTCGAAAATACGGGAGACATGGTAAATATCAAGGATTAAAATGTTGTTCAATGAGATGAAAATAATGTTTGGTGAATAATAACTTTTTACTTTTTTTACCACGGTTAAAAGTAAATAGGGTAGTTAAGGGTAAAAATGATATTATTATTACACTAAAACATGTCATAATTCTATTGGATAGGTTTAATTAGACCAAAAACAAACTTAGGAATAAAGTATGACCATTTAGGCCCACTTGGATTAGATTAGGACATTTATTATCAATTTATTTAAAGAAGGGTTAAAATAGTTAAAATCAATGTTTAATAACTAAAAAATATTTAATATAGGGTTATACATAAGATAAATTCAACTATAAATATTCATTAGAAATCTAAAATGATTTCCTAAATAATGGTATTTTATTTGTAATTTTTAGACCTAAAATAATTTAATTTGTTTATGAAACAATGATGATCCAGTAATTATCTTATTAATGAAATATTGACATAATTGATGTTATAAATACCCAAATAAATGAAATTTGAGACTTTTTATGAATTAAAATAATTTTATATGTTAATATGACATGTTAGTATTTATTTAATTAAATGTTTTCGAACTAATCATTCTATTATGATTTTCACAAAAATCAATTACCAAATAGTGTCAAAATTGACATAAAATAGTTTTTAAAACAAATACTATATTATTAATTGTTATTTTATTCCTAAAAATCTAAGGTTAGGCTAAATGACTTATATAAGGTTATATATATTAATAATAAACCACTTGGTGTTAGTTTTGCTTGATATAGTAAGTTTATTAACCTTATTGTGTAAGAAAACAAGAAGACATAGTAAAAGTTAAATTATCTAACTTAATGTTAAATTTAACTGATAAGTTTAAAATTGATACCTAAACTTGTCTAAATTCTATTTTATGAGAGTATTTAGACCCATCCCCACCTTAGCTTCGAAATATATCAATTTGGAGCTATTAAAAACCGAATTTGACATTATAATAAAATAATATTTTTAGTTATTCCAAAGGTGCCCCTCTCTTCCCTTATAAAAGGGCACCTCCTCCCTCTCTTCCTCACACCACTTTGAGCCTTAATGCTCGGCCAAACCCTTCCAATATCTCCTATCCACTTCCCTAGAAACATCCTAGAGGTCCTGGTCTTATTCAAAGACAAATGTTTGTGCCCTAAGAGGAGGTCTCAAAGAGGCGCTTCAAAGAAGAGGTAATGCCCGTTACCGATTCTTTCATCTTTATTTCATATTCCACTTCTTCTTATTTAGTTGTTTAATTATTAAGTAATAACATCAGTATCACTCATATAATGATATGTTATTATAAGTATGAAACAACCCGTTTTCACCATCTATCCATCCTACGGAAAATGAAATCACCACGCGTGCGTACATACGGAATGCCGTCTCCACGCCGTGGTGTAATCTATTTTCGACCACCACCATACTCGGATGGGTATAATGTTGTAAATAATAACTATATATGACTATTGTAAATTTATACTCATTATGATATAGTATAGATACACTCCAATACAATTCCATGATCATGGGAACGATATCATCGCTCGTGCGTACGTACGGAATACCGTCTCCACGATGTGATGCGACTCGTTATACATGATCTTCATTGCATAATGAATATATAAATGAATTGAGTGAATGAATATGATATATATTACACTAATAAAATTCTGGAAATGGGGTATCTATAACCTAAAATGAAAAATAATAATTTATTCGACAAAACGCGCATAAGAACAAAAAGTAATAAACACCCGAATAACCAGTAGTAATGAAATATTACTAATAAGAAGCTAAGAATATGACCATATATGATATCATAAAAAGACGTATGATCCTGTAATAAGTCCATAACATTATTTAAATCATTATACAGGAGGTTCGGACACTTACGAAGAAAATTGGACCTATGGTAAGGGAAAATATCACAATCTCATTTTATCCGAGATTGTTTATACTTTGGTATTTACTGGGGTTTATTTTATCATCCACATCCATGTTTCCTCAATATGTAATATTATTTCCATCCAACTACAATTTTTTAAAACCAAATTTACCCTTAGGTGAGTTTTTAGTAAATGATATGAAAGGAATCTTTTGTCGTTTTTCGTACGAGGTACTTTTTGACATTTCCGACAAAAGTACGAGAATAATTTTTTTTACTTGTACGGAATAAATGGTTTTTTAAAACATTATTTCCAAGAATATTCCTTTATAAGTTTTCAAGTTTATTTTTAATAAACTTCTTTTAGTTTCAAATTGTATGACATTTTAATAAAGGAAAATGTTTTTGAAAGGATATTTTCCTCAAGAATGGAGTTCAAGTGTTTTATAAAAATTATTTTCCATCTAATATAATATAGGGTTCTGTTTCTATCCCTATTATTACATGGATTTGATTATGTTGTGATGAAATTATTTTTATGAATTCCTTTATCTTATACGAATTGTTTTATGATGTCATGATGTTTAAGAATCCCTTTTTTATTACGTGGGTTATGCAATGATGTATGATTTATGATTTTGTGGCACACATAAGAATGGTATCATTATGAGATGGGTGGGACCTATATATCCCTCAAATTCATTGGGTAAAGATTTTATATCTCATGAGATAGATATGGCTGGAACGGCAGGTTAAACCGGTTCAGTGAAACAGGAATGAAATGAAGAGTTCCCTCGGTTCAGAAATGGAATTTTTCCACTAAGATAGTCTTGGCAGTGAGTCTTGACTAATAATAAATGATTCTATATGATTATATGTCTATGCCAAAAAGTTTCATGTCTTATGTTATGATTATTGGGATTTAATTTCACTACTATGATTTATCCCATGTTAAGAAATTATGATCTCTTTTGCAGGTTAAGATTTCCAAAATGTTATGTTCTTATGAATATGATGTGATTGATATATGTTTTTTACCCTTACTGAGCATTTGAGATCACCCTTTTGTATGTTTTCTTTCCCCAGGTCAGGAAGAAGGTTATTAAGTATGATATTCCAAAAGGGACTATAGATATAATGAAATAAATGGGAGACAGTGTAGATGCTTTATGAACCAGTTGTTTATGTTTCCCAGTTTCTAAAGACACTATACCTATACGGTCATTTCATGGTATTGGTATATGTTGTAATAAGTATGCTTAAATTTTGAAGTAATAACAATGTATGTAAAGTATGGGTCATTATAATGAAGACAATACATCATTCTGGATGAGACTATGAACTCGGACCAACAACATTATGGAATCATTTCTGGTTATGAACTTCTTTATGAAATATCGTGCATCACAAAATCTTCCCTTGTTATTGAGTCCAGTTTATCTCAATACACATCCCAATAGACTTCGGTCTACCACAAGGATGTAACCGATTCATGTCGTGTATCACTATCAGCTGGCCTTCAGGCATTTGGAAATAATGATACTCCCCAATAGGTGTCCATGGTGAAATATAAAAGTTAGCCATGGTATCCATCTGGTACACTGGATCAACATATGCTTCCCATGATATGTTCACAGAGGCACATGTTGTGATGGTGTCTGTGCATGGAAACTGTAAGGCCTGAACATTTCCACATTGGCATTGCCTTGTTTCTAGTAATATCATTATTTTTAACTAATGTGATTTGTGATGGGGTCTGAATGCTCTTGAACTTCAAATTGGGAGTCTTCTCGTAGAAAAAGGTATACATGATAACCTGAAGCTTCTTCAATATTCTTTTCAATCTCTTGTTGAATGTGTATTTCGTATCTTGGCCCCTATTGTATTCCGTTTGGTGCTAGTTTTTATCTATCAAAAAAGTACGTCATGAAATGATATAATGTCTCCTAATCTAGGGAAATTATAAGTAGCTTGCGATGCGCTTTGAAGAAACCATCGATGCAATCCACAATTGTTTCATCATGTTTATGTACCTCTTCCCCCCGTCATATGCCAATGTCCATTTCTCTTTTGGAATCAACATCAAATAACCATAATCTTCTGGATTAGCTTGGAATATTTGTTCAAAACGTTCTTAAAACCTCAATTAGTCTGACTCATATGCTACATAGAATAGATGATATTCCACATTAATTTATTTTATCTTTATGTTGAAATAGTAAAAATAACAAATACAATGCGTACCATGCCTCTATTTTCCTTCTTCAACGGTTCGTTGTGGAATTGTTTATGAACATTGCTAGAAATATGTCTAATGCAGAACAGATGATGTGCATTTGGGTATCTCTATGTATCAGGATCCATATTGATTGCCTCATTAATTGCCTGATGGCGATCAAATATCAAACAAACACTCCAAAAGTTGGTGAAATGGTTGCTGATACATGCCAGAAACTAACTCCATGATTCATAGTTTTCTTTCTCTGCAATGGAAAAGGCAAGTGGAATAGGTTAAAAGTTTCCATCTTGGGTTGCATCAATCATCAATATGCCCTTTTATTTTCAGTACTGAAATGTTCCATCAATCTGGATAGACTATTTTCAAAAACAAAATGCGGAGATACAGGGAAGGAATTCCCATAACGACCGATGAAATTGAACATGAGATGGATCATGTCAGTTATCGTGAGACACATGTTAATTTGTATCCTGGTGGAAAACATTGTGGTTATGATGCCTTAGTATGGCTATAAGTTTTGGAAACAACCGATATGAGTCATTCCAATTACCATAGACCTTTAAAATTTCCTTCTATTTCTCCATCCATGCCTTATTATAAGAAATCATATAAACGAATATCCATTTCATCCTCTATAGTACAAGTGATATTGGAATATCTTGACAAATCCTAATCATCTCAACAAAAATAGATTACAAAAACTCTCCATCCAATGAGGTATGATCTTATGTGAGTCTTGGCTAAACACAAGTATGAGCCACCTCAATCCTCGAGATTCTCCAACCTCCAAATGTAATTTCCATAATTTCCCTCAAGATAAATCTACGATCATTCCCATACTTCTCACACCATATGACATATTTACTACATCATGATTTTTAACTATATAGCATCAGTGGCTCTCAATATGAAATCTCTTTTGTGTGATTTTTAATACATCTTTACTTGGAAAATTGATTCCAATATATAAGGTTTTGTCCAGCTTACTATACCTATATGATACAACTCCGGGGAACTCAGTTGGCAGTGTGAGAACATTATTGTCTAATTCAAGTGAATGGGTCATTGCTTTTAACAAAGATGAATGTAGTGGTGGATGATTTATTGTTGGTATAGGTTTATGTACAACTACTGAATTTCTTAATACCACCTTCTTAACATTAGATGATCCCTCCTCAGCAACACTGTGGTCACCATCTGATCCATCATTATGAGACTCTTCATCCGAAGTTTTATTGACATGTATATCTGGGAGATCATCTAGGTTTTCCTCTTATACTGTATCATTTACAGTAGGCTCAATTTCATAGGGTGGACTCTCTTCAACCACTCTTATAATTCTACTTCATTGTAAAACTATACTTTGTTGTTGTATAGTAGTAACATCAATGTGTAACTCCATCATGGTACCATCTGACCATTGAGAAAATAAATTAACTTCTTGGACCCACTACGCATCAGCAACTAATGGACAATCTAGATGCCACATTGTTGTCGGGAATTACAAATGTCTATAACTCATAGAATTGATCTCTTGATCAGGTCCCAGATTTAAAGAACCAAAAATTATTTTTTGAAGGTCACTTATTGTAACACAATCAGTTGTAATAACCACAGTTATTGGTTTTGTACTATAAGAATCTCCTTTCTCAGCTTGAATAAGCTTCCTATAGCAATACACAAAGGCAAACATGACTCACTATGTCAAAAATGTTTCTTTCATAACAAAAATGATACTGTAACAAATATTAATAGTTAATTATAAGTAAGTAATCATATGTATTAATTTTTAATACTAATTTATCATTAATTAATCTATATTTAATCATTACTAATAGTAAGTATTATTTATAAACTATATATAACTAACTAAACTACTTAATACATAACATCATTAATTACTAATAATAACTTTTTTAACTAATCACTCGTTATTTAATAACTAGTTAATCAATAATAAGTTATTTTTTAATTATTTATCCTTTAATCCTTAATTATATTATATTCATTAGTTATTTATAATTAACTAATAATACGTATTCATTTTTAATCCTAAGATATCCTTAATTAGTCTATAATTAGTCATTACTAATAATAAGTATTATTTCTAAACGATATATAACCAATTATAATACTTAAACAGACTTAATAACTAATAATAACTTTCATTAGTTAATTATTTTTTCCGTATTTCATTCTATAACATCATAATTATCATTTTATCATTGATAAATATACTAATTTCATTTCATTTTTCTTAGATATTTTAGTAGTTTATAAAGAAAATATGAATCATCTTAAGCATATCCCCAGGGAGTGTCAAACTAGGAGAGTAGCAAGGCTCATTGTCGTGTACCAGGATACCCTGGGTCCAGCACGAAACTCTTTGTCAGGGTTTTCACTACTACGAACATATGTTTCCGAGCCACATCCACTTGTTTATATCCCGAAAACGATATTATTTCTTATATAACCACATACTCATTATGGTACCACAATTTCACAAAACTCAATCCTTAGTTAATCCTATGATAATATATACTTAATCTATACTTAATATATACTACTAAAAATAATTATTTCAAAATACATATAAATAATTACAGAACTTAATAAACAAAGTATTATGAACTACCTAAACTATATAATAAATGAAATATTTAAAACTAAAACCAATTCAATTAAATAAATAAAAACATTAAATTAAATAAATAAAAACGCCTCTAAATTATTCATCACAAAAACCCGCACTGAAAATGAATTTTTTAGAGAGAGAAAAAGAGAATTTAGGAGATATGAAGGCAAGAATTGGGTGAGGAGAAGGGGGGTATGCCCTTTAATAAGGAGTTGAGGAAATGGAGGAATCCCCCATTCCTTTGCTATGTCATTGATCTGGGTCAAAGGTGTTGTAGGGGAGAAAAGGGGGAATTGTCGATGCCACCTTTCTACATCAACACAAAGGTGGAATCAATGATTCCACCTTTGTAGAATATTTTTTTAACAAATTAACCTATGACCTTTTTAAAAAAAATCTAATAAACGTATAAAAAAACTTTTTCCATGAAGGATTCCGCCCGTTAGCGCATCCTCGCACCTTCCAAATCCCACACCCTTCCAAGACATCTTGCAGTCACCACTATGGCTTACCCAGCACCAGAAGACCACCTAATAGACTGTATAACCCCATGCCACTACTAAGGCCTCCCTCATACCACATAGTCCCTCATCCCTGGCCAGTATCTCGAGTATTCACCATCGTCGCGTCCCCCTCAGCATCTTCCACTTCCATGACCTCTTATCACTATCACCCTCCACCACTAGATCTATCATAGTGGTTAATCATCCCCTTTACTATCATTTCCCTCATCCCCCCAATACCCTTGGCATCTTTCCTGTTCAATGTTGGGTGAGTGTCTTCAACCCCCTGTCTCAATCAGGCTCTCCACCAGCCTCCCATTGGTCTTCCAGACCCGAATCCACCTTGAATGGGTCTTCTCGACCGAATACCACCTTGCACAAGTGTTTTCGACCTAGAAAAACATTACACAGGTTTTTCCAACCCATAAAGAAGGGTTCGGCGTGATCCTCAATGGGACTAGGTGGGGTTCCAGGGTCGGTGGAAAATTTAAAGCCTCTAAGAAATTAATTTATCAATTTTTGGAATTTAAAATTAATTATAATATTTAAAAATTTATTTATTTTTCGAAAAAAAAATTAATTTCATAACCAAATGGAATAAAATTATTTGGAGTAAAATAATTTATTTAATTGACCTAAACATAATATTTATTGCAATTTAATTTTATCACGCATCTAAATTACCTGTCGACTGGTCTGGAGAATTTGCCAATCAATTTTTTTCAGGGATCATTTTTAGTTAATTAATTATTTCAATGATGTGAGATGATTGTAATATTTTATTACTTTTAATAGTCTATGCCTCTTCATTCTTCATTTAATATGTATAAGGACCTTCACATCCATCTATTTTAATTTTTATATATTTTTTGCTTCCCAAGACCTCATCGCATGTACATGAGTATATTTGTTTAATGGTGACGATGTTATAAGACCTGGACCATGATAAAATTAGCTAATATCTGAGACGATATGTGGAAAATTGGACTGGGTTGCAAGATATAATATGAGTCAATACCCAACTTTGGTAATATACCTCTAGGGACATAATTGACCCATTGAGTTTAAATGGATCAATCAATACCAAATTATCAAGTTCATTTGAGTAGTTTATTTAATTTATGTATTTTTTAATTATTTTGTGAATTTTCATGTTAGGGAGATCACATAAAATAATAAACTAAAATGCATACATTAATTTTATTTAAGATGAGATTCATGTTTTTTCTATTTACTGTATAATTTTTTTTAGTGAAATCACATAATATTTACATATTAGATAGAAAATTATTTCATTCATTGAGAAATAATAAAACCCCTTAAAGAAATATTAATTCATAACCCCTTCCCTCAAATGAATTTGAAAAAATAATCATGTGTGGGGAACTCATTAACCCTAGTTAATCATGCCTCAAAATAATGGATAGTTCTAACGAGAAAGATGGGTTGAATTAACTACTAAGGTTGAAAACAAGAAACTATAGCATGACTACTTAATCTCTAGATGGTAATCATTGAGTAAATCATCTTTATATTTTTTAAATGCTGTCACTTCACCCAATAGTTCAGGGATGATTGAGTTAATGTGGTTATCCAGTAACACGCCTATCTCAAAACCCTCTGTATAGTGGAATATCCATAGATTGGACTAGGAGGAGAGGTTTCATAAAAAAATTCCAAATGAATACTCTAGCAACTGAGTACTATGAATCTAGTAGTGAAGGATACTATAGTTAGATAAAATAGTGGGATACATTCAACGATTTAATTATTCAATAACATGTAATGGGTATTTAAGATAAAAAGTACAAATTTTTAAGTGATTATTTTTATAGAAACTATAAATTAATACAAAATGTTCACTATGATTAATTTTAGATATAGAACATGTCTTTACTAGCATGTGTTTTCAAAGCGTAGTACATGATCTTGCACAAAGTACTAAAATAAATGAATTTCAAGGTGTTGGAGACCTCACTACCTATTAATCTACCTTAGGAAGCAAGGGTGTAATGATTCTTACTGGAGACTCATTAATGATAAATGTGATGTTTAAATCATAATTATATCACTAATTTCCATTGATTCTTCGATACATCATTAGGACATAGATGATTTCACATGTTTTCTCATCTTTAATAATCTTAAAAGGAGAAGGTGAATAAAAATATGAATGAGATAATGATTAAATTGAATATGTGTAAATTAAAAGATGGATCCCAATAATTCAATGCATCTCTTTATTATATTATTTTCACCCACTTACTCTAGTATCATTTTAGATTGAAAAATGATCATTATAGAGAAACAAAATTCATTAGCTTTGGGTATGTTTCATAAAGATTATAAGAAATTAAATAAATATTAATCTTTTATTCTTATAGAGAACATATTGAAAGAAAAAGTGAAACACCAAAGGGAAAGTTTTAAGCCAAATAAACCTTTGAAACATCCTATGATAATAGATTTAGATCATCATACATGACTTTTACATTTAATGTCAATAGATAAGACTATGGATGATTAAAATGATATGAATTTAATTAAAGAAGCATATAATCACATCTTTTTTAGGTATATTCATTAATTATTTTTTATGTTTCGATTATACTTCTTAGGTATTAAATATAGTATGCCTATAACATATCTTTATTTAAATACATTAACCTAGCAAGAAAGGATATTTTACAAGAACTAAGGTAATTTCTCCATGTAGTTGTGAAATGGTGATTCTTAATTCAGTGATGAGAATTAAACGACTTATTATTTCCAGGATTAAAGATTTTAGTTGAACCATTATTGAGTATTACAAAACCAAATTTTCAAATTTCCTACATTATTAAATTTTATAATGAATGATTTTTGTGGTGTCTAATACACAACTAATAGTTTATAAATATTTGAATAATTGGAAATAACTAATCAATATGAAAATATAAGACTCTAACACCCAGTTGTGGAAATATAATTCTTAACCTGGAAAACTATAAGACATTATCAAAGATATACTCAGTATGGTTTTACAATCTTTGTAGTTAAATACATTATGTATTATTTCCACATATACTTATCCAGTTTTATACAAGAAACCATTAGAAATAAATGTGGGACAAAGATTGTTGTTATTTTCTTATGCTTGAGAGCATGTACTATTATAAGGAAAATCTTGTAGAAAATATATACTTCGAAATATTACTTTCTGAGTTTTGAGTAATGTAAAACGAAATTAAAAAATATTCTTGGTCAGAAGATATGATTAGCTTTGGGAACATGTGTTAAAGAATATCTTGACCAAGAATTCATCAATAATGTAATGTAGTGTGGATTTATTCCTAAACTCACATTTCCTTATAACAAATAAACATTGACGTTAGTAAGGAGGATCGATGATGAGTATTACATAAAGACATTGATAAATTATATGTAGCATAGAACATTTTCTGAACATCTATTTCCTTATACTCATCAGAGTCATGATGTAATTATAAAGAGTATCAATGATGATACCTATCTATATTGAAGAAAATTCCATTATTTTTAAAGACATTCTTTGTAAATAATGGTGTTATCCCTTGACTATATGCCAACTATAGCTACAAATGGATATCATATGAGTTATTATACAATATAAATCCATTATTTCATTATAATATGTGTTTGGATGTAATGAGTTTATTGTAGACGTAACTAAACTTGAATTAATATAAACACAATGTGCATTTGAAGTAATTTTCCTAAAGGTTTTAAAGGATGTCATAAAAAGAACTATGATTATAAAATTTATATTCATGTAATAGACTAT
This sequence comes from Viscum album, assembly GCA_963277665.1. Classification (NCBI taxonomy): domain Eukaryota; kingdom Viridiplantae; phylum Streptophyta; class Magnoliopsida; order Santalales; family Viscaceae; genus Viscum; species Viscum album. The sequence continues at coordinate 1,042,508,658 of OY728129.1, forward strand.
ATTTCAATAAAAGGCTGAAAATATCTGTTTGTGATATTTAGAGCATGATTGACTATCATTTAGTCAATTTATGAGATGAACAAGTTGTTCCCATAGGAAAAAGATCCACAATATTTTATGGAAAGGGAATGTCCCAAAAGAAACATGCTATGTAGGAAGGATAAAATCACAGTAATAGTTGAACATTCATCATAGCTCGTGATAATTTATTCATTTAGGCTAATGAATCCTATGATTGATTATTAAATGGAAACAATATAATATTTTCAAGGTAAATTAAAAATAAATAATGGATTCTACATATCGGAGTATAGGTTCTTATTATTTTGATTATTGTGGTGGGTATTCAAGTGAGACTATAAATGGGTGGTACAAATATGGTACCAATAAGGTCTGATTGGTAATAGCAAGTTATTATTGCTAAATCCATTGTAATTTTACTTATTATTGATACCTTTTATGATCATTTAAAATGGTTATTGAATTTCAAGACCACAAGTCATGGAAGGTGTCCTTATGAGGAAACCAAAAATATTTGGTGGCATAATAGAATTGAAATAAGTAGTGAAAGCTATATAAATATAGTTTTGGATTGAATTAATAAAATAATATCATAAAATGTTCATTAATAAGGAATTTTTTACATGCTTCTAAGATAGGTTAGTTGGAGAGTCATAGTTTTCCAAAGAAAATATGTTTGATAGCATATGGGAAATAGTTATTGGTCCTGTAGTAAGTTTATAATAGAATCGAAGGAACAATCCAATGATTGTCTTAATGTAGAAACATGAGTTTTAGGGAATTATGTCAATTTAGGTAGATAAAATATTTGGTTATACCAATCAAATAATACATGTACTAAAAAGGTATTTAAAATTATTAGTTCAAACAATTAGAGAGATAAGTGTTACGAGAGTCATATGGCATTAATCTCTCTAAGAAAACATGAATGGGGTATAAGAGGAGATTAATTTTATGAGTATAATTATATATGATCCTCTGATGGATCAATCGCATATTTCATTCCATGTAATAAATGATATATTTATATCATATAATTTATGGTAGGATAATATCTGTTTTTCTACGATAACTGAATGATAAGCAGTCATAACTATCTAATTATACATGAGAGATTATAAATGATTTGTTCTAATAATTTAGAGATGAAGGGATACTTTTTTTAAGGGGGGAAAGTATTTAGTTAGTTTAATATGATCTAATATCATAGTCAGGCTAAATTATTAAGAATGATAATCTCCTTTAATCTAGAGATAGCCATATCTACAAATACCAAGTGTGATTCATATTTTAATAAATGAAATGAAGCAGTGTAAAATATTCAATTTTTATTTCTAATCATGGGATCAAATCTAGTATGTAATGTTTTATCATAATATAGATTATGATAATTATTCTATTGGTACTAGACAATATATTATGTTAAGAAGGTGAAAAAAATATAATCGAGGATATCATCTCTTCAGGAGTATTATTCAAGGAGGTGTTGTCACAAATAGTAGAATTATCACACAATAGAGACCTGAAAGGTCCAATGACTAAATCCATAAATTAAAAAATGATGATATTATCATGTGAGAACTAACAAGGTTGATTATCGAATTGTCTCTAATGAAAGTGGGAGTGTTGTAATGGTGGATCCCCTAGACCCAACATAAACAGAACTTTTCAATTATCATATCTTGTATACAGAGGGTTATGCATGATGTACTATTACCATAATAGTGTTGTTATTTATGTTTCCACAATTTAAATGGTAATTTTTATAGATTATTTATCATATCAAAATGTTATAGTAGTTCCCTATCTATAATGAGAACCTAGAGATACTATGAAGTTAATCTTTAACATGTGACCTATGGTCTAGATACATAATACTGACTAGACATAGATGAAGTATAACTATTAGGTGATGGGTTATAATAAGTATTGATACATCTTATCATGAATGTTTTACATGGTGATATCAAGTAGGTGAGATCATGAGTATTAACCAGATAATAGGAACACAACATGTTTCTTGTTTCATTAGTAGTTCCTAATTGTGAACACATGTAATGGTATCCTAAATTAGGATTATAATCAGTGTTTACAATTGGATCACTTACATTAATGTAAGGAAAAAATATGGAATTTAATTCCTAGAGATGTATCATGGATTGGGTATGACATTGTTGTTACAGTATTTGTTGAATAATCTAGATAGATTTTGTCGCATACGAAAGGAAGTAAAATTTAAGGCCTGGTTGATCAAGATTGTAGAACATTAACTAAATCCATGGTCATGGTAGAAAAATGAAAGTCCATCCAAATAGGTTATTGAATAATAAATAAGTAAAATAATGATGTAATGAAGTGTGTGTCCTTATTTATGAGACATCATGAGACAAATAGATTATATTACATGGAGTGTGTTATAGGAAAGGTTATCATTGCTTTGTATTTTCCTTATCTTTTTAGGGGCCTTGATGGGTGCTAGACTCTACTCTTAGACAGTGAATAGTATTCACTAATATTTAGATAATGTCTTAGAGGGCCACACACTAATAATAATCAATGGTCTGATATATTTCGATGAATATGTATTTAGGACATTGTGGACCCCACCACAGAGTCTGGGATATGTCTGAGGATATATGATCTATAAAGAATAGGTAAATTCATATTATTCAAGTTTATAATTATTAGTGTTGAATTTAATCATTAAATATATATACATAATTATTTATGTAAATACATGGAAAAATATTATACTTATGAATATTATTTTAATATTAAATGATTTTTTAATATTTTTAGGAACATCGAACAGAGTGAATTGATAGGTTTTATTATATAATATACTTATTATATTACAGAAAAGTAAAAAAATGTAATTATAATTTATGAACCAATTATTGTTCATAAGACGTCATTTATAAATTATTTACTATTTAAGAAATATATGAGGGGTTGGGGAACAATTTCCATGTATTTAGAACCTCTTTGTATGAAGAATAATGGGCCCTCATGTCAGGTATTATTCATCCAATGAATTTAAGAGTTTCTCCTTACTTCTACCTTTCTTGGATGACCAGGTATCCATTGGATTAGGTAATTGAGAATAGTCCTTGTGTCCCTTGTGTTTTTTCCATGGACCACAATACATTTCTCTGATTCATTATTTCCTTTTTTCCCCTTCTTCCTTCTTGGGCTGTGGGGACCTTTCCCTTGGAGATGGTCCAAACTGTCCACTGAAAGATAGATATAATTTTCATCACCTGAATCACCATACTCATGTGTCAATGTTTGTTCTTGAATTACCAGACCATAAAAATGGTTATTCGACTCAACCCTAGGGCCTTCTTTGAGACACCATGGCCTGTACAGAGTGTCCACCCTGCCTGCTTTAACCTCCATGCTATTATTCTTCTTCCCCTCACTCCAAGACTTCTAAAAAGATAAGGACATAGAAATGGTAATGTTTGGGTCCAATTTTCCCAAATACACTATCCTCATCCTACATTCCTTGTATATGATAAGTTTATGTAGTAGCGAGCAAGAAGGAAATCCCCTACCACATTACATGTGGCTCGACCTCCTTTCTGTAATTACCCACAGGAACACCCTTGTCACCTCTTTCTTCCTCCACTACCGTGAAGGACAAAATCCATTCGTAAGTGGTTATCTCTGAATGAGGTGAAATCATCCTAATGTATAAGGAATCATCAATTTGAGCCTCTTCAGCCTTTTCTGAATACATAGGATCATGACCAGTCTTCTTGTGATGACCTAAATCATTCTTTAGGCGGGTAAAAATATCTACAACATTGGTTGTAGGTCTTCCTACATCCACCACAGAATTACCTCCTGCCCGATCCATTGCCTCAACTCTGTCTATCATCGGATCAAAACCCCCACAACTTTGTCCTCTCTAGAAATTGGAATCTAGATGCCCCATTTACCTACACATCTTACAATACTCCACCCATGATTCAAAGAAGACCAATTTCTAGAACCTAATTTCTTCACCAACAGAAACCCATTCCCAGTCCACCAATTCCTTTAAGACATAATCTTCTACACATATCAGTGGTTTAATCAGATGGATGACAGGTAAAGTCCAGTTTTTTTGCACAAAAAATGTCCAACCAAGTTCCCAAGCATCATAAGGGTTTTAGGGTTTTCTAATGGCAATGAATGTTCAGAGAAAGAAACCCGGATTGTGACTGAAGAGGAGTCTTGATTCATATGAAAATCATAATACCATTGAAATAGGTAGAATATGAGACTGATGCCACTATGAAGATAACTGGATCATGCTTGAACCATATCTCCCTTCGAGACAAAATGAACCATCAGGTTGCATTTGTCAATAAGACCAACAATCGTGCACCTTTGAAACCCCCATGATTCGAAGACAAAGCGGTCAAATTCATCTACTAAAGGACTTAGAGGCATGAAATGATCCACTATGGTCAGATCTAGGAGGCTAGAAGCATCCTTGAACTCCAAAAGCAATAACGGAAGTTGAGGCACATGTTCAAATATCTCAGAAACCTCAGGTTAAGCAAAATTGATGGAAAATTAGGGCGAGCATCAGGGTTAGAGAAAGGGAGGACGAAGCGGGGCTTCCAAGCCAGATGGTAGAGATCCTCCCCCATCCCGATGATGGGTAGGGGAGAGGTTGAGGCTATCTACATTACTATTAGGGTGTCTCATCTAAGATCCAAGATCCGAGATCCGATAATTCACAATGGTATTACATATGGAAGCCAAGAGTCATGGATAGACAAGCAAGACCGAATCATCACCCGAGGCTTCAACCAAGGAAAAATCACCCTGTAGGAATTCATCCATACAATGGATAGAATGGTTTATCACCTTGAAGAACATATCTAGGAGAATCCAAACATCCAGGTTAGAAATCTGCACTGGGAATTATATAGAGTGTCTGACTCAAATAATATTAGTCTTTTGTTTATTAATTTTGTGTGCTCTTTCAGCACGTAGTGGTCCTTGTTTTGTGAACTATGGTTTCCCAATTTCCTTTAAAGTGGATTAATAAAAGTTTATATTTGGATGGAATTTGAGAGATTATATTTCTAACCTCTTTCCTTGTAGACAGAGAAACCCCTAATCTATGTATTTGATTGAAGTTCAGCATCATTGATCGAAGGATTGCTTATGCGATGATCATTAGGACATCATAGGTTTCATCAGATCTTCATGGTGGAAACTAGAATTTAACAATTGATACTCACATACATTTTATAAGTGTGTGTGGATGATCTAGAGGAATATGTATTTAGTTCCTTTGAGAAATAGTTATCGACGATGAATAATTGATGAATACAGCTTCATATCGAATGATGGAATCTTAAATTTGTTCTTTACGTAATCAAAACCACTAAAGATCTTCAAGGCTCTACATCAGGCTATGCGTTGTATTCGACAACATAGTTACATAGATTTTTAGTGAAAATTCTGAAATCTCTTGACCATATTCATCTACTATGCACCCTGTTATGTTCAAGAATAGTTTGATCATCTTGTTTTAAAGCTAGTTCCATAAAAAATTTATATAATGTTTACTTTCATTGTCATATTAAAAATTATTAAAATTTAGCTACAAAAAATAAAAAATACACCCCTTCAAAAAAGAAATAAATGAAACATAAAAAAATTAAAAATATAACAATTTTAAAGAAATTTAAATTAGAAATACCAAGGAGTATCAATGGTATTCTATCGTTGATGCAAAAAAATATTATCTATATATTTTTTTAAAAAAAATATACTTATTTTGGTTTTGATGTATTTGTAAATTGAATCTTTAGAACGCATATTGGAGTAGATATTTTATGTCTTCATATATAAATTTTTGATGATATTAAATCTCCTAGATTTTTAAATGATCGAATTATTCTAAGGGATCCAATTTTACACTTATTTCCTCATTATTGATATTTTTTGCATAAAAATGATTTTCTTGGAACAGAATACCTTGACTGTTTGATTGAACTTATATTGGATTTATAACCTAATCAAGATGTATTTATTTTCAATCCTATTTGAATGTATATCCTTTCAAACATATTTCATCATGTAGTAAACATATTCAATAGATTCTTCAATCTTTCAATCCAAGAATTTAGTTAGATAATATTAGACTTACATTGGGCAATTCTCACTTTTAAAATTTTCAGTTATATTCTTTAGATTATCGGGCTTGGTTTCTACATATTCTATAACATTAAAATTTCCATTATTATTAGAACTATGTTTATCAACTTTTTCTCTTGCCTTTTATTATTATGAAAATACATTTCCATTATCCTTACTTATTTTAGTTTGATTTTATTAAAATTTTATAAAGTTAAATTTTCTTTCAAAAAATTATCCATTAAACTCAGTGTACATTTTATATAGCTTTTGATACAAAGATTCACATTCTGAAATATAGGCTCTCATTTCTTTAAGAATTTCTTTATTCATTTCTTCTTCTTCTGACCTGTTAGGACTAATATGGTTGAACATGATTTAAAGAAGTTGGAAAATGTTAATAACTTATTATATTGTTTTCCAAAACATAAATCAATTTACATTTTCATGTTCTCCAACAAAGGAGACCAAACGAAGAAGATCGTTTTGATTTTTCTGGACCATATCCATTAGAGAGAGGTATTTCATGGATTTTTTATGTAGAAAGTATAATCTATGATATTAACATGTTTCATCAGAAATTGTGTTAGGTAAAATAAATATAATTATTATTTTTTTTATAAATTTTTCTAATATCAAGAATAATGAACGAACTAATGATCCAACCATATGTAGAAAGTGGGGGAATTATTTTCTATATACAAATTTCATAATACAATGTTCTTAAACTTTTATCTATAAAAATTACATCAAACAAAAATTTTCATAAGAATATTTTGTTCAATGTTTTTGAAGTGTTGCATATGTGTAACTAGAATTCTACATAATGGGAAAACATATATTTTGTGATCTGCGTAAATCAAGTAGAGAATGGTATATAATATTATCACCCAATTTCCTATCATTGAGTTAGGGTTCATTCATTTAAATAATGTTTGTATTTTATGTTTTTCATGTTTAATGGTAAGGGTATTATTATTGACGTTTAAAGGGAAGATGGTGAGTAATTTCATCAGATTAAGTCCAATCGTACGATGACTATCAGATGATCTCTTAAAATATCATCAGTTGAATCTATAATATCAAACCATTATACCATGTTTATTATAAAGACATGTAAAATGTTAATAATATACTTTTTTATAGGAATACATGACAGAAGTCTCCAAGTCCACAAATAGATGGTCTTGGTTGAAGACATCCGATGTAAGTTCTATTATAAGGATATACTAGTATGATTAATTGTACAATGTTTTATCGGTTGAAGTTTCTTTATAAATATTTCATAAATATATAAAATATAATGATATAAATATTGTTATTCAATGTTTTTAAAATCACAAGGGATGGTCATGGTTATTTCCAAGTGTTAATAATATTTTATGAAGTTCCTTAACAATGAGTTTAATCTAGTTTTAGTAAATTAACTAGTTTTGAGTTTTCACGATGCTACAATAATACTTTAGATGTATTGGGAAGAATCTAGTGAAATGTTTGGAGAATGTTTTTCAAAATTTTAGTTTTTGAAAAGTGGTAAAATAAATTGAATTATCTACTAGTACATCTTCAAGATCACCTATTTAAAGTGTTGTTCATACATCCTATGTAGAGTATTATTCAAGCATAAAAATTTTATATGAAGTAAGGGAGAATAAGAACAATTATTAGAAAGAAATTGTAAATATACATCAGAAAATGTAAACTAGATAGATAATTCCTATTAGATGGTATCAGACAAATGATGTATAGAATGGATCAGATGAAGAAGTTACAGAGGAAACTATCGATTTGTTTATAGTTGCATCTGTCAAAGGATATCAGAAAATGTTTTCATATCAAGTGGTATTATATAGGAAAACACAAAGTTGTGATTGGGTGAATAGTGTATTAGAATATTTCATTATACACAATGTCTCTCAATGGACTTTTCTAAATATACATAAGAATAAGTTTTCCAGAAAAAACACATCATATGGACATCTAATGAATAGAATAAAGTTCTTTCTTGATGTTGGGAAAGAAATTAAAGAATTACATACTAGAAAAGTAAGTGTGAAAAAGTTCAATAAGAACAAGCGAAACATAAAGAATCCTATTTGTGAAGGTTTATAACACTGGTTTGAAAAACGTTTGTTATATATTATATTTCTGTGGAGAGAACAAGGAAGATTAATTTATCATAGTTTAATTTAGATGTAATGTTATTTTGTGCCTAATTTAAGCAAATTCAAAGGATTATATTATAGTGGATTTTTTGGTATTGGATTATTTTCAAACCATTATAAGGACTAGATAATCTCACTAAGTAGTAAACCCTGTAAATTATTGAAATATTTTAGTTTTGATTGTTTTCTTGTTTTTAAAAAAGTCATATATATTTAACAAAATGAAAAAGTTTTTTCATAACATATAAAATATAAAAATAAATATCACTGATTCACCCCTATCCCCCTCAGTGATCACATATATCCTAATTGGTTCTTTAAATTGGTATCAGAGTAAAGGTTCCTTTTATTGACTCTTTGATGATGATTGAAGAATAAATAAGTTTCTACGTATGTTTAAAATTCTATGAACTGTAATCTAATTTCTATTTTTTATGGTATGAAATGTCATATTTATAAAGATAGAATGTTTTTTTATATCATGTATATTGGATATAAGGTTATTGATCTTTCTACAAATGGTATCCCACCTTATGTTGATGGAGTTACCCTAACAATTTCTGATATGAAGAATTTTGAGAATGATAGGAAATTCATTAATTATATATTTCCCTCACTCTCTAAAAATGAGTTTCTTAGAGTTAAATGAGTTAGAGTAGATAAATGAGTCTATGAAAACATGAAAAAAATGTGAGTAATTAAAATAAGTAAATAAATTAAAGTTATAAATCTATCAATTAATGTATGATGATTTTGATATGGGTTATTAATAATTTATTGGTCATTTTTTTATAATGGTTAATGAAATTATAATCACCATAAGATGTCTTAGTGAGAAGTTGGATGATTCAACCATTGTTGAAATTATACAAATAATTATTCTTGATAAAATTTATTTAAATATTTCATCATTATAATATATAGATCTTGAAACTCTAACCTTGAATGATATATATATAACTCTAAAAACATATGAAATAATAAGAATAATGTTTATTAAGAATTAAGAGAAGGTTGATTGGGATATTTCATTTAATTTTGTAAATTATGGAAAGTTTATTAAATTTCTCAAAGAATAATCTAGTTAATCAGACACTGAAGATAAATTTAGTAAAAAGTTTGATGAATTTAATTTTTTTTTCAAAAAAAGTGAAAATTGTCACATGGAAGTTAAAAATTAATGTTAAAGATGAAATTTTTGGGTGACTGTTTTGTCAGAATTTTTTTTTGAAAATTTTCCATGATTAAAGGAAGATGAAGAATGTGGTGAATATGATAGGAAGTCATGTCGATACCTCAAAAAGAACATATAAAAATAAAAGTACAATTCCAAGGGATGGGATAATAATTTATATAAACAGAAAATAATAAATTCTTCTTCTATGCTTGATGAAGATAATGATAATGAAGAAAAATCAAATAACATTAGTGATGATGTTTTTGAAAAAAAAAATTCAAAACTGAATGATGGAAATTTCACCCGTGATGGAAGTTGTACCCTTAAAGAATAATAAGAAGAAACTAATATGGATTTTATCATTAATATAGAGTTAAAATAATTTCATGAAAAATATTTTATGAATTGATAGGGAGATAAATAATTAATAGAAATAAAATAGTTTAGGAAAAAATAAATAATTTTATATTAAATAAAAATAAAATTCTTTAAATGAAATTTATGATCAGAATAAGTTTTATTATTAAATAAAAACCACAACATAGAGGCTGAAGAAATGTTTAAGGTGAAATAGGAAGAGTTAAAATTTGTTCAACTAAAACTTATTAAATAAAACTAAGAAAATCATATTTTCTAAAACTCATTTATAGAAGTTGATGAAAATTATAATCTGTGTAAATATCATGAGGATAAGAAATTACCTCAATGTATGGTATGAAGGATTTAAACATGTTGGAAAAAATCAAGATAAAAAGACAAAGTTTGTATCCAAAATAAGAAGAATAGAAAAGAAATAATGTTCCTATGTTTTAAAACTCTAAACCAAATGTTGCCTCTACTATTGATTTTGTTGACGGTAAAAAATTATATTTCTTGAGGTAACCAAAACATTGGCAAACAATGAAATAAAAAACCAGAATGTAAGAAAGTTGATGAAAATCATAAATAAAACTCCAATAAGTATATATGTTACAATAAGAAATATAATTTTTATAATAAATATTGGTAATATGGAGGATTTTTTCATACAATAAATATTTGTTGCTTTAATTACAATCATTAGAGTCAATCCAGGAGAAACTACTAAATACTTTTGAAGATTCAACCCACTCAAAGAAGAAAAACTGAGAAAGTTAGTCAGGAAATTTGAAATAGACTCCATATTTTAGAAACTATTTGAGAATTATTTAAACAACATGTACATCTTAAATTTTTTTCTCATTTCACGATACTAGAATAATTTTTTTTATAAATCTCAAATTATTCATGATCAAAAACAAAAGAAAAAGAAAAATCCATTTTTGTTGAAACTGCACCCAATGTTAAAAAATGAGAATGACATTGGATTGTGGATAATGTGTGTTATTCACATATGATAGTAGATATGATGTTGTTTAAAATGTGAAATATTAAAAATAATATACATTGAATTTTGGAAATAATGATTCATCGAGAATCAAAGGCATTGGAAATTCTATTATTCGGGAAGAAAAGTTAAAATCCAAAATATCCTAGTTTATTTATGGGATCTAATAGAAATATTTAAATATTTAAAAACAATATGATGAAGGAAAAAATATATTTTCATAAAATATGGTTTTTGATGAGTGTAAAATATACGTATGTTTTACTGAGAGTCCACTGCACAAATGGAAACTTATTTCAAGTTGGTGATTCACAAATTTCTTGTTATCTGAGCATGATGGGAGAAAATCAGTTATGTCAAAAAGGGACAGGGAATATGTGTTATATATATATGAGAAATATATTAATGATAGAAATTATTCTTGATATTACCAACATGATAAGAACCAGATATTTTTATTGTTCCATTTTTCAAAAAGTGAATATTACAAACACTGTACATAAGATAATTGATATACTTTATACTCTCCCCATAGAGATGATACATTTTGATATTTCTGGCCTCATGGGTAAAAAATAAAAAAATAGAGATAAGTAATTTATTTATTTTATTAAATAATTTATAGTAATTTCATTTATAATGTCTTTGAAACATAAATTAGTGGCTCAAACAAATTAAGATTTTTAGGATAAATATAGAAAAATAATTTAGATACGCTATGAAGAATATTTATCCTTTTAATGGTGGTGAATATACAGGTGTTAATTTTAACGATTATCTTAAAAATAATATAAATTTTTATGAGGTTGGTGCACTATACACAGCACAATAAAATGGTTTTATCAGATGAAGAAATAGAAGTTTGTTGGATATGGAATGAACAATGTTGACAGAACATGATACTTATTGGTATTTTTGGAGGCAAGATATTGGAGTGGAAGTTTATTTTTAGAATCAATGTTTTGATATAATGAAATCTAATAAGACTCATGATGAAAGTTAATAAAAAAAATTCCATGTTTGAAAGAGCTAAGTGTGTTCGAAGGCCCTTGCATTGTAAAATTCATGGGTCAGATTCTTGGAAAGTTAGATCAGAGAGGTGTTGATGGAATAATTCATGGATACCCTCCTAATGATAGATGATACATGAGGTATAGTAATGGAATATGAAATATTGGTCACTTATTTTTTGACACTCCTTTTTCACATGAGAATGTGAATTTTTTAAGATAAATACCATAAGAAAAAGATAAGTGAAGGATATCAAGGATCACATGCTCACCCAAGTAATACAATGTAATGCCCAACAAAAATCACTGCACATGTCCTTTATGCACACCCAACATCACCATGAAGGACCAGTATGCATGCCGACACCATCACACATTCCCCAGTTCCAAATGAGACACACCTATTAAATTTAACTCCTTCACCAAGTGTCCCAAAACAACATATAAATAGGACCCTTGAGACTATGATTTGAAATTAATGGAATAATCAAAGAAACCTCAAAGATATAATCTCCCTATACCTTCACCCAATCCCTTATAAATTTTGAATAATATATCCTTTCTTAGAAAAAATAATAAATTAAATAAGATTAGGGTATTATAGTTCTGATAGTGTTTTAAAAACCAAACACCTATGCCAACCACCTTCCCCAGTACAAGGGAACTAGGGGAAGTCCCCTTATTGTGCTCCAAACCTAAGCACTATTCATCATATGAAACATAAAAATACCCTTATATCTTAGAGAAATGACTCCCTTAAGTGTTTATTCATAGGTTTTTATCACCCAAAAGAATCTATAGATCTCCTAGGTGTATTCAATGCAATGTACCTCCATATGTCCCAGTCCTCACTTGCATAATCCACCTTCATCTCACCCATACCTCTCCTGCATTTCCACCTTCATCTCACCCTGCCATCAACTATGTTATCCTCCATTTGAGACCTATTTCATTCCACCCATTATAGGGATCCTATTTCTTTGTATCCCTCGTATTTTGTGGACTAATCCAAGGCCTCCCCCAAAGCCTCTAAATAGGTGTAATTAGATAATAGGTCACACAAACATGTCCTCTTGATTATACATTCTTATGGAAATATTGGTCCTACATTTATCCAACCTAATAAGTGGGATTCTTAGAATATTTTCAATTATAAATTTCCATGGTAATAATAACCCCAAACATGGTTGTGCTGTTAGGGACCTCACCATTTATATTGTATGGGGAACCCCTTTCCTTTCCCTTTAATGAATTCTATTTCCTTATCCTCCTCTCATGTTCTCTGAAATCTGGATAATTTTATCCCTCTTGGAGTAAGAAAATAATATTTCTTGTGGTCTATATTCATATGGGTGTGTATGTCCCAACCCTAGTTACAAAAATAAGATAGGAGATGTGAATATTAAATCTCTTTATCTCTCTCATGGCCTTAGACTCTTCCACTAGAGGATGATGTAGATTGTGTGGTTTTCTAATTCTTCCACTTCCTCTTGTTTCCAACAACGGTAATGACTCACATGTAATTATAGGTTATTGATGATAAGGAAATATAAATTATCAAACACCTGTATCTATAGAGAGTCTCTATGATGGTTCTTCCTCTCACCTTGACAATGGCCTCCTATTTAGTAAGATTCCTCAAAGCTATGTATCCACTGCAAAGGGTTATATTCCATGAAATAAAAACCTTCAAAGTGACACATTCCAAATGAAGAAGTCAACAACCATCTATTCATTGAATGTACTAAAATCAATGTATCCATCTCAAAGGGTCATACCCCTTGTGATACAAGCCTTCAAAGGCCCACATTACCAATGAAGTAATCAATGACCTGCAATTTGTCAAAGAGACATATCCCCCATGATAAAAACCATCAAAGGGACACATTATCAATAAAACAATCAAAAACCTCTTATTTGGTGTTCTTCCTAAAAGCCATGTATCCTTCTCAAAGGGACATACTGAGAAAAACCGTCAAAGGTCCACATTACTAAGGATGCAACCTATAGCCTTTTATTCATTGTAAGTCCTCAAATATATGAATTTATCTCAATGGTTCATACAACTTGTGATAAAAACCATTAATGTTCCATATTCCCAATGAAGCAAAAAATTGCTACTTATTATGTGTAAGCACCAACTATCATAGATACATGGGATTTAATTCCCATCCATGCGAGATACTTAAGAAGAATCTATGGTGACCAAACCCAACTCCCAAAATTCATCCTATTATTCTCTAGGTAATATCACTAATAGGGTTATATCCAATCATGGGGAAACATTCCTTTTAGGTACCTTGGGTTACTTTGGTTTAAGTCACAGACAATCCTGTGACTAGACACCTTTCACTTTGATTTCCCTCCTGCATGACGTTAAAATTTATAGTTCGGTCCTCTTCGCATGGCCTTAAAAGGTATGATGTGTCCTATTAGGTGGAACCAAACTATGTGGGTAGTAATTCATTTTATGAGGATATGTTGGAATCCCATCATACAGGACTAATCCCTACATCAAAACAACTCCCATATTCTTGGATAATGATAAATTTCAGAGTGCCCCACTATTTTTCTTAAAACTGTAGTTGTAAAAATAAATAACGTAAGAATCTATAATCCATTTATAAAAGGGAACCATCAATGGAGAACCACCTATTTATATATATTTCTTCATCTATGAAGAAGCATTGATATATATAGATAATTTTAAATCCAATACATGTTATTAATTGACTATTAACTTCAGGGAGACCCATGTTATAATTGGTATTAAATAATGGATTCCTGAATATGTATTAAATTTATAAAGAGTTTTGGAGTAGGTAAAAAAATCCCCCCAAAAAGGTGTGATGAGCCCAAGCTCACATCCTATCCACCCTTGTAAAACCCTAATGTTGTTGTAGGTATCCTCTAATAACAACATGCCTTCGGAAAGAATATTAATGAAATATTATGAATGATGTAACTATTGGGTGTTTTCGGATCCAAAAATATAATCCATGAAAAACCGCCTAGAAAGAACATGGACATATGTGTTTGGAATGAATGGTTGTGATGCCACCACCATAAAAATCCATTCACACCCCATGTTGTTTTCAGGGATGAACAAAAATGGTTAAACTGATGTGAATAATTGTGAAACATTCAACCCCCCAAAATCCACCATCATTCAATTGAGATTTTTCATTGGAAACTAAAATGGTGAATCAAACATGAATCTTTAACCCAGATGACTATTTCTCCCATAGGTCAAGCCCCTTTCAGACTCAAAAAAACGAAATAAGGCCAAACATTGATCTAAAACAATCGATTTTAGATGTACTCATTTACTAATACGCTGATTTTATGGGGTTTTCTTGTTTTTTCTTATATTTTAGTCATTTTCAACAATAAATCCCTTAACCCAATGGAATACTTACAACTATAAAAAATGTATGCCTCAGCTATGAAAAATATACCCCCTTCTAAATTGAGGAAATTATCTCCAACCCAACATCTTCAATGTCAAGATTCAAATGCACAAGTTTGGGATTATCACATAAATGGTACCATCACAACGATAGAGAATGATTGAAAGTCCCTCCATCTCATTCATCCCTACTAACCATCCACTTAAAGACAGATGATGTACTATAAGAAAACAACACTAATTACTATCTAAAATTATTTCAGGAGCCTATACCTAGAAAAAATCAATAGGATCCTCCCTTATCTTAGGAAGGCTGATCAAGAGGTCACTAATGACCTCATCCCGACAACATACAAGTATTTACAAGGGGATCTCACGAGTAACCACTGCGGAAAATTCCATGCAACAATAAACCCTCAGCATGATGATGTTGTTTAGCTTGGGATTTCATCCAAGATCAACTAGAATTAAAAACTCAGGACAACCCGCTAAGGGTAGAGAACATCTAATAGGAAACGTGGCCCTACCTTAGTTTTATCTAGATAATCCCACTTAACAAATAAAATAAAAAACCATGAATAAGGACACACACCGTTCCACATCGACAAAGAATTATAGCAATGTTCGATAGTGTATAGAGAATCCTACCAATTAAATATTATAGGAAACTATGATCTGGTGAACAAACATTCATATATCTACCAAGGTTTTTAGTCTAATCTAGTAGCATTGGGAGAAACCATCTGGGAGAAAAATAGAGGAAAACCTATATATATCCCCCAATAGTAATTATTCTCTATTTATCCTAAAAATAAAAGGAGGACTAGAGTAGGGTAACACTCATACTCCATCAGAAAAATGGGAATATATTGTTGTTATAATTGCTAAATTCACCCAACATATCATGATAATGGACAAATGGAAGAAAATTATTTCCCTCATCTTAAAAACATGTCATGATATAATAAGGACATAGATGATTGTTGATTGGTAGACACATAATTTCATCATCGCATTTTTAGTGTCTCCTCTACATAATATAAGGGTCATTTGGGAGTCGACACATATCCATGCTCCCATCCAGGATGGTTGTGGATAATATCCATTGATAAACAGACAAATGGATTGGGTATACACCTATGTTCTTATTAGAGGTCACTGTCGGACCCCAATAGACATTCTAGGGTAGTCATATTTCCATAACAAAATTTTAGAAATCTATCAAACAAATTTAGAATCAAAATGGAAGATAATCAAATAGAATTTTGTATATGAAATCTACTACACACAAAAAGTGGCCCAATTCACCTGTCATAGAGAATCTAAACATTAGCCTCACCAAAATGATTGTAAAATTAAGATTCATTCAATGATTTTTGACTCATCAATGATGGATTTATTGAATCCTGCAAACATATATCTCTAGAAACTATGGACCCTACTCATCCAATACCAAATTATGAAAGTAGTACTTGCAATTGGGAATGTCATTCCCACAACCTTGCTTCCAATAGTTCTATATGTCCTCTCATAACATCCTTCCATGAAGGTTTACATTGTTTCCATAATGTGATAAATAATTAGATCCCATATTATTATGATTGTAAGAACAACCCTCCTCATGTTAAAAAGTTAAAACAGAGAGGAGGTCCTTATCTTGTTATTAACCAACATGAAGGTCCTCCCTAGGGTATTCAACAAAATAATTATACTTATATTCAGAAATCAATCTCTGATGGTAGTCCTCACCATGATGTCATTCACTATGAATGTCCTCCTAGTAGTGATGCTTCACATCATCAAAGAGGTCCTTCCCTTGCCGAATTAATTATGAAAAATCCCCCATATTACATGTTACTTGGTAAAATGAGTCCAATCATGCTTTATGCATCATCTTTGAAAAGTGAAATCTTTTATCAACCAAATGATAATCCAAGGAAATGGTCTATCTCGCAACCAAGCTTGGATCACCTCCCTTCTAATATGATAGAGTAAATCCCCCCCAATAGTGATTATTATAATAATGTAGCTGGGAAACACCCACATTGGTCAGACAAGGTTCATGAGCCTCCTCAAAAATATGAAGATGATATATTAAAAATGAGGGGATAATTGGTTGAAGACAATCTACCATTAATGTTTTAGGATTTATCCACTCCCCGATATAGAATTCAGTAGGCATTTTTAGAAGATTGTGTGCTTGAAATCCACTTGAATATATAGACCCCTCTTTTTCACATAAATAGTATTTCCTTATGGTGAATATCCAAGCCACATCAATGTAACAAATGTAATACACCATTAAATCGACTTGGTGGGTCTCCTAGCTATATTACACTTGAAATTTGGAAAACATAAAAGATTCCTTCAACGGTATTGTCTCAATGAATTAAAAGATATGAATAATTTGATCAGAAATGCCTCCATCAAGTGTTAATATTTGAGGATGGGGTGAACATGGGGCTCTATAATTCACTATGCTCATAGTTCATCAATGATCATAAAATGCGACATCATGTACTGTCATAGCCTTAGGTCATCTTTGAGAAATTATATTTGTTCGTAAATATGTTATGCTTAGATAAACTAACCAAAAATCTCTCTCAAAGATGTATGTCGAGAAGAGAGTGAGCCATTGAGAGACTCTTTAATCAAGCATCCAAAAGTATTAAGCAAGTATCCTACATAAGGGAATTCAATTGGTTGGCATCAAAAATGTATTTGGAAGAAGTTGGATCGAGTGAAAATCATACAATGCACCCAGATCATGTCCAAATGAAGCATTATAAGATCAAATGTGCATCCAAAATAGTAGCATCCATTGTAATCTTGGAGTATCCACAACCCATAAGGATAGTGTTTTTTACACAACCTTTAAGGTAAAAAAACCAAGCATGAATGTTTGTGAGAGTGAAATAAGAACATCCTTAGGCCATAAGTCTAGGATATTTTTTAACCTTAACCTCTTAAACATAAGTTAGTATTTTCCTGTTAAGGGGGAGAAATAGCATCCCGCCTTTTTATCACATAAACATTCATTACATTATACAAAACTGAGGATCTTTAAGGATTAGTGTCTTATAAACAAGGAACTTATTACACGAGACAAAAAACATTCTTTTTAAACACTTGAAAGGCTTCTTCATTTTTTCTTCCTAATTTCATTACAACATCTCACAACCTGGGAGCCTACATCAAAGGAAAAGGTGAGCAGAAGGCCCAGTAAGGGAAACAAGGGAAACATTTTACATGAGAACATGAGATACATCAATAAGGGCATGATAAATAACTTAAAGGCTTGATAAAGAGATCATGAGTCATATCATAATAAAAATAACATGTTTAATAACTTGAGGATGTGGCTACAACATTTCACATTGAAAATCATTTCCATTTCACCATGTTCCATCCCAAAGGTGTCATTAAAAATTCCCAAGGTTATTCGCCAAGGCGTCGTTAAAAATGGCCATCTCTAGAGATTAAGTCTTTACCCAATGCATTAGAGCGCTATCAGGGCGCACCCTTAAGTTTCCCTTTATTATCATGTGAGAAAAATATATCATAATCAAAAATTTCATAAATAACCCATATAGCATAAAAGAAATGGGTCACCTTTCATAATCATAACGTTTTAAAAACTGATTTAATGACACTATATTTATGTCACTTTAAACCCACGGAAAAGGAAAGTGGGTTTCATGTATGTAAATCCCAGAATTTAAAATAG